>OX589602.1:27519637-30409637 GCA_951329385.1 Polia nebulosa | reverse complement strand
ATAGCTTGAACATGATTGTAAACTAGAAGTCGTCTGTTATTGTAGCGATCAAATAGTAGCTGCCATGCAACATCATAATTCTCATCAGAGAAATCAAGAGAACTTATTATTAAAGCAGCACTATCCTTCAAAGCAGCTCGCAAATAATGGAATTTACTAATTCTCGGAATAGTGTCATTTAAATGTATTAATGAGACATATGTGTCATGGAACTCAAGCCAGTTGTGATATTGACCCGAAAAGGTAGGTAAATGTATTGTAGGAAGTTTAAGTTTTATCCCACCTTTATTTCCACAAACAGTACTAGCACCTGTAACCGATCCAGTGCCCGCAGAGGCCTGCCTGCTCAACAGCTCCTGGGCCACAGCAATCGCAGCATAGTACTGGGTCTCGTAGGTTTCGCGTTCCTTATACTGGTCCTCTGGAATATCAGATACATTCTCTATGTCACTTTGTATACTATCATATTCAGGGTAAAACTCCTCTATTTTTGTTAACCTTATTTTTAATTCACTAATTTGTAAGGTACTTAAAGAATCACAACTTGTTACTATTTCTAAATACGATTTAAATTGAGTTAATTTAGCCTTATAGGTTCCACGTTTCTTAAGTAATGATTTGTAATCCATGATAACGAACCACCCAGTAAAATTAAAGCTCAAGACACGCTATGAAAATCTTTGAAGTAAAATGTGCAAGGTTATACTTAAATTTTATCTGCAAGGAAGCAGCGAGGGTGCGCGTGAAACAAAGGCAAACACCAAGCAAAGCAAGCGAGTGCACCGCGCTCGCAAGAGCCCCACGGGCCCCACGGCACGCAAATCTGCCACGTGGCTGGCTAGCCCAACTGCCCAAGTTGCCCAGCCCAGGCAATAGCGAGCGACCACGTTCTCCTCGCAATATCGGTACTGAGCTGTGAACACGAAATAATAAATATGAGTTAATGAACACAATAAATAACCATGCATAGGGCGTTACAAGATGCTAAAGGCCTGACAATGGGATTTCTAAAGAAACGAGTCGAACACTCGTATTATTATTAATCAGTAATAAAGTGACGTTACGTAGTTTAACTCAACGTTAAATAGGGAATTTTTAATAAAATGAGGATAGGCTTTGCACTCTGCACTAAAGATTGGCACTATGATCCATTAATTCCATCCATGATCTATTTTCCTTCCAAATTAATGATTCGCATGACTTCACGTGTCGTGCTTGCGAAATCCACGTAATGGCCGCCTCGTGCGCAGTTTCTTTGTTCTTGTCGCGTCGCGTCGCCCAAAATCCGGTTCGTCTGGACCAAAAATGTAGAACTTCTGGAACGCTGGCAGCGAAGGGGTGGACTTGATGATACTAGGCCTTTCCAATGAGACTCAAGTAGATTTTAAAAATGATATATTTGAATGACTTTACAACTTTAAAATATTGCGTCTATATAATGACCGGTGTCGCTGTCGTCGACCGACTAGTCGAATGTGGAACGGTGGGCTGCGGCCCGCACCGCGCCGCTCACCCCGCGCAGGTACCCCGCGCATGCCGTTGCTACTGCTGGCTGCGCGTCGCCTTTCGCGCCGTGCCGTATGCTTGTGTGCGTATTTGTGCACGCACACATGCAAGGCGTCAACAGCACGATTAAATACCCTGTATCTAAAAATCTTAAAATCACGTTTAAACCGTCCATTGATTGTCTCTAGGACCCAGCGGCATAAGGTGACCAGCCTAGATTTATTGGCTTCTTCACATGTCAGCTGGGTTTCACCACGTCTTTTGGTCGGGGGCATGTGCACGTCATAACCATATGTTTCTAGAAGAGGAACTGCGTCACGGAATCCCCTGTCAAGAATGAACGCATCGTCTTGTTCAAGATAATAATTAATCGGTGCTTCTTCGTATGGGCCATCATGATTTTGTAAAATCTACTGCATGATGGAAGCATCAGAGGTCGAAGCTGAGTATGGACCTGTGATGTAACGCTTTCGTTGATTGGTCATTCCCAAAGATGTAATTAGGGAGAATTCAGTTTCTTTGGATTACTTCTTCTCTGCTGATATGATCCAGGCCCAAATGCAAAGGAACGAAATCATTGTAAAGACATTCTCTCACCAGCGCGACTTTTCGGTCTATACTTTGGTTCGTTTTTGTAGCGAGCGACGACGACGGAAAGGTATTGTGTGAACAAACAACCGGTTTAGTTTAGTGCCTCTCCGCCTTGCAACAACCACTGAGAATATTATAATGGTTAGCGTAGTATGTTAAAATATATGTATATACATATTTTCTGTAAATAATTCTATTTAAAAATTACTTTCACGAAAAAAGGATTAGCAAAATATTACGTTTAAAAACGAATTTTTGGCTATATTTTTTTTTAGTATGAAACTACTATTTTATACTAAGAATTTGAGATATGTACCGTTTGCGCCGGGGCTGGGTTTTTTTTGAGCATTATCCTTTCTTTTATTAATCTCCGATAACTTTTTCACATGTATTTGCTTACCATTTTTTTGTGTTGTATGCAGTCTTCTCGGTTTTACGACTGTATTCCTGCCCTGAAAACAATAAGAAGAACTAAATTTGATTATTGTGTACCAATCCTTACAGGTAATTACAGTTTTGAGCCGTTTGGGGTCGAAACGCTCGGGTCATGGAGACCAAGTGCTCTTCTCGCTGACTGATCGACACTTTACGTGACCGGAGGGCTGGCTCGTTCTTTTTCCAAAGGAAAAGCATTGCCATTCAACGTGGTAATGCTCAGTCTGGGCACACTTCCAGATGACAGCTATGTGGAGGAGTACTTCGACGGCTGAATGTCTTATGTTTTTGTATATATTAGTAATAATTTTTAACCGACTACAAAAAAAGGAGGAGGTTCTCAATTCGACTGTATTGTTTTTTTATTATTATGTGTGTTACCCCATAATTTTTTACTACGTGAACCGATTTTGAAGATTTTTTTTTATTTGAAAGCTGTTGCTTCACATGTGGTCCATTTTAATTTGATGAAGATCTGATAAAGAACTTCGGAGATACACAATGGAACTCTTCAATAAATGATAGCAAACCTTCCTAGAATTGCTGCAATCACTTGTCTGTATATTGTTTTCACCACTTCACAACAATACATCATACTGATATGCTCTAAAAGGGTATACAGATTCCTACAGTTCACGCTAATACACCCTAATTTCACCAACTATGTTCAACTTCCCTATTTTTGGGGCTATCAATTCGGGCATAACTTTACTATTAATTTAGTTTTAGAATGGCGTACAACTAAAAAGTGAAAAATAAAAAACTTTTTACAAAAAAATACAACCGACTTCATTAAAAAATACTAAAAAGTTCAAAATAACTTTAATTTCGGAAGTCGGTGTCAAATAACGAAGAAACCAAACTAGAAACACTGACTTCCGAAATTAAACTTATTTTTTTAATTTATAGTGTATTTTCTTTTTTGAAGTCGGTTGTTTTTTTGTAAAAAGTTTTTAGGTAATATATTAAGTAGTACGTACTCGAACTCAAGTCTTCATTTATCACCGTCCCAGGTCCCCGGTTCAGCTTCAAGGTCAGCCTTCTGAAAATTGAAAAATAAATAGTTACTTAATATTTTTGTACATATATCAATTCTGGTTTGTGTGAAAGTCGAAACACGGTTGATGGATTCAGGGTTGCCCTTCCCACATGAGATCAAAATATATCTGGCGGAATGTTGTGGTACACTTTTGCCTAAATCTTCGTGGAATACGGAAATGATGTCAAGAATGTTATGGTGTGGACAGCATACACTAACATGAATTAGACAAAACCGGGAATCACTGAAGTTATACGAACATTTTGACTTACGGAAATGGTGGGAGAAGCAAGCCTACTGCGTTCATCTCAGCTGCCACTTCTTGACAAAAATGACGAGCTTCTGCTTGATGACGAACTGTTGCTCGTTGACGAACCTGTGCAGGATGAACCACTACATCTTCTAGTTGAAGCCCTTCTTTTGCTTATTCTCGAGTACGCTTGCGGCTTCTTCGCCACGTTTTTGGTTTTTCTGCATTATTTTTTAAGTCTTCCTGTGAAAACAATAAAATGTTATAAATTCTGTTCCATAATTTGTTAGAAACCGGCCAAGTGCGTGTCGTACTTCGCACATTAAGGGTTCCGTACCAAATGTATTTTTGACTATTGGTACGGCTTTGGGTCAACAAGATGCATACTGTGAAAATTTGAAGACTGTAACTCCAACAGTTTGGCTATAAAACCTATGTGACAGACGACGGACAGAAGGACAATAGGGCTCCGTTTGGACCCTTCAGATACGGAAACTCAAGCAAAACTGTAATCTAAATGAAGATAAATTAAACTAAATTTTTGAGGTTTAGGGTTCAAACGGAGCTGTATTGCTGTCTCTCACGTATCCGTATGTCTGTCGTCTGTCACAAAATGTTCCGAAGAATTTTTTAACTTCCAAGTGACCTATGAACTTGAACTTTGGTGATAATGTTTATTATTACGTATGTTTTACTAACAAATACCAGTATATTGATAAATCAGATTATTTCTTTTAAATGCTCTTATTTGTTACGTACCCTAAATGTACGATATCCGACACGCACTTAGTCAGTTTTTATATATTCGTTGTTAAGTTCAGTTAAACAGATATACGAATACATTAAAAAAAGTGATATATTACGTACATTGTTAATTGTTGTGTACAAGTATTTACATTTAAGGCCCTACTAACGGTCCAGTGGCGCCCTCATTGAATAAAAAATCGTAGCATAGCACAGAAAATAACTATTTAAAAACTTTTTTACAAAAAAAACAACTGACTTCCAAAAAAAAATACACTAAAAATTTAAAAATAACTTTAATTTCGGAAGTCGGTATTTGTAGTTTATTTCTTCGATATTTGACACCGACTTCCGAAATTAAAGTTATTTTTAAATTTTTAGGGTATTTTTTTTTGGAAGTCGGTTGTTTTTTTTGTAAAAAAGTTTTTTATTTTTCGCTTTTTAGTTGTTATACCCCAGAACTAAAACCCCCAATAACATGTAACGTGGAATTTAAACATTTGGAGAACACAAAAACGTCATCAAGATATGCGTATTTTTCGTTTTTGTTCAGTTTCTCAGAAAGCGCTAAAGCAATTTCGATAAAATTTATATGGGACCACCTCGGGAGTATATTCTTTCGGATAAAAAAAGAATTTTGAAAATCGGTCCTCAACTCACGGAGAAATGAGCGGACATGCATAAAAAAAAAAAAAAAAAAAACATACATACAGTCGAACATAGAACCTCAAAAGGCAAAAGTACCACAAATGGCCGTTTCTGACACTTTTGCCTACTACTTTGGATACGAAACATTTTGAGACATGTTTTAACAACGTAAAAATGCTTTATCCTCTTTTTAACAAACGTGAAGTTGGATTTTTTGATATTTATTTTCTGTGCTATGCTACGATTTTTTATTCTATGAGGGCGCCACTGGACAGTTAGTAGACCCTTAAGTTAAAAAATGAGTCATACTCACGCGTAACTTCTAACAACATTGGTGGCATAGATAACATTGGTATCCTTTGTTTTACAGCAACAGTCTCGTTTCTCTGTAGTTCTGCTGTTTTTTTGTGCGGTAATCGGTGAACCCTTCCTTTTCTCCATAGTCGGGTAAAACATGTTCTTATTACACAAACTTTGTCCTGAGGCGTGAAAGCGGCAATCGGAGACTGCTGAAATATTAAAATTTAATTGGTTCATTAAATTTCTAAATAATTCTTAATAGAGTCAGTCAGTCACACAGCCTATCTGACCACCACAACGCTGTTACTGAGACAACACGATACCATAGTAGTTTTACCACCCACTAAAAGTGCCACCAGGGGCGAGCTGCCTCCCCCCCCCCCCCCCCTCCCCCCTTCCTCCTCCCCGTGAAGCCACACCACTGAAGAGTTCAGTGGCTGGTCTAATAGTCGCAAATCGATTTGTAGTGGATATTATGATGTAAAATTGATGTAGTTTTTAGGTTTCAAGTTTCTACGTAACTGGACATTATGTGGAATCATTGAAACAGGCGCGATCTCAGTAGAATAAAGCTGAGAATTTTACTGTAATATTGACTACCTCAGCGAAGTTTGCCGAGAAGACTGACTTGACACATTTATTTATTTATTTATTAAAAATCACGTAAATAACACCTTAACAGCATAACGCCAAAGCAATGTTACTACCACAAAATACAATTTGAAATACCAATGAAAAAACAAATTAAATTACAATTACAATAACAATCGAAAATACAATCAAAAATACAATTAAAAAATACAATTAAGAATACAATTTAAAATACTATTAAAATAGAATTCAAAATAAATGATACAACATATTATGCCAAGTACTGCAAAACCACACAGCATCTGGATTATAATGGAAAAAAGGTCCAATACTGTATCTCAACACTTTTTAAACTTGACACTGGCTTGATGCACAAACTATGCTCAGCCAAAATTTAATATATATATATATATATATAATCAAGTAATCCCGGTATTTCGTCAAGTCGTGCGTCGTAACATTTAAAAGAATACACGAACTTACTCTTGGATTATGCACTACACAACTTTGGCTCACAATAACAAGTTTACCTAAATAAAATTGGCGACTGTTCGTCGCGTATACTCAAATCAGACTAGCGTTAGTCATACACAACAACACACTCATATAGATCTATTTTTCGGCAGTCCGCTCGCAACGATAATAAAATTCCAGTAGGTATTATTATTATAGACTTTAACTACAATACATATTATACTAAACTAATAAATAACTTAATAAATAAAATATGTACAAGAGGCATAAAAAATCCGGTAGGAGTAAAGCTCATTGGGCATCAAAAAATTAGGTAGGTAGTGTAGGTATTTGTACATACATATGTCGCAACCAACTAGCTTAATTCAACATACAGTTAACAGCCTATTTTTATGGCTAACTTGCAACTCATGCCTAGTCCCAAATAGCCCGCTTTTTTATATGCCCATTAGCTGCAAGGATTTGTCGTAAAAGTGCTACGATGTAGAGAATAAATACTTCTGACGTATAAATTTTGCTCATGATCTTTTTCCATATATTTTTTAACAAAATAATCTATTTAGACTCCTTGCAAATAAGTAGGTAGTTATTAATTATTAAATCATTCATTCCTAGAAATTTTACGATACGCCTAAGCCTGCACGTTTCCGAACAAAAGAGTCATAAAACTGATTTCTTAGACGATAGTTTAAATTATTTTATAAACATACTGATTTTTTAGCAGAATTTTTTTATTATTGTAGGTACAAAATGTGATTTCTTAGGTCATAGGTTAAATTATTTTATATACATACTGATTTTTTAGCATAGTTTTAATTATTGTACAAACTGTGATTTCTGAGGCTATAGTTTAAATAATTTTATATACAGACTGTGGTTTTTTGGCAGAGAGGTTTAATTATTATAAAAACTGTGATTTGTGATGACTGAATAAAAATAAATACAAACCATATACAGCTTGGCAAAAAAGAGTCTGACGCGGTGACAGCTGAAACTAAAAATGAAACTGGACATTGAAGCCTTCCATGGTGTTTGCGTAGCGTCCGAGGGACTGAACCACCCACTTGGGATTGGGATCATAAATAACAAAACTCAAAAACTGTTGAGTAGTACAAGTAGCGGCACGTAAGTCTAGCGCTGAACGATAATTGCTGCGCATGGGTGGGTGGCGCGGGTGGCGCGCGGGGAACAGAATGCGACTGGAGAGCCAATCGGCGCTACGCACGCTCGCCCTTCATCCCGCTAGCCCCCTCGGGTACCTTAATTTTTACTTCTGCGCAATAACGGTCAGCGCTAAAGTTTCGTGCCGCTACTTGTAATATTCCGGGTTGCCACAGGTGCGATACTGGCGACCTCATTTATTCCAGACTCTTTTTTTCCAAGCTGTAAGCAGTTTTCCTACCATCAGTACTTATGCGCCTTCTAGCTATAGGTACATGTCGGTAGATATACATATACGGACCGGGCGAGTTGGGAATAGGGATGAGTTGTAACGAAGCCTTTTTTTTTTGTGTGGGCAATAATCAAATTACTTCTGCCGCTCTGGGCGGAGTAGGAGGGCGTGTCAGACTCTTACTGACTAAAATCCACCCGTGTTCCTTCAGTTGCTTATGCCAGCTTCAGTTACTGCTGGCATCTCTTTAAGGCGCGAGTTAAGTTTGGTAACCTTAATACAATTAGCTTTGTCAGCAGTACATCAGGTGAGATGGTGGTCAAACGCGTGCCTACCAATAATAATAAAAAAGTACAGCTTCTTCCAAATCTAGTGAGTAAATTATAATGTAGGACATTGTCGTCACGCCACAATTGTCACATTCGCATAATTTAGCTATAAGTACCTTGTGTCTTTAGGATTAAGACATTATTATTTTCACTATCACTCTGTCAGTTTTATATATTTTTTTTGTGTTCTTGATAGGCACGCGTTTGACCACTATCTCACCTGATGGTAAACGATGATGTGGTCGAAGATGGAGCACGCTTGCCTAGAAGTAACCTATTCACTCTTGACTTAAAGACTCCCAAACAAAGACTCCGGCAGGGAATTCTACTCCCTAGTTATACGCACAATGAATGTGTTCTCAAAACGACACAGTAGTACATGTGGGTGGGATGTTCGCCATGTACCGGTGATGCATCGCCGTACGTCTTGTGGTCCGAAGATGGAACGGGCTTGGCGGAATCAAATTATGCAATTCCGTCGCACACTCCCCAAAATGTAACCGATAGAAAACTGACAGGCTAGCAACTCGTCGTCTATGCTCAATACTTTGGAGCTTCAACACGACGAGCCTATCATTGCCGATGATCCTCTTGGCTCGTTTCTCATATATACTTTTTTAAACTCTCCGATTGTCGTTAACTTAATTCGCGCGCCTTTCGCGCCGTCGACCCGGACTTGGTCCTTATCTGACGGCGCTAGCCATCGCTCACCGTCCGCAAGCCCTGGCTTCAACTTGACAATCGGCTTGCAACTTCCAACGCCCAGGGCGTCTCCCGCGACGGCTAGGAGCGTGAGGGCGCGAGGATTGCCTCTCCCTTAGTCGTCCCGCCTCCTCCTTCAGTTAACAGCCTAGCAAGATAACAGCGCCGTTCAACTGGGGAACCTGAATGACATATTCAGCCGATCCGTCTAATACAAAAACCTAATAAATCGGCTGGCGAATGCTTAGGTCATTCATATAAGGGGGTGACTATGTGACGAAACGAATATTAGGTCACCTAGATATGGACAGGTTAGGCTAGGAAGAGATGACGGCTTAGTAACTTATGACCGTCGTCGTCAGCACATTGCCGGCTGAACGCAAATCAAAGTTAATTTTACGACTTGCCACAGCCTCTCTCAAATGAAAGGCGAATTAAACGAACTGACTGCGACATATCTATATCTTATCTATCGTGTTCTGCTGATCGCGTCGTACCTGCCGGGGACGCGACGCGTGTAATAGGTACGTCGACCCCCAAACGTGCCTATACTACAACTGTCGCCGAGACGAAACCTGCTGTGTCGTAAACGAAACGACAAACATAAAGGGGGAAAGCAGAGTCGCTCAGCATCAGGCTCGGCTAAAGGCGCTGTGATGGACCACAAACAGCAGGTTCCACCAAAGAAAACATGCGATGAGGACGGCTTCATCAAGGTGGAGAGAAAGAAGAGGAAGCCCTTATCGCAACCAGTGTGTGGCGGCGGCGGCAGGATCTAACATGCTGCTACGTCCTGTAG
Organism: Polia nebulosa; assembly: GCA_951329385.1. NCBI lineage: Eukaryota > Metazoa > Arthropoda > Insecta > Lepidoptera > Noctuidae > Polia > Polia nebulosa. The sequence continues at coordinate 30,399,836 of OX589602.1, read as the reverse complement.
TACCGACGACGCAGCTATACGTATCCCGTTTGCACCACTCTACGATGTCCAAGGTCCAGTTGGACCTTGAGCGTGGAGAAGTTGGAGGCGCGCCATAACACTAATTTTAAGTCGTTCGTGGTGAGCGTTCCGACTCAACATTTGATGACCTTCCTCAAGGAAGAGTTTTGGCCGAAAGATGTGCTGTATCGGCATTTCCGCGGCCAGCTACGCCACCACTAACACGACGCCGTCACTTCGTGTGCAGTAGTTTTTATGTTTATGTTTTTCAATATGTATTAGTTTGTTATTGTTTAAGATTATTTTGTGTATTATGATAATGGACCTTAGTTGCCTGATAATAAAGAATTATTTTAAAACATTCAAAACAGTACAAAATATTAGGCAATTTTTTCACTTGGCGCAAAAACTACTGAACCGATTCTGTTAAAATTTTGCATCAATAAATTCTTACAGGTCTGGTCAACATTTTGGCTATAAATTATGATGTCTGTTACTACAGGACGATGTTATAAATCACGGGCACACGGTTAGATCGTATATTGCGAACTAACGGCAGCAGCCGGCACCTGACCTACCTACTTTACACTTAATTATCCAAATACCTACATTACATCCCTCCACCACTAATTAATAGCAAAAACTTAATTGCAACAACTTAATATATTACCTACATAATGATTACAACATAACATATTTCACAACTTCCTTATTTATACTTCTTAACTAAATCCTTAACTAAATCTTATAATTAACATCTTTATTAAATCTACATTTCCTAATGGGGCGAGACTGGGGCGGTACAGGCATGGACGGTGGTGTCGAGAACTCTTCTGCCACTTTATCTCGGTCGGTCTGAGCGTTTTTCTGAGGCGGTGGCGACGCAGGCTCCCGCGGAGGCAACGACGACGCCACCGAGGCCTGCGGCCGCTCCGACCGGCCTTCAAGGGGCAATGTTGGTGCCACTCTAGGAGCTGAAGTTTCCGACGAACGTGACAACTCTGTGGGGACTACCAAAGAACTCCTCGTCCTACGCCTAAGCTGATTGATGTGTCTATGCACCTGTGTCTAATACCTTATAGTTACTTGGGCCTGAAGAGTTAACAATAGTACCGGGCAACCATTTCTCCCCCTTAGATATTGTCGATACCAAATGTCGTCTTCTACTTTCATCCTCCTTTCCGTCCCTCCTGCAGTTTTACCTACCTGTCCTTGCTCTCGCGCACCTGTATGAGTGGCGCGAGGAGGCTAAACGCCGGGGCGAAACTCCGCTGCCGCAACAACTCGCGGCTCGGCGGACAGAGCTCCGGCAGGATCTCATGGTGACATGGAGAGAGCGACTGTCGCAACCCAGCGCTGGGCACGCCACCATCGAGGCGGTAGTGCCCCTCTTTGAGGAGTGGCTGGAGAGGCGCCATGGCGCCCTCACCTTCCGCCTGACGCAGGTCCTCACCGGACATGGCTGTTTCGGGAGGTACCTGTGTCGGATCAAGGCGGAGGTGACCCCTGCGTGTTTCCACTGCGAGGATCGCCCAGTGGACACGGTGGAGCATACGGTGGAGGTTTGCCCCGCCTGGGCAGAACACCGCCGTGTCCTCGTGGATGCGATAGGCGGCAGCGACCTCTCGCGCCGTGCCCTGGTTCAGGCCATGGTACGGAGTGAGAGGGAATGGGGGGCCGTCTCCTCCTTCTGCGAAGCAGTAATGCTCGCGAAGAGGGAGGCGGCACACGTTAGTGAGACTCAACAGAGACAGAGTCGCCCTAGCGCCCCCAGCAGCAGCCGTCGCAGGAGACGCCAGGGGTTGCGAGACGATCTCCGGCCACCGTAGACGCGGGCCTGCGGACGGCGAGTAGTGGGTAACTCGCCGTCCGATCAGCACCAGGCCCGAGAGTCGACGGCGCGTAGTGTTCCACGCGCGCCTCAAAGAGTTGTCAGCAAAGGACGGGGCCTGCCACGGCCAGTGCCTGCCCGGGGGTGGAGGATAAATTCGAAAGAGTTACCTCGCCCCCGGGCGCGTAGGGCAGGGAGGAACAGGGGTGGGTTTTAGTCAGTAAGAGTCTGACACGACCCTCCGCTCCACCCTAGAGCGGAAGGAGTCATAAGATGATTTCCCACCCCCCAAAAAAAAAAAAAAAAACCTGTCCTTGCTGTGCTTTTTGTACTCTAACTTCCATAACGAGTTTTGGCAAGTCTAACTTGGTTCGCAACCGTCTCCCTATAAGTGCGACTGATGGGCTTATTCCAGTAGTGCAGTGTTCCGTATTCCTATAATATGGCAAAAATGTGTTTAAAGCCTGTTCTACACATTTATTATCTAAATAAGCTTTTTTAATAACTCTTTTTAAAGTCTAAACTGCATTTTCCACGGCTCCATTAGATGATGGTTGATAGGGAGCTGTGAATATATGCTGGATACGACGGTATCCAGCATAAAGTGACGACTTTGCACGAATTGTGCAAATTCAGTACTAGTGAACGGCGGTCCATTATCAGTAACTATATGCCTAGGAACTCCCCACCTTCTCTACAGCTCGCGCAACCTTGACCATCGTATGACTAGCTGCAGTACTGGGAACTTGAAATACCTCCAGCCACTTGGATTTTGCATCTACTACTACTAATTAAGTTTTCCCGCATATAGGCCCCATGAAGTGCAGATGCAGCCGGAACCACGGCCTGGTGGGCCAGGGCCAAGGGCGGGGGGCAACGCGATGGGGGTCGTCCGCGTACGCGGCGCACATGTTGCACGCGCGGCTCTCGCGCTCCACCGTCTCGTCGATGCCCGCCCACCATATGTTGCTACGTGCCAACGTCGTTGACTTTACGATGCCCATGTGCGGCTCATGGATGATTTTTTAATCTTATCCTGGCATTTTTCCGGTATCACCACCCGGTTCGGATCGGATCCCTCTCCATTTGTTTTTTGATTTCAGTATAGTCAAGCATCAACCCGTCTTGTGCGAAGTGCAGGTATGTTTGCTCAGGAATAGTTTCCTCCTTCTCATTTAACGCTATTATTTTCTGGCAGACGTGATAAGCCGTCAGCGCAATTTTCATTTGTGCGAATATATTCTATGTCGTAATTGTATGCCGATAATATCACTGCTAACATTGAAACTAAAGGTTTGTGATCGTAGCCTAAAATAAACTTCCTACGGTAAATGTTTTAATCGTGCAGAATATAATCGCAAGTGCTTCGCGATGTTTTTGCGAATAGTTTTTTTCCGCGATGGTGAACGAACGTGATGAATAAGGTAGCCATACATGGACAGCTTGTTGCTCCTTTTTCCTACCATGACCTCATTTACCTTTCCTATAAAATTCGACCTCCTAAACGCAAGGCCAAGTTTCTCTTTCTTCGTAGTTTTAAAAACGTTGATTTGGAGCGTTTGAGGGCTGATGCGGGTGGGATTGACTGGTCTTCTGTGTTCACCAGTGAGGATATGTACTCTATGGTGTCAGTTTTCAGCAGGACTATGTTGGACTTGTATGATGCACATGCTCCCCTTAAAAAGGGGAGAGTCAAACACCTTCCTGCTTTCCCTTGATGTAAAAAACCTGATGGCAAAGCGTGATAAGGCCAAGCATCTATACAGGAAGCGGTCCACTGAGTAAAACTGGGACCTTTATAAGAAGATGCGAAATCGCTGCAGTCGTTTGTGTAGGAATGCGAAAAGGCGCCACATTCACAACTCAATTGATACCTTCAACCCAACACAAGTATGGCAATTTTTAAAGACTCTTGGTATTGGCAAAGCCTCTAGCAAGAGTTCTCTTGATAAAATGGACCTCAATGCACTTAATGCGCACTTTTCTACGTCACCAATTATACTCGATAACGATGTTAAATCTTCGACTCTTAATGATCTTTCCAATCTTCCTTTGCCAGCAAATATTGCTTTTACTTTCCACCCAATTGCTGAGCTAGATAATAAGTAATGTTTCCAATCCATCTCCACTAAAGCGGTAGGTGACGAATGACGATGGCCTACATCTCCAAATGTTCCTACCTATTTTGAGTGAAATAGTTCCTGTCATCACCCACATTGTAAATTTTTCCCTCTTCAATAACTCCTTTCCTTCTGAGTGGAAGAGGGCTTATGTCCTACCGCTTCCTAAAGTTCAAAATCCTTCCTGACTATCCCAGTTCCGTCCAATATCCATTCTTCCAATCCTCTCCAAAGTTCTCGAGAGCGTTGTTCAGAAGCAACTGTTTTTTATCTGTCCTCTAATGGCCTGCTGAGTCCTTACCAATCTAGTTTCAGACCTGGCCATAGCACCGTGACAACTCTTGTCAAAATAACTGACGACATAAGACTGGCTACTGGCTGGCTGTCTTGTGTATGGATGTGGATGGCTATAAGAGTAGGGGAAGGCCAAAGAAACGATGGTTGGACTGTGTGAAAGAGGATATGGGTAAAAAAGGGGTGACTACAGAGATGACGACTAATAGAGGAGTATGGAAGAAAAAGACATGTTGCGCCAACCCCAAATAAATTGGGATAAGGGCAGGAGAATGATGATGATAAGACTGGCTACGGAAAACAAATGTCTAACAGTGTTGGTTTTACTGGACTTCAGCAGTGCCTTTAACTCAGTTGACTTTGACATCCTCTTAGGAATTCTTAACTCCCTTAATGTCTCTGCGCCGGTAATTGAGTGGTTCAAATCTTATCTTCGGGGCCGCTCGCAGTCTGTTCGGTCTGAGGAGTGTTCCTCTGAATGGTGTGATTTGGCTACGGGTGTACCTCAGGGTGGCGTTCTCTCTCCTCTTCTTTTCTCAGTTTTTATAAACGCTATCACTAAGGTCCTAACTTCTAACTATCATCTCTATGCAGACGACTTGCAGTTATACCGTCACTTTAAAGTGGGTGAACTTGCTGGGGCTGTGGATGCCATAAATGATGACCTTGAAAATATCAACAAGTGGACTTTTACTTCCTTTGGACTCTTACTGAACCCAACTAAGTCGCAAGCGCTCATTATTAGTGGCAGATACATGCTCAGCCGTTTAGATCACCAGTGTCTCCCGCCGGTAGTGTATGATTCGGTAAAAATCTAGGCGTCCATATGGACACTAACCTCTCTTGGGAAGTACATATTGCAGATGGTAGTAAGAGGGTTTTCTACTCTTTTCAGTCTCTTAAACGTCTCCGAAAATTCTTACCATTTCACACTAAGGTCACTCTTGCTCAATCTCTTCTCCTACCGCTAATAGACTATGCGGCTGTCTGTTTTCTAGATGCTACGGAGGTACTTCTAAATAAACTCGAGCGACTGCAGAACTTGTGCATCCGCTTTATTTTTGGCCTCCGCAAATACGACCATGTGTCGGAGTTTCGGACCAAATTGAGGTGGCTGACGATGCGGCGTCGGCGAGATACCCATACCCTATCTCTTCTCTATACTATCCTGCACAATCGTTTTTCTCCTCAATACCTTCGTGAACGGTTTGAGTACTTCCTCCCGAGGGGTAAACCCTGTCGCACTGTCAATTCTCTTCTCATTCGTACTCCACGTCACACTTCCAGCCGCTATAATGGCTCCTTTGCTGTTACTGCAACGCGTCTCTGGAACTCTCTCCCACAGTCACTACGCGACAGTCCTTCTCTAGATGTCTTCAAGAAGAAAATCAAAGAGCACTTCCTTTCAAATTGACATAATATTAGTATATATTGGTTTTTATTAGTATGTAGGTATAATATATATTTGGAATTATTTATGTAGGTTTATATGTTTTATGCACTGGATCCTACCCTCAAATGTGATCTCTCTCTATCACTCAAAGGTTTGCTGGGAGAAAACTCAACATTGAGTTAAGCTCGCCTTTGTACATGCATTGTTCTAAGTACTATGTGAAAATTTTGCCCGGCTGCGCCAGAACGCCCCTCACGCCCCACGCTCTCGCATTACACGTCACGATTAGTGATTTGTTAGGATCGTAGTGCGCTAATATGCTATCGGGCGCTCGCGCTCGCCTTTCGGCCCCGGCTGTGCCAGCACGCCCCATACGCCCCGCGCGCTCGCGTCACACGTCATTATTTGTGGTTTGTTAAGACTCAATTACACCTTCCGATTTCAAGGGACCCAATTTAGGAACAGTCTAACCAGGAAGTAGGAAGCTAGCGATTACACTATCCTAAATTAGACTCCTAAATCGGAATCTTAAATCGGCAGTGTTGCCAACTCTTACAAATTGAAGCCCCTAGACTTAATATCAAAAGTCGCTAGAAAGTCTCTAAAACTGATTCTACCAGAAGCGAACCAAAAGAGAAAAAGAGCGGACTCAGATTTTTTTTCTGGGATCTTGGAAAATTTTATTTTATTTTAAACACATATGAAAACACTAATAGCCCATTTGAAGCGACAAAGTCGCTAAATTGGCAACACTTAGCTCTAATTCGTAGTAATGCGATAACACTATCTTAAATCATATCTACACAATTTACAAATCGGGACCTTTCAATCTCACTAAATCGGACACTAACTGTTCTAACTGCTATTACACTTTCCTGTTTCCTAAATTGGGTCCCTTGAAATCGGAAGGTGTAATTGAGCTTTTAGGATCGTAGTGCGCTAATACTTCGGTTCCCATGAAAGCTTGTTTTATCTGCGTAAACGCACACTCACACTGTTCATCTCAGTTCCAGTCTACGCCTTTTCGTAATAACCTGTGTAATGGTACTAAAATTGAACTAAAATTCTTGATAAACTTTGAAAAAGAAATGTAGCATACCTAGAGGAACGTAATTCTCTAATATCACTTGGAGCTTCTAGTTTACTAGGTACAGATTTAATTTTTTATTTGTCCGAGCATAACTCCGTCACATATAGACGGATTTGCAAAATTCTTTTTTTGTTTGAAAGGGCTTTATTCTATAATGGTTTTATTTAAACTTCATATAGATCTAATGATGAGTTTCGGAGCCAGACCACGGAACTCTTCAAAAAATGACAGCACATCAACTGCGATTGCTGCACTGGCTTATATTGAGTCCAATAAGGTTCAAACTCTCTTCGATGTCCTCCACATCGGACTCGCTTACGGCCTCCGCGGAATACACGACGATATGAAGTACTTCCTCGCGACGATTGTTCTACATTCTCCGGACACACCCGACGTAAGTGCTCCGTATGCTGGCATTTGATGCACACGAACTCCTTGTAGTGGCAGCTTGCCACACTATGAGCAGCAACAACTGCACAGCTTGTGGAGCCACTACTCCACAAGCTGTACAGTTGTTGCTGCGTCCCGATGCATTTATCGCGAAGCTCGCGCGCGCCCGGTTCGCCCACCGCCACCGCCCGCACCGCCAGGCCCGCGGCGCCCGCGCGGCTGCATGCTGCCACCTCTCCTGCTGCGACTCGCACCGCTGATGTCCCCTTTATTCGATGTGGCTGAAGGCATCGCTTCCACCTGAGGACTAGATGTGGACGCTACATACACTACTACCTCGTCCCTTTCTGCCGCCTCTAAAGCGTTCGCTAACTTCACGGCTTGTAAAAATGTTATTGAGTTGAGGCATCCTCCGCAAACAGTCATTGCCTGATGACGTCACTCTTGAGTCCGCATATAAACTGGTCACGCAAGCTCTCGCTTAAATTTTCTGCAAATTTACAGTGGCGAGCTAATCTTTTTAACTCTGTGACGTATAGGTCGCCACGTTTTCGTCCACTCCTTGTTTTTTTTGACAAAAACGATATCTTTCCGGTAATGAAGATGGCGGCGGCTGAAAGTGGTGACGCATTAAACTAATGGCTTCCCTGTATGTTAACAACGACGGTTTCTTTGGACTCGATATGTTGACGAGTAACTCAAACGCTTCATCTCCGATTGTAGAAATCAAAGTAGGCAACTTCAATTCTTCCGCCACTTTATTTACCAGAAAGTACATGTCCAACCTACCCACAAAAGATGACCATTTTTCACGTCAAAGTCGCTTAATTTCCCAATCGACATCTTGACTATTCCATCCCATCCTCGTCGCCACTATGATGTCTGTTACTGCGGCACGATGTAATAAAATACGGGCACACGGTTAGATCTTCTCACAATGGGCCTCATCAGAAGGCTTACAGTCACCCAAAGAGCAATGGAGAGGGCAATGCTCAGAGTTTCCTTGCATGATAGAATCAGAGATTATGATATCCGCAAGAGAACTAAGGTTACCGACATAGCCCGAAGAATCGCCAAACTGAAGTGGCAGTGGGCAGGGCACATTGCTCGCAGAACAGATGGTCGATGGGGCTGAAAAGTTCTGGAATGGCGACCGCGTACCGGAAGACGCAGCGTTGGAAGGCCGCCCACAAGGTGGACCGATGACCTGGTGAGGGTCGCGGGTAGCCGATGGAGGCGACACGTACAGGACCGATCATTGTGGCGACACTTGGGGGAGGCCTATGTCCAGCAGTGGACGTCTTTCGGCTGAAATGATGATGATGATGATGATGACACAGTTAGATCGTATATTGCGAACTGTGGGCAGCGGCCGGCTCCTGACCTACCTACTTTACACTTAATTATCCATATACCTACCTACATTACATAAATTATCACGCTATTTGCTATGGGGTGAGCAATATTGCACTATGACTATATTCAACGATACTTTACCGGGAGTTTGAGTAGCTCGCCGTCCGATCGGCACCAGGCCCGTAATTCGACGGCGCGTAGTGTTCCACGCGCGCCTCAAAGAGATGATTGTCAGCCACCACTGACGGGGCCCATCACGGCCGGTGCCTGCATGCCTAGGGGTAGCGGATAAATTCGTAACAGAGATACCGCTCCCCTGGACACTCAGGCAGGGAAGGAACAGGGCCACGTGGGTTTTAGTCAGTAAGAGTCTGACACGCCCTCCCGCTCCACCCAGAGCGGGAGATGTCATTGGATGATTTCCCAACCAAAAAAAGTTGGGAGTTCGAACCCGTGTTTTTTTTTTTGTATGTTCAGTAATATTTTAAGTTAGACTACGTAACCTATTCAGAATTTTTCAAGACACGAAAACGACACGTATTTATCAATGATACACTATCGCGTGTACTTGGCTAGGGAGTTAACAATATCACTAGTTCGACACTCGAGAAAACCCACTTGCAATAACGAGGAAGTTTGGAAATGCCTACCGTGTAAGGTTACAAGTGGGTTTCTACATCAAAACAGTTTGTATTTACCATCGGAAGGACTTAGTGCATCAACCATCAGTCTCTACTGACTAGTTCTTGTGAAAATGTCTCGATTTACTTGTTTTATATTGTTATTGATGTCTGTATCGTTGTTCGCTCACGTCCAGGCTCTCTTAGATACCACTGCGACTCTGCCAGCAGGAGTCATCGTGGGATCTTCGAACGAGGCAGGTTACACTAAATACTTGGGAGTACCTTATGGATTGATAAACGAGAGTAATCCCTTTGGGGTAAGCATTATTTTGTTATTATTCCGTTCACTTTGTTGGATTTTATTTATAGGGAGGAGCTCGTGGCTAAAGTAATAAAAGCCGCTCGTGTCGATCCATCAGGTTAAGCTACGCTTACCGGGGTTGGTCCATGGACCTCCGGTGACACGGCGGAATCCGGCAATTTTTGCCAGAGAACGTCGAAAGAGATAAAATCAAAACCTTGGACAGGTCTAGGAAACATACATAATAGACAGGTTTTTTCCTGTCTGTGTAATACCTGACAGCATGCTTTAAACTAAGAATAGCGGTTTCTGTTGACACCATTGGCCGAAACCCAAACCGGGTACCATGCAATTTGATGTGGGTATTCAGGCGAGAATTAAGCACACTTTCAAGTTTTTTAGCCACTACGTTAGCCAAGGAAATCGGCCTATAGTTAATCCTGTCCGAGACGTCTCCAGTCCTACTCTTGAACACTGGTACCACCAGAGCCTGCACCATATCGGGAGGAAGGTATGAATGACCCAGGCACAGATTAAACAGAAGAGCCAACACACGAGGCAAATGGTAACCATACTACAGGTGCTTGATGCTAAGTCCATCGTGCCCATGGGATTTGCCCCTCTTCATGTTTTTAATTTTTGACTTTACATCCTTTGCTAGAATGACTGTAGTTATTTCCGTAGCACTGTCCCCAGCATCAAACTTCCAGCATGGCTGACCCAACCGTGACTTCACATCAAAACTCAGCCACATCTTTCGAGTTAGAGACACCATCAACATTCACAGGAACGTCGGCCATAACCATGCATTTAAACATGTACGGAAAAATTAAGCTTAATCAGAAACCGGGATGTGGGTCAAGTTTAACCTAAGATTTGCTTACTTAGTTAGTTACAAATGAAACTAATAGAAGTGGGTTAAACAACAAGCAACCGTCGAGCTGACTAGTACTTGAAATAGTTGTAGGTATTATAGATAGATACTTCATTTTACAGAACAACTTGTAACTTATCTGCACTGTTAATTTATAATGTTTCAATATCATTTGCAGCCGGCCGTCAAATACCCACACTTTGAAGATCCCTTCGAAGCGGACAATGACAACGTCAGCTGTCCTCAAGTAGGCTTCGACGGTGCTGCGACTGGAACTATCCAATGCCTTACCCTGAACATCTATGTGCCTGAAAGTTCTACCGCCAAAACTCTTCCCGTGATGGTATGGATACACGGCGGGGCATTTGTTGGGGGCAATGCCCAAGGATCAGCCAGTGACCCAGTCTCTCTGCTAAAAAATGATGTCATAGTAGTAGCCATAAACTACAGACTTGGCATTTACGGCTTCATGTGTTTGGACACACCTGAAATGCCAGGTAACCAAGGACTCAAAGATCAAACATTAGCTCTCCGGTGGATTCAAGAAAACATCGCTGCTTTCGGAGGAAATGTCGACAAAATAACTCTGTTCGGTGAAAGCGCCGGTGGCATGTCCGTGAATCTACATTTATTTTCTTTAAATGAAAAGTTATTCAACCAAGTGATTATAGAAAGTGGATCAGCTTTAAGTTACTGGATGATGGTGGAATCTAATAAATCAATACCATTTGCGCTTGCTGAAGAGTTAGGTTTTAAAACTTCAGATATAAATGAAGCTCTGAATTTTCTTGCTACTATTGATGCACATTCATTAGTTCAGATAGCTACTGAATTGAGAATTACTGGTGGTTCAGGTACTGATCAACCTCTTACAAAGCCTTGTGTCGAGAAAGTATTTGAAGGAGTTGAACATTTTATAACAGATCATCCTATAAATGTTAATTCTACTAAAGCTAGTAAGACTCCGATCATCATTGGTCATAACAAAAGAGAATTATCTTTTGAGTATGCTAATCAAAATGAGGAATTTTTCGAAACATTCGATCTTACAACGCTATTTAAAATGGGATTTGATGTGGATATTGATTTTGATGACGCTTTGAGTGCAGTGAGACACTTTTACTTTGGTGATGAAAAAATAAGTAAGAATGCCTCAGAGAACCTTGTAGAATTGGGAACTGATTTCATATTTGGGCACTCGACACAGAGGATGGCCGAAAAATTGTTAGAAAGTGGTGCGCAAAACGTTTACCGCTATGTTTTCTCATACCTTGGAGCAAGTCATGGAGATGAGCTGGCTTACCTATTTGACACTGAGTTTAACCCGTTTGCAAATGTAACGGAGAATGAGCAACTCGTGATTGATAAAGCACTTGTAAGAAGTCGGTTAACCACACTTTGGACCAACTTTGTTAAATCCGGGTGAGTAAGACATGATTTTATTAATTTATATATGTACACACAAAACACCTATATAAGAATATTACGTACCTACTTATGGATAGAAAAGCATTAAGGGACTGCTTATTTAAAAAAAAAAAATCTTCCAGCAGACCTGTGACAGAAGAGTAGGATGACAAACGTAGACACAGTATAAGTATAAAGAGACAAGAAGGAAACTTAAAATAAACTATACTAACTCAACTAAAACATATTTTATATAGGTAAATCACTAATAAAAAAATATACACTCTAAATATAATATTGTAAAAACTCTAAAATAATACATTCCTATATACAGAAGATCACATTAAGAAGATTACAGAAGATCCATTTTAGAGTAGGGGAAGGCCAAAGAAACGATGGTTGGACTGTGTGAAAGAGGATATGGGTAAAAAGGGGGTGACTACAGAGATGACGACTAATAGAGGAGTATGGAAGAAAAAGACATGTTGCGCCGACCCCAAATAAATTGGGATAAGGGCAGGAGAATGATGATACAGAAGATCACGGTATAGAGATAATACTCTTTCTTCCTCTTTCTCTTTTCTTTCTTCTTGATAATGTTTTTTTTTCTTTTTATTTAGTTTCTTTTTAACTGACTTCGAAAAAGGAGGAGGTTATCAATTCGGATGTTTGTATTTTTTTTTTTTTTTTTTTTTTTTATGTATGTTCGGGCATAACTCCGTCATATATTGACCGATTTGCAAAATTCTTTTTTTTATCGAAAGGGGTTTATTCCGAAATGGTCAAATTTAAATTTCAAAAAGATCTAAAAATTTCTTTCTTTCTTTCTTTTAATTATTAACACAGTTTGATGGGGAGCCACAACTAAAAAGTGAAAAATAAAAAACTTTTTTACAAAAAAATAGAACCGGCTTCCAAAAAAAGTGCAAAATAACTTTAATTTGGGAAGTCGGTGTCAAAAAACGAAGACACAAGACAGGAACACATTGTTAGTTTTATTGAGGTACAAATAAATTGCGTTTAGGTGCGGCACTTGCCTAGCAGTAGGATAGTATAAAAATACAGTATGTCTTACCCAAGCTATTTTTAACCGACGAATAAAAGGAGGATGTTCTCAATTCGACCGTATATATTATTTTTTTTTTTTTTAAAACGTTTTTCTTTGTCACCAGTAACCCAACCCCGGAACCATCAGAGCTTTTGCCATTCACATGGGTCCCAATAACAAAAATAACTCAGCCTTACTTGGATATGAACTTGGATTTCACTCCTAGGAGCCGACCCGACTCTGAGAGGATGGCATTTTGGGACCTGTTCTACAGGCTTTATGGAAAGTATCAAATATGGTCTCCGATAACATCGCCTTTTCTGTCTAATAACGGGCCCAAACGCGAAGAAAATGTTTTCATAACTGTTCTACTGTTAAGTTACTTATTCACAAATAACCACTGGTCTTAAATATTTGTGCTTGTTTTATTTATTGTTATTGTAACTTCAGAAGCACTAATAAACCCAGCATACTGGACACATTGTCGGAGACTCAGGTAATTTTTTACTTTTGAGTAAACTGCCTCGATATATACCACAGCCATTTGGTTGAATTAGCCATTTAATTGGACGCCTAGGTCGTTCATTCATTCCTTTCCTTCCAGCAAGACTCAAAATGTTTCGTATCCAAAGTAGTAAATAAAAGTGTCAAAACGGCCGTCTTTGGTAGTCCTGTTTGAACAATGTAAAAGTACTTTATCCTATTTGTAACAAACGCAACATAGGATTCTTTAATCTTTATTTTCTATGCTATGATACGATTTTTTATTCAATGAGGGCGCCTATATACGCCTTAACTGATTATTACCGTACCGAAATGATATTGATCTTTAAGATGCTGTTTCAACTTAACGTTATCTTTTATCTTAACTCCTGTGTTATGACATGTTAGGAAATACCAAACTTCTATAGATTGCTCTACATAAATATTATAGAACTGCTCTACATAAATGCCAGTTCAATCTTACTCAGTGTAGTATTGTCACAAGGCTTGGATATGTGGTCGGTGTTAGTTTTACTGGCGGTATGTGGCTTAGTGCGAGGGCTTTTCAGGATAGACCCTCTTGTGTCCACCAAAAGCGGCCTGATAAGAGGACTGCAGTTTGGAGATGGGTACGCCAAATTCTTGGGGGTGCCTTACGCAATGGTGGCTGAGGATAATCCATTTGGGGTAAGTTTGTTTTAGATTTAATCTCTTTTTTTTTTAGCTAGTTTTCTATTTAGATACATGAGATTATAAAATCATCTTCAATTATCTTTCCAAAACTTGGCCTCACATAATTTTACATAGGGTGGCCAACTCAGATGTATACAGGGTGTAGCGGAAAGGTGTGGTCATATTTTAAGAGCCGGTTCTGCCCATTCGAGCCAAAAACTACGATTAATAATACTCAATAATATTTTTTTGACCTATCTCTATTTCATAATAAAACGAACACACTGTTTTCGAACTATTCGTACATATTTTTTTTTCTCTATTAGAATATTATGCAGACTTTTTTGTATATCTGTTCTCAGGTAATCCGCTTAACAACGAACAACCTTTCATTTTAATGAATATAAATTTTAAAATCATACTAAAGCGAACTTATTTTATTTTACAGCCATCAGTGCCCCATCGTGGCTTTGACGACATTTTTGAAGCATACGAATCAAACGCGTGCCCTCAAGTGCACAGGGGTGTCGCCATAGGCACCATCGACTGCCTCACCATGGACATATATGTGCCCAGTATCGCCGACTTCCAACACCGCTTGCCAGTCATGGTGTGGATACATGGTGGAGCATTCATTGGCGGCAGTGCCCAAGGAGAAGCAACCGAACCAATCTCTCTGCTTAAAAATGACGTCATTGTCGTAGCTATCAACTACAGACTTGGCATTTACGGCTTCATGTGTTTGGACACACCTGAAATGCCAGGTAACCAAGGACTCAAAGATCAAACATTAGCTCTCCGGTGGATTCAAGAAAACATCGCTGAATTCGGAGGAGATGTTGACAAAATAACTCTGTTCGGTGAAAGCGCTGGCGGCATGTCTGTGAATCTACATTTATTTTCTTTAAATGAACAGTTATTCAGCCAAGTGATTATAGAAAGCGGACCAGCTTTAAGTTATTGGATGATGGTTGAATCTAATAACACAATACCTTTAACGCTCGCTGAAGAGTTGGGCTTTATAACATCAGATATAAATGAAGCTCTGAATTTTCTTTCTACTGTTGATGCACATTTGTTGGTTCAGATAGCTGCTGACTTAAAAATTAGTAGTGCTTCAGGCAATGATCAACCTCTTACCAAACCTTGTGTTGAGAAAGCATTTGAAGGAGTTGAAAATTTTATAACGGATCATCCTATGAATGTTAAATCTACTAAAGCTAGTAGTACTCCGATTATCATTGGGCATAACGTAAGAGAATTTGGTTTTCAGTATGCTTATCAAGATGAGAAGTTCTTCGAAACGTACGATATGAAAATGTTGTTTGAAATGGGATTCGATATGGATAATGATTTTGAGGACGCTTTGAGTGCAGTAAGACACTTTTACTTTGGTGATGAAAAAATAAGTATGAATGTCTCAGAGAAGCTTGTAGAATTTGGAACAGATATAATATTTGGCCACCCAACACAGAGGATGGCTGAAAAACTGTTGAATAGTGGAGCGCAAAACGTCTACCGCTTCGTTTTCTCATACCTTGGAGCAAGTCATGGAGATGAGCTGGCTTACCTATTCGACACTGAGTTTAACTCATTTGCAAATGTAACAGAGGATGAGCAACTCGTGATTGATAAAGCACTTGTAAAAAGTCGGCTAACCACGCTTTGGACGAACTTTGCTAAGTACGGGTGAGTAAGCTAAAAATGTAATTGCTTGTATCTATAATAATACATGTTATGATCTTCCTGGACTCACTGCCTGAACCTTTACTGATGGCTCGTTTTAGGGTTCCGTACTAAAATTAAACTAAATTAACCCATACGGTGTGACTTTGTTGCGTTGTTTGTCACAGCTGGTTATTTTTCAAGAACTATTATTGCTATTGACTTTACAGGAGATGTTAATATTGCTAGTCCAAACATATCTTGGATTTTTATAAATCTTATTTTCAGTGTTATAGAGGTCGAAATGGGGAACTGAATATTTTTAATTTGGGGTAACTGGGTCAAGAAGAAGGAATATCATAATATGCAAGGGAAAATTGCATATTACAAGTAATTTATTTTTCTCAACAGAAACCCGACTCCTGCGCCTACAGAACTCCTGCCCTTCACATGGGCTCCAATCACGAAGACCACTCAGTCATATTTAGATTTGGACTTGGAATTCTCACCTAGAAGCAGACCAGACCACGGCAGGATGGCATTCTGGGACTTGTTCTATAAACTTTATGGAAAGTACCAAAAATGGTAATATTGGTACTAAATAGTTACTTCATTTTTATTGTAATAATTTAATCATTGTAATTAAAGAACTTAGAACTGTAGAATGTTTTCATTTATTTGTGTAAACTGTGATTTATCTTTAAACTACGTAAGTTTTAAAACGGTTACCCATTCGTCAGCCTAAAGCGCTGAGGGCCTTGCCTACTATGTTTTCTTTACTTGATAAACCCATTACTCCTTCTTATCTGTCTTCACATTTTCAGTTTCTTTGCTCTACTCACGCTAAAAATCTTCGTTCAACCAATAATGGTTATCTGCGATGTCCCCTCTCACCGATCTGGGTTTATCCACTCTCGTGCAGCAGGTTTTCTGCGTGATTCGCCGTTTAAGTTTAAGTTTACGTTTGAATCCTTAAGGTCCTACCTCCGCTTATGTGGCGCCGTCATTAATATTCAGGGTGTAACGGAAAGGTGTGGTCATATTTTAAGAGCCGGTTCTGCCCAAGGAAATGAACAACTTTATCTAAAAAAAATTGGACTTTGCATACAAACTAATCATCAAGCTGATCAATATTTGTTTGGGCGGTGAAAATTTTTTTTGAGAATGTCCTCAGTTTTTCTTGAACAAAGTGGTTCATATCGATGGGCAGATGCAGTTCTTAAAATATGACCACACCTTTCCGTTACACCCTGTGTAAAATAAAGATTAAAGAATCCTATGTTGCGTTTGTTACAAATAGGA
Organism: Polia nebulosa; assembly: GCA_951329385.1. NCBI lineage: Eukaryota > Metazoa > Arthropoda > Insecta > Lepidoptera > Noctuidae > Polia > Polia nebulosa. The sequence continues at coordinate 30,382,987 of OX589602.1, read as the reverse complement.
ACAAACGCAACATAGGATTATTTATAGGATTATTTATTGTTTATTTATCTTCTACGCTTTGCTACGATTTTTTATTCAATGGGGGCGCCACTTGGCAGCTATATACGTCTTAAAGGTAAGTCGTACCGTGTAAGTTCTGTCTGGGTAAATAACCACTGGTCTTAAATATTTGTGTTTGTTTTATTTATTGTTATTGTAATTTCAGAAGCACTACTAAACCCAGCATCATGGACACATTGTTGGAGACTCAGGTTATTTTTTACTTTTGAGTAAACTGCCTCGATATATACCTATATCGCAGCCATATGGTTGAATTAGAAATTTAATTGGACGCCCAGGCCGTTCATTAAACCAGCATTCAATTAAATGGCTGAAGGACAACCAGTCAAGTCATTAATCGCAACATTTAACCAGATGGCTGGATGTCGTAGTCGTTTAGTTAAATTGGATATTGATGACTTTGTGATAATACTGATCATGATTACATATGTATTAATTTTAAACCTTTGATCTCTGACTACGCCTTTTAAATAGATTGAATCACTAATAAATAATCATTTTCATAATTTTTCATTTAATATGAATCACTTAGCTGAGTCTTGGTCAGTCATTTTCAAATGGCTGACTTTCAATACGCCAAGTGGTTAAACGTTGAGTGATTCTAGTTGAATTAGCCATTTAATTGAATGCCGGCTTAATGAAAAGCTTAGGTGTTCAATTGACTAATTCAACCAGATGGCTGCGACATATACAAGAAAAATTTTCATATCTTGAACTTTACTACGCTTAACCACAGTAATCGGTATTTTTTTACCCAACTGCGAGACGCAAGGGAGGGTAATGTGTTTATGATAAAATGTTATTCGAGAGATTTATTCCTTCATGAGCTATCATAAAAGTATATATTATACAGAGTGCAGAAAATTTCTCACAATGAGCAGTTTTTGGCCGTGAGATAGACATTTCCAGAACAACTTAAAAAGTTCGGTGACTTGAAAACATCTTTTTTTAAAGAAACGTTACGTTACACTAAAATTGTACCCAAGTTGTAGGTGTCAAAATCTTTATATTATAGCTCTAGCTAGAACAAATAAAGAAAGATTTATTGATCAACTCAATTTCATTTCTTAATTCTTTATTTAGCCTTTCTTTTTTCTCACTATCCAACATAATATTGCGTTCAGTTTCCCAAAGAGTACACTCCCACAGGATATGATGTGCATTGTTCGTATTCGCAATCAGCTGTAGAACATTGACACAAAGGTGAGGCAACAAGCTTGAAGGAAAATATTTTTTTTTTAAAGTTGCCATGACCTGTGACAAATTAATCTACCTCCAGCCATGTCCTAGCCGTCGCGAACCAATGGGAAGTACTGGTGGAGGTGTCGGCCTTTGATGGAACTTTCCCACCTATATTGCCATTCGGAAAAAGGTCCTCCCAGACGTCAGTCTAAGGTTTAAGTAATTTAGAGGTCTGTGCGTGATCGCGTTGAGGAAAAAGTCTGGGTCCGTAGTCTTTCGTGCGGAATAGTACATTGCAGCACGTCGCTGCACCTCAAGATCGACTGGAAGTACACCTGCAAGTACCGGTAAGGCTTCAGTGCTAACCGTCCTATACGCTTTACATAGGAAAATCAAAGCTAAACGTTGGCTTTGTAGCAATTTACGTCGTACCCCCCCACTGGTGGCATTGCAGTATTGGTCACACAAATTGCATTGGTTGAACGCATTGGCATTGGTCTTATCAGTTCTTTAACTGATTATTGACTTATCGAAATGATATTGATTGAGATGCTGTTTCATCTTAGTTTTATCTTTTATCTTAACTCCTGTGATAAGACATGTTAGGAAATACCATGGGAATACCAAACAGTTATTGAATATTATGTATAAATACCAGTTTGATCTTACTTAGTTTAGTTATGTCACAAGGCTTGGATATGTGGTCGGTATTAGTGTTGCTGTCGGTATGTGGCTTAGTGCGAGGGCTATCCAGGATAGACCCTCTTGTGTCTACCAAAAGCGGCCTGATAAGAGGACTGCAGTTTGGAGATGGGTACGCCAAATTCTTGGGGGTGCCTTACGCAGAGGTGGCTGAAGATAATCCATTTGGAGTAAGTTTGTTATAGTTTTAATTTCTTTTTTTTAGCTTGTTTTCTATTTAGTTATATGAAATTATATTGAAATCTTCGATTATCTTTCCGAATCTTGGGCACACAGAATTTTATACAGGGTGGCCAACTCGGATGTATATTGCTTGAGTCTCTAGTATATATATATATATATTAATCTATGGCTTGAAATTAAGATTTTTTTTTCACAGAAAATATCCAGATTTTTTTTGTATTTTGTATAGATACGAGTATTTGGATAGCAATATCTACTCAATATTTATTTGTTTGCTGGCTAAAACTGCATTAAAACTTTTGTAGTGATTTTTGTAAAATTTTCGCATTCTTTATTACGTATCCCACTATCAAAGTAACAAATGTCCTGATTTAAGTGTTTCAGATTGACCCTGAAACGTCGTTTTATAACTCCACCGAAATATTCAAGAAGCGGTTAGCTAAAAAATGTTTAACAATACAAAACACTTTTATATAATTAGTGAAGTTAATACAGTGGTTATGCTCACAAACTGTCCAAAACCAAAGTTCAACTCTAAACAAAAAATTTAATTTCGAACAACAGCAAAACTTGGCGTCAAATAGAAATGCTGGCAAAAAAAAAGTTGTTTACGTACATCGGATTTAGCCACCCTATAATTATATTCTGTACCGTGTGTGAAGCAGTAATTCAATCTCAACTTTATCTATCCACGCCATTCGAGCCAAAAACTACGATTATATAATACTCAATAATTTTTTTTTTTGACCTATCCCTGTTTCATAATAAAACGAACATCCTGTTTTCGAATTTCCCGGGAATATTTTTCATTTTTTTCCTCTATAAAACCTTATACGTACCTTTTTGTGTGACTGTTCTCAGGTGATCCGCTTAGTAAATAAATAAAATAAAAAAAGCCATTAAATCCATATTTCTTCGTTCTATTTTAAATATTGTTAGTAAGGTATTAGTAAATTTACATATTGTGTGTTGTTAGTATGGTTAGTTTTCTTTCGTTGAAATATGGACCCCTTTTGGGTAAAGGCCTCCTCCAGCTTTTTCCATAAATCTCTGTTCTTGCCTGTATTTGTCCAGTTGCTCCTGTGATCCGCTTACCATTGAACAACATTTCATTTTAATTAAAATATAAATTTTAAAGTCATACCAAAGCGAATAATTGCCAAATTTTATTTTACAGCCATCAGTGCCCCATCGTGGCTTTGAGGACATCTTTGAAGCATACGAATCAAACGCGTGCCCTCAAGTGCACATGGGTGTCGCCATAGGCACCATCGACTGCCTCACCATGGACATCTATGTGCCCAGTATCGCCGACTTCCAACACCGCTTGCCAGTCATGGTGTGGATACATGGTGGAGCGTTCATTGAAGGCAGTGCCCAAGGAGAAGCAACCGAACCAATCTCTCTGCTTAAAAATGACGTCATTGTCGTAGCTATCAACTACAGACTTGGCATTTACGGGTTCATGTGTTTGGACACACCTGAAATGCCAGGAAACCAAGGACTCAAAGATCAAACATTAGCTCTCCGGTGGATTCAAGAAAACATCGCTGCCTTTGGAGGAGATGTCGACAAAATAACTCTGTTCGGTGAAAGCGCTGGTGCCATGTCTGTGAATCTACATTTATTTTCTTTAAATGAAAAGTTATTCAGCCAAGTGATTATAGAAAGCGGACCAGCTTTAAGTTACTGGATGATGATCGAATCTAATAACACAATACCTTTAACGCTCGCTGAAGAGTTGGGCTTTATAACTTCAGATATAAATGAAGCTCTGAATTTTCTTTCAACTGTTGATGCACATTTGTTAGTTCAAATAGCTACTGACTTAAAAATTAGTAGTGCTACAGGCAATGATCAACCTCTTACCAAACCTTGTGTTGAGAAAGTATTTGAAGGAGTTGAAAATTTTATAACGGATCACCCTATGAATGTTAAATCTTCTAAAGCTAGTAATACTCCGATTATTATTGGAAATAACGTAAGAGAATTTGCTTTTCAGTATGCTTATCAAGATGAGAAGTTCTTCGAAACATACGATCTGAAAATGTTGTTTGAAATGGGATTCGATATAGATAATGATTTTGAGGACGCTTTGAGTGCAGTGAGACACTTTTACTTTGGTGATGAAAAAATAAGTAAGAATGTCTCAGAGAAGCTTGTAGAATTTGGAACCGATATAATATTTGGACACCCAACACAGAGGATGGCTGAAAAACTTTTGGATAGTGGAGCGCAAACCGTTTACCGTTTCGTTTTCTCATACCTTGGAGCAACTCATGGAGATGAACTGGCTTATTTATTTGATTCAATCTCGTGGCTATCAGAGGAAGAACAACTCCAGATTGATCAATCATTAGTAAAAAGTCGGCTGACCACGCTATGGACAAACTTTGCTAAGTACGGGTGAGTAAACAAAAAAAAAATGTATGTAACTACACAGTGTGTCCCTATACAGGGTGTAACGGGAAGGTGTGTTTATATTTTAACAACTGCATCTGCCCATCGATATGAACAACTTTCTTCAAGAAAACCTGAGTAAGTTCTCAAAAAAAACTTTAACCTCCCATACAAATATTGCTCAGCTGCTTTGTATGGAAAGTTCATTTTTTTTTTGGGAATTTTTGTTTTGTTGTATAGTAATTTATTCATAACCATGAGCAGAACCGGTTTTTAAAATATGACCACACTTTTCCGTTCCACCCTAGTGCACAAACAGAAATAGGTGAAACTAGAGCATAATTTATCAGCAAAAAAAATATAAAATAATTAAATAAAAAATGATATCTATCAGTCGATGCTGCGTAAATAATAATAAAAAACCGGCCATGTGCGTGTCGGGCCATGCGCAAGGTAGGGTTCCGTAGATCGTACTTCACTTAAGTATTTTTTTTTTTGTATTTTGTACGAAATTTAACAAGTAGAAACATTTTATAAGTTGGGCGACTAGTACTCTAAAAGTAACGGAGCTAACGTAGCCCTGATAGTTTTCCTTTTAATTTCTGAATGACCATATTTTTTATTCGAACAGGGATATCATATCTGAGGGGATAAATCCATAATTACAATTTATTACTACTAAGTATATTTAATTGAACTGATGTGTGTTTTTTTTATTGTGTCGATTAATTGAATTACAATTATTTAATAATGTGTGATAATTGTGTGATAATCTATATATATAAAAATGAATCCCTATTTCCCTTGGTCACGGCATCACGCGTGAACGGTTGGACCGATTTCGCTAATTCTTTTTTTGTTGTGTTTATTATTGTCCGGAGACGGTTCTTATGAAAGAAAAAAATAAGAAAGTACGCGGAAAAATAGAATTTTTCAGAAAACTTAACGACTGTTTAAATTTCGCACGTTTAACAGTTCATAGCTAAGACAGGACAACGTCTGTCGGGTCAGCTAGTTTATTATAATTAACATATTTGTACCAAGATAATATTTGTACGCCGATGAAGGCTAGACATAGCGTTCTATAATAATTACAACATCTGAACTTAATCTACTTAAGTTCAACAAATTAAAAATATTTGGATTTGTATTTGTAATATGTTTATTTTTCTCAACAGAAACCCTACTCCGGCGCCAACAGAACTCCTGCCTTTCACATGGGCTCCAATTACGAAGACCACTCAGTCATATTTAAATATGGACGTGGATTTTACACCTAGTAGCAGACCAGATCATGGCAGGATGGCATTCTGGGACTTGTTCTATAAACTTTTTGGAAAGTACCAAAAATGGTATTAATTACTTTTTTTATCGATATAATTGAATAATTGTAAATAAAGAACTGAGAACACTTACTTGTGTATTCTGTTTTTACACACCAATATTAGCATCACTTAACTAATATAAAAAAGAAAGGCACGAATAAAAAGCAATTGCATGCGGCTGAGATGAGAATGCTAAGAGCGATGTGTGGTGTTACGCGCATGGATAGAATGAGTATATAAGAGTGGCACCGCTGACTGAAAAGTTGTGTGAAAATCGGTGGTCGTGGTATGATGCGGAGGAATGAAAAAAATGTCGTGAGGAAAGTCTTGTGTATGGATGTGGATTGCTATAAGAGTAAGGGAAGGCCAAAGAAACGATGGTTGGACTGTGTGAAACAGGATATGGGTAAAAAGAGGGTGACCACAGAGATCACGACTAATAGAGGAGTATGGAAGAAAAAGACACGTTGCGCCGATCCCAAATAAATTGGGATAAGGGCAGGAGAATGATAACTAATATAAAAAAAATCTTAGTGGTTAAATTTGACCCACTTCCCGATTTCTGATTGTGCTGTAATTTTGCGTACGTATTTAATTTGGACACTAGTTTGGATGACAATGCATGGTTAGCTAAGTGAAGTCATTCTAAATCCATTAGGGCGGACTCCCGAAGATGGCGGACAAGTTATTTTGTATGCATTCCCGTGATATAGTAGGTATCAAATTAATGAACGAGTTTGCTGACAACGCGAAAATTAAAAAACAAAGTGTTTTTTTTTTAACTCCAGTTTTTTTTTTAATGTATTCAAAGACAAACCTATCAGGGGTTCGTAGCTCTGCCCAGGGGTTGTGGATAAAATAGAAACAGAGTTACCACGCCTCTGGGCATTCAGGGCAGGGAAAGACACGCCCTCTCGCTCCACCCAGAGCAGGTGATATCATTGAATGACTTCCCACCCCATAAAAAAGGGGTTCGTAGCTAAATAATAACAACTGCTCGGGGTTGACTTCAAGGGTAAGCAACGTTTGCCGAGGAAGGTCCGTGAATGGGTTGGCAATCCCATGTGCGTTGTTTCCGAATTAGTCAGCCAGTTCACTAAATGTTGTATTATACCGTTACTAATACAGACCGATCCAGACCGTTACTCGGTATCGATTTCTTCACCATTAGGTACTTCCGACCACTGTCTGGTGAAGTCTGTATTCGTCTACTCCCCACCCGATCCTAGCCCTAGAGGCACCAGGCGGGTTTGGCGATACAGGTCAGCAGATTGGGATGGCATGCCATCTTTCTTCGCATGTTATCCTTGGCAGCCCAATTGCTTTTCTTCGACTGATGTTTCGTCGTGGGCGGACGCCATGATGGATGTGTTGCAGCAGGGAATGGAGTACAACATTCCATTCTCTGACGTAACAATGACTGGCGAAGCTCGACCATGGTTTGGTACAGAGTGCAATCGCGCTGATGCGCTTAAACATGCGGCCTACCTGGCATGGGTCGACGCTCGGACGCGCTAAGCAAATGACGTGAGTCAGAAGAAGAGAGCCTTCTACAGGGCTGCCAAGTCCTGCAAGAAAGTGTTTGCATTCACCAGAAGAATGTCCGAAGGGTAGGCACTGCGTAACCTACACGTGAACAAGGCTAGTGGCCCCGACGGGATACCGGCAATTGTACTGAGGACTTCTGCGTACCTTTGGGTATGCAGACGACAGCACTGTTGCCGAGAGATACGTGCCCGACACACGAGCTAGCGGGTCTCAGGTCCGGTCTCTCCGAGAGGCTATGGTTGGGCGCTTGAACTTGTCCTTACAGGCTGTCTCAGAATGGGGCGATGCCAATCTGGTCAAGTTCAATGCTGCTCAGACCCAGGCCTGTCTTTTTTCCGCTAAAAGGAGTCAATTTCCGTGCCGATAACCGACCAACTTGATTTTCTTGGTGTTACTTTAACATTTTCCCTCAATTTTGGTCCCTTCATAGAGGCAAAGGCTCAAGTGGCTGCCAAAAAGTTGGGGATCATCGCAAAGATGAGACGGTACTTCACGCCGGAACAGCTGCTCCAACTCTATCAAGCGCAAGGTCGATCGTGTATTGAGTACTGCTCTCATCTTTGGGACGGATGTGCCAGATACCAGCTTGATGCCCTTGAGTCATTTGAGAAACAAGCCAAGAGGATCATCGGCAATGATAGGCTCGTTGAGTCGAAGCTCCAAAGTCTTGAGCATAGACGCCGAGTTGCTAGCCTGTCGGTTCTCGATCGATTACATTTTGGGGAGTGTGCGACGGAATCGCATAATTTGATTCCGCCAATCCCGTTTCATCAACGGACCACAGGCCGTACGGTGAAGTGCCACCGGTTCATGGAGGACATCTCATCCATACGCACAAAGCGTTTTGAGAACACATTCATTGTGCGTACAGCTAGGGAGTGCTACCATAGTCTGTGTTTCCTGATAGCTACAACCTGGGAGTCTTTAAGTCAAGAGTGAATAGGTTACTTCTAGGCAAGCGTGCTCCATCTTCGACCACATCATCGCTTACCACCAAATGAGATAGTGGTCAAACACGTGCCTATCAACAATTAAAAAAAATACCATGTGTATAACTCCAGCTTTCTCATATGTGATAGAATAATCCTACCTATGCTAATATTTAAGGCATAATAGCAGCAATCTAAGTTCCCAGTGTTAATTTAGCTGCCACAAAAACTTCGTTAATATGAGTCGTTTAGTATGTATTAGCTGGAGTGACGTTACCCCAGCTTCCTCTACCTTCCTCTTCCTCTCCACTACATGCCTTAAATTGTGTTAACACTACATAGTATGTCTATGTAGTGTTAATACAATTTAATAGAGAACCACAACTCAAAAATGAAAAATAAAAACATTTTAACAAAAAAATAGAACCGACATCCAAAAAAGTGCAAAATAACTTTAATTTCGGAAGTCGGTGTCACAAAAAACTGACAAACAAAACCAGAAACACCGACTTCCGAAATTAAAGTTATTTTGCACTTTTTATTTCTAGGAACTTCTTTCCGTGTACGATATTAGTAGTTAACGGCGTCCTATTTCTATCGCTTTTTCGGGTTATGGTTGATGGGTGGTTGGTTAGTTATGGTTGATTGTGACCAGTTTTTTTAGTTAATTTTCATACATTTTGATTTTTAAAAAGTGTTCCATACATACACATTACAATATGAGTCGAAAATGCTCAAATTCTCTGGATCTCTTCTGTTTTATTTGTGGAGAGTTTACTTCAAGTTCAAATCAAGAACTACTACAGGATTTTAAAGCCTAAGGATGTAATATGTCCTTGAAGATTCATTTACTTCATTCCCATCTAGTCTCTTTTCCCGACAACTTAGGTGCGGTAAGTGACGGACACGGAAGATTTCATCAAGATAATTATCATGGCGATGGAAAAAGATACCAAGGAAAATGTTCGTCAAGAATACTTGCCGATTTTTGTTGAACTTTATAACGAAATCATTAATCGTATAGTAGAGAGATAAGAAACAAGTAAGAACTAAAAAAATCTTCAGATTAATTTTAAAAAACATGATTCTCTTCCAAACTAAGTCGTATATGTTTTTTTTTTAATAAACATATTTTCCAACGAAAATGGATGTTTTAATTATTTTTCACACACATATTTTAACTAATCTCTTGCCAAGGTAAAAAAAAACCAGTTGCGAATCACGGCAAAAAAATAAATATTGTCCCTTCCTGTTCAGGTTCCCTTAAGATACCGGTATACATAATGGTTTTAGTTATGATGTCTCTACATCCCTATTTCCCTCGTAATTCATCTTTTCCCAACCCCAGCGCGCGCGCTGCAATAGCGCCATCTAGCGCATTGGACACTCTCGTTCGATACACAAGTTGTAACGGGCGGTACAAATTAACCGCTCCGTAAAATAACTCAGAAAAAACCTATAACAAGTGACCGTGTTGTGTTTAAACCACCAAAAAGACAAAAGGGACGTCCCAGGACAATCATTTCGCCATAAATCCAAACTTTACACCAGTTTTCCACAGTCAGTGAAATTGAGACAGAAATCGCGGCACGCGCCTCAGAAGCAGCAAAAGTCGTGAGTACCCCATCTATTCTCCTGTATTTCCCCATTCTAGCTACAAGCCATTTTGCCTAAGGATCATACAGTCCTATCGAAGGGATACTTTAACACTTCCACTACCATTATGGTACTCGTAGTTGGCGCGTACGGTGTTCGCTCCATGTATAGGTACTATCTGACTTTTCTATTTTGTCTAGAGGCTCGTGTTTTAGAACGACAAACTTACAAGACGCTAACTGTAGTAGGGACTTATAGGAATGTTGAATCATGAATTCAAGATTAACACTAGTTACTAGAATACATTGTTTACCTTTGTCTGTAATTTGACTAAATGTCACGTAGCTACAAACCGGTGGTCATGTAGGATTGACTCATGATGATTCAAAACCCTAATAAAGACTTGATAGTCTGATAATGTACATAAACAATCATTTATTATCTGTTTTTGAAGAGTCTTTTGTGTAGAGACAAGTAGTAAGTACCTACATAGATATAATAAAGAAGGAAATATGCCCGGTATAGTTACTTAAAGTAGGAAGTTCATTAATTATCATACCATAGCATACTTATAAAATACTTAACTAAATGTAATTATATATACACTAAATCCAAAAATATTAACCTAACTACGTACATATACTCGTATATATAAAAAACAAAATAAATTCAGGCGTCTAAGTACTCCTCCACATCGTTGTTATCCGGTAACGTGCCCAGCAGTGCCCAGAAGACCGGCAGTTTCGCCACGATGAATGGCAATACTAATTATTCTTTGGGCAAAGAACGAGCCAGCCCTAAGTGATAATTTTTAAAGCGCTTTCAACAAATCGCCAGCAACAGTAGAGAACAAAGAGTGGCCATACTGTAAGTAAAAATAGACTCCATAGAACAGTAGGCACGCCAGTTCAACATAGAGGTCTGTATTCTGGCAGACAAACGCAATGAAAACCTTGTGGCAATTATGGAGTCGATATATAGTGCCTTATATTCACCGGTATTGCTGTCGGTCAGAGCCAATATGATTGCTCGCAGGTTCATGCGTGTAATATATATATAATTATTATCTGTTTATACTGAATCGTTAAGATTAATTAATGAAATTAATAAATGATTTTTGTAACAAACTTATTTTCCTAGAAGTCAAAGACTGATATGACTCAACTGTCACTTGTGAATCATACTTGTTTGTTAACGGGTATAAAAGAGCGGGGCCTCAGTGGAGCGGCTCAGTTGCTGTTCGGTTTTCAAGGCGTTAACATCTAAGGTATGATATTATTCTGACTATTGTTGATTTAATAATGATGTTGATGTATATTTATATCATATTTATGAGCCATGTAATGTAAAGTTATGTATATTGTTACGTAACGTTGTGTTATACAGCGTGGAGAAGACACTACGACAATAAATGAAAACACGGACAATACTAGTTTATAAGAATAAGTTTAAGCTATCAAAAATATCCTAACATCGAAAATAAAAAAATAAAAATTTCAAACAAACTAAATGGCATAAAACTAGAAACGAAATAGAACACCACTTATAAATATGAGTTCACTAACCTGTCGTAAGATAGGCAACAACGCGCGGTCCTGTAGCGACTTGATTTTTTGGCTTTTAGTTATGGATTAATGCTCAGTAAAATTACACTAAATCACAGATTATTTAGCACAGAATCACAGCTATGAATGCCAGCCCAAACATTGGCACCAAATCTGTACTGGTGCGAAGTCTCCCGTCCTAGACGCGGATTCACGCGGCTCCAGTAACGAATATTCTGTCTGTTCCATAAACCGTTCCTTGTAAATGTACTTTCATCAGTTCACATCACATTGTACAAGAAATCCGGATTCTCGAAATGTTTATTTTCAATCCAGCGACAGAAGTTTTACCTAACTGGTTTGTCTCTAGGTAACAATGCATGCAATTTCTTGTATTTATACGGCTTCTGTTTGTCGCGTTTTAAAATTTAAGAATAGTTGTATGGTCAACACCTGAACTACACGTTGGGTTGCGTTAAAAAAAAACACGAAAACAATAAAAACTAAGCGTCTAATTTCGCACAATTCACTCACTGTTTAACTAAATACCTATTAAAACGTTACGTGTCCTGTCACCAAAATAAAGCGTCCAATTTCGCACTAATACCGTCGTAAATGAATTTACAAAAAACACGAGCGGCGGGGAAGTACTAGACATCAAAGGCGGGGCGAGTGGCGACGCGGCGCGAACGAAAGTTAGCGCCACCTGCGGCACTGGACCTGAGGACGCGTGACTCGTCATAGGACCGCGGCGACACACTAACATAAATTTGTTGTAGCAAATTTTTTCAAGAAAGCGAACTAACAAACGAAACTAGATTTATCTCTTTCGCACACACTAAATTTTCTATTAATGTTATGTGTGTGTGCATTGCAATTTCCGCATTCGTTACTTTTTTATCCAACTCTGATGACACGCTTTATGACTCTTATTACTCAGAGTTAAGGTATAATTTTCACTAAATCAGATGAAAATACTAATTTGGCGAAAGTGTTTAAGTAGCGAGTTGGCAACGTGACTTAATGTTTTGATGTTTATACCGATGTGGGTCGTTAACCTGACAGTGTTTCCCTATTATCAGATACATCATGTAGCAAATGTTAAAAATGAAAAATAATTTCCTGTGACTAAACTACTGGATATATTCAAATGATTTTTTGTATGTAGACTGAGAACGTCTTGAGGTATGCGAGGTTTAATTTAATATCGTATTGTCATCACCACTCTGGCTCTGACTTTCAATAGAATTTCATTAGTCTTTCAATGGACTTTCAATGGACTTTCAATGGACTTTCAATAGACTTTCAATAGACTTTCAATAGACTTTCGATAGACTTTCGATAGACTTTCGATAGACTTTCGATAGACTTTCGATATACTTTCGATAGACTTTCGATAGACTTTCGATAGACTTTCGATAGACTTTCGATAGACTTTCGATAGACTTTCGATAGACTTTCGATAGACTTTCGATAGACTTTCGATAGACATTCGATAGACTTTCGATTGACTTTCGATAGACTTTCGATTGACTTTCGATAGACTTTCGATAGACTTTCGATAGACTTTCGATAGACTTTCGATAGTCTTTCGATAGACTTTTGATAGACTTTCGATAGACTTTCGATAGACTTTCGATAGACTTTCGATAAACTTTCGATAAACTTTCGATAGACTTTCGATTGACTTTCGATAGACTTTCGATAGACTTTCGATAGACTTTCGATAGTCTTTTGATAGACTTTCGATAGACTTTCGATAGACTTTCGATAGTCTTTCGATAGTCTTTCGATAGACTTTCGATAGACTTTCGATAGACTTTTAATAGACTTTTATTAGACTTTCTATAGACTTTTAATAGACTTTCGACAGATTTTCAATAGACTTTCGATAGACTTTCGATAGACTTTCGATAGACTTTCGATAAACTTTCGATAATCTTTCGATAATCTTTCGATAAACTTTCGATAAACTTTCGATAAAGTTTTGATAAACTTTCGATAAACTTTCGATAAACTTTCGATAAACAATCTTTAAACTTTCGATAAACTTTCGATAAACTTTCGATAAACTTTCGATAAACTTTCGATAGACTTCCGATAGACTTCCGATAGACTTCCGATAGACTTCCGATAGACTTTCGATAAACTTTCGATAATCTTTCGATAATCTTTCGATAAACTTTCGATAAACTTTCGATAAAGTTTCGATAAACTTTCGATAAACTTTCGATAAACTTTCGATAAACTTTCGATAAACAATCGATAAACTTTCGATAAACTTTCGATAAACTTTCGATAAACTTTTGATAAACTTTCGATAAACTTACGATAAACTTTCAATAAACTTTCGATAGACTTTTAATAGACTATTAATAGACTTTCTATAGACTTTTAATAGACTTTCGACAGATTTTCAATAGACTTTCAACAGATTTTCAATAGACTTTCAACAGACTTTCAATAGACTTTCAACAGATTTTCAATAGATGATCAATAGATGATCAATAGATGATCTATAGATAAATAAATGAGTAACGAATATTAAATATTTACATACATCTGGTTACATATCTACACATACATATACAGAAAAATTTTAACATCAGAAGTGGGATAGTTCTCTGGCTGACATAACAGATTTTAATGTATCTCATTTTTGTTATTTTCATGGGCGATGTTAGAGCAATGGCTGTTTTCTGAATGTCGTGTGAGACGATGGGTCGCCGAGTCCACTCTCACCAAGATGAAATCGCGATGCCACAATACAGCCCCAGACAACGGCACTGCAAGGATCTAGAAGCTGTACGAGAATTGGCATTGTGGATCTTCAAGCTCTTGTCAAAGCATCTGGAGTATTTCCTCGGAAATCAACAGATGTAACCGAGTAGCAAAAGTCGGTAAGGCCTTCAGAGGCATTGTTTATATTTTACTGTTAAAATATGATTTATCTGAAGGATGTAAATGACTGTGAATATAGAATGAATATCTGAATAACTATCTCACTAAGATATTTTTATAGATGAGTATAAAACGATAACCTCTAGTATCTTCGCTACGTACAAAATTATTTATGATTGAAAAGTTAAGTTAAAGGATAAAATTATGTGAAACGTTTTATTGTGAGTTGATACACAACAAATCAAGTCAAGCCAAGTCTAAGACGGGACCCTGAATCTTTATGATCAAACCACTATCTGCGACCTCTGAGTTTGATTTGAGTTGACAAAATGGTTGTATTCAAAGGTCTTGGTCATGGCCATGGTTTCAGTTGGTTAGTTAAATAAATTTCAGTCAAGCCAAGTCAAAGACCCCTGAATCTTTATGATCAAGCCACGATCTGCGACCTCTGAGTTTGATTTGAGTTGACAGAATGGTTGTATTCAAGGGTCTTGGTCATGGCCATGGTTTCAGTTGGTTGGTTAAATATATTTCAGTCAAGTCAAGCCAAGTCAAAGACGGGCCCCTGAATCTTTATGATCAAGCCACGATCTGCGACCTCTGAGTTTGACAGTTTCACCAGACTAAGCAGTGTTGCCTCTGAGTCTGGTCTGTGTTTGCATTTTTTTTTAAGTTTTTTTAAAGTATGTAGGTTCTGTTATTTTGATTACCAGAGGGTATTTCATAAAAGTGTGGCTAACTCGTAATGCGTTACAAAGGATAAACGTAAAATCGACACTAATCTATGTAAATAGGATATTTTTGTTACATTGCGTATTATTCTCACATTTACAAGAAATCTTCTGATCTGTTTCCTTGGGTGTTGTTGCGTGTTTGTTAAAAAATAATGGTAATTATGGTGAAAGCTATAACGAAGTAATTCATATTTTCAAGGTTAGTCCGTATTAATTAATGACATTAACAATAAATGTTCCGAATCTTTAGAAACCATAAAATAAATCAATCAATTACATATTTTCATGAGCATGAATTTTGATTAGTCGGAAAATAAGTTCACCAAACTTTAATACGACTCTTTACGTATGTTTCTCAAGGGAGAATTAATACTTTCTTAGAGAACATGAAAGTATTTAGGTAGGAGAGAGAAAGAAACTAGAGTTAAATATCCATTATTTTGGTAGAATTTTTTTTTTTTTGTTGTAAAATAATTTTCGGAGCATTTTAAAGTTGAATGGATTGGAGGTAATCTCGTATTTATTTGAAATTTTCGGTGCTTATAATTGTGATCCCTGAGTAGTTATTCACTACAATGTCAATGAAAATAAAAATGAGACTTGACATCCTAGTGCTTGCCAAGTTATGGCCAAGAACTGTGAATTCTAGTGCTAACGGATTTGAGGCTAAGAATAGTCAATTCTAGTGCTCTCTCGGTTGAGAATTGTATTTTGACATTGAAATAGAGATATATGATAGAAAATTGAAGGTACAGTTACAGAATACAGACAAAGTTCACAATTCATTTTATTACGATATCTTTTGAGGGAAAACTCAATAATTATGGAAAGAAAACAGAATAAGTACTTGGTTTATTGCCATGAAATAGATTGATTATAATATATTCTCGGTAGTGAGTATTAGTGATATTTATTATGATCAAAAGTAATATGTGTCATTGTTAGTTGATCATTGGCCATTCAGATTTCACAAATAGCAGCTGAAAATTCTAGTCGTGCTATTAAAATATTAACAAATTGATGTTCAGAACTATTACAATTGGCGCGGGGCTTCATCTCGAACAATGAAAAACTAGTTCAAATAAATTTACTGTAATTTGACAAATTTATTGAGACTTATTGAAGTATATGTAATATAAATTTATTGAGACTTATTGAAGTATATGTAATATAAATATTTTGAAAAAAATATGATGGTAAAAACTGTACTTTCTGAATAATTGGTTCCAATTCAAAATTAGATGATTATTGGAACGAATTTTACCCTTATATTACTTATACCAAAAGATGGTGCTGTTTGAAATTTTAGTTTTTCCATTTGCCTCTATAAAATTTATATATTAACACATAAAAACCCGACTCCTTTGTTACGGCGGTCTCAATTCTTTGTATGAGATGAGGCATCTGTAAGCTAATATTGTTTATTAAAAACTTTATGTACAAGTAAACATACTGTACAAAGGCAGAGGATGCCTCAGGCATTTTCTACCAGTCTACCATAAGGTGGTGCAGAGACACAATAATGGCAGGTGAAATTTATATAAATAACAAATAGAAAAAAAAAATACAATAACAAATACTTATTAAGTCAATTAAAGTATTATTTGTGGCAATAATATTGTCAGATTGGCCGAACGAACTATGGAAAGTTGAGCAGGTCCATAAATGCTATCAATTTGAGTCTCTTAATGCTGAGAATTTTATGTAACTGACTGTGACTGGAACCAAAATTAGCGATGAGACTGTGAGGTTCTGACTGTGACGAAAATTAGCGTTGAGACCATGAGATTCTTACTGTGGCTGTGCCTATGGCTGTGCCAATAAAAAAAAATGTGGCTGTGCCAATAATATACAAAATAGGCCATTTTTATATCTAAATTATATCTAATTTCTGTTGTTTATGTTACAATTTGTCTTATTTCGAAATAAATCATGAAAGTGTTCTAGGTAATCTCTAATTTACAATACTTAATTAATAATTTGATTGTCTGGATATTGTGACGGATAATAATTGCATAGTTATTGTACTGTTGATTATAAAGATATATTGTAATAATAATTTAAAAAAAAAAAACTTTTGTTTCCGCTGGTCGGTCATTTGCTTGGTGCAAGTCTATCCCACTAGCAGCGGGTGGAGGGGGCTTGACACGTCTAGGCAATTGGCAAAACAAAAGTGAAATACAATTGTAGTATTTATTGCCGCTGGTCGGTCAATTGTTTGGTGCAAGTCTATGCCACTAGCAGCGGGTGGATCGGACTTGACACGTCTATGCAATTGGCAAAACAAAATTTGTTTCCGCTGGTCGGCCATTTGTTTGGTGCAAGTCTATGCCACTAGCAGCGGGTGGAGCGGACTTGACACGTCTATGCAATTGGCAAAACAAAAGTAAACTACAATTGTAGAAAAAGGGTATATAATGTACTTCGAGAGCGAAGTACTTGTCAGTCTGGCCGTAATATATATATAATTATTATCTGTTTATACTCAATCGTTAAGATTAATTAATGAAATTAATAAATGATTTTTGTAACAAACTTATTTTCCTAGAAGTCAAAGACTGATATGACTCAACTGTCACTTGTGAATCATACTTGTTTGTTAACGGGTATAAAAGAGCGGGGCCTCAGTGGAGCGGCTCAGGCTCAAATACGGATTCGCCCAAGTTCACTGCCTGACGTCGCTCGTAGCACTGCTCGCCACGTCAGGTAAATTCGTACGAACCTACCCTCGCTCGGTGCCTCTTTTTATCGTCGTGAGTGCGGACCCCGGTTCGCATTTGCGGCGGTACTTGGGGGTACCCTGAGAATTTTGACCTCCATCTTGTTAAGAAGTATTAACGGTTGCGAAGAACTGAGCTAAATTGAAGACTGGAAGACAGTAGACCACCATGGTTGGGAAGAAGAAGACCTCCAAAGGCTCTCGCTCATCCAAGCGCAGCTCCGCCGGGTCCCCGGAGGATCAACAGACGACAGCCACGACGAGTGATCAGTCGCCCTTCGTACAGCGATGTGTAGACGCGCTAGACGCGCAAATCGACGCCGTCGGTGAAGCCACCTCGCGCCCTGACGCGCCTGAGACAGGCGCCCCACGGCCGCGAGTTTCGCGGCCCCCCGCCGGAGACGGCCCGCGGACGACGGAGACGACGCCTAGCTCGTCGCCGGACCGTGACGCTCCCACAGAAGACTTCATCTACGTGAAGCCCACGGGTAGGCCACGACCGAAACCCCGTGGCGCCATCTTGCGCCCCGAGCAACCACGAGACCCGCGGCGCCGAAGAGATTCGACCGAGTCGCGCGCCCCTGTTGAGCTGCGCGCCCCGGTTTTCGTGCCCTGCGCGCCCGAGAACGCGCCCGCGAACGCACCGCGCACGGACGGCGTCGCGGCGAAGGAGCCCACCGCCGCAACATCGCGGGCACGGCCAGAGACGGCCCTAATATCGCCGGCGCCGCCGAGGTGCGCGGCCCGGGATTCCCCCGCCGCCATGATGATGTCGGCATGTTTCTCTCCGCAGGAGTTGGACATGTCGGCATCGGAATATGAAACTGAGACGGAAGAGGCAGACCACCGACCGACGTCCAACCAGGGGCGTAGCAAGGAGGCGAACCAGGGGCGTAGCCAGGTGCGCCCCCAACGACGCCCCAGAAGCCCGGACGACAAAGATGACTTGGAGCAGGCAAAGAGGCGCCTCCAACAGAACACTCCGCCCTCTGCGGCCGCCGCCGCACCGGGCCCGACCATACAAAGAAAGAAGCCCCGCTACCCGCCGCTGGTAGTGGAGAGGTTGCCAGACTGGCAGGTCCACTTCAGGGCCTTGCGAGATCTGCTGGGCCGCCCGCCGACTGCCCGCCCTTATCAGGGCGGCATCCGATTCCTCCCCGGCGACGAGGAGGAGTACCGGGTGGTCCAGCGGTACTTGTGCGGCCTGGAGAAGGAAACCGGCCTAGTCTGGTTTTCCTATTCGCTGCCAGCGGAGAAGGGGTTCAAAATCGCCATCCGAGGGCTGCCCGCGGATACGGATCCAGCAGCGATCGAGGAGGAGCTCCGCAGCCTGGGGTTCGAGCCGCAGTACGTGCGGAGCATTAAGGGCCGCCAGGGACGCCCAGGCTGCATACACCACGCGGTGCTCAAGAACGAGCCCGACGTGCGCCGAATCTACGACGTCACATCGCTGCTGCTGATGGGAGGCGTCTCCATCGAGGGATGGCGCGGCAAGAGGGGGCCAGCCCAGTGCCACCGTTGCCAACGCTTCCGTCACTCCAGCCACCAGTGCCACCGTCCGCTCGCATGTGTGCGATGCGGAGGTGGGCACGCCGCACGTGAATGTCCCCGGCCCCGGGAGGAGCCGGCAACATGCGCCAACTGTGGCGGACCGCACCCTGCGTCGCACCGCGAGTGCCCCATCTTCCGCCGGGAGACCGCCAACAGGCGAGCGGGCACGGTGGCGCTGACGAGCACCGCACCCCGCCCGACCACAGCAGCGGTCCGGGCCGACAACGTCGACGTACACGAAGCCCGCAGCACGTCCCTGATGGCGGCTGCAAATGGGCCTAGCACCAGGGAAGCCCCCCTGCCAAGCCACAGGAGGAGGAGGGGGAGACGTGGGAGGAGGCCCCCGCCCTCCACCGACACCGACGCCGAGCAACCCCAACAGCAACCCCAACCCCGACATTCTTCACATGGCGTGAATCTGCCCGGGGCGGCCTCCGTATCAGAGGTCGTCCCCACGGTAAAGGTTCGCACCATGTGCCGCCGCACGCAACAACGGGCGCCAGAGGGCGCCACTGATGCCGCTCCCCAAAACACTGCCACCACGCGTCCACACCATGCGCCACTAGGCGCCACTGTGGCCGCCACTCATCAACCGGAGCTCCATGAGAGGGCCATTGGAATCCTGCTGGGCTTGGTTAAGGCCATCAGGAGGGGCCAAGACCCGATCGTCATCATACTGGAGGGCATGGCAGCCGTCCTGGCCCTATACCGGGGCGGGACCGCCGCCAACAGCCTGCCAGCGGCAGCCGACGCCGAGTAAGTCGCTAACACCTACACGCGGCTTACCCAAACAGGAACACTACTCACACAGTACATACACTGCGACGCGGCGTGTGCTAAGTTAATATAGGCACGCCGCGGAGCGTATGCAGACATGCACGACTCCACATGCACGTAAACTCCCGCACTGCTGGGCGCGGCTAGTCCGTGTACAGCAGTGCTTACATGGACGGTGTTACTCACACAATACCGTCCACACATACGCCGACGGCCCCTGACCTGGACCGCGACCAAGCGGGACGGGCCGGGGTCACACACCATGCCGTGGGCTTGCTGTAAGCCGGCAGTTCAGTCGCTGGCGCCATCCGCTGGGCCTCCCACAGGGAACTGTGGGTCTCACCCGGTGGTGGTAGACCGCCTAGCTGCCGCGATTACCCCCGCGAGCCTGCGGCATTACACATAGCAAAACACAGGGCGATTGCTAAGGGGATCTCGGCAGGCGTTACAACACAGCGCTAGCCTAGGAGGTTCCCATAGTCAGTCGCCCGCAGTCTTCAGCCTACAAGTAGGCGCCCCAGCGAAGCACCCGTTGTTACGGGTGCCCACAGACCCCGCGGTTAGAGGGCCTAGCCCTGATGCCGCCCGCCGCGTTCCCTTGCGGGAACGCAGCGACGTCCCCACGACGAGCGGCTCAGTTGCTGTTCGGCTTTCAAGGCGTTAACATCTAAGGTATGATATTATTCTGACTATTGTTGATTTATTAATGATGTTGATGTATATTTATATCATATTTATGAGCCATGTAATGTAAAGTTATGTATATTGTTACGTAACGTTGTGTTATATACACTACTACGATAGTGGTTGTTATATACCACAAGATATTTATCGTTGTAAATATGGCTTAGGTGGTACATCCTATAATTAGATTTATTGCGATAAACGATTATTTATGATGTGACGATATAATAATATAAGAGAGCTACCGTAGAGTTTCTTGCCGTTCTTCTCCACTAAGACCTAGTTTTGCGAACAGGCAATTAGATTTCGATTGATGACAAGCCTATTGGAAATAAATACATACTCTTGTCTTTGTGCTTTTCTTAATAAATCCCTTCCTTAAAACACCACATTCACAATAAGTAAATAAGCAAATAAATAAGTAAATAAATAGGTAAATTAATGGGTAAATAAATGGGTAAATAGATAGATAGTTAGATTTTCAATAGATTTTCGATAGACTTACGATAGTTTTCAACAGATTTTCAATAGACTTTTAATAGACTTTCAATAGACTTTCAATAGACTTTCAATAGACTTTCAATAGACTTTCAATAGACTTTCAATAGACTTACAAGACTTTCAATAGACTTTCAATAGACTTTCAATAGACTTTCAATAGACTTTCAACAGATTTTCAACAGATTTTCAATAGACTCAACAGATTTTCAATAGATGATCAATAGATAATCAATATATAAATAAATGAGTAACGAATATTAAATATTTACATACATCTGGTTACATATCTACACATACATATACAGAAAAATTTTAACACGTGCTACTACGGTGGTTAAGAAAACACTGTTTAGAACCTCTGTTTGTCTTTTTACACCTGTAGCCTGTGGGTACATTATGCGCAAAAGTCGTACGGCGCCCTTCGCGTTCGGTGTTGATGGGACTACCTCGCTTCTGCAGCGCATCAGGGATGTTTGCGAAAATGCGTATTGATTGCTTTTATACATTAATGCGTAAGAGATGCGCATCCTTGGTGCGCAGAGTGCGAGCCAGTACACGACGGGGGATGTTATGGCCCGTGGTGGGGTCGTCTTGGCGTTGTCTCTGGACATCGCCAGTGCCTTCAACACCTTGCCCTGGAGTTGCATAGTGGAGGGACTCCGGTATCACCGGGTGCCACCCTACCTCCGTCGCGTGGTCGAGGCCTATCTGACGGACAGGACCGTCATCTACTCCTAAACTTTCGAGAGATGTCGTGCGGTGTCCCACAGGGATTGGTCCTGGGGCCGCCTCTGTGGAACATCGGGTACGACTGGGTGTTGCGCGCCGACCTCCCGAGCGGCGTCAGCGTAGTTACGCTGTTAAAACACTAGTTCTTGCGCAGGGGAGGTCGTACCAGGCGGCGGCCGACCTGATGACACGCGGGGTTGCGACATTCATAAAGAGGATCCGGCAACTGGGACTCTAGGTGGCACTGCACAAGTCCGAGGCCATGTGTTTTCATGGTCCTCGGAACGCGCCACCGTCGGGTTCCCAGATAACGGTAGGAGGGGTTCACATCGGCGTCGAGAGGACAATGAAGTACCTGGGACTCGTCCTCAACAGCCAGTGGAACTTCGTGGAGCACTGCCGACGTTTGGCTCCCAGACCGGAGTGGGCCGGGGCTGCCTGGAAGCGGTTCCTGCCCAATCTCTACGTTAAGCGCTACGCGGGGGCGTGCGGTCCATGGCCGTTTATGGAGCACTGGTGTGGGCGCGCTCCTTGAGGCGGCGACCAGCTCGCCGCTTGAGCGCGTCCCAAAGGCTCATGGCCATCCGGCTAGTCCGGGGATACCGCAGGCTCTCTGGTGAGGCGGCGAGCCTCCTTGCCGAACGGTCGCCATGGGATCTGCAGTCTAAGGTCCTCGCGCACCTCTGGAAGTGTGCGCGAGGAGGCGAAACGCCGGGGCGAAACTGCGCTGCCGCGACACCTCGCCGCTCGGTGGACGGAGCTCCGGCAAGATCTCATGGCGACATCAACATGGAGAGACCGACTGTCACAACCCAGCGCTGGACACGCCACAATTGCGGCGTAAAAGGCCCCTCTTCCGCCTGACGCAGGTCATCATCGGACATGGAAGCTTCGAGAGGTTCCTGTGTAGGACAAGGCGGAGGGAAACGCCCGGTTGTCACCACTGTGAGGATCGCCCAGAGGACACAATGGAGCATACGGTGTAGTTGTGCCCCGCTTGGGCAGAGCCCCGCCGTGTCATCGTGGAGGCGATCGGCGGCAGTGACCTCTCGCGCCCGGTCCTGGTCCAGGCCATGGTACGGAGCGAGAGGGAATGGGAAGCAGTCTCCACCTTCTGCGAAGCAGTAAAGCTCGTGAAGGAGGAGGCGGAATGGGCGAGAGAGGCTCAACAGAGTCGCCCTCACGCCCCCAGCAGCAGCCGCCGCAGGAGATGCTCTGGGCGTAGGACGTCGCGAGACAATCTCCGGCCACCGTAGACTCAGGCCTACGGACGTCGAGTAGTGGGTAGCTCGCCGTCCTATCAGCACCAGGCCCGAGAGTCGACGCAGGCAGGAAGGAACAGAACAGAGTGGGAGAAGTCATAGTATGATTTCCTATCCCCAAAGAGAAAAAACGGTGGTGCAAATTAATGACATTAAATGCACTGCTTTAATATGGAATATTACCTTTTCATTTTGCTTACTGCTTTCAGGTGATGTATTGTATGTTCAAACCTACACTATCTCAGTGTTGTGTATGATGTATTTTTCAATTTTCTCTTGTGGCTTGTTTGTTATCTGTTTGCTGTTGATTATAACTGCAATCCTGTGTTTTCTTCAGTTTGTTGGGTATGTTTAATGTGTGTTGTTCTTTATTTGTGAATGACTAAAATATTGTTTCAAAAACTACTTACCTTCATAAAATTTTACCGGGTAAATACTTAGGGTATACTGAAAGTTTCTGGATTCTGATAAATAAGACTAGATATAAGACATACTGTTAACGCGCATGCGTTTGGGGTAAGGGTTTACTAAATAAAATTCCCTTTTTAGCAAAAACTTAAATTAATTAGAGTGCTTCCCATTCCTCTCGCTCCGTGCCATGGCCTGGACCAGGGCCGGGCGCGAGAGGTCGCTGCCGCAGACTGCCTCCATGAGGACATGGCGGGGCTCCGCCCAAGCGAGGTAGATCTCCACCGTGTGCTCTACCGTGTCACTCTGGGCGATCCCCACAGTGGGGACACCCGGGCGTTTCCCTCCGCCTTATCCTACACAGGAACCTCCCGAAACTTCTGTGTCCCGTGAGTACCTGCATCAGGTGGAAGGTGAGGACGCCGTGGCGCCCCTCCAGCCACTCCTCAAAGAGGGGCACTACCGCCGCAATGGTGGCGTGCCCAGCGCTGGGTTGCGACAGTTGCTCTTCCATGTTGCCATGAGATCCTGCCGGTGCTTTGTCCGCCGAGCCGTGAGGTGTCGCGGCAGCGGAGTTTCGCCCCGGCATTTCGCCTCCTCGCGCCACTCATACAGGTGCGCAAGGACCTTTACCTCCATATCCCATGGCAACAGTCCGGCAAGGAGGCTCGCCGCCTCACGGGAGATCGTGCGGTATCTTCGGATCATTCGGATCGCCAGGACCCTTTGGGACGCATTCCTCTGGCGAGCTGATCGCTGCCTCAGGGAACGCGCCCACACCAGTGCCCGTAAAAAGCCATGGACCACACGATCCCCCTACAGGAGGCGTGTAGAGCCTCCTACAGGAGGCGTTTGGACACCCCAAATTGGGCAGGAGCCGCTTCAAGGTGGCCTCGGCCCTGTCCAGTCAAGTCAAACAAGCTTCAGCTCATCATTCTCCTGCCCTTATCCCAATTTATTTGGGGTCGGCGCAACATGTCTTTTTCTTCCATACTCCTCTATTAGTCGTCATCTCTGTAGTCACCCCTTTTTTACCCATATCCTCTTTCACACAGTCCAACCATCGTTTCTTTGGCCTTCCCCTACTCTTATAGCCATCCACATCCATACACATGACTTTCCTCACGACATTTTCTTCATTCCTCCGCATCACATGCCCATACCACGACAACCGATTTCCACACAACTTTTCAGTCAGCGGTGCCACTTTCAGACTTCCTCTTATATACTCATTCCTAATTCTATCCATGCGCGTAACACCACACATCGCTCTTAGCATTCTCATCTCAGCTACATGCAATTGCTTTTCATTCATCCCTTTTGTGGCCCAACATTCTGAACCATACAAGACAGCAGGTCTGACCATTGTTTTATAAATCTTCCCCTTATCAAACAAGCTTCAGCTACCCTTTTTAAATGGTATTTAGAGGATTTTACACCCACCTCCCACTTTCCCCCGAAATGAGGCAAATCCAAACACGAAGCTGATTTGTTTGCCAAGTTATTGAACACCGACTCTTAGCTCTTCTGCAACATTCTGCCCAGCTCATTGTATGCACCTAGAAAATTATGAATCTTATCACAATAAATAGCATAGGGTTTACTTCTTCTAGCTACAAACCTACGGATACATTAAATGAAAGCTTCAGAAGTGAGATCGCTGACTACCTACTTTTAGGTGAACCGCCTTAGTGGTTAGACACACAAACAAACATAAAAGCTTTTGGTTATGCGGTTTTTTTTTGGCATGGTGGGTAATCATCCAATGACATCTCCCGCTTTGGGTGGAGCGGGAGGGCGTGTCAGACTCTTACTAACTAAAACCCACCCCTGTTCCTTCCCTGCCTGAGTGCCCAGGGGTGCGGTAACTCTGTTAAGAATTTAACCGCTACCCCTAGGCATGCAGGCACCGGCCACGATGGGCCCCGTCAGTGGTGGCTGACAATCATCTCTTTGAGGCGCGCGTGGAACACTACGCGCCGTCTTTGTTATGCGGTTCCCGCGTCCTTTACGGCTTGAAATTCTTAAAGGGCCTGCAAAATCTACCCCACAGGAACTGAGAGTGAAGCTACTGTCAGTTCTTACTGCGGGTAAATCACCCATGATTGGTTCAAAAGGTTTACCTCGCAATCGCGAACATACTACGCACTGCTTGGTAGTACTTAGTGCGAGCTAGGTTTCTCCTTCCTATGGGCCAGTATTCTTCAACGTACATGGTTCTCATATGATTTGACCAGTACATATTGTATGGAATTGAATACTTTAAAAGAGACTTTGACCTCTGAGTTTGCTTCGGTGTTTCTTCTCAGGGTAGTCAGTTAGGTAACACCGGCCTCATTTAGCTAAAAAAAAATGTTGACGTGTAAAAGTGTTGTTAAAACCTACTTACAAAAATAAAATCATTTATCATTTATAGGAGAACAAGGTAACGTGTTTCTTGTTATACTTAAAGTTACAATTTCCTAGACGTCCTCCTACGCGTAGCATGTGTTCCGAGTCTACATAGAAAACTTTTTAACAAAAAATACAACCGACTTCTAAAAATTACAAAATAACTTTAAATTATCAACGAAAAAATCTGATTTATCAGTATATTGATATTTGTTAGTAAAATATACATAAAATAAACTTTATCACCGAAATTTTAAGTTCTTAGGGCCGATTTCACCAATGCTTAAAACGCGTTTAAGCGACCTTAAACGCGTTTAGCCGCTGTCATAAAGCTGAAGAGTTTTTGGGTGAACGCGCTAATTTCAGGAACTACTGGATCGAATTGAAATTTTTTTTTTGTGTTGAGTCCATTTATCGAGGAAGGCTAAGGCTATCTAACATCACGCTGCGTCCTACAGAAGCGTAGCATCAATGAGAAATGTGGCAAAAACGGGCAAAAAATCCTGTCGAGAGGTTCAGTTGCGTGCGCTGCGTAAACGGTTAAAGTTACGCAAAAATTATGTATGACGGAATTGTTCTCCTTTTAAAGTTCTAAAAAAAAGTCTACGACAGCAATGCCTATCTTTTAAGGTTAACTCACTATAATCTTTTTTATGGTTTTTAGTTTTGACGCTAAGCTTAGTTCAGTAAAACTTAGTTTATAGAGCGAATGGTGAAATCGGCCCTTAGTCAATGGGAGTTAAAAAATTATTCGAAACAAAATTTTGTGACAGACGACGGACAAACAGGCCAAACGGCCAACGTACGTCTGTCTCTGTTGCCACGTGAGTGACATCAATAGGGCTCCGTTTGGACCTTTCGGGTGACAATAATTATAATCTCTATATATTTTTTTTTCAACTAAAACGCGCTCCCTCTTCGTCCTAATGGCTTACAATGGAAACTTCCGCTAGTACCTATTTTAATTCTGCGGTTACACACTATTATAATGTGCACTCATAGATAATTATAATTAATGTATTTTTATTTAATCATATATAGGACACAGTTACATACAACGCTTAGTAATTTCTGACCTATGTAGGTACATTGATGATGCATTCAGTTCTAAGCCGGTCACACACGAATCCGGTCGCTTTAGACTATTTTGCGCAGTACGTGCCTCTATTATTAATATAATAATTTAAAATGTGTAACGTAGTGGCGTTACAATCTTAATTGAAACATAAACATACGGAATAAACCCAGAGACCAAAAGCCATTGTGATGGCTTTGGTAGGCATAGACAATTTTAGTTGACTGACAACACTGTTGTCTTTGGATTCTATGACATCTGTCAATGACGGCGTAGATATAAAAACCCTTCGAGTACAACGTGGAGGCTTTTCGAATCTTAATCCAGCTGCGGGCGTGAGACTCACACTCACCTTGTTCTGTCGAACACCCTTGAGCCGTGAAGCGATCGCCAAATCCTAGCAGTTGCACGTTTGCATTGGCAAATATTTGCCAATTTAATTACGTGTTCTTCAACCCCTGTAATTGGGGTCCCAGATCCGGATTACCAGCTCCGTATTCCCAGATACAGACTTCCAGACCCGGATTCCCAAATTCAGAAGATGGAGGGAGAGGACTTGGAGCCCTGCACTCTGGGCATGCACCTGCATCGTCCTCCATCGCGGCCATCCTGCCGCAGTGCCTCGTGGCGCGGCCACTAGGCCACTCACCACGGCGGCTCGCTCCACGCCAGGTGCATATTTACCCGCGTGGCCTCAGCAGGCCGTCTCCGAGCCGGCTAGACCACCTGCCGGCCGATCCATCCTGGCTCCTGTCGTCGTGCAACTGCTAGGATTTGGCGATCGCTTCACGGCTCAAGGGTGTTCGACAGAACAAGGTGAGTGTGAGTCTCACGCCCGCAGCTGGATTAAGATTCGAAAAGCCTCCACGTTGTACTCGAAGGGTTTTTATATCTACGCCGTCATTGACAGATGTCATAGAATCCAAAGACAACAGTGTTGTCAGTCAACTAAAATTGTCTATGCCTACCAAAGCCATCACAATGGCTTTTGGTCTCTGGGTTTATTCCGTATGTTTATGTTTCAATTAAGATTGTAACGCCACTACGTTACAAATGAGTGTGTTTTTTAGAAGTGAAGAACATAATTTTTAATATCAATGAAATTGGCTTTATTAGAGGACTTATGTTTAAATATGATTTCGGGCATGTGGCCACTACGACTAGCGTAAATTGAATAATCTAAAGGACCAATTTTCACGCCCTATTTGTTACTGCCAATCCGGCTGTATTTCGGCAATAACGTATCTAATTTTGGCTTTCAAATGTCAATGGTTTCTGGTTAATCGGCGCAGATATGCGACTTTATATATCCCTAAAGACAATAATGTAATGGCGTTAAATCACAGAAACGCGTAGCCAGTTTAAAGGTCCATTCGTGAAATGCATCGTTCGTCAAAAGTTATTTTTGCCGTGTGGCATGTTGCGCCGTCCTGCTGAAACCACATGTCTCGAAGGTACGAAAAAGTTAGTAAACATGTCTCGGACATTCACATTGAACTTACAGAGTACGCCATGTACGCGCTAGTCACGGTGGTCACAAACCCGAAATCATATTTAACATAAATCTTCAAATAATGCCAATTTAACTGATATTAAAAATATTTATGTTTTCTTTAAATTTTAAGTTCTCCTTACCTTTAAAAAAAATATATATGATATGCAATTACGTATAATTCTTGCCTTCTCTCTTGACTTGAAAGTTCTTCTTGAAGACACTCCGACGCTGCAGTGCTGGGCCTCTGCCCAGTCCCCTACACCACAGGATAAAGATAAGAAACTATCAGTGACTCAAGGTATTCACATTATGTTTTATAAGCTCACTCGTATATTACTATAATCTTACTTTTGGTGCCAGAGGTCGCTAATCAGACAGTTATAATCATATTCCTAAGACTCTTCGAGTTTCATTGCCTCGGGTTTTTTAGGGTTCCGAAATTGTTGATTGTTGTTGTTGTTGTTGTTGTTGTTGTTGTTGTGTGGTGGGTTGAATTTACCGGCAGATATCAGGAACACAACTTCTTTTAATATATTTAAAGTTAAATTTAAGCTGTACGTTACTAACAACACAAAACTATTAAGTTAACGATAATAAGCTAGTATTACACAGAATAATATGTCGACACCGCACCTACCTACAGTAAGAAAATAAAACTGTTAAGGCGCAGTTATACGACTTTTAACGGTTTTTAATTGAACATCACGTCTAAACGACTAGTATTATTTCTTTGAAAAAAATATGTGTTACTCTAGACTATTTCCGTCGTAAGTTGATCTGAGAATATTTGAAATAATATTTTTTGAAATTGTAATTAATTTGCAAAGCTATGTCTAACGCGCATAGAAAATTGAGAATCATGCAAAAACTATAAAGCGTATTTTTATGTAACTTACGTGTAACTTTCACCATTTTAAAAATTATCTAATTATTTATAATTTAGTCTGTGTTTTATTTTATCACTTGTTGTTTTATGTGTAATAAATTAATAATGCGTCTAATTTCGGACAGCGCTCCTTGATGGGCGAGTCCTATTACTGGGTGGACGTGAGCTCAGCGCAGAACACCCAAGCTAACCACTCAAGGTCGTTGGCAGCTAATAGCGCCTTAACTACTGGACTACACTTACCTTAATTATGTATTTATTCGCTAAGTGAACAATGTATGTTCTTTTAGAATAAATAAAGAATATTTAAACCGAAAGGGTAAAACGGGACCCTATTACTAAAACTCCGCTGTCCATCCGTCTGTCTGTCTGTCCCTCTGTCTCCAGGCTGTATCTCATGAACCGTGATGGTTAAACAGTTGAAATTTTCACAGATGATGTATTTCTGTTGCTGCTATAACAACAACTAAAAACAGAATGAAATAAATATTTAAGAAGGCTCCCATACAACAAACGTGATTTTTTTGCCGTTTTTGTAGATAATGGTATGGAATCCTCCGTGCGCGAGTCCGACTCGCACTTGGCCGGTTTTTAACCGACTTCAAAAAAAGGAGGAGGTTCTCAATTCGACTGTATTTTTTTTTTATGTGTGTTACGTCAGAACTTTTTACTACGTGAACCGATTTTGAATATTTTTTTTTATTTGAAAGCTGTTGCTTCACATGTGGTCCTATTTTAATTTGGTGAAGATCTGATAAAGAACTTTGGAGATACACAATTATTATTATTTATTGAGTTAAAGGCCAACACGGACCAATTATAAAAATAAACTAATACAAATACAATGTCAATACAATAAAATACAATACAAATACAATGTCAAATAAAATACACTACAATACAAATACAAGTCAATACAATTAAAACAATATTTCCACATTAGCCCGCACATGTACCATGTCACAGTGATACATGTACTGGCAGTCGAATCGCTGGGCGAACATGCTCAGGATACTGTTCGGGCTGACCCGCACCCTGCGCACCAGGGATGTGCACCGCTTGCGCATGGTTGTATAAAAACAATCCACGCGCGCTTCGGCAAACATCCCCGAAGCGCTACAGTAGCGAGGCAGCCCCAACAACACCCTGAATGCATTATTGTATTGGACGCGTAGAGCGCTGTACTGCTTTTGCGTATAATTCACCCACAGACTGCTCGTGTAGAAGGACGTGCAAAATGCCCTGAATAGGGTGATCTTGACGCCTCTTGAACAACGAGCAAATCTGCGTGCTATCATATTCGCACGAACAGACAGCGCTCTACGCTCCCTTTCTATGTCATTATCGTCTTTCAGATCCGGGGTTAGCAAGTGCCCAAGGTATTTAAACTGTTCTACCCTACTAAGGGGGTAGCCATTCAGTCTAACTTTAGGTGTTTGGCTTAAGGACCTTCCCCGAGCCTGAAAGACCATCCACTCACTTTTGTTGCTGTTGTACATCGACCCGTGTTGCCCAGCATATTTTGCGCAAATGTCGAGCAGCTGCGACAGTCCACCTACAGAAGCACTCAGCAACACCATGTCGTCCGCGTAACTAATATTATTAAGGCAGACTCCATCGATATGGCAGCCGACATGTGTGCAGCTGAGCTCCTCCACAAGCGCGTTCACATACAGGTTAAAAAGTTTCGGCGATGTCAGCCCCTGCCTTACGCCGCACTCCAACCTGTATGGCGTCGGATACGCCCCTGACCACCAAACAACGTTGATCTGGTTCCCATACCAATATTTAAAAGTACGGATTAGTTCCTCGGGCATTGTTGTTTGGTGTAATTTTTGCCACAGAATATCGTAAGAAACCAGATCAAACGCCTTCGATAAATCAAGAAAACACGCAAAAATGGGCGTATTTTTATCCGTGTAGTACTTGACAGTTTGCTTCAGACACAGTATCGCCGTTTCAGTAGAGAGACCTGACTTGAAACCAAATTGGTTGTCGTGTATCTGTAGATGTTGATCAAGCTGAGTGTTCAGCAAACTGTCAAGCACCTTTGCGACTATAGTGGCTAAGGAAATCGGTCGATAATTACATTTGTCACCAATATCACCGGTTTTGTTTTTGACAATTGGCACCACCACAGTCTTCATCATTGGCGCAGGTAAGTATGAATGTCCTACACAAAAATTGTAAAACATCGCCAGCACTCTGGGCATATGATATCCCGCGTACCTTAGGTGTTCAATGCTCAGGTCGTCATGGCCCGGAGACTTGCCCCGTGACATAGATTTAATTGCCCGCCGTACGTCTTTGGCCGTAAACCGGACGCTGACTTCTCGACCACTACAACCTTCATCGCTCGTGGACTGAGTCGCCGCCAAAGGTGACTTAACGATAAAATGGTCCCTAAATAAGTCTGCTATTGCCGACAGGTTACAAGCACCACTGACACTCACTGGTAGACCTGGTTTACTATTAAGTTTGGATGGCAATGGAACTCTTCAATAAATGATAGCAAAACTTCCGGCATTGCTGCAATCGCATGTCTGTATATTGTTTTCACCACTTCACAACATTACATCACGCTGATACGCTCTGAAGGGGGGTATACAGATTTGTACAGTTCACCCTGATACACCCTAATTTCACCAACCATGTTCAAATTCCCTATTTTTGGGGCTATCAATTCGGGCATAACTTTACTATTAATTTAGTTTTAGAATGGGGTACAACAACTAAAAAGTGAAAAATAAAAATCTTTTTACAAAAAAAATACAACCGACTTCCATAAATAATACTAAAAAATGCAAAATAACTTTAATTTCGGAAGTCGGTGTCAAATAACGAAGAAACCAAACTAGAAACACCGACTAGAAAGTTATTTTGCATTTTTTAGTATTATTTATGGAAGTATTTTTTTTGTAAAAAGTTTTTTTTATTTCTGGTGGTCGCCAGTCGCGGTGTTGATTCTGGCTTACAGAGCCTTTAGACAAAATACATTTCTGTTAACGTTAATGCTAACGCTTCGTGCAAAATGTATGGCAAAGAACATTACCTGCGGAGAGAACTGTCACGTGACTCACGCCCAGTAATGTCGTTACCATACATTTTGCACAAAGCGTTAGCGTTACAGTGGTTACAGGAGTTACAGTGGTTTAGGAATAGAACGGCGGGCTTGTCGAAAAAAACAAGAGGTCACCAATCTGTGATAATGCAATTTTGAATAGAAACTATGTCTCAACGTGTTAGTTACCTACTAGTCATGTAAAAATTGTAAAATTAGATGTCAATAAATTATGATTATCATTTAATAATTTTAAAAAATAACTTGCAATGTTTGTTAGGCTAGTATTATATTATCTGTGGTTCGGGTTAAATCTTGTAAGCTCAATTAGAACCACTTCCTCTTATCCTACGGAGTTGTATTTTTATATGTTGGTTCAGTTCGGATGACAATGCATTTTTAAGGTTACCATGACCTGACCAGGATTGACTCCAGATGGAGGCACTCTTCAACGGTTAACAGCACAGACGAAATTTTGAGTATGAATTTAAAAACTTGTGAAATAAGATTTTTTTACTTAACTTTTTTTAAATATTTATTTTAAAATATAACAAAAACGTATGCTTTGAACGTTTGTTTACTCTTTTTTTTTTTATTATCCCCGAAGGGAAGGCGAAAGTCTTTTGACCATATTGCCTAGTCTTACGTAGTGTTTTTATACTTTTTTCCATTAGAATGTAGATGTAACACGTTCTAATGTTGTTTGCAGTATTTGGCAACAAATGTGTCGAGTCAGCCTTCTCGGCAAACTTCGCTGAGGTAGTCAATACTACAATAAA
Organism: Polia nebulosa; assembly: GCA_951329385.1. NCBI lineage: Eukaryota > Metazoa > Arthropoda > Insecta > Lepidoptera > Noctuidae > Polia > Polia nebulosa. The sequence continues at coordinate 30,349,565 of OX589602.1, read as the reverse complement.
ATTCTCAGTTCCATTTTCCCGAGATCGCGCCTGTTTCAATGATTCCACATATTGTCCATTTGCGTTGACACTTGAGACACAAAACTACACTAATTTTATATCACAATATCCACTAGGAATCAATAAACGAATAAATAAAACAGCCACTGAACTTCACTCGACAAAATCCCGCCAAAAACTCGTTTGTTTACTCTTTTGTATGCAATTGGTTGTTGGCTGACTCTGACATTAGGCAATGAACAGAAGACTTACATTGATTGAATACGAGGCTTTTAGCATTACATACAAATGTTTATGTTATTTAATCCATTTTTCTGTAATGTCCGTTATATCTGTGCAGAATAAATTATTTTTCTTTCTTTTCTTTCTTTCAATTCGTTTGTGATTATTTATAAATAAATAATTAAGTTTATGTTTCATAGTGTTCGTAAACAAAACCACGAAAACGTAATAATACGAGTGTAAGTGCACAAACGCCCTTATTAATCTCAAGATTAAGGTTTTTCACTTTACTTCGCGTAGGTATATAATACAGTGTTACCAGTATAATTGGGATATCACTTTAAAAGGCTTTTCACTTACACAGTTTTCCAAATAGCCAGGTTTTCAAAGTTTGTAAACGAACGTGTCGTAATCTGTCCTGTTGTTATCTACAGCATGTAACAAAAATCTTGTCCGATCCTGAAGGGTATTATTTTGTATCGTACTGCGTAGCTACACATAGACGTAATCATTTAATGGATACGAGATTATTATTTTTCCAGTTAAAATAATTAATTTAACAACAAAAAGAAAAACTTATCAAAGGCAACACTGAGCGCTCGCCAAAGTTCACCAACAGTTTCGTGTCAAAGACGCCGCCTGAGCGAGACGGTCTTTTTGATCCTTTGTTAAAGAGTGCCTACAGCGCGGCTAGTGCAGGGCGGTATCGTTTGATATAAAAATAGGTAAAAATGAAAAGATTTCGTCGGCCGGTGGAGTGTTGTCAACTTACTCGTATGTGAAAATTTGCCATATTTAGTAGTGTTAATTTTGCATATTTTATAAAATATAAGTTTTGGTTTTTATGAGTTACATTTTTTTACTATGTTTTCTAGTAAGCACGTATGTTAAACCAGGAATACACCTTTATTGGATCGGACAAGGTTTTTGTTACATGCTGTATACTAATAATATAAAGAGGTAACGTTTGTGAGGTTGCAGGGGGTAATCTCTGGATCTACCGAACTGATTTTGAAAATTCTTTTACCAATAGAAAGCCACGTTATTTGTGAGAGTCCTACTATATAGGATACATAAATTTTTGAAATCCACTCGGATGGATTCGGGGGCGAAGTGCTAGTAAATATTATAAAGAGGTAAAGTTCACCAGTAGAAAGGCTACAATATTTGTGGGTGCTATGGCACATAAATAACATTTTTATGGGCTGTATTTTCGAAATCTACTCGGACGAAGTCGCAGCCTGCCCACACTGCACTGCACTGCTGTGGGGGCCTGTGAAGCCCCGCGACTCACCGGTGAGTCGGACAAAAAAAAAAAAAAATTAAAGAGAAAAAAAAAAAAAAAATCGGCTGTCAACCCGGGTTGTCGTCGGGGTTCAATTTGACAACCCGGATTTGGCCGCGGGACTTCACAGGTAACTTTCTTACTTGTAGAAGTTACTGAGCTCTATAAATAATTCCTAATTGCAGAGGTACCTACAAACGGGTTGAATACGAACGAAGTGGTAAATAGAAACAAAATTTCGATTAGGATTTTCAATTTGATAACTTATTATTGGTTTCTAGCAAAGCATCAATTTAGTTTTTACAACAATTGTAGCAAAATGACATCATGTATTTTTTTTTTGGTGGAAGAAGCTCTCAGAGAAGAGCATCAATTTTAGATATGGCACATTCACTTTAACACTTCACACAAAATATATGTCCGAACATCGGCCGATACTTAGTAAAAACACTTCGGAGTAGGCCCTCAGGCTCCAGTGTGCATCGTCACCGAGCGTCAGAGCACGCAGTTACGTTCTTATCCGCACGTTGCGGCACACTGGTCTAGCTAGCTTATCTTACGGCAGGGCTATGATATATTTCAGGTCATTTAAGTATATTTTATTATTAACTTTTTTTTTGTTTATACGAGCATCTCTCTCTCTCTCTCTGCCTAGCCTTATTCCAATATTTAGTTAGGGTCGGCTCCCTCGTCATTCTTTGCCAGACGTGTATTTGCTGGGTCGTCGAAACATCTAATTTGTCCGCCTGCAGGTCGTTCGGAGAAACATATGGACGGCGCTGCTAGTGACATCATTGCCAACACTCACCCTATAAACCACGCGTATCAGTGAGTGTCACCGAAAAAGTACTCATTGAAACTGCCCGTGACAATCACTATTACTACATAAACAAAGTCCCACGCCGCGTCTGTCTGTCTGTATAGTCGCGATAAACTCAAAAACTACTGAACGTATTTTCATGCAGTTATCACCAATATACAGAGTGATTCATGAGGAAGGTTTAGGTGTGTAATTTGTACCCATGCCAAGCTGCGGCGCGTCGTTAGTTTTATTATAACTACCTACACCTGTGACAGCTGAAACTTGCGAGGGGGTCTTTTGACGGTTCTGTTGTAAAAAAGAGATAGTGCTATTTGTCTTGCATGGCTCCGTCTCTGTCTAACACTGAAATCATGATGGTTTTAAGACGTCAAAGTAGGACCGCATGTATCTTCGTTCATATACATATTATAAATATAAGAGCAGTGGTGACCCAGAGGTAATGGCCGCGACAAGTTGTAGGTCGTGAGTTCAAACCCAGGGCGCTTTACTTTGTGTAAATTATTTCATCACCACTGCTCTCAAAACGGTAAAGGAAAACATCGTGAGGAAACCGGCATGTCTTAGAACCAAAAATTCGAAGACATGTGACATCCACCAACCCGCACTGGGCCCGCGTGGTGGATAACGGCCCATACCCTCTCACAGAGAGGAGGCCTGTGCCCCAGCACACATTAAAAGGCTGATGATGATGATGACTTATAACATAATTATGTTTTTTTTTAGATGACTGACGAGAATCTTACCCTCAATAACCGGCAACTCTCTGAGCTGGGAGCTGAACTATTACGACGCTTCGAGGAGGAATGTAGATATGGTGGTCCTGTTGTAAGATAATATTTTATTTTTATATAAGTAATGTGTGTATAATATTTCATTGTAATTTCATTCCAGTTAAATTTCTCGATAAATGATTAGTTTAAACACTGATTGCAGAGTTCTTAATTAAAAATTTTCAATGGAGAATTTGAATTTAGAATCCGCTGAAATAAAAAAAATAAAAAGGTTCATAAATTAAAATTCAATGTACAATTAATTTGTAAATTGAATAAAAAAATAAAATATATGAAGAACTAAAGACTGTTGCAATCCAAGAGCTAACTGAAGTTAGTTTATGATAGCTCGCAAAATATGTAAGTTAAGCTGTGTAAGCTAAGCTCTCAATTAAGGCGTATATATCCGTCAAGTGGCGCCCTCATTGAATAAAAAATCGTAGCAAAGCGTAGAAAATATAAATTAAAGAATCCTATCGACGGCGAAGTGCCAATAACTCCTAACTGACGAAGTCAAGAATTTACAAAATTCGAAAAAAACGATTAATCTCTTGAGAATCTGAAAATTATTTATTTATTTATTTATCAAGAAAAATAATAACATACGATTTCATTATTATGTTGTATTATGATATTTTATTATAGTGTAGTAGTGTACCATAAAAGTAGAGTGGTAATGTCATAAAACAGACACGTTGGTTTAGTTAGGAGGTATTTCCTCATATTAATTTAGTTCAGTTGCAACTAGAAATACACTTAGGAGATTTCACTAATACATGCGAAAACGCCCTTAACTTCAAAGGTATTAAAAACTGATTATCCCGCAAAATGTCAGTTAGAAGGTATTGGCACTTCACCGTCGCTATGTTGCGTTAGTTACAAAGAGGATAAGGTATTTTTACGTTAAAACAATGTTCAAAATGTTTCGTATCTAAAGTAGTAAGCAAAAGTACCAAAAACGGCCGTTTTTGACACTTTTGCTTACTACTTTGGATACGAAACACTTTGAGTCCTGTTTTAGCAACGTAAAAATACCTTATCTTATTTGTAACAAACGCAACATAGGATTCTTTAGACTTTATTTTCTATGCTAAGATACGAATTTTTATTCAATGAGGGCGCCACTTATGGGGAGATAGGCCCTTAAGTATTGAGTTTGATATCCAGCTGCGCACAAGTCTCATTGACAACAATACGGATGAACTTTTTATGCCCGGTGAGTTCTTCTCCCCTCCCATTTCTTAAAGCTACCAAACACAAGAATATTCCACAGATCACATCTCTTCTGTATCACTATAAAATGTAATATTACCCTGTTCTGCCTGGGTAACGGATGTGAGTCACTGGAGCTTTGGTACAGGCAACTGAGGGAACACTGGTAGGTTTTAGTCTCTTACTGAATAAAGCCCACCCGACTGACACGTATGAGAAGTTATTTTATGATATATCCCAGCCAAAAAAAAACTGTTACCAATGGTTAATTTGATTTGTAAATAGAAAATTATATTCTCGTAGGTCCAGATGAGTCACCCTGATGCCGTGCCCGCACTTGATGCTGAGGTTTACGACGAAGATGAAGAACTAATTCGATACCTCTGGCAGAGAAAGTGTAGCACAGGCTATATCTCTAACTTTATTAACTTCAGTAAACTGTCTGACAAGGTAAGACACTCTCGTCATCATTTTCATCGTTACAGTTGAAAGACGTCCATTGCTTTTATTTATTTATTTTACGTATTCATTTTTTTTTTAATTCATTTTTTATTTCGTCGAAGGGTGCGCGCACGTCTCTTTGCAGTGTCCTCCTGTCACAATAATGCAGGTGAGCGGGCACCTCTGAGGCGACTTGTGTGCACTAAATAAATCTTTTATCTACCTATCTATCTATCTTACCCGTAACTCGGCCCCCGCGCGCGTCAAATGTCAGCATCTGTCAAGCCCCGTTGACAGTCGGCCATCGTGTAACTACAGACTTTGTCAGGTTCCGGGTGTATAAACCTTGCCACAGGTCTAAAGACCTTTTTTGTCAAATGTGTTTGAACTTTTGAAAAAGTTTTTCATTTGTGAAATTTTTAGTCATATGTGGTAAAAAAATAAAAGCCATATATAGCATATATATAGTTCGATAATTTATTACACAGTAATTCCCTTGACCATTTCTTCTAATATTAAAATAACCATTTCGGCAAACGGAATTTCCTCGGTGGCGCACATGTGTGCCGCTAGACACTGAAACGTGATAATTTCAGTCATATTGATATATTTGCTCTCTCTGCTCGTAAATTCAAAAACAATGTTCTAGAATCAGTAAAATTGTAATAATCATAAAATATAGTAGTTTTCGCGTATTTTTGTACTCAACCTAAAAGCAGCTTAAAACAATGTGTTTAAAATTCTGAACCTTTGTAGTTTGTTAGTTTTATGTAAGTTTAAATTGCATACAATGCAAAGATTTTATATTAGTATTCTGTGGAAAATGTTGTTGGTTACACATTAGATCACATTTTATTGTATTGTTTTCTGCAATGTGCAAAGTGTCACTGATTGTTAAAAAAAATTAAAAAAAAAAACAATAAAAAAATAAAAGACCTCCCCAAAGTGTCACCACAACGACCGATACTATGCGTCTCGCATCAATCACATTCCCGCGACCTTCATCAGGTCATTAGTCCACCTTGTGGGGCCTTCCAACGCTTCCGACGTCTTCCGGTACGTGATCGCCACTCCAGAACCTTTCGTCAGCAATGTGCCCTGCCCACTGCGCTTAAGTTTGGCGAGTCTTCGGATTATGTCGGTAACCTTGGTTCTCCTGCAAATATCTTCATTCCTGATTCGATCACGCAAGGAAACCCCGAGCGTAGCCTTCTCCATTGCCCTTTGGGAGACTTTACCCCTTTTGGCCCATTGTGAGCAACCACTTTTCACTATCATATGTCATCACTGGTCATAGACTTTCGTCTTGAGACACTGTGATATGAGAGACGAGAATATACCGCACAGCTTCATCATTCTGCCCTCATTTCTTTTAACCGAGCAAGTGTGCAGTAGATAATATACCCCAATAAACATACACACGCACAAACTTAGCTTTTTACTCGTATTTTGATTTAATTTGCCACGTATTTTGGCTTCAACTAATTCAAATGTGTTGATGTGTGTTGTGTTGTTGGGCGATTAAGCGGACTTATGATAACCAACATTGCTCTGTCACTCGTCACTAAAGGTTAAGGAAGAACAGCGTTAGACAGCATCTGTCTGGCAACATTATTTTTTTTTTTTTTTTGTGGGGTGGGAAATCATCCTATGACTTCTCCCGCTCTGGGTGGAGCGGGAGGGCGTGTCAGACTCTTACTGACTAAAACCCACCCCTGTTCCTTCCTGCCTTTGAGTGCCCAGGGGCGAGGTAACTCTGTTTCGAATTTATCCTCAACCCCCGGGCAGGCATCGGCCATGACGGGCCCCGTCTCTTGCTGACAACTCTTTGAGGCGCGCGTGGAACACTACGCGCCGTCGACTCTCGGGCCTGTTGCTGATCGGACGGCGAGCTTGCTGATCGGACGGCGAGCGGCGAGCATTACTCGCCGTCCGCAGGCCCGGATTTACGGTGGCCGGAGATCGTCTCGCGGCGCCGGAAATCCCAGGCGTCTCCTGAGGCGGCTGCTGTTGAGGGCGTGAGGGCGACTCCGTTGTTGGTGCTCTCTCACGCGTCCCGCCTCCGCCTTCGCAAGTATTACTGCTTCGCAGAAGGAGGAGACGGCTTCCCATTCCCTCTCGCTCCGTACCATGGCCTGAACCAGGGCAGGGCGCGAGAGGTCGCTGCCGCCTATCGCATCCACGAGGACACGGCGGGGCTCCGCCCAAGCGGGGCAGACCTCCACCGTGTCCTCTGTATGCTCCACCGTGTCCTCTGCTGGCAACATTACTAGAATGGACCATTTTGGCACAACCGTGAGGCACACGCTATGTTACTTTTTTATGATTCTCATTTTTTTTATTTATTCATAGCAATAGATAATAAACGCAACTGAGACTTTAGAGCGATTTTCACTCATATCTTATCGATTAGCTTTGATTCAAACGTTTTTAAAAGAAAACAAGCCATCATTTGTAATATCATTCCCTATATTTCCAATATCCGGGTTATATTTTCATATGTTGTACAGGAGTGAGTGACAGAGTCAATGCTCAACAGACCCGAACTATACTTACCGATACTAACTACTACTTACTGCCTAGTTGGTCTCGTGTTCACAAGCATGACTGCTGACCGTGAGGTCCTGGGTTCGGTTCCCGAGTCCGGTTATTGAGTTTTTCCATTAGCAATTACTATGTTGCAGCCCGGATGAGCTAATCTGTTGAGATTGACCACCATGATCGAAATTCTGTCGGGAAGATTATACTTACCGATATTAACGATAGTACCTGGATGACCGAGCTTTGCTTGGTTTTTTTTTTTGGTAAATCGTGTTTTTTGGAAACGAAACCTAGCTAGATCGATTTAAGAGATTTTAAGAGGTTTCGGGGTTTGGAGGAACAACGCACTCACTTTTTTTTTGCTCAGGTAGGTATTATTTATATTTGCCACTATAGGTTTAGTTTTGGATTTGTTATTAGCAATGTGCCAATATTTCGCATACTTTATTTTTTTACTAATCACAGTACAACTCTCACACACATACAATCACAAACATCCAGTCACAATCATCCTATTTTAGTTTTGTTTTATAATTATCCCCATTTCACACACTGACTCATACTTATCTGTGTTTGATATGTAGTGTATGGCACTCGTGGGTTGCAGCTGAAAATCAGCGTCAGATGGCATCCTGTGTTGTCATCTGTCATTATGCTGAGCTGAGGCCCTTTTGGCATTATTCATCTTTCTGTTTTTTTATTGTTTTAAGGTGTAATTATTACCATTTTTTGCTGTAATGCCAATAAACGCATTTATCTTTCTTTCTATTTATCGCCCCCGAAACCCCCTGTATACTTAATTTCATGAAAATCGTTGGAGCCGTTGCCGAGATTCAGATTATACAGGGTGTAACGGAAAGGTGTGGTCATATTTTAAGAACTGCGTCTGCCCATCGATATGAACAACTTTCTTCAAGAAAAGCCGAGGAAATTCTTAAAAAAAAAAATTACCTGCCATACAAATATTGATCAGCTGATGATAACTTTGTATGAAAAGTCCTTTTTTTTTTGGGAATTTTCTATTTTTCTTGGAGAAAATTTTTCATTTCCATGTGCAGAACCGGCTCTTAAATATGACCACACCTTTCAGTTACACCCTGTATGTAATTATACATAGATATATACAAGAGTTGCTCGTTTAAAGGTTTTAGATTACGGTTGGCCACGTGGTATATTTTATCTGCACTAAAAATATATTTTATTAGTATAACACACTTTCACTGTGAATAGGTAATGCTTTAAAATACCTCCATGTTTTAATTGCCTTTGTTATGCAATAGTATCATAAACGACTATTCCAAATGAAAGATTTTATGTTTGTTCTCAGGACGACGAATCAGCAAAGATAAAAAAAAACTTAGAACAATGCGATTGTCAGAGAGAATTGAGAAAAAAATGAAGGAGATAGAAAAGAGAAATGCGTTATTGGACAAAGATATTGATCAGTTAAAGAACATGCTGGCACAGAAAAATACTGAAAAAGACAAGAATATTATAGAGAGTAAGGAACAGAGGTCTATGGAAATAGCTAAAATCATGAAAAATATAACTGCCATTAAAGAAAGAGATACCGAAAGGCAGTCAACAATAGACAGGGAGATAGAACAACTTAAAACAGATGAAGCTCGGGCGAAAATCGAGATGGAAAAAAATATTGAGGCAATGGACAAAATATTAACAGCAACTAAAGATGCTATCGATCAGAATATTCAAGCAATGAAACAACATGAAGATGAAGAGAAAAATAAGAATGATAATAAAATCAAAAAAAATGAAAGACACGGCGGAGAAAACAATTCGAACTATGAAACTAAAACAGCTTGAAAATAAAAAGGGAATTGAAGCTAAAATTAAAAGTATGGACGATTACTTAGCTAAAAAGAAAATGGAAATACAAAAAAATATCAAAAAGATGCTTAAAGTGCTAGCTACAAAAGAAGAGGAATTTAAAAAGAACGTTGAATCTATGCGACAGTACGAAACCGAAAAAACGAGTGAAATTAAAGTTAAACTACAAAATATAAATGATTTAAGGGCCCAACAGAAAGAAAACATGGAAAATAATATTCAAGCAATGCAGAACACGTTATCAAACGCCATAGAAGAATTAAAGAAGAGCATAGAAAATATGGAACAGTACCAGGCTGATCAGACAATAAAAATGGAAGCTAAACTTCAAAAAATGAATGAAATTAAAGCCCAAAAGAAAGAAGATATTGCAAAAAATATTTACGAAATGCGAAACAGGCTAGAAATTGGTAAAAACGATTTTAAAAAGAGTATTGAAACTATGGAACAATCCAAGACTAAGAAGATAAATGAAATTGAAGCTAAACTTCAAAGAATGGACGAAATTAATGCACAAAAAAAAGACAGTACTGAGAAGAATATCCAAGAAATGAAAAATATGAGGGCAAAAAAAAAGAAAAGAACATACGAAGAAGAATACCAAAAGAGCATTAAAATCCTGCAACAACATGAGGCTGAGACAAAAATTGAAACGGTAGCGCAACATCAAACGATTAATAAAGATGAAACCCAAAAGAAAGAAAACATTGAGAAAAATATTGAGACATCACGAAAGAGGTTAGCTTTGAACGAGCAGAGTGCATTAACAGACCAGACTGCAACAGGATCTGTGCGACAGACCCGGTTTCTGCCTTACGCAACGATAGCAACTGTACGAACAAAACACCGACATAGCAAACCTATACCAGCAATATATTCAGAGCGTCACAGATGGAGCCAGCGTCATTGACTGGCAAAGTTCTGCATTTACGTCAGCACTTGCCTTAAGTAGTTTAGTACGCAAATTTTATCAAAGGATATCGTGACAACCAGTAACTTGGTTGTGAAGACCAGATAAGCAGTTCTTCCGTGTTTTCAGCTGCATCCAACACAGTTGGGAAATGACTTAGCAGATGATGAAAATTATATTTTTTTTTATTGTTATTGTGTATATAATTAAAGTTAGTTATGTATTTTATAATATTTTTATTTCAAATATATAAATAAATTACATTTTTGTAAAGTAACGCTTAAGTGTTTTTTTTTTTGTATATTTGTCTGAAGTATAAATTGTTAGTTCTAAAACGCTCCCCTATCAATAATTAATAAATAAGTTTATTGATCCAAAGATTAATACGACTAATATAAATAAGACGACTAATAGAGGAGTATGGAAGAAAAAAACATGTTGCGCCGACCCCAAATAAATTGGGATAAGGGCAGGAGAATGAGTTGGTGTACCACAGGCCAGTTTCCTTGCCCGTCAGTTTCACTAATTCACCAGTTTACTTATTAGACAGTTTCGGTAGGTTGACAATTTCACTACTTAGGTATTTTCCTGATTCTTCAGTTTCCTCCTTTGCTAGTTTTGTTAGGATGTCAGTTTCATGAAATTGCCAGTATTGCAATCTGCCACTTTCGTTATTTGTCAATTTCGCTAATCGAACGGTTTACCTATTTGTCAATCACGCTAGGTAGACAATTTTGCCATATACATATATACTCGTATATATATATAATATTTAGTGTTATTGGTACAGTCAGTGACAAAAACAATTAGAACGGCCAAAGTAGTTATAATATCAAACGTATTATTGTTAAAAATTAGGTGTTCAACTGAGATTATTCTCAAACAGTTATCATATCAGATATGAATAAGTCAACTTTCCACAAGTAGGTATATGAAATGACAGCTTGGGTGGTGTGCAGATATTTTTTTTCATTCATTTCAGCACGATGACACACAAGATACCTACTGTTTTCTTAGGACCACATGTACAACGTAAAGCAATAAATCAAATGTATATATTTTTAAATTTTTTTTTCAAGCCTTCTCCACATCGTCGCTTAACATCAGGTGAGTTGACTATGACATATACAGGGTGTAACGGAAAGGTGTGGTCATATTTTAAGAAAGACATCTATCTGCCCATCGGTATGAACAACTTTCTTCAAGAAAATCCGAAGCAATTTAAAAAAAAAACATTTTACTTCCCATACAAATATTTATCAGCTGATGATAACTTTGTACGGAAAGTCCAATTTTTTTTTCGGAATTTACAATTTTTCATAGAGAATGTTGTTTAATTCCATGGGCAAAACTGGCTCTTAAAATATGACCACACCTTTCCGTTACACCCTGTAAAATGTTAAATAAATAAATATTTTTCCGTCAAACGAAATTATAACGCGAATAAACTAACAAAGTGTTTTTGTACGAAGTTTCAAGTCACCAGAAAAGATACTTCTCCTCCTTTCCTCTTAGAAAATAGTTTTCTGCAGGTACTTATGTAATCGGGTAATAACTTAACAAGGAATGACATGACACGACACGACGGAGTAGTAAAATACAATATAAAGTAACTGACAAACAAAAAAACTTGCGAACAAGGAAAGTAACGGGTTAGGAACATGACGAAATAGCAAAACTGACAATCTAAACTAACTGACGAACAAGGAAACTTGCGAACCAGGAAACCAACTTAATAGGGAAATTGACCACTTAGTGAAACTGGCAAATAAGGAAATTGGCGAATTCAGAAACTGTCTAATAAGTAAACTGGTGAATTAGTGAAACTGACAAGCAAGGAAACTGGCCTGTGGTACACTAACTCAGGAGAATGATGATTGATCCAAAGATAAACTTAGACACAGGTTATACGTATACTATTTACTGACTTAATCAACTAACAATGGACACTAGGGGAGAAAAATAATAGTCTATATTATCAAAATATTAAATTCTGTCTGCAAAACAAGGGATGGCCTGTAACTTAGGAGACAGCGATTCGACCGAGCTGAGCTATAAGTTAATGTTGGACCTTAGGTTTCATGTATCGATGTCTACCATAACACTTAAAAAAGAAGTGAGTGTGTACTTGTACGCAGTACGCACGTTAGAAGTAAAAAACCAAACTGTCACAAAGTTTACAAAAGGAAAACAATCATTTTTCATGAACCACAGACTATAAAAGCTTTTTTTGAAAAACAAAAATGTTGACTAGCTAACTTCAGGGCGTCGGTGTTTTGTGACGCTGTGCGCGTGCATCATAAAAATTTACTCTCATCATTTTTCCCTAACATGCCAAAAGAAGTTATAAAACTACAAAATGTCAGTTAGCTGAGTAAGTAATTTTAGATTTATTTGAGCATGGATGCGGCTGTGAATGGGAGAGATATGTGTGTTAGTATTCGTTAATGTAATGTTAGTTGTGTTTTATGGGAGTGTGTGTTGTATGAGGTATTCGTTTTTGTATAGTGTTTTCTGTTCCTACTTAGTAGTGATTTGTCAAGCGATGTATTGGAGTAGAGATTCGGTGTTGATGTAGTCCTGCTCTATGAGCCAGTCTGTAATTTTAGATTTGATTTTGAATTTATTTAAGTTTAATACATGTAATTTCATTTTTTTTTTTAATTCCTTGTGGCTCCGGCTTAAGAATACTGCCACCCCATTTCATCCCATGGGTGTCGTAGGAGGCGACTAAGGGAAATGGGCAGCACCCAGTCACTGTGGGAAATGGACTAGGGTTGTTGCACCACCCCGGGCGGGGGAAACGTAAGAAGCTAGCATGGGAAGTGAGATTGAGGTATGCAAGTTGGAATGTTGGCACTATGACTGGAAGAGCTAGAGAGTTAGCAGATGTATTAAAAAGAAGACGAATAAATATAGCAAGTTTACTGGAAACTAAGTGGAAGGGAACAAATACGAGGGAAGTTGGTGAAGGATACAAGTTTTTCTATTGTGGAAGTGACGGTAAAAGAAATGGCGTGGGAATAGTATTAGATAGTAAATTGAAAGAAAGTGTGATGGAGGTTGTAACAAGGCACTGTTAAAGCCTTGTTCATTTTATGACCTCTATTCCAAAATTATGTTCTTTCCTACCTTTTTTAATTTAAAATTCAAATATTACTTGTTTGATCTGTTAATAGTCTCTGTATTTATATTAAAAATCAGTTCTAATTCTGCTGCCGAGCTAGACTAAGCTCCTATCCATCATTGTTATTTTCCTTCTATTCAATAAATGACAGTTACCAGTTTGTAAAAGTGACTAGAACAGTGAAGTGCAGTTTTAATAACAAGGCAGTTCCTAGCAATAATGATTGATGATGCTAGAGATTTTTATTTCCGCTCAAATTATGACGAAAAAAGACTCGAGGAGCTCATGGCTAAAGTAATAACAGCCGCATGGGTCGATCCATCAGGTTAAGCTACGCTTGCTGGGGTGGGTCCATGGATGGGTGACCACACCGAGACTCCTCCGTGCCTCGGAAAGCACGTTAAGCCGTTGGTCCCGGCTGTCAATCGTGGATCTTTGACCATCGTTACGGGTCGTCAGAAGCCCGAAAGTCTGACAACCAGTCTTACCAAGCGGTATCATATTACCCAGTAACTGGGTTGTGGAGGTCAGGTAGAGGTAGGCAGTCGCTCCATGTAGGTAAAATACTGGTATTCAGCTGCATCCGGTTAGACTGGAAGCCGATCCTAAGATAGTTGGGAAAAGACTAGGCAGATTGGCAGATTGATGACGAAAAAAGACAAATTACGTTGTTAGATAATAATCTATAATAACAGAAATTAGAAGATGACTGCTTCAACGCTGCTGGTCTCATGGTCCTAACTCTTCTTTCAATACTCTTCTTAGTACTATCCTTCATCTGAGCTTCAAGTTTTCTGGTCTTCTGAGGTTTATTTTGCAGCACTGCTTAAAGAGTAACTTGTTTGAAAATGTTTAGTTGCGTTTGTCAGTCGGGTTGTTTTGTTCCATTTCCTTCTTAAGTTCGGCTAACTTATTTTTAAATATTCAGAAACATATTGTTTTTGCCAGGACCTCTGTTACTTCCATTCTTTTTACATCAGATTCAATTTCTTTTTTTTTTATCATGCTCGCATTGCTTAGAGCAGCAAAAATAATTTTACTTCTCTGCTTTTTTTGTTGCAAACATACAATCGACTGTTCATCATTTTCTTCATGATCTACTGACTGCTTTCCCATTTCTTTAATATTCGTTTATTATCTAGCTTAAACTGACAAAAAAAATTGACGTGTAAAAGTGTTCCTTGTAACCTATTTACTGAATAAACATCATTTATCATTTATATTTCACTTTTCACCGCAGCATCGCATTGTTTTATTGCTTCAATTTGGTTTTCTCTTGTATATTCATTGATTGCCAGCGTGCTTTGCATGGCTTGAACAAGGTCGATTTTGGCCTGAGCCAAGTCTCTTGCTTTCATTCTTTCAATTTCTGTTTTAATTTAAAGCTGCTTCACAGCTTCAAACTGTTGGATAATGTTATTATTTTCCTCATATTCTTCTTTAGTTTTAGCAAATTTGATCTGCATTTGCTCAATATATTTTTGATCTTTTCATTTTGATCTTTATTGATATCTAACATGTTTTGCAAGTTCTCAATACTGTTTTTTACTTGAGTCTCATATAACTTCATTTCATTCTTTTTATCTTCAAATTCTTTCTATATCTCAGTTTGGTGTTGTTTCAAACCACGAATATTAACTTGGTATTCTCTCACCATGTTTTTTAGTCCAATTGTTAATGTTTCAAGTTCCTTTTACAAATTCCGTTTCTCTGTGACCTTTTATAGCTGCATTTCATCAAGTTCCTTTTTCTTCCAATCCTTTTTCTTACAACCCAGATTTACCCCTGGTTTTGACGACGGATGCGAGTAGTGTGGGTGTTGGCGCGGTGATATCACACGTTACAGTGGACGGCGAGCGCCCGGTGGCGTACGCCTCGCGGTCGCTCACACCAACTGAACGAGCTTATGCGTAAATAGATAGGGAAGCTCTTGGCATTGTATTTGGTGTTCGTAAATTTCACCAGTACCTGTATGGCCGTCACTTTACATTACGGACTGATCATAAACCACTAACATATATTTTTGGTAATAAAACGGGTATTCCAGTGATGGCTACCTCGCGACTACAGCGTGGGGCGGTACTGTTATCGGGTTATTATTTTGTTTCTTCGCTATTTGACACGCGCGATTTTTCAGAAATTAAAATTGTTTTGCAATTTTTAAATTATTTTTTGTAAGTCGGTTGTATTTTAAGTAATATTTATAAATAAGTTTTTTATTTTTCACTTTTTAGTTGTTGTACCCCAGAACTAAAACTAAATACCCTATTAAAGTTATGCCCGAATTGATAATCCCAATAAAATGGAACATAGAATTTGAATATAATAGGAGGAAAGTAAAACGTCATCTGTGTATACATATTTTATGTTTTTGATGATTTTTTTTAACAAAAAGCGCTGAATCTATTTCGATAAATTTATACAGAACCACCTTCAAAGAATGACCTACCAAACAAAAAAAGAATCATCAAAATCTCTTAAGTAGTTAAGTTAAATATCATTCATAAGTGGCGGAGTAGTAGCCGTGCGGGCGCGCACTGCTTGAGGGCTGGTACTCCGGCAGGCAGTAGGTGATGTGCCCGCTGGCTTGCATGTGCGCCGCGTGCTCGAGAGCGCTCGTGCTGTACGTGCTCACCGCGTACGAGTTCATTGCATACGTATTGTGCTGCATGGCTTCAGCATTCAACTTATCCTCAATTTTTTGCAGGTTTTGTATTCTGGCTCGTAATTCACTGGTCCTCTTAGCCCTGGTTTGTCGAATGACGTGAATCTTCTTCTCAAGTTCATTGTATTCTGTTTGCAATATTTCTGTTTCTTTTTCCATATTCTTTTTCTCTTCAGTCTCGATTTCTTTCATAGCTTGAATTTTTCTATCATATGTTATTTTGATGGCATTCTGTTTTCTCATTGTCATTTGCAATTCGTTCCTTACATCATTTAATTTATCTGCCCACAATTCTAAATTCTCTTCCATGCAAATTTTTATCTGTTCATCACATTCCTTTAAATAATGTAATTGAGATTTTATTTCTCTTTTACTTTTAACCTGCTTTGTTTTTAAATCTTCCATATTGTTTTTTAATTGATCAATTTCTCTTTCAACCGTCAGTTCAATTGCTTCAATATTCTCGTCCATTTTCAAATTTGTCTTACTCAGCAACGTCTTGACCTCTTCAATATTGCTTAGCAGAGCCGTTTTTCTCTTTTCTATCAGCTTCATCTTCTTGTTGATAGCCTCCGACGACTGCAATGTTCTAATGTCTTTCAAGACTTCAGAACGCTTTGACTTTGCTTTGGTTATTTCATTTTTTAAAGCAAAAATTTGTTCATCGTATGATTTTACGTCCTGAAAATGAACAAAATAACAACATTAATTAAATTAATTAATAAATTTTTTTTTACTAAAAATGAACCACCTAAAAAAAAATAAAAAAAGTGCAAAATAACTTTAATTTCGGAAGTCGGTTCTATTTTTTGTAAAAAAGTTTTTTATTTTTCACTTCTTAGTCGTGGTTCTCCATTAAATTTTTTCAACAATACATAGATAAACGATCGCAGTAATCGCGAGTCATTTGCTGTTAGTTATTGAAGAGTTCCACTGTCTATCTCCGAAGATCTTCATCAGATGCTAATGTTTTATGTACTAAAACCTTCCTTGAAAAATATGCATTTGAGGAACGAAAACCCCATTCAAATCAGTTCAGTACTTTTTGAGAAAATCATGGACTAACATACCCGTATTTAGCTATGTATGTATGTATGTACATAGGTACATATAACGGGTCGACCACAGAACCTCCTTTTTTGAAGTCGGTTAAAAATACAAAACATTATTGTTTTACCAAAAATTTATTTATAGTTACTTTAACAGCTGTCGGATCAGTGATCTATAAGAAGTGGCACTACGAAATGTCTTAGGAAATACCAATAGTCGATAGACTAGAACGTCGTATTTTGGGGGGGGGGGGCGGGCTGGGAAATCATCGTATGACTTCTCCCGCTCTGGGTGGAGCGGGAAGGCGTGTCAGACTCTTATTGACTAAAACCCAACCCTGTTCCTTCCCTGCCTAAGTGCCCAGGGGTTCGGTAATTCATTTTCAGAATTTATCCGCTACCCCTAGGCATGCAGGCACCGGCCACGAAGGGCCCCGTCAGTAGTGGCTGACACTAATCTCTTTGAGGCGCGCGTGGAACACTACGCGCCGTTGACTCACGGGCCTGGTAAATCTGCCCGGGGGTTGAGGATAAATTCGAAACAGAGTTACCTCGCCCCTGGGCACTCAAAGGCAGGAAGGAACAGGGGTGGGTTTTAGTCAGTAAGAGTCTGACACGCCCTCCCGCTCCACCCAGAGCGGGAGAAGTCATACGATGATTTCCCACCCCCAAAAAAAAAAAAAAAAAAAACGGGCCTGGTGCTGATCGGACGGCGAGCTACCCACTGCTCGCCGTCCGCAGGCCCGGGTCGACGGTGGCTGGAGATTGTCTCGCGACGTCCTACGCCCAGTACGCCCAGTACCTCTCCTGCGGTGGTAGCGGCCGGGGCCGTGAGAGGCACTCCGTTGAGCTTCCCTCACGCATCCCGCCTCCGCCTTCGCGAGCATTACTGCTTCGCAGAAGGCGGAGACTGCTTCCCATTCCCTCTCGCTCCGTGCCATGGCCTGAACCAGGGCCGGGCGCGAGAGGTCGCCGCCACCTAACGCATCCACGAGGACACGGCAGTACTCCGCCCAAGCGGGACAGACCTCCACCGTATGCTCCACCGTGTCCTCTGGGCGATTCGCACAGTGGTAATACCCGGGCGAGTAGACCCCCTGGACTATTGATGTATTTGACGAAAAATCTATTTCAATACAAACAGCGCTTACGAACTTGATTGATCGCTGTTGTATTGTATTGTATTGTATTGTATTGTAACTTGAAAATATTTGTTTTATATTTTTAATTATTTAGTAGATCTCTTCACCATGTTATTCGTGCGGTACAGCAGCACTCGTGTAGGTGTTATCATATTATCATTCCTACTAATATTATAAATGTGAAAATTTGTGAGTGTGTATGTTTGTTACTTCTTCACGCTCAAACGGCTAGACCGATTTGGATGAAATTTAGTATGTAGATAGCTTATAGCCTGGATTAACATATAGGCTACCTTTTATTTCGGTCTAGGCGGGTGAAACCGCGGGGCGCAACTAGTACATAATATGTGACAAACACAACACAGCGAGCACTCCAGTGTCGCTGCTCCCTTATCTGTTCTATACGTTCACACTTGATTTTAGAATGCAAGTGACTCACTTTTTTTATTAAAGTTTCATAGCCAAATAAAACAGACATCCCGTCCCAATAATATGTTGTTAGGCTTGACGGCTAAGAGGACCGAGTTTGTTAATATAATGTTGAGATCAGATCACGTGAGTTAAAAAATAATTAGATTAATGTGAGCGCTCAACATACCTCGGCAGGAGCAGGAACGGCGGCCGGCGCGGCGCGACGCATCCTGTGCGTGAGATAGCGCGCCAGCTCCGCGGCGAGCGTGCCATGCTCGAGCCGCGCCGCACTGTGCGCGCGCGCAGCCAGCCTGGAAACTTAGACGTGATAATATCGGGTGTTTTTTTAGAGAAACCTTTAAATTCACATAATTACAGGTAAATGTTATTAATATCAATGAAATTAGTTTTGAGGGATATGTTCATGGCATTTATGTTTATATGTGTATATGGCATAATCCGTAAAATCAATGCGAATGTCCGAGACGTGAGTTCTAACTTTTTCGTGCGTTTTTCGTTTTACGGCCTCCTCGTTCGTGCGATTTGACGCCATTAGATTATCTTCTTTGGGGATATGTAAGGTTGCAAGTCTACGACAATAAACCAGAAACCATTGAGCACTTGGACGGCAACAATCAATGCGTTACTGCCGAAATTTAGCCTGATTCACTGCGAAGAGTGTGTGAAAATTGGACCTCCAGATTATGCCTTGTATCCGCTAGCCGCGCTGGCCATTTATCCGAAATCTTACATAAACACAAATGCCATAAGCCTGTCTCTCAAATAAAGTCAATTTCATTGATATTAAAAACATTTCACTGTGTTTAATTTCAATTTTAAGTTCAAGTTCAATATTTCAATAAGTTAACTATGTCCAGCAGAAGTTCAAAACAAATGCCAAATGTTAATTTATTTGCGTTTTCCTGTTTAGTGTGACCTTAAAATGTGTATCATCGTTATCATTCTTCAAATCAGTAACGTCGCACCTAATGTAGTCAAGTACTATAAAAATAAATAATTTTTTTTTTTTTTTTTTAAATTGTAAAAAAATGAAAATTAAAAAAAAAAAGTGTTTTGCTGCCTATTAATATATACAATTAATTATAACTACACCTACGCTAGTATAAGTCTCACAATGTTCTGACAGTAGTGTGGTTCACTTTTCCTTGTCCCAGTTTGGCTACCTAATAAAAATGCGTAATTTGCGCTATGATGACTAGTTTCTAGGACAATTTTTACTTAATATGATGGCACATACACACATGCATACGTACTTGTTGTACTTCACACATACAATGATTCTAACTCAACAGTATGGCAGATATTAATAATGAACACGACACAACAGGAACAGTAAGCGATCACTGATAGATAACGTAAAGCCATCTGGGCCTGGCCATGCAGTCTCGACATGGTTAACGATCGCTCGATGATCGAAGTCGGTTGTTTTTTTTTTGTAAAAAAGTTTTTTTTATTGCTTTTTAGTTGTTATACCCCAGAACTAAAAACCCCAATAACATGGAACGTGGAATTTAAACACAAAAACGTCATCAAGATATGCGTATTTTTCGTTTATGTTCAGTGTCTCTAAAAGCGCTAAAGCAATTTCGATAAAATTTATATGGGACCACCTCGGGAGTATATTCTTTCGGATAAAAAAAGAATTTTGAAAATCGGTCCACAACTGACGGAGAAATGCGCGGACATACATAAAAAAAAAAAAGAAAACATACAGTCGAACATAGAACCTCCTCCTTTTTCGAAAGTCGGTTAAAAACAAAGTCCCGCGTCGCGTCTGTACGCGATAAACTCAAAAACTATTGAATGGATTTTCATGCGGTTTTTACCAATAGACAGAGTGATTCATGAGGAAGGTTCTGGTGTGAATTTGTGACCGAGAAAAGCTGGGGTGGGCCGCTAGTGTAAATATATTAAAATGATTAGCTCTCGAGATACAGGTAGGTTTCTCCATCCATCCATTAGTTATTGTATACCATTTTAGTTCTAGTTTAAGGCCACATTGATTGTAAACTTGCACATATTTTTTTTACTTCTAATAAATTATAATTATTCTATCAATTAAAATAAGTATCAAAAATAATTACTATGAAACGAAAATTATTTTTTACTCTTATTATTCTCATTAAACTATAAAAGTTCCATCCAGATAATGTTAAGTTAGTAAAGCGTTGTGGAGTTATTAACATCCAAACAACCTTTCATAATATAATCTAGGAATAACATCAGACGTTTAGTTACCTCGCAAGCTTCCTTTTCCAAATGAACAGAGAATTTCGTCAAATAATTACGAAATAAAAACAAACATACCACTTCATGAAAAGACAAGCTCCTGCTTTGTAGAAGTTTATAATTAACATAGATTAGAGTTCAAACTCACTTAGACTTGACAGTGCAGTGGTGTGGCGAGTGGCGAGGACGAGGCTCACCAGGGGTGACCAGCACTGTCTACACTGCAGCACTACAGCAGGTACTCGGCACCGCTCGGGAGTAATGGTAAGTACTCAGTAGAATGTGTTGCTCAAACAACGTCTAACCCAACACTGGACAGTGATCTAAACCGTATTAGTATGAGTAGGTACGTACCTACAGTATTCGGGCTGATAAGCAACTTATATGCCTACTGTTTTGTAAAATGAACATTATTGTCAAATAATTACTGTTTAAATTAAGTTATGACTTTTACAAGCCGTTTCGAGATTTCCTGAAGGTTTTCGCATTTTCTATAGCTTTACCTATGCATTTATTAAACTAGAATCCCGAAGCATCACGTCTGCTCGGATGAACTTGCTCCTATTGGTTCGGTTTCCTTGACCTCAGAGATATAAATAGGAAACTATAACTACTAATAAACAATGTTTTTCAGCCACGACTGTTAACTTGGAATCCTAAATTCTTATTCCTTTTTCAAAATTTGTTATTGATTTGTTTCTTAGGGTCTTCTTCTTCCCTGCGGAATCTTCAACCGCTTACCGGCCCATTGTGCTGCTCGACGAGGTGGGCAAGCTCTTTGAAAGAGTGATTGCTGACCGCCTCGTCGGGCAGCTGGTGCGGGTGGGGCCGGATCTGGCGGCAAGCCAATTCGGCTTCCGCAGGGAGCGCTCCACGTGAACGCCATCATGCGCGTACGAGCCCTCACGACGGGTAATTCGGTGGCCCGTGGTGGGGTCATCTCGGCGGTGTCTCTAGATATCGCCAATGCCTTCAACACCTGGAGTTGCATAGTGGAGGCACTCCGGTATCACCGGTTGCCGCCCTACCTCCGTCGCGTAGTCGAGGCTTATCTGACGGACAGGGCCGTCATCTACCCCGGTCACCAGGGAGAGTGGAACCGGCGAGAGATGTCGTGCGGTGTCCCATAGGGATCAGTCCTGGGTCCGCCTCCGTGGAACATCGGTTACGACTGGTGCTGCTCGCCGACCTCCCTAGCGGCGTCAGCGTAGTTTGCTACGCTGGCGACACGCTGGTCCTGGCACAGGGGAGGTCGCACGAGGCGGCGGCCGAGCTGATGACACGCGGGGTTGCGACAGTCGCAGAGATGATCCGGCAACTGGGACTCGAGGTGGCACTGCACAAGTCCGAGCCCATGTGTTTCCATGGTTCTCGGATCGCGCCACCGTCGGATTCCCAGATAACGGTAGGAGGGGTTCACATCGGCGTCGAGGATACGATGAAGTACCTGGGATTCGTCCTCGACAGCCGGTGAAACTTCGTGGAGCACTGCCGACGTTTGGCTCCCAGACTGGAGCGGACCGCTGCTGCCTTAAAGCGGCTCCTCCCCAATCTGGACCCCCAAACGCCTTCTGCCGTACGCGGGGTCGTGCGGGTCCTTGCGCTCTTCTGGGAGTGGCGTGAGAAGGCGAAACGCCGGGGCGAAAATCCGCTGCCGCGACACCTCGCGGCTCGGTGTACGGAGCTCCGGCAGGATCTCATGGCGACATGGAGAGAGCGACTGTTGCAACCCAGCGCTGGGCACGCCACCATTGCGGCGGTAGTGCCCCTCTTTGAGGAGTGGCTGGAGAGGCGCCACGGCTTCCTCACCTTCCGCCTGACGCAGGTCCTCTTCGGACACGGTTGTTTTGGGAGGTTCCTGTGTCGGATAAGGCGGCAGGAAACACACGGGTGTCACCACTGCGCGGATCGCTCAGAGGATACGGTGGAGCATACGGTGGAGGTCTGCCCCGCTTGGGTGGAGCACCGCCGTGTCCTCGTAAATGCGATAGGTGGCAGTGACCTCTCGTCGTACGAAGCGAGAGGGAATGTGAAGCAGTCTCCTCCTTCTGCGAAGCAGTAATGCTCGCGAAAGAGGAGGCGGAACGGGTAAGGGAGACTCTACGGAGTGGCACTTCACGCCCTCAGCCGCAGCCACCGCAGGAGATGCCCTGGGCGAAGGACGTTGTGAGACGATCTCCGGCCACCGTAGACCCGGGCCGATCAGCACCAGGCCCGTGAGTCGACGGCGCGTAGTATTCAACGCGCGCCTCAAAGAGATGATTGTTAGCCACCACTGACGGGGCCCATCATGGCCGGTGCCTGCATGCCTAAGGGTAGCGGATAAATTCGTAACAGAGTTACAGCTCCCCTGGGCACTCAGGCAAGGAAGGAACAGAGGTGGGTCTTAGTCAGTAAGAGTCTGACACGCCCTCCCGCTCCACTCAGAGCGGGAGGGCGCTCCACTCGGAGGAAAAAGGGTCTTCTTTCTACAATATCGTATATAATGTAAATATAACCATGTAATCTTCAAAAAAATGTGTATCAAAAGGCACGCAGTATCAGTGGCGTATCACTCTAGGTACTTGCTTAGTGCAACCGTAGGTACTACTAAACAAATTTAAAAAAAACTAATAATGTTAGTGCCTGTTTGTAATGTCTAAATAACAGCTTTTTACTAAACTTGTTCTGGACACTTCTGGTGCAATTGGGTACAACAAGGT
Source organism: Polia nebulosa (assembly GCA_951329385.1). Classification (NCBI taxonomy): domain Eukaryota; kingdom Metazoa; phylum Arthropoda; class Insecta; order Lepidoptera; family Noctuidae; genus Polia; species Polia nebulosa. The sequence continues at coordinate 30,326,167 of OX589602.1, read as the reverse complement.
TCCAGCCTTCCGGTACACGAGGACATCGATTTAACAAATCCCAGTGTTTGATTTAATAGAGTTTATCTGCAGTGCTCATAAACGCTACTATGAGAGGTCTGTGTTCAATTGTTGATCGTTGAGTAAATACTACCTCTAGTGTCAAAACCAGCACTTCCGAGTAAAAGATGTCAGAGCGATATATTAGGTGGAGGTCACGCTCAGCGGCTCACTGACCTGCGGACTGCGGGCGCGGGCGCGTGTGCGACTATCTGAGATGACGTATTATCTTAAATTTTTGTTGTCAAATAATATGCGTATAAAGTTGGTTATTTTCCCTCAGAAGTGTGAGGTAAACGCTACATCAGACTATTCGTGTTGGGTATCTAGGATGTTGGCAGCGTGTGTCTTATCAGTCTTCCGCGGACTAATGAATGGGTCATGTGTCATGACCGGCCTTCTTCTTTGCCCTCGCCTCTTCCCGTTACGCGGGGTCGGCTTTCTTAATCCTTCGGCGCCATTCACTTCATTGGTAAGCATCGTCATCTATAAGGCCAAGCTTTTGCATGTCCTTCCGGACATTTGTCATCCAGGTAGTTAGCGGTCTACCTCTCCCTCTTTATTTTGTAGTCATGGAAAGACACTTCTTCACGATATGGTCATCAGGTCTTCGCATAACATGCCCATACCACCTTGTGTCATGACTGGCCATTTCGTGAAATAGCACTGTTTCATAAAATATTACTCTGTTGATTGTTCAATGTATAAAATTCAAAGTCCTGACTGACTGACTGATTGACTGATATATCAACGCACAGCCCAAACCGCTGGACCAAGGGACTTGAAATTTTCAAAATAATACCCTTCAGGAGCGGACAGGGGTTTTGTTACATGCTGTATAATTATATATTTCAACCAAGACAAATTAGAGGGTTTTAAATGACAGATTTAGGTAGGTTTAGGTTCCCGGGTGTTACTACTGGATCCACCGGATCGCCCAGAGGACACGCAGGAGCATACGGTCCACCGTATGCTCCTGCGTGTCCTCTGGGCGATCCGGACCTCCAGGTCTGCCCCGCTTGGGCGGAGCACCTTCATGTCCTCGTGGATGCGATAGGTGGCGTCGACCTCTCGCGCCCGGCCCTGTTTCAGGCCATGGTACGGAGCGAGAGGAAATAGGAAGCAGTCTCCGCCTTCTGAGGGAAACAACGGAGTGGCCCTCACGGCCCCGGCCGCTACCACCGCAGGAGAGGTACTGGGCGTACTGGGCGTAGGACGTCGCGAGAAGATCTCCGGCCACCCTAGACTCAGGCCTGCGGACGGCGAGCAGTGGGAAGCTCGCCGTCCGATCAGCACCAGGCCCATGAGTCGACGGCGCGTAGTGTTCCACGCGCGCCTCAAAGAGATGTCAGCCACCACTGATGGGGCCCATCGTGGCCGGTGCCTGCATGCCTAGGGGTAGCGGATAAATTCTGAAAATGAGTTACCGTACCCCTGGGCACTCAGGCAGGGTAGGAACCGGGGTGGGTTTTATCAGTAAGAGCCTGACACGCCCTCCCGCTCCACCCAGAGCGGGAGAAGTCATTGGACGATTTCTCACCCCACCAAAAAAAAAAGGTAGGTTTAGGCACAGATAATATAGGTTTGGATTAGGAATTATTTCATCCAAAAAGGCAGCTGGCCGTTGTATTAATCTTGAGTCTTGCTCATGATAGATAATACATCATACTGGCTATAAGTGCACAGCATCCAACTGTGCGGCGGCCTTTTTACCATGAGAAATAATAACTTTGTAATCCTTCACGTTTATTTATTGTGGGTTTAATTAAAGTATAATATTGCCTGAATCGCACATATGCCGTGACTGTATGCGGCCTCTTATCAATACCTTGTTTCCGATTAACTCGGGATGTCGATACACTTCAATTGATTAATTATAATTTGCCCTCATATGAGGGCAGCATGATCAGTTCATGTTCATGGCAGTATGATCGGGCCAGTCTTGAATTATTTGTGTCCACCGTTATCTGTATATACAAAATTCAAAGTCCTGACTGACTGATATATCAACGCACAGCCTAAACCGCTGGTCCTAGAGACATGAAATTTGGAGGGTGTGTTCTTTGTGAAGAGTGGGTATCCACTAAGAAAGGGTGTTTCGAAATTCAACCCTTAAGGGAGTGAAAAAGGGGTTGAAAGTTTATAACGGGGGAAGTACTCGTTCCAGGCGGGCGAAGCCGCTGGCAGAAACTTGTCTATATATTTAAAAGGAGAAACTGACTGACTGACTGACATATCAACACTTCAAAATCACTTCCGTTACCGAGATTGAGAGACCAGACAAAAGTGGTTTTTCAAGCAGGCTGGACACGTTTTCGATTATCTAAGATTCTGTAGCGTCACAAAGGTTGAAATAAGGGTGTTTAGCCCTCACATAAAATGCCCTATTGACCTAGTTAAATGCGAGCTATTTTGAAGATTTGTCCAGTCAGCCTGAGTCACATGAGTTATTCAACTAATGGCAAATGCTTGCACTGACTGGACAGGTCCACTCAAATATGTGTAGTTCTTTCTTCAAAAGATCATTACAGACACTAAGCTGCATGATCCTCATATAGCATAATGTGCATGCGAGAACTTTGTAGGTCGATATTCACGTAGATTTTATAATTGTCTGGCAGTTAGAGTACATTTACGGCCTACCCAAATGTCCTTAGTGTGGTATTGTTCGTCGATTCGTTGAGCTCCTCAAAGTTCTGAGTTGAGCTTCACGACAAATGCTTGCACTGTCTGGAATCTGTCTTTCCTCAAAGCTCATCCCAGACATTAACGTATACATATTGGTTCTCGTATGATTTGACCAGTACACATTGTATGGATTTGAACACTTTAAAAGAGACTTTGACCTCTGAGTTTGTTTCGGTGCTTCTTCTCTGGGTAGTCAGGTAGTCAGCTAGGAAACACCGGCCTCATCTAGCTAAAACTGCCAGAAAAAAAATGTTGACGTGTAAAAGTGTTGTTAAAACCTATTTACATAAATAAAATCATTTATCACTTACTACTTTGGAATTAACACCGTCTGAGTTCTGTAACCGATCCCGGGTTAAACTCTACAGAGAAATATCATCGAGGAGAAAAATTATTACGAATTGTGGCGTTGACAAAACTGTATACTACATCATTCATCATCATTTCAGATGAAAGACGTCCATTAATGAACATAGGCCACCCCAAAATGTCGCTATATCGACCGAGAATTTCCAGTGCTGCGTCTTCCAGTACGCTGTCGCCACTCCAGAACCTTCCGGCCCCATCGACTAACTGTTCTGCAAGCAATGTGCCCTGCCCAATGCCACTTCAGTATTTTTGTAACGGCGATTGTTCGGGCTATGTCGGTAACCTTGGTTCTCCTGCGGATTTCTTAATACCTGATTCGATCACGCATCGAAACTCTGGACACAGGTCTCTCCATTACGCCATCTCCCTTTGGGTGACTTTACGAGTAAGCCTTCTGATGAGACATATTGTGAGCGACTACGTTTCAGTGCTATAGAATAGGCCATCAATGGCAAAACGCACTGGTGATAGACTTCCATCTTGACACACTGTGGTATGTGACACGAGAAGATACCACGCAGCTTCCCGAACGCTACCCAGCCGTACGATTCGACGATTGACTTCTTTCTCGAAGTTTATACCACGCTTGTATCACGAAGTTTATACCCCGTTTGCCATTAATTTCTCACAATTACCCCTTCCAATTCAAGCGCGTACTGTTCCCTGTAAGTGTGTGCTTCGCAAAGACCATAAACAAGTCGCATAATTTTAAAATGTATATTTTTTATGTTATTTCAGAAAATGATGAAAGCTAACTATTATACCCCTTAACTCCGAAACTTCTACCCGGGCCTGCGGACGGCGAGTAATGGGTAGCTCGCCGTCCGATCTGCACCAGGCCCGAGAGTCGACGGCGCGTAGTGTTCCACGCGCGCTTCAAAGAGTTGTCAGCAATAAGGACGGGGGGGCCCATCATGGCCGATGCCTGCCCGGGGGTGGAGGATAAATTCGAAACAGAGTTCACGCCCTCTCGCTCCACCCTAGAGCGGGAGAAGTCATTGAATGATTTCCCAATCCATAAAAAAAAAAATGTGGGTAAACACTAAAGACTGCGAGTGTCGACTTCTGGACCAGCCGCTTCTAACACGAGACAACTGTACGTCACTTGCTCCCGCGTCACCAGTGTCACCACACATGACTCTCAGTACATTTTGTTTGTTGAAAGCAAGACTATAGAACAGAGTTGACGACTAAATAAATCAAATTAGTCCGTCAGTTAGATTAGCAAAAAATATTGGACACGTGTTTTATCTTTTGTCACGTAAACAAAAAATGAAGACGATACAGTGGGTTGAAATTTCGGATGACGTCACACTTAAGTTAAACTTGTACCACTTTTTACTGAAAAGTGACGTAACAAGCCCCCACTCCTGAACTTTGATGCGTTGTATCTTTGTAATTTTTCATTTTTTTGATAAAGCAAAAAGTAAGTGTCCAATATTTTTTGATAATCTAACTTTTTTTTATTTTTTTTTATTATTGGTCGAAATATTTAAAACAGAATATTACATTATGCTACAAACTACAGAAGCCATTGATGGCTTATATAGGGTGACTGGTAATTAGTGACCGATATTTAAACACGTGATTGTACTTATGATAACAAACAACTTTTCCAAAGAAACATATAGTGAGACAGACGACGTCAGCTGATAGCTCACAGGCGCGTGCGCGAATTTCATACGGCTGTTGTGTTATTGTGATAAAAGTGAATGAGTTTAAAAAAAAATGTTTCTTTGGGAAAGTTGTTTGTTATCACCAGTACAATCAGTTGTTTAAGTATCGGTTACTAATTACCAGTCACCCTATATATGGCTAGTGAGTTCGTAATAACTAAATGTAAGCAACAGATGATAAATTTATGAGTTTTACATTGTAATATTGTTTCCAAGTACTTATTAAAGCACAATTAAAGATGGTAGTTAGTATATCAAACTAAAGTGTATACTCATAATGTGTAATTTGCGTAAAATGCTTTTTTAATTCGATTTTGCGTTTTTAGGGTTGCAGAGGTATTTATTTTGTATGTCCCCAGGAAGTTACTGACTAAAAAGAATTTTTTTTTTTACCCTGGCGTCATCCCTACTATATAGACTAGCTTATTTATGGTGACTGGTAATTAGTGACCGATACTTAAACACGTGATTGTACTCATGATTACAAACAACTTTCCCAAAGAAACTTTTTTTTTTATACATATTCACTTTTATCACAATAACAACAGTTTGAAATTTGCGCGCGCGTGGGGCCAGTGACCGCAGTAATCAGCTGTTAGACGCACTGAGGTAAAGGGAGCGGTGCGGGGGGCGGAAGAGCGTGAGACATTACTACTAGTACATATGCCACGCTGCTACTAGTTTTTTTCCCGAGGTCAGACTACCAGCTGATACCCCGTACCGTACCTACTTTTAATGTTACGGCGCGTGCGTTCCTAGATATTTTGTAGTAATGCGGATATACGTTGCATCTTAAAAGTATTAGTCAAACACGCTGGCTTTGGATATTATTTTTTAATTTAGCAACAACCAAAACATGTAGGTACCTACACTGCTTATGTACACCGAAAAGGGCACGTGGTGCCCGGCCGAGCGAGCTTGCGAGCCGTGCTCTGTACGATAGTAACGAGACCGCGTCTAACAACTGATCGCGGCGGTCACTGCTCGCGCGTATTTCAAACTGTTGTTATTGTGATAATAGTGAATAAGTATAAAAAAAAGCTTGACATGTTTAAGTATCGGTCACTAATTACCAGTCACCCTATATATGCCATCAATGGCACACTGGTCATAGACTTCCATCAAAATCCATCGAATAGTTTTTGCGTGAAAGAGTAACGAACATACATATTCTCACAAAACATTTATAATATTAGTAGGAGTTATTTAAACTTCATGTACAGGTACATAGATGGACTTAATGACATTTTCTACACATTTATATGATTTCATTTTTTTTTTTATTGTTGATAGGCACGCGTTTCACCACTATCTCACCTGATGGTAAGCGATGATGTGGTCGAAGATGGAGCACGCTTGCCTAGAAGAAACCTATTCACTCTTGACTTAAAGACTCCCAGGTTGTAGCTATCAGGAAACACAGACTCCAGTAGGGAATGCCACTCCCTAGCTGTACGCACAATGAATGTGTTCTCAAAACGCTTTGTGGTACCGGTGGCACTTCGCCGTACGTCTTTTGGTCCGTTGATGGAACGGGCTTGGCGGTTTCATTTTTTTTTCGGTATGAGAAGAGAATTTTCCAGCAAATGAAATGTACGATAGATGTGAAATAAACATCAAAGTGTATTCATAATTATATTTAATTAAATGATTGTTAACATTATTAATTAAAACTTGGCTTTCTCGATATATTCCATCGCTCGCTGTCGTATCCTGTCCACTTGTTCCTGATCCCCTAGTTTCTCTTCAACTTCTATCCACTTTTTGTACAGAATCTTCATTTTTCTGGCAGGCAACTTGTGCGATGTCATACGCTCCATTACTTGCCTATAACAAATGCAAAACATTTTTATTATTTGTTTTTATAGCGGCAACAGAAATACACATTCTGGTAAAATTTCAACTGTCTACCTATTACGGATCATGAGATACAGCCCGCTGACAGACAGACAGACGGACGGACAGCGGAGGCTTAGTAGGTAATAAGGTCCCGTTGGTTACCCTTCGGGTACGGAACCCTTAAAAAGAATTAGCCAAATATGTGCATACGTTCTGAAGTGATACATTCGGCAATTGATTTTTATTTAAAAAGATTCGTTTGCAAAAAAACTTTTTTAATAGTCTGTTGTTGAAAACTTTAATTTTATAAGCAATGTATTACCAGAACACTATAGTTAAGATGGCCCACCGCACCGGTTGACTCGAAGTCAATATTATGGCCCATCTTCAAAATATGTACTGCGCAGCGTATGTCAATAGTTCCGTCTACAAATATACCTGTCCTGACATCTGGACACCAATCAGCAAACAATAATAATAATTTAAAACTTTTTTTTAAGGTGGCAACTCCAGGGTAGCCCGCGAAATTCAAATTTTCTGACGTTTTTTGCAATTTGCAGGTCAGTGTCAGGTTGTATCTTGGTCAAAATTTGATTCGCGGAAATACGTACTTGCTACGGCCGCGAATCATATTTTGAAAAAGTAAGAACATTTGAATTTCGCGGGCTACTCTGGCGCTTTCACCTTATAGTTTTTTTATGCTTTTTATATTCTTTAACGAATACTGGGCGTTTAACCTTAGAATTTGTCAAGATTAATTTTGTATTGTGCGGAATAAACAATTTTTTCTTTCTTTTTAACATGTTTTTATTAAATTTGACCCACTTACTAGTTTTTGATTGAGCTGAAATTCTGCATACTTGTTTAGTTTGGATGACAATGCAAGGTAAACTAAGTGATGAGCTGAAATTCTGCATACATTTTTAGTTTGGATGACAATGCAAGGTAAACTAAGTGATGGGCTGAAATTCTGCATACATTTTTAGTTTGGATGACAATGCATGATAAACTAAGTGACGTCATTATAAATCCAATATGGCCTACTCCCAAATATAGTGGACTAGTAATTTTTTATGCATCCCATGATACGAGTATCAAATGAAACGGTTCGTTGACAAAAATAAATATATAATGGAGTCTTTTTAACTATAATATTATTTCCTTCTATTGAGGACTACTCACCGGACATGATCGTGGTCCTTGTTCTTCAGCAGCATGTCAACGTAAGCGGAACAGACGTCGACCCTGGCTGGGTAGACCGCCAGCACTTGCTCGAACAACGCCTCCGCGCGCTCCTGAGACCCGTTGCGACTCTCCAGCAGCGCGAACTGAACCAGCACTGGCACGTCTGTTGGCAAACAAACATATATGAAAAATTCTTCTTTTTCATCGTCACACTCTTTGCAGAGTTGTCATGCTGTGACAACTCTGCAAAGAGCTGCTGCCGGCTGCTGTCTGCCGGTCTCTGTACTTATTTCAAGAAAATCAATTATTTTTCCGACGAAGCGACCGATCATTAGGACATAGCGATCTTTAGGACATAGCGATCGTTAGGACATAGCGATCGTTAGGACATAGCGATCGTTAGGACATAGCGATCGTTAGGACATAGCGATCGTTAGGACATAGCAATCGTTAAGACATAGCGATCGTTAAGACATAGCGATCGTTAGGACATAGCGATCGTTAGGACATAGCGATCGCTATCAATGTCGAGACTGCAGGCACTCAGGCAAGAAACAAGAGCGGGAGAAGTCATAAGATGGTTTTCCAACCCCAAAAAAGAAAAAGCTTCGTGGCAAACTTCACAACCCCCGCCATTCCTCCCCTTCGCTCTTCTCGTACATTCGTGGACTGTTGGGTGCAGTTTTACTCGTAACTTGGTGACCCATTCTTTTCATAGCAACAGGGAGGTAGTTAGTGATGTAGGACGATAATATTACGTTTTGTTATCGAAAATAAGTGTTTCAAACAGCAAGTTCTAAAACCTTTTGAACGTAACTCAAACCAACAACGAAACGCTTTAATTTTATTCTGTTGGCTGTTTGTTTGTTGTACCTACTCTATCTGTGGCTGTCACATCGACTGATCGAGTTGGAGTTGTGAAATAACAAAGTAAATAAACTTTGGAAAAACATTTTTACAAAAAAACAACTGACTTCCAAAAAAGAAAATACACTAAAAATTAAAAAATAACTTTAATTTCGGAAGTCGGTGTCAAAAAACGAAGAAATAAAACGCAAACATATTTTTTAATTTTTCACTTTTTAGTTGTTACACCCCAAAACTAAAAACCCCAATAAAATGGAACTTGGAATTTAAACATACTCGTAATTGGAGAAAACCAAAACGTCATCTAGGTATTTTTCGTTATTGTTCAGTTTTTCAAAAAGCGCTGAATCAATTTCGATAAAATTTATATGGGACCACCTCGGGAGTATATTCTTTCGGATAGTCATGCTACACGTGCTTGTTTTGGGGATGGGAAATCATCCTGACTTCTCCCACTCTGGGTGGTGCGTGAGGGTATGTCAGACTCTTACTGACCAAAACCCACCTCTGTTCCTTCCCTGCCCTGAGTGCCCAGGGGCGCGGTAACTCTGTTTCAAATTTATCCACGACTCCTGGGCAGTGGAAGCAAACCCTATCATAGTTAAGAAAAGGTAAATTGATTGTTTTTTTAACAGAACAAAGTATAAAGTAGGTAGGTACCAATATGTACCCATTTGTTACCTACATTGTTATTACACGTTGAACGCGCGTCAATCATTGCAATTCATACCTTATTACATTATATTAAAGTCCCTTTCAAATCACGTTTGTCAAGTAGTGCATAAATAATCATTCCTAGTTGATGTTTTCGAGTACCTAGACGTTAAATATAGGCATGATACAGAATAGAGGAGGGTTTACTATGTTAGTTATTACGGTATGAATATGGAATGTTAAGATAACAACTAACAACCACACGTGGAAGGATAATGAGGAATATACGGATCCCTTAAGGCGCAGTTATACGACTTTTAATGGTTTTTAATTGAACATCACGTCTAAACGACTAGTCTTATTTCTTTGTAAAAAATATATGTTATTCTAGACTATTTGCGTCGTAATGTGATCTCAGAATATGTGGAATTATATTTTTCTAGCATTGTGTAATTAATTTGTAAAGTTATGTCTAACGCGGATAAAAAATTGAGAATCACGCAAAAACTATTAAGCGTATTTGTATGAAACCTTCACCATTTTAGAGATCATTTAATTATTCATAATTTAGTCTCAGTGTTTTAGTTTAATACTTGTTGTTTCATGTGTAATAAATTAATAATGCGTCTAATTTCGGACAGCGCTCTTTAATGGGCGAGTCCTATTACTGGGTGGACATACGACGCGTTACGTGAGCTCAGCGCCGAACACGCAAGCTAACCACTCAAGGTCGTTGGCAGCTACTAGCGCCTTAATAAGTACTGATAAGTAATAAAATTAATAAACGAGATAATAATAATTAATTATAATAATAATTATATTATTTTATTATTATTATTCCGTTTATTCATTTTTATAGACATATTATTTACATTTTTAAATATTTAAATATAAAGGATAAAAACAAAACATTTAAAAATATAAAAAATAGTATCCCACCGGTATCGGGAACAGGGTCCAAGCTACCGGCGGTCAGGGCTCCAGAGAGAGGAACCGCCTGACAATGCGAGCCGTGTCCAGAAGTACTGCTTTCTGAATCAAGCCCTTGATCCAGCCGCCTAACGAGAGCCTCCTGAGGTGTTGGTCGAGGCTCGTGGCTATTAAGCCATTGGCTGACACGACTATCGGTACAATGGTCGCTGAGTCCACATCCCACATGTCAACAACCTCGCGAGCCAAGTCAATATACTTGATTAGTTTATCTTTCTCGGCTTTCACGAGGTTCTCGTCATGTGGGACGGTAATGTCAAATTAATTATTATTATTAATAATAATAATAATTAATTTTCAGATTTTAACAGGAAGTAATAAAGTTTTATTCTATTCTATACAGACGCGGCGAGTGACATTGATTTATACTATGTAAAGAAGATACTAATAAGAGAAGAGCGATAAACTAGGAAGGTTTGTGTGTATTTGTACCCATGCAGAGCTGGGACGGGGCGCTTGTTTTAACTAAGCATATTTTGGTTAACTAATTTAATAAATAAGGCTGTACGTTAAAACTTATACTCTAGCATAACTTACGTTCTTTCTTATCGAGCACGGAAATAGCTTTCTGCATAACCTGAAAAAGAGAAAATGCACAAAACATTATTTAGTATTGACCTGACAAAAATTAAGACAGAAAATCTGATTATGGCTGAATAGCCGATGGCAGATATGGAATGTGTCAAAAAAAAATATTGACCTGAAAATGCTGTGAGACAAGAGTTTTTTTTTTAAATAAGGAGTAACGAGAATCGATCACCTATCTATCTATTCCATTTAGGGGATGAATTTTCAAAATCTTAAGCTCCTTAGTATTCACCTACGTTTTCCATGTGAATCTTTTAAAGAAAAAACATAAAATTAAATAAAAAGTCTGGGGAAAACGCCCATTACACTAACTTTTTAAACCCCGACGCAAAAAGAGGGGTGTTATTTATAAGTTTGACCGCTATGTGTGTGTGTCTGTCTGTGGCACCGTAGCTCTTAAATGGATGACCCGATTTGAAAGCAGTTTTGTTTTATTTGAAAGTAATTGTTTTAGCGATGGTTCTTGGACTGTTTCATCAAAATCGGTTTAGCCGTTTTAAGGTCATCAGCTCTTTTATGTTTTTTAAATGTTCGGTTTTTTTTTTCGTCGGCAGTTTTTTATTTTTTTTATTTAACTGGTAGGTATCTTGTAACAGAATAAAATTAGGCAAAACGTATAATTTTTGTCGCAGTCACATGTTGCATTTGTGTTCCATGTGCTAATGTTGACCACCGGGTGGTCTTAGTGAGGTGAGAATCCCACACCAACTTCACCCTTATCTCCAACAGTACAATGGCCTTCTGAAGGTTGCCCACCCAAAACTAAATTTAAAAAAAAAACCGCACATTTAGGGTTCCGTACCAAATGTATTTTTGACTATTTGTATGGCTTTGGGTCAACAAGATGCTTATACTGTGAAAATTTGAAGACTGTAGCTCCAACCGTTTGGCTGTAAAACCTGTGTGACAGACAACGGACAGGCAGACAGACGGACAGACGGACACGTGAGTGACAGCAATAGGGCTCCGTTTGGATCCCTTCATACGGAACCCTAAAAAAGTTTTTACTGTCCGACTTTCTATGAAAAATACTATTATTAAATGCTCGTCTGACGCTTGTACTTCCTCATCATCAGTGCGGGTAGTTGCTGGTGCTAGTTCTTGCTAGTCTCCACGAGGACTGAAGCAGGCGGTGTCGCAGAGCCCATACATACTCGTCTGACACTTGTACTTCCTCATCATCAGCTCCACCAGTGCCACCAACTCCTGGTGCTTGTTCATCTTCTCGAAGATTACATACCTGTCGCGCCTTGTCCACGAGCCCGAGCTTGAAGCAGGCGGCGCCGCAGAGCCCGTACATGCTCGTCTGACGCTTGTACTTCCTCATCATCAGCTCCACCAGTGCCACCAATTCCTGGTGCTTGCTGGTCTCTACATAGATGTCCAGCAGTTTCGAGTGGATTTCGAAGGGCTCGTTCGTTTGGAGAGCTTCTTCTAACGTAGTTTGCAGGGATTCCTGGAAGTAGAGAGAGATGTTGGTATCATTCATGTATTTATTTTTATATTTTGTTTTTTGTGTTAGGTATCATCATTCGTTTATATGCGGCTGAGATGAGAATGCTAAGAGCGATGTGTGGTGTTACGCGCATGGATAGGATTATGAATGAGTATATAAGAGGAAGTCTGAAAGTGGCACCGCTGACCGAAAAGATGTGTGGAAATCGGTTGTCGTGGTATGCGCATGTGATGCGGAGGAATGAAGAAAATGTCGTGAGGAAAATCTTGTGTATGGATGTCGATGGCTATAAGAGTAGAGAAAGGCCAAAGAAACGATGGTTGGACTGTGTGAAAGAGGATATGGGTAAAAAGGGGGTGACTACAGAGATGACGACTAATAGAGGAGTATGGAGGAAAAAGACATGTTGCGCCGACCCCAAATAAATTGGGATAAGGGCACGAGAATGATCATCATTCGTTTATATAACACCATATCATTGAAGTGTTATTTTGTTCATTAATTTTATGTGTTTATACATAATTATTGTACTTTAAATTTTGTATTTCTTTTTTGTAATTTGTTAATTTTATGATAAAATTTCGATTTAGTTTTTAACCTGCAATGTTATGTACTTTTTTTTTTTTTTTTTTTAATCTTTATTTACTAACGAGGGTTTGATCACATAGTGAACATGCCACCCTCATAGGAAACCCTTGTTACATGCAAAACTTAACATCTACGTTTAATTCCTAAATTAACTAATTTATATATTATTCTAGCGGCTTTGGATGCTGGAAAAGCTAGGATGGTATTACATTCTCCAAATTGACAAATATTTATATTAAATTGGTCTCGAATCAAATATCTTTCCGCCCCGTTCCGGTTACACTCCACCATAATGTGAAAAACGTCTTCGACCACATTGCATTCCGTGCAGTTTGGAGACGCAACTTTGCCCATCAATGCAGCAAAACTATTCAATGGGATGTGTCCGGCACGAAGTCTCAAACTTGTCACAATTTCTTGTCTACTCATATCGGCGTTATCAAACCAGGGATACTTCTGGATGGTTGGCTGCATCGTCCGATACCATATACCCTTTGTCAATGACTTCTCGTCGAAATATTCTTTCCAAATTTCATAACATTTCAATCTAACTATACCACCAACCAAACCAAACCAAACCAAACCAAACCAAACCAAACCAAACCAAACCAAACCAAATAACTTCAATTTCGGAGGTCGGCGTTCTTGGTTTTGTGTCTTCGTTATTTGACACCGACTTCCGAAATTGAAGTTATTTTGCACTTTTTTTGGAAGTCGGTTCTATTTTTTTTTGTAAAATAGTTTTTTATTTTTCACTTTTTAGTTGTGGTTCTCCATTTACAACTGTGTTAACAATTCATAGACATACGATCGCACAATCGCGGTTGATTTGCTGATAATTTTTGAATAGTTCAGTTGTCTGTCTCCGAAACCCATCATCAGATCTATATTAAATTTAAATGGGACCATTTCGGAACAAACTCCTTTCGAACAAAAAAAAAATTTGCAAATCCGTCTATATATGACGGAGTTATGCCCGAACATACATAAAAAAAGGTAAGGATGCATTACATTGATTCTGTCTACCCCCTTGGGAACAAGGCGTGAGGTTATGAATGTATGATTGCAAATTGCAGGCCACATACAAGACAGTTTTAAATAAAAAAGTTAATAGTAGAAATCATTTTTTTAAACAAGCTTTTAAAGTCATACACAAGATTTCGTGTCTGTTTTGTTGACCGTTAAAGAGTTCATCTATCTGGAGCTAATCCTGGATGTTGGTTCAGGTCATGCTAACCATAAAAATGCATTGTCATTGGAATAGAACCTGATAAATAAGTTTATAGTTAAAAAAAACATTTTTTTAAACAAGCTTTTATACCGGCTATCTCAAATTAAATGTGCTCGATGGGGTTATGTTATTTTATCACAGAGATGCCGTGGCCACCTTCCAGCTTCATCATCAGACCTTTTTTTTTCTAGATGTTAATTGCTGCCCAAGACGAATCAATCGAGCCCAAACACGGTGGGGTTATGTTGTTTTATCACAGAGATGCAGTGGCCATCTTCCGTCTCCATCATCAGACCAGCTTCATGGTACCATATCATTGTATTGTCACCGAATACACATATACACCAAATTGGAGTCCAATCGGACATCGGGAAGTGGGTCTAATTTGAGTTGCAAGATTCCACCCGAACAAACATAGTTATTTACATACATACATACATACATTGCAAGTTAAATAAAATCTAGTAAAAATCAACTCCCTAGGATAAGAGAAAGTGTTTCTAATTCAGCTTGTAAGATTTGACCCGAACAACATACACACTCATCTACCCGCGCCTTTTCCCAACTATCTTGGGGTCGGCTTCCAGTCTAACCGGATGCAGCTGAATATCAGTATTTTACATGGAGCGACTGCCTATCTGACCTCCACAACCCAGTTACTGGGCAATACGATACCCCTTGGTAAGACTGGATGTCAGACTTTCGGGTTTCTGACGACCCGTAACGACTGTCAAAGATCCACGATTGACAGCCGGGACCAACGGCTTAACGTGCTTTCCGAGGCACGGAGGAGTCTCGGTATGTAAAGATGGTCACCCATCCATGGACCAACCCCGGCATGATAGATCGACACGTGCGGCTATTATTACTTTAGCCACGAGCTCCTCCGAACAACATACAAACTAAACATTGCAAATTCAACTCCGTTGGATAAGAGGAAGTATGCCCAGGGGTAGCGGATAAATTCGTAACAGAGTTACCGCTCCTCTGGGCACTCAGGCAGGGAAGGAACAGGGGTGGGTTTTAGTCAGTAAGAATCTGACACGCCCTCCCGCTCCAATTTCGGACAGCGCTCCTTGATGGGCGAGTCCTATTACTGGGTGGACATACGACACGTTACGTGAGCTCAGCGCAGAACACGCAAGCTAACTACTCAAGGTCATTGACAGCTAATAGCGCCTTAATATTTACAGCTGTATAATATGATGAAGGACTTCATGAAACGATTTTTTTTAAATGGACTCTTATTGTGAAATAGGTATTTTATGTAAAAAAGCTTATTTTCATAATATTATTATGTTGATGCATTTATGTCGAAACGGCTTCCCGCAACCATTTTAACTCGCTTTAATTAGCATTACCTGTAAGTGACTGTAACTAATACATGTTTCTATTTTGCATACATGTTTAGTTTGGATAACAATGCATGCTTAGCTAAGTGACGTCATTCTAAATTCAATATGGCGGACTTCCAAAGATGGCTGACTAGTTATTTTATATATAGTATGGGTATCAAATGAGGATTTGCTGAGAAGAATCGAAAATAACGTTTTTAGATTTTTTAAACTGTTATAGGTAATATATAAATTATTTTATAAAATTGTTCTACGAGTATGGGTCCCGTAGAACAATGCCTATGAATAAAAAAACCGGCCAAGTGCGAGTCGGACTCGTGCACCAGGGGTTCCGTAAAAACGGCAAAAAAATATTTATTTTATTCTGTTTTTTTAGTATTTGTTGTTATAGCGGCGAAAATTTCAACTGTCTAACTATCACGGTTCATGAGATAAAGCCTGGTGACAGACGGACAGACAGACAGACAGACGGACGGACAGCTGTGTCTTAGTAATAGGGTCTCGTTTTAAATGATCTTTTTAATGGTGAAGGTTTCATAAAAATACGCTTTATAGTTTTTGCGTGATTCTCGTTTTTTTATCCGCGTTAAACATAACTTTACAAATTAATTAAGTACTTACACTATGTTATAAAAATATATTTCAAATTTTCTGAGATCAAATCACGACGGAAATTGTCTAGAATAACATTTATTTATTTTTTTCAAAGAAATAAGACTAGTCGTTTAGACGTGATGTTCAATTAAAAACCTTTAAAAGTCGTATAATTGCGCCTTAAGGGCCTTCTCGCTAGCTGTAAACGCTACACCTGATATTATTCCCTGAAGTACCTACTTGATACATTGGTACATTTGCGCACAAATCTATCTATCATTCATTACAGTAATACATACATAAACTCGATCGTGGGTGGTTTGAATGTGTTGGTTTGTCACGTGTAAGCACAACGTGACGCACCACCGAAATATGGACCGAGTACCGACCCCAACGACCTTTATACTTCGGTATTTCACTGACCATAGAGTTTGCGCGCGCGATAAGTACAGGTATAACATATAATAGATGGTGCGCGCTCCGATATCTCGCGGCGACATTTCGCTTTCGCGCGGTAACAAATTACCTACTCTACTCGATTATTGTCGATGATTTTTCGACTATTGTAATACGATTCTTATCCTCTTTGTAACAAACGTGAAGTTGGATTTTTTAATATTTATTTTATATTCTAAGATACGATTTTTTATTCACTGGACCGCGAGAGGGGCCTTAATAATTTTATCACTTCGATGTTATATTTTGATAACGATACAATGCAAAAATTCGCCAAAAAAGAACAAACTTTGAATTTCGCGCGCTACCTAAATCTAAAATTTGCGCCACCCGTCCATAACACAGATCAATCAGCCTCCACGAATCGCTATATTTTACGAAAAAACATTACTTTTTACCCAAATAATATCATCATTGTGATTACGATTAGTGATGTAACTTCTGTCTTATCTATGTTCTACGTTCAATCGTATTACAATAGTCGAAAAATCATCGACAATAATCGAGTAGAGTAGGTAATTTGTTACCGCGCGAAAGCGAAATGTCGCCGCGAGATATCGGAGCGCGCACCATCTATTATATGTTATACCTGTACTTATCGCGCGCGCAAACTCTATGGTCAGTGAAATACCGAAGTATAAAGGTCGTTGGGGTCGGTACTCGGTCCATATTTCGGTGGTGCGTCACGTTGTGCTTACACGTGACAAACCAACACATTCAAACCACCCACGATCGAGTTTATGTATGTATTACTGTAATGAATGATAGATAGATTTGTGCGCAACTGTACCAATGTATCAAGTAGGTACTTCAGGGAATAATATCAGGTGTAGCGTTTACAGCTATCTTTCGTAGGTACTTCACATTGTCCTGTTGTAGTTTTCCATTTAATAACACTTTCTCTCAAGTAGCCTATTTATCTAATACTAGCTTCTGTCAGCAGTTTCGTCCGCGTGGAGTTATCAAACAAACTCAACCCAACTCAACTTTCAATCCTTACTTTAATCCCTTTTTTTACCCCTCAGGGGATGAATTTCCAAAAACCCTTTCTTAGTGCTCCCCTACATTATAAAAGGAAGTCGTGTGCAAAATTCCACGTTCCTAGTCCCAGTAGTTTTGGCTGTATGTTGACATGTCATGTAAGTATAAATCGATACGAGTGCGCTAACGTCCTTGTTCGGTTTTTTATTAAGAATCTATCAGTAACTTCGATCATGATCGAAACTCAGTAGCAACTTGTGTTCGACCCTATGGTCGAACACTAGTTTCCTAAAAAATCTATTTACGAGTAGTCCATCTGTTAAATTACCAAAAAATATTGGCCACGTAAACCAAAAATGAGGACAATACAGTGCGTTGAAATTTCGCATGACGTCATATTCTCGTATCGTGTTCAATAAACTTTGCAAGGTTTAGTGACGTAACAAGCCCCCACTCCTGAACTTTGATGAGTTTTGTCTGTCATTTTTAATTGGTTTGGTAAAGCAAAAAATACGTGTCCAATATTTTTAGGGTTCCGTACCCCAAGGGTCCAAACGAAGTCCTATTGTTGTCACTCACGTGTCCGTCTGTCTGTCCGACCGTCTTCTGTCACAAAATTTTGTTACGAATATTTTTTTAACTTCTCCTTGATTTATAGAATAGAATAAAACTTTATTGTACTCGTACACTAAAACAGTCACACAATTATTTTACACGAGCTTAAATCAAATCTATGGGTACAACGGCGGTCTTATCGCTGAACAGCGATATCTACCAGACAACCTTGGAATGGACTGAAAGAACTTAAAATCTATAAAAGGGAGCACTCTGCGGTGTACTGCTAATAAAAAAGGATGTCAAAGTTTTACATTTAAAAATACCTTAGTGTGCGAAATCCGACGCACTTAGCCAGTTTTTTTTCATAATCTAACTTACGGACTATAAAGAATTATTATTACCCAGGAAACATCCCTACTGGCAATCAGTAAGCTCTGTTAAATACTGAGTAAGAGGCAGTTATACCAGTTTGTCTACCTCGTAGTGAAATAAAGGTCATGTTAAGTCCCTATTAGCTGCCAACGACCTTGAGTGGTTAGCTTGCGTGTTCTGCGCTGAGCTCACGCAACGCGTCGTATGTCCACCCAGTAATAGGACTCGCCCATCAAGGAGCGCCGTCCGAATTTTGACGCATTATTAATTTATTACACATATAACAAAAAGTATTAAACTAAAACACTGAGACTAAATTGTGAATAATTAAATGATCTTTAAAATGGTAAAGGTTTCATAAAAATACGCTTTATAGTTTTTACGTGATTCTCAATTTTTTTTTCCGAGTTAGACATAACTTTACAAATTAATTACACATGCTATAAAAATTTATTTTCAAATATTCTGAGATCAAATTACGAAGGAAATTGTCTAGAGTAACATATTTTTTTTTTAAAGAAATAATACAAGTCGTTTAGACGTGATGATCAATTAAAAACCATTAAAAGTCGTTTAACTGCGCCTTAAATCATAACAGTTCCACGAAGTCATTATACGTTCTACGGAACCATTACCCCTTATTTATAAAACTTGCAAAACATATGCTTAGATTAAATAATGATTAGCGGATTCTAAATTCAATTCTTTAAAGAACATTTTGTTTTTATACGAGTTATTTATAGAACGCTTGGCAAAATTTCAAGCTTATGGAAACAGTGGAATAGAATTTCTTCGATTAAAAAAAAGTGCAAAATAACTTTAATTTCGGAAGTCGGTGTTCCTGTTTTGTGTCTTTGTTTTTTGACACCGACTTCCGAAATTAAAGTTATTTTGCACTTTTTTTGGAAGTCGGTTCTATTTTTTTGTAAAAAAGTTTTTTATTTTTCACTTTTTAGTTGTGGTTCCCCATTAAACTGTGTTAACAATTCATAGACATACGATAGCAGCAATCGCGGTTGATTTGCTGTCAATTTTTGAAGAGTTCCGTTGTCTGTCTCCGAAACCCATCATCAGATCTTTTTGAAATTTAAATGGGACCATTTCGGAATAAACCCCTTTCGAACAAAAAAAATATTTTGCAAATCCGTCAACATATGACGGAGTTATGCCCGAACATACATAAAAAAAAAAAAAAAAAAAAAAAAAAAAAAAAAAAAAAAAAAACAAACATCCGAATTGATAACCTCCTCCTTTTTCGAAGTCGGTTAAAATAGCATAAGCTCTGCGTTCTCTGTAAGAGAATTCATTTAGTCTGAACTACAAATTCCCAAGCGTCAATATTGATCATTACTAATTAAATAACTGACCCGGCGAATTTCTTACCACCTCAGAATCATTGAATGTATCCGTTCTCGAGATAATATCATCGAACAAGCCATTTCATACCAAATGTATGAGAACAAGAATTTTCTTAATTTTTTTCCTTTATGTTTATAGTGTACCTATTCTACTATTCGGGGCGGAGACAAAACCAACAAACTAAAGATCATAAAAATTGGTCCAGTTGTTCTTGGGTTATAAATGGTGAACCAACCCGACTTTGTTTTATATTATTAAATTAATTTGCTGTAAGTACTGCATTATCTGTATATACTTACTCGAAATAAACACAAATATATCATATCTTATCTCAGAACACAATATTCAACCGGTTTCCTATCTTTTGGATGCGATGAATTGTCTCGAATAATGCCGAATAAAATGTATTCGAGGACAAAAATTTTGCGTTCACTGCGATCAGTGCTGTTCGCTATCGGCTAAAGAGACGCCTTGTGTATATTTTGCGTCGTATCATTCATTTATATTGCGTTTTTATAACTTGTGCATGTGTTAAAGTGTAACTTTAAAAGTTTTCGCCTCGTGAAAGTGTTTTGAGAGAAAATAAAAAATTGTTAAGTGATTTATTATCACGATGTAAAGTTCCGTGTGGTGTGTTCGTGAGGACAAAGGCAAATTACTTGTATTAGAAGGAGTTGAAAACGAGATAATCGAAAATAATGTGTGTATTGTAACAAAGGTGTTTTTATTCCATCTACAGTCATTACGTGCAACATCTCAAGAGTGAGTTCACAAACTTCACAAGATAATCAAAAGGTTATAAAAAAATAATGTTTTTCTTTAAAGCAACCATAAAGTTATATAAGACTGACTACGCACACACACTCCATTATTCCGAATAAAATAATATTGGTGTTGATTCTGTTGTGCACAAACTAAACTTAATTTAGACTATTGCTATCTTTTTCTCTCTAATAAAACAAGAAAGAGATGGACGTAAATTAGAGCTGTCAAATTTAGTTTGAACTAATATTTCCATACAAATTAAGGGTACCTACACGTAAAAACATGTCGTCTGAAAACACGGTGAAGCGCAAGGCGTAAACTAGTTTGACATCTCTAACTTAGTGCATAGCTATAGCCGTCCTTTTCTCGCACTGCCTTTTAGTAAAAGATAGCAATTCTCTAATTTTAGTTTAGTTATTGAACAAGAAAATCCACACCATTGTCTATGATTTCGGGAAGGCCCGCCAAAATAAATCGGTCAATACTCTTGCACAAGGTCACGCTATTAGAGAAAAAGAGCAACGCGGGAACGAATGACGTAATTGAACGACATAACTGGAATTATAATGTGGCTACGAATAACTAATGAGGTGTGAATGAACATCACAAATAAGTTTATTGTAATATCTTATCGAAAACAAAATGGTAGAGAGGTCACATTGATTGTTTTTTTTTATTTGTTAGGTAATCTATGGAAATAATGATCGGACTACAAAATATTCTTTCACTCACTGGTTGAACGGTAGACTATTGCCGAGAAGTAACTTTTTATTCTGAACTAGAGACACGCCCCGCCTCTGCATGGCTACAAATTATAGACACAAACCTTCCTCGTTTATTACTCTTTCTATTAGAGAAAACCGCATCAAAATGCGTTGCGTAGTTTAGGAGGAGTTAGCAGAAACAGACAGACGCGGAAAACGACTTTTATTTATATCTACTAGGTAGGTATGTAGAGAAGAAAAATACACGATTCTTATGGGATTGGAAAAAACTGGTCATTACTAAAGAATGTGTTGAGTCACGGAAATCTTTCAACACTTCAATTTTTGCTAAATATTTTTATTCTATTTTAAATTCGCTATTTTGATTGGCATAAACGACTACCAAAATTACTAGCATACCTACGAATAAAAGTTTCAAGGAATCTCTTTTATTATTTGACTTTAAACTGTATAGTTTAAACAATAATGTTCATTTTCGTGTACACATGTGAGTTGTTTATCAAGTCCCCCAAATATGTAGATATACATACACTAATTTATGTATTCTGATGGAGACGCGACGCGATCCCCTGTCGACCGCTGGCACAGTTCAGTACTTCAGTGTAATTTTTTACTTAGATTGAGCAACACTACCTACATAACAATTAGTGACCCAATTATTACGTGACATCTGTGATTAATGATTGTTTTGTGAGATATTCGGATTACAAATCCTAGTGTCAAAGGTTAGTGACACATTTTATAAACAAAATATTTACCTACATGATTTTGTGAATCTGTATTTCTACATCGATCACTAATATGTGATAAAATTACGTTTGACCAATAAATCACGTGATGGTAAGTGATGATGTGGTCGAAGATGGACCACGCCACGCTTGCCTAGAAGTACCTTTTGCACAGAATTTGGTTGAATCTTCGGCTAAGTATTCATTTCATCAAAACAAGTTTCTATACCTACATACGAAATTACGTGACATGTGTTCATAACATAACCTCTTTGGTGTTATGCAGTGTTCCTCTACAATGTTGTGCTTTCAAAAATAAAAACAATCTACTCTAATGTAACGTGAAATACAGAGGATATGTTGGTGTGGTAATAATTTAATTTCGTTTATTAATTATTAATTAATTAACCACCAACAAAGAATCCCTACATTTCTTTCAAAACAACAGATAATTTAGACAGGTAAGCATATTAGTCATCAAATTAATTGTAAAGTTTTTAAAAGATTTTGACATTCGTTCTGATTTTTAGATTTTAATTATTTCTATTTATAACCGACTTCAAAAAGAAGCAGGTTATCAATTTGGGTGTCTAGATAATTATATTTTTTTTTATGTAAGTACCTATGTTTTTGTTTTTTATAACTCCGTTGTACATAATTTGACGGTTTTTCAAAATTCTTTTTTTGTTAGAAAAGGGTTTATTCCGAAATGGTCGCATTTAAATTTCATATAGATCTGATGATGAGTTTCGGAGACAGACAACGGAACTCTTTCAAAATTGAAAAATAAAAACCTTTTTTACAAAAAAAAAAAAATAGAACTGGCTTCCAAAAAAAAGTGCAAAATAACTTTCGGAAGTCGGTGTTTCTGGTTTTGTGTCTTTGTTTTTTTAAAACCGACTTCCGTAATTTGTATTTTGCGCTTTTTTTGGAAGTCGGTTCTATTTTTTTTTTTTTTTTTGTTAAAAAGTTTTGGGAAATATTTTAGCTTGTCACTACTACAAAAAAAAACCTTATTTTTCCCCTAAATAGAAACACTACTTAATACCTAAGTTTTCGATCAAAATGTTTGATGGTTTCCTAACTTTTTAAATAGTTTGGGCCCAGAAGCTGACCACATTAATTGCAGCTTCAGTAGCGATCATCAGGTCCTCCATAGTGCAGGTGTATAGGCACGTAAGCTGAACCCTGTCCAGAACATGACTCACAATGTGAGTCATGTTCTGGACAGGGTTCAGCTGTGATGTAGGTAGTTCTAGCAATGAAAACAAAGTTTTGCGCTTAAACACATGGAGCAATTAAACTAAGTGAGAACATCAGGCAGCCATACTATATTTTTTTATTGTTGATAGGCACGCGTTTGACCACTATCTCACCTGATGGTAAGCGATGATGTGGTCGAAGATGGAGCACTCTTGCCTAGAAGTAACCTATTCACTCTTCGATGATGTGGTCGAAGATGGAGCACTCTTGCCTAGAAGTAACCTATTCACGCTTGACTTAAATACTCCCAGGTTGTAGCTATCAGGAAACACAGACTCCGGCAGGGAATTCCACTCCCTAGCTGTACGCACAATGAATGTGTTCCGAAAACGTTTTGTGCGTGTGGATGGGATGTTCACTATGTGCCGGTGGCACTTGGCCATATGTCTTGTGGTCCGTTGATGGAACGGGCTTGGCGGAATCAAATTGACAGGCTAGCAACTCGGCGTCTATGCTCAAGACTTTGGAGCTTCGACTCGACGAGCCTATGAACCTATATTTTATTATTTTTAAACCTTGATAGGGTTAGGTGGTTGGACAGAGAGGGTGAAGGAGGCCACCGCTGGGTAAAGGCCCCCCATAACTTTCCAAACACTCTTTTCACACCCATAAATTAGTCAGTAAGTTAGATAATAAAAATATATTGGCAAGTACTTTTTGCTTTATCAAATCAATGAAAAATTACAGAGATAAGACGCATCAAAGTTCAATAGTGGGGGCTTGTTACGTCACTTTTGAATAAAAACTGGTACAATTCAACTAAGGTGTGACGTCATGCAAAATTTCAAGGCACTGTATCGTCTTAATTTATTGTTTAAGTGACAAAAAAATAGATTTCCAATATTTTTTAGTAATAAAACTGGCGGACTAATAACATTATATTAGTCAACAACCCAATTTAGGTAGGTCCTAGTTAAACCAACTAGTTTTAGATAGAATTTTAATGTCAAATAGTAAACAAACCAAATGAAACTAGATTCAAGGCCACAATGAGGATAGCGCGATTTAAATATGTAATCTGTATAATATATAAAATTCAAAGTCCTGACTGACTGTTATATCAACGCACAGCCTAAACCGCTGGTCTTAGAGACATGAAATTTGGAGGGTGTGTTCTTTGTGAAGAGTACTTGTCCATCCACTAAGGGTTTTTTGAAATTCAACCCTTAAGGGGTTTAAAAGTTAATAACGGGGAAAGTACTAATTCCACGCATGCGAAACCGCTGGCAGAAGCTAGTACTTTCATATTTAAAAATCTAATATCCGTAACCGAAACTATCCGAAACTAGCGGATAATCCGAAATAATTTCATATCCGTAATCGTATCTGAAACTGGTATAATATTATTACTGAATCCGTATCCAGGTCCGTTTCATAACCATAACATCCCTACTTAAAAGAATACAAAATCATTAAAATAATATTAAAATGTGACGCATATTTGATTATTTGAGCTTTGGCTAACAAATCCGAAGGAGCAAGTAAGTAAGTCTTGTATACATATAAGGATCGTAGCTCGCTTTGACCTCTAAGTTTGTTTCAGTGTTTCTTCTCAGGGTAGTAGCTAGGAAACACCGGCCTCATCTAGCTAAAACTGACAAAAATAAATGTTGACGTGTAAAAGTGTTGTTAAAACTGACAAAAATAAATGTTGACGTGTAAAAGTGTTGTTAAAACTGACAAAAATAAATGTTGACGTGTAAAAGTGTTGTTAAAACCTACTTACAAAAATAAAATCATTTAGCATGTGTAGTTTGTTTCTGCCCACCCTCATGAGAAAAAAGCGTGAGTTCATGTATAAGATGCTACTAGCTACAAAAACAAAATCCCCCCTTTTCACCCCCTTAAAGATCGAATCTTCAAAAACCCCTTCTTAATGCTGCCCTCCATTACAAAAGAAAGCCGTGTGCAAAATTTCACGTTCCTATCCTAGTCCTAGTAGTGTCGGCTGTGCTGATGCCAGTCAGTCAGTCAGGTTCTCCTTTTATATATACCTATAGATTTATTTATGTTACTAGGCTTCGCCATAATATACCAAGTCATAATATATCCGAAGGAACATATTCCCGGGTTAAAAAAAACCTATGTGCTTAATGAGAATGTAATCTATTTCTGTACCAAATTTCATACCGATCCAATCTGATTGAGTTACAAACATCCATCATTTATAATATTAAAGTAGTAAGTATAAGAATCATAATAAAATTTGACGCATACAATCCTAAAACACAACACCCCAGCGATAAAGGTCTGATAAGAACTACGCAGTAAAATTGTTGTACACTTATCCCGGAGAGTAGGAAAACAAAGAGGTGTGTACTTGTACTTTAGGCATCTATGGTATAATGCCTAAATACCTATAGGTTATATTTTTACAGAAGGCGTGCCGGCCGGCATACAGACAGATCGATAAGGTGAAACTTTAGTCTGAGTTTCACGAGCGCGCGAAACAGACGATATCTAGCTTCATATTATAACCTCAAATTGTGTGATTTAAAGTTAAAGTGTAGTGACACTTATCTACAAGTGACTGTGTTGTGTTTACTAAAACTGTTAACTGTTAAGTTATTTCTAATGTAAGCTAACGACGGAGTTTTGAAGAGATTTGCTAAGGGTGAATAGTTTTTTGTTATTGTGTTGTGCAATCGTTTGGCCCTCAACGTGGAAGGCTATTTTTAGGTTCGCAACCGATGCAGTTTTAAACATCGCATGTTGTTTGCATTTAGTATTAAAGTGTAGGTTTTAATTTGGGTTTTGAGTGGTAAAAAACAAGGTGTTGTATTGATCAAACGCGGGTTTATCACTACATATTATAAAACTAAGTCCCACGCCGTGATTTCTGTCTGTTTGTTCGCGAAAATCTCAAAGACTACTGAATCATCATGCGGTTTTCACCAATAGACAGAGTTATTCATGATGAAGGTTCAGGTGTATATTTTGTACCCGTGCAAAGCTGGGGTGGGACGCTAGTTATTAATAATAAATATTATAATAAAACAAAACAGTGAGACAAAACTCTACTTTAACCAGTATCGTAGATATAAAGAGACTATTTAGATTTCAATATTAAAAAACACGTGCTTATTAACAACCAATAAGCAGGTAATCTCCAAATACCATTAGCCTTTTTCAAAGATATCATTTTGCAAGATAAAAGATTTTAGAATAGGCACAGAAAATAAACGTAAACTGTGACTAGATTATCTTATCTTTTAAACATTTAAAAGAAAAAAACTTTTTTACAAAAAAATAGAACCGACTTCCAAAAAAAGTGCAAAATAACTTTAATTTCGGAAGTCGGTGTTTCTGTTTTGTGTCTTCATTTTTTGACACCGACTTCCGAAATTAAAGTTATTTTGCACTTTTTTTGGAAGTCGGTTCTATTTTTTTGTAAAAAAGTTTTTTATTTTTCACTTTTTAGTTGTGGTTCCCCATTAAACTGTGTTAACAATTCTTATACATACAATAGCAGCAATCGCGGTTGATTTGCTGTCAATTTTTGAAGAGTTCCGTTGTCTGACTCCGAAACCCATCACCAGATCTTTTTGAAATTTAAATGGGACCATTTCGGAATAAACCCCTTTCGATCAAAAAAAGAATTTTGTAAATCCGTCAATATATGACGGAGCTATGCCCGAACATACATAAAAATCCTCCTCCTTTTTCGAAGTCGGTTAATAAAGAGTGCAGAAGTGAATATTGTTGCTATTTTCATTCAAATACAAGGCGGAGTCGTCAAAACAATAAAAAAACAGCTAACCCATACATTTGTTTGTATAACTCGACAAAATGTACTGAACAGCTGATTGTCGGTGATGGAACGGGCGTGACGGAATTAAACATAGGCATTTATGGAACGTTACAAGTTAGGTTCACGGTTCCAATTGGTCGTTTCTTATGGAGAAGAACCGGCAAGAAACTCTCAATCTGCCTAGCCTTTTCCCAACTATCTTAGGGTCGGCTCCCAGTCTAACTGAATGCAGCTGAATACCAGTATTTTACATGGAGCGACTGCCTATCTGACCTCCACAACCCAGTTACTGGGTAATACGATACCCCTTGGTAAAACTGGATGTCAGACTTTCGGGCTTCTGACAACCCGTAACGACTGTCAAAGATCCACGATTGACAGCCGGGACCAACGGCTTAACATGCTTTCCGAGGCACGGAGGAGTCTCGGTATGTAAAGATGGTCACCCATCTATGAACCAACCCCGGCAAGCGTAGCTTAAACTGGTTTATCGTTCCGTGCGAATTGTAACGAATTTTAACGTATGGTTAGTGTGCGTTGCAGTACGGAGTTTCATACAAAGAATACTGCACGGCTCGAGTTGATACGGCGACGATCCCTTTCCGAGTTGATATGTGTCCTGTGACCTTAAGAAAGAGCGATTGATAGCACTATTTACTTACTGATTACGACAAAACACGCAAACAACATAATATTTCCATTAGTGCCTACTTTTATAGGGTATTAGTAGTTTTGGTAGGTAGTCATCATCTGCCTATCCTTTTCCCAACTGATGGTTCGACCCGTGCGGCTGTTATCACTTTAGCCACGAGCTTCTCAGTTTTGGTAGTCAATTACGTTAATTAGTTCTGGGCAAACAGAACAATTGCTTGAGACAAATTACTTTTCTGTTAGCGTTTACGCTGACGCTTAGTACAAAATGTATGGCAATGACATTATTGGACGTGAGTCACATGACAGTTCCTTCCGCAGGTAATGTCATTGCCATACCTTTTTTACTAAGCGTTAGCGTGAACGCCAATAGAAATGTAATTTGTCTCATCCCTCTGGACAGATTACTGTAACGTCGTTAACAAAGCTTGAGAGATATTTAGCTGAATAAATAAATTATTTGTTCAGTGCAATGGTTATTGAATTTAAACCCATATTTAATATTTGTCTTTACTAAACACTGGCTCAACGTCAAAATATTTATTTTAGTCTCATTTAGCAATTTATTCCAATTATACTAATATTATATGGGTAAATGCAAGAGTTTCAATGAAAAACTTTTTGCAAAAAAATAGAAACGACTTCCAAAAAAAAAAAATTAGCGTAGAGATAGATTATAGTCTTGATTGCACATATGCTGTAATTTGTAATTGTCAGGCTATAATTTTTAATTTTACGAGGGCGAACCTTCTGGCAGAATCTAGTTTAGTACTTAAGTAAATAAAAACATTCCAGATTTTTAAATCGCGATCTGTCCGTGGCGTTGTGGCTGATCCTTGAGTGAAATAGTACATTGTTTGGTAGTTTTAAGGTTATTTTTTGCTATATTATTTAGCATTAAGCGTTTTTCCCTATCAAACTAGAAAGTTTGGCGAGTAAAATTGTAAAAAGAACCGGCCAAGTGCAAGTCAGATTCACACATGAAGGGTTCCGTCAATGGTACGGAACGGCAACGGTACAAGATTATACGCGTCTACTTGTTGCCATTATTAAGATCGAGCAAAAAAGCCAAAACGAACACTTTTTTTATATATATTTACCCCGAAGGGAAGGCTTAAGTCTTTTGACCATATTGCCTAGTCTTACGTAGTGTATTTTTACTTTTTTCCATTAGAATGAAGATGTAACACATTCTAATGTTTTTTGCAGTATTTGGCAACAAATGTGTCGACTCAGCCTTCTCGGCAAACTTCGCTGAGGTAGTCAATACTACAATAAAATTCTCAGCTCCAATTTCCCGAGATCGCGCCTGTTTCAATGATTCCACATAATGTCCATTTGCGTTGACACTTGAGACACAAAACTACACCAATTTTACATCACAATATCCACTAGGAATCAGAAACCCCAAAAAGAACACGTTTCTAGTAGAGCCCAATTTAACTTTTAATTTTCGGACGGACGGATGGAAGGACGGACATACGGACGGACAGCGGAGTCTTAGTAATAGGGTCCCGTTGGTTACCCTTCTCGTACGGAACCCTAAAAACAAGAAATAGAGTATATTCGAGAATAATAACAAATTGGACTTAAATCGTTAACACACACTGCCTGAGCGACAAGCTACGATATATGATGCCTCATACTTCGCTTATCGGTTGCACCACTTCAAACAACTCTCAAGTAACACTAACAGGTTTCAACTTGCAAATTATAGCGTCATCGACTTCTCTGAAACGCTGCACAAATAGAGTCTCAATTAGCTATCATTTATTTTAGCTGACAAGGGGCACAATTGTTAAGGTGAATGCTCCAGGGTAGCCCGCAAAATTCAAATATTCTTACGTTTTTTGCAATTTGCAGGTCAGTGTCAGGTTGTATCTTGGTCAAAATTTGATTCGCGGCCGTAGCAAGTATGTATTTATAGAATTATAATCATTAAAATCATCAATACAACTCTCTCAGTTAGAATTGATGCCAAATGTCATCTGCAAATAATTGCAAAAAACGTAAGAAAATTTGAATTTCGCGGGCTACCCTGGAGCTTCCACCTTTAAAGGATAATTATGTAAAGAGCTGGTGATAAAGCTTATCTAAACTTCAAGACTAAAATCACCATCTTCCTGCCCTTATCCCATGTTACTTGGGGTCGACGCAACACGTTTTTTCTTCCATTCTGTCCTGTCAGCCGTCACGCTATCATTAACTCCCTTTTCTTTCATATCACTCCTCACACAATCCATCCATCTTTCTTGGGCCTCCCTCTCCCTCTCCATACATCCACATTTATATTCATAACTCTTTTAGTTACATGTGTTTCATCCCTCCTCTTCTCATTTCTGTGACTGGCGCCACTTTTAAACTACCTCTAATGTATTCATTTCTTACTTTATCCATTCTCGTTACTCCACACATCCATCTCAACATTCTCATCTCCGCCACATGCAATCTTTTTTCATCACTTCAAAACTAATACTATTAGGTATAATGAGATGTGTTTGACATTAACAGAGCAAAGACAATGGTTTTATATTTTATAAATCTCTAGAAATGCTAATTCCAGAGACCATAAAGAATAAATTTACTAGTCGTACAAAATAATTGTGTTTCAGTTTGCTGCGAAGCAAAATTGTGTTTGTTTGTGGGCGATACTCTCTGGAAATACTGACCCAATAGGTTAGTTTACGAAAAATAACAAAAATACCAAACATGAGGACGATACAGTGCGTTGAAATTTTTCGTGACGTCACACCTCGATACAATTTGTACCGTATAGTGATGTAAAAAGCCCCTACTTTGATGCGTTATATTTTTGTAATTTTTTATTGGTTAGGTAAAGCAAAGAATAAATGTCCAATATTTTTTTATAATCTAACTTGCGGACTTAAATAGAATTATATTTTTTAAACCCAGTAAACATCCTTATTGCGAGAATTCTTACACTCATACAAAAACTACACTAAGAGCCGTGTCTCGGTAAAATACACGGCTGCGGCATAGACTAAGGGAGTGTGTGTGTGTTTGTGATGCTGATTTGATAAAATAATAACAAATATTTGTAATTGTTCGCAGATGACTGACCTTCGTTCCGAACCGGCACTCGATGCTCAGCATGGCGACCGCTACATTGAATTTCTCAACTGGATCGCGGAACGATATCGTGCTGAGGGCCTTCCTCCCGATCTTGCGGGCTTTTTCAACCTCGGTAGCCTGCCGGAAGCAAAGAAAAATGTAAGTAATTTTTTTTTGTTCTTTAAAAAAATACGTTGCCCCACACTAGGATTTAAACTCATCATTTCAGTCGCAAGACGTCCCCTGCTGGACATAGGTCTCCCCCAAGTGTGTGTGTCGCCACAATGACCGGTCCTGTGCGTCTCGCATCCATCGGCTACCCGCGACCCTAACCAGGAACAATCTGTAGGCTATACCAATATTTGTTCCGTGCGGGGATCGAACCCGCGACACGCAGCGCAGCAGCCGAACGCTCAACCACTGCGCCAACCGCAGGAGAGGTACTGGGCGTAGGACGTCGCGAGACGATCTCCGGCCACCGTAGACCCGGGCCTGCGGACGGCGAGCAGTGGGTAGCTCGCCGTCCGATCGAGGATCAGGCCCGTGAGTCGACGGCGCGTAGTGTTCCACGCAAGACGAACAAGAGATGTTGTCAGCCACCACTGACGGGGCCTATCGTGGCCGGTGCCTGCATGCCTAGGGGTAGCAGATAAATTCTGAAAATGAGTTACCGCACCCCTGGGCACTCAGGCAGAGAAGGAACAGGGGTGGGATTTAGTCAGTAAGAGTCTGACACGCCCTCCCGCTCCACCCAGAGCGGGAGAAGTCATTGGATGATTTCCCACCCCCCAAAAAAAAAAAAACCACTGCGCCAACCGTGTCGTCATCAAGTAGTATTATGACATCATCATTCATAATATGCTCCAAGACAGGCATCGCTGATATTGCCATGACTGAGATGGAACTAAATCATCCAATGACTTCTCCCGCTTTGGGTGGAGTGGGAGGGCGTGTCAGACTTTTACTGACTAAAACCCACCCCTGTTCCTTCAGTTGCCTGTGCCAAGGGGCGTTTTTTTTTTTTGGGGGGTGGGAAATCATCCTATGACTTCTTCCGCTCTAGGGTGGAGCGGAAGGGTGTGTCAGACTCTTACTGACTAAAACCCACCCCTGTTCCTCCCTGCCTCGAGTGCCCGGGGGCGAGGTAACTCTTTCGAATTTATCCTCCACCCCTGGGCAGTTTATCCTCCACCCCCGGGCAGGTGCCAAGGGGCGTGGTCTCTCTTTCGAATGTATCCACGACCTCTAGGCAGGCTTCGCCCTCAGCGGGACCTGACAGTTATTGCTGGCATCTCTTTGAGGCGCGCGTGGAACACTACGCGCCGTTGACACGGCTACCCATTACTCGCCGTCCGCAAACCCGCGCCTACGGTAGCCGGAGATCGGCTTGCGAACCCCGACGCCCGGGGCGTCTCCTGCGGCGGCTGCTGAGGGCGTGAGGGCGTCTCCGTTGAGTCTCCCCCACGCATTCCGCCTCCTCCTTCGCGAGAATTATTGCTTCGCAAAACGAGGTGACAGCTTCCCATTCCCTCTAGCTCCGTACCATGGCCTGGACCGTCTAAGAAGTGCTAGACTCGTTCTGAACTGGGCTGTCCTTCCACTTGACTTTGAGAATGTAGGATAACAGTATAAGAGCTCTCTGAATGCAGTTACCTGAAGGTGGAACGCCATATAAGCGATCCAAAGCTGGCTGGAGTTCGGGTTGGCCAGTAAAGCTCGTTCGAACTGCTCGCTGGAGCGCGGCTGGTTCTCGCTCTCTGTCGCACGTCGCTCCATCTCCCTCACTCTTTCCTCCTCTTCCCGGACCTTGGCTAGCTTCTCAGCTACGGTCAGCTTTTTACGTTTCTTCTTTGGCTGGTCTTGTTCCTGTTGAGTTGAAGAGTATATTAGATACAGATTAGACCAAGAGTAAATGAGATTAGAATGCTATGGGAGAACTAGTTTCTGCTAGCTTCTTCGACCGCGTGGAATAAGTACTTCGCTCCCATTATAAATTATGTCTATCTGCTATTCCAGACTATAATCTATCTCTGTGCCAAATTTCATCCAAATCCCTTCAGACGTTCCGGCATGATTTAGTAACAAACATTATCATAAGTATGAATAACTCTATGACGAATCATGAAAAATATGATTTTCTGGATATCAAAGAATTGATTAAGCTGTAGGTCCAAAAAACTCTTCGCTCATCCCAAGCATCGAATTGTGGTGATAATTGCAACTGCTGGAGTAAGGGTCCAGGACAATTACCATCAAAAGACGAAAATGAAAAACTTTTTTACAAAAAAATAGAACCGACTTCCAAAAAAAGTGCAAAATAACTTTAATTTCGGAAGTCGGTGTCAAAAAACGAAGACTCAAAACCAGAAACACCGACTTCCGAAATTAAAGTTATTTTGCACTTTTTTTGGAAGACCGTTCTATTTTTTTGTAAAAAAGTTTTTTATTTTTCACTTTTTAGTTGTGGTATAATAAATTTAAATGGGACCATTTCGGAACAAATCCCTTTCGAACAAAAAAAGAATTTTGCAAATCCGTCAATATACAACGGAGTTATGCCTGAACATGCATTTGATAAACTCCTTCTTTTTGAAGTCGGTTAAAAAATAGAATTAAGAGTATACTGACCTCATCTTCACTACTGCTCTGCTCTTCTTCTTGAACTGTCTTCGTTAGATTCTCAACTCCTGCAGACCAGAACTCCTGAGCACTGGGAGCATCTAACGCCGGCTCTAAGCTCTCGGCCACCTTAACTTGTAATGTATCACTCTGTTTCTCCTCTGTTTTCTTCTCCTTTTTATACTCTTGCTTTGTAAACTCAACTCCTAACTCTTTTAATTTCTTCTGCGCTACAATTAAGGCTTGCATTAATCTAGTAATTCTTTCTTGGACTATGATTCTGTCAGTTTGCATCGCTGTATGGAACAGTTTTGTCTTCGAGTTCAACCCTTTCTCTTCAAACTTGGTTATTTTTCTGTTAATCTTTTCTAAGCGTTTTGATCTGTTGTTTATGGATTTCAGTAAAGAAGTTACTCTTTTCTTGTAATGCTTTGGTGTTGTGCATTCGCTCATGTCTATAAGTAAAGCGTCTTGAGGATCGAGTACTGTTTCTAAAGAGATTTTTATGTCTTCGCTTTGTTGTTCTGCTTCCTCTTTTGCTGTTCGTTTCTTAGGTTTCTTGTCTTTCACTGGTTGTACGTCTTCTTCTGTGTTAGACTCTGCTGTCCTTTGTTTTAATTTCTTCTTTTTATCTTTTTTGCTAACCGTCTCTTCTGTGTCTGATTCTGCCGCGAGTTCTTCTGCTAACTGCTTCTTTTTCTTCTCTTTGTTTTCTGTTTGATCGGTTTTGGTTTTTTTATTCGGTACTTCATCTTCCTGTATTGTCTTGCGTTTGTTGAGTTTCTCTTTTTTAGTCTGTAAAAATAGGAAAAAAAAAATCATGGTTTTGTTGAAATCTTATTTGTTGTATTACGGACACAGATACACATATTATTATATCAGGCAGTTTTCTAATACAGAACTAATATTTGAGTAAAACATTAAGAACTTACAGTTTGTGTAAATGGTTGTGTCGTAAAACTACCAGACATCTTCTTGTCCTCAGCATTTACTCTCAATATCGTACAGTTTACCTGTAAACACGAAATCCTATATAAAACCCATTTGATAAGAAACTACATCACAGCTAAAATAGAATTCTAAATGGCTTGCGCGACACTATGTCACATACTCTTGCAAACTATTTCCAACTCTATTTTAGACGTGATTTCGTTCATTATTCAATATGAAAACTGTTCAGTTATGACAAGGTTTTATATACAAGGTTAACATACTTAGAACCCTATCATAGTCTGTTTGTACTCACAATTTGTCCGATGTGGAATGCCTGTGTAATATTTTCAAGAGGCTCTTTACTGATAAACTGTTTTGGTATATAAGCTGTCACATTATTGAAAAATGTGACTAATATATAGTCCTTTATGGTCTGAAATAGAAAAAAAAATATAATTAGGTTACAGGTTAAGGTCCATGGTCATCAGCCTTTTAATGTCTCCACTGCTAGGGTACAGGCCTCGTCTCAGTGAGAGGGTACAATGCTCGTGTCTATGATGATATTGTTTGAATTTATATTCTAGTCAAAATAACACTAATAAAAATTTAATACTACAACAAAAAATTTCGGATTTTCAAAATACCCTACTGTAAAAAAGAACTAAAAAGTTCCAAATAATTCACTTTTCAAGCAATCTGATGCAGTTGGTGGCATGAAATCAATAACAATTGAACTAAAATAACTGCCACAAACTGCATCAGACTGCAGGTTTTTTTATATATTCAATTTTTTTATTTTCTACATTTCAGTGAGTTATATTTTTGGAATCGCCTCCTCGAACGCTTTATTTTGATACCCCACTTAATGTAGTTCGATGACTTTAATTTTTTCTTTTTCACAATATGGCGTCTGGTTGTCGCCATATTGTATTTTGATTACTGTCATGTCTATAGTAGCACTCGCAAGATTAAGTCGAATCAATTGACGTAAGAATTATCAAAATCGGCCCACGCGTTTGTTCTCTAAAGCGCCACAACGGAACCCTCCCTTGCGGCGCGCAGTCGGGTAAAGATACTCGTATTTGTTTAGTTGCAAATTACATCAATTAAAAACAAGGATTTGAATACGTAATTATTTTATGTAACTACCTTAATAACTCCAGTATAAACCTTCCCGATGACAGCGTTCTCGTAACTATCCAGCACTTCAAGGTCTGGAGACAGAAGCGAAGGCTTCAGCGTCAGGAATAGGGTGTGTTTGCTGGGATCCACGACCAGCACGCGAGCCTTCACTGGCTGGCCCACCTGCAATAAGAGGGGATGATAGTTCACTAACGTAGTAAGTTACCAATAATATATGTGCCGTGCTATAAGAGTAGGGGAAGGCCAAAGAAACGATGGTTGGACTGTGTGAACGAGGATATGGGTAAGAAGGGGGTGACTAACAGAGATGACGACTAATAGAGGAGTATGGAAGAAAAAGACATATTGCGCTGACCACAAGTAAATTGGGATAAGGGCAGGAGAAAGATGATGAATATATGTGCCGTCTTCTATTAAAAGTCTGACACGCCCTCCCGCTTCACCCAGAGCAGGAGAAGTTATTAAACGACTCGGGAACCCTAAAAAAAAACCAGCCCAGTGCTTGTCGGCCTTCACACATTTAGGGTTCCCTACCAAAGTGTATTTTTACTATTTGTATGGCTTTCGTCAATAAGATGCTTATACTGTGAAAATTTGAAGACTGTAGCTCCAACCGTTTGGATGTAAAACCTGTGTGACAGACGACGGACAGACAGACGGACACGTGAGTGACAGCAATAGGGCTCCGTTTGGACCCTTCGTGTACGGAACCCTAAAACAGAGGATGCTATTGAGATTTTCTTAAACCGTAACCCCTTAATGATTTTTTGTAGGTATGTAATATACTACATACCTATATTTCCTTAATTTAGAAATAATTGTTAAAATTAATCAACCTGTATGAATTTATACGTATGACTCAATGAGGAAAACAGAAAAAACAGGAAAGTAACGGAACAATAATAAGGATAACCGGACAGTTAAAATTAATAAAAAAATATTATTAGGCTTTAATTAAACAAACTTAAAACACGCTTAGAGTGACGTCATTTTTAACCGACTTCCAAAAAGAGGAGGTTCTCAATTCGTCTGTATGTTTTTTTTTTTTTTTTTGTATGTATGTTACCCGATTTCTCCGTCAGTTGTGAACCAATTTTCAAAATTCTTTTTTCATCTGAAAGAATATACTCCCGAGGTGGTCCCATATAAATTTTATCGAAATTGCTTCAGCACTTTTTGAGAAACTGAACAAAAACGGAAAATACGTGTACCTCGATGACGTTTTGGTGTTCTCCAAATGTTTAAATTCCACGTTCCATTATATTGGGGTTTTTAGTTCTGGGGTATAACAACTAAAAAGTGAAAAATAAAAAAACTTTTTTAATTTATTTAGAAATTTTTAGTGTATTTTTTTTTGAAGTCGGTTGTTTTTTTTTGTAAAAAAGTTTTTTTAATTTTCGAATTCGCCTCAGCAAACGCATAAAAAGTAACTAGTCCGCCATATTGCATTTAGAATGACGTCACATAGCTAAGTGACGTCATTCTCATCCATGCATTGTTATCTAAAATAAACATGTTTGTGAAATTTCAGCTCAACCGGAAACCGCGAAGTAGGTCAAATTTAACTATAAGATTTATTTACATAATTAGTTACTTTCAGGTGAAGTTAATTATGGAACACAATCTTGAAAGTCACCGCAGTTATTCATGTTATTTCGATCTCTTTTATGTAATAGGTACTAGCTGACCCGGCAGACGTTATCCTGTCTTAGCTATTAATTCAAATTCAAATGTCATTTATTCTCTCTTCACAATTGGTTAACTTAAAAATTACATTGTTTGTAACTAATGCAAATAATATTTTACCATTGTAAGAGACTGGTGTCTGAAGTAGGTTTATGAACAAAACCTGTGTTACAGGTCACCAGGGCTCCCCCATAGCAAAACGTTAGTTAATTTTATAACTTGTGTGAGTAACAAAATAATAGGTGAAAAAAAAATATATTGAACAAAGATTAAAAAAACACACGTAAAATATAAAAAAGAGGCAAAAACAAAAAAATAATAAAAAATAGAATAAAATAGGTATTTAAAAAAATTATAAATATATATCGTTTAATAACATTGCAAAAATTACAGTTCATGTGTATGAGTGTTGCTATGAACTGTCAAACGCGCGAAGTTTAAACAGTTATTAAGTTTACTGAAATTTTCTAATTTTCCGCGCAACTTTCTTAATTTTTTATTTCATAAGAAACTTCTCCTGACAATAACAAACACAACAAAAAAAAAAGAATTAGCGAAATCGGTCCAACCGTTCACGCGTGATGCCGTGAACAAGGGAAATAGGGATTCATTTTTAGGGTTCCGTACCCGAAGGATCCAAACGGAGCCCTATTGTTGTCACTCACGAGTCCGTCTGTCTGTCTGTCCGTCCATCGTCTGTCACGAAATTTTGTTACGAAGAATTTTTTAACTTCCCATTGACCTATGAACTTGGAATTTGGTGATAATGTTTATTATTACGTTTACTTTACTAACAAATACCAATATTTAGTACGGAACCATTAATATGCGAAATCTGACACGCACTTGGCTAGTTTTTAGATATACATACAGGATGTAACTGAAAGGTGTGGTCATATTTTTTAAGAACCGGTTCTGAACTGAAATGAACAACTTTCTCTAAGAAAAAATAGATAATTCCCAAAAAAAAATTGGTCTTTCCATACAAAGTTATCATCAGCTGATCAATATTTGTATGACAGGTAAAATTTTTTTTTTTAATTTCCTCGGATTTTCTTGAAAAAAGTTGTTATTATCGATGGGCAGGTGTAGTTCTTAAAATATGACCACACCTTTCCGTTACACCCTGTAGATAGATACTTAGATATATTGCAAACAAAAATATACCATAAAGTTTATTAAAAATGAAGATAAATACTTCATTCAAACCCAGGAACGATTAACATAGATAAAGTGACCGGGGTCAAAGTGCAAAAACATCATTGATAACGTTTGCCTCACTGGATCATTAGACGATATTAGTAGACATTTTTTTTTTTGTGTTGAAAACTTCTTTAGGCACGTCGGGCACTTTTGGGATGGGGAAAAAGCACTTAACTCGCGTGACTGTAATTTCTTAGTTGACGGCACGGTTGGTGCAGTGGTTGAGTGTTCGGCTGCTGCGCTGAGTGTCGCGGGTTCGATCCCCGCACGGAACAAACATTTGTATGGCCTACAGATAGTTGTTCCGGGTCTGGGTGTCTTGTGTACGTGAGTTTACATGTTTGTGAACGCACCCACGATACAGGAGTAATTCCTAGTGTGAGGCAACGCTTTAAAAAAAAAAAAGTATTTCATGAAATCATGACATTTGGCATCAATTCTAACTGAGAGAGTTTTATTGATGATTTTAATTTTTTACAACGCATTTTGTAATTAATTTTAACACAGCTTAGTTAGTATTAGAGTCAACCACAGATAGTTGGAAGTTAATTTGTTTTTCAGTAGCATTATTATTTCCCTTTTAAAATCAGTGCTTACTTACTTTATACTTTTTCTTTGGCAATTTCGAAACCGTAGACTTCTTGGTGTCGACCAGGATCCCAGAATCAAACAGGTGTGCTTGAGACACGTAACCTATAAATAAACGTGTTAACAATCTCACTAATAATATAAAGGCGAAACTTTGTGAGTGTGTGTTTGTATGTTTGTTAATCCGTCACGCCCAAACGTCTGGACTGATTTCTATCAAATTTGGTATGTATACAGGATGTAACGGAAAGGTGTGGTCATATTCTAAGAACCGGTTCTGCCCATGGAAATGAACAACTTTCTTTAAAAAACATTTTTTTTTCTTAATTTAAAAAAAAAATTGGACTTTTTATAAGCTATCTACATAACAAACATACAAACATGTGCCAACCTTAAGAGAAAAGTTAGTATTAATAATAATAATGAAGGACTGTTATGGCTAATAAGCCTGATATAGTGGTGGTGGACCGACTCGAGAGGTGTGCAATGATTGTTGACATAACCGTCCCGCATGACGAGAACCTCGTGAAAACCGAGAAAGATAAGCAAATTAAGTATCTTGACTTGGCTCGCGAGGTTGTCGACATGTGGGATGTGGACTCAGCGACCATTGTACCGATAGTCGTATCAGCCAATGGCTCAATAGCCACGAACCTCGACCAACATCTCAGGAAGCCCTCGTTAAGCGGCTGGATCAAGGGCTTGATTCAGAAAGCAGTACTTCTGGACACGGCTCGCATTGTCAAGCGATTCCTCTCTCTGGAGCCCTAACCGCCGGTAGCTTGGACCCTGTTCCCGATACCGGTGGGCTGCTATTTTTTATATTTTTAAATGTTTTTATATATATAAATTTTTAAGAAATATTTCAAAATTTACTTAATAATGATGTTCACCTGAAACCCTTCCCACGTGGAGTAGCACGTGATTATCCGCGACGCTCTTTACCGTAGCATCGACCAGGTCGCCACTCCTCAGCTGTTCGAAGTTGAAGTACTTCTCGGAGACCACCTCGGGCTGGTCAGTCACGGAGTACACGTAGTCGGATAAGTTGTAACATAGCACGCGGACTTTGTGCCGGCTCCCTGATAATAATATATACATTTGGTTTTTAAAGTCGCCAGTCAATGCAAAAAAAAAAATTGGGCATATTAGCGACGATTCCTTATTTCACATCAAAACTAAAACGTTTTAGTAATAAAAGTACAGATGGATACTTGAACTTTAGCGTTATGTATTTTAAGTTGATTTTTAAGTGAGAAATCATTGTCATTTATGACATAGAATTTATTGTTTAAAATCTGATAATTAATTCGCTTTCTGAATTCAAATATAGATTGGTAATTAATTATATATTCTGGGTATACAAATAATAATTATATTTAGTATTTATTCGACATGTATTTTTTGCTTTACCATACCAATAATAAATGACAAAGATAAAATGCATTTAAGGTCAGGAGTCCGGGCTCGTTACGTCACTTTGTTGTAAAAAGTGTCGAACACTGTGACGTATACGTGTCGAATATATTTTGGAAATCTAACTGACGATGATTTCTTTTAGGAAACCAGCCTATTGACATCTGTCAATATCATCATTTTCTCGAGCTGTCTGTCATAGATCTCTATGACAGACAGCTCGAGAAAATGATGGTGACAGATACAAGTCAAAAATGTTAACTTAGCCGGGTTTTTGGCGGGATTTTCTTGAGTGAAGTTCAGTTGCTGTTTTAATTATTCGTTTATTGATTCTTTGTGGATATTGTGATGTAAAATTGACGTAGTTTTGTGTCTCAAGTGTCTATGCAACTGGACAATATGTGGAATCATTGAAACAGGCGCGATCTCGGTAAAATGGAGCTGAGAATTTTATTGTAGTATTGACTACCTCAGCGAAGTTGACTCGACACATTTGTTGCCAAATACTGCAAAAAACATTAGAATGTGTGACATCTGCATTCTAATGTAAAAAAAAGTAAAAATACACTACGTAAGACTAGGCAATATGGTCAAAAAGCCTTCCGTTCAGAGTAAATTAAAAAAAAATAACTTAGCAGTCTTGAATCTGTGCGTTCTAATTTGCCAACTATACATGGTAAAGCTAATAACCAACTCACCTATAGGATAAGACTTGGCAACCACCTCCTCATCAGAGAGGTCTTCATCCACTTGGATTCGCTTCAGACTCATAGTACCGAAACACCCGCCACCCAGTCGGAAGTGTATCGACCGGCCTGTTATCTTCAGAACCTGTAAAACGCATAACATCATCATCAACTCGCCTCCTATTATTTGGGACTGCAGCAGCATGTATATCGATACAAAATAGACCTGGCTGAAAGAAAAAAAATTGCTGCTTGTGAATTTTTGATTGTTCATGAGATACAGCCTGGTGACAGACGGCTGGGGAGTCTTAGTAATAGGTCCCGTTTTACCCTTTGGATACGGAACCCTAAAAACTATACATATAACATTCCATTCATACTTCTTTAATAAAAAAAATAATTAATCATTGGAATAAAAAGATAATAACGAAATAACATACATTAAAATACAAAAATTGCTTTTTGCATCAATTTTGTCTGATTGATACCTACTGTATAGAAAAAACTTGGCTGACCATGTCAATGGTAATTTTTTGTTTGTGTTTCAACACAACCCTGTATGTCATGAAGCAGCAGTGGTGGCCCAGTGGTATTCGACTCACAAGTTGTAGGTCGTGAGTTCAAACCCATGCAGGCGCCTTACTTTATGTAAATTTCATCACCACTGCTCTCAAAACGGTGAAGGTAAACATCGTAAGGAAACCGGCATGTCCTAGAACTCAAAATTCGAAGACATGTGACATCCACCAATCCGCATTGGGCCCGCGTGGTGGATTACGGTCCACACCCTCTCACAGAGAGGTCTGTGCCCCAGCAGTGCGGACATTTAAAGGCTGATGATGGTGATGATGACAGGAAAGAATTAATTAAAATATATTTAGCTTTACTTATTCACAAAGGTTGTTTGTTTGTTCACAGGATACGAAAACACCCGTTAAAAAAAGGGAATACAAACCAAAAATCCAAAGTCCAAAATTGGAAGCTTTGAAAAAAGAAGCTCAAAAAGTCAAAAACAAATACCAACAAACGCAAAAAAAACTACTAACAGAGCAGTTGGTGATAAGAGCAAAAAGAATAGTGGACCGGATTGAAAATAATAAAAAAGCACTAGAGAGAACTTTGACATTTATGGAGAAAAGAAGTATTGAAAAGAACAAGAATGTTGAAGGGGTAGTGGAGACAACATCAAGGGAAATTGAAAAATATAAAAATAATATTCGAGAAATGAATAACAAGGTGGCTTTAAAGAAATCTTTAATAGACCACGAAACTAAAAAATGGAAAAAAAAGGAAGAGCGGGCGAAAATAGAAATGGAGAAAAGTATTGAGGAAATGGAAAAAGCGTTAGAGGTAACTAAAGAGGAAAGTAAACAGAATATACAAACCTTACGACAACGCATGGCTGAGGAAAAAGAAAGAATTAACTGCGAAATTCAAAACATTAAAGACGAAGAGGCTAAGGTGAACGACAGTATTAAAAAGAATATTGAAGTAAAGAAAAGTACATTATCCATGAAAAAAGAACTATTTGAAAATAATATACAAAAAAAGAAAGACGAAGAAGCTAAGACATTAACTAGAATTGACGATGTGATTCAAAAGTTAAAAGAAGTCGAGTTGAAAATGCATGCAAAGATAGATAAAACCCTCAACGAAAAGCGCAAGGCGTTCGCCGACCTTAAACAGGAAATGGAAATGAACTTTAAGGTAATGCAGAGAACCGAAAAAGAGAAGATAGCAGATTTTGACAGGAAAATTCAAAACATGAAAGACGTTGAGGCGGAGGAGAAAAGAAAAATGGAAAAAGACAATGAAAAAAGGATAAAAACCTTAAATATGGCAAAAGAGGAATGCGACAAAAGGATTCGAGCCATGCAATTACACCAAGCTGAAAGAAAGAGAGAAATCGACGCTGAAATCAAACATATGGAAGAAGAAGTGGCACAAAAAGAGAAGGATATGGACAAACATATTGAGATAATGCTTAACACATTTGCCAAAAATAAAAAAGAATATGAGAAAAGGATTCAAGTTATCCAACAGTATGAAACTGACAAGCAGCGTCAAATTGAAGCTGAGATTCAAAGTATGCAAGAAAGAGAGGCTAAGGCGAAAATCAACCTGGAGACTAATATTCAAGCTTTGCAAAGCTCGCTAGCTATTATTAAAGATCAGATAGAGAAGAATGTCCAAGAAATGAAACGACAAGAAACTGCGATGAAATTTGAAATTGAGGCAAAAATTCGGAATGTGAAGGAAAATGAGGCTCGGAAAATAAAGGAAATCGAAAATAATATTAACGACATGAAGAAAAAATTTGAGGCAGATGAAGATGAATCCGAGGACAGAATTGTATGTATGCAACAATACGAGTCACAGGAGATATCCATTATACAGAAGAACATTGAGACAATGCAACAACGCGAAGCTGAGAAGAAAAAGGACTATGAAGCTAACATTCAGAAAATGAAAGAAACTGAGACCCAGTTACAGACCAAAATGGACCAAAAAATTAAAGCCTTGGAAAACCAGTTAGCTGAGAAAAAAGCCGAACATGAGAAATGCATTGAAGCAATGGGAAAGTTCAAGGCCGAGAAAAAAAAGGAAATTAAAGCTGAAATCAAAAGCATCAAAGTAAAGAAAGTCCTGGCTAAAAACAAAATAGTTGATAATATTGAAGCATTGCAAGACACTTTTGATACTAAAAAGAGCGAATTTAAGAAAAAAATGCATGCAACTAAAAAAACCATGGTGGAGAAAAAAGCTAAAATTGAAAAAGTTATTGAAAAGATGCATGAAATTCAGAAAAATAAGAAAATGGCCATGGATTGTAATATTAAAGCTTTGACAAATAAGATAAAAGAACTTAAAAAGGAAATGGAAAACAACTTTAAGTTAATGCAGAAAATTGAAGATGATAAGAAAAGTGAAGTTGACGCCGAAGTTCAAAATATGAAAAACATTGAAGCTCAGATGAAAGAAACTATTGAAAATAATATTGCTGCATTGAATAACACGTTCGCTTTGACTCAAGTAGAACACGAAAAGAATATTCAGGAAATGCAACAATACGAGGCTGACAAAACAAATGAAATCGAAGCTGAAATTCAAAGAATTAAAGAAGGAGAGACTCAGATGAAAGAAAATATTAAGAAGCATGTTGAAGCATTGCAATACATCTTACTTACGCAACAAGATCAAAGAGAGAACTATGTGGAGGCAATGCCCGACTCTTTATCAATGAATACAGATCAATTAGAGAAGAATATAGAAGCTATGAAACAATATGAAGCCGAGAAGATAACTGA
Organism: Polia nebulosa; assembly: GCA_951329385.1. Classification (NCBI taxonomy): domain Eukaryota; kingdom Metazoa; phylum Arthropoda; class Insecta; order Lepidoptera; family Noctuidae; genus Polia; species Polia nebulosa. Next base: position 30,281,785 of record OX589602.1, on the reverse strand, counting down.
AATTGAAGCTGAAATAAAAAAAATAAAAGATATTGAGGCACAAAAGAAACGCGATATTGCAAAGAATCTAGCAGACTTGGAAAACACGTTTTCTATCAATAAAGCGGAGTATGACAAAAATATTGAAACAATTCAACAATTTGAAACAGAAAAGAAGAATGAAATTGAAACTTCAATTAATAAAATGAAAGAAATTGAACGTCAGAAAAAAGCTCATATTCAGAAAGTTATTGAAATTTTGCAAAATCAGTTGGCTATTAGAAAAGCAGAGTTCGAAAAAAATATTGAGGCAATTAAACAATGTGAAGCCAAAGAAAAGTTAGAATTTGAAGCACAAATTTCAAGAATGAAACAAATTGAATCTGAGACTAAAGATAATACTGAGAAGAATATTAAAGCATTACAGCAACAGATGGACGAGATGAAACACAATATGGAGAAAAACATTGAGACGATGCAAAAGTCATTGGCTAGCAAAACAGAACAATTGGACAAAGATATTCAAATTTTGCAACAACAAGATGAAGAGAAGAAAAGGGAAATTGAAGCTGAAATTCAGAAACTTGAAGAAATTGCAGCCCGGGCAAAAACAAATATGGAGGAAAATATTAGGGCAATACAACAACACAAAGCTGAGAAGGCGAGAGAACTTGAAGCAAAAATCCAAAGCATGAAAGATATCGAAGCTCAGATGAAAGATAGTACTCAGAAGAGTATTGGAGCGTTGCAAGCCCAATTAGCTACGAACGAACAAAAATTTGAAACAAGTATTGAGGCCATGCAACAAAATGAAATGAAGACAAAAAATTTTATTGAAGCTAAAATACAAAGCATGCAACGAGCCGAGGCTAAGAAGGCAAATGAAGTTCAAGCTGAAATCCAAAGAATGAATGACCTTAAGTCCTTTACGAAAGACAATGTTGAAAAAAATATTGAAGCATTGCAAAACTCGTTAACAAGGTATCAAGAAGAATTTAAAAAGGATATTGCAGCTATGCGGCAAAGCGAGGAGGAAAAGAAAAAAGAAATTACAGCAGAGATTCAAAAAATGAACGAAGGCCTTAAAGCCCAAAAGAGGAAAAATATTGAGAAGAACATTGAGGCTCTGCATAGTAAAAAGTTTGCTTGTAACGATGGGTTACCATTACATAGAAGCCCAGGGCAAGTCCGACAATCCGCAAAAGATTTTTTCCCCTGGAGGCCATCGACCAGCAATGAAACTGGAACAATAGAATTGTCTGACGATGAAGACCTCCCAGCGCCTTTACACCGCCTTTCCCGGAATTGAGGTGCGAAGAATCCAAGAAACAACAGGCCGTAAGCGGCACCATAGTCGTTTCAACCAGCAAACATGCCAAAGTTAAGGCCAGAGTCAAATCCCGACCTGACATAATTAAAATCAAAGAGGTGTCGAAAGACTACAAAATTAAAGTTACATTGTCGAGGAAGTTGAGGGTTTATGCGCACGAAATAAAGACTGTTTTCGAACAGCCTAATGAATGACAGAACTCCTAACGATGTTGGAGCTATGATGGCTCACATCACAGCACTAGCGAGTCTCTCCATCTCCATCGTCCAGGGAAGCAGAACGAAAATACTTTAATAAAGCATTTTGATAACAACAAAGTAGTACCTCAATCTTTCGTATAGTACTTATTTTTATGATAATATTGATGTTATTTTAGATTATATTTGTATTTTTAAGTTATTAAAAGTAAGGACGCCACACACATTCATGGCATGCATTTTGACATTTCCACACTTACTACGCTATTGAGCAGACGAATTTTTCAAACCTTAAAATCCTTCAGATGGTGATAGAAAGTGTATTAAGGAACTGTAATGTTGCTTTTAAGTGTGCATTTTTAAATTCTAGTACTTATTGAGTGTCGATGAACGGAAAATGACGATGGTTCAAAACCAAAGACCAATTTCGATTTCAGCCAAACGCAACTCTTGGCTGAAACCAAAACTTTTCTAGAATTATTTGATATATTTTTTAAATATAAACGTTTTTAAATGTTTTAAATACTTTGTCGAACATATAAAAAATTCTGTTAGTTTTTATTCGATAAATATAGAAGTGTCTAACTTCGTTTCCGTTCTGACGGTTTTAGTGAAGAGGGAGGACTTTGTACGATTTATCATATAATCAAAAACTAGGCAACTGAAGGAACAGGGGTGGGTTTTAGTCAGTAAGAGTCAGACACGCAGAGCGAGAGAAGTTATTTGATGATTCCCACCGAAAAAAAACCTGTTCTGAGCCGCTAAGAAGGACGGCAGTGTCATAGAAAATAAGACTTTATGTACTTTAATGTATTAGTTATGTAAGTTTTTAGCATCGGTATGTTTCTATTCAGAACAAATAAATATTTTTATAAACCGTGTGTTTTTTTTTATAGTGTACGCCATATTGATTGTTTATTTTATATGATTTTATGTACTTCAATGTGTTAGTTTTGTAAGCTTTTACTGTCTGAAATTTTTTTTAAAGAACAAATTTATAAATTTATTTAATCTTAATGGAATTCTTCGTATAAAATATTTTATGATCTTTAATGTAATAGATTTGTAAGTTTTTACCATTTTTGTATTTCTCTAAATAATCAATAAATAATTTCATAAAAACCGTGTTTTTTTACTGTACTCCAAATTTTGTCCTGTACTAAACTACAAGAATGTGTATACTTCAATGTACTGACATTATAAGATTTTAATTTTTGCATGTCAGAATAAAATAAATAATTTTATAAAAGCCATGTTTGTTTCTTTTTCCTGTTACAAAACTTTTCACCCGTTTTCATGAAATGAAGAACGAACATGTTTAAGTATTTAGTACAAATAAATAATTTTATAAAAGCCGTGTTTTATTTTTCTGATAAAAAACTTTTGACCTGTTTTGATGAAATGAAGAACAAAAATATTTAGAAGTATTTGGTACAAATAAATAATTTTATAAAAGCCGTGTTTGTTTCTTTTTCCTGTTACAAAACTTTTCACCCGTTTTCATGAAATGAAGAACGAAAAAGTGTAAGTATTTGGTTTAAGCGACATTGGTGTCGATTCTCTTATTCAATAACTAAACTAAAATTAGAGAATCGTTATCTTTTACTAAAAGGCAGTGCGAGAAAAGGACGGCTATAGCTATGAACTAAGTTAGAGATGTCAAACTAGTTTATGCCTTGCACTTTACCGTGTTTTTAATCGACATGTTTTTACGTGTACCCTTAATTTGTATGGGAATATTAGTTCAACTAAATTTGACAGTTCTAATTTACGTCTGTCTCTTTCTTGTTTTATTACAGAGAAAAAGATAGGAATAGCCTAAATTAAGTTTAGTTTGTGCACAACAGAATCCGTACCATTGTAAAGAGACGTATCGGTGGCCTACCTGTATTCTCACTCTGAGGTTCAAACAAACACAGCTGCACAGAGTGTCACCGAAATACATGGTCATATTTTAAATCCTGCTTGTGCCCCTAGAAATTAAAATCTCCCTTCAAGAATATTAATAATAATGTAGTGTCAGCCAATGGCCTTATGGCCACGAGCCTCGACCAACAACTCAGGTGGCTCTCGTTAGGCGGCTAGGTCAAGGGCTTAATACAGAAAGGTGTACTTCTGGACACGTCTCGCATTGTTAGGGATTCCTTCCTCTCTCTGGAAACCTGAGCGCCGGTAGCTTGGACCCAGTTTTTTTTTAATCTATTTATTTATTGAAATATTTAAAAATATAATTGAATTTATGATTATTCCGTTTATTAATTTATAAATCAATTGAATAAACGGAATAATAATATAAGCCTTTATTCAGACAATATTATTATTGTTGTTACATTGTTTTTACTAAGTTGAGAATGACTGAGTCCTCCATTCCTTTTTACATTGTTCTCTATTTAGTGCTGTCCATGTCCATGTATTTCCTGCAGTTGCTTGGATATCGTCTTCCCATCTTTGAAATTGTCTTCCACGTTTTCTTTTTCCGTTTCTGGGATACCAGAATACCATGGCTTTATTTCATTTTTCTAATCCTCTTTATCTTGTCTGTCCATTTCCACTTCAAACTCTGTATTCTTAAGTCTCCGAGGGGAAGACTACCCTCTTCAAGAAAGTCATACCCAAGTCGGAAAAAAATCTTAGAGGTCCCATACTTATATGAATCAGCTCATGATAACGTAGAACGGTTTTTTTCAATATATATTTTTTTTTTTTGGGAAGTTACGACTAGAGATGGACGGTTTTTAAAAATTTCGATATATATCGAATTAAGTCGATATTGATATATCGTTCCAGTAGGACGGTACATCTGTCGCAGCCATCTGGTTGAATTCGCTATTCAATTGGACGCCTAGGCCGTTCATTAAACGCATTCAATTAAATGACTGAAGGACAACCAGCTAAGCTAAGTCGTTAAGATGGCTGGATGTCGTCTAGTCATTTAGTTAAATTGGATATTGATGAGTTTGTGATACTACTGATCATGATTATGTGTGTACAAAAAACTTTTTAACAAAAAAAACAACCGACTTCCAAAAAAAAATACACTAAAAATGAAAAAATAACTTTAATTTCGGAAGTCGGTGTTTGTATTTTATTTACTTCTTCGTTATTTGACACCGACTTCCGAAATTAAAGTTATTTTTTCATTTTTAGTGTATTTTTTTTTGGAAGTCGGTTGTTTTTTTTTGTAAAAAAGTTTTTTATTTTTCACTTTTTAATTGATATACCATAGAAATAAAAACCCCAATAACATGGAACGTGGAATTTAAACATTTGGAGAACACCAAAACGTCATCGAGGTAAACGTATTTTTCGTTTTGGTTCAGTTTCTCAAAAAGCGCTAAAGCAATTTCGATAAAATTTATATGGGACCACCTCGGGAGTATATTCTTTCGGATAAAAAAAGAATTTTGAAAATCGCTCCACAACTGACGGAGAAATCGGCGGACATACATAAAAAAAAAAACACATACAGCGGAACATAGAACCTCCTCCTTTTTCGAAAGTCGGTTAAAAAGGCAATGTTAGGATGCAAGAGCGAGCGTAGCTAGCTCGGGACTATGACATGTATGGAATGAAAATGAATGAAATCATGACGTTTGACATCAATTCTAACTGAGAGAGTTGTATTGATAACTAGCGACCCGCCCCGGCTTCGCACGGGTGCAATGCTGATACTAAATTAAAAAAAAATTATATAACCGCGGCCTCCGACGCGCTATTTACAGGCATGCCTCCCCGCACTGCCCCGTCCGACCGGTACCGCCCGCCGCAAACGCAAATTTTAAATTTGTAATATCTCCGAAAATATTTGTTTAATTTACATGCTGTAAGGAACCATATTGATCTATATTAATTGCACACTGTATTTAAGGTACTTAATTCGATAAGGATTAATGCCGTATTGCTTAAAATAGCTTCGTAAATAAGCCATTTTTTCACGTAAAAAGTAAACAATAAAAATGGTTAATGTGGGTTATCCCTAAAATATAAACATATACCATCGCGGACTTTTTTGTAGACCTTTTTATGGTGTACAATACTGTAGTACATTAATTTGATCTAACTCGTAGGGTTTAGGCAGCGTTTTTGCTAAATTGCTAAATAAGCCCAAAAAAATAGGTTAATTTACGACATCACGTTAGAAACCTCTAAAATTAGCAATGTTGCCTTAGTATATGATGCATGTATTATACATATAAACCTTCCTCTTGAATCACTCTATCTATTGAAAAAAACCGCATCAAAATCCGTTGCGTAGTTTTAAAGATTTAAGCGCACATAGGGATATAGGGACAGAAAAGGCGACTTTGTTTTATACTATGTAGTGATTTTAATTCTATAAATAAATACTTGCTACGGCCGCGAATCATATTTTGACTAACATACAACCTGACACTGACCTGTGAATTGCAAAAAACGTGAGAAAATTTGAATTTAACACTTCACCTTATACTGCAGTTACATACCTGTGCTTCTTCGATGATCTGACCATCTTTCAGCTTCTGCTCCGAGTTGAGGTCAGGGTATGTGGAGTCGAAGATGCTCCTCATGGTCAGGAAAGGCGTGTTCCTGGTCGGCATTACATACAAGAGACGCGCACGAATCTAGAAGAAAGAAAAAACAAATGTTTTTAGCCAAAGTTTCTGTAGTCTGGTTGCAGAAAAATCTATTTTGAATCGATTCAGTAGAAAGATATTTTACATACATATACAGAGTGTAACGGAAAGTTGTGGTCATATTTGGAGAAGTGCTTCTGCCCATCGATATGAACAACTTTCTTCAAGAAAAATAAGGAAATTTTTAAAAAAATACAAATATTGATCAGCTGATGATAAATTTGTATGGAAAGTCCAATTTTTTTTAGGGTTTTCTTTTCAATAAAAAAAATACAAATATTGATCAGCTGATGATAAATTTGTATGGAAAGTCCAATTTTTTTTTGGGTTTTTTTGTCTTAGAGAAAGTTGTTCATTTCCATAGGCAGAACCGGTTCTTAAAATATGACCACACCTTTCCGTTACACCCTGTATACTGAAATAAAAATGTGTAAAACTACATACACCAATGTGACCATTTTACTTTTATTTTATTTTTTATATTTCAGTTTCACAAATTCTTTCTTAGGACCAGGGACCCAATTCTGTAACTTTGAGTTAAGCAACACGATATCGACACTCTATCGACACACAACAGACATTATTTTGCCACTGTTGCAAATTTGGTATTCTGCAAAAACTTCCTAAATGCTATTGACATAATATAGCAAACTACCAATTATTACAATAGCCTTATTATGGCATTTCAATGGCACTACAGTGGCAAGTCAATGACCATAAATAATTTATAGAATACCAAATGTCAATGACTATTCTATTGAGACACCACTGACACACTACCGACACACTATTGACAAGTTAGTTATTTTACAGAATTGGGCGCCTGGAATTATTTCCTACGACGTGTGTATGAGAAGTTTTTTGAGAGTTCTGATATTTTTAGTACTCCAAGCTGGATTGGTCCCACAGAAGTTTTTGATCAGCATTAGAAACAGAATCGATTGGCATTAATATATATTTTTTTTTTTTTTGTAATATGTCTATTTTCTTGTTAATTCATTTAAAAACCTGTAATTGGGGAACTAAATGACACGAAATTATGAATTGTCTCCTAAATATCCTTTTTAGGGTTTCGTACCCGAAGGGTTCTAACGAAGCTCTATTGTTGTCACTCACGTGTCCATCTATCTGTCCGTCCGTCGTCTGTCACAAAATTTTGTCACGAAGAATTTTTTAACTTCCCATTGACCTATGAACTTGAAATTTGGTGATAATGTTTATTATTATGTATACTTTACTAAAAGCGGCATCCGACACGCACTTGACCAGTTTTTTTTGTGTAGCTGCAATGGTTAAGGTAGTTCCTCGTAGTGTCCCGCTGAAAGTTTCCACCCTGTATACATATATAAATACTGAGGAGCTCGTGGCTAAAGTGGTAACAGCCGCACGGGTCGATTCATCAGGCTTGCCGGGGTTGGGTGACCATCTTTACATACCGAGACGCCTCCGTGCCTCGGAAAGCACGTTAAGCCGTTGGTCCCGGCTGTCAATCGTGGATCTTTGACTGTCGTTACGGGTCGTCAGAAGCCCGACAGTCTGACAACCAGTCTTACTAAGGGGTATCGTATTACCTAGTAACTGGGTTGTGGAGGTCAGTTAGGCAGTCGCTCCATGTAAAATACTGGTGTTCAGCTGCATCCGGTACTGGGAGCCGACCCCAAGATAGTTGGGAAAAGGCGCGGGCAGATGCAGATATATAAATACATATAGCCTCTTAGCAACAAGGGCTTCAATGCCTAAGTTCAATGGTTCAAAGTCCAACAGAAATTTGTAGTAATAAAAAAACTTGAGAGGTGTCAAGGGACACCCGGATGGAACGAAGTAGCTTGCACCTACCCATCAAAAATACAAGAAGTTTTTATTAGATTTTTTTTCCAACACAATCTTTTTGGATGGACAGCCTCATTAGTGTCGTGACAACTTTTCGTAAGAATTTTTTTTATTAGATTGTTTTTCCAACACAATCTTTTTGGATGGACAGCCTCTTTGATGTCGTGACAACTTTTCGTAAGAATTTTTTCCGTCTAGCCCCTTTTCACAACGCGCGATAAGGAACTTCGTTCCAATAACTGTTCCACTTTGTATCGTTATCAGGAGTAACTGCGCATTTATTTCCATGATTCATCCTAAGGAAGTACTGTGAAGGATGCCGTCACCGATATGTTATCTAGATTTATAGGGAGCTGACACGTGGCCTTTTCCGGCCGTAGTTTTAGTCGGATTTTTTTAATTAAATTAAATAATCATTTATTTCAGGAAATTTCCATATTAATTACAACAACATTATTACAAACAATATAAAATAAAAATATAATCAAAATCATTAAATAAAAATTGTTAGCAGGAATATTGACAGCCATATACAAATAAATAATTGGCTTCATATATGGCTCTCAATATGCCACTGTCAGAAACATGTATACGGCTCATAAACGAGGCCCTCGCCTTACGCAATACAGCAAAGAAATCATCAACCCTGTTCTCCGCAAACATGCCGGACGCACAAAACCCCACGGTATCCCAAATATGCACCTAAATGCATTGTTGTATTGCACACGTAAGGTGTTATATGTGCGTTGAGTGTGTTTGTACCAGAGGTGGCCAGTGTTAAGCGACCGACAGTACGCATTAAACAGAGTGACTTTAACTTGGCTAGTACATTTAGCGAAACGCCGAGCAAGGTGTAGCATTTCAGGTGTAGGTAAGGGACTGTTATCATAAAAAAATAAAACAAAAATTAAATATAAAAAAAATATTTAAAAGAAACTTTTAAATTCACACACAAAATTTCGTTTCTGTGTTGTTGACTGTTGAAGAGTTCTTCTATCTGGAGCTAATCCTGGATGTCGATTCAGGTCATGCTTACCATAAAAATGCATTGTCATCAGAACTGAACCAGCATGTAAAAATTCAACTCCGTAGGTTAAAAGAAAGTGGTTCTAATTTAGCTTGCAAGATTCAACCCGAATCACAGGGTCCCATCTCGAACAAAGAAAATTTTGTTCAAACAAACAAACAATGGCGTAGTATGCATCGATTTATAATTGAAGTGTAGGTAACATTCATATTTTAAAAAATATATGGTAAAAACTGTGGTTCAGAATGTTGGGCCACAAAAGGGATGAATGAAAAGCAATTGCATGTAGCTGAGATGAGAATGCTAAGAGCGATGTGTGGTGTTACGCGCATGGATACAATTAGGAATGAGTATATAAGAGGAAGTCTGAAAGTGGCACCGCTGACTGAAAAGTTGTGTGGAAATCGTTTGTCGTGGTATGGGTATGTGATGCGGAGGAATGAAGAAAATGTCGTGAGGAAAGTCTTGTGTATGGATGTGGATGGCTATAAGAGTAGGGGAAGGCCAAAGAAACGATGGTTGGACTGTGTGAAAGAGGATAATATGGGTAAAAACGGGTGACTACAGAGATGACGACTAATAGAGGAGTATGGATGAAAAAGACATGTTGCGCCGACCCCAAATAAATTGGGATAAGGGCAGGAGAATGAAATGGTAAAAACTGTATTTTCTTATTTAATAAACTACCCTAGGCATAAAATTGTGGAATAATTGGCTCCTAATTCAAATTTAGATGTTTATTGGAACGAATCCTTAAGCATTTGTATTTCTTGTACCAATAGATGTCGCTGTTTGAAGTTTTAGAGTTTATCCATTCGCCTCTTTAAAATGTGTACAGTGAAACATTGTAAAATAGTAAAACTGTTATGAAGTGCCAAAATACTATAAAGTAATACCTCAATATGTGAGAAAATATTGGTAAGACTTTATGTCAATTCATTCAACTTGCAAGCCGTCGCTGCTAACACCACCTAGCGAGGTGTAGAGGACGGGCCCGAACGAAGAACAAACGTTGCTTGTGCAAGCCGAAAACCCGTAGTTACGGCGGTACCATTTCTTTATATGGGATGAGGCATCTGTACGCTAGTATTATATTATCTGTGCCCGAATTAACAAACATTGTAAGTTAAATAAAAGCTTGTAAAAATACCGGTCAAGTGCATGTCGGGCCACGCGCAAGGTAGGGCTCCGTAGACCGTACTTCACCTAAGTAATTTTTATCCAAGAATTTTGTATTTTGTACGAAATCTAACAAGTCTTATTTTATAAGTTGGGCGACTAATTCTCTTAGCCGCGATAGTTTTCCTTTTAATTACGTTATATAGGGTGACTGGTAATTAGTGACCGATACTTAAACACGTGATGGTACTTATGATAACAAACAACTTTCTCAAAGAAACATTTTTTTGTACTCATTCACTTTTATCACAATAACACAACAGCCGTATGAAATTCGCGCGCGCGCGCCTATGATATCAGCTGAGTCGCGTGACGCCGTTCCGTCTCACTGTATGTTTATTTGGGAAAGTTGTTTGTTATCATGAGTAGAATCACGTGATTAAGTATCGGTCACTAATTACCAGTCACCCTATATACATATACTACTGCTGTGAATTTTTTCACATATCCAAAAGCAACCATTTCAGTTAAATGGTTGCTTTTGGATATGTGAAAAAGCAATGGACACTTGACTAACAAAAATTAGCAATTGAATTTAGCTTAATTTTACGCAAACGGAACCCTGAATCGAAAAATGGTATTCACAGACTCGTACTATTTTTGAATGGTATCCAACGACACCCCACACAATGGGATAGGCGAGAGAGAAAAAATCATCCCCGCTTTACTTGTACAGGAGGTAACCTAAAAAAATATTTTTTTTATGTTTTTTTTTACCACTTTGTCGGCGTGATTAATTTGTATATACATGACAAATTATAGCTTTCTAGTACTAAGAGTCTCTGAGCTAAGCTACGGACGGACGGACAAACGGGCATGGTGAAACTATAAGGGTCCCTTGTTGACAACGGAACCCTAAAAATGTTCGGGTTCACTTTCAGTTTTTGCCGAAACCGAAACCGTAACCGAATGTTCGGCTTCACCTTCAGTTTCTGTCGAAACAAAACTAGAATATAAATACTAACAATACTAATTACATACCATTTAGTTAACACTAACCACATTATTAATAAATAATAAACAATAACATTAAAACTAAGTAACTATATTGATTAGGATAATGTGCAGTTTCCAGGAAATAAACAGCTTTTTTATTTACTTAATTTATTTTTATGATGTCATTAATACGATAAAGGTTTACACGCGCAGCTCCGTTTCCGGCCGTGGTTTGAGTCAGAATTGTTTTCAGAAAACATTAAAGTACTACAATTCGGAGCTCGTGACTAAAGTAATAACAGCCGCACAGGTCGATTCATCAGGTTAAGCTACGCTTGCCGGGTTGGTACATGTATGAGTCACCATCTTTACATACCGAGACTCCTCCGTGCCTCGGCAAGCACGTTAAGCCGTTGGTCCCGGCTGTCAATCGTGGATCTTTGACATTCATTACGGATCGTCAGAAGCCCGAAAGTCTGACAAACAGTCTTACCAAGGGGTATCGTATTACCCAGTAACTGGATTGTGGAAGTCAGATAGGCAGTCGCTCCATGTAAAATACTGGTATTCAGCTGCATCCGGTTAGACTGGAAGCCCACCCCAAGATAGTTGGGGAAAGGCGCGGGCAGATGATGAATAAAGTAGTACAATTGACCGCAAGATAATAAATTAGTTTTCTTTAATCATAGTTATGTGGCCTAAATTGTGTGTGGATGATTTTCCTCAACAGGTAAGCAACATAGCTAAGCGCGTAATTTGGATGTTTATTGGAATGAAACCTTAGGCATTTATATTTCTTGTACCAATAGATGGCGCTGTTTGAAGTTTTAGGGTTTATACATTCGCCTCTTGAAAATTTTTATAGTGACACATTTTGAAACAGTGAAACTGTTAGGAAGTGTCAAAAATAATATAAAGTAATTCCTCAATGTGTGAGATAATAATGGTAAGACTATATAAATTCATTCAACTTGCAAGCCGTCGCTGCTAACACCACCTAGCGAGGTGTAGAGGACGGGCCCGAACGAAGAACAAAAGTTGCTTTTGCAAGTCGAAAACCCGTAGTTACGGCGGTAGCGTTTTTTTGTATGGGATGAGGCATCTGTACGCTAGTATTATATTATCTGTGACTAAGGTGTTGCGTCAAGCAAAATTTCAACGCACTGTATTGTTTTTATTTTTTGTTGACGTGACAAATGAAAAAATACGCGTCCAATATGTTTAGAATAAATACTTTTTATTGTGATCTACTCTATTACCGCGACCCTCACCAGGCCATCGCCATCGCCTCGCCATCGTCTGGGAGGTCTTCCACGCGGTCGCCACAGAACTTTGTCATAATAAACAACAACCTAATTGTCCAAAAACCACCACCAGGTATTTTGAAAGTAGGTACCTACGTAATATTCTATTGATGAAAACAATTTTTTAATGGAATTAATATTGTTTTTTCCTCATTATAAGAGGAAGTCTGAAAGTGGAACTGCTGACTGAAAAGTTGTGTGGAAATTGGCTGTCGTGAGCATGTGATGCGGAGGAATGAAGAAAATGTCGTGAGGAAAGTCTTGTGTATGAATGTGGCTGGCTATAAGAGTAGGGGAAGGCCAAAGAAACGATGATTGGACTGTGTGAAAGAGGATAATATGGGTAAAAACGGGAGACTAAGGAGATGACAACTAATAGAGTAATTTATTTAGATTTACTGTGGTAATTATTTTTTGCCAATTATTAGAGCTTATGTTTGAGTAAACAGGCGGAATTTCGAGTACCTACATACAATAAATTTCCTACCTGGTGTAATTTATTACAGATAAAATCATCATCTTCCTGCCCTTATCCCATGTTACTTGGGGTCAGCGCAATACCTATTTTTCTTCCATTTTGTCCTGTCAGCCGTCACGCTATCACTAACTCCCTTTTCTTTCATATCACTCCTCACACAATCCATCCATCTTTTCTTTGGCCTCCCTCTCCCACTCCATCCATCTACATTAATATTCATTACTCTTTTAGTTACATGTGTTTCATCCCTCCTCTTCACATGACCATTGGTATGATCATGTGGGATATAAGATAAGGGATTTTATTAGGGATAAAATACGGACTTTTAATTCATAGACTATATCTCAGCGGGTGGAATTACTCCTTGATTACTTTTACAATAAGGCCAATTTGAGAGAGAAAAAACAGCTTTACCTACATTTTGTCGACATATGCCAACAAAACAAAAGAGTGGCACTCCGGAAGTTCCGACAGAAGTGAAAACTTAAACAAAAATGCCCAATGCGCCTAAAGAAGTTTTCACTTCAAGTTATGAAACCCTGATTTCTTTTATCGTAGTTCAGAGCTTACGTCTTCTACAGTCATACTTAAAGCAGTATAATGTAATTAGGTGTTGAGAAATGCCGAAAATTTTGACATTAGTTAGCTTCAAAAACAGATTATAGTTACCTTCTGCCCGAGAAAAGGCTTCTTGCCCTTCACGGTGTCGGCATGTTGACGCTGGACGTACGCAGTAGTGTCGCCAAACACGTGGCCCTCGATACCGTTGTCCAATGGCTGCAAGAAAATAACCTTCATAATACATGGTGTCATGGCAAAAACTAGGCATTGCATTTACTCTTCACACGTCGATTGCACTTAAAATCTATTGTGTCTGCTAATTGGGCGTGCGGAGGGTTAAAGAATGCCTAGGGCCCTAGGGGTAGCGGATAAATTCTCAACATGAGTTCCCGCACACCTGGGCACTCAAGCAGGGAAGGAACAGGGCCTACCCCTGTTCCTTCACTGCCGCCCCCTTTTAGTCAGTAAGAGTCTGACACGCCCTCCCGCTCCACCCAGAGCGGGAGAAGTCATTGGATGATTTCCCACCCCACCAAAAAAAAAAGGTTATTTTTAATGCACACTTTGTAACGAAAAACTTTTTTACAGAAAAAACAACCAACTTCCAAAAAAGATAATACACTAAATAATAACTTTAAGTCGGTGTTTGTATTTCATTTCTTCGTTATTTGACACCGACTTCCGAAATTAAAGTTCAACCGCATGAAAATCCGTTCAGCAATTTTTAAGTTTATCGCGAACAAACAGACAGACAGACGCGGAAGGGGACTTTGTTATATTAAGTAGTGATGATTAGAAAACTAGTAGCTATGACATTTTTGCCAGGCGCTTTTTATGTTTCTGTATCCTACTACTACTCTGCCCGGGGGTGGAGGATAAATTCGAAAGAGTTACCTCGCCCCCGGGCACTCGAGGCAGGGAGGAACAGGGGTGGGTTTTAGTCAGTAAGAGTCTGACACACCCTTCCGCTCCACCCTAGAGCGGAAGAAGTCATTGGATGATTTCCCACCCCCCAAAAAAAAAAAAAAAAAAAAAAAAAAAAAAAAAAAAAAAAAAAAATCCTACTACTACTACTAGACATATTCACGCAGAGTCGAAGCGTCTATCTAAAAATGTGCAACGCATATTGACCCCTCTCTCCACATTGTAATGCACATTACTATCAAAAATCGCGACGCAAGGGAAGGTTATGTGTTTACCAGCCTATGTAAGTATGTTTGTTCCTTTGTGGCGCTTTAGAAACCAAACGCCTAGGCCGATTTTAATAATTCTTACGTCAATTGATTTGTCTTAATCTTGCGAGTGCTACTAAAGACATGACAGTAATCAAAATACATTATGGCGACAATCAGACGCCATATTGTGAAAAAGAAAAAAATAAAGTCGACGAACTATATTAACTATATAACTATATTTTTTGATACCCCACTTAATATAGTTTGTCGACTCTCCTTCGAACCCTTGTTCGAGGAGACGAGAGACGAAAAATATATTTTCAAAAAACCCGACTGTAAAAATCAACTAAAAACTTCCAAACAAGTCACTTTTCAAGCAGTCTGATGCAGTTGGTGGCATGAAATCAATAATTTAACTAAAATAACTGCGTACTAATATTAGAAATGTGAACGTTTGTGAGGTTGTATGTATGTTTGTTACTCTTTCACGCAAAAACTACTGACCGGATTTTGATGAAACTTTACAGTAATATAACTTATATATCAGAATAACTACTTTAGGACGCTAGATGGCGCTATGTATATTAAGAATAATTTTGCCCCCGTGTGAAGCCGGAGCGGGTAACCAGTAACATATCTATCTATTATTGGTTGTTTAACAACTGTTAACTTAAATTATAAAGATAGAAACAGATGGCAAATACCGTATCAACAAGGAAGTCAAGGTTAGACCCTGGCAGCAGGGGCCCGTTGGTCTTGTGCCGAAGCCAGGAGTTCTGCAGCGCAACCAGCTCGTTGGACAGCGTCACCACGCCTCCCTCAGGAGCTGGAGACGATTTGATGCTGCACCAGCATACCATGCCTACATCTGGTAAAAACACGACATTATTAAATAAATTAAATTTACTGTTAAAAACATTTTTCCATCCATCTGGCTGGCTTTTACCTAACTAGGTTTTAGGTTACAGGATGCAGTTGAGTACTAATATTTTAAATGGAGCAACTACCTTTCTGACATGCACAACCCATTAACTGCATAAGCATATAGGTCCATTCAAGTATTACGTAAGTACTAAAGGGGCGGGGGGTCTTATTTTGAAGACATGAAGGATGACAAAAAAATTGCTGACGTTTTGACGATTGGGACGCGATTGCGACGATTGGGGGGTCTGGATGGTGATTACGTCAGCAATTTTTTTTTTCGGATTTGCTTTTAAATTTAGTTGATTTTGATTTGGTGCATAATAGAAATTTAGACGACGACGCCAACGTGTTGAATAACTCAAAGAGAACGATGTCGATATCCCAAAATCACACGAAAGTGAGCAGACACACAACATCGGGCAGCAAATATATCTAGACTACATGCTAACTGCTGCTCATCATGATAAAGAAACCAAAAAAAAAAGAAACAGACTAGAAAATACATGTCAATATTAATGTTTACGTAGGCATTGGGGGGGGGAAGCTTACTTTCATTGACGAGATGGATGGCCTAAAGCGTTATTAACTTTATAATGTACCCACTGCTGGGTCTCAGGCCTCCTCTCTGTGAGAGGGAATGGGTTGTAAGCCAACACGCGGGCCCAGTGCGGGTTGGTGGATGTCACATGTCTTCGAATTTTTGGTTCTAGGACATGCTTATTTCCTCACGATGTTTTCCTTCACAGTTTTGAGAGCAGTGGTGATGTAATAAATTACACAAGTAAAGTGTCTGCCTTATTATTAATGATCGAAGTAGGTAGAACTATTTTTTGTACGATACGTTGTCTTAGTATGGACACTCCAGGAATCTCGGCATTTGAAATATACTATTATATATTAGTAAATAAGTTTGAAATTACTTTGTTAAAAGCTTTTTACGTCTTAAGCAATGATGAACGAACACATGTCATAACCTCCACCCCTCCGACGGGTAAGTACATGTAATACACATTAAGGAAATATGTATTGTGCTTTTTAAACAAGTCATTTTAAATATTACTAATAATATTTTATTGTATCATTTTATCTTTTTGACGTTTTTATTTTTTTATGTTTAGTTAATAATATTTTATTTTATCTTTTTGACATGCTTTTAATTTTGTATAATTGACATTTAGAGAGTGCTAATGTTTTTATATTAATTCCTTTGACATTTTTGTATCTGACATATAATTTTTCAAAATTTATTTGATTTTTCTAAATTGATGTGAAGATATTGATATTTATGTTTCAAATTCGAGTGTGTTAATTGTTAGCATATAAGCGTACACGTTACAAACCACCGTTAAAAAGTGATGTTAGTTTGACAACATCGTGCGCTCACTGCCAATACATAGGACAAGCTTTCTTTTATCCTTGTTAATAAAAAATCATTGCATTTTTTCGAATCCCAGAGTTTCAGTTAAAATCCCGGGGAATGTCCATATTAACATCAACGTTTGCGTCATTGAACCAAAATAGGTCTACCTACTCCTCTACAATGCTTATTATCATAATTGGACTTTCCGTACAACGTTATCATCAGCTGATTAAAATTAGTATGAAGGAAAATTTTACCCTCGGAATTGACTGTCTTTCTTGAAGAAACTTGTTCAGAAAGCCACCATGACCATTGCTAACCATTGACACGTGTATATTGCTGGAAGACATCAGGCATGTTTTCCATGTCTCCTCCGGGTCCATTGTACACATGACACTTACCTAGTTCAATCTCTGGGTTGGTGTTACTCTTGGGCAGGAAAGCCGTAGTGTAGGGCACGCCGAGGTCCATCACATACCCGTGGTCTTCCACTGACGCCACTGCTGCTTGGATGAGGTTACCTAAAATACATATTATATTATATATTTATGGTTATTGTATAATGCTGGGTAGTTGGAGCTTAGCTAGGTATATTTTTGCAAATATTCGCGTTATTTAGATAATCCTACCAATATTATAAATGCGAAAGTTTGTATGTTTGCGTTATAATCTCGCAAAAACGGCTGAAGGTATTTGAATGAAATTTTGCACACAGATAAATTATAACCTGTATTGAAACATAGGTTACTTTTTATCATGCGGCCGAAGCCGTTGACAGAAGACCGGTGCTATGCTTTTTCCATTCATCATCATCATCATCATCACTTCAACTGAAAGACGTCCACTGCTGCCTCACTCAAACGTCGCCACAACGACCGGTCCTGTGCGTCTCGCATCCATCGGCTACCCGCGACCCTCAACCAGGTCATCGGTCCACCTTGTGGGAGGCCGCGCCAACGCTGCGTCTTCCAGTACGCGGTCACCACTCCAGAACTTTTCGGCCCCATCGACCATCTGTTCTGCGAGCAACGTGCCCTGCCCACTGCCACTTCAGTTTGGCGATTCTTATTTATTTATTTAAACTTCATGTACAGTCTGTTGTCAACATTATCTAACCCACCCTAAAATCAAACGACTATGGACCCTCTGCCTGTAACATTAAGGTTTCTTTAATTTATATGAGTTTATCAGACAAGTGCTCGAGGACTCGATGAACAAATACAATAATAATACAGACACGCAAATTTGATCTTAACGTTAGCATTAGGTTATATTTTATAACTATTTGTTACAATATAAGTGTAATAGCTTATTATAATGATTGAGTTCAAGTAATTCTGGTCTCGTGGTCTGTGTATAAGACTGAGAAAAACAAGTTTCGAGATCAAATCCTGCGACAAAGATATTGTTTTGCTTCCAATATAGAATTTATATTCCAAAACTATTTCTTGTATTATTGTAAAGAACTACAGACTATACATAAACTTTTTAAAATGGTAATATTTTCACATAACTTGTAATAAGTGGGTAGTTGAAAAATAAATATTCATATTCATTATAAAGCTGGTATTCAAATGCTACTATGGAGTGATTATTTAAAATACAAAATAATTAGCACGAGGAGAAGATGGCTGCTCGTGCTGTGCAAGAATAAACTTTATGATAGTATACAATATGGATAATTTTTTTTAGAATATTGCGTCTAGCATTACAACTAAGATCAAATTTCAATGCAGCTTATAAGAGTTGTGTTGGTCTTGTGGTTACTAAGGTAGTGCGATGTTCATCGTTGTCTACGTTCGAAACCAAGTTTAACCTATATTTAGATATTTTATTACACTTTTTTACATTTCTTTACTAGACGACGTAGGGTATTGTCTTTTTAAACTGGCAGTTTGTATAGAAATAAAACTAAAAAATTGCAAGTTTAAAATGTTTATTATTTCATTAAAACACTTAATAAGATAAAGTAAGTAAATGCTCATATATTTCCAAATTAAAGACTTTTTATATTAGTATGCCACATAAACATTAAAAAAGAATTACTACTTAACGAATTTATGATCTACCTCACAAAGTAAATATGTTTTACTTCGTATTCATTCTTGGTAAATATAAATTCTGTGAACTTAAAGTTTTTTAAATTACCCACCCGTTTACAAGATAAGTTATTAGGCGAAAATCATATTGGTCGTTCTTTAATATTGCAAGCAATATTGTAGAAATGAAAACAAATTAAAAAGAAACTGATGTATAGGTGGACTGTGTTTTCGAACCCACATGCTGTTCGTCGTCAATCCAGCATCAAACCGCTAAGCCACAAGAACTTGTTGGGTATACGCGAAATTAAAGATTGGGTTGTAATTATGTAGTGTGACTTAAAAGCTTTTCAACTTCAATGTTAACGAGATAATGATTAAAATAGCTTAACAAAAACATATATAATGCCGGTGGCTCCGACTATGTTGGGTGGGTTTACCTTAACGTTACGTGTTAAAGATCAAATTTGCGTGTCTGTGTTATTATTGTATTTTTGTTCATCGAGTCCTCGAGCACTTGTCTGATAAGCTCATATAAATTAAATAAACCTTAATGTTACAGGCAGAGGGTCCAAAGTCGTTTGATTTTAGGGTGGGTTAGATAATGTTGACAACAGTCTGTACAATAGTGATACATAGGCGGACTTAATGCCACAAGGCATTCTCTACCAGCTTTGGGTTACTGACTACTCTGTGGTAGGTGTACAATAACAAATAAAAAAAATGTTAAAAACGAAATTACTATACTCTATGTCTATAACCTTGGTTCTCCTGCGGATATCTTCATTACTAATTTGATCACGCAAGGAAACTGCGCCCTTTGTCATTACTGTTTCGGAGAAGGCGGAGGCTGCTTCCCATTCCCTCTCGCTCCGTACCATGGCCTGAACCAGGGCCGGGCGCGAGAGGTCGCCGCCACGAGGACACGGCGGTGCTCCACCCAAGCGGGGCAGACCTCCACCGTATACTCCACCGTGTCCTCTGGGCGATCCGCGCAGTGGTAACACCCGGATGGCTGATTTTACAATGGTCTCATAACTTTCTAAAACATTATTTTTGAAGTGAAAACTTCTTTAGGCGCGTTGGGCATTTTTGAGATGAAAAAAACAAATGAACACGCCACCGACACCGGCATCGGCACCTACACCGACACCGTAGCGGATCGCGTAGCGGATTGAAGTGAAAACTTCTTTAGACGCGTTGTGCATTTTTGTTCAAGTTTTCACTTCTGTCGCCACTCCCGGAGTGGCACTCTTTTTTTTTATTTAGGGCTGTTTTTCCCCTATCACGTGAGTTTCGGCACAGATAAAATAATACTAGCGTTTCGGTTTGGGCCGAAACTAGAAGGGGAGCCGAACAATCGTTTACGGTTTCAACTTCAGCTAAAAATCGTTTTTCGGTTGGACTCTAATAAATACACACCTTTCTGTAAATCCTTGATTGTGGTTTGCCCGTTGACATGCTGCGGCATCACAGAGAGCATGAGACTGAGCTCCTTAACCTCCAGCACTTTGACAGCGATGTACTGGCCGGGCCGGAACATCTGAGCCAGGTCTAACACTCTGTCCGTCTGAAATGAAATGGTGTGAAGTTAAGCATACTGTCGATTTGGCAAGGCACATGACTAGCAGTGGAGATCTCTCTTTCTTTTCCACGGATCCACACAAGACATAATCGTAATTAAACTTTAACTCCTATCTCTTATCCCATCCCTGCACACAAGGGCGTAACTAGGATTTTGTTAAAGAAGAATTATCAAAATCGGCCCACGTGTTTGATCTCTATAGTGCCACAAAGGACATACATACATACGTAGGCTGATAAACACATTACCCTCCCTTGCGTATGCCTAGGGGTAGTGTATAAATTCTCAACATGAGTTACCGTACCCCTGGGCACTCAGGCAGGGAAGGAACAAGGGTGGGTTTTAGTCAGTAAGAGTCTGACACGCCCTCCCGCTCTACCCAGAGCGGAAGATGTCATTGGACGATTTACCACACCGCCAAAAACGAAAAACCCTCCCTTACGTCGCGCAGTCAGGTAAAAATAATACTAACCTTGTCATTAACATAAGCCTCAAGTTCCTTGTTATAAGGTTCACTGATGTGGCAGGCCATCACCGAGCCGATCAGTCTGCACGGCAGGCTGACCACTACCTTCGTCTCATATAGGTTCTTCACTCTGCCCAGTATCAATAAACCTTCTTTTACTGTCTGTGGAAAAGAGAAAAATAACTTATTTTTAGTTGTTTACAATTTTGGAAAGCACAGAATATTAAAAGTTTAGATTACTATAATTGAAAATTTTATATTCTTTGATATTATTATTTATTCCTTTTATTTATTTTATAAACATATAAATTATAATTTTAAATATTTCTTACAAATCATACAAAACAAAACAACGGGTTGCACTCTGGGAGTGCTGGCAGAAGTGAAAACTTTAACATTAACGCTGTGCATTTTTGAATATTTTGGAATTTAATCGTCTTACGAATTTGCGATCAGGTCACGTGTCCTGACGCGAGTTTAAGAGGGAACAGGGCCTGCGAGGAATTTACAAAATAGGTATTTGAAGAAACTATTGCCATCGTGCTCCCTCAAACCTGCGCCTGTAGAGTGCGATAGGGACAGCTGCAATTCAGACCGATTTTATCACAAAATTTTTGACGAGATCGACGTTTCGTATTCCCCTTTTTTCTCGTCGAAAACTGAGCCGATTCAATTATTTTTGGCACCAAATTTTTAAGAAGAAAGAGTGTCTAGGTCCCTATTAAATGTTTCATGTTAAAATTTTTCTATTTTGTCTGGTAGTCTTCTAAGAACGGCGGTTAAAAAAGGGCCATTTTTTGTCAATTTTGGAGGGTAAAATTTTTTTTACTTATTAGTTGCTGAAAAAAAGGAAATGACAGGGACGTGTCAACAGACCTTGACTTTATGAACAAAAAAATGATTGCTCTAGAGGCATTATTCAGGAGGGGAATACATTTGTACAGAGAATCGCAGCCCCTGTTCCCTCTTAACATTTTATACTCATCCCAAGAAAAGTGCTCAACGTCGCTATAGAAGTTTTCACTTCAAAAAAAACATTTAAAATTATAAAAAAGCTACTACTACTACTTATGCAGTTGGTGGCATCAAACCTGTGGTTAAACTAAAATAACTGCATCAGACTGCTTGAAAACTGATTTGTTTGAAACTTTTTAGTTGTTTTCTAGTGTTTTTCGAAAATTTTCAATTTGTTTATGTAACGTATTTCCTTTGTAAACGTCACATGTACAATGTTTATTTCGATTTATTGCCATTTTTTGGACATATTTGTTGGAGTTGAAGTCAAAATTCGCTTCTGGCAACATTCAAAATTCATAAATTGCGTCTTAGTACTTTAGTTTGGTTACAGCACTACGTGATTTTTTTATCTGTGGATACAGGAAACGTTAACATTTGGAAGATCACTTTTCGACTGGCAGGTTTTGAAGTCACATTGCTCATTTTGCAATATTTTTTTAATCCATGTAAATCATGAGTTATAAGTGCCCAGTTCGCATATTCCTGGCGGCTGGAGCCCTATTTTTGAATGGACATTGTGCTCCAGAAATGATTTCGGTGGAATCATAAATCCAATACGGATATGAATACCATGTGTCTGACATGAATTTTTCCTTTGTTAAGAGCGGTAAGTTATTTGATTGTTGTCTCTTAAAGAGCTCAGTAGTAACGTGAAATTTATTCTTTTCAGCTGTTATCCAGCGCTTTTTATTTTTATTATAACTTTAAATTTGAAGTTTGGATGCACCCCTATCTTGGAAAGTGGACAATTCCAGACGGATGTTTCATACAGGAAGATCTGGTTTATTTTTTCCTTATTATAATTAGCATACATTTGCAGGGTATGTAATTAAAACCTTTTTCTTTTTACATTGAAAACGTGGTACAGTGCATTATTGAACAAAATTATTGACTTAACCAATAGACCAAACTTGTAAATAAGTAATCTAAATATTTGTTGAATACACAGGAGAAATAATCTAAAATGTTGTAGTTTGAATTCTCTCTGTTATCACCTTCCCTAAGATTAAAAGCCATTTTTGCCGCTGTCTTCTATCCAGGTAATTTCTGTGTTAATCTATTTATTGACGCCTGGCGCCCGAGGTTTTTTTTTATATTATTATTTTGGCGTTCAATAACCTAATTTTGTTTAACACAGGTGAAATTTCAATTTTGTTGCACACATAAGTGGTAAATCACACATTCACATGGCATTTATTGATAATCTAATTGGTGGAATCATCTCTATTTACCACAATTTAATGTGTAATGTAGGTTTTTGGATAATATACCTTTCTTGTTGAAGCATTAATAATAATAACTTTAATTCGGGTGGCATAGACCCATAGAAACCTTATTCTAGTACATATATCTTTAAATTTTTATTTGCCATGATACGCTTGTAGATCAGAAAGAATCCCAATGCCCAATCATTTTTACGCCACCCTTTTTTATGCCACTAGTAGATTTTTTTTTTATGCCACTAGTAGATACATATTTTTTTTTCTTGTATACAGGGTGTAACGGAAAGGTGTGGTCATATTTTAAGAACCGGTTCTGGCCATGGAAATGAACAACTAAAAAAAAAATTGGACTTTGCATACAAAGTGATCATCAGCTGATCAATATTTGTATGAGGGGTAAAAAAAAATTCGAGATTTTCCTCAGGTTTTCTTGAATAAAGTTGTTCATATCGATGGGCAGATGCAGTTCTTAAAATATGACCACACGTTTCCGTTACACCCTGTATACTTCGTAATTACTATACATGTCATTGTATTTAAATTGAAAAATTATAAGTGAAATCCTGTCTTGGGTACATGGCAAAGTGGGACGGTGTGATTAGATAGCAGTACAGGTTTACTTTTCTTTTTTTGTCATTGACAGGCTTAGTGCTTGACTACTATCTCATTTGATGGTAAGCGATGATGTAGTCGACGATGGAGCACGCTTGCCTAGAAGTAACCTATTCACGTTTGACAATTATTACACCTTTAATTTGGAAAAAAAAGAACAGTAGTTTTCAGGGTTCCGTACCCGAAGGGTTCAAATGGAGCTCTATTATTGGCACTCACGTGTCCGTCGTCTGTCACAAAATTTTCTTACAAAGAATTTTTTAACTTCCCATTGACCTATGAACTTGAAATTTGGTGATATTTATTATCACCAAATTATTACGATAATAGTCGATAATACATAAAGTATATGTATTATCGACTATTATCATAATAATTACTTAACTAACAAATACCAATATTTGGTACCGAGAAGCTGAAGTCAGAGTTTTTAAATTTGGTTTGTCAGAGTCTGAGGTGGTCGCAGAAGAGAGATGTGTTAAGGCGGGCCTAACTATTATATTTTAATATCAGGCAAGTCGCCAGGCAGTCCCTACCTACTGGCCGCCGGTTAGCCCCACGAAAATCGAATAAAATAACATAATAGAAATATTATTCTGTCAGCTTATTTCAATTAGAGGATTGCCTGCGCAACATGCAAGAACCTCTTCGCATTGACCGCTATCCGCTATGCTTAGACCTTCAATTAAACCCCCGGATTTAAAAGTGTCGGAGCCAAGTTGGAACCAGAGGTGTGATATTAATCTGAAGTTCAGACTTATCCAAGTTGGAGTCGAAGGTCCGGACATTTCTAGTATTTACCATGAAGGCATGAGCAACGAGCAGGTAGTATATTTACTTTACATATAAATTAATATGTGAAGCAAAAATTTTCCATCCCTTTTCACGAAAATCACATAAGCGGAGGAGTAAGCACAGTTATAGTATATATGGAGGAGTGCAGAAACCTCATATTTTTAATGAATTAAAAAAACGTTACACTACCATGTCTTTACACGTCACACAGGACACAACAGTCATGACATGGGTATATTCTTTAACAATAGAACCTTAATAACATCCAAACTTATTTAAATGAGGTTGAATTTTGACCTACGGGCAACCTAGCACATATAGATTTATAATTTGAAATATTTCTCACAATCACACAAAATAAAAACATTTAAATTATAAAAAAAAATAGTAGTCCAGTCCAAAAATTGTATTAGCGTCAGGAGCAGGATCCAAGCTACTGGTAGCTTGGATCCTGCTCCAGCTTGGGTTCCAGAGACAGCATCCTCCTAACAATGTAAGCCGTATCAAGGAGTACTATGTCCTGTATCAGGCCCTTGATCCAAAAGCGCAACAACAGGTGGTTGTTGATGCTTTTGGCTACCTGGCCGTTGGCAGTAACAACAATTAGCACAGTGACAGCCAAATCCACATTCCACATATCAACAACCCTTGTGCTAAGTCGAAGAATACTTTTATATACCGATAGCACTTTCTTTAGGGATAAATTATAACTTCCATGCAAGGCCACTTGCAAAAGACTGTTTCCTATAAATTGCGCAATAGATCGTAACAAAAATGAATATATTGGAAACGACATGTGAAATTTTAACAGTGCAATTACAATGTTAATGATAAAGGGTTTATTTATGAAGTTTAACGTGAAAATAACAAACCTTATAGCTCAAACCAAAAGCACAGTTTTTTGACGACTGGTCGATCTCTTTCGTGCCCTCGTCGGATAAGTATCCATCGTCTCCTTCGGACTTCTTCTTAGGCTTCTTCTTTTTCTTTTCTCCTTTCTCAGGAGCGCCTAAAAACTATAAAAACCAAAATTAACCGGAATATTTTAAAGCTTCTATGTTTAACTTCAATTTTATAGTACTTACGTTAGCACTTTGTTTGAAATATGTCGTTGTTGGCTTCTTTCCTCCACGGGGAAAGTATTCCTCTGTGTCTGCCATAATTATTTAATGTTTTTATTCTCAAAATCACAACTGAACTCGTACCACATCTGTTTTCGCATGAGAAATATAGGTTATCTCCGTTTAGTTGTCGTGGTTATTATTTGACATTCGTTTTTAGTTATCGTGGTAATTATTTGACATTCGGCTTTGTGATTTCCTTCGGAATGAAACATAGAAACATTGGTAACAACTTTTACAAAATTACAATATACACATACAACATACAACTTTGAAAGTCTAAAGAGCTTTCGGGATGACGGGATATAATAAATGGATTACATAACGTACAACTAAACGAACTAAACGTTACTGAATTGAAAAGTGTTGCCATTTGTGACTTTAAATAACTTCTAACACCGCGTTCCGTATCACGTCAATATCGCGATCAGCTGGTGTATTCTCAAATCAGAGCCTACACACAAAATACTTTTCTGTTAACGTTAACGCTAACGCTTCGTGCAAAATGTATGGCAGCGACATTACTGGACGTGAGTCAAGTGACAGTTCTCTCCGCAGGTAATGTCCTTGCCATACATTTTACACGAAGCGTAAGCGTTAGCATTATTATAAAAGTTATTTGGCTAAGGGGGCAGTTGACATCAATTTGATAAGCATTAGACAGTAGATTGCTCGTTAGACATTGATTATAATAGGCACTAGCACTACGGTTTTCTTATACGTCAAAGCAGCAATGTACGGCAAAGTGCCTATCAAATCGATGTCAAATGAGTTGGCGAATACGCCTGCAGCGCTTCAAAAGCCGTTCCGAGTCGCGTAAAAGCTGCAGGCACTAGCACTACGGTTTTCCTATACGTCAAAGCAGCAATGTACGGCAAAATGTCTATCAAATCGAGGTCAAATGAGTTAGCGAATACGCCTGCAGCGCTTCAAAAGCTGTTCCGAGTCGCGTAAATGCGACTGTCATTGAATTCTTGACGTCATACATGACGTCATTATCAACCACCTTGAGATAACAGTGCTGACGTTCCAAAACGATATTACTGTGCGCGTTCATCAAAAATATCAATTTACTCATTTTTTTTGGAGAGTTTCTTTCGAAATTGAATTTTTGTCTGATCTAATTAGCAATAAAGTTTATTCCTGGATTTATGTCGGATAAAAGACTCGTTATAATCAACGTTCATCGATAACCGGTGTTTATTCGGTTCTTTTTGGTTAGAAGTTCTAAGAACAGACTGACAAAACTGTCCTTGTCATAACGCTATTGAATTAACGACATGAACACGATAACACGCCGCGTTCCGAATCACGCCAACATTGCTATTAGCGACCACAGCGCTTAAGCGCGTTCCAACTCAGGTATCGTGCTAATTTTTTTATAGCACTGTAACAGGTCGGAACGGCTGTTAATGCGCTAATAGCGATTTTGACGTGACTTGGAGTGAGTTTCAGCAGTTCTTGTTGACATTTCGTTATCAAGGTTAATAGAAGATTCTTAGTTATTAAAGTGTTAGTGTTAGTGTAGGTAAAAGTGAAGCCTAAAATGGAACCACTGTACTTTAGCGTCGGTCGCGTTTTTATAGTAGGTATTTTTTATTTAGGTATTTTGGGTAGAGGATACCCTTTTAAGTGTAAATTTGAAAACCCCAAAGTGCAGAAAACCTTAGGGGCCAAGAAAAAAATTGCCAAATTTTTTTTTAAATCGGTGAGAAATGAAGGGTAAACAAGATCACGTGACGGGTCTAAAGTCTATTTCTAAGCAATAATACGGTCAATGACATGTTCAACGTTAAGATTAAAACCCCAAGGTCAAGGTCAGGTCAGGTCAGGTTAATCGCATTTTTTATTTTATTATAATGAACCTTCTAACCTAACCTGTCCGAGTCGGGGTGCCCTAAGTCCCAATGTATGTATGCATGTCGATGGAGTCCCGTGTCGACGGAGCCCCACTTCGCGGGGCTCCTACTTCTGAGTGGTTTATAAAGAAATAACCACGAAGGGGATGGCGGGGTCTGTTCGCTCGCTTCGCTCGCTCTCTTGACCCCGCCATCCCCTTCTAACCTCACCTGTCCGAGTCGGGGTGCCCTAAGTCCCGAGCTCGCTTCGCTCGCTCTTGCAGCCTAAATTGTCATTGCCACTAGCTCAATAGAGTCCAACACTTGCACGACACTTAGCACTTCATCGGGGACCCAGTGGTCTCAATCAATCTTAGTTACAAACAGGAGTACGATAGACGCTCTCGACTGTGAAAACATACGACAAGTAAGAGTAACAACTGTCAAACGTTTTTTTCGCGGTAATTATAATTACATTCGATTACGTTTCGTTACTCACGATCTCTATAGTACATAAAAAATAGTACAACTTTTTAAAATTTAATTTTATTATATTTGCTTTCATAATTGAGTTCATGATGGTAGCAGATATTTAAAAATGAATTAAAGGTAAAAACTCACAATATTTACACTAAAAACCATTAAAATCCATTGTCGATTTGTCTAAACGTAAAACGAAACGACCTAGGAATGAAATTCGTACATTATCTGTGGCAAAATGTCAATTTTATTGGAATTTTCTGAAACTTTCGGAATTTTTTTCTCAAAAATTAGACGTCTCCGCAGTGTAATATTTTACGAAAGTGTTTTACTTAAATAGATGTGCAAGCAGTAAAATTGTGAAGCCCCGCACGAACCGACGCTAAAGTACAGTGGAGCCATTCGCTCTAGCGATGATGAAGATTTCGACCAAAGCAATACATCATCGTCATTAGACGATGATGCAGAAGACATTGCCCACATATTAATTACAATGAGGAACAGTAGGGCTCATGTTCAACCTATTCTCTGAAATAATTAAAGGATACGTTGAAAACGTCGTATGAAAATACAAATCGCAAACATTCAAAATTAATTTCTGGTTATTTAAATATAATCAAATAGATACATCTTTGGTCTGAGCATATCATTATCAATGCCCTAATTTTTATCCATCAATGCTTTCATATTTACATAATGTATCCGGAAACCTTTCAATTTGTTATAGTTTGTAAGTTTTCGACAAATAAAATTGGATTCGTCGATTTTGCACAACGTTATTGATTAAAAAGAATTTTTTATCTGACATTTCTACTGAAGCAGTTTCTAAAAATTAAGAATATGTCACTATGTAAAGCCTAACAAACCATTCATCATCATTCTCCTGCCCTTATCCCAATTTATTTGGAGTCGGCGCAACATGTCTTTTTCTTCCATACTCCTCTATTATTCGTCATCTCTGTAGTCACCCCCTTTTTACCCATATCTTCTTTCTTTCTTTTTCTAACAAACCATTGAGATAGGAAAAATATATTTATATGTAACAAACACACCAAACAATATTTGCAAAACGTCAGAGATGTCACTTTTGACAGGCCGCTCACCGCAATCTCAAGATGGCTTCGATAATGACGTCATGCATGACGTCAAGAAATCGTTGATGGTCGCGTTTACGGTAAGTCGGAACGGCTGTTGACGCGCTAATAGCACTGTTGGCGTGACTCGGAACGTGGCGTAAATCGGAAAGCCTATTGGCGCCTTTCATTAATATGACATTAGTGACCACATCACTATAATCCGCCGCATTTTTTTTGCCGGGAGAGGTGGAATTCCTTTTCAAAATTTAAGACTTACTGAAAATCGTCCACGGCCCGCGGGTGATACTGATGCATTGTGCTCAGCACATTGTTGAGGCAATCCTTAGAATCTAAGTATAGTAGGGACGCCTTACGCCTTTAGATTGAAAACAAAATCTTCAGTATTTCGGGACTCATCTATTCAGGTCGTTGAGGTTCTCGTTTGCATTCACACGGTTGGTATGGTATAATTGCGATGCTTCTTCTTCTTAGCGTGTCGATGACATTAATACAGTATTTGTAAATTCCTTGTCTGGCCCAGCATTCGGCCTGAGTGCGGAGTGTTGTAGTGCTGAGACAAAGCGAAGGGTACAAGTTTACACCAAATCAAAATGGTCGAATGATATTTATAACTAGAAGTCCTAAATTCCTGTTTGACATATGCCACCCATAGTTCTCTTGAAAATATTATCATCCTCCAGTGAGCGCACATGGCATACGACTTTGAAAAAACTCCGGTGTCACCGTGTGTTGGCCCATCTTGAGTGAGCTCTTTCTTATCTTAATCTGAGGTAAAAATCTACTATTTTAGTAAAATACGTCCTACTGTCATCATGACATCCCAAAATTTGACACTAACGGAA
This sequence comes from Polia nebulosa, assembly GCA_951329385.1. NCBI lineage: Eukaryota > Metazoa > Arthropoda > Insecta > Lepidoptera > Noctuidae > Polia > Polia nebulosa. Next base: position 30,251,777 of record OX589602.1, on the reverse strand, counting down.
CGTGACAGTGGTCAGACATCCCATCTGATGAAATATCTGCGACAAATTACAATACGGCAAAATAGAAAATCTTATAGACTGACAAGTGACAACACTGACAACGTCTTCTCATAATTTGTCTTTTACAAAATCGTGGTACGCGAAAGAGACGGCAAGACATTTTAACTGATATGAGTACTGATGACATGACGTTCTATGTTTCTGTAATTTTGTCGGTTGGCATTAAAAGTTGCTGTCACATCACAACTTAGCAAGTTAAACTTACATCACGCACGCCACACACCTGACACCGGTATGTAGTTAATTTGCGTACCGTATCTCTTAATTAATTATCTCTCACCTAATATTTGGCATTATAAATTGTTGCTATTCGTTACTAATGTCAGTTGAACTGTCAATTTCATTGTAAAAACATTGCTTTCTTTGATTGATTACTTATAATAGTCACATTTTGTAACAAGTGCTCGTATCGGTAAGTTTATAGTAACATCGATTGTAATTGATTTTTATGAGATAAAAATCATTGCATATGATTAGACTGCTCCAAAAAATATGATGAACGAAACATATGTGAGCGTAACGAATTTATCTAACAAAATGATTACTTTTGACTGATAAAAAGTGTATTTTTCTGTGAAAACTCACATGTGATTTGATAACTCTATCCAATAAGATATTGAAGAGAATTATATCTAGTACTGAGATAAACTCGTTTTTACCCGTTAAGGAAGCTTCTTTGCAAGTAAAGTGCTGCATTATTTGTGTTTTCCGTTTTGCAGAAAATGAAAATTGTGATCTTTGGCTCCACCGGCATGACTGGCCTTTGCGCCATCGCTGCCGCTTTGAAAAAAGGTAAATTATGTATAGTTTTCATTTCAAAATAAATTAAAATGCCACTTATTCCACTATAATTATTATGGTATATATGGTTGTGATTTCGGCTCAACTTTACAATAAGGGATCCCGAGTAGACTCTTCAATTTTTTGTTGTGCAAAGTACTTGTTATCTTGAGTAATTTCACGAAGTTTCAAGTTTAGGAAATAAATACTTTCGGAGATAAAAAATATCAAACTTTGATAAAATGACCTCAAATTTCGCACTATTTTATCACTTTTGACGTAACTTTGACAGGTAGGGTTGCTAATTTAGGGAGTTATAATAATGCGTTTTGATTTTGCAAATTATAAGTTGACACGTAATTTGTTTTTTTTTTTAAATTTGCTTTAAATTTAGTTATTTTATTTGAGTTTAATAATTTCTCAGTGATTTCTGTTTTTTTGGTGACCAACTACGAAAATTTTGATTTATTGACAATCTAAAGTTATTATTTTTTATTCTGATGGTATCTGCTACAGGTGAAACGAAACGCAAAATTTTGTTGGCGGCGTTATAACGGCGCCAACTAAATTTTGCGGACTACTCATATAAATAATATATGATTTGTTAGTTGTCATGTTATTCAATGTCTGTACTCGCGTTTGAGAGCATTTGCCATCTGAAGCTGCGAAGGTGAGCGCAAAGAGTACTATAAGTATACGGGTGAGCGTTACCTATTACACTACACACTAAACTTAACACTCACTTAATCTTCACTAAGTAAAAAACAATGACAACTTAGGATGCAAGAGCGAGCGAAGCGAGCTCGGGACTTAGGGCACCCCGACTCGGACAGGTTAGGTTAGAAGGGGATGGCGGTCAAGAGAGCGAGCGAAGCGAGCGAACAGACCCCGCCATCCCCTTCGTTTATAAAAAAATAACCTTTTTTATAAACCACTCAGAAGTAGGAGCCCCGCGAAGCGGGGCTTCGTCGACACGTGGCTCCATCGACATGCAAACCTAAAACATTATAATAAAATAAAAAATGCCTTTGCCCTTCGACGAATGACCTTGACCTTCGGCTTTTAGGGTGTTAATCTTGGCTTTGAAGATGCCATTGATCGTATTATTGCTTGAAAATAGTCTTTACACCCATCACGTGATCTTCTTCACCCAAAAACATAACCTCAAAATTAGATTTTTAAAAATTCATAAAAAAAAACTGCATTTCCTAAACTTTTCCCCCACGGGGAGGGGTCTACCCCCCTCCCCTCCCCCCTCCCAAATATATACATATATATATACCCTTATTGTAAAGTCCTTCCCTCTTTCGAATTTATCCGTGACCCAGACAGGCATCTGCCCTAGAGGACCCCATCAGTTGTTGCGGACATCACTTTGAGGCGTGGGTGAAACACTAAATGCCGTCGACTCAGGTCCCTTGTATTATGGTCATTATTTCTTAAAATTAATTTGCATTGCTAATGACGATATTATTTATTTAAATGGTCTCAAACTTAAAGTAAATTAAAGGCCTTTTTTAGGGTTCCGTACCCGAACTGTAACCAATGGGACTTTATTACTAAGCCATCTCTAAAAATTTTCACAGAATTTCTATTTCTGTTGCAGCTATAACAAAAAATATAAATACATTAAAAATTAAAGGGGGCTCCCCTACTAGAAACTTGTTTTTTTTGCTCGATCTTAATAGTGGCAACAAGTAGACGCGTATTATTCTTGTACGATGGTACGGATCCCTTCATCCCTCCATGCGTGAGTCCGACTCGCATGCACTTTGCCGGCTTTTTGAAGTGAAACTTCTTTAGAATCGTTGTGATTTCAAACCGGATGCAACGGAAAAAACGACAGGTAAGAGACACAAATACAAAAATGTGTAGGATGAAGCCAGGAAAGAATGAGACAGAAATATACATACTATTTTATATTATCGGTCTCTCCTCTTTGTCCCATACTTCGTAGCGTCCCCACTCCCGTCTTCTAAGCATAGTCGCCTGTAATTTGTGAGCCAGAGCGAGAGAGCAGATGTCGGTGTGTATGTATATTGCACACTGTTTAATATGTGCTTGTATTTGAGCATTTAACATGTGTTAGTGTATGTGAAAACTACGTTATATATATTCATCTCATTCTTTTGTAGATTTACTGAAGTTTCACTTCTATCGTGTGTGAATCGCACACACACCTTTTTTTTTTTTCAATAATCAAATAAAAGGAAGTAGTACTTGTACGAGTTTTTTTAAACAATTATATTTTACTAGCTACCCCGCCCTGGCTTCGCACGGGTTTTTTTTTTTTATTGCCATTTTTTTTTTCGATCACTCAAAATTTTCATAAACCTTGTCCTGACAATTAGGAATACAAAAAAAAAAATTGGTTGTCTGTAAAGTTGGTTTACGGACGATAGTTTAACGTGACAACGTCATAACAAAACATTGATGAAATATAGATGCGGCGTTTCGTACAATGAGCGTAACGGGACACTTTTTCGTGCATGCAGCCGGCGTTCATCGATTTATTAGACGTTGTCACGTCAAAAAGAATTAACCAAATATGTGCAGGCATTGATTGATGATTGTTGATTGAAGTGATTGCCTTACATACATTCAGCAATTCATTTTTATTTATATATTTTATATAGACATAGATGAATAAATTAAAGGCCTTGCGTTATTAATAAGTAATTGTTAAAAAAGCGATCAAGTACTACTTTTCCCCATCGCGACCGATTTTTTTTTTTTTTTTTGGGGGGTGGGAAATCATCCTATGACTTCTTCCGCTCTAGGTTGGAGCGGTAGGGTGTGTCAGACTCTTACTGACTAAAACCCACCCCTGTTCCTCCCTGCCTCGAGTGCCCGGGATTCGTGAACCAAGGTCATTATTACCAGAAATAGAATCACAAACGTTCAACGAGCAACTAATATGAAAAAAAAAACACTTTGGTCTCGTCGCAAGCGCTACTGCTGAGCGTGAGGTCCCGAGTACGATTCCCGGGTCGGACAAAAAGTGTTATTGGGTTTTTCCACTAGGAATTACTCTGTAGCAGCCCGGCGTTTAAAAATTGGTGGTGTGTATAGTTGTAAACCAGCGGCTTGAAAGCCGGTAGTTAGGTACCGAAACAAGCGGCTAGAAACGAATAACCAGCCGACTTAAGCATCGAAAAACAATTGATTTTTATTACATATTTTATTCTTCATCATCTTCCTGCCCTTATCCCATGTTACTTGGGGTCCGCGCAACACGTTTTTTTCTTCCATTCTGTCCTGTGAGCCGTCACGCTATCACTAACTCCCTTTTCTTTCATATCACTCCTCACAGAATCCATCCATCTTTTCTCTGGCCTGCCTCTCCCTCTCCATCCATCCACATTTATATTATACGGAACACCGTTTATACCTACTAATTTACTTAATTCAGAGACAAACAGGAAACACCCACCACCCACCCACTTCTCCTTCTTATTTGACTTCGCATTTTCAGTTTCTGTGCTTGACTCACGCTAAAAATCTTCGTTCAACCAATAATCGTCTTTTGCGATGTCCCTCTCACCGCTCTGGGTTTGTCCATTCTTCTTCCATGTCCAGGCGGTCTCTTTATGGAATGCGCTCCCTCCGAACATCAACATCATTCTCTTTTAAGGGCCTTCTCGCGGTCCAGTGGCGCCCTCATTGAATAAAAAACCGTAGCATAGCATAGAAAAACGGCCGTTTCTGACACTTTTGCCTACTACATTGGATACGAAACATTTTGAGACCTGTTTTAACAACGTAAAAATTCTTTATCCTCTTTGTAACAAACGTGAAGTTGGATTTTTTAATATTTATTTTCTGTGATAAGCTACGATTTTTTATTCAATGAGGGCGCCACTGGACCGCGAGAGGGGCCTTAAGTTGAAGGCGCGTGAACACATTCGCAAGGAGTTGGAAAAATCGTCACAACGCTGATTCGTTGTTTCTCATTTACATTTTTAATTTTGTTGTATGTATGTATTTAAGTATGTATTCATTATCGTATTTTTTTTCCGTTTATTCTTTCCCTTAAGTTGCACCTGCCACGTTCCGTCTCTGCACCACCCTAAGGTCGACTGGTAGAAAATGCCTAAGGCATTAAGTCCGCCATTGTACAGTTATTCTTACACAATTGTTAAAACAATGTTTGTGTTTAGGTGGTGGTGTATGAAAATTATAAGAATCCTAAACGTAGCTAAATTAGTCACTATTACTAGGTATCTGTCCATACTTATTTCATGGATAAATATCTATTTCCAAAACATCTCTCACAAATAAATTATTAAAATATGTACTTAGTCCTATTTCACTGCTGTGTCACATTTTGTACGAGAATGTTGTGTGTTTAACACATAATACAAATGTAAAGGTCATTGTAAGTCGTAAGTCTATTTATGTTAAATGTATCCTATTTTTATATAAAAAACAAAGTCGTTAGTTACACTATTTATAACTCAAGAGCGGCAGGACCGATTTTAATGATTTTTAAATTGTTGGATTCGTCTACGTCCCGAATAGCAGAATAACTATTAAAACATTGGGAAATCTTACGATAAAAAAAAATTATTAATAAAAATTATTTTCTCATGCATTTTGTATGAAATGGCTTTTTTAACGCGTTAGTTACCGGAGAAACAGACAATAGAAAATCTATTGTTACCCGACGCGTATGTCTCGTTTTTTTTTTAACTTTTGATCACTATCTTACCTGATGGTAAGCGATGATGTGATCGAAGATGGAGCACGCTTGCCTAGAAGTAACCTATTCACTCTTGACTAAAGATTCCCAGGTTGTAGTTATCAGGAAACACAGACTCCGGCAGGGAATTCCACTCCCTAGCTGTACGCACAATGAATGTGTTCCCAAAACGTTTTGTGCGTGTGGATGGGATGTCCACCATGTACCGGTGGCGCATCGCCGTACCTCGGATCGGATTTATTTACTGATTCTGAGAACGAAGTTCGCCGGGTCAGCTAGTCCTACTAATATTATAAATGTGAAAGTTTGTGAGTGTGTATGTTTGTTACTTCTTCACGCTCAAACGGCTGGACCGATTTGGATAAAATTTAGTATGTAGATAGCTTATAGCCTGGATTAACATATAGGCTACCTTTTATCCCGGTCTAGGCGGGTAAAACCGCGGGGCGCAGCTAGTAGTAAATAAATCAGAAGAGGAACAACAAAAACAAAAAAACTAAATCTTGTGAATATGTCAATGAAATGTAAGCAACCGTTTCCAGCCGCTAGTTATCGCTAGAAATGATAGTAAGTCAAATAAGACTTCTAACTTCTAGGCTAGAAATTTTTAAAGAGCTCTGTTGTCTGTCTCCGAAAGCCATCATCAGATCTATAATATGAAATTTAAATGGGATCATTTCGGAACAAACCCCTTTCGAACAAAAAAAGAATTTTGCAAATCCGTCTATATATGACGGAGTTCTGCCCGAACATACATAAAAAAAAAATACAAACATCCAAAATGATAAACTCCTTCTGTTTGAAGTCGGTTATTTAAAAAAGAAACAAATAGACAGACATTAGAATTTTTACTATACAGGGTGTAACGGAAAGGTGCGGTCATATTTTAGGAACCGGTCCTGCCCATGGCTATGAACAACTTTCTCTAAGAAAATATAGAAAATTCCCAAAAAAAAAATTGGACTTTCCATACAAAGTTCATCAGCTGATCAATATTTGTATGGGAGGTAAAAAAAAATTTTGTGAATTGCGTCAGGTTTTCTTGAAGAAAGTTGTTCATATCGATGAGCAGATGCAGTTCTTAAAATATGACCACACCTTTCCGTTACACCCTGTATAATCGGTAAATATGAGAAGTGAACAAAATAAAGGCTCCCCCACACAGGTGCGTTATTATCGGTCGATAATATCGCATGCGTTATTGCGATATCTGTTTTCAGTACATTTTGTATTAGGATGGTCATGTAGTTACACACTGCTGCGATAATAACGCCGCAATGGAAGTATAGGAAGTTATCGCAATACCGCATGCGATATTATCGACCCATAATAAAGCGCCTGTGTGGAGGAGCCTTTAATATGGTGGGTTGGTTAACTTGAACTTCAAGTGCCTTATATGCAAAACAACTTGCAGTTCTGACAATCCCAAGTCAACTCAACTCCATTGTGTCCCACAATGTTGATTGTTTGTAAGATTCTCACAATGTAGCAATTTGTTCTTAGAGTGAGTAAGTAGCTGATTGAATGAAAAAAATGAAAGTTATTTTGAAAGAAATAAAAACGTTTATTAACGGTAAACATGACGCAAAAGACAGAGAAACACAACAGAAAAGAAAAAGCTGGGGGAAAACATGCGTCACATCCACGCAAAACGGCCATCGCTCAGCTTAGTGCTGTGACCCTATGCGAGACAGAAAGCGTTAGTTTTCAGCGACAGCCGGCGCTGACGTCATGACGTCGACCGGCATTTTGCATTTTTAGTTATTTTTTCGTAGTCGGTTGTTTTTTTTTTAACACTTTTATTTATTATGCTTTTTAGAGTTCCCCATACCCAGAGGGTAACCAACGGGACCCTATTACTATGACTCCGCTGTCCGTCCATCTGTCAGCGGGCTGTATCTCATGACCCATGATAGGTAGACTGATAAAATTTTCACTGGATATGTATTTCTGTTACCGCTATCGCTTTAACAACAAAAAGTAAAAATAAATTAAAAATTAAAGGGAACCCCCGTTTAATTTATTATGGATCATGATCATGAGATACAGCCCAAAAAAACACGTTTCTAGAAACGTGTTTTTTTTTTGGGTTTAGTATCAGTTTATGGTACGGAACCCTTCGTGTGCGAGTCCGACTCGCACTTGGCCGGTTTTTTTTTAATTGTTTCGGTAGTTTTGAAAATAAATGGCCAATTTTTATAACATAAACAACAACATTAAAACTATTTATTTTGAAATTATGAAAACAAAAATATTTGAGACCCTCAAATTTGTGTTTTATCAAGATAATGAAATCGCTGATGTATTTGTATTCGTTCCAAAGGGGTAGAAGTACGAAGTTTACGTTAAAATGACAAAACGGTTAAACCTTTTTGTAATGCTGAATAATCAATAGATCACTTCATTGAAAAGCATCTACTAATGTTTAAATAATGATCCTTGACACATATATTTTCGTCAGTTTCGGTTTAACATTGTTTAAATTATGACGCTGATCAACTGTTTTACCTACTTGCTCGAAAAATTACCGGCCAAGTGCGTGTCGGACTTCGCACATCATCATCATCATCATCACCATCATCTTAGCCTTCTATTGTCCCCACTGCTGGGGCACAGGCCTCCTCTCTGTGAGAGGCGTACTTCGCACAGTCGCGGATAAATTCGTAACTGAGTTACCGCGCCCCTGGGCACTCAGGCAAGGAAGGAACAGGGGTGGATTTTAGTCAGCAAGAGTCTGACACGCCCTCCCGCTCCACCCAGAGCGGGAAAAGTCATCTGATCTGATGATTTCCCAAAAACTAATTGGGTTTCGTAACCCAATGAGAGCCCTTTTTGATGTTGTGCAAAAAGAGTACCAAGCCATTTTTAAGTCTAAAACTATAGACGTTACGGGTACCTCCATTGGCTTCAACCAATGGGCCACTGCTGGTATATATAAAAGTAGAGCGAGACTATACGAGTTATACGGTTTAAAAAGATATAGGTTCGATACTCCTTTTCTAGAGTATGTTAAAAAATATTCTAAATTGTTTAAGAAGATTTGTGTTGCTGCTAAATCAAAATTCTTAAGCGAGACAATTAAAAATTCTGATAATAAAATAAAAGCCACTTGGAAAATAATAAATAATGAAACGGGAAAGTCGGTTAAAAAAGTAAATCAGCTAGAGATTCTATTCGAAAACAAATTAGTTAGTAAACCAGCTGACGTAGCTCAGGCATTTAATGAGTTTTTTGCCAACATACCTATAACTACAACTCGCTTCTTAAATTCATCCCCGTCTAAAGCTGAAAGTCTTTTGAACGGTAGTGTACCTAAGTGCAATCAATCATTTAGTTTTGAGCATGTAACACCACTTGACGTAGTTAACGTTTTTAACTCTCTAAAATCAAAAAACACAGGTGATTACTGGGGCATCTCAATTAAACTTTTGAGTGATATAATAGGCATCGTAGCGCCTTATCTTGCTGTAACTTTTAATAAATGCGTGGACTCAGGAACTTTTCCTGATCTCATGAAGTGTAGTAAAGTCATACCTCTATTTAAATCAGGCAATAAAAATTATATAGGCAACTTCAGGCCTATTTCCATCCTGCCTGCATTTAGCAAAATTTTTGAAAAGTTAATACTGAAGCAGTTGCTAACATATTTTAATGTAAATAGCCTCCTTCATAATGATCAATATGGCTTTACAAAAGGTCGATCGACTACAGATGCGGGTGTTGCTCTCCTAAAACACATATTCAACGCATGGGAGAACTCGCAAAATGCTATCGGAGTTTTCTGTGACCTCTCCAAAGCTTTTGATTGCGTACACCATGACACGCTTTTGCGTAAGCTGCGTCATTATGGTCTCCAAAACGAAGCTCTAAATGTAATTGATTCATATTTATGTAATAGGTTCCAATGTGTAGATATCAATGGTTTTAAGTCTTCCGGGCTACCAGTTCATTTAGGTGTGCCTCAAGGCTCGATATTGGGACCATTCTTGTTTTTGGTGTATATTAATGATTTACCATCACCATGGATCATCATGGGTGACCATCTTTACATACCGAGACTCCTCCGTGCCTCGGAAAGCACGTTAAGCCGTTGGTCCCGGCTGTCAATTGTGGATCTTTGACAGTCGTTACGGGTCGTCAGAAGCCCGAAAGTCTGACATCCAGTCTTACCAAAGGGTATCGTATTACCCAGTAACTGGGTTGTGGAGGTCAGATAGGCAGTCGCTCCATGTAAAGTACTGGTATTCAGCTGCATCCGGTTAGACTGGAAGCCGACCCCAAGATAGTTGGGAAAAGGCTAGGCAGATGATGATTAATGATTTACCATATTTTTTAAAGGGTATCTGTGACGTAGTACTGTTTGCAGATGATACCTCTCTTATCTTTAAAGTAGATAGGAATAGAAATGATTTTGATAACGTAGATAGCGCTCTCTCAATGGTTACGGATTGGTTTACGACAAATAACTTGGTTCTTAATGCTAAGAAAACTAAATGTATAAAGTTTGCCTTACCTAATGTTATAAATCTAGGACCTAATGTCATCTTAAATAAAGAAGTGCTTGAAACTGTGGACTCGGCAGTTTTTTTTGGGTATAACTGTTGATTCCAAACTTCAATGGGGCGCACATATATCAGGCCTATCAGGAAGGCTCAGTTCTGCCGCCTACGCCGTCAGAAAAGTTAGACAATATACTGACGTTGACACAGCACGGTTAGTCTATTTTAGTTATTTCCATAGTGTTATGTCTTATGGTATTCTTTTGTGGGGTAAAGCTGCGGACATACAAAATATATTTGTTTTACAAAAACGTGCTGTACGAGCAATCTATAGGTTAAGGTCAAGAGTTTCTTTACGAGAAATTTTCAAAGAGATTGGAATTCTCACGGTGGCATCTCAATTCATTTTTGCAAACATATTATACATTAGACAAAATATACATTTGTACAAAAACACCAGTGATATCCACAATTTTAACACCAGAAATAAGTATAAACTTCATGTTCCTTCCCACCGTGTTCGTAGGGTTCATGGTTCGTTTGAGGGTCTCGGTATCGAATTTTACAATAAGCTACCCCGTTCTTTTCTTGACTTGCCTTTTAATGCATTTAAAACTAAAATTAAATCTAGTCTCTGTTCGAAAGCATACTATTCCATCAACGACTACTTAGAAGATAATAATAGTTGGTCGCTGTGTTGAACGCAAGACAATGTTACACTTGATGTTCTTTCTCCATATTTAGCTTATGGTTATAACAGATTATATGAGTTCATATAATAATTGTCTACCAAATTTAGTGTGATGGCCCTAGTTCATCACTTGTGGCTTCGAATCACAGCCCTTTGATAGTTTCAATCTTTGTTCTTGTAAGCAGGCACACCAGTTATGTATGGAGGCTTCTTTAATTTGGTTTAGTGTTTATGCTTGAGTTGGTTTTTAATGGCATGATTGAGTGTGCTAGCTGGCAAGTGGCGGATTATTTTATTTAATTTTATGATTATATTTTAGACGGCATATATTTATTTTTCTGTTTTACATAATGTTAAGATTGTTGCTTAGAATTATATAGATTCAAGTTCTTAAAACTTAACAGACAGATGTGTTGCTGGGGAGTTTGTTGGCCACTTCTTCTTCACAGCTAAAACACTAGGAAGTGGTGACGGGCGGGCGTTTTTTGGGGGACTGTCTTTATGTAGAACTTTGACGTTCAAAAGTGCTGGTTCTCAGCCTAGTTTGAATAAATGACTTTTGATTTTTTTTTGATTTTAACAAATGTATTTTTGACTATTTTTATGGCTTTGGGTGGAGGAGCTCGTGGCTAAGTATTAACAGCCGCACGATTCGATCCATCAGGTCGCTTGCCGGGGTTGGTTTATGGATGGGTGACCATCTTTACATACCGAGACACCTCCGTGCCTCGGAAAGCACGTTAAGCCGTTGGTCTCGGTTGCCAATCGTGGATCTTTGACAATCGTTACGGGTCGTCAGAAGCCCGAAAGTTTGACATCCAGTCTTACCAAGGGGTATCGTATTACCCAGTAACTGGGTTGTGGAGATCAGGCTTTGGGTCAACAATAGATGCTATGCTATACTGTGAATTTAAGACTAACTCCAACCGTTTGACTGTAAAACCTGTGTGACAGACGACGGACAGACGGACACGTGAGTGACAGCAATAGGGCTCCGTTTGGACCCTTGGGGTACGGAACCCTAAAAACGACTCGAAAAACACCGCTACAAAGCGGCCAAGTAAGAGTCGGACTCGTACACGTTGGGTTCCGAAAATATAAAGGTGCCGAGAAATGCACGTTTCTTTTATTTTATTTAATTTTTATTCAGATCAGTTGATGGTAATTTTGTAACTTAGAAACTTTTTTTAGTACTAAACATACAATTTCAAAGGACAACACTGATCTCATCCAGAGGTCGGAATTAGGTAGTTATTTATGTAAGTACTTTCATCGAAATGTTGATATTAATATGGATCTTTCCGGGATTTCTAATGGGCAATCCCGTGTGGCCAACAATATTACAAATAAATAATAATAAAATTCTCTATTGTTTTCTTTTGTTCTCACAAGCTATGTTGTGTGAACTACAAATGTGGCAACATCGCGCGTGTGCACATTGGAATTTTGCAACTTCGGACATCTGATGTCGTTGATGCAAATTTGGCAACGTCGCGCGAGCAGTGGTTTAAATTGTGTAAAAGTAAATAGCTTTTTATTTAATAAATCACGGGATTTTTCTGCTCTTTAAAATTAATCTCGGGATTTGAAGCATATCCACTGTATTCTTTCGCTGTATGTTACACCGTATAAACATTACATTCAGTAAGATTAATAAATAAATTATCGGTAAACAAATATAATTATCTAGTAGGTATAAAGATGAGCTGATAATTAGATATTTATAGAATTATGTTAAATAGATATAAAATTACCTAATATGCCTTACCTACACCAACTTTTCACTACGTCGTGTAAACACTACTTGGCAACTTGGCATGACATAGTGTATTTGTTATCGCTCACACCGCGGATCGCGATAAGATCTTCCCTGACATAAAAAAAATTTGAACGGTTTAAGGTACTTGAGAAAAAAAAATTGGTTGCCTGTAAAGTCGGTATACGGGCGAAAGTTTTACGTGACAACGACTTTGAGTGGTAAAATAATTTTAATGTTGCCCGAGTGGAAGGGACGCGTGCCTCTCACTCGCTCTCATTGTGAGCGCATAACGTGAGCGGAGCGTAACGCAGTTTCTTGAAGTGTCACCCGGCAAACCAATTTATAAGACGTTGTCACGTCAAAAACCCTTCCTATATTTATCTAGTTAGATAAATACAGGTTTAACGTATTAACTCGATATCAACGCCCGCCGAATTGCTAGCCTGACGGTTTTCTATCTCTTACATTTTGGGGAGTGTGCGTCGGAATTGCATAGTTTAGTGCCGCCAAACCCGTTCCATCATCGGACCACTAGACGTACGGCGATCCACACGTACAAAACGTTTTGGGAACACTTTCATTGTGCGAACAGCTAAGGAGGAATTCCCTGCCAGAGTCTGTGTTTTGTTTCCTGATAGCTACAACCTTTTTTTTTTGTAGCTGGGAGGCTAAGTCAAGAGTGGATAGGTTACTTTTAGTAAAGCGTGCTCCATAATTTTCTGGAAATCGTGTTATTCCCGCTGTTCTTTTCTGATTAATTTCGTTGCGGGACCCAAGACAGTTTAATCGTTTTTCCGAGCCTCGTCGAGCTTCATTGCCTCGGCTTTTTTTTTCTGGTGCTCGCCACTGTTGATTCTGGCTTACAGGAGTTAGTGGTTCGGAAACAGAGTGGCGGGCTTTTACAAAACAAAAAGTGTGCTCCATATTCGACCATCACGCCAATTGATTCGTCTTAATTGCGAGTGCTAGTAAAGACATGACAGTAAACAAAATACAATACGGCGACAACCAGACGCCATATTAAGAAAAAGAAAAAAATTAAACTCGACGATATGGGGTATCAAAATAAAGAATTCGAAGAGGCGATTCCAAAAATGTAACTCACTAAACTGTAGAAAATAAAATAAAAAAATATTTTCAAAAACCCGACTGTAAAAAACAACAAAAAAGTTCAAAAAATGACACTTTTCAAGCATTCTGATGCAGTTGGTGGCATGAAATCAATTGGACTAAAGTAACTGCCACCAACTGTATCAGACTGCTTGAAAAGTGACTCGTTTGGAACTTTTTAGTTGTTTTTACAGTCGGGATTTTTTAGAATATAATTTATGTTATTAGGACGTCTAAAAATAGCCTAGTAAAAACTACATACATGCATGACGAGTCAAAAATAGTAGCAATTCATTCTAGCCCAATTAAACCTGCATATTTATCTATCTGATCAGGTAAAATATGATATTTATTTTGTTTGTGTGCGGGGATGGGTTAATCCAATAACTACATAATATCGATAATCTACAGGATGACTTTAAAACCGACAATCTTTTAAGGGATTAAAACCACATACTCATGAAAATGGGCAGGGCACATTGCTCGCAGAACAGATGGTCGACGGGGCCGAAAAGGACTAGATTGGCGACCGCGTACCGGAAGACGCTGGAAGGCCTCCCGCAAGGCGGGCCGATGACCTGATTAGGGTCGCGGGTAGCCGATGGATGCGAGACGCCCAGGACCGGTCGTTGTGACGACACTTGGGGGAGGCCTACGGCCAGCACTGGACGTATTTTGGATGATGATGACCTGAACGATGAAAAAGATCAATTTGTAAAATGGATCCATATCCGAGTCATGAAAAAGAAATTGCTGTTCCCTATCTCTCGGGTGTCTTTAATTTAATTTATTAAATTTCATATCCGTCCACGGCTTAGGTACTACAAACACTTTAAAAATAGTGACACATTCATTGTACGTACAGCTAAGGAGTAGAATTCCCTGCCGGAGTGTGTTTCCTGATAGCTACAACCAGGGCGTCTTTAAATTAAGAGTGAACAGCAAGCAAGCGAGCTCCATCGTTGACCACATCATCGCTTACCATGGGCAGATAGTGGTCAAACGCGAGCTTATAAATGTAAAGAAAGAAAAAGATAATTTTCAAAACGTGCAATTTAGATGAGGTGCCTTAAACTGAACAGCCGTTTTTGTTCTGTTTTGACATCCTACGAGTTGATCCCATAATAAAAGTTGTTTACAATGGGTACTGCCACCCTCTGAAATATCGCAAACGAGCCTCCCTTTTTATTTGGAGGGTGGTAAGTCAACGGATGAGTTCTGGAGCGGGAGAGCCATGTCAGAATTTTTTGGGTGGAACGGGAGGGCGTGTCAGACTCTTACTGACTTAAACCCACTCCTGTTCCTTCCCTGCCCTAAGCGCCCAGGGGTGCGGTAACTCTGTTACGAATTTACCCGCGACCCCGCGTAGATACAAAATACGGGGTGTAACGGACGGAAAGGTGTGGTCATACTTTAAGAACCGGTTCTGCCCATGGAAATGAACAACTTTCTCTAAGAAAAAATAGAAAATTCCCAAAAAAAGAAATTGGACTTTCCATACAAAGTTATCATCAGCTGATCAATATATTTATTGGGGGTAAAAAAAAAAAATTGAGAAGTTCCTCAGGTTTTCTTGAAGAAAGTTGTTCATACCGATGGACAGATCTAATTCTTAAAATATAACCACACCTTTCCGTTGCATCCTGTATAATATCTGTGGGCATAATATTTGTTGCCTTGACTCGTATTATTATGACTAATGGCTGGGTTTTAAAAGCGGATTATATTATCTATTCGATAATGCTATTGGTTCGATATCTTGACACGTAGCATTTATGAACATGCATTTAAGTAAAAACTGGATTTTACCAATGTTTCTTTTATTTCTTTGTGGAGTTTTAGCTTGCAAACTTTTTTTGGCTTTGTTTTCTTCTACCACGATACGATCTGTTCTATAATAGGACGAAAACTACCTAACTTCTTTGCTTTGTAGTTGTTAAATTATGGCATGTTGCCATTTTAAATATAATATTCATTACGTTGTATAGTATTTAGTTTACTCATTATTTGCCGCATCGGTTGACGTCAACACGTCAGCGCCGGCTGTCGCTGAAAACCAGCGCTGGGGCTCTGTCTCGCATAGGGTCGCAGCATTATGCTGAGCGATGGCCGTTTTGCGTGGATGTGACGCATGTTTCCCCCCAACCTTTTCTTTTTTTTGTTGTGTTTCTCTGTCTTTGCGTCATGTTTACCACGTTTAAATATATATTTTCTTTCTTTCTTAATCCTAACTAATATTATAAATGCAAAAGTATGTTTGTTCGTTTGTTTTTTACCATTTGACGCCTAAACCACTGCACCGATCATCATGAAATTTTGCATATACGTTGTCCAGGGTACAGAAAAGGACATAAGGTACCTTTCATCAAGAAAAAAAAAACGGCCAAGTGCGAGTCGGACTCGCGCATGAATGGTTCCGTACTATCGTACAAGATTATACGCGTATACTTGTTGCTATTATTAAGATTCACCAAAAAAATCCAAACACACGTTTCTAGAAGGGAATACAAATAATAAAAATAAATATAATTTCTCTCTCTATCACTCAAAGGTTTACTGGAAGAAAACTCAACCTAGAGTTAAGCTCGCCTTTGTACATGAACTGTGTAATTACTGTGATTAAGATTTGGTGTACAATATAGAATTATGGATTATGAATAAAAATAAATTTAATTTAAAGGGGAGCTCCTTTAAATTAAATTTATTTTTATTATTTGTTGTTATAGCGGCAACAGTAAAACACATTCTGTGAAAATTTCAACTGTCTAACTATTAAGGATCATGAGATACAGCCCGCTGACAGACAGACTGACGGATGGACCGACAGCGGAGGCTTAGTAATAGGGTCCCGTTGGTTACCGTTCGGGTACGGAACCCTAAAAATTACTATTCCCGGGGGAAAGCAATAACTTACGAATCGTTTTGCTCCCTTGCGAAACCGGATCGGGTCGCTAGTATTCTATACTTCCAACAGATTAACGTGCACGTGCCATGTAATCTCTCCATCACCCAGTGTTGAGTGGTAGAGAATGCCCTTGTTTTTTTTTGGTTGTGGGAAATCATCTAATGACTCTTCTCCCGCTGGGTGGAGCGGGAGGGCGTCTCAGACTTTTAGTGACTAAAACCCACCCCTGTTCCTTTACCTGTGCCAAGGGGGCTCGGACGGCGAGCTCCCAATACTTGCCGTCCGCAAGCTCGCACCTACGGTGGTCGGAGATCGGCTTGCGACCCCCGATGCCCAGGTTGTCTCCTGCGGCGGGCGTGAGGGGGTCTCCATTGAGTCTCACTCACGCGTTCCGCCTCCTCCTTCAAGAGCATTACAGCTTTGCAGAAGGAGGTGACAGCTTCCCATTCCCTCTCGCTCCGTACCATGGACTGGACCAGGGCCGGGCCCGAGAGGTTGCTGCCGCCGATTGCCTCCACGAGGACACGGCGGTGCTCCGCCTAAGCGGGGCAGACCTGATACAGAATGCCTAAGGCATTAAGTCCGCCTTTAGACCTTTATGCATGAAGTTTTAGTAACAGCCTCTTGTATTAATAACTATTTTTTTGTCCCTATAGGCTACTCAGTACGAGCCTTCGTTCGGGACCCGAAGAAGATCCCAGACGAATACAAGAACAAGGTGGAAATCTTCCCCGGAAACGTTCTGGAACCTGACTCTGTATCAGATGCCATTGATGGCATGAACGGAGTCGTCATAGCTCTAGGCACGGGCCACGCCGGTCCCAGCAGCTTGGCTCCCACCTCTGATATGTCGGAAGGAACCAAGAACATCATAGACGCTATGAGGGCCAAGAATGTGAAGCCAGTGTCTGTCTGTCTGTCCGCTTTCTTGATCTTCGAGCCGGAGAAGGTCCCTAAAATGTTCATCGATATTACTAAGGATCATAAGAGGATGTGGGATGCTGTGAAGGAGAGCTCCCTGGATTGGATTAACGTGTTCCCTCCCAGAATTGACGGTAAGATTTCTTTTTAAATTATGGTCTTAAGGTGCAAGCGCCAGGGTAGCTCGCGAAATTCAAATTTTCTTACGTTTTTTGCAATTTACAGGTCAGTGTCAGGTTGTATTTTGGTAAAAATTTGATTCGCGGCCGTAGCAAGTATGTATTTATAGGGTTATAATTTTTCAAATCATCAATACAACTCGTTCAGTTAGAATTGATGTCAAATGTAAGTATTTCAATGAAATCACGACATTTGGCATCAATTCTAACTGAGAGAGTTGTATTGATGATTTTAATGATTACAGTTTTGTAAATACGTACTTGCTACGGCCGCGAATCATATTTTGACCAACATACAACCTTGATACTGACCTGCAAATTGCAAAAAAACGTAAGAAAATTTGAATTTCGCGGACTGATCGCTTTCACCTTAAGAGGCCTCTTACAGTCCACTAGCGCCGCCAATCGAAAAAATGTCATAACTCGTAAATAGAATCAAAAATACAAAATATGTTCTATTATTAGTGTGGAAAAGGCAATAACGTAATTGTATAACACCTTATCAACACTTGAAATATAGCTGTTTAGCTAAATCGTGCATTCAAAACATAAACGGCCGTTTTTTGTTACAAATGCACGATTTAGCTTAACAGCTATATTTCAAGTGTTGACAATGTGTTATAAAATTACGTTATTGCCTTTTCTACACTAATAATAGACGACATTTTGTATTTTTGATTCTATTTACGAGTTATGACATTTTTTCGATTGGCGGCGCTAGTGGACTGTAAGAGGCCTCTTAAAACACGAAATATAATGAGCATAACTGCATATTTTCCTTGACTGTTGTGAGTAAGGTTCTGGGTTCGATTTCCTGGTCGAGTAAAAAGTGGTATTGAGTTTTTCCATTAGGAATGAGAGTGCCTCGGAAAGCGCGTAAAGCTATTAGTCCTTCGCCTGATCTCTCCCCGGTCGTTTCGGATTGCCGTCCCATCGGACTATGAGAGTTAAGGAACAGAGACTGCACCTGTGTCTGCGCACACGCTGGTGCACTATAATATCTCCTGGGTACTTGGCTAATCTCCGTTGAGGCTGGCCACCGTGCTAGAAATTCGGTGGTTAGGATTATTTTTCCTTGACGATTAGTAAATTCACATTTCGACAGCGAAGTGCCAATAACTCCTAACTGAGGAAGTCAAGACTACAAGATTTGAAAAAAAACATTTAATCTCTTGAGAAGTGAGTGGAGTAGAATTCCCTGCCGGAGTCGTGTTTCTTGATAGCTACAACCTGGGAGTCTTTAAGTCAAGAGTGAATAGGTCACTTCTAGGCAAGCGTGCTCCATCTTCGACCACAGCATCACTTACCATCAGGTGATATAGTGGTCAAACGCGTGCATTTTACAATAAAAAAAAGAAGTTGAAAATTATTTATTTAATAAGAATAATATTAAAGAAAGAAAGAAAGACCAATATTTATTTGTACCTCACAACAAGAATCTACAACATGCTTTAATTATTATGTTGTAACAAGATATTTTATGATAGTGTAGTAGTACCATAAAAGTGGAGAGGTAGTGCCATAAAACAGACACGTTGGTTTAGTTAGGAGATAGTTCAGTTGCAACTAAAAATACACTTCGGAGATTTCACTAAGACATGCGAAAAACGCCTTTAACTTCAAAGTGATTATCCCGAAAAATGTCAGTTTGAAGGTATTGGCACTTCACCGTCGATTTGTACCATGTGCGACTACACTGTCACCTAGACATGTCTTGCACTCTCAAAGGGTTAGGCAGAAGAGTACCTATAGTACCACCACCTAATTCCACATTCCGCAAATTATATTTAATTCAAACATAGTACCGGCGAGCTTATAGCCAGTAACCAAGCACAAATCCAGACTGTTACTGAGAAATTCTAGATGGTAAAACTCAAATACACTGCATGAGCCAGGAATAACGCCCAACATCTCATTCTCAGCCAATATACCATACCAATGATAGCAGTGGTGACGGCTTCGACTTACGTGTCGTAACCCTTGGCACGGGGTCTCATCTCGAACAAAGAAAATTTAGTTCAAATAAATGTCAACAGATGGCGTATTAAGCATTGACGTTTAAATAACATTAATATTTTGAAAAAAATAATAGGAAAAACTGTATTTTCTTATTTAATACACTACTCTAAGCATAAAATTGTGGAATAATTGGCTCCTTATTTAAATTTAGATGTTTATTGGAACGAATCCTTAGACATTTATATTTCTTGTGCCAAAAGATGGCGCTGTTTGAAGTTTTAAAATGAAACCATTCGCTTCTTTAAAATTTGTATATTGACACATTTTGAAACAATAAAACTCTTATGAAGTGCCAAAAATACTATTAAGTAATTCCTCAATGTGTGAGAAAATATTGTTAAGACTATGTAAATTCATTCAACTTGCAAGCCGTCGCTGCTAACACCATCTAGCGAGGTGTAGAGGACGGGCCCGAACGAAGAACTAAAGTTGCTTGTGCAAGTCGAAAACCCGTAGTTACGGCGGTACCGTTTCTTTGTAAGGGATGAGGCGTCTGTACGTTAGTATTATATTATCTGTGCCCTTGGGTTAAAACCCAGGCAGGCACTTTATTTTTTGTAAATTATTCCATCATCACTGCTATCAAAAATGGTTAAGGAAAACATCTTACAACCAAAAATTCGAAGACATGTGACTTACACCAACCCGCACTGGGTCCGCGTGGTGGATCCCTCTTCCAGAGAAGAGGCCAATGTCCCAGCAGTGGGAAAGTTTAAAGGCTGATGTTAATAAGGCAGTTACTGTCCTGCAACTTATGTCCCTGAACTAGATCCTTTCGACTTTCCAGATATTCCGAGCCGCGAGTACGTAATCGTTGAGAACGTCACCAAACCTCCTGGACCTATCATCTCTAAATGGGATCTGGGTACCTTCCTAGTGGACTGTCTGACGGAGCCCAAGTACTTCAAGACAGACATCGGCATTTGTAATAAGTAGGCTCTTTATCACAGAGCACTGAATCACTGCGCCGGCGCCGGTGACGACTAGAGGCTCCATTTTTAATACTATTATTTTGTGCCCGCACAATGTGCAGAATAGGGTATTCTCCTGTGTTTAATTTTGTACACTTTTTCTAAGAAACACTAAAAATAATTCTTTTCTGAAAACAGCATCAAAATTGTTTATTAATTGGCGTTGACGTCACATGTCAGTTTGTGCATCCTTTTCTGTTACTTGACAGTTTCTCCTTCCACCAGATTTGAAAGGTAACTTATTTTGAACGGATTTTAAAAATTCTTTCTATTTTGGATCAAGTAACTTTTGGATACAAAAATTGTCAACTAAGAACCATATTGTCACGGGCCGTCAATTTCTAAGAGTAAACTGTGACACTGACACGCTCGGTTTGTATACAGTTTCTATATTGGTATCTCTAGCAGTCACCGTGCTGGTGCTTCTAATTTAGTTAGAAAACGGACTATGAATGGGTTATTTTGTAAGTGCCATGTTCAGTTTTCAGTGATTTTTCAGCTGAATGTCAGGTTTTTATTTGTCCGGTACGAAAAATATCATCTAAGTTTGTAATTCTACAGCCCTATCGCTCAAATGTGACGGTGCCTGTGATATTTCGTGCGGTCTAAGTCGTTTCCTCCACTCGAAACAGCTACCTTAAAAAAAAAACAGTGGCACTCTGGGAGTGTCGACAGAAGTGAAAACTTGAACAAAAATGCCCAACGCGCCTAAAAAAATTTTCACTTCAAAAAAAATATAGTTAAAACTTCTTATTAGTTGACATTAGCTTCATAGACTTAGGAGCTCTTTTCCGTCATCATGGCGAAAAGTCGAGTGGAGTGGAATGGTAGACCCTTCCTTCAACACCCCTCCCGCACCATACGGTTATCTCAAGAACCGTCTCAGCTAAACAGTAGGCCTATAGAATAAAGTGTCTTTTCTGTGAATAATTTCACAGCCTTATTTTAAAAATCTCGCCAGCCAAATGCGTTGTTTAAATACTGGATTATAGGAAAATGTTGAAATAAGAACTTGCTCATCAGTGTTAAACTATGTAATCACAAATGGTTTTTTTTTAAGTGAAAACTTCTTTAGGTGCGTTGGGCATTTTTGAGATGGGAAAAAACAATTGAACTTGCGACACTGTTATCGACCCCAATACGCGATTCGCTACGAATGCTACTACGACGCGTAGCACTCGTAGCGGATTGAAGTGAAAACTTCTATAGGCGCGTTGAGCATTATTGTTCAAGTTTTCACTTCTGTCGGCACTCCCGGAGTGTCACTGTTTTTCATTATAAATAAAGCCATATATTTGTATATTTAAATTAACATTGAAGTCACAAGGAAAACATGTTTCTATTAAAGTAAATAAAGATAATAATGGCTAACGGAATGTTATATCATAAAAAAACTTGTTGGATTGGTATTAAAATTAACCTCAGACTTCATAACTGCCCTTGAACGTCTTAAATGACCTTGAACATCTGGAACTATTATTCTTGTTTTGATTATTATTGCCATACTAACTGACCCGGAAAACGTTGTTCTACGATAAAAAATGGGCGGTGGGGTTAGAAGGGCGAAAAATACTTTACGACCTATTCTCCCAAATATATAATAAAAATAAAAATAAAATCGGTTGAGCCGGTTCGGAGGAGTGCAACCACGAACACCGTGACACGAGATTTTTATGTATTGGATATATAGATAACCTTAGACTATGAAAGGTTATAGACGGAACGTCATTGGATATTGAACCAGGATCGTTAAAATGTGTGGGTGACCTTGACACGAACGTAACGATGACGTATCGGCTTCTCATTTTGTTTTATGTGAGCTTATTTCGCGTGTACAGATACAAGCCGGCTTCTCATTCTGGTACTTCAGATTGCTGGATTGTGACACTCCGTCTATAACCTGTCATAGTCTAAGTAGATAACCATGTGGTTAGTTTAAACACTGATTAACGAGTTCTTAATTTAAAATTTTCTATGGAGAATTTCCTTCCGCACGCTCAGTTAGTAGACAATAGATTGTAATTGTTATCTGCACACCTGGTGTGCAATCCACGTGTTAAGAGTTAATTTAGCATACGCTAATTAGTATTGAAGCTAAGCATAAGGTTACCGAGTTTTGTAAAATAAGGCTGGATATCATAAACTGCATAAAAATAATCCTGTGATTTTGTATCTTAAATTGCAATAAATAAAACATAATTTAGTGGGTCCAAAACTCCACAATATTTCATACGTATGTCAATAAGGATAATTGAAAAAATAAAAATATTAAAAGAATTGTTATGTATATTAAAATAATTTCTACGCATTGTATTTTTCATATTTGTAACAGATAATAGTGTAAACAGAAAATAGTGATATAAAAATGACATGAATACCCCAGTTTTTTTTTTTTTTTGGGTGTGGGAAATCATCTTATGACTTCTTCCGCTCTAGGGTGGAGCGGAAGGGCGTGTCAGACTCTGGTTTGATTTAATGAATAATTCAGAGATATTGTATTAATATTTCTGCATTTTTCATTTTTTTTTCTTAGTCCGGTATGTAATACACTTCCTGCAATGTATTTCTATAGTATTATTTATCTTGTAGTATTTATAATTTGTATCAAAATCCTGACAGTATTCCAAAAGTTCTTTCAAAACCAGAATCGAAGGTTGGATTAATAAAATATTTGAAATAGCTACTGGATGACTATTCAAAAATACATTGTTGTGGAGTCTAACAGTCATGTTTTCCATTTATTTAAGTAGGTACTTGGAAATGTGTGACGTCATTGTGAGTAGAAAATAATTTAATTTGAATGAATATTGATTGTTGCAATAATATTATAATTATATTTCAATTCCATTTTAAGACGTGTATTGCTTTCTATATTTGTCTACTTGCATTTATATCGACTGGGTACCTACATATCAAATACAATGCTCTGTTAAGTCTCGACTTATTGTGATTGTATGCAATTATTAAGTAATGTGTATTTTATAAATTCAGTTCAATGATATATAATATCTCTAAGTGGGTAAACAACTAATACCTCATTTTAAGTAAAATAAATGTTAAACAAATATATTTTGTTGGTAATAAATTTTTTAATCGTTTTTACAATTTTTTTATACCCTGGTGACTATTAAATAGGGATCGAAATGACGACAGGGACACTGTGTTCTTTAGCAAAGTTCCACTCCAGCCCGGGGTGGTCGTCAGATAGGGTGATATGATTGATGTAGTTTATAGGGAAGTAGTTCTCTTTGGAAAAAAGATTTGAATTTACGCTGACCCTGCTCCCCTTTCTGGATGTGAGGGTGTCTGAGCTGCAGGGGTAGAAGTCTGTATTGCTGATGCTACTGCTGATATGACTCCACGCGTGCCCCACGCTGTTGACACAAGACGCCTCTGAGAGCAATCCCGGACTCGTGAACGTCTCCACAGACCACGAGTCCAAAGTTGTCGGAGTCGGACACTTGATCACAGGCGGGAACAGTTGGTCGCTCCGACACGGTGAGGACGCTTCAAACAAAGATATTGTCCCCTTGCTCAAAGCCGAGGATGGCAAGCCGCTTGAAGCAGTAGTCGACAGCGGGTCCACACTCGTAGAGCTGAAGTAGGACTCTGGTTCCATCGACCAGGACAGAAATGACTCCGATAAGTTGGGGCTGTTAGTAAAACCACTCTCTGTAGACCAAGGAGTGCTGATCATGCTCAAAGTGTCCAACGTAGCCTTCGTGCCATCATCAGACCTGTTCGCAACGACTGACGCGGTAAACGATGGTGTAGAACGCTTTTTCTTCAGAGTAAGTCCCGATTTAACCGATGCAGAATTGCCTTTGAGTTTTTGCCCTCTCGACCGGTATCTCATTGTTTAGAATCTGTTTTTTCATGCTGTGTGGATTTTCGCCATTAAAGCGATAGGATAGCAATCGTTAGCAATGTCGATAAGCCACCGATACTCTTGCATGGAACTTACAAACGTCTGTATATACTGAATGGGATTCATTCTTTATTGTATGAGTCTTGCCTCACTCCAATTACTTATAATACACGCTTATCATTATTTTCTTCGTTCGTCCAATTTTATCTTGAGTTTGTCTCGAGGTATTATATATTTTTAGTATTATATTTATTATTTTTGTAACAATCACAGTTCAATTTTGCTTCATTATTTTTTTATTTACTGCCGATTTGACAGTGACGTCGTGTCTTTGAAATTTAAATTAGCGCGTAGTTTTATGAATTGAGGTTGAATGTTAAGTTTATGGACATTTTAATTAGATGAATAGAATACTCGTGTTGCTCAGATTTTTAATGAATAGGTAACTACATACTGTAATGTAGATATTTGTCTCTGGGATTTCGCGAAATTCTCAATATAATAAAAGAAAGAAAAAACACACAGCATGTAACAAAAACCCTGTCCGATCCTGAAGGGTATTACTTGGTATCGTACAGTGATAGGTACTAATACGAGATAATTATTTTTCCTCAATGAAAATACCTAATTTAAAAAAAGAAAATCTTATCAAAGGCAACACTGAGCGCTCGACAAAGTTCACCTACTGTTTCGTTTCAAAGATGCCGCCTGAGCGAGACAGAGTGCCTACAGCGCGGCTAGTGCAGGGCGGTAGGTACCTATCGTTTAAAATAAGAATAGGTAAAAATTAAAAGATTTCTCCGGCCAGTGGAGTGTTGTCAACTTATGAAAATTTGCCATATTTAGTGTTACATTTCGCATATTTTATAAAAATAAAAAATCTATAACTTTTGGTTTTTATGAGTTACATTTTTTTTACAACTTTCAGTTTCTAGTAAGTCATCATCTGCCTAGCCTTTTCCCAACTATCTTGGGGTCGGCTTCCAGTCTAACCGGACGCAGCTGAATACCAGTATTTCACATGGAGCGACTGCCTATCTGACCTCCACAACCCAGTAACTGGGAAATATGATAGCCCTTGGTAAGACTGAATGTCAGACTTTCGGGCTTCTGACGACCCGTAACGACTGTCAAAGATCCACGATTGACAGCCGGGACCAACGGCTTAACGTGCTTTCCGAGGCACGGAGGAGTCTCGGTATGTAAAGATGGTCACCCATCCATGGACCAACCCCGGCAAGCGTAGCTTAACCTGATGGATCGACCCGTGCGGCTGTTATTACTTTAGCCACGAGCTCTTTCTAGTAAGTACCTACGTATGTTAAACCAGGAATACGCCTTTATTGGATCTGACAGGGTTTTTGTTACATGCTGTAGGTATACCTACCAATTTATAAGTGTCCGACCGAAACATGTATGTGACAACCGCACACCACCAATACCAGTCGCTTCCATATTTGGTAAATAATTAGTACTTACTCAATTGGTACTAATTAGTATTCGAACAACAGAATTGGTACAAGTTAATGAGAAAATCGACTTTGAAGGTGACGGCGATAGTACCGCTCCGTTCAGCAGGACCACCATGAGTGCCGAATAAATAGTACCCTTATAATTATGTGATTCATTTCGTAAAAAAATCAGAACTGGAACAATTGTATTTACCGAGAAATCAACGATGATTATTTTCCCGTGCTCGTTCAGCAGGACAACTTAATTTGGTCGTGTTATACGCGGAGATTTAGTATGGAAAAGTAATAAAAATAATTTCTCTTAAAATACAACACTTAGGAATCTGAATTTTCGTTCACTATAACTTCTATAAGGGTACTAATTTTTGTATAAATTTGGAAAAAAACACGGAGTTTTTACTACAGAAATCTTAAAATGAAAATTTAACATCGTGACTACCGCCACCCCACCAATGGCATGGTATATCTCGTAAACTACTGGAGTACTAATTTTGAATTTTGGGTACTAATTTTATCTTGCAGAGTAATTTTCTATGTAGGTTTGAGGAAAGCGACAAGCTCCTCAAACTTTTAATCAACATTGAAAGTCGTCCTGCTGAACGAGCGCGCGTAAGTAATCATCGTTGATTTCTCGGTAAATACAAATGTTTCAGTTCTGATTTTTTACGATATGAATCACTTATAAGGTTACTAATTATTTGTATACTTAGAATAGCTGTAGCATGCCTCCTTTGTCGGCGCTCATACCTAGTGGTCCTGCTGAACGTAGCGTGACTGGCGCCAGACCACCTTCAAAGTCGATTTTCTCGAAAACTACTAAGGTACCGATTCTGTTGTTCGAGTACTAATTAGTACCAATTGAGTGCTTACTATACTATGTTTCAGATAAATTTGCAATAAAGTACATTGACCTTTCCCTAATTACTCTTCGTAGGTACCTGAACAATTAAATATAAATCGTTTTTCATTATTAGACAATGTTAAGGATCACGAGAGATGTTGATTCGGGACAACTTTGAGTCATTAATTCCGTTTTTCAAATTAAAAATGTCAATAAATGTAGGTAGGTCAATGACCGTTATTGCATGTTTATTTGGAGCAACCTATAATTATTTACCAAATATGGAAGCGATTGGCGTTGGTGGTCCTGCGGTAGGTAGGTACATGATTTCTCGGTAAATACAAATGTTTTAGTTCAGATTTTTTTACGAAATGAATCGCATGTAAGGGTACTAATTATT
Source organism: Polia nebulosa (assembly GCA_951329385.1). Classification (NCBI taxonomy): domain Eukaryota; kingdom Metazoa; phylum Arthropoda; class Insecta; order Lepidoptera; family Noctuidae; genus Polia; species Polia nebulosa. The sequence goes on along the minus strand of OX589602.1, from coordinate 30,224,600 downwards.
TGTATACTTAGAATAGCTGTAGCGTGCCCCCTTTTTCGGCGCTCATTGTAGTCCTGCTGAACGGAGCGTGACTACCTTCAAAGCCGATTTTCTCGAAAACTACTAAGGTACCAATTCTGTTGTTCGAGTACTAATTATTTACCAAATATGGAAGCGATTGGCGTTGGTGGTCCGGCGTTAGTCACGGACATGACCGAAACACGATTTTTAGCTGAAACCGTAACGAAATGTTCCAGTTCCAGTATCGACTGAAAACTCACGTGGTAACAGCAAAATAGACAAAGATTTTGACTTGAAAAAGGTATCGGCCCTAACATTAATAAAACATCTACATAATCTATCAATATTATTTATTAAAAACAAAGTCGGGTCAGTTATTAATGATCTTTGATTCGTTGTATTTGTCTCCGCCCCGAATATCAGAATAATTACTAATAAAACTTAGGTATGGAAAATTCACGAAACTTTTTTTATTATAAATATTCATTTGCTCATAAATTTTGCATGAATTATGGATGTTACCGGCCTAAAAAAATAATATTTCTATTTAGTAGTCCCGACTATCTAAAAATAATAAACACGTATTTTTTGCTTTTGGCTAGCCGCTGACTTGTGATTTTTGTCACCGTGACTTTTTGTTACCCATTATTATTATACTCTTTGCCCAGTCGAGTGCTATGAAGATACATGTGAGTGCGCTGATCATGGTGACGTGACAATGCGGTGACAAATAGTTCCTAGGTTACTGAATTTTGAAGGATACTGACGTAGTTTTGAATATAGTGTAAAATTTTCCTTGAAACAATCTTTCAGTGTAGGTATATGGGATGCATTCAGTAGCGTTTTTCTTCGTTTCATTTTTCTTCTTCTTATTTCAAGAGCACTTATTACAGCAATCTGTACGAAATCCATTTCAAGAATGAGCGCGTTTTGTTGGCCAGTGACTTTTCAAGTGGGCGAATCGTGGGTGACAGTAGGTGACAGTGACAAAATTCACAAGTCATATAAAAAGCAGCTAGCCTTACCAAACTATTAAAAATTACAAAGACAAAACGCATCAAAGTTCAGGAGTGGGAGCTTGAACGTCCCTAAAAAACTTGTACCGTACAAAGTGTACCGAGGTGTAACGTCACGCGAAATTTTAACGCGGTAAGGGTCCAAACGATGCCCTATTGCTGTCACTCACGCGTCGGTCTGTCTGTCCGTCCGTCGTCTGTCACACAGATTTTACAGCCAAACGGTTGGAGCTACAGTCTTCAAATGTTCACAGTATAAAGCATCTTGTAGACCCAAAGCCACACAAATAGTCAAAAATACATTTGGTACGGAACCCTAAATGTGCGAAGTCCGACACGCACTTGGCCGGTTTTTTAACCGACTTCTAAAAAGGAGGAGGTTCTATGTTCGACTGTATTTGTTTTTTTTTTTGTTGTATGTATGTCCACCGATTTCTCTGTCAGTTGTGGACCGATTTTCAAAATTCTTTTTTTATCCGGTATATACTCCCGAGGTGGTGGTCCCATATAAATTTTATCGAAATTGCTTCAGCGCTTTTTGAAAACTTGAACAAAAACGAAAATTATGTATAAAAAGTTTTTTTTGTTTATTGATTTTGAGCTACGAAAAGGGAGTTAGTGATAGCGTGACGGCTGACAGGACAGAATGGAAGAAAAAAACGCGTTGCGCCGACCCCAAGTTACATGGGATAAGGGCAGGAAGATGATGATTCTGTCTGAGGCGCTACGAAGTTCGCCGGGTCAGCTAGTAAGGTAATAAAACGATAACTACGAAGACGAATGAGACAGTCAGTTTTAGGTCTCTATCACAACCTTCAGCTCTAAGTCGCTAGTTTCGGTCGAGCCACTTTTTGGCTGAAACCGAAGCCGAAACTTCGGTCAGATACTACAATCTGTGTATATGATATATTACTAGCGTCGGCCAGCGGCTTCACTCGGGTCGAATAGGCTAGTTGCCTAAAAAAAAGAATAGAAAATAGAATAGAAGTCATTTATGCGACACAGACACAACACAACAGCAACAAACAAAAGGAAAAGAGAAGTACACAAAGATACAATAAAATTTTGCTGAGCGTGCCCATACCGTTAGGGTTACCATCTCAGCATTTGCTAGGCGTCAGACACCTAGCGCTGGTTTTCAGTTGGCACCCCGCAGTGACGCACGGACAGGGGTAAACAAAATATATACATAATTAAAACAAACAAACAATAAATAAAAATAAAAAAACTTTTTACAAAAGAAACAACCGACTTCCAAAAAAAAAATACAGTAAAAATTAAAAAATAACTTTAATTTCGGAAGTCGGTGTTTGTATTTTGCTTCTTTGTTATTTGACACCGACTTCCGAATATTTTTTAATTTTTACTGTATTTTTTTTTTGGAAGTCGGTTGTTTTTTTTGTAAAAAAGTTTTTTATTTTTCACTTTTTAGTTGTTATACCCCAGAACTAAAATCCCCAAGAACATGGAACGTGGAATTTAAACATTTGGAGAACACCAAAACGTCATCGATGTATGCGTATTTATCGCTTTTGTTCAGTTTCTCAAAAAGCGCTGAAGCAATTTCGATAAAATTGATATGGGACCATTTCGGGAGCATATTCTTTCGGATAAAAAAAGAATTTGGAAAATCGGTCCACAACTGAGGGAGAAACAGGCGGACATACATAAAAAAAAAAAACATACATAGTCGAACATAGAACCTCCTCCTTTTTCGAAAGTCGGTTAAAAAGACGTGTAGCACTCGGAGACTGCCGCGGTAAAGCTATTGCATAGCATTTTTTTATCAACTTATGCAATTATAATTATTTATTTATTTTATTTATGTGTGTGTGTACTTATGTACGCACGTAAGAAGTTACACTTCTTTGGCGTAACAAGATAAATATCATCATCATCACCATCATCATCATCGTCATCATCATCACCACCATCATCATCATCACCATCATCATCGTCATCATCATCACCATCATCATCACCACCACCACCATCATCATCATCATCGTCATCATCATCATCATCATCATCACCATCATCATCATCATCATCATCAATATCAACAACACAATATCATCAAAAGTCAAAGTTCTGCTATTCATCGATAGATGCAAAACTAAAAAGTATCACCGCTGTGCCGGTCGAAGTGGGGGGTGTTAGATTATTTTCGTTACGGAATTTCTGGATTCGGTCTCCACGCTCAAGGCCCGCGATAGAAGCTATTTTTATTTTGTTACGTAAACCAAAAATTAGGACGATACTCTATCGGCGTTGAAATTTCGCGTGACGTCACACCTCCATACACTTTGTACCGTTTAGTGACGTAACAAGCCCCCACTCCTGAAAAAACAACCATCCAAAATTTGTTTTATTTTTTTTATTAGTGGGTGATACCTGTGAAGCCCCGCGACTCACTGGTGAGTGGGACAAAAAAAAAAAATATTAAAGAGAAAAAAAAAAAAAAATCGGCTGTCAACCCGGGTTGTCGTCGGGGTTCAATTTGACAACCCGGATTTGGCCGCGGGGGTTGAAGGGGTATCTAGGCCAACAGCTAGAAATAAAACAATATCAATAAGGTTTATAAGTATTATATTTGCTGCTAGCTTACAATGTAACGACTATAACTAACTGTACAACTATTTACACGATACTAAACAATACAGTTGATAATTCTTTAAAGATGTGAATATCTAGGAATAGGATTTTAAGTCAAGGCCGCTTTCTGGATTAAGAATTTGGGGTTTAAAACTTGTCAAAACCTACTCGAATCGAGTAATGGATAGCTCGCCGTCTGATCAACACCAGGCCCGAGAGTCGACAGCGCGTAGTGTTCCACGCGCGCCGAACAAAAGATGTCAGCCACCACTGACGGGGCCCATCATGGCCGATGCCTGCATGCCAAGGGGTCGCGGATAAATTCGTAACAGAGTTACGAACTTCACTGCAACGGCACTCATGCAAGGAAGGAACAGGGGTGGGTTTTAGTCAGTAAAAGTCTGACACGCCCTCCCGCTCCACCCAAAGCGGGCGAAATCATTGAATGGTTTCCCAGACCCAAAAAAAAAGGGTCGCGACATTGTCCGATAGAGTCACCGCGGCTCTACAACGCAAAGGGCAGGGTTTTAGTCATAAAGAGTCTGACGCCACCCAGAGCGAGAAAAGACATTTGATAGGGAACGTCGTGCACGGCGAGGTCTGCCATCTCAATCTGCCTAACCTTTTCCCAACTATCTTGGAGTCGGCTTCCAGTCTAACCGGATGCAGCTGAATACCAGTATTTTACATGGAGCGACTGCCTATCTAACCTCCACACAACCCAGTAACTGGGTAATACGATATCTTTTTTTTTTTTTTTTATGTTTGATAGGCTCGCGTTTGACCACTACCATTATCCCTTGGTAAGACTGTTTGTCAGATTTTCGGGCTTCTGACGACCCGTAACGACGTCTGTGTCATCTAGTGGAGTAAATTCGAAACTTTTACCCTTTAACAACTCGTCAATGACATTTCCGTGCCACACACGCATCATGCACACATGCAGCACGCATAACGTAGGCTGGCATCTAGTGAGGGAAATCCGCAACTTTTACTGTTTAAATATTTGACATTGACATTTATGTGCCGCCATTTTTAGTTCTTGTACGGTCCCTATAATTTCCCATCCTCAAAAAAAAAGGTCTTCAGGCATCGTTATACAAATACTCAACTTTAAGACTTTGAATTATTCAGAAATCGGGGTTAAATATACAGGATGTAACAGAAATGGGTGTTCATATTTCAGATACTGCTTCTGCCTATGGAAATGAACAACTTTCTTCAAGGGAGTCATAGTCAAAGCCCAAATAAAAAAAAACAGTGGCACTCCGGGAGTGCCGACAGAAGTGAAAACTTGAACAAAAATGTCCAACGTGCCTCAAGAAGTTTTCACTTCAATCCGCTACGAGCGCTACGCGTCGTAGCACTCGTAGCGGTGTCGGTAACAGTGTAGCGAGTTCAATTGCTTTTTCCCATCTCAAAATTCCGAATTCGCCTAAAGAAGATTTCACTTCAAAAATTGTAGGTACTTCCCGTACAAAGTTATCATCAGCTGATCAAAATTAGTACGGGAGATCAATTTTGATGTCGGAATTGGGTTGACGACTAAAAATATCTAATTAGTCCGTCAGATATATTACCAAAAAAAAAAACACTAAAAATTAAAAAAATTACTTTAATTTCGGAAGTCGGTGTTTGTATTTTATTTCTTCGATATTTGACTATTTTTAGTGTATTTTTTTTTTGGAAGTCGGTTGTTTTTTTTGTAAAAAAGTTTTTTATTTTTCGCTTTTTAGTTGTTATACCCCAGAACTAAAAACCCCAATAACATGGAACGTGGAATTTAAACATTTGGAGAACACAAAAACGTCATCAAGATATGCGTATTTTTCGTTTTTGTTCAGTTTCTCAAAAAGCGCTAAAGCAATTTCGATAAAATTTATATGGGACCACCTCGGGAGTATATTCTTTCGGATAAAAAAAGAATTTTGAAAATCGGTCCACAACTGACGGCGGACATACATAAAACAAAAACAAAAAAAACATACATACAGTCGAACATAGAACCTCCTCCTCTTTCAAAAGTCGGTTAAAAAGATTGGACACGTATTTTTAGTTTGTCACGTAAACAAAAAATGAAGACGATACTGTGCGTTGAAATTTCGCATGACGTCACACCTGAGTTAAAAATTGAACCATTTTTTACTCAAAAGTGACGTAACAACCCTCCACTCCTGAACTTAAAAAAATCCTCCACTCCTGAACTTTGATGCGTTTTATCTTTGTCATTGAAAAATACTTTTAATTTTTTTTTTGATAATCTAACTCAATCTGCCCGCGCCTTTTCCCAACTATCTTGGGGTCGGCTTCCAGTCTAACTGGATGCAGCTGAATATCAGTATTTTACATGAAGCGACTGCCTATCTGACTGACCTCCACAACCCAGTTACTGGGTAATACGATACCCCTTGGTAAGACTGGATGTCAGACTTTCGGGCTTCTGACGACCCGTAACGACTGTCAAAGATCCACGATTGACAGCCGGGACCTACGGCTTAACGTGCTTTCCGAGGCACGGAAAAGTCTCGGTATGGAAAGATAGTCACCCATCCATGGACCAACCCCGGAAAGCGTAGCTTAACCTGATGGACCCGTGCCACTGTTATTACTTCAGCCACGAGCTCCTCCTTCCTCTTCTCCTTTTGATAATATAACTAAACAGTCAGTTCTATGGGCTGAAGTAGTACTTAAAATAAATAATAATATTTCAGGCATAGCCCATACTGATCACAGCACAATACAACACAGAACAAAAAAAATAATAACAGCTTAAATAAATACAATTCCCCACAGGCCTCGCGCGCGTCACGTGTGCATCTGTCAGTCCCCATTGACAGTCGGCCATCGTGTAACTACAGACTTTGTCAGGTTCCGGGTGTATGAACCTTGTCACAGGTCTACTACTATTACCCAAGGTCTTTAGACCTGTGACAAGGTTTATACACCCGGAACCTGACAAAGTTTGTAGTTACACGATAGCCGACTGTCAACGGGGACTAACAGATGCCGGACATGTGACGCGCGCGGAGCCCGTCCCTGTCACAACAGTGTCGAATGTACGGACAGTCGAGTCGATCAGCGATCATCGCCAGGACAGCATCGGAGCTGGCCCGCACCCTGCGCATCAAGGACGCGCACCGCTTGCGCATGGTGGCGTGGAAACAGTCGGTATACGCTTCTGCAATCATGCCCGAGGCGCTGCAGAATCGTAAAATGTGACCACCCATTAACCGTTACACACTGTATTTATGTATGAGACCAAACTTAAGATAAAACTGATCATGGAGTAAGGCAGTGACCGAGTGGCGTCAAGTCAGGCAGACGACATGTTGCCGTGGGTAGAACCTGGACGAAGTTGTCACAAGGACGTGGAGATCGGCACCAAAAATAGAGGCGTATCCTACAGTGGGCAAAGTCGGGCTTATGATTATGATAGAATGACCGTTAAAATACACCTTTTTACATCACGCTAACGACTTATCAACTTCCACATTCCTTTCGTCAAGCAATTCTATATCCAGCAGTATTTTTCCAAGTTCTCCGGTTCGGAACGCTTTGATCATGGTTCGGGCGACTTCGATCATGTCCGGCACCTCTCGGGTTTTGCCGTCGAAGTCCCGAGTACGGCGGATGCGGTTGTATTTTATTGCGCCGGCTATTAGTACCTGTAATTAAAAAAAAATTACGTAAACATCACACTATGTTTTCTTCGGCGGGTTTTTTTTGTAAGCTAGTTATGCAAATATTTGTTCCTTGCGGGAATCAAACCCGCGACCACGCAGCGCAGCTCCCAAGCGCTCAACCACTGCGCCGAGTTAGAGGTAGGTATAATCATAGTGCCTATGTCACAGCCAGCTAGCATAAGGCCGGGACTCCACCAAAGCGGAGACGAGACGAGCGGAGAGGAGATGTTTTTTAAACAACCAATAGAATTGTGTTATTGCCACATCTTCTCTCCGCTCAGCTTCAGTGGAGATCGCTGTGCGGAGATGTGTAATATTTGTATGGCGCGATGGAAGCGGAGATGTGAGCTGTGCGCGGACGAAGCGCAGTGGAGACGAGAGATGTGAGCGGCGTGCAGTGAGCGATGTCACCCTCCCCCCTCTCGCCCGCCAGCAACCCGCAGAGTCCCGTGCGCGCGCCGGCCGGTCATCTACCAATTCTCTATTCTTCATCTATCAATTCTGCTTCTTCAGACCGTAGTTCTTCTTCAAGTAAAAGAAGATACTTTTTTTTTGTAATAATAGCGACATCGTTTACTTTTCGTGTTAGAATGCGTACTGAGCACTCAACGCCTCGCACCCGAGCTGAAAAACATCTCTTCTCGTACAGCACACAGCACACCGCACACATCTCCGCTTTGGTGGAGTCCCCCGAGCTGAAAAACATCTCTTCTCGTACAGCACACAGCACACCGCACTCATCTCCGCTTTGGTGGAGTCCCGCGAGCTGAAAAACATCTCTTCTCGCACAGCACACAGCACACCGCACACATCTCCGCTTTGGTGGAGTCCCGGCCTAACGGCGCCGTTTCTACTAGCGGCCTGAACGATATTCAGTCGATGCGTCTAATAAAATTAAATGACTGTTGCTTGAGACAAATTACTTTTCTGTTAGCGTTCACGCTAACGCTTAGTATAAAATGTATGACAATGACATTACTGGACGTGAGTCACGTAACAGTTCTCTCCGCAGGTAATGTCATTGCCACACATTTTTCCCTAACGCGCCAAAAGTATAACTTCAAAATGTTGGCTAGACAAACGTAATTTTTTTCCACAAGGGACCTTTTTATAAACAAGTAAAGCATGTGATTAATTTAAACACTGATTAGCGGGTTCTTAAGGTAAAATGTACAAGGTAGGCCGCGAAATTCAAATTTTCTCACGTTTTTTGCAATTTGCAGGTCAGTGTTAGGTTGTATGTTGGTCAAAATATGGTTCGCGGCCGTAGCAAGTGTATATATATTGAATTATAATCATTAGAATCATCAATTTGAATTGATGTCAATGTCATGATTTCATTAAACATTCATTCCATACATCAATATGAACTTAGAAGGTTGTATTGATGATTTTAATGATTACAGTTCTGTAAGTACGTACTTGCTACAACCGCGAATCATATTTTGATCAAGAATACAACCTGATACTGACCTACAAATTGCAAAAAACGTAAGAAAATTTGAATTTCGCGGGTTAACTTTTTTTTTTTGAAGCTTCCCCCTTAATTTAAAAAAAAACATTATGGAGTATTTGAATTTAGAACCCGGTTTTATGGTTAGCGAGCTTTATATTAAGACTATAGAAATTTTAAATTGGTATTCTGTAAAAGAGGTCTATGATTCATCCTTTCCTGATTTTAGGTGAAAAAAGTTCAAAATCCTCATTACAATTCAGAATACAAAAGTTAGCCTAGGAGGTTAAAAAGTCAATATTTAAAATAATGTAATGAGTTATTCACCTCATAAGTAGGCAGAGTACAACAAACTTTAGCTCAAAATATTCATGAATTCTTTGCAAACTAATGAATACTATATTGAACCTACCACTTAACCTCCCATTTATGAATTACGTATTTGATGTTACGTTGTACCTAGTTGCCTTGCCAGGGTCGTGCGAGTGTTTGAAGGAGATACCGCGGCCGACACAGGCAACTGAAGGAACAGGGGTGGGTTTTAGTCAGTAAGAGTCTGACACGCCCTCCCGCTCCACCCAGAGAAGAAAAATGTTAGAAAGAGTCAACCGCGACTGACACAGGCAACTGACAACTGAAGGAACAGGGGTGGGTTTTAGTCAGTAAGAGTCTGACACGCCCTCCCGCTCCACCCAGAGAAGAAAAATGTTAGAAAGAGTCAACCGCGACTGACACAGGCAACTGACAACTGAAGGAACAGGGGTGGGTTTTAGTCAGTAAGAGTCTGACACGCCCTCCCGCTCCACCCAGAGAAGAAAAATGTTAGAAAGAGTCACCGCGGCCGAGACAGACAACTGAAGGAACAGGGGTGGGTTTTAGTCAGTAAGAGTCTGACACGCTCTCCCGCTCCACCAAGAGAAGAAAAATGTTAGAAAGAGTCAACCGCGACTGACACAGGCAACTGACAACTGAAGGAACAGGGGTGGGTTTTAGTCAGTAAGAGTCTGACACGCCCTCCCGCTCCACCCAGAGAAGAAAAATGTTAGAAAGAGTCAACCGCGACTGACACAGGCAACTGACAACTGAAGGAACAGGGGTGGGTTTTAGTCAGTAAGAGTCTGACACGCCCTCCCGCTCCACCCAGAGAAGAAAAATGTTAGAAAGAGTCAACCGCGACTGACACAGGCAACTGACAACTGAAGGAACAGGGGTGGGTTTTAGTCAGTAAGAGTCTGACACGCCCTCCCGCTCCACCCAGAGAAGAAAAATGTTAGAAAGAGTCAACCGCGACTGACACAGGCAACTGACAACTGAAGGAACAGGGGTGGGTTTTAGTCAGTAAGAGTCTGACACGCCCTCCCGCTCCACCCAGAGAAGAAATATGTTAGAAAGAGTCAACCGCGACTGACACAGGCAACTGACAACTGAAGGAACAGGGGTGGGTTTTAGTCAGTAAGAGTCTGACACGCCCTCCCGCTCCACCCAGAGAAGAAAAATGTTAGAAAGAGTCAACCGCGACTGACACAGGCAACTGACAACTGAAGGAACAGGGGTGGGTTTTAGTCAGTAAGAGTCTGACACGCCCTCCCGCTCCACCCAGAGAAGAAAAATGTTAGAAAGAGTCAACCGCGACTGACACAGGCAACTGACAACTGAAGGAACAGGGGTGGGTTTTAGTCAGTAAGAGTCTGACACGCCCTCCCGCTCCACCCAGAGAAGAAAAATGTTAGAAAGAGTCAACCGCGACTGACACAGGCAACTGACAACTGAAGGAACAGGGGTGGGTTTTAGTCAGTAAGAGTCTGACACGCCCTCCCGCTCCACCCAGAGAAGAAATATGTTAGAAAGAGTCAACCGCGACTGACACAGGCAACTGACAACTGAAGGAACAGGGGTGGGTTTTAGTCAGTAAGAGTCTGACACGCCCTCCCGCTCCACCCAGAGAAGAAAAATGTTAGAAAGAGTCAACCGCGACTGACACAGGCAACTGACAACTGAAGGAACAGGGGTGGGTTTTAGTCAGTAAGAGTCTGACACGCCCTCCCGCTCCACCCAGAGAAGAAAAATGTTAGAAAGAGTCAACCGCGACTGACACAGGCAACTGACAACTGAAGGAACAGGGGTGGGTTTTAGTCAGTAAGAGTCTGACACGCCCTCCCGCTCCACCCAGAGAAGAAATATGTTAGAAAGAGTCAACCGCGACTGACACAGGCAACTGACAACTGAAGGAACAGGGGTGGGTTTTAGTCAGTAAGAGTCTGACACGCCCTCCCGCTCCACCCAGAGAAGAAATATGTTAGAAAGAGTCAACCGCGACTGACACAGGCAACTGACAACTGAAGGAACAGGGGTGGGTTTTAGTCAGTAAGAGTCTGACACGCCCTCCCGCTCCACCCAGAGAAGAAATATGTTAGAAAGAGTCAACCGCGACTGACACAGGCAACTGACAACTGAAGGAACAGGGGTGGGTTTTAGTCAGTAAGAGTCTGACACGCCCTCCCGCTCCACCCAGAGAAGAAATATGTTAGAAAGAGTCAACCGCGACTGACACAGGCAACTGACAACTGAAGGAACAGGGGTGGGTTTTAGTCAGTAAGAGTCTGACACGCCCTCCCGCTCCACCCAGAGAAGAAATATGTTAGAAAGAGTCAACCGCGACTGACACAGGCAACTGACAACTGAAGGAACAGGGGTGGGTTTTAGTCAGTAAGAGTCTGACACGCCCTCCCGCTCCACCCAGAGAAGAAAAATGTTAGATAGAGTCAACCGCGACTGACACAGGCAACTGACAACTGAAGGAACAGGGGTGGGTTTTAGTCAGTAAGAGTCTGACACGCCCTCCCGCTCCACCAAGAGAAGAAAAATGTTAGAAAGAGTCAACCGCGACTGACACAGGCAACTGACAACTGAAGGAACAGGGGTGGGTTTTAGTCAGTAAGAGTCTGACACGCCCTCCCGCTCCACCCAGAGAAGAAAAATGTTAGAAAGAGTCAACCGCGACCGACACAGGCAACTGACAACTGAAGGAACAGGGGTGAGTTTTAGTCAGTAAGAGTCTGACACGCCCTCCCGCTCCACCCAGAGAAGAAATATGTTAGAAAGAGTCAACCGCGACTGACACAGGCAACTGACAACTGAAGGAACAGGGGTGGGTTTTAGTCAGTAAGAGTCTGACACGCCCTCCCGCTCCACCCAGAGAAGAAAAATGTTAGAAAGAGTCAACCGCGACTGACACAGGCAACTGACAACTGAAGGAACAGGGGTGGGTTTTAGTCAGTAAGAGTCTGACACGCCCTCCCGCTCCACCCAGAGAAGAAATATGTTAGAAAGAGTCAACCGCGACTGACACAGGCAACTGACAACTGAAGGAACAGGGGTGGGTTTTAGTCAGTAAGAGTCTGACACGCCCTCCCGCTCCACCCAGAGAAGAAAAATGTTAGAAAGGCCGCGGTGACTGGCCGACATAGACAACTGAAGGAACACGGATCACCTTTTTGTCAAATAAAAGTATATAATGGTGCCGATTCTCTTGTTTAATAACTTAACTAAAATTAGAGAATCGCTATCTTTTACTAAAAGGCAGTGCGAGAAAAGGACGGCTATAGCTATGAACTAATTTAGAGATGTCAAACTAGTTTACGCCTTGTGCTTCACCGTGTTTTAATCGACATGTTTTTACGTGCACCCTTAATTTGTGTGGAAATATTAGTTCAACTAAATTTGACAGCTCTAATTGACGTCTGTCTCTTTCTTGTTTTATTAGAGAGAAAAAGATAGGAATAGCCTAAATTAAGTTTAGTTTGTGCTCAACAGAATATGCACCATTATGCCTTAGAACATCAGCTATCAGCCAGTGAAAGTCCCATCAAAATCGATACAGCCGTTTCGAAGAGTAGCCGGAACAAACAGACGAAAATTTTATAAACTGTTTTTTAGGTATAGGTATCGTGCAAATAACTGTATGAGCTTAAAAAAACTGTATTTTGACATTAAAAAGAGACACTTCAATTTTATTTATTTATGTAGATTTTCTACCCGGAGGACCACCCACATCTACCTTAGATGTGGTTAAGTACTCAGTTGCTGACTAGCAGGTTTTTGGCGGGATTTTTTGGCCGGATTTTTCGAGTGAAGTTCAGTGGCTGTTTTAATTATTCGCAAATTGATTCCTAGTGGATATTGTGATGTAAAATTGGTGTAGTTTTGTGTCTCAAGTGTCTACGCAACTGGACAATATGTGGAATCATTGATCAGGCGCGATCTCGGTAAAATTAAGCTGAGAATTTTGTTGTAGTATTGACTACCTCAGCGAGCTTGCCGAGAAGGCTGACTCGACTCATTTGCAGCCAAATACTGCAAAAACATTAGAATGTTGTATGAATGTTACATCTGCATTCTAATGGGAATAAAATTGACAGTATTCTGTATCTAACACTAAAATATTCTTCACTTGACACTGGTGACGACTAAACTTAATTTAGGCTATTGCTATCTTTTTCTCTCTAATAAAATAAGAAAGAGACGATATTTTCATATAAATTAAGGGTACTTACACGTAAAAACATGTCGACTAAAAACACGGTGAAGCGCAAGGCGTAAACTAGTTTGTCATCTCTAAATTAGTTCATAGCTATAGCCGTCCTTTTCTCATACTGCCTTTTAGTAAAAGATAGCGATTCTCTAATTTTAATTTAGTTATTGAATAAGAGAATCGGCACCATTGGCTAAATGCACACACCGTGCAAAGCAAAGAAGTAAAAAATAATAAAGTACTGAGTAATCATTTGATGGAGGTATGGTTCCACAATCAGCTCAATTTGATGAATGAGCGTGGTGTTCCACTTATCAAATATCTTAATCCAATATTTGATATAAAATCTTTGATAAATGCCCATTTCACTTGTCCAATATCTTTGTCCAAGATTTTACGTAGTCTGAAAAAATGGAGAAACGTGGAGCGACTTTATGTGCTGATATTATCAATAGATTAATATTAAAAAAGAAAAAACAAAACAAAAACAGCTTTATGTAAAGTCATGGATCGAAAGGTGAAGAGAAAAAAGCGTTCAAGATACCTAATTAAATAATTACAACATTCATTTGCGTTTTTACGTATAAATGACTCAATATGGAAGTATCGCCGTATATTAAGGCGAGCCTAACCCGAGCGCCATAGGTATTTAACGCATACCCCTGCCCCCCGCAAGGAGTAGCGAGACGTAAAAAATTACGATGCGCGGAGACTCGCGCGCCTCGCGCACTGCTCGAGTTTACAAATTCGAGTGGGTACTAAGTTGCGTCACAATATAGAGCAATGCAGTAGATAAACTTGAATGAATTAGTATAATTATGTTTATTTTATTTTTCTAGTTCCTAAGTATTTTTTTATGGTTATCTAAAAGTTAGGTACGTATTGTATAAACTTGAACTTATTAATTAAAAATAAGTAGGTATACCTACTTATTTATTTTTTTGAATAAGGTGGATTTAAAATCTGACTGACACGAAGATCATGAATACGGATACGATTCAAAACTACGCGCCGCGTGCCTTTTGACTTTCCAGGGTGCGAAATATTCATGCTACAGTATAAAAAACTTAATCAGCGAGAATTTTCAAATTCTTTGTCATGGGTGTCAATTCCATAGTTTTCGAGGGTGGTAAAGTCAATAGTGAGGTCAAAATGTAAACCCGAGATCGCGTTAGAAATATCGTGATGAGATTTTATCGCGCACTGGATTTTGAACTCTCGGTGTTGAGCTGAGCATTGAGAATCCAACTCAACAACAACAGAGTTCATTCCAGCGCGTCGAAAAAACACACTGTTGGATTTTCAACTCTCCGCGCTAAGCAGAGCGTTGAAAATCTAATGCGCTAAAAAAATCGCCGCGATACGTTTACGTCTGTGCGAAAGTCAGCTTATAGCTTTTGCGCGCGTGGCGTCTTTATTTCCATTATTGCCATAGGGTATAAATTCAACTGTTTTACACATATTTGCGGTTTGTAAATCTATTCCGCGTAGGTATATACCTAGTAAGTATAGTAAAAATATAATATAGGTAAATAATAATATTGTCAAAGCATCCTTACCTTTTTAGGGTTCCGTACCCAAAGGGTCTACCCGAAGTACCCGAAGGGTAACCAACGGGACCCTATTACTAAGATTCCGCTGTCCGTCTGTCTGTCAGCGGGCTGTATCTCATGATCCGTAATAGCTACACAGTTCTATCTACCTATTACAAATCATGAGATACAGCCCAAAAAATACAAACAAAATACGTTTCTAGAAACGTGTTTTTGTTGGTTTTTTTTTCAGTTTATGGTACGGAACCCTTCGCGTGCAAGTCCAACTCGTACTTGGCCGGTTTTTTTGTTTATTCAACCTTCGTAGAGCCAGCGATGACAACTTTTTATTTGCTCTGGTTTTGCCCACTTTGTTTTACAAAATAAATAATAATAATAATAAAAAAGTAATAAATAAACTCTCAGATTTAATGAGACTAAACTATATACAGGTACTTATTATTATTTATAAACTACTACTACTTTTTTTTTATATAAATTCTCAAAATTTTCTTTCATACAAGCTTTGTCCTGACAAACACAACAAAAAAAGAATTATCCAATTTGGTGCAGTCGTTCGGAAGTTATGCGCGTACATTCATTGCGGTGATTCATTTTTATTTATAGATTTTGGCTCAGCCGGTAACAGACCATAGCGGGGGTGGCGGGTTTGGAAAAATTGGCACACGTCCGACCTCCAACACGTTCCGCTCGGGACTAAAGGACACGGAGCGAGCGCATGAAAAGAGGAAAACACTGGATTTTGGAATTAGTGGTATAGATATCTTGAAATTTCACATTATGTCGGCCGTTTTATATCCCATTTTTTACGACCTTTACTATGGAATTAGTTTTATTTTTCAAAGCCTAATATAACGCAAATGAAATAAGAACTAGATCATAATTTAGACTTAATTTTTTGATCGATTTAATTGGATACAGTAAAGTGTAAGTAATCGTGTATCGCACGGCCGAAATATCTAGATCGAAGTGTGAAATACGTAATTTTTTTTTTTCAACATTTAAATCCGTGTTATGTACGAATAAAACACAATACAAAACGACGTTCATTCGGGTTACACCGCCTTAATAGAAAAACAAAATCTTAGTTGCAGCCATTTTGATTTAAATGTCATTAAGGGTGCCCTAATCCGTCATTCTTCAATACAAACGTAGTATGGCATTACTTTTCTATTTGATAGTGTAAAAACAAAAAAATATATCAATTTATTTCGCCATTATCTAGCCCTGTCATCATCTGCCCGCGCCTTTTCCCAACTATCTTGGGGTCGGCTTCCAGTCTAACCGGATGCAGCTGAATACCAGTATTTTACATGGAGCGACTGCCTATCTGACCTCCACAACCCAGTTACTGGGTAATACGATACCCCTTGGCACAGATAATATAATACTAGCATACAGATGCCTGATCCCATATGAGATAATATAATACTAGCATACAGGTGCCTGATCCCATATATAAGAAACGGTACCGCCGTAAGTACGGGTTTTCGACTGGCACAAGCAACTTTTGTTCATCGTTCAGGCCCGTCCTCTACACCTCGCTAGATGGTGCTAGCAGCGACGTCTTGCAAGCTGAATGAATTTACTTAAAGTCTTACTAATATTTTCTCACACGTTGAGGAATTATTTTATAGTATTTTTGACACTTCATAGTAGTTTTAATATATCAAAATGTGTCACTATACAAATTTGAAAGAATTGAATGGATAAACTCTAAAACTTCAAACAGCGCCATCTATTGGTACAAGAAATATAAATGTCTAAAGATTCGTTCCAATAATCGTCTAAATTTGAATTACAAGCCAATTATTCCACAATTTTATGCTTAGGGCAGTTTATTAAATAAGAAAATAAAGTTTTTACAATATGTAGTTTCAAAATATTAATATTACTTAGACTTCAATAAGAAATCGATGCATATTACGCCATCTATTGAGATTTATTTGAACTAAATTTTCTTTGTTCGAGATGAGACCCCGTGCCCTTGGTAAGACTGGTTGTCAGACTTTCGGGCTTCTGACGATCCGTAACGACTGTCAAAGATCCACGATTGTCGGACCAACGGCTTAACGTGCTTTCCGAGGCACGGAGGAGTCTCGGTATGTAAAGATGGTCACCCATCCATGGACCAACCCCGGCAAGCGTAGCTTAACCTGATGGATTGATCCGTGCGGCTGTTATTATCTTAGCCACGAGCTTCTCTCATTATCTAGCCCTGTATGGAGAAAAAAAAGTTAACAAAAAAAAAAAACTTTTACACATAGTAAAGTAATCGCTATACTACGTTTGTTTGGAAGTATGACCGACTAGGGCACCCCTAATCTTTGATCTAATATCGGTGTTGCTGTCACATTTGATGAAGTCGTCCAATTCTTTGATTTTTTTTTTTTTTTATGTTTGATAGGTTCGCGTTTGACCACTATCTCACCTGATGGCAAGCGATGATGTGGTCGAAGATGGAGCACGCTTACCTAGAAGTAACCAATTCACTCTTGACTTAAAGACTCCCAGGTTATAGCTAAAAAATGTACATTGGACAAAGATATTGGATAAATGGAATCCAGCCTGAGACCTGTTTTAACCAGTTTTGTTTTCTTCACAAAAATCGTGCAGAATCATTGAAGTATGTAATACTGTTTCGAAAATAGATAACTTTTTTTTTTTAGACTGTTTGAGAATCAAATCGTTAGAAAAAATTGTATACACAGGTGCGGTTGAATATTTTGGCGTGTGGCCAAAATCAAAACAGAGTCACCATCTGATATAGTCAATAAAGTTTCCAAGGAATATTAGACAAATATTTACCAACAGAGCCCCCATATTTAGAAGTTATGTTGGTAAATATTTGTTTGAGCATCATGGACCAAAACTAAAAATTGAATATTTTCGTAAAAACCGACTGCAAAAACAACTAAAAAGTTCCAAACAAGTGACTTTTCAAGCAGTTTGATGCAGTAGGAATGAAATCTATGTTTATAACTGCCACCAACTGCATCAGCCTGCACACTGGTTCTTTTTGAAGTGAAAAATTGTTTAAACCAAACGTGTTTAGTTATTTTTGGTGGGGCAAAACTTATAGGTTCGCGTGCCCGACATGCTAGTGACGTGTTGCGCCGGACTGCTAACGCTTAGCGGCCTGTGTACATGTATACATATTACCCATATAGAACATAGTGAGAACATGCGCACTAATACATTGTTTATATACTCGACTGTATCATGTGCCTTTTGGACGTCTGTCTATATGTATAACACTATTTATCACTATTATGTACTCCACTATTATTCCCATCAGGCCCCGGAACATCAGACACAATTAAAAACCTATTATCACGGCTCTGAATGGAGACGCGCGGAGCCTAACTGATTAAAAATTATACTAACTCAAAAGTTTCGGTGCTCTTTATTCTACCCACTAAGTCCGTGTTGTCCAGCAGCTGCATGGCATCAATATTCACAATGACAAGTTGGTCTACACGGGTTGAAAATAAAGCTTAGTCTACAAAAACCAGAAATCTTAACTTACTCTATTGATATCATCACATGGTTCCAGTAGCCCCATGTAATCCACGTAGTTGAACTGTCCATGCTTATTCAGCCAGAAGAGTAAGTAGTCTGCGATGATCTCCTCACCTACTAAGTGATCTTGTAGGGACGCACAGAGCGCCAGCTTGAGACCCATCTCAATATCTGTTACTGATGGTTCTAGGATCCCTGGGAATAGTTTAATGATTTTTAAAATACTATATTTTTTTATATAGTATTTTAAAAATCATATATAGATAAGTGAAACAAGGAACGTAAAAGTGTAACTTATTAACCCGCGAACGTCCGACGGCATGCCCGTATGCCCTTCCAGATTACGCGGCTTAAACCTCTATTATTAAATAACTAAAGATCTTATATCCTGTGGCATGGTTCACATGCATTCTTAGATAGTTATTACATACTGTTAGAAAAAAAACGCAACACAAAACGCAACGCAAACGCAGAAACGCAATTTTAAAAAGCCATTATGTTGTTTTGATTTCGTAATTTGAAGTTTGAGTGTGAATAATAGGAAAATATGATATCGGACTCTACAATAAAAACACTGTTCTTAGATTACTTGTCTATTCATAGTGCAACATGCAAAATTTCATGTAAATTGATACAGTGGTTTTAACGACTACCCACACACACACACACACACACACACTATTCCCGACAAATCGTTGATAACAGAATTTGAATAAAATTCAGCTCTTGAATTACAAGTATTGTTTACATGTTATTCTAAGGTCTGTTTATTCAACAACCCAAAAAAGTTTACTGTAAGTGCCTCGCTCCAACAGAAACCTCAGCAAGTTGTTTTTTATGAGCCCGGTCGTAAATATGTCAAACTGCGATAAGAGGCGCGGCCGTTGAGGAGTTAAAATATACAAGGATACTTACAAAACTAGTTCAATTCAAATAGGCAACTGACTTGACAGGGGGCCATAATATGATTTTCTAATACCATCATGATCCTTTGCCAAAAGGGATGACGTTGTTACTCGCACAGGAAACATTTAAAACATCATAGTATGAGCCCAATGTTTCAATAAAAAGGAGGGAGGATTTAGTTCCACTTATAATGTTTCTGTTTGATGTTTAAGAATCCTTACCTGGTGTGTCCAGCATAAAAATAATAGGATCATTATTAATTCTAATCTTTGTCATGACGCTCCTCGTCACTCCAGCCACCGCTCCCACTGGCAGCGCATGTCTGATGCTCATATTATTAGACCGAAGCATATTTATAAGAGAGGACTTCCCCACATTTGGCACTCCCATTATCATTACATTGTAATCTAGTTCCTCACTCCTGTTGTACCTGTTGGAGCCTTTGATCAGTTCCACCATGAGAGGCTTGAGGGACTTTAGACCACGACAATGCTGATCTTTACTGTTAGTGAAAATAACATTCTGCACATTCTGTTCTGCCTTCAATTTTTCCTTTATCTTCGGTATTAGACTCGGTATGGTTAAATCCTTCTTATTTAACACAAGTATGTGAGGTTTTGCGCCTATTAACGTCTTGGTAAATATGGGATTTCGACCCGTAAATGGAATCCGCGCGTCGTGGACTTCGATCACGCAGTCAAGACTTTTCAATTTACGTTGCATTTGCTTCAAGCCCTTGTTCATGTGGCCAGGGAACCAACGCAGCAGGTCTTTGGTTACAAAAGGACATCTCTTCCGGAAATTATAAGCAGCGACGTCGAATTTTGTAACCATTCTGAATATTCAGATTGTTTGTTTTGGTTGCTTTGAGGTTATGTTATGGTTACGAAATGATAATATTGGATTGTGTCTAAGAGTGATTTCGTATCAGATCAGCAATAAAAAATACACAGTTCAGATTTATTTTTAAAATAAAAGATCTATTTATTACTTCATCTCAAGACTGGAAAATTCGGAAAATTATGGAAAAAAGCGCGATTCGATTTCTGTCAACGATGTCAAGTTTTTGCAAAAGCAGTCAGTGTCAAAACTGACATTATGCAATCGTTTAGAAACTTGAAACCACCTTGAAACGTGTCTGGAAACATTTCTTGAAAGAAAAATAATCATGTATCTTTTCCACTAGATGAACATCAAACTATCCCTTAGAGCAGTTAAACGAAAACTAAATTAAATTAGAGAAAATTTGATACAATAAAATCAAAGAATCATATACCTTCAGTGGCATACCATTATCTAGCTATCTAATCTGTGCCATTCACAAGCCGTACAAAAAGAGACGATACACAACAAAATAGTTTCTTAATCTATGATGGACACCAAAGACTACAATAATTTAGAAGGACATTAAAATCTAGCGTCAAACGACTAGTCAAACGCCAGTTTGCAAAAACAATTAATTTATCAACAGTTATTTTACTTGAAAATACGGCCCAAAAATGACGCAACCTCTTTTATTAGAGCCGGATATAATAGCAGCAACGGAAAATGTTTTGCCAGATCTCAACAACGATTTGATTCTAGCAAAAAACTTTTTGAAACAGCAAAGTTCAGCTACTGGAGACTCCCTGTAAGGCATCCCATATTCTATATTGTCCCACAGCTGGGAAAAGGTCTTCCTAATGGTCTTGCACTCTTCGCGCACCCCTTATTGCCTTCTGGGACCCATCTCGTAAACGCCTATTCATCATGCTAGTGCTAAGCATAATAATGTCCTACAGCGGATCTTAAGAGGTTAATATTCAGATTCAGATAACATCGCAACTGAATTTCTCAAACGTTAGACGTAATACATATATCGGCATTAGCCTTCAGGTACCATGTTATAGCAGGTAGCGGAAAGCGGGTAAGCTATTGGCAATAATTGGGCACATTGTCTAATACACTTCTGCGGGCGTATTCGCTAACTCTGTTGACATCAATTTGATAGGCACTTTGCCGTACATTGCTGCTTTGACGTATAGGAAAACCTTAGTGCCTATTATAATCGATGTCCACCGAGCAATGTACTGCAAAGTGCCTATCAAATTGATGTCAACCGAGTTACCGAATACACCTGCTGGAGCTAGATGCCCATCCCAATGTCAGTAGACGCACTTACGACTGCAACAATAACGATTTTGATTTATCTGTGTTTTCTAATAGCTGATAACCTGGGAGTTTTTAAGTCAAGAGTGAATAGGTTACTTCTAAGCAAGCGTGCTCCATTGTCGACCACATCATTGCTTACCATCAGGTGAGATAGTGGTCAAACGTGAGCCTATCAATGATAAAAGGTAGTCATAGGCCATTGCAAAGTTGCAAGTAAAATTTGCGTTACGAAAAAACTAGAGCACTTTTATATTTTTCAGCTATGATCATTTAGTCGACGTCGTCCAAAAGGTACTGTCCCATAAACCACCGGATGTTGTGGACAACTTTGAGCAGTACTCATGGAAAGTCAAGCAGGAGAAGTTCCGGCCCAACTTCGACTTACTCAATGACATTTACTTGTCCCCCGCACAAATTTCCACTGTGAGGAGAGAGGATGAAATGTTCAGGGTATGAAAGTTTCTCAAAAATCTACTATTTCGTTCTCTCAGGTCTATCTAGGTCCGAAGCTGTCGAGAACCTCTTAGGATATAGGAGGTTGTCGACAGCTTGACCTGATATGGAAAAAAAAATCCTAGATTCAGGTCTCCATCCCAAAGGCATATGATGAACTAAGGGACTGCACTCTAAGTGCATCCTACATTAACCATTGGTCGATGGCATCCTCTAAAAAGGGTATGGGCCTCGAGTGTAGCTGGGGGAGGATAGCAAGGGTTGTCCCTTGCTACCCTCCCCCAGCTACCCAGCCGGCCCAGCTTGTGCTGGGCCGAATTAATAGCATGTTGAGTTGATCTTTTGTTGTGGGCTTTTGTATTTTCCAAAATCTATCCTTTTTGGCGTCTTTGGCTTTTTAAATAAGTTCCCTCATATTGCACAAGCAGCTACTGTGTTAGATCCCCTACCATTGTTGTCTAGCCGAAAGATTGCGCAACATTTACCTCGCAACACACCCAAGCGCCTATATGCGTAGGTACTGCAATTTATTTTTGAGTATCATTCAGAAACCACAGGCGTATTTTCTTCCTAATGCAGTTGGTGGCAAGCAAAGCGACCAAATTAGATGACCTCGGTGAAGAGGAGCAGGAACTAGACCTGGAAGAAGACAACTACAAGCCGAAGATTCAGGATCTTGTTGACCACAACTTTTATTTTAGAGAGGTTAGTAGTAGATTGGACTTCAGAAAAGTAGAAACGCCTGGCGGACTTATATTATTCAAGTAAAGTCTCGTATGTCTCTTCAATTAAATATATTGTATATATAACGAACCTTTACATGTCTAAATAGATCTGTAACTCAGTTGACATGAATTTAATAGGCACTATGCAGTACATTGCTTTGCTCTGTGGACATCGATTATAATCGTAGAACATTTTGGTTTTCCTATACGTCAAAGCAGCAATGTACTGCAAAGAGCCTACCAAATTAATGTCAACTGAGTTAGCGAATACACCTACTGGCCCGAACAATGGCAGGGGTCAAATGGATTCTCAATTCGCATGCGTGGTGAAATACAGCCAGAACTACTTATTTAAACAAACCTTCATAAGAGCCCGAACTAGGGGGGCGAGCCGGGCTAATCCCCAGAGCGCTCAAAATGAGGGGCGACAAAATTAAAGGCGGTTGGACGCCTCTAGAAAAGTAATTTTAATCAGATGTACGGATTCCCAAAAAAGAGAATATGACATTCCCCTGAGTTTGATCGATTTTAAATGTCAGCATAGCTATTCACAGCCATTCGATTCCTCCCCGAAACGAATTATTGTGGTTCGTTAAGGGAGGAGAGTTATCCGAAACTTGAGCTCTTTTCGAGCTGGCTTCGTTTTTACTTTCTATCGAAGTCATTAAAAAAATCGTTTAGCCGATCCAACCGGAAAAAAAAATATTTTTACTTATTAGAGTAGAGGCCTAAGATTACTGGAGCCCCTCCCCCCTCCTTCCAAAAACATTATTATACAACCGGAGCGGCTAAATACTCGTAGCTAGATCGGGCCTCGCCTTCACAGTACTTTCTTACTCAACATATCCTAATACATAAAAACGGCGCACTCGGAGCACCTTTTTAACGGCACGTCCAGGGTAACAGCTTGTCTGGTAGCACTTTTATTCCGTAGCAATAACGACGGGTTTCTATATAGTTCAATAAAGTGATTACTTGGTGCGCTGGACTGGCTAGATCTAGACCATTAATTTCGATAATTCCTCTAGGGCGGGTATGGTCTGCCGAACAGTGAATGCTACGCGCTCTACATTGCCATGATCATGTTAGGCATCAAGGAGCCAGTTGCAACAGTCAGGTCAGTACAAATAGAATGAATTGTATTGTTCATTGAGATCGTGCAATCAATAAGTACATAGAAATCCCTTGCATGGCCCAGTATTGCCACGGAAATGGTGTCCGCTGACGCTGTCATTCGATCATTTTTTTTTTTTTTTGGGGTTTGGGAAATCATCCAATGACTTCTCCCGCTCTGGGTGGAGCGGGAGGGCGTGTCAGACTCTTACTGACTAAAACCCACCCCAGTTCCTTCCCTGCCTGAGTGCCCAGGGGTGCGGTAACTCATTTTCAGAATTTATCCGCTACCACTAGGCATGCAGGCACCGGGCACGATGGGCCTCGTCAGTGGTGGCTGACACTTATCTCTTGTTCGGCGCGCGTGGAACACTACGCGCCGTCGACTCACGGGCCTGGTGCTGATTGGACGGCGAGCTACCCACTGCTCGCCCTCCGCAGGCTCGGGGTCATTCGATCCTTACGTGAACAGATAACAGGGCATGTGGTGCAAGATGGAAGGTGGGATATGGTCTACAGAGAGATATACTGATAACAACCTAACCATATTTGAAAATTTAGGTACTTATTCTTAGTAATATTTTTCTGGCCATGCCAAAACTGTCGTTTTTACAGATTTTTCGGCAAGATCTTTGGAACGAAAGCGAATTACTACGTCGTAGAAACAGACCTCACCATGGAAGAGCTGGACAGAAGGATCAGAGTTAGTTCAAATACTGTTCCACTTCCATCAGTAATCATAGTCTAGTTACAGATAATATGAGAAATGAATAAATATGAAAATGAATATGTATGTGAATGAATATGAGATAATAAGAGTGGCGATTAGCTCTCTTCCGCCTATTATTTTAAATGGTGCTGTCATCCCCATCAGTCTTAGCGTAAAAGATCTCGGTTTGCATCTTGACTCGACGCTTGGCTGGCAAAGCCAGGCTTCTAGTGTCTGTCAAAGAGTCAACGGGACTTTGCGATGTCTGTATCGTCTGAGGAACTTTTTGCCTGCAAAGACGAATACTATGCTTGTGCAAACTTTAATTTTCCTTATAATCGACTATGGTGACGTGTGCTACTTTGACCTGAACGCGGCTTTGCTGGATAAGCTTGATAGGCTCCTCAATAACTGCATCCGGTTCATTTTCAACTTGAGGAAATATGACCATGTGTCAAACTTTAGAGCTGAGCTCAAATGGATGCCCATTCGCCAGAGAAGAAGTTTACGCGCTCTGACTACACTTTTCTCTCTCCTCAACTCTCCCACCCCTCCCTCTTATCTTATATTACACTTTCAGTATCTTTGCTCTACTCACGCTAGGAATTTGCGTTCTGCTAACAATCTCTTACTGCTTTGTCCTTCTCATACTTCTAATTTTATTCATTCTTCCTTTCATATACAGTCCATCCTTCTGTGGAATGCGCTTCCCCTCAATATCAAGACGGCCACCAGTCAGTATGCATTTAAGCGAAATTTGCGGCATTACCTTCTTAACAAGTAAAGGAGTCGTCTCAAAATCCTTATCTCTAACTTTATATATTACTATTATATATGTAGGTATATTATATTAAATATATATGTATGTTTATTTTAACTATTTATATATACTTTTGTAATTATTTTCGTCTTAGTATTTTTTTTTTTCAGTTTATGCACCTGCCATGTTATCTCTCCACCACCCTTGGTTGACTGGTAGAGAATGCCTAAGGCATTAAGTCCGCCTTTGTACATTTGTGTTGCATGAAGTTTTAATAAATAAATAATAAATAAATATAATAGGTATTAACGGTCTAGTTGACGCTGCCTGTGGTGGTATGCCTGCTTCAAGAAGGTGGATGATCAAAAGCGGCTTTAACTATTGTTATAACTTATTTGAAACTGAAAAATTGCTACAGAAGTACAGACACTAGTATAAATGAAGATTTTCTGGAAAATTGCCGCCAACAGTTGGAGCCACGGCAGGTTTTGTACTTTTGAAAACGAAACATAATGACGTAAACATGACGTTGGTGTCAACTTAGCTAATTAATGTCATTTTTTTTTCTATTGTCTGAAGCGTTTGACAGGTGTATGGACCTGAGGCCTCAGTGCTGCCATCTGGTGTAGGTACATTTCTGAAAACCCTGATTGGGTACGTACTCTTTACGCATTATACTACCTTAGAAAAGTTGATAACCAGTTTATGAAGCCAACAAGAAGTTCATAATGGGAATATTAATTTAATGATAGGTCCCTGTAGGGTACGTCGTCGGAAAAACTATCACGAGAAGCCTACACATGAATATCTGGCTGTTCATGCAGTAAGATATTGTAGAACAAACACAAAAGAAAACAAAATAAAATTCTCCTAGCACTAATTTACAAAGTCGCATCATAAGACGTTTTAATTTGCAATCCTCAGGAGTTCGATCTGAAGGACATGCCAGGAGAAGGCGAGGGCGAGGGGGAAGATTTGAAGCCCCCGATGGAGGAACAGATGGAAGTCAGTAAGTTGCACCTACCTATCTGTATGCAAGTAGTTTTCACTACCACGACCATCAGGGAACCGACGACAAGGTAGGGCCATAAGGAGTTAGCCAAATGAGTTGTGCTAGGTACTACTTAAAAAATAGGAAAACAAAAAAAAAAAACGATTACTGGGCCATCTCTACTCTTGTCATCACCACGCATAAAAATCTGCAACATCAGAGTCTTCGGTTTTTTTTGTGGGGTGGGAAATCATCCAACGAAATCTCCCGCTCTGGGTGGAGCGGCAGGGCGTGTCAGACTCTTACTGACTAAAACCCACCCCTGTTCCTTCCCTGAGTGCCCAGGGGCGCGGAAACTCTGTTTCGAATTTATCTACAACCCCTGGGCACCGGCCATGACGGGCCCCGTCATGATTGCTGACAACTCTTTGAGGCGCGCATGGAACACTACGCGCCGTCGACTCTCGGGCTCGGTGCTGATCGGACGGCGAGTTACCCACTACTCGCCGTCCGCAGGCCCGGGTCTACGGTGGCCGGAGATCGTCTCGCGACGTCCTACGCCCAGGGCGTCTCCTGCGGCGACTGCTGCTAGGGCGTGAGGTCGACTCTGTTGTTGAGCCTCCCTCACCCATCCCGCCTCCGCCTTCGCCTTTGCGAGCATTATTGCTTCGCAGAAGGAGTAGACTGCTTCCCACTCCCTCTCGCTCCATACCATGGCCTGAACCAGGGCCGGGCCCGAGAGGTCGCCGCCGCCTGTCGCCTCCACGAGGACACGTTAACTCCACCGTATGCTCCACCGTGTCCTCTGAACGATCCGCGCAGTGGTAACACCCGGGTGTTTCCTCCCGCCTTATCCAAAACAGGAACCTCCCGAAACAACCGTGTCCGGTGAGGACCTGTGTCAGGTGGAAGGTGAGGATGCCGTGGCGCCTCTCCAGCCACTCCTCAAAGAGCGCCCCTACCGCCGCAATAGTGGCGTCCCCAGCACTGGGTTGCGACAGTCGCTCTCTCCATGTCGCCATGAGATCCTGCCGGAGCTCTGTCCGCCGAGCCGCGAGGTGTCGCGGCAGCGGAGTTTCACCTCCGACCTTTGCCTGCAGATCCCAAAGCGACAGTCCGGCAAGGAGGCTCGCCGCCTCACCGGAGACCGTGCGGTATCTTCGGATCATTCGGATCGCCATGACCCTTTGGGACGCTTTCAACCGGCGAGCTGGTCGCCGAGAGGCTTCGGTTGCGAAGTTAACTTGTGACTCCAGAAACAAAGCTGTTATTTCACTTGAGCCTGCAGTGGTAGTGCTAGTGCCATGACACGTACACTTAAAAAACCATAAAGTTTCAATATTTTATTACACACTAGCTTCTGGCAGCGGCTTCACCCGCATGGAATTAGTACTCCCCCCATTATATATTATATCCTATGTATTATTCCAGACTATAATCTATATCTTTGCCAAATTTTATTCAGATCCGTTCAGCCATTCTGGCGTAACTGAGTAACAAATATTTATAACTTTCGTATTTATAATATTAGTACCTACGATAAATCTACATGGGCACTTATGGAATGACAGAACCTAGTGCACTTTTGGAATTGGTCGTTTCATATGGGGAACTGGTAAGATAACATCATACTTACCCGAATGAGCCCCTTCATAAAGAGAACTCTTTATGCAGGGTAATTAGAGTAATTTCTACTGGTAACCGTTATTCCAACTCCTAACAGTGGGCGAAGGGGAGGGCAGAGAGCCAGTCTCCAAGGAACCCGTCCCTCCCAAGCTACCGCCAGAGCCGGTGTCCACGTGGACTGCGCCGCTACCCATTCCAGTCGAGAGGCCTGGCCAAGGAGTTAATAAGAAGGTAGTTATATAACAATAACATGATACATGATAAACATTACATCTACATGACAAACATGACATGATAAATGAAAAACATGACATGATACATGACAAACATGACAAAAATGACATGATACATGACAAACATGACATGATACATGACAAAGATACGTGTAATGGACGTGATATACGCCTGTATTCCCCGAAAGGTTAAGTAGAAGTGTACCAACACAGTCGTTTACATTTCTCCTGTCTAATACCTTGCCATCAACCGGAGC
The DNA here is from genome assembly GCA_951329385.1 of Polia nebulosa. Taxonomy (NCBI): domain Eukaryota; kingdom Metazoa; phylum Arthropoda; class Insecta; order Lepidoptera; family Noctuidae; genus Polia; species Polia nebulosa. The sequence goes on along the minus strand of OX589602.1, from coordinate 30,196,323 downwards.
CGTATCCAGACACCGGGCTGCAACTGAGTAATCACAGATGGAAAAACCCAAAAACACTTTGCTTGACCCGGGAATCGAACCCAAGGCCTCATGTTTAGTAATAACGCTTGCGACCACTAAACGAATGTAGATCAGAACCTAACGGGGCCGAAATATCTTACCTCCATTTGTTTATTTTACATAATTTTCATCAGTATTCTGCATCACACAATGTGAATGTGGAGGCAATCCCTTGCTGCAAAAATGCATGCTTAAATCCTAGGCTAGTCTCCGTTTTTATTAATTAAGAACAAAAACTAAATTACAACCAACCCGGCCGAGTTTCGATCACGTTGCCCAACTTCGAGGGAGATTAGCCAAGAATGCAGGAGCACACAAGTGCACAAGTTTGTGCGCAAATAAACGTGTACTTTCTGTTCCTTTACTCTCATAGTCCAATGGGACAGCAGTCCACCACGACCAGTGAGAGAACGAAGACGCAGGACCAATGGGTTTACGTGCTTACCGAGACACGGGGGCGTCACATCACCAACTTCCAAGCTTGCCAAAAGGTCTATGAACAAAAACAAGCAAATACATGGCAAAGTTTTGAAATGTGCTGGCTACATATAAGCTGCCAGTAGTTCTTTATCTTATATTTGTGAGATGGCCTAGCCTTTCAAGAGTGGTTGAGTTTAGAATGGTGTGGCGAACAGCCATTACTAAACTTTAAAGTTATTTTTATTACACGCAGGTGTACTGGGTCTGTAACCGCCCAGGTGACCAGTGGATCTGTCTGCCAGACCTCAATCCAAACCAAATCAAAGTAGCGAGGCTCATTGTGCGATGTATGACTGGAGACCTTGACTCAGAGGTATGTTCGTATCCATAGTTTTTACAGCTCCTGAGTATCTATAGGGAGCGTGCAGGAACTATAGATGGCGCCACATAAATGTCAATGTCTAGTATTTATACAATACAAGTTGTGGATTTCACTCACTAGATGGCAGTCTACGTTACGCGTGCTGCATGTGTGCATGATGCGTGTGTGTATACATATACGGCACGGAAATGTCAATGACAAGTTTTTGAAGGGTAAAAGTTTCGAATTTACTCCACTAGATGGCACAGACTACGTCGTGCACGTTCCCTATAGCTGAACTGAAAAAGCACCTCCAAAAAAATCGAGGAACGCTGTTCAAAAAGCAAACAATTTAAACCACTAGACTCAATTTGGTAGTAGTGCACCTAAGTTCTAGCTAGTAGTGGTCTTCCCGTCCTAGTGGGGAAGCTTGAGTCCCAACAGCTATGCTTATGCTATGCACCTAAATTTACGTAACATACATAACTTCATATCATTCACGCACTGGAACTGAAACGTTGATGCTGAAAGTTGGTAAGTTTCTCTGGAATCATCAGTATCACAAACAAGTTAAACTGTTGGTGAAAATAAGACTTAGGTTGCAATACCCTTAAAGCACACCAATATCCAGACGAAGAGTGAAGTGGCTCGTGTGAAGAGTAAAGTGGTCCTTTGCACGAGTGCATCAGGATGTCGAGCAGCAGAGAAAAGTGGTAAAAGATCGTGGGACGAAATATATCGGCTTCTGCAGTCACTACGTGATTATCACGACCACTCTGACAAGAGTGTCACGACAAAGAAGAAAGTATCATACAATTTTGTTGGTGTTCATTTCACACCACCTTTTAACTGTCATATTATCTTGTCCTGACCCGCATATTACACGTCTTGCATACTTCCAAGATCATTCATTATCATTGATTCTTGCAGGTCATAGCCTTCCCTCCATTCGAGGGTTGTGAACGCCACTACCTGCGCGCTCAGATCGCGCGTATCGCTGCCGCCACCTCCATCTCACCGCAAGGGTTCTTCACCTTTGGGTCAGGAGAGGAGGAGGAGGACATCGATATGGAAGAAGGGGGTTGGTAACGAACTGCTCATAAGAATTTGAAAAAAGAAGATGCCTAACCCTACCCACTCCTAGCTAAACCACGGTATTTTGCTAAGAGTAGGTGGTATCCACTAGATGATGTACCATCTAGTAGGTACCACCTGAATACTTGGTCACACTAGGACTGTGAAACTCACTCTTACAGTTACGGAATTAAGACTAAATTTTATATCATGGATGTTGCGGTTCAGCAGCAGCCTTTGATCAGGGTAGAGCGAGATTGTCTTTCAGCGCCCTTTTGTCGACTTTCAATAAAAAGTCTGTAGATCTACTTACGGATTTATCTAAAGTCAATCTACAGATCTTTCAGCGTCACCCAACGGATTTTTAAAAACTCAGTTGAGATCAATTTGATAGGCACTTTGCAGTACATTGCTGCTTTGACGTATAAAAAAATCAATATACCTAGTCTTGTCCCAACTATCTTGGGGTCGGCTTCCAGTCTAACCGGATGCAGCTGACCAGTATTTTACATGGAGCGACTGCCTATCTGACCTCCACAACCAACAACAGTTACTGGGTAATAAGATACCCCTTGGTAAGACTGGATGTTAGACTTTCGGGCTTCTGACGACCCGTAACGACTGTCAAAGATCCACGATTGACAGCCCGGACCAACGGCTTAACGTGCTTTCTGAGGCACGGAGGAGTCTTGGTATGTAAAGGTCACCCATCCATGGACCAACCCCGGCAATTACTTTAGCCACGAGCTCTTCTTTGACGTATAGGAAAAAAAAATTACCACGTAGTGCCTATTATACTCGATGTCCACCGAGCAATGTACTGCAAAGTGGCTATCAAATTGATGTCAACTGAGTTAGCGAATACACCGGCTGGATACACAGCTCCCGCGCCTCTCAAAAGGCGCCATCAAAATGTTATTTTGCGCTGGCAATTGTTTTTCGCATTTAGGTTTTTGGCGCCTAGAGCGACCGCTCCTCTCGCTCTGCCCCAGGCCTGGCACTGGTGCGGTTGTGATGGTGATTTTTACTAATCACATCGGGATACTTTCCTATGAAACCAGCTAGGAAGGTAATATGCCACCACCAAACACAATTTCTTCATTAATGACCTCACTTTTGACAAAGGTTATAAATAAGATTTCTCCGTTTTCAGGAGACATGCAATTCAACTTGAACCCGTTCTACCAGGGACACACGCTGAAAGACCTACTGGACTCCAACCTGACGTACTGGGTACATCACGGACGACACATCCTGAAGCAGGGCAGGACCCTGTGGTGGAACCCTAACGCGGATATGGTGAGGACACTTTGACACTTAACGAACTACACAATACTAGCCAAAAAACTATCAACATAACACACAATATACGAGTACATGCAACTCTTTTGCCCGGTCCTGCTGTCTCTAATTTTATGGTTCTGTACCCGAAGGGTCCAAACGGAGCCCTAATTGCTGTCACTCAAGTTTTCGTCTGTCTGTTCGTCGTCTGTCACAAAATTTTGTTGCGTAGAATTTTATAACTTCCCATTGACCTATGAACTTGAAATTTGGTGATAACGTTTATTATTACTTACGTATAATTTATTAACAAATATCAATATATTGATATTTGTTAGTAAATTATATTTTTTCTTTGATAATTCCCTCATTTGGTACGGACCTTAATGTGCGAAGCGACATGCACTTGGCCAGTTTTTTTTTATTTTCTCTACCTAATCTAGGTACACAAAAACTTAACATAGTACACAGTGATTACACAATTATTCATGTACAAATGCGAGCTTAACTCAACGGCGTTGAGTTTTCTCCCAGCAAACCTTTGAGTGATAGATACAAAAAAAGCCAGTATGAAGATTTTTTATATCCATTTGGATAGCTCTGTCGTTAGCTTCGTTTAAGTCGTGGTGCCGCCGTAGTGCTTGCGCGGATCACCCAGAGGACACGGTGGAGGTCTGCCCCGCTTGGGCGGAGCACCGCCGTGTCCTCGTGGGTGCGATAGGTGGCGGCGACCTCTCGCGCCCGACCCTGGTTCCGGCCACCGTAGACCCGGGCCTGCGGACGGCTCGCAGTGGGTAGCTCGCCGTCCGATCAGCACCAGGCCCGTAAGTCGACGGCGCGTAGTGTTCTACGCGCGCCTCAAAGAGATGATTGTCAGCCATCACTGACGGGCCCATCGTGGCCGGTGCCTGCATGCCTAGGGGTACCGGATAAATTCTTAACATGAGTTACCGCACCCCTGGACACTCAGGCAGGGAAAGAACAGGGGCGGGTTTTAGTCAGTAAGAGTCTGACACGCCCTAAACAATACGACTACACTAACCTAATTGCGGCCGCCATTTTTTTTTCAAATTCTTATAGCCTATGTTACTTCGGCGGTCAAGACCAATATATCTCATTTGTTAAAATCCATCCAGCCGTTTAGGCTACAGCGCGTGCCAAAGAAATAGACATACAAACATACACACATATATACTCTCGAACAACACTACCTTCCTTCTAGGGCAGTAGGGTAACAACAAACAGGAGATGTTCTCAGGCGCACAGCTGCATGAGTACTGAGGCAAAATCACCGGCACCGGGTTGAAAACGGGCAGTGTGTTTGTGTCACGATATACAGAGCTAGTACGTAAGCCACGCCTCTTTCTTAAGGCTCAATTACACCTTCCGATTTCAAGGGACCCAACTTAGGAACAAACTAACTAGGAAGTAGGAAGCGAGCGATTACACTATCCTAAATTGGACTCCTAAATCGGGCTCCTAAGACGGCAGTGTTGAGAGTTGCCAACTCTTACAAATTCGAGTCCGTAGACAGAATATCAAAAGTCGCTATAAAGTCTCTTAAAACTGATTCTACCAGGAGCGCACCAAAAAAAAGAGCAGACTCAGATTTTTTTTTCTGGGAAATTAAATAATAATTTAAACACATACAAAAATACTATTAGCCCATTTGTAGCTACAAAGTCGCTAAATTGGCAACACTTCGCTCTAAATCGTGGTGATGCGATTACACTATCCTAAATCGGACACAATTTAGGAAGTCAAATCGGGACCTTTCAATGTTACTAAATCTGACACTAACTGCTCTAATTGCTATTACACCTTCCTGTTTCCTAAATTGGGTCCCTTGAAATCGGAAGATGTGCCTTTACCGGCCAGAACGTTCTGATCGGCGATGTCGGCCGGTTGCATTCTTACCGGGCGTTCTTACCAGTGCGGAACGGTAGGTGTGTGACGATCGGTACATTTTGTATTGCATTCCTGCCTTCCGGTTTTCATTCTTTTCTGATCTGTTCTAGGTAGAAAAGAAAAGAAACGGTAGGTGTGTGGCCACGCTTACTCATCGTCCGCAGGCCCGCACCTGCGGTGGGCGGAGATCGTCCCGCGACCCCCGACGCCCAGGGTGTCTCCTGCGGCGGCTGCTGCTGGGGGCGTGAGGGCGACTCCGTTGAGTCTCCCTCACCCCTTCCACCTCTTCCTTCGCGAGCATTACTGCTTCGCAGAAGGAGGACAGCGGCCAACCGGGGCGCACAATCCGTTCTGAGATCCCGTCGTAAAGTCATTCGAAAATGACACACTTATTGAGTAAACGACGTGTTAATAAAACCTCATTTTGAAAAAATGTGTTTGCCGCGGTCTACCTGGGTGCATAACTGATTAAGTGCTTTCCAATGCCACATAGGTGGCTGATGGCTAACTAAGTAGGACCTTATTCATTACATGCCATATCCCGACAGGAAGAAGGCCTTGAAGAAGAAGAGGACGAAGGCCCTCCCGCGGCAGTACCAGAAACAGGACCCAACCTGTTCACGCCGCTGTCAGAAGACGCGAGGATCGAGGGTGTAAGCGCGTGGAGTACCCGGGTCAGCAGCTTCATGTGCTCCGACCGAGCGCTGGCTATCATCAGGAGTAACCTCTGGCCTGGAGCGGTTGCTTTTGCTACGAATGGCAAGTTAGTATCATTCTTCTATCACCACGAATTATACTTAAAAAAAAAATGCGTATCTTTTTAACAGTGAAACTCAAAAATAACAAAAACTTTTTTACAAAAAAACAACCGACTTCCAAAAAAAAATACACTAAAAATTTAAAAAATAACTTTAATTTCGGAAGTAACCCGGTAGTCCCGTTTGTATTTTACTTCTTCGTGATTTGACACCGACTTCCGAAATTAAAGTTATTTTTTAAATTTTTAGTGTATTTTTTTTGGAAGTCGGTTGTTTTTTTTGTAAAAAAGTTTTTTATTTTTCGCTTTTTAGTTGTTACTCGTATACCCCAGAACTAGAACGTGGAATTTAACATTTGGAGAACACAAATACATCATCAAGATATGCGTATTTTTCGTTTTTGTTCAGTTTCTCAAAAAGCGCTAAAGCAATTTCGATAAAATTTATATGGGACCACCTCGGGAGTATATTCTTTCGGATAAAATAAGAATTTTGAAAATCGGTCTACAACTGACGGAGAAATGCGCGGACATACATAAAAAAAAAAAAATATACATACAGTCGAACATAGAACCTCCTCCTTTTTCGAAAGTCGGTTAAAAAACGGCAGAGAGCGAGTTGGACTCGCGCGCAAAGGGTTCCTAACAAATCATATTTTTTTCAAGTTAAATTACCTCCTAGTTATGTGGTTATAGGTTTTCCTGTAATTTAAAAGTAAATAACTACTTTCTGTATTTTATTCAAAATTTTAGGCCCAGTGGCTTCAGTTTTTTTTTTTATTGTTGATAGGCACGCGTTTGACCACTATCTCACCTGATGGTAAGCGATGATGTGGTCGAAGATGGAGCACGCTTGCCTAGAAGTAACCTATTCACTCTTGACTCAAGACTCTCAGGTTGTAGCTATCAGGAAACACAGACTCCGGTAGGGAATTCCACTCCCTAGCTGTACGCACAGTGAATGTTTTCTCAAAACGCTTTGTGCGTATGGATGGGATGTCCACTAGGAACCAGTGGCACTTCGCTGTACGTATTGTGATCCTTTGATGAAACGGGCTTGGCGGAATCAAATTATGCAATTACGTCGCACACTCCCCAAAATGTAACCGATGGAAAACCGACAGGCTAGCAACTCGGCGTCTATGCTCAAGACTTTGGAGTTTCGACTGAACGAGCCTATCATTGCCGATGATCCTCTTGGCTCGTTTCTCAATTGACTCAAGGGCATCAAGCTGATATCTGGCAGATCCGTCCCAAAGATAAGGGGCAAATTGGCTGTGACAGACGGACAGACAGACAGACAGACACACGAGTGATCCTATAAGGGTTCCATTTTTTAATTCGGACTCGGAACCTTATAAAGAGTTTGTCGTCTGATCTGAAGCAGAAGTGCACTCTGATCGGCTAGATTTTCTTTTAAATATATTGTTACGAGCTGGGTATGGGATAAATTATTTTACACCAATTAATTTACTAAATATCCTTTATTAACTCAACAACTTATAAACACAAACACTAAATCGCTAATAATCACTATTCTCTTCGTAATCGCTTGTATTCGCATCCGTAGTCGAAATCAGACTGACTCACTCGCCCGCCGTCCGGCCTATTTATACGGTCATGGAAGTTTCCAGAACATTGTCGAACTATCCTATACTGGAATATTCTAGAAACATCTATGAACTTCTATACAGTACCACAATGGAATGTTCTCGAACCTAGTGGAAACTTCTGGAAACTTCGACCACATTCTCGAACGTTCCAGAGTAATACGGTCGACGTAACACTGCCCCCTCCTTAGACATGCTCGTCCCGAGCATCATTAGTCCCGTAGTATCGCGCCAAACGGTCTACATGGACAATCTTAGGCGCACCTCGTGGACCCTTCTGTATTCGGTAGGTGACATCGTTGATCCTGGTCACGATTCGGTATGGTCCATCCCATTTTGCTTGCAATTTGGGAGACTTCCCTTTGCTGCGCACTGGGTTATGCAACCACACCAGTGAACCTTCGTCAAAACCTCTATGGTTTGCCTTCCGGTCGTATCGGGTCTTCATCTTATCAGACATTTGTTGGCCGGATTGTCTGATATGGTCATATACATCATTCAACTTGGTACGCAAGTCATTCGCATAATCGGTTACACTGCGTGGGGCATCAGGGGGGGGTTCCGGTGATTAAATCTGCAGGCAACCGTAATTCCCTTCCAAAGTTCGCGAAGGCTGGTGTCACAGTCGTACTTTCGTGAACTGCACTACGGTAGGACAGAAGAAATGGCTGTATGTGCTTGTCCCAATCCCTTTGCCTGCTTTCCACAACTTTTGCCAGATATCTCTCCAACGTTTGGTTGAAACGTTCTACCATTCCATCAGATTGCGGATGGTAAGAAGTGGTTCTGGTTTTGTGAGTTCCCATCAGTCGACAAGTCTCCTGGAAAACTTGTGATTCAAAATTCCTCCCTTGGTCGCTGTGAATTTCCAAGGGTACTCCAAAACGACAGAAGACTTCCTAAACCAATTTATCTGCGACTGTTATTGCTTCCTGGTTGGGAATGGCGAAGACTTCTGGCCACTTTGTGAAGTAATCCATGACAACCATAAAGTACTTGTTTCCGTTTTCACTTTCCGGAAATGGTCCTGCAACGTCTAGTGCTATCCGTTCCCAGGGGGCTCCCACGTTGTATACTTTTAAAGCACCTCTGCTGCGTGTTTGAGGTCCTTTCACAGCCGCACAACTGGTACATTTGCGACACCAGTCCTCAACATCCTCTCGACAATGGATCCAGTAAAATCGCTCTCGTATTTTCAGTAGAGTTCTTTTTATCCCCATATGTCCTCCTGAACATCCATCATGGTATAGCCGTAAAACATCCGGTACTTTGGCTTTGGGGACAACAATTTGTAGATGACAGTTGTCTCCTCGAGCGTTTTCCCATTTACGGCACAAGACTTCATCCTGGATAACCAAGCTGTTCCATTGTGCCCAATAACTTTTCGTGGTTGAACTCAACGCCGCAACATCACTCCACTTGGGTTTAGGAGCACCAGCTTTAATCCAGTCGAAGATCGGTTTGAGGTCCGTGTCATTTTGCTGAGCAAGCTGTAGGGTTTCCTTCCATTCATTACTAAGATCCACTCTTAGCATCCTCACGGGCACTACCTCCTTAGTCTCTTGCCTGGTACAGTGCTTACAATCTTCTGGGCAAGGTCTTCTAGACAGTGCGTCTGCGTTACCGTGAGTTCTCCCACTACGATGTTCAGTAACGAAGTCAAACTCTTGTAGTAGTTCGATCCATCTTGCCACTTGTCCTTCTGGATTCTTGAATTGTAATAACCACTTTAATGCAGCATGGTCAGTTCGCAATTGGAATTTCCGTCCAAGCAATTATTTACTGAAGTGCTGCAATGTCCTTGCTACGGCGAGTAGCTCCCGTCTCGTAACGCAGTAATTTCTTTCCGGTTTGGATAAAGATTTGCTGTAGTAAGCTATAACAACTTCTTGGTTTCCTTTCCGTTGAGACAACACGCCTCCAATTCCAGTATTACTTGCGTCTGTGTCAACTATGAAGTCATTTTCAGTGTCAGGATATCCCAGAATAGGTGTATTGCACAGACGTTTCTTTAATTCCTGAAATGCGATGTTACAGTTCTCGTCCCAACAGAATTGCTGCTTCTCCTCAGTGAGTTTGTGTAAAGGTTTTGCAATGTCGGCAAAATTCTTGACAAACCGCCGATAGTAGGAGCACAAACCCAGAAATGCTCTGACCTGCGTCTTGTCTTTCGGAACTGGCCAATCCTTGACGGCGACGATTTTCTCTGGATCTGTCTGAACACCTTCCTCCGAAACTATGTGTCCTAAAAAGTTCACTTGTCGTCTGAAAAATGAGCACTTTTTCGGACTTAATTTAAGATTTGCCGTCCGGATTTTTGACAGCACTCGATTGAGATTTTGAAGGTGATCTTCAAATGTACGGCCCACGATAATAATGTCGTCTAAATAGACAAGACATGCGTCTCCGATCAATCCGGCAAGTATTTGCTCCATTAGCCTTTCAAACGTCGCAGGAGCATTGCACAATCCGAATGGCATAACATTAAACTGCCATAGCCCCTTTCCTGCTGAAAATGCAGTTTTCTCCTTATCCTTAGGGTCTATTTCCACTTGCCAGTAGCCACTTTTCAAGTCTAGCGTGGTAAACCACCTCATTCCAGTCAGTGTATCCAATGTGTCGTCGATCCTAGGCAGTGGGTAACTGTCCTTTTTCGTGACGTCGTTCAATCGTCGATAGTCCACACAAAAGCGCGTGTTGCCGTCCTTTTTCTTCACCAGGACCACAGGAGAACACCATGGACTCGATGAAGGCTCTATAACACCATCCTTGACCATACCCTCAATCATCATTTCCACTTCCTTTTCACGTGCAACCGGCAATCTTCTTGGTCGTTGACGGATTGGTAACTCGATGCCAGTATTAATTTTGTGCTGAACCAGTCCTGTTCTTCCTATGTCAGCATCATCTATGCTCTAGCTATGTCGTCAAATTTCAAACGGAACACTTTTCCTGATGGTACACCTTCCATGAAGATTTCCTCTGTACCACACTTCAATACTCCTTGATCAACGTCGATCTCACAACGATGTTTCCGCATGAAGTCTAAACCCAGGATGCAATCGTCCACTATGTCAGCCACGATGACATTATGCCGATAAATTTTGTTACCTAATTTTAACTCCACCTCCTTCCTGCCTCGGACGATTATGTGCTGACCGGTAGCTGTCAGTAATTGTATACGGTCGTGGTTATTGAAGAAGTCCCCAAGGAACCGACTTGCTAAGTGAGAATTGACGACCGTGTGAGAAGCTCCAGTATCTAACGTCAATTTGCATGGTTTTCCGTTGACTTCGCCTTTGATGATCAGACTATTTCCGTCATGGGCCTGTGAGATCGAGATCCTCGGGGCTCTTTCAATACCAGCCAGCACCCGCCCCCCAGTCCTGGCGTTTACTCGTTTCCCTGCTGTTGCTGGGCAGTCGTATCAGTTGCCCTTTCTTGCTGGGATTGATCTTCTCTCAGTGAGCTGCGCTTTGGACATCTTGACCGAAGATGACCCCTTTCTCCACAAGTGTAACATCTAGGGCTATATCCTTGCGGACGATCGCGTACAGGTGATGCCACAACCTCCCTGATACGGTGTGTTCGATGGTCTTGCCTCACTGCCTCTACTTCCAAGGCATGGGCCAAGGCGTCCTTCAGTGTCTCATGATGTCCAAGTCTTACAGCGGCTCTAACTTCCAAGTCACGTATTCCGTCGATGAACGCTTGTACCAGATTGCCATTGATGAGTGCAGGGGCGGACTGGTATGCTTTCCGAACCAACTTTTCAACTTCCAAGGCCCACTGCTGTAGGTTCTCGGCACTACGTTGAACGCGATCCCTTAACTTAGCGCGAAATACGTGCTCCAAGTGAGCGTCGCCGTATCTGGACTCTAACGCTTCCAGCAGTTGTTCGTAGGTCACATCCTTGCCAAGAGCCTCAAGTATGGTTAGGGCCTGGTCTCGGAGGCCTAAGGTGAGCGCGGTCATAGCTTGGTCTTTGGTCCACCCATTCGCTTTCATAACGGCCTCAAATTGAATTTTGTAGGCCGACCATGAAGATGTTCCGTCGAATGGCGGCACCTTAAATCCACGTGCCGAAGGTGCAGGAACCACTGAAGGCACAACCCCGTCTCCAGCCCTAAGTTCACCTAAAGCCTTTTTCACCCCGGCAATCTGAACTTCAGCTTCTGAGATGCGATTCTCATGCTGATGAACCTGCTCCTTCATCACCTTGAACTCTTTGCCAAGTGTTGAGTGAAGGTCTTTAATGAGGAGCATCTGCTCTTCTTGGCGGCGGGCCTGTAACTCTTCTTGGCGGCGGGCCTGCTCTTCTTGGCGGCGGGCATGCTCTTCTTGGCGGCGGGCCTGTTCTTCTTGGCGGCGGGCCTGCTCCTCTTTATCTTGTCGAAGCTTCTCTTTCATTCGACGGACCTGTTCTTCTTGGCGGCGGGCCTGCTCTTCTTGGCGGCGGGCCTGCTCTTCTTGGCGGCGGGCCTGCTCTTCTTGACGGTGAGCCTGTTCCTGCAACAGCGCCATTAGCGCAGACAAGTCTGGCACCGCTGGTGCTGAAGAAACTTCACATGGGCCAGCGACTGGCTCTGTCGTAGGCTGAACACCACCCGACGTCTGTATCGGAGAATCTCCAAACCGCCTCTGATCCATGTCTTGCTGCCGTTGACTCCTTGTACGAATACCGTCCGTGTCGTCCTTTGGTAAAATTGGCATAATTTATCCCTCACTTCTGACACCAATTTGTTACGAGCTGGGTATGGGATAAATTATTTTACACCAATTAATTTACTAAATATCCTTTATTAACTCAACAACTTATAAACACAAACACTAAATCGCTAATAATCACTATTCTCTTCGTAATCGCTTGTATTCGCATCCGTAGTCGAAATCAGACTGACTCACTCGCCCGCCGTCCGGCCTATTTATACGGTCATGGAAGTTTCCAGAACATTGTCGAACTATCCTATACTGGAATATTCTAGAAACATCTATGAACTTCTATACAGTACCACAATGGAATGTTCTCGAACCTAGTGGAAACTTCTGGAAACTTCGACCACATTCTCGAACGTTCCAGAGTAATACGGTCGACGTAACAATATTATCATTAACCTCTCTGGGCGACTATCTCCTTTACCCGGGTTTTTTTGGCAAGATGACCATTTTGAGCAACGTCAACAAAGCCAATGGCGTGTCATGGCCCCTTTCCCTAAAGGCCCTGGTGCATCGCACCTTAGTAGCTACGCCACTGGGCCGTAAGCCTTTTCTGCAAACGTGTGTCGCCGTAATTTAAGTATCGCCATCAGTGGCCACACACTGTCGCAAGAAGAAGACTTAGTCATACCTCTGTATGCGGAACAAGGCGTTAAGTCCCGCAAAACCTCCATTGAAAAGATAAGATCTTCCGATCAGACGGGTGTTGTGTCTGGTCTGGGCGAGTCGTCGTGGTTAACACTATTATCTACTGGGAATGATGCGTTCTACTGGTTAACAGTGTTGACGAACGCGACATTTTTTTCCCAATACCCTCGTCTCGCGAATAGTTCAGGAGTCAGGTTAAAGAAAAGTAAAAAGAAATGAAATATAACGGTTCTTGAAAGTGCTTTAATTAAGACTTGAGGCATCAAATTAATAATGATTTCGTTAAGAGGCCATACACGAAATTTTGGCCGATTTCACTGATTTACGTGATTTTACAGTTGAAATAATGCATTTATATGTATAAGTTTTAATGCACAACATGAAAGATCATTTCAATTATGATCTAATGAATGAGTTACATTACAATTTTGGGAGGGGGGGGGGGGCAGTGAGGGTTCATCCAATGACTTCGCTCGCTCTGGGTGGAACGGGAGGGCGTGTCAGACTCTTACTGACAAAAACCTACCTCTGTTCCTTCCCTGCCTGAGTGCCCAAGGGTGCGATAACTCATTTTCAGAATTTATCCGCTACCCCTAGGCATGCAGGCACCGGCCACGATGGGCCCCGTCAAGATTCGAAGCTTGCGTTGCGTATTATAAGTCGAGATTTGGGTTGTTTAAAAAGATTTTTTATTGCCAAAAAGTTTTTTTTTTTTTCTCAAGAAATGGATTGACGGTGAACCGAAGTTTATTTTTAACTGTTTTAATTTACGAACAATAGTTCTAAATAGCCAAAATCAAAAGCAATTATTTGCCCATTTTCTCTAAAATTGGACTAAGTTAAATATTTTTTACTCAAAGATTTTATATAAAAGTGGTAAAAAGTGATTCATAATGTAAAATTTAGACGAGTTTTGCAACAATACATTCTAATTTTTGCATACCGTTTAGACGTCAAAACGTTTCGTAATTATGTGATATTGTAAACCCCTTACAGCAAAAATTCACAAAACCGTGGTCAGTTTGTGATATTTATTATAATAAACATAATAAATACCACACGTCTATTATAATAAAAATAAAAAATAAACTAGCTCATACATTAGATCATAATTGAAATGATCTTTCATGTTGTGTAAACTTAAAGAAATACATTATTTTAACTTTAAAATCACGTAAATCAGCGAAATCGGCAAAATTTCGTGTACGGCCTCTTACACGAATGCGACATTTTTTCCCAATAGCTCCACCCTCGTCCCGCATCTATTTCAAGAGTTAGACAGGTTAAAGAAGAAGTACTATAATTAGGTACCCTACGACTTGAATACACAAAGTGAACAAGTAATAGGTAGAAATGTTTCTTTTCTTTCTTCGCTTTTGTATCGTATTACACTAGATAGGCCATCGTTTATCAGTTATGACGATGATGCCAGCCGGGAACAAACAATAGATGACGCACACCACCCCAGTTTTTGACCTTTAAATAGCCAATCAGCGTGTTCGTATGTATCTACAGAATTATAATAATTAAAATCATCAATACAACTCTTTCAGTTAGAGTTGATGCCAAATGTAAGTGTTTAATAAAATCATGACATTTGGCATCAATGCTAACAGAGAGAGATATATTGATGATTTAATTATTATAATTCTATAAATACATACTTGCTACGGCCGCGAATCAAATTTTGACCAAGATACAACCTGACACTGACCTGCAAATTGCAAAAAACGTAAGAAAATTTAAATTTTGCGAGCTACCCTGGAGCATTCACAGGTTTATCTGTGATACAAATCACTCTATAGTATTGCTCTTAATCATTGTGTATAATAAGGTAGGCAAGTTAAATGGTTATTTAATTATTGTACATTTAATGCTTATTGATTTCTGATACAAAAAACTCAATTGATGTAAAACTAGATTCTTTTTTATTTTTATTTAAAAAAAAAAAAAAAAAAACGTTGCCCCTCACTAGGAATAACTCCTGTATCGTGGGTGCGTTCACAAACATTTAAACTCACGTACACAAGACACCCTTTTTTACATTTTAAATATATACCTTATTACATTTATTGTGATTATCTATTTCAAGAAATCATTATTATTTTGGTGCCTCAAGTCTTAATTATAGCACTTTCAAGAACCGTTATATTTTTAATTTCTTTTTACGTTTCTTTACCCTGACTCCTGAACTATTCGCGAGACGAGGGTATTAACTATTGGGAAAAAAATGTCGCGTTCGTCAACACTGTTAACCAGTAGAACGCGTCATTCCCAGTAGTTAATAGAGTTAACCACGGAGTACTAACCAGCGGGAAGTACTCGTCTGGGCAACTGCCCGAAAACATGTAGCATAAGTGACCTCTGCGCTGCCACCGGCGACGCGGTGGAAGTGGCAATGTTTTGTCGTACCAGCGACACGACGAAAAAGTTTTATGTTTCTAATCTCGCGGAGAACTCTGCATTGGATTTGTGAGTTTAGTTCGTATGTGGCGTCATAGATGTCGCTACATGCTCATTGTTACTCCCAGGAAGTCGGAGTGCATGTACGTGGGCTGGGGGCTGAAGTTCCAGCCGCCGAACTTCTCGCCGCTGCAGCTGCCGATGCCGCAGGACGACTACGTCATCGGACCCGAGGTCATGGAGATGGCTGATCCCACCTTCGCTGACGAAGAGGTATATTTTAGGCCTTTGGTTTTCGTTTGTTTGATAATGGTTAAATTGTGAGACAAATTCAGTCATACTGCCAAGTTTCATCCCCTTTTTTTTGAGGGTGGGAATCTTCATATGACTTCTCCTCTGGTCTGGGTGGAGCTGGAGGGCGTGTCAGACTCTTACTGACTAAAACGCACCCGTATTCCTTTACGCGACCTTGGGAGAATAAAAAGTTTCACCCAATGTTGCAATTTTACCAAGATAGGATTGTAGGATTTTATTTGAGTAAACCGAAACGTTAGTGCATCAGTCCTAAAACTGTTCTAAAGGCAAAAAAAATAGAAAGGCCTTGGACGTTATTGAGCAGTACCTACCTACTGTCCCATTACGCTTTGACTCCCGAACGTTCACTATTATGATTTGAGGATATACTCGAATATCCCACGGTCCAGCGATACCATACCACAGTACTGCAGCCCTACCATGACGTCATAAAACCATCATCTTTTCGGTGAGAGAGAGAGACGTCGTTATACAGGACGAATAGCACTATCCCTTTCTCTCACAGAAAAGATAAGTGGGCTGGTCGGTTCCCCCCACAACGGTGGGGGGGGGGGATAGCCGTACTTTTCTGGCACACTTGCGCTGCGCGTGAATTGCACGCTGTACCTGTTTTCTGTATAAATGTAATGTCTATAATCAAAATCAATCAATCTGTCTAGCCTTTTCCCAACTATCTTTGGGTCGGCTTCCAGCCTAACCAGATGTAGCTGAATACCAGTATTTTACATGGAACGACTGCCTATCTGACCTCCACAACCCAGTTACTGGGCAATACGATACCCCTTGGTAAGACTGGTTGTCAGACTTTCGGGCTTCTGATGACCCGTAACGACTGTCAATGATCCACGATTGACAGCCGGGACCAACGGCTTAACGTGCTTTCCGAGGCACGGAGGAGTCTGGGTATGTAAAGATGGTCACCCATCCATGGACCAACCCCGGCAAGCGTAACTTAACTTGATGGATGCAGCGTGCAGCTGTTATTACTTTAGCCACGAGCTCCTCTGGTTTGTTGTTGTTTGTTTGTTAATGTTTATGATCATGTCGCTGAATTATGTTGTTAATGTTCCAGGCTTTCCGCATCGCACACCTGCCCCCTCCCCCTCCGCCCGAGATAATGGGTGAAGGCGAGGGCTTCGGTGAAGAAGCAGAGGAAGATGAAGAAGACGATTAGCTGTATTTCTAAAGGGGAACTTTATTTTCATTACATAAAGGTTCATATTTGCATAAGCGAATGTGATCAAGGTCTTTATACGAATATGAACAGTATTCTCATGAGCATAAGGTTCATTTACT
The DNA here is from genome assembly GCA_951329385.1 of Polia nebulosa. NCBI lineage: Eukaryota > Metazoa > Arthropoda > Insecta > Lepidoptera > Noctuidae > Polia > Polia nebulosa. The sequence continues at coordinate 30,179,474 of OX589602.1, read as the reverse complement.
ATGAAACAGTCAGTCACTTATACGTTTCATGAATATTATTTACGTAAGGATATTTCATCTTCGAATGAAATATTACTTTTATCATTGTTAGAATATTATTTTAATTTGTAATTTAATCAAGAGAAGTGTTTTCGTGGGTTCAAACCCAGGCAGCCGTTTTACTTTGTGTAATATATTTCATCAACACTGCTCTCAAAACGGTGAAGGAAAACATCGTAAGGAAACCGCCATGTCCTAGAACCACAGATAGTATAATACTAGCGCACAGATGCCTCATCCCATACAAAGAAACGGTACCGCCGTAACTACGGGTTTTCGTCAGGCACAAGTAACTTTTGTTCTTCGTTCGGGCCCGTCCTCTACACCTCGCTAGATGGTGTTAGCAGCGACGGCTTGCAAGCTGAATGAATTTACTTAAAGTCTTACCTATATTTTGTCACACATTGGGGAACTTTTTTATAGTATTTTTGACTCTTCATAGCAGTTTTACTGTATCAAAATATTCAAATTTTAAAGAGGCGAATGGATAAACTCTAAAACTTCAAAAAGCGCCATCTATTCGTACAAGAAACATAGATGTCTAAGGATTCGTTCCAATAATCGTCTTAATTTGAATGACAAGCCAATTATTCCACAATTTTATGCTTAGGGCAGTTTATTAAATAAGAAAATAAAGTTTTTACCATATTTATTTTCAAAATATTAATATTACTTAAACCTTCAATAAGAAATCGATGCTTAGTACGCCATCTATTGAGATTTATTTGAACTAAATTTTCTTTGTTCGAGATGAGACCCCGTGCCTAGAACCAAATAATCGAAGACATGTGACATCCACCAACCTGCACTGGGCTTGCGTGGTGGATTACGGCCCTCTCCCTCTTCGAGGAGGCCTGACTCCCAGCAGTGGGAACATTATAAGTCTGGTTATGTTGTGTATGTAGTAATTCATGCTTTAACAGCGGTATCTATCATGATTATTATGGATTTAAATAAAACGAAATAACGTATGATTGCATTTTATTTAATCTGGAATAACAATGTTTTACATAATTTCAGGTAACTTTTATTTACAGAATGAATTAAATAAGTTTTAAGATTTCTATAAGGGCTTCAGCAGACATGCTACTCATACCGAGTCATACCATCGGTACTTTTGCAGTTTCGGTGCTGCTAGACCGAAAAACAACACGGTTGTCGCAGTGATTGAGCATTCGGCTGCTGCGCTGCGTGTCGTGGGTTCGATTCCCGCACGGAACAAATATTTTTTATTACAATTTTTTTTTTCAATAGGATAAAATAATCATATTTACTCACTCAGTACAAGACATGACATTGTGTCAAGGGAATTTTAACTTTATCTTCTACAGGGTGTAACGAAAAGGTCATATTTTAAGAACTGCATCTGCCCTTCGAGATGAACAATTTTCTTCAAAAAAAAACCTGAGGAAAATCTCAAATTTTTTATTTACCTCCCATACAAATATTGATCAGCTGATGATAACTTTGTATCGAAAGTCCAATTTATTTTTTGGTAATTTTCAATCTTTCTTAGAGAAATTGGTTTATTTCCGTGGGCAGAACCGGTTCTTAAAATATGACCACACCTTTCCGTTACATCCTGTATATAGTTTGTTGTTCCAAAAATTCGTCAATTATCTCGAATTCTGAATTCAAATATTACAGAATTTTGCGTAGCGTATCGGTGCGACCTACGAAATCAGCCTTAATGCGAAATAAATAAAACTATCCTCCAGACCGAAATTCGATCACGGTGTCCAATCTCAACGGATATTAACCAAGTACGCAGGAGATATTATAGTGCACAAGCGTGTGCGCAGACACAGGTGCACTCACTGTTCCTTTACTGTCATAGCAGGGTTGCCAACCTTAGATTTATTTTTCCTCGTACGTAAGCAGTTAAAAATCTCGTAATTAGGCTATCGAACCTCGTACATTTCATTATGCACCTGAAATTTGTTAAAACCTAACCTTAAGGTGGAAGCTCCAGGGTAGCCCGCGAAATTCAAATTGTCTTACGTTTTTTCGGAATTTGCAGGTCAGTGTCAGGTTGTATCTAAGTCAAAATTTGATTCGCGGGCGTAGCAAGTAATTATTTATAGAATTATAATCATTAAAATCATCCATAAAATTGTCTCAGTTAGAATTGATTCAAAATATTTAAAGAAATCATGACATTTGGCGTCAATTCTAATTGAGAGAGATGTATTGATGATTAGAATGATTATAATTCTATAAATACATACTTGCTACGGCCGCAAATCATATGTTGACCAAGATACAACCTGACACTGACCTGCAAATTGCAAATAACGTAAAAAAAATTGAATTTCGCGGGTTACTCTGGAGCATCCACCTTAAGGCTTATTAAACTATCGAATTTAGGATATTTTTACATAATAAAATAACTTTTTGCTAGTTTGCTACTAAATAAAAGAATCGACGGTTCGGGCTTGAATACTTGTGATTTAGTCTACAAAATGTTACATGCAATGAGAAATCATGTTAATTTCAAAATCTCGTACAAAATTATACGAGGCTGATTGTGTCCTCGTACGGAAGACCATATATCTCGTATTTGTACGAGGAACCTTGTACGGTTGGCAACCTTGTCTCATAGTCCGATGGGACGGCAACCCGACACGACCGCGGAGAGATCATGTAAATAAAATGAAACTGTCTGATCTATAATTTATAAAAATGTGTAATACATGTCGTACTACGCTTTACCTTATGTAAAACGAGGTGAATAGAAACAAAATTTTGATATGGTATTAAAGGAAAAATCCCTTTCACTCCTTTCCTGTTTTTCGATTTCTAACAAGAAAACGATTACAAAAAAAAAATATTTAAAATTGGAGGAAACCGGTATGTCCTAGAACCAAATAATTTCGAAGACGGCGTGGGGGATTTAAGCACTTGTCTCACCGCCGGCGACGAGCGAGTAGAGCTTCAAAACAAAAACGAGTTGGCGAGCAGCGAGTAGCGAGTGGTAGTTGCGATAGTTTTGTCGCTGAGCTTTAAGCGTATTCGAGTGCGACGGGCGATTACTCGCACCACTAGCTCGGGTTGATCTCTCGGCGTGAGTTCTGACCGCCGAGCGAGCATCACTGAGCGAGTGACGCTGAACGAGTAAGCTTTGAAAGCTCTTGTCGCTCAATGACAAACTTGTGGAGCGATTCCTCACCGGTACTGTGACGATTATAGTCACAGACTATTTTAGCGGGTCTGCCTTTAACTGGCAAGTAAGAGTATTGGAGAGCCGTTTGAATTTAGAAAGTGTAGGCTTGACGTTTGTGTCAGTTAAATAGAAGTTTAGCCCTTGGAAGTGGGCACACATGTTATGATTATTCTCTAATGAATATAGAGTATATAACGCCCTCAGCTTGTTTCCCTTATCCTCCCGTAGCGAGTCCCTCTTCGATAGTCCTCTCGCGCCAAGCCAACGAGTCGCCAAGCTACGTGACATCCCCCGGGGCTTCGAAGAACGTCCCAGGATCCCTGCAGGCCGTACAGGTGCCTCGGGGTCCTACAGTACCTTCCTCAACTATTAAATGTATCTCTTTTGTTTACACGGAATGTATATCTATTGTACGTTTCTTGAGCGTCAAAATAGCCGATAGTTCGTCGCTTACTCGCCGGCAGTGGGACAACTGCATTAGGCCCATTCCCTCTAACAGAAAAGAGGCCTATGGCCCAGGAGTTGGATCGTTAAAATGCTGATTATGCTTTATGCTATGCTTGAAATTGGAGTCCTTAAATGCTGCAAACAACAATGAAATAACGTGAAAATCTCCTTCTAAGTTTAATTATTTATTTAGTCCTTTATGCTAGTACAGAGCTGGACTTAAAAGGGTACAGGGCCTGCGAGGAATTTACAAAATAGGTATTTGAAGAGACTATTGCTATCGTGCTCCCTCAAGCCTGCCCCTGTAGAGTGCGATAGGGACAGCTGCAACTCAGACCGATTTTATCACACAATTTTTGACGAGATCGACGTTTAGTATTCGCCTTTTTTCTCCTCGAAAACGGAGCCGATTCAATTATTTTTGGCACCAAATTTTTAAGAAAAAGTAAGAGATGTCTAGGTTCCTATTAAATGTTTTTTGTTAAAACTTTTCGTAAAAATAGGACCATTTTTAGTCATTTTTGAAGGGTCATATTTTCTTTACTTATTAGTTGCTGAAAAAAAGAAAATGACAGGAACGTGTCAACAGACCTTGAATTTATGAAAAAAAAAAATGATTGCTCTAGAGGCATTATTCAGGAAGAAAAAAGGGGAATACTTTTGTATGGAGAATCGCAGAACCTGTCCTCTTAATGCTTCGGGCATTTTCTACCAGTCAACTTTTGGGTGAAGCAAAACAAAAATTGTAGCTTGCAGTTCTGTTTCCATTCACCCCGTTTGATCTTAGTATAATATTAAAATACCCCTATTTCTTATGTTTATGCAACTGTGGCGCAGACAGTTTGACTTTCCCGGGGAAGTTTCGCGCGATGTTCTCCTCTTTGACGGCCTTGAGCAGGTCCCTCTCGCGCGGAGTGCCCGCCTTGTCGCGAAGGAACACCTGCACGGCTGTCTTGGCTGCCTTGCCGCGCTTGCTGGCGCCGGGAGTCAGCTTCACTTTGTACCTGCGGAGTAAGAATCAAGAGTCATAAAGGTGTTAGCACGGGTCGTACGCTTGCCGGGGTTGCTCCATGGATGGGTGACCATCTTTACATGTCAAGACTCCTCCGTGCCTCAGAAAGCACGTTAAGCCGTTGGTCCCGGCTGTCAATCGTGGATCTTTGACAGTCGTTACGGGTCGACAGAAGCCTGAACGTCTGACAACCAGTCTTACTAAGGGGTATTGTATTACCCAGTAACTGGGTGATGGAGGTCAGATAGGCAGTCGCTTCATGTAAAATACTGGTATTCAGCTGCATCCGGTTAGACTGGAAGCCGACCCCAAGATAGTTGGGAAAAGGTTAGGCAGATGAAAGGTGTTAGTGATATTTGCTAATCGAAAATCTTATCTAGTTTTCATAGGTCGACACTTACGTGTGTGATGTGTGTTTATGTGCGAATATCTAGAAAACAGCTTTCACTGAATTGGTAGACTTTCTGTACGGTCAGCGAAATTAATTGTTAATTTTAAGGTTGTTTGTCAAATTCGTACACGGATTCCCTATGCAGATTTGCTAAAGCGTTATGAGGTATTGAGCTTGGATTCTAGACGTTTGCTGATCATGGTCATGATGCTGTACGGTATATGCAATAACAAATTTAATTGTACTGAGCTATCGAATAGATTGTGTTACGTAGTACCTAGAACTGTTTTTCGGCGGAGGGTGCGCCTCCTCAACTTTTCTACTCTGCGCGATGTAGAACGAATGCTGGGGAGCGTGCCCCTCTCCGCCGACTTTAGAAACCTATAACTCACAATTCAATGACTTTGATATTTTCGCGCTGTCGCAATCTAAATTTAAAAGATTGGTTTCACAATTTCTTGCAAGTTGCTCTTAGGACGGAGGCTCTTGTCATCCGCTTCCTTCGATTCATCAGTCTAAAATATATTGATTTTAACTCATTGAACATGCGTTCGTTATCATACTCCGATGTCACTTCGTGGACAATAGTGTGGGTTATACGTTTTTTTTTTTCGACTTTATTAAAACTACTTTTTGTAAATGCTGCAATGTATAACTGTTTTTTGTCCCAAATGAATAAAATAAAAAATAAAAATAAAATGCACGTCATAAAAAGACAAGGTCTATTTGTGTATGTGATGATTGTGACAGTTGGATACTTTAGATAGTTTCAATCATAAGGAAGTTTACAATTTTTTCTGCCTTTACATCTATTTATTTAGTGAAGTGGCACCGTAAGTACTTCGCCTCACACACGTGTCTGTATGTGTACGACGGGCACCGCGAACATCAGCTCATCTGGGGTGTGTGGTACCCGGGTCAGTTGGACACGTGCCCAGCAGTAAGTACTCACTTGTAGTTGGTGAGCACGGAGTAGGGCGCGACGACGGGCACCGCGAACAGCAACTCATCTGCGGTGTATGGTACCCCGGTAAGCTGACTTAGCAGCTCAGTATCAGCGTCAGGGCCGGCTTGTTCTGTCTGTGGATCGAAAATAGATGATTTTTATGTGTCTGATCAATTTAAAAGGTAATATCTCACTTGTCGCTTGTGGAGCAGTGGTGGCTCAAACGTAACGGCAGCGACTTACAAGTTGTAGGTCGTGAGTTCAAACCCAGGCAGGCGCTTTACTTTGTGTAAATTATTTCATCACCACTGCTCTCAAAACGGTGAAGGAAAACATCGTGAGGAAACCGGCATGTCCTAGAACCAAAAATTCGAAGACATGTGACATCCACCAACCCGCATTGGGTCGGCGTGGTGGATTACGGCCCACGCCCTCTCACATAGAGGCGGCCTGTGCCCCAGCAGTGGGGACAATAAAAGGCTAATGATGATCTAGCTTGTATTCCATGGGGAGCCAGAGATGGTGTATCATTCGTTTTTTATAAAATTCGCCATTGGACCCATACCATTAAGAATCACGTAAACCAAAGTATATTCTATTCTTCAGGTTGGTACTGTCCACGGCAATCATAATCATAATCTACTTTCATTAAGTAGATTATGATTATAATAAGTGGCAAGTCCCTCGTTTTTGGCCGTTGATTATGGCTTATAATCAACGGCCAAAAACGAGGGACTTGCCACACAAAGCTTATCATCAGTTGATCAAAATTAGTATTAGAGATCAAAATTTTTATTCCGGACTGTTTTTTTGAAGTGAAAACTTCTTTAGGCGCGTTGGGTATTTTTGAGATGGGAAAAAACTATTGAACTCGCGCGTCACCGTCAACGATCGTCGTAGCACTCGTAGCGGATCGCGTAGCGGATTTTGTTCAAGTTTTCACTTCTGTCGGTACTCCCGGAGTGCCAGTTTTTTTTAGATTTCTCGGGACCCTGAGGTCCCGGACCTTTGGAGGGTGTACGAGAGGCTAAAGCCAATTCGCAGAGGCCCCTTTAGACGCTTTTTATGATATGAGGCACCATTTTGCCTGACTTTTATTATTACTTTCATGGAGATGTTCATTTCTATGCGCATTTCCGTTATTCAAATCAAATGAAATCAAAGCATTTATTTCAAATAAACTCTTTACAGGCACTTTTGAATTGTCAATAAGTCGTAATATACAGTTCTCGCCAAACATCTTGGCCGCCCTGAAGTTGAATTTCCGATGCGCAAGGCGCAGCGCGAGTATGAGATTTACTACTGCGCAGCCATTGTAGCGAACTTCAGAGAGGCCAAGAAGTTTGGCGAGAACTGTACTGGGCTAATATTCTGGTATACTGGGCTAATATTCTGGTATACTTGGCTAATACAGGTTTATTTTTTATTTATTTGCTACTAGTTTCTGCCTAATAGTTACTCCTTATATCGATGGCAGAAAAGTAGAAACGGACATATACATTTTTGGGAAAATGCCTTTTTTTTTTTACAAAAATGAGTTTATTTCAACCCTAGTTTGTACTAAAATTATTTCAAATTTCAAAATAATTAAGAAAATCTGGCACGTAAATAAGGACATCTACACTCTATTTTAAAAAGACATCGCAGTAGAAACGGACATTTGTATTTGTCCGCCTTTACTTCGGACCTTTGACAGATGATTGAAACGTAAAAAAAGTCATCTGTCACCTGTCAATCGTGAATTTTTATTTTCTCCTAGTAATAATGGTTTTTTTTTTTATTAATTGTTTTTCGCGTGGTTTGAGAACTAAATAAATGATTTAACTGACATAAATAGCTGAAGTTTGATGGTAGATAACTCATTTAGTGAAATGAGTAAATTGATAAATTTAAATTAAATAGAAACATCTACATTTGGTTAAAAAAAGCGAAATATTGATTGCGTGTTGGCGCAGAGCCGTAAACTCCGGCGACCACCAGTTAATCTGGCACCGGGCACAAGACTGAAGCCGGAGCATTGCCACGTCACATATCTCGGACATAGCCTCCTGGAACCACTCCGCGTGTTCTTGGCATTGAAGTCCCCGAGGACGATCACAGGGAGGGAACGGTACCCGACGACGACGGTTCTCAACTTCGCGAGGGAGTTGTGAAACTCGGCGAGAGTTCGGTTCGGGGCGAAATAAATCCTCACCACAGTATCTCCCCGAACCGTGCTGCCACGCAATGAGGGTCACTGAGCCGTTCAGGTCCTTCACCTAGTCATGCGGCGATGTTAATCGACCACTGTGCCGCGCTCTGGAACAACAGGTCCAGAGCAGAGGCGCAGTGGTTGATGTTCGCCTGAAGGAGGCGTAATGGGGTCGTTATTGGCATTCCATTACAGCCTTCTCCCGAGCCCTCTGTGAGGGCCCCGGTCCGGGCCCGGGTCCCGTCGCCGTGTTGGTTGCGGCGGCGACGACAGCTATGTAGGCGGCAGCGCCGGAAGTGGTGGCGGCGGCTGCTGCGGCTATGACGGCGGTGGCGGAGGGCTTAACCCTACCCCTGGCCTTAGCGGGTGGAGCGCAGGATCTGCTCCCAGCCCGGTGATCAGCCGGCTTGCCGGCCTTGTGACCGGGTTGAATACAGCGGAAGCTGTGGTCACTGCAGTCCACCTCCGAGGTGCACTCAGCCGCCACATGGTCGTCCACATGGTAGCGGAAACACCTCAGAGGCCTGGATTCTCGACCGCGCTGAAATTTTTCGTCGGCTTTTTCTTCAATTTTTAAATATTTTTCTGCAGTTTATTTTATTTTAGACTGTTCAAAATCGTTATTCCCAATGAGAGTTTTAATTAAAAAGTAATTAAATAGCTAATTACAGTAAACAAAAACTACGTACAGCTGTTTCGCTAGAGTTCATTCACGTCGCCGGCCTAGTACCTACATACCTACGGGCGGTGCGGCGCGCTCGGCCGGCGCGAGTGTAGGTAAGTAGTAGTGCGGAGCGTTGAGATCGCATTGTTTACAATACATTGCGCGCTCAACAATGTCAATTTCTGTAACCGATCATTACCGAGATTAATGACTATCATAATTTTGTTAGTGGCATTAGGTGTAACCTTTTCGCTAAGTTTGCGGTACCTTGTTCCTGTTATCTCGAACAAAAAAATTTAGTTCAAATAAATTTCAATAGATGGCGTAATATGCATCGATTTCTTATTGAAGAAAAAAAAACATGGTAAAAACTGTATTTTCTTATTTATTAAATAAGAAAATAACTACCATAAGCACAAAATTGTGGAATAATTGACTCCTAATTCAAATTTAGATGTTTATTGGAACGAATCCTTAGGCATTTATATTTCTTATACCAACAGATGGCGCTATTTGAAGTTTTAGAATTTATCCATTCGCCTATTTAAAATTTATATAGTGACACATTTTGAAACAGTAAAACTGTTATGAAGTGCCAAAAATACTATAAAGTATTGGTCAGGAAATGAAACACGCACCGTAATCATAAATTTTACTTTTATTTTATGAATCATATTAAGAGAGTTCCCCAAAATGCCCACCCGTCACCACTTCCTAGTGTTTTAGCTGAGGAGAAGGAGTGGTGGAACAAACTCCCCAGCAACACATCTGTCTGATAAGTTAGAAGAACTTGTACATGGAATACACAATCCAATATTAAATACTTATTTAAAAACACTTTAATCACTTTAATTATAATTCAATTTAAAATAAAATAATAATATCAAAGTAACATGTCCGACTTGCCCGAACGCCAGCGAGCGAATGCCCTGCGCCCGCACTGCGCACGCCTTATAAGCTCCGCGTTGGTAGTGGGGCGTCGCAGTGGGGGCGATATACGTAAGTTGTTTGTTCCGTCGCAAATATAATGCTTCTTAAATAGTTTATGACCTAACAGCTCGGCCATCCTGTTCCAAGCGAGTCCCTTCCGCTTCTTTTTTTTTTTTTTTTTTTTTTTTTTTCATCTAAATTTGTAATTTATTGTCCTTCTTTATTTTAGTAGCATTCCTTGAAACTACGAGTACAGTATGACATTTTATATTATCTATAGATACCAAATGGGAAAAAAAACTCGTTCAACTTTAACATTTGAAATCATAGGATATAATACAAATTTCGATAAGTTGATAGGGTAGTTGTTTTCATTCCTCCTTGCCTTGGACACATCTCTGTTCGTTTTCACTTGTGCATGAATCATTCTCTGATGAATCAGATTCTAAAACTCTGTTAAAATTTATCCATCCATTTTGCTTTTTTGGCTAACATTTCCGTCAAAAGCTCTGCATAATCTTACTTTCTTTCGTTCCATTCCTCATATTCCGTTTGATCATATGCTCCTAATGTGATACTTTATATTCCATCAGAATTACTGTGCACAGGCTCTTGCCTCGAGCTTTGTGCCCGCCTCTCCAAGTTCAGATTGACCATAATCTGATCTTGACCTGTAACCTTCGGTTCTCCTCACTGTATATGTGTCAGACCTTCCCCTGCTCAAGTCACATCAAGTATTCCTTAACCCTTTACCACGGGTTTGTTTTCTTACAGGTCCCTTACCTCGAGTTGCCTGTGCATCAGACCCTTCGCCTCGGGTTTCTTTACCTACAGGCCCCTTACCTCGGGTTACCTGTTCATCAGACCCTTTGCCTCGGGTTTGTTTACCTACAGGTCCCTTACCTCGGGTTGCCTGTTCATCAGACCCTTTACCACGGGTTTGTTTACCTACAGGTCCCTTACCTCGGGTTGCCTGTTCATCAGACCCTTTACCACGGGTTTGTTTACCTACAGGTCCCTTACCTCGGGTTACCTTTTCATAAGACCCTTTACCATGGGTTTGTTTACCTATAGGTCCCTACCTCGGGTTGCCTGTTCCTTAGACCCTTTAGCTTTTTTTTTTAAATTAATAATTTCTTAATTCTACTAATCCTTCCTTTACCTCCTTAATTATTACTCATTCTCTATTATCATCCCGTTTCCTATACTTTTTTCATTATATTATTAATTTCCTAATTCTACTAATTCTTCCTTCACTCCACACCTTATTATTATTTTTCAATTTAATGGTGGTTACTTCCAACCAAATTGCCCAATTTAATGCGAGGCCCTTCCAACCAAGTTTTCCCAATTTAATGGAGGTTACTTCCAACAATGTTTCCTAATTTAATAGAGGTTTATACTTCCAACCAAGTTTCCCATTTTAATGGAAGTTACTTCCTACCAAATTTCCCAATTTAACGCAGGTTACTTTTAACCAAGTTTTCTAATTTGATGGAGGTTGATACTTCCAACCAAGAAGTTTCCTAACTTAATGGAAATAACTTCCAACCAAGAAGTTGTCCCAACTTAATGGAGTTTACTTCTGTCATCATACCCCAAAATCTCTCACCCGCTTTAGGCAAGAATTAATAAATCACTTTTTCTCCTCTACATTAAGACTTATTTGTCTCTTACTAAAATCACCACTGTACTCTTTTTACAAGCTTCTTTTTTTCCAAATGACATCTCTCGTCATTCCCAAAAATGTATAATACTAAGATCAATAGCTACAATGAGGAAGTTATTATAAATCTCATTAAATGACTAAGTAAAATATGATAATACTATATTGATGTAAATTGGCGAAGACACTGGTCCCCATGACACAGTCAACACTAGTTAAGTGATGAAAGGATCCACATTTTTATGTAAATTAACTTGATTTAGACTTCGCTTTGATTCTACTTTACTCAACTTAAGACTGTTTTACTTCACTTGAGACTATGTTGCTTTACTATTTTACTTTACTCGAGACTCTACTTTACTTTACTCGGGACTCTACTTTACTTTACTCGAGACTTTACTTTACTCGGGACTCTACTTTACTTTACTCGAGACTTTACTTTACTCGAGACCGTACTCGAGACGTTACTTTTACTCGAGACTTTACTTTACTCGAGACTTTACTTTACTCGAGACTTTACTTTACTTTACTCGAGACTAAAATTGACAGTTAACTTGACTTGACAGTTCACCCGACTTGACATTCCACCCGACTTGACATTCGACCTGACCCGACAGTCGACCTTACCCGACAGTCGACCTTACCCGACAGTCGACCATACCCGACAGTCGACCTTACCCGACAGTCGACCTTACCCGACAGTCGACCTTACCCGACAGTCGACCTTACACGACAGTCGACCTTACACGACAGTCGACCTTACCCGACAGTCGACCTTACCCGACAGTCAACTCGACTTAACCTTTTGGTTAATTGGCCTTAACCCCACGGTCAACTCGACTTAATATCACAGTTGACTTAACCCAACTTCACAGTTAACTGAACCCAACTTCACAGTCAACTTAACCCAACTTCACAGTCAACTTAACCCAACTTCACAGTCAACTTAACCCAACTTCACAGTCAACTTAACCCAACTTCACAGTCAACTTAACCCAACTTCACAGTCAACTTAACCCAACTTCACAGTCAACTTAACCCAACTTCACAGTTAACTTAACCCAACTTCATAGTAAACTTAACCGAACTTCATAGTAAACTTAACCCCACTTCATAGTAAACTTAACCCAACTTCATAGTAAACTTAACCCAACTTCATAGTAAACTTAACCCAACTTCATAGTAAACTTAACCCAACTTCATAGTAAACTTAACCCAACTTCATAGTTAACTTGAAAATCATCGATATTGTATGCTACACATTCATCACTTGACGCATACACTAAACATAGGTACTTAGCAATACTAATATTTTATACCTGACCTGGCTAAGTCAGTGACCTGGCACACTGAAGCGTATTTAACACCCACAGCTAGTAATACATGCCCCAAGACCTAAACCCATCCGCGAAGTTAAGTTCTGGCCAAGAACGTCGAATCCAAACCTATGACTTGACGTGTAGTATTAGTGAGAACTGGCACTTTTAACACTATAGCCCGATCCACCAAGCAATAAAAGCGTAACTCTTTTCTTTACAGATGTTGTAATATTTGCCGCCTCGAGGTAAATATCTCAAGACCGTTTCTATTTTTCCCAGCGCTGCCCTAATGAGGCACTATCACCTTCCAAATCTAGTTTTTCTAATATTAGATTGTGTGCGGGGTGGCTTTTTAAGAATTTAAAGACCTTTGCGACTTTGTTGACTTACGATATTCCAATTCAATAGAAGTGCCTTTGGATCAAATATTTCCCATCTAATGGAAGCATCAAAGTACCATTATTTAATTTGATAAGGTATCCGTAATTTATAAGGTATTAGGTATGTACATAATTCTATTTGCACGAATACCCACGAGATGTGTCGCACTCCATTACCAAGTGTATTCATTTTTTTATTCTTAAAGTATTTGCTATAAAATCTATCTTGAATCAAATAAATGTCTTGTATGTTCCTACCATGACATTAATAAACGTGTAAAAAAAACTTCTAAAATAACCCATCGTTAAACAAAAACAATAACAAAAAAGACCATGGCACTTTCTGCCAAGCGTCCACCAAATTCCCTTGTAGGTACATATCATCAACTACCAACTCAAATTTTTTTCATTTTGTTTTGCAATCGTTTTGACCTGCGGTTAAATGCTAAATGCAGATTAGATCTTTTGCCGTTTGTAAGTTAATTTGTAGTAATAATGCATCTTAAATATTTTAGCAACAATTTTGTTGTAAAACAGAAATAGTGCTCGACACATAAACCCCCTTTTAAGTTTTATTTTTTTATTTATTTTTTTCTATTTATTATTTCTGATTTTGTATTATTATTTGAGACTTCTAAATAAATGTACTAGCCATTTTCCATCCTTATCATCCCACATATACACTGATGTCACTTCTTCACATATTTTTTTTTCTAATATAGGATTTGCCATTGTTACTTTTGTTACATGTAAGCACATAAAATACGTCCGGTCTCAAATGGGTATCGTCCGTTAACATGACTTGCTTCTATTTGTCAATCGTTCTCTTTTATTTTTAACTCTTATTTAAGTCTTCTTGTTTTGCAATAGTGATTATTGCATGTAAGTTACAAATGTTTTTTTTTTTTTTTTTTTAATTTTTTTATCAATTCTCAATATTCGATCGGGAATTGAACTCGATATTGCTTTATCCGTAACATTAAAGCACTGCAGTGGGTATAGTATATCGTTAATGGGTAATAATTAAAACGGAACATGATTTATGTATGTATGTACCTACACAATAACACTTATGTGTCTCGCCCACCATGTGTGCGGTAGACGCGGGAAAGATTAAGAATTAAATATCCTATTGCATGGCCTAGTCATACAACGTTTAAACTTTCATCGATTTAGAACGGATGTATAATGAAAGCAAGCAAAGTCAAAGATGACCATTGTTCGTATGATGATAAACAAAGCATTCATCACTCATGAACGCTTGATGTCCATAGACGCCACAACAATTAAACTTCATAGCTTCCCGGTTACCACCCGCGAACCGAATAATATAATAAACCGAATACTTTACAAACATCTACCTTTTTAAATTCCTTGGAAAAAACTATTTAAATTATCTATTTAGACACCGCATCAGTGTATTGCAATATTTTAAGTTCCTTTTTCTCTTCAATTAATAGGTACAGAAATTTATAACGAAAAAAAATATGACGACTACTTTATACGGTAATTATTTATTATGCTACCCGCACCACGCTCTTAAATATATTATCGAGCGCATAATGTGCCTATGTATTTTAGTTTGAAGATCTAGATGTAGACTATGCAGTACTATAGTTTATATTTTTTTTTACTTCAATTGGTATCTTGTTCCACTATGGGTACGTAAGAAGTATTCAATAACCTATGTTTTTTCTTCTTCAAGCAGTGAATTATGACAGGTCAAAAATGTAAAAGTAATACTCACAGACTCGTCGCCAAATGTACTGTTTGTTTATATTATCTTATCTGCTGTATCATCTCACTGCTTTACACACCGTGTGCATGTCCGTCCCGGTTCGCAGCAAGCATAATAGTAACTGAAGGAGGAGGGTATTCCTCACTCCGCCACCTCACGACAGTGAGCGGTGTGTACATATGAGATGACAGAGTCTTGATCACTATTCACGCTTAGTACATGAGGAGTATGAAATTCAGCACAGTCATAGTTTATATGGAGAAGGAGTGCAGAACGTTTCACCGAGCCGTGGACGTGAAAAGAAAATATGAAATTTTCTGGATTATCCCACATCTGAACTATTGGTCAGGAAATGAAACACGCACCGTAATCATAAATTTTACTTTTATTTTATGAATCATATTAAGAGAGTTCCCCAAAATGCCCACCCGTCACCACTTCCTAGTGTTTTAGCTGAGGAGAAGGAGTGGTGGAACAAACTCCCCAGCAACACATCTGTCTGATAAGTTAGAAGAACTTGTACATGGAATACACAATCCAATATTAAATACTTATTTAAAAACACTTTAATCACTTTAATTATAATTCAATTTAAAATAAAATAATAATATCAAAGTAACATGTCCGACTTGCCCGAACGCCAGCGAGCGAATGCCCTGCGCCCGCACTGCGCACGCCTTATAAGCTCCGCGTTGGTAGTGGGGCGTCGCAGTGGGGGCGATATACGTAAGTTGTTTGTTCCGTCGCAAATATAATGCTTCTTAAATAGTTTATGACCTAACAAAAGTAATTCCTCAATGTGTGAGAAAATATTGGTAAGACTTTATGTAAATTCATTCAACTTGCAAGCCGTCGCTGCTAACACCATCTAGCGATGTGTAGAGGACGGGCCCGAACGAAGAACAAAAGTTGCTTGTGCAAGTCAAAAACCCGTAGTTACGGCGGTACGGTTTCTTTGTATGGGATGAGGCATTTGTACGCTAGTATTATATTATCTGTGGTATAGTCTACAGATAGTAGTTCCGGATCTGTGTGTCTTGTGTATATGAGTTTGCATGTTTGTGACCGCCGAGATACATGAGTAATTCCTAATGTGGGGGGCAATTTTTTTTTTAGATTGAATTAAAAAATAAATAATAAAACGCTCAATGGTCTACCGTGGACTGAGTGCGGAACCCACAGTATCAGATAGATTAATGAGTTTAAATATTATATTATAGGAAGATTTATCGTGACTCACATCGGCGTCGACCTCGGGCTCTTCCGCGTCGGACTCGGCCTCCAGCAGCAGCGGCGCGGGCGCAGGGATCTTGGTGCCTCGCGGACCGGTCTTCACGTTGTTGGCTTTCGCGGCAGCGGCCTTCTTCTGAGCTTTCTTGGATTCTTTCTCGGCTTTTCCTGACTGTGGAATAAGTATTAAATAATTGGGATAGGATAGGGAAAAAAAAATTCGACACAGACACAACAGCAACAAAAACTTGGT
This sequence comes from Polia nebulosa, assembly GCA_951329385.1. Lineage (NCBI taxonomy): Eukaryota > Metazoa > Arthropoda > Insecta > Lepidoptera > Noctuidae > Polia > Polia nebulosa. Next base: position 30,163,105 of record OX589602.1, on the reverse strand, counting down.
AAAAAAAAACGCAAAATAATTATGACCACATTGTGCCCGTCTACGCTTTATCACCTAAACTACGAAAACCGTCCTTACTGCTACAAAATAATAACGCTACCGCGTGGCTGAGATTCATAATCATATTACTTAGAATCTAGTCTACTATTTATTGACCTATCATCATACAACAATTCATGAGACACCTTTTAACATGGAATCCTAAGATGCATTAGTCTACACGAATTGTTCTTTGTCTGTGAATAGCCACTGCGTCCCTCCAGGGGGCGCTGCGGTCGGCGCCTCGTTTCGGTGACGTCATAGGGCGCACGAAGCTTTAGTACGACGTTTCGTTACCTTATCGACAGACCGCTCGACTTTAACCTACTTTTTACACTTAATATATGCTGCTGGAAGCTTTGTTTAAATCAATATGGTTTGTCTACACACGCCAGTCTGCGTTAAAATGTTGACCGAGGAAGTAGTGTTGTTGTGTTCTCTGTATCTGATGTGATGACACTACCGCCATATTTATTAACAGTTGCAAACACGTCCACACACGTCAACATTTGTTGATAAACTGATGTTTTCGCTCACCGGCGTCAACTCTGCAACATGGCGTGATCAACTCCGCAACAAAGGTGTTGCCCGCAATATGTTGACAGCAACTCGGCAAAATGTTTATGCAACCATGTTGCTAAACACGGTGGAGCATACGGTGGAGGTTTGCCCCGCTTGGGCAGAGCACCGCCGTGTCCTCGTAGATGCGATAGGCGGCAGCGACCTCTCGCCCCCTGCCCTGGTTCAGGCCATGGTACGGGGCGAGAGGGAATGGGAGGCCGTCTCCTCCTTCTGCGAAGCAGTAATGCTCGCGAAGAGGGAGGCGGCATATGTGAGGGAGGCTCAACAACAGCAGAGTCGCCCTCACGCCCTCAGCAGCAGCCGCCGCAGGAGACGCCGGGGGCTGCCGGCGCCGCGAGACGATCTCCGGCCACCGTAGACCCGGGCCTGCGGACGGCGAGAAATGGGTAGCTCGCCGTCCGATCAGCACCAGGCCCGAGAGGCGACGGCGCGTAGTGTTCGCGCGCCTCAGAATTGTCAGCAAAAGGACGGGGCCTGTCACGGCCGATGCCTGCCCGGGGGTTGAGGATAAATTCGAAAGAGTTACCTCGCCCCTAGGCATTCAGGGCAGGGAGGAACAGGGGTGGGTTTTAGTCAGTAAGAGTCTGACACGCCCTTCCGCTCCACCCTAGAGCGGAAGAAGTCATAGGATGATTTCCTGTTTGGAGCCAGCAACATGTTTCTCTCGACATAAAAACAATAAAGGTTAACTTTTGTTAAATATGAATAGACTTTATTCTTTAGTCAGTTCCTTTAAGACCACTACAGAGAGCATTGATTATAAATATAATGTATCGTAAGCTCAGCTCATCAACCAACATACCTGAAGAATCTCCATCATGACAGCCCTATCCTCTTCGTCCTGGTCCTTGTACTTCTCCTTTATCTTCCTTAGCTTGCTGCGCTGTCCTCGCTTCATGCCCTTCTCGTCTCTTCTCTCTTCTGGCTTCTGATGCTTCTCTTGTTTCTCCTTCTGTGGCTTCTTGCCGCCCTTCTTGGGTAGAGAGGGGAAGGAGGGGACTTTGTCTTCGCCTGAAATTAGTCGTAAACTTAGTCAGCAAAAAAAAGTTGTAAAGTTATACTAAACCGCAATCCGATGAAAGACTATGCCTCCTAAAGGCTTCACAATAATTGCTCATTCATGCCAGAGTTCATCTAATACAGAAGGTTTTTGGCGGGATTTTCTCGAGTTCAGTGTCTGTTTTAATTATTCGTTTATTGATGCCTAGTGGATATTGTGATGTAAAATTGGTGTAGTTTTGTGTCTCAAGTGTCTACGCAACAGGACAATATGTGGAATCATTGAAACAGGCGCGATCTCGGTAAAATGGAGCTGAGAATTTTATTGTAGTATTGACGACCTCAGCGAAGTTTGCCGAGAAGACTGACTCGACACATTTGTTGTCAAATACTGCAAAAAACATTAGAATGTGTTATATCTGCATTCCAATGGAAAAAAAGTTAAAATACACTACGTAAGACTAGGGAATATGGTCAAAAGACTCTAGCCTTCCCTTCGGGGTAAATAAGAAAAAAAAACATCTAATACATGTACTTGCCCTACACTAGACAGATGCGATAGTGTCAAATATCTAGGTTTGCAAATTGATGAATGCCTTAGATGGGACAAACTGCTCGATATGATAACTTAGAGAATACTGCGGCTCATTTACGTCTTCAAATCACTACGAGAACCCACAGATATGGGCACACTGAGGATGGTCTATTTTGCACTGAGTCAGTCTATAATTGGATATAGGTAACGTGCACGGCGTAGTCTGTGCCATCTAGTGGAGTGAATCCGAAACTTTTACACTTTAAAAACTTGTCATTGACACTTTCGTGTCATATATGTATACACACACGCATCATGCACACATGCAGCACGCGTAACGTAGACTGCCATCTAGTGAGTGAAATCCGTAACTTTTACTGTATAAATACTTTTTTTTTTTTTTGTGGGGTGGGAAATCATCCAATGACTATACTCGCTCTGGGTGGAGCGGGAGGGCGTGTCAGACTTACTGACTAAAACCCGCCCCTGTTCCTGCCTGCCTTTAGTGCCCGGGGGCGAGGTAACTCTGTTTCGAATTTATCCTCAACCCCCGGGCAGGCATTGGCCATGACGGGCCCCGTCTATATTGCTGACAACTCTTGTTCGTCGCGCGTGGAACACTACGCGCCGTCGTCTCTCGGGCCTGGTGCTGATCGGACGGCGAGCTACCCATTACTCGCCGTCCGCAGGCCCGGGTACTGTATAAATACTTGACATTGACATTTATGTGCTCCCATCTGTAGTTCCTGCACGCTCCTTATTGCATTACTGCGTGGGGTGGTGCATCATAAACCAACTTGCTGAGAGAGCTCAAAGAGCTGTACAAAAGGTTATGTTTAAAAGACCATACCGATATCCAACTAAACAACTCTACGAGGACTGTGAGATCTTAACTGTTAGACAACTGTTCATTCTGCAGTCAGCCCTTAAAACTCATAGATCCAAGCCAAAATCAAACCCAAAAAAGCGCACAAGTAACCCGTGAGGCGTTAAACATAAAACCTCTTTTGCCCAACACTAATTTTACGTTATCTATATACAAAGCTAAACATACTGGATTTAAATAGATATATGTTAAACTGCCTTCTGTATCAGGCCCTTGATCCAACCGCGCAACGACAACTTCGACAGGTGGTCGTCGAGGCTGGCCATCAGGTCGTTGGCGCTAACGAATATCGGTACAATGATAGCCGAGTCCACATTACACATATCGACAACCTCGTGTGCCATGTTAAGATATTTGATTTGCTTCTCTTCCTCAGCTTTCACGAGGTTCTCGTCATGTGGGATGGTGGCATCATTCATCATCATCATCATCATCATCAGCCTTTTAATGTCGCCACTGCTGGGGCACAGGCCTCCTCTCTGTGAGAGGGTGTGGGCCGTAATCCACCACGCGGGCCCCATGCGGGTTGGTGAATGTCACATGTCTTCGATTTTTTGGTTCTAGGACATGCCGGGTTTCCTCACGATGTTTTCCTTCACCGTTTTGAGAGCAGTGGTGTTGAAATAATTTACACAAAGTAAAGCGCCTGCCTGGGTTTGAACTCACGACCTACAACTTGAAAGTCGCGGCCTTTTACCACTGGGCCACCATTGCTCTGGTGACATCATTATTATTAGATTTTTTTAGTGAACGAAAGGAGATAGATTACATTAAAGAGTATCGAGTATAATAGCATTTTGAGTATTTAATATGATCCTTTTTAGGTATCACCTTAGCTTTGGGCACGCCAACATTGCGGCGGTAGTGCCCCTCTTTGAGGAGTAGCTGGAGAGGTGCCAAGGCGTCCTCACCTTCCGCCTGACGCAGGTCCTCACCGGACACGGTTGTTTCGGGAGGTTCCCTATGTCGGATAAGGCGGGAAACGCCCGGATGTCACCATTGTGCGGATCGCCCAGAGGAAACGGTGGAGCATACGGTGGAGGTCTGCCCCGCGCGGGCGGAGCACCGCCGTGTCCTCGTGAATGCGATAGGTGGCGGCGACCTCTCGCGCCCGGCCCTGGTTCAGGCCATGGTACGGAGCGAGACGGAATGGAAAGCAGTAATGATCGCGAAGGAGGCGGAATGGGTGAGGGAAGCTCAACGGAGTGGCCCTCACGCCCCTCGCCGCAGCCGCCGCAGGAGACACCCTGGGCGTAGGACGTCGCGAGACGATCTTCTCCGGCCATCGTAGACCCGGGCCTGCGGACGGCTCGCAGTGGGTAGCTCGCCGTCCGATCAGCACCAGGCCCGAGAGTCGACGGCGCGTAGTGTTCCACGCAAGACGAACAAGAGATCTTGTCAGCCACCACTGACGGGGCCCATCATGGCCAGTGTCTGCATGCCGAGGTGTGGCGGATAAATTCGTAACAGAGTTACCGTTCCCCTGGGAACTCAGGCAAGGAAGGAACAGGGGTGGGTTTTAGTCAGTAAGAGTCTGACACGCCCTCCCGCTCCACCCAGAGCGGGAGATGTCATTGGATGACTTCCCACCCAAAAAAAAAAGGGATTTCATCAATGGAGATTTAATTTTCATATTTATTGTACCGCCATATTCTGTCATTCTTAAAAACGATCCAAGTTCAGGTGTTGGCTATTAACACGCCACACCAGGTTCTAAGGCTGTTCAGGGACTTCCACGTGGACCAAGGAAGGTTAGACCCCATTTATAATATTAGTATGAATTTGATTACTTACTTCTGTCCGATGCCTCAGAAAACGTTCTCGATTTTGATTGAACAAGAACTTGCCCAGTTCCGTGATCCACCTGGAAACGTGTTCACGGTTATTATTACTTTGTAGAAGCAGAAACAATGCTGAAGAAAAGCCTCAACAAACATGTTCGCATAGGTTAGCTACAGACACCAACGGTCTTATTATGAAACGAAAGAAAAAGTTCACTCGGCTAACATGCTTGGACTAGTAAAATGTAACAAAACGTAACTTGATGAAACATGTATCATTTCATTCGCCTTTATAAATATAACTTAGTACGGCCTTCAATGTATTTTTAAAAGGTCGGAGAATCAAGTAATTATGAAATATGTTTTTTAAGGTTATGTTCATATTTTAAGAATCTGTGGCATTCAGGTTAAATCTATTCTCTATGTCTACACGTAAGAGAATGCATTATCCGTATGAAATTGACCTTACTCTTTAGAAAAAGAGAAAAACTAATATTGTCGCCGAAACTACTGTCTCAAACTACAACGGCTTGCGCAGAATACTTTTATAACATCTATTTACTTGTCACAAATAGGGAGGGACGTAATCAATCGATTTAAGGCAGTATCGATTTTAGATGTTAAATTACCAGCTTGATGCCCTTGAGTCAATTGAGAAACGAGCCAAGAGGATCATCGGCATTGATAGTCTCGTCGAGTCGAAGCTCCAAAGTCTTGAGCATAGACGCCGAGTTGCTAGCCTGTCGGTTTTCTATCGGTTACATTTTGGGGAGTGTGCGACGGAATCGCATAATTTGATTCCGCCAAGCCCGTTTCATCAACGGACCACAAGACGTACGGCGAAGTGCCACCGGTTCATGGTGGACATCCCATCCATACGCACAAAGCATTTTGAGAAAATATTCATTGTGCGTACAGCTAGGGAGTGGAATTCCCTGCCGGAGTCTCTGTTTCCTGATAGCTACAACCTGGGAGTCTTTAAGTCAAGAGTGAACAGGTTACTTCTAGGCAAGCGTGCTCCATCTTCGACCACATCATCGTTTACCATCAGGTGAGATAGTTGTCAAACGCGTGCCTATCAACAATAAAAAAAATGTTTTTTAATTAATTCATGGCTTTATTTAACTATTTACGACGAAGTAACATCAGATTCTATTAGTGGCTAACCGTAGTTTAATAATCAACGTGTGTTTATACGATTCACATTGCCTGGGATTTAATTTCGATTAAGAAATAAAATGGACTTAGGTTTAAGAAAAGGTATGGACTTCTCTAGTAAGGTAAGCAATTACGGATGCGTTCAAAGTTAGATACTTTAAACTGCATTCTGTTATGGTGGAAGCGCCAGGGTAGCCCGCGAAATGCAAATTTTCTTACGTTTTTTGCAAGATGCAGGTCAGTGTCAGGTTGTATCTTGGTAAAAATTTGATTCGCGAACGAAGCAAGTATGTATTTATTTATGGAATTATAATAATTACAATCATCAATACAACTCTCTCAGTTAGAATTGATGCCAAATGTAAGAATTTCATGAAATCATGACATTCGGCATCAACTCGTAACTGAAAAAGTTGTATTGATGATTTTAATGATTATAATTCTATAAATACATACTTGCTACGGCCGCGAATCAAATTTTAACTAAGATACAACCTGACACTGACCTGCAAATTGCAAAAAAACGTAAGAAAATTTGAATTTCGCGGGCTAGGGTGGAGCTTTCACCTTAATTAAAGTAGTATTTCTTTTAAACTATTTTCTATATTTTCCCTGCTTTTAAAAATAAACTGATGGTGTCCAATAATTACATTAACAATGCACTACATATTATTGACAGTCTCATCTCGGGACCAATTTCTGTTTTTTCTTAGTTCACAGTGACCATTGCTCTTTATAAATGATCAATTTCCTACCTTAATATGAGTATCCAGCACATCATCCTCCTCATCGGTACTCGCACTGTCGCTCGAGTCTCCCGCCTGCTCTGGCGTATCATCTTCTTTCTCATTCTCTACGTCTTCCTCTGTCTCCTTCTGTGTCTGTTCTGTTTCCTCTGCGTCTTGCTGTGGCTGTGACTCTTCTGTGATGGCGTTGAGTTTGTTGGAGTCGGGTTTCTCGTCTTCTTTGTCTGAGGGTTCATCTGTTGAAGTGAAGAATAATTGTAGTTTTTAGGGTTCCGTACCCGAAGGGTCCAAACGGAGCCCTACTGCTGTCCATGACGTGTCTGTCTGTCCATCTGTCCGTCGTCTATCACAGAAAAAAAAAACTGAAGAATTTTTTAACTTCCCATTGACATATGAACTTTAAATTTGGTGATAATTTTTATTATTATTTCGTATATTTTACTAAGAAATACAAAAATTTTATTTCCTACATATGGTACGGAACCCGAAATGTGCGAAGTACAACACGCACTTGGCTGGTTTTTTAGTATTGTAGGAGCGCTGCTTTCTTAGATCAATGGTATCGATAGGAACTGTAGGGTTTTAGTCGCCAGAAGGCCGACATAACTCTCCGTCTTACCGTTTACACGTAGTAAGGATTTTGAGCAGTTCAGATTGATCTAAAGGTAGAATTGACCATATTTTTCATTTCGGACAAGCCCGCTACACTATTCCCAAACCACTGTAACTTCTGTAAGCCAGAATCAACAGTGGCGACCACCAGAACAAACGCCGAGGCAATGAAGCTCGACGAGTCCCAGAGAAACGATTAAACTGTCTTGGATCCCGCAACGAAATTAATCAGAAAAGACAGCGGAGGAGTAAGAAAAATATAATTTCCACTTCCCTCTTACTCAAGTGGGAGACAACAAAGCTAGGCCATTAGGCACAAAGGGGGTTTTTACAACTGGGGTAAGCCCAGTTGCCAAGCACCACTGGTTAAAAACACTAATATTAATGGGTCCTAAAATTGTGAGCTGTTACATTTTCATTCCAATAATAGGTATGGCAAAAACGCTTGAGAGCACGGAAATTCGTTCTAGTTTCCACAATGTGGAAAAACTATCCAACATAATATTGCGTTCACTTTGCCAAAGAGTACACTCCCATAGGATATGATGTGCGGATTGTTCGTATTCGCAATCAGATGTAGAACATTGACATAAAGGTGAGGCAACTAGCTTGAAGGAAAATAATTTAACCTTAAAATTGCCATGACCTGTGAGAAATTGGGCAACACACAGAATTGACCATATATGACATATCGGCAGTTCCATACAAAAGTGCCATAACGGTCAAAATGTATGGAACAGCTTATTATTTATGTTTTTCCTACCATCATCCGACACTAGTATCTCCTGGTCCTCCTCTAGCTCCTGGGTGGACGTGACTTCGGACGCGTCGTCTAGGACGATGGCCTTCCGCTCGTCGCGGTGAGCCTCGATGCAGCTGTCCTCCAACTGATAGAGAAATTAATATATAAATAGATTTGGAATAAGAATAAAATTTATTAAAACCATTGTTTTGTTTACAAAATAAGAGATACATTCGTCCCCAAACTAGTCAGCGCCTGTATCTTGGGGGCCGGAATTTGCTATGGTAGTTCACGACATTCATTTACATCATTTTTGCTAGCTGGCTGGTATTCATTCAATATTTTGTTTAGAAATCTATACTTCTATATTAATATTATAAAGTTTGAGGTTGTAGAGGGTAAAATCTCTGGATTTCCTGAACCTATTTAGAAAATTCTTTTACCAATAGAAAGCCACGTTATTTGTAAGTGTTTTAGGCTATAATTTTTTTAAATCCACGCGGACGAAGTCGCGGGCAACGTGCTAGTCATTAATATACATTATTTACTGTGTTTTGAGAAAAAATGCACGGTTTGCACCGTTGCCGCAGTCTTTGAGTGATTGGCTGCTGCGCTGTGTGTCGTGGATTCGATTCCCGCACGAAGCATATATTTGTTTGGCCTACAGGTAGTTTTTCTGGGTCTGGGGTCTTGTGTATGTTAGCTTACGTGTTTGTGAACGCACCCTCGGTACTGTAGTAATATTTTTTTTTTAGTAGTAATTTCAAGTGTGGGGCAACGGTTTTTATTTAAAAATAACGAAAGAAAACCAAACTATAATTATATGCCTGGTAGGTACCCCACAAATTATTAACCAGCGGGTTATAATGAAATTCAGTACAACATTATAGCCCGGCAGCAGCAGGTACACCCTCGGCCCAGCGCTGGTTAGTAATGATTTATTTCCTTTAGGTTACGTTTGCATGACATTTTCGAGCAGGTGGTGTAAAACTTAGAAATTTCTTAGAAATTTAGTGACATACCCTGAACATAAAGCTGAAGCCGAATTGCAGCTGGTCGGGTAGCAAGTAGTTCTTGCGGCCGCGGATCATGAAGGAGCCGGTGGTGAGGTACTCTCCCGTGGGGGCCGACTTGGACACCTGCGAGGCGTGCACCCACCACGCACGGGTCAGCACCTTGGCTTCCCATGCCACGCTAAGGACAATGGATGGGATGATAATTTTGGACGCTAAGTCCAATTTTTGAAGTGGGAAATTCGTTAGGCATGTTGGGCATTTTTGAGATGGAAAAAATCTATCGAACTCGAGCGCGAGGCAGATTGATTTACCTGTAAGCCACGGCAGCTTGTCCCGCCTCAGCCAGGGTCCTGGGCGGTACCTCCCCTGCTGCAGGGTTCTTGATGATGATGGAGGCGGCGCCCGACACGTCCGCGTGCACGTACAGGTCGCGCGCACGCATGTAGCGCTTCACTAGGAGCTCGTTTTGTTGTTGGTCGCGACCGCCTATTACCTGGGAACGAGAGAATGGTAGTGCAAGGCTAGGAAAAAGTATGTCAGAATTTCGTTTAAGGCGTATATATCCGCCAAGTGGCGCCCTCATTGAATAAAAAATCGTAGCAAAGCGTAGAAAATAAAAATTATAGAATCCTATGTTGCGTTTGTTACAAAGAGGTTAAGGTATTTTTACATTGTTAAAACAGGACTCAAAGTGTTTCGTATCCAAAGTATTAGGGAAAAGTATCAAAAACGGCCGTTTTTGACAGTTTTACTACTTTGGATACGAAACACTTTGAGTCCTGTTTTAACAATGTAAAAATACCTTATCCTATTTGTAACAAACCCAACATAGGATTCTTTAATCTTTATTTTCTATGCCAAGATACGAATTTTTATTCAATGAGGGCGCCACTTATGGGGAGGTAGGCCCTTAATTCTGCAAAATTGGAGACACAAAACCCAGACATTGCTCTTTTGAAACATAAGATTACGGTTACTGCTGCTACTGACAAATTCCATATATTATGAAATGAAGTTATTGTGAATGTGTTTATTTACTGATTTTTAGGGTTCGAAATCCGGATGAAAAACGAACCCTTATAGGATCACTCGTGTCTGTCTGTCTGTCACAGTAAATTTTCTTCGAATCTACTGGACCGATTAAGTTGAAATTTGGTACACATGTGAATATCTGTGAGCCAAATACGGAGTTGTAACGAAAATTAATGGATTTGGAATATGGGGGTCACTTTTGGGGTGCAAATCGGAAATAGTGATGTCGCTGCACGAGGACAGGACAGGTGAGCCTGTGTGCGACCGCACTTGCTGGTAGAGTAACGCAGTCGGACCACCTTCTAAGTCAATAAGTCACCTTTATACCTAATGAGAGGATTAGAGAAGATCAAATCTTACCAGATAGTTATCAGAAGAGATGAACCAGAAGAACTTCTCGAACCAATAAGTCTTGCGCGCCTTGATGATGTTGCTGACGGTGTGCGCTTCCTTCAGGGTCTGCTTCGTCTTGCGTTCAGCGCTCTTCAGCGCTTTTCCTGCTGATTCCAATGTTTTCTGTTGCTTTTTGGCTGCGTTGCGCTTTTGATCGTAATATCTTTACATAAAAAAAAAAACTTGTTATTGTTTGCTCAAAATACCATGTGTTAGTATTGGTTGTGGGACAGTGTTTGTAAGTTATCTATGCTTAATAAGTAAAATATACTTCCTTCCGTCTTGATGGTCGAGCACGTTAGTTTTATTCAAGAATCCTCATTATCAAATATAAAATAATAACATATCTCTTAAATCTTAAGTCTCCATTGACATAGTTAGTAAGGACAGGGTTGACGCGCGTTTTCAATCTTCGTGATACGTTTGTGTTGCAAAATTGTTACAGTAACAAGTTAGTGTTGCAACCTTGTCACAGCATCATGCTGCAATATTATTATAGCATAATATTTGTTTTGCGACATTGTTACAGCAACGTGTTTGTTTTGCAACATGGTAACAGCAAGGCGTATGTGTGTTGCAATATTGTCGCAGCAACGTGCCGTGTGTAACAACAATGTTACAGCAACGTGTTTGTTTTGCAACATGTTACAGCAATATGTTTGTCTGTTGCACATGCTTGTGTGTCGCAACATTGTTAAGCAACGTATCTATGTTGCTACATAGTTACTGTGATATGTTTGTGTGTTGCATCCTTATCACAGCATTATGCTGCAACATTGTTACAGCAACGTGTTTGTTTTGCAACATGGTTACAGCAAGGCGTATGTGTGTTGCAATATAGTCGCAGCAACGTGTTCGTGTTGCAGCTCAGCTATGTTGTAATACTGGTTATCGAGTACTTCAAGTACAGCAGCAGAAATAATCTTACCTCCTAGCCTTAGCAAAAGCCGTAATCCACCATCCATCCTGGGCACCTCCACCTCTCCGTAAGGGTCGCTCAGCAGCAGCGTGACATGGATATATACTCTTTAGCTTCAGTTGTGCGATGCACGAGGCTATGCGCTACGTTGTTGCAGCAACGTGTATGTGCAACATTGTTAAAGAGACGTATTTGTGTGTTGCAACATGCTACAGCAATATGTTTGTCTGTTGCACATGCTTGTGTATCGCAACATTGTTAAGCAACGTATCTATGTTGCTACATTGTTACTGTGATATGTTTGTGTATTGCAATCTTGTCACAGCATTATGCTGCAACATTGTTACAGCAAAGTGTTTGTTTTGCAACTTTCTTACAACAAGGCGTTTGGTTGTTGCAACCTTGTTACTGTAGTGTAACTAAAATGTTACAGCAACGTGTTTGTGTGTTGCAATTCTGCTATGTAGTAAGACTGGTTATCGAGTAGAAATAATCTTACCTCCTAGCATTAGCAAAAGCTGTAAGAGAAAGGTCTATGTCAACCATCCTGGGCTGCAGACCCTCCTCTTCTCCGTAAGGGTCGGTCAGCAGCAGCGTGATGTGGTTACTCTTCAGCTTCAGTTGCTTGATGCACGAGGCTATGGGGTCCTGGTTGTCTTGGGCGGTCTTTACTAGGAGGTGGATGTCGTCCCAGGACATCTGCGGGCAGAGAAGAGGGTCTCAAGTAAGTGACTGGATAGGCAGGAAGCCGACCCAAGTGTTATGCTGTGGGCACGCCGCAATTGCGGCGGTATGGCCCCTGTGTGCGGAGTGACTGGAGAGGCGCCACGGCGTCCTCACCTTCCGCCTGACTCAGTTCAACACCGGACACGGAAGTTTCGGGCGGTTCCTGTGTAGGATAAAGCGGAGGGAAACGCCCGGGTGTCACCACTGTTAGGATCGCCCAGAGGACATGGTGGAGCATACGGTGGAAATCTGCCCCGCCTTGTCCTCGTGGAGGCGATGGGCGGCAGCGACCTCTCGCGCACGGCCCTGGTCCAGGCCATGGTACGGAGCGAGAGGGAATGGGAAGCAGTCGCCTCCTTCTGCGAAGCAGTAATGCTCGCGAAGGCGGAGGCGGAACGGCTGAGGGAGGCTCAACAGAGTCACCCTCACGCCCTCAGAATCAGCCGCCACAGGAGATGCTCTGGCCGTACGTCGCGAGACGATCTCCGGCCACCGTAGACTCAGGCCTACGGACGTCGAGTAGTGGGTAGCTCGCCGCCCGATCAGCACCAGGCCCGAGAGTCGACGGCGAGTAGTGTTCCACGCGCGCCTCAAAGACTTGTCAGCAAACACGACAGGGCCCGTCATGGCCGATGCCTGCCCAGGGATCGTGGATAAATTCACACACACTCAGGGCATGGAAGGAACAGGGGTGGGTTTTAGTCAGTAAGCGTCTGACACGCCCTCCCGCTCCACCCAGAGCGGGAGATTTCATTGGATGATTTATCACCCCAAAAAAAAAGTGTTATACTGTGCTAAGTGGAGCAAAGAGGAAACCGGAGCTGAAGGTAGTGAATAGAAAACTCCAATAACACGTTCCTGAGTATGGAATTAAGTATCTGATGTCAAGCAGTTGCGCTTACTTACTACAAGTGAAAAAGAACAGCATTTTTTTTTTGTTTAATTTATAATCAACTAGCGACCCGCCCCAGCTTCGCTCGGGTACAAATTATACATATAAACCTTCCTCTTCAATCACTCTATCTATTAAAAAAAACCGCATCACAATCCGTTGCGTAGTTTTAAAGATTTAAGCATACATAGGGATATAGGGACAGAGAAAGCGACTTTGTTTTATACTATGTAGTGATGATTAACTTGAAAATGAGAGCAGTGGTGGCCCAAAGGTAACAGCCGCGACTTACAAGTTGTAGGTCGTAAGTTCAAACCTAGGCAGGCACTTTACTTTGTGTAAATTATTTCGTCACCACTGCTCTCAAAACGGTGAAGGAAAACATCGTGAGGAAACCGCCATGTCCTAGAACTAAAAAAATTAGAAGACATGTGAAAATACAAAATAATAAATCTATTTAGTTTGTAAGTTAGATTATCAAAAAATATTGGACTCGTATTTTTGCTTTACCAAAAAACCAATAAAAATAACAAAGATAAAACGCATCAAAGTTTAGGATTAGGGGCTTGTTACGTCACTAAACGGTACTAAACGGTACTAAGTGAATCGAGGCAATTTCAACACACTGTATCGTCCTCATTTTTGGTTTACGTGAAAAAAAAACAACCGACTTCCAAAAAAGAATTTTTCGGAAGTTGGTTGTATTTTTTGTAACAAAGTTTTAAATTTTTCACTTTTTAGTTGTTATACCCCAGAACTAAAAACCTCAAAAAAATGGAACGTGGAATTTAAACATACGTCATCTATGTATACGTATTTTTCGTTTTTGTTCTATTTTTCAAAAAGCGCTGAAGTAATTTCGATAAAATTATATGGGACCACCTCGGGAGTATATTCTTTCAGATAAAAAAAGAATTTTGAAAATCAGTCCACAACTGTCAGAGAAATCGGTGGACATACATAAAAAAAAACATACTGTTACGTCGAGCGTATTACACTAGAACGTTCGAGAATGTGGTCGAAGTTTCCAGAAGGTTCCACTACGTTCGAGAACGATCCATTGTGGTACTGTGTAGAAGTTCATAGATGTTTCTAGAATATTCCACTATAGGACAGTTCGACAATGTTCTGGAAACTTCTATGGCTGTATAAATAGGCCGGACGGGCGGCGAGCGAGTCAGTCTGTTACTCTGTTTTCGACTACGGATGCGAACGGAAGCGAACACAAGCGATTACGAAGAGAATAGTGATTATAAGCGATTTAGTGTTTGTGTAAATAAGTTGTTGAGTTAATAAAGGTTATTTGATTAATTAATTGGTGTAAAATAATTTATCCCATACCCAGCTCGTAACAATACATATAGTCGAACATAGAACCTCCTCCTTTTTCGAAGTCGGTTAAAAAAGAATAAATACGTGTCCAATAATTTTTGGTAAACCGACAGAAAAATTAGATTTTTTTAGGAAACTAGCCTATTGTTTTATTGTCGAGTTCATCTTTTATTATTCTGACCTGGTTAGCTATGGCCGCTTGCACCGCTAGCCGGGCCTGCTCCACTAGCGGCTCGTTGCGCGAGATGAGCTCGGCAGCTTGCTTGTCCACGTCTTGCACGCGAGTCAGCTCCGTGACTCGCTTCTCGTGGTCATTGCGAACGTTTTGGAGCTTTTTTAGGGCTTCGCGTTCTACTTGGACTGTCTGTGGGCAAGAAAGAATTATATTGGTAAGTAAAAAAGTCGAAAATCAAACGTCTAACCGAACCGTCTGTCGAAAGTCAAGAGTGAATAGGTTACTTCAACGCAAGCATGCTCCATCTTCGACCACGTCATCGCTTACCATCAGGTGAGATAGTGGTCAAACGTAGTGATGCCTGTTTATATAGGCGGGTAGACCGATAGCTGGGTGTCTTCACTTTCTCGTTCTTTACTTCACACCTTGTCGTTCGCGATCTTCTCGGACGGCGCAGCGTTATGCATACTATGCGGTAGATGGCGTTAGGTAAATAAAACACAGGTAAATGTTTTTAATTTCAATAAAATTAGTTTTATTTGAGGGATCAGTATATGGCATTTATGTTTAAACTAGCTGCGCCCCGCGGTTACATCCGCGTAGACCGGAATAAACGGTAGCCTATATGTTAATCCAGGCTATAAGCTATCTACATACCAAATTTCATCAAAATCGGTCATGTGGTTTCAGCAGGACAGCGCTACAATTAATTTACTGCAAGAAACTTTTGACTAACGATTATTTTAAGAAATGGACCTTTTAACTAGCCTCCTTGTTCGTTCGATTAGACGCTTTAGATTATCTTCTTTGGGATATTTATAGTCGCATGTGTACGACAGTAAACCAGAAACCATTGATCACTTGGACGCCAACATTCGATACGTTACTGCCGAAACTCAACCTGATTTACTACGAAGAGTGTGTGAAAATTGGACCTCCAGATTATGCCTTGATTATCTTATTTAAACACAAATGCCATAAAACTATCTCTCAAATAAATTCAATTTCATTGATAATAAAACATTTTCTTGTGTTTTATTCCAATTTAAAGTTCTATACCTTAAAAAAAAAACATCCTTTATAAAAGTAGAAAATTCCTTATCAACCTACCTTCATATCAATCTTCTGTCCCTCCAATGTGGAGAAGAACTCATCGACCGCCCTATCAAACGTCTCGTGCTCAGCGTGGGGCAGTTCCCGATGCTGCGCGAACAGTTTGGGGTGGAACTCCTGGCTCGTCAACAGGAACGTGCTGGGCCCGCCCTCGGGGTCTGGCCGGGTCTCCTTCTTCTGGGTTATGTAGCCCTTTTAGCGGAGAATACCAAATCATTATTATTTGTCGAAATAAGATGGAATTTTTTTTAAATGTGAGAAGTTATAAAATACCGGGAAATGGAATATGAATTATAAACCTAAAAGTAGTAACATGAACAAACCAGAAACAAGCATGTACATATTTCCTAATGTAACAGCCGCCGACCTCTATATTTCTCACCATGAAAGATCACCGCTACACCTAATCTGAAGATTTTCTTCAATACTTTAATAGTAGATTGTTGCATCGAGCGCAAAGTGAGTTATTAATATTAATGCACGAGTGTTAGGTTGGTACACTAAATTAACTCGAGTGCATTAATTAATCACTTTAGCAAGGTGCGTAATCTACTTTTTTTTTTCACCAAGTCGGTTTTATTCAGCCGATTTTTATTTTCAGCCAGTATCTTTTTGATCTAATTTATATTAAACTTAATAGGAGAAACCTCTGTGATAAATTTATCATCATCATCATCATTTCAGCCGAAAGACGTCCACTGCTGGGCATAAGCCTCCCCCAAGTGTCGCCACAATGATCGGTCCTGTGCGTCTCGCATCATCATCATCAGGTGGTCATCGGTCCACCTTGTGGGAGGCCTTCCAACGCTGCGTCTTCCAGTACGCGGTCGCCATTTCAGAACTTTTCGGCCCCATCGACCATCTGTTCTGCGAGCAATGTGCCCTGCCCACTGCCACTTCAGTTTGGCGATTCTTCGGGCTATGGCTATGGGCTTACAGTCACTCAAAGGGCAATGGAGAGGGCAATGCTCGGAGTTTCCTTGCGTGTTAGAATCAGAAATGATGATATCCGCAAGAGAACTAAGGTAAATTAATATTTAAATAAAAATAATAAACAGTGCATTAATGAAAAACTGTGCAACCATGAGATTTAATATTACTACTAGCTTCTGACAGCGGCTTCGCCCACGTATAATTTGTACTTCCCACATTATAAACTCTCAACCCCTTTTTCACCCCCTTTAGGGTTGAATTTCGAAAAACCCTTTCTTAGTGGATACCTACTCTTCACAAAGAACACACCCTCCAAGTGTCATGTCTCTAGGACCAGCGGTTTGGGCTGTGCGTTGATATATCACCAGGTCAGTTTACCACTTGGTACAAGGTGTAACGGAAAGGTATGGTGATATTTTAAGAACTGCATCTGCCCATCGATATGAACAACTTTCTTCAAGAAAACCTGAGGAAATTTTCAAAAAAAATGTTTAACCTCCCATACAAATATTAATCAGCTGATGATAACTTTTTGTATGGAAAGTCCAATTATTTTTTTGGAATTTTCTATTTTTCCTTAGAGAAAGTTGTTCATGTTGAGGTTCAATGTCCGTATGTCTAAACCTTTTTAAACAGTTGACAATATTAGTTTATTATCTGTGGTGTGCTGGCTGTCACGGATATAGCTTTGTAACGAAAGGTTTTTAAGAGTGTTCTAGAATCAATTTGGAGTCTTGTCATAATGAGCGCAAGCTTGTAAAATAGAGTTAAAGAAGTTAATAAACTAATAGTAAAAAGAAGTGTCTTTTGATGAGCTAACTCAACTAATAAAATAACAGTTCATTTATATGGGCAGAACCGGTTCTTAAAATATGACCACACCTTTCCATTACACCCTGCTTATACACCCTGTTTTTACCTGTAAAAGTAATTGTATGTTTGTGTGTGTGTGTGTGTGTGTAAGATAATATTTCTGCACTGTTTTGGTTCTAAGCAAAAGATACGTCCTTTGTGATCGGTTTTGTAGTAGTAATATTACTACGTAGTTGAAAGAAAAATACATTAGCCATCAGTTCTTGGCTAATAAGATGGCGCCGTCAAGATGGCCTGATGCGGTTGAAAGGGCTCAGATGCAGCATGTCCCGAGCGATCCACACTTCAGAAGACTGCATAGCTTAGGGACTAATCGTGACCACTTACGATTAAGGGAACGCCAAAAAATATTAGTATACACAAAGTCACACCTGTTTTTACCGAAGGATGACACAGAGATGCCTATAGTGCGCCCAAATTTTACTGTGATAGGGCGAGCAAATGAGAGGTGGGAATCTATACCCTTTTTATGTGGAGAAATCTTCATGCACACTCTCCGTCTGGAGAATACGGTGTATTAAGTCGGACTCCAACCGACTAAAACTCAACACCTATCGCTACTATGAGTCAGGGCCTACGATACAAATAAACTCACGCGCACACCCGGCTGGTATCGGGCCGCCATTGCTAGCGGGCCCCATCACCTAGTGAGGCCGATCCAACGACCGATAATACTCACATAAAGGTCCACCCACACGTGCGCCCACAGAACAGAAAAAACAGTAGAAGTCGCAAGTAGACGGGGCCCGCGTACCCCGAGTTTTGCGGAGTTCCGCATATGTCTGCTCCGCGCACACACCACGCGCATCAGTCTTGTTACAATCGTCACGGTGACGAAAACTTGAAAAAAAAACATACAAAAGTGCCCTATTGTGCTGTTTTAGAATGTAAAAACGATAGTAGAACCAAAAATTTATGAAATGGTGGAATATCATACCGTCGATTAGTCCTAATTTATTTTATTTCGATTAAAATTTGAAAAACAATATTTTATTAAAAACAAGACAAGTAAAAGTTGACTTTATGTTTTACAAGTTAAGGTCTACTTTCTTTTAAACTCAAACATATTATTCGCGAAGATTCCTACTATGCACATGTCAAAGTCAGCTACTCTACTACAGTACCAATGACCTCGTTACGGAAATATCAATCTTATCGTTAACACAATACAGCTTTAAATTGAATGTATTTTACATATATATATATATAATGACATCTAGCGGCGAGTAGCGTAACTTGCTCATTAAACGGAAAAGGTAATAAATACTTAAAAAGAGTAGACAATAAACGACTCTATGCTCATATAACTGTGTTTTATTTTCAAATAAGCGACGACTGACATATTTCCTACTTTCTTTCAATAATAAATTACCAATCACACCAATGATTTCTTAGTGTTACGAAATACAATTAACCTGTATATTATGTGTGAGTTTGGGTACGCTGGTTCCGATACTAATGAAGCGCTATGCGATTTCTACTGTTTTTTTTTGTTCTGTGCGTGTGCCCCATACAGAACCATGGACCTTATGATTCCCGGGAATCACGCGGTCCATGACTCCCGGGAATATTCCTGGCGTCCAAAGTAGGGTACAGATGTACCCTACTTTTTTCCACATACCTTCGCCACCTGTGTCCTGGCTATATCCAGCAACTCCTCAGCCTGTTTCAGCGCCGTCACCAACTTCGCCAGATCATGTTCCATGTTGAATCCCTTGCCGGGTTCCTTGGAAAGCTTCATGGTGCCCGTCAGACCGTTCTCTAAGAGAACGTGGTCTATGATTGCTGAGCCATATTCTGGAATAGAACGAGGTATTTTAATATTTTCTTTTTAATTGTGTGGTGTACCGCGTACCGGAAGACGCAGCGTTGGAAGGTCTCCCACAAGGTGGACCGATGACGATGCGAGACGCACAGGACCTGTCGTTGTGGCGACACTTGGGAGGCCTATGTCCAGCAGTGGACGTCTTGCGGCTAAAATAATGTGTGGTGTCTTGCAAGCCAACCTTTGGGGTTGTCCGCTGCTTATCCTGATTTTCCTGTACAAGTCAATCAATCTGCCTAGCCTTTTCCCAACTATCTTGGGGTCGGCTTCCAGTCTAACCGGATGCAGCTGAATACCAGTATTTTACATGGAGCGACTGGCTAACTGACCTCTACAACCCAGTTATTGGGTAATACGATACCCATGGGTAAGACTGGTGGTCAGACTTTCGAGCTTCTGCAGACCCGTAACGACTGTCAAAGATCCACGATTGTCAGCCAGGACCAACGGCTTGACGTGCTTTTTTTGTCTTTGGGGTAGATAGGTATAACGATTTTATACAGTTTAAAGTGAAAAAAAAATTTTTTTTTTCAAAAATTTGGAAAAAGCCGACGAAAAATTCCAACGCTAGGGGGTCCAGAATCATTTGTACTGAATCACTAGTACACGTATGTGCGTTCATGTACCTTACACCCTGTATGCAATGTTAGTTTGCTAGCTTCTGTTAGCGGCTTTGCCTGCATGGAATCAGTAATCCTCTCATGATAAATTAGCCTATGTGATATTCCAAACTGTAATCGATCTCTTCTAAATTTCATCCAGATACGTTCAGCCATTCTGGCGTGATTGAGTAAAAAAACATCCATCCACTTGAAAAGTAACTCTATCTTCATAGACTTAAAGTGAATATTTGCTTGTGTTTGAGTGGTTGAAAATTTATGAAATTCCTACCTAATTTAGGATTGAGCACTTTCTTGAGATTATCCCCAGGTTTGCCGTTAGTTAGTATTTCTTGCAGCGCGTCGACAGATGGCGCTGCGTAGCTCGTCTTCGCTCTGTCCAGTGGATACTTCTCTTTTACTGCAAACCTGTAATAAAAAAGAAAAACAAATTATATATTTACTAGATGCGCCCGCGGGTTCACTCGCGTAGACTAGGATAACAAGCATATGCATAGCATATGTGTTAAAATCGGTTCGGTCGGCAAATCGGTCCAGCAGCTTGAGCGTGAAGAAGTAACAAACATACAAACACAGACGCTTTTTTTTTTTGTGGCTTGGGAAATCATCCATGGAAAATGACATCTCCCGTTCAATGGTGGAGCGGACGGGCGTGTCAGACTCTTACTGATTAAAACCCACCCCTGTTCCTCCCTGCCCTGAATGCCCAGGGGCGAGGTAACTCTTTCGAATTTATCCTCAACCCCCGGGCAGGCATCGGCCATGACGGGCCCCGTCATGTTTGCTGACAACTCTTTGACGTGCGCGTGGAACACGCCGTCGACCCTCGGGCCTGGTGCTGATCGGACGGCGAGTTACCGACTACTTGCCGTCCGCAGGCCCGGGAAACATAGACGCTCACAAACTTTCGCCTTTGTAATATTACTGTTAAGTACTATCTTCTTCCGAAAGTTTCTAGAACCTTTCGGATGAAGATAGTACTTCACACTCCAGAGTGGAGACCGCGTAGGTACCGGAAGACGCAGCGGTGGAAGGCCTCCCTCAAGGTGAATCGATGAACTGTTGAGGGTCGCGGGAACCGATGGATTCGAGTCCCACAGGACCGGTCGTTATGGCGACACTTGGGGGAGGCCTATGTCCAGCAGTGGACGTCATTAGACTGAAATAACGAAGATAAATGACTAGTTGCTTCACGACGGTTTTGCTCTCGTGGCGTACACCACAGGCATTGAACACCCACTGAAATATGTTTCGTTATCTGATCATGCTTCAAATGATTACCTTTTCCAAACATATGCATACAAATACTTAGATAATTTTACCCCTTTCTGATACTTGTTTAGATAAGAATCAATGGAATGATTATAACTTTGTGAATCTGATTGTTTCCCATTCTAATCGTTGATTACGCTTATCTCAATAGTTGTTTGGTATTGTACAGAGTTAGTAACTCGAACTATTCCCGGTAGGACGTGATCATCATCATCCTTTTAATATACCCACTGTTGGGGCACAGGCCTCCTTTCTGTGAGAGGGTGTGGACCATAATCCAGAAAGGGGGCCCAATGCGGGTTGGTGGATGTCGCATGTCTTCGCATTTTAGGTTCTAGGACAGGGATGGCGTGCCAGCCGTGGCGCACGGCATAATAATTCGGGCACGCCAGTGAGATATTCAAAATCTAGATAATTTGAAACAACAGAAATCACACTGATTTTCTCTATTTAAATAAATATAGTATACGACTGTAAACGTTACGAAGATCGCTGTACGAATTTCGGGTTGCAAAGTAAAACTTAATAGGATCTAATTAATTTTTGTGCATTAAACCACAAAGTCAAAGATTCTTTGGTGGCACGTCTTGGTCACATTTTTTAAACATTTAATGTCACGTTCTCCAATGAAGGTTCGCCATCCCTGTTCTAGGACATGCCGGTTGCCTCACGATGTTTAACCCGTCGGTCGCGCGTCTAGTTAGACACAATAGATTTTTAATTGTTTACGGCCCATGCGCTGGGCCAGCAGACGCAGGATCTGCCAGATACCAGCTTGATGCTCTTGAGACAATTGAGAAACGAGCCAAGTGGATCATCGGCAATGATAGGCTCGTCGAGTCGAAGCTCCAAAGTCTTGAGCATAGACGCCAAGTTGCTAGCCTGTCGGTTTTCTATCGGTTGCATTTTGGGGAGTGTGCGACGGAATTGCTTAATTTAATTCCGCCAAGCCCGTTCCATCATCGGACCACTAGACGTACAGCGATGCGCCACCGGTACATGGTGGACATCCCATCCACACGCACAAAACGTTTTGAGAACACATTCATTGTGCGTACAGCTTTTTTTTTTTTTTTTGGGGGGGTGGGAAATCATCCTATGACTTCTTCCGCTCTAGGGTGGAGCGGAAGGGTGTGTCAGACTCTTACTGACTAAAACCCACCCCTGTTCCTCCCTGCCTCGAGTGCCCGGGGGCGAGGTAACTCTTTCGAATTTATCCTCCACCCCCGGGCAGGCACCGGCCTTGGCAGGCCCCTTCACTTGGCTGACAACTCTTTGAGGCGCGCGTGGAACACTACGCGCCGTCGACTCTCGGGCCTGGTGCTGATCGGGCGGCGAGTTACCCACTACTCGTCGTCCGCAGGCCCGGGATTGTGCGTACAGCTAGGGAGTGGAATTCGCTGCCGGAGTCTGTGTTTCCTGATAGCTACAACCTGGGAGTCTTTAAGTCAAGAGTGAATAGGTTACTTCTAGGCAAGCGTCCTCCATCTTCGACCTCATCATCGCTTACCATCAGGTGAGATAGCGGTTAAACGCCTGCCTATAAATGATAAAAAAAAATAATTTAAAAGAAAAAATACTTACCGAATCTTATCTCCCTCGACATGCGGCCTCAACACGTTGAGAATAGTCCACTCATAGTCAGTGAGCACAATGTTGCCCCTGTCATACAACTCTAATATCACATGGTACGCAGCCTCCCCGCTACCGAACTGCAGGTCCACGATACGATCAATACCGAGCTGGGAGAGCTTTTCTAAACGTTTGTTCTTTAAGTGTTTGCGGAGCTGTAATGGGAAATATGCATATTGTTAGTATGAAAACTATATGTATGTATCGACATCTATGACGCCACATACGATTTCATCTCATCATCTTCCTGCCCTTATTCCATGTTATTTGGGGTCCGCGTACAGGTTTTTTTCTTCCATTCTGTCGTGTCAGCCGTCACGCTATCACTAACTCCCTTTTTAACCGACTTCGAAAAAGGAGGAGGTTCTATGTTCGACTGTATGTATGTCCACCGATTTCTCTGTCAATTGAGGACCGATTTTCAAAATTCTGTTTTTATCCGATAGAATATACTGCCGAGGTGGTCCCATATATAAATTTTATCGAAATTGCTTCAGCGCTTTTTGAAAAACTGAACAAAAACGAAAAATACGTATACCTAGATGACGTTTTGGTGTTCTCCAATTACGACTATGTTTAAATGCTAAGTTCCATGTTATTGGGGTTTTTAGTTCTAGGATATAACAACTAAAAAGTGAAAATTATAAAACTTTTTTACAAAAAAGACAACCGACTTCCAAAACAAAATACTTACATTAAAAATTAAAAACTAACTTTACTTTCGGCAGTCGGTGTCAAATAACGAAGAAATAAAATACAAGCACCGACTTCCGAAATTAAAGTTATTTTTTAATTCTTGGTGTATTTTTTTTTTGAAGTCTGATGTTTTATTGGGAAAAAAGTTTTCTTTCATATCACTCTTCACACAATTCCTCCATCTTTTCTTTGCCCTCCCTCTCCATCCATCCACATTTATATTCCTAACTCTTTTAGTTACATGTGTTTCATCCCTCCTCTTCACATAACCATACCAAGTACACACACAAATCACAAAAATGCGATTTGAAATACAACAGTCCAAAATCAACCATTAAGCAGTTGCCCGGACCAGACATAACACCTTTATGGTCGGAGGATCATCCTTTTTTAATGGAGGTTTGCAGGACTTTACATACGGTTCCGCATAACTCTAAATCAGTGAGAGAAAGAAAACACGTTCATTTGCGGTAAACATGACGCAAAGAAAGATCAAACACAACAAAAAAAGAAAAAACCAGCCAAGTGTGTGTCGGAATTAGCACATTTAGGGATCCGTACCAAATGTATTTTTGACGATTTGTAAGGCTTCGGGTCAACAAGATGCTTATATACTGTGAAAATTTGAAGACTGTAGCTCCAACCGTTTGTAAAACGTGAGTGACAGCAATAGGGCTTCATTTGGACCTTTCGGGTACGGAACCGTAAAATGCTGGAGGAAAACATAATCACATCCACGCAAAACGCCCATCGCGCAGCAGTTATGCTGAGGCATAGAATTGTGGGCAGTATTATAAGTTTAGACCCTAAACGTATAATACAGGCCACGATTCCTTTAATAAGCACCTCTCTATCAGAAGAGTTCCAGACAGACAAATCTGCAGAGCCTGCATGGAGGAGAACGAGCTGCCCAGTGGTCGGTGGATACAGGGGAGAGTACTTTTGAAATCCAAGTAACCTCCATTAGATAGTCAGTAACACCAGGGCGTTGCTGGCCATTGCCTGAGGAGCTGGGGTAGATCGAGTAACAAACCTGTCCCAACCGTACGCAAAATACGCGCTTCGGAAGTGGAGTCACAACGTAAAGACACCATTGAAATAAAAACTGGTCAAGTGCGTGTCGGACTTCACACATTTAGGATTCTGTACCAAATGAGGGAATTATCAAAGAAAAAATCTGATTTATCAATATATTGCCAACAATAAACGTTATCAAGTTCATTATGAGAAGTTAAAAAATTCTTCGGAACAAAATTTTGTGACAGACCACGGACAGACGGACACGTGAGTGACAGCAATAGTTTGGCGCATCATATTAAGGCGTATATATCCGCCAAGTGGCGCCCTCATTAAATAAAAAATCGTAGCAAAGCGTAGAAAATAAAGATTAAAGAATTCTATGTTGCCTTTGTTACAAGGAGGATAATGTAGTTTTACGTTGTTAAAACAGGACTCAAAATGTTTCGTATCCAAAGTAGTAAGCAAAAGTGTCATGAACGGCCGTTTTTGGTACTTTTGATTACTACTTTGGATACGTAAAATTTTGATTCCTATTTGAACTACGTAAAAATACCTTATCCTCTGTGTAACAAACGCAACATAGGATTCTTTAATCTTTATTTTCTATGCTAAGATACGATTTTTTATTCAATGTGGGCGCCAATTATGCAGAGGTAGGCCCTTAAGTAGAATAGTTGGCCTAAATAAACACAAAGTCTTAAAACTTGAAGATTCCATTAAAAGATTACAGTTTGCTCAGGCGAAAAAGTTGCGCAATTCTTGCAAGCAATTGATACAATCAGTTTCGTAAAAACAATGCTTACCTAGTGTTGAGAACACTTCACAGAACCACAAAAAAATGCAACACAACAGTTTTTTACTTTAACCTACATCTTTTCTCGCAAATACCTAGCCACTGTGGCACTTTAACCTGGTTCCAGATATGTTTTTTGTCCGTACCATACCTCCGTTATCGTAACAGCGTCGCGATCCAAGAACGCTAGGACGTGTGGACGTGTGGAAACCCGCTCAGTACGGAACGGCGGTGGTACCGTACGAAAAACGGGCGTCTATCCTCGTCACTAGCGTTCTTGGATCGCGACGCTGTTATACAGGGTGTAACGGAAAGGTGTGGTCATATTTTAAGAGCCGGTTCTGCCCATGGAAATGAATAACATTCTCGAGAAAAAAATTGAAATTTCCCAAAAAAAAGTTTGGACTTTCCATACAAAGTTATCATCAGCTGATCAATATTTGTATGGGAGGTAAAAAAAAATTTTTAGAAGTTCCTCGGATTTTCTTGAGGAAAGTTGTTCATATCGATGGGGCAGATGCAGTTCTTAAAATATGACCACACCTTTCCGTTACAGCCTGTATAACGAAACAGAGGTACGGTACGGACAAAAGAACATATCTGGACACAGTTTTAGGGTATACAGTAGTCTCACTAATCCGGCACTTCAGTACTTCAACACATTAATAATAGTCTAGCACCCGCTGCCTGGGCCTCCTCTACTGCTTTCTACATGGTCCGTTATTAAGATGAAATGTCTAAAGTAGCCTGCGAAATTCAAATATTCTCACTTTTTATAGCAATTTGCAGGTCAGTGGCAGGTCGTATGTTGGGCAAAATATGATTCGCAGCCGTAGCAAGTGTGTATTTATAGAATTATAATCATTAGAATCAGCTACTTTGGGGGTTGGGGTTCAAGATGACCAAACACATTTTAGTATCTTATTATTAGGGTTCCGTACCCGAAGGGTCCAAACGGAGCCCTATTGTTGTCACTCACGTGTCCGTCTGTCTGTCTGTCCGTCCGTCGTCTGTCACAAAATTTTACCTTAACTTCCCATTGACATAAGAACTTGAAAGGTGATGTTTATTATTTTGTATACTTTACCACAGATAACATAATACTGGCGTACAGATGCCTCATCTCATACAAAAAAACGGTACCGCCGTAACTACGGGTTTTCGACTTGCACAAGCAACTTTTGTTCTTCCTTCGGGCCCGTCCTCTACACCTCGCTAGATGGTGTTGAATGTTGAATGAATTTACATAAAGTCTTATCAATATTTTTTCACACATTGAGGAATTACTATACAGTATTTTTGGCACTTCATAACAGTTTTACTGATTCAAAATGTTTCAATAGACAAATTTTAGAGGCAAATGGATTAACTCTAAAACTTCAAACAGCGCCATCTATTGGTACATGAAATATAAATGCCTAAGGATTCATTCCAATAAACATCTAAAGTTGAATTAGGAGCCAATTATTCTACAATTTTATGTTTAGGGTAGTTTATTAAATAAGAAAATACAGTTTTTACCATATTTTTTTTGAAAATATTACTGTTACATAGACTGCAATACGAAATCGATGCATATTACGCCATCTATTGTTTGTTTGTTTGAACTAAATTTCCTTTGTTCGAGATGGGACCCTATGACTTTACTAACAAATACCATTAGTTGGCCAGTTTTTTTTTCTTTTTACTATTTATGTTTTTCTTTCTATCATGCTATCATTTTCTGATGTTATTATTGTGTACCATACCTTCATAGTAAACCCAGATGGTGCAACATTCTTCGGCCATTCAAACTGTGTAGTATGAAACCGGTTTCCAGACTCCAGCAGCAGCACACTCTTTTCTTCAGAGCGCTGTAGTCTGATCACATACGTTTTGCTGTCTATGTCATAGACTTGGTTTACTCGCATTCCTATTAGTCTAGATGTAGAAAAGAAATATTATTAGTACACTCTAATACTACCCCTACAACACACGTTATAGGGAGTCCAAGGGCGGAAAAGGAAGACCCTTATACAATACCATATTATTATGTGGTTAAATTAAATATTCTTTGCATTCTATCATGTGGTACCATCATTGGCTGCCGATCAAACTGGATGCAATTTAATTCCAGAATTTAAATTTTACTTTTTTAGTCAGTATAATATAAAAAAAATATATTAAGTACTTGAGTTTAGCTCAAGTCATATTACGAAGTAATTTACCCAAAGTAGACTTTTTCTTTTTAAAAATCATTTGTCAAATGTAAGAAAATATTATTTGAGACAGAGAATAGACAACAACCCAAATAAGTAATAGGTTATTATTTACCAAAGCAGTCATTATTTATTATCATTTAAAAACTACTCCATCTTTAGATTTAATACTTAAAAAACACAGAGAGGATTACATAATTCAATGAATCAATTAGTAAAACATTAATTCGTGATGTTTTGATTTCGTCAACAAAAATTCTTACACTATTTTGCAATATAAAACAAAAACAACCTTTGTAGTTCTGTGACCATGCACATAATATCATATGTATTGAATCTATTCTTCATTTTTGCGGTTTGATTTCACTTTGCTTAGCATTCAATTAATATTTCTCACGAAATTGTTATAAGAAAAATAATGACGAAAATTGAAGAATGACAGCTGAGCCAAAGAGTACTATTTAATAGTATTTAATATAATATGAGCGAGCTGAGCTGACTTGATTGACACTGACAGTACTAATCGACGTCACTATCACTAACCAAAGAGTTTATCGATAGATGTCGACGATAGTTAAATCGCGTTAAGGTAGACGTGCCAGGGTAGCCCGCGAAATTCAAATTTTGTTACGTTTTTTGCAATTTGCAGGTCAGTGGCAGGTGGTATCTTGGTCTAAAATTTGATTTGCAACATTAGCAAGTATGTATTTATAGAATTATAATCATTAAAATCATTAATACAACTTTCTCAATTAGAATTGATGCCAAATGTAAGAATTTCATAAAATCATGACATTTGGCATCAATTCTAACTTAAAGAGTAGTATTGATTATTTTAATGAATACAGTTCTGTAAATAGGTACTTGCTACGGCCACGAATTAAATTTTGACCTAGATAGAACCAGACACTGACCTGCAAATTGCAAAAAACATACGAAAATTTGAATTTCGCGGGCTACCTTGGAGCTTTCATCGAAATTCGATTTTTATACTACAGTATCAAATTCTCTGGTTTGTCTAGTATATATGTCTACTAGTTATTCCTTGAGATATATGAATAGATATTGGACAAAGATATAGGATAAATAAAGTACTTAAAAAAAAAAAAAAAAAAACCACCTTTTTTTTTGGGAGAGGGGAATCATCCAATGACTTCTCTCGGAGATCGTCTCGCGACGTCCTACGCCCAGTACGCCCAGTACCTCTCCTGCGGTGGTAGCGGCTGGGGCCGTGACGCCTCCGCCTTCGCGAGCATTACTGCTTCGCAGTTTCCTCCCGCCTGATTTGATGCAGGAACCTCCCGAAACAACCGTGTCCGGATAGGACCTGCGTCAGGCGGAAGGTGAGGACGCCGTGACACCTCTCCAGCCACTCCTCAAAGAGGGGCACTACCGCCGCAATGGTGGCGTGCCCAGAAGGCTGCAGTCCTAACCGTTCTATACGCTTTACATAGGAAAATCAAAGCTAAACGTTGGCTTTGTAGCAATTTACGTCGTACCGCCCGAATGGTGGTCCTATCAGGCCAAACAGGTGCCCCGTAGCACATACAACCCAGGTAAGTAGCCCCATATATCGTTTTTAACGTTAGGAATGATAGGTCCCAAGTACCTTGGATATCCTCGTCAAGGCATAGAAGTTCTTTTTACCATTTTCACCTACTGTTTTTACATGCTCAATAAATGGAAAGTTCTTTCTAACTGCCATACCGAGGTAGCACATGGACTGTTTTTTTTTTACAGGAATAGTTTATTAAACCGAAATAGGGTCGTTCGGAGGCTTGTCACCATTCTTCGGAATTATGTGTATATAGCCCTGTCACCATTTCCGAGGAAAAATACCATCCGCTATGCATCGGTTAGAGACAATCAAAATCGCGCCACCCGCTGTTTTACACGCTTCTATAATCATTCTGTTAGATATTTTGTCTTCACCTGCCGATTTGTTGAGAGGCAGTCTCCTGGCAACATTCATGAATTCGTCAGTGGATGGAAGGTCAGCGCTGGTGACTCAGGTGGTACAGCAGCCCACGCTCTAATCTGTTGGTGGTATTCAGTGCTGTCTCCATGTCGCTATGAGATCGTGCCGGAGCTCCGCCGAGCCGCGAGGTGTCGCGGCAGTAGAGTTTTGCCCCGGCGTTTTGCCTCCTCGCGCCACTCCCAGAGCAGCGCGTGGACCCTGGCCTCCAGATCCCATGGCGATAGTCCGGCAAGGAGGCTCGCCGCCTCACAGGAGACCGTGCGGTATCCGCGGATGAGCCGAATGGCCATGACCCTTTGGGACGCGTTCAACCGGCGAGCTGGTCGCTGCCTCATTGAACACGCCCACACCGGTGCCCCGTAAAGGGCCACGGATCGCACGATCCCCGCGTAGAGCCTCCGGCAGGAGGCATTTGGACCACCGGCTGGAGGAAGTTCCACCGGCTGTCAAGGACAAGACCCAGGTATCTCATCGTCCTCTCGACGCCGATGTGAACCCTTCCTACCGTTATCCTGGAACCCGACGGTGGCGCATTCCGAGGACCATGAAAACACATGGCCTCAGACGCGTGCAATGCCACCTCGAGTCCCAGTAGCTGGATCCTCTAAATGACTGTCGCAACCCCGCGGAACATCAAGTCGGCCGCCGCCTGGTACGACCACCCCTGCGCCAGGACCAGCGTGTCGTCAGCGTAGCAAACTACGCCGATGCCGCTTTTTTTTTTTTTTTTGGGGTGTGGGAAATCATCTTATGACTTCTTCCGCTCTAGGGTGGAGCGGAAGGGCGTGTCAGACTCTTACTGACTAAAACCCACCCCTGTTCCTCCCTGCCCTACGCGCCCGGGGGCGAGGTAACTCTTTCGAATTTATCCTCCACCCCCCGGGCAGGCATTGGCCGTGGCAGGCCCCGTCCTTTGCTGACAACTCTTTGAGGCGCGCGTGGAACACTACGCGCCGTTGACTCTCGGGCCTGGTGCTGATCGGACGGCGAGTTACCCATTACTTGCCGTCCGCAGGCCCGGGTACGCCGATGCCGCTAGGGAGTCGTTGCTGGCATTTTCAATGTGTATCGACGCCAACAAACGAATCACAAAGCGTCATATCTTATCCGTAATCAGTCAGATATTTGACCCGTTAGGTCTTGTCGGTCCTTGTGTTGTTGAAGCTAAAATAATTATATAGAAACTATGGATGGCAAAGTGTGACTGGGATGATCAAGTATCAGATGACATACATAGCTTCTGGGTGTCCTTTGTGAATAGTCTTCAATGTTTGAATAATCTAATTATACCTCGGTGGGTTTTATGTGATAATATAAATACAAATGAAATTCACGTGTTTACAGACGCATCTGAAAAAGCTTATGGCGCTTGCGTATATGTTAGGTCCATAAACAAAGAGGGGTTAGTGACAGTACAGCTGTTAGTCTCCAAAAATCGTGTGGCGCCAATCAAGCCAACGACCATCCCGAGGCTCGAGTTATGTGGGGCCTTGTTGGGAACAAGACTGTGTACTAGTGTCCTAGATTCCTTTACCAAGCCCGTTAGTAGATGCCGGTTTTGGTGCGATTCGACAAAAGTGTTAAGTTGGCTCTCAATGGCACCAAATTCATTAAAACCTTTTGTACGAAATCGCATCGATGAAATACAAGAAAGCACTGCTGGGCATACATGGAGCTACGTGCCGTCTAAGGAAAATCCGGCAGATCTTGTTTCTCGCGGGCTGAAGGCTGACCTTATCAGCGAGTGTTCTTTGTGGTGGTCAGGTCCTCAATTTTTATTAAAGGATGAGATGTACTGGCCAAACATGCCCAATGAGAAAGTGAAACAGGATCTACCAGAAGTAGTATCATCACACTTCAATGATCATACATCTCATCATCATTCATTTATCAATATAATATCAAAAAATCAATCATTCATTAAATCATTAATTCATAATTATTCTAACATTAATCGTTTACAGAGAATAGTTGCATATTTACTAAGATTTATTCATAACTTAAAAGATAAACATAATCGTTCCCATGGTTCCCTTTCAAATCAAGAACTTATTAATTCACTTAATTTTATTTTACGTCACGCTCAAATGGATATGTTTCCTAAATAATATACTCTATTGCAATCAGGTAAATCGTTACGTAATAAAAACAGACTTATTTCTTTAAGTCCCTTTGTAGATAGTGATGGATCTGTGGTGATGGCCTCATTCGCGTAGGCGGGAGACTTGACAATTCTCCATATGACTATAATGTCAAACATCCCATTTTGTTATGTGGTAAACATCACATCACTCAAGTATTATTTCGTAAATATCATAACGATCTCTTACACGCTGGCCCTCAGCTTTTGTTGGCTAATGTACGGCAAATGTATTGGCCTCTCGGTGGTAGAAACCTTTCGAAGTCAATTGTTAAAACATGCATAAAATGTTTTAAGTATAAATGTCAAATTGTGCAACCCATAATGGGTCAGTTGCCCTCTTCAAGGACATTATTTAGAATACCCGTTTTTAAAGTGCAGCGTTGACTATAGGCCAGTATTGATTGCTGATCGCAAAGGGCGAGGGTGTAGGCTTATAAAGACGTACTTGTGTATTTTTGTTTGCCTTGCTGTTAAAGCTGTTCATATTGAGCTTGTTACAGACTTGACGAAGGAAGCCTATATGACTGCCTTAAACCGTTTCGTGGCTCGTCGTGGTAAACCCGAAAGCATCTTGTCTGACAACGGTACCAACTTCGTAGGTACTTGTAATGAGCTGCGTAAATTCCTACAAGATTCCAATCTTGAATTTGAAGTTGCTCAGCAAGGCATTGAATTTACTTTCGCGCCTCCATACTCTCCTCACTTCAACGGCATTGCTGAAGCTGCCGTCCGATCTACTAAGCATCACCTAAAGAGGCTTTTAGGTTTAACACATTTTACCTATGAGGAGATGAGCACGTGCTTGACTCAAATAGAGGCTGTCTTAAATTCTCGTCCTCTTACCCCTCTTTCCTCTGATCCCTTAGATTTTTCTGTCCTTACTCCTTCACACTTTTTGATTGGACGACCACTTAAGTCTGTTCCGCATCCACAGGTAACTGAGTTCACCATCGGACGTCTGGAGCGCTACCACAGAATGGAGCAGATCAAACAACATTTTTGGAACCGTTTTTATTTAGAATATGTTTCTCTGCTTCAGCAAAAAACGAAATGGTCATCTTCAGCAGGGCAGCTATCAGCGGGAACACTCGTCCTCATTAAAGAAAAGGGACAACCGCCACTAGTGTGGTCTATGGGGCGGGTCATCAAGGTCTTCCCTGGGAGCGACGGGGCTACGCGAGTGGTCGAGCTGAAGACGAAGAAGGGGACGATGGTGCGGGCCTACAACAACATCTGCCCACTTCCTCTTACTTGAATCCTTCAACCCGGGGAGGATGTTCGGGCGTCTTCGACGACCTTCGGCTGACGTCGGGCAGCGGCGGAGGCGGCGAGAGGAGAGGGCGCGCGCGACGCGATGCCGGGGTCCCATCACTTCGCTACCGGTCTCCAACGACGGCTCGCGCGCGCATTCATCAAGATTATACCTACTGGAGACTTGAATAAATTCAGTTTAATACAGTCCACTGCTATCATTTAAAGTCCTTAGATAGGTCCCTAACACCACCTTAAGTTCTATATTTGATCACTTTGACGGATGCCGATTACACTTTTCCAATATATTTGTCCAAGATTTTACGCAGTCTGAGAAAATGGAGGAACGTGGAGCAACTTTATTTGCTGCTATTATCATTAGATTAATATTGAAAAAAAATAAAATAAGAAAAAGCTTTGGGTGAAACCATGGCTAAGGCATTAAGTCCGCCATTGTACAGTAATTCTTACTTATTTATTAAATTTAATGCACAAGTAAGAATTACTGTACAATGGCGGACTTAATGCCTTAGGCATTTTCTACCAGTCGACCTTAGGGTGGTGCAGAGACGGAACGTGGCAGGTGCAACTTAAGGGAAAGAATAAACAGAAAAAAATTCAATAATACTCGTAAATACATACATGAGAAAAACGAAAACAACGAATCATCGTTGTGATGATTTTTCAACTCCTTGCGAATGTGTTCACGAGCCTTCAACTTAAAAGAGAACCGACTAGTTGCCGTGCTGATGTTCGGAGGGAGCGCATTCCATAGGGAGACCGCCTGGACATGAAAGGAAGAATGGACAAACCCAGAGCGGTGAGAGGGACATCGCAGAAGACGATTATTGGTTGAACGAAGATTTTTAGCGTGAGTCGAGCAGAGAAACTGAAAATGTAAAGTCAGATAAGAAGGAGAAGTGGGTTTATCGAGTAGAGAAAACAAAGTAATCAAGGCCCTTAGCGCTCTACGCTGACGAATGGGTAACCATTTTAAAATTAACCGATGCGCGGATACATGGCTATACTTACGCAGATTGAAGACAAATCGGATGCAATTATTTAGAAGGCGGTCAAGTTTATTGAGAAGATCTGCATTCAGGTCATAGTAGCACACATCGCCATAGTCGATTATAGGAAAGATTAGGGACTGTACAAGCATCGCCTTTATGTGAGCTGGTAGAAGGTTTTTCAGGCGATAGAGCGACCGCAGCGTTTCAGTAACTTTTCGACTGACACTTGTGACCTGCTTCCGCCCATTGACATATAAATTATATGGACTGGACATGTTTGTCTATAGAAAAAACAGTTATACAAATATGTGGCATATCGACGCCAAAATCATAAAAATACTGCTATCTCTTTTTAACTTTCTTAATTTTGCATAAGTGAAAAAGGCTAGTAGTATTTTTGACAGTTACTATAATGTCAACCTTTCATTCCTATCGTCATTGAAATACCTATTTGCGGCCAGTTCGCCATTTTATCCTCTCGGTGTTTGGTACCAAAGTTGGGTACGTCAACTGTCAAATGGTCGTAAACAATGGATATATTTTGTGAATTTTGGAGTAATTTTGCTGTGTTATTGCGTTTGAACTCGGTTGTTTAGTGGAAGTCGTCAATAGCAAGATGCCTGATTGCAATATAATCGGATTTGGCATCAAAAGAAGCGGAAATCACCCGAACATAACTATGCACCAGTACGTATACTTAATTTTAGCTAAAATATCTTTATATTTAGTTATTATACAAAGGATTCTTTCTGTATTCGTTGAAGAGTATATGTAAAAAGCATTCATAATTTTCCGTTTGCCTTTCTTTTTAACAGTTGTATTTCATGAAATCATTTTCTTGTTTTTGTAGGGATAGAGTAGTGCATGCATGACATTTTTGTTTATAGATAATGCTATATTATTATGGTTCTTTATTGGTTTTACGTTTTACTTTCAAGGCTGCCTGCTAATAAACGAAAAAAGAAAATTTTGCTGGAAACAATCAGTGTTGTAAAAAAGCTGTCAACAAAAAACAATTCTTAATATTCTGTTCCCTTCACTTTGAAGAGAATCATGTTTCAACCGGACACTGAATAAAGTAACACTGCGTGACGATGCTTTACGTTCACGAACCATAATGGAAAGTAACATTGTTTGTTATAAAATGATTGCGTAGTGGGTGATAAATGATGATGATGACTTCAAGTGCAACACTTGCCTAACGGACACAAAGAGTGTGTTTGTGTGTAGTCCTAAGATTAATTGCCAAAATAAGACAAACTTGTTTATTTGGTTGCACTATGTAACGTACTCTGGCTGCTGAAAAACATTTAAAGTTTGTAAAGTTTGTGTGTTTGTTATTTTATTATATTTTGTTATGTGCATTTTTAGATACAGTTGTACTTTTCTCTTGAGGCCTAGAATTTGTTGCTAAATATTGCGCAACTTTAACCTCAGTACTCGCGCGTACTCTCTCGGTGGCGTACTCTTTCGGCGGCGTACTCTGTCGGCGGCGTACCCTCTCCTCCGCGTACTCTTCCGTCCGCGTATGCTCCCGTCCGCGTACGCTCCCGTCCGCGTACGTTCTCGTCCGCGTACGCTCTCAGCGGCGTACCCTCTCGTCCGCGTACTCTCCGGTCCTCGTACTCTCTCAGCGGCGTACGCTTCGGCGGCGTACGCTCTAGGCGGCGTACTCTCTTGGCTGCGTACTCTCTCGTCCGCGTACTCTCTCGTCCGCGTACTCTCTCGTCCGCATACTCTCTCGGCGGCGTACTCTCTCGTCCGCGTACTCTCTCGGCGGCGTACTCTCTCATCCGCGTACTCTCTCGGCGGCGTACTCTCTCGTCGGCGTACTCTTTCGTCCGCGTACTCTCTCGGCTGCGTACTCTCTCGGCGGCGTACTCTCTCGGCGGCGTACTCTCTCGCCGGCGTATTCTCTCGGCGGCGTACTCTCTCGGCGGCGTACTCTCTCGGTGGCGTACTCTCTCGGCGGCGTACTCTCTCGGCGGCGTACTCTCTCGGCGGCGTACTCTCTCGACGGCGTACTCTCTCGACGGCGTACTCCCTCGTCCGCGTACTCTCTCGTCCGCGTACTCTCTTGGCGGCGAACTCTCTCGTCGGCGTACTCTCTCGTCCGCGTACTCTCGGTGGCGTACTCTCTCGGTGGCGTACTCTCTCGGTGGCGTACTCTCTCGGCGGCGTACTCTCTCGTCCGCGTACTCTCTCGTCCGCGTACTCTCTTGGCGGCGTACTCTCTCGTCGGCGTACTCTCTCGTCCGCGTACTCTCTCGTCCGCGTACTCTCTCGGCGGCGTACTCTCTCGTCTGCGTACTCTCGGTGGCGTACTCTCTCGGTGGCGTACTCTCTCGGCGGCGTACTCTCTCGTCCGCGTACTCTCTCGTCCGCGTACTCTCTCGTCCGCGTACTCTCTCGTCCGCGTACTCTCGACAGCGTACTCTCTCATCCGCGTACTCTCTCGGTGGCGTACTCTCTCGTCGACGTACTCTCTCGGCGGCGTACTCTCTCGGCGGCGTACTCTCTCGGCGGCGTACTCTCTCGGCGGCGTACTCTCTCGGCGGCGTACTCTCTCGGCGGCGTACTCTCTCGGTGGCGTACTCTCTCGGCGGCGTACTCTCTCGGCGGCGTACTCTCTCGCCGGCGTATTTTCTCGGCGGCGTACTCTCTCGGCGGCGTACTCTCTCGGTGGCGTACTCTCTCGGTGGCGTACTCTCTCGGCGGCGTACTCTCTCGGCGGCGTACTCTCTCGGCGGCGTACTCTCTCGACGGCGTACTCTCTCGGTGGCGTACTCCCTCGTCCGCGTTCTCTCTCGTCCGCGTACTCTCTTGGTGGCGTACTCTCTCGTCGGCGTACTCTCTCGTCCACGTACTCTCGGTGGCGTACTCTCTCGGTGGCGTACTCTCTCGGCGGCGTACTCTCTCGTCCGCGTACTCTCTCGTCCGCGTACTCTCTTGGCGGCGTACTCTCTCGTCGGCGTACTCTCTCGTCCGCGTACTCTCTCGTCCGCGTACTCTCTCGGCGGCGTACTCTCTCGTCTGCGTACTCTCGGTGGCGTACTCTCTCGGTGGTGTACTCTCTCGGCGGCGTACTCTCTCGTCCGCGTACTCTCTCGTCCGCGTACTCTCTCGTCCGCGTACTCTCGACAGCGTACTCTCTCATCCGCGTACTCTCTCGGTGGCGTACTCTCTCGTCGACGTACTCTCTCGGCGGCGTACTCTCTCGGCGGCGTACTCTCTCGGCGGCGTACTCTCTCGACGGCGTACTCCCTCGTCCGCGTACTCTCTTGGCGGCGTACTCTCTCGTCGGCGTACTCTCTCGTCCGCGTACTCTCGGTGGCGTACTCTCTCGGTGGCGTACTCTCTCGGCGGCGTACTCTCTCGTCCGCGTACTCTCTCGTCCGCGTACTCTCTTGGCGGCGTACTCTCTCGTCGGCGTACTCTCTCGTCCGCGTACTCTCTCGTCCGCGTACTCTCTCGGCGGCGTACTCTCTCGTCTGCGTACTCTCGGTGGCGTACTCTCTCGGTGGCGTACTCTCTCGGCGGCGTACTCTCTCGTCCGCGTACTCTCTCGTCCGCGTACTCTCGACAGCGTACTCTCTCATCCGCGTACTCTCTCGGTGGCGTACTCTCTCGTCGACGTACTCTCTCGGCGGCGTACTCTCTCGGCGGCGTACTCTCTCGGCGGCGTACTCTCTCGGCGGCGTACTCTCTCGGCGGCGTACTCTCTCGGCGGCGTACTCTCTCGGCGGCGTACTATCTCGGTGGCGTACTCTCTCGGCGGCGTACTCTCTCGGCGGCGTACTCTCTCGCCGGCGTATTCTCTCGGCGGCGTACTCTCTCGGTGGCGTACTCTCTCGGTGGCGTACTCTCTCGGCGGCGTACTCTCTCGGCGGCGTACTCTCTCGGCGGCGTACTCTCTCGACGGCGTACTCTCTCGACGGCGTACTCCCTCGTCCGCGTACTCTCTCGTCCGCGTACTCTCTTGGCGGCGTACTCTCTCGTCGGCGTACTCTCGTCCGCGTACTCTCGGTGGCGTACTCTCTCGGTGGCGTACTCTCTCGGCGGCGTACTCTCTCGTCCGCGTACTCTCGTCCGCGTATTCTCTTGGCGGCGTACTCTCTCGTCCGCGTACTCTCTTGGCGGCGTACTCCCTCGTCCGCGTACTCTCTCGTCCGCGTACTCTCTTGGCGGCGTACTCTCTCGTCGGCGTACTCTCGTCCGCGTACTCTCGGTGGCGTACTCTCTCGGTGGCGTACTCTCTCGGCGGCGTACTCTCTCGTCCGCGTACTCTCTCGTCCGCGTACTCTCTTGGCGGCGTACTCTCTCGTCCGCGTACTCTCTCGGCGGCGTACTCTCTCGTCTGCGTACTCTCGGTGGCGTACTCTCTCGGTGGCGTACTCTCTCGGCGGCGTACTCTCTCGTCCGCGTACTCTCTCGTCCGCGTACTCTCGACAGCGTACTCTCTCATCCGCGTACTCTCTCGGTGGCGTACTCTCTCGTCGACGTACTCTCTCGGCGGCGTACTCTCTCGGCGGCGTACTCTCTCGGTGGCGTACTCTCTCGGCGGCGTACTCTCTCGGCGGCGTACTCTCTCGGCGGCGTACTCTCTTGACTGCGTACTCTCTCCTCTGCGTACTCTCTCGGCGGCGTACTCTCTCGGCGGCGTACTCTCTCGGCGGCGTACTCTCTTGGCGGCGTACTCTCTCGGCGGCGTACCTCACGGCGGCGTACTCTGTCGTCCGCCTACTCTGTCGTCCGCCTACTCTGTCGTCCGCCAACTCTGTCGTCTGCCTACTCTGTCGTCCGCGTACTCTTTCGTCCGCGTACTCTTTCGTCCGCGTACTCTGTCGTCCGCGTACTCTGTCGTCCGCCTACTCTGTCGTCCGCCTACTCTGTCGTCCGCCTACTCTGTCGTCCGCCTACTCTGTCGTCCGCCTACTCTGTCGTCCGCATACTCTGTCGTCTGCGTACTCTGTCGTCCGCGTACTCTGTCGTCCGCCTACTCTGTCGTCCGCGTACTCTGTCGTCCGCCTACTCTGTCATCCACCTACTCTGTCGTCCGCGTACTCCGTCGTCCGCCTACTCTGTCGTCCGCCTACTCTGTCGTCCGCGTACTCTGTCGTCCGCCTACTCCGTCGTGCGCCTACTCTGTCGTCCGCCTACTCTGTCGCCGCCTACTCTGTCGTCCGCCTACTCTGTCGTCCGCCTACTCTGTCGACCGCGTACTCTGTCGTCCGAATACTCTGGCGTCCGCGTACTCTGTCGTCCGCGTACTCTGTCGTCCGCGTACACTGTCACCCGCGTACTCTGTCACTTGTTTGCGTGTTCACTCACTTATTTGCTTGTTCACACACTTATTTGCTTGTTCACTTATTTGCTCTCGGCGGCGTACACTCTTGGCAGCGTACTCTCTCGGCGGCGTACTCTCTCGGCAGCGTACTCTGTCGTCCGCGTACTCTGTCGTCTGCGTACTCTGTCGTCCGTGTACTCTGTCGTCCGCCTACTCTGTCGTCCGCCTACTCTGTCGTCCGCCTACTCTGTCGTTCGCGTACTCTGTCGTCCGCCAACTCTGTCGTCCGCCTACTCTGTCGTCCGCGTACACTGTCGTCCGCCTACTCCATTGTCCGCCTACTCTGTCGTCCGCCTACTCTGTCGCCGCCTACTCTGTCGTCCACCTACTCTGTCGTCCGCGTACTCTATCGTCTGCCTACTCTGTCGTCCGCGTACTCTTTCGTCCGCGTACTCTGTCGTCCGCCTACTCTTTCGTCCGCGTACTCTGTCGTCCGCCTACTCTGTCGTCCGCCTACTCTGTCGTCCGCGTACTCTGTCGTCTGCGTACTCTGTCGTCCGTGTACTCTGTCGTCCGCCTACTCTGTCGTCCGCCTACTCTGTCGTCCGCCTACTCTGTCGTTCGCGTACTCTGTCGTCCGCCAACTCTGTCGTCCGCCTACTGTGTCGTCCGCCTACTCTGTCGTCCGCGTACACTGTCGTCCGCCTACTCCATTGTCCGCCTACTCTGTCGTCCGCCTACTCTGTCGCCGCCTACTCTGTCGTCCACCTACTCTGTCGTCCGCGTACTCTGTCGTCTGCCTACTCTGTCGTCCGCGTACTCTTTCGTCCGCGTACTCTGTCGTCCGCCTACTCTTTCGTCCACGTACTCTGTCGTCCGCCTACTCTGTCGTCCGCCTACTCTGTCGTCCGCCTACTCTGTCGTCCGGATACTCTGTCGTCCGCCTACTCTGTTGTAGTGTGTAAGACTAATGTGTGTGTGCACATCTGTATCTTAATATTAAGTATCATACATATTATAAGGACTGAACGTACGCTAAGCTCAGTAATATACAATACACCAATGAAGGCACTTGTTTCAATCATCTTCCCGAACCGACAACCTTACATGGCGACCCTGCCATCTGAGACGGGTGCCGAGTGCGGTCGCATAGTATGGTACAAGTGACATTCTTTTTGAGTTTAAAAGTGGACTAATATTATATTGGTTAAAATGTGCCGGTCGAATATAGAAAAAGAAGACGTTATCATATCACAAAGTGCATCGGGTGGTTCAAATTCGGCGTCTATGCAGGAGTACCATTTATCAAACATTAGTATCGTGATGTTCATTATCTGCACCATATTAGGAATCGCCGGACTATATGCAGTATACAAGCTTTACCAAAAATGTCATTATTCCTGGATAAGGAATGAGGTTCTCGCTCAAAACCTAGCACGATCATTTCGACCACACACCGAGACTCGTGTCTGTTACGAGTGCCGCCAGCAACGCCAGGAGCAGCGCCAGGAGACTCGCCAGGAAGCGGGTACCAGAGGCCAGAAACCGCAGTAAGTGACAAAGATAGTCAGTGATAAGTGAAGTGATTGGTGTTCGGGCAACAAGTGAAATATTAAATGTTCCCGCAACGGTTATTGGACGAATTTCTAGTTACTATATCCATTATTTTATTTTTTACATATTATGTTCTGTCATGTAATTATCTAGAGTAAGTATTGGTAATGTGCGTATTTCTTTTTATTGGTAATGGCAAATGACCTAGGAGTGTTATATGACCAATTAAAAAATATAGAAAGTAATTTGAAAAAACTAAGTTATCCTAAAAGGACAGAAACTGTACTAAAACAAAAGTTACAGGAATCATCATTGTTAAAACAACAATTTGATGAATGTATACAAACCGTATCTGTAAAAATTGAACAGAAACAATTTAGTACAAAAGTTTTACAGGAAATACAGTCATACTGTGATTTATTTAAAAGAACTTTTAACCAAATATACACTTTTTGCTCCAAAACATATAGTTCTCAACCAAGTGCTGAGTGTACAGTCGAGGCTAGAACAGAAGTAGACAATATGGAGGCTTTTAATTACAGGACTGCCGTGGCATTATTACCAGTTATGAATGGTGACGAAAATGTGACGAAAAGTTTAATAGATGCCATAGAGTTATATAGTTGTTCACTTAACGAAGAAAGCAACAAAATGCTTGTTAAATTTGTTTTAAAAACCCGATTAAACGAGAACGCTAAATTAAGATTGTCTGCCTCTTTTGACAGCTGTGAGTTGCTTATGATTGAGATGCGTCAACACCTTCTTACAAAAAAGTCGAGTACAGCAATACACAAGGAGTTGACACAAATCAATCAAAACGGTTCTTCTATAGAAAAATATGGATCGAGGGTCGAGCAGCTTTTTGTAGATCTGACGGTCGCGCAGGCAGGTGAGGATCTAAGTGCATATAAGCAAACTACAAACGACTGGTCTGATCACCCAAGAGTTTTAGAGTTGCTAGAAAAACCAAAGGATTGCACTGAGTTAAGGTTTGTCAATGAAAAAGAATGGAATAACCAAACTAATACATTACTAAATTTTGACTCAACAAATTGCATACTAAGAGTAAATCAATCTTACCGATTACAATGCGCACGAGATGCCTTTGTACGGGAGTTGGCTAATTACTGCAAACAAATGAAACTTGATAATGTGTACATTGTACAAAATAGTGAAAACATTGAGCTAACAAGAGAGTTAGTTCAAAACATAAATAACACACCTAGTTGGTCCGGACCACGTTTATATATTATAAAAGGTGTAAAAGTAATAAATGATAACGATACGAAACGTATCATCTTAAACGACTACCACTTATTACCGAGTAGCGGCCACGCCGGTATACGACGAATGATAAATAATATAAAACGCCGCTATTCTTGGCCAAAATTAGAAATTGACGTCACGGATTTTGTAAATCGCTGCGACAAATGCAAGCGACAGAAACATTTTCGGAACATAAAACAGCCAATGGTCCTGACTGACACAGGCCATTCGGCGTTTGATAGAGTATTTTTAGATTTAGTTGGGCCCTTAAGTAAGGATAGTGATAATTATATGTATGTACTCACACTTCAGTGTGATCTAAGTAAGTATGTAGAAGCTTATCCGCTTAGAAATAAGGATTCAGTTTCAGTGGCGACGGCTTTCATTAATAATTTTGTATTGCGATATGGCATTCCTAGAAATATTATATCAGATCGCGGAACCGAGTTCGTATCGAAAGTAATGAATGAAGTATGTAAAACATTAAAAATAACTCAACAAACATCTACTGCATATCATCATCAAACAATAGGAGGTCTAGAAAATACACATAAAAATTTACTATCATTCCTACGCATACAAACAGAGAACCAACCACAAAATTGGAGTTTATGGCTACCATATTGGTGCTTTGCTTTTAACACAACTGTACATACAGAAACTAAATACACTCCGTATGAACTCGTATTTGGAAAACATTGCAATTTACCAAGTAATTTAAATTCAGATATTGAACCGCTTTATAACTATTACGATTACCCACAACAACTCAGATACAGACTTCAAAAGTCACAGTACGACGCAAGACAAAATTTAATTGTTAGTAAACAGGTCAGAAAAAGTAAATATGATTTGTATACCAACCCTGTTACATACAGTACCGGTGACATGATACTACTTAAAAATGAACAAGCTGTAAACAAATTAGATCCATTGTATATAGGACCATACCAAGTTATAGAAGATTGTAATCCTAATTTAAAGATAATGTATAAAGGTAAAGAAGTTATAGTACATAAAAATAGAACCAGACCATATATTAAATGACTTTATGTAAGCTGTCCACGTGAATGTATAACTACATTAAATAATACTTTACTTGTAATAATTAATTTGTGTGTAACCCACTGTTATAATTATTATCATTATTTTTTAATATCTCTTCAATATCTAACCTACATAAGCATTGTATTTGAGTAAGAATAATAGTATAAGGTTGCGATAATCATATAATCGAAAAACAAAAATAAATGTAACCATTATTTTTATTTTATTTTGCCGGTGGGCGTGTAGTGTGTAAGACTAATGTGTGTGTGCACACCTGTATCTTAATATTAAGTATCATACATATTATAAGGACTGAACGTACGCTAAGCTCAGTAATATACAATACACCAATGAAGGCACTTGTTTCAATCATCTTCCCGAACCGACAACCTTACACTGTCGTCCGCGTACTCTGTCGTCCGCGTACTCTGTCGTCCGCGTACTCTGTCGTGCGCATACTCTATCGTCCGCGTACTCTGTCGTCCGCGTACTCTCTCGGCCGCGTACTCTGTCATCCGCGTACTCTGTCGTCCGCATACTCTGTCGTCCGCGTACTCTGTCGTCCGCGTACTCTGTCGTCCGAGTACTCTGTCGCCCGCGTACTCTGTCGCCCGCGTACTCTGTCGCCCGTGTACTCTGTCGCTCGCATACTCTGTCGTCCGCGTACTCTGTCGTCCGCGTACTCTGTCGTCCGCGTACTCTGTCGTCCGCGTACTTTGTCGTCCGCGTACTCGGTCGTCCGCCTACTCGGTCGTCCGCCTACTCTGTCGTCCGCGTACTCTGTCGTCCGCCTACTCTGTCGCTCGCGTACTCTGTCGTCCGCGTACTCTGTCGTCCGCGTACTCGGTCGTCCGCCTACTCTGTCGTCCGCCTACTCTGTCGTCCGCGTACTCTGTCGTCCGCCTACTCTGTCGTCCGCGTGCTCTGTCATCCGCCTACTCTGTCGTCCGCCTACTCTGTCGTCCACGTACTCTGTCGTCCGCCTACTCTGTCGTCCGCCTACTGTGTCGTCCGCGTACTCTGTTGTCCGCCTACTCCGTCGTCCGCCTACTCTGTCGTCCGCGTACTCTGTCGTCCGCGTACTCTGTCGCTCGCGTACTCTGTCGTCCGCGTACTCTGTCGTCCGCGTACTCGGTCGTCCGCCTACTCTGTCGTCCGCCTACTCTGTCGTCCG
This sequence comes from Polia nebulosa, assembly GCA_951329385.1. Taxonomy (NCBI): domain Eukaryota; kingdom Metazoa; phylum Arthropoda; class Insecta; order Lepidoptera; family Noctuidae; genus Polia; species Polia nebulosa. The sequence continues at coordinate 30,118,852 of OX589602.1, read as the reverse complement.
CCTACTCTCTCGGCCGCGTACTCTGTCGTCCGCGTACTCTGTCGTCCGCGTACTCTGTCGTCCGCGTGCACTATCGCGCGCGTACTCTGTCGCCCGCGTACTCTGTCACTCGTCGGCGTATTCACTTGTTTGCTTGTTCACTCACTTATTTGCTTGTTCACACACTTATTTGCTTGTTCACTTATTTGCTCTCGGCGGCGTACGCTCTCGGCAGCGTACTCTCTCGGCAGCGTACTCTGTCATCCGCGTACTCTATCGTCCGCGTGCACTGTCGCGCGCGTACTCTGTCGCCCGCGTACTCTGTCGCCCGCGTGCTCATTCGCCCGCGTACTCTGTCACTCGTCTGCGTATTCACTTGTTTGCTTGTTCACTCACTTATTTGCTTGTTCACACACTTATTTGCTTGTTCACCTATTTGCTCTCGGAGGCGTACACTCTCGGCAGCGTACTCTCTCAGCGGCGTACTCTCTCGGTGGCGTACTCTGTCGTCCGCGTACTCGGTCGTCCGCGTACTCTGTCGTCCGCCTACTCTGTCGTCCGCGTGCTCTGCCATCCGCCTACTCTGTCGTCCGCCTACTCTGTCGTCCGCCTACTCTGTCGTCCACGTACTCTGTCGTCCGCCTACTCTGTCGTCCGCCTACTGTGTCGTCCGCCTACTGTGTCGTCCGCGTACTCTGTTGTCCGCCTACTCCGTCGTCCGCCTACTCTGTCGTCCGCGTACTCTGTCGTCCGCGTACTCTGTCGCTCGCGTACTCTGTCGTCCGCGTACTCTGTCGTCCGCGTACTCTGTCGTCCGCGTACTCTGTCGTCCGCGTACTCTGTCGTCCGCGTACTCTGTCGTCCGCCTACTCTGTCGTCCGCGTACTCTGTCGTCCGCCTACTCTGTCGTCTGCCTACTCTGTCGTCCGCGTACTCCGTCGTCCGCCTACTCTGTCGTCCGCCTAGTCCGCGTACTCTGTCGTCCGCCTACTCTGTCGTCCGCGTACTCTGTCGTCCGCCTACTCTGTCGTCCGCCTACTCTGTCGTCCGCCTACTCTATCGTCCGCCTACTCTGTCGTTCGCGTACTCTGTCGTCCGCCTACTCTCTCGGCCGCGTACTCTGTCGTCCGCGTACTCTGTCGTCCGCGTGCACTATCGCGCGCGTACTCGGTCGCCCGCGTACTCAGTCACCCGCGTACTCTGTCACTCGTCTGCGTATTCACTTGTTTGCTTGTTCACTCACTTATTTGCTTGTTCACACACTTATTTGCTTGTTCACTTATTTGCTCTCGGCGGCGTACGCTCTCGGCAGCGTACTCTCTCGGCGGCGCACTCTCTCGGCAGCGTACTCTGTCATCCGCGTACTCTATCGTCCGCGTGCACTGTCGCGCGCGTACTCTGTCGCCCGCGTACTCTGTCGCCCGCGTGCTCATTCGCCCGCGTACTCTGTCACTCGTCTGCGTATTCACTTGTTTGCTTGTTCACTCACTTATTTGCTTGTTCACACACTTATTTGATTGATTTGATTTTTAAAGGTCTTTATTAACAGAAATGTATAAAAAGTTAACAGAAAGATCTTATTCTAAATGTAAACAAACATAATCCAAGTCATGTTAAGTAGGCTAAATCGCCTCTTTTAACATATATTTATATTAGAATGAACAACTTACTTTTAATAAATAGAAATTTAACAAAACATTATAATATTTTTTTTTTATTTTATGTAGGGTTTGCAGACCCAGTTTTTAAAATTAAAGAAAAAAATAAAAGTAATTAAAGAAAGAATTAGATTGGATTAGTAATTTAAGAAGATCAAGCGAAAGTTGTAGTCGATTAACCCACCACCGCTTATTTTTTATAGTAAAATAAAAAAAAATAATGATTTTATAAAAAAAACGAATATATAACATTATTGACAGGTCTTATAACTGAAATTTAATTACCAAATTATTTTGGGAATATATTATACAAAAACAATTTACACATTAATAAGGTAACAGCAATTACGCTGGTAAGGTGGTAAGTGAGCTAGCGTCAAGCAACTAGAAAATGATGATGAGGCAGTTTGTACCTTTTGTAAGTCCTGGCATAGGGCAACCTGGTGGATCTACTCTTACCTATGTCTGAGACCAGATAATTACGATGACGTGGATTGGTGAAAAGGAAGAATTTACGGGATATTTTCAGAATGAATTCTTTGATTGGTGGAAACTTGATGTGATGATGTAGTTTTGTAAGGTTTGTGTAGGGAGGTCTATTAAATGCTATTTTAAGTGCTTTGTTCTGCACAACCTGTAGTTTTTTGTAATTACTATCACTAATACTACTCCAGGGGCTGCATAAGTCATACAAGGTCGCACCAGTGTGGAGTAAATGCGTAATTTTGTTTGTGGACTTAAATTAGATTTACGATTAAGGATTGGTTTTAAGCTGTTGAGAGACCTAACTCCTTTTAATCTTAGTTCTTCCAGGTTTTTCAACCAACTCACTTTATCATCCAAAATTGTCCCCAAGTACTTGACGGATCTTTTCCATGGAATATCATTCCCTTCAATTTTAACATAGCGAGTGGGAAGTGATCGCTTTCTTGTGAACATGATAATTTCCGTTTTTGTGGAATTCACCTTAAGCTTCCATTTAGTGAAGTAATCTAAAAGAAGATCAAGCGAAAGTTGTAGTCGATTAATTACCAAATCCAGGTCGTCAGATGAAGTGTATGTTGCAGTGTCATCTGCATACACAGCGAGATGCGTTAGCCTTTGCTTTGGGATATCATTAAGGTACAAAATGAAGAGGTACGGTCCTAATATTGATCCTTGTGGCACACCAGCAGAGACTCGTCTCTGACTGGAAGTCTGATCACCAATAGCAACAGAGAAGGTTCGTTCTGTTAAATACGACTGGAGAAGCTTTATGAGGCATAGAGGGACATGGTTCGCTATTAATTTATGAAGTAGGCCCGCGTGCCAAACTGTGTCGAAGGCCTTTTCAATGTCCAGCAGCACCAAGACTGTGGATTTGTTTTGGTTGAGGTTGTCAACAATGTGCTCAGTTACTCTGGTCAACTGCTGGACAGTGGAGTGGGATTTGCGGAAACCAAATTGTTCAGGTATGAGGAGATGCTCAGTGAACTTGGAGAGGCGCCTCAATATTAGAGACTCGAAAAGTTTGGCTAAGCTAGGGAGAAGGCTTATTGGACGATAGTTCGAGGGAATTGTTTCGTCTTTACCAGATTTCTTTATAGGAATAATTTTAGCTAGTTTCCAACATGAAGGAAAGTAGCCCAGTTGAAAACAGCCATTAAACAATTTGGTAAGTAGGACTATACATTTTTGTGATAAGTTTTTAAGTAGAGAGTTGTCAATTCCGTCTATTCCCGGGGCCTTGCCAGTTTTCAAAGCATTCAACAGTTTGCGAACTTCTTTAGGTCTCACTGGGTTTTTAAAATCAATTGTTTTGTACCTGTTGAGTATATCAGATGATTCCCCAACAGCATTTTCAGTTTCAGGGTCATTTTTCCAGTCTTTCGTTAGCAGAGCGTTCTCTAGAAAAGCGTCAGCTAATGCTTCGCATTGCTCTTGAACGGATGACGTTTGGGTGTTATTTGACTTCTTAAGGGGAGGGATTATGTTGGGTTTAAAATTGAGTGCTTTGACTATACGCCATATATCTGAGGCAGGGTTATCGACTTTGGATAGTTTCTTATTCCAGATCTCGTTGTTGTGACTTATTAATAAATGTTTGATGTTTTTATTAAGTGCATTTACTTTACCAGAAATATGTTTCTTCTCCATAGGATTTTTTTCTTTAAGAGCAAGCCTGCGCCACATATTCTTAACTTTAATCATGGTTTTAATACGTCTAGGAAGTTTAGTTTTACCTTCTCTCTTTAGTATAGGGACACTTAATTTACGAGCGTTAGTAATAACCATAGTTAGATTTTGAATTGCGATATCTATTTCAGAGATTTCCTTAAAGGTGGCTGAACTCAATGCAATCTGCTGGTCAGTGAGGGATCCATACTTCACCCAATCCGCATCTTTGTAGTTGAAAGAGAATTCTCTCCAACGCAAAAAATCACCACCAATAGTAAAAAGAACTGGAAGATGATTAGAAGACAGACAAGTTAGTGCCTCGGGTTCACTAGATACTGTGACATTGTTGGCTAAGACTACATCAGGTATTGAAGGTAAGTGGGAGCAGTCATAGTGAACTAACGTAGGAGTACTAGGGGCAAAGATTTCGTAATCATTTGTGACCATATGATCGAAAAGTAATTTACCATGAGGGTTGGCCACAGAACAGTTCCAATAGGGATGCTTAGTATTTAGGTCACCCATTAACAGTAGTTGTGGGTTTAGGTTCATCACCACATCAAGATCACTAAACAGTAAAGGTAAGTTGGGAGATTGATAAGCTGAAATTATGACAGATTTTTTACCAGCTATCGTTAATTCTATACCGATACACTCTAGATTATTCAAATTGGGAATTTTGACAAGGGAATGTGGTATATCAGACTGAATCAAAATAGCGACTCCCTGCCCTCTGCTTTCATTCAGTTTATCCTGGCGATAGCACTTGTATCCTGGAGTACAGAGAGATGTTTGGGGAGAGATTCTGGTCTCGCACAAGGCAATAATGTCAACTGAGAGCTCACTTACCAAATCCAAGAGTTCGTCAATTTTTGTGCGAATGCCATCCGCATTCCAATACATAAGACGTAACAGGTTTGAGTTAAACATATTGTCCAAGGTGAGTTAGAATTAAAATGACTTTGTCCATCATATTATCACATGCATCAAATTCACTTTTTATCGATTTAATGGTCTTTAGTATCGTTAACATATCTCTAGTACCTTGATCTTGAACGCTGTTAGTAGGCGGGAGAATAGTGGCTGCAGCAATAGTCCCAGATGTAACTTCATTCCAGGCGCGTCCATCAGTCTTATTACTACTGGTAGATTTGACAATACCATTAATTGCTTTGGATTGTGTTTGCCTGACCCTAACTTGCTCCAGATACTTTTGGCGGTCTTTACACTGCCGGTAGTTCGCTGGGTGAGCCTCCTTACAGTTGCAGCACTGGGCTGGCGACGTCCGGTCCTTTTTTGGACAGTCCGTAGTGGGGTGAGGCTCTGTACATTTAACACAACGGGGTGTAAGATTACAGTTTTTTGAGGAATGTCCAAAACCTTGACATCTATAGCATTGAGTACCGTAAAGGTTGTGAGCTTGATACTTTCGCACTTTAACAGCGCAGTTGCTAAGGTACTTAATCTGTCGGAAACGTGAAATATCTGAGCCCGGAGGAAGTTGCACTAGAAAGGGGGGGCACGAAGCTTTTTTGTCCTTGGGTGTCCTGAGTTTTCGTACAACAACATCGCTAAAGCCGAGTGATCCAAGCTCTTCCTTAAGGCTTTCTTCTGCATAATCGGGCAGGCCAAAGATCACGGCTTTAGAAGTTCTCTCATCCTTCCGAGAGAAAGTGTGAAATCCTATATTTTCGGAGCGCAGTCCACTTTTGAGAGCCTCATGACCTTCGGCCGAGTAACAGACCACAGCAATTCTACTATTTCCTTTGTAGGACAAATGAAAACTTTTTGTATATCTTGACACGACAGTGTTTATGAAATCATGAGTCCATTCGTCTTTTAAGACTATCAAGATGGGAGGAATGCGGCTCGGGTTTTTCTTGGGAGTACAGGCATCTCGGTAACGTGTGGCAGTAGGTTCCAAAGGATTTTTATCAGTAGGTAGAGAGCTGAATCGATTCGCAACGTTGAATAAACTTGACGGTTGCTTTACGGGAGGTTTCGCGCAATGCTTAGGTATTTTCCATTCACTCATATCGACAGGTCCTTCCAGGGGACGTTTGCCAATTGAATTTGAACGAGTTAAGAAACGTTCCATGATTTAAATGGATATTATTTAATAAGCGCTCCGTTTAAAGTCGGTTTTGTAGCCAACTAGATGTACAAAATGTGGCGCCATAACACCGCACATTTTTCCAGCGGACGTGGTGACTAGCAGCAGCAGATGACCGCCACACAAGTAAGACTCAATTCCAAAAAAAAAAAAAAATTGCTCCAGTAATAAATTCGAAGCATTAAAAAAGAGCACACTAATAAAGGCCCTCCGCGTCGAACGAGCAAAGCTTCGCGAGAAAAAGGTCGTAAGTCCTATGGATTGACGGGCGCTTACGCGGTACGCGACACCACACACATTCACAACAAATCACTGACGGTAGTTGTAAATTGACAAGTTATTTAGAACTTTTGACTGTTATTTTTTTGCGAATTGTTTATACTTTACACAGTTTTTACTTAAAGTTTGAAAGCACTTGGTGTGACACTTATTTGCTTGTTCACCTATTTGCTCTCGGCGGCGTACACTCTCGGCAGCGTACTCTCTCGGCGGCGTACTCTCTCGGTGGCGTACTCTGTCGTCCGCGTACTCTGTCGTCCGCCTACTCCGTCGTCCGCCTACTCTGTCGTCCGCGTACTCTGTCGTCCGCGTACTCTGTCGCCCGCGTACTCTGTCGCCCAAGTACTCTGTCGCTCGCGTACTCTGTCGCCCGCGTACTCTGTCGCCCGTGTACTCTGTCGCTCGCGTACTCTGTCGTCCGCGTACTCTGTCATCCGCGTACTCTGTCTTCCGCGTACTCTGTCGTCCGCGTACTCGGTCGTCCGCCTACTCTGTCGTCCGCCTACTCTGTCGTCCGCGTACTCTGTCGTCCGCCTACTCTGTCGTCCGCGTACTCTGTCGTCCGCCTGCACTGTCGTCTGCCTACTCTGTCGTCCGCCTACTCTCTCGGCCGCGTACTCTGTCGTCCGCGTACTCTGTCGTCCGCGTACTCTGTCGTCCGCGTACTCTGTCGTCCGCGTGCACTGTCGCGCGCGTACTCAGTCGCCCGCGTACTCTGTCGCTAGCGTACTCTGTCGTCCGCGTACTCTGTCACTCGTCTGCGTATTCACTTGTTTTTTATAATTTGTTGTGTCGTATTATATTTTGACATTTTAAAGTAGTGACCACAACATCTGCAATGTTGGGATTCATATGCCTATACTATCGTGAAATCCGTGCTGGATCAAGCCAGCGTAGGGCCCGTAAAAAATTCTATCAAGAGGCCACCTAAATCTTTGTAAGATGTTAACGAATTATATCTTCTTTAAGTTATTTTTCTCATAGGCCGCGGGGCCCTTAGATAGCGATGGGCCCATAGACAGTTCCCTACATTATTAAGTAAGATTTCATATGGTAAAGATATCTTAATTTGTTATAGTTGGACCCCGCTCGGACGTACAAACGGGGCACCCCCCAATCAAAGGCTACAATCCCCCAATGAACGGGGCCGTGGGCCGTAGGCCGTGGTTAATCCGGATGCCTATTTAGTCGAACCCACCGACATTGTACGTATCAGTCAAAGTCAATAGCAATAATGTACCTATAGATTTAATTGGCAGTAAATAAATAAAAAGTTCAATGCTTTATTTATTGATAGTAATATTTAAACATTATTTACATCAGCGAGTGCAATAATTAACAACAAATAACACAAGAATTAAGAGAAAACCTGGGTTCTACGACCCTGGCCGCGGACCGTGACCAAATTCTATACACATAGTTTTACAGACACAACATTCAGTTATTCTACATGTACTTTCAATTCTTACACAAAGAATACTTCCACTATAAAAATTATCGGAAACTGATGAGACGTAACTCAATCAAGTAAAACAATGTTAAATAAATACATAAGAAACGTGATATTTTTTAAAACAGCCCTCTACACACAGTGGCACATTGCAGGCCTCACACTTAAAGCATGTTTTGACAGCTTTCCGCCCCTCGCGGATGCAGACAGAACATCTCACCCGTGTTTTACGGTTTTTAGACGTGTAACATTCCGCATCTTCCACTCGCACTGGCCAATGTATGTGGGGAACCTTTCGCATGGGGTCTGGCAGTCGGGCAACCGGAGGAGCATGGCGGCGAGGCTGCGGGCATTGTGAAAGGTGATTGTCGAGGATCGTATCCACTAATCGAAGGCGAAAGTTATGGTGGTATTGAAGACACTGGAGAGAAGACTCCATAAGAATGCGTGCATTCGAGATAGAAACGTTAAGCAACCATTTGAAGAGCTTCATGTACCATTTCCAACAACTTTTTCGAACATTCAAATATGGATCCAGCATTTGATCTTTCAGGTCAACGCCACCCATCGACTTTTCGTAGTCCAATACAACCTGAGGTTTAAAGTTTACAGATCGAAGTCCAGGCTTGGATGGAACACGGGGTAAACCAGCGGCTGCCCCATGGCAAGTTGAGATCATTGTGAGCAGTTTAGTATCGTGACAGGACAGGATACAACCCTAATAGCATTTAGTGTTGGCATTTGGTTGGGCCAACAATAAATGCTTTCATTTTAGTGTTGGCCCAACAATAAATGCTACTAGGGAAATGTCACCAGTATGTCGAGCAATAAACTGCCCTCTTTTGAGCGGAGCTTGGTAGAAATACACCGGAACGTCCTGGCTAAAGTGTTTATATCTATGGTCCTGGCCTCGCGGCTGTAAGCTACCAACACAATCAGTACCATTGCGTTTCAAAAAGCGAGCTAAAACTAGAGAATTTTCCCAATTATCTATAAATATCCTATAACCTTTGTTAAATAAGGGTCCAACCATTTGTTTCAATATTTCGGTACTCTTCTGCTTTTCGGTATACACCTTAAAGGACCATAGGTAACCTGTGACACTTTCGCAAAGTTCAACAGTTTTGATTAGATACTCAACCTTCGACGGATTATATTGCTTGCTGATGTCGAGCTTTCCCTTCCAATGTGTTAAGCTTTCGGCTATACAAACGTCTTTTGATAGAACATAATTTTCTTGAAATTTGGCGTTCAGAGAGGTAATAATAGGCCTCAGTGGATACAGTACGTCGGAATATGCAGCACTGCTGGTCGGCTTCGCAGTGTTAGCAAAATTCAAGGCCCTCGTGAGCAAGGTGTACCTTTGACAAGTAAAAATTTTTCGGAAGATCTCAGTCCGCAAGAGTGGATCAGTTGAGAAACAACTCATAATCGTCGGCATCTTAACAATCCCCAACATTATCCAAAACGCAAAAAGGCACATGACCTCGTGAGTGTTGGTGGGATACCAATCCTTATGGAAGAAAGACGATTTTATGGTGCTAGCGTACTGGTTTGTACTATGGACAATGGGTTCCAATACGCTGTCGTCCCAAATAGAACGAAATGCGTCATAAGGTGACCAATGTCGATGGACTGAACCCGTACGCTCAGGAGTAAAGAGCTCTTCCTTAGGTTGAAATGTATCCATAGGAAACCATTCGAAAAGAAGGCTTTCGCCTTCCAGAAGCTGATTACCCGTTTTATTTGAGGAACTGGCTTTCATTTCTCGCTGCCTCACAGCATTCCAATCCCTAAGCTCAGAGGGGATGTCTTCATCTCTCGTCCAAATTTCTTGCAGCGGTTGACCAATACCCGACTTGAATGGCTGATAACCCTTCCTGGAGCCACTTTGCGCACGTTCGTGTCCCCTTACTTGCGATTTAGGCTCCTTTAGTCTACTCCTAACTCCAGTTCTGACATTACCCTCACCTCTACTGGCTTCTGCATTAATCTCTCTCTTATCACTACTCTTGATTACACTTGCGTGTGACTCTGGAGCCAAGGTCTGAACTTCATCGACGTCGTCATCCGGAAGGTCATCGCCATCAAGTGGATCGTTAGTCAGTTCGTCGTTGATCCCTTTCGGAACAGTGAAGTCTGAAGAAGAAGACGGTGGGCTGAAAAAGATACTGTACTATTAATAAATTCAAGTGGTCTAATATAGTAAATTTTCGAAAATAGGCACTGCAACAACACTGCAAGTTGTCAAGAAGGTTACCGTGCTACGAGTATGTCGAGCATCGGATGAAGGAGGTACGTTTTAAAACTTACAGATCACTTTTATCCTCCGGTTTTAGCAGCCAAATTGGTGACCGTGATCTATCACGGCTGCCGATAGATGTCCGTTGGCATTCCATTTCTGTCTCGGAAGAACAGGCCTCTGGAGAGGGTGTAGAACCAAGTTCGTATTTTATCTTTAAAAAAAAAATGCAAATAGTTACGATTTTTTATCCTTTACATGCGCTGTGAGCGTGAAGTGAGCTGACATCTAATGACGGATGTGATTAACAGCCAGTCGATTTTGTGAACTACCGTGAAAACTTAGGTGGAGTGAGCGTGAAGTGAACTTTCATTCAACCTTGATTGTATGGATTGACAGCCCCCTTCACGTTCACTTCACCTAAGTATTTACGGTGAGATTTTACAGAATAGCACAATAGGTTTATAAATCGACATTATGATAATAGTACAAATCCATATCCATCGGTCTTTTTAGGGTTCCGTACCCAAAGGGTAAAACGGGACCATATTACCAAGACTACGCTGTCCGTTCGTCTGTCTGTCCGTCTATCCGTCTGTCACCAAGCTGTATCTCATGAACCGTGATAGTTAGACAGTTGGAATTTTCACAGATGATGTATTTCTGTTGCCGCTATAAAAATACTAAAAAACAGAATAAAATAAATATTTAAGGCTCCCATACAACAAACGTGATTTTTTTTTTTATAGGTAATGGTACGGAACTATGGGATAAGGGCAGGAGAATGAGAATGATGGTACGGAACTCTTCGTGCGCGATTCCGACTCGCACTTGGCCGGTTTTTTTTTATGGGACAAGCCCGCCACACTATTCCTAAACCACTGTAACTTCTGTAAGCCAGAATCGACAGTGGCGACCACCAGAAAAACGCCGAGGCAATGAAGCTCGACGAGTCCCAGAAAAACGATTAAAAACCGTCTTGGGTTAAATGAAATTAATTAGAAAAGACAGCGGAAGAGTAAGAAAAACAATTTCCACTCCCTCCTAATCATGCGGGAGACAGAAAAAAGCTAGGCCATAAGGCAAAAAGAGTATTTAATAATAATAATAATATAATAAATGTTTTATTGTTTCTTATTACATTGTCATGCAACACAAAAATTGAGGCATCCCCGTTAAGTTAAAGAATACTTGTGATGGGATTGCCTCGCCCTTCCCTTAGTTTCTAAAATTACAATGATGTGACAAACAATTAAACATCGGTAAGGTAATTACTAAAAAACAAAAAATAAAAATTAGGAACAAATTGGAGCATGTGAATGTGTATGAGTGTGTGTGTGTGTGGGGGTGTTTGTATGTGTTTGTGAGTGTGGATGGTGATTGTGAGACTTTCGCTAACAGATTCGGGCTAGAATAAGTTCTGTTTCATCGTATGATAAGGTTTTTAACCAATCAGTCAATACTTTTTTGCATTCATATAGCAACATGGGGTAAATATTTAATGTTTGGTTCAATTTATTATATATGTAAGTTGACTGGATATTATATTGCCGTCTGGCAAACATAGTTCTGACCATCGGTGAGTGGGCCACGATATCTTTACGTCTTCTGTCTAACTTTGTAGCATCATATGTCAGTGATTTATGTAGGGTTAAGATTGTATTTAATATATATAATTTTCTGACCGAGAGCAGGTTACAGATCTTATAAAGATTGTCTGTGGAATATCCTACATAACCTTTAAAAGAGATCTCTGAGCTCTTTCAAGATCTAAGAATTTGGTTTTCGTGGCTCCACCCCAAACTGGTATACAATAGGTTGTAACCGATTGTGCGAGTGCGACATATATTTGGTTAAGCAACTGGGGCGGAACTACATGACGCAAAGTTTTGAAGATCCATATTAGTTTTCTAATCCTGGTCATTGTATTTTCAATGTGGGCATGCCAAGACAGCCGTTGGTCAATTATTATTCCTAAATATTTAATTGATTTAACTTGACTGATGCGATTACAGTTACATTGGTAGGGTGGATTAACACACTCATGGATCACGATACCAAAGTTTGGACCTGGCTGTGACCTCTGATTGGGAGTAAAGCATATAAAATTTGTTTTACTGACGTTAATGGATAAAAGACTTGCGTTTAGCCAACCGGCTATTTCCTTCAGACCACATTCAGCAGTCCTCTGCACGGCAGTCCAAGACTCACCGGCAAACACTACTGCAGTGTCATCAGCATATGAGAAGATTCGTCCGCCGCTGCACCCAATATTACACAACTTATTTATATAAATCAGGAACAGCGTCGGACCAAGCACACTTCCCTGTGGCACCCCGAATTCAACCCTTTCTTCGTCACTAAAATGTGATTTATTAAGTTTTACCTGTTGTGTTCGATCAGATAAATAACTTTTGAAGAGAGAAAGCTCCATGCCCCTTACACCAATCGATTCAAGCCTGTGCAGAAGGATTGAGACAGAGACGGTGTCAAAAGCTTTTTTTAGGTCCAGGAAAACTACTAGGCATTTTAACCCCTTATCAACATTGGCTACGATATCACTAGTTAACGCTTTAACAGCGTCTTGAGTAGAAAAACCCCTTCTAAAACCAAATTGTGATTTAGATAATAGCTTATATTTGTTCAAGTAACTGATAAGCCTATTGTTTAATATTTTCTCACAGATTTTTGCCATGCATGATATGACAGATATCGGACGGTAGTTGTTGACATCGTTCGTGTCCTCCCCCTTGTGCACAGGTGTGACTATGGAACGCTTAAAAGCAGCAGGGAACTTTCCCGTTTCAAAACACAGGTTAATTTATTTTATTTTATTTATATTAGGAAAACTTACAGCTAGACAGATACAGTAAGTAATAGTTAACCAATTGAGATATAAGTGGGACAGTGACGTCTCTAGAGATTTTTAGAAATCTTGTCGGTATGCCATCCCACCCAGGCGAGCTCTCAGAATCAAGACCCATGAGTATGCCGTCCACCTCCAAAGGATCAGTAGCAAGTAGAACAAAGGACGAAGCAGAACGGCGTGAAGAAGTGTGGCTTGGAAGAGAGCCTTTTTTTATTATCTCATCGGCCAAAATCTTGCCAATTGTCACAAAAAACTGATTAACGCGGTTTAGTGAATTTAAAGGATGTGGTGTCATATTGAGGAGAGATATACTAGATGACTTAGGGGGTTTAAACTGTGTAATATCATTAATTTTTGACCAGAGTTTTTTCGGATTGTTTATAGAAGAATCTATTTGCTCTCTTTGGTACTTTCGTTTTAATTTTTTTATTAAATTTGTGCAGTAATTGCGAAAACGTCTATATGTGATTTTTAAAATAACATTATAAGGGTCTGATATGGTTCGCAATTGCATTTTGTTCCGGAGATTTATACAGCGACGTGCGCCGGTAGTCATCCAGGGTTTAAGTAACCTTAATCTGTTGGGGACTGATTTAATTATAGTATTTGATAGGAGAGCCTTATTAATAACATCTATAAATTTGTTAGCTATAAGATCAGGGTCTTTATACGAGTTAAAAAACAAAGTATCTTGATCTGGCTCGCGAGGTTGTCGACATGTGGGAGGTGGATACAGCAGTCATTGTGCCGATAGTCGTGACGGCCAATGGCTTAACAGCCAAGAGCCTCGACTAACACCTAAGGAGGCTCTCGTTGGGCAGCTGGATCAAGGGCTTGATCCAGAAGGCAGTACTCCTGGACACGGCGCGCATAGTTAGGAGGTTCCTCTCTCAGGAGCCCTGACCACCGGTAGCTTGGACCCTATCCCGATACCGGTGGGATACTATTTTTTTATATTTTTAAATGTTTTTATATTTTGATATTTTAATATTTAAAAATGTAAATTGTATGTTTAAACTATAAAATAAATGGAATAATAATAATAATTAAGCCTTTTTATTTCCTTAATAAAAAATAATAATATTTTTACAGAGACAATAATTGATTAAAGATCATGCAATTAACGTATTAATTAATTTAAATTTAGAATATTCAATTCAATTTTATTTCTTAATTATATTTATTTTATTTATTTATTTATATTTTTCTCTCAATAATCATCAGGTATAATTCTGCTTAAAATTCTCTATCAAGCAGAACTTTCGTTTCTTCGATACCGGTAGTATGTTTATTGTTTACTTTGATGTTTTGTACATACGCAAAGTCGACTGATCTATTGGCCTTAAATTCATGATATAAAGGAGACCACGTACTCTCCTTAACTAGTTTTTCGACAATTTTCCGCAATAGATTACCCTTAGATTTTTCCACAGAGGCTCTGTAGCGTGACTTGGCAACTTTAAATGTATTTAAAGCATGAGTAAGCTTTTATTTGGCAATGTCATCAATCGAAGGAGACCAAAAACCATTGATCTAAGTGTGCGTAAAATGTGAATGTGTGCATAGATAGTGTTGTATGACTTGTTCTTACGATATCGATAATAACGTCATTCTAATATTATGTTATGGCTAAGAAGTGCATTTCTTCTATGTAATAAAAACAGTATCAAATTTAGAATAATAAATGTATGATTATTAAACTTTTTTTTGTTATTTAGTTCAGGACAAGGTTTTTTTGAAGTTAGGTATACTTCTTTTGGCGCGTTAGGAAAAAATGATGAGAGTAAATTTTTAAGATGCGTGCGCACACCGTCACAAAAAACCTATAGCCTGAAGTTAGCAAGAATCGACACCCTGAAGTTAGCTATGGTCTGTGGTTCATGAAGAATGATTGTTTGCCTTTTGTAATTTTTGTGACAGTTTGGTTTTTTATCTTGTTACACCAAAGAAGTATAACTTCTTACGTACGTACATAAGTACACACACTTTTTTTTTGTTTGCTGGGTGGAAAGTCATCCAATGACATCTCCCGCTCTGGGTGGAGCGAGAGGGCGTTTCAGACTCTTACTGACTAAAACCCACCCCTGTTCCTTCCCTGCCTGAGTGCCCAGAGGACAGCGGTAACTCTGTTACGAATTTATCCGCTACCCCTAGGCATGCAGGCACCAGCCATGATGGGCCCCGTCAGTGGTGGCTGACAGTCATCTCTTTGAGGCACGCGTGAAACACTACGCGTCGTCGCCAATGCGTCTCCTGCGGCGGTAGCGGCCGGGGGCGTTAGGGCCACTCCGTTGAGTCTCCCTCACCCATCCCGCCTCCGCCTTCGCAAGCATTACTGCTTCGCAGAAGGAGGAGACTGCTTCGCATTCCCTCTCGCTCCATACCATGGCCTGAACCAGGGCCGGGAGCGAAAGGTCGCTACCGCCTATCGCATCCACGAGGAAACGACGGTGCTCCGCCCAAGCGGGGCAGACCTCCACCGTATGGACAAGGCTTTACTATACTATTAAACTGAGCAGCGGAACAATTCCCAAGTCTCCATAGCTCGGTTGGTATTTGACGATGGAAACATGTTATTTTCCCCATATACCAAGTCAGTTAAATAACTAAAAAATATTGGACACATATATTTTGCTTTACCAAATTAATAAAAACTGACAAAGATAAAACGCATCAAAGTTCAGGACTGGGGGCTCTTTACGTCACTTTGGTGGTAAAAAGTGTCGCAAAGCGTGACATCATGAAAAATTTCAACGCACTGTTTCGCCCTAATTTTTTGTTTACGTGAATAATTATAAATATTAATAATATAAATATTTTTTGGTTATTTAACTGATGGACTAATTAGATTTTTTTAGTAAAATATCCTATTGGTCAAATGTCAATAGGCCCATAGAGCACCGATGGTTTCCTACGCAATAATACAGCTGGCATGCCATTAGCCCTCATTTAGCGGGAAGATGTGAGTGAGATGAGATGACACGGCAAAGTATTTCTAAAAAAGAAAAATAACTACGTGTTCTGGGAACGATACTGATGCCGTAAATATATAAGTTTTGCAATGTTTGTCTATATGAGTAACACGTTATTTCTATTTGTAAGATCCTAAAATTTGCATGAGTATGTTGAGCGTGCCAGGCCGTGCCACTAAGTTAGCGGCCATAAAGGTAACATCTACAGGAAAACAGTGGAATAAAAAAAAACTTAAAAAAATACAGCTTTATTAATCAAATACACAGTTTTTATATAAGTAATAAATAACATCATTTTCTCATCATATTTTGTTTATAGCCGGCTCATTTGTGAATTCTTATTGCAGAAATAACGATGTAAACAACTTGTAAAGTTACTGGTGAAACGAGTAATCCTGAGGATTTTTATTTTTGTGACACATCACTCACCAGTGAGTCGCGGGGCTTCACAGATTAATACTGCACAAGAAACCATCGTAATACAGTTCTTTAATTATAGGTTATCACTTTATTCACTAAAATAACTGTCCAAACACTTGCATGCATATTTACCAAAGCCGGTACTGGCCGCCAGCAAATACGTGTTTGGTCCTGTTGACAGCGTGATGCTTTTTCTCTTTCTAACAAAGCAAAGTTCCGTTAAGAGCGGGAGCTCTCTTTCACTCTTAAGCCCAATCTACGGAGTATATACTGCATCTATGAGTAAGCTGGTTTCCGATGACATTACGTTTTTTTAGCTTAATAAGATGTCTGCGCGCTTTGCGATAACTTATGCGTTGTTCAACTAGGGAGTCACTCCACCAATCACACCTACGAATATTGGTCATAGATGCGCGACCAATGGCAATGTCAGCACAGTAAGTGAAGGTGTCTGACATAATCTCAGTACTTTCTTCACTTGACAGTCGTCGCGAGTGAAATCTTTGACATGACATGCAAAAAGTGATCTAAAGAATTCCTAATTCGCGCTGCACTAGAAAGTGTGACGTAAATACAAGATCGCCTATTTGGCTACAGAAAGTGGGTGATGCGTCAGGGGTATTATGGATTGATAGGTTCATTTCAGCAATGAAATCTTCAACAACGCAGCGTCGTTTGAAGTCCGTGGACCGAACCTTGTCATACCACAGGGAAGAAGATGTGCACCAACTATAACTTTGCAGCTCGCGAGCGACCGCAAGACATGACGGAGATTATGTATATGAGGAGCAACAGACTCTGAATATTGAAAGTAGCAGCTCACAACATCGCCCCCGGGCACTAAGGGCAGGAAGGAACAGGGGTGGGTTTTAGTCAGTAAGAGTTTGACACGCCCTCCCGCTCCACCCAGAGCGGGAGAAGTCATTGGATGATTTCCCACCCCACAAAAAAAAAGAGCTCACAACATAGATCTTAAAGGTAGCCGACGAGACCTCCGCAACGTAAGAGTAAAGTTTGAAGAACGTGGCACATAAATCCTGGCTCGCAATATCCATCGGTATGTCTGTTGACTCTTTACGTCCTAACGGCTGACAGGATTTGGATGAAACTTGGCACAGGGGTAGAATAGAACATAGGACTTTTATCTAGGGAGTAGGATCCCTTGGGATAATTTTCAATTTACACACGGTTAGAGTCGCTGGCAGAAGTTAGTAGGCTTTTTTATTCTCAAATCAATTACCTCATCGTCACTGTCATCCAACATCAACTTTTCATGACACAACTCCCCGACATCTGACAGCTCCTCTCCCTCTTCATTATACAGCTCGCCCAAATATTCTTTTGCTTTCCACGACGACATCTGCGAAAAAACAAGAACAATCATATTCATCAATCATAGATAGATTTTACTGTAAAGACTGAAATCTCTCTCTGTGTCTCTTTTTCAAACCCTTATACCTGCCTTCCAGTCCTAACCGATAGATGTTTGATAAATACCAAAATACTAGGACATACTCATGTGATTTCAAGCGTAACACTATTATTAAAACAAAATGCTCATGTCGATAATTTTATGATGCATGGACGTCACTATAGATTACCCTGCCAGTTGTATATATACAGTGTGAGTAGGTATGGATCGTTACGTGATTTTCACGAAACGTAACGTAACTAGTGACTTCAAAGGCGTCACCTGTTTTGAAAACACGTGGTTTTAGTAACAAGTTTTTTCAGTGTTCAGTGATTCGACATGGTGATTCTATCGAAGTATTATAGTAATTTGCGAAACGAAAATATTAAATGAGTTCCTACATGCGTAATACGTTACATAACACAATCTTTAAGTTTTTGAAACGAAAAAGTTGTTGTAATTTTGCAGTTACATCCTAAACAACACAAATAAACTCCCCTTCATATTTTATTTAGGCTAAGGGTTGACTACTGAGCCTGTAGGTAGGCACAGAGCGAGGGCAGACAGTCACTATTACCCGCGAAAGAAACAACATGCGCTCGCAACGAAACTTTTGTTTCGTTTCTTTTTTCATTGGGTCACTGTCACTGTATTGAAATGTAACTACTTACAAAATCACGTGTTTACGAAAATCGCTAGTTTCTCGACTATTCGACTAGATGCCCCGTAGCCCGTTATTGTAACTATTGACGTGAAATAACGGCTATACCTAAGTGTGAGTCTTTATAATGTGCACATGTCGAAATGAGGGCATATAAGCTTAATTTTAACGACGGAAAAAATATAAAAAAATATCTAAATAATTTTACATTTTGTAGAATTGATTAAATAAAAAAACAGATTTTTGCTAAAAAAAACAAGTTTAGTTTCAATTTGAGGGTAGTTTTTTTCACAATTTTTATGAGGATGCCTAATTACTTCAAATTATCATGTAGTTTGTTTCATTGCGATATATCATTTAGTATAAAAGTTACAACGTTTTGGTTTAGTTTGTTTTATATTAAAAAAAAAGTTTTTTTTTTAATTTTCCGTCGACAAAATTTAAGCACAGATGCCCACATTTCGATAAGTGCACATCTAAAAAGACCCACACTGTAGTCAAAGATTTAAAAACTACACTACAGGCACTACAAAACTACATGCCAGTACAGAGCCAGAGTAATTATCTGAATAAAAATGTATAACACCACTTTTGCACTTACCTTGGATGAGTCATAAATAAAAGAAAACACAAACAATCATTGCCAAGAACTAAAGATTCAGGCTAAAAAACCGGCCGGAACCGGAGTCTCCACGCTTGTCACGTCAAATGGAAATGAGATGAAGTGCGTGCCGTGCGTGCAGTCCTTGGTGCGGTCGTGCGCTAACCGTCGCGCGAAATCTAGGGACCGTTGCTCTCCAGACTACTGTAAAGCTTTAGTTTACTTCTATCATGATGTGAGTTCGGTTTGAACTTATTGTTCACAGACTAAGTAGGACTGTTGTGCATAGACAAGGGAATATTATACTTTTGTGGTAATGTGAAATTTAAAAAAAGAAACGTGTTGAAGAGAAAGTATAAATTATCTAAAATGTCTATATAATAAATATTGGAGTTGCCCAAGCGTGTAAATAGCTGTGGTTCTCTGCAGGATGAAGGACATTGTTACGGCCAAACACTTGGATTGAATGCTGGCCCAAAATTGCCTATATTTGTCTGTATAACTTCAAGTTGGGAGTGGCTGGCAGTTGACGGCGCATGTGGCCTAACTCTAAGCGAGTAAAAACAAAGCGGTACCTGACTCTTCCTTCGGCAGCCTCGCAGGATCCTGACGAGTGGCCACTCGATTCTCTTCACACCAACACTCCTGGTTATTCTTGTTCACTAGTTACACGGACGCGGTAAATATGAGGTTATTTATTATTCCCGGAAAATCCCCAACGTTTACGGGATATTACTCGGGATTTTAGTGTATTTGCGGGGACGATGTTAATAAGACATTAATTTAGTCTGCGGTGAGATGCGTATTGCCTCGCGGCGTATGGCGCACTAACGTCGACTGCTGTACTTTAGATTGCCTATGGTTCCAGTAAAGCCGGCTACACACTTTGCATCACATGCTAGAGCCGGGCACACACACGTCGTGATACCACACCCCATCCAACTTGCAGAGTGGCGGCAACTCGCCACACCATGCTCCCCGCCTTGAAAGGTCCAGGAGCTTTCAAAAGCTGCTAATCTATGCGGCGCGAGTGAGGTTCAAGAAGCGGTGATGATATGTAAGCATTTACTTGTTGAAAGTTTACTTGCTGCAAGTTGGATGGGGTGTGGTAACCCCATCCAACTTGCAGAGTGGCGGCAACTCGCCACACCAAATATAATTATTTATTTCTTGAAATAAACAGTCATCCAAGCTATAAAACGCCGCGTTCCAAGTCACGCCAACATCGCTATTAGCAACCACAGCGCTAAAACGCGTTCCAACTCAGATATCGTGCTAATTTCGGTTAATACCGGAATACATATGCTACCAAAAGAGCACATAAGCACGCTAGTTTCAAGCAAATGCTTCGTAGTAGAATACAATTTGCCCGTATACACGTGCTTATTGTACGCTACTACGTAGCATTAGCTCGAAACTAGCGTGCTTATGTGCTACTTAGTAGCATTTGTGTATTTCAGACTTTATAGCGCTGTGACAAGTCGGAACGGCTGTTGACGCGCTAATAGCGATTTTGACGTGACTTGGAGTGATTTTCAGCAGTTTTTGTTGATATATCGCATGGTTTAGAAGAATTTAAGTAAATACTATTAGGTAAAAGTGAAGCCTTTCTATAACTGGGTGTTAATTTGTTATCAAAAGCCCTATATTTCTTCCCATGTTTAATATGAATTTCTCTCTAGCGATGATGAAGATTTCGACCAAAGCGATACATCATCGTCCTCAGAAGATGCAGAAGACATTGTCAGTAGGGCTCATGTTCAACCCATTCCCCGAATCAAAGGATACGTTGTAAACGTCGTATCAAAATACAACTCGGAAACATTCAAAATTCATTTCATAATCAAATCTATCTTTGGTCTGACTGAGCATATCATTATTAATGCTCTTATTTTTATCCATACCTATATGATTTAATTTGTAAGTTTTCGACAATTAAAATTGGATTCACCGATTTTGCACTAAGTCATTGACTGAAACAAATTTTTTATCTGACATTTCTAGTGAATGAGTTTCTAAAAAGTAAGAAGATGGTATTATGCCACAGAGCACTAATATAATGCATTGTGTAAAGCGTAGGAAACAAAACAAACACACCAAACAAAGTGACACGTCAGAGATGTCACTTTTGACAGGCCCCTCACAGTGCTACCGTCTTGAGGCGTGAGCACACCATTGACATATAAATTATATGGACTAGGCATACCTACAAGAAAAACGTGCCATACCTACACTTCACTGAGAGGATAAAATGGCGGATAATAGGGTAGCCCATATCGATATCTCTTTATTAAAAACATCGATAAAAGATTGTGAGAATGTTTTCATATTGTTACGGTACAATATGAACGGGTATTTTTACCAGTGGCATTGAGGTAATATGTTACTACGTAATAGAGAGGCTATCATAAAAGCAAAGGAAATGCTACATTTTGACTAGAGTAACTAATGTTCGCGCTGAAACAATAATTAGTCTTCTAAACAAAACAGTATAGACAGGCAGCGCTAGAATGCTACTAAGGTTTAGTTTTCTTGCGACCAGAAGGTCAGAAGCACCATGATTTTCCAGAACCCCGCAATTCGTAGTTTACTTTTTACCCGACAAGGGAGGGTAATGTGTTTATCAGCCTATGTATTGTTACGAGCTGGGTATGGGATAAATTATTTTACACCAATTAATTAACCAAATATTCTTTATTAACTCAACAACTTATTTACACAAACACTAAATCGCTAATAATCACTATTCTCTTCGTAATCGCTTGTATTCGCTTCCTTTCGCATCCGTAGTCGAAAACAGACTGACTCACTCGCCCGCCGTCCGGCCTATTTATACGGTCATGGAAGTTTCTAGAACATTGTCGAACTATCCTATACTGGAATATTCTAGAAACATCTATGAACTTCTACACAGTACCACAATGGAATGTTCTCGAACGTAGTAGAAACATCTGGAAACTTCGACTACATTCTCGAACGTTCCAGTGAAATACGTTCGACGTAACACTGCCCCCTCCTTAGACATGCTCGTCCCGAGCATCATTAGTCCCGTAGCATCGCGCCAAACGGTCTACATGGACAATCTTAGGCGCACCTCGTGGACCCTTCTTTATTCGGTAGGTGACATCGTTGATCCTGGTCACGATTCGGTATGGTCCATCCCATTTTGCTTGCAATTTGGGAGACTTCCCTTTGCTGCGCACTGGGTTATGCAACCACACCAGTGAACCTTCGTCAAAACCTCTATGGTTTGCCTTCCGGTCGTATCGGGTCTTCATCTTATCAGACATTTGTTGGCCGGATTGTCTGATATGCTCATATACATCATTCAACTTGTTACGCAAGTCATTCGCATAATCGGTTACACTGCGTGGGGCATCAGGGGGGGTTCCGGTGATTAAATCTGCAGGCAACCGTAATTCCCTTCCAAAGTTCGCGAAGGCTGGTGTTACAGTCGTACTTTCGTGAACTGCACTACGATAGGACAGAAGAAATGGCTGTATGTGCTTGTCCCAATCCCTTTGCCTGCTTTCCACAACTTTTGCCAGATATCTCTCCAACGTTTGGTTGAAACGTTCTACCATTCCATCAGATTGCGGATGGTAAGAAGTGGTTCTGGTCTTGTGAGTACCCATCAGTCGACAAGTCTCCTGAAAAACTTGTGATTCAAAATTCCTCCCTTGGTCGCTGTGAATTTCCAAGGGTACTCCAAAACGACAGAAGACTTCCTGAACCAATTTATCTGCGACTGTTGTTGCTTCTTGGTTGGGAATAATAATAATAATAATATTCCACAACTATCACACAACGCCATCTAGTCCCAAGCTAAGCAGAGCTTGTGTTATGGGTACTAGACAACTGATAAACATACTTATATATTTCTAAATACATACATATATACATATTATAGATAAATTACACCCAGACACAGAACAAATGATCGTGCTCATTACACAAACATTTGTCCTGGGTGGGAATCGAACCCACGACCTCCGGCATAGCAGTCAGGGTCACTAACCACTAGGCCAACAGGCAAGTCAGGGAATGGCGAAGACTTCTGGCCACTTCGTGAAGTAATCCATGAAAACCATGAAGTACTTGTTTCCGTTTTCACTTTCCGGAAATGGTCCTGCAACGTCTAGTGCTATCCGTTCCCAGGGGGCTCCCACGTTGTATAATTGTAAAGCACCTCTGCTGCGTGTCTGGGGTCCTTTCACAGCCGCACAACTGGTACATTTGCGGCACCAGTCCTCAACATCCTCTCGACAGTGAATCCAGTAAAACCGCTCTCGTATCTTCAGTAGAGTTCTTTTTACCCCCATATGTCCTCCTGAACATCCATCATGGTAGAGCCGTAAAACATCCGGTACTTTGGCTTTGGGGACAACAATTTGTAGATGACAGTTGTCTCCTCGAGCGTTTTCCCATTTACGGCACAAGACTTCATCCTGGATAACCATGCTGTTCCATTGTGCCCAATAGCTCTTTGTGATGGAACTCAACGCCGCAACATCACTCCACTTGGGCTTCGGAGCACCAGCTTTAATCCACTCAAAGATCGGTTTGAGGTCCGTGTCATTTTGCTGAGCAAGCTGTAGGGTTTCCTTCCATTCATTGCTGAGATCCATTCTTAGCATCCTCACGGGAACTACTTCCTTAGTCTCTTGCTTGGTACAATGCTTACAGTCTTCAGGGCAAGGTCTTCTAGACAGTGCATCTGCGTTACCGTGAGTTCTCCCACTACGATGTTCCGTTACGAAGTCAAACTCTTGTAGTAGTTCGATCCATCTTGCCACTTGTCCTTCTGGATTCTTGAATTGCAATAACCACTTTAATGCAGCATGGTCAGTTCGCAATTGGAATTTTCATCCAAGCAAATATTTACTGAAGTGCTGCAATGTCCTTACTACGGCGAGTAGCTCCCGTCTCGTAACGCAGTAATTTCTTTCCGGTTTGGATAAAGATTTGCTGTAGGAAGCTATAACAACTTCTTGGTTTCCTTTCCGTTGAGACAACACGCCTCCAATTCCAGTATTACTTGCGTCTGTGTCAACTATGAAGTCATTGTGTCAGGATATCCTAGAATAGGTGTATTGCACAGACGTTTCTTTAATTCCTGAAATGCGATGTTACAGTTCTCGTCCCAACAGAATTGCTGCTTTTCCTCAGTGAGTTTGTGTAGAGGTTTTGCAATGTCGGCAAAATTTTTGACAAACCGTCGATAGTAGGAGCACAAACCCAGAAATGCTCTGACCTGCGTCTTGTCTTTCGGAACTGGCCAATCCTTGACGGCGACGATTTTCTCCAGATCTGTCTGAACACCTTCCTCCGAAACTATGTGTCCTAAAAAGTTTACTTGTCGTCTGAAAAAATGAGCACTTTTTCGGACTTAACTTAAGATTTGCCGTCCGGATTTTTGACAACACTCGATTGAGGTTTTGAAGATGATCTTCAAATGTACGGCCCACGATAATGATGTCATCTAAATAGACAAGACATGCGTCTCCGATCAATCCAGCAAGTACTTGCTCCATTAGCCTTTCAAATGTCGCAGGAGCATTGCACAATCCGAATGGCATAACTTTAAACTGCCATAGCCCCTTTCCTGTTGAGAGTGCAGTTTTCTCCTTATCCTTAGGGTCTATTTCCACTTGCCAGTAGCCACTTTTCAGGTCTAGCGTGGTGAACCACCTCATTCCACTCAGTGTATCCAATGTGTCGTCGATCCTAGGCAGTGGGTAACTGTCCTTTTTTGTGACGTCGTTCAATCGTCGATAGTCCACACAAAAGCGTGTGTTGCCGTCCTTTTTCTTCACCAGGACCACAGGAGAACACCATGGACTCGATGAAGGCTCTATAACACCATCCTTTACCATGCCCTCAATCATCATTTCCAATTCCTTTTCACGTGCAACCGGTAGTCTTCTTGGTCGTTGACGGATTGGTAACTCGATGCCAGTATTAATTTTGTGCTGAACCAGTCCTGTTCTTCTTCATATGTCAGCATCATTTGTAGAGAAAGAGTCGGCGTACTGAAGTAACATCTTCTTAGCCTTATCCATTTCTACTTCCGTTAAATCGCAGTTTTCTAAAAGTGTTGACACGTCAAATTTCAGGCGGAAAACTTTTCCTGATGGTACACCTTCCATGAAGATTTCCTCTGTACCACACTTCAATACTCCTTGATCAACGTCGATCTCACAACGATGTTTCCGCATGAAGTCTAATCCCAGGATGCAATCGTCCACTATGTCGGCCACGATGACATTATGCCGATAGAATTTGTTACCTAATTTTAACTCCACCTCCTTTCTGCCTCGGACGATTATGTGCTGACCGGTAGCTGTCAGTAATTGTATACGGTCGTGGTTATTGAAGAAGTCCCCAAGGAACCGACTTGCTAGATGAGAATTGACGACCGTGTGAGAAGCTCCAGTATCCAACGTCAATTTGCATGGTTTTCCGTTGACTTCGCCTTTGATGATCAGGCTGTTTCCGTCATGGGCCTGTGAGATCGAGATCCTCGGGGCTCTTTCAATACCAGCCAGCACCCGCCCCTCAGTCCTGGCGTTTACTCGTTTCCCTGCTGTTGCTGGGCAGTCGCATCAGTCGCCCTATCTTGCTGGGAATGATTTTCTCTCAGTGTGCTTCGCTTTGGACAGCTTGACCGAAGATGACCCCTTTCTCCACAAGTGTAACACCTAGGGCTATACCCTTGCGGACGATCGCGTACAGGTGATGCCACAACCTCCCTGATACGGTGTGTTCGATGGTCTTGCCTCACTGCCTCTACTTCCAAGGCATGGGCCAAGGCGTCCTTCAGTGTCTCATGATGCCCAAGTCTTTCAGCGGCTCTAACTTCCAAGTCACGTATTCCGTCGATGAACGCCTGTACCAGATTGCCATTGATGAGTGCAGGGGCAGACTGGTATGCCTTCCGAACCAACTTTTCAACTTCCAAGGCCCACTGCTGTAGGTTCTCGGCACTACGTTGCACACGATCTCTTAACTTAGCGCGAAATACGTGCTCCAAGTGTGCGTCACCATATCTGGACTCTAAGGCTTCCAGCAGCTGCTCATAGGTCACATCCTTGCCAAGAGCCTCAAGTATGGTTAGGGCCTGGTCTCGGAGGCCTAAGGTTAGCGCGGTCATAGCTTGCTCTTTGGTCCACCCATTCGCCTTCATAACGGCTTCAAATTGAATTTCGTAGGCCGACCATGAAGATTTTCCGTCGAATGGCGGCACCTTAAATCCACGTGCCGAAGGTGCAGCAACCACTGAAGGCACAACCCCGTTTCCAGCCCTAAGTTCACCTAAAGCCTTCTTCACCCCAGCAATCTGAACTTCAGCTTCTGAGATACGATTCTCATGCTGGTGAACCTGCTCCTTCATCACCTGTAGTTCCTTGCCAAGTGTTGAATGAAGGTCTTTTATGAGGAGCATCTGCTCTTCTTGGCGGCGAGCCTGCTCCTCTTTATCTTGTTGAAGCTTCTCTTCCATCCGACGGGCCTGTTCTTCTTGGCGGCGGGCCTGCTCTTCTTGGCGGCGGGCCTGCTCTTCTTGGCGGCGGGCCTGCTCCTCTTTATCTTGTTGAAGCTTCTCTTCCAACCGACGGGTCTGCTCTTCTTGGCGTCGGGCCTGCTCCTCTTGACGACGAGCCTGTTCCTGCAACAGCACCATTAGCGCAGACAAGTCTGGCACCGCTGGTGCCGAAGAAACTCCACATGAGCCAGCGACTGGCTCTGTCGCAGGCTGAGCACCACCCGGCGTCTGTATCGGGGAATCTCCAAACCGCCTCTGATCCATGTCTTGCTGCCGTTGACTCCTTGTACGAATACCCTCCGTGTCGTCCTTTGGTAAAATTGGCATAATTTATCCCTCACTTCTGACACCAATTTGTTACGAGCTGGGTATGGGATAAATTATTTTACACCAATTAATTAACCAAATATTCTTTATTAACTCAACAACTTATTTACACAAACACTAAATCGCTAATAATCACTATTCTCTTCGTAATCGCTTGTATTCGCTTCCTTTCGCATCCGTAGTCGAAAACAGACTGACTCACTCGCCCGCCGTCCGGCCTATTTATACGGTCATGGAAGTTTCTAGAACATTGTCGAACTATCCTATACTGGAATATTCTAGAAACATCTATGAACTTCTACACAGTACCACAATGGAATGTTCTCGAACGTAGTAGAAACATCTGGAAACTTCGACTACATTCTCGAACGTTCCAGTGAAATACGTTCGACGTAACAGTATGTATTTATGATTAAATGTATGTATATTTGTTCCTTTGAGGTGTTTTAGAGTCCGAAAGCGTGGGCCAATTTTAATAATTCTTACGTCAATTGATTTATTCTTGTGAGTGCTACTAATGACATGACAGTAATCAAAATAAAATATGGCGACCACCAGACGCCATAAAATGTAAAAAAGAAAAAGATGAAAGTCGACTAACTATATTAAGTGGGATATCAAAATAAAGGGTTCGAGGAGGCTATTCCAAAAATTTATCTTACTGAAGTGTATAAAATAAAAGTAAACAACATTTTCAAAAACCCGACTAAAATCAAATGAAAAGTTCCAAACAAGTCACTTTTGAAGCAGTCTGATGTAGTTGGTTGCATGAAATCAATAATTGAACTAAAATAACTCCCACCAACTTGTTTTTCAGCCAGGTTTTTTAAAATAATATTTTTTTTTATTTAAAGTCAGTTTTTTTTAGTGTCTTGGAATTTATGCTTTTAGCTATTACAAGAAACGAAATGCAGTAAGTAGGTACATCGGATATTTTGTGTCAATTAAAATGAAATGTAAAAGTAACAGTATTAGTGTTATTCTAGAACCTTGCGTTAAGTAGACCTTCGAGACGGAGGCAACAAGTTCAAAGAAAACAAATGACGCTGAATCCGCAGTGGGCTCCTGGCACGGATATCTCCAATACATATGTTATCTAACATGTAGATGATTTTTGGGTTTTAATTAAAAGTCAACAATAATTATAATAAAGTCTTTATATGAAACAAATCAATCTCATTCATTTCTGAACAATACAATTTTGTTCAGGTAATTTCTGTGTGATATTCTTTCAGTAGAGTAGTAGTAGTTCTTCCCACAATATTTGTATCTCAAATTCATGTATACCTCTTTTACACTTTTAATTAATAAACAAAGCTTGGGGTTTTGAATTTAATAAGTTTCTTTTCCTTTTAAATCTTTGATAGATTGGATTTTTTTGAGGGAAAGAAATTATTACTGAAGAGATTTTTTTTTCGTTTGTTTTCTAACTTTCTCAAGTCTCTTTTTGGACTTTTCTTCTTGGACTGTTTTTGACATTTGTCCTTTAATTTCTTAATAATTTTAAATGTGTACCTGAAATCAAATAAAATAAAAATAAGCTTTAATAGATATTGAAGTCAAGCGAGAGATATCTCCCACATAGTCTTAATTCAGTCGATGACATATTATCATTGAGATCAAATTCGCAAATAATGATGACAAGAGAAACTGAAGCTAGTCATACCGATAAATCTGGCGCAGCAGAGGTGCTAGCGGCTAAATCTGGTGCAGCGGAGACGTTAGCGGCTAAACCTGCCGCAGCGGACGTGCTGGTGACGAAATACCATATTCAGAGCACCATATCCAGATGTTGAGAGTTCATCTTGATTTTGATCATTTTCAATTAAAATGCCAGATATATTAGATGGAATTGCAGGCTGTAAACAAGCAATAAAATTATTAATATGTTTGATGTTTCTCAATTTTATTATTAGGATTGTTACTTATTATTTTTAATGGCCTCATTTAATTTGCAATTTGTAGGTTGAAAAGAGTTCTCGTTCGGTCGTTGAGTGCACTTCTCACTCACTCGCTCAATAGCTCACTAGTTCAGTAACACTCGAGTGGATACTGAGCTAAATAATCGTACATAAGCTCACTTAATGTTCACCTCACCCAAGTTTTCACAGGGAATTTTTTACAGAATGACACTGCTAATATACTTAAAAGTCCATTCTAATATCATTTAAAAGTCCATTGACACAAAAAGCAGACTACATGTAACATTAAAAAAACTCCTTTAAAAGGAGTATGTAAGTATGTACTCAGTGCAACTAAATAAACAAGTTTGTCTAATTTTGGCATTTAATCTTAGGACTACACTCAAACACACTCTTTGTGCCCGTTAGGCAAGTGTTGCACTTGAAGTCATCACCATCATTTATCACCCACTACGCAATAATTTTATAACAAACAATGTTACTTAACATTATGGTTCGTGAACGTAAAGCATCGTCACGCAGTGTCACTTTATTCAGTGTCCGGTTGAAACATGATTCTCTTCAAAGTGAAGGGAACAGGTTATGAATTGTTTTTGTTGACATCTTAGTTACAACACTGATTGTTTCCAGCAAAGTTTTCTTTTTTCGTTTATTAGCAGGCAGCCTTAAAAGTAAAACGTAAAACCAATAAAGAACCATAATAATATAGCATTATCGATAAACAAAAATGTCATGCATGCACTACTCTATCCCTACAAAAACAAGAAAATGATTTCACGAAATACAACTGTTAAAAAGAAAGGCAAACGGGAAATTATGAATGCTTTTTACATACACTCTTCAAGGAATACAGAATCTTTTGTTTAATAACTAAATCTAAAGATATTTCACCTAAAATTAAGTATACGTACTGGTGCAAAGTTATCTTCGGGTGATTTCCGCTTCTTTTGAAGCCAAATCCGATTATATGGCAATTGGGCATCTTGCTATTGACGACTTCCACTAAACAACCGAGTTCAAACGCATAACACAGCAAAATTACTCCAAAATTCACAAAATATATCCATTGTTTACGACCATTTGACAGTTCACGTACCCAACTTTGGTACCAAACACCGAGAGAATAAAATGGCGAACTGGCCGCAAATAGGTATTTCAATGACGATAGGAATGAAGGGTTGACATTATAGTAACTGTCAAAAATACTACTAGCCTTTTTCACTTATGCAAAATTAAGAAAGTTAAAAAGAGATAGCAGTATTTTTATGATTTTGGCGTCGATATGCCACATATTTGTATAACTGTTTTTTCTATAGTCCAACATGTCCACTCCATATAATTTATATGTCAATGGAGCACACTGAGCACTGCTATCGCAAGATGGCTTCGATAATGACGTCATGCATGACGTCAAGAAATCGTTGATGGTCGCGTTTACGATAAGTCGGAACGCTGTTGACGCGCTAATAATGATGTTGACGTGACTCGGAACGCGGCAAAAGTTCTGGTTTCAAAACGAATGGTAAGCTGTCATTCTGTCAAAACTGTCATACATAATGAATGTCATTTATACGCATGTGAAGTGAACGTGATGCATGCTCTTTTGTCGACCAAAACAAAATAAAATATTCCGGATTTTTCGAAAATTCTATTAAATATTCTATAATGGGGCACGAAAACACTGATTTAAAAGATTTCAAGCTTCGGCCGATGAAATGCGAGTGCAACTACCTCAGCAAATCGGATGGATCAGCAATTTTGTCACAAGGTAGGATGGGAATCAATATGGACTTTAATTAGATTATTACAAGAAAAGGGAAAAAAGCATGATCTGTGATGAATATACGAACGGTATTTTGTTTGCATATTAAAGGCTATATTAAATTCCTAAAATTCTTTTACGTAAAAAAAGCTACTGAATGTCATAGGACGTTTGTTCCTGAAAAATGAACGGTTTCTGTGTGTTGGTGCAGTGTGTGGTGGTGTGCATGGTAGTGAAGCAACAGGAAAATTTGTTTAGTAATTTGTTTCGGATTGCTTTTAATTTAAGGTAGCCTACATGCATGATAACCAGTGATCGGAATAGGTACTGCATTAGGTGTTAAACCTGTAAAGATAATTGTATGGTAGGAATAAGGAAATAAATAAATCTTAATATAGTCTATGCTTTTAAATCTCACTTAGTTGGAATTTACAGTCAATTTGATTCTAAAAAATTAAAGTATTAAACTACCTGGTAAATGCATTGTTTATTGTGGTGATGGTTGATAAGAACGTTCATCGCACATGGGCTGGCAACATTGCATTCCTAGAGGTTTTTGTGATTATTTTATTAAATTTAAATGAAAGTACTATTTTATCTCAGTCAATTAACTAGATCAAAACAACGTGTCGTGTGTCGTGTCACGTGTCTCGTGTAAAACAATTGTGTGACTGTTTTGGTGTACAATAAAGTTTTATTCTATTCTATTCTATCAAGTTGCAAGCATTAATTATTTAGGGAACTTGTTACTAACTCAAAACGAAAGTTTAGTAGCGAATATCACACAGTAACAATTGTGCAAAACCGGGGTGGGTCGCCATTAGAAAACCTAATAAAATTTCCAAAAAAAAAAAAAAATTGTTGCTGCTTTACACAAAAAGTATTTTTAGAAGTATTGTTCTAAATACTTCACAATATAACTAAGGTTTACTTGTATAAAGCTGCAAAATTATTTTTATAATAAAGAATTTCAAAGTATAGCAATGAAGTAAATATTTATTTTTGTCAGAAGAAAATTCCGTTTCCCAGAAGGCTTATCCATATTGACACAACGTTTAAGGTCATTCGCCCTAAATTGCATGACTTATTCCGATAACTGATAATAACTAACAACTCACAAAATTGTTCCTAACCTAGACGGAAGAAGTCACTGGCTCTTGAAATACGCGATTTCTAAGCGAAATGAGCGAGCGGGAATGGGAAGCAGTCTCCTCCTGCGAAGCAGTAGTGCTCGCGAAGAAGGAGGCTGACGCTGAATGGGTGAGGGAGACTCAACGGAGTCGCCCCCATCCGCAGCCGCCGCAGGAGACGGCTTGGGCGTCGGGGGTCGCGAGACGATCTCCGGCCACCGTTGACGCGGGCCTGCGGACTGCGAGTAATAAATAAATAAAATTCCTTTAATTCAGATAACAAGATCCATATAGTGCAATTAGACTCGGTATTAAAAAATTATAAATTAACACAAAACCAAATAAATTAATAAAGTATCATCATCAATTAAAAATAACATTAAAATCAGGATTCCAAATAAAATAAAATTTAAAATTCATTAAAAAATTCAAATTTAAAATAGGTTAAAAAATAAAAATTAAATCATTCAAAATAAATAAAATAAAAATACATTCAAATTAAAATAAAATAGCACAAAAATAAAAACATTCAAATTACTCGCTTAATAAAAGTCACCCAAGTCGTAATGGGTAGCTCGCCGTCCGATCAGCACCATGCCCGAGAGTCGACACCGCGTAGTGTTCCACGCGCGCCTCAAAGAGATGTCAGCCACCACTGACGGGGCCCGTCATGGCCGATTCATGCATGCCAAGGGGTCGCGGATAAATTCGTAACAGAGTTACCGCGCCCTTGGGCACTCAGGCAAGGAAGGAACAGGGGTGGGTTTCAGGCAGTAAAAGTCTGACACGCCCTCCCGCTCCACCTAGAGCGGGAGAAGTCATAAGATGATTGCCTACTCCAAAAAACCACCACTATATCAGGCTTATTAGCCATAATAGTCCTGTCAGTTATGAAGGACCCAGTACAATGTGATATGACCATTATCAAGAACTGGGTCGGGCACATACCCATAGTACGGCACTTCCGATTCTACAAGAGAATATTTCAGACTCAGAGCAAGTTGCTGATGTATAATCCTAACTGCAAGGTTACGCCTATGCAAGTACTCTCCGTTAGCTAAACGAGAACAACCAGAGACAAGGTGGCGAATTGATTCTCCCGGACGGTGACATGCCCGACATATGTCAACCGTGCCGTCCTTCACAATAAATCTCCGGTAGTTGTTGATCAAGATAACTTCGTCCATAATTGCACAGACAAATCCTTCGGTTTCCCCGAAGAGGTCACCGAAGCATAGCTGGGCTACGGACGCTAATTGGTCTACATCGGGCCCATGTAGGGCCCGGAAAAAGCGTCCGTGAAGTTCCTTACTCTGCCATACTTCCCTGCGATCGTTAGTGTCAAGCACTAGAGGTTTGCGCCAGGTCTCGTTACCCAAGGAGAGTGGGGTAAGGCCCTTGCCACCGCCAATACATCTCGATGCATACCCACGTCAGCAGCTAGGAAATATAATTATCTGCCTAGCCTTTTCCCAACTATCTTGCGGTCAGCTTCCAGTCTAACCGGATGCAGCTGAACCAGTATTTTACATGGAGCGACTGCTTATCTGACCTCCACAACCCAGTTACTATTTAATACGAGACCCCTTGGTAAGACTGGTTGTCAGACTTTCGGGCTTCTGACAACCCGTAACGACTGTCAAAGATCCACGACTGACAGCCGGGACCAACGGCTTAACGTGCTTTCTGACGCACGGAGGAGTTTCGGTATGTAAAGATGGTCACCCATCCATGGACCAACCCCCGGCAAGCGTAGCTTAACCTGATGGATCGACCCGTGCGGCTGTTATTACTTTCGCCACGAGCTCTTCAGAAAGAAAGACAGAAAAAATATTAATTGGCTACCTATAGTAAAGTTCACGCAAATGAACTAAAACTAAAAAAAGTGAAAATCATAAAAAAAACCGGCCAAGTGCGAGTCGGACTCGCTCACCGAGGGTTCCGTACAAGCTTGCGGGTATCTAAATAGTTTAGGAATTGAGTTTCAAAAAAAATTGCCAGTTTGTTTTTTAATTTTTCGGTAATTAGACGAGGTTAAAATAATTTAAAATCTGTTTGAGCTTATGCTAATGAGGTCTTTTCACACGATGCCCTATATGATACGGTCGCCTACCCAGCTTAATTTACGGTAGTCGGACTTTTACCTTAACTTGTGTTATAAGACCTTGCTTCTTGCCAAATTTCATGATTGTAGGACAGCGGGAATTACCCTATAAATTTAATTTCCCGAAATATACGTATTTTGCGGCATAAACGGCCGTATATTTTTTTAACGTTAACTTAGAAGTTTGATTTTTTCATAGCTTCAAGGGACTATTATAGACCTTAGTACATGGTTTTAATTTCAACTAGATACCTCCACGCGTTCCCGAGATAAAGGGAGGACGAGATAAAGCGTCTTGACAGACGGACAGACGGACGGACGGACAACAAAGTGATCCTATAAGGGTTTCGTTTTTTCCTTTTGAGGTACGGAACCCTAAAAAGTGACAATCAATCTATTATTTAAATAGAACTTATTATTCTTATTATAGTAAACAAGGAAAATCTGAGAGCACTTGTAGCCCGGTGGTAATAGCCGCTCTTTACGAGTTGTAGGTGGTGGGGTCGAACCCAGCCTGGCACTTTCATCATCATCATTTCAGTCGAAAAACGTCTATTGCTGGACATACTCGTAGGCCTCCCCCAAGTGTCGCCACAATGACCGGTCCTCTGCGTCTTGCATCTATCGGCTGCCCGCGATTCACCAAGTCATCGGTCCACATTGTTGGAGGCCTTCCAACGCTGCGTCTTCCCAGGCACTTTACTTTGTGTTAATTATATCATCACTAGCACTTCGCCCGCGACTTCATCCGCTTGGATTTCAAAAAAATATAGCCACATTTTTTCAATTAACACACTAACAACGTGGCTTTCTATTGGTAAAAGTATTTTCCAAATCGGTTCAGTGGATCCGGAGATTACCCCGTACAATCTCACAATCTCACAAACTTTATCTCTTTAAAATATTAATATCTATATCGATTATTGCTCTCAACACTGTGAAGAAAAACATTGTGAGAAAACCGGCATGTCTTAGAACCAAAAATTCAAAGAGATCTATGAATTCGCACTGGGCCTGTGTGGTGGATTACAGCTCACTCCCTCTTGGAGAGAGGAAGACTATGTCCCAGCAGTGGGAACATTGAAATGCTGTTTTTTTTTTTTAAATAAAACCTAATGAATCCTTGTTAACATATTCCAGGTCAAACAGTAGCTCTAGTGAGTGTGAATGGGCCTCTGGACATCAAAATGACAAACCAGAGCATAGAGAAGGCAACCCTTGAGGTGCTGTTCAGCAGTA
The DNA here is from genome assembly GCA_951329385.1 of Polia nebulosa. Taxonomy (NCBI): domain Eukaryota; kingdom Metazoa; phylum Arthropoda; class Insecta; order Lepidoptera; family Noctuidae; genus Polia; species Polia nebulosa. The sequence continues at coordinate 30,084,013 of OX589602.1, read as the reverse complement.
AAGGTGGCAAGCCAGCTATTGGAGACAGGTAATGACACTATATCAATATGGTTTGTCAAAAAATGACAAACCAGAGCATAGAGAAGGCCATCCTTGAGTTGCTGTTCAGCAGTAAAGGTGGCAAGGCAGCTATTGGAGACAGGTAATGACACTAAATCAATCAGGTTTGTCAAAAAATGACAAACCAGAGCATAGAGAAGGCCATCCTTGAACCCGGGCCTGCGGACGGCGAGCAGTGGGTAGCTCGCCGTCCGACCAGCACCAGGCCCGTGAGTCGACGGCGCGTAGTGTTCCACGCGCGCCTCAAAGAGATTAGTGTCAGCCACCACTGACGAGGCCCATCGTGGCCGGTGCCTGCATGCCTAGGGGTAGCGGATAAATTCTGAAAATGAGTTACCGCACCCCTGGGCACTCAGGCAGAGAAGGAACAGGGGTGGATTTTAGTCAGTAAAGAGTCTGACACGCCCTCCCGCTCCACCCAGAGCGGGAGAAGTCATTGGATGATTTCCCAACCCACCAAAAAAAAGGCCATCCTTGAGGTGCTGTTCATCAGTAAAGGTGGCAAGCCAGTTATTGGAGACAGGTAATGATCAGTCTGCCTAGCCTTTTCCCAACTAACTGGGTTCGGCTTCCAGTCAAACTGGATGCAGCTGGATACCAGTGTTTTACATGGAGCGACTGCCTATCTGACCTCCACAACCCAGTCTTCTCCTTCTTCATGTCGCTGGCATGACAGTACTTTTAAATTGTTTTGGCCCAAAACGATGACGACGACACGACCGAGTAACTGGGTAACATGCAGGGGTGGCCTTAACCGTTACGAGGCCCCGGGTGGCAGGTCTTTGCGAGGCTCCGGGCGGTAGATCCTTGCGTGACCCTTGTCCTTTTTGCAATGTACTCGTATGTGAATCAAAAGTGAGTACTTATTTCTGATGATAAACGCCGCCACTAGTAGGTAACACGAAAGCCCTTAGCAAGACTGGTACTGTCTCAAGATTTTGGCTTCTGAATATCCGTAATGACTGTCAAAGATCTACAAATGACAGCCAGGACTAACAGCTTAATGTGCTTTCTGAGGCACAGAGGAATCTCAGTATGTTAAGATGGTCACCCATCCGCAGACTGACCTCGGCAAGCGTTGCTTAACCATGGGAATCGACCAGTGCGGTTGATGTTACAGTATAAATTATTGTTTAGTATTAATCCTGTAAAATTAATAAACTATTTTAACATACTTCTATATTAAATCTATACTTATACAGGCTGTAAAGGAAAGGTGTGGTCATATTTTAAGAACTGCATCTGCCCGTCGATATTAACAACTTTCTTCGAGAAAACCTGAGGAAATTCTCCAATTTTTTTACCTGCCATCCAAATATTGATCAGCTGATGATAACTTTGTACGGAATTTCCAATTTGTTTTTGGGAATATTCTATTTTTTCTTAGAGAAAGTTGTTCATATCCATGGGCAGAACCGGTTCCTAAAATATGACCACACCTTTCCGTTACACCCTGTATGACTAATATTATAAAGACGTAATGTTTGTGAGTTTGCGAGGTTGTAGGGATCTCTGGATCTACTGAACAGATTTTGAAAATTCTTTTACTAATAGAAAGCCACGTTATTTTTGAGTGTCATAGGCTTAAAATTTTATCAAAACACTTGCTTAATTTGATCAAGGCCGAGCCTATTTATCGATTTTCAAAGGTAATCCTCCAGACCGAAATTCGATCATGACGGCCAGTCTCAACAGAGATTAGCCAAGTAAGGAGATATTATAGTGTACAAGCGTGTGCGCAGACAGGTGCACTCTCGCCACTGTCTGTTCCTTAAATCTCATAGTCCGATGGGACGGCAATCCGACACGACCGGGGAGAGATCAGCTTTACGCTTTCATGCTCTACGTGCTTTCCGAGGCACGAGGGTGTCACGTCACCAACTTCCAAACTCCGGGCTGTTACAGAGTAATTTCTAATGGAAAAAACCAATAACACTTTTTGCCCGACCCCGGACCTCACGCTCAGCAGTCGTTCTTGCAAAATCAAAATCAAAAGTCATTTATTCAAACTAGGCTGAGAACCAGCACTTTTTGAACGTCAAAGTTCTACATAAAGACAGTCCCCCAAAAAACGCCCGCCCGTCACCACTTCCTAGTGTTTTAGCTGTGAAGAAGAAGTGGCCAACAAACTCCCCAGCAACACATCTGTCTGTTAAGTTTTAAGAACTTGAATCTATATAATTATATGCAACAATCTTAACATTATGTAAAACAAAAATAAATATTAAAATATAATCATAAAATTAAATAATCCGCCACTTGCCAGCTAGCACAATCAATCATGCCATTAAAAACAAACTCAAGCATAAACACTAAACCAAATTAAAGAAGCCTCCATACATAACTGGTGTGCCTGCTTACAAGAACAAAGATAGAAACTATCAAAGGGCTGTGATTCGAAGCCACAAGTGATGAACTAGGGCCATCACACTAAAATTAGTAGACAATTATTATATGAACTCATATAATCTGTCATAACCATAAGCTAAATATGGAGAAAGAACATCAAGTGTAACATTGTCTTGCGTTCAACACAGCGACCAACTATTATTATCTTCTAAATAGTCGTTGATGGAATAGTATGCCTTCGAACAGAGCAGACCAACAAGGCAGTTATAGTATATTTTCAAAGGATTTGGTACGGAACCCTAAATGTGTGAAGTCCGCCACGCACATGGCTGGTTGTTTAACAACTTAACTTAGTGAAATCAATTCCACAACTGGGTTCCATTTATTTTTCTGAAAAAAAAAAAACATTAATTGTCTCTTGTTTGTTTGTGTTTATAGCTGCTTCTGTTAAATTTGTATTTATATAATATAACGGACAAGTTAAGCACGTTAAGCCGTTGGTCCCGGCTGTCAATCGCGGATCTTTGACAGTCGTTACGGGTCGTCAGAAGCACGAAAGTCTGACATCCAGTCTTACCAAGGGGTATCGTATTACCCAGTAACTGGGTTGTGGAGGTTAGATAGGCAGTCGCTCCATGTAAAATACTGGTATTCAGCTGCATCCGGTTAGACTGGAAGCCGACCCCAAGATAGTTGGGAAAAGACGCGGGCAGATGATGATGATAATATTATCCGTTTTTGTCCGTTATATAACGGACAAAAACTGTTTTAAAAATGTTAAAATGCGTGAATGAAATAAATAAACAACTCTTGTAAAGTCTTGCAATAACACCTTCTAATAAATTCCAATGGTTACATTTCAGGTATAAAGAACATGTGATCAGGCAGACGTGTGAGACAGCTATTCTGGGCTGCTTGTACCCTCGAACTGCCATCACTGTCACTATTCAAGAGTTGGAGGACTATGGTGGAGTAAGTAGCATCCCTTCTGGAACCCAATTCTGTAAAATAACTAACTTGTCAATAGTGTGTCGGTAGTGTGTCAGTGGTGTCTCAATAGAATAGTCATTGACATTTGGTATTCTATAAATTATTCTGTAAAATAACTAGCTTGTCAATAGTGTGTCGGTAGTGTGTCAGTGGTGTCTCAATAGAATAGTCATTGACATTTGGTATTCTATTAATTATTTATGGTCATTGACTTGCCCCTGTAGTGCCATTGAAACGCCATAATAAGATGATTGTAATAATTGGTAGTCATGGTCTTCTATAATATGTCAATATCATTTTGAAGTTTTTGCAGAATACCAAATTTGCAACAGTGGCAAAATAATGTCTGTTGTGTGTCGATGGCGTGTTGCTTAACTCAAAGTTACAGAATAGGGCCCCCTGTAGTATGGAGTAAAATAGAATAAAAATATTTATTCGACACAGACGCAACATAACAGCAACAAAAACAAAGTTATAGAGAAGAATAGTACAGAATCTATCTTCAAACTCGAGACTGGCTGGAACAATTTTTAGGGTATCGAAAGTCCGAATGAAAAAACGAAACCCTCGTAGGATCACTCGTGTGTCTGTCTGTCCGTCTGTCTGTCACAGCCAATTTGCTCTGAATCTACTGGACCGATAGATTTGAAATTTGGCACACCTATGAATATCTGTGACCCAAACACGAAAGTGTACCCTAAATAAAGAAATTTGGAATATGGGGGTCACTTTTGGGGTGAAATCGGAAAATTAAACAACAAAGTTTTTTAAACTGTGCGGTGCGACATATCAAATGAAAGGGCACATTGCGAGGGTCTCGAATGTATTTTTTTCATAACTTTAAAATATATAATTTTAAGTTATTCAAGAAAATAGATGAAAAATGGCCAATCCAGAAAATTTGAATTCTGCGGGCTACCCTGGCGCTTCCACCTTAACCTTATCCCATTAAGATAAATTAATTGAGATTGATTTTAAGTTGTGTGTAATTTTATACTAACAAATTATGAACTTTGTCTGAAATATAAGATTTATTTTTTATTTTTTATTATTTGGTCAGCTCTCCTCGTCATTCTTCGCCAGACGTGTCTGTGCTTGGTCGTCGAGACTTTCAAATTGTTTGCCTTCAGGTCGTTGCGGGTTAAAAGCTAGTGATGCAATAAAATTGTGCTGAGCGTGTCACACCGAAAGGGTTACCTACTCAGATTTGCTAGATGTCAGACACCCAGCGCTGGAAGTCTAGTAGATGGAATCTTGTTGTTACACTGGGTCGTCAACACATCGGCACAAGGAAGGTGGCTCGTCGCAGCATTGCTTCCAGAGGCGACCAGTTCGGTCATCCGTTGCAAGTGTCCGTGGCGCTTGATTTCCGATTTGGTCAACTTCAGATATGAACTGAGTCATCAAACAACTCTGCCCAGGGGTTGAGGATAAATTCAGAGTTACCTCGCCCCTGGGCATTCAGGGCAGGGAAGGAACAGGGGTGGGTTTAAGTCAGTAAGAGTCTGACACGCCCTCCCGCTCCACCCTAGAGCGAGAGATGTCATTGGAGGATTTCCCACCCCACAAAAAAAATAAATAAAAAAAAAGTCATCAAACAACTAGTCTTTGGAATATTTCGGCTGTCTGTTGACGTCATCCTGTCGAATAAGTGTTGGTGAGCCATTAAGCTCACCAAGATCAGTCGGTCAATTCTGTGAAAAAACTCACCGTGAAAACTTACGTGAAGTGAGCTGTCATTGCCCTCACCTTCCGCCTGACGCAGGTCCTCACCGGACACGGCTGTTTCGGGAGGTACCTGTGTCGTGTCAAGGCGGAGGTGACCCCCGGGTGTTTCCACTGCGAGGATCACCCAGAGGACACGATGGAGCATACGGTGGAGGTTTGCCCCGCTTGGGCAGAGCACCGCCGTGTCCTCGTGGATGCAATAGGCGGCAGCGACCTCTCGCGCCGTGCCCGGGTTCAGGCCATGGTACGGAGCGAGAGGGAATGGGAGGCCGTCTCCTCCTTCTGCGAAGCAGTAATGCTCGCGAAGATGGAGGCGGCATACGTTAGGGAGACCCAACAACAGCCGAGTCGCCCTAGCGCCCCCAGCCGCAGCCGCCGCAGGAGACGCCAGGGGCCGCGAGACGATCTCCGGCCACCGTAGACCCGGGCCTGCGGACGGCGAGTAGTGGGTAACTCGCCGTCCGATCAGCACCAGGCCCGAGAGTCAACGGCGCGTAGTGTTCCACGCGCGCCTCAAAGAGTTGTCAGCAAAAGGACGGGGCCTGCCACGGCCGATGCCTGCCCGGGGGTGGAGGATAAATTCGAAAGAGTTACCTCGCCCCTGGGCACTCGAGGCAGGGAGGAACAGGGGTGGGTTTTAGTCAGTAAGAGTCTGACACGCCCTTCCGCTCCACCCTAGAGCGGAAGAAGTCATAGGATGATTTCCTACCCCCCAAAAAAAAAAAAAGTGAGCTGTCATTCCAATTGATGCCAGGGATTGATTTCACCTAAGTTATCACGGCGAAATTTTTACAAAATTACGCTACAGCACTTCCAGGAATCACATTTAAACAAACGAAAAAATTTTACCTTCATAATATTAGTCTTAGACTATGAAAGGTTATAGACGGAGTGTCAAAATCCAGCAATCTGAAGTACCAGAATGAGAAGCCGGTTTGTATCTGTACACGCGAAATAAGCTCACATAGACAAAATGAGAAGCCATCCGTCATCGTTACGTTCATCAAGGTCACTCACACATTTTAACGATCCTGCTTCATTTAATGTCCAATGACGTTCCGTCTATAACCTTTCATAGTAATTTTTTTTTCTTTTTTGTGGGTTGGTAAATCATCCAATGACTTCTCCCGCTCTGGGTGGAGCGGGAGGGCGTGTCAGACTGTTACTTACTAAAACCCACCCCTGTTCCTTCCCTGCCTGAGTGCCCAGGGGTGCGGTAACTCATTTTCAGAATTTATCCGCTACCTCTAGGCATGCAGGCACCGGCCACGATGGGCCCCGTCAGTGGTGGCTGACAACATCTCTTGTTCGGCGCGCGTGGAACACTACGCGCCGTCGACTCACGGGCCTGGTGCTGATTGGTCCGCAGGCCCGGGTAACCTTTCATAGTCTAAGATATTAGTTTAGATAAGTTCAAGTATCCTCGCTTCCAAGATAAACCAGATTCTCTGAACTAAGCATACATTTTTCTCATTCCAGTTCCTAGCTTGCTGTATAAACTGCGCGTGTCTGGCGCTGCTAAACGCGGGCCTATCAATGCGGCACACGTTCGCAGCTGTCTCCTGCGCTATCGACGAGCTCGGCAACATACAGCTGGACCCCGAGCCCGCACAGCTTGCCACAGCTCGCGCTACCATGACCTTCGTGTTTGATAGTCGAGAGAAGACGTTAGTCAGTGGTAGGTGTTGCTTTTTTTTATTGGAAATCAGTGCAAGGCCGAAAATCCAAATGCCAAAAGGCGAAACTCACTCTTGCATCCTACATTCTCATCATTTTCAAACTTAGCTGCATAAGTCGAGATAGTAACTCGTATTTTGTGTAATAGATTTTACATTTCCGCTTTAATGTGTAAGCCAATAAATTATCATAACCAGAGGCGCGAAGGTGAAATGATTCGAGCTCGTTACACTCGCTCTTGCATCTTTAATACGTCTGGTATCGGAATAACAGACACAATTAAAAACCTATTGTTGCGTCCCCGATGTATTATTTTTTTTCTCTTCTAAAGCTTTTCTGTGTAGGTACCGAGTCGGGGTGCCCCCATTTGGTTTTGCCACCCGGGACCCCGACAGACTTTCACCACAAGCACAAAATATATAATTTTATTATTAACAAATATTTCTTACATTCGTATTCTTAATTGTAACTGAGAAAAACGTTTATAATGATCAATGTATTCAATCCCACAGGTTTTACGGAGGGTAGTTTCAGCGAAGACGCATACAACGAAGCCCTAGAACGAAGCCGTTCCGCCAGCCAACTAGTGTTCGACTTCTATAAGGATATAGTTAGCAAATACTCGTACGTCATCGGATAATATTAAATACCTAATACTACTGCATTCAACTGTTTTATTTTCCAAAAGGGAGAGACTAAACAACACTTATTATCTGATTAATCTCTTATTTCCACTAACATTTAAACTTATTACCTACTAGCTTCCGCCCGCGGCTTCGCCCGCGTAAAAAAAGTATTAATAAGTTTGAGTGGTATTTCCAGAGACTGTCATTTTTTTTTTTTTTTCAAGCCCCGGAAACACTTCTTGATTCTGGGCTCCTGGTGGGGTGTGTGAAGCTAAACAGCTTAGGATTGTAGCCCCGAAAATACGTATTCATGATTCTGGTCTCCTGGTACTTTGTGAGTCTTTACCGGTCATGATTTTAGCACTGGAAATACTTCTCATTTTTCTGGTCTCCTGGTAATTTGTAAATCTCTACCTCTCCTAATACCAGCTTCGGAATATATTTTGTGATTCTGATCTCCTGGTAGTTTGTGAATCTACACCGTTTAGGATTATAGCCCCGGAAACACTTCTTCTTGATTTTGGTATCCTGGTGGTTTGTGAAGCTATACAGCTTAGGATTGTATCCCCGAAAACACCTATTCATGATTCTGGTCTCCTGGTACTTTGTGAGTCTTTATCTCTCATGATTTCAGCCCTGAAAATAATTCTCATGTTTCTGGTGTCCTAGTACTTTTTGAGCGTGTGCGCTCGTTCAGCCTGACTTTGGATTTCTACTTCCACCTCAGCCTTCGCTAAGTCTTGTCATTTACCGGGATAAAAAGTAGCCTATGTGTTAATCCAGGTTATGACCTACGTGTGTGCAAAATTTCATTGTCATCCCGTCAGCCGTTTTTGCGATACCTTCAGCCAAACATACAAACATACAAACTTTCGCATTTATAATATTAGTAGGATTAAAATAACAAAATAAATTAGAACTGTATTTACTTACTTAATTAAAAATGTGAGTACATAAGAATTAACATTCCTTTTTTTTCTGTTAAAGAACTGACTTTTTCCTTAACAGTTGTCAAGCAGTCTGATAAGTTTTCCTTGATCTGTTCTATGTTTTCTTTGCATTCCTCTATGGTTGTTATAACGCTTTCCTCAGTTTGATTTATGGTGTCCTTGACTTGGTTTATGGTTTCCTTGACTTGATTTATACTTTTTTTGACCCGTTCCTTCGCCGCATCTATATTATCCTTTTCAATGATTTTCTTGGCTGCCTCTATAATTTTCGCGATGAATTTCTTTATGTCCTCTGTAATTGTTGAGGCAGTTTTTGCCTTGCCCGCCTCTAAGGCATTCTTGACGTTTTCTATGGTTTGCTTGATGTATTTCTTGATCTCTTCAATGGATGTCTGGTAGCAGGTTTGGCCCGCTTCTAAGGGTTCCTTGACCTCTGGATTGTTCTTGCTACATTCGCAACTGTCCATAGCTCTCACTATTCTTTGCTCTTATAAAGCTTGTTTCGAGGTTTTGTTCCACCGCACTATCTGCCTAATGACCCAATTACTTAGTGCTTAGATTTTTAAAGTGAAGTAATAAGATGCGCTGTGAATTCTGGCCTTTCGTTCTTGGGATCTGAAAAACAAACTATCTTCTTATATCAAAGCAACAAACACATAGACAACGCATAGCCTAAACCGTGAGGTCTAGAGGAGATAGATAACAAAGATGCGATCCAAGGAAGGATTTCTGAAAACCCAAAACATCGAGACAAAACTTCTATGAACATTATTGGAAGTTTGTCATTTTTCCGATGGGAAGTCCCACAAAAAAAACTCTTCGATCCTACATTCCCCCTTTTCTGGGTAAGTCAACAATGAATTAATATTCAAAAGAAAACCTAAACTATCCGTAGCCGGGATCAAACATTTTCGAGTTCGCTTCCTCTTGTATTTTAGTCTCGTACTGAGGAAAGATTTTCTCTGCCCGGGGGTTGAGGATAAATTCGAAACAGAGTTACCTCGCCCCCGGGCACTGAGGGCAAGAAGGAACAGGGGTGGGTTTTAGTCAGTAAGAGTCTGACACGCCCTCCCGCTCCACCCAGAGCGGGAGAAGTCATTGGATGATTTCCCACCCCACAAAAAAAAAAGGAAAGCTTTTCTGCGTACCTAGGTGAGGCAGAGCCCCAATTAACTTGATATAACTGGAAAAATGTTGGTTTACTATAGGTAGGTAAGTACCTACACCTCTGCTTCATCATTCCAGGCGAAAGGTGTCCACTGCTGGACACCCTACCCCAAGGAATATTAACTCACCTTTATTCAAACTGCAACGTAAATTATGGTAGTCCCGATGTGATATTATAAGTTTCTTTGGTGGTCCAATCCAGGTCCAATCTGCGTGTGCTGAACGAAATATAGGGTCAAACCTTTTTATGATATAAGGATCACACATTATAGATGTGTATTATAACTCAGATAGCCCGATTACTTGGTAAACGAGAATGTTGGTTTATTAATGAAGTCATGTTTTTGTTGAATATTGGAAGTACAATAAAAATTGAAATTCGTTTGAAAAGAGCGCGTAATTTTGACAGGCGTTAGACCCACCATTGACGGTTTTGACGGTAGATTATTATACTCTTTGCTATTATACTCTTTGGACGGTAGACAGACTGACAGCCGTCGACCATCGACGTATTTTTTTTTGAGGCAAGGTTTTCGAGATCGCATAATTTTACTCAAACTTCTTCAGTGGCCTATCCCACGGGAACGGAGGAATAAAAGAATTCTATGACATTCATCGATGGTTTAGCCTTCTATCAGTGAAAGAATTATTATTGTAATAATCGCTGTAGTATCAGAGGAGCGGGAAAATATGCATTCAGTGCGGTACAATACCTAATGACGGTTCTTATTGGAACGGCTACCTTGGCAGCCCGGGTTTTATAAAATAAAACCTAACTAGATATTAGTATTTTCACTTATAAATAATACATTACAAATACCTAGTTATTACATAGACAGATAGGTACAGTACGCGACATGTAAAAAGAAGGCTGGAAGAAAGTGGAGGGGGTGTGTTTGCGAAGGGGTACACTCGCGCACGAAAGTACTAGGCCTATTGTTTTATTTTTGAACTAGCCATTCGCTCACGGCTTCGTATATTGGTTATTGGTAGGTACACTGAAAAATATGTTAGATAGAATTAAAAAATAAGTTTGATTCAGTGTACAATCTTTAATCTAATTACAAAAAATTAAAGTTTCGGAAGGGGTGTTTTGTTTTCATCTAGTGTGCTACTTAAAACCGTTCAAGTAATGACTTATGGGTATCAAAAGAAACCTTATATAGTCTAGTTTTATGATACATAGGTTTAAAAGACATAAACTACAAAATTATTAGTAAAAACTTAGTAAGAACAAAAATTTTACTGTTTTTCAACCCAAAATCTCAAGTTTAACTTTTTTTTTAAGTACTTAGAACTAGTTTTTGTGACTTAGTTATCACATAAGTCAATTCTATATAGTATCAGCTATACACACGTATTTTTTACTTGTGTGTAGAAGCAGGAGATTACGAGATATTAAGCTTTAAATTAGCAACGGGACCCGGCGCTTGCGCGGAAAAATACCAGAGCGAGCGAGCGGACGTAGGTTGTCACTTTTTGGCGTCTGGACTGACGTTTTAGTAGTTATGGAACTTTGTGCAAAATGTCATGCTTCCACTGCAACTTAGCCCAACGGCTGCATAAGCTGTGTTTGTAAGTCGTCGTGGATGACATGAAAACCAGATAAGGACGCGGTGTTGGTGCTAGAGGTGGCCATTTTATCGTCGTCGCTGTCGTCATTTGAGCTTTAATTATCATTTGAGTCAGAATCACCATCCCCTACGCGAATAATAGATGTTTCTCTCACCATGTCGACCACATGATCGCTTTTACAATAATCGGCCTCTATTTCCTTTACCTTGGTGCATAATTTTCCCAATTCTGTTGCTTCCATTTTTACCAACTTTAATTTTTGCTGGCGACATATCTCTTTATTTGGAACCAGGCCATTTCTATAGGATTTAAGTCCGGATGATATTTAATAAACGAAGCAGTCCATTCTGTACTTCGTTTTCCCCCGCAAACGAAGTACAGAATGGCCTGCTTCGTTTAATATGGCATCGATATTAAATTTCTTAAATTACTCTTTGTATTTTATTATTAAGTTGTAGGTACAACTTCAGCTTTAGCATAGATTCTTTGGCGGCGACCTCTCGCGCCCGGCCCTGGTTCAGGCCATGGTACGGAGCGAGAGCAATGGGAAGCAGTCTCCTCCTTCTGCGAAGCAGTAATTCTCGCAAAGGCGGAGGCGAGACGCGTCAGGGAAGCTCAACGGAGTGGCCCTCACGGCCCCGGCCGCTACCACCGCAGGAGAGGCACTGGGCGTAGGATGTCGCGAGACGATCTCTGGCCACCGTAGACCCGGACCTGCGGACGGCGAGCAGTGGGTAGCTCGCCGTCCGATCAGCACCAGGCCCGTGATTCGACGGGGCGTAGTGTTCCACGCGAGCCTCAAAGAGATGTTGTCAGCCACCACTGACGGGGCCAGGTTTGCATGTCTACGCCTAGGGTGTAATAGACTAAACTACTCTGTTACTGCTACTCCGAGTACAATGAATACTCCAACGAGTTCCGATGATGTCATAGCCGTAACTCGTAACTCATCGGCCAAACAAGATACGTGTTATTTTTGTGGAAATAAACGACATCAAAGGCGAAATTGTCCCGCTGCTGGTAGTATATGTCTATCGTGCGGTAGAAGAGGACATTTTTCTAAAGTGTGCAGAAACAAATCTCAACAAAATGCTGCACTCTTCACCGATGATAACTCTAAGGAAACTTTGTCATGTATTACGTCCGCCGCTGCCAGTGATCTGAGTAAAGCTACTGTACAAGTCGTAATAAACAACAATATCCTAGCACGAGCTCTTATCGACACAGGCAGCACTGCTAGTTTCATCGACAAAAAGTTGGTCGATTACTATAAGTTACTGAAGATACCATGTGAGCAAAAGATCACAATGGCCCAGTCAAACCTTACATCTCAAGTAACAGGCTTATGTCCTCTGACGCTAGAACTACGAAACCAGAAACTTAACGTCAACCTATTGATCATGGATGGTCTCTGCTCAGATGTGATACTAGGCCACGACGTACTTAGAAAACATGAGGGTCTAGAAATTAATTTTGGAGGACAGAAGCCGTCTTTAAAGATTTGCGCTGTAGCACAGGCTAATGTTGAACCTGTGAGTCTATTTAATAATTTGTTGCCCTTTGATAAGCCTATTGCAATCAAATCGAGGAGATACTCCGAGGCTGATTCACATTTTATTGAAGATGAAATACAAAAGCTTTTGTCGGACGGCGTTATTGAGCCGAGTCATTCACCATGGAGAGCCCAAGTTCTTGTTACATCAAGTGAACATCATAGAAAAGGAATGGTGATTGATTATTCTCAAACTATTAATAGATTTACGCTGTTAGACGCATTTCCACTCCCTTTAATCGATGATATTGTGAAAAATGTTGCTAAGTATAAGGTATTTAGCAAAATTGATTTGAAAAGCGCCTATCATCAATTCGCAATCAAAGAGGAAGATAAACAATACACAGCTTTTGAAGCATGTGGAAACCTATATCAATTTAGGCGCATTCCATTTGGAGTTACGAATGGAGTGGCAGCATTCCAACGAGCTATCAAAAGCATCATAGAGAATGAGAAACTTAAAGGTATTTACATATATTTGGATGATATAACTGTTTGTGGCATAGATCAAGTCGACCATGATGAGAAACTATGTAGATTCAAAGAGGTAGCCACCAGATACAATTTGACACTTAATATTGGTAAAAGTGAATTTTCAAAAACCGAAATTAATTTACTAGGGTATAAAATTTCCAGTGGGATGATTAAACCCGATCCAGAGCGGCTGCAACCCCTCTTAGAAATGCCGGTTCCTGCTGACTCTGCCACCCTGAAGAGAGCTTTGGGTATGTTTGCACATTATGCCAAATGGATCGCGAATTTCTCCGCAAACATACATCCACTTGTTATTAATGAATCTTATCCTATGACAGACGAAGCTGTAAATGCATTCAAATCAATTAAAACAGAAATAGCAAAAGCCGCTATCAACATAATAGACAGTAAAATACCCCTGACAGTGGAGACAGATGCATCCGACTACGCTTTGGCGGCGACTTTGTCTCAAGAAGGAAGACCAGTTGCTTTTTTTTCACGAACTCTCTCAAATAGCGAAAAGAACCAGCCCGCTATAGAAAAGGAAGCCGCTGCCATCGTTGAAAGTTTGAGAAAATGGAGACAATTCTTGATAGGTCGTAATTTCAAATTGATAACTGATCAAAGATCTATTGCATTTATGTTTGATCAAAAACTTAGACATTCCAAAATTAAAAATGACAAGATACAGCGATGGAGACTAGAACTATCCAACTTTAATTTCGACATCGTATATCGCCCAGGAAAGGAGAATGTTGTAGCAGATGCTCTATCTCGAGTTAATAATATTTTAGCTTCGACATCGATAAACAATTTACAGCAGTTACATAATAATCTCTGCCACCCAGGTGTTACTCGAATGGTGCATTGGGTGAGATCGAAAAACCTTCCTTTCTCTGTCGAGGATGTGAGGCGTGTTACAGCTGCATGCCCTACCTGTTTAGAGATAAAACCGAGATTTATGCGATCATCTGGCACTTTGATAAAAGCGACAGCACCTTTAGAAAGGCTTTCAATAGATTTCAAAGGTCCTTTGCCAAGTTCGACGCCGAATAAGTATATCCTGACAGTAATTGACGAATTTTCCAGATTTCCGTTTGCCTTTCCTTGCTCTGATTTGAGTGCCAGTACTGTAAAGAAGAAGTTGACTGCATTATTTGCAATTTTTGGAATACCAACCTACGTCCATTCCGACCGGGGATCTAGTTTTATATCTGCTGAAGTGAAAAGCTTTCTACATAATCTGGGCGTAGCCACGAGCTATACGACTCCATATAACCCACAGGGTAATGGACAAACAGAGAGGTACAATGGTATATTATGGAAAACCATTCAACTAGCTTTGAAGACTCTTAATCTACCCATTACAGCCTGGGAAAACGTCCTAACACAGGCCTTACATTCCGTTCGTTCATTACTTTGCACGTCTACTGGGTGTACACCCCATGAAAGAATGTTTTCCCACCCGAGACGATCGTCAAATGGGCAATCGATGCCTACCTGGTTAGCTGAAGGTAAGAAAGCTCTGCTTAAAAATAATGTCAGATCAGGTAAATATGATCCGATAGTTGATGAAGTGGATTTATTGGAGGTCAACCCGCTACATTCCCATGTTCGGTTATCGAATGGAAGAGATGTGGTTGTGTCCAATAGACAGTTGGCGCCATCTGCTGAAAATGCACCTAATGCAGCTGAATTTGAAGAGCTTTCACCCGAACAGGAGCCGACTGATGTAGGAGAGCCTGAAGACGTACCATGCAGCTCTGCTGATGAAAGGCAAGTTCCGGCTTCAAGCGCACATGAGCTTGAAGGCCCGCGCCGCTCCACCAGAGAACGCCGACCTCCGAGTTACTTTGGGGATTACATCACAAATTAGGTTGGGGAGAATGTAATAGACTAAATTTATGTAACTCTATGGTTGTCATTGTAGTGCTGTATGTCAAATAATATTGTACGCTGATTTCTTGACTAATAAACCCTATATTATTCTGGGATGAATTATTTATCAATAACTAAGCATATTACATAGGGGTAGCGGATAAATTCGTAACAAAGTTACCGCTCCCCTGGGCACTCAGACAGGGAAGGAACAGGGATGGGTTTTAGTCAGTAAGAGTCTGACACGCCTTCCCGTTCCACCCAGAGCGTGAGATGTCATTGGATGATTTCCCACCCAAAAAAAAAAATGTTTGCATGTCTGCTTTCTTTGTATTGGACGTTGGTGCAACATAGAGTTGTTTGTTGTGGTACGATGCATTGTTACCACACGACTGAATTAGGCGGTAAATTCTTGGGCTTTGAACGTCAGCAAAGTATTCGGCACATAAACCTGCTTCACCACCCGCGTGCTCTATGACCTACCTACTTGGCTACCTTTAGATAGAGGTTTTTTAATGTCTTTAGTGGGACCGTCTGTCAAATAATGGTGAGACGCATGGGAACTATCGACGTATAATTTATCAGTGTCAATGATAGGTTTCCCTTCCTCTCTATATTTTTTTTTATCTTATTCAGATATTCAATTCTTTGAAATCGAGTTTGTGACTGCTCAATTAAAATTTTTCTATTGGTTTTCTTTCCACTTAAAACCCATTTTTTTAATATTCGCCTCAATTCGCCTGAGACTTGCTGCGTCTTGGAAATGTAGGTCATCCTGTAACTGCCTTCACAACTTGCCTGTGGTTAACAATTCTTTTTCAGTGACGTGGAAATTGTGGAAGATTCTTTTTATAACACCCTGGTCAAAGCTGTCAATGACTGTTATTGGTTTTCTTCCTTCGCAACTTGCGTATGGTTGACAAGTTTTTTTCAGTGACGTGGAAATTGTGGACGTGTATAACTCCAGCTTCCTCATATGTGATAGAATAATCCTACCTATGCCAATATTTAAGGCATAATAGCAGCAATCAAAGTTCCCAGTGTTAATTTAGCTGCCACAAAAACTTCGTTAATATGAGTCGTTTAGTGTGTGTTAACTGGAGTGACGTCACCCCAGCTTCCTCATTCAATACAGACAAACCAGTGAGGTTAGGGTTTTGGACTAAAGTCAGAAAAATAAGCCATAATAGCTGCACAAGAAAGAAAAGAACTTCAACGATAATACTTAAAATCTGTTGAAACTACGATCAAAAACGTGTTGTGTAAGCTGGAGTAATGTCACCCCAGATGCTCAATCATATCTTCCAAACGCAAAAAGATATGACTACGTATTTTAGCTCAAAAATTAAGGCATAGTAGCTGCCATAGGCAGAAATTTTTTCAAATCTCTGGTCAAAATACTCTACGAGTTATTAAACCGATAAGCTTGTGTAGGCTGGAGTGACGGCACCCCTGCTGCTCATGTCATATCTTCCGAACGAAAGAAGACATGATTATGTATTATAGCTCAAAAGTTAAGGCATAAAAGTTGCCAAAGGCAGCAAACATATCAGATCTCTAGGCCAAAAATTAAAATTATTGCTTCGGAGTAGGTAAGGAGCGGCGTTGCCGCTCCGTGCGCTTCGTTATCAGTTTTAAGTAGTTTGAAATAGATTATAGTCTGGGAGCCAACTACACACTTTAATCGCACTATGTACCTACCTAAGAATTGAGGTTTTTTATAGTCCTATTGTGTGCATAAACATAGGATGCAAGAAAATTAAACAATCTCAGTGTAACAAAGTCGTATATTTTTATTATAAGTCACATTATTGGCATAATTTACAGTCTTTGAAATTAGTTAAAACATGATCAATATAAATCTCAAATAATTCTTTCGATTCAGATGAAATATATTTTAGAAGGTAAAGCGTGTTTCACGAAAGAATTCCGTTCGCCGTAGTATTGGCACCATTGTTTTTCATTGAAGAACTGCTTGCAAAAATCATTTCTTCAATGGAAAGCAATGGTGCCAACATTACGGCGAAAGTTGCGCATCCACCTTAACCGAACTACAAAGAACAAGTCACAAAAAACAATAATTGTATTTTTCTCGTCGTCTAAAGTTGATAAGAATCTAATTTTTAATATTTCATTCATAGTTCCATTAAAGTTCAGTCGGCTCTCAGACTATATTTTCAATATACAAAATTAAAATTATTTTGAGGGCAAGTTAAAATAACTTCTATTAGAATGCCTACTAAGTGAAAACTTGGTTGCAAGTCGTTTAGTGTGTGTTAGCAACACACTAAACGACTCATATTAACGAAGTTTTTGTGGCAGCTAAATGAACACTGGGAACTTTGATTGCTGCTGTTATACTTACCTTAAATATTTTATAAGACCCCCTCCTCACCTTTTTTATTATTGATTTTAAAAGACTTAAACGACTGTGTCTCTTGCATCACTACAAGCGGTGCGAGACCCTAAATAGACTGTTACAGTTTACAGTATGATAAATCGCTTAATGCGGAGCTTGACCGCCAGTAGCGCTCTTTTTACATGACGCGACCAGCAGGCGTGTTCGCTAACTCAGTTGGCATCAATTTGATAGGCACTTTGCCGTACATTGCTGCTTTGACGTTTAGGAAAACCGTAGTGCCTATTATAATCGATGTCCACCGAGCAATGTACTGCATAGTGCCTATCAAATTGATGTCAACTGAGTTAGCGAATACACCTGCTGTAGACCTATCTCCTATACCATGAAATAACAAAACAAAATTGAATTGTAGGTATTTACTGAATAAAACAATTTGGTTGGTAGGAAACCATGAAGTACTAGATACGATTATATAGTACTTATTACTATATAATCATATCTAGTACCTACTTCTTAGTTTCCTTTTTCTTTTTATAAGTTCTAACTGCATACTTGACGGTGTCCATAAAAGTTTTGTTCCCCTCGTATATGGTTTTTTTCGCTTCACACACGGTATTTCTGTCTTCACCTACGGTTGTCTTAGCCTGCTCAATAGCTTTCCTGACGGTTTTTTTGGCCTGATCTATGGTACTACTCATTGTCTCGTCTTCATTATCTATGGGTATTTCTTTATGCCTAGGCGTAGTCAGATGCATTTGGTAGGTAAGTATTGCTGGACACTGCTTCACAATGCTAGAACTTTTTGTCTGAAAATGATGAGTATGAACTCCGAATAATTGATATAGGTAGACGTCGACGCAGCTTTTAGGTTTTAGGATCTGAAAAAATAACTTTTAATTTTTTTACGTAAAAGAAATATATATTATATGTATATATATTTTAATCTTATGTAATGTAAGTTCTAAGATTCTGACTAGTAGGTATAGTAGTAGGACGGGATCTTGATTTCAGTGCAGCCCCTTGAGCGATGACTCTTGCTGTTAGTCTGAAAGCCGATCTCAATTCTCTAACTAGTTGGAAAAACTAGATATTGGTACGGATTCTCTTGTTCAATATCTAAACTAAAATTAGAGAATTGCTATCTTTTACTAAAAGGCAGTGCGAGAAAAGGACGGCTATAGCTATGCACTAAGTTAGAGATGTCAAAGTAGTTTACGCCTTGCACTTCACCGTGTTTTTAGTCGACATGTTTTTACGTGTCGTCTTAATTTGTATGGAAATATTAGTTCAAACCATCAAACTAAATTTGACAGCTCTAATTTACCTTCGTCTCTTTCTTGTTTTATTAGAGAGAAAAAGATAGCAATAGCCTAAATTAAGTTTAGTTTGTGCATAACAGAATCAACACCAATGTCAAACCAATGTCATGTGAAATTCAGGCACACAGCATTGTTTCCATATTATTAATAATTTTATAATCCTAAAAAACAATACCGTCTTGTTCACCTTAATCAGCAAGCCGAACAAACCGTAGCATCCAACATTGTTAATAGATTTATTTTATTTCTTAGTCAGACCAATTCCTTGCTAAATTTACGTAGGAAATCTATACATAATAGATTTCATATTTGTACATAGGTACGTCATAAAATAATGTTTGTTTTTTTTTCTTTTTATTTGTTCCTTTTGGAACAGGCTAAGGTCTGGAACCATACTGCCTAGTCATTAGTAGTGTATTTTAATTTCTTTTCCCAATAAATTGCAGATGTAACACATTATAAATTACTAATGTTTTTTGCAGTATTTGGCAACAAATGTGTCGAGTCAGCCTTCTCGGCAAACTTCGCTGAGGTAGTCAATACTACAATAAAATTCTCAGCTCCATTTTGCCGAGATCGCGCCTGTTTCAATGATTTCACATATTGTCCATTTGCGTTGCCACTTGAGACACAAAACTACACCAATTTTACATCACAATATCCACTAGGAATCAATAAACGAATAATTAAAACAGCCACTGAACTTCACTCGACAAAATCCCGCCAAAAAACCCTTTAATTAAATTTGTATTAAATAAAAAAACTTGAGAGGTGTCAAGGGACACCCGGATGGAACGAAGTTCCTTTCGATTAATTAGTGAAGGAATTGTAATATAATTTTATTTTTTTTAATTTATTATATTTTTTTTACTATTAACTACGCACACACGCACGCACGTAAGAAGTTATACTTCATCATTTCATCTCATCTCATCGCAGCTCAGCTCAGCTCAGCTCATATCAGATCAGCTCAGCTCAGCTTAGCTCAGCTCAGCTCAGCTCAGCTCATCTCTTTTTTTTTTTTTTTTTTTGGCAGGAGTGGGAAATCCTCATGGACGGACGGTGAGCAGTGTCAGACTCTTACTGACTAAAACCACACTCCTGCCGCGCTAATTGTCCCCTGACGTCGTCAGAGACCGTATTATTCCGATTTTAAAGAATTTTTAACAGCATTTAATAATTTGTTTTTGACTATTGGCCTAAAAATGTGCTATAATTTTAAATGACTATTATAATTTTATCTCTATTTTCTTTCATTTTGCTATACTTTACTTCTTTTAATTTCCTGTGCTTATCATCGTATATATGTCTATATATAATGTAAGCACAGTTTTACACTTCCTTGTTTCGTTTAATTACCCTAGTGGCTATTTTTATACAAAATTCTAAGACTAATTCTTGTGATTTCCTATTTTTTATTAAATCGCTGACTGTATTTACTGTTAGCTCAGTCTCAATCACATGTTGCAGCTCACACCTTTCCTTCTCAAATGCAGGACATTGAAAAATAATGTGCGGGACCGACTCCACGGCACTCGGGTCGCAGATACACGATGGGTTCTCCTTACGCTTGAAGCGATGCAAGTACTCGGAGAACCCACCGTGGCCTGTCATTATTTGCGTAATGACCCCTGTTGGCTTCAACGTCTTAACTATTTTGAAGGCCTCTATTGCATCCGGGAGAAAGATTTTGGTAATCGATGCAGTTTCACCTTCCCTGTACCGGCGGTTCCACTCGTCAAGCGACTCCATACGGATCTGCCGCTTGACGTATGAAACCGGGCAGCGGTCGTAGTCCGGTTTCTTTTTAAGATTTAATGCAGCCTCCTTCGCCAGGTGGTCTGCGCGCTCATTTCCCTCCAGTCCAGCGTGTGCCTTTATCCAGAACAAAGAAACATCTTTGCTCTGGGATAAGGCCACATTGAGGTTCGCCCTCGCCTCCACTGCCAGAGCGTGGAGGGAACCGTGGTTTGTGACCGTCTCCAGTGCGGCCTTCGAGTCACTATAAATACCAAAGGTTCCCTCCTTGCGTCGCAGTATTTGGCGTGTCGCTACGCATATGGCCAGAAGTTCCGCCTGGTAGACAGTACAGCACGTTGGCAAGCCAAGCTTGACGGACCTGATCTCGGCTTCCCTGTCCCAAAGGGACAGCGCCGCTCCGACCTTGCCCGCAATCTTGCTGCCGTCGGTAAAAAACCGGATTTCCTGGCTGTTGTGGGTCTCCACATGTGACTGGTCTACCAAGCTCACGAACCCCATGGCCGTATGCTTCGCCGGATGCGGAGTCTCCGCAAACGCCACCACACGCTCCACCTCCCTTCCCGCAAGCGCCGGCCGGGGTACCCCTCTCTTTGCCTCATACAGCGCGGCTGCTTCCTGTATTCGGAGGTCGAGAGGGAGTATACCCGCCAGCACGAGCGCGGAGTTTAGCGAAACGGTGCGGTAGGATTTGCAGAGCTTCTGAGCGAACCCCCGCTGGACTGAATTAAGGAGTTTCTGCACTCCAACCTTCTTTGCTGCTGGCGCCCATGCACTGGCTGCATACAATATCACCGGCTCGACCGCCGCGGTGTAGATCGATCGGATTACTTCCGGGTGTAGACCCCAGCTCACCTTGGCTGCTCTGGAGAGCTGTTTATAAAAGGCGATGGCCTTTTTACAGACATTTGCAGCGTGCGTGTTGAAGGTGAGCTTGTGGTCCACCGTGAGCCCCAGTATTTTGATCTCCTCAGACATGCCAATGTCGACCCCGCCCATGGTCAAGAGCGGGACATCGTACTTCAACTTATTTGTCACAACCATTGCACATGTTTTGTGTGGTGCGAACTTCAGTTTGTTTCTGATGCCCCACTCCCGAACGTACTCGAGGGCGGCATTGGCCTGTCTTTGGACCTCCAGTGCTGTATCCCCGTCAAAGATGAGCACCATGTCATCGGCAAAAGCCTGGCAGTGGTAACCCCTCTCTTCCAGCCCCTTCAACAGAGGATCCAGCACCAGATTCCAGAGGATCGGACCGCCAATCGACCCCTGCACGCACCCCTTGTTCGTCCTTCTTTGGCACTCGGCCCCAGCATACCTGACCCGGACACTTCTGTCGTTTAGGTAGATCTCCAGCAACCGTCTGATATTCACCGGGCACTTTTCCTCAGCCAGTCTGGTTTTTATGGCCGGCCACCATGCGCTATCGAAGGCTCCCTCTATATCAAGCGAGACAACAGTAATCAGCTTCTTTCTGTTCAGCTTTTCTTTGATGTGTTGAATCATGGTGTAGAGGGAGTCCTCGGTGCTCTTCTGGGGCATGAAACCAAACTGACGAGTGCTTCATGTCTCTATACATAACTTCATCTTTCTATATGTGTTCGAAAAATAACTGAAAAATACAAAAAAAAAAAACCTGGCTCAGCTCAGCTCAGCTCAGCTCAGCTCAGCTCAGCTCAGCTCAGCTCAGCTCAGCTCAGCTCAACTCTTTAGCAATATCTGGCTTGCTTTCTATAAGAGAGAGACAGACAGAGAAACATGCGACGCCGCACAGCTTACTACTATAGCAATAATGCTTGATCTGCTTGCAAACTTTGTACCTACCCACCAAAAATACAAGAAGTTTTTGTAGATTGTTTTTCCAACACAATCTTTTTGGATGGACAGCCTCATTAGTGTCGTGACAACTTTTCGTAAGAATTTTTTCCGTCTAGCCCCCTTTCACAACGCGCGATAAAGAACTTCGTTCCAAAAGAGCGCGTAGTTATGATGGGGAGTTGTGACAGGAATTTAACCCACAGATAACTATAATAGTAGCAATCTAATTTAACCGTTGACAGCCGTTGGTGTTAGAATGGTTGGCAATGGTCATCCATACCTAATTTACACATGACACATGTGACATTTTAGTCACGTTAAAGTCTCCTTATAAATGATTTCGACCTCTTTGACAAAGGTCCCTATTTTTCGTTTTGGACCCGCTCAGAGTGTTTTGAGGTCGCGGATAAATTCGCAACAGTTACCGCGGCCCTGGGCACTCCAGCAAAGAAGGAACAGAGGTGGGTTTTAGTCAGTAAAAGTCTGACACGCCTTCCCGCTCCACCCAGAGCTGGAGAAGTCATAGGATGATTTCGCAACCAAAAAAAAGAAAAAGAAGGAGTGTTTTTTAAGATGTCCTGTTTGGAGCCATATTCCTATTCTTTTGGTAATGTGCTAGCATTTCTCCGTTGTGTTTTAATGTGTCGAAAAAGGAGGAGGTTCTATGTTAGACTGTATTTAAGTTTTTTTTTTTATCTACGTCCGCCGATTTCTCCGTCAGTTGTGGACCGATTTTCAAAATTCTTTTTTTATCTGAAAGAATATACTCCCGAAGTGGTTCCATATAAAATTTATCGAAATTGCTTCAGCGCTTTTTGAGAGACTGAACAAAAACGAAAAATCCGTATACCTCGATGACGTTTTGGTGTTCTCCAAATGTTTAAATTCCACGTTCCATGTTATTGGGGTTTTTAGTTCTGGGGCATAACAACTAAAAAGTGAAAAACAAAAAACTATTTTACGAAAAAAAAAACAACCGACTTCCAAAAAAAAAAATACACTAAAAACTAAAAAAATAACTTTAATTTCGGCAGTCGGTGTTTGTATTTTTTTGTGAAATTAAAGTTATTTTTTAGTTTTTAGTGTATTTTTTTTTTGGAAGTCGGTTGTTTTTTTTCAACACATTTGCTCAAAAAATGCATTTACGAAGCCTGTATACATTGTTCGAAAGTTAAAAATTACACACCCTATAATGGTGCGGGCGGTAAAATATGTACTCACACCTAAGTACCTATTTTACCGTACGCTCCGTTGTATAGCGTGCGGTAAAACCGTGCGTATCCTTTATGGTTTTTTTTTTTATTAAAAACATAATATAAGAATTTCTATTTTTTTTTTTTTTTGTGTTGTTATTGGTTGTGGTGGTTGTTGTTGTTGCTTGTTGACGTTGTTTGTTGTTGGTTGTTGTTGTTGTTTGTTGATGTTGTTGGTTGTTGTTGTAAATATGGTTGTTGGTGGTTGTTGTTGTTGGTAGTGTTGTTGTGGTTGTTGTCGGTGGTTGTGGTTGTTGTCGGTGGTTGTGGTTGTTGTTATTGTTGTTGGTTGTTTTTGTTTGTTGTTGTTGGTGTTGTTTGTTGTTGGTTGTTGTTAAGGTTGTTGTTGGTGGTGGTGGTGGTGGTGGTGGTGGTGGTGGTGGTTGTTGTTGGTAGTATTGTTGTTGCTGTTGTCGGTGGTTGTTGGTGGTGGTTGTTGTTGTTGGTTGTTGTTGTTGGTTGTTGTTGTTGGTTGTTGTTGTTGGTTGTTGTTGTTGGTTGTTCTTTGTTGTTGTTGTTGGTTGTTGTTGTTTGGTGTTGTTGGTTGTTGTTGTTTGGTGTTGTTGGTTGTTGTTGTTTGGTGTTGTTGGGTGTTGTTGGTTGTTGTTGTTGTTGGTTGTTGGTTGTTTGTTGTTGTTGTTTGTTGTTGTTGGTGGTTGTTGTTGTTGGTTGTTGTTGTTGGTTGTTGTTGTTGGTTGTTCTTTGTTGTTGTTGGTTGTTCTTTGTTGTTGTTGTTTGCTGTTGTTGTTGGTTGTTGTTGATTGTTTTTGTTGTTTGTTGTTGTTGTTGGTTGTTGTTGTTGGTTGTTGTTGGTTTTTGTTGTTGTTTGTTGATGTTGGTTGTTATTTGTTGTTGTTTGTTGTTGTTGGTTGTGGTTGTTATTAATTGTTGTCGTTGTTTGTTGATGTTGGTTGTTGTTGTTAGTTGTTGTTGTGTTACTTTTTTCGCATAGATGTTTCTAGGGAGAAGGGAGTCGAGAGCGGTAGCGTAGTGGGAGCTTCGTGGCACGACGGCGTCATGCCGTTACGACATTCGAGTCGGTTTTACTGCCAAGCCGCGCCAATAGATGTTTCAAATCAAAAACAAAAGTTTTTTTTTCATCACCTATTTATTGTAGGTACTGTTTTCTCGCAAAAGTGTTGAAAAACGTTGTATGACACACGTGCGGATTGGTATTTACAAACTCGTGACTATGGTAAGCCCTCGACTACGTCTCGGGCTTACATTCGTCTACTCGTTTGTAAAAACCAACTTACCGCACTAGTATCATAAATAACTATTTCCAATACCTACTCAGTTCAGCTGATCTGCTTCAATCGTCAATTACATTATACTAGCGACCCACACATAAACCTTTCTCATGAATCACTCTGTCTATTGGTGAAAACTGCATGATAATCCGTTCAGTACTTTTTTAGTTGGCGGGTGACTTTGTTTTATAATATGTAGTGAAGTAGTTTGTTAAGTTTCTGGCAATAAAATAAAAAAAAGAAAGATAAACTTAATATTTTTCTCACTAAACGTAAAGCGGCAAACATTTTTCACAATAAACTTTTTGCGCTAGTTTCACGTCCTACTTTTGTCTGCTGGACGCTCCCAATTAGCGGGGATGATGATAGGCATCACGTACGACATTCGTACACCAGTTATAAACAAGAATAATACGAGTAAATAATTGAATGCGTCCCTTTGGTGCGCCGCTACCGAATATAAAAGATGGTGCAAGAGTAAAACGAAATGTTGCGTGAGGTGCGGTGGGGGCACACTCGGCGCAAACTGTGGGACGAGATATTAAACTTTTGCCTCCACCTGAGTGAAATGAAAATTTCAATCCCGGTATTGCCGGGACTGGATGGTTGGTGTGAAAGAGAATATGGGTAAAAATGGGGTGACTACAGAGATGAAGACTAATAGAGGAGTATGGAAGAAAAAGACATGTTGCGCCGACCCCAAATAAATTGGGATAAGGGCAGGAGAATGATGATATTTCCGGGACTGGATATTTTGAATACTGTGGGATATAGATGTTGAAGCAGCGAAAAATGCTTGTGCAGATTTATTTTTTAAGACGTTCTATGCTAATTGAAGTTATGTGGCATAGTTCATTTCCATTCTTATCAAACCTCTGAAACCTCAAGATTGTTACCTATAGTCAGATCTAGGTTGGGGTGTCCCTGAGGTTTTATTTTTGGTCAAGGTCTGCTTGAGATCGTCTAGAACTGACATGGTTGTAGCTGGTACTGGTGATTATTACCTACTCCAGAGTAGCACATGCATATGAATTTCGCTTGTCGTCAATCCCGTGCGAGTTCCGTGCTGTTCAATTTACAACCGGAATTAGTCCCGCACATTTAATCCCTGTATTTTGGGATCCCGGTATTGCTTTCTCTACACCTGACTGTTTGCAAATATCATTTAAAATAAAACAGATTGTGACTGAGTAGGTAATGTTTGTCTTAAAGTCCTAACAAAACATGGCATAGGCTTAAGTATGTAGTTGTGTATCAATTTTTCATTTAAGACTAGTAAGTACTTATGTCTAACAAACATTTAGGACGAAAAATGTAGGCATGCCAATTTAAGATTAAAAAATAAATATGATGCTAAGGCACTCACATTGTCGATAGAAGAGAAGAACGACTCAGGTACCTACACAAAACTTAAAAACTCAGTGTGCACCAGACTTGCAACAACGCGTTGGCGGCAAAAAAAAAAACGCACCAAGATGGCCGATCAACGCGATCTCGGATGCAAATGGCGGGCCCAAAAGCGCCGCCAGCACATTTAAATGTCGCAAACTGATGCTGATTCCTTCTCGAATGATTTTTGTTCTATTTTAAAAGGCCCGACATTGTGCCCCTGTGAATCAAACAATTGTACCCAGTGGCGGAATGCCTGAATGGATGCCTCGGATATGTTGATAAGATTACCTACTTGTGTTTGCGTCTTCTGTGCAATTTCGACTTAATATGGTCATTGAAATATCTAATTAAGTCTTTGTCGTGTTCATTGCCTGAGAAATTCTTTGTAATTTGGATGTAATTCGGAGTTAAGGACTTTATATACTCAATATTTTTATTTTGTCTTTTGAGAAAAACGGGTTTCTTTTACAAGGGATCGACCTTGAACTGTAGGTACCTATCGTAAGGCTTTATTTAGCGTATTATACCTACTAGCCCTGTAGGTCTGCGTGACCGGGGTATAGTGATTGAAATGTTGGCTGTCCTAAAAAAACCTTATTTTTAGCATTTTTTTCTATAGGATGTAACGGAAAAGTGTGGTAACATTTTAAATATTGCTTCTGCCCATCGAAATGAACAACTCTTTTCAAAGTCAATTTGCTATTGGGCTTCATATAGGTAGGTATTCACCTACCTACTAATAGTAGGTACTGTGACGATTGTAGTCACAGCCTAATCTTAGCGGGTCTGTACCAGCCTTCAACTGGCTGGTAAGATTATTGGAGAGCCGTTTGAATTTAGAAGGTGTAGGCATCACATTTGTTTTAGGGATCGGGCTTGGCTGGCCGAAGTGGGGACATGGATAATTTTACTTTTATAATATAGTTAGTCTGAGTGCCCTATCCCTCTTTCTTTTATAACACTGCACAATTTAATCAGTCACTCTCATACACCACACTCTCGCGTTGCCAGCGAGTGCGCCCAACCCAGAACTTACGAGAACGTTCCAGGATCCCTGCAGGCCGTACTGGTGCCTTGGGGTCCTACAGTACTTACCTTTTTTAACGTGTGCGATCCTCATGGAGTAGGTACGTCAGACTCTTACTGACTAATACCAGACGGTGTACCTACGGACTTTCGACTAGGTATCTCAATGGTCTAGACTTTAGGTCGGGGTCGCAACCGCACTAGTGAGCATAAGATCCTTCGATTCTCGAGTTGGGCAAAACGTTATTAAGTTTTTACATCAGGAATCTCTTTCAAAATCAAACTTCTAAGTCAACGCAATCAACAGTTAAGGCCGTTAATGCCGCATATTTTCACGGGACGTGAAAATATGCGGCATTAACGCGGTGACTGTGACGGGAGTGTTGACGGTGACGGGACGTCACTCTCAAGGGAATTAAAACCCGGGGGTGTCATGGGTGAGGGAGACTCAACAACAGAGTCGCCCTCACGCCCTCAGCAGCAGCCGCCGCAGGAGACGCCAAGGGCTTCCGGGGCCGCGAGACGATCTCCGGCCACCGTAGACCCGGCCCTGCGGACGGCGAGTAAGGCCGGGACTCCACCAAAGCGGAGATGTGTGCGGTGTGCTGTGTGCTGTGCCAGAACAACCAATAGAAGAAGCTGACCGGAGAGGAGATGTGTGAATAACACAATTCTATTGGTTGTTCTCGCACAGCACACAGCACACTGCACACATCTCCGCTTTGGTGGAGTCCCAGCCTAATGGGTAGCTCGCCGTCCGATCAGCACCGGGCCCGAGAGTCGACGGCGCGTAGTATTCCACGCGCGCCTCAAAGAGTTGTCAGCAATAATGACGGGACCGTCATGGCCGATGCCTGCCTAGGGGTTGAGGATAAATTTGAAACAGAGTTACCTCGCCGCTGAGCACTCAGGGCAGGGAAGGGACAGGGGTGGGTTTTAGTCAGTAAGAGTCTGACACGCCCTCCCGCTCCACCCTAGAGCGGGAGATGTCATTGGATGATTTATTTACCAACAAAAAAAAGGCATTCAAAACCTATACGGTAGGTACTTTCCGCTGACCTAGAATCAGGCAAGAAGCATTGGCATAGAGCACAAGTAAAGGAAAAAAACCGAAAGCCGTTTTGTAGTTACATCACAAAAAAATAAAAATGTCATTAGGAACTTATTTGCAGTTTGTAAACAAACCGCGACATATGTCGATGTTTAGGCACAACAGTTTTCCAACGGCAAAGTTAAGTTTGTTCGAGATTCGATTCCCATGATGGACGAACTATTACATACGAGTACATATCTTCAAGTTTGTACGGAATCCTCGGTGCCGAGTTCGACTCGCAATTGGGCGGTTTTTTTCTACTTACTATTGATAGAATCGCGATTGATCGACATTCCAACCTGAACAAGTGAACGTAAACCTACTTCAACTTTTTTCCTCAACACATCAAAAGCACCTTTTAAAAGTCAAATAATATCGCTTACTAAGTAAATCTTGCGTTCAAAATCATCGGTTTGCAAAACGTACCTTTATCAATAGCTAAACAACCCATTCATCTAATTCAATACGTGAACGCGACATAAATCGCGCGCGCGAAGAACGCGCCCGTTGCGGATAAAATATGGCCGCCACTCTGACATTCATCCTTTCCCGCGCAATTTACATAGTTTAGCATTTCGCGTCTTCGTGCGACATTCCCACGGTCAGACACGTCTTAATTTAATGCTTAATACCTAATATACAATATTGAGTTGTTTGAAGTAAAGTCTTGAGGAGTTGAGTCTGAAAGCGCCACGACAGTCAGTTAGGCCCTTTTGATACTACCTGTCAAGGTACGGGGTAGATAATGACTATTTACTAGAAATCTATGTAGATAAATAGGTATTATAAGTTGCCTCTTCAAAATTTCAAATACTTTTCTAAAATACCTTTGAGTTATTCAAGATTCTTTTCAACATACGTTAGTAAACTTTCCAGCCTTTTAAAGCGTTGTGTACTTACCAATTGAGTTACAAGAACACTGATTACCATAATATCTACTCTACGTCAAAACCTTGGGCAACAAAGCCTAAAATTAGACCGCTATTGTACCCATAGATTTAAGTAAGTGTAAAAGAGTGCGGGTCGCAGGTAGTCGATGGATGCGAGACGCACAGGACCGGTCATTGTGGCGACACTTGGAGGAGGCCTATGTCCAGCAGTGGATGTCTTTCGGCTACCTAATATGATGGATGATGATGATGAAAAGAGTTGTGTAGTGAAACTATTTCGGTATACATATAATAAAGTTTCTAATTCAGTTCTATTCTAAAGCTGAAATTGGTGGTGTCGGCGGCTACTAAGTGACATTAAATGATTGCGAAAAATAATTGTAGGCGTTTGTCAATGAGACATTCAGGTAGTACATGTCAATCCAGCCTCCCTAGCCATATTACTTTTCTATTATCGTTTACGCTAACGCTTAGGCTAGCCGCTGACTAGTTGCTCGACGAGGTGGGCAAGCTCTTCGAAAGAGTAATTGCAGACCGCCTCGTCGGACAGCTGGTGCGGGTGGGGCCGGATCTGGCGGAGAGCCAGTACGGCTTCCGCAGGGGGCACTCCACGGTGGACGCCATCATGCGCCTACGAGCCCTCACGACGGGGGATGCAGTGGCCTGGGGTAGGGTTGACGGCGAGCAGTGGGTAGCTCGCCGTCCGATCAGCACCAGGCCCGTGAGTCGACGGTGCGTAGTGTTCCACGCGCGCCTTCAAGAGATGAGTGTCAGCCACCACTGACGGGACCCACCGTGACCGGCGCCTGCATGCCTAGGGGTAGCGGATAAATTCTGAAAATGAGTTACCGCACCCCTGGGCACCCAGGCAGGGAAGGAACAGGGGTGGTCACTGGGCGACAAAACGCGCTAATTCTTGAAATGGATTTCGTACAGATTGCCGTAATAAGTGCTCTTGAAATAAGAAGAAGAAAAATGAAACGAAAAAACGCTACTGGGTGCATCCCATATATCTACACTGAAAGATTGTTTCAAGAAAAACTGTACACTATATTCTAAACTACGTCAGTATTTAAGTACTTCCAAAATTAAGTCACCTAGAAACTATTTGTCACCGTATTGTCACGTCACCATGATCAGCGCACTCCCATGTATCTTCATAGCACTCGACTGGGTGACAAAAAGTCACGGTGACAGAAATCACAAGTCAGCGGCTAGCCTTAGTATAAAATGTATGGCAAATATGGCAATGACAATGACATTACCTGCGGTAAGTCACATGACACTTATCAACGCAGGTAATGTCATTGCCATACATTTTGTGCTGAGCGTTAGCGTAAATGGTATTAGAAAAGTATTATGGCTATGTACCATTTTGCACTTTTTACCAGACTGCCTCAGAATGTATATTGTATGAATGTGTAATTTATTATGTAACTATGTCAAAATAAAAAAATAATAATAAAAAAGTCAGTTTTTAAGCATTCTGGTGCAATTGGTGGCAGTTATTTTAGTTCAATCATATTGCTTGCCAGCAACTGCATCAGACTGCTTAGCTTAAAATATAACTTTTGTTACCCGACTGCGCGACGCAAGGGAGGGTAATGTGTTGATTCGTATTAACTTTGCGAGTGCTATTAGAGAAGGAAAGACATATTATGACAGTAACCAAAAAACTTTTTAACAAAAAATAATACCGACTTCCAAAAAAAAAAAACAAAAAGTTTTTTTTGTAAAAAAGTTTTTATTTTTCACTTTTTAGTTGTGTTTGCTCATGAAATTGCGTTAACAATGCATATTTATGCGATAGCAGCAATCGCGGTTGATTTGCTGTAATTTTTTGAAGAGTTCCGTTGTCTGTCTCCGAAAATCATAGTCAGATCTACATGAAATTTAAATGGGACCATTTCGGAACAAACCCATTTCGAACAAAAAAAGAATTTTGGAAATCCGTCTATAAATGACGAAGTTATGCCCGAACATACATAAAAAAAAAATTCAAACATCCGAATTGATAACCTCCTCCTTTTTGAAGTCGGTTAAAAATGCAATAAAATGAAAAAAATTAAAGTCGACGTGACAAAAAATTAGGTGGAGTATCAAAATAAAGGATTCGAGGAGGCGATTCCAAAAATATAATTCACTAAAATGTAGAAAACTCAAAAAAAAAAAAATTCTATAAACCAGACTGTAAAAAATAACTAAAAAGTTCCAAACAAGTCACTTTTCAAGCAGTCTAATGCAGTTGGTGGCATGAAATACATACGCCATAATAAGAAAAAGGACCGCCTCCATGGCCGGCCGGCTTTTTTTTATTTTTGGTGGGGTGCGGACCGCCACTAATAGTCTCCTTTTTTTTTGTGGGGTGGGAAATCATCCAATGACTTCTCCCGCTCTGGGTGGAGCGGGAGGGCGTGTCAGACTCTTACTGACTAAAACCCACCCCTGTTCCTCCCTGCCCTGAATGCCCATGGGCGAGGTAACTCTTTCGAATTTATCCTCAATCCCTAGGCAGGCATCGGCCAT
Source organism: Polia nebulosa (assembly GCA_951329385.1). Taxonomy (NCBI): domain Eukaryota; kingdom Metazoa; phylum Arthropoda; class Insecta; order Lepidoptera; family Noctuidae; genus Polia; species Polia nebulosa. The sequence goes on along the minus strand of OX589602.1, from coordinate 30,052,300 downwards.
GACGGGCCCCGTCATGTATGCTGACAACTCTTTGAGGCGCGCGTGGAATACTACGCGCCGTCGACTCTCGGGCCTGGTGCTGATCGGACGGCGAGCTACTCATTACTCGCCGTCCGCAGGCCCGGGTCTACGGTGGCCGGAGATCGTCTCGCGGCACCGGAAGCCTCTGGCGTCTCCTGCGGCGGCTGCTGCTGAGGGCGTGAGGACGAGGCTGTCGTTGCAGTGTCTCCCTCACCCGTTCCCCCTCCTCCTTCGCGAGCATTACTGCTTCGCAGAAGGAGGAGACTGCTTCCCATTCCCTCTCGCTCCGTGCTATGGCCTGGACCAGGGCCGGGCGCGAGAGGTCGCTTCCGCCGATCGCCTGCACGAGGACACGGCGGGGCTCCGCCCAAGCGGAGCAGATCTCCACCGTGTGCTCCACCGTGTCTTCTGGGCACTAATAGTCTCCTGAGTGTGTTCCGCGATCGGTGGGATTCCCCTCTGCTTCGTCACTGGGTAGGGATCCACACCAGTTGATGATATGCAGCTAATCTTTTTATTTGATTTACTAACACTAGTCTTTAAGTAATCTTGTTATAGGTACTCGTACTAACACTATGGACTCATGTCTGAAATAAATAATTTGAATAATTGAACTAAAATAACAGCCACCAACTGCAACTGCTTTTGAAAATATTAAATTTATTGGACGTTACCTATTAGAATGCTGATAGAGTGTCAGTTCTAAACTCTAGGCCCTCTTGTCATTTATGACGCGAGAAATAAGACATGCATCTGGGATAGATCTCACCGTGTGTCAGTCATCAATCAATCTGAACTGAAGATAAGTCGTGCTGATCTGAAGCTTCGTGTCCATTTCGATAGAGCGAGACACTTTACCGCTGTTTTGTGTCTTTACATCACTCTCAAAGTTATTAATGTGAGAAATGGTGTAGGTACGGGAAATGGCATCTCTCTCCAATTCGTAGCCTTGTTTATTCCCCGATAGTTTTTTTTTTGGATTTCGTATCCGAAGGGTCCAAACGGAGCCCACTCACGCTGTCACTCACGTGTCTGTCTGTCTGTCCGTCGTCTGTCACAGAATTTTTTAACTTCCCGTTGACATATGAACTTGAAATTTGGTGATAATGTTTATTATTACGTATATTTTACTAACAAATACCAAAATATTGTTTTCTCTCATATGGTACGGAACCCTAAATGTGTGAAGTCCGACACCCACGAGACCGGTTTTTTTTTAAACGTTTCCTCATACTAGGCATTACTCCTGTATCGTGAATTCGTGGGTGCGTTCACAAACATGTAAACTCACATACACAAGACACCCAGAGCCGGAACAACTATCTGTAGGCCATACAAATGTATTTTCCGTACGGGAATCGAACCCGTGACACGCAGCTCAGCATCCAATCCCTCGACCACTGCGCCAACCTTGCCATCCAACAATAAAATAAGGAATATGAAGTTGAGTTTTTATCAAACTCGAATTACTTAATTAAGAAACAGAGCTTAGGGAGTAAGATATTTGAAGTGAAAACTTCTTTAGGCGCATTGGGCACTTTTGAGAAGGGAAAAATCAATTGAACTCGCGCGCCACCGACACCGCTACGCGATTTGCTACGCGTCGTAGCACTCGCAGCGGATCGCATGTCGTATTTGGCATTTTTATAAGAAGAAATCCTCGGCCTTAGTAAAAGCTCACAATCATAAAATCGATTCTATGAGGAAAGCGTCAATCAAGAAATAACTAATGATATGAGGGTAGGTGAGGTTGGGTAGGTCATCATTTCAGCCGAAAGACGTCCACTGTTGGACATAGGCCTCCCCCAAGTGTCACCACAACATCGACTACCCGCGACCCTCACCAGGTCATCGGGGCGCCTTGTGACAGGCCTTCCAACGCTGCGTCTTCCGGTACGCGGTCGCCACTCCAGAACTTTTCGGCCCCATCGACCATCTGTTCTGTGAGCAATGTGCCCTGCCCACTGCCACTTCAGTTTGGAGATTCTTCAGGCTATGTCGGTAAACTTGGTTCTCTTGCAGATATCATCATTCCTGATTCGAAAAAGTATAGGTGGCTAGATATATCATGACTGATCAGGAAAACCGCCCTCAATGCAAGCTAATTTACTTTTATTCATTTGATCCCAATCGCCTCTTCATCTGTCCGAGAAACCCTGAAACATAATACTTACGTAAGTATCTGTCAACCACATCTCTATATGGCTCCCCTCCTTATCTACATGCATATATCTGGATGTTACAATTACAAATATCTATAAAACATAATTCCTAAACTTAGAAACACCGTACTTTAGTTATCGTATTCCAATATATATTTTTCTCTGTTTCGAAATACTCTCGTGACATCTGTCAACATGACTTTGACAGATGTCAAAACGCGTGTCAATATTTGAACTTTTCAAGCAACTGAGTAAGGCAATGGACACGCAACGTACAGCCTACGCGATTACTAACCCAACAGGTGGGTCTGATCAAGTTACTGTAGCCGTCGACTAAATTAAATATATTAATGAGTATTGCAATTAATATCTGAGTATAATCGGATGCCTCGTGCTCATAACTACAGCTGTGCGTGCAAGATCTTGCTTGCAAACTTTGAAGTATTGCAGTCATTGATATTATTCTCAATGTTAAGTCTACCGTGTGCAAGATTATATGAAATTAAATGATCGATTGATTGTGGAATAAGTTTCAGATGAAATTATACAGTAAAGGCACCTGCTGGCCACCTGCTCTTATTGAGATAAGCAGAAGCATACAAACCTTAAATCCGTCCGCAAGCTTATCTAGCCTACGACAAGCATAGTGATGGAGACAGTACTTCAGTAGTCCAGTGAACATTACGAACTATTAAAAAAACTCCCGCCCGTCACCGTTACCGAAAACACTAGGAAGTGGTGACGGGCGGGCGTTTTTTTGGGGGACTGTCTTTATATAGAATTTAAGTTTGACGTTCAAAAAGTGCTGGCTCTCAGCCTAGCTTGAATAAATGACTTTTGATTTTGATTTATTGTCATTGTATTACAACTAGATATTCTTCAGAGGAGAAGAGGAGCTCGTGGCTAAAGTAGTAACAGCCGCACGGGTCGATCCATCGGGTTAAGCAAACTTGCCGGGGTTGGACCATCTTTACATACCGAGACTCCTCCGTGGCTCGGAAAGCACGTTCAGCCGTTGGTCCCGGCTGTCAATCATGGATTTTTGACAGTCGTTACGGGTCGTCAGAAGCCCGAAATTCTGACGAGTAGTCTTACCAAGGGGTATCGTATTACCCAGTAACTGGGTTGTGGAGGTCAGATAGGCAGTCGCTCCATGTAGAATACTGGTATTCTGCGGCATCCGATTAGACTGGAAGGGACCCCAAGATAGTTGGGAAAAAGGCTAGGCAGACATTCTTCAAAGGTATAGGCAGGAAGAATATTAGCTGCATTCTGCCAGTTATGATTATTAAGTCTGATGTAAAATAAGGACATCCTAGATCCTATGGACGTCCTCCGTGCTGCTACAAAGACATTTTTAATGGAAAAGTCCAGTACCTAGCACGACCCGGATTAGCCTGATTTTAATAGTTTCGATTAGTCTGGATACAAGATAATTACGTGTATTTTATGCCGGACTAGATTCTGCCAGCGGCTTCGCTGCAGAACTTAGTACTTGCCTGTTATAAATTTTCAACCCTCACTTAAACCCCTTAGGGGTGAATTTAGAAAAACTCCTCCCTGCTGCCGGAGACTGTGTTCCCTGATAGCTACAACCTGGGAGTCTTTAAGTCAAGAGTGAATAGGTTACTTCTAGGCAAGCGTGCTCCATCTTCGACCACATCATCGCTTACCATCAGGTGAGGTAGTGGGCAAATGCGTGCCTATCTACAATATTAAAAAAAACCTTTCTTAGTGGATACCTTCTCTACACAAAGAAGAATAGAATATAATAGAATAGAAAACGTTTATTCGACATTGACACAACACAACAGCAACAAACAAAAGGTACCAGGGCCTGCGGACGGCGAACAGTGGGTAGCTCGCCGTCCGATCAGCACCAGGCCCGTGAGTCGACGGCGCGTAGTGTTCCACGCGCGCCGAACAAGAGATTAGTGTCAGCCACCACTGACGGGGCCCATCGTGACCGGTGCCTGCATGCCTAGAGGTAGTGGATAAATTCTCAATATGAGTAACCGTACCCCTGGGCACTTCGGCAGGGAAGGAACAGGGGTGGGTTTTAGTCTGCAAGAGTCTGACACAGGGAGGGTATCTCCACCCAGAGCGGCAGATGTCATTGGATAATTTCCCACCCCGCAAAAAAAAAACAAACAAAAGGTAAATAAAAGAATAGTAGGTAGTACACAAAGATACAATCAACTTGTGCTGAGTGTGCCCATACCGAAAGGATTACCATCTCAGCATTTGCTGGGCGTTGGACACCCAGCGCTGGTTTTCAGTTGGCGCCCCGCAGTGACGCACGGACGAGTGTAAATAAAATATTATATACTGAATTAAATTTCAATAATTATGTACATAAGTAATAATGTAATTAAAATACGTAAATAAATAGTGTAAAGACACCCCCAAAACCAAATTACATGTCCCTAGGACCAGCGGTTTAGGCTGTGTGCGTTGATAATTATATCAGTCAGTCAGTCAGGACATCGGTGATGAGTTCAATTGTTTCTTCCCATCTCAAAAATGCTCAACGCGCCTAAAGAAGTTTTCACTTCAATCCGCTACGCGATGCGCTACGAGTGCTACAACTCGTAGCGGGTCGGTGTCGTGCAAGTTCGATAGTTTTTTCCCATTTCAAAAATGCCCAACGCGCCTCTAAATAAGTTTCCACTTCAAAATAACATCTCAGTCACAGAGTACATTTTATACATACGGACAATCTCAGTATCGTTTTGAGCCTGACGAGAACACCACGCTACCGTACCGTACGAACGGTACGAAGCAGCGACTCACCGAGTGGCCGGGATTGTCATAAAGTACCATCGTAACAGCGGTACACGGCGCAGTAGCTCGCTATTAGCATGAGAAATTACAAGGTGCATGATACAATATGCGCGGGCGACGGTAGCGTTTGCAAATTAAGGTTGACTTCCTTTCACAATGAAATGTTAATAAAGTATTTATTAGTATACTAGCGATTCGCCCCAGCTTCGCTCGGTTACAAATTATACACGTAAACCTTATTCGTGAATCACTCTGTATATTGGTGAAAGTCGCATGAAGATCCATTTAGTAGTTTTTGAGTTTATCGCGTACAGACGCGGCGGGGGACTTTGTTTTATAATATGTAGTGATGCTTTATGCGACTTATTTAGATAGGTTTACGTTGTACATGATCCTACCCTCGAATGTGATCTCTCTCTATCACTCAAAGGTTTGCTGGGAGAAAACTCAACGTTGAGTTAAGCTCGCATTTATTCATGATTTGTTGTGTGATGACAGTGTTCTATATTATTTGTAGTGTACCAAAGAAGTTAAAGGGTTTTATATACGAGGAAGTTTGAAGGGACTTAATTTCAATATAATGACTAGAGATTGAAGTGTTTAAAACCATTGTTAGATGAGACATTGTTAAAAAGAGAGAGAAAGAGGAGGATAGAAATAGGTTGGCTTAGACCTTCAAAACTTTTTGGCAAGATGTGGAAGAAAACTTAGAAAGTTAGAGATGAATATAGCATGTTGTGAATATCAGCTAGTTTTTATTATTACTTTATTGTAGATCTCATAATAACACAGGACAAACATTAACAAAACAAGTGTACCATAGACGGTCTTATCGGACAGGGCATCTCTTACAGACAACCTTTGGATGGATTGAACGAAAGGAGATAGAATTTTTCTTTCCTTCTTTTTTTCTTTGATTAAAGAGTATCGAGTATAATAACATTGTAGGTACTTAATATGATCCTTTTAAGTTATCACCTTAGCTTTGGGCACGCCACAATTGCGGCGCCTCTCCAGCCACTCCTCAAAGAGGGGCCCCTCTTTGAGGAGTGGCTGGAGAGGCGACTCGGCATCCTCACCTGACGCAGGTCTTCACCGGACACGACTGTTTCGGGAGGTTTCTGTGTCGGCTAAGGCGTGTCACCACTGTGCGGATCGCCCATAGAACACAGTAGAGCATACGGTGGAGGTCTGCCCCGCTTGGGCGGAGCACCGCCGTGTCCTCGTGGAGGCGATCGGCGGCAGTGACCTCTCGCGCCCGGCCCTGATCCAGGTCATGGTACGGAGCGAGAGGGAATGGGAAGCAGTCGCCTCCATCTTCAAAGCAGTAATGTTCGCGAAGGAGGAGGTGGAACAGGTGAGGTAGACTCAATAGAGTCACCCTCACACCCTCAGCAGCAGCCGCCGCAGGAGACGCCCCTGGCGTCAGGGGTCGCAAGCCGATCTCCGGCCACAGTAGGCGCGGGCCTGCGGACGGCGAGTAATGGGTAAATGGTAAAAATAAAAAAAAAAAGCAATACCTGACGGAGCCCGAAATGGCCGATGCTTGCATGAGGTCGTGGATAAATTCGAAGTAGAGTTACCGCAGTCCTAGCACTCAGGCAACTGAAGGAACAGGGGTGGTTAGTCAGTAAAAGTCTGACACGACCTCCCGCTCCACCCAGAACGGGAGAAGGCATTGGATGACGTCCCGCCCCCACAAAACATAAAAAGGTCTCACCTTAGCCTATAAATCCTATACTGGGCATGCGTCCCAAGATTTGCGAATATTTTTTCCTTCTTCCAATGAATTGTTTCATCATCAGCCTTTTAATGACCCCACTGCTGGGGAACAAGCCTCCTCTCTGTGAGACGGTGTGGGCCGTAATCCACCACGCGAGACCAATGCGAATTGGTGGATGTCACATGTCTTCGTATTTTTGGTTGTAGGACATGCCGGTTTCCTCACGATGTTTTCCTTCACCGTTTTGAGAGCAGTGGTGATGAAATAATTTACACTAAGTAAAGCGCCTGCCTGGGTTTGAACTCACGACCTACAACTTGTAAGTCGCGGCCGTTACCACTGGGCCACCACTGCTCAATGAATTGGTTACTGTCGACAAATACACAAGCGTTTGTTGTAAATCCTACAGAGGCAATCCACCCAAATTCATAACAAATCCCTATCATTACAACGAAATTGGCATCCTTCTCTCAAACTCCGGCAACCGGCCATAAACAGCAACTCCTATCCGCCATCTTTAATTCCGCTGCTGTCCGTACTAGTAGGGCAGGGCCCCACTGCCCGCTTGAGAGTTACTGGCAGACCGCATTCGACAATTAAAAGTAAGAGCCACCCGCAGACACAGCCGCGGGACACCCATGATGGATGGCGCGGAAGACGCTCGTGCTTGTTATGTTCAGCTGTGTGTAAAAATGTTAGCGAAATTACTAATGTCATGTCTCGGAGCAAACGTGTTCCGGCTTGAAGTCTTTGTTAAGGTGAAAGCTCCAGGGTAGCCCGCAAAATTCAAATTTTCTTACGTTTTCTCTCTCAGTTGGAATTGATAAATAAAATAAAATAAAAAATGTTTATTTATCTCCACAAATTACACATTATATACGAGGACAATCTTAAAGTTAAATATACAGGTTGACAGTTACGTAAATGTAATTTGTAGGAGATCTGGAGTCTAAACTAAGCCTAGGCCTGTACTATAGAACTTCAGGCCCCCCATCACATAATATTGTATGCAAATTATAAGTCAGCGAGATGTGGTGTATGTATGTGTGTTTGTGTGTGTGTGTGTGTGTGTGAATGTTTCAAATTTTAATGATTACAGTTCTGTAAATACGTATTTGCTATGGCCGCGAATCGTATTTTGACCAACATACAACTTTATACTGACCTGCAAATTGCAAAAAACGCAAGAAAATTTGAATTTCATTTTGTATCAAGTTGTATCAAGTTGTATCAAGTTGTATCAAGTTGTATCAAGTTGTATCAAGTTGTATCAAGTTGTATCAAGTTGTATCAAGTTGTATCAAGTTGTATCAAGTTGTATCAAGTAGTATCAAGTTGTATCAAGTTGTATCAAGTTGTATCAAAATTTATCAAGTTGTATCAAGTTGTATCAATTTGTAAGTTGTATCAAGTCAATTTGTATCAAGCAGCTCGTAAAGAGGAGGAGTCATGTCAGGCACCTGTCAAAATCAGAATTTATTTAGTAACTTTTTACACGACTGGCCATAAAAAGGAGAGTTATGTTTTCAGGGTTCATATATGTATATGTTTGTGAGTTTCTTTATTCCAGCATAACTTCTAAACGGCATAACCGATATAATGGGGTAGCCATGGTTCATGAAAAAAAGAGGAGATATTTTTTTTTCTCAAAATAATTTGACTACGTGTATTATCATCGTCTAGAGCTTGCTTAGTACATAAAAAATATATATAACAGTAGTATTAAATATACATTCGTTCACTAATAACATAACAAAATAGTTTCGCGTTATTATTTGCGTGTAATTCACTTTTTGGCAAGGCAGGCGTGTTATTGTTTTTTTTTAATGATAATATAGCTTGTTAGGGTAGCGTACGGGAAGGGTACCTACCCAACGGAACCCTGTTACTAAACCTCTGCTATCCCCCTGTCTGTTTGTCAGCGGGCTGTATCTCATGAACCGTAATAAATAGACAGTTGATATTTTTCTACTACTGCTGGCAATAGGCCTCTCTTAAGTGTTTTAATTACCAGTTCTGGTGCGTCATCCTGTGGGAGCCCTTGCAACGCTGCCTTTTCGGCTCCATCAACCATCTTTTTGGCGAGCAATGTACACTGCCACTTAAGTTTGGCGATTTTTCAGACTATGTCGGTAACCTTGGTTCTCCTGCGGATATCTTTATTCTGATTCTATCACGCAAGGAAACGCCGAGCATAGTCCTCTCCATTGCTCTTTGGGTAACTTTAAGCCTTCTGATGAGGCCCACGGCGAGATACCAACCACCAATATAATATACAAGCGGCTATGAAAACTGGGGAGCAGAACTAATTGGGCATTACAAAAAAAATCGTCACTGAGAACGTTACACTTTTTTTCCACGACGCACGATTCGCCGTCAGAATGATTCACTTTTCAGTGGTTCGCGGATAAGTCTTTTCACAGACTTGAAAATTATTGTTGGTGAGTGAGACGTCAAAAAATCTGGCACCCAACCCGGCTGAAACGATGACTGTGACTTGACAGTTAGCATCATCATTTCAGCCGGTCCTGTACTTCTGGCATCCAGCAGTCTTGTGGTCCTCATCAGGCAGTGTTTTACTGTTTCTGGCCCAGAAAGGTACCTTTTTTTTTTTTTTTTGAGGTTGTAATATCATCAGTGACTTCTCCCGCTCTGGAGCGGGAGGGCGTATCAGACTCTTACTGACTAAAACTCACCCGAGTTCCTTCAGTTGCCTGTACCAGAGCCGTGGTGACTCTTCTAAACACCGCGACCCGTGCTGGGCCCAGAAAGGTACCTAAATGGTAAATTTTGGTCCGGGCTGCTAATTATTAATACCGGGGTTCCTCAGGGGTCGGTGCTCTCGGCAACATTGTTCTTGCTGCATAATGATCTACTTAAAACCGCTACCTTTGGGTATGCAGACGACAGTACTGTTGCTGAGAGATACGTATCCAACGCATGAGCTAGCATGAGCTAGTGGGTCGCAGATCCGGTCTCTCCAAGAGGCTATGGTTGAGCGCTTGAACTTGTCCTTACAGGCCTTGTCTCTGAATGGGGCGATGCCAATCTGGTCAGGTTCAATGCTGCCCAAGCGTGTCTTTTCTCCGCTAAAAGGAGCCAATTCCACCCGTGTTGGGAATCTTAGTAACAGCTGCTCAAACTTTGTCAAGCACAAGTTCAGTCGTGTATGGAGTACTGCAGTTATCTTTGGGACGGAACTGCCAGAGACCAGCTTGATGCCCTAGAGGCAATTGAGAAGCGCGCCAAGAGGATCATCGGCGATGATAAGCTCGTCGAGTCAAAGCTCCAAAGTCTTGAGCATCGACGCCGAGTTGCTAGCCTATCGGTTTTCTGTCGGTTGCAGTTTGGGGATTGTGCGTCGGAATTGCATAGTCTAATTCCCCCAAGCCCGCTCCAACATCGGACAACAAGACGTACGGCGATGCGCCACCGATACATGGTGAACATCCCACCCACACGCATAAAACGTTTCGGGAACACATTCATTGTGCGTACAGCTAGAGAGTGGAATTCCCTGCCACAGTCTGTGCTTCCTGATAGCTACAACCTGGGAGTCTTTAAGTCGAGAGTGAATAGGTTACTTCTAGGCAAGTGTGCTCCATCTTCGACCACATCATCGTTTACCATCAGGTGAGAACGTGGCCTATCATTGATAATAATTTAAAAAAAACTTCCTCGGATGAACTCTTTCAGTTTGTACTATTTCTTTCAAGCCTACATCGAACTACAGCCTTCGCCACTCATCACATACCCTTTTCTCACAAAAAGCTTTCTCAAATCATTACCTACGTAAATAAAAAAAAAACCTCATAAAACACACCACTTTCCTGTAATTGGCTGTAATTTCCTCGGAAATTTGAAACGACCAATCAGCGACGAGCAAGTTAGTTTTTGTTTACGGTAATCAAGGGTGCATGTTTATACCAAGACATTAATTTAAATGCGTTCATTTTATATGGTTTTCGACTTTAGTGTGCTGTGATAAGGTGTTTTATTATGTGTTTAATTTGTTTTTAGCAGCACAGTCGCCATTTTGTTAAACTTTTTCAAAATAACCGATGTTGGTATTGCATGTTTCTTATCTCTGTGTATCTTTGCAAAGCTCGCCATGTTACCTACATTATTTTTAACGTATGAACCATTTACAATATTTCGATAACAGCAAGCACCTGCTTATCTGTGACGTGAAATTATTACCGGGTGTGTTCTGATTAGGAACTCATTAACCAATAAATTATTATGTGATGAAGTAGCGCGTTGTTGTCGTTATAAACGGTTCGCTTGTAGGAAGGTATTTTTAATGGTTAATTATGACTTATTATTATAAATATTATTTTCTTACAAACACGATATAGTTAGGTAATCCGTTGGCTTATAAATTATAGACTCACTAACCGACCCGGCAAACGTTGTTCTGTTCTCAATTAAAAATGGGGGGTGGGGGTGAGAGGGTGAAAAATACTTTACGACCTATTCTCATACCTACCAAATAAATAAAAAAACAAAATCGGTCGAGAGGTTTCGGAGTAGTGAAATTGTGGTTGCACTCCTCCGAAACGGCTTCATCATGACTCGATTTTTATATTTTAGATTTTTATCTAAGTTTGTATTTTTTATGGAGAGGACACAAAGAGAGCTGGAAAGATATGGGGCAGGCCTTTGCTCAGTAGTGTGATAAGGAGGCTGATAAAAAAAACACTGGCAAAGTGCATGTCGAATTTCGCACATTAAGGGTCCCGTACCAAATATTGGTATTTGTTAGTAAAGTAGGTACAGCTTGTCAAAAAAGAGTCTGACACGGTGTCAGTTGCAACTAAAAATGAAACTGGACATTGAAGCCTTCCATGGTGTTTGCGTAGCGTCCGAGGGACTGGACCACCCACTTGGGATTGAAATCATATCCCCAAAAATAACAAGTATCAACAACTGTTGAGTCGTAGGGTTCCGGGTTTCCACAGATGCGATACTAGCGACCTCATTTATTCTAAACTCTTTTTTGCCGAGCTGTACATACGTATTAATAAAAATTATCACTAAATTTCAAGTTCATAGGTCAATGGGAAGTTGAAAATTTCATCGTAAAAAAAATTGTGACAGACGACGGACGGACAGACAGACATACAGACGGACACTTGAGTGACAACAATAGGGCTCCGTTTGGACCCTACGGGTACGGAAATGTATAGGTACCTATTTTAATAAAAGTAGCGCATTAGTTCATAACTTAGGAGGGGAAGTGGAGGCCCACTACCTACTTAGTTTACCTGCTTACCAACCATGTCTATCTCACTTTCAATATGATACGTAGGTACTCAAGTGTTTCGGAAAAGCTTGCTGCTATTTTCCACGGCGCAAGTCAACTTGTGCGAATTAAATGAAATGAATGAATGTACTTCGGAGAGTGTGCCCAAGAACTCCACGACCTCATCCCACCGGCCCCTTCTACCATCGGACATCTAGACGCACTGCAAGTTACCATCCCTACCTTGTTGCTATTCCACGAATTCGCACTAAGCATTTCCGAACGTCTTTCATAATGCGCACAGCAAAGGAGTGGAACTCTCTACCTGCGTCTGTATTTCCGAATGCATACAACCCTAATCTCTTCAAAGTTAGAGTGAACAGGCTTCTTCTGGGTAAGCTCGCTCCATAGTCGGCTTTGTCTCTGTCACCTCAGACCTAGACTAGAGCAAACACATCTAAAAAAAAAAAGTATTTTATTATTGGACAAGGCAAGCCATCCGGTCGATAAAAACTTGACAGCTTTGAAGTTCAATGATGGCAAAACATGCAGACCAAACGTTGAAGTGTAAAATAACATCATGAAAAATATTTAATTAATAGGTAAACCACCTGCTTGTTTGTTTATTATTTCTACACAATTAACCTTTTCAAATTATAGATAGGAAGACAACTATTAGTTTTAATTAACATTAAAAATGTCATTAAAATCTACTTAAGAATTAAATCAAGATAACATGTGTTTTTATTAAGGGTCTACTACTGGCCAAGTGGCGCCCTCATTGAATAAAAAATCGTAGCATAGCCTAGTAAATAAATATTAAAGAATCTTACTGACTAAAACCCACCCCTGTTCCTTCCCTGCCTGAGTGCCTAGGGGCGCGGTAACTCTGTTTTGAATTTATCCCCGACCCCTGGGCAGGCATCGGCCATGACAAGCCCCATCATTATTTGTTGACACCTCTTCGAGGCGCGCGTGGAACACTACGCGCCGTCGACTCTCGGGCCTGGTGCTGATCGGACGGCGAGCTACACATTACTCGCTGTCCACAGGCACGGGTACAGAAAGAAATAAAATATGTTTATTTACGTTATTTCAGGAGTTAAATATTTATTTCTGTCCGTCTGTCACAGCCAATTTGCTCCGAATCTGCTGGACCGAAAGGGTTGTAATTTGGTAAACACATGAATATCTGTGACCCAAATACGGAAGTGTACCCTAAATAAATTAATTTGGAATATGGGGGTCACTTTTTTGGTGAAAATTGGAAAATTAAAAATCAAAGTTTTTCAAACTGTGTCGTGCGACATATCAAATGAAAGGGCACATTGTGCGGGTCTTGAATATATTTTTTTCATAATCTTAATATATATAATTTTGAAGTTATTTAAGAAAATAGGTGAAAAATGACAATGTCAATTGTGTATTTTTTATTAACATTGTTCTCACATAATAGAAGCAACAAGATGTATGTAACCAGGATTTGTAATACATAACATGGTTTAAAAGAGTGGAGTTTCTTGAACGTTCTTCTCCATAGATATCTACGCTGTGGAATGTGCAATAAATTAACTTCATGTTTCTGATTAGCCGACTTGACAATTCAAGTGCCTTTTTTGTGGGGGTGGGAAATCATCCAATGACTTCTCCCGCTCTGGGTGGAGCAGGAGGGCGAGTCAGACTTTTACTGACTAAAACCCACCCCTGTTCCTTCAGTTGCCTGAGTGCCAAGGGCCGCGGGAACTCTATTTTGAATTTATCCACGACCCCAGGCAGCATTTAAAAGTGCCTGTAAATGGTTTATTTGAAATAAGTGCTTTGAGTTTGAGAATTCCCAACCATAGCATATCCTTAAAGACAGAATCAACAGTGGCAAACCCCAGAAAAGCGCCGAATCAAAGAAGCTCGACGAGTTTCGGAGAAACATTTCAACTGTCTTGGATTCTTGGAGAACATAAACCGTAGCCAATGGTCCATGGCAAAATACATATAATATACCTTACCTACATATACAGGGTGTAAAAAGACAAATCACAGAGACGTTAACTACGCGTACTGTACGTCTAACAAAGTAGCTTTGCGCAAAAAATATTGCTGGGAAACGACTTTTATTTTTAGGTAAGTTTGAAATATTACTTGAAAATTGCAAAAAACGTAAGAATTCATTCTTTGGATTATTTTTTTCCACTAGACCATATCTAGTGGAAAAAAATGATCCAAAGAATGGGTAGAATATGAGGCTTTCGGCTTCGGAAACTGTCTGTTTTCACCCGATAAAGTTTTAATTTAAAACTAGTATCTGCCAGCGGTTTCCTCCGCTTTGAATTCAACCCTCAACCTTTCAACCCTCACATTAACCCAATGACTATAAAATTCTCTTTGCTTTAAGGTAAAAGCGCCAGGGTAGCCCGCGAAATTCAAATTTTCTTACGTCTTTTGCAATTTGCAGGTCAGTACTTTTTTTTATTTTTTTGGAGGTGGGAAATCATCCAATGACTTCTCCTGCTCTGGGTGGAGCGGGACTCTTACTGACTAAAACCCACCCCTTTTCCTTCCCTTTCTAAGTGCCCGCACGGATCGCCCCGAGGACACGGTGGAGCATACGGTGGAGGTCTGCCCTGCTTGGGCGGAGCAACGCCGTGTCCTCGTGGATGCGATAGGCGGCAGCGACCTTTCGCGCCCTGCCCTGGTTCAGGCCATGGTACGGAGCGAGAGGGAATGGGAAGCCGTCTCCTCCTTCTGCGAAGCAGTAATGCTCGCGAAGGCGGAGGCGGGACGCGTGAGAGAGCACCAACAACGGAGTCGCCCTCACGCCCTCAGCAGCAGCCGCCTCAGGAGACGCCGGGGACTTCCGGCGCCGCGAGACGATCTCCGGCCACCGTAGACCCGGGCCTGCGGACGGCGAGTAGTGGGTAACTCGCCGTCCGATCAGCACCAGGCCCGAGAGTCGACGGCGCGTAGTGTTCCACGCGCGCCTCAAAGAGTTGTCAGCAAGAGACGGGGCCCGTCATGGCCGATGCCTGCCCGGGGGTTGAGGATAAATTCGAAACAGAGTTACCTCGCCCCTGGGCACTCAAAGGCAGGAAGGAACAGGGGTGGGTTTTAGTCAGTAAGAGTCTGACACGCCCTCCCGCTCCGCCCAGAGCGGGAGAAGTCATAGGATGATTTCCCACCCCACAAAAAAAAAAAAAAAAAAAAAGGGGAGCGGTAACTCATTTTCAGGATTTATCCGCTACCCCTAGGCATGCAGGCACCGGCCACGATGGGCCCCGTCAGTGGTAGCTGACAACATCTCTTGTTCGGCGCGCGTGGAACACTACGCGCCGTCGACACATGGGCTTGGTGCCGATCGGACGGCGAGCTACCCACTGCTCGCGTCCGCAGGCCCGGGTCTACGGTGGCCGGAGATCGTCTCGCGACGTCCTATGCCCAGTACGCCCAGTACCTCTCCTGCGGTGGTAGCGGCTGGGGCCGTGAAGGCCACTCCGGTGAGCTTTCCTCACGCGTCCCGCCTCCGCCTTCACGAGCATTACTGTTTCGCAGAAGGCGGAGACTGCCTCCCATTCCCTCTCGCTCCGTACCATGGTCTGAACCAGAGCCGGGCACGACAGGTTGCCGCTACCTATCGCATCCACTGGAGCTTTCACCTTAACCCCTTATGAGATGAAATTCCAAAAGACCGTTCTTTGTGCACACTTCGAACATTTGTGCAAAATGTCATGCTTCTAGACCCTGGGGTTTCAGATATGCGTTGATCGATCAGTCAGTCAGTGACTCAGTCAGCCAGTCAGTTTCTTACTTTTTATACGTCGTGGCCAGATCTTAGAATTAAACACTTCATGATGTAATCGACCATATATCATGAAATGGTTGCATTTCATGATAATTATAGTTCAGTGCCCGCTGGCCACAAATCATGATATGAGCCAAATCAATGAACACTGTGGCGTTTAACGATATGATCCTAATGTTTGACCATATCATGAAATAATCGTGCTTAGCGATAGCTACTTCATGATAATATGGTCAAACATTAGTGATCATATCATAATATACTTAGTTACAATAACCACCGTTAAGAGGCGAACTATTTAAGCAATTTACAACGAGTTCAGGTACTCAACTATATAGACCATAGACGATCTGAATCGAGAGACATAATTCAGTGAAAAGTTTGACAGCTGACCCTAATATTGACCTAACAGTTTGAATAGTTGTGAATGGATAGGATAATAAAGAAAAATGTGGTTTTCACGGTTTTCGGTGCAATTTTTCCAATTTTTCTCTACATTAGAACCTTCCCGAGACTTCAACGAATAGTTTTTAATAAAAGTTCATCGAAATTGGTCCAACCGTTCTCGAGTTTTACGCTTTTAGCAACACATTTAGCCATTAATTTTTATTAGGGTTCCGTAGCCGAAGGGCCGACACGTCTCTGTCACACAGGTTTTTCAGCGAAACGGTTAGAGCTGCAGTCTTGAAATTTACACAGTTTATGCATCATTCCGTTATCTGTCACCATTAGATTGGGTGACAGAACCCAAAGCCATACAAATAGTCAAAAATATATTTGGTACGGAACCCTAAAAGTGCGAACTCCGACACGCACTTGGCCGGTTTCTAACAAATTATGGAACAGAATTTATAACATTTTATTGTTTTCACAGGAAGACTTAAAAAATAATGCAGAAAAACCGAAAACGTGGCGAAGAAGCCGCAAGCGTACTCGATTCTTCTTCGATCGATTATTATAGTCTAGGTATTCTACTCAATAATTCCGTTATCTGTCACCATTAGATTGGGTGACAGATGACGGAATTCATCGACGTTATCCATCACCTCAAAAATATTCATAAACACAACCAAACTGCCGATACACACAAAACTATGTTTCAAACAACGCACTAATGTATTATTCATTATGTACAGATTTATTTCTATTTAATAGCCACCCGTGTTCGAAGTTTTGGTAAAAAGTTGGCGAGATAATAGCGGGGCGTGGCCGCGCGCCTACTGGCGTGCGCGGCCGTAAATTGAACGGGCCCGTTCCAATTTTATAATTATGTTCCAAAAACTAAATTGTATGGGTTTCTTTAGGTAGTGGCCAGGTATTATTTAATTTTGCAAGTAAGGTTCTTTAGTTTGGTTATTAGAAGGACAGTACTTTTTGCAGTCTATTTGTTTCGTCACTATTAGACGGGTGAAGCAGGATCGATTTTTTCAAACAACGCCCGCGACTCGGATAGCACGAATTCGCAGGATTTTTTTTTAGAAGTTTCAAATTCAAACTGAAACAATAGAGAGGGTTTGCTGATCTAGGTGGGTAGGAAAAAATTGTATTTAATAATTCCATAGAGAAATGAAATCAGACGAGACGTTTAATTTTGCACAGTTTCAGTTTTCGCATAATTTTTAGTTAAAATAGGTTTAAAAAAAGTCTCCTACAATACAGTATTCCCATAATAATTACAAAACGAGCTACGCACTCGATTATACGTCGATAAATTCTTACATTTTACAACAACGATAAAATCCGATATAAGTATGTTGCGCGGGTGAACGCCGCATGGGGCCGAGTATCGTACAAGCGATTACCTGGCCCTACAAAAATAATATTAGTATCTAGCTTTCATTAAGATATCCGAACGTTTTCCATAGATAGGTAGTATTTTTTTTTAATTCTTGAAAATTAGCTTGTCTAGTGCCGGAAAAGAGCCCACAGGAAGAACCTATATTACTAAAGTTCTTCCTGTGGGTTTTTTCCTATAAGTAGGGCCTATGGCGAAGCTCCATTAACATTGAAGGCAAGAAGAAAAGATAGAGTAACTTGTAGTTACTGTCTTTTCTTCAATTTAATTGACAAAAAATTATCTACTCTACTATGAAACACATTTTTTTTTTAAATTATTCACAATCTCAAGAAAAAAACAACGATACCATAGATTAAGGGTTTCTTTTAATAACAGAATAAAACGTTGCTATCTCCATTTTCTGTTCACATGTGTTGGAGCAGTGTAATTATAACAAAACCGGCGATTAAACCCTTAACATAATCATAGTGTGCACTTTTTTAATTACGGCAACACTGAGTTCGCTTTTTGAATTTGAATTTCGAATCGGAGTTCTTACTCCGGGTAACCTATTTTTATGTTTTAATAATTGCTGTTTTTAGAGTAAAAGTTTTAATTTAGGGATTGATGAAATCCTTTCAATTTTGATAATTATAATTTAGGGATGGAAGAAAGAGTATCAGCTGCTCATGATAAAATAAGTTATCTAAAGAGCTAAATGAGCATATTTTTTCCGGTTGGGATTTCCACAAAAAGTATGTTGAACCAGAAATAAATTCTATAATTATTAATTATGCAAAGCTAAACTTCAATAAACTCGACCTAGGGGAGTCTGGTAAAAATGAGTAGAAAGTAGTTAGGTAGGTACTCCTAGAATAAAACAAAATAAATAAATCACTTTATTTTCAGGCTACTTTGGCCTATAGATTATAGTCGGTGTTTGTATTTTATTTCTTCGTTGTTTAATTAACACGACTGCCGAAATTAAAGTTATTTTTTAATTTTTAGTATATTTTCGTTTTTGGAAGTCGGTTGTTTTTTTTTGTAATAAAGTTTTGACTTTTTATTGTTATACCCCAGAACTAAAACCCCAATAACATAGGACGTGGAATTTAAATATACTCGTAATTGGAGAAAACCAAAACGTCATATATGTACTTAGGTATACGTTTTTTTTTATTTTATTATCCCCGAAGGGCAGGCGAAAGTCTTTTGACCATATTGCCCCTAGTCTTACGTAGTGCATTTATACTTTTTTCCATTAGAATGCAGATGTACCTAACACATTCTAATGTTTTTTGCAGTATTTGGCAAAAAATGTGTCGAGTCAGCCTTCTCGGCAAACTTCGCTGAGGTAGTCAATACTACAATAAAATTGTCAGCTCCATTTTCCCGAGATCACGCCTGTTTCAATGATTCCACATATTGTCCATTTGCGTTGACACTTGAGACACAAAACTACACCAATTTTACATCACAATATCCACTAGGAATCAATAAACGAATAATTAAAACAGCCACTGAACTGAATTTTAAGAAGTTAAATGAATTTAAAGAATTTTGAAAACCGGTCCACAACTGACATACATACAGTCGAACATAGAACCTCCTCGTTTTTCGAAGTCGGTTAAAAATTATAACAAATTTGTAAAATACATATCATTTATCGAAAACAAAAAAAAAGCACTGGCAGAGATGTAGGTATATAGCCAAAGTTATCGTGTTATTTTTTAAACCTGCAATAAAAATATTATTTTTACCGTCAAACAGACAGATGCACACTCATTCAATACGTCTTTATGCTTAGTTATTATTTACGATGTGTCGACTCGCTCGTAATTACAAATGTCGTTACAGTTTAATTACAGCGAGGAGGTTATAATTGTCAGTTTGCCGCCATAAATTAAAATTGCATTTATTATTGAAATGAATCGGAACTGCTTGACCTTTTGAAGATATTACGTTAAAGTACAACTGTTTTATGGTTAACTTGATAGCTACAGCTTAGGGGTTTTTAAGACAAAAGTGAATAGGTTACTTCTAGGCAAGCGTGCTGCATCGTCGTCGATCAAACGCAAGCGTCAATAATAATAAAAAATAGAACCGACTTCCATTGCAATAGGGAATATGCATGAAAAAAATATTTGTTATCTAACCTGTTTATCGATGAATATACTAAAATAGAGTACGAACAGTAAAAGCAGAATCAAAATTGATCAAAAATTAAACGAGATATAACAATTTTATACAAATATATCTGTCCCTGTATGTCAGTTGTATGGGCGTTATGTCCTTTGACGTCAAAGAACACGTCGGACTTCTCTTTCTAATTATCAACTTTAAAGCTTTAAAACTTCGTCGCTGATGATGTTATTTTGAAAATTCCTTCATATTTGTTCACTATAGTTAATAAGTCTTCAATTGAACAAATAAAAAAATGTCGTGCATATTCCTTATTGTGTTAACAATACATAGACAGACGATCGCAGTAATCGCGAGTCATTTGCTGTTAGCTATTGAAGAGTTTCACTGTCTAACGATCTTCATCAGATCCTAATGTTTTATTTACTAAAACGTTCCTTGAAAAATATAATTATGCATATCAATAACAAAAACCCCATCCAAATCGGATCAGTAGTTTTCGAGAAAATCGCGAACAAACAAACATAACCCCTTAATGTACGAAATCCAACAGGCATTTGGCCAGTGTTTTAATGACTTCAAAAAATCTGTGAATTTAGCCTATTGTGTTCAAATAATCGTGGATGAATACCTAATAATGATTATGAATTACTAGCGACCCGCCCCAGCTTCGCACGGGTGCGAATTATATACTTACAAAAACCTTCCTAGTTTTTTTTTGTTTTTTTTTTGTGCCTTTGGACATCTCTATCTCCCGCTGCAGGCAGGAGCGAGAGGGCGTGTCAGACTCTTACTGACTAAAACCCACCCCTGTTCCTTCCCTGCTCTGTTTCGAATTAATCCACAACCCCTGGGCGTTTATAACACTATTTGTCTTACTGGAAACAGCGTGGTTTAGGAGTCAGCGGTGAAACAGAAAACGCGAAAAGGGACTTTGTTTTATACTATGTAGCGAAAGAGATATCTACCTCACGATCAAGGGGTTAAAAAAAACTGGCCAAGTGCGTATCGGATTTCGCACATTAAGGGTTCCGTACTAAATATTGATATTTATTAGTAAAGTATACGTAATAATAAACTTTATCACTAAATTTCAAGTTCATAGGTCAATGGGAAGTTAAAAAATTCTTCGTAACAAAGTTTTGTGACAGACGACGGACGGACAGACAGACAGACGGATACGTGAGTGACACCAATAGGGCTCCGTTTGGACCCTTTGGGTAGGGAACCCTTAAAAAACGATGTCGACTCAGACTGTGCCTACCCAACCTAAAATAAGGAACTAGGAAATAGTTGTTTATGAGCCACGAACACACAATTTACTAATAGTGTAAACTCTTTTCTCCATTATTTTGATTTATTTTAATAAGCACAAGGAAATCACTGGCCGTTACTTCGGAGCGTCAATTTAAAAAAAAATTGCGTCAGTTTTTCGAAATGTCAGCGGAAGTGACATGCGACCTCCATAATGGGCGCTGCGTGCGCGGGAAACGATCCCGTTCGGATACACGCTGAAATGATTCGCGCTAATCGCTCGCTTGACATTTTAAAATGCGGGGGAAAATATTTCGTGTTGATTTATTTTTTTGATATTTTGTTGAGTTCGGTTTAGTTTTATATGTGTTTATTTGAGAGGGCTACTTATTAAATTCTTACTGAGTTTTTATGTTGAGTGTAGATCTTTGCCGGTTGTTATAGCAGGCAGTAAGGAGCCACCCGAGTCTGACACGCCCTCCCGCTCCTCCCAGAGCGGGAGAAGTCATTGGATGATTTCCCAGCCCAAAAAAAAAAGGCAGTAAGGAGCCCGAAAGCCTGACATATATTCTACCAAGGGATATCGTGTTACCGCCTGTAACCCAGTAGGCTACTGGGTTGTGGAGAACTCATAGGCAATCGCTCCAAATAAAATACTGACATTCAGCTGTTCATCCCGTTACACTGGATGTCGACCCCAACATATTTGGGAAGACGCTAAGCCAATAAAGAAGTATTTTATCGACAATCGACATCTAAGCATTTTCTCAAAAAAACTTACACACTAGCATCAAACAAAAATACAAGCACCTCAACAGTCACATTTATCCACAATTTAAATAACGACGATATTTTAGCGAAATGTCGTATAATCCCTTCAAAAAGTCCTTATAGTCTCGGAGTTGGCATCGCGGAGGTAACTTTAATCAGGCTCGCGGCGGGGCGCCTGCAATAACCGTGTCTTGTGAGCTCTTGTGGGCCTCGGACGATGGTTACACTTGATGTACCTACACCTAATGTGCGCGGTGCTGTATCGTTGTTTCATTTCATGTAATTAATACTCCTTCATTTCTTGCACACACTCCTTGACTATTCGTGAAATCGTGACGAAGATATTAAATTTCCAAACTCTTTGTTTTTCTCGTGACGTTTAGTCAAAGGTATTTAATTTCAAATCTATTGGCTGATTTTCTAAGTGTGTTTTTCGATTCTTAGTAGGCGTACATTTTAAACTGTCATTTACATTTAATTGCAAATCTGTCTCAATACGACTGATCTAGGATCCTGCATTTAATTTACACGATTCGTTACATGATTTTCGTGTGCCTATGGCTAGTCATAGGAGGTTTTAAAGTCGCATAACTTGATTGAACCTAGGGTTCATGTAGATACAGCTATTTTTTACAATTTATATAAGACATTTGTCAAGCCATATAGGACCAGCCGTTGTGACCTTTTTATGGGCCATCCAAGAACCAATCCTCAAAATCTAATGGAGTATAATTATGGTCTTGAGTCTCGCTCGGCTCATATCTAGGATCGTATGTGAATTCGTATTCGATCATTTTACTCGCCCGTCAGCGACCGTTAGGCCCGATCGTCCCGCAACATAAATTAAAACCTATTTAGGGACAGAGATTTGCCTCACAATTTTTTTTTTCGGGACAGCTGACATTATATTTTGTTTTTGACAATATTATAACCTATTCCCTATTCATATGTTCATTGTACTTCCGTGAGTTATTAGATTCTATAATGTTCTCATCAAAATTGCTTATAAATGTTCCTCACACATCTTTTAGTGTTAGCGAGAGATGTATCTGCTGTCTGCCGCAGATTTTGTTGCAAAAGAATATAAAATCAAAGGGAATTTTAAGATTTGAACGTAACGAAAAGCAGGGTCAATCTCAATATTTTCGGCGCAAAAGTACTACGACTCTGGCTGGGAGTTTTGAAAGGTTTATATAAATTAATTAGTATATTAGTAATCCAGTTTTAGGAGATAACTTTTGTAGATCCTGTAGAGGCTTGTACTTGAGGCGATGATGAGGAAACTTGGAAGATATTGAAACGCGGGTTTGTGTTAAATATTTTTCTATATTTATAATCCCTTTCACTAGAGAATCTCTTAGCCTCCTCTGCACGTCTCCTGCCACCGTAGATCCGGGCCTGCGGACGGCGAGCAGTGGGTAGCTCGCTGTCCGATCAGCACCAGGCCCGTGAGTCGACAGTCGTGTTCCACGCGCGCCTCAAAGAGATGATTGTCAGCCACCGCTGACGGGGCCTCCATGCCTAGGGGTAGCGGATAAATTCTTAACATGAGTTACCGCACCCCTGGGCACTCAGGCAGGGACGGAACAAGGGTGGGTTTTAGTCAGTAAGAGTCTGACACGCTCTCCCGCTCCACCCAGAGCAGGAGATGTCATGGGATGATTTCACAACCGCCAAAAAAAAAAAACCTCTGCGCGTAACGTCTGCCACAGATCAGAAGGTTGCGTGTTCAAATCACGTCGGGGTCATCAGTTTGGAGGTATTGGAACAGGGTGTAAGGTCCCGCAAACCTCCATTGAAAAGGGAGGTTCCTCCGACCAGACGGGTGTTGGTCTGTTGTATATGTTCAAATCGCAAGGAGAACTGTTTGTGCGATGCAGAATTTGTTGTTTAGTTCGTTTGTGACGTCATAGATGTCGCTACACGAGTGTTATTTAACCAAATAAGAAACTCTAGAACTCAAATTGCCGACCTTTGCCGACGTAGCTCAAAAATCTGTAGTAGCTGTGTGTAGTAGCTGGAGCCCTGACACAGCTAGACGGGATCGCGGTAGACGCGGGTAGACCGAGGAGAGGATGGCGGGTCGTCTTGGATGGCTTCCTGGCAAATTGACGTGAAGAAGCACAGCTAAGAGTGAAGTAGAAGGAATGGGAGGAGGCCTTAGCCCGGGAGTGTGACAGTTCAGGATAACAAAAAGAAAATAGTATCTAATAGGTACATCATGATATTGCCATAACGTTGTACGTAAGCCAATGCAAACTAATTGAGGTGGCATAACTAAAACGATCTCCAGAACAGCCCCCCCCCCCCCCTTTTGCTATTGCTGAGCTTAGGTACTGTTTATCTCAAAAAGATGCATGGCTCCCGTAAGATAGTCCGCCGGAAAAGACGAGTATAAAAGCTTGTCACTTCAGCTATTGAAAACCCGCAAGCAAGTGTAGCCTCCTTAACCACATAACTTTTCCATTATCATTTACGCTAACGCTTAGTACAAAATGTATGGCAATGACATTACCTGCGATAAGTCACGTGACAATTCTCTCCGCAGGTAATGTCATTGCCATACATTTTGTACGAAGCGTTAGCGTAAACGACAATAGAAAAGTTATTTGGCTAGGGGGGCTGGTCAGAATCATGTAAGGAGTGCTACTACTGCATTTTCAGAAATAGTCCAATACATTTACATCGTAATCCTTTAGAGAATGTCGAATGTACTGCAGTGGACTCGGCCTGGACCGCCAGGAGGAGATAGACTGGCGTGACGTCATCACCGAGGCGGAGCAGATCGTGGGCTACCCGACCTCGTTCCTCAACCTTCGGTGGCTGTTCAACGATGAGATCGCCAGCACTGCCATACATTTGAGGAAGCTGGTCAGTTTTTTTTAAATTATTGATTGGCGTTTGACTATACTGTCTCACCTGGGGGCTTAGACAAAGTAACAATTTAAAAACGATAACGAAGTTAGAAAAGACTAAAATGTATGAGATTGACATAAACCGCGCTAAGTCACGTGGTCAGTCGACATCGTTATCGCAAGTTGGTAGACAATGTTATAATTCGTAACGAAACCCTAAAGAAACGAATTGCTAACGTGTTTATCCCATACAAATGCGTAGACAAGCAGCGCTTTCAGAGTTCGCCTTCGCCTCGATCGTGATCGCCAAAAAAGATAACGATGGAACGCTAACGCTAGGAAATGTTTATCGATATCTCAGAGACGGATGACGAATTTAGATATCGTTTCGCTACGAAGCGATGTTACTTTGTCTACAGGCCCTGATGCTAAACGACGATTTAGCATTCTAGCCTAGAAGTAACCTATTCACTCTTGTTCCAACTATCGTGTCTGTGTAACTACGTGGAAAACCCACCACCTTATTAAAAAAACTACAGTGATGAGGAAAACGGTGTGAGACTCGAGTACAAAGGGTTCTGTATGATTTTTCTTGAATGTTGTTAGGTATATATAGCGGCAATAGAAATACTTACACACTGTGTGAAAATTTCTACTGTCTGCCTATTACAGTTCATGAGATACAGCCCGCTGACAGACAGACAGACGGACAGCGGAGGCTTAGTAATAGGTTTCCGTTAGATAAGCTCCAGGTACAGAACTCTTAAAATGGGAGTTGATATCTCTATTATGTACAAAATATGCTAAATCACTGACAGACAACGCACAGCCTAAAACGCTGGGTTTAGAACAAGTTTTTCGTTATGATAAAGTGAACATAAAGTGAACATTCTTTCCTTAAGGGCGTAAGAATAGGAGGTGAAAGTTTATGGAAGTTCGTCATGTTTACCGATGGGAGAACCCATCAGGCACACGGCTTGCACTTTATAAAAACCGTCGTTTGATACTAACGTACCTTTTTACCAGACTCCGCGACGCAAGGGATGGTAATGTGTTTATCAGCCTTACGTATGTACAGTTCTCGCCAAACATCTTGGCCGCCCTGAAGTCGAATTTCCGATGCGCAAGGCGCAGCGCGAGTATGAGATTTACTACTGCGCAGCCATTGTAGCGAACTTTAGAGCGGCCAAGAAGTTTGGCGTGTACTGTACTGTATGTATGTATGTTCTTTTGTGGCGCTTTAGAGACCAAATGCGTGGGACGATTTTGATAATTCTTACGTCAATTGATTCGTCTTAATCTTGCGTGCACCACTAAAGACATGGCATGAAATACGGCGACAACCAGACGCCATATTGTGAAAAAGAAAAAAACTAATGTCGTGGAACTGTATTATGTGGGGGTATCAAAATAAAGGCTTCGAGGAGGTGATTCCAAAAATATAACTCAATAAAATGTAGAAAATAAAATCGTTCCAAACAAGTATCTCTTCAAGCGCTCTGATGCAGTTGGTGGCATGAAATCAATAATTGAAATAAAATAAAAAACTTTTTTACAAAAAAAAACTTTTTTTTTGTTACAAAAAAATAGAACCGACTTCCAAAAAAAGTGCAAATTAACTTTAATTTAGGAAGTCGGTGTTCCTGGTTTTGTCTTCGTTTTTTGACACCGACTTCCGAAATTAAAGTTATTTTGCACTTTTTTTGAAAGTCGGTTCTATTTTTTTTTTAAGTTTTTTAATTTTCACTTTTTAGTTGTGGTTCGCCATAAAACTTTGTTAACAATTCAGAGACATACGATAGCAGCAAACGCGGTTGATTTGCTGTCAATTTTTGAAGAGTTCCGTTGTCTGTCTCCGAAACCCATCATCAGATTTATATGAAATTTAAATGGGACCTTTTTGGAACAAACCCCTTTCGAACAGAAAAAAAAAATTGCAAATCCGTCAATGAATGCCCGAACATAAATAAAAAAAAATACAAACATCCGAATTGATAACCTTCTTTTTTGAAGTCGGTTAATAACTGACACTGCATGGGACTGCTTGAAGTGACTTGTTTGGAACTTTTTAGTTAAGTTTTTTTTACAGTCCGGTTTTTTGAAAATATACATTTTTTTCTGGGAATCTAATGCAATCCGTTGTATTGGATCATGATGATTCTTGAAATTAAACCCTACCTGGAAAATCAGAACAGAAAATTACATAGGTACACATTATTGAGTTCTAACCAAAGTTAAGTCCTAATGATTACATACTTTCTGAACTTGTGCTAAGCATAATCCTCAAACTGCTCCTCAGGTCGGTTCGAATCACCCAGTTCTAAAATCAGCAAAGAATCTGCTAATTGGATCGAAGAGCAACCTCCAATCTGTCGGTCTGATCATCCTATTGGCTTCCAAAGCCGCTGGCTTCGACTCTCGAGAGTTTCCCAGAGACCACTATGATTCTGGATTGTTGCACTCTCAGAGGGCGCTAGCAGAAATAGTGGAAATGAAGAGGACTGGTCACATGATCCATAAAGCGATGGTGAATCTTCAGGATAAGAAGAGTCATGAAGATAAGTTTAAGGACCTGTTGTATGGGAATAAGATTGTGTTGTTGACAGGTAAGATCATCATTATTGCTGGGGAGTTTGTTACACCACTTCTTTTTCTCAGGTAAGGCGCGGGACAAATACAACAGGCACCGGGCGGAGGCGAGGTGCGGACGCGGCGCGTTCGCGACGCCACTTCTTTGATATTTCATACAAAATGTATAGAAGATACATTTTGTAGGAAATATCAAAGAAGTCCTCGCCTCCGCCCGACGCCTCTTATATTTGTCCCGCGCCTAAAACTCTACGAAGCGTGACAGGCTGGCGTTTTTGGGGCACTGTCTATAGGTAGAACTTTGACGTGAAAAAGTGGCTCACAGCCTAATTTGAATAAATTATTTTGGATTTGATTTGATCATCAGCATTTCAGCCGACTATCGTTCTCTGCTGGACATAGGCCTCTTCCAAGTGCTGTCACAAAGACCGACAGGTAATATAGGTACCTAATATTTCAATGTCTTTAGGTTGAGATTTCTGATCCTTGGCTATAGGTAGTAGGCGCCAGATAAATGTGGAATAAAGTGCCTACATTGACCTTTATTTAATAACTCTTTTCATAGGTACCTGAATAATTAAAATATGAATCGTTTTTCATAATTAGAAAATGGTGTCGATCACAGAACAGAAAAAAATTCTCTTGTTCAACAACTCAACTTAAATGAGAGAATCGCTATCTTTTACTAAAAGGCAGTGCGAGAAAAGGACGGCTATAGCTATGCACTAAGTTAGAGATGTCAAACTAGTTTACGCCTTGCGCTTTACCGTGTTTTTAATCGGCATGTTTTTCCCTGTACTCTTAATTTGTATGGAAATATTAGTTCAACTAAATTTGACAGCTCTAATTTACGCACGTCTCTTGTTTTATTAGAGAGAAAAAGATAGCAATAGCCTAAATTAAGTTTAGTTAGTGCATAAAAGAATCGGCGTCAATGTTAAGGATCACGAGAGATGTTGATTCGGGACAGCTTTGTCTCATTATTGCCATTTTTTTTAAATTAAAAATTTCAGTACATGTAGGTGGGTCAATGACCCACCTACTCTTCTTCTATTTACCTCTCGCCTACTATAGTAGACTACGCAAGTGAAACGTAAAGGGCGTAGGTAGTTACGAGATGTAGACCCCATAAAATAAAATACTTAGAGAAACAACCGACTTCAAAAAAAAATACACTAAAAATTTAAAAAATAACTTTAATTTCGGAAGTCGGTGTTTGTATTTTACTTCTTCGTGATTTGACACCGACTTCCGAAATTAAAGTTATTTTTTAAATTTTTAGTGTATTTTTTTTTGAAGTCGGTTGTTTTTTTTGTAAAAAAGTTTTTTATTTTTCGCTTTTTAGTAAAACCCCAATAACATGGAACATGGAATTTAAACATTTGGAGAACACAAAAACATCATCAAGATATGCTAATTTTTCGTTTTTGTTTAGTTTCTCAAAAAGCGCTAAAGCAATTTCGATAAAATTTATATGGGACCACCTCGGGAGTATATTCTTTCGGATAAAAAAAGAATTTTGAAAATCGGTCCACAACTGACGGAGAAATGCGCGGACATACATAAAAAAAAAAAAACATACATACAGTCGAACATAGAACCTCCTCCTTTTTCGAAAGTCGGTTAAAAATAGAGAGAAATACTAAAAGTTCGCATTTTCAGTACGTTGTTACTACCTATTATGGTAGAAACAACCTTTTAAAAAGTACAACAGTTTTTTTTTTGAGGACGGCAAATTATCATATAACTCTTCCCGCTCTGGGTTGAGCGGGAGGACGTGTCAGACTCTTACTGACTAAAAAGCACCCGTGTTCCTTCAGTTGCCTGTGCGTTTTTAACCAATCGTGCTTGGCAACTGGGCTTACCCCAAGTTGCAAATACCCCCTTTGTGCCTAATGGCCTAGCTTTGTTGTCTCCCGCTTGAGTAGGAGGGAAGTGGAAATTGTTTTTCTTACTCCTCCGCTGTCTTTTCTGATTAATTTCGATGCGGGACCCAAGACAGTTGTTTCTCTGGGATTCGTCGAGTTTCATTGCCTCGGGCGTTTTTTCTGGTGGTCGCCACTGTTGATTCTGGCGTATAGAAATTACAGTGGTTTAGGAATAGTGTGGCGGCCTTGTCCGAACTAAAAAAAAAAGTTGCCTGTGCGTTGGAGGGCCGGTGACTTTCGAACACTCGTGCGCCACTCATTTATCTCCCTGGATGATAATCTCCAAAGATCCCTGTATGTGTCATATAGGCGCAGTTATACGACTTTTAATGGTTTTTAATTGAACATCACGTCTAAACGACTAGTCATATTTCTTTGAAAAAAATATATGTTACTCTAGACTATTTCTGTCGTAATTTGATCTCAGAATATTTGAAATTATATTTTTATAACATAGCGTAACTAATTTGTAAAGTTATGTCTAACGCGGATAAAAAATTGAGAATCACGCAAAAACTATAAAGCGTATTTTTATGAAACCTTCACCATTTTAAAGATCATTTAATTATTTATAATTTAGTCTCAGTGTTTTAGTGTAATACTTGTTGTTTTATGTGTAATAAACTAATAATGCGTCTAATTTCGGACAGCGCTCCTTGATGGGCGAGTCCTATTACTGGGTGGACATACGACGCGT
This sequence comes from Polia nebulosa, assembly GCA_951329385.1. Taxonomy (NCBI): domain Eukaryota; kingdom Metazoa; phylum Arthropoda; class Insecta; order Lepidoptera; family Noctuidae; genus Polia; species Polia nebulosa. The sequence continues at coordinate 30,022,559 of OX589602.1, read as the reverse complement.
TACGTGAGCTCAGCACAGAACACGCAAGCTAACCACTCAAGGTCGTTGGCAGCTAATAGCGTCTTAACGCCCGGATACAATATTAGTACATAGTAGACTAAAGACACAAGCAAGCCTTTACAGTCACAGCATAATCCCCTTTGCAGGAGACTTCCTACTGGCGACATGTCTGCAGCATCTCGGCGGTCTTCGCAACAACGAGGTGACTGAGCTGATCTCTACCGGCCTGCGCGACCTGGTGGAGGGAGACGCCTTCGGAAATCATGATGCCAACCATAACCCGGTGCCGACGCAACCTAAAGGTAAATAGAACTTGTCATGTCAGCAGGTGGCGTTCTGTACTTATTAAAACATTATTTTTAGATACACGCCACCTAGTAGCCTTATTTGTAAACGTACAGACTACGTCTGTGTGTGTAAACGACACTACCTATATATAATGGCAGATGTTATTTGGTATTAATGTGTCGAATTGGGTAGATTTTGAGGCAATGATATGACCCAGTTCAATAAAGTGCAATGTCCGATTACGGCGTTACGTACATCTACGACTTACTAATGTTCCAATTACACATAAAACAAAATAAACTAAAAATGTCGACTTCAGCGCCATCTAGCGGGAAAATGCTCGGGAGCAGACCGTATATGTTTCACCTTAAGTCATTTGGAAGACAGGGTAACTAACGAGCGTATATATAAGTGATTACGATTAGTCATTAACAAGCTATACATTTCTAGTAAGTTTTTTTTCAAGTGAAAATTACTATAAGCACGTTGGGCAGTTTTGCGATGGGAAAACTATTGAACTCGCGCGACACCGACCCGTCGTAGCACTCGTAGCGCATCGCGTAGCGTATTGAAGTTAAAACTTTTTTAGACACGTTGGGCATTTTTGAGATGGGACAAACAATTGAACTCGCTACCGTAACCGACGCCGATACCGACTCCGACAGACACGATCTCGGATCTCGTAGCGGATTGAAGTGAAAACTTCTTTAGGCGCGTCGGGCATTTTTGTTCAAGTTTTCACTTCTGTCGGCACTCCCGGAGTGTCACTCTTCTTTTATGGCTGGGCAATCATCAGATGAATCTACCGCTTTGGGTGGAGCGGGAGAGCGTGTCAGACTCTTACTAACTAAACCCCACCCCTATTCCTTCAGTTACCCTTGCGTTCGAGAGCCACGTTGACGCTCTCAAACACTCCTGCGACCCTGGCACGATTTCTAGTAAGCTGACCGCGTGTTTCTAGTAAGCCAACCGCGTATTTCTAGTAAGCTGACCGCGTATTTCTAGTAAGCTGATCGTGTATTTCTAGTAAGCTGACCGCGTGTTTCTAGTAAGCTGACCGCGTGTTTCTAATAAGCTGACCGCGTGTTTCTAGTAAGCTGACCGCGTGTTTCTAGTAAGCTGACCGCGTGTTTCTAGTAAGCTGACCGCGTATTTCTAGTAGGTAAGCTGACCGCGTATTTCTAGTAGGTAAGCTGACCGCGTATTTCTAGTAAGCTGACCGCGTGTTTCTAGTAAGCTGACTGCGTATTTCTAGTAAGCTGACCGCGTATTTCTAGTAGGTAAGCTGACCGCGTATTTCTAGTAGGTAAGCTGACCGCGTATTTCTAGTAAGCTGACCGCGTATTTCTAGTAGGTAACCGCGTATTTCTTTAATGGGAGGAAATGGAAATACAATAATGAAATACTGGAAATATTTAGCTTGATGTTTCAGCTCTTGTGTGTACAAGAACTAAGCAGGCTTACTCGATATTACATATCCCTAAAACAGGACAACACAATTTCGTACTGTTGACGTAGAGCCTCTCACTAAACTCTAAAATAACTTCAATGAAACTAATCGCGATTAGTTTAAACTAAACTCAGTTCATGCGTTTAATCGATATCAAAGCTTCATTTTGCGTTTCAAAAAAACTTCACGAAAACTGGGCGTTTAGAATTTAAACTAAGCTAAGCTTAAACTAGTTTAGTTTGTAGTAGTGAAACGCAAAATGAAGCTCTAATTTTGATTAACGAATGAACTGAGTTTAGATAAACTAATCGCGATTAGTTTCATTGGTGAAATCGGCCCTTAATGTGATGGTAAATTAACAATTTTCGTGACCTGAAATGAAAGGTAGGAACCTAAACCAATATCGCTTAAATAATTTCAGGTGAAAGCGAAGCAGCAATATACGACTGGGAAAATGAAGACAACCTAAAGAAACTCGGATCAAATGACTTCCTTGGTCGAGGTGTAGCCGAGTGGACGCTGCGGACCATGCTCATGTCTGGCAGCATCCTCGGCAAGGGCTGCCAGGGGGCCATGAAGCTGGCCCGCCGCGGCCCAGAGATGGAGAAGAACGCTTACATACTCGGCGGCCACTTGGCCTTATTATGGCAACTCTACTTAGACGTCAAAGACTTTTTCACGCATCCATATTCGTACTCCTTAGTTGGCGCACCAACGACTATAGCTTTGTGGGAGTATCCTCAGATTTACGGTCATATTTGGGAGTCGAAGGTAGAGAAGACGCCCATTGAGTTCAAGGAGCTATACTATGCTGTGAGAAGTACGAGGTCTATGGATTATCTGATGAAGCTGCTGGATGATGAACTGACCGCCGTCCTGGAGTACAGCAACAGGTTCCCAGTGGAGGACGCGAGGTCGGCGCTGCAGAAGATGGCCCTCACTATACACGGGGAAACACTTCAGTATATTGAAAAATAAATAAAGGTATTTATGGCCTGATTCCATCGTATTTAATTTAACTATCCTAGTGATCAGAATTTCTTGGAAACGAAGGGTAACTCAGGTAGGCAGGTACGTACCTATTACTACAATGAACCGCACTTTGAAGGAAAGAGAGAAAATTTTATTGGCATCAACAGAAGCTTGCACTTCGCAGATCGCCCGTAAAGGATGATTCACGTTACCACGTGTCGCCACCGGGCCGTGCCCCGGCCGGGGCACTGTTAAAGATTGTTGCATACATTTTGTATGAAGTGATTCATGTTAGATCGTGCCCCGGCCGGGGCACGGCGTCGAAATGTCGGTGGCAATTGTTTCCCGGCCGGGGCACGGCCCGGTGGCGACACGGTGTAACATGAACGTGTGCACCGGGCCCGGACGTGCCCCGGCCGAGAAACAATTGCGCGGTCAAATATCTATAGTATACTTTTTGTATGAAATGATCCATGCCTGGCCGTGCCCCGGCCGAGGCACGGCCCGGTGGCGACACGGTGACAGCCCGGTGTAGCATGAATGACTAGCCTCACAGAGTACATTATAATATATAGAAAACTAGCCTGGTGGACGTGCCCCGTCCGGGGCACGGCCCGGTGGCGAAACGGGTGTAACGTGAATCATCCTTTATGCTACGACGTAAAGGCGCTGGCAATGTCATATTGTTTTCTACTGATTCACTGATTAACGGTTGTCTATTCTATAAACACCTACACCACAATGGCCTGATTTTTCTTTGGCAGTAAATAATGTAAAATAATTCACAATCAGACAGTCACGGTCGCAAAATTATCTCAGTTCAAAATCGTGTCCGTTAACTGATTATTTAAAACAACATTAGCGCACGTCATTCAAATGTCAAATGTGAGCTTCCCGATCGCAGCGCGATATTGCAGAATTGAATTAATATTTTCGCGCAAATATTGCAGAATTACTACGCAATATGGCGCCGGATATAATATTGGCGGGAATTTAATGCAGGTGACGTGTCACTTAATTATGTGAGTTCGAAATAGTTGTTACATTGCCGTGATTGTTATGCTATTGAATAGATTAAGGATAGGGCCAAGAGTAAGGGTGTTTTTCCATCGAAGATGTGCGTGTTAGCGAGATGTTGGTGATAAGAAAATATTCGTTTTCTTAGCCAAGCTTAGCGCCGCAGGTCTGGTGGACAAGGGCAAGCAGACACATATATTTTTAAATAATAAAAGATACAGATGTGCCTGTGGGTACCTACAGCTGAAAAGAGTCTGCTTCGTATCCTTGCACCACTCAGTTAAACACTAGTTATTTACCTACATAAGCGGCTATAGCTCATACAATAGTGATTCATATTTAGCGCTACTGCTGAGTGTGGGTTCGATTTCTGAGTTGGGTTTTCCAACTGGATATCCTTAGGTACTAGCAGCCATTTTTATTTTGTGGGGGTGGGAAATCACCCAATGACTTCTCCCGCTTTGGGTCGAGCGGGAGGGCGTGTCAGACTCTTACTGACTAAAAACCACCCCTGTTCCTTCCCTGCCTGAGTGCCCAGGGGTGTGGTAACTCATTTTCAGAATTTATCCGCTACCCCTAGGCATGCAGGCACCCGCCACGATGGGCCCCGTTAGTGGTGGCTGACAACATCTCTTTGAGGCGCTCGTGGAACACTACGCCGTCGACTCACGGGTCTGGTGCTGATCGGACGGCGAGCTACCCACTGCTCGCCGCAGTCCGCAGGCCCGGGTCTATGGTGGCCGGAGATCGTCGCGCGACGTCCTACGCCCAGTACCCCTCCTGCGGTGGTAGCGGCCGGGGCCGTGAGGGCTACTCCGTTGAGCTTCCCTCACGCGTCCCGCCTCCGCCTTCGCGAGCATTACTGCTTCGCAGAGGAAATCATCCAACTACTTCTACCGCTTTGGGTGCGCGTGCGGGAGCGGGAGGGCGTGTCGGACTTTTACTGACTAAAACCCACCCCTGTTCCTTCAGTTGCCTGAGTGCCCAGGGGCGCGGTAGTCCTTACTAGCAGCCTGCAGTCTGGATTCATGCCCGGTGGATTATTATAGGCTCGCCCATTTATACATGGGACGCTAACAAACATGGTGAATTGTGTAGGTACAGCTGTTCCTAACTCTTTAGGAAAATAGAGTAGCGAAGTCACGCTTACGGAATCATCACTAAACCTTGAACAAATAAAAAAAAACCTATATTTCAGTGAGTTATATTTTTGAACTCGCTTCCTCAAACCCTATAGTTTAGTATCCCACATGACTAAGTTACAAAAAAAACGACCGCACATACCTAATGGCGGCCGCCATTTTGTTTTTTTTCCCAATATTCATATAGCATAGGCCACTTTGGCTGTAAAGACCAATCTAATGATATCTCATTTAAGATCCATCCAGCCGTTTAGGATACAGGGTAAGGTAAAGAAATAGACATAATACATACATGCAATCAATCAATCTGCCCGCGCCTTTTGCCAACTATTTTGGGGTCGGCTTCCAGTCTAACTGGATGCAGCTGAATAACAGTATTTTACATAGAGCGACTGCCTATCTGACCCCCACAACCCAGTTACTGGGTAATACGATACTCCTTGGTAAGACTAGATGTCAGACTTCCGGGCTTCTGACGACCTGTAACAACTGTCAAAGATCCACGATTGACAGCCGGGACCAACGGCTTAACCTGCTTTCCGAGGCACGGAGGAGTCTCGGTATGTAAAGATAGTCACGCCCATCCATGGACCAATCGACCCGTGCGGCTGTTATTATGTAATCTATTTTATGTTGTAGTGTACCATTATTATTTATTGTTATCTATGTGTGTGTTATTACTTTAGCCACGAGCTCCTCGTACATACATGAATACCTACTCTCGAAAAACATTATCTTCTTCTCTTTCTCTTTTTAAAAAAACACACACACACACGCCACACCACACCACACCACACACACACACACATTATCCTCCTTCTAGTTCAGTCGGGTAGAAATAATAGTAAAACCAACTCGTACAAAAGTTAAAATCCATATACTTATCACAAAACGTAACAGCTAATAGGTAACATTAGTATTAATTTATATTAGAAACTAACTGTTTGAAACAATCATGCCAATGCAACAATAACTAGAAAACTTAACAAATAAATGCTAACATTGATTCTACTTATTTCTAAGTGACATTTGGGAATAAATCACATTAATTAGCGCCGTTTTGCTTAAAAATAAACAATATAGGGTGTGTTTTATTATGACTGTTCTTGCATCACCACATATTAAAACTAAGTCCCCCGCTACCTCAATCTCGTAGGTCTGTTCGCGATACTACCGGCCAAGTGGCGCCCTCTTTGATTAAAAAATCGTAGCTTAACATAGATAAAAAACTTTTTTACAAAAAAATAGAACCGACTTCCAAAAAAAGTGCAAAATAACTTTAATTTCGGAAGTCGGTGTTTCTGGTGTTGTCTTCGTTTTTTGACACCGACTTCCGAAATTAAAGTTATTTTGCACTTTTTTTGGAAGTCGGTTCTATTTTTTGTAAAAAAGTTTTTTATTTTTCACTTTTTAGTTGTAGTTCCCCATTAAACTGTTTGAACAATTCATAGACATACGATCGCAGCAATCGCGGTTAATTTGCTGTCAATTTTTGAAGAGTTCCGTTGTTTGTCTCCGAAACCCATCATCAGATCTATATGAAATTTGAATGGGACTATTTCGAAACAAACCCCTTTCGAACAAAAAAAGAATTTTGCAAATCCGTCTATAAATGACGGAGTTATGCCCGAAAATTGATAACCTCCTTCTTTTTGAAGTCGGTTAAAAATAATTATTAAAGAATCCAACGTCACGTTTGTTACAAAGAGGATAAAGTATTTTTACGTTGTTAAAAACAGGATTCAAAATGTTTCGTATCCAAAGTAGTAAGCAAAAGTACCAAAAACGGATCTTTGGCACTTTTGCGTTGGATTCTTTAATATTTATTTTCTATGCTATGCTACTGATTTTTTTATTCAATGAGGGCGCCACTTGGCGGGTAGTAGACCCTTAAGGGCCTACCTCCCCATAAGTGGCGCCCTCATTGAATAAAAATTCGTATCTTAGCATAGACAATAAAGATTAAAGAATTCTATGTTGCATTTGTTACAAATAAGGTATTTTTACGTTGTTAAAACAATACTCATAATGTTGCGTATCCAAATTAATAGGCAAAATCTTTATTTTCTACGCTTTTTTATTCAAAGAGGGCGCTACTTGGCGGATATATACGCTTTGAAGGCTTTTCATGTAGTTTTCACCAATGGACAGAGAGGTGCATGAGGAAGGTTATCTGTATAATTTGTATCCGCGCGAAGCTAGTACGGGTCACTTGTTAAGTATATTTTAAAGGAATATTAGAATCACTCAGTTACTTGATAAATACACCCTGTAACTATGTCCAAATCAGTTGGATAGAATTCGTTTATTTTTAACGCTAGCTTTTGTGACAATACAGACAGTATTTAATAACCTAAACAAAGCTTCAGAAACTTAGTAAGCAATACTTATTGTCTTTACTGTGATCAGGTACATTTGAAGTTATATTTGAATTCAGAATTCAAGATAATTATCATGTGTTGAAATAAAAAACTATGTTTTCATTGCAATCCATATTTTTCTGGGATAAAATACACAATGATAAAGTCGATACTTGGGGTAGGTGGCGATGGTTTCAAATTATCTAGAACTATAGATTCAAATATACAGAGTGTAAAAAGACACATCACAGAGCCGTTAACTACGCATACTGTACGTCTAAGTAGTTTTGCGTAAAAATTATTGCTGGGAAACGACTTTTATTTTTAGGTATGACAAAAATTACTATTTTTTATTGCGCGCAATGTAACGCAAACCCAGGCATGTGAAGTTAAACCCTGCCCCTTCGCTCCAAGCCACGTAGGTACTTGTCAGATACGTTTGATATTTATTGCGTTTTTGTAACTGCAAATGTGTAATTTCGAAAATTCGGTTATGTTTGTTAGGAAAAAAGTTTAGTAATAACACTTGGAATTCATTATCGTAAAAAAGTAAAAAAAAATTGCGACTTTGACCTTCAATATCTTCAAAAAAATGATCCAAAAAATGGGTAGAATATGTGGCTTTCGGCTTCGGAAACTGTCTTTTTACACCCGTTATTTGCTCCACACTTAGTAGTTATAGGTAGGTCGATAGTGATCTTTTCTCTGTCTCAATCATTTATACCTCATTGTTCATAACATATTGATTTGACGTCTAAATTGCCTGCAAATTGTTATTTAATTTTATACAAGACGGAGACGACAATACGATCATTAATGAAAACAGTTGTACTCATCATAATGAACAACTTTTATTATGAGACCAACCTTGAAATAACGAAAAATAAGTTAATAGTTAAAAAATATTTAAAGAAAAAGCTTTTGTACGCGGCTATGACAATTAGAGTGAGAAATTTAAATTCTTAGAATTAGCCACAAGATTTTTATATACACTCATTTTAAAATGAGATCAAAATCTTTAAGTATTCATGCTAGTAAAATAAGTTATAAAACATTTGATTAAAAAAGAAGTTATTAACAATTTAAGCCAATAATATTAAAAATAATAATAAAAACGAATCACAATGATAAATGTAGGTTTACTTAATTTAAAACAAATAACAAAAACATGCCCGTTTTCACTTACTCTAAGAGAAATCAATATGAAGGCCTGAATAAAAACGCGCTCTAAGATTTTCAACTTACAGCCCCAAGCAGAGAGTTGAAATTACAACAGCGCGCTTTTATTAAGGCATTTAAATGGTATTAAAAAATAGAACAAAATACTAATCAATTCCTTAGAGGCCTCATTTTAAATTAAAAGTAGATAATCAATATTTAATATACGGCACGGTTGGTTGATACATGCGACATCCACCAATCCGCAATGGGCCCGCGTGGTGGATTACGGCCCACATCCTCTCACGGAGAGGAGGCCTGTGCCCCAGCAGTGGGGACATTAAAAGGCTGATGATGGACGGTTGGTCGATTGGCTGCTGCGCTACGTGTCACGGGTTCGATTCCCGCACGGAACAAATGTTTGTAAGTTCTACGAATAGTTGTTCCGGGTCTTGGTGTCTGTGAGTTTAAATGTTTGTAAACGCATTCACGACACAGGAGTAATTCTTAAGTGTGGGGCAAAGTATTTTTAAAAACACACAAAAAAACAAGTATTCTAAATACTTTTTAAAATTGATTCAACATTGAACATGATTAGATTTCCTTATCTATTATTCTTAAAGGCTCTCCAGACAGGTGTGATGCGTAACGCGAGACCGATGCAAAGACTTTAGGCGGCCCGTACACCTAAAATAATATTGCACTTTATAGATGATTGCACATTATTAATTAATATGTAGCTTGTGCCAGCTACTTCGCCCACGTTCAGTAGCCACTTCATTCAGTAGTTTTTGCGTGAAAGAGTAACAAACATCCATACATCGTCACAAAGTTTCACATTTATAATATTAGTAGGATTATTGCACAGTAAAAATATTGTGCAATATTATTATTATAGGGATATGGGCCGCCTAATAAAACTGTTCTGTAGACAACTGTAGACTAAATTAATCAAATAAAAAACTTTTTTACAAAAAAAAAAACAACCGACTTCCAAAACAGAAAATACATTATAAATTAAAAAATAACTTTAATTTCGGAAGTTGGTGTTTGTACCTATTTTGTTTCTCAAAAAGCGCTGAAGCAATTTCGATAAAATTTGTATCGGATCACCTCGGGAATATATTTTTTCGGATAAAAAAAGAATTTTAAAAATCGGTCCACTACTGACGGAGAAATTGGCGGACAGACATAAAAAAAAACTTACATACAGCAGTCGAACATAGAACCTCCTCCTTTTTCGAAAGTCGTTTAAAAACTATCCCATTGTTGATGTACTGACATATCGCCCTAGCCTCGGGTGTCTTATTCTGTGCATTTCTTATTAATAAATCCTATTAATAATATTATGTGCTATCATCACCACTTCTACTACAAAGTATAAATCATCTGTTTGATAGTGTTTATGGACTCACAATCACCAAATACTTCAACATAACTTTTAGCCTTATTCGCATGCTCCGCATATAGTAACCGGGCTTTCTCTACCGCATCAGTTTTCAAAACCTCAGCTTTTAATACTTCTAAATCTATATCTGTAATATTCTGAACATTCCCTACTAATTCATATAAATCTGGCTTTTCATTTAAAGCAAATAAAACAGGTGCGCTGACTACAGAAAATGATTCATTGTCCGAAGTCATTTTTTGTACTTCGGTTGCAGCTTGCCATGCTAAACATAGATGACAGCCAAATTTGTAAGCATTTTCTTGCTTCTGCTGGTCATGTGAGCCTAGTAATAGTGCTCCTTGACAACCTCTGCCAAATAGTGTACCACCGTTGTACATTGAACGTAAAGTCCACTCTCTTACTGGTGAACCTAACACGTCTTTCACTTCTAAAGGTAATGTATCACTGCAAATGTCATAAACATCAGATTTTTTTTCTTTAGGTTTGCCAGGTATTGGCATGTTTTGTTCGTCTCGATGCCCATAAAACTCCCCTTCGCTCACATCTCGTAGTGCTGTAGATATTAAGTATGATAAGTCTTGATTTTTCAATCTTGCTAGCATTCCGTTTGCTGTCACAAGTAAATAGTCTCCGATTAGGATGGCTATTTTGTTAGCAAATATTGCTGTGTCATGATTTTTGTTTCGGTCGCTCGGTGGTATGTTAAGCAAACCTCTGTGTACGTAATGACCTGTTCGGATCATTTCGGTGAGTTCTGCAAGTATTCGTTGATTTTGTGTTACTGTGCTGGTCAGTAATGATGTTGGTGGGTTGACTGCTTTGGACAGCAGTAAGATCACGAGCCCCCACGGTTGCAGGTTGTTGTGCTCGTTGTGTAGAAGCATTTTTGCCGTCTTTACGATGGGATGGTTCATTCCAACCTGGTGACAAATATTTTAGTTTGTTAAAAATACTTTTTCTATGTTCAAATAATAATAATTAATAGAATTATTCGGTATCTTCATTTTTTTGCATACAATGACAGAAGACAAGCTTGTGTGGAAAAGGGCGAGTGAGGCCTTTGACCAGCATGCAGCAGTGAGACATAGTGGAACCTAATTGGTTTAGACTAGAAAAAAAATATAAAAAAGAAAGTATACAATAGGAAAATTAATAAAAAAAATGGTATGAAATTTCAAAAACAATAGCTAATTTATATTAAATGCCCTTTTCAATAAAGTATCACTTTCCATCTATCTTTTGCCTTATCTAATATCTCACAGATAATTACTGTAACCAATCCTGTCTAATTTTCATATTTTAAAGTCAAATCGAGGTCATAACAAATCTTAAATAGGAACTTAAGTATCATAGAGGCCTCAAGAACATGTCGGATTTTTTGTTGTATCTAATAAGTTGTTCTACAGGAAGTAACCTTGTGGATCACATGGTCAAACACAAAACATTAACATTGTTACATAATATTAAACTTTATGACATAAAGCTTTGCTTTTTAAGCTTTCACTACTTCAATATTAAATTTATACTCATTTTAGAGTGTTGTAAACTTAATTAAACTTATTTTTATTAAATACTTTGGCTATAACATCCGATAATTTGTACTTACAACAGTCCGCAAATGCATGGCCAAATTGGCGAATTCGTCGCTCAATAACCATCGTAAGTTCATGAAAGAGGTCGGATATCCAACTATCTTCTCTGCTTCTCTTATAACTTTGCCCCATTGAGCAAGGGGAGGCCGAAAGACGATGTCTTCCGGAGTCAAACTCGTCATGGTTGATTCAAGGCGAATTTGCTGCGATAATAGCGCCGAGCGGCGTAAATGACGGATAAGGGCGTACGACATAATAACTGAATTTAATGATCGATGCTTTTAAATTACTGTCACATACAATTTTATAGTAAAATATATTTTAAAAACACTCCGCCTCGCACACTGCACAGTGGTTGGTTATGTCATTCTTTATTTTGACATTACCTTGTTTCGTTCAGAAACTATGAGTATTTCTGAACGCCGGCTGGGAATTGTCAAGAATAACAAAAACAAAATGGTTTTAGAATAGCTTTTGATTTTCAAAGATAAGCTAATTAAGAACAATTGTTTATACCTTTTAATTTTACGTTAATTGACGTTCTAATTACGTTATAGCTATATAGTTGAAATTGACAATCATAATATTATTTGATATTAATTTCATTTTCGTTTCAGAACGAATTAGAATTAGATTGTTCAATGTTCGTGCAACCTGCTTCTTTAGCCGACCGGAAAGAGTTAGGTAATGTATTATTCTAAATATTGTTGTTAACTTATTATGAAATTGCGTCATTGGTCTACATTATAAACCTAAATACGTAGTTGTAAGCGCGACCGCCAAATGCGAGGTCTAGTTAGATAGCTCTGTCGATTGTTGGTTTGTAGGTAAGTACATACTTAGTTACCAAACTGGTGGATCGTATATTTTATACAGGTTTTAATTAAATTAGTCAGTGAAACTCTGCAGACATTATAGGTACATCGAATGACGATGAAAAAAAAATCTATATTGTTAATTTCAAGCAACATTAACTGACTAGGGAGTTAGGGGCTGCTGGTCTGGTAGTGTACTTAGTTTTTTTTTTGTGTAGAATTTTGGTTTCGGGCATAAACGTACGACTCACGATAGTGAGCGCGGGCGCAACATAATGACAAGTCGTCGCAACATAATGACATGGCAGCCTAGTTCAGCCTACCGAACATGTTCAATTGCAGCGCGAAATCTATGGTGGTTTCGGTTTCGGCTACAGTAAGAGCAGTTCACACTACGTCCGATCCGAATCTGTAAACACACGGATCTAGAAAATTCGGACCGCATTCGGATATTGTTTTTTGCACTGCCTCCGATCCAAATCCGTGATTCAGGGGCCCTGCTAGAGTCGCGGGTGTGTTTGAGAGAGTCACCACGGCCCCTGGCACAGCACACAGGCAACTGAAGGAATACGGGTGTGTTTTAGTCAGTAAAAGTCTGACACGTCAGCTCCACCCAGAGCGGGAGAAGACATTGGATGATTTCCCCAAAAAAAGGCCTCTCAACCCACCCCTTTCCTCGATGTCGGTCGATCACACAGCACGCAGCGCACGCACATTTCCAGGTATCGATACACGCACGTCTGTGGCACGGTCGCGCGCGTGCTACGCACGTTTTACTTTGCAAGGTGAGTTGCTCACAACGCACGATAGCGGAACGCGCGTCAACGGCGCTTGAAAAAAAAAACGTGGTATTGGAGTACGGCTGTAAGGGCTCTGTGGGCTCCGTTTTTCTTAAAAAACGGCATACCTACTTAAGTCATTTTACGCAGAGCCACAGCAGAGCGTTCACGTCGTTGATCATGAGTCCTTTCAATCGGTGTCACTCCTCGGCCACATACCCCGCCCGCCCCGCTGCCTCTCTGCTCGTACGCAGCTCGGATTCGGTTCGGACGCAGTGCGCGAGTGTTCTGTATAATACTAAGGCTCATTAATCTTGTCCGAAATGGAGATTCACGGATGACGTTGAGAAATCGGATGACGGAAATCTGAACTAGTGCGTAAACTACCATACAAATAGTTCTACGACTACTCCGGACCGTATTTTCATGGGTTCGGATCGGACGTAGTGCGAAACCGTTCTGAAGAAATAGAGAGTGCATCTGTGTTTGCGCATAGTACCTAGGTACGCTTGTGGACTAGAGTATCTCCGGCGTACGTACTGAGTAATCGAAATTCGGTCGTGAGAATTATTATTCATGTTACGTGTGTATTCATCTAATTTTCAATCTGCTGCTATTCTGCAGACCACTTAAAACGTTTATTTCCTTTCAGCCGCTACCAACGACGCTGTGCCTAGATTATAAGAAGTTTCCATATTACCACTTACATGTGCAATAAAAAGCGCCAGCGTTGAAAGTTGAAAACACTCGTCAAAATGAACATGAAATAAATAAAACCCCGAGGTAAACATAACTAACGGAACCTCAAAACAAAGCCCTTTAAACACACCTCGCGCATATCAGCAATATCGGTCACGATCGCAATAATGACGGCCGCTGGATGACGCCATCATAAATACGGAGCAGCCAACTTTGAATGCAATTAGATATTTCATTTTAGATTTTATCTCCACCCCATATGAACGCATCGCTAATAAATACTATGTACTGCCCTCCTAGAATGACGTGTTAATGCCATCATGATTCCGTTGTGAAAAAGGGATAGTGCTATACGTCCTATAGAACTCCGTCTCTCTCTAACACCGGACCCATGACGGTTTTAAGACGTCATAGTAGGGCTCCTGAACGAACGCATTCTACGCCGGCCAATCACGTGTCGGCACGCCATAATTCAAAAATAGAAGGGTCATGGAGGCCGCTGGCGAAGACGGTGGCTCGTCCGTAGCAATTAAAAATAAAAGCAATGTATAATTTGTTGGCAGTTTATGGTGGACCGTACCTGCGGCCGCAAAACGAATAAAATGAACGGCATTTGCATTTTGATCGGTGCATTTGTGATTGAGTGAGGTCCGCGGCTCGTACTCGTTTGTTGTCGATTGTGTGTTGCAGGTGGTGGGTTGAAGTTTTTTGAGTTTTTGATGATGAATTTTACTGGTCAATGGTAACTGTCCTCCCTCCGCCCTTAAAGTAGGTACAGAGGGATTGCGGGTTTTCCCGTTAAAGGCACCGGTGCTTTGCTCACTTCTATATTCTCGGCTAAACTTTCACAGGAACTTTTTCGGATGAATACACTATACCCAACCTCTGCAATTCGTGGTACCTGAAGTCAACTGTGGCGACCACCTTAAAATCGCCGAGTCAATGAAATTCGACGAGTCCCGGCGAAAAGATTGAACTATCTTGTATCCCGCATCGAAATGTATGAGAAACTAAACAGTGGAGGAATAAAACCTGGGGGTCTACTCTGAAGTGTTTTACGAAGTATCGGCCGAATGTTGGACATATTTGTGTGAACTTTTAAAGTGAATGTGTCATAGGTACCTACCTAAAATTGTAGCTCTTCTCTAAGAAGAGAAGAGCTACAATTTTAGGTACCTATGGGTCATTCACTTTAAAACTTCACACAAATACGAGTATGTCCGAACATTCGGCCGATACTTCGTAAAAACACTTCGGAGTAGACCCCCTGGATCTGTTACTCTAATACCGTCGCGGTAACAGCACTTGGCCACCTAGCCACTTTGTACCTTCCTCTCAATATAAAGACCTCCAAGTTGTAGCTATCAGGAAACACAGCTCCTTAGCTGTACGCGCAGTGAATGTGTTCTTCGCATCACCGTACGTCTTGTGGTCCGATGATGGAACGGGCTTGGGGGCAGTGTGACCATTTGTGGCAGGTTCCTGCCATTTTGGCAGGATTGGCCTCTCATTTTAGACTTTGGCATCATCGGCTGACGTTTTAAAAACCTGGCAGTATTGGGTATAGAAAATAAATCTTACTTGTGGCAACTCAAAATTTCGAAAATGACAACCCTAAAGATACCTCGCAAGCATGCGGGGGATTCCCCTGTACTTCTCGCAACTTTAAAACTGCATAGAAAGTTTATAATCTTAAAACAAATATTCATAAACACGAGTTTTTGGTTGATATTTCAATCAGTCCTAGAGATATACTTTGTTTTGTTTTCAATTAGATTTCATGGTGATCATTTTCAATGTCATGATTTCATTAAATACTACATTTGACATCAATTCCAACTGAAAGAGTTTAATTGATGATTGTAATGATTATAATTCTATAAATACATACTTGCTACGGCCGCGAATCATGTTGTGACCAAGATTCAACCTGACACTGACCGTACATTTTTTTGAATTTCACGGGCTACCCTGGCCCTTCTACCACTAGTAAACGTACAAATATATGAATGGATTCAGTGGCCAGTCTTCCGTAAGTTTAGTAAACATTATGTCATGTGTGTTTTTACTTTTCTTGGTTTAATACAACAGTAATTAAAGTTGGCAATATTTAGGCATTTTTTACTACAGGCTTTGTTTGGCAGGATTTAGCAGGTTTTTAACCAAAGTAAGGCAGGATATGTACTTTGAAGATGGTCACACTGCTTGGGGGAATTAAACTATGCAATTCCGACGCACACTCCCCGGAATGTAACCGAACAACGGGAAACGAGCAAACGGGAGATGATAAATTAGAAGGCGCTGGTGGCTTATTCTGGACAGAAGGACGGAGAAGGTTAGATTATCGTCCTTTTCCTACTGAAGTGAAAGTAGAACTTTACAGTTCTATCCGTCGAGATTTGAGGATCGTCTCCTTGAACGTCCTATTTGTGCGCCTTGTTGCACAGCCTCGTTGATCTCGAGGACGAAAGCGCGACTGCCGAGCGTGAGGTTCTGGGTACGATTCGGGTCGGGCAAAAAGTGCTATTGGGGTTTTCCATCAGGAATTACTCTGTAGCAATCTGCAGGATTATGGAAGATGATGGTGTGACACTCCCCTGCCTCGGAAAGCATGTAAAGCTGTTCATCCTGCGCCTGATCTCTCCCCGGTCGTATCGGATTGCCGTCCCATCGGACTATAAGGCTAGCCGCTGACTTGTGATTTTTGTCACCGTCACTTTTTGTTAGCCAGTCGAGTGCTATGAAGATACATGGGAGTGCGCTGATCATGGTGACGTGACAATACGGTGACAAATAGTTCCTAGGTGACTGAATTTTGAAGGATAATGACGTAGTTTAGAATATAAGTGTAAAAATTTCCTTGAAACTATCTTTCAGTGTATATGGGATGCACCCAGTAGCGTTTTTTTTTTCATTTCATTTTTTCGTTTTTTTTTTTCTTTTTCTTATTTCAAGAGCACTTATTACAGCAATCTGTACGAAATCCATTTCATGAGCGCGTTTTGTTGCCCAGTGACTTTTCAAGTGGGCGCATCGTGGGTGACAGTAGGTGACAGTGAAAAAGTTACGGTGACAAAAATCACAAGTGAGCGACTAGCCTAAGATTAACGGAACAGAGAGTGCACCTGTGTCTGCGCACACGCTGGTTCACTATAATATCTCCTGCGTACTTGGTTAATCTCTGTTGAGATTTACCACCGTGATCGAAATACGGTCGGGAGAATTTTTATTATAATTATTATGCGCCTGATATACGCAACATGCACATCTTTATGGCACACTATGTTTATTAACCGACTTCAAAAAAAAAAAACATACAGACGAATTGAAAACCTCCTCGGTTTTCAATTCGTCTGTATGTTTTTTTTTGTATGTTTGTTACGCGATATCTCCGCCATTTGTGAATCGATTTTGATGATTGTTTTTTGTTTGGTAGGTCATACTTCAGAGGTGGTCCCATATAAATTTTATCGAAATCGATTCAGCACTTTTTGAAAAAATCAACATTAACAAAAAATATGTATACACATATGATATTTGTCAAATTCCATGTTATTGGTGTTATCCATTCGGGCATAACTTTAATATTTAGTTTTACTTCTGTGGTACAACAACTAAAACGTGAAAAAAAAAAAACTTTTTTACAAAAAATGCAACCGACTTCTAAAAATTACAAAATAACTTTATTTTCGGCAGTCAACACCGACTTCCGAAAATAAAGTTATTTTGTAATTTTTAGAAGTCGGTTGCATTTTTTGTAAAAAAGTTTTTTTATTATTATAAACCGATCTAGTTTCATTGTTTTAAATTATTATTTTTGTTTCTTTTCGTTTGTCCTGTGTTTGTGTGCCTTTGTGTTTGTGCCAAAAACACGTATTTTTTTGTTTCTTGCTCTCTTTGAGTGATGTGACTAGTTTTAGTGTTTCATTGTTGCAAATAAGTTTGAAATCGATTCCTTACCTACCGTTGTTTTTCCGGGTATCAGCTTGTCATTTCTTTAGGAAACTTGAACATCAAAATATAACTGAAACCTACCTGACAACGTTATGTATCAATCCATTAAAAATAGTAAGTACTTAATAGAATTTTGAAAAATTTAATAAGTAAATATATAATAAAAATTTGATCAGTCCATTTAAATCCTTTGTAGTAGGTAAGTAGGGCGCTCGAGCTTATATTGTCATCTCATTACCACCTGGGCCAAATCCAGGTTCTGGGCCTCTATTGAAAAATTTCAGAATGAAAACCCGATTGCAAAATACAATCAAAAACTTAAAAAAAAAAACACTTTTCAAGCAGCCTGATGCAGTTGGTGGCAGCTATTTTCATTCAATCATACATTTAAATCATATTTTCTAAATTTTAGTGAGTCATATTTTTGGGATCGCCTTCTCGACCCATTTATTTTTATACCTCACAGTATCATTTCACAAAAAATACGTCATCACAAACCTTCTGGCGGCAGCCATTTTGTTTTTTTTTTTTTTCAAAATTCATAAGTATAGCCATTTCGGCAGTCAATCTCAATCCAATGACACCTCATTATTTTAAATCCATCCTGCTGTTTATGCTACTGGGCGTGCCAAAGAAATAGACATACAAACTCTCGAAAAACAGTACCCTCCTTCTAGGGCAGTCGGGTAAAACCACTTAAATTACACACACAAAATCTTATAAATATGCATAGAGCAATTTTTGTGTTAAATGCAAACGCTAATAGCAAGGTTTCGACCCAGTAAATTACTACCTTACCGTCGACCATCGCCAATCCTATGCATTTAAAACCAATTTAGTTTTATTACGGCTAGAAAGAGATGCCACACCCAATTTAGAACGTTAGTAAGAGATAGACGCATAACTGTAGACTTAATGATTTGGGTGAAAATTATTTGGAAAATTTGATCGAAAATTGGGGGACGGTAATGAGAAAAATAAGGTTTTTATGGAAAATGGTTTATTGAAGTAATTATTGGGAGCTTTCTTGAAACGGTATCGTAATTTTTAATATTCTGCAATAATTATTGCGAGTAGATTCGGGATTCGAGAGTAATTTTTAGGGTTTCGTAATAAAATGATAAAAAAGGAATAACGTAAAAAGTATGTTTGTTACAGCTGCTCATTTCAGGAAATAGGAATTAAGCTATGGATTTGTTTCGAATAGTTATATACGAGTCATCATCAGCCTTTTAACGTCCTCACTGATGGGACACAAGCCTCCTCTCTGTGAGAGGGTGTGGGCCGTAATCCACCACGCGGATCCAGTGCGGATTGGTGGATGTCACATGTCTTCGAATTTTTGGTTCTAGGACATGCCGGTTTCCTCACGATGTTTGCCTTCATCGTAGAGCAGTGGTGAAGAAATAATTTACATAAAGTAAAGCGCCTGCCTGGGTTTGAACTCACAACCTACAACTTGTAAGTCGCGGCTTAACTATGAATACTCATAGATAATTTTGGTCTACTTACATACCAACTGAAAATTTTGGTATTTTTTTTTTGCAATATTTTTGAAATTGGATTGAAGGGAAAGTTTATAGTGGTGTTATATTTAGAACGAGTTGTCTCGTAGTGATTCTTTTTTCTTTTGTTTAGAAACACTTTGAAAACCCACACTAGGAATACTCCTGTATCGTAGGTGCGTTCACAAACATGTAAACTTACATACACAAGACACCCAAACCCGGCACAATCTGTAGGCCATACAAATATTTGTTCCGTGCGGAAATCGAACCCGTGACACGCAGCCCAGCAATCGAATGTTCAACCACTGCGCCAATCATGTCGTCACAATTTAAAATTTCTCCACTAAGGATGGCAATGAAAGGGCTTCGAGTAAACTGCTGTGTTGAAATTTGCATTTCGACTATTTATTTTAAAGCGTCCAATGATAAAATTCTCCCTAATTAAATAAATTCTTTCTTAACTTTGCAACACTGCTGAAATCTTTTTTTTTTTGTAAATGCACTCACAGGCACAAGGCGAGGTCTTAATGCCTGATCCTGAATGAAGGTTTTAATGGACGTCTTCAAAAAATAATATAAAATTAAGACGGATTCTTATAATGAGTTACATAGGCTTGGGCCGGTTTTGAGAGACTGGAGCGCTTTTGTTATTCTGGTCAACGACCCCGGTTTGTTTTTAGTAATTAAAATACCATTTTTTCTCTTGTTTTGATGGCATAATGGACGAACCAATATTGCTTTTGAAAACTTTTTGTGCGAGTTATCGATGGTCGAAATTGAGTAAAGTTCATTATGTATCAATCTGTTTTAAACTACACACATCACAAAATGTTTTCAGTTCACTTGGAAACACTGAGATTAGGTATATTATGCTTTATGTACATAACAAAAAACTTCTCTGGTTGTTTTTATAGTTCTTTGATAAGCTCGAATTTGACCACTATCTCACACCTGATGGTAAGCGATGATGTGATCGAAGATGGAGCAAGCTTGCTTAGAAGTAACCTATTCACTCTTGACTTAGGACTCTCAGGTTGTAGAGCTCTAAGTAAACAAAGACTGGCACAGAATTCCACTCGTACCAAGTATGAAGTCAATTCTTTTTGACGCTTATTCTTGTTGCTATCAGCAAGATATTTTAATCGGTGTTTGTAATGAAACTTCCCGTGATCCAACAGTCAACGCTCAAATCAGATTGCGGTTGCAAGCCACCATCGGTCGTGAAATTTGCACGCAAACCATTTGGCTGGAGAGCACTTTAAAAGAGACTTTGACCTCTGAGTTTGTTTCGGTGTTTCTTCTCAGGGTAGTCAGCTAGGAAACACCGGCCTCATCTAGCTTAAACTGACAAAAAATATTGACGTGTAAAAGTGTTCCTTGTAACCTATTTACTGAATAAACATTATTTATCATTTAGCACCACTGAACACACGGCAAAGACGAAAACGAGTAAGGAAGATGAGGACGAAGACATATGTGAACTTTGCTTTTTGTGGCAACATCAATCGATCATGTGCCTCTCACCTCTAGTGGGCCTCCGTGGCAATCATCAGGTCATCCTCCACACCTTAAATGATTTTTTTTAATTTTTTTAATTTCATTATCAAGAAAAAACATCCACAATGAGGCCTTCCAACTTTGCGTCTTTCGGTTCGTAGTCGCCACTCCAGAGGCCAAACGCTCTGCTAGCAATGTGCCTTGTCCACTGCCACTTAAGTTTTACAATTCTTCTAGATATCGACGGTGGTGCCAATACATTCTAACTGACATTTTTCCGGATTATCAGTTATTTATCGCTTTGAAGTTAAGGGTGTTTTTCGCTTGTATTAGTGAAATCTTGTGTATTTTTAGTATCAACTGAACTTAATTAAAATGTGGAAATACCTCCTAACTAACAACGAACTAGGCAACTGAAGGAACAGGGGTGGGTTTTAGTCAGTAAAAGTCTGACACGCTCTCCCGCTCCACCCAGAGCGGAAGAAGTCATTGGATGATTTCCCAAACCCACAAAAAAAAGGATGTTTCCTAACAGGCGTTGCAGAGGGGGTTTTGGAGTGGTATTTTAAAAGGTAACGGGTCTTCCTTGTGCTGATGGAGTTCACTGGGGTAGTTTTAGTGAGGTAAGAATTCCACACTCCCTGGTCTTTTCCCGAAAAGCCCGGCGCCTTCTAAAAGCCCAGGCGCCTTCTGAAAGCCCAGGGGCCTTCTAAAAGCCCAGGCGCGTTCTAAAAGCCCAGGCGCCTTCTGAAAGCCCAGGGGCCTTCTGAAAATTTCACTCCGAAATAAAAAAGTTAAATAAAAATAAAATAATCATATAATTGAATATTTACACTTGAGTATTTAGAACACAGTTACAAAACATTGCCACGGATAAGCGGATAAATTCGAAACTGAGTTACCGCGCCCCTGGGCACTCAGGCAGGGAAGGAACAGGGGTGGGTTTTAGTCAGTAAAAGTCTGACACGACTTCCCGCTCCACCCTGAGCGGGAGAAGTCATTGGATGATTTCCAGCCCCACAAAAAAAAAAGTTACAAAAGTTATTGTACATGGTGACAGCTGACAGGTACATAAGGTAGGTATTTCCTACGTCTCCAGATACCAAAATAAGGGGATATTTTGACACAAACTATTTAATTCCTCGAGTAAAGGTAATCGTTTAAAAATTAACATAAATATTAATAGTTATTTTTTGTTGACACTCAGAAATGGCGGTCGATAATTATAAAATACCCTCCGGCCATGTTGTAATACGTTTAGATGACCGCTGCGAGCCGAACGAGCTATTTAAATTAAAATAATTATTAGTGGGCCTTTTGTTTTGTAGTCTGGTAACATTATGTATATGGAAATATGGTATCTAATAGGTGCAGCTGCAAGCAGGGTTTCAAGATATCATAAGAAGGTACTTTAATACATAGTGTTTTTTTTTTGTAGAACTTTTACCCGATTACACCAGAAGGAGGATATTGTTTTTCGAGGGTATGTATGTACCTTATCTTATACCGCTTATCTTGGTATGGTCATGTGAAGAGGAGGGATGAAACACATGTAACTAAAAAGAATTATGAATATAAATGTGGATGGATGGAGAGGGAGAGGGAGGCCAAAGAAAAGATGGATGGATTGTGTGAGGAGTGATATGAAAGAAAAGGGAGTTAGTGATAGCGTGACGGCTAACAAGAAAAAACGTGTTGCGCCGACCCCAAGTAACATGGGATAAGGGCAGGAAGTTGATGAGGGTATGTATGAATGTTTGTGTGTCTATTTTATCTTTGGCACGCCCTGTAAACGGTGAAGGTCCTAGAACCAAAAATTCGAAGACATGTGACATCCATTGGGCCCGCGTGGTGGGTTACGGTCAACACCCTCTCACAGAGAGGAGCCCTGTGCCCCAGCAGTGAGGACATTAAAAGGCTGATGATGATGATGACGCCCTGTAGCTAAAACGGCTTGATGGAGTTCAGCAAATGAAGTATTATTTGATTTGAATGTTGAAGTAACATGGCTAAATGAATTTTTGTGTCGGTATTCTATCGGTTACATTTTGGGGAGTGTGCGACGGAACTGCATAATTTGTTTCGTTACGGCGTTGTGACGTACGGCGATGTGCCACCGGTACATGGTACTGAACATCCCATCCACACGCACAAAACGTTTTGAGAACACATTCATTGTGCGTACAGATAGGGAGTGGAATTCCCTGCCGGAGTCTGTGTTTCCTGATAGCTATAACCTGGGAGAGTTTAAGTCAACAGTGAATAGGTTACTTCTAGGCAAGCAAGCATGCTTCATCTTCGACTACATCATCATCGCTTACCATCAGGTGAGATAGTGGTCAAACGCGTGCCTATTAACAATAAAAAAAAAAGGAAATGGTGGCCGCCACTGGGTTAATGAGATCATATTTTTTTGTCACATGATCTTGTGGGGTATCAAAATAAAGGGGACGATTCTAAATTCAATTTTGTTTTATTTTCTTAACGGGTTTACAAAATCAGATCTTAGACAGGCACAAACATTGCTCCATCGTCGACTTTGTCTGTCACCTCTGACCTAGACTAGAGTCAAGAGCAAACCCGATGGAGATCAATCTGCCTGCCTAGCCTTTTCCCAACTATCTTGGGGTTGGCTTCCAGTCTAACCCGATGCAGCTGAATACCAGTATTTTACATGGAGCGACTGCTTATCTGACCTCCACAAATCAGTTACTGGTAATACGATACCCCTTGGTAAGACTGGTTGTCAGACTTTTCGGACTTCTGACAACCCGTAACGATTGTCAAAGATCCATGGCTAACAGCCGGGACCAACGGTTTAACGTGCTTTCCGAGGCACGGAGGAGTGTCGGTATGTAAAGATGGTCACCCATCATCCATCCATGGACCAACCTCGGCAAGCGTAGCTTAACCTGATGGATCGACCCGTGCGACTGTTATTACTACACACCCACCACACCACACCCCACACCACATACCTCGATTTTGTAACACATCTTCTATCACAATCCGAAGCATTTTGTAGGGAATTCCTGACCCATCAATCTGGAACTATGGTTTCCGCACTCAGTCCATGGTGAACGATTGTGCGTGGTTCCTGACCCATAGCTTCAACTGTTTAATTAAATTGTCTGCACGGCACTGTTAATAGGAAAACACCTAAACAAAAAATATTTTTACAAAAAAAACAAGCGACTTCCAAAAACGAAGATACACTAAAAATAACTTTAATTTCAGAAGTCGGTGTTTGTATTTTATTTCTTGGTTATTAGACACCGATTTTATTGTATTGTCATCGGAGTCACATAAGTTTGCCATATATATCAGCTCTATCGGAAACCAACAATTTTCAAAAATGGTTTACTAATTTTGTAGCTGATAACTTACATACGAACATAACGCTTGTAAAAATACGCGGGACATTCAAAGAGCTGTTTTCTGTACAGAAGTCTACAGTTCAGCCACTTCACCAATTATAATGTACCGTCAATTCCTGGTTACCAATTTTATAGGAAAGGATAGGGTGCAATTTCCCGGCGGTGCTGAATTCTTGCACACAGCCAAGGAAAATGTCTAGGATGGGCATCCTAGACATTTTCAGATATGTCTATTGAGCCGATCGGCGGCAGCTACCTCTCGCGCCCGGTGCTGGTCCAGGCCATGGTTCGGAGCGAGAGGGAATGGCAAGCTGTCACCTCTTGCTGCGAAGCAGGCTCGCGAAGGAGGCGGAACGCGTGAGGGAGACTCAACGGAGACGCTCTCACGCCCATAGCAGCCACCGTAGGAGACGCCGCGGGTTTCGGGAGAGGCAAGGCGACTCTCGGCCCCCGTAGGCGCGGGCTTGCGGATGGCGAGTAATGCATAGCTCGCTGTCCAATAAGGACCAAGCCCGAGACAACGGCGCGTAGTGTTCCACGCGCGCCTCAAAGAGATGTCAGCAAAATTGACGGAGTCCGCCAGCACCGATGTCTATCTGGGTCGCGGATAAATTCAAAAGAGAGTTACCGCGGCCCTGGCACAAGCAACTGAAGGAACAGGGGTAACCCGTCCCTGTTCCTTAGTCAGTAAGAGTCTGACACACCCTCAGCTCCCCTGGGATGATTTCCCACCCCCAAAAAAAAGGTATGTCTATTGAGGAGGTCGACTTACACCCAGCAAAATTCCCAAAGGCGTCCAGTTCAGTTGGCCAATATTGGGCAAGTTCCCAAGACCATGTCTTTGCGAGCTATGCTCGTAGTTTCATCAGATGGTAACACTCATAATGAAATCGGTGGCAAACTGGAATACCTACTCATCGTTTTGCTTACAAAATTAACAATAAGACGTAAGCCTGCCGTGCCTGATGTCGGTCATTTTGAAGAGTTGTTGTGAGTCTTAACTTCGCTAGCTCGTTCATTTTAATCCTCGGTATTTGCTGGTTTCAGTGCAGTTCCATCGGACAGTACTTGACAGGTCCACCTCGTCTACTTAGCCATACAAACGTAAAAGTAGAAAACCCAATGTTTATTATTAAATAGACTTGGGAGAACAATGAAATTTACAACGTTGGCTCACAATCGGGTCCATCCTCGGCTCCACATCCGTTCGACGAATCTCGGGCGTCTTCGGGTGTCGTCGGGGATCGTCGTCAATGCGCATTAGCGTACAATGCCGGCGCACGCGCAAGAGGCGGCGCTTTGATCGTGCCGCCATTAAAAAATACATGCATACTCGATACTTGTATTTTTTTTTTGAGATGATAGTGTGTTGACTTTGTTGTTCGTGTGAGAGGTGATTTAAGAAAAAGTCGGGTATATTTTTTGGTATTTGGTGGTCAAGGGTTGTAGGATGATGAGGCTAGTGTCATTTTGTTTTAAGTTTCTTTAATTCAGATTCAACTTTGATCTGTTCCAACTCATCAGCGTCATATCTCATCACATACTCATTGATCTAGTAACTTACTGTAACCAAAAGCATCTTGCATCGGTTGCTTTTATGCCTTTCTTACTTCTTCAGTGACTTGCAAACTGTAGGTCGTAGTTTCAAGCCTAGGCAGGCGCTTTACTTTGTGTTAATTATTCACGCTCTAAAAACGGCGAAGGAAAACATCGCGAGAAAATCGGCATGTCCTAGAACTAAACACTTCGAAGACATGTGACATCCACCAACCCGCATTGGGCCCGCGTGGTGAATTACGGCCCACGCACTCTCACAGAGAGGAGGCCTGTGTCCCAGCTGTGGGGACATTAAAAGGCTAAATATTCTGACGTTTATGTTCCAAGCAAAGGGCGAGTCAGTCAATCTGTTTATCCTTTTCTCAACTACCTTGGGGACGGCTTCAAATCTAATCGGATGCAGCTGAATACCAGTATTTTACAATCAACTGCCTATCTGACCTCCACAACCCTGTAGCTGGGGAACATGACACCCCTTGGCAAGACTGGTGACAGATTTCCTGGCATCTGACTATCCGTAGCGACTGTCAAAGATCTGCACGGAGGAGTCTTGGTATATTAAGGTGGGTCATCTATCAAGTAAAGGTTGAGAAAGTAATTGTTTTTCACTTTACTGTGGCTGTTGTATTTTAAGACTAACAGTTACTTCCACAGGAGGAGGAGCTCGTGGCTAAAATAATAACAGCCGCACGGGTCGATCCATTAGGTTAAGCTACGCTTGCCGGGGTTGGTCCATGGATGGGTGGCCACCTTTACATACCGAGACTCCTCCGTGCCTCGGAAAGAACGTTAAGCCGTTGGTCCCGGCTGTCAATCGTGGATCTTTGACAGTCGTTATGAGTCGTCAGCCCGAAAGTCTTACCAAGGGGTATCTTATTACCTAGTAACTGGGTTGTGGAGGTCAGATAGGCAGTCGCTCCATGTAAAATACTGGTATTCAGCTACATCCGGTTACACTGGAAGCCGAAAAACTGAAGTGATGGAATTTTTTAACTATTTTTCCAGTTATCAGTACACCAACATCTAAGACCACAACGAAATATCGTTTTGTGTCTATTTTAATGAAAATTCCCCTGAATGGGTTAAATGTTTGAATCAAAGTTCGTAGACGTGTAAGGATAGTTGATGGCTTGTGCTTAAAATGATCCTTTACGAGTCATTCACGAATGACGTCAGGGGAACTACCTTGGTTTGCTAACACACGGGTAATATTGTTTCTTATGATCATGGGCTAATAATACCCATCTATTCTAATAGTATTGTTATTTTACATTAGCTTCAGTTGCGGTAAAAATCTATTTCAATAAAATGACAAGCTAATTTTCATCAAGAAAGTGCAGTTTTCCTTTAAAGCTATTTGAACATGGTATTTAATAAATATTAAGAGACAAAACAAATGTTTTACATCTTTTACTCCGCCTTTCCGCTTAATTTTTCACCTTCCACGTAAATTTAATTTCAGCGAAATGCCGCTATTGCATACTAGATGGCGCTGGTTGTAGTGTTTTTAACAGTTTCTAAAATGGAAGTGGAACGGTTGAGAACTTGTTACATTTTATTCCAACGAGATTCAGTTTAATTGCTGCTTATAAAAATAAATATTTACTGAATTAAATATACAATTCGTAATTTTGTGGGTGTGGTACAGTGATACCTATCAATTTTTAATTATTGGTGTTTATTTTTTATTTGTTTCAATAGTTCGTATAAGTTGGCAAAATTTTAAATATTTATCTAGAGACAGTCTTATTTATAAAACTCGATAAACGATTTTCTTATTTTAAATACTGATTAGTGTATTCTAGTATTAACTGGGTTCTAGTGGATTCTAAATTCAAGATAACACACGTCTCACTCACGTATCAAATTCTCTAGTTTTTATGACATTAATATTCTCATTCATTCTTTTTTTGATTTGTGTGATTTTAATTGTATTTGTGTGTAGGTATTTCTAATTTTTATTCTTTTAATTTTTATTTAACTAAGTTTTACTCGTGTGCAATCATTTATTTCCTTTTGTATTATGATGTCGATTACGCCGAGGCTACACATACGTAATTTTCGACTTAGTTATTATTGTTTAAGAATTGTGTGGCTGTTTGTTTTTCCGAAATAAATAAAACTAGCTTCAAATGATAGGTCAGTACTTTACCACCCACATCTATCCTTCTTCCAGGTAGACAATTTTGAATTAAGAACCTGCTAATCAGTTTAAACTAATCACATGATTTTTTTTTTTAAGTTATACTTCTTTTGACGCGCTAAGGAAAAATGATGAGAGTAAATTTTTACGATGCGCGCGCACACCTTCACAAGAAACCGACACCCTGAAGTTAGCTATGGTCTGTGGTTCATGAAGAATGATTGTTTTCCTTTTGTAAATTACTATCGACCCGCCCCAGCTTCGCTCAGGTACAAATTATGCACTTAAACCTTCCTCATAAATCACTCTGTCTATTGGTGAAAACCGCATGAAAATCCGTTCAGTTGTTTTTGAGTTTATCGCGAACAGATAGACAGACAGACAGTCGCGACGGGGGCTTTGTTTTATAAAATGAAGTGATGACCATTGTCAATATACCTGGGACCATATATATAAAAATAAGTGTATGTGTACTTATGTACGCACGTAAGAAGTTATAGGTACTTCTTTGGCGTAACAAGATAAAAAACCAAACTGTCACTAGCTTTACAAAAGGAAAACAATCATTCTTCATGAACCACAGACCATAGCTAACTTCAGTGTGTCGGTTCTAGCTAACTTCAGGCTGTAGGTTTTTTGTGAAAGTTAGCGCGCGCATCGTAAAAATTTGCTCATTATTTTTCCCTAACGCGCCAAAAGAAGTACTTCAAAAAAAGAGGTAGATATGCCACTAGCGCGTGCAAATTGTTGCAGACAAATTCAGTCAATTGTAGCAATTTGATTTAGTCGGCTAACAGCAGCCAGCGAAGAGAAGCGTATCCGTGGCGTGACAATAATATATCTATGATGCCAAGTTGTGTGTTATGAGTGTAAAAACTATGGTTCTAAGATAAATTTAAGAGATACACTTAAGTGAGGACATTTGTAATAACAACTTAACGATATCTGAACGCCGCTTTGTTTGAACATAGCGTAGGTATCTTTCTTTTATAATATCATTGATTGGCGCCAACAATGAAACTGTAAGGTTACAGCAGAGTTGCTGCTATGAATTGGATGGGACACCGACATTTCACACGTCCTGACAATTCCATGCTTTGAAGACTATAATCGCCTATCGATCCCGTTGTCCTAATACCTAACACTTATGTATTGACTGCAGACGTTCAGATTGCACTAAACGCCTTTCACTTCCTGTTATCCATCATCATTATCATCATCAGCCTTTTAATGTCCCCACTGCTGGGGCACAAGCCTCCCCATTGTGAGAGGGTGTGGGCCGTAATCCACCACGCGGGCCCAATGCGGGTTTGTGGATGTCACATGTCTTCGAATTTTCGGTTCTAGGACATGCTGGTTTTGAGGAATGTTTTCTTTCACCGTTTTGAGAGCAGTGGTGATGAAATAATTAATATACACAAAGTAAAGCGCCTGCCTAGATTTGAACTCACGACCTACAACTAGTCGCGGCCGTTACCACTGGGGACTGCTCTTCTTATGCCGCTTAGTACCTACATATTTTATTTATTAACTTTTAATACTTTGTGATTTATTAGTTTGTATTTGTCTGTAAATAAATAGGAATAAAATATATAATTATAAACATTTAAAAATAATTTAAATGTCATGTTCTCCACCTAAGGTGCAAAAAATCTGCCCAGCCTTTTCGCAAATATCTTGGGGTCGGCTTCCAGTCTAACCGGATGCAGCTGAATACCAGTATTGTACATGGAGCGACTGCCTATCTGAACTCCACAACCAAGTTACTGGCTAATACGGTACCCCTTGGTAAGACTGGTTGTCAGAGCTTCTGACGACCCGTAACTAATGTCAAAGATCCACGATTGCCAGCTGGGACCAACGGCTTAACCTGCTTTCCGAGGCACGGAGGAGTCTCTGTATGTAAAGATGGTCACCCATCCATGGACTAACCCCGGCAAGCGTAGCTTAACCTGATGGATCGACCCGTGCGGCTGTTATTACTTTAGCCACGAGCTCCTGAATGAAATGAATCAAAGCGAAATAATTTAATTTCCGGTAGCCTCGCCAAGCTTATTGTGCACAAACGGTCTTAGAGTCCTTCCATACATTATTGTGCTCCCAGTGTTTACGACCCACTAAACATAACTACTGAGTTACATAAAATGCATCTGTTGGACGTAGCACCTGTTTGTACGTCTTTGGGACGTAAAAGTACATTGTTTTGAGACGGATTGGTTGGTAGTGTTTCTTGGGATTGGGGCTTGAGAAAGGAGTGTGAGGGAAAGTATAATTTTGAACGAAAATAAATTACTTGGTAACATTAGAGATCATCGGCCTACTACCTCGGACAGAGAGGAGGCCTTTGTATATTATTATGTAAATATTTATGCTGCCCCATAGTTAACAAAAAAGGGAATATTCTTTTTTGCTATTGCTTATTTAGAATTTGAGCTACACGATTCGGATAGGTAAGATTTCCTTGTGATAGACAGAAGTTAAGAGGTGGCAAGAAAAGTAAAAAAACGGCAGTGGGTAGCATTCCCCGCCCCTGGCAGTCTGCCGCCCCGGGCCATGGCCCTCTTGGCCTAAGGTTAAATACGCCTTAACTAACCTAACCTAACCGGATGCAGCTGAATACCAGTATTTTACATGGAGTGACTGCCTATCTGACCTCCACAACCCAGTTACTTGGTAATACGATACCCCTTGGTAAGACTGGTTGTCAGAATTTCGGGCTTCTGACGACCCATAACGGCTGTCAAAGATCTACGATTGACAGCCGGGACTAATGGCTTAACGTGCTTTCCGAGGCACGGAGGAGTCTCGCTAAGTAAAGATGGTCACCCATCCATGGACCAACCCCGGCAAGCGTAGCTTAACCTGAAAGATCGACCCGTGCGGCTGTTATTACTTTAGCTACGAGCTCGTCGTTGCTTGCTTGCTTGTGTTGGCGCCAAATTTTGTAAACTAAATTAGAACCACTTACACTTTATCCTACGGAGTTGAATTTTTAAGTTTTTTCTTTTTAACCGACTTCGAAAAAGGAGGAGGTTATTAACCGACTTCGAAAAAGGAGGTTTTTTTTTTTTTATGTATGTTCGGGCATAACTCCGTCATATATTGGCGGATTTGCAAAATTCTTTTTTTGTTCGGAAGGGGTTTATTCCGAAATGGTCCCATTTAAATTTCAAAAAGATCTGATGATGGGTTTCGGAGACAGACAACGGAACTCTTCAAAAATTGTCAGCAAATCAACCGCGATTGCTGCTATCGTATGTCTATGAATTGTTAACACAGTTTAATGGGGAACCACAACTAAAAAGTGAAAAATAAAAAGCTTTTTTACAAAAAAATAGAACCGACTTCCAAAAAAAGTGCAAAATAACTTTAATTTCGGAAGTCGGTGTCAAAAAACAAAGACACAAAACAGGAACACCGACTTCCGAAATTAAAGTTATTTTGCACTTTTTTTGGAAGTCGGTTCTATTTTTTTGTAAAAAAGCTTTTTTTTAAATCAATTATAGGCTTGCGTTTGACCACTATCTCACCTGGCGGTAAGCGATGATGTGGTCGAAGATGGAGCACGCTTGCTTAGAAGTAACCTATTCACTCTCGACTTAAAGACTCCCAGGTTAGTTAGTTCAGTTCCGCTGACAATGCATTTTATGGTAAGCTTGACCGTAATCGACATTGAGTATCAGCTCCAGATAGAGGAACTCTTTTATAGTCAACTTATTTAATGTTCAACAGCTGAAAAAGAACAGGAGTAAGAGTGAACCTGAATAAACAACAACGGTGCACACACCCAATTTTTCGACTCGGTCCGAAATACGTCAAACCCACGAAAAAAAGTCTTAAACCCAGATTTTAAAGTCTCCGAGCATGTTATATTATTAACAGAGATTCTGTTTGGTTGCCAGTACATTCGCTAGGGACACGGTTTCCGTATAATTTAAATATTCAAACTTTTTAAACTTGTATTGAACAACATGTTGTAGAGCTCGTGCCGTAGGATAAAGTTTCTACAAACATGGTCGTGGTTTTTTTATACGTATTCTAATATTAATTGTTATTTATTAGTGTTAGTTTTCAGGGAAATAATAGATTTTGTATTTTTTTTTAAATTATTGATAGGCACGCATTTGACCACTATCTCACCTGATGGTAAGCGATGATGTGGTCGACGATGGAGTATGCTTGCCTAGGTTGTTGCTATTAACTGCTATTATACTGGTGACCTGAAACACAGGCCCATAAAGCCTAGCTTAGGCACCAGTCTCCCACAGTAAACGTTATTATAATATGTAATACCTTAGGGTAACAATGCAATGTTTGTTGTGGGAATTCTCTTTACCTAGTATATAGATTGTAGACCGGTCATTGTAGCGACACTTGGGGGAGGCCTGGACCTAGTCCAGCAGTGGACGTCTTTCATCTTTCGGGTGATGGTTATGAGATTGTAGAAGCTTTACCTATTCAAAAAGAGGTGTCAACAATCTATACTTACTTGTTGGGATGTTATATCGAATGAATTCTGAATTTTTGCAGCCTTTTTATGAAATATTTTCTTGGCCTATCAAGTTGGTGTGTTGTTTCTAATGACACACTCTTTATGGAACTATATTTAGGTATAAGACCTAATCTTATAACGCAAACACACGTCGACTTGAAACATTATGTTTTTTTTATCGTTTTTCGATGTCAATTTTAGGAGGAAAGGAATTCTGATTTCTATTAATGGCAAACATAGGCTCGCCTCCTATTACATGGGAATTGCAACAGCGAAATGTGGATAAACTACACATTTCTAAAACCCTTTCGGGAATATAAGTGCTGGCGTGATATTTGTATGTATTATTAATAGAATTTTGAGTACCTTTATACGCTATATTGCACCACCGCATGTACTAGGCCAGCATAGACGGTAATGTGTTTCTGATTGCACGCTCGACGCTGATTTTGACAAAAGTGCAGTTGCAATGTGCTCATGGTTCCAATAATGTTATTATAGACGTTGCTTTCGTAATATTCCAGTGACCAGTCATTGTGGATTGCATTGTCTTGACCAATCGGGTTATTATTCTATTCTTATTTATCTATTTATAAATAAAAAAATCAAATAAATAAAACAAAATTCCTTTAATTCAGATAACAAGATCCATATAGTGCAATTAGACTCGGTATTAAAAAATTATAAATTAACACAAATTAACACAAACTTACTTTATGTACACACAAAACACATAACAGAGAAAAGAACAAATACAGATAAAAGAGCATCGAAGGTGCCGCTTAGTTCAAAAGAAATTTCTTCCAGCAGATCTGTGATATATAACGAATGCATAGGTTTTGCGTTATACAACTTTTAATGGTTTTTAATTGAAGATCACGTCTAAACGACTAGTCTTATTTCTTAGAAAGAAAAATATGTTACTTTAGACAATTTTTTTCGTAATTTAATATGTGAATATTTTAAATTAAATTTTTATAACACTGTAATTAATTTGTAAAGTTATGTCTAACGCGGATAAAAAATTGAGAATCACGCAAAAAACGTAAAGCGTATTTTTATTAAACTTTCACCATTTTAAAGATCATTTAATTATTTTTATTTTAGTATACGTATTTTAGTATGACACCTGTTGTTTTATGTATATGTTTTATATAATAATATTAATAATGAGTGATTTCGGACAGCGCTCTTTGATGGACGAGTCCTATTACTGGGAGGCGTACGACGCGTTATGTGAGCTCAACACAGAACACGCAAGCTAACCACTCAAGGTCGTTGGCAGTTAATAGCGTCTTAAGAGCTCCTCAGTGGCATCCAGCTCAGATAGCAGGCATCAACGTTATCGATGATCGACAGAATAAAAGGTTCTTTAAAATCTTCTTTGTGTCGCTGGCATGAGAGTGATTCAAATATTGTTGGCTCAGTACGCTAGTGGAACTAGAGCCACCGCCGGCGGCTTCAAGAAGGTCATTTTGGCTGCGTGTTTTGGGGCACCGAGGTCAGGATAGAATATTATTTAGATGCTTGCACGTAGCCAGAAATGCTTTTCTTATTAAGTTAGGTTCTTTGTTTCATGATAATATGTATTTCAGTCGTTATTGGTATCCCCTTTGGATTTTTTAACATGATTATTAAAATAATGGTCCAAATAATGATCTGAACCGCACATAACACTTTTATACAAAGTGCAGACGACAAATATAAGTACGGAAAGGTGTGGTCATATTTTAAGAACTGCATCTGCCCATCGATATGAACAACTTATTCAAGACCTGAGGAAATTCTCAAAACTTTAGCACTCATACAAATATTGATCAGTTGATGATAATTTTGTATGTAAAACTTTTTTTTTTGATTTTTCTATTTTTCTTAGAGAAAGTGGTTCATTTTCATGGGCAGAACTGGTTCTTTAAATATGACCACACCTTTCCGTTACACCCTGTATATGGTTGCATAGCTCGATAAGATGTAATGAACAGCTTATTGTTTACCCGATTTCAGGGTTAGACCCATAATACAAGTAGTTCATAATACAAGTAGTTCATAATCCAAGTAGTTCATAATCCAAGTAGTTCATAATACAAGTAGTTCATAATACAAGTAGTTCTTAATGATAAGTGTTTTCATTTATTGTTGTATTATTGTCTCCACCTTGTATAAAAAACCGGCCAAGTGCGTGTCGGATTTCGCACATAAAGGGTTCCGTACTATATATTGGTATTTGTTAGTAAAGTATACGTAACAATAAACATTATCACCAAATTTCAAGTTCATAGGGGAAATTAAAAAAATCTTCGTAACAAAATTTTGTGACAGACGACGGACGGAAAGACAGACAGACGGACACGTGAGTGACAATAATAGGACTTCGTTTGGACCCTTCGGGTATGGAAACCTAAAAAGAAAGTCCTAAAAGACGTTTCTAATTACCGACATGTTAGCCTATTATCGTCATATTGTTATACAAGTTCTTCTCTTCAGCCATTGGGAAAAGGATAGGCTACGTATCAGACAGGAGACAGCTGATCGAACTAGCAGGCTTTAGAAGGGGGTATAGTACCACCGATCTTCATCTTCTCGTGTCGATTTTGACTCAAATTTCGTCCGACGAGTATGTAGCCACCTGGACAGCTTTGTCATTGACTTCGTTCAAATCAATAAGGTGCAGGTGGTTGTGCTTGCTGGGCAGGCAAGAAAATGACATTTATATATTTTTTTTGGTATGGGAAATCATCCAATGACATCTCCCGCTCTAGGGTGGACCGAAAGGGCGTGTCAGACTCTTACTGACTAAAACCCACCCCTGTTCCTTCCCTGCCCTGAGTGCCCAGGGGCGAGGTAACTCTGTTTCGAATTTATCCTCAACCCCTGGGCAGAAGGAGGTGACCCATGTCCTGTGAAGGGGTTCCACACTGGCACTGAGTCTGGGATGGGTCAAGGATACCCCCACCGATCATAATTCATACACTAGAGCAAATAATAGAGAAGTACCTACCAAGAAATACAAAGACCGAGCTCTACATCGGCTTCATGATGGAGGAGCTCGTGGCTAAAGTAATAACAGCCGCACGGGTCGATCCATCAGGTTAAGCTACGCTTGGGGTACCATCTTTACATACCAAGACTGCTCCGTGCGTCGGCAAGCACATTAAGCCGTTGGTCCCGGCTGTCAATCGTGGATCTTTGACAGTCGTTACGGGTCGTCAGAAGCCCGAAAGTCTGACAATCAGTCTTACCAAGGGGTATCGTATTACCCCTTGGTAAGACTGGTTAGTACCGCAGCTTTTCGTAACGGTTAAGGTAGTTCCCCATATTGCCCCGCTGAAAGTTTCCACCCTGCACAAATCTACCTAGCCTTTTCCCAACTATACGGTCGGTTTCCAGTCTAACCGGATGCAGCTGAATACCAGTATTTTACATGGAGCGACTGCCTGATCTAACCTCCACAAACCAGTTACTGGGTAAAAAGATGGCTTAGCAAGACTGGTGTCAGATTTCAAGGCTTCTAACTAACGTAACGATTGTCATAGATCTACAAATTGCAGCCGGGACCAACGGCTTAATGTGCTTTGTGAGGCACGGAGGAATCTCGGTATGTTAAGATGGTCACCCATCCATGGACCGACCTCTGCAAGAATTGGTTAACTTTGAAGATTGAGTCGTACGGCTGTTATATACGGTGCCGCAAAATCGTCAATCATATTTGTCATTTGTAAACTAGACAGCTGCAGAATACAAACAGACAAGCAATGGAGCGATATACTCCGCAGGAGCGTAATAGGGAAAATGCATGATATTTTATTATTTGTTCAATTGAAGACTTATTAACTATAGTTAACAAATATGAAGGAATTTTCAAAATATCATCGTTGGCGACAAAGTTATAAAGCTTTAAAGTTGATAATTAGAAAGAGAATTAGTATATTCATCGATAAACCGGTTAGATAACAAATATTTTTTTCGTGCATATTCCCTATTGTGTCGATTTTTTTGACCAATAAGCGGCTGGTGGTGTTGGCACAGCGTGATTTTTTTTTTTTAATCCCAGACTTCTTTTTTTGGGGCTACTTCAAGTCGCGGATTTATATACCAACAAGCCTCAGACGATCGCAGCCCGTAAGGAGAATATTCGACAGTTATGCCAACAGTTATCACCGGAAATCTTGCGAAAAGGCATGGAAAATGCCGTAAAACGGGAACAAATGTGTATTAATTAATACTGGCGGCAGCCACTTGACGGATATCATCTTTTCCACTTAACAGACACAATTGTAAAGGTCCAAATAAAGATTTCCATCAATCAAAATCATTTTTTTTTTTTTAGTAAAAAAGTTATTCAAAAACAAATTGGATGATTTATTTTGCGCCACCTTGTATAATAATTAATTAGCAACGAGCTTGTATTACAAGTATTGTTGCGAAAATCATAATGCAGTTCCCAAACCCACAAGACTGGCTCCATTCTTGCATCCCCGGAGACTCCTTAGTACATAGCCCGAACAGTCGTACATACAGAGGAATCCGCACACTACCGCCGTTCTGAAACTAAAGTTAAATTTGCAAGTGATAGATATGCGAGGCGCTCCCGGAATGTAATTTTCACACGCTCAAGCGACGTCACTGGAGCCCCCGCCTCGTGCGCCACCCGGGCCCGCCCGCCGCCCCCTTTGTAGTCACGGAGATAGATGGGCTGAAGGAATCCTTATCTATTTATTGAAGTACAATCTATTAATTTGTACATCAATAAAAAAGAAATAAAGAAAATACATTTATTGGGCACAGATATAGGCACACAACAAAAAAATAATCATAATGTATGTCTTATAATAATGTAATATTTAATTATTGATGTACAATTTGAATTTATAAACCCAAAAACAAATAATTACAACAAAATTATCATCATTCTTTCATCCGTATCCCAATTTATTTGTTGTCGGGGCAATATTTTTCCTTCTCCCATGCTTCTCCATTAGCCCTTATCTCAGTAGTCACCCCTTTTCTAGACATGCCATATTTCTCACAGATTGACTACGCTCGACTTCGGGATAATACCTATAGATTGAACTATTCCAATGAACGCTGACTGTGCTCAGCAGTTGATTGTCTTATAAAACCCTTTCGCAACAAAAAAAGGCTTTAAAAACCATAACGAATTTAATATCAAATAGAAGCTGAAACAAGAGTTGAGAGAAAACTCGAACCTTATGACCTGAGGAGACTACAGTAAAGCGCATTTGGTATTTAGTAAACCTCAAGGCGTATTAGGCGTAAAAAAACAAACGTAATTATGCTAATTATTATTTGATAACGAAAGGCCGCACATGAATGAAATCACGTAAAAATAAAGAAACAATGTCCCCAATGACATTTAAGAACAAATATTTGTATAAATGATGTTTATTCAGTAAATAGTTTACAAGGAACACTTTTACACGTCAATGTTTTTTGTCAGTTTCAGCTAGATGAGGCCGGTGTTTCCTAGCTGACTACCCTGAGAAGAAACACCGAAACAAACTCAGAGGTCAAAGTCTCCTTTAAAGTGTTCAAATCCATACAATGTGTACTGGTTAAATCATATGAGAACCATGTACGTTTATGTCTGGGATGAGCTTTTTGAAGAAAGCAACACACGAATTCGAGTGGACCTGTCCAGACAGTGCAAGCATTTGTCAGTCATCGCGAAGTTCAACTCAGAACTTTGAGGAGCTCAACGAACCGACGAACAATACCAAAGTAAGGACATTTGAGTAGGCCGCAAAAATACTCAAACTGCCAGACAATCATAAAATTCTATATGAGGACCATGCAGCTTAGTGTCTGTAGTGGTCTTTTGAAGAAAGAACCAAACATATTTGAGTGGACCTGTCCAGTCAGTGCAAGCATTTGTCAATAGTCGAATAGCTCAACTTAAAAACCACTAAGGAGCTCAAAGACATGACGAACAATACCAAAGAAACGACATTTGGATAGGCCGCAAAAGTACTCAAACTGTCAGACAACGTTAAAAATTATTGTAAAAAGGAGGAGAAAATAATAATAATAACACACATAGTCCTCACATTTACAATAATTAAGTAATCAAAAAAAAAAAATATAATACTTTACAAAGTAAATATTCATATGGCTTCATATATTAGTATGGCTTACAGATAGTTGTTCCGGGTCCGGGTGTCTTGTGTTTGTGAGTTTACATGTTTGTGAACGCACCTACGATACAGGAATAATACCTAGTGTCAGGAAAAGTTTAAAAAAAAAATCAAATAAAAAAATAACATTTAAGATGACTGAACCATATCGCTCGCTAGCTCTCCACGTCTCGCCCCCGCGGCCTCTCACGACGGATGCCCCGGAAAATTGCTACAATCATTGTGAGAGGGAATTCCGAAATGAAGGAAACGTACTTAAAGTCGACTCCAGTGCGGGCTGGGTAGTCAGTAACGCGTCGTATTCAGTACTACTAACTCATAAGTAGTCAGTAATACGTCGTATTCACTGCCTCTTAAGTAAACGTGTGCAGTTGCATGCGGTTTGAATGTTGCTGATGATAAATGATGTTTATTCAGTAAATAGGTTACTAGGAACTCATTAACACGTCAATGTTTTTTGTCAGTTTAAGCTAGATGATTATGAAAAACTTTTTTACAAATAAAACAACCGACTTCCAAAAAAGAAAAAACACTAAACATTTAAAAATAACTTTAATTTCGAAAGTCGGTGTTTGTATTTTATTTCTTCGTTATTTGACACCGACTTCCGAACTTAGTTATTTTTGTGTATTTTCTTTTTGGAAGTCGGTTGTTTTTTTTTTTGTAAAAAAGTTTTTTATTTTTCACTTTTTAGTTGTTAGACCCCAGAACTCAAAACCCCAATAACATGGAATTTAAACATACTTGTTATTGGAGGAAACCAAAACGTCATCCATGTATACTAATTTTTAGATTTTGTTCAGTTTTTCAAAAAGCGCTGAATTAATTTCGATAAAATGTATATGGGACCACCTCGGGAGTAAATTCTTTCGGATAAAAAAGGATGAAATTTAGCACCTAGATAGATTATAGTCTGGAATAAGTTATATTTTAAAATGGGGGAACTACTAATTCAACGCGGGCAATTGTGAATGTTTGTACGTAAAAGGTAATCTCAGGAAGTGCTGATCCGAAAACAAAGAATCTTTCACTGTTAAGAAAATGACATCATTATTGAGTGCCACAGCCTATTTTTATGCCAGGAAAATGTATGGTCCCTATAGGATATGCCATCGGGGCAAAGCAGCAGGAGAAAACTAGTCATTTTGTGTTTTATAGATCCTGAAGAGACAACGAAGCTTCTTCGCAACAGATTTTTTTTTTCGTTTTTAATACAGGCCCAGAAGCTGGCCACATTAATTGCAGCATCAAAAGCTTTCATTAGGGGCCTCAGACAAAATACTTTTCTGTTAGCGTTCACGCTAACGATTATTACAAAATGCATGGCAAATTGGCAATGACATTACCTGCGGAGAGAATTGTCACGTGACTCACGTCCAGGCACAAACACTTCACTTCACTTCCAGGTACTAAGACTTCTTTCGTGAAATTGACTCTACATATACGGGACTTCTTTCGTGAAATGGACTCTACATATTGTACTAAGCGTTAGCGTGAAAGCTAACAGAAAATTATTTGTCTCAAGCCGCAGGTCCTCTATAGTGCTGGTGGGGGCACTTGATGACTTCTATCTTCTAGCTTTTAGTGAGTATTTGTAGATAGAAACCTACCTACGTACCTACTCATAATACGAAAAATTGAAATATATTTTAATAAATATGGAGCGTCCAATAAATAACTTACCTTAGTAATAATAAATATTAAGTAATAAATAAAAATAATAATAAGTAAACGGAATAATATATAATAATTAATTGATATGTTTAAACGAACGAATATTCAAAGTGAATAAAAAAATAATAAAATTATGGTTTTCACAATGTTAGGTACTAACTTATTATATACTAGTTGTGCCCGCGGTTTCATCCGCGTTTATGTATATTTCGAAAAATATATTTTATTTTTCATAAAAAGTATCATATGTTACTTCTAATACCTCCAAGAATATGTGTACAAAGTTTCATAATGATCGGTTAAGTAGTTTTGGCGTGAAAGCGTAACAAACAAACTTACATTCACATTTTTAATATTAGTATGATGTACATAATTAAAAAAAAAAAACAATATTATTGTTAAATTCAATTCTGTATTAATAAAACAGTAGTTGTCTTCTTCCTCTCTCCTACCTGATCTATGCTGTGCCTGACAGGGTCCATAATTGTGACTAATATAATAATTTCCCTACCAACTATATACATTATGGTACGTTGAGAATTAAGACTTACGGAGCCGAAAAGTGGACACTCACGATACGGGTGGTCCATAAATTCAAGGTCGCTCAGCCAGTTATGGAACAGACTATGCTTGGAGTCTCATTGAGGGATCGAATACGGAACGAGGTGATCTGGCTGAGGACCAACATTGTCGACATAACTCACAGAATAAGCTAGCTGAAGTAGCAATGGGCCGGTCATATCAACCGTAGAACCGATGATCGTTGGGGTAGACGTGTTCTCAAGCGGAGACCGCGAATCGGTAAACGTAAGGTAGGACGCCCTCAGGCTGATGGAGAGATGATCTTCGCAGGGTGTCTGGTAGCAGCTGGATGAGAGTTGCCGAGAACTGAGCTGAATGGCGTGCAATTGAAGAGGCCTATGTCCAGCAGTGAGCTGCTATAGGCTGATGATGATGATGATGGGCACTATCAGACGAGTCCATAAAACCCAATTTTGCCTGCGTGCAGCGGCCTCCTCGAAGGAGAAGAGCATCCCCGTGACACGTGTATCTGTCAAAAGTTAGCTTGTTATAGATTCTTTGCTGACTATTCTGTTTGTTCGATAACGAGGTGTTCAAGTTTTGGTGAGATGGTTTCAAACTCACTATTGGAGGTGCTCACAAATTATTTAAAGATATATCTAAACACCTTGCTTCGCGTGATCCAAGGGCTGGCTTTTTCCTTGGACAGAGAATAAGCATTGCCATACAACGTGGCAATGCCGCCAGCCTTTTGGGCACATTACCAGCCGACAGCGATGTGGAGGAATTTTTCGACGCCATATTTTAGATTAGTTTTAGTTAGGTATTTTTTTTTGTCTTTATATAGTTAAAGTTAGATAGGTATATTTTTGTTTTATTTCTTAGTGTTCATAGTTGTTAAATAAATTACTAAGTTTCCCTATGTCCGTAAGTTAGATTA
Organism: Polia nebulosa; assembly: GCA_951329385.1. NCBI lineage: Eukaryota > Metazoa > Arthropoda > Insecta > Lepidoptera > Noctuidae > Polia > Polia nebulosa. The sequence continues at coordinate 29,981,060 of OX589602.1, read as the reverse complement.
TCAAACAATAGTATTTTGTGCTTTAACAAATAAATAAAAAAATACAAAGATAACACGCATCCGATCTAAGTTCAGGAGTGGTGGCTTCCCTAATAGCATTTAGTGTTGGTATTTGGTTGGGCCAACAATAAATGCTACCATTTTATTGTTGGCCCAACAATAAATGCTATTAGGGTTGTTACGCCACTTGTGGGTAAAAAGTGGTACACCTTTTTCGTAGGTGTGACATCACGCGAAATCTCAATGCTCTGTATCGTCTCATGTTTACGTGACAAAGGAAAAATACGTGTCTAATAGTTTTTGGTTATCTAACTGAGGGACCAAATATATTTTATTAGTCTTCAATCCGTTGTCTGGAAAAGAACCGGAGTAACCGACGACGTAGCTTGCAGAATAAGCAAACTGAAGTGGCAGTAGACCAGCCCGGTCATGTTTGTCAAATGACCGATGGCCGCGTATAGGCAAGCGTAGTGTGGGACGCCCACCGACGACCTTAAGAAGGTGGCTGGGGTAGACTAGATGCGGAAGGCGGAGGACATGGTGTTTTGGCGCAGCCTGGGAGAGGCCTATGTCCAGCAGTGGACTGCGATAGGCTGAGTTGAGTCTTCAATTATGGCAATGCCAAAAGGAAGAGTGATGGTTTTGACAGTCTATGTAAGAATGTTACGCTGTGTGCCTAAACTAATGAGGTATCAATCGCTTGTTATTGTGATCTGGGTGACATACAAGCTTTTAACTCGATATTAAGTTCACCTCTAACTAACTTTGTAAATAAGTCTTAGAAGTTAAAGACCCACTTCCCGGTTTCCGATTGAGCTAAAATTTCGCATTCATGTTTAGTTTGGATGACAATGCTCATGCATTGTCATCCAAATTAAACGCTAGCTAAGTGACGTCATTCTTAATCCAATATGACCGACTCCCAAAGATGGCCGACTAGTAATTTTTTATGCATTCCCATGATATGTGTATCAAGTAAAACGGTTTTCTGGAAAGAATATGTACGAAAAATAAAGTGTGTTTTTTAGTTTTTTTTAACTACGAAGAGAATCAATATGGCAGATGTTACCTAAACCAAATAAGTGAGAGATTTCTGAAATTTTAGCTGTGGATTACGGTAGACTGAATCCAATGATACTGTCTTTTGAAACAGGTTCCAGTTCATTGGATTTGGATTGTGGAATATACTGATTCCTGAATCTTGACTAAAGTTGAGCTTATAATTTTTTACATGATAAATCACCAGTAACCAATGATATTTGTTATACAAGTAATACCTATGTGCTAATTTATATGCCGCCATAGATTCCGGACAACTATACATTTGACCAGGCGCTCATAACTCACAGCATGTCGATATCTTTCAATAATCCAATCAAAGCGGTTCGTATCCGAACTAATGTTATTGTCAAACCTACCAGCCATTATCTGGGTACAAGCGAACATCTAAATGTTCAGTCACGTATCCGAACGAGCGAGACGGCAGATACGATTATGTACGAGAGCGAAAGAGACAGATGATCGATGTAAACAATCGGATTCGTGCCAGTTCGGAAATGCTGTATTTCTAATTCTGATTCGAAACATTTTAGGTTTTATTGCTGTGATTTTAAGTGTGATATTTTATTGTCATTTGTAATTTTTAAATTTGGACAATGTTGCTGGCGTTTACTGCAATGATACCGAAACAATTTTGAGATGTAATGTCCTTCAATAAAGTTCAAAATTGATGGTAAATTTTGTGGTTGTTACGATATAAGTAGAGAATTCGTTAGTGTATGGTTGTGAAGTGGCATCTATCTTATGTTTCTTATATTGACAGCGTCGTCACCGGAATTGGAATGAGGTAATAAAGAAATTGCAATCCATTTATGTGCCTTTTTAACATTGCTGATGTGCACAGTAATGAATGCGACTTGATTGAATAATCTGGATGAAAGCGAACCGGCCTGATTGTGAGTCGTATCGAGAATGAAGAAATGTATTGATGCCTGTACCATTATATGTATGGGGCAGTTTGAATTTTGTCGTAACTTTTACGGAAGTTGCTTAAAAGATTTTTTATTTGGATATCTCGTAATTGAATTAGATATATAATTATTTAATCTCTATTTATTTATGGTTTTTTTTTCTATGAAGAATATGTCACCCCGATGATTTAATTATGTTTATAAGTACATACATGTACTAGTCTACCCGTAACCTTATACCTATTATAATATTACGATAAAGCGTTCTTTCTAGTCTCACTGATAATGTAATTACACTTAGCTTCCTTTTATTCTCATTATCTAGTGTAAGGAAACTAGTTTAAATATCAAGTAATATTTCCTTAGCTTAGCAAGCTTGAAAGTCGAAAATTAGCCCAAAAAAACGTACAATATGGGTAAAAAGTATGTGTCCTATTCCCGGCCACTATCTACTCGTGTGCTAAATTTCATACAAAACTGTTCTGCGACTAGAGCTTGAATAATAGTAATTAAAAAAAAAAACTTAATAGGATTAATATGAGACTCAATGATTATTACTCTTATATATAATACTTAAATTGCTCAAAGAACAATCAATCTCTCCGTCCATCTGTGCGCCTGGTAGGACCATTCCTTGCTATTCAACCTCCCACACATATTACTCGGAGCTCTAAACGGCAGTTCTCTGCATTCCTGTGCTCCTAGTACAATTGATGCAATATACTAGGCTGAACGATCGACTCGCATCTTCGTCTTGTTACCATTGTCTCTACATCGTTATGTGATCCTGGTAGTTGTTATCCAATTTACTAGGCGAAATCTTTTGCATCTTTATCTTTGAACCCGAGTTCGGCTCTCTTTGTTGAGATTTTGTTTGAGTTAATTTCTCGCTTTGTAAAGCGACTCATCCATTCTCTACTCGCGATGGTAGCAATGTATTCCAAATCTTGTGAACTGCGCGATGGTAGCAATGTATTCCAAATCTTGTGAACTGCCGAAAAGGTGGGCTGGTAGAATTACTACTAAGGTAAAGCAACCCAATTAATTAAAGCGCAGTCATAAGACTTCTAATGATTTTTAATTGAACATCACGTCTAAACGACTAGTCTTATTTCTCTGAAAAAAATATTTGTTACCCTAGACAATTTCCTTCGTAATTTAATATGTGAATATTTAAAATTATATTTTTATAACATAGTGTAATTAATTTGTAATTGTCATTTAACTAAATTTATATTTTAATGATACGTGTTTTCGTATAATACCTGTTATTTTCGTGGCTAAAGTAATAACAGCCGCACTGGTCGATCCATCTACGCTTGCCGGGGTTGGTCCATGTATTGGTGACTCCTTCGTGCCTCGGAAAACACGTTAAGCCGTTAGTCCCGGCTGTCAATCGTGGATCTTTGACAGTCGTTACAGGTCGTCAGAAGCCCGAAAGTGTGACAACCAGTCTTACCAAGGGGTATCGTATTACCCAGTAACTGGGTTGTGGTGGTCAGATAGGCAGTCGCTCCATGTAAAATACTGGTATTCAGCTGCATCCGGTTAGACTGAAAGCCGTCTCCAAGATAGTTGGGAAAAGGCTAGGCAGATTGACCATTATTTTATGTGTCTAATTTCGGACAGCGCTCCTTGATGGGCGAGTCCTATTACGGTGGACGGGGGTGGGTGGACGTACGACGAGTTACGTGAGCTCAGGACAAAACACGCGAGCTAACTGCTCAAGATCGTTGGCAGTTAGCAAAGCAGGGGTACAATGTAGTGTATTTTGCACTAGTACGGAAAAGTGTGGCGGCCAGCCCCATACCAAGGCGCATGAAAAAAAAAAGAGTGGCATTCCGGGAGTGCCGACAGAAGTGAAAATTTGAACAAAATTACCCAATGTGCCTAAAGAAGTTTTCACTTCAATCCGCCACGAGATGCGCTACGTGTGCTACGACGCTACACGTCGTAGCACTCGTAGCGGGTCGGTGTCGCGCAAGTTCAATAGATTTTTCTCATCTCAAAAATGCCCAACGCGCCCAAAGAAGTTTTCACTTCAAAAAGCCGCGAGCCATTTTTCACAATCATTTGTCTTACTAAATATTATGTTATTGAAGTTCTACTTATTATTTTCAAGTAAGAGTATTGAAAAACATCGTTTGATAGACGTGGGTAATTGTCATTGTAGTTTTTCGGCTCTAAATCAACGTCACCTTCGCTCGGACGGTGTCTGCCTCGGCTGAAATGAGAAGATTTGCCGACTTGCATCATTGGCTTGAGGCCTTTATCGTCACATTATTTTTCGGTTTATTATACATGTTAACTTCCTAGAAAAGTCAGACAGTTAGAAAAGTCATCTTTCACAGAACCTATCCCATATTTTTAGGGTTCCGAAAGTCCGAATGAAAAAACGGAACCTTTAGGATTAACCATGAACTTAATTAACCATGTGTCTGTCGGTCTGTCTGTCTGTCCGTCTGTCAGCCAATTTGCTCCGAATCTGCTGGACCAATAGAGTTGAAATTCGCTACACACATGAATATCTTTTTTTTTTTTTTGGGGTGTAGGAAATCATCCAATGACTTCTCCCGCTCTGGGTGGAGCGGGAGGGCGTGTCAGACTCTTACTGACTAAAACCCACCCCTGTTCCTTCCCTGCCTGAGTGCCCTGGGGTGCAGTAACTCATTTTCTGAATTTATCCGCTACCCCTAGGCATGCAGGCACCGGCCACGATGGGCCCCGTCAGTGGTGGCTGACACTCATCTCTTGTTCGGCGCGCGTGGAACACTACGCGCCGTCGACTCACGGGCCTGGTGCTGATCGAACGGCGAGCTACCCACTGCTCGCCATCCGCAGGCCCGGGTACACATGAATATCTGTGAGCCAAATACGGACGTGTACCCTAAATAAATTAATTTGGAATGTAGGGGTCACTTTTGGGGTGAAAATCGGTAAATAAAAAATCAAAGTTTTTCAAACTGTGTCGTGCGTCATATCAAATGAAAGGGCACATTATGAGGGTCTTGAATATAATTTTTTCATAATTTTAAAATATATAATTTTGAAGTTATTTAAGATAATAGATGAAAAATTACCATTCCCCGTCCTTATCTCCGAAACCACTAGGCCTAAAATTTTGAAAAAAATACAGAAAGTAGTTTTTTACTTATAGATTACAGGAAAACCTATAAGGTTAAAAAAAACCTGAAAAAAATATGATTTGTTCAGAACCCTTTGCGCGCGAGTCCGGCTCACTCTTGGCCAGTTTTTTTTTAACTTGTGTCTCTCCCTCCTTTTGGGGGATTCGGGTAAAAAACTATGAATTGATTTCAACACACATCTAAACACTGATCAATGCTCGTGTCTTGACTCATTTTAGCCGTGTAGTTAGACAATAACTCGTTAGTATAATATGATAGCCTAGTACATCCAGCATGGATTGTGGTACTGCACAAGATATATAGTCCGTTGCGACATCGCTCGCCTGTTGGACAAATTTTTCAGTACCCTGTGTGGAAAGCGATCATTGTCGTTGTGCGTACTATTGGGGTAGCGTTAGCAGATTAGATGATAAAGATATATAAAATAAACTTTATTGTACACCATAAAGTTACAAAACTTTACACACAAATTTAAATCTATAGGGTCTATACAATGGTGGTCTAATCGCTGTGAAAATGTGTAACTGATTCTACCAGAGTTTCACTAAACCTGGCTTGGAAAATGAAATGACCCTTGGCGGATTTTTTCCTCACTCACCGCTTCGTTACCCCGCACATCTTCATATCAGGAGAAAAAGCATTAAGCGATACCTGTGGTTTAAGGCCCTACTACCGGCCAAGTGGCGCCCTCATTGAATAAAAAATTGTAGCATAGCATAGAAAATAAATATTAAAGATTTCGACGTCACGTTTGTCACAAAGAAGATATAGTATTTTTACGTTGTTAAAACAGGACTCAAAATGTTTCGTATCCAAAGTAGTAGGCAAAAGTATCAAAAACGGCCGTTTCTGACACTTTACGATTTTTTATTCGGTGAGGGCGCTACTTAAATGAGGGCGCCACTTGGCGGGTAGTAGACCCTTAATTATTTTAGTTTTTCATTTAGCCTGACATGAATTAACGAAAGGTTTTTATGCTGATTTCAAAGGTTGGACTGCATTTGATTCACAATCATATTGACCTCTTTTCTTGTATTTAGGGTCATGCATCATAAAATAGAATAGAAAACATTTTCGACACAGATACAGCACAACAGCAACAAACAAAAGGAAAAGAGAAGTACACAAAGATACAATAAAATTGAGCTGAGCGTGCCCATACCGAAAGGATTACCATCTCAGCATTTGCTGGGCGTTGGACACCCAGCGCTGGTTTTCAGTTGGCACCTCGCAGTGACACACGGACGAGGGTAAACAAAATATATACACAATTAAATATCGATGTATATGTAAATACTTAGGGAATATTATAATAATTAAAATACGTACCTAACTAATTAGTGTAAAATAATGAGAAAATATTATAAATATAATATGTCATCCGACGTCCGTGAGGTCACCATTTATCATGGCACAGGTTCTTCTACTTTTTTTTTGGGAATTTGTCATGGCTTTCTTGAAGAATGTTGTTCATTTCCGTAGGCAGAATCGGTATCTAAAAATATGATCACGTATTTCCATTACAGATATTATACAGGCTGTAAGGAACAAAATACCGCAAACTGGAGTAGGTACTGCTCTCATCTTTGGGACAGATCTGCCAGATACCAGCTTGATGCCCTTGAGGCAATTGAGAAACGAGCCAAGAGGATCATCGGCAATGATAGGCTCTTTGAGTCGAAGCTCCAAAGTCTTAAGCATAGACGCCGAGTTGCTAGCCTGTCGGTTTCCGTTCCATCAGCGGACCACAAGACGTACGGCGATGTGCCACCGGTACATGGTGAAAATTCCATCCACACGCACAAAACGTTTTGAGAACACATTCAGTGTGCGTACAGCTAGGGAGTGGAATTCCATGCCGGAGTCTGTGTTTCCTGATAGTTACAACTTGGGTGTCTTTAAGGCAAGAGTGAATAGGTTGCTTCTAGGCAAGCGTGCTCCATCGTCGACCATATCATCGCTTACCATCAGGTGAGATGGCGGTCAAACGCGTGCCTATCAATATTAAAAAAAAAAAAAAAAACTTCACGAAAAGGTTACACCTAATGCCACTAACAAAATTATGATAGTCATTAATCTCGGTACTGATCGATTACAGAAATTGTCATTTTTGAGTGTGCAATGTATTGTTAATTTATGTGACTTCAATGCTCCGCACTACTACTTACCTACACTCGCACTGGCCGAGCGCGCCGCACCGCCCGTAGGTATGTAGGTATTAGGCCGGTGACGTGAATTAACTCTAGCGAATCAGCTTTACGTATTTTATTTATATTGCTGTTTTTAGTGTAATTAGCGATTCAATTACTTTTTAATTAAAACTCTCATTGGGTTGGATAGAAATAACGATTTTGAACAGACTAAAGTATAAAAAACTGTAGAAAAAATTAAATAATTGAGGAAAACGCTAAACCCCTGGGCACTCAGACAGGGAAGGAACAGGGGTGTGTTTTAGTCAGTAAGAGTCTGACACGCCCTCCCGCTCCACCCAGAGCGGGAGATGTCATTGGATGATTTCCACCCCAAAAAAAAAAGTATATTTGTTATAGGAATTAATCTATATAAGTAAAAAAGAATCCCTATTTCCTTGGTCACGGCATCACGCGTGAACGGTTTGACCGATTTTGCTAATTCTTCTTTTTTGTGTTTGTTATTGTCAGGAGGAGGTTCTTAAGAAAGAAAAAATTAAGAAAGTTGAGCGGAAAATTAAAAAAAAATCAGAAAACTTAACGACTAAACTTCACGCGTTTGACAGTTGACAGTTCATAGCTAAGACAGAACAACGTCTGTCGGGTCAGCTAGTATATAAGTAATAAAAAAGCTCGGTATACATGTGTTAGCATTTTGGAGCCTTTTTATTACAAATGGTCACTTTAACTTAAAATACACATCGCTAAAGTCGATAGTTGAGTTGGAGATGATTGATTGAAATCATCTCAAATTCTAAATTCAAATATAGCAACCATACTCCATTTTCTGCCAACCGTACCCCGTCACGACTTGTCGCACGAGCGTCAAAGCGACACGGCCGTTAGTTGCCGCGGCGCCACGTCGCGCGACCAAACGTTTTTCATTGCCGCGCGAGTGATGAATTCGCTGCGGCCTACCTAACCTAGCGCGCAATGTACAGCGCGATTTAGAAGCGGTCACTACGTAATAGATGCGCGTACGTTTTTAAATTGTTGCTTAATTTCTCTGTATTTGTTTGTCCGACAATTTTGGGAATGTTGAGGAAATCATGGGAACACCGTCGCTATTCAACGTGGCAATACTGCCAGTGTTTTGGGCATTTTTTCCATTGACAACGATGTAGACGTATTTTCAGTTTTACGCCTGCCCTTTTATGCCGTGTACATATTTTATTTATTTTTTTGTTTAATGTAATCGTTTGTATTATTTAGAAATTATTAAGTTAAACCAGAATTTCAAGGAATGTTTTTATCTAGCAAGTTTGTGAAATGCCATTCCCAAAACTAGGCAGACAACTCGCCACAGAACATTTAACAAGCCTAACAATATCACCCAACTACCAGGACCACAGAGTCTTAATAAAGCATAGTCCTACAAAACAATAACAATAATTTAAGCTAAAAACGGAAATATCCTCGCGAAAAATGTTCAAAACGCCGGACGAAGTCCACTGCTGGCCATCACGCTAGTTATTTGGTCCATTAAACGTGAAATAGTTGGAGTCGTCGAGTACCAGGAGCGCAGAGCCAGCGGGAGGTTTTAAAATACGATTTATCGCTCTATGGCTGTGTTTAAGTTAGAGCTAATGTGATTAGGTTATATTTATTGAGTTGTTAGGATAGAAACGCTTACAAATAATGGCATTACCGTTACGATTTGGGAACACATTCATAGTGCGTGCAGCTAAGGAATTCCCTGTCCGAGTCTGCGTTTCCTAATAGCTTCAACGACTAATGACTCCTACTTAAGGTCGGCAAACTCACGAAAGATACAGGTTTCGGGAACTTGCTTAGCGCCATGCTAAATAATCGTTGCTTCCAAGTCCATTTAGATAACACCAAAAGTAGTTGGCGCTGTCAGAAGAATGGTCTCCCCCAAGGTAGCGTGTTGGCTCCGGCCCTTTTTAACGTATTCACAAATGACCAGCCTTGCTCTCCACAAACAAAACACTTTCTGTATGCTGACGACCTTGCATTAGCCGTCCAGACACCCAGTTTAGAAGAGGCCGAAAAAAACTGACGGAATCCCTGAAAGCTCTTGAAGAATATTACGATAAAAATGCGCTACGGCCTAATCCTTCCAAAACCCAGTCCTGTGTTTTCCACCGCCGCAACCTTCAGTCTAATAGGACCCTCAGTATCTCCTGGCAAGGCGTTGATATAGAGCACTGCCCTCAACCTCGCTACCCGGGTATCACTTTGGATAGGTTTCTGCCAGACAAGTTTCACTGTTTAAAAACGAAACAAACAGTCGAGACTAGAAACAACGTTCTTCGCCGTCTTACGTCCACCACCTGGGGAGCATCACCGCGAGTTCTCCGCACTACTGGCCTATGTTTTTCTTTTTCTGCGGGGAAGTTTGCATGCCAGTGAGGCATTATTCCGCTCATGCAAGGGAAGTCGACATAGCACTATAACTGGGTGCTTAAAACCAACCCCCCTTGCAATGTTGTATTCAATGGCGAGAATAGCTCCTCCGGATGTTCGTCGCGAGAAAGCCAGCCGCAACGAAAAGGGAAAAAGAAGAGCAACTCACTCCCTGTATGGGCATCAACTTCCACCTGATCGCCTAAAAAGTCGTAAAAGCTTCCTTAGATGTACGACCTCCTCGGAAGGTGGCAGGCCAGACGTGATCTGCAAACTGTGTAGGAACAGGGGGCTTAGACAAAGTAACAAATTAAAAACGATAACGAAGTTAGAAAAGACTACAATGTATGAGATTGACATAAACCGCGCTAAGTCACGTGGTCAGTCGACTGTCGACATCGTTATCGCAAGTTGGTAGACAATGTTATAATTCGTAACGAAACCATAAAGAAACGAATTGCTATCGTGTTTATCCCATACAAATGCGTAGACAAGCAGCGCTTTCAGAGTTCGCCTTCGCCTCGATCGTGATCGCCAAAAAAGATAACGAAGGAACGCTAACGCTAGGAAATGTTTATCGATATCTCAGAGACGATGACGAATTTAGATATCGTTTCGCTACGAAGCGATGTTACTTTCTCTACAGGCCCTGGAAAGGAACTGCAGCGGCCAAACTGGCAATTTCATAATCGATTGCAGATCCAGGTTGGTCGGTGTAGAAATAATCTGGCCAAATGGAGTATCCATCCCATACCCGGTGCCAGTGTGGAGCCCCTTCACAGGACATGCGTCACCTCCTCCTTGCCTGCCCAGCATGTAAGTACAACCACCTGCAATTTGAAAGATTTAAACGAGGCTAATGATAAAGCTATCCAGGTTGCTACATACTCGTACTGCGGTCGGACAAAATTTGAGTCGATATCGACACGAACAGAAGAAGAATAGCTTCAACTTGGGTGTCTTTAAGACAAGAGTGAAGAGTTCACTTCTGGCCCTGCAGTCTCGACATAGTTAACGATCGCTATGTCCCAACGATCGGTCGCTACGTCGGAAAAATAATTGATTTTCTTGCAATATGTACAGAGACCAGCAGATCAGTTGATCAGTTTTCATAAAAAATAGTGTTTGCAAGTTAAAATTTACGCCGTCTCTGTACATATTTAAAAAAATAACAATTATTTTTCTGACGTAGCGACAGATCGTTAAGACGTAGCGATCGCTATCAATATCAAGACTGCAGGCCCAGGGAAAGCGTGCTCCATCGTAGACCACATCATCGCTTACCATCAGGTGAGTTAATGATAAAGCGAGAACACATCAAAGTTAAAAAAAAAACTTTTTTACAAAAAAAAAAAACAACCGACTTCCAAAAAAAAAAACTAATAGTTAAAAAATAACTTTAATTTCGGAAAACGGTGTTTGTATTTTATTTCTTCGTTATTTGGCACCGACTTCAGAAATTAATAATAATAATAAATGGCTTAATAGCCAAGAGCCTCGACCAACATCTCAGGAGGCTCTTGTTGGGCGGCTGGATCAAGGGCTTGATACAGAAAGCGGTACTCCTGGACACGGCGCGTATTGTTAGGAGATTCCTTTCTCAGGAGCCCTGACCACCGGTAGCTTGGACCCTATCCCGTTACCGGTGGGCTACTATTTTTTATATTTTTAAATGTTTGTATATTGTTTTATATTTGAATATTTAAAAATGTAATAAATGGAATAATAATAATATTCCACAACTATCACACAACGCCATCTAGTCCCAAGCTAAGCAGAGCTTGTGTTATGGGTACTAGACAACTGATAAACATACATAAATATTTCTAAATACATAAATATTATAGATAAATTACACCCAGACACAGAACAAATGATCGTGCTCATTACACAAACATTTGTCCTGGGTGGGAATCGAACCCAAAAAAATTAAAGTTATTTTTAAATTTTTAGTGTATTTTCTAAAAAAAAGGTACAAAGTCACGGGCAAGCAGCTAGCTGGCAAAAATGCGTTGACAAAACATACACAGTCACAATTCAGGTCTAATTTACACATTCGCCGTCCTCCCTTATCACCTTATCTCTCTGCAGATCAACACAAAGTACCTAATTTTCTAATTTACCTAAGTACCAATTACCTGACGATGTTTACATTAACAGAATCAATTTATTTATGTGATCCTAGTAAAACTCATTACTGTTTAGTTGTCCTTTTCGTTAATTATGGGGCGGGACAGAGTGGGCGAATTATGTTGGAGTATGAATGAGCTTGTAGAGCGCTAGATATAGCTTTGGCTTCTAGGACGTCGCGTAGGAAGGTTTTTTTTTTGGGATTGGGAAATCATCCTATGACTTCTCCCGCTCTGGGTGGAACGGGAGGGCGTGTCAGACTCTTAAAGACTAAAACCCACCCCTGTTCCTCCCTGCCCTAAATGCCCAGGGGCGAGGTAGCTCTTTCGAATTTATCCTCAACCCCCGGGCAGGCATCGGCCACGACGGGCCCCGTCTTGTTTGCTGACAACTCTTTGAGGCGCGCGGGGAACACTGCGCGCTCTCGACTCTCGGGCCTGATGCTGATCGGCCGGCGAGTTACCCACTACTCGCCGTCCGCAGGCCCGGGTATATCGGCACTTCTGGAGGCTAGTTCAAGGATTTTCGTTAGTTGTCAGCAAAGCATCTAGCACTAACGATGGTGGAAAGAGATCACTAAATAAATTGTTACTCATAAAAGTGATCGATTGGGTATGCTATTGCTTTCACATTACACTACCTTCATCATGAAATGATGAAGTTGTTGTATTTAAAGAAGTCAATCATGGTTTTTTCCCTGAGTTTTCAGTCACAAATGTCAGTTATTATTATTTTGTGAGTTGCTAAACATTGCACCTACAACTCGATTAACCCTACCATAATAATTTGCATAGGTTAAGGTGACAGCTCGTCTATACTAGTAGTTGTCGCAGACAGATGGTACACAATGCAATTATAAATAATAATAATAATCATCAGCTTACAATGTCCACGCTGTTGGGGCACAGGCCTCCTCTCTGCGGGAGTGAGCTGTAATCCATCACGCGGGCCCAGTGCAGATTGGTAGTTGTCACTTGTCTTCGAAGTTTTGGTTCTTGGACATGCCGGTTTCCTCACGATGTTTTCCTTCACCGTTTTAAGAGCAGCAGAGCAGAGACTTTGTTTAATAAGCAAGTTAATGTTTATGGTACTTGATACCTTTTCTCATTCCTACTCTGTAGTCAAGTCGAACTACTTGTGCCAGTCGGTAGGCGCAAGTAATCGGGATCGCTCGGATAAATTGTAAACTTGGATTATTGTTTTGCCAACCGTGGCCTGTTCAGGTGTTTTTGATATTGTACCGTTTGCAGAAACATTTTAGGTTAGGAACGAGTTTTATTTCCTTTTCAGGACCTCCGTTGGACGTTGTTGTCATGATGCAATAGAATGGGTGGAGCAGTGGCTCCATACCGTGCAGAATTACCAACGTAAACCTATTGCTGAATTTCCTAGGACAGTTTGCATTAAAAAGAAGAAGAAAAGACCGGCAAGTACGTGTCGGGCCACGCACAAGGTAGGGTTCCGTAGACCGTTCTTCACCTAAGTAATTTTTTTCCAAGGATTTTGAATTTTATATGAAATTAAACAAGTAGAAACATTTTAAAAGTTGGGCGAATATTACTTTAAAATTTACAGAGCTAACTTAGCCGTGATAGTTTTCCTTTTAATTTCGTTATTATATATACTACTGCAACGAATATTTTCACATATCTAAAGGCAACCATTTTGTTGGCAGGGCGGAGGAACACTTGAGTCTAACAAAAGTTAGCAATTTAAAGCTTAATTTTACGCAAACGGATCCCTGAATCGAAAAATGGTTTTCACAGACCCGTAATATTTTTAAATGGCCTATCCAACGACACCCCACACCATGGGATAGACAAAAAAAAACCTCCCCACTTTACTTGTAGGTACAGGAGGTAGGTACCCAATTGTGGGAGGAGAGGTATACAATAGCGAATATGCATGATATTTTTTTATTTGTTCAATTGAGGACTTATTAACTATAGTGAACACATATGAAGGCATTTTCTAAATATCAACATCAGCGACGAAGTTATAAAGCTTTAAAGTTGATAATTAGAAAGAGAAGTCCGACGTGTTCTTTGACGTCAAAGGACATGACGCCCATACAACTGCCATAGAAAACAGCGTTTTCGAGAGAGGGACAGATATATTTGTTTAAAATCGTTATATCTCGTTTAATTTTCGATCAATTTTGATTCTGCTTTCACTGTTCGTACTTTATGTATATTCATCGATAAACCGGTTAGATAACAAATATTTTTTTATGCATATTCCATTGTTGTCATGATTTTATTCTACTACTTTGTCGGCATGATAAATATGTATATCCAGGCCAAATTATAGCTTTCTAGTTCTAAGAGTCTCCGAGTCAAGCTGTGGACGGACAGACGGACATGGTGAAACTATAAGGTTCCTTGTTTACTATGGAACCCTAAAAACCCAAGCTATAACTGCGTGAGAGCAGTAATGGCCTAGTGGTAATAGTCGCGACTTACGACTTGTAGATCGTGGATTCGGAGCCAGCCAGGCGCTTTACTTTGTGAAGACTCAAAACGGTGATGGAAAACATCGTGATGATTAGGAATTGATAAAATTCTAACCCATAAGTAATGAAAGGTGTAAGAGGAATGGATATATTGCATTTAGCACTGCGTTGAGTAATAGCAACCAGGAGTGGTGATTATAGTAAACTTCTAAGAGTGCGGCGGTGACGGCCATCCCTCAAATCTTTCAAGAAGAAAGGACCTTGAAGAATTTGAGAGGAGGCTGAATTTCCTGAGCTACCTAAACGTTCCTTGCGGTACGCGAGTATCCGTCGAATCCGAATCGACTGGGCGGCGTTCGGGAAGTTGCGTGGTATCTGCTCGTCCCACATACCAAAGTGTCTCAAGATAATATATAATATGTAACCGGAACGTGGTCGCTCACAATGGGCCTCATCCGAAGGTTTAAAGTCACCCAAAGGGCAATGGAGAGGGCTATGCTCGGAATTGCCTGGCGTGATCGAATCAGGAATGATGATATCCGTAAGAGAACTAAGATTACCGACACAGCTCGAAGAATTGTCAAACTGAAGTGACAGTAGGCAGGGCATATTGCTCGCAGAACAGATCGATGGAGCCGAAAAGTTCTGGAGTGGCGACTGCGTACCGGAAGACGCAGCGTTGGAAGGCCTCCCACAAGGTGGTCCGATGACCTGGTGAGGGTCGCGGGTAGCCGATGGATGCGAGACGCACAGGACCAGTCGTTGTGGCGACATTTGGGGGAGGCTTAAGCAGTGGACGTCTTTCGGCTGAAATGATGATGATGAAAAGAGTATATGCGATACTTCTAAAATATAATACATACAAAGTCTTCAGAATATGAAAAAAAACGAAAAATCGTGACCGTTGGAAGGAATAAAGGGAAGCCGTTCCCCATAGTGGGACAGTACGGGTAAATGTTTCATATCTCCTGTAATCCCAGTTTTTGCTAACCCTCCAAGCGTCCTCTGCGTCCCTGGTACTGTTTGTTTCTGAGTAAAACTTTAATTAACCAATAAACATGTCGGTCGTGGTCCCGTCTTAAATTAGCCCTGAGTGGAAATTGCTCGATGCCTCCGCACCAGTCATGACGCCCTGGTACCTACGGTTGGACGTAATGAAACTTAGTTTATAATTGCTTGTAAATTCGCTGGTTTATACTGTCCTATGAATTTAAGGGCTAACGGCAGGTGGGATGGGAGAATGGAAATAATGGAACTTGTAATAATCACATAACAGAAAACAATGGTATACTCGTTAGAAAGAACTAAGAACGATCCTATTTTGTTTTGTGGGCGACTGCATAGATTGTTTCCAGTTTAGTTTATGGTCTTTCTTAGTTAAGGCGCTATTAAATTTAGCTGCCAATGACCTTGAGTGGTTATCTTGCGTGTTCTGTGCTGAGCTCACTTAACACGTCGTACGTCCACTCAGTAATAGGACTCGCCCATCAAGGAGCGCTGTCCAAAATTAGACGCATTATTAATTTATTACACATAAAAGAACGGGTATTAAAATAAAACACTGAGACTAAATTATAAATAATTAAATGATCTTTAAAATGGTGAAGGTTTCATAAAAATACGCTTTATAGTTTTTGCGTGATTCTCAATTTTTTATCCGCGTTAGAACGTAACTTTAAAAATTAATTACATTAGGTTATAAAAACATAATTTCAAATATTCTCTGATCAAATTACGAAAAAAGATATTTAAAGTAACATATATTTTTTTTTAAAGAAATAAAACTAGTCGTTTAGACGTGATGTTCAATTAAAAACTATTAAAAGTCGTATAACTGTATCTTGACATATTATGTAAAGTGACTTATTTTATTCATCATAAAAATGATAACCTACTCGTTTATCCTTTGTTTCTTAGTCTTATCCTAATGTATTCTTTAATGCTCTCTTCATGGGTAAAGTCCCAAACTACCCCGACCTAAATCGCTGTACTCTCATATCTGTATCGTCTTATTCTGGCGAGATTTTCCACAAGGAAATTCATGAATTTCCTTCATCAGTTCAAAATGCTGTTACAAAGTGTGAAATGACCATTTTTCCTTAGACCATTCATGGGTATAGCTGAATTTCATCTACCTACATGAATATTATAAAATGGTAAAACTGTTTGATTATTGTTTGTATATTTTGTTTGTAAAAGGTTAATTGCTGGAAGTACAGTCTCCAGACTTCAGGGTTTCCCCGACTTCTCAGGACTCCAAATAAATAATGAGAAAGGACGCATTCCTGCACATCTCGTACCAGGGGAACATAAATTGATATAGTTTCTGCGTTTACTTAAGGTGGAAGCGCCAGGGTAGCCCGCGAAATTCAAATTTTCTTACGTTTTTTGCAATTTGCAGGTCAGTGTCATCTTGTATCTTGGTCAAAATTTGATTCGCGTCGTAGGAAGTACCTACGTATTTACAGAACTGTAATCACTAAAATCATCAACACAACTCTTTCTGTTAGAATTGATGACAAATGTCATGATTTCATGAAATTCTTGCATAATTTAACTTTTCAATATAAAGAATTCTAACTTTTACCAGTGGCTTTGCCCACGTGCTGACAATATACCGGGTGTAAAAAGACAGTTTCCGAAGCCAAAAGCCACATATTGTACTCATTATTTGGATCATTTTTTTCCACTAGATCATACCTGGAAATCCACTGGTTCTGGAGATATTGAAGGTCAAAGGCATAATTTTTTTACGAAAATACATTCCAAGTGTTATTATTAAACTTTTTTCCAAACAAACATTACCTGAATTTTCGATTTTTTGTACCTACGTGGCTTAGAGCGAAGGGGCGGAGTTTAACTCCACTTATCTGGGTTCGCGTTACATTGCGCACAATAAAAAATAGTTTTTTTTTCATACTTAAAAATGAAAGTTGTTTCCCAGCAATAATTTTTGCGCAAAGCGACTTTGTAAGACGTACAGTACGCGTGGTTAACGGCTATGTGATGTGTCTTTTTACATTCTGTATAATTTATCTCTGTGCCAAATTTTATCCAGATCCGTTCAGCCTTGTTCTGGCGTGATTGAGTAACAAACATCCATTCATTCAAACTTTCGCATTTATATAATACTAGCTTCTGCCAGCGGCTTCACCCGCGTAGTATTAGTACTTCACCCATGTTAATTATTAATTAAAAAAAAAAAAAAAATCAGGTAGACCATTTTTTTTTTTTTGGGGGTGTGGGCAATCATCCAATGACTTCTCCTGCTCTGGGTGGAACGCAGACTCTTACTGACTAAAACTCTTTCTTTTTAACATTGAATTAATTACATTCAGATTAACATCTCAAAGTGAATGTCAATTTAAAAAAAAAAAAAACAAAAATACTATTAAATGTCAACTACAGTAAATGTCAGAATAAAATATCAAATGTCAATTACAATTAAATAATTAGGTAAAAACTTTCACTTCTATAAATATAGAACAAAGTCGGGTTAGTTACATCATATATAACTCGAGAACGGCTGGAGCGATTTTTATGATTTTTGATTTATTGGATTTGTCTCCACCCCGAATAGCAGAATAACTATTAAAAGAAAATGAAGAACCTACTAAAAAAAATGAAGAAAATTCATTTTCTCATACATTTTGTATGGAACGAAAAGTTATTTCAAAAAGAAGGAAACGATTTCGTAGTCGACAAGGCTTGGATTGTTCCATATTCGCCACTACTTTCCAAATCATTCAAAGCACACCGCAAAGCGGAATATTGCAAATTAGCGATATGCATTTGCAAATATGTCACGAAAGGTAGCGATACGGCGGTTTTTGGCGTTCCGGTTACTAATACCAACGATGAAATCACGCACTATCAAGTTGGTCGATATTATTTATTTATTTATTAAACTTAATGCACAAGTAAGAATTACTGTACAATGGCGGACTTAATGCCTTAGGCATTTTCTACCAGTCGACCTTAGGGTGGTGCAGAGACGGAACGTGGCAGGTGCAACTTAAGGGAAAGAATAAACGGAAAAAAATACAATATTAAATACATACTTAAATACATACATACAACAAAATTAAAAATATAATTGAGAAAAACGAAAACAACGAATCAGTGTTGTGACGATTTTTCCAAATTCATGCGAATGTGTTCACGCGCCTTCAACTTAAAAGAGAACCGACTGGTTGCCGTCCTGATGTTCGGAGGGAGCGCATTCCATAAGGAGACCGCCTGGACATGGAAGGAAGAATGGACAAACCCAGAGCGGTGAGAGGGACATCGCAGAAAACGATTATTGGTTGAACGAAGATTTTAGCGTGAGTCGAGCACAAAAACTGAAAATGTGAAGTCAGATAAGAAGGAGAAGTGGGTTTATCGAGTAGAGAAAACAAAGTAGTCAAGGCCCTTAGCGCTCTACGCTGACGAATGGGTAACCATTTTAAAATTAACCGATGCGCGGATACATGGTGGTGGTGGTGGTGATCATGGTCATGGTCATGGTGGTGGTGAGCTGCAATGAGGCGATTTGGCGTATATTCTTATTCCCCATTCATGAACGTCCTCCCACTGTTATACATTTGGTGGTGCTTCTGGAGAATGGTCAAAGTACTTCCAGCGACCACATAGACCAGTTTTTTTTCGATTTGCCAAAGCGATCCGTTTGCATGAACGTTGCTCTACTCTGAGATATCTTCATTAAATATGATGTTTAATTTTCACAAACATTTTGTATTGAACGGCTTTTTTTTGACTCTGAGGCGGTACGAAGTTTGCTGGGTCAGCTAGTTTATAAAATTAGCAGGATATTATAGTAGGATTTATTTGCCTTTATTTTGAAGAAATTCGCGAATAAATATTTCCATAAATTGTCGGTCAGACTTTTCAGGCCCCAAAAAATTACATACAAAGGACGGATTCCTGCACATCTCGTACCAGGGGAACATAAATTGATATAGTTTCAGTGTTCATCTGAAGCTTTTCTTTTGTCGCCGGGGGCTCGGGGCTCGCTGCTGGTGGGGGAGGGGGCTAAGGGGGCTGAAGGGGGCTAAGGTTGACAAATGGGCCGCTCGGAGCATCCGCGAGCGATACAATCGCTGCGTTGCTTACTGTGCTCCGTTCGAGGAAAAAAGGTAGGGCTGTCAGGTGGATCTGTGCGGAAATTGTGTGCTCAATGGGTTGTGAGTTCTGATATACATGCTATATTTTTTTTCTATATTTTTCGTTGTATTTTTTACTGAAATTTGAAGAATTGACTGTTTAAAAAAAATCTTTTTACAAAAAAAATACAACTGACTTCCATAGATCAATACTAAAAAATGCAAAATAACTTTAAGTTCGGAAGTAGGTGTTTCTAGTTTGGTTTCTTCATTATTTGACACCGACTTCCGAAATTAAAGTTATTTTGCATTTTTTGGTATTGATCTATGGAAGTCGGTTGTATTTTTTTTGTAACAAAGTTTTTTATTTTTCACTTTTTAGTTGTTGTACCCCATTCTAAAACTAAATTAATAGTAAAGTTATGCCCGAATTGATAGGCCCAAAAATAGGGAAATTGATGAACCTAGTTGGTGAAATTAGGGTATATCAGGGTGAACTGTACAAATCTGTGTACCCCTTCAGAGTGTATCAGCGTGATGTAATGTTGTGAAGTGGTGTAAACAATATACAGACATGCGATTGCAGTAATTTTGGAAAGTTTGCTATCATTTGACTGGCCTATTGGTCTAGTGGTTAGTGACCCTGACTGCTATGCCGGAGGTCGTGGGTTCGATTCCCACCCAGGACAAATGTTTGTGTAATGAGCACGATCATTTGTTCTGTGTCTGGGTGTAATTTATCTATAATATGTATGTATTTAGAAATATATAAGTATGTTTATCAGTTGTCTAGTACCCATAACACAAGCTCTGCTTAGCTTGGGACTAGATGGCGTTGTGTGATAGTTGTGGAATATTATTATTATATTATTATTATTTATTGAAGAGTTCCATTGTGTATCTCCGAAGTTCTTCATCAGGTCTTCATCAAATTGAAATGGAACCACATGTAAAGCGACAGCTTTAAAAAAAAAAAAACATCAAAATCGGTTCACCTTGTAAAAAGTTATGAGGTAACACACATAAAATAAAATACCGTCGAATTGAGAACCTCCTCCTTTTTTTAAGTCGGTTAAAAAGTATTAGCTTGCTAGCGGTTTCACTCGCGTGGCATTAGTACCTACTGCCTGCACTATACATTATAAGCCTATGAGCTATTAAAGATTATAATCTATCTGTGTGCCAAATTTCATCGATTGAGTAACAAACATGCATCCGAACTTTCACATTTATATTATTGTAGTAGGATTTATTAAATGAAAGGCAGGCTCATTTTAGGGTTGCGTACCCAAGGGGTCCAAACGGAGCCCTCTCTTTCATCTGTGCGTTGATATGTCAGTCATTCAGTCAGTCAGTTTCTCCTTATATAATTATATCGCTGCTGCGCGTAGAAATAAACAACTTCTCTTCTTCTCTTCAAGAAAGTTATATCAAATCCCGAAAAAAACATTTTGAACCTCCCAAACTAATTTTGACCAGTTTGTCCGGTAAGTCCCATTTTTAGGGTTCCGCACCCAAAGGGTATAACGGGACCCTATGTAGACTCCGCTGTCCGTCTGTCTCTCTGTCCGTCTGTCACCAGGCTGTATTTCATGAACTGTGATAGTTAGACACTTGAAATTATCACAGATGATGTATTTCTGTTGCCGCTATAACAAAATATATTAAAAAACATAATAAAATAAAAATTGAAGGGTATATGGGAGCCATACCAAAAGTGTTTGTTTTTTGCCGTTTTTATAGATAACTAGCTGTGCCCTCGGTTTCACCCGCGTTTATATATATTTCGTAAATATTTTTTTTTCATATAAGTATCCTATGTTACTTCTAATACCTCCAAGAATATGTGTACAAAGTTTGAAGACGATCGATTAAGTAGTTTTCGCGTGAAAGCGTAACAAACAAACTTACATTCACATTTATAATATTAGTATGATAATACGGAACCCATCGTGCGCGAGTCCGATTCACAATTGGCCGGTTTTTTTTAAATTGATTATTGCTTCGTTTAAAAAAGTTGTTAATTTCTATGGGCAGAAACACTATTTAAAATATGAGCGCGCCTTTCCGTTACATCCTGTATAACGGGTGTAAAAAGACAGTTTCCGAAGCCAAAAGCCACATAATCTACCGATTATTTGGATCTTTGATTTTACTACACTATACCTGGGAATCCACTGGTTCTGGAGATAATGAAGGTCAAAGTCACAATGTTTTTTTTTACTTTTTTACGAAAATGAATTTCAAGTGTTATTACTAAACTTATTTCCAAACAAAGACTACCTCAATTTTCGATTTTTTTTCGATATTACTAATTTGCAGTTACGAAAACGCAATGAATATCAAACGTATCCGACAAGTACCTGCGTGGCATAGAGCGAAGGGGCGAGGTTTAACTGCACTTGCCTGTGTTCACGTTACATTGCGCGGAATAAAAAATAGTTTTATTTTTCATGCCTAAAAATAAAAGTCGTTTCCCAGCAATAATTTTTGCGCAAAGCTACTTTGTTAGACGTACAGTATGTGTAGTTAACGTCTCTGTGATGTGTCTTTTTACACCCTGTATATTATCCACTATAGTTTTAATTATTAATTTTAATTCACTGTGTTTTTATTTCAGTTTCAATCAATAACATGGGAATGGGACTTACAAAACTGGCTAACTTTTGTCCGCCCCTTCAGGAATACATGCATGATGTTATTTAGTAACATCTGGCTTAAGGCGCGAAATTCAAATTTTCTTACATTTTTTCCAATTTGCAGGTCAGTGTCAGGTTGTATCTTAGTCAAAATATGATTTGCTGCCGTAACAAGTATGTATTTATAGAATTATAATCATCAATACAACTCTTTTAGTTAGAATTAAATCATGACATTTGGCATCAATTCTTACTGAGAGCATTGTATTGATGATTTTAATGATTATAGTTCTGTAAATACGTACTTGCTACGGCCGCAAATCATATTTTGACTAGGATACTAATACTAGATTATTTTTTTGTTTGGTTGGAGTATCATCCAATGACATCGGAGCTCTGGGTGGAGCGCGAGGGCGTGTCAGACTCTTACTGACTAATCCCTGTTCCTTCCCTGCCTGAGTGCCCAGGGGAGCGGTAACTAGCACACGTGTCCATCTGTCCGTCTATCCGTGTGTTCGTGTGTCTGTCTGCCCATCGTCTGTCACAAAATTTCATTCCAAAGAATTTTTTAACTTCTCATTGACTTTGACGAATTTTTCAACTTGAAATTTGGTGAAAATGTTAATTATTACGTATATTTTACTATCAAATACCAATATATTGATAAATCAGATTTTTTCTTTGATAATTTCCTCACGGGACGTCCTTGGTACGGAACCCTAAATGTGCGAACACCGACGCGCACTTGGCCGGTTTTCAGTTATTTTTTAACTATAATATTTTATTACTTTAATGCGACAGCCAATACTTTTCTCCATACTTGTTTGCGTGACATTTATTTTATAAATAAACCTAGTTTCCAGCCACGTGACAACCCTGCGGTACGCGTCACTGGACTCGTCCCAGTGTGCCATTACTCACTGTCGTCCGCCATTTTCGAGCCGCCACGCCCGCTACGAGGCTACGGCGCTACGAAACTCTACGCCGCGTAGCACTGCTGCTACGTAGCAACCGCCTCGAGATTCTGTTGTTTTAGTACTTTTCTTGCTTGTTAGTTTAATTTGATTCGTATATTTACTATGAGGGATGTTAGTTTTACCTACTTTTGGCATATTTTTTTTTTAAACTTTTCAAAGGCTATCTAAGCGACTGATTTTTGTTCTAAAACACTTAATTTTCAAGACGTTTTCTCAAATTTATCAAATTAGACCACTAAACAGCCTAATTTAAACATCGTAATTTGGTGTCATAGTAATGACATTAATCTTTAAGGAAATCTGCTTGACATTTAAAATGCTCTTACGAATTTTTCTAACTACCTTTGATGATAGTGATTGTTCTTCTATTTGTGAAAAACTATAGTTCTTTTTCCAAAGTATATTTAAAAATAGTAGGACGAAATTTTTTACTTTTCATAGTTTTGAAAAATACTCACTTATAATACCACAAGAGCTTCAAAATTATCGGGTATTTCCGTTCGTTGCAAACAAATGAAGGAGTCAAGTTTTTCAGGTTAAAAAATCACGAGCGCGAAGCGCGAGTGATTTTTCCTGAAAAACTTGACGATTTTATTTGTTTGCAGGGAACCTATCGGGAAATACCAGATAATTTTGAAGCTCGTGTGGTATTCGGGGGATTATTTTTCCGTCCCAAATGTCGGCCAATAGAATTGCACCATTCGACGTCACGTGGTACAACCTAGAAAATTTTCAAAAAATTTTCAGTATAATACCATGTAGGTTGTACCACGTGACGTCGAATGGTGCAATTCTATTGGTCGATATTTGGGTCGGAAAAATAATCAACATAATTTTAAAATCATGAAAAGTTTCTCAAAACTCAAATCACTCGACACGTTTCACTGATTTATGTAAAATGTGTTTTTTTTTTATATTGATAATTTAACTATAGTCATAATTCCAAACTGTAATTTTCCAACTAACATCCTTTCACCTCTGTAGGTAGATATTATAACTCCCCATTCATTTCGATCACTCGGGCAAACGCTGCCTACTCAGGCAACAATAAACTCGGTCTCCATTCAAATAAATTGTGAAAGTTGCAAACTATAGCCGTTGGCAAACACCTTGCTCTGTCGACGACTGTTCCCAAAGATATTTATAGACATTTTAACGTATTCATGCGAGGTAACGAAACTTTTTGTTTTTTTGTTTTGAAGGGTAGTTTTAAAAGTTATGACTGCGAGCTCGTCGGAAAAGTGGTGGATTGTCGTTGAGTGTGTGTGTTCGGTAGGACAGACTATGGTTTTAAATAGATTGAGCTTTTGTCCTATTTTTAGGCTTCTCTTCCCGAAGGGTAACCAACCGTCTGTCCGTCCGTCTGTCTGTCAGCGGGCTGTATCTCATGATCCGTAATAGTTAGACAGTTGAAATTTTCACAGAAACTTTATTTCTATTACTATTGCTGCTTTAAGAACAAAATATATATAAAAAAAAACTAAAAATTAAAGGGGAAAAAAACTACCTCTCTTTTTTTTGGCTTTTTTTGCTCAATCTTAATAATGGCAACAAGTAGACGCGTACAATCTTGTACGATGGTACGGAACCCTTCATGCGCGAGTCCGACTCGCACTTGGCTGGTTTTTTATTGATATCCCGCTCTGGGTGGAGTGGAAGGGCGTGTCAGACTGTTCCTGACTAAAATCTACCCGTGTTTCATCAGTTGCCTGTTGCGTTCCAGGACTTCGGTGACTCTTTCGAACACTCCCGCAACCCTGCAGGGTATGGTTTTGAATAGATTGAGGTTTTGAATAGATTGAGGTTTTGAATAGATTGAAGTTTTGAATAGGTTGAAGTTTTGAATAGATTGAAGTTTTGAATAGATTGAGATTTTGAATAGATTGAGGTTTTGAATAGATTGAGGTTTTGACCTGCTTTGAAAAGATGTCTCCAAGAATTCTGCTTAACTACAAAAACTAGGTATAAATATTGTGACAGCTAGTCGCCTAGGTACATCTGAATATCCACTGAAACCAAGCAATCTTTGGGTGGTATAATGGTCTTAAGAAAGAGGTTATGCAAAAATGAAACAAGATATTTTTTTTAGGTTTTAATATTTTTTACACAATTCGTAGCATTCATAATGCCGACACAGTTTCGTCAGATTTCCTCCACAACGGCCCGTCAGCGTCAGCTGTCTCTATATCATTTATATAAACCAGTTCACTATTATTCGTATAGTTTTATTTATAATATGTACCTCGCCTCGCCGAAATTATACAATACAAATATATAATTAACTTTTTTCATCGAATTGAAAATGTACCGCTGACAGACGCTCATGTTCACCATTTTTTAGTAGCTATATTTACAATAACTTGATGACTTTCAAATCATTATATATAATGTACATATACATATATAATAAAGAGAAAAATCAAAATAAAATTCTTCAATTAATACATTAATACCTAACAACTACTATTTAAGATTTTCCTCTTAATAAAATATATTACACGCAATGCAAATAACAATAATAATTGTGTATCAACAAAGTCCGGTGTTGCTACAGAAAAAAATATTTTCTTCCAAATTATTTAATACTGAGACTTCATTGGGGAAAACTGTATTTATACAAAGTAAAAATGACATAAATGTATAATATTTGATGATTATTATTTACAAAAGTTAACAAACTTTTTTCTAAAATGAGACACTAAGTTGCGATACGACTGTCCGAAGAAACATTTTTGGAAACCCTTACTATTCCATATTTAAAATTCGTATTACTCAAACAAATGAATAAAATCTTCATATTATTTCGCTAACAGGTATTTGAAAAAATATGAGAATAGAAACATACACTAAGTATATTATAAGATATATTTTTAAATAATGTCACAAACAGTCGTATTGCAATTTAAAAGACAATATGGTGGTCTTAATTAGCCTAGAATAAAGCTTGTTCTCGGATAACTTAGTCTGCTATCAAAGTTTATCGTAGCTAGGACCAATGATGACATTTTATATCTCCCGTTCGTATACATGACATAAGGCCGTAATGCAACGCATTACTATAAAGTGGTTCACGTGAAATATTTTTGGAAAACATTATAAATTACTACTGTACTGTGAGCGATCATTTAGACATTCGTATACATTTTTGATATTTATAATTTCCATTTTACAGTAGCTTATTTTATTTTTGATGTTTCTCTTCTATTTGATTCAACAGTGAATATGGATCACTATCGAATTTAAATAAATTTCATGAAAAACACCATTCATTTTATAATCAACACTCACAGTAAAGTTAATCCGTGGTGACACCAAGAAGTAAATTTTAGAGTTATTCGTTTACATTTACGCAATAAGTTCACTTTTACACCACGGAGTTATTTGTAATCTAGGAGAAGCTCACAGATTCTCATCAGTCATGAAAATCACACAATTATAAATATTATATGTGTGAAAGATTCACAGATTATAAAATAAATAACTGACTGGTTCCTTCTTGCCGAACACGGCCGTTACACTTTTTCTACTTATTTTTTAATCTGCACATCTTCAAGTGTATGGTCTCCTGGTAACATAGAAGGCAATCAATATCAGGTATTATCCACAAGACAAAAAATAGACCTAAAAATCTCATTTTTTTAACATTGTAAAATATCATTTTGTGATTCGTATACATCGGTTACAAATTGTGCTACATTATCGAACACCAAGGCAAGGTGAGAAACGATATTCGATATACAATATCATTACAATAAATATATAATCCAAAGATATGTATTCAAAATGTTTTCTGTAAATTAAACGCGAACAATTAATTTTCAAGAAATTGACATTCGTTATAGATGTACAATTTGAGCTTGATAATTACATTTAATAAATTAGTTGGTAGGTAACAGACGCAACACGTAAACGCAATTTACAGTTATACATTTGAAAATAGTGAGGAGCGGTGCACACTGGGCGAGTCCAACTGAAGAGTGGCTGACTAACAACTGACGAACGTATGACGAAGTGACGGCCATCTGTGGTGGCCAGCTACGGGCGACCTGTCCCGTTACGCTGCCCCGCCTGCAGTCCACACCGCTCCTCAAATAACAAAGAAAGTTGCTTCGAAAAACCTAAAACCTATTAATACAACTCCTTTACAAAAAAAGTCCCATATCTATTACCTTTCTGTCGACAGCGACCCATGTACTGTGATAGTTACAACTTACACAACTATTCAATTATTTATTTATATTTACGTAATAACAATACACAATTAGCTATAAATATTTATACGATAACTATCAAACCACATTATTGTTACATTCATCAACTTTGCTCCTATTGTTCCGAGTGATAAAACCATTATTAATAGGTGATTGCACCATTTATGTTTCAGCGTCCTTGTCACTTCGTTTATCATTTACATTTTTAGTTTAACCATTAAAGTTGACTTCAAAACTTAATTTTAGGAGATCGTATACTGTTTCAAATATTACAAAAATGTCGCGTATTTTTTTATTTTAGTTTTTTATGTACATGTAGCATCGTTCTCCTGTATCTATCACGTGCCTGTATCACATAAGGCGCTGTTCAGCCTGGCGAGTGTGCGGCGGCTCGCGGACCAGCCCGCGCGATGTCAACGTTATTCATATCTGGAAATAAAAATATAAATATATTGACGTTTCGTTATGTTATTTACAACTGAATATATTAAACATTAATTATGCATTTTATGCGTCAGCCGTAACAGCATAATTATAATTCTGTCATATATCAACGACCTTCTTTGAAATATTTTCGTGGAGTCGGAATTATAAATGGGTCGATTACAATTTAAAATGCATAAAAGATGCTATGAAAAATATTTGACACGATTCTGGATGTTTCATAAATTGGGACTCGAATGGTCTTTAATACTGGAGTAGATAAATTGTAGTGGAGAGAGTCATAACTTTAAGAATTAGAATGCAAAACTGCGGTCTATACAGCTGTTGTAGCCTTCTCAAATTCTTATGACATTCTTTAGAAATAATATTAGTATTTGCTCAGTAATCACATAACAGAGTACCTAAAAAATGAAACATTCTAGTGACTTTATTTGCTTGCCAATTTTTTTTTGTTGTGGGTAGGAAACTTCGGTCGACTTTGCCCGCTCTGGGTGGAGCTGGTGGTGTCAAACTCTTACTGACTAAGACCCACCCGTGTTCAGTTAGCTGGCAATAGAAAGAGTTCAAAATGCATCTGCAGTTAGTTAAGCTGGCAATAGCAAAGAGTTCAAAATGCATCTGCAATGATTCTTGGGCTCTTATTTCTGCAATCCAAAAACATTATGAAAAAAGTTTATACTCACATGTACAAGTATGCAGGTTGCATTAGAGATGGTGGCCGTAGTATTCAGCCGGGTAATGCGCGTAGCCCTGGTGGAAGGCAGGGTCTGTCGGCGGCCTGTGCATCATCTGCTGGCCATCCATCATGTAGCCCATGGTCGCCTCCGGGCTGTACGCGCCGCTGGGGCCCGCGTGAGGGAATACTGACGGATAGAAAACTAATCGGTTAATTAAGCTGGCTGGTTCTCCAGCTTTAGCTGGGTATTATTGTTACAAACATTTTGAAAAAAAGAAATAACGTCATGCTGTTCTGATAGTATTTTTCAAATTAAAAAAAAATGCCAGTTCATTTTTCAAAATTTTAAAATCGTGCTGTATGTGCCAGTTCATTTTTCAAAATTTTAAAATAGTGCTGTATGTGCCAGTTAATTTTTCAAAATTTTAAAATCATGCTGTATGTGGCAAATAATTTTTCAAAATTTTAAAATCGTGCTGCATCGATCAACATTTTTATGTTTTCCAAATAGTGACTCCACATTGTAGATAGAAACAGTAGACAGACTATTAAATATCATAATTATGTTACATGTAGTTTTCGCACAGCAAAATTTTTATAAGCAGATATTCTTTGCAAGATTTAAAATCACAACAATTTTACAACATAATTGTATCGAAAGAATCCGTTGAAAATCAAGTAATCCAAAAACTGCAGGCATTTGTCCTATACATTAGTGGTCCTATATGTGTCCCGTACTCTCAAGGCGCAATGGTGCGTACCACCATAAAGACCCCATGAGGATGTCGGAAATCGACGTCTATAATGGACGAACGCCATTACATCACGATTGATAATCCCATGGATATATCGCGAACGGAAACCATAACAGTTTTGTGGTAAAATTGAGCGGATTTCTTGACTTTTGCAATTGCGTTTCTCACAATGGCCGGTTTGTAGTATTTTTAAACGTGGGGTGAATTTTTTTGGCTATAACTTTCTTTAGCCATTTAGGCATTTTTGGTATAAGTCTGTTTTACTGTTGTAGCTTTCTGAAAAGCATTTAATCATTACTTAGTATTATTTCATTTAATCTTTTTAAAAAAGATAAAATAGTTACATGTTTTGAAAATAATTCCCAAAATAAAAGATAACTTTATTATGATGGTAATTTTAGATACTTTTTGATATCTGACATCCTTGTTTGCCTTGTTTTTTTACCTAAAACATTTTCGACATTTTCCTTTTTTAGCTCTGAATGATTTTATTGCTTTTTTCGCAAACAATGCAAAAGTAGTGATTGAGTCGGACCAGTGGCGCGTGTCTCCTACCAGGGCCGCAGGAAGCAATAACGGGCGCCCGAACAGGGGCACAACTACCAGGATACTATGATTTAGGAGGAAGTCGTCTTGAGGACGTCAGACTAAACGCGGCTGCTGTTTGCGTTGATAAAAGAAGGAAAATCGTCTGGTGTTGTTTAAAAAATAATTATTAAAACGGTAATGGGTTACATATTATTGATTAACAAAATAAATCCCGTTAATTAAACCGTACTAACGACATTTAATTACGTCTCTCCAATTTTTCCGGACACTGACAGGGTCTAATTACCGGTTCCACTGTTAATCATTTCCACGATCGGAGTTAACAAAGCCAAGCCGCTAGTTTCCAAAAATATGAATATTAATTTCGCTTTTAATAAATGCATCGGTGACGAGAGAACGGATTTTAATCCTCGCCGAATGCCGAATAAACGATCGTTCGGTGCTCCAACGAATTGTAATTTACAGTCGGGCCCCGTAATGGGTCGCATCAGAGGGCAATTTATGCGCTTATAATAAATTCATTAGCGCTGCGACATGGCGTGTGTACACGTTGAACTACTGAGATAGACTGTGTTAACGTGCTGCTAATGGACGGGAGACGTTTCATTGGGTAACCAATAGTTTGATTGCTGATTAGTATTTGAATATGGCAAGACTTGCGATAGAGTTTGCGAGTGGGGGTTTTTGGCGGGATTTTCTCGAGTGCAGTTCAGTGGCTGTTTTAATTATTCGTTTATTAATTCCTAGTGGTTATTGTGATGTAAAATTGGTGTAGTTTTGTGTCTCAAGTGTCTACGCAACTCGACAATACGTGGAATCATTGAAACAGGCGCGATCTCGGTAAAATGGAGCTGAGAATTTTATTGTAGTGTTGACTGCCTCACCGAAGTTTGCCGAGAAGGCTGACTCGACACATTTGTTGCCAAATACTGCAAAATACATTAGAATGTTTTGCATTCTAATGGAAAAAGAAATGTTTTTGCACCTAATTACTATGTATCCGACTGAAAGACTTGAATTTATGGTCATGAATAAAAATTAATAAAAAAAATTTGCGAGTTGGAACGAAATAGTGATTCAGATTATACTGAAATCGTTATTTTTAAACAGCAAACTTAATAGCTGAAAATCAGCCAACCGAATCGCTGCAAATAGGGAAGGTTGGCAACCGAAACACAGGAGCACATTCGCACGCACTAGGAATATATAAACGCAGGGCGGTCGCACGACAAATAATATAGTGATTGGAAAAGCGCCTTTTGGCTTGACCGCAGGAAATGCGGTGGCCATTTTCTTTAGTCCATTGCCAAAACAATTTTCCATCTATCCTTCCACCCCTCCGGTTTTTCCATTTTCCGTCGTCGGCAAACTTGGCCGGGCGGCCACATCCGCCCGTTTGGCTCGCGAGATTTAGAACTGTACCCGGTTTATGTACTCCAGGTGTTTGGTGTCGCGATATTTGAGTGCTGACAGCCTGGTAACTTTAATACGATAGCATTTTGTACTGAAGAAACGAATGCACTTTTCCAGTAATAGGCGAATGGGCGTTTTTTAACAGAAGGAGGTTCGGTTTTTTTCAATTTTTATTTTTTTTAACCAGATTGTCTATGAATCCTAGTCATCACTTCTACTTCAAGAAAACTATTTTTTTCAGACAACATGACTTGCCTGACTTAAAGTCGTAGCAAACATGAACATACGTTACCTACTTATCGAGCTTCTAATCAAGGAAATTCCGAAATTTTTGATTTCTGTGATGTATTGTCTCTTCTCTCATAGACAAAATTAACAAGAAATGAAGAAAATGCCCGTTTCTAATCTTGAAATAGAAAAGGGGGGCAACATCCACACATCTAGATAAAGGTACCAGGGTAGCATACATCGCCGATAGTCGACGGAGGGGCGAGTGATGGATAGCTCGGGACGGGTCAACGAATTCGGACATTATTCTTTTTTACCCTTCTTGCGTTCGCAGGAGTAAGCCCTTTTTCTGCGACGTCCTTTTTTTCCCCCGGACGGAATTTTTGTTGGCTACGTACGGGGGACCCGGGAACGTTTTATGGACTGTGCTACAATTACAAAGTAAAAATAGAATTGGTCGTTTGTAATTCTATTCCATATTGTCGACGGGATGGGTAAAAAAAAGGTTTTATCGATTTTTTACCGGTTTTGTGATTCGCAAGCGTTCTTGCTGTTATTGCCTGTTGCACATGGAAATTTAAAGTTATTTACTACTTAATTTTACCATTTCATCATCTCTCTCATGTTTCTCTTTCAGTTAGATAAGCTAATAGGTCGGTTCAGTCGAAATGCAACACCAAACTTTAAGTCCAAACACAGAAAGATCTTCAGGAAACCAATTTTCCCAAAAACTTTCTTCCAAAGGCTATCAAACTATCGGTATTCAAAAACAATACACTCTATTTTACTCAGAGTAAAGTAATTCCATCTAATCTACTTTCTAAACGCAGCTGGGGCGTACCAGGCAGTCATAATTCCACGGGCGGTCAGCGCTAAAAGCTAGAACATCCTCATGGGACGACGGCGTTACTGGCCGCATGCGACGGCCTGCATACTGTATGAACCACTCCGTACTTTGTGGTCACCAAACTCGATTTTAGACTTCAAAGTCGTTTCGGGGCATGCTCGGAGAATTTGAAATGTCCGAAGCGATACGTGATGTGGTCCGAACGCGTTAATGTCTTGTAATGGCGTCTTGAATTTTGAATATCGAATGGTATTGACGTTTGAAGTGTTCTTTTTGACCGTTGCGACTTTTTTGAAAAGGGGTGTTTTGGAAAATTATTTGACATCCCTTGATAATTTTTAGATAGTAGGTAGGTATACAGCATGTAACGAAAACCCTGTCCGATCCAATAAAGGCGTATTCCTGGTTTAACATACGTACTAGAAAAAATAGTAAAAAAAATGTAGCTCATAAAAACCAAGTTATAGATTTTTTATTTTTATAAAATATGCGAAATTTAATGTTAAATATGGTAAACTTGCATAAGTTGACAACACTCCACCGGCCGGTGAAATCATGTCATTTTTACCTACTTTTATTTTAAACGATACCGCCCTGCACTAACCGCGCTGTAGGCACTCTTTAACAAAGAATCAAAAAGACCGTCTCGCTCAGGCGGCTTCTTTGACACAAAACTGTAGGTGAACTTTGTCGAGCGCTCGGTGTTGCCTTTGATAAGTTTTCCTTTTTTTTTAAATTAATTATTTTCATTCGGGAAAAATAATAATCTCGTATCCATTAAATGATTACGTATATAAGTGTACGCAGTACGATACCAAGTAGTACCCTTCAAGATCGGACAGAGTTTTAGTTACATGTTGTATAGGGTATCGCTGTAGAATTATGGAGCATTTTTCCAGTAATTATGATCTATGTCTTGCAAAGAAAAATCTGCTTAAAGATTACATACGTTCTAAAAATATTGCTGTTGTATAAGAAAAATGTTACCTGCTCTATTTGACTGGTCTATCATTGGCTGCACTATCCTACGTCTTGCGTTGATAAACCTGAAACAAACAGAATACATATTATTAAATGAACAAGCTTAATTCTGAAGTATTTGATAATATAGTGGAGATCTTTCAGAAAGAAGATCGTCCTCCTAATTTTTTTTTGGAGGGTGGGATATCTTCCAATGACTTCTCCCGCTCTGGGTGGAGCAGAAGGGTGTGTCAGACTTTTACTGACTAAAACCCACCCTTGTTCCTTCAGTTGCCTGTGCCAAGGGCTGCGGTAACTCTCTTTTGAATTTATCCGCGACCCCAGGCAGTCCAGGAACCCATGAGACATGCTATATACATATTTTTTATTTTCATATTTCTTATTTCAAGCAAAGCTGCTGTGTTTCAGTTCAAAGGAAATGGGTCCTGGAGTAGTTACAGGCACGTAAGAATATTCAGATTTTTTTTATTCTTGATAGACACGCGTTTGACCACTATCTCACCTGATGGTAAGTGATGATGTGGTCGAAGATGGAGCACGCTTGCCTAGAAGTAACCTATTCACTCTTGACTTAAAGACTCCTGTTGTAGCTATCAGAAAACAGACTCCGGCAGGGAATTCCACTCCCTAGCTGTACGCACAATGAATGTGTTCTCAAAACGTTTTGTGCGTGTGGATGGGATGTTCACCATGTACCGGTGATGCATCGCCGTACGTCTTGTGGTCTGAAGATGGATCGGGCTTGGCGGAAGCAAGTTGTGCAATTCCGTCGCACACTCCCCAAAATGTAACCGATAGAAAACCGAAAAAAATTGTCTCAGGATCAGATTCTGTATTAATTTCCTTGCATTTTCCTGTAAACGAAGCCACTGAGCCTATTCCCCCCAGTCTCTTATAATCGCCAAAGTTTCACTTCACACACAGACTTCCTCAAACATTCTGCTCTCCTAGTCAGGACACTTCGATACGATCACATAGTATACAATGCTATTCAATTATATTATCTACATAGATATCAGCATAATCTTAGATTTCGTTTCCGCAAAACTTCTTTGCACAAACAGGCGGGAAAAACAAGCAAGTCGTAATGAATTACGTCGAATTCTGCCATGCTCGTGTTTTGCTAGTGAGCATCGCATAGATTATTAGGATAGCATAAGTCTTGAGAACGTTTTAGGAGTCTTACTTCACTGATTTTGTCTTGGTTAGCAAGTCTTGTTTTGAAAAAAAAGTTAAAGAAATTAACTTGAACGTATTTCCGGATGGTATGGATCTTAATATCATATTTGAAAGTTTCCTGAAAAGATACCGCATTTCTAAGAACTTCCCTGGGATCTTTTCTGGCGTAAAAATATTCGGAACCGGTGAGATATAAGACTATTATCTGAAAACCCACTACTGAAATAACTTTAGATTCGCTTATCAAAAAGGTTTCAAATATCATTAGACAATATATCAAGCTAGGCACTAGGAGAGCATCCCTCAGAAGGGAGTGACCGGGGGCTATCTCGGCCGGCTTTATGAAAACTAATGCCTTCATTTGGCGTGGGCTCCGGCCACCGGCGATAAGCTATGTCGCCCTAGTACCTCGGGATTACGATTTTGGGATTTACCCCGGACAAGGGGGTGTCCGATAAAAGTTTTGTGGAAATTTTAGTTCGTGTTTGTAATTTAAATGTTTCGAAACTAGCTTAGCGTTGATATGAATATTGATAGATCTTAATTTACATACATACTTGCCAAATAACAAACAAAATTGCAATCACCTAGGCAGATGTCTTTTAATGCTCGATTTTACGATTAGATGGCCTAAGATTCTTTGGCCATCTAATATTAAAATCCTAACTAGTCAATTGGCTCTTGTCAAAAAATATCCACGTAGTCCCATAAAAATCTCCATGAGAGACCATTCACAAGTTCCTCGAATACGAGGTTCAGTAAATCACAAAAAACAAAACATAAAACCAATTTTCGCAGACGATTAAAGG
Organism: Polia nebulosa; assembly: GCA_951329385.1. NCBI lineage: Eukaryota > Metazoa > Arthropoda > Insecta > Lepidoptera > Noctuidae > Polia > Polia nebulosa. The sequence continues at coordinate 29,945,993 of OX589602.1, read as the reverse complement.
AATAAACGAAACGGGCGAGAAAATAAAGTTTTTCCTGTGTTTAGTTACATAAACAGCAGGTGGTAGAGTGAGCTATTACCTGGGGGTAATAAATACCGTTTTTCCCTAATTAACGCTTAATTCGGGGTGGGGTCGTACTCACCCCCAGGGCTTAAGAACCCGCACTACCGATTTTTGCGACGCCATGACAAAGTAAATTATGGCAACTAATGTTTATTTTGCGTTTGGCTTAAGAACAGCTACCGTTTGTGCATATTTTATGTGATGGCAATCTATAATAAAACAGAAATTCAGCTTCAGAAGCACTATTCCAAATCAGGAGGTTTTTCGAATAAAATAAGTGCATGGTAGTCGTACTAGACTGTTCTCAGTCGAAGCCAAATTTTGCTACCAATTCCATTAATTTGTTCTTCAGCAAATAACTTTACAGATCCTGCTAAATGTAATCTTACGTGATATTGTAATTCCAAATCAAGTAAGTAAGGATAAATTATAAATTACACCAACCCCTCGACGTCGCCTTCTCGCAAAATGCGAATTCTCAGCGTTAACTGAAGGAATTCCACTCAACCCCGCATACTCATTATTTAATTCGCTTTCAGGTAATTAAAATCCAAAAACTTGGAAGTCGAAATTAAATTTTATACTCTGTAGGTACGCTGGCGGACTTCCATCCTTATTTTCCACCCCCCCTGTCCCGGAACGTGCTTGCCGGATCAAATCACCTTTTTAACTTTCCCTATTTAGGGAAAAGCCGGGGAAATCTAGCAATTGCAATAATAAGTTGGTACCAGGACATCATGAGATCGAGTGGCCCGTCCCTATTATCGTTACGTAATGTGATTCTCTTGGGCGAATGTGTTTTTCTACTAATTATAATATTATGTGGGATGTGTTTTCTCATCTTATCTATTTGTAGTGTTGTTTTGTACGAGTGAAAGGATCTGTTGTGTTTATGTAGAGGCAATTTTTTACTGTAGTAGCATAGCTGATTTCCTAAACCTTTCCTGGTTCAGTGCAGGTACCACATATGTCTCACGGCGATTAATAAGTTTCGTGTCTGCTTCGCGGAATGTCAAAGTGCCTATGTGGAGAAAACATAAAATAAAGTAGCAGAAATGAATCTAAAACTTCTGTAGAACAAAATACGTAATTGTAACTACTAAATCAGCTCAGACAATCGTAACACCAACACTCCACCGTACAGCACCTAATAAAATAAAAACAACTCCCCTCCGAGTATCAGATGACGCGGTAATGTACCAAATCTTATTACAATTAGTCGCATTTGCATACCAAACAGATATATCAAGCGCATATGCAATAATGTGCATCAAACAATTGTATCGCGAACCCTTCCGAACAAATCCAGATCGCTTATGATTTATGCGCCCCTGGTATCGGCCGACCGTTGTCACGAATAAAATAAACACACATAGAAATGCAAATTCGGTAATGTCAAATGTGTGTTGGTCTATTGTTGAACTATGTTTCGAATATCATGAGTTTTGTGATTTATTACTTTTATGATTTGGGAAACAATGTATTTTGAACGTTGTTTTTTTAACGATTGCATTCAGAATTTAATGTAATTTTTGGGTTAAATGGCTCCTGAATAACATGGCCTTTATTTAAGCATGACCATTTAATATTTAAGAGCAACTTAGCTTCAAATTCTAATCGAAAATCTACATTTGTCATTAAATTTAAATGTTAAACCATAAAACCTCTATCTAATTCACAAAATTATAATTTTACACAAGGAAAACAAAGGTTAAGCCATATAATCTTAAAACCTCACAGCTAATTGCAGCTAAAACATCAAAATAACTGTAACCGTCGCCGTCAAAATTAATACAAAGCGCGATTTAACAGATACCCTCTTAAGAGTCGTAAAATTTGCCGTTTTTGCGCCGGGAGAGGGGTCCCAGTGGACCGGGGTGTTATGGACCCCGGGACCCCGGATGAAGAGTTAATGAACTAATCTTGATATTAACAACACATTAGACGCATCGGACGCGCAGCCATGTTTCGCTCAAGTAATTACAGGGACCCTTGCAAGGGATAGTTCGGCTCGACCCTCGCACTCTATGCTCCACGTCAATTTTGTAGCTTTAGGGTTAATTTATGATAATTATAATGTTTATTAAAATACTAAGAATTCACAGATACTTCATATAATTTGTATTTCATCAGCCCTTTGCAGGATTCTACGAATTGACATGTATTTTAATTAAAATTTAAACCTGTGTGTGGCGAACAAACTAATAGCATTTTTCAATCGGCTCACTTACGCCATTGCGTATTCGACCATTACGGGTGCGTGTCGAAGCGGTAATTACACAACAATTATCACAAAAACTAATCGAATCACAAAGCAATCGGAAGAATATCCGAATGTTCGTACAAAATTCATAGTGACAGTTAATTTGGGAATGCAGTGCGCGCATCGGGTCCCACCATCCCACTCGCGATGAGATTACTTATTCAACAGACGTATAACATATTGCCCAAGTAATTGGTTCAAAATACAAACTTGCGCGGTACGTATGAACCCCGGGTAATTATTTATTTACGTGCCAAATTGCTTTTTCATTATTTGAAAGTAGGAGAATAATTAAAACAACTTGGCAGAGGTATACAACCATTATATAGAACAATAAAAATTATATGTTTTGATGAAATATTCTCACGAAATTGTTAGAGGAATATTAACCGTAATCTAAGAACTTTGTTTTGATATTTCCACTCAAAAAGGATGCCTGTGAGCTTAAGTAAACATTGCTAGACGATACAGAGACTCAAAAGGGTGAATAATACTTGGATTTGGCAACAAATGCTGACGGAATCCGACAAATCCAGTGCGGATACCGTCCGACGGACGGATCTCGTTTTGATGTCTGAGATATCCGGAGCTATGCTACCCTAGTGATTGATTGCTCATACATAGGTAAGATCTTTGTTTTACTTTGTTTTTAGAAATAGATGATCTAAAAATATTATTAGAATCTGTCAAATGCTCACCACTACTTACTAAAACTGAAACATTTCACAAAAACAACCCGGAAAAATATTGGTCGTGAAAAACAAAAGGTCCAGGCGACTTCGTCACGTACAAATACGTCTAATCCACGGAGTCCGGGCGGACAATAAATATTTTTCATGAAATCCACCGCCGTCGCCAGCGCATACAAACTGCCTTAAATCAGGCAATTATAGGTGTGACCAGTAAATATTATAACCAGGGGATCAGCAGACGCCATATAGAGATTGTTAAGGATATTGCCATGTTGTTTTCGTAATGGACTCTTGCGCTCGAAGAATGTTTGGTTATTAGGTGTGAATTAGCGTTATTGTCATGGTTGTGTACAAAATATGGGCCTGTTTCTTATAAGTTGGTGTCGAGGAAATTCTTGTCTTATTGTAAACTTCATTCTTTTAATTTAGCTTTTGTTTCGTAGCGACTCTAAGGCTAGCCTTGTGATTTTTGTCACCGTGACTTTTTGTTACCCAATCGAGTGATATGAAGATACATGGGAGTGTGCTGATCATGGTGACGTGACAATACGGTGACAAATAGTTCCTAGGTGACTGAGTTTTGAAGGATACTGACGTAGTTTAGAATATAGAGTGTAAAATTTTCCTTGAAACAATCTTTAAGTGCATATGGGATGCACCCAGTAGCGTTTTTTTCGTTTCATTTTTCTTCTTCTATATCAAGAGCACTTACTACAGCAATCTGTATGAATCCATTTCAAGAACGAGCGTGTTTTTTTGCCCAGTGACTTTTCAAGTGGGCGCATCGTGGGTGCCAGTAGGTGACAATGACAAAAAGTCACAGTGACAAAAATATCAAGTCAGCGGCTAGCCTAATAGTCTGAAAGTTTATCAGAACGTGGCTAAAAAAATACAGTTAAAGTTGGCATTTTGACAAGCGAGAAAGCCTCTAATTTCAACTTTCCACGCTGTCCATTTCAAAGGCATTCACCAAACAAAAAAAAAGTCAAACAAAAACAAAAGTGAAAACAATAAATCGCACTAGTATTAATTTACCAGAGCTACATAAAGTGGAGAAGCAAAAATCGCCTCTAATAAATTACGTTAGCGGAAAATGCTTCATTTTAAGGCGTATAGCTCCTTAATCCTATGGCAGCCTGGTAGCCGTTGGGTGTAATTACCGGGCGCAATATATCGCCAGTTCGACCTCCCGACCCCCCGAGTTTCTGGGTCCTCATCACACGGAATGAGTAACACATGGTACTGCGTTAATTGTCGGGCACACGGATTTGTTTTTATTCTGCGATTGCGAGGGGGACCCGACCGTGTCGCGCCATCGATTTATTTTGTTTTGAGTTTCCACAGACGGTTCTGATTTTATGATTTTGTGCAACGAGGTATGGATAATGTGAACATGGCTTTGCTTCTGTATGTTATGTACTTTGTTTTTCAGGATCAGGAAAAGCGAAAAGTGAGCATAGATATTTTTTTAAATCCTTATTGCTGTTTCTGCAGAAGGTCATCTAAATATAAGCTATATTTTGCTAAATATAAAATCATCCTTTAATACACGCATTTCTAAATTTAATAGTCTGTAGGTACAATTAACAGCCGGCTAATTAGACACCAAGGCGGCATAAATCGGCAGTAAATATCTCAAAGTGTCGCAGATGGTGTCAAAACGCTTGCTAAGTGTGGCCCCGAGGTTCGCGATGAGCTGGGACGGTCGAACGACACGGTTTCGAAATATATAGTGTTTTGAAATCTTCAAAGTTGAAACATACAATACGCTTTATGAGGAAAGAAACTATAGGTGATATACATGTTAAAAGAAACTAAATTAAATATTTACATGCGCCATAAAAAAGTGAGGCGGGAAACTCACTGGGCATCGAAAAATTCTTCCACAACGCAATCAAGGGAAAAGTGCCCAGAATACTGGCAGTCCAGATAATGTACTTTTGCAAGCTAGAGTCTTTAGACTAAGAACGATGGATGAGATGATATCCTTAAAAAAGAGTCGTGCAAACATTCAGACCTTTTTTTAGGGTACATAGAGTTATTTAACACTGAAGTATAAATGAGAAAATGGAACACACACTTCCCGAGGATTATGTTTTCTGTTTTTAGGATTAAACTAGCAAGCAGATTTTAATGATTTCATTAGATTTCTGACGGAATTTATTTTGGAGATGGCCAAAAATTTATTTATTTCGCACACTAATGTCCAGAGACGACTTGATACCTCAGGTATATTCTACCAGACAATATTTACTAAAACAAAATATAACTGGGGTCATTTTGAAAATCACAAACAACTCAAAAAATTGCTCATAAACCCCCGGATTTCGTAGCCACATCCCAAGACAGGGTCGCGGATAACATGCAATTGCGATAATAGCCAGACCCGGCGCCATATTGTTCTGATTGGTGACGTGTGCGCCGAATTTATTTTGTACTACAACGAAGGGTTGAGGTGCGATCGCAGTTACTTATCGACAACATCTGGCGGAGAATTTGAATTTCGTTGGTACAGGTAAGGTTAGGAATAAGGGATTGGGTTGCTGGAGCCAAATTAGAGGTGACGACTATATTTTTCCGGTGGAACTAGGAGTAGGCTTTTGCTTACAACTTGAAGATTCGTTGCTTCAAACGTGATTGTGCCTACGAGGTTAAGAAGGCCCCCTCAAGTTTATTCCAGGTCATACTTCTAAACAGTAGTTTGTGCTGTGTTGTTTGTGTGGCAGGATTTTTGGCTAGTTTGGTCGTTTTTCCTGTATAGATATTTAAAGTAGCCTTTTTCCCGATAAAGCCACGTGATGATGACACTAAAATACCGTCAATATTTTAATGATGATAACAATTAAACACCAGGAGCGCAGGGAACACAGGCGACCGCTAATGAGTGCGGCAGTAGCGCCGGTGCGGCTGCTGCGGCTGGCGCGCGAACTAATTTGGTGCAGTGATGGATTGCGTGTGGCCGATGCGGGTCGCACCAAATACTCCCGTCTTGTATGCTCGCCTGGTACTTGCTCTAATTACGGATCATTCCCATTTATCTTCAGGTCGTACCTAATGTCTTGTTGCGATATTTTCGGGCTTCCATTTGTAACTGGAATGAGAAGCTGTCACCATTAGCAGTACCTACCTACTAACATAGGTTTAGAAAACTTCAAATGTCGAAGACAAGATGGCGAAAGGAAAGAGAAAATTTGCGGACAGCAGAATACAAGTTACAATGATTAATAGACGATTGGTGAAACAACTTATTCCGACGGAGACATGAGAAATCGAATACTTACCAGTAATAACCGACATTGCAACACAACAATCGAAAAATACATTTATTAAAAAACGATCAATAAACATTCTATATATTTTCGTTCTTACTGCCCACATGAAAGTCGGAAAACTGAATCAAAATAAACAAATCGCCTATCATACATTTCATGGCTCGTTTAGATAAATAAAATACAATTTTACAACACGGAAACCACAATAAATATAACAAAAAGCTTTATAATTCTGTTTACAGACGCGTCATGTTCTGTTTCTATAACTGAACGTGAAATAATGCGGATTAAAAATATTAAAATCGAATTATGACAGCGCGCCATTTTGAACGATCGTTCTGTTTGCAGAAGCCATTTAAGGGTTGGTTTTAATAACGTCAATGAAGCATAGACAAAAAATATAAGCAATAGGAAGTTCTTTCAACACGTCATATTAAAAACCTAATTGGAAGTTAGGCGAATAATCGCAAAAACAGAATGCTAAATTCAAATAAGTTGAAGGAACGCGATGGGGCGCGCGCCGCCGTCCGCCATCACCTCGCGCGCCCATTTGTCAAATTAATGATGGACGGATCAGAATTCTAAGCGGCCACCTGACGCGAGGTGACGTCACGCAAAAATGTCTTCATTTCCATGGACATGTGGTTTAGGTCACGGTTTTCAAGAAGGTTCTGAAATATTGGACATTTCACAAAAAATTACTTTGAAAGTGCAGACAGGGATGAATCTTAGGGGTGTACGTACCTAAACTAATCTTAAATCTAAAGCCGTTTTCCCATCATCAAAAGCTACCTTGGCTCACTCCTAATTAGAAAGGACAAAGAAACAATAAATTGAACTCTAATTTGAACAGCCTGAATAATTCCGCAAATATTTACCACCATTTAAATGATCATCTAACGAATAGCCCACTCAGCCAGAGACAAGAACATGGAAACTAATTCAAAACATCTCTATTTCGTTTACGTTCGGTTTATTGCACACTATGATGGTGTGTTCGCGTGTTAACCTCAGTCGAATTAGCTGTGCACGTTACTTAATCGCGTTGTCGCAATCGTACGCTAACAATGGTCGGACCGAAGGCTTTTTGCCTTTTTTACAGACAGATAAGGCCTTTGATTGTCCCTACAGTTTCTAGCGTGCATCAGTCTTTAATCAAGTTAACGATTAAAAGCGAATGCTCGGCCGGTCTGACGGAATTTTGTGATGCTACTTTTATTTGCAATTAAAATTCGCATGTTAATGTCTGCTGTCGTATAAATTATTTCGAAAACTAACATTTTGGTGTTTTTCGTAAATCAAACATGTCACGAAATGATTTAACATCGTGTTTCGTTTATTAAAATTGTAGCATTTCGACACTGTTTTTAATTTTGGCTTTATTTTTTGCAACAGCACCTTTAAAGAGGCTCCGAATTCATCAATCTCCCGTATCTAAAAGGTTGCCAATTAAAAATAATTTAAATTCAAATGAGCCGATTGAAAAAAATGTTTTGTTGTCTCTGGCACTGTTACTGTCAATTGGCAACCCTGTGCATATAAGAACGTAATAAATAACGTCGGAGTGGGAATGTTCTAGATAAACAGTTTGATCGAGAAGCCTCTCAGAGTGTATCGTTTCCGATGTTTTTAAACTGGACGTTTTGTTTGATACATTATATTAATGGACGCAGACCTGCTACCATAAGTCTCGGGACATTGAGTTTACAATTTTATTTATTGGGTAGGCGGTCTAATGGGTCAACTTTGTGGAGATATCAATGAAACTGATTTAAGGAGTGGAAGATAAGTGGAGTGATGGCAGTCCCATTCACATAACATAACATCACACCTGTATTCCTCGGAGCGATACTACTACTTGACCTTTATTTCGAAAGTTATCCTACTAAATTATAAATGCGAAAGTTTTTTACTCAATCAGGCTAAAACGGCTCGACGGATTTGCATGAAATTTGGCACAAAGGTAGAGAGTATGGAATAGCACATAGTCTATCATTTATATTGGGGGAAGTACTAATTCTGTGCGGCCGAAGTCGCTGGCAGAAACTTGTGATTAATAAAGGGCGAGGCTATTGCTAGCAACCGGGCAAAAATCCAGACTTCGGTCTACTACTGAGAAATTCTAGCTAAAAAAGTTGGCCGTCACGGGACGCTCGGCAGATGGAAACATCTATTTTAATATTAGAATTCAAAATTGTTGTTATTTGTTGTTGTTGTAGTTGGTCGTTGTTGTGGTTATTGTTGGTTGTTGTTGTTGGCCATTGTTGTTGTTGATGGTTGTTGTTGTTGTTGGTTGTTGTTTTTGTTGTAGTTGGTCGTTGCTGTGGTTATTGTTGGTTGTTGTTGTTGGTTATTGTTGTTTTTGATGGTTGTAGTTGTTTGTTGTTGTAGTTGTGTTACTTTTTTCGCATAGATGTTTCTAGGGAGAAGGGAGTCGAGAGCGGCGGCGTAGTGGGGGCTTCGTGGCACAACAGCGTCATGCCATTTTCCGTAACAGCTTTTGAGTCGATTTTACGGCCCAGCCGCGCCAATAGATGTTTCACATAAAAAAAACCAATAACACTTTGCTTGATCTGAAAATCTAATCCAAGAATACTAGACCAATGATGCACTCTACCTTTTTTCTATTCTTTTCAAAGCTTTCTCTAACATACATATAACAGTAATACAAGTGATCAGCATTGTTCCTCTACTAATAACTAAGTGGGACGTGTCCGGGCAGCTATCCTGCGGCAGTGCGTAGCAGCACCTGTGTGGAAACAGTACCGTTGTGTGCAATTTATGTGTTAAATGCATTGTGCCGGTACACCGCTGTGGAATCTATAAGTCATATTGTAGTTATTAGCAGTTAATGTTTGCTTTATGCTCTAGTGCGTTCAGCGGTAGGTAGGTGCTTTAAGGTTTCATCATAATTTTCGCATCTGCTGAAGACTTCTTTTGGTGGGCAAAGGTCATTGCCCTTCTTCTTCCATTCTATTTATCGTAATCTCAATATAGTCAAGGCATAACTATCATTTTCACTCATTAAACTGCTGGTCAAAAGAACCATCTATATACCTCTTTTTTTTGTGTGGTGGTAAATCATCCAATGACATCTCCCGCTCTGGGTGGAGCGGAAGGGCGTGTCAGACTATTACTGACTAAAACCCACCCCTGTTCCTTACCTACCCTGAGTGCCCAGGGGCGCGGTAACTCTGTTCGATTTATCCACAACCCCTGGGCAGGCATCGGCCATGACGGACCCGTCATTATTGATGACAACTCTTTGAGGCACGCGTGGAACACTACGCGCCGTCGACTCTCGGGCCTGGTGCTGATCGAACGGCTAGCTACCTATTACTCGTCGTCCGCAGGCCCGGGTTTCTATATACCTCTACTGATCTGTCCTGGGCTGCTTCCAACGGTTTCCAGAAACTTTTACTGGGTCATCTATTCACCTGGTGCCGCCACCTGGTGGGACTAAATTATATTTGCGTCAACAAGCATAAAATTAAGCCGAGTTCTGATGATGAACAAGCAATAACTCATAATTAATAATGCATATAATCATGGACGAATTAAGAATGTTCAATGACTGCCAAAACCCTGTACAACCCTGCCAAATGTTCTCAACTCTTGGCACTGCATTGTTAATGCCGCCTAAACTGTCGCTACCTGGTCCTAATTTAGTCTGTCTAATAGTACTAGTAGATCAGCAATTACAAGCAATACAAATTGATGAAATACCAGGCAATGCCAGGCATATAGCTGTTCTAACGACGCGACTGTGTCGTCTGATCCGGCGATAAGACACGGTGACACTAATAAATCAGGCTGCAATTAACCGTTTTAAACGACTTACCGATTTATGACGGGTTCAGTTCGTGGGCGGACTTAGCTGGAGTTTTTCTAATGATTCTGTTGGTAGGATGCTGTGAGAATTGGGCTTAAGATAATATAGTCTCTTGCTGAATTTAATATTATTTACGTAGGTACGAAATTTTAATGGCTTTTCGTTTGTTACGTTGATGATATACTAAAACCCTCAAGACACCAATAAAAGGTGTCAATATTTCCACGAACACTAAACCGAATAAGAAAGTGAAAAATCGAATCATAACGAATAGATCCGACCGCTCGATATCGGACGAGCCTCTATAAATAAAAGGACGTTTAAAATTTTAAGGGCCTCCAGTTCAGTAGAGGCCATTAGAGGCCCTTAACGCTGGTAACGAACGACCCTCGCTCAGATGCCAGCGGATACCAAACAATTGTTACTCGCGTGAAATTCGTTGCCGATAGTAAAAATCGATTTCTTTTTTCGAATAATCGGCATTGTCAACGCAAGACCTTTGCCTGCTAGAAGTATATTAGATTGTTTATGGATAGTTAAGGGCTGTTACCACTACAAAGTTGCAAGTTCTGTAACATAATTTTATCGCTTTACCGCCTTAAATGGCTGTTGTCTTCGTTTAGTATGATTCTCACGTGTGAAATAATGTTCTTTTATGTCAACCGTTCGAGAGTAATGAAAAGTACTATTTTATTTCGTTGTTAACTTTGTGAGAGCAATCCCATCTATCATTGTTTAGCGTAGTTTCCCCCAGTATGGCGGTAAAAGTTTATATTAACTACCTGTAGTGGGACCAGGCCCTTTAGAAGCAACTGTTTGAAACATAAGTAGGTATATGATTAGAATAATCCAAACATTTGTCGATGACGTAACAACGCATCTCGGATTAATTCAAACACAATTCCATTTTTGAAAAATTTCAAAACATTCGCGCGTCTTATGTAAATGCCCGGCCATTGCCGTGGATTATGATGATTTTATCGATTTAAATTTAATTAAATGTTAAACTTGACACTTATTAATTGTCACCGAGTTTATAAGGTTTTATAACGATGGAAATAATCAGTCAGGTCACGATTACATCGCGTCGACCGGTTCTGTGACATGTCATGGTATTTTAAGTAATCGTTATCGATAAATCATGTTAACTCGGAATTCGATGTTTTCGAATATCTAGTTTTTGGTCACGCCCACACTATTCCTGGGACTGCTCACGACGAATGATCGCGTCGTGATTTATAAGTGTTAATTACAGAAATATGTTTAGAAAAAAATGATCGAGTCTGAGTTGCCAAAATAAATGATTCCTCTGCATTCTAATTTGTAGCTTCGAAAATTTACATAACTTTAATGAAGCAAAATTTAATCTTCGCGTTTGCACGACCTGTGGACTGTTATGAGTTGACAGCTCTGAATATTTTTATTGTGCGGGACACACTGGCCGATAATTCAATGCGTATAACGGAACGCGGCCGGATGTGACCGCCGCGTCTTCCTGTCACAATTAATTTCCGGGCGCGTTGAAATTGGCGCGAAAACTGTCGCGAGGGGGGGAGTGGTGGGGGGAGGAGCGCGCCACCGCCGCGGGAATTTTAATTACGCACTCGTATACCGAATACCAATGTCGTCTTGTTTAAATTAAATATAAATTATTCGCCTCCTAGGCCCTGCTCGCCTGGTACTGCGAACTGCGAACCGTTGAATAAACAACTGTTGGCTTTTAATTAGTAAAGATTTTGTCGGGTATTTGTCTAATGTTTTAGTTGTTTCAGAGCGGCGTTAGTTGTATTATTAGTTGATGTAACAGGGTTGACGTTAAATAAAATTTATTGCCGAATGTTTGTTTGTCAGCTCACCATCCTTAATTTCACGCAAAGCTGAAACTGAATTTTAGTATTACGGAAAAGTTTTAAGTGAATCCTCTGGCATGCTTAAAAAACCTATTTTGAAAAATCAACAAAGGCTTTCCTGTGAACCAGTTAATGAGTTTTTCAACTCTTTAATGTCATTATTTACTAACAAACATTCTCTCCTCAAACTACTTGGCTCAACAAAATACAAAACCATCCAAATCTCGAAGTATTTAATCATCTTTATTATCCTTAGCAACAGAACTAAAAGCAGCATCCAAACTAGTTTAATTTCATAATAAAAGTTTGCAAACAAACTCCAAACGCAATTAGAGGGCAGATGAGGAGCTCACGGCAGACGGGTGCACTTCTTATGGCATTTAACTAACTTTGATAAAAAGATTAAGTATGACAGTTTGAAATATAGCCACCGCAGTCTGTGGCGAAAAAAAATAACGCAAAAGTTGGCCGAGCGAAGCCCCCGGCTCCATTGTTGCGAACTCGAGTTAATTTTGTAGGAAAGAAACAAGCGAGGCGCAGGTGTACTACCGCCGGTTGTATTAATTTGAGTCCCGTCTAATACCTACGTATGACTGCGTTCAAAACAGACGCGTCTGAATTTATAAGCGAAGTTGAGCGCGTCCAAGCGCCGGCGCCGGGGATTTGTGCACGAATATGAACGCGCCCAGATTATGACGTCCCGTTCTCTGACAATCCGAACGCGCCCATTACGCTCCGTTTCACTGGCACAGGGTTTTAATTGTGAATTATTGGACGGTGGACGCTCGTTATATATTAACATAATTGTTTTGAAAGAAACGCGTGTAAGCGATCTAGCTTGATCCTACTTGAGATAATGTTTTCGTGTGTAATTATGAGCTGTTTGCGTAGCGATGTGCGGGTGACATTTGCTCGTCGCCATTTTGGTTTTTTATCTCTCTTATCATTTTCTTAGAAAACTGATGTCCATTAACTAAGATGTAATGGTTGCCTATGTTTTTATTACTTTTCTCGTTAGACCGGTTATGTTGTACTTTATTAAAACATGAAAACGCTTCAAGTGTGCATTTTGATGCGTCCGAACGATGTTAATGATCATTTTAGATGCAGTAATTTTTCGTTTATTGCTTGTCGTACACAGTGCTCAAGCGACGCACGTTGTAATAAAAGTCCATTTTAATTGGAGCGTTTTCGTTTTAATGTCTAATTAATACGTTTAATAACTATAATTTTATCAGACTCTGTTTTATATGTAACAGCTTGTAACATTTTTGAACAAATACTAATTTGTGAGGACGTGTATCACATTTTTTACTGCTTTTAATGTTTCAATGTCTTATAGAAACACTTCATTACACTCCACATACTGTATTTAATTTGATATGCCTTTGCGCATTTAAAACGTAATTATTTAAATGAAAACAGCCTCAAAATATTCATAACTGCCTACCATCACAAAATGGCGTAATTAATTCCATTTTCAAAGCTCACGCGCCAAAGCGCCGACCATAGACATTACCAGTAAAGTTTTCCGATGAGACACCATAGACAATAGTCATTACACACGGGTGGTTTCGCGAGGGCCACTCGTTTGACAGCCGGGAGTCCGGGCAGAGTGATGAACCTCGCGTACTGCTTGTGTTTATTGCACCTGCTACCAATTGGATTTGTACATTTGTTTATTTTAACAGTAGATTTTTTCTATTACAATCTTTTGTTGTGTATGTTAGAGAGATACAGAAAGAGAGATACGGATGTCTTGGTTGGTCAAGCTACATTTGTTTTTTGGGGATCTTTTATTTAGCAGGAGGTTGACAAAAACCGGCAAAGGAGCTAAAATAAGCATATTGAATGATCCTTCCTAAGATACATCTAAAGTTCCAGATTTAATTTAAATATTTTACATAAAATTGCTTCCACATTATCCACCTAATCATAATTATAAATACATAACATAATTAAGCCGAGCTATCAGGCGCACAGAAACCCGAGGGATTGTAAACAAACGACCATAACTCACAAACGCGCCTTACTGATAAGAAACTTTCATTATGGACCCGAAAATGTTGAATTTAAAACGAGGCTTAATCAAGCAGGACCGAGTACCTTCCACCTGTGTGTTTAGGTCCGGATTACTTTGCGAAAATTACGTTAGTATCGGGAGTTTCAGATTAATTCTGTTCCCTGTTCCGAATTATGGGAACGGACCTTGGTTAGTCCGTTTTGCGGACTCAGAGTCGTGTCAGCTTTGGAGGGGAAGTTTTTAAATTAATGTTTGTTTTGATATACGTTCGTGTTGAGAGGTTTCGGGTGGTCCGCAAGTTTTTGAAGTTGTGTAAAGTTTATTATCAAAACCTCTGAGATGGATCTAAAGGTGCTAGCCAAAATGAAGGCCGAATCTGAAGATAAGTTTCGTTAATTTTTTTCTCTCTCTCATCTTGTCATCAATTTCTGTTACCGCTAGTAGCCGTTGCATCTTTCTTGCAACCATTCTTTGGACCAATTTCCCAAAACTTTTCCTAACACTTTTCCAGAATATTCATGGTAAACCAAACATAATTAAATACTCATTTTTAATACATAAAATCTGTATGTTTGTTTGTCATTTAAGCAGTTTCTACCGCGCCGCTCCCGGCCGCGTACCAGGGCGGCAGACTCGGGCAGGAGCATTCCCTAACCCCTTCGCAGTTTGATAAATGGCCAATTACTGTGCCCGCCCCGTCCCTTCTGTTAGCTTGTTGCCTATTTTGAATTGCTTTTGCTTTTTCGTTTAGATTAATATCTAAATAGGATAGATACGGATCCCGCTTTAGGTATTTTACGTTGTTTTTAAACGTAAATTTCGGGTCGGGAGCGCTCCACGCTCCTTTGTTCACCCGTTTTTCGCTGCTTCGCTATTGTTTTCGTCTCTTAATACCAACGAATCTTTGTTCTGTCTTGTTGTGTAATACGTTCTTTTGTTTTAATGGAATTTCCCGTTCGATATACGTGTTTTGATTCGGATCTAAGAAAATTGGCTGATGGGTTTTGTGGCAAAAAGAGGTTGGGTTGGGATTTCCTTTTGAAAGATTTATGGTATCATTTCTTGGTTCAAGCATTTGTCAATGTCTTAATTTAGACCAAGATTATATATCTCTAAATAAAAAGTGCTTAGGTACCTTAGACTAATCTGAAGTACCAGAATGAGAAGCCGGCTTGTATCTGTACACGCGAAATAAGTTCACACAGGCAAAATGAGTAGCCGAAACGTCATCGTTATGTTCGTCGAGGTCACTCACACATTTTAACGATCCTGCTTCATTTAATGTCCAATGACGTTGCGTCTATAACCTTTCATAGTATAAGTTAGGTACCTAAAAAATCTACGATTGCTCTAAGTCTCCATTAAATTTTGTTGATATGGAACCTTACATTTGTAAAACACATACACACAAACACAAAATTATTGTATAGTTCGATATTGAGATATATAGTCATGATAGCACAAGTTTAAACATTAGTGGTTTTTGATTGCTATTTAATATGAATAATCCTGTATTCTTTTGTATAAATGATAATAAACAAATACAAAAAAAACTGTAATCTAAAGTGCACATTTTCTGTATCCAAAGACTGTTGAAAAAGTAATCCAAAAACTTTTTTACAAAAAAATAGAACCGACTTCCAAAAAAAGTGCAAAATAACTTTAATTTCGGAAGTCGGTGTTTCTGTTTTGTGTCTTCGTTTTTGACAGTCGGTTCTATTTTATTGTAAAAAGTTTTTTATTTTACACTTTTTAGTTGTGGTTTCCCATTAAACTGTGTTACCAATTCATAGACGTACGATGGCAACAATCGCGGTTGATTTGCTGTCAATTTTTGAAGAGTTCCGTTGTCTGTCTCCGAAACCCATCATCAGATCTATTTGAAATTTAAATGGGACCATTTCGGAATAAACCCCTTTCGAACAAAAGAAGAATTTTGAAAAAAAAAATACAAACATCCGAATTGATAACCTCGTCCTTTTTCGAAGTCGGTGAAAAAAGTGGTGCTTCGAACAAACCAAGTTACCACCACCAGAGCCCACTGCAAACAGAGCTATTCCCAGGGCTCAGGTGAAGTTCTCGATTCTAACTCCCGTCATTACTTGATAAGGGAAGCAGGGGTATACAAGGGGTATTACAAACCCTTGTTTATTTTTCGCAAATTCAAAGTGCCCATAATTGCCTACAGACTTAAGCTTATTTAAAATTTTAACTCTGGAAAGAAATGGGATTTTTTGGGGACAAATGAAAGTGTTGGTCGCTTCTGCTCTGTATCGGGATGTGACATGTATGTTGGCAGTTGTTAGTGAAGTGAAATGAATGATATAGGTACTTAAGAATAATAAATAATTTGATTTCAAGATCCCACAGCCGGCAGGCATAGTTTATCTAATAGGAGAAAACAGTGAAAATCAGCGATGATTTGGGAGAGCACTAAACGCCTTGTTTGGTGAGTCAAATATGGTCTACAATCAATTTGCCTAGCCTTTTCCCAACTATCTTGGGTCTGCTTCCAGTCTAACCAGATGCAGCTGAATACCAGTATTTTACAAGGAGCGACTACCTATCTGACCTCCACAACCCAGTAACTGGGTAATACGATACCCCTTGGTAAGACTGGTTGTCAGACTTCTGACGACCCGTAACGACTGTCAAAGATCCAGGATTTACAGCTGGGACCAACGGTTTAACGTGCTTTCCGAGGCACGAAGGAGTCTCGGTATGTAAAGATGGTCACCCATCCATGGACCAACCCCGGCAAGCGTAGCTTAACCTGATGGATCGACCTGTGCGGCTGTTATTACTTTAGCCACGAGCTCCTCTTTAATTTAATTTAATTTATAATTTTTATTAATTTAATTTACCTCTCCATTTAATTAAACAAAGAAAGAAACTTTAAACTAAACTTTGATTTAGTCTCCTCCATGTACAAAACACAATTTATTTATAAAAAAAATATAATACACAGCCTACATATATAATTGCAGGAGGCTTCTTACGCTGATTGGATGACAGTCCATGATGACATAAAATTACAGAGAACCACCAGTCACGCAACGACACGCATTTGGTACAAAATTACATACAAGTCTGCGCTTTACACCGTAATGCCGTTTTTAGTGTATGTAATAACTATCATTACAGCTTATTACAGTAATTGTGGCCCGTAACGGCGTGGTGTAATGATAATAATATTTAATATCTATTTCAATTGGGCACGCGGAACCAATCGGTGGCCGAATTTGACTATTGTCTGTGGTGTGGTCATAGAGTGTCTATGGGATGATACTTTTTTTCTCATAAAGGAGAGGTTTCACTGTGGTTGTGGAATCGTTTTCTTTGATTTATTTAAAGTTGTATCAACGATTTCAGTTTTTATACGAGTATATATTTCTAATCTAGGCTTTAAGTGATGAAAGTGGTAGAAGCATTAGATGTACCTACGTAAAATAATCAATAGTTTCCGAAGTTCATTTAAGGGTCTACTACTGGCTAAGTGGCGCCCTCACTGAATAAAAAATCGTAGCATAGCCTAGAAAATAAATATTAAAGAATCCAATGTCACGTTTGTTACAAATAGGATAAAGTATTTTTACGTTGTCAAAACAGGTCTCAGAATGTTTCGTATCCAAAGTAGTAGGCAAAAGTGTCAGAAACGGCCATTTGTGGTACTTTTGCCTACTACTTCTGAGACCTGTTATAACAACGTAAAAATATTTTATCCTCTTTCTCTCAACAAACGTGACGTTGGATTCTTTAATATTTATTTTCTAGGCTATGCTACGATTTTTTATTCAGTGAGGGCGCCACTTGGCTGGTAGTACGGCCTTAATCGGTACTGCAATGTTAAAACTCTTGCGCCAATTGTGAGGAAAACCTCTACTTAGATCTGACGATTTTCGCCAGATGTGATCATTGCAGGATGACTATAAACAAAACTTAGATTAGATTTTCGTTTTGATACTATACTACTAATTTCTAACAAAACATTGTTTTTTTAATATTACAATTCATTAATAAATTGTAGTATTTGAACAATATTTAAATAACGTGAAAATACACTACAAAGCTTTGTTTTTCTTTCACCTCTGCATTCCTATATTTCGTTTTAGTCATAAGTTAATTGCTGCGCCCTAACAGGGTTACCTACTCACTAAGTTAACATTGTCTGTAACTAGTAACTAAGTTTATATTGTGTGCATTATAAATAAATAAAGCGGATCTTATCCACCCCATTTGACTGTAAGTTGTTACAAAATTACTGTGGCGTCCAATTAAAATCTCACAAGTCTCAAAAGGGTTGAATCTTTTCGTGTTGTCAGTTTGATAGCTGTAATATCCAAAGACAATGCCTCACAGAACAGTGACGGCCCGTCAAAACACAATAATATGTGTTTACAAACATATCTGGACGGATTTGTATCGCGACATGTCCATCTGTCAAGTCAAAACGCCGCCATGATGGATGATGTAGCGTGATTAGGAAAAATGTTAATTACACGTCATTGTAATGACAGTTCGTTTTTTTTTTAGTTTATGTCATGAAAATGTGGAACTAAGTAGTGGTTGGTAATTTGTTGTTTGGGATACTTTGATGATTGGAGATATAGTCGTATATCGTGATGATGCCGAAATTATAAAAAAAAAAAAAAATTGCATAAAAAAAAACAAAGATGAGTATTGTACAGTATACAGATAGATAGGTGTGAAAGAACTGAACTTAAATATTTTTAATAAATGTAGGCATGTTCATGAAATCTTCCATTCTCTTCAATCTGAGGTTTCATGTTTAGTGATTGACCCAAGAGATAATATTATTGTAAATGAAGTGTCCAAAAAATAGTAAGTTCCCACAAAATGTCGAAACAGCGTGGGCATCAAGATCAATGACCAGTCATTGCGGATACACGCGGAATTGATGGCGCAAACCAATGATAATAAGTAAAATGCCGTTACAACACAATTTTTCAACGTTTAAAAACAAGAAAGAAGATATTCAATAAACTTAACAAAAAAAAACAAAATGTTCAACATAGATAACGTCACAACGAGAAACGAAACGTCACTTTTATTTTTTTGTAATTTAATTGGAGTATTAACGGGGCATAGATAAAGTCACTCTGCCTCTAACTTTTTTCGTTCTTTTTTTGAGTTTATCAGATGGCTTACCGTTTGAATTTAAAGGTGTGTCAAGTTTGTACGAAGTTTTAATAGACTCGGCCCGATCTGATCTTGAGAAAATACATTAAAATAAATTGTTCTATTTGCCTACCTCCAAGTGAGAGAGGGTACTTATACATTTTCAATTCGAACGATTACGGACGTATATTTGAAATGTGACGTCGGTTATCCGCCATTTTGTTACAGTGAATGTGTTATTTTTGCCCTTTTTAATAACGCTTGGAATAATTTACGATGTATGATAGAATAATTTTTATGCTAGCGTATTTTTATTCAAACAAGCACTAATTCAAGCGCTAATTACAAATGATAGATATTTAATTAAAGTAACACTGCCACAAAGTATTTCTTAAAAGGTAGAAACTTTTAGTTGCTTTTTGCAATGCCAAGATAATTGTTGCGTGCTGCAGCTGTATTTGTGCACGATAAACATTTACAATCAGTCGGAATGTGTGTTTGTCGAGCTTATTGACAGTAATGCTTCGTTATAATAAAATACCGTGAAATAACACTGACATGGGAACCACAATTCCTAACGTAATTTAATGAATTAGCATTCATGTGATATTTTGGCGAGGGTAGCCGGTAAACATCCGCATGTGACGTCACGCACGGCACAAACGTGCATATTTCTAAGACTTTATTACATAATGTGACTCAAACCTTCCTCGTGGCCATAACTACGGAATAACATTAGAACGTTTTCCCGTCTTTCCGGGCAAAATACACGAGTTGGGGAAAAAAAGGAAAATTTGGTCACTGCGACCGTCCATAAATTCGCGTGGAGTTGCGGGTACTGCTCTAATTCCTTTGTTTGCTAAAACCGAAAACTGCCGTGGACATCCCCGCGATGCCAATACGATATTTCACTCGCTCCCACTTGACTGATTCCTCTGCGTTAGAGGGTGACAGATGTATTTGACGCATTGCGTTTGGGAAACTTATTGGCGAGTCTCAAAGGCGGTAATCGTTTGTCTCATGTGCCAATCTAGTAATATACATGTAGTAGATTTATTAGACGTAGGTTAGCTTGTTCGAATGTAATATTTGGTGTATTTTTCTTGGTACTTGGAGGGCGGCATCTAGCGGCGGGTTGCGACATGTCAATTTTACTGGCTCGTCGCCAGGCGCTTTGTTAAAAGCTTTGGCGTCGTGAGAGCCAGCCGTTGCTATATGAACCTAGCTTTAATGCTACCAGATAATATACTATTTGACGGTGGAATGTGTAATTTTAAATTTGCACTCTGTTGCTAGTGATATATTTCCAGTTTTTTCGCTTCAATGTTATTTACGATCACTTGCTTTAGGATTAAAGTTTCGTCGCGAGCGTTTAGTGTGACATGATACGCAATGCATTTTATTATTTGCTTGTTATGTGTGCTATTCTTTACGAGCATTTTGTAAATTAAATACTTTATCTAGATTAATTTCCTACTCGTTTTTATTATTTTTTGTTATTTATACAAAGTACACTTACTTTCACAGTTCTTTGAGCTTTTGTGTTACTGTATTATACACAAAAATAGAACGCCATTTCAAACCTTAAATCAGTCATTTCTAAACTGTCCATACTCACACTTTGACAGCAACATCCAACATTCAAAAATTAACATGTCACATTTTTATAACCTCCAAAATAATTTAAGTATAATATCAGCTGGGTACATAACAAGATGGCGTAATAATACCTCGTGTACATTAGCCAGCCATCGAACGAGCGACAATAGAGCGGGCTGATTTATCGCAGTCCGGATAAGGCGTTCCGCCAATGGAAAAAGGATTTTCCCGGGGAAAACTTCAATGAGAATAAATTTAAGGGGCATTGATGGATTTTCAAAAGATTTAAAACACGTAATTGTGGTTCTATTGTCATTTTAATGTGTTTTTGTTAATTTGTTTTCGCTATACGGATACGCTTCTTAAAACTTAGTTGGAGCGGAATTTTTTATTTGGTTATAAACTTTTTATTCAAACTATCTTTATAAATTATTATTAATACTGTATTAATTACATGCATGTGTAGGTATCAGTTTCTGAATTGTTTTGCAAAGTTCATAAAAATAGAAAAGCTTAATGCCTACGGTTGGTAGTTTACATAGCTGCTCGGTCTCTTGACACTTCAACGTGATGATTACGGCCGTTTTGATAAGGAAATGTAATCTTAATGTTAATTTGAAACTTATTCAAATCAGCCTCCATGATCACCGAGACAAGCCGTAAGAAAAACGAGTCGAGGAATTTTATTTCGACATGTGTTCTATATTTATCTGATAAGCTAAGAATTGTGTTCCACGATCAATTTGCAAAGAATACATCCCCCGAGTTTTATCGGAGCCAAAACTTTTCGCGAAACCGAGAAAAAGTCGCTTAATGAAGTTTCCAGATTTGGCCAACGATCAGCAATAAACTCTTGTGAATAATCTATCGTGTGATCGTCGAAGTAATCTGCAATAAAACTCCAAGGAAGCCAGTTATTATTGAAGTGTAAAATAATATACTCATTATGCGATGAGCTGAATAACAATTATTACGGGCGGTATTCAAGCGCAGTGCAGTAAAAACGGTTGATTGCCCACGCCTCCGACGCTGCAGACATTTTCATATGCACAGATCTCTTGCCAAATTTTTAATTATTCAAATGAGAGCACCAAAACACCAGCATGAATAACAGCCGGGCCAGTTCATAGCTCGCAATAAAAATATAACGATCAAAGCGTACGCCGGCGAAACTAAACATCCCGCGTCACCGTTTGACAGCTCAGAATGTAGTCTATTAAATTATAAACGTCCCTTCTCACCTTCGCAGTTTTTTTATTCAATGTAACTCCTAAACAGAAAGGATACATTATAGATACGCGGCGGAGCAGACACGTACAAAATGAAAATAGGGGAAAGGGAGCGAGGGTGGGGCGGTATGGAAATGTTGGTCAAATATATCATCCGGCGTCTGACAGGCCAATTCTCTTATCTCACGCGCGCGGCACCAGCGCGATCTAAGCTAGCTTAGCTAATATAAAATGGTTTTAAATTCAAGTTTAATTCGGGCTATCTGCAGCTCTCCGCCGCGTCGTAAATACGAACCCCTACCCACATACAAAAGGCGGGTGCGATTTACGGTTTTGACGGATTTCGAATATTTTAGCAGCAGGTCTCGGGATTAGGCCGAGTTACGCGGAGTACGGACCTCGTACATCGTCGCCCGGGTGGGCTTACATTTTAATAAGACGATGATAATTTAGAAGCGGGTGAAACTAGTCTTGGGATATGGTGAGCAGCTGCGGCACCCGCTACACACCCGCCGATTTAATATTAGTTTTCACTCGTGGCGCGATATACGACGGGATAAAGTTTTCTCCTCGATATCATTACACCCTCTCTTATCTCATATTCCGAGGAAATTATTCTTTGTTTGCGCGGCGGGCGGGCGAATCTGCACCGCATCAGTTTACAACACGAGGACATCATAAAGTGTAAACAATGACGGCGTTTTCCATTACAATATGTTTACCGATCCGTGGAGCGGCGCATTATGTATGTTATCCTGGTAGGACGCGCGGGGCGCCGCTGAATTTATGAGACTCCGGCAAATATTTTGCGCTCCGAGTTCGGACGCTCACTGTCGGCTGACAACGGGAAGATTGTCGGCAACTGTTTACACAACGGGATATGGTAATTTTTCAGTCGCCTCGTTTCTCGCTGTAAGCGTATTCCGTTCACGGCGCGGCTCCGTTCTGTTCTCTTTACATTTAGTTTATTTCAAACATCGGAAGCGTATCCGGACGAGTCCGGGTGACGGACGACGCAAACAGAGTGGGCTGACGTTTAGTGTCATTAAATCTCGTAATAGGATATCATAAATCGCAGGAGGTCGGCGGTACCAGGCTGCCCGGGCGGCTGTCATCGTTTGTCAGAGCATTTCACGCATTGTTGGACAATAACGCAGGCAGGGGCGGGCTAGCATTGTGCGCGCCCGGCCGCCTGGACGCGGGACGTGACGCGTGCGCGCTGTGCTGACCGCTGCTCCACTACACCTATACCGACACCACTCCACTTGTCAAATATACATCTCTTTTGTCACAGCAGATACATTGCGCACGTAACTCCGACTTATCCGAGAGATTCCTCGACCATTTCGGTTAATGTAAAAACGCGCGCAGGTTGTAATTCTCACTTGAGCTGTCTTGTAGTAATTCACTTAAAAAGTTCCTTAAACCGGCACCCGTATACGTACGTACCACAATCAAATTTATATCGTTGGTCGACGGTAAAAAAGTGAAAAAATAAAATAACATCAAATATGTTTGGTATGCATCGTCTCAGAGATTCACATCAGAAATTTAAGCTTTAAATAACCGTGCGGGATAAAAAACATCGTGGAGTCGAAAAAAAAGAGTAAAAACTTGACCCCTGAGTGCCGGCCGCGTAAATTCGAATCAAAAGGAATCAAATGTCATTTTACAAATGTATTCCCTTAACGATTATCAATTTATAATGTCATTGAAGCGGTGCTTTCTCATAAAAATGTTTTATGTTACATTAAAATAGGTTTAACAGTGAATTTATGGTAATAATTTGAAGTGAAGCTTCTCAGATAGGGACACGGTAATGTTCATTTAGAGAACTGAATTTACATTTCAAATTATATTCAAAAGATATCAATAGCAGTAAAAGCGCTATGACATTGACAAATGTTATTCTCGATGCACTTGAATGTCTAGTTACTTTTCCAAACGTTCGATTTCCGCAATGAACCGCAACATCCCAAACATTTCAAAAGTTTAACGTCCTGTCATTAAACGCCGGTAAAAACAATTAATATAATTTATTTTATTTTAATCTTTTTTGTAAAACCTCTCCGAGTCAGCGTGGGGTCTGTAGGCATTCACTTCGCTCACCCTGTTTGAGGTTCTTTAATGCAAAACTTGAAATACGCACCTTTCATGCATATAATTAAGATAAATTATAAATAAAATTCATCGCTAAAGGTATTATATTAGCGGTGTGTTCAATACTTCAGTAAATTGAGGAAAACCATAACGCTTTGGAAGATTTCATTTAGAATTTCGAACTGTCAAGCTCAATTTCATTCAAAAAAATGCGTTGGTTCTTTATTCAAAAAATCAGATGACATTAAAAATAAAATGGCCGTCGATTCCGTTCGTAAAACTGTTTACTTCGAAGAGTGAACTTGGAGGTAAAAACAAAACACGGGCATAATTTTCTCAAAACGGTGGTACCAATTACTTTAGTCGAGGCACACTCTGAGACAAATGCCTTCTCATATATCGAGATGTTATCGCTATCGCCGCGATGTACTTGTATCGAGCCCCGATGCCTCGCAACGGTTAATCAGACCACAATGGGAAAAATAAAAAGGCATACATACACTATTATTTCGTGATCTTAGAATCTGGGAGAATAAAGTGGCGATCAAAGCTGAATAATTTTTGTTTATCTGGATTTATTTATATCAGAAAATTATTAAACTAATGATGTCATCGGCGAAAATTGTCTTAAACCTGAATGCACTAACAAACCCGCTTTATTATAAAAACTGTAAGCTGAATTTCATAATCTTTGAAAAGTTAGTTTGACAAGTAGAGAGAATTTTATCTAAGTACTAACATTGTCTATGATAAATGACAGCCTCTGTCAAGTCACTTGCAAGTGTCATGATGACAGATGGTTTACAAATACTGATTCTGACACTAACTTTATAAACTACACACGCTTTCCCAACACCTTAGGTGAAAAAATGTCTTACCTAGCTTCGTCATTCCAAAGCTATGCCTAGTACCTATTTAAAGCGGCTATTACACCAGCGTTTGACTGACGTTTAACCATGATGCATCTACTTTCCAGGGTCAGAGGTCGCAGCATGATAGATGACCAGTACTTCCCTGATGAGGCTTAAGAGTCGGTTCCGTCAGTTGAGTTATACGTGGATTGGCGTTTAGATTCTGCTTCTTTTTTCAAATTCTTTGGTGTCTTAAAAAGTTTACCTGTGTGATGACTGATGAGAAATTTTCGATACATTGAAAAATCGTCAACTTACCTGTAACAACAAAATGCAAAGTTATAAGGATAGATCAATAAAATGCTATACATATTAATAAAACTTAGAAGGAAAAACAACAAAAGATTTCCAAAACAAAGATAAACAGATCTAAGTTGTCAAAAAAATCCAATTAAAAAAAAGGAAACAATCAATTGTCTCTGGTTCTACCCTTCCCATCATTAACGACCAAAATCATCTCACACTTTGATTTAAAAATATCAAGATTCCATCCTTCCATTTTTAAATCAAACACCCGAATCGTTCCGAGAACTGACGGTCTTTCACGAACAAGCATTATTCTACGAAAGCTGGGGTGACTAACCTCAAAATTAGCCTAGCGATTTGAAAATTATAGAGTGAAAGCGCGATTTAAAGTTTAACAATAGACAGTGTGCGATAATTGAACAGAAATATTTAATAATAAGTGGTGACATGCGAGCAAAACAGTAATTTGATAGCAATTTTAACTTGATACGACAATTACGGCGTGATTGGGCGCCATAAGAATGGCGATAGCGATTCGCACGTGATATTTCCCGTGATTATGGCGGAAGCGATTCTTTTCAAATTGGCTGTTATTATATTTATTGTGTGCGGCGTAATTTGATATATTTCACAAATTGTTACTCTTGAGGTATCAAATTAAGTTGTTGATTTGAAAAGTGTAGGGAAATACGCTACTTAGGTAATTTCAGTTAAGTGAGTTGGTACCTAACTACCTATTTCTTAGAGACTGTAGCGACTACGGTTTGCAGGCAAGCCCCGCCTTCATACTTCAGAAATACCTATTTATTAGACTGATGACATGTCATTTTATTTCCTACTTATTGAGTAATTGAAAACAGTAGG
The DNA here is from genome assembly GCA_951329385.1 of Polia nebulosa. Lineage (NCBI taxonomy): Eukaryota > Metazoa > Arthropoda > Insecta > Lepidoptera > Noctuidae > Polia > Polia nebulosa. The sequence goes on along the minus strand of OX589602.1, from coordinate 29,919,910 downwards.
TTATTTATCATTTATAAGAAAAGCATATAAATACTCGTACCAATTTAATAAAAATTCAAACATAACATCTTTATAACAACGGAACTATTGAACATAAGGTTCTTAATTTCTAATCCCGCACATGTGCCCCAGCCACAAACTTAATATAAGTCTGTGGTCCCAGCCCTACAAACTGTGGGAGAAACCATAAAAAAACGACAAGATTTCAAAACAAGAACAATGATCACAAAATATCTCGATATCTTGGAGCAAGTTCACGTAGCGTGCGTGTAGTGTGTGTACCCGGCAACACGTCACTCAAAACGGATCAAGTGATACGTAAATTGCTCAGAACCGTTTAATTAACCAATTTGTTCCGTTTCGAGTGAATACGATCCGTATTATATGTGACCAGCCATTGTTGTTGCTTATTTGTGTAATTTCTAAATTATACGTGTATTATATTATGCTGTGTGGCTTCACAATAATGATAAGTGTAATTTTGTTGAAATCTGGAATATGGCCGCGATGGTAAATACTTAGGTTGTGTATTTTATTTTTTTCAACATGGCGTTTGATGTTGCCAGTGTTGTTGTTTTTTTTTTTTAATAAAAACTAAGGAGTTCCTTTTCTTGTTTTTGTATTCTCAATCTTTTCTTTTAAAAGCTTGGTTATTAATTATTTGAGTCAAAATAAAAAGATCGCCTCATTTCTCACAACACTCGAGCTTATCAACCTGAATGTAACTGTTACAATAATTTGTTCAGATGTCGTGTTCGTATTTATTATATCAAAATAACCTTTATAAATTAGCTTTAATAGTTACGAGTACGAGAGCATTAACATAAAGCGAGCACCCTAATTGCGACGTAACATAAATAATATCGGTACAACTACTCCACCTAATTAGTCGACGATGAAGCGAACGCGCCTTTTTCTTCAGATTTTCCGACCGCCTTAGTGTTTCCCATTAAAAAAGTCTACCAATCCATCCTACTCTCTCCGCTTGCACCTTGCACCGAGCTATTATTTCCTTTTCACTCTTTTGTTTGTGCGATGTGGATGTCTCGCTCCGCGCTCCGCCCATTTATAAAATCGACTGGCCGCCGCCGCCGCGCCGCGCGGTCCGTTCACCTGTCCCTTTCCCGTGCGACTGATTTATGTGAGAGTGAGCGGGTTTGATCGATGCTTTGTTTTCCCGCTTCAACTGTCACACGGCGTTCGTTTTTCGAAAAAAGGCGCGCACTGACCCTCGGATTAGGTTATACGTTATTACCCGGTGTAAATTCTGATAATGCGCACAGATTGCGACCGCGAATTCCTAAGGCTCGAGTGTCGCCTTGTGGGAAACGCGAGGGTTTCTTTTTTGTTTTGCGCGGTAGGTACCGCCGTTTTGTAAAACTATATTTACGATAATGTTATCTCACGCGGCGGTGTTACGTTACCTACCTACGAGTACGCCGCGGGGACGCGTGATTAATGATTAACTCAGTCGACGCGGAACCTCTCTGCTCTCGAGCGAGCGACCAACAGAAAAAAATCAATTCTAAGAAACTGTAATGCTTATATTGTTCGATTGAGCGCCCGACATAATGAAGCTGTTTACGAACAAACAAATAATCGTCGATAGTATTAGACTATAAATCGATTGTTGCATGTTTCCAAAAAGTCACGAATTAAGATTTCAAGCCGCGTTCGGCGTGCAAAAAGCGCGCGCCGCTTGACAAGTTGAGAAATGTCATGGCTGCGGTTTTTTGAGATTATTTTTGGCGGGAATGCCATTCTAATCAAAATAGTTTACGCGTCGGCCGTACCGCAGATTAGATTCGTTTGTTTGCCCGATCGTGGGAACGATCCGAGTTTTTTCAATGATGGCTCTCCAAATCGTTTTGGAGTCCTTCATTCCGGATTGAAGTAAAAAGATTTAATTTGTTCGAACATTTGGGTTCTAAATGGTGGCAGGTAAAAACAAATGGCACCTTCATTACGATTCATACATTCATTGTTTGAAACAGAGGAAAAAATAATCGTTACACGTTTCAAGCTTCCACGTTCCGCGAAACTCCGATATCATGTGTCGGGCTCCCGACAAACTGTTATAAATCAAAATGCGAACAAATAAAAACGGCGCGCGGAGGTGAAAACGTTATTATCTTTATAATTGCACGTCAAGGCGGGAAAACTGGGGGGCATTTGGCGCGCTTTCCTTGTCTCTGGCCGTTTTTTTTTAACGCGGTGCGGCTATGATATATCGGCCCATGAATACGGGATGTATCGCGACACCTGCTCGCTTCCTTATGAATTCGAAATTGCGACTTTCTTGATGTCATTATATCCTGGTACCTAGCTACTTTGAGTTTGTTTGTTTTTGTATATTTTATTTGTGGTGATTTATTGTGTTGTGTTTTCGCTTTAGAGATCCCTAAGGTCATAAAAAGTAGCTTTTAAAGATGATTGTTTTGTCTTAAGAAGTCTTAGAAGAAAGTCTGATTTGTTTGACAGTTTAGCAACAGAGCAACGACTGCTATTTCAAATATAACTGTTATGTACCTAATGGATATTTTTGCCTGGAGTTATTGATCTAACTTAAGTCCACTTAACATCAAATGAACCAATTCATGACACGTCGATCGAACAAGAAGATTGAATACTTACTACTAAAGCTCTCAAAAGCGGACATTATCAAATTATCACAAAAAGAAATGAATCGCCGCATAACAATGAAGTTAAAAGAACATAAACCAACAGTGTAAGCGATAAGAGCGGGCCCGCTCCGCTCGCTCCGCCCCGCTTGTAACGAACCGCACTATCGATGTCTCAGTCAAAAACTGTCAAAAATGTGACAGGCGCCGCGTCAGACTAACGAGGCGAGCGCGCGCCGCGTCAGCGTGACTCCGCACTTCACGAGCGCGACCGCCAGCGCCATCTCTTATCCAGTAGACGAACTAACCCCGCGTTGATGGAACAAAAAAATGTTATAATCTCGTCTGGACAGAAATACATAAAGATGCAAATGAGCCGCGCCCCCGGGCGGCGAGCGGCCGAACCAATTTATAGGTGCGCGCGCACCTCATTATCACTAACAAGCATTGGAACCCTTTCTTTACCCCATAAATATTATATTTTACACCTGCACTAAAAGGGGCAGCGGTAAGGAGATGGCTGTCATTGCGAATGTTCCGAACACCTTTCGGCGAACATCGGGTTACCGGGATCGGTTAATAGATGTATCTTATCGATTTATAACGATTACACCAGCCTCATTAGGCTTCCCTATAAAATGAGTGCTAATGAATAATAAAATGCGTGTGTGGCCTTTAACTTTCCTTTCCGTGAACACAATAGAGTATTTTAGTAATTTCTGTTTTAAAATTTCTCTTATCTGACCTTTAAAGCCACAATGCAAGTAGATATCGTATTGTAGGGGTCTTTAATTCCATTAAGAGTGCAATTCCTATGTTGCATTTTTTACTTTTTACCTTAAAATATTGTAATACTGTCTGTAATGATAGTAGTGTCACACACGCACAGTATCTCCAGACAAAGAGACCACCAAGAATTGACTTATACTATCTTACTAACCTTTCTTTTTCTATGTTAAGGCGTATATAGCCCCCAAGTGACGCCCTCATTGAATAAAAAATCGCAAAGGATAGAAAATAAAGATTAAAAAATCCTATGTTGCGTTTGTTTAAAAGAGCTTAAGGTATTTTTACGTTGTTGAAACAGGACTCAAAGTGTTTCGTATCCAAAGTAGTAAGCAAAAGTACCAAAAAACGGCTGTTTTGACACTTTTGCTTACTACTTTGGATACGAAACACTTTGAGTCCTGTTTCAACAACGTGAAAATACCTTATCCTATTTATAACAAACGCAACATAGGATTCTTTAATCTTTATTTTCTATGCTAAGATACGAATTTTTACTCAATGAGGGCGCCATTTACGGGGAGGTAGGCCCTTAAGCAGAATGAATTCTAAGTTGATAAAAGTTAAGGTGATGGAATATCTAACGAGTTAACTACGGAACCTTAGCTAGTAGCTAAAGGTTTTCAACCTTTGCAATTTGCAGTTTAAGTGCGAACTTCATTAACATAAAATCACTGAAATAATTTATGTGTTTTGTAATGTTAGAAAGACATGGTCAAGTAGACTCGAAGAAAATTAATCGTTAACACTTAATATAATGGAAGTAAAATGTCTAAATTGCCAATGGGTTAAGCTCAATATATTAAGCTTAGAAAATGACTGCTAAACCAAAGTTTGGCAAAAACCATCATGATTTGAATGATGTTAAGGCCCTTCTCGCGGTCCAGTGGCGCCCTCATTGAATAAAAAATCGTAGCATAGCACAGAAAATAAATATTAAAAAATCCAACTTGACGTTTGTTACAAAGAGGATAAAGAATTTTTATGTTGTTAAAACAGGTCTCAAAATGTTTCGTATCCAAAGTAGTAGGCAAAACTGTCAGAAACGACCGTTTTTGGCACTTTTTTCTGTGCTATGCTACGATTTTTTATTCAATGAGGGCGCCACTGGACCGCGAGAAGGCCCTTAATAAAAAACCGGTTAAGTGCGAGTTTGACTCGTACATGAATGGTTCTGTACGATTTTATTATTTGTTGCTTTAGCGGCAACAGAAATACACATTCTGTGAAAATTTCAACTGTCTACCTATTACGGATCATGAGATACAGCCCCCTGACACACGGGTACGGTACCCTAAAAAATACTAATAAAAATATAGATTTTCTACGAAAAAGTTTGCCCGCATTTTTCGAAAGAAAGAAACAAAGCAGTCAAAACACACACTTTTCATCATATCCAAGTAAATTGTACCAGGGTTTCAAAGTACCAGGAGTTAGCAAGTACTAGGGCGGCAGAAACGCGAGGAGTTGACCGCATCGCGTGCCGAGCGGCGGGTGCAATTTGTGAATAATTCGAAACGCAAGCGCAATTATATGACATTCAGAAGTTTCTTGATATGCAAGTAGGGTTAGCATGGCATTAGTAAGTCCCGTGGGTGGGTTACTATGTGCTTAAGTAATTTTTAATCGTAATTATTAGGTGTATTACTAGTTTTTACAGGGGATGAAGTTAATAATAATTGATATTGGTTTTTTGTTATTTTGTATCAGCTGCTAAATAGCTAAAGGTTACGGGAATTAAGTACCTAAGATAGCGTAACGATTAGAATTGTTGTGACCGGAAAGCAATCAATCTCCCACCCAAAAAATATCTCCAAAACTCAATTATTTAGCTCACCACCACAACCATCCTGTTGACTGTTAAAATTACGACTAAAAACCGCAAGGAGAGTGCACGAAACCGCACCGAAGCAAAGTTGCCAGATATAAAAACGTACTGACTCACCGGAACGCGGCAATTACAACACATTGTCAGAAAATCACGGGCGAGTCCGGCTGACCGCAAGTTGTGCGTTTAAAAACTGATACAACTTGACATTTGGCATCAAATCGGCCGGTAATAGTCGTTGTGGTGGCACAAACGTGGCGTGGCCCAATTTGTGGCGTTAGGCACTTGAAAACGCAGTGACATTAGCAGACCTGTGCCCGGTGTTACCCAAATTATTTTACATGTAGGTAGGTGTGACTGCTAAAGCTTGACTGTTTTGAGGAAAGTTTGCTAACCCAACCATGCTTTTTGTGGTTAAATAAAATTTCACCGAATTAGTGGCAACGCCGTAAGTTTTATATTAGGGTGGTATTACATTTATCCTAGATCTTTGTCCAATGTGAGTTGGATCAAAGAAGTAGGATGACTTCGTCAAATGTGTCATCAACATATTTGATCAAAGAATATTGACATTAAATCAAAATGGCTGCAACTTAGATTTTGTATTTCTTTATTAAACGGTAATACTTTCTTAGCAAGGTAATTGAATTTTGAGTCATTTATACACAAAAAACCCTTAAAATGGAATGTTTGTCCTCGAATTGCAATTATTTAATTTATCATGAATGAAAGAAAAAGCCTTTCGATTCATGGCTTAACCTAAAGCTTTTTCTTAATAATCCAATGATAGTAGCAGCACATAAAGTTGCTCCACGTTCCTCCATTTTTTCAGACTACGTAAAATCTTGGACAAAGATATTGGACAAGTGTACTGGGCATCCGTCAAATAAATTTGAGAAAATCTAAGACATAGGACAAATGTAATACCACCCTTAAATGCGAGATTATAAACTGACGATATTCAGGGGGATTCAGTTCAGGAGGGTTCAGGGGGGATGGCAGTATAGACCGAGATGTAACGCACAGGATCAACTCAGCGTGGATGAAATGGCGACAGGTCTCTGGAACAACTTGCGACCGACGGATGTCCCTTAAGTTAAAAGGGAAAATCTATAAGTCCGTGATTAGACCTGTCGTACTGTATGGATCAGAATGTTGGGCTGTGAAAAAGACGGATGAAAAAAGATTGCATGTGGCGGAGATAAGAATGTTGAGATGGATGTGTGGATTAACGAGAATGGATAAAGTGAGAAATGAATATACGAGTATTAGAGGCGCCAGTCACAGAAAAGTTGAAAGGGAACCGCTTATCTTGGTATGGTCATGTGAAGAGGAGGAATAAAACACATGTAACTAAAAGAGTTATGAATATAAATGTGGATGGATGGAGAGGGAGTCCCGGTCAAAGAAAAGATGGATGGATTGTGTGAGGAGTGATATGAAAGGAAAGGGAGTTAGTGATAGCATGACGGCTGACAGGACAGAATGGAAGAAAAAAACGTGTTGCGCCGACCCCAAGTAACATGGGATAAGGGCAGGAAGATGAAGATATGTAGGTACACAAGTCATTTCAAATACAATAGATCCCATTAAAATTCGATAGTTCATAATATATCCGTATGCAATTTTCACTAATATAAAGAACACGAGGAAGGTTTGTGTATACAATTTGCACCCGTGTGGAGCCGGGGTAGGTCACTAGTTCATTATAAACTTGCGTGTTTGCAACCCGGGATATACCTAGCCAAAAAACTCAGGGATATTTATACCTAAGTTTATACACATTAAGTGCCTCCCAATAATTGCTATTAGATTGCAATATGTCATAATTTCCCAGACAAATAGGATGCTAGCCAGACACTGTCTAACCCCTTAATCGCCTTAAATGTTATAGAAGATATCGTAAAATTTAATTGTATCGTTCTTGAAAAAACATAATTGCGCACGGTTTAACACGGTAACTCTATACAATAGTGAGTTTCTTTGTATTTCACACAATAGGCATTATTACCAATTGACGTAAAAGTATCAATTATTAATAATTATTCTGTTAGGACAAGTGGTTCGCGATTCATTCAGTTTTCTTCGATTTATTTGTTACTTGTGTGGCTTGTACAATAACAAGGTTTTTTTTGTAAAGTGAGTAGAATTTCTATATAACTTTGAAGGAATTGTAAAAGCAGATACAATATAATATCTTCTTCATTTAGATACATTTTGGGAAATGACAATATTTTGAGAAATAATTACTACAACCTGGGGATCTTCTAGTCTAGAGTGAAAAGGTTACTTCTAGGCAAGCCTGCTCCATCTTCGACCACATCATCGCTTACCATCAGGTGAGATAGTGGTCAAACGCGTGCCTATCAATAATAATAATTAAAAAAAACTTTTTTACAAAAAAAACAACCGACTTCTAAAAAAAAAATACACTAACAATAAAAAAAATAACTTTAATTTCGGAAGTCGGTGTTTATATTTTATTTCTTCGTTATTTGACACCGACTTCCGAAATTAAAGTTATTTTTTAATTTTTATGTATTTTCTTTTTTGGAAGTCGGTTGTTTTAGTTGTTATACCCCAGAAATAAAAAACCCCAGTAAAATGGAAAGTGGAATTTAAACATACTCGTAATTGGAGAAAACCAAAACGTCATCGAGGTATTATTTTCGTTTTTGTTCAGTTTTTCAAAAAGCGCTAAACCAATTTCTATGAAATGTATATGGGACCACCTCGGGAGTATGTTCTTTCGGATTAACAGACAACAGTCTAACATAGAACCTCCTCCTTTTTCGAAGTCGGTTAAAAAGGGGAAACTTTTCATAAGATTGAAATGAGATGACCTTTTCAAAAATACTTCTTAAGTTCTTATCTTTACAGGCAACTTATTTATTAGATAGAACCATACTTTCTCCGCACGCACAGCGAGATTTACGTTACAACAAAATAATATTTATATAAAAGTAATTTGTACTGTAACAATAACTCGCACGAGTCTCCTGAATATTTATAAACGCGCGTCCTATTATAGTGTCGACATTTTGAATAATTAAAGAGAAACGCTATTACGTACGGCAGACGTGGCTACCCTTGCTTCATGAATAATTTCAATATCAATCGATGGACTCGACTAATGGCTTTTGAGACAGAATGATGAGAAAATCAAAAAAACTCGCAGTAGCCATGGAAAAATTGGAAGCAGTGGAATATTTCTTTCTGATAGGTAAACTTTTCTGTTTCAGCTTTTTTGCAGTTTGAACGATTATAGTAATTAATTAGTCGACGGATATTTATGATGAGGATGACATTTAAGTGCTAAACAGTTTAGTAATGATTCTGCCTAATCGGCGTCAGTGAATTAATTATTATTTAAATTGGTGACAATTATCGTAGTTTCTGAGTCGGTTCTTCCAATTCGAAACAAATAAACCAAGTAGGTTATCTCTATGAAAAAGGTAAGTCTTTCCCCCCGCAAAAAGCAATATCAACAAAATATATCACGTACTAGGCTCGCATAAGCAAGAAGCAGGTGTGTTACGCCACATGAGCCGGAATGTGCGGTAAATTTTCCGGATGCCTTCCCAATGATTTCCTCGGAGACCACCGGCCCAGATACGGCGGATTTCGATACGATAACGCTTCTCAATTTCTGTTCGCCTAGTACTCGAGATATTGTGACCACGCCCCGTGCCATTAAATATGTATACCTAAGGGTGGGTCGGTTATTTTTTCTATCTATGAGGTCCCAAGAGATCTCATCTCGGGATATCAATCGACGATATTCGGTGTGCGGTATCTTGACAATCATCTCGAGGCTGGCTTGCTTGTTATAGTAACAACGTTGTATTGGTTTGTAATAAATAATAAATTATTTGACACCGACTTCCGAAATTAAAGTAATTTATAAATTATTAGTGTATTTTTTTTTGGAAGTCGGTTGTTTTTTTTGTAAAAAAGTTTTTTATTTTTCACTTTTTAGTTGTTATACCCCAGAACTAAAAGCCCCAATACAATGGAACGTGGAATTTAAACATTTGGAGAACACCAAAACGTCATCGAGGTACACGTATTTTCCGTTTTTGTTCAGTATCTCAAAAAGCGCTAAAGCAATTTCGATAAAATTTATATGGGATCACCTCGGGAGTATATTCTTTCAGATGAAAAAAGAATTTTGAAAATTGGTTCACAACTGACGGAGAAATCGAGTAACATACATACAAAAAAAAAAAAACATACAGACGAATTGAGAACCTCCTCTTTTTGGAAGTCGGTTAAAAATGAAGTAATAGCTAATATAGGTAAAAGATTAAAAATAACAGCGGAAAATCATGACATATTTTCATCTAACACTGAAGATTTTTGCAGCGGATAAATTTATTAAAGCCAAGTCAAACCGTCACATTAATAGACTTTGACACAAAGTAATTAGCAAGTATTGTAATGAGTACAACTTCAATAAACTGGCTGGATTACTTAATATTGGAATCAGATACAAGCACATTACGCCGGACGAGTCATCTTGATGCAAGTCGCGTACGACTTTTAATTGTATTCAGCAACTTGACAGTTCTAAGAAAAATATTTTTTTTTTTTTTCCTTCGCCCTTCATGGGCAGGCTAAGGTCTTGGACCATACCGCCTCGTCTTCAGTGCTTATTATCTTTCTTGTTTATAAGTAAGGCCAAAGCCTCGTCTTCAGTTTAATCCTTCTTGTTCAAAAGTAAGTAAGGCCGAAGCCTCGTCTTCAGTTTTATCCTTCTTGTACAAAAGTCAATAAGGCCGCAGCCTCGTCCTTAGTAGTTTACATTACACGTAGTGTATTTTTACTTATTTCCATTAGAACGCAGATGTAGCACATTCTAATGTTTTTTGAATTATTTGGCAACAAATGTGTCGAGTCAGCCTTCTCGGCAAACTTCGCTGAGGTAGTCAATACTACAATAAAATTCTCAGCTCCATTTTACCGAGATCGCGCCTGTTTCAATGATTCCACATATTGTTCATTCGCGTTGACACTTGAGACACAAAACTACACCAATTTTACATCACAATATCCACTAGGAATCAATAAACGAATAATTAAAACGGCCACTGAACTTCACTCGTCAAAATCCCGCCAAAAAACCCTCTAAGAAAAATAGTGTTAAGTGTTTTCGTGTTTTTACCCGACTGCGCGACGCAAGGGTAATGTGTTTATCAGCCTATGTATGTATGTATGTTTGTTTGTTCCTTTGTGGCATTATAGAGACCAAACGCGTGGGCCGATTTTGATAATTCTTACGTCAATTGATTCGTCTTAATTAATCTTGCGAGTGCTACTAAAGACATGACAGTAATCAAAATACAATATGGCGACCACCAGACGCCATATTGTGAAAAAGAAAAAAATTAAAGTCGACGAACTTTATTAAGTGGGGTCACAGATTACTAAAATAAAGGATTCGAGGAGGCGATTCCAAAAATATACCTCACTAAAATGTAGAAAATAAAAAAATTGAATATTTTCAAAAAAACCGATTGAAAAAAATAGCTAAAATGTTCCAAACAAGTCACTTTTCAAGCAGTCTGATGCAGTTGGTGGCATGAAATTAATAATTGAACTAAAATAACTGCCACCAACTGCATCAGACTGCTTGAAAAGTGACTTGTTTGGAACATTTTAGCTATTTTTTACAGTCGGGTTTTTTTATAACAAGTTATTAAGTTTCAAGTAACAAGTTTGCATATAAGTACTTTATTGATGTTCATTCAATTTCGTTAATTCTTACTAAATCACTATCTGTTCTTTTTTGTCAAAATCTGGTCCCTTCAACTGTCAAGTTACAAGGTGGAAGCATCAATACATCTCTCTCATTTAGAATTTATGCCAATGTCATGATTTTATGAAATACTTAAATTTGGCATCAATTCTAACTTAGAGAGTTGTATTGATGATTTGAATGATTATAATTCTATAAAAACATACTTGCTACGGCCGCGAATCAAATTTTGACCAAGATACAACCTGACACTGACCTGCAAATTGCAAAAAACGTAAGAAAATTTGAATTTCGCGGGCTACCCTGGAGCAGTCACCTTAAAAGTCGAACTAAAGCCAGTCCTCACCTATTTCTATCTAACTTCCAATCACTAAATATTATAAAACAAAGTCCCCACCGCGTCTGTCTGTCTGTCTATTCGCGATAAACTCAAAAACTTCTGAATTTTCATGAGGTTTTCACCAATAGATATATGAGGAAAGCTTAGGTGTATAGTTTGTGGCGTGCGAAGTCTAGTCGCTAGTAGTGTTGTGTATAATCCGACTGCTGGGCAAAGAGTGACTTCCACCGGTTTCGGTCCAGAGCTGGTATCGACCATTGTTTTGTATTTTGAAGAAGGAAAGAAATGCTCAACCTTTATCGAGAAAAGGTGAGCACAATGTTACTAACAATCGAATCCGAATGCACCTCTACTCGTGGCGATAATCGCGTAATCGTCGTTTTCGCGTAATTCCTGTAATCTGCGTAATTCCTGTAATCGGCGCCATTCGGGTCGATTCGGGCCGACTCGTGGGGTTCCTAACTGTGACGTGGTAATGGCCAGGTTAACGCCGATCTAAGGCCGTGACTCGGGAATTAAACTAACTTGCTGTAAGGAGTTGTCTGGGATTACGAAAATACTGAAAAATAGTTTGTTTTTTTAATCGACTACAAAAAATGGAGGAGGTTTTCTGCTTGACTATGTATTTTTTTAATGTATGTTCACCGTTTTCTTCGCTAATTGTCGCCCGATTTACAAAATTCTTATTTCATTCGAAAGAGTTTTGTGAATCCTTGCTGGTTAGGTGCCAATGTTTAATATGAAGTTATATTGGAAGGCTGTATTCAAATGGGAGTCCATTTTTGATTTTCCTGTTTAACTTTTTTTTTGTTAAAACATTTTTTTAGTTACTTGTAAATGTTTACTCTTTTGTACGGCGAATAAAAATCTAATCCATTCCACTCCCAACAGGCTTAAGCAAATAGTTCATAGGGACACTGGATACTGGATACCACATACAGTCCCTGTCACCCGACTCCTTACATGGCGAGCCCCGGTCCGCTTGCAAATTGCGACAACACATTGTTCCAAACTGGTATCCGGTACCGGTACCAGGATACCGTGAAAGGGCAAGATTACAATCTGTACACCACTAGTTGTATCTAGATCGAATGTGAATTAGAATTTCGTAGCTTGAATTTGTTATTTTTTTTGTAATTTGAAAATGGAATGGAAGATTCGAAAATCTCTCTGGTTACATTTTTTTTTAATGTTTAGAAAATTACTTAAGAATTATTGTTGCACAACCTATTTTATTTCATGGCGTTAATAGACAATTATCCATAAAAAATATTTAAAAAATAATAGTCCCACTTTAAAAGCATTCCACGGGAAGATTTATAAACAAAATGATATAATTCGACTTTAAATATCTAAATTAAAACTATTTAAAAATAAACTATCACATATCAAACGAAATAAAGAACAATATATCACGAACTACGGTAGTTAATAAATATTTTCACAACTTGATTCCTGTCAAAAGCGAACGTCAACTTTGAAACGAAAAAAAGAAATAGTAAAAAAAAGGTAGTAAGTAATAAATCAGTTGGTTTGTGAAAACAATGATTCTTTTGTAATAGTATAGCCTATTAAATTTAGGGATATAAAAGTGTCAAGTTTTAAAGTATACGTCTGTGTTTCTGACGCGATCGTCTCGGGCGCCAGTTTTGGTCATAATTTTAGAATGATTTACAACATCTATGTGATGGTTTAGACGTTTATTTGCGAGTTTTTTTTTACCGATGGTATCTAAATACAATAGTTTTTGTGTTTTCGATTTGTTAAGTAGTTGGTTTTTAGTTTAAATGGCCGTTTGAGTGATGTTTCCGGCGCTAAGTTAGAAAATGATTTATTATAGCTGGAGTGGATTAAAAAAGTTTGACTTTTTTATCACATTGCTTCTGGATTTGGAAAGATTCATCGATAGCTTTTGACGTGATGATTATTCTTAAGAAAAAATGAAATCTGGCTGGAGTCTAGACATTGCATTGCATTGTATCCAAATATGAGGTCACTTTACCCATATTTATTGATATCTCTAATACACGGGTATGTACTTAGTAATTACCTAGTCCCGTTAAAAGACAAATGGTTCTACAGGCAACGGTGCGCAACGGTACCTCTTGTAACTTATGCCCGCCTGGTGTCTTAATAGCTAATATCGCCGCCTAATGACCGTGCTCGTCTTGCTCCTAATGTGCCACAAGGGAGTTCAAACTACTGGTGAACATCCTCACGGCTCTATGCTCCTGGTACGTGTGTGATGATTTCTTTGATTGTGTATTGTAGTTTCATGGGGTGTTTTAAGAGCCCATGGTTGTAATCTCCTGAGAACGATGTCTTTATGTACTGTTATTCGGACATAAGTGGTTTTATATTCAATCATTCGTCTTACAAAAGTTTGGCACTCTTTGGCAGCTTCTCTACCACCAATATAACCCGTTAGCTTTCAAAGCAAGAGTGAACAAGCATCTTCTGTGACCTCTGTGATCTCATCGCTTTCCATCAAGCTAGAAAGAGGTCCAGAGCGCGCTCATTGCCAAATAAATAATTCTATCTAACTAAACGACTATTATTGTAACTAACCTTACCCACTTCTAGGGGTAAACAACTTAAGATAAACCCAAGAACCTTCCTGTATAGTTCACAGCTGCCACAAATCCAACAAGTACCATAAAGAAAGAGTACACATAATGTTTACGGTTATTAACCGAATAAAGAGTACCCATAAACCAACATCTAAAGGGACACCATAACATCTCGTCAAGGGATGTGACAGTCCTCAATTCCTTTTATGATGTATTAGTGAGATGTCACTGAAGACTTTTACGATGTCGTAAAACGACCTATGTTCACTTGTTGAGTTTATACCACGGCAAGTTTACTCCTGCGGGATGTGCTGCCCTAGTACTTCGGCATAGAGTTGGGTTTTTCAGGACTGAAGTTTTGGTGCGAGTGTGAATTTGAATACAAATGTTAGATATCAGGTTTGATGATTAAGGATTTGGCAGGTCGTTGGTACTTTTGTTAGTAAAATTTGTTCTATTTGGGTCTTTGATCGAAGTTATTTCTGGAGGCTTTCCCATAATTGTGTCTAATTCTTTCTGGCGTACTGCCACATTTTTTTTGGAAGGACTAAAGTGATTCCCATAGGCTATAAACATATATCCTATAGTTGAAAAGTTTGTACTATCAGAATTCTAGTGTAAAAAGAAGTTTGGACATGAAGTGTCACTATATTCACTTGATTATTATGTACTTGAATCACTTTCTTCTGTGCTATCAAAGAGCTTTTTATAATCACTGTTTTTTTTCTGTATCTATCTGTGCAATTCTTGTATCAGCCTGTGAACAGGTCTTGACGGAAGGATTTTTGAGATGGGAAAAAACAATTGAACTCGCTTGAGGATTTTTGTTCAAGTTTTCACTTCTGTTGGCTCTCCCAGAGTGCCACTGTTTTTTTTTTTTTTGTTAGAATAGACTTAAAATCAAACACAATATTGTTAACTAAGTTTGACAAAACTTTACATCAGTACTGAGACAAGATTTTCACTGCAATTTTCCCCGATTTGAACACCTTCTACGAACCCATGATAACCTAGTACTCCACAATTTCTAAAGCCACACAATCTTGATCGTATCTGGTTGAAAACAGTACTTCTCTGGCATCCTGTGACAATGCTGGGACAGGGATTGCTGGAGGGGTCTGTTGCGGGGCGAGGGGGGATGATTAATTGTCTCGCGGGGAGGGGACGGCCGATAGAGACTCTTTGGTAGCAAGCACTGATGGTATTTTTGTCATTAGCAGTTTCCATTTGTGTTTGAATCGAGATTTATTTGTTTTTAAATTTTAGAAGCTAGCATGGATTTTTAAAATGTTGTTGATAATGTGTCTTTTGGATTGAAGAAAAAAAAAGAGAGAAAGAGTAAACAATTTAGTTTTTCAATTTTCTTGAGTCCGGTCTTCAAAAAAAATATGCTGATAAAAACTTGGCATTCTAAAGTTGAATTACAAAATCATCACCGCACCAAACAAAACATTTACAAGAAAACAACATTCAAAATTGTTAGCTATGACGAACGACTCCGGAAACGCGCCGAGTGCGCCCGAGCGCGCCCGAAAGCTTCCGAAAATTGCCGAGAGGGCTACACAGGAAGAAGTAATGATGTTTGTCAAATGGAAAATAAGATAGGGAAATGTAAGAGGAGCTGAATTTGCGACCTTTTCGCTGACGGCAGCGCCCTACGGGACCGACTTCAGGATGCTTTATTACCGTGGCCATAAAAACGATTTTAAATAAGACTTAGATTAGTTTTATTTTGGGCGCGAAGACGTTTTAAATGACATTGCAGACAATTTTGTTGATTCTTTTTATTTGAAAATGTTTTTTTTTTACAATTTGAATTTAGAAGCTTGTTGAAACTATGTAATGGAACGTATTTTCCAAGCCATAGACATTTTTATACCATTCTTTGTGTTCCAGTCAAACCGTCTAGCAGCAAATTCAAACAAAGCATCCAATATCAATTGCATAGACAAAGAGTAGAACGTTTTTTAAATTCCAAAAGCCTCGGCTTTATTCTCAAAAATGATATACATTCCCGTTTAAAATAGTGATTAAAGTGTCCATTTGTGTAGAATTAATTAAACAGTCTAATAAAGGCTGCCCTTTTGCTGGAATGCTGACATTTAATTAAAACGGGCCAGCGCTTCACTTTAACACAAACTAAACGGGCCCATTACGTGTATGATAATAATGTATATTTGGATTATTCGTGCATTTATTGCGTTGAAAAAGAATTGATTGTGTCTTTTTTCCTGTGTGAGAAACAGATTTCGTACACGCAAAATTTAGGGATTTTCTAGAGCAATGTTTGGTTAAAGCCTTAGAAAGAGCAAAGGATTATGTTTCGTCACAAATTAAGACTACCTGACATAACTCGTCATTAATTTCACAATTCTCGCGTTCGACTCCCTCTCGTATTCCGAACTAATCGTTCCAAACGCAAAAAGTAACCGAAAACTCATTGGCCGTTTTGAATTCAGAATTGGAACGCTCGAAAATACGAACGTTAGCAGAAAACGGTAAATTCTTCAAGCGAAGAAAAAAAAATACGTTCGAAATTCAAACATTCGGGGATTCTAGCTGAATGGGTGCGTTCATAAATCTCTTCGTCTCAGCAAGTGATGTTCGAAATACGAAACAGGCGCTATCGGGGCCTGTTGGCCCAGAGCGTGTGGTGCACAGATAAAATAAATGGTGGAGCTGTGAAAAATGATGACGCGACCGCGCGGAAAGACGCCCCGAAAGGGGTCGCATACACTGGGTCAGGGTTTGTTGGTATTTTTGACGTTTTTCGTAATGATTTTTGTGTTTTACAGTCAAATATTTGGTGAATAGCAAGGCAAGCGCGCTCCATCTTCGATCACATCATCGCTTATCAATCAGGTGAGATAGTGGTCACAGCAAGCCTACAATGATAAAAAAGAATACGAGTCGAAAATGTTATGATCTCCGGGAGATCATACAATTAGGAGATAGTGATGGGGCGTGAGACAAACAGTGTTTTACAGTCAAATATTTGGTGAATAGCAAGGCAAGCGCGCTCCATCTTCGATCACATCATCGCTTATCAATCAGGTGAGATAGTGGTCACAGCAAGCCTACAATGATAAAAAAGAATACGAGTCGAAAATGTTATGATCTCCGGGAGATCATACAATTAGGAGATAGTGATGGGGCGTGAGACAAACAGGATTTCTTGATGTGGCGACGTTTGGAGAGGCCTATGTCCAGGAGCAGACGTCTTTCGGCTAAAATGATGTTGATGATGAAGGAACTAGGTTTATGATTGGCTCTAAAATACTAGAAACGAGTTAAGATTTCCACTGCATATTGACAAAAAAACAAAAGAAAATGTAAAGTTGATTTAGGTTTTTTAACGACTATAAACTTTTTACAGAAACCACAGACTAAAAGTAAGCGGTACAAAAATCATGGAGACATCAGTGTTCTTTCTGTTTACAGCATTTGCAGGCGGCGCCGGCCGTAAACACTAGTCTATATTTTATGGAGGTCATGTCACTGCAATTCTTTGATGTTTTTTTTTATAGTTTTCACACACACTGTTTTATTATTAACTAGATTTACGCACAAGTTGTATAAAATGACGGGCAAGTACATTTTTCTGCGTACAAATGTTATTTTTACTGTAATAAGTAAACAATTTATCTTATTACAAGGTGTTGTTTAAACAAAAAATGTAATTAAAATCTTTATACGCTTTGAGGTGATAATGCGGTAGATTTTATTGTTTTTACAGCAAGATATTTGGGTGTTTAGTGTAATGGTTTTTTTTTATGATAAGTTCTAGGAGAAGCTCGAACAGCCGCAAGGGTCGATCCATCAGGTTAAACTACGCTTGCCAGGGTTGGTCCATGGATGGGTGACCATCTTTACATACCGACACTCCTCCGTGCCTCGGAAAGCATGTTAAGCCGTTGGTCCCGGCTGTCAATCGTGGATCTTTGACAGACGTTATGGGTCGTCAGAAGCCCGAAAGTCTGACAACCAGTCTTACCAGTCGCTCCATGTAAAATACTGGTATTCAGGTGCATCCGGTTAGACTGGAAGCCGACCTCAAAATAGTTGGGCAAAGGCTAGGCAGATTGAGTTCATGAGGATTATTACGGTTATGTTCAAACTAGTCAAAATCATGTGACTGGTTTGCGCAATTCTGAAATCACGATGTTGGTTTACTAAATATGTTTGAATATTCTTTTTGTTGTTGAAGTCGGTCAAAATCTTTGTTTTCACTGCTGATAAGTCCATAAGTATTTTTCTTAAACTATATTATAACTATGTACTTACATTAAATGTCAATTTTGAACAAACTATTAAAACTTTGCATAACTTTCCTCCTTTTTTATATTAACCATCGTTATCAGGTTTTTACTAGGTAAACTATTTTTTTTGCCCATAATATCCCACTGCTGGGCAAAGGCCTCTCCCAAATCCTTCCAGGTATTCTATTCACGTCTACTACAACTACAACTAGCCCTCGTGGTAGAAATCTAAGTCGTCTTGCTACCTCAACCTCGGCGGCACGTTCCAAGCTCAGGTACCCACCCTCTTTGTGGAGAAAACCTTACGATATATAAATTAATCTTTTCATTACCCACAGCTGGGCATAGGCTTCCCCAATCACAAGCCAATTTATCCTTAGATTAAGAATATTAACAGAATAATAAACTAATCATTGTCATACCACATTTTTTTACTCTACAAACGTCGATACCCCAAGAAAAGGAGCTTATTAATTCATACCAAATAACAGCAAAAGGCACTCGCATTTAAACAAAGAGGAAGGAGAATTTTAATTAACATTAGGTACAAAGAAGTGCTCCGCCATTATTTATTTACACAAAAGCATTTTTTTAATTATAATTAATATTTACAAGGCGAAAAAATTGCGGGCCCCGTCTCGTAACCTACCTTGAGATCTGTATAGGCCCCCGTACCCAGATGCTTTGTTTTTAGATGTTTCGACTGGGTTTTTAGGAAAAATTAACTTTTTTTTCTTTTTCTTTAAAAGAGAGGGATTTGTAATTAACATGTATTTACTAGTAATTTTGAGTCCTCTAACATATTGTGTCAAACTTGTATTTATTGAGATAAATACAAGTTTGACACAATATGTTATAAGTAAATTATTATTATTATTATTCCAGTGCTGGCCTCTCCTATAACTTAGAGCTAATGTGGACCAGGTCATCATCATCATCATCATTTCAGCCGAAAGACATCCACTGCTGGACATAGGCCTCCCCCAAGTGTCGCCACAATGACCGGTCCTGTGCGTCTCGCATCCATCGGCTACCCGCGACCCTCACCAGGTCATCGGTCCACCTTGGTAGGTGGGTAGGTGAACAAAGTATGTTATTTAAAATAAGTATGTTTGGTTTCTTGATTTCAAGGAAATTATGTTATAGTTTTGAATAATTTTCTTTAGCAGCTTAGCAAAAGAGTAACGATAATCTCAAAACATCTGCCAGAGTCTGTGTTTCCTGATAGCTACAATCTGAGAGTTTTTAAGGCCCTACTACCGGTCAAGTGGCACCCTCATTGAATAAAAAATCGTAGCATAACATAGAAAATAAATATTAAAGAATCCAACGTCACGTTTGTTACAAAGGCATCCAAAGTAGTAGGTAAAAGTACCAAAAACGGGCGTTTTTGATACTTTTGCTTACTACTTTCAAACGCCAGCCTTACTTCAAGGTTTTTTTAAACAAAAAACAATAAAACATTATGTTTTAATTTTTGGGTTAAACCAAAGAGTAAACGCCTCAAAAAAGCCTTCACACAATCTCAGGTACCCAAGACGCTCCATCGTTAACCCTCGCGCGCTCAGTACGGGGGCGAACCGTACGACCCGTAGGACCCGTACCGTTACCCTCAGATCACCGCGGGACTTTATCTCCCTGACGTCATAAAATAAAGGTTTACTCCACCATAAAGAAAATTAAAATGAATTATTTTGACGAGTACGCTTCTGTGGACTATGAACCACCCCTACTTGACTAGGGTGAATTGTTATTGCAGTGTAATTGTTTTCCTTGTAATTTCGAAGCTGTTTTTCGATTTAATTACAAGCAGTTTTTGTGGTTAGTTTGTGGAGTGATTTTTGAAAGATTTATTGTTAATACGGGGTAGTTCGTTAGATAAATATCCGACTAATATTTTTTAAGCGCATTTTTGGATTAATGGATGTTATGAATGTCTGCTAATCAATCAAGCCAGAACGGCTGAACGGATTTGGATGAAATTTGGCAAAGAGATAGATTAAAGTCTGGAATAGCACATAGGAAGTACTAATTCCATGCGGACGAAGTCTCTGGTAGCAGCTAGTGAAACTATAAAGGTATATAGAGTCTTAAGATGAAGGATTCATTCGTGGGTACCGACACAAATAATATGTTGAGATGGTTGCATATGCAGGAGGAGCTCGTGGCTAAAGTAATAACAGCCGCACGGGTCGATCCATCAGGTTAAGCTACGCTTGCCGAGATTGGTCCATGGATAGGTAACCATCTTTACATACCGAGACTCATCCATGCCTCGGAAAGCACGTTAAGCCGTTGGTCCCGGCTGTCAATCGTGGATCTTTGACAGTCGTTACGGGTCGTCAGAAGCCCGAAAGTCTGAGAACCTGTCTTACCAAGGGGTATCGTATTATCCAGTGACTGGGTTGTTGAGGTCAGATAGGCAGTCGCTCCATGTAAAATACTGGTATTCAGCTGCATCCGGTTAAACTGGAAGCCGACCCCAAGATAGTTGGGAAAAGGCGCGGGCAGATTTATTTGATTGGTTGCATATGCATATAAGTATAACTAGTCATGCCCCCCCTGTTGGGACTCAGTTGAGTTGAGTTTGTTAGGGTTCTGTTATTTTTTCTTACTCCTCCGCTGTCTTTTCTGATTAATTTCGTTGCGGGACCCAAGATAGTTTAACAGTTTCTCTGGGACTCGTCGAGCTTCATTGCCTCGGCGTTTTTTCTGGTGGTCGCCACTGTTGATTCTGGCTTACAGAAGTTACAGTGGTTTGGGAATAGAGTGGCGGACTTGTTGGGGTTCAGGCCTCCTCTCTAGGAGAGGGAATGGGTTGTAATCCAACACGCTGGCCCTGTGCGGTTGAGTGTTCGAACTTTTGGTTCTAGGATATGCTGGTTTCCTCACGATGCTTTCCTTCACTGTTTTGAGAGCAGTGGTGATGAAATAAATTACACAAAGTAAAGAGTCTGACTGGGTTTTAACCCACGACGTACAACTCGTGAGTCGGAGGCATTACCACTGGGCCACCACTGCTCTAGATGCTTGAGTATGCATAAATCTGGGACTGTGAACTCTCTACAATAACGTGTGGGCTGTGGTTACCTATAATTGAGTATACATCACATAATAATATATGTACTGTCTAAGTTTATAAATAGTTGAATATTTTGTAACGTGTATTTGTTGATAATCCTTAAATAAATAAAATAAAATAAATAAATAATAAATCTATTTGACTATGGACGATGAGTTTTAATAAATAAATAATAAATCATTTTTTTTTATTCTTAATAGACACGCGTTTGACCACTATCTCACCTGATGGTAAGCGATGATGACTATGGACGATATTATTATTTGACTATGGACGATGCGTTTTAATAAATAGTTGTATGAAAACTTTACCGAGATTCATCTAAAGAATCAAGCCATCCATTTTGTAGAAGAAAACTGCATAAAATCACTTTCAAAAATTTCAAGCAATCAGCATCCAATAACCAATTACGCTAACTGTAAGCACATACAAGGAAGATCACCATAAACAAAAGGAAAACGCAAAACAATGCCTAAAAAACTCCCAACCCCTTTACGCGTGGTATACCACCAGATAAACAGTACCCCGTTCCTTCATTCACAGAACACGGGCATAACCCTAAAATGACAATCGTAAAAGACATAAGAATCAACTAGGCCCCCTCCTAAGGCCTGGGCCACACCGCCGTGGTTCCCGCGATACGCATCGACAGTAAAAATTCAGGCCGCGATTACGGCTGGGAAATGGCTGTTTTATCACAGAACGACCTCTCGCGGCGCGCCGGGGAAACATACGGGGCGGTGTTGTAAGCGGGGACGCACTGGAAAGCGATAAACGAATGACTGACAGTGTCTAAGTATCACTACATATTATGAAATAAAGCACCGCGCCGCGTCTGTACACGATATACTCAAAAACTACTGAACAGATTGTTATGCGGTTTTCACCAATAGACAGAGTGATTCATGATAGGTTTAAGTGCATAATTTGTACCCATACGAATCTGGGGTGGGTCGGTAGTTTTGAATGTTGGATTGATGTTATTGAATTTTTTTTGGAGAAAAATGTGGTGTCCATTATAAAAATACACTTAATTTTTTAGTAAGTTTCTTTTAAATTAATATACATAGTAAGAATGACGAAGCCGTTTAAATGCAAGATGAGGTTTTTTGTATGTGTATTATGAAGAATTCTTGATAATTGCTACAATCTGAGAGTCTTTAAGTCAAGAGTGAATAGGTTACTTCTAGGCCAGCTTGCTCCATCGTCGACCACATCGATGCGTGAGCATATTATAGATAAAAAAATCTGCATAAAAATAAATGCTTGTATTAAGTTTCTACTTAATATTAGCATGTTTATTTGTATTTGATTGACGTCATTTGCCTAGCTGTCATGCATAAGAGCTTCGTGACACACTTTGCAAGTGATTGTATATAGGTTGTAGGAACGAAACACGTTGCAGATTTGTATAAATTCTTGACAAATACTTACTTTATTAATACGTTAATCAGTGAATCATGTTATGAGCCCAAGGTTTGCCCGGCACCGTGACTTAGCCTAAGTTAGAGATTAAATTACAATTTAATTTGCGTAATCCGACTTACAGGTATTAGAAATATTTGTTGGTAATTTTCATTCAAAAACCGGTCGTAATTTAGTTTTTTGCATAAGTAATTTGCAAATAAATGAGAATTTGATATAAAGCACACGACAAGATGAAAAATCATCCTTTTGCTTTCTAAAAAAAGAGAATTATTTATTTAATTGCAAAAAGTACAATGCATTTTATACTGCAGCTACGCTCTATTGGCCTAACCCACAGGAACCATGCATTTTCTGAGATAATAGTAGAGTACTCAGCAATAGTCTACTTTCTAATAGTAAAAAGAATTTTCTTAATAGGATCAGTACTTCTTTTTCTGAAGTCGGTTACGTAGACCAAAAAACGCGACGTCAAAGTTTAAAATTTGCTCCCGTATGTTTCAATTTCACCAAAGGGAAACATCCCGATCTGTCGGTACCCATAAGTGCACTAAACGGCCCCAGAACAACATAGTGCGTCTTCACGCTATGTAGATCTGTGGGGGAAGCAGACGTCTGATTGTAAAGAGATTGGTTCGCAATGGCGTTTGTATCGGTACTCAGACGATTTTGAATTGTAAAGAGAGATTTTAGAGGGTACGAGTATAAGAAAGTAATGGGCGGTTTTTGTATGTTAGTGTGTCTTATTTCGTTTGTAAACAAGTAGTGAGTTAATGCTCTACGTTTTAAGTTTTTTTTAAAACTTATAACTGATTGTTTTATAGAAAGAAAGAAAGAAAAAGTATTTATTTGCCACAAATAACGACATACAACAATATGATTTTGCTTAAACTTTTACGACCTTCATATGCCAGAAAGAAAATTGGACGTCAAAAATGTTAGTAGTCCCTAGAAGAGCTTAAAAGTACTATTAAGGCCTTTTTTCACTGCTACAGTTACCAGGACATCAAAACTTTATAACCAGTCAAAGTGCCGTAATACCAAAGTTCCTCATTTAAAAATAATTCTCCAAAAATCCCACTTATTTTTAAGAAAACAACACAAAACTGTGGCGCTAAAGAAAAATCCAGGGTATTAAACCTAAGTGTCGTTCACAAGCTGTTTTATGCGGCCTTTCAGGGGTCGTAAACCGTTGGCGCGGTCCGTCAGTGATTCCTGATGGACAATTTGAGAGTTTGTACCACTTCGAAGGGCTATAAGACGAGTAAAAGCCCAGGGGAACGTTATCAAGGTCGCCTCCTAGCACCGCGGATTTGTTTTACAGTTTTGAGTCGGGAAAGACCTCATAAAGGGGATGGAACGACGGTGAATTTGTAAGGACGGCTGATAAGGCATCTTTGTTAAATATCTTTACGGGCTGTCTTTAGAGGATTACGGAGGAATGGGTTGTCTTTGCCTCTTTATAGCATGTAACGCTATTTCAACTTTATTTGCTCGTGTTTTTGTGGGTTATCGGAAACCAGGATCGGTTTTAATTGATATTTGAGACGGAAAATGTCAAATTAATTTTCATTGTGCGTAGAACGTTATAATTAGGTTTTTGGTTTAGTTATTTATTGCTTCATAGGTACTACGACACGCAGAATTAACGAAAACGAGCATTTCTGTGACGGCCTAAATTGGTACGTTTTATGTGTTTCTGAATACCTCATTCATTATTTTATTTTAATTTCTCTTAACAGTTTTCCATGAAATACAGCAAAGGCGTTTTGAGAAGTAGGTACTAGGCTCCCAGAACCTTTGTAGAGGTACCATAGCGCTGGTATTTTCATTTCGCGTCACAGGTGAGAGTAACGCGTAATTGCCGGGATAACGTCGGGGTTATTGCGTGCCGCACTGACGGGGAATGCTAGTGTTGTGACCTGCCGGGATCCGCCAGGATCGCCCGGGATACGCACGGGATGAAAGGAATAGTTTCGGGATAGTTGATTGAAGTGTAAACGACGATTCGGAGGAGGTACTCGTAATGGAGTAATTGGCATAATGGATTGTGTTTGTAGCTTCTTTGTGTTTCTTGATGTGTAAAAGAGATGTAAAGTACTACTTCAGTTTATTCGTGAAAATATCCTGTCTACGTAAACATTAAAGACTTTCTTTTTCTTTAATTCGGAAAAATTAAATTTGCCTAGCTTTTTCCTAACTATATTTGGGCTTCCAGTCTAAACGGACACAGTTTAGTATCAGTATTTTACATGGAGCGAAGCACAAGTCATACGACGTGGGTAAAAATATATTTTTTCTTTCCCGGACAATATCCGGGATGGTCAGTACATCACTAGAGGGTCGAGGGCCCGTCCACTTAGTATTTTCGGGACCTGTTGTGCTCCCCGTAAATACACACATACTTATGACGGCATCGCCACTAAACCTAATTTGACAACCCTAGAATACATTTGACATCAGTTGATACTGTTGTGAATAAACAGAAGTTCTTTTGTTTTGGTTTCTACGAGCTTCTTCATTTTCTGCTCTCCTAGTACAGAGAGTGAATCCACCGAAACAGTGCCAGAGTGTAATTATGCCCGGTTCACATTATTTGAATAGTTATCCAGTCCAGCGATCGAATCCAGCGTTGGAATGTCACTGGAATAATGTAAGCCGCACTGGAATGTACCCATTCCGGTGAACAATTCAGAACAGTGATTGGATAGACGGTTTACTTTTTCACTCCAGCTCGCCAATTCCAGCGCCACTGGAATAGTGTAGGCGGCCCTTCCACCAATTCAAAAGCTTTTGAAAGACTGGAATAATATCAACGATATAATCCAATCCAGCATTGGACAGGGTTGATTCGCTGGATTACTGGACTGGAATAATCTGAACCGGAAAACCCTTCAGTACTTTTTAAGTTTATCGCGAGTAGATAGACAGACAGACACGGCGGGGGACCGGGAGTTTATTTTATAATATGTAGTGATATTACAGAACCATGCATAGTTACTAAATGTACTAAAGAATTCTTACGTTCATCTTGCTCAGACAAAAAGCTAACCAGTTACGGAAGCAACATACCAGTAGCTGCCTCTAAAATGACTCCCAAGCAAGACAAAGCCCTAAGCAATAAAATTGTCATATAACCTGCACGGCGCACAACCCGCGACCCTCGCAATGAGTAGTTAACACACTTCATTGTTACGATATGAGCTATGAAGCACCTTGCTGCGAGGCTGGGTCGCTTTGATAGCGGGTCAATTTTACTAGGATACCATAATTACCAGGAGAGCTGCCGCGCTATTCTGTAAAAATCCTTTTTTTTTTTGAAGCTGGGAAATCATAGAAAGAAAAGAAAGAAAAAAATTATTTTACACAGATTACAAACGCACATTAATTTACAAAAGCCTCGTATCCAAGCAAAAATAAAATAAAACTAAATTATATGTTTTGCCAAAGATGGTTGCATGGAAAATATATGTCTAGGGTGTGGTGCACCACTGCACGCCATAGTCACTACACATAGACGACTTCTCCCACTCTGGGTGGAGCGGGAGGGCGTGTCAGACTATTACTGACTAATACGTGTTTCCCTTTGCGTTCCAGGGCTGCGGTGACTCTTTACCTTTACCATGAAAAGTTAGGTGATGTGACCTTTTTTTTTGGGGTGGGAAATCTTCCAGTGACATCTCCCGCTCTAGGGTGGAGCGTAAGGGCGTGTCAGACCCTTACTGACTAAGGTAACCGAGGTACCTCTTTCGAATTTTTCCTCTTTCGAATTTGCCAATTCACATTGGCAAATCGCTACCCGCCCCGCTCAACAACCCGCTGTCAGTAAAACCACATACGGTGGCAAATTGTTATTTTCTACGAGGCATGCGAGATCCCTCAATGCATGATGGCTGTTCAACATGTTGTCTTGAGTGTTATGTTCAACTATGTATGTTGTAGCTTTATTTATTTGTTGTGTATTTAGGGTTCCTGAAGTTTTAATCGTCCTGAGCTGTCATACTGTGAGTTGGGACATTTAGTTTGGTTCATTCTGATTCTATTTTGTTCACTCTGATTTTGTTTGGTTCATTTACTTAATTTTATTTGGTTTATTTTAATTTTATTAAGGGTTCCTGAAGTTTTAATCGTCCTGAGTCGTCATACTGTGATTCGGGACATTTAGTTTGGTTCATTCTGATTTTGAACGCGTCTCACGTTTGTCAATTGTTTTTTTAATGTTCTTCTTAGCGTATCGATGGCATAAATAATATATTATGTTCTTGATTAAATCCCTTGCCTGGCCCAGTATTCGGCCACGGCAATGCCGTCCGCTGACGCTGTCATTAGATCCTTACACGCACGAGCAGGTAACAGGCCATGTGGCACAAGATGGAAGGTGGGAGGTGGGAGACTCTCCGACAGCTCGATGAAATCTTCAGGAGGTTTAAGCGTCGTCCGTCAAAAGTCGCATCTCTCCGT
The DNA here is from genome assembly GCA_951329385.1 of Polia nebulosa. Lineage (NCBI taxonomy): Eukaryota > Metazoa > Arthropoda > Insecta > Lepidoptera > Noctuidae > Polia > Polia nebulosa. The sequence continues at coordinate 29,892,780 of OX589602.1, read as the reverse complement.
GGTGGTGTTACCATAACATGGACTCATGTTTCCAACATTTTCGACTTTAAAATCTCTGGGGATGACCGCGGGAAAAGAGCTCCTGTTTGGACTTGGGGGTGATCTTTGCCCATAAGTGGGACAGTATAGCAAAAACGAAAAAAAAGACAGTTATATTTTATACTTCGAACAAACCGTTGGCATGGATGCAGTTAGCAAGTCTTTTTTTTTGTGTGGGCATCATCAAATAACTTCTCCCGCTCTGGGTGGAGCGGGAGGGCGTGTCAGACTCTTACTGACTAAAACCCACACGTGTTCCTTCAGTCGCCTGTGCCGAGGCAAGGTGACTCTTTCCATCACTCTTGGGACCCTTGCAGGAGGTAGCAAGTCTGTGGTTTAACCCAACATTACCATACCATACTTCCTCTCATTAGTATGACACACCTCTTCTAATTCCAAAAACACATACATATAAATTCACTTTCGCATACAAAGCAGTACTCGACCGTAATTAGACTCACGCCAGACGCCGGAGGTATCTACACGCCGTGCTTAGTAATAATTATCGCTACAATCGACATAAGCTCCATCTATTGACTACTAATCAAATGTAATCCGGCTCGAGCGGGCTAATCTATAGTGTCGCAACGGTGCAATGTCTCGTGGACTACAACTACAAGGTAGGGATGCCACACTGCTTACGTACAAAATTTAGTGTCCGACCGGTTTTTAGCCGAAACCGAACCGTAACCGAATTTTCGGTTTTCCTTCCAATTTTGGCCGAAACCGAAACTCACGTAGAAATAGATGATAATGAAGATGTCTTGATAAAGTTATCAGACCATTGACAAACTAGTCCTAACTTTCATAAAATATCAAATAAATTAAATTATGATTACACACAAGTAATTAACAAATTGGCTGTTACAGACAGATACACGAATGATCCATTTCAGAACCCTAATTAAGTTGAACATGAATTGAAGCGATTGGAAACGATAGAAAAGGAGAGGTGGTTACAGGAGAAAATCTTTGGTTCCGGGTTAAAGTACATTCAAACATTAGAATGCAGATTTCAAGGGAACCCAATTTGGTCATTAGGTATATAGTTTATATTAGGTTCAAATCAGCGTCAGCGTTATTTAACAACTATGAACACTAATGTTTTAAAACTTTTATGCAATAATGTTTAAACACTAAAATAACGTACGCCACTTAGTAATCTAAGTGGCATACGTTATCTTAGTAAAATAAGTTCTGGCTAAGTTAAAACAAATAGTGGTTATTTCTGCTAACAAAAAGAGGAGTCATTTTTAAGGTATTTTTTGTTTTGTTTATAAAACTACAAGTAATGAGGTTTTTTTACTATTGGGAGTTGTCTGTGACGGTCATTATTCGATATAATATTAAGAAATTGATGAATATTTTAATTCATAGAAGTGACGAGGTTCTCTAAAAAAACACCAATTTTAGAGGTGGGAACCCAATATATAACGACGGTGAAGTGCCAATACCTTCTAACTGACATTTTGCGGGATAATTAGTTTTTAATCACTTTGAAGTTAAGGGCGTTTTTCGCATGTATTAGTGAAATCTCCTAAGTGTATTTCTAGTTGCAACTGAACTAAATTAAAATGAGGAAATACCTCCTAACTAAACCAACGTGTCTGTTTTATGACATTACCACTCTACTTTTATGGTACACTACTACACTATAATAAAATATCATAATACAACATAATAATTAAATCGTATGTTACTATTTTTCTTGATAAATAAATAAATAATTAATTTTCAGATTCTCAAGAGATTAACCGTTTTTTTCGAATCTTGTAAATTCTTGACTTCGTCAGTTAGGAGTTATTGGCACTTCGCCGTCGATAACACGGTCAGTTTATATGTCTCTATCATAACCTTCAGCTCAAAGACGTTAATTTTGGTGGAACCGAATATTCGGCCACTTTTTGACCGAAACCGAAACCGAATCTTCGTTCGGACACTAATTATATGTATTGTTTAAGGTTTAGCGGATCTTATTCGCATGATTGTTTTCTTATTCAACCCTTGTTGGTCTTTCGAGCCGGATACCTATTTTCGAAGAAATTCGACAGCCTTGCCAAAAGAAATTAATAAATCTAAATTTATATTCCAAAAGAAATTTATAAAAACTGATTCCCTATTTCCCTGGTCACGGCATCACGCGTGAACGGCTGGACCAATTTCGCTAATTATTTTTTTTGTTGTGTTTGTTATTGTCAGGAGAAGGTTCATATAAAATAAAAAAATAGGAAAGTTCCGCAGAAAATTGGAAAATTTCAGAAAACTTAACGATCTTTGCGAGTTTAACAGTTCGCGCGTCAGGACAACTTTTGTCGGGTCGGCTAGTATGAAATAAATATGATATATTTAAATTCAAGTCAACTTACTAGTAAACCGGTGAAAATCTAGGGAACAATATCACAGCCCAAAAAAATTGAAGGTGTATCTCAAGATTGTATATCTCTACATAGTATAAAACAAAGTCTTTTTCCGCATCTGTCTGTTTATCCGCTAACTCCTCCTAAACCACGCAACGAATTTTAATGCGGTTGTCACTAAAAGAAAAAGCAATAAATGAGGAAGGTTTTTATATATAATTTGCACTTGTGTGAAACCGCAGCGAGTCACTAGTGTACTTTACGTATGAGTTGATGACAAAGTTTACAATTACAAAAAATTAACACCTTAATTCTACTCTACAGCAACCTTGGCAGCCCTAATAGTAAGGGAGCTCGTCCATTGTCCCAACACAGTATCCAATTTCAAGTGGCGACTAGCCTTTTGTTGGCACGTCGCGTCGCTGGATGTATTGACGGCCACGGCAAGGCTCCTCGTCTATATGGGAAGGGGTACTTGTGGGTCAGCCGAGGGTGACATGTTTAGGGAAAGATAGGACGAAAGATCTGTGGGAGTTTGTGTTTGGAGCAGTTTTGTTGCAGACTTATTGAGGATAGAGTCTGTGACACAATTTGGTTGGTAGAAAAGTGGCTTTTAATTGGTAAATTAGCAAGGAAGATCTAATAAAGACTACTTACTGTTATACGAGAATTTTCGTTGATAAAACTGGCTTTCTTAATCCCAAAGCGAAGTGGCACTCTATGCACCATATAAATATTAACCGCAAAACCACAAAGAGGAACAAAAACATTGTAAATTCAAACCAATTTAGGTGACAGCACAGAAAAATAAAAATACATCTGTAATCCTGCAGCCACCAGGGACCCAGCCCGAGGCAGAAGGTTACACAACACGGAACAAATATTAAGATGTGATAACAAATTCAGTATGCTAGTCTAACTGTGGCGTAGCTAAGGAATAATACATGAACTGAGCTGGAGGAACCCAAATGGAGGAATTCCTTTATAAATGTATGCGGTATCATCACGTAGTTTTGCCTTGGAGGATAAGCAAAATTCGGAGCAATAAAGGCGTGTGACTTACAAAGAGGAAGATACAAGAATAATGTAGTGAGTTGAGGAACTTGAGTGCTTTTGCACGTGCTAATTTTTAAACTAGAGAGACTAACTTGGGGGCGAGCATGAAATAGTTGTTGTTATAGTTCACATATACATACTCTTGAATATTGGTTTCTAACCCCACATGGATCAAAGGACCAACCTTGCCGTTTTTCTGCCATACATAAAACAAACTACCACATTAGACGAGTCTCAATTACAATAGTAAGTAATATGCTGCCAGCTTCTCACTATCCAAGAAAATTACCCAAGTAACAGCCATGATGAGCAATTTAATGGTAAGAAAACCAGCTTTCATCGGCTGATGAGCGAATTACGATAAACACCGACGAAATTTATTCGAATAGTATATTGAAAGTAACGGCTCGCCCACCAGGCGCACATAACATTGATGCAAATGTCCCATAATTACATTAGCTTAGCATTACAAGGTTGTATTCGAGCTCCATCAAATTGAAACGGCGGGCACCGCTGAGCCGCTGGGAGTTCCCGAATTAATGCGTGCGCCCCTAATTGCGATTGTATGAAGATGCAAATTCGCCTAAGAACGACTGAACGAGGAATTGTCACCGTCCGTTATTGTTGCGATCCTGGTACTTGTAATTGATAAGGCGTGCGACTATTTGAATTTTAAATTTCCTTACGTATCTCTCTCGGGAGACGGATGGGATTCCCTTTCTGTTTTCCATTTCATTATCGGATTTACGCTTTTAAAGCGTTTAGGTTTGTTGTTTTTAACACAAAAATAAAATAGGATCTTTTTTAATTACACAATATCTTCCAGTTTTTAATGGATAATCATGCAAATAGTTCATTCGGTACTAGGGTGACATAAATCGTAGAAGTGAACGGGCTAATGTTAATATTTACACAGTATCGCTCTCGAGAGGTCTGTGGGGCGACCACGACTGAAGGCAATGTGGGACGCAGAGGAAATTGTGACGTCTCATCGTTTTGAAGTTAACGTTTTGCATGTCATTGGGAACGAACTTGTGTTAAATGCAAAAATATTATGGATAACAGATCGTGAAGGTGCTTAATAACAATAATATACGACTGTAATAAGAAGTGAAAAGATGAAGATTGCGGGACAAACTACGAGTAGATAGAGTTAACAGTCAATAGTCCGCACTGGCCCAAGACCGAAAAAGCTTAGAAGGCGTGACTGGAGTCTTTTTCCCAGCTGTGAGATAGTACAATCATGCTAACAGTTACAAGACCGGACCCGAAAAACCGTTAGGCAACATAGTATTTTTAACAGAAATTCTTTCAAGCCTTACCCTGGCAAATTCAAAACCCTTTTAACCAAATCGCCAAATAAATAATATAAAGTCTTTAACATCGCTTACTGCATGTCCCCCCTACATGGCAATAAGGCTGGCTCCACACCTGTTCACACAGTTCGCTTACGAGAACCCTTCCTAATGGGTTTACTGCCAAAAATGACTCTCTCGTTCACTCTGTGGCAGTGTTAGACTTTTTTACTAACGATTACAGTAATTGGGGTTTTAACTTTATAAGCGTTTTACAAGTTTATTTACACTTATGATGGGTTGTGGTTTGATGTTTATGGTTTTAATTAATTTAACATCGTTTTCGAGCGGGCGTTTTTATGATAATTATAATACTGACAGCTTTTGAACGCGGTTTAGATTGTGGTGATCGCGTTTAGTTTCGTTGCTAAAATTTGTCCGAAGAGGAAGAGGGAATACGATGGCCAAATGCCAGAGTCTGTGTTTCCTGATAGCTACAACCTAGTCTTTGAGTCAAGAGCGAATAGGCAAGTGCGCTCCATCTTCGACCACATCATCGCTTACCACCAGGTGAGATAGTGGTCAAACGCGAGAAAAAAAATGTATACATAAACAAAGCCATTTTGGATATCCGCTAAGAACAACATAAAACCTGAACTCCTCAAACGTGGTGTAGCAATAACTACTTTTATGACTTCGTCAGTCGTCAACCAAAAATCCCATCAGGTACCAGGATGTCATAACTCAATAGCAGGTAACACTCATTATTTGACAGTGTAATAAACCCCGTAATTACATGGTTTAATTGTGTAGCGGTACCAGGAACGCATAACGGGATAGGCACAATGATAGACAAAGGCGCTTCAACGTCGACCTATGACCTCGTCAGTCAGCGTCCGTCTTCTTGTACAACGAGGTTAGGAGTTAATTATAGCTTTTTGGATGAGGTATACTCATTATTACAGAGGTGTGGAGGTGTAGGTATGCCAAAATATGACGTCTGTCTTTTAGAATTAGTCATTTTAATTATGTAATTACACCTACAAAAAAATGATGCCTGTCTTATAGAAAAAAAATCTACAACAGTACTTTTTACAAATATAAAACTAAAAATAAACTATCACATTAAAATAATATATATACAATTTTATATAAAACTATTTAAACAATCAAATCTATCTATCTATCTATACAATTCCGAAAGAAAAAAGAAAATTCCGAAGCATTTTCATAAACAATTCATTGCCACATCCACACATTTCTACCGCCACACTATCGAGACAAGAATGCCCAGCGCTGAACATAGCGCGCCTCTATGCTTCGCCCGTCTCATTACAATAGATTTACGCCACAGCATTTGAATACTAATCAATATTAAAGGGTTATTGTTGGAATTTTAGCGGGGACCCGCGGTCGTAGAGAGAGCGATTGGCGGTTTAGTTTTAATCTTTTGTGTTTATACTGCGTATACCCAGAAGAAGACTCAGGAAGCGTTGGAGGGATTGTGTCGAGGAAGGTTTGAGGAAAATAGGCAGGAAAATATCTTGGCGAAAGGAGGCCAGAGACAGAGCGAAATGGAAGAATATCGTTGAGGAGGTCAAGATCCACAAAGGGTTGTAGCGTCGAAGGAAGTTAGTAAGTGTGTTTATACTGTTTGTATATTTCATTTATTAAAAAAAGGCTGCTATATCTTTTCAGAAAAAAAAAATACTTTCAGAAAAGGCGACCAGAAGTGGCTCGTGAAATTTAAAAGAAAATGGCACAGAATTTGGAAACGTGATGGTATGAAATCTAAAATCAACTGATTAAAGATAGTCAAAAGTGATAAATCGGGGGTCAAAATGTATTCGTAAACAGCCCTCGTAAAATAACATAGCATAGAATCAGCCTTATAATGTTCCCTCTGCTGGGAATCAGGCCTCCTCTCTAGGAGAAAAGGGCCGTAATCCACTACGCGGGTCCAGTGCAGGTTGACGGATGCCACAAGTCTTCGAGTTTTTGGTTCTAGAACATGCCGTTCCTCACGATGTTATCCCATCACCGTGTTGTGCTTCACCGTTTAGAGGGCAGTGGTGATAAAAATAATACAAAGTAAAGCGCCAGCCTGGGTTTGAAACTAAGACCTACAATTTCTAAGTCAGGCCCGTTACCACTTAAATATCATTATGCAGGAAATACCTGATTGATCCACTGTGAGAAAATCAAATGCCAGTTTCCATTTAATGCTTATCAAAAGACGATGTAGGCATCTATCTATCCTTTTCCAACTATATTGGGGCTTGCTTCCAGACTAAACGGAAACAGCTGAATACCAGTATTTTACATGGAGCCACTAATCTGACTTCCATGATAGTAACTGGGTACCAAAAGATGAAATGACTAATCATTATTTAAATGACCACACAATCATTTGACTTTTTAATTTTTATCAAATTTTTTAATCACAACATAATAATATATTGTTTTGTATAATAGCAGCTTACAAACTCTTAATTTCTATAAGGGCTTATAGTGTCCAAGTGGCACTAGAACACTGACTCCTAAGTCACAGGTATTCCTAGTTTATGAGTCAGGGTTTCAACTTTTGTGCGCCTTTAATTATTGAGAACTTTTTAGCTAGATATTAAGCATATTGTAAGGACTTGAATCAATAAAGTATTATTATTATTATCTCTACATAGTCTATATCAAAGTCGCTTTCCGCGTCTGTCTATTTCTTCGCTAACTCCTCCTAAACTACGCAACGTATTTTAATGTGGTTTTCGTTAAAAGAAAGAGCGATAAACGAGGCAGGTTTGTGTGTATATTTTGTACCCGTGCAGAGACGGAGCGGGACCCTAGTTTAAAAATAAAATTCTGTTCTAATACGCGCCCGCTCCGCTTTCAAAGTCGCTAGCAGTATGACCAATACTTTAGTCAAGTCTATGAAGGCGTATTAAACAGAAATCATCCATTAACAATAAGCTGTGCCTCAATCACTGGAAACAGACAGTCATCGTCTAGAGCTGGTAGAAAGTAAATTAAATAATAACATTAAGTACTATGAGAATCGTTAAGAATAGAAAAAATCCTACTATCCTACTAATATAAGAAATGCGAAAGTTTGAATGGATGTTTGTTATTCAATCACGCCATAACGGCTAAACGGATTTAGATGAAATTTGACACAGAGATAGATTTTAGTCTGGAATAGCACATAGGCTATAATTTAATGATGGGAATTACGTATTATACGTGGGCGAAGCCGCTGGCAGAAGCTAGGAATTTGATATTTCTGATTTAGCATCTTGGATTTCCCAATTTAAAACCTTCTTTTGGATATTTCTGACAGATTTAAAAAAAAAATCGAATTTCGGAACATCTGAGCATGGCGGTTTTTGGCGGGATTTTGTCGAGTGAAGTTCAGTGACTGTTTTAATTATTCGTTTATTGATTCCTAGTGGATATTGTGATGTAAATTGGTGTAGTTTTGTGTCTCAAGTGTCAACGCAAATGGGCAATATGTGGAATCATTGAAACAGGCGTGATCTCGGGAAAATGGAGCTGAGAATTTTATTGTAGTAAAGACTACCTCAGCGAAGTTTGCCGAGAAGGCTGATTCGACACATTTGTTGCCAAATACTGCAAAAAACATTAGATTGTGTTACATCTGCATTCTAATGGAAAAAAAAGTATAAATACACTACGTAAGACTAGGCAATATGGTCAAAAGACTTTCGCCTTCCCTTCGGGGACGATAAAATTATAAAAAAAAAATTGACAAATGTTTTTGATACCTTGTTCAGAATTTGAATTTATAGTTAAGGCGTATAATATAGCCGCCAAGTGGCGCCCTCATAAATCATAGCAAAACATAGAAAATAAAGATTAAAGAATCCTATGTTGCGTTTGCGTTGCGTCAAAGAGGATAAGGTACAAAATGTTTCATATCCAAAGTAGTTAGCAAAAGTACCAAAAACGGCCGTTTTTGACACTAAAGCGGAGGTCGGCCTTTAAGAAATTCTTCTTGCAATTTAAATAGTCGGTGTTTGTTTCAAAGTTCTAACTGTGTTTTCAGAAAACACAGGAAATCTAATAAAATATTACCTCTCATTGAAGTCTTACAGCCGACGCAATCAGCGACCACTAACATAGACCTTTCCACCCTCGCGTTTTCATTGAAAAAACCGGTCAAGTGCATGTTGTACTTTGCACATTTCGGGTTCCGTACCATATGAGGGAAATCAATATTTTCGTATTTGTTAGTAAAATATACGTAATAATAAACATTATCACCAAATTTCAAATACATAGGTCAATCAATCTGCCAAGCCTTTTCCCAACTATCTTGGGGTCGGCTTTCAATCTAACCGGATACAGCTGAATACCAGTATTTTACATGGAGTGACTGCCTATCTGACCTCCACAACCCAGTTACTGGTTAATACGATACCCCTTGGTAAGATTGGTTGTTAGACTTTCGGGCTAGTTCATAGGTTAATGGGAAGTTAAAAAATTCTTCGGTACAAAGTTTTGTGACAGACGACGGACAGACAGACCGACGGACACGTGAGTGACAGCAATAGGGCTCCATTAGGACCCTTCGAGTAACCTTTCATTTTCCTTCAAAGCCGATTCGTCATCATCATCAGCCTTTAAATGTCCACACTGCTGGGGCACAAGCCTCCTCTCTGTGAGAGGGCCGATTCGTACAAAGTTCAATTTACAGTGGTGAAGTTTCTTGATTATTTTAAGCGCGTACGATCTAAAATATAGTATTTTACGACCCAAGATCTGGTCCTAGCATAAAATGGAATTAATAATGTTCGCTGGGGAGCATAAATACGTATACCAGTCAATTCACGTGGTTTTGTTTGCATTTTTGATCGCAAAGATAGGGGACATTATAGTTGTTGAATATGGGATTGGTCTTAAAGATTGTTAGGGTTTAGATATTATGAGAGAGGTGATTTTTACAAGCTATTATTTAACTTGCAATGTTAAGTGTGTATGTTGTTCGGGTCAAAACTTGCAATGTTAGTGTGTATGTTGTTCGGGTCAAAACTTGCAAGCTGAATTAAAACCTCTTCCTCTTATCCTCAATCAATCTGCCTAACCTTTTCCCAACTATCTTGAGGTCGGCTTCCAGTCTAACCGGATACAGCTGAATACCAGTATTTTACATGGAGCGACTGCCTATTTGACCTCCACAACCCAGTTACTGGGTAATAGGATACCCCTTGGTAAGATTAGTTGTCAGACTTTTGGGCTTCTGACGACCCGTAATGACTGTCAAAGATCCACGATTGACAGCCAACGGCTTAGCGTGCTTTCCGAGGCATGGAGGAGTCTTGATATGTAAATATGGTCACCCATCCGCAGACCAACCCCGAAAAGCGTAGTTTAACCTGATAGATCGACCCTTGCGGCTGTTATTACTTAGCCACGAGCTCCTCTACTTCACTACTACTCCTCTACCACTTCCTCTTATCCTACGGAGTTTAATTTTTACATGCTGGTTCAGTTCTGATGACAATGCATTTTTATGGTAAGCATAACCTGAATCGACATCCAGGATTAGCTCCAGATAGAAGAACTCTTCAACAGCACAGACACGAAATTTTGTGATGAATTTAAAAGGTTACTAAAAATATTTATTTACCATTAACTTTTTGTTTAACCTAAACTATTGCATACAGCTTTTCTCTCATCAATGAATAAATTATACAATTTTGTCATATAAAAAAACCCGACCTAGTGCGTGTCGGACTCCGCACGTTTAGGGTACCGTACCAAATATATTTTTGACTATTTGTGTGGCTTTGGGTCAACAAGATGCTTGTACTGTGAAAATTTGAGGACTGTAGCTCCAACCGTTTGGCTGCAAAACCTGTGTGACAGACGACGGACAGACAGAGAGACGAACACGTGAGTGACAGCAATAGGGCTCCGTTTGGACCCTTCGGGTTTGGTACCCTAAAAATCAGAAGAATAATAATCATGAAATTTTCAAATTCTTTTTTAGCTTAATCCTACATACATGCGCTCCATAATTCAAGTAGCATATGTTGGGGAAAAAACAGCCAGGCTGAAGTGGGAGTGAGCTGGTCTCACCTCGATACACTGTATACAATTTAGTGACGTAACAAGCTCCCACTCCTGAACTTTGATGCGTTTTAATTTTGTCATTTTTATTGGTTTGGAAAAGCAAAAAATATGTGTCCAATTTTTTTTGATAACCTAACTTACGGAGTAAATATAAAAATATTATTTTTATATCCAGAAAACATCCTTATTAAAAAAAAAAGCAAAATATAATATAATATAATATTCCACAACTATCACACAACGCCATCTAGTCCCAAGCTAAGCAGAGCTTGTGTTATGGGTACTAGACAACTGATAAACATACTTATATATTTCTAAATACATACATATTTTAGATAAATTACACCCAGACACAGAACAAATGATCGTGCTCATTACACAAACATTTGTCCTGGGTGGGAATCGAACCCGAATTAAAGACACTTTTTTCGACGATGCAGTTTTGTGCCCTAATTCCGAAAAACTAACCATCCGTCATCTATCAATTAATTATCAGCTCCAAAATCTACATCCACACGAACGGTCAGACGAAATAACAACAACATGAGTAGTTCACGTGGGAGTGTGGCTGCCAACGCTACAAGTCTCCTCGGAGCACTAATAAAACGCTGGACAAATAGGCCGTGTTTCCAATCTCAGACTGAAATGGTTTCGATTGTTCATTTTATGAGACAAGCACCAACATTGGGATGTGTGAAGGAATCATTAGTAATTTGAAAGATTTATCTGATTATATTGTTTTGAAGTCATCAGATAAACTGAAATAATCGAATAGCGAGTTGAAAACGTTTTGGGAACACATTCATTGTACGTACAGCTGAGGAGTGAAATCCTCTGCTGGATTCTGTGGTTCTTGATAGCTACACCTGGGGGTTTTTATGTGGAGATTGAATAGGTTACTTCTAAGCAAGCGTGCTCTATCGTCGACCACATCATCGCTTACCATCAGGTGAGATAGTGTTCAAGCGCCTGCCTATAAAGGTACAGTTATAAGACTTTTAATGGTTTTTAATTGAAGATCACGTCTAAACGACTAGTTTTATTTCTTTGAAAAAAATATATGTTACTTTAGACAATTTCCTTCGTAATTTGATCTGAGAATATTTGAAATTATATTTTTAAAACATAGTGTAATTAATTTGTGAAGTTATGTCTAACGGGGATAAAAAATTGAGAATCACGCAAAAACTATAAAGCGTATTTTTATGAAACCTTCACCGTTTTAAAAATCATTTAATTATTTATTTTTTAGTCTCGGTGCTTTAGTTTAATACCTGTTGTTTTATGTGTATTAAATTAATAATGCGGCTAATTTCGGACAGCGCTCCTTGATGGGCGAGTCCTATTACTGGGTGGACGTACGAGGCGTTACGTGAGCTCAGCACAGAACACGCAAGCTAAACATTCAAGGTCATTGGCAGTTAATAGCTCCTTAAAGATAAAAATAAACTGAGGTTAAAGAAACGCAATGAGTCAAAGAGTCTATTTAGACAAAGTTGCATTGTGTCAGCGATAATGCTTGCCAATGCTTAAAAGCCGGAACCAGCTTAGATAATTTCCAGTTAAGAATATCTCAAAGACCAGGTTCAGATAAAGAAGTAATACGTTCGCCCTGAAAACTATTCTATTAAAATCATCGAAATGTAGAACTGTAACCTTCTTGTCGTCTGTCTCTATGACGTAAGGCAGTTCGAAGTTTTCTCAAGACTTGGAGCAATTTTCACAAAAAAAAAAATGTAAGAATTTTCCCGCTGTTGCTTTAAAGTCATCATTCTCCTGCCCTTATCCCAATTTATTTTGGGGATGGCACAACATGTCTTTTTCTTCCACACTCCTCTATTAAGGTCACAGCACAAATATCAACTCGGAAAGGGATCGTCGCCGTATCAACTCGAACCGTCATCTCTGTAGTCACCCCCTTTTTAACCATATCCTCTTTCACACAGTCCATCCATCGTTTCTTTGGCCTTCCTCTACTCTTAAAGTCATCATTCTCCTGCCCTTATCCCAATTTATTTGGGGTCGGCGCAACATATCTTTTTTTCCATACTCCTCTATTAGTTGTCATCTCTGTAGTCACCCCCTTTTTACCATATCCTCTTTCACACAGTCCATCCATCGTTTCTTTGGCCTTCCTCTACTCTTAAAGTCATCATTCTCCTGCCCTTATCCCAATTTATGTGGGATTGGCGCAACATATCTTTTTCTTCCATACTCCTCTATTAGTCGTCATCTCTGTAGTCACCCCCTTTTTACCATATCCTCTTTCACACAGTCCATCCATCGTTTCTTTGGCCTTCCTCTACTCTTAAAGTCATCATTCTCCTGCCCTTATCCCAATTTATGTGGGATTGGCGCAACATATCTTTTTCTTCCATACTCCTCTATTAGTTGTCATCTCTGTAGTCACCCCCTTTTACCATATCCTCTTTCACACAGTCCATCCATCGTTTCTTTGGTCTTTCTCTACTCTTATAGCCGTTGCTTAAAAGTATAGAAAAACATTAAATCTAAGACTTACCAATTATTAACTTGAAGTATCGTCAACCCTGTATCTTGTGCTAATTGTTTCTTTTGGTCTTCAGAAGGGTACGGGTGCTGCAACAATAAAAAAAACACTGTAGCGAAACGGATCGGATACAAATAGAATTTGTGAACATCCAATTACGGCCGAACAAATCTAAATTGACTTTAATTAAATCGGCCTCACTTCCCCGATTGTGTACAATTAGATTTTGAGAACATTTTAAGGATTATTTTCGGGAAAGAATTGTTTTTCTATTCGTTGGTGGAAAGCTGTGTTCGTGAGATTGGTTTTGATGTATTGTTGTTGATGTAATTAGCTGTTTATCGTTATTCAAGCGTAGCTTAGTTTATTTAGAATGTTTTTTGAAGAAGTTTTTGATAATTTATTTATTTAGACAAACTTTAATTTAACACGTCACCGCTCAACGCGACGCCACACCAGTGAGGCAGGGCGTAAAAAAATATTATTATTAAAAATTATAGTCTCGTTTATATATCTTTCTTACACATTAAATACATTTTTAAATATTGCTTAATAAAAATATTCAGATAAAAAACATTTAAAAATATAAAAAATAGTAGTCCACCGGTGTCGGGAGCAGGGTTCAAGCTACCGGTGGTTAGGACTTCAGAGACAGGAACCTATATTATTATTATTAAAAACGCAAAAAAAAGTAAATGCCATGGTACCTGTCACCGCTCAACGCCGAACCAGTGAGGCAGGGTCAAAAAAAAAAATATTAAAAATTATAATAATTATTATTAATATTAATTATTATTATAAAAACGCAAAAAAAAAATTAAACGCCATGGTACCTGAGAGGTACATGCAATGTTTGTTTGTTTCTGTCAAAAAGCTGAATTAGAACGACTTCCTCATATCCTATGGGGTTGAACTCTTACGTGTTGGGTTAGTTCTGATGACAATTCATTTAATATGGTAAGCATGACCTGAATGGATTCCAGGATAGGCTCCAGATAAAGGACTTCAACGGTTAACAGCACAGTCACAATATTTAGTGTTCGCATTTAATTATGATAGTCGGTATTAAAGCTTTTATTATTCTTTATTGTTATGAAAGACATTTGGGACTAAGAAAATTGTGATATGATCTTTCACTCATACCGATAACTCATACTTTTCTGCTACAAAATTCTTCTTTACCGATAGAGAGAACAAATTACATTACTTATTCATCCTGGTATACCAGTGTTCACACAAAAAGCTACCAGGGCGACAGAAACACGCAACACGTACCGTCATAATGTTATTGGTTTTTGGCGTGCAACTAGAGAGCTTCGCGCCCCGTGAGACCTCCTACGTTTTATCCCACCTTGGTAACTGAGGAATGTGAGTGGGTAAATTATTAAGATATTGTCGGTCTGAGTCCCTGATCGGTACTTTTAAGATGCTGGGTTACAAAAAAACTCCATAAATATAATTTCAGGAACATCTAACTACAAGCTTCTAATAACTGGACCATTCATATTTGCAACGCTGTCTAATTGGTTTATTAAAATAATATTTACGTTACAATTTTTACCAAGTGTTGTAAGAATGCATCAGTTAAAGTAAACTAACTGTCTCGATGCGCAGGCGCAGGGTAAAGACGGTAGCACAATGGGAGCATTGCTTAAAATACAACTCGCTGGAGAGATTTCGAAGTTTGTTTGAAAATCATGTTTTGCTACGTCGCACCTCTTCAATTGAAGATGCTAATGCGCACATCTTCTTTATGTCTAAAGCGAGTCACTCACTAAAGCACATGGATATGCTACAACTGCATGATTTTTGGCAATTGAATTTTTAATGAAACTTCATACCAGTAGCGAGCGGTGTATACCGCTCACAAACAGCTCACATGCAGCGGTATATACAGAACTGACCAAGTGCATGTCGGATTTTGCACATTAGAATAGAATAGAATAGAATACTCTTTGTTATGTGCACATTAAGGGTTCCGTACCAAATATTACGTATTAAATATTATTATATTATTATTTGGTACGGAACCCTATACGTAATAAATTTACATTATCACAAAATTTCAAGTTCTGTCAATGGGAAGTAAATTCTTCGTTACAAAATTTTGTGACAGACGACAGACGGACAGACAGACGGACATGTGAGTGACAACAATAGAACTCTGTTTGGACCCTTCGGATACGGAACCCTAAAAAGACCGAAGAAAGCGAGACTGAAGTTAGTATGATTTTACTTTTTGTGGTGTCTCTATAAAAATGTCTGGTTAAACCCAAAATAATGCAAACTGAACATTCTGCATTC
Source organism: Polia nebulosa (assembly GCA_951329385.1). Lineage (NCBI taxonomy): Eukaryota > Metazoa > Arthropoda > Insecta > Lepidoptera > Noctuidae > Polia > Polia nebulosa. The sequence goes on along the minus strand of OX589602.1, from coordinate 29,877,133 downwards.
ATTGAGACACACCGGTATGCTGCAGTTTCATTCAAGAGTATCAGCAGAATACGTCCAAAAATTATACATAAGCGAGATGCACCTTTAGTGGATACAAAACACATTGCACCTGCAGCCATATTTCATTGCCAACGCACCCAGTGTAGCCCAGCCTAAAATGCGCGGTAGGTCCAGCAACTCCTGCGCACCCAAGTTTATTATTACAATAACGGGTGTTTGGCTATTGTCGAATTGCACTAATGCATTCCTAATGCATACGCCAGGATGTTAGGTCCGTGTATTTGTTTGTCCGACACTCTGTTTATTCCAGCATGGCGGCCGATTAATCGATATTTCGAATAACTCGAATAATCCCAATGGATTACAAGATGAAATTGATGTTGTTTCCGCAGCCAGAGGTGCGCTGGAGTTGAATGTTCGTTGATTGGTATTTGATGAAAGTCGTGATTGTAATCGCTGTGAGAATTCCGTTTTAAATGCTGCAGTCTTTAACTAGGGTATTCCTTTGTTTATTTCTTGCAAAGCTGTGTCTTTAAGAGTAACTTGCATCACATGTCAGTTAATCTAGGTATTTAACTAAATTGTTTTTTGGGAATCATCAAATAACTTCTCCCGTTCTGGGTGGAGCGGAAAGGAGTGTCAGACTCTTACTGACTGAAAGCCCACCCCTGTTCCTTCCCTGCCCTTAGTGCCCAGGGGCGAGGTAACTCTGTTTCGAATTTATCCTCAACCCCTGGGCAGGCATCGGCCATGACGGGTCCCGTCTTTATTGCTGACAACTCTTTGAGGCGCGCGTGGAACACTACGCGCCGTCGACTCTCGGGCCTGGTGCTGATCGGACGGTGAGCTACCCATTACTCGCCGTCCGCAGGCCTGGGTAGGTATTTAACGCTTGAAGTTCCTAATCTATAATATAAAAATGAATCGCAAAATGTGTTGGTAAGCGCATAACTCAACAACGCCTGGACGAATTTGGCCAATTCTTTTATTTAAATGTTCGTTGAAGTTCAAAGATGGTTTTTACGGCGAGAAAAATTCTAATAATTGCCGGAAAAACCCTTAAAACAGCCCTTTTCTTTTTCCCATACAAACGTTTTCTAACTAAAACGTAGAGTCAATTTGAGCTTTATTGCTATTGTATAAAGTTCATGTTAAATTACAAGCACTCACTGTTGATTAAACAATGTAGGTATGTTCCTAACGTCAAAGAGTCAATTTGCACTTTATTACCACTGTACAAAGTTCAAATTCAATCAATCAATTTGGTCGGCTTCGCGATATTATTTCATTTGTTTTACTTTAAAATGCATAAGAAGGAAGGATCTCTTGAAGGATTTGACTACAAGTCATATCAAATTAAAAAAAAGTTGAAACAACAACAAACTGTCAATGTCAGTGTTGTTTTTCTTGGATTTTCGGTTACTTAATCTACTGAGTTTGGTTTTGTCAACTGATACACGAAACAAATTTGTACCTATATCGTGTTTTGTGCAGTGTTTAGTCACCTATGATCACTAATTATTGCATGTGATACAATAATCTATAATATAGATATGCCTCCTATTAGACGAAGCAATTTAGGTAGAAGAACCCGAAATGCTACAAACCATGCTAATTACCGACTATCAACGTATGCAATTGCTAGAAAATGACGCTCATTGGGATCAAACTCTCAATGATGCTGTAATATCATCACACGCTCATCAAATACGAACATTGTTTTCTATAATCATATCTACATGCTTCCCATCAAACCCAATTGATTTGTGGCTCAAGTACAAAGATTATAATGTGTGATGATATTTTGTATCAAATACGAAATAGAATGGGAAATCCAAATATACAAATCAGTGAAGAAATTTACAACGAAACATTGATTTCAATTGAGGTCATGTGCTTGATGATGTCAAACAAACTATTAATTCAATTAGGCCTGGCCGCGCCCAATCGTCCAATGCATGATGCTTTTAACCAAGAGTTGAATCGAGAAAAACTGTATGATCTCAATCACTTTGAAAGAATTTATTCAAACAAATCTTCCACTGTTGAATGAACAACAGAAGTATGTATTTGATACTCTTATGAAAGTAATAAATGATGAAACTGGAGGGATTCACTTCTTAGATGCACCTGGTGGTACAGGAAAAACTTTTTTGATTTCATTAATATCAGCAACGATTCGCTCACAAAATAAAATTGCACTTGCACCCGCTTCGTCGGGAATCGCAGCAACTTTGCTTGAAGGTGGTCGAACAGCCCATTCAGCATTAAAATTGCCATTAATATGCAAAGCAATGAAACTCCGACCTGCAACATTTCGAAGAACTCTGCAATGGCAAAGGTCTTGCAGCAGTGTAAATTAATTATTTGGGATGAATGCACGATGGCACATAAAAAATCTTTGGAGGCTTTAGACAGAACCTTAAAAGATCTATGGAGCAATCATAACCAATTTGGTGGTGCAATGATTTTATTAGCAGGAGATTTTCGTCAAACATTGCCAGTGATTCCACGATCAACACCAGCTGATGAACTCAATGCATGTCTAAAGTCCTCCAATTTGTGGAAACATGTCAAAGTACTTCATTTAAGCAAGAATATGCGTGTCGAGTTGCAAAATGACCAATCTGGAAACATATTCTCTAAACAACTCATTGACATTGGTAATGGCAAATTTCCTATAGACATGTTGACTGGCTGCATTAACTTTCCTCAAAGTTTTTGTCAGTTAACTCGATCAAAAGATGAACTTATTCAGAAGGTGTTTCCAGATGTTTCTCAAAATTACAGAAGCTATGATTGGTTGAGCGAACGAGCTATATTGGCTGCAAAAAACATAGATGTAAATGAATTAAATTTAAAAATTCAAGAACAAATTACAGGCGAATCAAGGATATATATAAATCAGTTGATTCGGCTACTAACCAAGATGATGTAGTGAACTATCCACCAGAATTTTTAAACTCGCTGGATTTGCCAGGATTGCCACCTCACAATCTTCAATTAAAGGTTGGATCGGTAGTTATAATGTTGCGAAATATAAACCAACCGCGTCTTTGCAACGGCACACGGTTAGCGATAAAAAAATTACTAAACAACGTGATAGAAGCAACTATACTGAAAGGAAAGTATAAGGAGAGACGTTCTCATACCGCGCATCCCAATGCTTCCGACTGATGTGCCGTTTGACTTTAAACGACTACAGTTTCCAGTTCGGCTTGCTTTTGCTATGACCATAAACAAGTCCCAGGGGCAATCATTAAGAGTTTGTGGTATTAATCTGGAAAACCCATGTTTCTCACATGGTCAATTGTATGTTGCCTGTTTCCGTGTTGGAAAACCATCAGATTTGTTTGTCTATGCGCCAGGTAATCAAACAAAAAACATCGTATATCACAAAGCACTACAATGAAAATAAAACTGATTTTTGTTAATAATTATGATTCACATGATTAACAATAAAGCGATTACTTATTTTTAAATGCTTATATATGTTTTATTTAATTATATTTCTTATTCACAACGCCCTATCACCAGGGTGACGGTTCTGTTCAGGAGATTTTTTTGCCCCGCCTATAAAATATGTAGGAACAAAAAAATGTCACATTACAAATCATTTTGACAGGACTTTATTGCAATTTAATTAGGCAGTACGAAGTCTGCCGGGTCAGCTAGTTAAAACATAATTTTGTTTCTGTCATCTTCAAGCGATTGACACAAATATGAAAATGACTATGTTCTGTCAGTGGCTTTGCCCACGTGGAATTATTACTTCCTCAATTATAAATTACAGCCTATGTACTATTCTATACTATAATCTATCTCTATGCCAAATTTCATCTAGATCCGTTCAGCCGTTCAGGTGAAATTGAGTAAAAAACATCAATCCATCGAAACTTTCGTATTTATAATATTACTATCTGCGCTCCACTGTTTCACCCGCGTAGATTGGGATAAAAAGTATGCCTATGTGTTAATTCAGGGTATAAGCTATCTACGTATCAAATTTCATCCAAATCGGTCCAGCCGTTTGACCGTGAAGAAGTAACAAACACACACACTCACAAACTTTCGCCTTTATAATATTAGTGTAATGTAATGTAATGCAATGTAATGTAATAGTGTGATGTGATAATATGAAGTAGAAAGGATAGTAGGATTAAAATTCATTTAACGCCGAATGTATTTATTGATACGTGGTGCAAGTGTGTCTAAATGATTAAAAAACCGGTCAAGTGCGTAAATGAGGGCATTATCAAAGAAATAATCTGATTTTTCACTATTTGGTATTTGTTAGTAAAATATACGTAATAATAAAACATAATCACCAAATTTCAAGCTCAATGGGAACCCGGGCCTGCGGACGGCGAGTAGTGGGTAACTCGCCGTCCGATCAGCACCAGGCCCGAGAGTTGACGGCGCGTAGTGTTCCACGCGCGCCTCAAAGAGTTGTCAGCAAAAGGACGGGGCCTGCCACGGCCGATGCCTGCCCGGGGGTGGAGGATAAATTCGAAAGAGTTACCTCGCCCCTGGGCACTCAAGGCAGGGAAGAACAGGGGTGGGTTTTGGTCAGTAAGAGTCTGACACGCCCTTTCGCTCCACCCTAGAGTGGAAAAAGTCATAGGATGATTTCCCACCCCCCAAAAAAAAAAAAATAGGGCAATGGGAAATTAAAAATTTCTTCGGAACAAAATTTCGTGACAGACGACGGACAGACAGACGGACAGACGGACACGTGACAGCAATATGGCTTCGTTTGGACCCTTCGTTTACGGAACCCTTAAAAATCAAGGATTTTTATTTTTTAGCTCTGTCCAAAAGGACCATTTCTTTGACCTTTAGTAAAATCCAAAAAAGAAAACATACAATCGAACGGCTTTTTCGATTCCATTACAAAAAGCGGATATCAAAAATTTATGGGAACCATTAAGGTGAACACAAAAACCAAAATATGATAAGCAGAGGTCCCGGATAACGGGATTGTCAAAGATGCAATGTTATATCTGAAACCGCTTTTTGTGCCGTGTTCGGAGGATAAGAAACAAGTAATTGATTTTCAATCGAAAGATTAAGAAATATTTTTTTTAGTTTAGGTCTTATGAATTATTGACTTCGTATTGCATGTATCTACTTCAAAAGAAAGTTGGATAACATTCGTAGTTTTTATAACAGTCTGATTTTTAGGGTTCCGTACCCGAAGAGTCCAAACGGGTCCTATAGCTGTCACTTACGTATCTGTCTGTCTGTCTGCCTGTCGTCTGTCACAAAATTTTGTTACTTGTACTCATTGGCATAGGAACTTGAAATTTGGTGATAATGATTATTATTACGTATACTTTACTAACAAATACCAATATTCGATAAGTCCGATTTTTTCTTTGATAATTCTCTTATTTGGTACGGAACCCTATAAGTGCAAAATCCGACACGCAATTGATGGGTTTTCTGTTTCACTGTAAATATATTTTTCTGCATAATATTAACAACCTTAAATTATTTTATTTTTGTAAGTAGGTTTTAACAACACTTTTACACGTCAACATTTTGTATTGTCAGATTTAGCTAGATGAGGCCGGGGTTTCCTAGCAGACTACCCTGAGAAGAAACACCGAAACAAACTAAGAGGTCAAATTCTCTTTTAAAGTGTTCAAATCCATACAATATATACTGGTCAAATCATATGAGAACCATGTACGTTTATGTCTAGGATGAGCTTCTGAGGAAAGCAACACGCAAATTCGAGTGGACCTGTCCAGACAGTGCAAGCATTTGTCAGTTATCGTGAAGCTCAACTCAGAACTTTGAGGAGCTCAACGAACCGGCGAACAATACCAAAGTAAGGACATTTGGGTAGGCCGGTAATACTAAAACTGCCAGACAATAAAAAAATCTACGTGAATATAACGACATACATAGTTCTCGCATTCACATTATGCTATAGAGGACCATGCAGCATAGTGTCTGTAATGGTCTTTTGAAGAAAGAACCTCACATATTTGAGTGGACCTGTCCAGTCAATGCAAGCATTTGTCAATAATCGAATAGCTCAACTTAAAACCACTAAGGAGCTCAATGTCCTTGTTAATAAAACTCGCTAAACACATGCTTTGTTTAAGTACTGATTAGTGAATTCTAAATTCAATAGAACATTCGTCTCATCCATCAAATTCAACTGTCTATTGGACAAAGTCTCCTTTAAATCATTACTCAGCACTTTACCACCCACATCAGCTTATCAGTGTTTAAACTAATCACATAGTTATCTGTATAAAATAAAATTCAAAATCCTGACTGACTGACTGACATATCAACGTCTAGAGTCCTAGAGACATGAAATTTGAAGGGTGTGTTCTTTGTGAAGAGTTGGTAGGTATCCACTAAGAAGGGGTTTTTTGAAATTCAACCCTTAAGGGGGTTAAAACTAGGTTAAAATTTTATAACAGGGGAAGTACTCATTCCACGCTATCAAAACCGCTGGCAGAATCTGTTTTGTTTTATAAATAGAGCCCTAGATCTCTGCATGGCGAGTAGGTAGGTAACCAATCTTAAGTTTTAAAATACTGAGTCCTGTAAATTCTTTAAAAATGGAAATAACAACTAACCAAGTAACCAATCTCACAAGCAAATAAGAAAAACAGCCACATCTCAATATATTGTTTTCAAACGTATGCACCAGGGCCTCATAAACAGTATAGAGATATCAAATTTCGCGCAAGCAATCCCGTTTGCTTCTCATCCGCTGTCGGCCGCCGTAAATCACGAGCAAGCATTAAAATCGCGATTATACCCGCCATAAGTTGTCGATAAATCGAGAATCGAGAGAAAAAGCGCATAGGGTTACGGATTTGGGTTAGAAAGTTGCCATGCTAAGCAAGATTTTGGGAGTTTTTTTTTGTATGGCAATTATCTTGTTTTTGACAGGTGGGAATTTAGTTCAGACGCTTTAGAATTTGCCCTGTCTTAATAGGAAGATATAAAGTTACGACAACATATCATGAAAATCATTTTTATCTCCTTATATCAACTTACTCCCAGTCCATACGAATGTAGCTGAATACTAGTATTTTACTTGAAAAGACTGTCTGTTTGATCTTATATCCCAGTTATTGGTAAACTGTAGTCATTTCTCGTAACTGTTAAATGAAAAATAATTATACCTATTATTTAATAAAAGATTAAAAACATTTCTAATAATATCGCGTTGGCAACCCTGCCGCTGTCGCGCGAAAAAAAGGGCTAGCTTCGAAAAATCCGCTTTTGCTACTATAAATTTTGTTTCGCTATGTGGAGGAGAAACAATCCATTTGTTGGCACCTAAATCTATGGGGTGAGCGAATGAGAATATGTAAATACGCGTTGAGGGACTGTGAGCGCGAAACACGAAGAGAAAACGACTTTTGCCGAATTAAAGTTGAATAATGTCTTGATTTTCGGTTGGATACAGTTTTTTTTTGACGAAAATGCAGGATCAGGAAAAAAAAATTAAATTCTACTTGAAAAGTTACTTGTTTGGAACTTTCTAGTAACTGAACCAGTTCTTTGTTATGTTTGGAATTTGAATTAAGTTTTAAACTCACACATAAATCTAACTATTATCAGACATTTGCAATTTTTCTTTTATTCTTTCAAATCATAAAGCTTGCATATATAGTAGTAAAAAGCTAACTTCTATAAAAGTTAACTGTGCCGCAATTCTCATCGTTAGAAACTGTCTCGCTTATTTAAAGGGTAATGTAAAGGGTAGGTACCCTATCCATTGTCATAGACTGCTCCAAAATAAATACGAAAAAAGTCATCAAAAAACGTGAAAAACATCTCACTAAAATATTCAGTCGAAGCGGCTTCAGAAAACCGAAATTCCCTAATGATATGCGTATACAAGCATAATTCTTGTGCGAGGGAAAGTGTATGGCGTATTTTACAATTTTCCCAGACTCCGGTGTTGCCATAACAATAATAATATATTCACGGGCCCCGGTGATTTCCGGATATGTCGTAAAAATAAAAATCATAGCGCCGTCTCGGAGGATCCTCGGGTTATCTTGAGGGGATGTCGAGGCATTTCGTGAGGCTGATGGAGACGTAAAAAGTTTGGCATCTTTTAGTGTATTGTTTATTGATAGAGTATTGTCTTTGAGTGTTTTTACTTTTTGACAGTTGGTTTAGTCGATTAATCGGTACAATGTTGCCCTAATTTTCTAATAATCATGTTTGATGCTAAAATTTAGATAAATCAGCAAAAGTAACCAGTTTTGACAAAGCCAAATAACTCAAAGCCTCTTTTTCCCTCAACCTTCGCGATCTAAATAGTCGAACCCATTCCTCGCGATCCTTAGTTACCGAACAGAGACGGTTCCACGGCAAAGAGTGAATGCGAAACATGTGATGGATTAAATTTTTCGGCAGAACGACGTGACATCCACGGATTGAGCTTTAAATTATGCACGCTCCGCTTCCACGCGTCAAAAAGAACGCGAGTAAGTTTTTTTTTTAGAGGTACATTTAGGTTATGTAAAGTAGCTGGTGAAATGAGTTTGACAACCCTTTCACTGTGTTTTTGTCCCAAAAAAACATCGAAGATTTATTATAGTCAACATTAGAACTTAATATCTGCAGTCACATCTGTCATAACCCCATTTCAATTACATTTTAAAGCCCATCTGATGCTCCGCTAAACAAAATCCCTGACATTTTAATACAACAGTACACAAAGCTATTTTAAGCATAGTTTACAAGCAAAAGTCGTTAGAGGGCAGGAACCGACCACAAATAGACGTCAAAAAACTATGGACCCCTAGTTCGGGGCCTTTATGTCCCACCAGGGACGCATAAAGGTACGGAGGTGGCCCTAACCCTATCGAAGAGATGTGACCGTGTGATTGATAGCACTATCACAACCCTCCAAGTCCTTCTGTTTTCTACCCGACGTGTCTCCTTGTTTATTTATTTTATGTTTTGTTTATGTGCGAACACGAGGACCGGCGATACATTGTCGTTTTAAATGTGAAATATTTTCTGTAGCTCACTTCTTTTTTGCTTTTTTCGCGAGAAAAATTGATGGCTTTCGCGTTTTAGTTGCGTCAGTTAAGTTGCAAAAGTGTGAGATATAGAGATGCAAAAACAACAAAAATAATCTCATAAAACCGTTCAGTTTTAGAAGCTATAACCGAAAAATCAAATCTGTCACACAGAATAATTCACGTTTCATTGGAACTGCTGCGTAAAAAAAGTAACAAAAACTGATTGATTCTAACACATGTCCGGGCAAAATGAAACATACTAAATCCTAAAAAACTATCGACTAAAATAATCGACTAATTCCCTTTTAGTGTACTATATTGGGAACGAGCAGCTCTAATTGAAAGACACCTGTCAATTTTCCAAGTGGCGTACACCATTTTTACGTAGCGAGCGATTCAATGACATAAAGTATTCAAGTGCCCTATCCGATGGTACCGCGACAGGATCGCACCTAAATTATGCAGATCTATAATGGACAGCCACCGTCCAACGTGGAACCGAAAATAGTTTTTCGGGAACATTTCGAATTTCAAAATGTTTATCCTAATGCGCTTGGTGTTTTTCTATATTTGGTGTGATGAACGACAAATTGACAGTTATATTACTGCAGTGAGCATTTTACTTGTCAACGGAACTAACATTTTTGTTATTCCAAATTTAAAATTGCAATTTTACTCGTGCCCGTTATCCGACCAGCCGGTCGATTCTGATAGCAGCTCACCGTGAAAACTTAGGTGGAGTGAGCGTGAAGTGAACTGACATTCGACCTTGATTGTATGGATTGACAGCTCACTTCATGTTCACTTCACCCAAGTTTTCACGGTGACTTGTTTACAGAATCGCACTAAAGTGCCACAATCGAAAAAGTCAATAAAACCTTTTTTGTCGATTAAAACACAGCTAACAAACCCTTCCTCTGCCTTTAAAACCGCTACCAGCGCCACTAGATTAAACACAGTTCCTCGAAAACCGAAAATGGAAAATCGGATTTTCGCTAAAACGCTGCCACCATTATTCCGGTGAATCGCAATACCAACAATAGTGCTAGTGAGACGGTAAATGACGTCGATACTAATCTGTGGAGCCGGAAGAGTCCGCGCTGACGGCCGTTCGGAAGCCGCAACTGGGCTAGGAAATGAGATAGGTGCGTTCTAACTCCTAGTGTGCTATGCCAGCCTAGTACCTCTCGGACAATGATGGAATTGGGACAATAGGTGACATGTGTTAGATTGTGGGCCATGGTGTTATTGTCTCAGTGTTCCACTGTTTCGTGACTAATTTAGTTTGACAGGGCAGAGGAATGGGGCGGTCTTGAGTCCGACCTGATTTAGAACAATGATTTGATGAAAAGTTATGAAGCCAGTTGAGGTTTGAACACTGGAGGACAAAATGGCAGAGATCTGTCTCTAGTTAACCGTTCAAGCAAAGAATTACCCATAAATACATGTCCATTTTAAACCAGCCATTAATTCTATACAATAAGACAGTTCTGTTCCCCATACTATGTTTGGGCACACTCTTACTACAAAAGTAAAACAATAAAGAGTTTTGCATATCAATCGGGACATCAAAAGAGGCCGTATCATTAAAAATTAAGAAAAAGAAGTATGTAGACCAGGTTTCTATTCTCACTCACTCAATTTGAAACCTTGTTGTGATGGAGTAGAGTTGAAAGTTGTGTGATGGGTAGGACTGTAGGAAATAATAGCGCATGTGCGCCTGGGCAGGCGGTGAGCTCAAACGGTTGCCAATAAATGTGAGGTAAATGTAAAAAGAAGTAATATTCATGAGGTGCGCGGAGGATGCTCTCAGGTTCTAAGGATGGCAAGATGATGCAACATTTCAAAATCATAATTAAGTACTAGGAGGTCATATTATTTAGGAGATTTTAAATTCTGTTAACCAAAATCTTAGCTTTGAGTAAACCCTGAATAGTAAATCATAATCAGTTGCTTGCAAAAGTTGCAGTATCTAGGCATTTGGGAACGTCATAATTTTTAGTGTTTAAATAACGAAATAATATTTTTTGGCGGGATTTTTTCGAGTGAAGTTGCTGACAGTTTTAATTATTTGGAAATTGATTCTGAGTGGATATTGTGATTTAAAATTGGTGTACTTTTGTGTCTCAAGTGTCTAAGCAACTGGACAATATGTGGAATCATTGAAACAGGCGCGATCTCGGTAAAAATAAAGCTGAGAATTTTGTCGTAGTACTGACTACCTCAGCGAAGGTTGACGAGAAGACTGACTCGACTCATTTGCTGCCAAATACTGAAAAAGCCATAGTAGAGTAGTAGTAAATAGCTCGGGGGTGGAGGATAAATTCGAAAGAGTTACCTCGCCCCCGGGCGCGTAGGGCAGGGAGGAACAGGGGTGGGTTTTAGTCAGTAAGAGTCTGACACGCCCTTCCGCTCCACCCCAGAGCGGAAAGAGTCATAAGATGATTTGGGTGGGAAATCATCTTATGACTCATTCCGCTCTCAAAAAAAACAAAATGGGAGCCAAGCGGGGTAAGAAAAAAAAATTGCAATACTTTTAGGTACCGGAATTTTTTTCAAATATATGAAGCAATAAATTATGATTTTTCTTAACAATTTTTCACTTTATTAAATATAAAGTGGAAAAAGATTAGCAGGATCAAACATAACTAGTTTTCTAGCCTTATTAAAGTCTGCCTCTAATCTCACAAGACGCAGCTAAATTTCAATGATTTTACATTGATAGAAATCACAACCAAATAAGAATAAATTGCGGCGGTTATCTGATTATGTGAGGATGTCCTGATAACGATACTCTAAGATGTATCTTGACTCGTATCTGTTTTTATCGATGCTTAGTTTATTTATTTTAAAATGCTATAGTCTATTTATATTTTTACTAACTTGTGCTTGCGGCTTTTCGCGCGTGGAATTATCCCCCATTACAAATTATAATTTAACATATGTGCTATTCCAGACTATAATCTATCTCTCTGCCAAATTTTTTCCAGATTCGTTCAGCTGTTCTGACGTGATTGAATAACGTAGAAAATAAAACACACGACATTAAATTAATAATTCTTTCTTTTTCATTCTAGAAAGGAAATAGATTTTGGATTGTCAGTGTTCGAAAATGGTGAATTTTAAGTAGTAGGTAATTGATAAAATAATTGCAAAATTCAGATAACAATTGGTACAAATATTGGTAGAAAAAAATCCCTACAATCGTAGCGTGGCAACCTTAATATGCGTCAATTCAGTCTGTTTTGCATGCGACTCGGAGCAATAAATAACAGTAGGGTTGGTAAAAAGTGGCGCTCGGTGCTGGCTATTGTGCCTCCGTCACAGGTGATACAAGGCTTAGATTGTGGAACGACAAAACGGGAGATTGACATTAATTTAGTACTCTCAAATTCTGTTTAATTACTCTTAGAAATTTTGACTACATTCCCGGACTTTTTCTTAAGCGAGCCAAGGCACTACTCTACAATGACAGAAAAAACCGTAGCTGTCAAAACTAAAAAGGCCACGTCATTAAAATCGACTAAAACAACATTCAAAAATTAAAATCATCTAAATAAAAAATGCAACTAAAACGAGCCGATCCGTAACGAATCGGTTGCATAAATTAAGCGCGTGTCGCGCATTGATTAGTGCCGCGAGCGAATAAATAATAATCGAGTCCATTCGACTCTGATTCGAATGAATCGAATCGAAAATATACCGGTCGTTGCATTTACACAGTCGATAGCACGTTATGTGAGATAAAACATAGATTATAGAGCTGCGGTGTGAGCCAATCTATGTGTCTATGGTTTAGTATCGATTACACGAGGTTTTTATAGATATAGGAGTAATTTGTGTTTGATATGCCACGTAGATTATTGAAATACAATGCTTGAATTAACTTTTATGGAAAACGGAAGGTGTAAATAGTAATTTCGTACAATTATTTTCTCAATACTGTGCTTTTTTTCTCAGGATATTTCAAACAAGTTTTTCTTGACTGGTTTTGGTAAGAGCTTCGTAATTTAGAGTTACAGAAGCCAGTGTTATCAAACAGGAGTCACCTAGGCTTCTGTTTTCTCTTCAGCATTTATTTACAGCCAAGTTAGAGCCTACATAACAAACACAGACAAAACAGATAAGCCGACCTTAATAGCCCGCTACAAGCAAACCGGATTGTATTCCTATCATTATATGTTACTTTTAGATAAACTTAATCACACGTTCGTTTCTAAATCTGTCCAGTACATCAGGCTGCATAAAGCCGGTACCACACTACACGCAGTGTATCCGCCGCGCACCGGCTCGCATAAACAGGCGATATCGCGAACGCCGCTTGACAAATTTCATATCTAACAGATATCGATGCGGCGTAAATCATCACGCGGTCTCGCCCGCCTGCATGTCGCCCGCTCCGCGTGAGTTATAGGTGTGGATGGAGCTTTATTTTACGAGCATGACGTGTGATGCGTAGCGTGCGTAAGCGCATAGTTCACGATTGTCGAACTGTTTGAATGTCATTTGAGTTAGCTGAGTTTTAGTCATTATTTGAGATGGCTTTAAATATGTTTTGAAAAGATGGCCAAAAGGATGTGTGTCGATGGACTGAATTGTTTTCTGGGCAAGTGCTGCCAGACGCAAAAAATCTGAAGAGCTTTTCAAAGTGTGTTGGCGAAGAGTCAACGTTCCTTGCCTACTTTCAGTTTCAGTTCAGTCACTTTTCTTTTCACATTTTCATTTCTGATACAAAAATCAATATTAAGGATGGCAAATTTTTTTCTTTAACCTTTGGTTTATTCCCCTAGTACCTACTAACTAATCCATAAGTTAAAGATTATTACAAAAAGTACCAGGAAAGCAAGACGTGCACAACATCATGCCTACCAGGATTACATAAGATATAGCAAGTAGAACACAGCGCTATCTCGAAGAGGCGGGGAGCCGCGCCCCGCGGCGCCGCAAATATTTGCACGCCGCCAACGCCCTATGTTTGCCTAGTACATAGCTGTTGTGCGCACAACTCCTGGCGTTGTTGATGCCTTGGTAACTTGCAGTTATGGCGAATGTTTACTCGAATACTTTAAGTTTTCTTGTAATATTGCTAAGAGCTGAATAAGAATGAAGTTCAAAGGCGCAGATTTATAGTGGGTTTAGCGCACTAAAAACTTGCTTGAATGCCGAACTATCAAAGAAGTCTTGAAAAATATGCATAAGGAAGAGAGCTGCCTCATTTTCAAAACGTAACTTACAAGGGACAACAGTCGCAAAGCCAAGCCCCTCAAATGTTAAAACATGGCGGGTCACACTTGGGTCAAACTACCGAACAATCCCGGCCATGTCACACATTCAGGCGTCAAGGAACAAGCCTGAAGCTACGCGGACAAATCGCCGGGCCACGCCAATGTTGTGTCGTCAGCGGAGCCCCAGGCGGGGGGCGGAGCGCCCGCCCTTGCACACGACCTCCACTCGTGTCGCCAAATTGGACAGAAGAAGTAATGGGAAGCAGGGGTCCCAAAGGCCCTGTTTTTCGTTAAAAGTCTGTAATTGGCAGGCTGAGCTGTTTAGGTGGGTTGGCTATAGATAATTATAGTGTTTTGGTCACTTTGTATCGGGGTAGTGTAGTCACTTTTGATATCAATTCAAAAAGTCACACAACAGTCAAACGTCACTTGACTGTAGTTGGAGAGCTTTTATATTTTGTCACATAGACAAACAGACCATTTCACTAAGTTAATAAAAATCCTCGACGGCTCCTCAATCTCGAAATACTTTTAGGGTATATGAAGGTGATGATTATGAACATGTGGTTAACATCATTGATACCTCATAAGAAGCTGTCATTCAAGATTTGGTGATTTGTACGTATAAATTTGAACCACATGAAGCTTAAACTGCAGTAGAGTTAACTGTACCATCTTAAGACAATCTTATAGTTATTAAACCTACTCAAGGAGACATTAAAGCTATTCTAACCCTACCACCCGTAACGCCCAAAACGACTCGTATCAACACGACTACGACAAATCAAACAGTAATCTCCTATTCTAAGACGCTGGAGCCGTCCGGAGTCCGTACGTGTCCAGAGTGCGGTGAGCCTTGCCTGACACCCGATAAATCAGTCGGATCGACCCGATCGCCCGGATCGGAACCGGCTCTCGAATAAGTAATGACTGGAGACGAACGAACTTGTGTTCTGTCTTAATTATTTAATTAATAGAAGTGAACGACTGTTAAAGGATTAATTTTGCACTACTAAGAGCTAGGTTGGGCTATAGTTATTGTCTAAATAAAAGCAAGGATGTTATGTTAAAAGTCACGATTCAAAATCTCTTATGTAAAAAAGTACCACCAATCACGAGTCAACAGCTCATAACTTCGGGCCATGTACAAGATTAGCATCGCAATTCAATTAAAATAATCATAGCTCTATCTACTAACAAACTACCCACGTTATTATGTGAACAAAACAAAAGCACAAATTAGAAAACAATCTCTTACAAAGTCACTCACATGAATGGCCGAACAATTACAGAGCACGAGTCAAAAATGACTCGAAACATATTTTTTCTAATCCCTTCCCACGCATAAAGCTCGCTAGTAATTACAGGTTTGGCTCGGTAATAACATATCGCATCAATAAAATTGTATATCATTCAGTTGTGTTTCCCGCGAACACGTCGGGTGATTAGCGCAGCCATCTTGTGGGCGGGCACACCCGAAGGCGACACGATCTCCGATTCCATTCTCAAAAATAACACTAATCGGCGAATCGAGCACGCGCTGGAACACCCGAACGTGTGTTTTTTCAAATTCAGAATGTACCGAACGTCCTACGACGTTATTACCGCTCGGGGATTTGACTACTGTCACTTTTGACAGATGTGATTGACGTTTATAAATACCGCGAGTCAAGTGCGACCTTGTTAAATTACATTCGGGAATTCACCAACTTCTTTTTTATGAAGACGAAGGGCTTTTAAATGTCATTGTCGTTTTATAAAATTTAATTAAGGAAGTTGACTCCCTTTTTTTAGAAACTAACATTGGATTTTCGTACGTTTTCCGTCTGTATCCTTGCAGTGTGATGTTAATTAACCAGCTTCGTTCGTCGTCGCAGATGAGTGCATATTGAAACGTCAAAAAGTGTATGTTTTCTTTTGCTTCTCATTTTCGGTGGCTCCCCAATATCGTCGCGTCATGAGCGAGACAGCCCATCGCCGACGGACGCTGGGTTCTGAGAGATGAAATAGAAAAGTCCCTGTTTTATCAGGAAATAGACAGGGAATTGGAAATTTCAATTTCGTTTTCAGTTGGTTACTTTGTGTTACGAATGGAAGAACGTTAGCAATTTCGATGTATGAAACAAAAGAAAAAATCGCGTCGACAGTCCATACGGTTTGACAAGTCAGGATGAGACTGCAATTTTAAAACTCATTTGTGATTTGGGCACATTCTTGTCTAAACTGATTTAATAGCGAGGAACGCAATCAGGCAGTTATTATAGAATATGAAACAATAACAATATTAGCCGGTGTTGTAACCAAAATGAATAATCAAACTGAGACGTCGTCCAAAAAGTTTAATCCAAGAAGCGAACAGAAAATCATTCATTCATATTCATAGTGGAAACAGGGAGCGAGGCTTTCACGAAAATGGCTCCCTGTTCCTAGGAAGAGTCGGGATGAGATGCATGAATATTAACACGGCACCGGTACCAGGGAGGTATAACTATATTAGAGCAAGCGCTCGCACTGCATGCCAACGGTAGGGGCACGTTTGAAGTTGCGCCCGGCTACGTTCTGAAATTTGACATTTTGACAGCTCTCCGACGTTGGCTGCCTTGTCTCCCGTCCCCCTCGCACGCCTACCACCCGCCTACAGCCATCCCTCTCGCACAATAATAACATTACGTGCACGAGATTCCTGTTTCTGCTACGTCTGACTTCTGATATGAATTGTTAATGCATCGGTAATTGATATTATAATTTTGATAGACCATTTTGTTCTAATGGTCGTGGCTTTTAGTGTGAGAGCTCCGGTATCTTTGTAGTAAACGTTAAATATGTCATGTGATACAGCTTTTATGTGGTGTGGGGTTCTTGCTCTTTGTTTGGGTTCGTCTTTGTGTGAACGATATAATGGATTTTGGTTATAGGTACTGTTTCTGTTTCAATCAGTTATATATGCTTTGTGACCTTCAATTTATTGGTACTTTACCTAATAGAGTAAGATCCCAGAACAGTACATACTTTGAAAGTAAGCATACCTGTTAGCTTGGGCCGACGGCTAATTTACAGGTATTAGATGCTAAAGTTACGTAATAAAAATTATTCACCATTCTTGAAGTCTGAGTGCTGTTTTTTATGTCTGTTTTACAGAATATTGTTAATTACAATTAATATTTAACTAATATTTTAACGCATTATTAATTATTATAAGAGTCTAAGAACTGTTCGCCTCCTCGATGGATTCTTTTATTTAATAGGTGTGGGAGGGTGCAAAACACCCCATTGGTTTTTTAAAAATGACCTAAATATAAGCAAAAAAGAAAATGGCCGTCTGTCCAAGCTAGCAGGGTATGCGTACGATCAAAATAACTATATACTAAAACTACTAAATCCCACACATTTTGTTAATCAGAATATAAGAAGGTAATATCTGTCAGACTTTATTAATGTTTAGAGGTCACACGAGATGGTTTAGTGTTGCCATGTAACTGAAAAGCTAATACGAGAACATGACAATTGCGAATTTGTAAGAACTAAGCAACGCCAATCTTGTAGCAGTCTGCACTGTCATAAGATATCCCAGTGCCCCCAATTAGAGATCTCCACATGTCACGGAGGACAAGAAAAGAAACTGCACAAAACATTTAACAGACGAACTCAAAGTCACTAGGAAAAGTCATCCATTGAATATATTCTTCAATGACGTACAATTGCTCAATTCACAGAAAAGACAACAGACAAGTCACTTCAGAAGCAAAGAAGAACCCATTGACATCAATTTCACACATCAAAGTCGTGATTTTAGACACAGCATAAGCAATTTCAGTGAATCTTTCACAAGCTGAACGACGGCTACTGAAGTGAAGCCAGAACAACATGTAGACACAAAAGAAAATGAACAAAACGACTACGAAAAAGACGTTCTAATTCACAGACACTTTGAACATGTGCTAACCGAAGTCTGGACGAAAAAATAGCCGACAGAAACTTAGGACAAGGCTGTCAATCGACTGTCGATGTCGTCCCCAAAAAAAAAATCGTATTTAAGGCTCAAAATAGCCTGTCAGTCAATCCTTTTAGAGGAGTAAGCTGGCTAAATTCGCACTATTCCGGGGGGAAAATCGGTGACGCCTGGAAATAGGAAAAAATAAGGATAGTGGACGGTGGGCAGTCATTGTAGCAGCGGATCGGCTGCAGTTTTAAAATAAAGCACGCGGTGTAACTAAATGTGGAGGGTTTTAAATGTTTGAATGACGTTGGATAGAGGGATGGAAAAGATATAGATGGGGATATCTATCTACCATCCTTGATATGTAGCCAGATCATTAATAGCATAGTTGAGCGTTAGATAAGTCAATCTGCCTAGCCTTTTCTCAACTATCTTTGGGTCGGCTTCCGGTCTAACCGGATGCTGCTGAATATCAGTATTTTACATGGAGCGACTGCCTATCTGAACTCCACGACCCGGTAACTGGGTAACACAATACCCCTTGGTAAGACTGGTTGTCATACTTTCGGGCTTCTGACGACTGTCAAAGATCCACGATTGGCAGCCGGGACCAATGGCTTAACGTGCTTTCCGAGGCACGGAGGAGTCTCGGTATGTAAAGATGGTCACCCATCCATGGACCAACCCTGGCAAGCGTATCTTAACCTGATGGATTGACCAGTGCGGCTGTTATTACTTTAGCCACGATTTCCTAGCGTTAGATAAGTATACTGATGATTTATTTCTGATCCTGTTAGTGCTCTTCATGATTATAATTTTACTTTCGTATCAGAGAAACTTCTTTCCTTTCTGTTACTTTGTTTCTCTCCCTTGCTGTAGTCGTGAAGCCTTTCAGGTGTCAAAAATAGGTTGTGTACTAAATAGTATCTACCTTGACGAATTAATTTTCCAGAATCTTCTTAAGACAAGATTTCATCTACTTTAAAATAAATGAATATAAAGTTAACTAAAATTACTTACGAAAACACCGACGTTAACAAATCAAAGTTATTCTCGGAATTTCCAAGAAAATCGTAACAAAAACCTTTTGCAAAACCGAAAATAGTTGTTTGAAAAACACAATTTACATTTAGTTTGACGCAAAGAAACAGTCCTCCTACCAGGGCATCATATCAACGTGGAAACATCAAAGAAACTAAGAACAAAGTGAAAACAGAACTTGGACCGTTTGATTAGGCGCGTTCTTAACATACGACCGCCTCAGGCGAACGCTTTGTTACATCCATCCTTTGTGTAGTTATGTTGAAACAATCAAAGCTTACTTCTTGTCGATTGTTGGGCTCCTGGTAGCTCGGAGTGAAAGGAAGCTGACGGCAAAGCAATGGGCGAATTGTGACCGTCAATTTTGATCAAGGAGTTGTGACATAAAGAATTGGGTTACGGGCTCAAAAGATGTCTTGTGCTTGCAAGGTGGACCCTGAGGGCTTGTGTTCACATTTACGATAGTGTTGAGAAATTATTCGGAAAATTCAGAAAAGAAATCGTTTTTAGCGGCACTTGAAGTCCATTTTTGACAGAGTCTTTGCTATTGGCTTGGCAATTCCTATTCTATCAGGTGATTCTTTGGTAAGTTACAGATAAGATATTATTTTTAGGGGCTGTAGAGATTCATCTTTGACAGTGTAAATGCTTTTTTTTTAACATTAATAGGCTCGTGATTGTAAGCTATCATGCGGTCGACGATGGAGCACGAATACCCTTTTTTGAAGTGAAAACTTCTTTAGGTGCGTTGGGCATTTTTGAGATGGGAAAAAAACAATTGAACACGCCACCGACACCGACACCAACGCCGACGCCCACACCGACACCGACACCGACGCCGACACCGCTACGCGATCCGCTACGAGTGCTACGACGCGGATCGCGTAGCGGATTGAAGTGAAAACTTTTGGCTTAAAGGTCTTGTAACCAAGACAGTGGCAAAGCCACAAAATTAAAAAAAAAGTGAAAACTTCTTTAGGCGCGTTGGGCATTTTTAATCAAGTTGTCACTTCTGTCGGCACTCCCGGAATGCCACTATATTTTTGAGGGTGGGAAATCATCCAATGACTTCTCTCGTTCTGGGTGGAGCGGTAGGGCGTGTCAGACTGACTAAAACCCACCCTTGTTCCTTCAGTTGTCTCTGTGCCAAGGGCCGCGGTAACTCTGTTCCGAATTTACGACCCCAGGCAGGCATAGGTCCTAACGGGCCCCGTCGGGTATTGCTGACATCTCTTTGAGGCGCGCGTGGAACACTACGCACCGAGAATAATATGCCTAGAGTTAACCTTGATCCTATACTTTAGGTTTGGCAATTATTTGAGGTATTTTTAAAAGAATTGCTAGTATCTATTATACCAGCAGAATTGCGATTCTAGGTAGGACGGACGGAATTGTACAAGTATGAAAATGGTATCATTTCGCGCAACGCAGCCAAAATACAGTGCCAGCCCGAATTATTGTGCCACACCTCAAACGTAAATAAACGGGAGTGATACGTAAATATGCACAAAAAACAATACTGCCAGTATAAAGAGGTTATCCGAAAATATCCACGACGTACAATGCAGTGCAAAAAAATTGTCACACGCGGCGCGAATGTCAATAAAATTTGATGTTTACGCGCCGGGCGATATCTCGTGGCAAATAAAACCGCGCACCACTTTAAACTGTTTTCGTTCGTTCGAAAAATGATTTTTTTTTATTTCTTTTTAGTTTTTGTAGGCATACTTTTTCGGCCTCAATTGGATGGAAGGCGTTATTTAGAGGTTCCATTGAATTAGTGAATTTTTTAGGTTGGTAACTTTTTGTGTTAGTTTGACAGCAAATTTTTTTTTGTGGAGATTATTAATTCAAAATTCAAGCTTGATTAATCTTAAAAGTGATTTATTCCAACACCTTTCAATGTTAAGATTTTTGACAAAAAGGAATAGATAAATATTAATCAATACAGCAAGGATGTATTGATGCAGCATGACATCAATTCTGTCAGAAGACCAAAATACCTGCATACTTATTCATATACCATTCATCTGTCTTATTATTATCACTACAAATTATAAAACAAAGTCCGGCCGCGTCTGTCTGTCTATCTGTTCATGTGGTTTTCACCAATAGGCAGGGTGGTTCTTATGAACCACTCTGCCTAGGTTCAGGTGTGTAATTTGTACCCGTGTGAAGCTGGGGAGAGTCCCTAGTTACTGATATATATTATGAAGCCCTTTTCATTTTCATCTCTCAACTAACTTATTATAAAGACAATCCAAGACATCTTACAAAAAGAGATACCAACCTAACAAGAGAACGATCAATATTAGGCGGGTGACAAACGATAAACCCAATCAGCTCGCAAAACATAAAGAGGCGTACACACGAGACAGAATTCACGAGCACATTAACAATACACCGAATAGCCATTCGTGTGGCGCAAGTCATGAAAAAAATAAATGGAAAATTAAATATGATAAAAAAGTTATTGCAAAAAAAAAAAACAAAACAAAAAACACTTTTGAAGCGGTCTGATGCAGTTGGTGGTACAACAGTTCAATCCAAGATTTGATGCCAGAAACTTTACTGCATGCTTGAAACCTGGTGCAGTAAAAATAAAGTTCGCAAAAATCTGTGGAATTTTTTTTGTTAACCTTTGAGATTTGTAATAATGATACAACACAAGGATCTCTTAACAATTAGCGTTTACGAAATAACTACCGAATATTGAAAATTCATTCACAATCTTAATTTTTCACAATTACATCATGGAATTGGTCATTCGATCACAAGACGCCTTTCCAACTTAGATCCGTCGTTACAAAAATGAATGCTTAGTTTAACTGCAGAACAGTTTAGACAGATAGACCGAATTATGTTTTTTTTTATCATTGTTTGGCTCGTGTTTGACCTCTATCTCACCTGATGGTAAGCGATGATGTGGTCGAAGATCGAGCACGCTTGCCTAGAAGTAACCTATTCACTCTTTACTTAAAAACTCCCAGGTTGTAGCTATCAGGAAACACAGACTCAATTCAATTCACAAGTCATCGAGAAAACAAGAACACACTATTACTCTTTCTAAGAGTACTTACGCAAATCCAGTCATCTCTCTGCCTTAACCAGATTCTTCTCCATCAAGTAAGCAAACCAACAAAAAGGGTCAGAAACCAGACACATTACCACACCAGCCCAGCTTTAATACAAACTGTCAACCCTCCACCGCTCGTGATACGCGCCCCGGTCTCATTGTACCCCGTCCGATAACCCTGTCAGCGGCGTGACGGAGTGGCGTAGTTATCGCGCGCGTATTGTCCACGCCCATTGTGCTACGCCGGCGTCTTCATACGCGCCGTGCAGCTTTAGTTTTAACGTCTATTTTGATATGTAGCGGTAGTGTGGGGCTGTTAGCTGGTTTTGATGGTAGAGAATCGGTGGGTAGTTAGTTCTTTTGTTTTTGAGCGGGTAGACCGTACGACAAGCTCTTTGGATTGACGCATAGTCTAAGTTTTTGATCTACATTGGGAGAATATAGGTTAGTTTGCTTAGAGAAGAAGCAAAATAATCTTCGTCTGACAGTTTAAAATAAGAAAAGTGGCCAGTTTGAGAACGAAGTAAAGCAAGATCTCTTGCTACAATACACCAAAATAATCGGACTTCCAATTGAAAATTACTCCTCATATGTACAAGAATATGACAGAAAGAATAAGCGAAGGACTAGAATGAGAGAGAGAGAATAAGCGAAGGATAAGAATGAGAGACAGAGAATAAGCGAAGGATAAGAATAAGAGGGGCAAAAAACTTTAAGTTGTTTTAAGATAATGCAATACCCTGTATCTAACCTTTTCTCGCTTAACCAATACAAAGAACAGAGTTCAAGAATCTCTACAATACAGAGAATTATTGCAACCCAATGCATAGTCAAATAGAGAGAGGACATAACAGTGACGTCACAGCTTCCATCACAATACGCAAGTCAAGTCATCAGCACACACGGGCAGCCTAGTAAACCTTGCCTTTTCCTAGAAAACAGCCTGCGTTCCCATTGGTCGGGCGTACAAACCGTCTTGAGTTTGATTGGTCCTTATCTTACTGGGCGTACTGCTGCAGTCACAGGTTAACTCGAGAATAGGTACTTGGTAACTGTGTGTACTAGGAATTGACTTATACAGGGTGTCCCAAAAATGGGTGATCAAATTTTACACAATATCTCTGCCCATAAAAATGAGTTTACTTTCTTAAAGAAAGTCAGCAATTCCAAAAAGATTGGACCTACATAATAACTTTGATCAGCTGATGATAAACTTCGTAGAGAAGGAGCTCGTGGCTAAATTAATACCAGCCACACGGAGGATCCCGTGGTTGGTCCATTGATAGGTAACCATCTTTACAAACCGAGACTCCTCCGTGCCGTTAGGCCATTGGTCCCGGCTGTCAATCATGGATCTTTGACAGTCGTTACGGGTCGTCAGAAGCCTGAAAGTCTGACAACCATATCTTAACAAGGGGTATCGTATTACCCAGTAACTGGGTTGTGGAGGTCAGATAGGCAGTTGCTCCAAATAAAATACTGGTATTCAGCTGCATCCGGTTAGACTGGAAGCCCAAGATAGTTGAAAAAGGCGCGGGCAGATTTTTGGTGATAAACTTTCTATGGAAAGACCGATTCTTTTTTTGCGAGTTTCCTATGACTTTTTAAAAAAAGTTGTTCATTTCCAATGATTAAGTAGTATTTAAAATATGAGCAGGTATTTTCGTTACACCCTGTACTAGTGACCCACCTGACGTTTGGGTGCAAATTATATACACAAACCTTTCTGGTTTTGTAAGCCGCATCAAAATCTGTTGCAGGGTTTAGGAGGAGTAAGCGGATATACAGAAAAATATTTTGTTTTAAACAACATAATTTATGTAGAGAAGAGATACTCGTATATATACCTAACATTAAATATTGGGCATTTTTAACTAAGAAAAAATTGCATAGTTTGCAGATTAGCAGGTTTCTCATTTGATAAATGATATTTATTTGCAAATTGATTATAAATAACACTTTTACACGTAAAAAAGAAAGAAAAAGTGTTTATTTTCCACAAAATGACGACAATATTTTTTTGTCAGTTAAGCTAGATGAGGCCGGACAACTGAATTCAATGGATGAGAGGTATCTTGAATTTACACTCCGCTAATCTGTATTTAAACTGAGGATGCTACTAGCGTTCTGGGCACCTTTCCCATTGACAGCGATGTGGACGAATTTTGTGATGACCAATGAATTATACTCCTCCCTTTTTAGGATTCCGTACCCAAAGGGTAAAACGGGACCCTATTACTAAGACTCCGCTGTCCGTCCATCTGTCTGTCTGTCACCAAGCTGTATCTCATGAACCGCGATAGTTAGACAGTTGAAATTTTAACATATGATGTATTTCTGTTGCCGCTATAACAAAAAATACTAAAAATATAATAAAATAAATATTTAAGGGGCTCCCACACAACAAACGTTATTTTTTGCCGTTTTTTTACATGATGGTACGGAACCCTTCGTGCGTGAGACCAACTCGCACTTGGTCGGTTTTTTATACCGCTTGTACATATTTTCTTTTATTTCTTTTAGCCTTTTTATCCTATTACGTTACTTATTAGTTTAGTTATATAAGTATATATATATATTGTCTGAAATACATTTTTATGACATGAGTAATTAATTAATTTGTAAAACTAAGGATATGGTTTGCAAATTTTACAAATAAGGCCATAACAGTCTTCACATTTGTTTAAGCCCTAGTACCTCTATTTAATCTATGGTACTAGGACTTAAGTAACTGTTAGGACTTGCAGATGAGAATTATGGTGAATTAATCAGGCAGATATTGGTAATTAAGAATGGTAGATAATGTTCTTAATGAAGAGATAGAGTTTTTGTGGCAGTACCCGTTACAAGTTACAGTAAATCATAGTTAATTATTGTGATTGAGTTATTTACTGTTGCCTGCGCCATAGAGTTGATAATTAAGTTTAATTGTGTCTTCCTTTGCATGCGAACTCTGACCTCCTTTTGATGGTTTAAAACGGCCACCAAGACTGGACAGACAGGAAGGTTGTCACGTAACGGAGCCGGAGTATTGGTGTAACACGTAGAGGAGGACGTACAGTAGGAGGACCGTAGATGAGAGTTAGATGAAGATAAACACGACGAGTTCAGACGTATATTTTATTATATACAGTAGGCTTGATTATATGCAGCACGTATTAGTCGTACGTACACCATACCATACACTGTGACTAGGTAAAGGTATAAATTTTATTATTGCTAGGAACTGCCTGGTTATAAAAGCTGCACTTCACTGTTCTAGTAACTCTTACAAACTGGTTACAGTCATTTGTTGAATAGAAGGCAAATGACAATGATGGATAGGAGCTTAGTCTAGCTCGGCAACAGAATTAGAACTGATTTTTAATATAAAAACAGGGCCTGTAGACAAAGTAACATCGCTTCGTAGCGAAACGATATCTAAAGTCTCTGAGATATCTATAAACATTTCCTAGCGTTAGCGTTCCTTCGTTATTTTTTTTGGCGATCACGATCGAGGCGAAGGCGAACTCTGAAAGCGCTGCTTGTCTACGCATTTGTATGGGATAAACACGATAGCAATTCGTTTCTTTACGGTTTCGTTACGAATTATAACATTGTCTACCAACTTGCGATAACGATGTCGACTGACCACGTGACTTAGCGCGGTTTATGTCAATCTCATACATTTTAGTCTTTTCTAACTTCGTTATCGTTTTTAAATTGTTACTTTGTGTAAGCCCCCAGACTATTGACAGAGAAAACAAGTAATAATTGAATTTTAAATTAAAAAAGGTAGGAAATAACGTAATTTTGGAATAGAGGTTATAAAATAAACAATGCATTAAACACTGCCTTGTTACAATTAGTTAGTAACCTTCCTTCATCATTTCGACCGAAAGTCGTTCACTGCTGGACTAAGGCCTCCCCCAAGTGTCGCCACAATGATCGGTCCTGTGCGTCTCCCGTCCATCGAATTCCCATGACACTCACCAGGTCATCGGTCCACCTTGTGCCTTCCCAACTATCGACTATCTGTTTTGCGAGCAATGTGCCCATTACCAGTTCAGTTTGGAGATTTTTTGGGCTAGGTAAGTCAGTAACCTAACTAGGTTACTGACGTAGTCCAAAGAATCTCCTGTGAAACGCCGAGCATAGTCCTTTCTATTGCCCTTTGGGTAACTGGGCCTTCTGATGAGGCTCATTGAGAGCGATCACAGTTCAGTGCCTAGCTTGTACCACATTTCAGTGGCATTTTTTTTTTCAAAGAAATGAGACTTGTCGTTCAGACGTGATATTCAATTAAAAAAAACCTTTTTTACAAAAAAAAAACAACCGACTTCCAAAAAAAAAAATAACCTAAAAATTAAAAAATAACTTTAATTTCGGAAGTCGGTGTTTGTATTTTATTTCTTCAATATTTGACACCGACTTCCGAAATTAAAGTTATTTTTAAATTTTTAGTGTATTTTTTTTTGGAAGTCGGTTGTTTTTTTTTTTGTAAAAAAGTTTTTTATTTTTCGCTTTTTAGTTGTTATAGCCCAGAACTAAAACCCCAATAACATGGAACGTGGAATTTAAAAATTTGGAGAACACAAAAACATCATCAAGATATGCGTATTTTTCGTTTTTGTTCAGTTTCTCAAAAAGCGCTAAAGCGATTTCGATAAAATTTATATGGGACCACCTCGGGAGTATATTCTTTCGGATAAAAAAGAATTTTGAAAATCGGTCCACAACTGACGGAGAAATGCGCGGACATACATAAAAAAAAAACATACATACAGTCGAACATAGAACCTCCTCCTTTTTCGAAAGTCGGTTAAAAACCATTAAAAGTCGTATAACTGCGCTTTAATACAAGTAAAGAAGACTACTCTAGATACATTATACATTCATTAGATTCTCAATACTTTTTCCACTTTATGGGAACTTTGATTGAGATACCATTACGGTGTCAATTTTACACGTGTCAATTAGAATTTACCCACCTTTTTTAATTACGCATTCAATGAGAAGTGATACTTTCACAGTTTTTTGAAGAATAATCTTGATGGTATCTGTGATGTCTGTCTCATTAGCAAAGAGGTTTTTTGTGAGGTAACTGAGCATGAAGTTCTGGATTTAAATACTGGGTTGGGCAACATTTTTAGTATGTGTCAGGTATTGAATTGTCTAGATACGGTGTAACAGGCGTTGTACAGAGAGGTTCCGAGGAAACATTTAACGAGGTTACTGGACCCTTTACTTGTGCTGATGGTGTCACCTGGGTGGTTTTAGTGAGGTAAAAAGCCCACATTATCTTTTCCCCATAAGTCCAGGAGCCTCTTGAAGGTTTCCCCCGATAACAACAAAAAAAGAAAGATAAGTAAATAAACGTGGGCGTCATAAGGAACTGCTAAGCGTGAAGTGTTATTGGGTTTTTCCCATTTTTCAGTAGTAGCCCGGAGTCAGGATTTGTACCTGGTTGTTGGAAATAAGTTGCCTTTACATAACTGGCCGCCATACACCTGCACTATGTCGGACCTGATGCAAGCTACTGACGCTGCCATTAATATGACCAGCTTCTGGGCATAAAGTATTAAAATTGTTAGGAAACTATCGCTTCGAAAGAAGAAGAGGAACTCTGTTTGTCTGTCTGTCTGTTTCTTATATTTTTCCAAGTCACTAATATGAGCTTAATGAAATTTAATACATATAACCTAGAATCTGGAGTGGGATGTAGGACCATTTTTACTAACCAACAATTTTATTATTCTATCCCTTTTTTTTTTTTTTTGGTCGGTGGGCAATCATCCAATGACATCTCCCGATCTGGCCGGAGCGGGAGTGCGTGCCAGACTCTTACTGACTAAAACCCACCCGTATTTCTTCTCTGCCTGAGAGCCCAGGGGCGCGGTAACTCTGTTACGAATTAATCCGACAGTACTTTTATTTTGGAGAATCTCCTTTTCTGTACCTTTTTATCATCTATAGGCACACGTTTGACCACTATCTCACCTGATGGTAAGCGATGATGTGGTCGAAGATAGAGCACGCTTGCCTAGAAGTAACCTATTCACTCTTGACTTAAAGACTCCCAGGTTGTAGCTATCAGGGAACACAGACTCAGACAGGAAATGCCACTCCTTAGCTGTACGCACAGTTAATGAGTTCGCAAAAGTTAAGTGCGTGGGGGTGGGATGTGAACCATGTACCGGTGGTGTATCGCCGTACTTCTAGTGGTCCGATGATGAAACGGTCTATGTGGAATTAAACTATGCAATTCCGTCGCACACTTTCCAAAATGCAACCGATAGAAAACCAACAGGCTAGCAACTCGGCGTCGATGCTCGAGACTCTGGAGCCTCGACTCGACGAGTCTATCATTGCCGATGATCCTCTCGGCTCGTTTCTCTCTCTCCTCTGAATACGTTATGCAAAATTTTATGATGATCGTTTCAGAGCTATAGGCGTGAAAAGTTATCAGTGTAATATTAGTTAGGATTGGGACTACGCAGGTAAAGCTGCAGGTTTAAGTTAGTCATTCTATAATCTCCCCAAGAATATACCCAAACAAGCTCGCACTAGAATACTGTCAGTATAATTACAATATTCCATGTACTATTATGTAAATAAATACCTAATAAACATATTTTGTTGATAAACTAGTAAGTTATGCGGTACTTTGGTGTTGGGACTAGTGTCAGAGGCCATAGGCGAGGACCTGGTTGGGATACCTTGTTTAATATGGTCTTAGAACATATTGTTTCTTACAACATACAATATTATGTGTGCTTAAGCTCTTTAAAGCTCCAAAGTTGCCAGCCTGTCGGTTTTCTTTTGCTACCATTTCGGGGAGTCTGCGTTGGAATAGCATAGTCTAATTCCGCTAAGCCCGTTCCATCATCAGACCAATAGAAGTACAGCGATGCACCACCGGTACGTGGTGGACATCTCACCCACGCGCACAAAATGTTTTGGGAACACATTCATTGTGCGTCCAGCTAAGGAGTGGAATTCCCTGCCGGAGTCTGTGTTTCCTGTTAGCCACAATCTCCAACATCTTCGACCACATCATCTCTTACCATCAGGTGAGATAGAGGTTAAGCGCGACCCTATTATAGAGTATAAAATAAAATTTTGCTACACCGTATCTGACAAATGCTTGCACTGTCTGGACCGGTCTACTCAAACATATGTGGTCCTTTCCTCAAAAGACCATATCACTAACATGACACTAACCTACGTGGTTTTCATATAATTTGAGCATTATATGCTTTTTTTTTAGGGGGGTTGGGAAATCATCCAATGACATCTCCCGCTCTGGGTGGAGCAGGAGGGCGTGTCAGACTCTTACTGACTAAAACCCACCCCCTTTTCCTTCCCTGCCTGAGTGCCCAGAGGAGCGGTAACTCTGTTAAGAATTTATCCGCTACCCCTAGGCATGCAGGCACCGGCCACGTTGGGCCCCGTCAGTGGTGGCTGACAACATCTCTTTGAGGCGCGCGTGGGACTCTACACGCCGTCGACTCACGATGCTGATCGGACGAGCTACCCACTGCTCGTTGTCCGCAGGCCCGGGTCTACGGTGGTCGGAGATCGTCTCTAGACGTCCTACGTCCAGTGCTTTTCCTGCGGTGGTAGCGGCCGGGGCCGTGAGGGCCACTCCGTTGAGCTTCCCTCACCCGTCCCGCTTCCGCCTTCGTGAGCATTACTGCTTCGCAGAAGGAGGAGACGGCATCCCATTCCCTCTCGCCCCGTACCATGGCCTGAACCAGGGCGGTGCTGTATGGACTTTGACCTCCGAGTTTGTTTCGGCGTTTCTTCTCAAGGTAGTTAACTTTATAGGAAACACTGGTCTCATCTAGTTTAAATTTAAGAAAAAATTTACGTGTAAAAGTGTATTTTGATCTGTTTCTGTTTCTAAAACAAATGTTTCTTTCTGCTAACCATTAGTGGCTCTATTTGTTTCTGAACATCGAGCTTTACAATTTTAGGCGATCATTAGTTGTGGGCCGGCTCTAACAGCTGATAGTAAAATAAAAAGTTACTGGCTCATCAAACAGAACCTCACTTTATTTCAATCCATCCACATATTTCTGCGTCATTTCGGTGCCCAGCCATAACAGTAATTACAATCACTTATAACCCGGAAACCATCATTCCGATCCAACTAGCACATAACAGAATACCTAACAGCCGAACAAAACTTCAAAATAACGATCGTAATCAAATAAAAATAAAGTTAAAATTCGTGTGTAGTGTGTAAACCTAAAAACCACTTAATTCCGTAAAGGCGGATTCACACCGCGCGAGTCGGCGGCGCGAGGAAGCGATGAAAACGCGCGAGTGAGGGCGCTTTATCGTGACGACTCAATCGCGATGGTATCGCGCTGAGCGACGAGGCCACTTGCAAATGCATTCGCTTGCTAGGAGGCTACAGGCTGTTTAGCGTGCAATTGTTAAACGTTCAATGGTTACTGCGAGGAGTGAGAATTTGTGTAGAAATTGAGGGAGGTTGCTTAATTACTGGGCGAAACTTTGGTGATATTGGAGGGTTCAGGCTGTGTTCAACTGAAGCTATGTTAGAATATGTTCTTAATAGTGAGAAGACTGACATGGGAAGAACAAATCACAGATAACCCTGTTGTAGTTGGGCATAAAAAGCGGAGGTATCCTCTCAAAATGGAAGGTAAACAAGTACTTAAAAAAATAAGAAAAAATATTGTGGTTACCGATGATTTAGTCGATGATGTCGCTGTCTTATAGACCCCGAGGTTCCAAATTTTTATGTAAGGTAGACATCTGCATATTTCTTTCAGCTCATAGAAGGATTAGTAGTACTATTGCTGTCTAGAAAGACGTAATACTCTCTCTCCTATAATACCCAACTCAAATAAAACGTCCCCTTTATCCATTCTTCAAAGCAAAGTACCTTCCCAAGATTCCATGTCGAGTGCATCTTTGAATATTTGAAGCGACTTGACCACAACACGTGTCGTTGAATTTGGCAGCACACTACAATTTAACGTAATCCTCCGCGCATGCCAGCGCGCTGGTCGAGTGACAAGTTACTTGCGATCAGCGAGTCTAAACCCGGCCTTATGTTCCTCGAATTTTGTTGAGTATTTACTTGCATTTTGTTGAGTATTCTTCATCGATAGACATCGGCTTTGTCTCTATTTGTTTAGTATTGTTCGTAAAGCAATGACAGCTTAATAGTTTCTAGTGTTTTGTTGAAATGAAATATCTGTATTTTTTTATTGCAAGCGAGGTGAGATGGCTGTATTAAAATGATATTATATAGGTATATATATTACAGTCCTATTTGTTTGGAATTCAACTACATTTGATTAGGCTAGAGCCCAACCCCAAGATATTTGGGAAAAGGCTTTATGGAGGTGATGACGTCATGACAAAGGCTGCGCTCACGTTCATAGTCGAGGGTCACCATTGTGGAGGTATGCGGAACAGGGTGTAAAGTCCCACAACCTCCATTGAAAAGGGAGGATCCTCCGACCAGACGGGTGTTGTGTCTGATCCGGGCAACTGCCCGATAGTTGATTTCGGGCTGTTGTATATGTTCAAATCGCGCGGAGAGCTCTGCTTGCGCGATGTAGGAATTTTGCTGTTCTAGTTCGTATGTAGCGTCATAGATGTCGCTACAGCTTTTTAGGGTTCCGTACTCGAAATGGAGCTCCATTTCTGTGTCCGTCTGTCCACTTGTCCGTCTATCCATCTATCTGCCTGTCCGTCGTCTGTCACACAGGTTTTACAGCCAAACGGTTGGAGCTACAGTCTTCAAATTTTCACAGTATAAGCATCTTGTTGACCCAAAGCCATACAAATAGTAAAAAAGACATTTGGTACGGAACCCTAAATGTGAGAAGTCCGACACGCACTTGGCCGGGTATTTTATGATTGATAGGCTCGCGTTTAACCACTATCTCTCCTCATCATCAGCCTATGGCAGTAGCCACCCTGCGAAGATCATCGCTCCATCTACCCCGAGGGCGTCACCAGTTTGGAGGTGATGCGGAACAGGGTGTAAAGTCCCGCAAACC
The DNA here is from genome assembly GCA_951329385.1 of Polia nebulosa. Taxonomy (NCBI): domain Eukaryota; kingdom Metazoa; phylum Arthropoda; class Insecta; order Lepidoptera; family Noctuidae; genus Polia; species Polia nebulosa. The sequence continues at coordinate 29,844,809 of OX589602.1, read as the reverse complement.
TCCATTGAAAAGGCAGGATCCTCCGACCAGACGAATGTTGTGTCTTGTCCGAGCAACTGTCCGATGGTTGATTTCGGACTGTTGTATATGTTCAAATCGCGCGGAGAACTCTGCTTGCGCGATGTAGGATTTGTTAGTATTTAGTTCGATAGCGGCGTCATAGATGTCGCTACACTTTTCGTTTGCCGATTCGCGGTCTCCACTCAAGAACACGTCTACCCCAATGATCATCAGTTCTACGGCTAATGGTAAGCAATAATGTGGTCGACGTTGGAGCACGCTTCCCTAGAAGTAACCTATTCACTCTTGACTTAAAGACTCCCAGGTTGTAGCTAACAGGAAACAGACTCCAGCAGGGAATCCCTCTCTTTAGCTGTACGCACTAACGCACTAGGATATAAATTTATGTATGCTTTGAGGTGTCAACGGACATGAATATTCGCTCGATGTGATTCGACTTGTAACGTACAATTCGAATATTTGGCATATCAGTACAGCGAGCAGAGCAGCTCAAACGAACAAATACAACGAACAAATGTTCGATGCGAATATTCATATCGAGCGAATGCTCATGTCAGTCGCCACCTTTGAAGTTACACATCTCACACTTATGTCTTGTATTCTTAAGAAACTCATTTCATTATCAACTGGTTATCACCCACTTTGTAATTCCTCTCAGCCTTCCATTAATAAAGGTTTTAGAACCTAATACCATATTCATCATCATCATCATCAAGACTTGGAGGAGGCCTTTCTCCAGCAGTCCCAGTATCGCCATAACGACCGATTCTATACGTCTCGCATCCAGCCATCCATCGGCTACCCGCGACCTACACCAGCAGGTTTACTCCCTTACTCAGTTGACATCAATTTGATAGGCACTATGCAGTACATTGCTGCTTTGCTCGGTGGAACTTGATTATAATAGGCACAAAGTAGTACATTTTTATTTTCCTATACGTCAAAGCAGCAATGTACTGCATAGTGCCTATCAAATTGATTTCAACTGAGTTAGCGAATACACGTGCAGGTCATCGGTCCACCTTGTGGGACGCCTTCCAACGCTGCGTTTTCCGGTACGCGGTCGCCACTCCTGAATAAGGTACAGAAGGTTGACAAAATGGACAAAATTGATCTCTTATTCTGCCTTTAATTTCCGCGTGCAAATATAAACAAGTAAAATAAAGTAACATATTTTATTAACATATATTATGAAAACTATTTACTGATCATAATCTATCTGGATCCCATTGCATTTGAAAATGTATTATTGAATTATATAAATGTCAATAATAATCATGTCAATGAACGGGAGAGATTCGACCTATACACAATAATAATAATAATTAAAAATGACCGTGCAATTTACAAAACTTACAATTTATAATCTATGCCGAACCTGAATACCAAATTGGTACGTGCAAATAACTACACTTGGGAGATAAATTAGCGATTGGAATAGTTATAAGCAAAATCTACTAATACTTATGAAATTTCACTGTATTTATCAATTTATTGAAGTACCCTGATATACAGGGTGTAACGGAAAGGTGTGGTCATATTTTAAGAACTGCATCTGCCCATCTATATGAACAACTGTCTTCAAGAAAATCCGAGGATATCCTAATAATTTTTTTATTACATCCCATACAAATATTGATCAGCTATTGATAAGTTCTATGTATTGAAAGTCCAATTTTTTTTGGGAATTTTATATTTTTTCTTAGAGAAACTAGTTCATACCCATGGGCAGAACCGGCTCTTAAAATATGACCACACCTTTCCGTTACACCCTGTATAAACGTTCCTATCCTTAACAGTCAAATATAAAGACCCAATCATTACACGAGCCCCATAAAATAAAAAGACGTTTTCCACGATCAAACTAAAGAACGCAAGAGTCCGCTAGACTCTCTGAAACAATTACTTAGGACTGAAAGTGGGGTGGCCCCCCCACCGGGTGGGGTATACCCCCCACAGGATGGGGTGGTACCTGAAGCCATTTTCATAATGCACCGCTGGTTCACTTCTTAAACTTAACACTTTAAATAATTGCCCAGTGCGCTGAGACGGGTGTATTGTACCCAGGTGCTGTTTTGTTCAACATTAGTCCGGCAGGAAAGGGTTGGCCTTTTATTGTAACGACCTATTACAGTGATTGCAGTTTTTGGTATTTTTTTTTGTGATATTTAGGATTTCGTACCCAAAGGGTCTAAACGGAGCCCTATTGTTGTCACTCACGTGTCCGTCTGTCTGTTCGTCCGTCGTCTGTCACAAAATTTTGTTACGAAGAATTTTTTAACTTCCGACTGACATATGAACTTGAAATTTAGTGATAATGTTTACAAACATAATATATACCTATAATATAAACAAAGAAATTCTATAAAAACATATTATTATGGGTCATGTTGAGAGGAAATGCTCCCTTATTCCTCCCCTGAACACCTCCAACGAAGGCCTATCCCTTAGAGTGTGTGGAAGAGAGTTCCAAAGGCGTACAGAACGAACAGTAAAGGATCCACCGTAACGACTAGAAGAGTGGGAAGGAAGCCGAAGGAGAAGACAGGACGATGAGCGGCAAGATTTTCCTCTTGGAACAAGATACTCAAAGCTGATGAAATGATGTTTTCAATTGAGAAATTGCAGATCCTAATGAATAACAGACGAGATACTTACCCGACCATTTTAAAATTCACTTATGTTTAGGGTTCCGAGGGTCCGAATTCGGCAACCTTATAAAATCACTTGTGAGTCTGTCAGTCTGTCAGTCTGTCACAGCCAATTTGCTCTGAGTAGTAGACTCGGAGAAAATTGCCTGCAATAGACTCTGGCTGTGACCCAATTCAGTTGTTTGGTACACACATGATCTTTAGTAACCCAAAAACGGACGAGTAACAAAAATAAATGAATTTGAAATATGATCCCCTTTTGGAGTGTTTATCGAAAAATTAAGAAATAAAGTTTTCCAAACTGTATCTTGCGAGTAATCAATCAATCTGCCTAGCCTTTTCCCAACTATCTTGGGGTCGGCTTCCAGTCTAACCGGATGCGGCTGAATACCAGTATTTTACATGGAGCGACTGCCTATCTGACCTCCACAACCCAGTTACTGGGTAATACGATACCCCTTGGACTGGATGTCAGACTTTCGGGCTTCTGACGACCCGTAACGACTGTCAAAGATCCACGATTGACAGCCGGGACCAACGGCTTAACGTGCTTTCCGAGGCACGGAGGAGTCTTGATGTGTAAAGATGGTCACCCATCCAACGGACCATTATTACTTTATACACGAGCTCATCTTGCGAGTTATCAAATGAAATGATATTGTGAACGTCTCATGTATTTTTTTTTTCATTATTGTAAAATAAATAAATTTGATTCATCATCCAATCGGAAATCAATCTAGACTTCAGGTTGCCTGAGAAATTCCTAATTGCCCAACCCAGGAATCGTACACAGCACATCAACCTTAGCAACCAACAAGGCATTTCTATCTTTATTTAATTGGAAAATTAAATATAGAATTAATACTAGGTACATGTATAATAAAAAATAGTCTAAAAACCAAACAAAAACCCACACCCATGACGAAAGAGACTAAGTTAAAAATCTACATTTTTAATATGACTAAGTGAACTTCCTAGCGAGGTGTAATTTACCACTTTTCAGGCAAAGTCTAGACTGAAAACTGCAGCGCCTGAATTTTAAGACTAGGTCTGAAATATGGCGGAAGTGTGTGGGAAGGATAATGCTGTCATAATGTATGGGGTTAATGCGTCCATGGATTATTGTCATGTGCATTTATAGAGAAGGGTTTACGCTTAGGTACTGTTGGAACACTTTTTAGGTACAGTTTAAAGATTTTGAGGTGTTATTGAACATTTCTCTAAAAGAGATGGCTAAACGACTGCCCCCAACATGACTAGCACAAATAGGAACCTCACACTAACCAGTAATATTTAAATATTAATTCATGAATTACTTAGTTTTTAATAATTTCTTATAACTTTCGTGAACTAATAAACATAAAAAAGTTTCTTAATTGTATTATTTTATGCTTTGTTTTGGTTTGACATGACAAGGTCAAGGAATACTGACAGCTAGGGAAGAGACATATTGCATTACCAAAATGCCAAATCGAATAAGTTGAACTTCAATCGATATTTAACAACAGTTATCAAAACGATTTATTTTCTGAAACTACTTAATTGATTAATTGTATCTGGATAAGCATATTACTAACACTTCAGGCGCACAATCTTAATACATATTTTCTGTCCGTCGAGGTCCACAAAAACAATTTCTTTTTCTGTCAGTTCATTCGATTATTTTATCGATTTAACTCAGATTCCATCTCTACTCTATGAAAAAAAAACGTCGGACGTCGTTTGAACGCTTTTAAGAGGCCGAATAAAATCAAGGCATATCGGTCAAAAAATATACTATGTGTATATTTTATATGAAAGCGAACCCACAAACAACACTTTAGATGACATACTGTCATATTACTGCAGCTGTATTGTGGGTAACAGAACTCTAGGCTGTTGTTGTCATGTCATGACAGTGATCTGGTATCTCGGTTGGGCAAGACATCAGAACACATTATCATCTCCAGCTTCTTTTTTAGATAATGTCCTAATAAGACTTACCGAATAAATAAATATATAAATCGCATTATTGTTGTTTTATTTCAATATCTTATATGTACTCAGTGCGTTTATTATTTAATTTAGGCAGAATTGTTTACCTACCTACCTCAATACAGAAATCTACAAATATTTGGGTCAGTAAAGCTAGAACTACACTGTGCACACGTCGTGTGCCACACGCCGATCTGGGCGCGTCGATCTCCTTCATTTTATATGGAAACTAGACTTGTAGAGCTACACTTGATCCACGCCACGCAACGTCTACGTACAAATCAGGCGTGTTAAACGTGTGCGTCGGTCTAATGTAGTTCTAGCTTTAATCTAAGATCTTTTTCAAATACGTTCATCATTTCAGCCATAATATTATTTACATTGTCTGTGAATACTGTCTTTATTTCAACTCATTTGGATAAGTAGTTTAGGTTTTACAACAGAATACTTATATTATTTTGATTTTTGCTGGAGAGCTGGGGATTATATACCGAAAGTTCGTTGTATCAAGTTTTTTTTTGCTGCAATTACCCCTATGTAGATATTTACTTCAAGTACCTTAGTGCAAAATCGCCAGTCAAAAACACAATTATCAATAAAAATCGCCGCAGACACATTAAAACGCCTAGATAAAAGTTTATAGCAATGTCATTGTTTGAAGTTTTTGTACCTTTGTCGTAGGAGTTGCGCGATTTTGTTTTTAGGATTGTGCAAATATTAAAAGTTCCTGAACCTTTTTAAATTACAAAATACTAATTTCAGCTATTTAGCATTACATATTGCTAGGTACCATGTTTATACATGCGTTTTCATTGTGGGGGCAGTCGTCCATACTTCAATTTAGCCATGTCCTTTGTATAGCGGGTGTAAAAAGACAGTTTCCGAAGCTGAAAGCCACATATTCCACCCATTATTTGGATCATTTTTTTCCACTAGACCATACCTGGAAAACCACTGGTTCTGGAGATATTGAAGGTCAAAATCGCAATTTTTGTTTTTTACTTTTTTACGCAAATGAATTCTAAGTGTTATTACTAAACTTTTTCCAAACAAACATTACCTAAATTTTCGACTTTTTTTTCGAAATATCGTAATTACGAATTTGCAGTTACGAAAACGCAATGAATATCAAACGTATCCGACAATTACCTACGTGGCTTAGAGCGAAGGGGCGGGGTTTAACTCCCGGGCGCCTGTGTTCATAAAAAATACTTTTATTTTTCATACCTAAAAATAAAATTCATTTGCCAGCAATAATTTTTGCGCAAAACTACTTTGTTAGACGTACAGTATGCGTAATTAAAGGCTCTGTGATGTGTCTTTATACACCCTGTATATAAAATTCAAAGTCTTGACTGACTGACTGACTGATATATCAACGCACAGCCTTAACGGCTGGTCTTAGAGACATGAAATTTGGAGGGTGTGTTCTTTGTGAAGAGAAGGTATCTACTAAGAAAGAGTTTCTCAAAATTTAACCTTTAAGGGGGTGAAAAAGGGGTTGAAAGTTTATAACGGAGAAGTACTAACACCACGCGGGCGAAGCCGCAGAGAGAAGCTTGTATTATTACATAAATAAAATCGCTGTCTGCGTCTATCTGTTACTCCACTTACTTCTTCTAAACCGCGTAACGGATTTTGATGCAGTCTTGACTAATAGAATAAAATCTGGTCAAGTGTGTGTGACTTTACACGTTTAGGTTTCCGTACCAAATGAGGGAATTTCAAAGAACATATCTGTTTAATTTTTTTTTACTTGTTTTTTTTTAGATTTGTTAGTAAAATATACGTACCTAATAATAAACATTATCACCACAAGTTTATAGGTCAATGAAAAGTTAAAAAAATCTTCGGAATAAAATTTTGTGACAGACGACGGACAGACGGACACGTGAGTGACAGCATTAGAGCTCCGATTGGACCCTTCGTGTACGGAACCTTAAAACGATAAACGGGGAAGATTTGTGTATTTATTTTGCACCTGTACGGAGCCTGTGCGGGTTACTATTTATAATAATTATAGATATTTTTTGTATTAATATATTTTTTACTCCTATTAAGTTAAGCACATCAAAATTTTGTAGGACTTTGTTTTATTATGTGTAGTTATTATAACTTATCAAAGTTTAAGGACACAAGTGGCTATGATGACGATAATGACAACAAATACTTCTCACTGATCATTCATCAGCCATTAATAGTGCTATCATTATTACCCCTCATATGTCTGCAGTGCTGAATGACGAAGAATGCCTCGCACCGAATTACAGATGATTGCCTGAAGTACCCGTTAAGACACCGTTTTATTGCCGGGTTGCTATATTTTACTGTTCGTTACTCAAACGATCCGTAAGTTATAGAAACTGAAACAGTAACGACTCGTTATCTTGTTAAAGATTTTTGTATAACAATGACGTTTTACTTCGATTGAATAAAAGTTTCCCCAGTTTGGAAAAGTCTAAACGTCATAATCTAACACGTTTTCAAAGAAAACGAACCACCAAATTAAATAGAAATCTTTTTTTAAACATCACATTATGAAAATTGGCCATTTTCATCTAATATTTTCGCTGTATCCTCGCAAATATCTCGACAATATATCCTTCGTTTCGGATCGCGTTGGCCGGAGTAAATCCGCTGTGACGTCACGAACCGTCCAATTTCACTAATGGCGCTTAAACTTTACTTATTCCGCGAGTTATGAAGCGGGCGTTCGTTTTTTAAAAAGATTGAAATTCTAAGTTGTGCCGTATTCTCAGGGATGATTTTGTGGAAATGTTGCGTTTTATTTTTAATGTGTGTCGATACGTAAATGTTGCTTAGATCATAAGCTAGACTTTTTTGTAATTTTAATTCGTATCCTAAACTGTTGGATGGATTTTAACAAATGAGGTATTATTGTAGATTGGTCTTGACCGCCGAAGTGAAATAGGCTTTGAAAAAAAAAACAAAAATGCGGCCGCCATTAGGTAAGTGGTCGTTTTTTGTCGTTTTGATTTTTATTTAACCTGTTTTCCCATTGATGGGTAAATACCTTTACTTTTCTCTTGCAAAACTGTAGACTATATTGCAGATTGTTATACTATGTACAGACTTACCCAACACTCGAAGGATGTAAATATTGGAACTTACCTGAAAATAAAAATAATTAAATGTTATAATTATTACAATAATAAAAAACTTATACTAGAGCTAACATAAGTAACTAATAGAGACATCGAAGCTTCATCAACTATGTTGGGATGGGCTTCCAGTCCACGACTACCCAGTTACTGAGAATATAATAAGCCTTTGCTAAGACTCGTTGTCACACAAAACAGTTACTGGGTATACAATACTCCTTGCTAAGTCTTGTTGTTATACAACTCAGTTACTGGATAATACACTACCCCTTATTAAAACTCGCTGTCAGACAACCCAGTTACAGGGTAATACACTACTCCTTGCTAAGACTGATCATCGCATTTTCAGGCTTCCCTGTAACGGCTGTCAGAATAATTAAAAAAAAAATGATAGCCGGGACCAACCATATTATGCCAAAGAAAAAATTATATCTACCAATCTGACCTAGACACACAGAATTTTCCGGGAAACTTTTAAAATCGACAAATAACAGCACTTAACCCTGAATCGGCGGTCTGCCGTACCCCTTCGCTCGTTACCGCGTCACTGCAACACATTCATAATTCAACCTGCACGTAATTGAATCGCTCCGGTCCTTTCGACCTTAACAGTCGTCATAAACTTGATGTATGCAGGGTTAACTTTTATTAGTCATGCACTCGCTGATTGGCAATTTAAAGAAACTAGTGTTAGTGCATCTTTTGAGGTTTGAAAATAAAAGTTGTTTGTAGATAAGAATGGAGAAATTGCAAAAACTTGAGCATTAACGCCGCGTTGTTAGCCTGTCGGTTTTCTATCGGTTACATTTCGGTGAGTGTACGACGGAATCAAGCCCATTTCATCATCGGAGCAATAGACGTACAGCAATGCGCCACCGGTACATGGTGGACATCCCATCCACACGCACAAAACGTTTTGGGAACATATACATTGTGCGTACAGCACGTTAAGCCGTTGGTCCCGGCTGTCAATCGCGGATCTTTGACAGTCGTTATGGGTCGTCAGAAGCCCGAAAGTCTGACATCCAGTCTTACCAAGGGGTATCGTATTACTGGGTTGTGGAGGTCAGATAGGCAGTCGCTCCATGTAAAATACTGGTATTCAGCTGCATCCGGTTACACTGGAAGCCAACCCCAAGATAGTTGGGAAAAGGCTAGGCAGATGATGATATATTGTGCGTACAGCTAAGGAGTGGAATTCCCTGCTGGAGTCTGTTTAGTTCTGATAACTACAACCTGGAGATCTTTAAGACAAGAGTGAATAGGTTACTTCAAGGCAAGCGTGCTCCGTAGTTGACCTCATCATCGTTTACCATCAGGTGAGATAGTGGTCAAAGGCGAGACGATTGACGTTAAAAAAAAAAATTGGCACTCCGCGGGAGCACCGACAGAAGTGAAAACTTGAACAGGTTCGGGTCGACGGTGTCGGTTTTCACTTCATATGAAAACAATCCACTACGAGTGCTACGACGGTCGGTGACGGAAAAATGCCAAACAGACTTAAAAAAGTTTTCACTTCAAAAAAATTAGACTAAATTTTTTAAAGTTGTGTCGATTTTTTGATGCAACTTCCTAACAATGAAGTTAAGTTTAGGGAAATACCCAATGACATCATTTGGAAAAATGTTTTACATGAAAACCTCGTTAACTATGTCTATAATATCTTTCGTAAAGTACCAATACAAAACCAACTCACCCGGAAATCATAACAACAATTTAGCTATAACCCTAAACTAAAACTAATTTCCCTACACACAATTAGCAACAATAGTCGATATTAAATGGACCAAAGGAAATCCAATGGTATTATCGGAAAATCTCAAGGGTGGGTATACCAGGCTCCCAGAAGTCCGAAGCGGTCAGCGTGCCTAATCGCGCGAGAGGCATTATCTCGCGGCCAGCTTGGAGTTAATCGCCCGACGGCCTCTGATTAGCTAAGCTCCCAGCCTATCTGCCCCCCTGGTGTTCGGAATTATGCAGGCACGAGTTGCTGCCTGACCCGGCCGGGGAGATAGCGAGATAAAATCCCTACGTTGAAGTTTGATGGTGTTTCCACGGGGTTTCAATGATTTATTATGATTTTTTTATCTTTGAAGGTTGTAATGGGATGTTGTTTAGGGGAAATTAGATATTTAAATTAATGTTAATATACAAATTCGTTTTTTTTTATTTAGTCTACTTGCTTTCTGCTGTGATACAATGTTGTTTTAGCTAAATTAAATGCGAAACTTACATTATTTTGACAAGCCCGTTTTAATCAGGCGCAATATTTTGTTAAAAATATGAGCGCTCATTAAGCTGGTTAATAAATAATGTGGCTAAAACATGAATGTCACACAATGCCAGGTGGGATGATGTCCGCAAATAAGCTAGGGTTGCGCCGAGCGGAAAATGTAGAAAAAACTTGATAAATATCGTTTGTAAAACTGCTATTCCACGAACTCTTGTTCAGATTTTGTTTAGAAGAACTGGGATTAAAAACGTTTGTATGTTTAAAAAAAAACAATGCTATACATTGAATAACTACCTAATTTCAGGACGTTTCGCTTCAACGACTTAACATGACTTTGTGGTGCTTGTTTCGTTAGTTATTCTTTTGTGAGATGTTATAAATGTCGCACGGACCGATCTTCAACGATAAGCAATGCTTGCCGAGGTCAGTCCGTGGATGGGTGACCATCTTAACATTCTCAAAGCACGTTCCCGGTTGTCTATTTTAGATCTTTGACAGGCGTTACGGCTGGTCAGAAGTCGTACAATCTGCTACCAGTCTTACCAGGGAGTCTTGTGTTACCCAGTTACTGGGTTGTCGAGGTCAGACAGGCAGTCGCTGCACGTAAAATACTGGTACTCAGGTAAATCCAGTTAGACTGGAAGCCAACTCCAACTTAGTTGGGAAAAGGTGAGGCAGATTGAATAAATGATAGGAGACATCGAGGCAGATCAAGACGAAGATAGTGGGTTGAGCTGGAATTCTACCAAAAAAACTAGCCTACACTAGCAGAAAACCGAATTCTGTGGAAAAGGGAGAAGAAGGCCTGGGACAATATAGGCTGGTTAGTATAGTAGCTGCCCAAGAAGCCACAAACTGGTTAATTTCAACAGATATGTAACATCAGGAGAGCTTTCTACGTAGGTGAACATTATTGTAGAAGTCTGAGGGTCTAGTATGAGTTATTTAACAAACTCGAACGCGTTTGCGTAAGTATTCGCTTAAGTCAAATCGTATAGAAAAAAGGAGGTTACCCGTTATGGTCACCAGGCGGCGCTTATACAGTTTTAGTTCAATTTGGAGCTCATCTGATGATGGAAACGGTAGATGACCATAGGAACTTCTGAACTAAACAAGATAAACCCATCTAGTCTGGGCTCGATTGATTCGTCCTGAGGAGCATTTTACGCCTAGACGATATTTAGGGTCTGATGATGAAGCTGGAAGGTGGCCACGGTATCTTTGTGATTAAACAACATAACCCCACCGAGTTTGGGCTCGATTGATTCTTCTTGAGGAGCACTTTACACCTAGATGATATCTAGGGTCTGATGATGAAGCTGGAAGGTAGCCACAGCAACTCTATGATAAAACGACATAATCTCATCGAGTTTGGGCTCAATTGATTCGTCTTGAGGAGCACTTTACATCACATCATAATATCCGTAGAATATTTTAAAACATCACGCCTAATCTAAAATACTTACTCACTAAAACGTAATAAAGAAGAAGTATAGTAAGTGCCTAACCTGTAACGTGTAGTGCCTCAAGCTTTTTAGAATATAGGTAAGTACCTACACGCCAAATACTAGAATTTATTTTCAACTTTTTAGTTCATTTTCCTAGATTAAAGCTTGTTATTATTATATTTTTTTACATTTAATTTCGATCAATTATAGCAGTAGTAAATAATAAAATAAATGAAGCCACCCCTAGGCCACCTGCAGATAAGTCACAGTCGCGTCCAATGCAAATGCCGGCATTATCAGCGACACACACCGGGCGCGAGCGCGGTGTGTATGCAAAGCATTGTTTATTAAAATTAAATAAATATGGCGGAGGCGACAGCGGGTTGATTGCGAGGAAATGCTCTTTTTTGGAGGAATTGCAGGTTAAAGGAAATATGGGTTCAATTAATAGGACCTACATAGCACATAGCGTAGGCATTTAACCGACTTCAAAAAGAAGGAGGTTATCAATTCGGATGTTTATATATACAGGGCTGTAACGGAAAGGTGTGGTCATATTTTAGGAATCGATTCTGCCCATGGATATGAACAACTTTCTCTAAGAAAAAACTGAAAATTCCCAATAAAAAAATTGGACTTTCCATACAAAGTTATCATCAGCTGATCAATATTTGTATGGGAGGTAAAAAAAAACATTTGAGAATTTCGTCAGGTTTTCTTGAAGAAAGTGGTTCATATCGATAGGCAGATGCAGTTCTTAAAATATGACCACACCTTACCGTTACAGGAAAGGTGTGGTCATTTTTTTTACCTCCCATACAAATATTGATCAGCTGATGATGATGACGAATTTTTAGTTTTTTCTTAGAGAAAGTTGTTCATATCTATGGGCAGAACCGGTTCCCAAAATATGACCACACCTTTCCGTTACACCCTGTATAACGGATTTGCAAAATTCTTTTTTGTTTGAAAGGTGTTTGTTTCTAAATGGTCCCATTTAAATTTCATGTAGATCTGATGATGGGTTTCGGAGATAGACAACGGAACTCTTCAAAAATTTGCAACAAATCACCCGCGATTGCTGCGATCGTATGCCTATGAACACAATTTAATGGGGAACCACAACTATCAAGTGAAAAAAAAAAAGTTTTTTACAAATAGAACGGACTTCCAAAAAAAGTGCAAAATAACTTTAATTTCGGAAGTCGGTGTCAAAAAACGAAGAAACAAAACCAGAAACAACGACTTCCGAAATTAAAATTATTTGCACTTTTTTTGGAAGTTGGTTCTATTTTTTTCTCAACGCAGAATCAAAAGATTTGAATAAGATATTGTTCGGAGTCATGATTAAAAAAAAATATTGTGATTAATTTACAGTTGATTTTCTTTCGGTTTTATAGAATACCATTATTAATGCTGAGATACTTTACACTTTCATTCAAATCGTATAGTTAAACTTATCACTATCCAAATTCTAACAAAATATAAACTGAAACTAACATTCACAGAGCCATTCGTCGCGTGATTCCACTAGCTACACTCTACAGCGTTCAGGATTAGTCGCTAGGCCGCTAATCCCCACAGCTCTTTGTTTAATTAAATCGATACTATCGAAAATTGCCAACTTCCAGCAATCATTTAGCTTCTATTCTCATTGGATTACATCCTCTTTCCACACTTGCTATTCTGCTTTGCAAGAAAAAAGCCAAGTAAGGAAACACTTTCAGAGTTCGCGCGCGCTTGGGACCCAACTTCGTTCACAATCTAGATATATGGGCGAGTTAAGATGTGCATCTAAATAGCCTCTGCCGCCCTGGTACCTAACTTTAGATTACTTGCACCAAGTTTTACCGACTTTTCCCCTGGAAATGGTAAGTTTTCTCCGGCTTGGGGAAAAATTTCCCGCGTGTAACCCATTCAGTTTGACTCAAATTTACTGCTCAACTTGGGTCCGTGTGTTGGTTAATCATACGTTTTGCACAGAACAAACTAGGAAGCGAGGCAAAAATAAAAATTTGTTAGTACAAAGAATATGATCGCGTTTAGAGGGTTATTTTCGTGGGTTGGAGCTGCAATTTACATGGTGTTGCAAAACGGTTAGTTCGTAAAAAACTAAAGGGTAATTCCCATAAAAGTCGACACCATGAACGACCCCATGCGGCCAGGGCAGCATAACTTGAAGGGTTCCAAGGGTTGATGGTTCATTATCAATTCATAAGTGAAAACACTTTGGCCGTGCGTCTATTACGGCGTCCCCGTAGGGCGGCGGGAGCGAGCCGATGCATTTTTAAAACGGGTCACTTTTCGATTGTTACCTCGACAAATTATGGGAAACATGTGTTTGAAAATTTCTGTAGTTTTAGAATTGTTTTGTTGCTCTCTCGATGTAATTGGTTATGTATTTTCAATAAGGTTGAGGATTCCTGTGTTGACTGATATAAAAACTGTTATTTCTGATCGTAGTTTTTTTATAGATTCTTATCGTGAGTAAACTATACAAGAGAGAAATTGATAACTAGTACTTTCGAACTGTCTAACTTTATCTTTGGTGCATTTTTAATTGTATATCTTATGAAGGTAAAGAAATTCACTAAATGCAATTATCAATTTTTTTATCAGACTTCACCAATCTATGCAGTTACTCGTTTACTAAACCAATCTATCTTTTATCAATGAACTTTGCAATTAAGGTAAGCAAAAACTATTTCGTGTATTGGCATTAAACCTCCTTTGAAAGCAGGTGCTCTGGTACAGTCACGAGCAAAAATATGTATACAAGCAAACTTTACTTGTAATCTCGAGTATCTTAAAATCGTCCATTTAATATACTCGAGCTTACAAGTAAAGTTTGCTTATGTACATATTTTTGCTCGTGACTGTACATCAATTGTTGACGTGACTACTTTGATACAATTTCTGGCTGTCGTGGGTAAAATTAAAATTATCTTTGAAGGCAAAGAAAGTCTAAAAAAGCAAGAATATAAACTTGTTTATGATTTGAAAAAGTTGATTAGATGTAATTTTATGAGCAATCATAATGGATGTTTACATATGTACATAAATGGATGTTAGTACTTAAGTTCAGTAAAAAAGGTGTCTATTTAAAAGCTTTTCTGTATGTTTAATGAACATGATAAGAGTTTATCGATAAAGGTTTTGTAGTCATATGATGTTTAGAGACATGTGTCGGTAGTTTTTGCAAATAACATAAGTATCCTACTAATATTATAAATGCGAAAGTTTGTATGGAAAATTTACGGATGTTTCTCATTCAATCACGCCAGAATGGCTCAACGTATCTGAATAAAATTTGGCACAGAGATAGATTATAGTCTGTAATAGCACATAGGCTATAATTGATAAAGGGGGAACTACTAATATAACGCGGGCGAACCCGCTGGCAAAATCTAGTTTTTTTTTTTGTACCCGATCCATGTTAAAACATGGTAATCAGCGGCATACATGGCATTAGACTGAAAGGCGACACCAACACAATTGGGCAAAGACAAGGCAGATTGTACACACAATTAAAGTAAACCTTTACGTGCTAGGTACTAGTAGCTCATGAGTGTGAAGCAGTAGATAAAGCCATCAACGTCAGCCTTCACAGACAACTGCACTTTTTACATAAAAGGAAATGGTCATATATTAAAATTGCGTGCGTTTAGACGCAATGGAGCAGTGGTAATTAATTATTTTTTTTACTTTGGCATTTGCAATTGACAACGAATTCCTTCTTTTAAAAGCAATTAATCTTTTTTGTAATGCTTAGACATGCTGATTGATTTAAATGAAATTCTTTAGGGTTGGCAAAAAGTGATGCGAACGCTTTAGCTGAATCTAAATGCAGCAATGAAGTTAGTTGTGGGTTTTTATGTCTGCTTAGTATGACACATGATAAGCTCGTCGAGTCGAAGCTCCAAATTCTAGAGCATCGACGCCGAGTTGCTAGCCTGTCGGTTTTCTATCGGCAACATTTTGGGGAGTGTGTGTCGGAATTGCATAGTTTAATTCCGCCAAACCCGCTCCATCATTGGACCACTAGACGTACGGTGATGGGCCTACGGTACATGATGGACATCCCACCCACATGCACAAAACGTTTTGGAAAGACATTCATTTTCGCACAGTTAAGGAGTGGAATTTCCTACCAGATTCTGTTTTTCCTGATAGTTAAAATCTGGGAGTTTTTAAGTCAAAAGTGAATAATAACGTTGACCACATTATTGCTTACCATCATGTTGTCAAACGCGAGCCTATCAATGACAAAAAAGAAATACAAACATCCGTGAAGGATTCTACATAAACACAATCCAAACAAAATACGCAAAAGACACAGTCTTCATTTCAAGAAAACACAAAATACAAGAAACATTATAAAGCTCAAAATAAGGCGAAAACAATATATCTTCAGTAACCCCACAGTCATCTACATGGAAGCCTCGGGACAACGCAGGTGCGACTCTGTCACATAAATAGGAATACCTTCCACCCTTTTTAATATACCCTAGATTTGGTATAACACCCTGATATAGGGACTCAAAGAATATAAGGGGTTTTTCGCGCAATATAACTGTGACATACGAATACATTAATCAAACTGCGAGCTTCGCGAGGATTTTTCGCTTGATATTGTGTCCGTAACTTATGGTCTCCTGGTAGCTTAATATCATCGTGCATGCTAGTTTTTGGAGCTGTCCCTGTTATTGATATGCTGGGAAGATTATTTCCTTCATAGAATTACTTGGGATGTTTATAGGAAAAGGGTCAAAGATAATATCATTCGAGACCATTCATTCTGATTCAACTTTACTCGTAAATATGGTCCCAGGTAACGTACATTAAGATAAAGCAAAAGGAAAATGAAATCTAAATTTATAAAAAAAAAACATTTTGATTTACATACAAATATTAATTCTGAGCCAGAACTGTACCAATCTCGACTAAAAGGCAGACATTCCATTTCTCAGTATTATTCGCACTATGTTCATCAAACGCTTTTGTCAGATTATAACAAACATGAGAGTAGGACGTCATCTAAGTAACGGCACGTAGACTTGTTATTAGCTATTCTGTGGTCCCTGCAGTGTCCACCCATGTCCTGTGTCCCTGGTATCTTCACATGTCCGTAAGTCACTCCCTAATAGACGATACGTGAGGTACCCTCTTTGTGCATAGTGATGTAACTGGGTGCTGGGAAATAGGTTGTACGCTTGAGTTGACTCGATGTTTCGTAAAATATTCAGGTTTTTGGTAATATAGGAATTGATGTAAATATTTTCAGAATTTTGTTTGGTGTCTCAGAAGTTTAAAAGAACGAACAAAATCTAGACTTCGATCATATTTTTTAAAACATTGTTGTGTGAGATAAATAACTCAAGATTGTGACAGGCCTTAAAACAGAAGAGACTATTAAAAAATTGCAAAAGGAAAAGATTTTTGCCAAAATATATTCATAATATACCACCAAAAAGTACACAAGCACCCGTATTAAGTAACCTGAGACCGTGTCCAGTGGAGATACACGTTATCTTAACGACCCCTCCCTGGGGTAGGGGTAGGTACACCCCCGATACACCGGCCAGATATGGAACGGCCAATTTTGGTCAACTGTACCTCCGTTACGACTCTTGTTGTTTTGATCTGTTGATAAGTCTCCATCAACTGTTGTTGGTGATTACTTATGTTTTTGGAATGAGATTGCAATTATTGTATAGCTTTAATGTGGATGTCTTGGAAAGTAGTAAAATCAACAGCCAAAGTACTAGCTGTTTCTATAGGTCCATCCAAGTTGATAGCATTTTTTTATATGAAAACTGAGGTACTAGATAACACGCACACATAAAGGGCAGCTTACAAAACATCTTCTAACTAGATGTTTTTATTTTTCATTTTTCACGTTTGACTACTATCTCACCTGATGGTAAGCGATGATGTGATCACCGATGGAGCACGCTTGCCTAGAAGTAACCTATTCACTCTTGTCTTAAAGACAGTTTTTGCTATCAGGAAACACAGACTCCGACCGGGAATGCCACTCCTTAGCTGTACGCACAATGCATGTGTACCCGAAACGTTTTGTGCGTGTGGACGGGATGTCCACCATGAACCGGTCGTGCAGTACCGTACGTACTACAGTGGTCCGATGCTATAATGCTAGTAATAATATTAAAAGAAGTTTTATTATGACAAGGGGGCTGGGCAATTCTTTGGCCAATGAATGAGCATTGCTATTCAACGTGGCAATGCTGCCAGCGTTCTGGGCACTTTTCCCATTGACAACGAAGTGGATATATGTTTTGATCCTCATTGCTTTTCAGTACAGTTTGTCAAGTTATGCCAGCATAAATGCATGGGGCAGTTGATGTTTTTTAGCGATTTCAGGTTTGGTTCCATGGTAAATCTTGTTCATAATGATGAGTATTGTCAGTCAATCTGCTTAGCATTTTCCCAACTATCTTGGGGTCGGCTTCCAGTCTAACCGGATGCAGCTGAATACCAATATTTTACATGGAGCAACTGCCTATCTGACCTCCACAACCCAGTTACTGGGTCGCCTTGGTAAGACTGGATGTCAGACTTTCGGGCTTCCGACGACCCGTAACGACTGTCAATGATCCATCATTGACAGCCAGGACCAACGGCTTAACGTGCTTTCCGTGACACGGAGGAGTCTCGGTATGTAAAGATCGTCACCCATCTATGGACCAACCTCGGCAAGAGTAGCTTAACCTGATGGATCGACCCGTGCGGATGTTATTACTTTAGCCACGAACTCCTAACAAAATAGAATCATTATTTTATTGCCAGCGCTATCTCTAATTGTTCTATTGTATATCATCCTCACCTTGTACATCCCTTTTAAGTTTTTTTATTAGTTTAGCTGTGTGTAAATAGAAGAATGCAGTATTATTATGATTCATACAAAACCATTTACTACCGCAAAACATTAAATCTTCGATCTCAACAAAAATAACAGTAAGTAATATTATAAGTAAGTTAATTAATACTTTTAGTAACACGATATTGTAAGTGGCGAGAGGGTTATTGTTTGCGAGGGTAACGGGTTCGGTTCCCCGAATAGATTATCCGAGTTATAGTCCACTGAGTTTGCTTAGGATACTTGACGTTTACGGGGTTTGGGATATATTCAAGCTGTTGCCTTTTGAGGGTAGGCAAACAGGTTTACGGATAAGAAATGATAATTTGTTAACAGAAATCAAGGAATATTTGAGACAACAAGCAAAATTGTACAAGAAACTAAGGAAAGCAATGAAATTGAGTTTCTTTTTTGTAGTTATTTTTTACTACAGAATATAGGTAGTTAGATCACCTTTGATCTACTACTTATAGGCAAACCACAGCTGGCCCTTAGCGTTTTATATACGGTGAAGGTGTACGCAATCATAATTGGCAATTACCGGCAACGCTTTGAAATGGCGGTTAAGCTACTTTAACTGCTTCACTGCTAAACCTACTTAAGTTCCTAACGTTAGAATAAAGTATGGGTACTTTGCTAACCGAACACGCTTGACCATTTTTTATTAACTCCATCAATCGCGTGAATTCCATTTCACGAAATTCAAATTTCTACAAAACGGAATTCGAAGACGCATTCCGAACGTACATCTATCCCTTTTCAACGTGTGTCATAGACGTATGTTCCTGTCCTTGTCGCTCACTCTATTTCCGGTAGTTCCTGCAACGTCCGCATTTAACGTCGCGGACTTAAAAAGTGGGTAGTTTTCGGAAATCTGCTCCGCGGATGGCCGGAAATGATTTCTGTCCGTTGGGGGATGGGATGGATTTAGGTGGACAGACGTGACAATCGTGGGTAGATTAAAAAAAATATTCGATACTTGTAGGGGGAGCAAAGGGGGGACAGCAGCCAGTCTGGTATTTCAATTTCTGGTGTGTTTTTATTATTTTTCAGCTTGCTTATATATTCTTTATACATAATGTAACGGAAAGTTGTGGCCATATTCTAAGAACTGCATCTGCCCATCGATATAAACAACTTTCTTCAAGAAAACCTGAGGAAATTCTCAAAAAAATTTTCACCACCCCTTTATAAATTGATCAGCTGATGATAAGATTGTATGGAAAGTCCAATTTTTTTTGAGAAATTTCTCTTTTTTCTTAGAGAAAGTTGTTCATTTCCATCGGCAGAACTGGTTCTTATAATATGACCACACCTTTCCATTACACCCTGTATATGTAGGTACATAATATATGCTGCTCAGTGAACAATGTTTTTTTTAGCTAACCTGAACAAAAGACTCCCTTCATTTCTTTCACTTCTCTCTTAGCTGTGCTTCTTCAAGCCAAATCGCTAGGATCCCGCCATCTTCTGTTCGTTCTGCCACGACCTCGTCTAGCTATATCAGGCACGGCTCCAGTCCTTCGATATGGGCCCATAAATTTAACGGCATCCGACAGACATGAATTGCCCAGTCCCACTTCAGTCTTTATGTATAGTTATTCAAATCGTGGTCCTCGGATACAACAGTTATTGTCATGTCTATCAAAACATATATGCCAACCACACTTTTAATATCCACAAGAATTTCAACAACCCATCCTAAACCCAACCTCACCATCCCTTAACCAAACGTACGCACACGACCCCAGTCCAAAGAAATAAACATTTTTATAACTTAATTTGCTGTCCACCCGCTACTGTCGCTTTAATATTAATAAATTCTCATTGGCTGGATTCGCTTGCAATTTGCCCTTGCCGTCCAAAAGTAAAACTTATGACGCACCCTTAGTCCTAAATAAGTAGGGGTGGACGAAAAAAGAGGAAAATTCAGTAATATTTCCGTGGACAACAGTGGAAAAGAGATGTCGGAACCATTGGTTACAGTTACAGGACAATATTCAAACATAGAATCAAATAAAAAGAGATCTAGGGTCTCTTACGTAGTGCCTGAAATAATCTAAGATACCCAATATTTGTCAGATAAGTTATGTGGAACTTATTCAGAAGTTGTAAAACACTCCATCTGTCTTTTGAGTCTAGAGGGTATAACAAAGTCATCTACGTAAACTTTAATAATTATAATTATTTGGTAAAACCCATTACCGACATCCACTTTGAAAACTTTTTAATAAAATCCAAAAATCTTCTCAGTTACACTTGTTTCAAAAAGCAAAATATATCATCTCAGAAATAGAAAGAGGAAGCAATTAATATGTCATTCCCATCCTTTAACAGATAAAATAATATCAAGAAACCACTCGATCCTTCAAAATCAGCCAAGAAAACTACGTCTAGGTAGGTCGTATCATGCAAGCATTTATCTTTTGAATTTATCTAGGTTCATTCCGCAGCGGTGGTTCGCAAAGGCAACCCGAGCCTTCGGTAATACTACACCGCTAGACGCATGGATATACTTTGCGTTTTATGCGGCCTTAGTACATTATTATAATTGTTGTTATGTGGTTATTGAAATTTTCTATCATAAGCATCGCCTTTGGTAGTGCTTTGATGTTTTTTATGTGGCTTAAATGGTGAGTTAAGGATTGATTGTTATTTCTGGCGGAATCCTGAGCTTTGATTTGTACAATGTTCGTTGTTTTTGAACAGACAGATGTCTTGCTGGGGAGTATTGCTGAGCCACTTCTTCTTCACAGCTAAAACACTAGGAAGTGGTGACGGACGGGCGTTTTAGGTGGACTGCCTTTATGTAGAACTTTGACGTTCCAAAAGAGCTGGCTCTCAGCCTAGTTTGAATAAATTACTTTTGATTTTGATTTTTAGGTTGGTTTCTCACTGAATATATTTGGAAACTATCATTTCTTTTCATGAATTTAAGAATCAGGAACCACTCCAGACAAAAGCAGAATCTAATCATGTCAAGAATGACATGTGGTCAGTGGACTTGACTGCCAACCGGTGATCTCAAGATAAGAGATGAAAATAGTATGTAAGTCTGTCAGAGTCGAATGAGCAAGAAGATTACTGTACACAGCACTAGATTATAGTTTATTCAGTTCCTTGTTTAATTTAATTTAAATTATCTCCTTGTCTGGGAATTTCAAGTTTCTGGGTTAACAATCAACTGTCGTGTTGGAATAGTTCACAATTGCATCTCGCGGCTCTCGACTTGACTGGCGCGTCGTGCAGAGAAACTGTTCACGTAAATTGTTCATATAACTGTTGTTTGTGGCTGTATTAAAATAATTTAAGTGTTGTCTGATGTTTGAGTTATTATTCTACTGAGGAGTTTTAATTCATAACGAAATCCAAAGCGCTGTCACATGAATTTTCTCAGAAGTTGTAAACATTCATAAAACTCAACAAAACATAAAATATATTTCAAACAATCAAAATAACAATGTCATTAACCGATACGAAACGTAATAAATTACCAGGAGATCATAGGTACAAGCAACTGAGCGCACCCAAAAACAATATGGAGTCTTGTCGCGCGACGGGCGCCCTGTACCGGGATTATTACAGACTTATAATTATTTTTAGCCCCCCGAAAGGGCTTAAGGCAGCTGCGTAGGATTTGTACTAAGACTGGCGTTATTCAATATTATTTTCTTTCGGGAAGCGTTCCAGGTGAGGCATTATGTGAGATTTGCAGCGTCTGCGAGGATTTGACGATTAGCGGATGATGTAAGCCGAAAGTTTGCGTTAACGTTACTGATTTTGATTTTAACCTCAAAGGATTGGTTGATATTTATGTGGGATTCTACAGTTTTCATGTAAGGGAATAAAAGCTTATCGCCGGAATAGCCATTATTTTTACGTAAACCAGCAATCTCTCGCAACAAACTAAACGGTATCCGAACGAAATCTATGAAATTCAAACGCGACCGTTATTATACGTACCGCGGGCAATTTTAAAATTCAAAACGCTCCCAGTCGCGGACATTCGGATTGTTACCAATATCGCATGCACCGCACTGAATTTAAATTCACATACAATACTCACGACTCCGCGTTAGCCAGCAGATCATTTCACTTCCCTTTTTGGTCGCGGAGCGCTCGCTGCCGAATTAATTCAAACGCTTCATTCGATTCCATCGAGCCACTGTTACTGTGTAATCGCATATCAATCGTTCCATATTCGAACACTCGACCTTTGTGGTCAAGGATTCGAACGTGGGACAACCATTCATTTGTTTCCCGCCGGCGGCCGACCAATCAGCGGGCGTGCTGCGCAGGTGGCGCGCTGTCACCACGCGGCGTTCCATTTCCCGCAGCGCGTAATCGAATGAATATTACAAACGTCAAACTGACAGCTATGCAGTTTCACGCCCGATATATGGGTCGAATGCTCTTTTTGCGCCGATTTCAAGTATTGTCTATGTGTGACCGCGTTTCATCGCATCCGTGACACGCGAATAGAAATTCGCGAGGTTTAAAATGTTATCGCGCGGGTCGCGCTAGTGTTGACGCGTCCCGACCTACACCGGAACTGTTTTACAGAGAGCCCATAATGAAAGCACTTAGCGCTAAGCGAAGCAATTATAAGTAATTTGCAGAGCGGTAATGGGCGCGGACAAGCGATGCGCAAAAACGCGCCAAACGTAACGCGCTAAAAGCTCCCTAATTCGATTGTCGACGTATACTTTTTAAAGTTGGAGCTGGCGAACAAAATGGCGTGAAATATTCAATATTTAAAAAGGATTTTCTTTTTATAAAATAACGGGACGTAGATATTTTAGAGAGGAGGCTAATTGTGAAGGCTCACCGAAGATTGTAATTAAAACTCGCTCGTGTAACTCAGCGGGAGCGTGCGGAAAATTCGCGGAATTCATAGTCATAAAGAAAGTGGGATTGGAGTCGGCTCGCTTCGAATGAAACAGAAATACCGGGGCTCAGGCGACTTTGCGAGCGTCACCTGAACAGCGCTGAGCGTACCGAGCGCCTTCTTCGGCCCTGGTGATTTATGGCCGCGGATCCGGACCGGTAATGAAATTGCACCCTCTCTCCTCCCTCCTCCCCCTCCTATACCCCGCGCCGGTATCCATTCTAGAAATTACTACGCAACACTGAGTCGTGCACTTACGATTGTCTCGCCTCCCTGATATCCTGGTAGTCTTATGCTAATGTTTACTTTTTGTTCAAATTTCATCAATCAATTTAAGTCGGGGCTGCAGATAGACCAGCGGCGTGAGTCATTTGAAATGTCAGAGGAAGAACAAAAAGTTCGAGTCGATTCGGTTTCGTACACGTCTTCAATGTGACAACACAAAGAAAGCAGAGGCCTCGAATCCCGCAGAAAGTATAAAATGAGACAAGTGGATCGATCTCATGCCTACCATCAGATGACAGCCAGTAACATTATCCAAAAATATCAATCACGAACGCTCCAAAAAAAATAAACAAAGCCCTATTTCCTACCGCCTGAAGCACCATGCACAAAAAAGAGGAAAACGAAAAAAAAACAGATAATTCCGGGCGCGGGAAATTGCGATTTACGCGGGAAAATGCCATAAAACACATACATAGAGGCATTGTTGGGTAACTTTTAAAAACGGATCACAATGGTTGCATTGAGCGTGACGTAGCCACAGCGGTGGACCGCCGACGCTTTTCAATTAAAAATTCCCGCCACCAATAAAATTTTCATTGAGGTACAAAGATTTCGTTAGTTACTGTTTGCTGGGAACTGGGAACTGTGGCTAACTTAGTTTCGAGTTGGTTTGCCTTTTGGTTGTTTGGTTGATTGACGGCAACATTTAGAGGAGAATGTTTACTTCTCTTCTCACTACATAGTGTACTCGTATGTATTAAAGTCGCTTTCCGCGTCTGTTTGTTTCTCCGCGAACTCCTACTAAACCACGCCACGAATTTTGATGCGGTTTTCACTAATAGAATAAGTGATAAATGAGGAAGGTTTTTGTATATAATTTGCACCCGTGCGAAGCTGGAGCCGGTTGCTAGTTCCATATAAAAGATCTGTGGTGCTTAAATTAAGAGTGAACGTTAACATTCTTATTAATTACTATGGAAATACAATCTTGCATTTAGTTTTGCGAGCAGAAAATGTCTGACTAGAGTAGAATTGACGGAAAAAGTCGCCTCTTTGTGTATCTTCTTATTTCTCCTATCAGCTGCTAACCTACAATGCTCAACATGGGCCAGAAGGGTTCTCAGAAGACAAAAAATCAAATTTCTAAATCTCTATGTAGTCGCCTTTTGAGGGTGGAAAATCATCAAATGACTTCTCAGCGGGAGGCCCGTGTCAGACTCTTACTGAGTAAACCCAACTACGTCCTCTCTGTGACTCTTTCGAACAGTCGCACGACTCTCTATGTAGTCGCCTGGTTTTGTTTCTTTCTCGTACCAAAAACCACAAGTTACTATTTGAGTATTTCCTGACTCATCATTCATATGTCCATATCCCAATTCATTTGTGGCCAGCACAGCTTGTCTTGTGCTACCATATGAAGTCAAATGGATATAATCTATGGTTTGAAGGACAAATTTATAAAAAAAAACAAGCATAAGTGATCAGGTTAAACACTGATTACCAGGTTCTTAATTCAAGATTTTGTATGGAGAATTTGAATTGAGAATTCGCTATTCAATATTAAATCAGGTTAAGGTAAGGTTAGTGAGTTTTATAAATAAAGCTGTACATTTTGGGTTTTTGGCGGGATATTTTCGAGTGAAGTTCAGTAGCTGTTTTAATTATTCGCAAATTGATTCCTAGTGGATATTGTGATGTAAAATTGGTGTAGTTTTGTGTTTCAAGTGTCTACGCAACTGGACAATATGTGGAATCATTGAAACAGGCGCGATCTCAGTAAAATAAAGCTGAGAATTTGGTCGTAGTTATTGACTACCTCAGCGAAGCTTGCCGAGAAGGCTGACTCGACAGATTTGCTTCCAAATACTGCAAAAATACTTGAACGTGTTACATCTGCATTCTAATGGGGGAAAAAGTGACAGTATTCTGTATCTAAAACTAAATATTTTTTTAACTTGACACTGGCTAAATGCGGCAAGCCAAAAATAAAAAAAAGGTTGCATATTCCACAACATCCTCCTCATCTTTCACACAGACTATACATGGTTCCTTAAGTCGGAGTGGAATTCCCTGCCGGAGTCTGTGTTTCCTGATAGCTGGGTGTCTTTAAGTCGAGAGTAAATAGATTACTTCTAGGCGAGCGTGCTCCATCTTGGACCACATCATCGCTTACCATTAAGCGAGATAAAACAAGTTTTCAAAGTACTGACCGTTAAGTGCTGAAACAGCCACGCCCTGAGGATGTTGGTGGCCACCTTCGGGAAGATGCCCCTCTTCTTTTGGTTCTTCTTGCCGTTTGTGTCGTCATCCTCTTCTCCCGTGCCTTCACCGGAGCCAATACTCGCGTTGCTGGCGTCACCTGAGGAAGAAAAAGAAGATTAAATACTTGAAATGTTCAGTCCATTTTTGTTAGAACTAAATAGTGTGCTGTGGTTAACGATAAAGCACACTTGCCTCATCATCATAATCCACAGCTCGCTCACTGCTGATAATAGGCCTCTCCTTTCTCGTGGCAGTCCCCAGACTCCTGTCCCAGTCTCATCCATGTCCGTGCGTTCTTGCTTAGAAGTAACCTTGAGAAGGTTGTGTCTAACGCGGATAAAAAATTGAGAATCACGCAAAAACTGTAAAGCGTATTTTTATGAAACCTTCACCATTTTTAAGATCATTTAATTATTTATAGTTTAGTATACGTGTTTTAATATAATACTTGTTGCTTATGCATAATAAATTAATAATGCGTCTAATTTCGGACAGCGCTCCTTGATGGGCGAGTCCTATTACTGGGGACATACGACGAGTTACGTGAGCTCAGCACAGAACACGCAAGCTTACCACTCAAGGTCAATGGCAGTTAATAGCGCCTTAACGCAGTTTTCACTGATATCAAGAGCGATAAACTAGGAAGTGATTGTCTATAATTTGCAAAGCCGGGGAGACTCGGATACCATGGCAATAGCGTTACACTTGGTTCAGATCGTTTAAATGTTTTTTGGAAATTAATATCTTCTCTAGTCTTCTAAATTTCTTGTATTGACAAAACACCAGTCATTATTATACCGTGTGAAATTAAGCCAGAAGCCGCACCAACTGCGACAGCCAATTTGATGGCATTTTCGATTGGATTACGCAACCAGGCTGCCGCACAATTGGCTAATGCATCTGGCACCGGTAGTGAGGCTGGTTAATGCGTTATCTACCTGCAGCAGCGTGCTAGGTCAAAAGGTCAAGCTGATATTAATGGCTCTTTGCCATTTCCTTTAGCTGAATTAATACATTCATTGATTCTTGAAGCTGACTTGCTTACTTCTGTGTCTGAATTTAACAGAATGTCGTCTATATCAATTATTTCTTCACAAGT
This sequence comes from Polia nebulosa, assembly GCA_951329385.1. Lineage (NCBI taxonomy): Eukaryota > Metazoa > Arthropoda > Insecta > Lepidoptera > Noctuidae > Polia > Polia nebulosa. The sequence continues at coordinate 29,818,006 of OX589602.1, read as the reverse complement.
CTCTGCCAGCGGCTTCTCCCGCGTTTCCTCTAGTATCCTATGTATTATTGTTGCTAAGTTTCATCAAAATCCGTTCAGTAGTTTTTGGATGAAAGTGTAATAAACATAAATCCTTACAAATTTTCACATTTATTTTAATATTAGTAGGATTTATTATGTTGGATGTAATACTTATTTCTATTAAATAATGCGCCACAAATAATCAAGACGCTGAAGGCTTGAAAACATAAAAATTCTAATTTAAACACATCCTATATTTAATAGCTATTTTTTTATGAATTGTCTAGTAATCAACATTTCTCATGCGAACACGTGAAACACGTATACAAGACAAATTTCACATAATTATAACAACGTGTTAATCGGGTACCAGGCAGTTAGCGAACTCAGGAGATGTCCCGTTTGTACACGAGAGCGTCTTATCAAACTGCGCCTGGCATATTAATTAGGAACGCCAAGTTGTATTTATTTAATCACCTGACATACCGCCGATTCCTATCTCCCTGGTACCTACGGTTAATTAATTCTTACTGTGTTTCTTATATGCATTTACGTCATGATCATTGATAATGATAGCGGATGTTCTAGATGTGAATACTTAAATAAGATCTCTTCATATTAGTCATATTCTTTATTAACTTGATGGACTTTGAATATGATTTGTTTCAGTAGCTTATCTACCTTTAAAAAATAATATTATAGTTAAAAAAAGAGTGGCACGCCGGGAGTGCCAATAGAAGTGAAAACTTGAACAAAAATGCCCAAGGCACCTAGAATTTTTCACTTCAAAAATCGTGGCTAAAGTAATAACAGCGCACGGGTCGATCCATCGTGTAAAGCTACAACTGCCGGGGTTAGTCTATGGATGGGTGACCATCTTTACATACCGAGACTCCTCCGTGCCTCGGAAAACACGTTAAGCTGTTGTTCCTGGCTGTCAATCGTAGATCTTTGACAGTCATTACGGGACGTCTTAGTCTTACCAAGGGGTGTCGTATTACCCAGTAACTGGGTTGTGGAGGTCAGATAGGCAGTCGCTCCGTGTAGAATACTGGTATTCAGCTGCATCCGGTTAGACTGGAAGCCGACCCCAAGGTAGTTGGGAAAAGGCGCGGGCAGATTGATTGATCATGGGGATGCATACAAAATAACTTCTCCAACATGTTTGGCAGTCCGCTATATGGATTTAGAATGACGTCACTTAGCTAATCATGCATTGTCATGCAAATTAAACATATTCGCAAAACTTCAGCTTAATCGAAAACCGGGAAGTGGGTCAAATTTCACTTCTAAGTTTTTTAAATAGTTACAGGAGATAATAATAAACGTGTGTTAACTAATTACTACTACGTTAATCTGTGGCGTTTCTAAACTTACCAAAAAAATCCATCAGACATAATTTTATCAAGGGTACGTTTGCTTTTCCAACCGAAAGCGAATAGGCGTCAGATGCTTTTTTCCTTTGCATAATTCATGCGGATAATTTCGGATTCTGTACTACAGGTACCAGGAGAGCAGAACCAGGCAACAGGATAAACAAATTAGCGTGCACTGAGCCGTATCAAATATTCATCGTAGCAAGAACAAATCGAATCAGTAGGTAGCGGGGTGTGAGCATCTTATTTCCTTACTCCTTGTTGCTTTGTACACCATTAATAATAAAACCTGAATTCACTGTTTGTACCAATTTCCACCTTCCACTTTTCTTCAATGTAACCTTTTTTTAAGCAATGTTACGGAGTTGCAGCTTCATGTCATTGGTTTAAAATAGTGCTGTGCGCTGCAACGTTGGAGCTTTTATCGATAAAAATGGATATTGTCGAAACGAAACGCGACGGGCAACTGTATCGAGTGTGCGTATCTCATTCGACCGGTGGCATGCACATTGTGATGGTAATAGGGGCAAAGTAATAAAATTACTCTTAGGCCATTACCCGTCGCCCCTCGATGTTGCGTGGCCACCCCAGCGCGATATAGGGTGTAGAAGACACAATAAAACGCTTCCAGTTTGACAAAAACAACGGGATTATTGTCTGTGTAATTGTTTTATACGTGTACCGAGATTTATTTTGTTAAAATTACGTTTTAAAAGTTTGGCTGTACATGGTTTTTTATTGGGAAAACTTTTTAGCGTGGGAGTTTTATTTTTACGTTTTCCTGATTCATGTTTGTAAACAGTCGGATTTAATATGAAAGTTTGCGTGATTTACAATTTTCCTTACTTTTTTATTGTGACCAAAAAATTGCTACTTTATTTTTAATTACTCATCCTGTATATAAGTTAGAGCGTGCCAAATCAGAGTGCAGTTGCATGATGCAGTGTTGTAATCCCCTAATTCATCTTAGCAACGCACACATGCACACCTACCCTAATGTTTCTAATACACCCCCAAATGGACGAGCGCAAACATAAACAGATATGCGTGCGAAAAGTCAAGAGTGAAGCTTATATCGAGTTAATTTTATCGAATTAAAAATTGCTTTTAAATGTTAGCTGTTTCCCATCACTATTTTTTTAGTTTTATATAGTAAACTAAGAATCATGTGATGTTGTTTTTAGTAGGTATTGAAAAAAGAATTTTCCTATATTTTTCTTTTTGATTATTCTTTGTTCCGTCTCTGGACCACACAAAGGTCAACTGGTAGAAAATGCCTAAGGAATTAAGTCCTACTGCAAAAAGTTTTAGTAAATAAATAAACTTTCGGCGCCAAAATCGTAGCAAATCTTTCCTCCCTTATTCAATGTTTCCACATTATGTAACGAAGAAAAATCTATGTAACTAATCAGCGAATTGGTTTCCGTCTCATAACTATGCAAATCCCGGAAAAAAAATACTGTTTTCCCTCTGCACTAACGTAAAAAATCATAATTCCCATCCTAATCAAGCCATCGAGACGAATTCGATCAATAAAAACGGATAGCCCCATCACTTATGCTTCCCTAGTATTTGGAATAAAATAACAGAGTCATAATAATATATTTTAACTAATTTTGAAAGAAATCGTAAAATAAACGATATGTTATAAGATTCCTTATTATCCATTTTATAGTTCTACACTTCATATTGGTTATGGATAAATTTTTATGAGATTTTTACTTCCATAGCAGAAGTTATCGTGGTCACTCTAATTTTTATGTGATGATGGACTCTCCACCCATTCAGAGGTAATTTTAGTACTTCATAAAACTTCTTTAGGATCTATTTTACGGTTATAGCGATAAATAGTTTGATTCGGTTGTTATTTGGATTTTTGAAGAAGCTGAGTTTTATTATTGTTTTTATTGTAATTACTTCATTTTCTTCAACATGATTTACATTATTTTAAGAAAATAATGTAATAACATTATTAGTATGATTAGAACAGAAATCTATTGTCGCATTAAGTTACATCAAAACAGAGTGAAGTCCCAAAACAGTATTGCCAAACAGATTTCCACATCAATTTCGTATTTTGAAGATTTTAACATTTCAGTGTCTAGCGGTACACCGGTGTGCCAGAGGGGAAAATCCGTTTGCCTTGCCAAAAAACTTGCCAAAAACTCGATTCACGTGTTTTAAACCGCTATTATTACTATTACCTGTCTTTAGACATGTGGCAAGGTTTCCACACCCGGAACATGACATAGTCTGTAGTTACACGATGGCCGACTGTCAACGGGGCTTGACAGATGTTGACATTTGACGCGCGCAGGGCCTGAGTTTCTTCATTTGCAATAATTCCCTGACGTAGTCTGTGTTTCCTGATAGCCACAACCTGGGGCTCTTTAAGACAAGTGAATAGGTTATTTCTAGGCAAGTGCGCTCCATCTTCGACAACATCATCGCTTACCATCAGGTGAGATAGTGCTCAAACGCGAGCATAGCAATAATTAAAAAAAAACTATGATTTGAATTAAAATCTATTGTCACAGATACATCTCTTCAATCAAAACAGTATTGTAACGGATTCCCACATCATTTTCATATTTAGAAGACTTTAATTTCTTCAATTGCAAATAAAACTGACTTCAATACATCGTCCTTATAGCCACCACTCGTAGGTAAAAACATTTGATACACAGTAACTCCCTAGCCGCCATATCGGGCGTAACAAGTGAAACTGCTCATTAGGACTAATCCTCTATGGTGTTTGCTCCCATGGCGTTTGTAAGCCGATTGCAGCAACCCGACACCGAATCCGCGACCCTCGGGCTGGGGCACGCGCCACTGCGGTTTGGGCCCTTTGTGTTATGATAAAAAGAAAAGAGAGATGCTTTCTGGTCTAGCTATACTACATTTTGTTTTGTTTATGAGTTTGACTTTACTTTGCGATGATGCGGTTTTGATAACTTTTATACATGACTGAAGGTAGATAAAGTTCATTGGTTTGTAAAACTTGACAGGATTCTTTACGCAAATGTCACATGGTTAATTTAGCATCTTTTTTTTTTTTTTTTTGGAGTTTTTGGCGGGATTTTCTCGAGTGCAGTTCAGTGGCTGTTTTAATTATTCGTTTATTGATTCCTAGTGGATATTGTGATGTAAACCTGGTGTAGTTTTGTGTCTCAAGTGTCTACGCAACTGGACAGTATGTGGAATCATTGAAACAGGCGCGATCTCGGTATAATAGAGCTGAGAATTTTATTGTAGTATTGACTACCTCAGTGAAGTTTGCCGAGAAGGCTGACTCGACACATTTGTTGCCAAATACTGCAAAAAAACATTAGAATGTGTTACATCTGCATTGTAATGGAAAAAAAGTAAAAATACACTACTAAAGATGAGGTGGTATGGTTTATGACCTTAGCCTGCCCGAGAAAGGGCGAAAAAAAAAAAAAAAAAAGCATCTTTTTTTTTTCTTTTTTCCTCGAAGGGAAGGCTATAGTCTTTTGACCATATTGCCTAGTCTTACGTAGTGTATTTTTACTTTTTAACCGACTTCAAAAAAAGGAGGAGGTTCTCAATTCGACTGTATTTTTTTTTTTTTTTTTTTTTTTTTTTTTTTTTTTTTTTTTTTTTTTTTATGTGTGTTACCTCATAACTTCTAACTACGTGAACCGATTTTGAAGATTTTTTTTTTATTTGAAAGCTGTTGCTTTACATTTGGTCCCATTTTAATTTGGTGAAGATCTGATGAAGGACTTCGGAGATACACAACGGAACTCTTCAATAAATGATAGCATACCTTCCAGAATTGCTGCAATCGCATGTCTGTATATTGTTTTCACGACTCCACAACATTACATCACGCTGATGCGCTCTGAAGGGGTATACAGATTTGTACAGTTCACCCTGATACACCCTAATTTCACCAACTACGTTCAAATTCCCTATTTTTGGGGCTATCAATTCGAGCATAACTTTACTATTCATTTAGTTTTAGAATGGGGTAAAACAACTAAAAAGTGAAAAATAAAAAACTTTTTACAAAAAAAAATACAACCGACTTCCCTAAAATAATACTAAAAAATGCAAAATAACTTTAATTTCGGAAGTCGGTGTCAAATAACGAAGAAACCAAACTAGAAACACCGACTTCCGAAATTAAAGTTATTTTGCATTTTTTAGTATTATTTTAGGGAAGTCGGTTGTATTTTTTTTTGTAAAAAGTTTTTCAATATGTATAATATTCTTTTTATATAACATTCATTTGACCTAATGTTCTTTTGACCTAATTTTCATGTTTAATGGTCACAGTTCTAACCTAACTCAAATGGCACCTAACCAAATCTTAAAATATTCAATGCATGGTCGAGGGCGGGCTTGGTCGACGAAGCCCCGCTTCGCGGGGCTCCTACTTCTGGATGGTTTATAAAAAAATAACCACGAAGGGGATGGCGGGGTCTATTCGCTCTTCGCGTGAATATTATCGATTCGTTCCTTTTTCATTAATGAAAAAGGAACGAATCGATAATATTCTTAAAAACAAAAAGGAATACACTGAAATTGAATTCCTTCGGGCTTTGGCCTCTAACTTAAAACTGAAATAAGATGTAATATTTATGTGATGCTATGTTATGATTAAAAAAATATTGTACTGTTTTTTTTTTCTTCGCTTTATACCCTATACACCTACCACCCTCAACTATTGTAACCAGTAGAAAGTGGATGCAATCTGGACTTTAGGGCACCCCGACTCGGACAGGTTAGGTTAGAAGGGGATGGCGGGGTCGTGTGAGCGAGCGAAGCGAGCGAATTAATTTAGAAAATCTGATACGATTTTGCAAAGCCGAAGTATTGTTCCCTTCAACCCCCGCGGCCAAATCCGGGTTGTCAAATTGAACCCCGACGACAACCCGGGTTGACAGCCGATTTTTTTTTTTTTTTCTCTTTAATTTTTTTTTTTTTTGTCCGACTCACCAGTGAGTCGCGGGGCTTCACAGGTTAATTTAATAATGTAAAGCAACATGAGTACTAAATTTATAAATATTTATATTTTTTCTTTGTAATAACGTGTTTTTATGTAATACCCTAGTAAAGTATCGAAACTCGAAGATTCGTTTCTGTACAACGGAGTTTTGAGAATAAATTCCATCGAAAGTGGCAGTTCCAATACTATGTAAAACTTTCTGATGATTTAATCGAAACTATCACTTTCGATTATGTACATCGTAACTTTTTTTATTGTCTTCATCGAAATTATATGTTTCAATTATTTACGTAGATTTTATACGTTTTTAATTTCACGTAAGTCTCAGTTTCAGTACTTTACTATGAAAATATTCTGAATGATTTAGTTGACAGATAGTTTTGATATTGTACATCGCAATTTTTATAACATCATCAAAGTACTTGTGTCGATTACATTATATTAAAGTTTTTTTATGTTATTTTTGTAAGAAATGTATATTAAAATATTCGTATTATATAATACCGTCATTTTTGGACGCGTCTACGATTATGTTTACGATCAACATTTTATTTTATTTAAATTTATTTATTTTATTTTAAGTATTAAAGTTATTTTTTTTCAGATTCATCAGTGGGAATGAGTGAATCGGAGTTTAAGGCACTAGGGGCAGTCGATAAAGAACTATCGTCAGATAGATCCTGGTCATCTGACCACAGCTGTGTAAGTTTTTCACTTTTAGAAGTACCTGCAGCCACAATTGATAGCAATAACGACGAATAACTCGATTTCATACATAATAAGCACGTTTCCATGCCACCTGTGAAGTAGTTTACATGGCGCGTTTTTCTTAATATGGTTTTCTTTCTGGGCAGGTCTATTCTAACATTTAATATTGCAACAGACTGAATGCACTATTTCACTCGCACCCGCTTGCAATTACATATATTTCTGGCGCTCGCACCTATAACGGAAGACTTTCAATGTGTCTGACAAGTAAGAAGTAGTACTTAGTCTGTTTTTCAAGATATAAGAAATATTGAAACTGTCTGACTACTGGGAAAACCTTTTCTGATGGTTCCCCAAGTAACATACATAAAATTCAGCTTTTATAATATGACGAAAGTATACTTACAAGTTTTCGTAGTATTATGGGTATCTGACAGGGGGTTTCAATCATACTAAGTGTCTGACAATGGACGACGTGATTTTTAATATGGTTAATATACTCGTACCTATATAAAAACTGAGAATTATTCTTTAAATCATGATCCAAACCTCATAGTCGGGTATCGTTCTTACCTGTATTGTGGACATACACAGAGAAACGCTCAGCTATATCAAAACTTTTTACAAAAAAAATACAACCGACTTCCATAAATAATACTACAAAATGCAAAATAACTTTAATTTCGGAAGTCGGTGTCAAATAACAAAGAAACCAAACTAGAAACACCGACTTCCGAAATTAAAGTTATTTTGCATTTTTTAGAATTATTTATGGAAGTCGGTTGTATTTTTTTTTTGTAAAAAGTTTTTTTTCCATTACAATGCAGATGTAACACATTGAAATGTTTTTTTTGCAGTATTTGGCAACAAATGTGTCGAGTCAACCTTCTCGGAAAACTTCACCGAGGTAGTCAATACTACAATAAAATTCTCAGCTCCATTTTACCGAGATCGCGCCTGTTTCAATGATTCCACATATTGTCCAGTTGCGTAGACACTTGAGACACAAAACTACACCAATTTTATATCACAATATCTACTAGGAATCAATAAGCGAATAATTAAAACAGCCACTGAACTTTACTCCAGAAAATCCCGCCAAAAACTCCACAATATTGCATCTGTTGACAGTTGGTATTTCTGGAGCGAGAATCCTTACCTTGCCGTAACACAGTCCATGACTAGCGCGGAAGGTAAAGAATTTTTATCTGTATACCGCCAATTAGTATAATTATTGTTTATTCATAGTTCTAACATCAGTTTTTTTGTTTAATTAGAAGTTAAATAAATAAGAATAACAAAGCATCATTTTAGCCTACGAAATGATTACCTAATTTTTAAGAATGTGTGTTTTGTAAACTTATTGTAAGTACTTATTTTGATAACTACTTAGTCCTAAGTTGTGGTGTACAATGTAACCTAAGTTGGAAATAAATTCTATTCTATTCTATTCTATTCTATTCTATTCTATTCTATTCTATTCTATTCTATTCTATTCTATTCTATTCTATTCTATTCTATTCTATTCTATTCTATTCTATTCTATTCTATTCTATTCTATTCTATTCTATTCTATTCTATTCTATTCTATTCTATTCTATTCTATTCTATTCTATTCTATTCTATTCTATTCTATTCTATTCTATTCTATTCTATTCTATTCTATTCTATTCTGTTTGTGGCCCTTTTTTTTTTGTTGCCCTGCAGGTGACAGATTGTTGGCAAAACTTGTGAATTATCATTTTACTTTGATAATTCGACATTCTGGTTTGACGTGGCGCAAGAACAGAGTGTATGTTTGTGGTCGGGAAATCATCTAATAGCTTCTCCCGCTCTAGGTGGAGCGGCAAGGCGTTTCAGACTCTTACTGACTAAAACCTGCCCGTGTTCCTTCAGTTGGCTGTGCCAGGGCAAGGAAGTTTATGCTATCCGCTGTTATGCAAAATAATATTATGACATAAAAAGTTCTGCTATAAAAGGTGGACCCGTGACAGAAACCATGCCTGTCGCATGTTGCATGCTCTATTGCATGCTGCATACTTGCTTGCATGCTGCATGTTTGCTGCTTGCATGGTGTAGGCTTATTTGCATGTTTACATGCTTGTTGTAACTGTATACTTTCTGATCTATTTCAATTCAATCCCTATTTATCCGAGGCCCTGGGAGGAAGAACAGAGTGTCTGGAAGGATATAAGGGAGGCCTTTGCCCAGCTGCATATAAAAAATAAGAATATTATCCTGTCAAGCTTCTTCCCAGCTTTGTCCCAGGGGGGATACCAGTATTTTTATGAAGTGACTGCCTATATCTGAATTACTGATTTATTTATATTGACACGTTTGCCTGACATAATAATTAATAACTGTATATAAAGGCACTTAGTAGGTGACATGCTTGTACTGTTAAAACTTGTAAAATGGTAAGAAATCCTTACTTCTTCTCTCGAAGCGGCATCAACTATATAGTAGCTCAAGCATAGCATCATCAGCATATTGTGATCCTACTGATGTTGGCTGTAGTCCACCACGCGGGCCTATTGCGTGTTAGTGGATGTCACATATTTTTCAAAGCTAGATTCTAGGACATGCCGGTTTCCACACAATGTTTGTAGCCTAAAGCTAGCCGCTGACTTGTGATTTTTGTCACCGTGACTATTTGTAACCCAGTCGAGTGCTATGAAGATACATGGGAGTGCGCTGATCATGGTGACGTGAAAATACGGTGACAAATAGTGCTTAGGTGACTTAATTTTGAAGGATACTGACGTAGTTTAGAATATACAGTGTGAAATTTGCCTTGAAACAATCTTTCAGTGCATATGGGATGCACCCCAGTAGCGTTTTTTTTCGTTTCATTTTTCTTCTTCATATATCAAGAGCACTTATTACAGCAATCTGTACGAAATCCATTTCAAGAATGAGCGCGTTTTGTTGCCCAATGACTTTTCAAGTGGGCACATTGTGGGTGACCGTGACAAAAAGTCACGGTGACAAAAATCACAAGTCTGCGGCTAGCCTAAGGCATGGTAAAAATGTTAGCCACACAGCAAGGTGGTATTGTGGTTAAAAGAGGTAGATATACTAAGTCACACAATACCTAGCAGCAAGCTATAAAAGTAAGATTTTTAACGCAGAAAACACCTTGATAATAATCTCAGGATAAATAGTGGTATGCCATTCGCCTACAACTCTTAAATAACGGGTTTTTCTGACCTAAAACTTGCGTGGGTGACACTTATTATTTTTAGTAGCTTTTTTCTCTTTCCGTTGCGCGGTCGGACTGTCGGAGTAATACCTCGTTTGAGAGAAATGTTTATTCGAAGATTAATACTGGCTGGAAGGTTATCCTGGTTTAGTAGTTGCGTTGAGGCTGACTTATTGGGTTTCGTATACATTAAATTTTCAGTTGTTGGTAATTTCTATGTTATTTACTATTTAAGCGATGCCATTTATATAATACAAGCTTTTGCCAGTGGCATCGCCTGCGTGTCATGTATGTGCTATACCAGACTATCTCTGTGCCAAATTTCATCCAGAAAACACAGGAGTAATTAGAGAGAGAGAGAGAAAGAGAGAGAGTAATGTATAGTAAAAAAATGTATGGCAATGACATTAACTGCGGAGAGAACTGTCACGTGACTCACGTCCGGTAATGTCATTGCCATACATTTTGTACTAAGCGTTACCGTAAACGCTAACAGAAAAGTAATTTGTCTCCAGCAACTGGCGCAATCACGCAACAACGGCAAGTAACAAATACCCATTCAATCTTTCGTATTTATAAAATTGTTAGGAGTAGAATTACTAAGCACAACATATTTTATATAGAAAGAATGGGGATTCAGTTGCCATAGTGTGGGGAAATTCGGGTTACTAAAAAATAACCACACTTCTATATAAAAAGAGGGCTACATAAACTCGAGGAATAAAACATTTTAGATTCTGAGCTTTTTCAATTTTGTAACAATAACAAAAAAATTAAACTTATTGGAAAATTTTGAAACGGCCTATTTATAAAGAAGACATTTCCATTTCGATCAAAAAAATATCTCAAAAACTAGACCATTACGATTCTGATGTGAGTACATCATTAGACAAGCACAAAGCGACCTCGAGCTCTGTCGGTGACACTCCTCGGAGATTTATGGAGTCACCGACATTAGTGCAGGGCGCAAATGAGTGCAGGGACTATCGAGTTGCGCCAATCAAATGGAAGCACGCGCTGGCTAGGGATGGGGTGCGTGGGAAATATCGATATTTATGTTTTATTAGGTATTTTGGTCTTAGTTTTTCAAAAGGCTTCTGCTACTATAATAATTTAGTGTTACGTAGAAGTATATGAGTTCGTAAGAGAATTGTGTCTCCCAAGTTTGATGAACTAAAGTTTAATAAGGAAGAACTGGAGGAAAATAAAAGCATAATACAGACTGATACTAGTGTATTGATGTCGGCAGTGCGGCGGAGGGGTTATTAATATTTAGGTTTTTTTTCAGAGCCAAACGTTATACGTATACAAATATCCCACATATTTAATTCTACCCTCAGGCGTCTGTTCCACCCCTTAAAAAAGCAGATAAAATTCCAACAACTCAAAAACATCGAAAACGAAAATCATCGACTGTCCCACCACTAAAGGGCGACAACCACGGTGTCGTAATACGTTCAGCGATTTGATGGATTGGCTTCTTTGCAGACCCTCCTATTTGCAAACACCCTTATCTGAGCCATAAGGGGAAGGGGGGGTACCCGGGGGCTAATTAAAATTGCCACTCTGTTATCCATACAGTCTTACAACCCTCTATTTTCTTCCACACAAGATTAACAATCCCGTGAAGAGAGTGTATCTGTAAGTTAGACGACTTAAAATTGGCACTCTGTTATCAATACATTTATACCCCACCCTATTTTCTTGACAACAAGGTTGAGGATCCCGTGAATGGGGTGCAAGTAGAAGTTTGACGTCATTGCATCAGAACTGGGATGGATGTGGGAATGCAATATTTGAAATTGGAATTTATTTTAATAAGATTGATTAGGAGATTCTGTGTGACGTTTCTAATGCGCTGATTGGTGGATTTGTTCTTACGGGAATGTTCATGGGTGACAATTTGAAGCAGAAATAGTAATTGTGAGCTGTAGCTAAAGGAAGTTATTGAAATTGCTCGAGTTTTGTCATGCTTTGACACTTTGAAAGTTAATGAAAGAATTGATTATTCCTTGATCGTCAAAATAAATACATTCAGATACATTATGTTAAATCTACCATGCGGAGGAATGAAGAAAATGTCGTGAGGAAAGTCTTGTGTATGGATGTGGATGGCTATAAGAGTAGAGGAAGGCCAAAAAAACGATGGTTGGACTGTGTGAAAGAGGATATGGGTAAAAAGAGGGGGGAGTACAGAGATGACGACTAATAGAGGAGTATGGAAGAAAAAAATATGCTGCGCCGATCCCAAATAAATTGGGATAAGGGCATGAGAATGATGATGTTAAATCTACCAGTACTGACAAGCTTTGTAGAATTTAAGAAACATATCAAGAAATCTAAGATGTCTGACTGTCATTCTGTCAAGGGGTATCGTGTTACTCAGTTACTGAGCAATGCTGGTTAGATAGGCAGTCGCTCTAACTAAGCCTCCGGTTAGACTGGAAGTCACCCCAAAAAAAGTTAAGAAAAGACTAGACACATAATGATCAGCAATAAATCTAAGCGAAGAGGAGATAATATATCGATGTGACTGCCCGATCCAAGAATTTATAACATCTCAATTATATAACAAACTCCATAAAAATCAACTCGTAGACTTCAAAACACAAACTGACGACATCCCTACGCCAAACGCTCAACCCCGAAACGCGCGCGTTTGTGTTCGAAAACGCAACGCAGGCTTAATTACAGCGAAACGAAACGCACGCGTCAGCTCAGCCGCTGACTACGCTGTCTTATTGTGTGCTTAATCAGCTTCGTTACTCTACAGCGTTTGCTTGATGTACTCAGTTCAGCTGATGGCTTTTCGGGAATTTAATGACAACCATTTTTGTGTACTGAATTAAGCGGTTTTCGCACACGTAATGACGTAACTATATTTTTAATGAGGGTCCTTAAGTCATGTGAAAATAATAATTGTACACTGTACTTCAAGAAACCGGATAAATTATTATTATTATTATTTATTTATCAAGTAACAAGACTCATAGCATAGTGTTAGTTACAATTTACTTATAATCTATGTTAGTAAAAGAATAAAAATATAAAGTCCTCTATTTAATAATATCTCTATAGGATCCCATTTATGTGAAATCTTCAGTATCCCTTTTAACCTACTTCGAAAAAGGAGGAGGCTCTGTCAATTGAGGACCGATTTTCAAAATTCTTTTTTTTCCGAAAGAGTATACTCCAGAAGGGCTCCCATATAAATTTTATCGAAATTGCATGAGCGCCTTTTAAAAAATCCACAAAAACAAAAAAATATGTATACGTAGATGACGTCTGATTTCCTTCAATTACGAGTATGTTCAAATTCCATGTTCCATGTTATTGGGATTATCAATTCGGGTGTAACTTTAATATTTAGTTTTAGTTCTGGGCTATAATAACTAAAAAGTGAAAAATAAAAAACAAATAAAATACATTAAAATTTTAAAAACAACTTTTATTTCGGAAGTCGGTGTCAAGTACTGAAGAAATAAAATACAAACAGTTTTTATAGTATTTTCTTTTTTTAAACTCGGTTGTATTTTTTGTAAAAAAGATTTTTATTGTACTTTCAACACTGATATTACCTACTCGTATAAAGCTAATCTTTTTGCGGAATAAAGGCTCAAAATAAAATAGGTTACTTCTAGGCAAACGTGCTTCAAAGTCGACCACATCATCACTTACTGATTTGTGGGTCGCTGAGGTCAGCATCATCACCAGTAGGATTACTGGAGAAGATGCTGACCGGGACCGTGACCGGGGGATGCGGGAATCAGCTTTTATATGTTTTTATTTTCATCTTTAGAACTGCTAGATTCCCTCAAAATTCTTGTTATAATACGAGTATCTGGTGGTCAAAAAAAAACCTATCAAAAATAATAATTTAAAAAGCAAAAAAAAACTACTTGTGTAGTCTATCTAAATATACCTATAGGATTACTTCATAATTTCAATTGTAAAAAAGTACTTGTGGTACATAAATTCCACTTGGCAAAATGTCACAGTTTTTATTTTCAACACATAAAATTACGATTTCAGGAAAAAAAAGAAATCGAGCAGACGCAACATTTATGAAGCGTTAAAATTTTAACGATATGATGACAGTCTCCATTTCCTTGCATCATTATTGCGTATTATGGTCAAGTATATTAAAAGAGTGGCCAAGTGCGTGTCGTACTTCACACATTTAGGGTTCTGTACTAAATGAGGGAATTTCAATACAGGCTTATCAATACAGGCTGTAACGGAAAGGTGTGGTCATATTTTAAGAACTGCATCTGCCTATCGATATGTACAACTTTATTCAAGAAAACCTGAGGAAATTCTCGAATTTTTTTTTACTCCCCATACAAATATTGATCAGCTGATTATCACTTTGTATGCAAAGTCCAATTTTTTTTTTGGGAATTTTCTATTTTTTCTTAGAGATAAGTAGTTGTTCATTTCCATGGGCTGAACCGGCTCTTAAAATATGACCACACCTTTCCGTTACATCCTGTATATTGGTATTTATTAGTAAAATACACGCAATAATAAACATTATCACCAAATTTCAAGTTCATAAGCCAATGGGAAGTTAAAAAATTCTTCGTAACAAAATTTTGTTAAAAAAGCTGACTTTGGTGGCTTCTAATTCCTTTGTCTTCCAATATTTTTTAAAAGCAAAAACATACTCGTAGTATTTGTCTACTCAACGAGTTCTAAACAACAATACCCCATTTGATGGGATAGGTCAATTTTTTCCCTCCCAATTTTTTTGCTCTCATAAACAACATTAAAAAAAATGTCAATTTGTATGGCTTTGGGTCAACAAGATGCTTGTACTGTGAACATTTTGAGACTGTAGCTCCAGCCGTTTGGCTTTAAAACCTGTGTGACAGACGACGGACGGATAGACAGACGGACACGTGAGTGACAGCAAAAGGGCTCTGTTTGGACCCTGCGGGTACAGAACCCTAAAAAGTGTCGAAAACTCCAATAATAAAATTACACTTTCTCTCTGAAAGTTGAGTAAAACGCTGAAGTGCTAACGATTACCAAAATATATTTAACGGATTATTAAAAAATGAGTGCGTTACGTATTATTATAATGGATTTTCGTATTTATACATCGCATTTACAAGAATACCAATAAACGTAAAAGGCATTTAAACGTCAAAATATTACGCATAAAACCGCTCATATACGATATCAGGCGGAAAAAAAATGTTTTTACGGTTCAAAGTTAACCCTAACAGTGGTACGGATCACGTCTCCGCGATTACGCAGCATTGAAAATTAGTTTAATATCTCAAATTGACGATTCCGCCCGGAACGGCCAATTAAGAGGGAATAACACTTGGAATTATCCTCCTGATAGCCAAGTT
The DNA here is from genome assembly GCA_951329385.1 of Polia nebulosa. Lineage (NCBI taxonomy): Eukaryota > Metazoa > Arthropoda > Insecta > Lepidoptera > Noctuidae > Polia > Polia nebulosa. The sequence continues at coordinate 29,802,385 of OX589602.1, read as the reverse complement.
ATGGGGTGCCTTTATGGACCATTAAGTGTGCCGTAACTCGGGAGACGATTCACGAATATTTTGTACACACTAAATGTTTGAATTTACAACGATTCGCGTCTAGCGTTTACGATATTACCGCTTGTCTAGTTGTAAAACTCAGCTCGGCGTTTTGTGGGTTACAAGTTGTTGCAAGTTAACGACTCAGCTTATATTACGGTTATTATTTAATGACGTTTAAACGAATGAGCTTTACTATCACAACAAACATATTAGCTTAATTAAACATTCAGATAACTTTATAAAAGTAAAACAGATAGATGTGGCCAGTTGATGAGTTTAAGTTAATAATCTTGGTGGTGTTACCCCAAGTTATAACCGCGTGTATTAAAGGATTAATACAATAAACAGCGACGTGTCGCTCGGGTGCGGGGGCCCTACGGTCGTGGGGCCCCGAAACGCGTAACGGCCGTTCATTCGCGCATTGATTTCAATTTGAATTTTAATTGCGGAATATTATACAAAATTACATTGCTTAATATTCACCCCGGGGCGGCGATTTTTGCATATTTTTAACCCTGTGTAGAGTCGTTCTGGTGCGGGTGGGTGCTGATAAAAATCGCATATATTAACTAAGAGAGGGCCGGATTTTGAGTGCAGATAGTCGGGCGGTTTTCATTAAAGCCGATACGAGCGAGATAGGTGTCGTATTTTATTGCTTATCCTCGACTCGGACCGTTCTGTAGCGTCTTAAAATTCTACTTAAAAGATTGTGCTTTTGAGATTTTCGAGACATGTTTATGTTACTTCCGACGGCTCTCTTGATTTGGGAATGTATTTTTGCAGAAGATTATCTTTATCTGCTGTCTGTCAAATTTATTCGTTTGAACTTGAAGTTGTGCACAATCAGAAAAGCAATTCATGAAATGGTGCGTAGATTTATCGAAAGTAGAACAAAGTAACAAGTTTCTATCCAATCTGGAAAGTACAGAGAAGCTATCAATTAAAGTCGCAATCACTATAACAAAGCCATAAACTTCAATTTTCCAGTCGCATGAGTTTAATCAAGTCTGCGACAAGTCGCAAGTCGCAACATTTGACGACAAAATATGCATTGGGTTTTTAAGTCAGATCAGTGCATGGTTAAACAGGGTTAAACGCATCAGGGGTTGATCGCGTTTGACGTGGCCTAATGCGATTTTGATTTGCGACTTTATTAATATGGTAATATATTGGGTTTATGTTTTGTGAAACAGATGCGCTCCTTGGTGAGATGTTGAATGATTTGATTTGAACATAATGATGTGTGATGTCATTATTGATGTAGAGAGATTTATAGTGACTCCTTTAGTTATAACTAATATTATAAATGCATTGCAACGGATCCGGATGAAATTTAGCACAGAGATAGATTATAGTCTGGTATAGCACGTAGGTAGGCCAGTACTAATTCCAAGAGGGTGAAGACGCTGGCAGAAGCTATATCGGGTGTAAAAAGACAATTTCCGAAGCCGAAAGCCACATATTGTACCCATTATTGGGATAATTTTTTTCCACTAGACCATACCTGGGAATCCACTGGTTCTGGAGATATTGAAGGTCAAAGTCGTAATTGTTTTTAATGAATTCCATTTGTTATTACTAAACTTTTATCCAAACCAACATAACCTGAATTCTCGAATATTTTTACAAAATTTCGAAATTACGCATTTCAAATTACAAAAACGCAATGAATATTAAACGTATCCGACAAGTACCTACGTGGCTTAGAGCGAAGGGGCGGAGCTTAAATAATTTTTGCGCCAAGCTACTTTGTTAGATGTACAGTATGCGTAGTTGACGGCTATGTGATGTGTCTATTTACAGTCTGTATATTTGCTTATAATTATTTAACTTGAAATGCTGGCACCATTTCCAACTAAACAACCTCTAACTTTTCTCTGGTTGAGAAAGGAAGAGAGTGCTACAGTAACTTATAGTAACGTAAAAACAAAAAAACTATTTTTTTGTAGTGAAAACTTCTTTAGGCGCGTTAGACAGTTTTGAGATGGGAAAAAACTATTGAACTCGCCACCGACACCGCCACGAGCGACACCGACACCGCTACAAGTGCTACGACGCGAGCACACAGTCTTCACTTCTGTCAGCAGTCCCCATGACTGCCTATTTTTTTAACACTGATATGTTTGTGCTTTACCACTACATCACTTACAGGTGTATTTGCTAACTCAGTTGACATAAATTTGATAGGCACTTTGCAGTACATTGCTGCTTTGCTCGGTGGTGAATTTGAGAGGCACTACGTAGTACATTTCTGTCTTCCTATATGTCAAAGCAACAATGTACTACATAGTGCCTATCAAATTGATGTCAACTGATGGCTGATGGTAAGCGAAGATGTGGTCGAAGATGAAGCACGCTTGCCTAGAAGTAACTTATTGACTCTCGACTTAAATACCCCCAGATTGTGGCTATCAGGAAACACAGACTCCGGCAGAGAATTTCACATGATCCACATCATCATTTTCCATGAAATGCCATTCCTTATCTCTCGTAACCACACTAATACGCGAAACATTTAAGAGCCACCCGACGCGACCAACAAACAGACATTTGCAAATTGCAACAAAAAGAACCAAAAGATGTTTATCTAGAAACTTGCGAATACCTCAAGGGAAGGCTAATTGCGAGGACTCATACCGCAATTGATATTTATTAACAAAAAGTAATGCTTATAAATGTGCCCACGTATCTTTAGTTCGCATCGAGGATGGAACGCTGGCAAGATTCCTTGCTGCTATCAGAGAACTGAAGAGCAAGAACGATAGATATGTATATCGTCATCAGATACATGTTTAAGGCTGCCTGTCCATTGAAGCGGAACAAGGCAGCGGAGCGGAGCGAGGGAGTAATGCGGAGCGGAGTTGAGGACTGTGTGGAGCTCAGAAAGCTCGGAGATCAGTTTAGTAATATGCGCCGCTTCCTCGCTCCGCTTCTCGTTTTCTATTAATTTTTAAACTAGTTCGCAAAGCGCTGTCCACTGAAGCGGAGCGGAGATTTTAAGCAATTCCATTGCTTAAAAGATATTGGCATAGGTACGCTCCGCTCCTCTACTCTCCGCTCTAGTGGACAGTCAGCATAAAAAGGAATATTTGTGGAATGTCGTGCTCTCTACATAGTTGTGAATACTTGTGAACGAGTTTCATGATGAGCTGTATTTGGATGTTATTTTTGAATGTGACTTCATGTGTGACACATGTCGAGTGTTGAGCTTTGTGTTGAAAGTAGTGTGTTCGTCATTCGACAGCTTTTGATCACCCATAAGTGTTGTTTGAATAAAGAATTCTTGGCTTCCATTTTACACACCAAGAGTCTCTAAAATAGATATAGTTTTTTTTAATACAATTATAGTGATGCGTTTGACCACTATCTCATCTGATAGTAAGCGATGATGTGGTCGAAGATGGAGCACGCTTGCCTAGAAGTAACCTATTCACTCTTGACTTAAAGACCCCCAAGGTCGTGAATAATCTTGAGTAAAGTAATAACAAGATGCACAAGTAAGCATAAAATTATCATTGAACTAGTAAAAGCCATCTGCTAATAGGAAAGTCCAATTAAAAAAATAACAAAGTACGAACACAACTCGATTATGCTAATCCCACAAATATCGATAACGACTAACATTAAACACATAATTTTATTACATTTAAAACGTCTTTATTTAAACAGAACATTAACCAAAGCTATTTCCAATCAAATCAAGGCGACATAAATCTGTTGCGTACGGCCGGACTGACAATAAAAACTGACGTGCCAGCGGGGGGCTAAATGCTCTCAGTAGGTATCCGTTGATTGGCGATTCCAGGGCTGGTGGAGTTAACTTGAATTTCCTTTTTATTGTGTTTTTATTGAGCACCTATTCGTTTTATGTGTTTGGGGTAGAAAGAGGTCTAAGCGAATTTTGATAGAAGATGTATTATTAACTGCATTTGTACTTTTATGGGTAATTTTATGTTTGAGGCGTGTGTTTTTTGGATTAGATACGGCTTGGTATTCTTTGAAAAAAAAATGAAAAAAAGAAGGACAAGCGTGACATATACAGTCGAAAAATAAAGACTTTGGAATCTTTTTTGATGCGTAAGATAATAAGAATAGATGAATAAAATTCGAGAATAGACTTCTCAATCATCCAAGTCATACAACACCCACATGTTCACTTTGCTGATATCATAACAGACAATCAGACAGACAGAAAGTGTTTCTTTAACATGTATATCAACGTAGCGGCTCTCCCAGATATTGCACCTAAGACAGTCCACTTTCTAGCTCAACATTCCCTGCTGGATATATTTAGTTTCCTTTATCTATTGTAAATATTAATAGACACGTAACATAAACTGAATATAAAACATAAAACTTGTTATTTTAAACGCAACAAAAGGCAAAGTCGCCTACACGACCGGTTCGGGTACTAGGACAGCATATACTTGCAGCATTTATCCAAGGAACGCTGTGTGAGGCCGTTCATACAGCGTATTTATGAACACCGGGCGTTCATGATCCCCTGGTAACGTTACACCGCCGTGTTAGTGATTAATAAGAGTTTTTTTTGGTTAACAATGGTTACCGAAGGAGGATATGTGTTTCTTGGGTTGATTCTCGGTCTTTATAGGAATTAAATGAGAGTAATGTTGTGTTCAGAATGGCATGTCCTCCAATTAAAAAGATTGTATCAATGAGAAAGAAATGGGATCATTAATTTTACTTAAACAGAGCTTTAAAGTTTTCTAGGAACGTAACATATGAAGGAGTAAAACCTCCAAAAAGTCCGTCTCTTTTAAAACAAAGTCACCGGAGCTTGACTAAAGTTTATGCCCTTGGTATCACAACACGTAAATTAATACGTAAAAGAACAAAAAAGGAGTATTTATCAAAAAGCTTGCGGTGTCATCGTCCGGTTCTGATCACTCGATACTCGGTGCGCCGGCGCAAGAAATGATACCATCGCATACGCCGCAAAAATAAAATGCCTCCAATCAAAGGTGATCTTTAAAAACGTCAAAAATAATGTTTAGGTTAGAGTCATTAATATTTTTAACGACGACAGATTTCTTGTAAAGGATGTAATTAAAGAAATTCTAATCATTTTGCATAAAATTAAGGATAATGACTAAGTTTTAGCACATCTATATAAGAACACTCATCCCCAGTCAAAACAAAGAAAAATCTAGGGCAGAACAATTCCCACGATGCATCTGCAACCGAATTTCGAATGAATGCAATCACCAAAAAAGTAATCGTTAAAATTCTTCGAACAGACGCAAGGTATTACTCAGACTGTCACCAAAATACTGTTACTTAACCCCATTTAGACCTAACAAGATCTAGAACTGAAGTCAGCCTAGATTTCTGCCTCAGTTCCGTCTAGCCAGTACAGAATTCTAAAGTTAAAGCTAATTGTTATTTGAATTTAGACGTGAGGAACATAACAAGCAATGGCGGTCATCTGAATACTTATGAGGTCGAAAAGATCTCATCCATCTTGTTAATAAGGCGCTCGTGATTGTGTTTGAAATTAGTCTTGATTCTATGTTTATGTGCGTACAAATTCTAATGATGCGCCGAAATTTTAAAGCTAGAACAGTCAGAATTTACAGAAACGTGGTTGGATAAAAAAGTATTACCAAAAGGCTTTTAAAAAAATGAAGATATGACATTTGTAGTTTAATTTATTTTTAAATTTCATAATATCGTAACATATCCCACTGTACTAGATCAGCAAAAGGTAATTAATGTTCGTATTTTAATTATATATTTAAAAAAAACATTTTTATTTTTACTTCAAATAAAGAGGAAAATCATTTAGGGTACCTACATAAATGTCATATTGAAGTATTACTCTAGAAAGTGATTGCACAACTGCGGATCATAATGAAATGTATCACACAGTAAATATAGATGTAACGGAATATTTCAATCGCTCGAACAACAGGTATAAAGATACAAAATGATATCTCCAACGTTTGGCCGGTGGCGCAAGTAGTGACGGGTGCAACTGTCACCACGCATCACGCATCAAATTGTAATCTAGTCGCATTGCACCGTCTAATTGAGGGACGCACCGGCGCCGTAAACAGTGCGCTTTACGACTTGTCGGCTGCCCGCGCGACGGAGCGGTACGCACCGAATAAATCAGACACAACACAAATATTACTGTCAGTCGCCCGCGCGTCATAAACGGCCGCGCCATTCGCGTCGAAAATAAACACGTCGTATGCAGTTTTCGCAAATAATCCACGGATTACCGCGCGATTGATGTGCGTTTTTGGTCGCGCGTCTTGTGGACATAAATACTCGTATATATTTGTCGTGTAATAAGACGTTGACGCTGGCCAAATAGTAATTGGTCTCTCAAGGAACATGTTTACTGGTCGAGTTAATTAAGCCGCTCCTATTATTTAGCATCGTGCGTTATACGCTCCGACCAATAAGCGTTTGTAATGCATTTTATGGGGCCATTTTTTATATGATTGCGGCCTTAACTATGAAGCTTTGCTGTACTTTTTAAAGGACCATCTCCTTTTGTTTTATGTCGTCCTGGTCTTGACATGTCAATTATAGTTCTGATATATGATTTCTAATAAGAATAAAACTTATTAAGTATTTTTATTTCTTATGTTGACATTTAATATCTTGATAACGGTTTAGTGTAAATCATTCTTTCAATTAACAAAGCTATATGAATCTTGTAAAGCAATCAAGGAACCCAGGAAATAATAGTTGCAGGGTTTCTATGTAGAAACACAAGAAACAATTCTGATATAATCATTATATTAACTCTGAAGAAACATTAATTAAATTACTAAGCATAATACTAGTTTCTGCAAATGGCTTGTTCAAACTACTCTTGGCAATCTGTAATATTTTATAACGATCTTCTAATTCTAAAACACAAACTTTTCTCTTTTCTTTTCTAACAATTACAAAATGAAAGACACATTAATTCCCAATGTTTACTGTTTAGGTTTTGAATGTAGCTACTGAAGTATCTACTGCTCTTACTAGCGTAGTTCATAAAAAATTAAAAACTTTTTTGCAAAAAAAAAACAACCGACTTCCAAAAAAGAAAATACACTAAAAATTAAAAAAATAACTTTAATTTCGGAAGTCGATGTTTGTATTTTATTTCTTCGTTATTTGACACCGACTTTCGAAATTATATATAATTTTTAGTGTATTTTTTTTTTTGGAAGTCGGTTGTTTTTTCTTGTAAAAAAGTTTTTAATCTTTCACTTTTTAGTTCTTTATACCCTAGAACTAAAAATCACAATAACATGGAACGTGGAATTTAAACATACTCGTAATTGGAGAAAATAAAAACGTCATCTAGGTATAAGTATTTTTCGTTTTTGTCCAGTTTTTCAAAAAGTGCTGAAGAAATTTCGAGTAAATTTATATGGGACCACCTCGGGAGTATATTCTATTGGATAAAAAAAGAATTTTAAAATCTGTCCACAACTGACGGAGAAATCGGCGGACAACTTACATAAAAAAAAAGAAACTTAATTACAGTCGAACATAGAACCTCATCCTTTTTCGAAAGTCGGTTAAAAATAAGACTGGTTCGGTTAGCTTAAAATACCTCTATATAAATTATACTTAGTCTCGAGGGATTTGGTATATATTCTATCAGGTGTTTTCAGTTTGATCTGATCGGATCTGTATTAGTTGCTATTTGACTCCTAACTTTATCATGCTCCTTTTCAGAATAATCGTATACCTATCTAAAAGAGATGATATTCTTTTTTTAGAATTCTCCTGAGTTGTCTTGCGTCATTGCCTTAAGAGTAACGTTAAAATTTTAAACCACCTGTGAAGCCCCGCAACTCACCGGTGAGTCGGACAAAAAAAAAAAAAATTAAAGAGAAAAAAAAAAAAAATCGGCTATCAACCCGGGTTGTCGTCGGGGTTCAATTTGACAACCCGGATTTGGCCGCGGGGCTTCACAGGTTAAGACTTTTAGCGGAAGTGTTAAAATATCTTCGAAGAAAATAATCAACACTATTTTTTATTTAAATATAAGCAAATGTAGCATCCGCTGCGTCCATCTTAGTCAAACAAGCATACCTTATTCAAAATCTATTCTAAAAAGAACACAATTTAGGCATACCATATTCAAAAAATGTGTGCTCATTAAATTGAGTGACATTCTCGATACGAAAATGAAATCAGTTTTTATTTTTAAATCGCCACAAAACTGTGCAACTAACATTCTCGTCACTAAAACCAAACTAGAATTTTAAGTGCTAATCAACGTCAGGTGACCGAATGAAAATGTTTGAATCTCGTTAATGAACACTTAAATGCTAATTGTTATTGTCTTAACAGTTATGCCGATCATCAATTAAAAGATTTTCTGAGGTGTTATGATATTGGCAATGATATAAATTAAATTTTCTGCGCCATCAATTAGTTCTAGATTGATCGTAAACAACTATTTAATTGAGAGACGAATCAAATTGAGTGGAAGCTGAATTATTGAAGTTTATAATTTAATGTTTCATAAACTATAGAAGACGAGCGCGATCATGAATGTCTTAACTAAACTAAACCGACTGAAAACCTCAATAACGGTAAATAAATATGTCTAATACAGGTCTTAACCGTTTAGTATCGACAAATAGTCGTACAGATGCACCAACTCTACCACTTGACTTTAATTTATTTTATTCCATCGGTTCCGAGGCTGCACGTCATTTATATGGCACTGCGTTCCCTCGATCGGCCGCACCCGCTTTTGTTCTAATTTTATTGAGTGCTAAACGATGGCCGCGCAAATGTCGCGACGCGTCTTTAAAATGTAAATTTATGCGGAACCACAGTGATTTATGTGTACCCTCTAATGATCTACAAACTTCTTTGAAATCGTCTCAAACTGACAATGTTCACACTCGTATCTAGATAATCTTGACGTACTTAAAATGTTATTTATTAAACGTTAGCTAGAAACGATCTTCGCGGAAACTTGGGTACCTGTTTTTAGGTTAGAAAGCTAATTTTGTAACTGAAAGCGGCTATCTGTTACCATGTTAGGTCTCAAGTTGACACCAGTAATTTTGGTGTAGCAGTGTCGTGGGAATTATTCCTGTTTATGTACGGATTTCTAGAAAATGTTGCATCATGCGTACGAAATTGGATGGTGATGAAAACGCTGCCCATAAATAAGTTTTATTTTGAGCTTGATTGCAAAGTGTCTTCATAAAACACGTTTAATTCCAAGTTGGTACCATAAATTGTCGTGTTCACTGTTTTTCTTTGAAAATGCTGAAAACCTATCAATTTATCTGAGTAAACTTTGTTTATGCCTACCTGGTACTTACGTGTCAATTTACAGCAAAACATATTTAACTAGTTTCCTCATGGCAGACCAAGGCGGCATAAACGGTAACAATATGTAAACAATAACATAAACAGGGCGAGTCCACCTGCCTCGTACGAAAATACTAGGTGCGCATACATATTGAAGAGATGGCGGGCGCGCGCCGCGTTTGCATACGATGTTCAATTACGAACCCGGAATATGGCATGCATTATAACCGCTATATTGTTATGTTCTTCGGGTGAACCGTCGCCCGATTGTTTCCGTGGTTGAGATGAGGCCGAGGAAGATTTCTTTGCAGACTCCGTTACATTTATACTCATAAGAATGTATACCTATTGAAGAGGGAGAAAGTAGGAAACCTGTATTTTAATCAGCTGCAGAAAATTGAGGTATTATTTATAAGGAAGTAGGAACTATTGCCTTATTGTTAATGGTACTGAATATGTTATACAAGTAGGGAGGTGACAATAGTGAGATCAGCAAAGAGGTTTTTAATTAATTGTCAGTCATCATTGCACTTGGTGAGCTCACTTTTAATTAATCACATGCACGTATACAAGTGTCTGATAATAATAATTATATACTAATTAAGTACGTAAATAACAAGTGATAATTTTGTAGATGCCGTAATAAAATAAATCACAATTATGTAATTTAGAATTAAATACAAAATAACATTTATAATGTTATATTTTATTATAATAATCCTCTAAATGTACTAGGTAATCATAAATCGTAAAGAGATAGCTGGCCGTCTCTGAAATTACTTAATGTTGCCAAGTAATAAGCAATAATTTCCTCGAGGGGTAATAGTTTAGCGACAGCGCCATCTATCGCCGAGTAGCGGTACGCGTCGATAAATCGATGGTAAAATAATTATCCCTACTATCGGCTAACTGCGGTTGGAAATGCACACCTCCTAAGGCTATGTAATTTTGAATAGGAGTTATATGTTAGATAATTATTTTATTTGCGTGTGTGTGTTCGTACAACTTTGTATCGTGTAGGTAAGTGTTAGAACTACGTTTTCGATAGTAATGTGGTTGTCAGCCATTTATTGGGAACTTGACAGGTTTCTAATGATTGTAAGTGTTTATACGTGAAAGGTGTCCAGGCCACCTTTAGTTCTTCTATGGGTATCACAAGTCGTCATGGCGACAAGGGTTATCGTCTAAAGGACGAGCAACATCGCCCGATCGTCTGCTATATACAATACTACAGACTGTGATTACTGACTGGTTGCCAGAATACGACCCTGGACCATTACGTACGTCTATCAAACATGATGACGACAGAAGCCCACCAAATTTGTTACCATTGACGTTTCAACGAGACAACAATTGGAAACCCTCTATTCTGGCGTTGTAAACTGTTACATGCTCTTACTGTAGCAAGTCTATTTTTCCCCAAAGCTGGGCAAAGTCTTCCTCTTCATTTCTTACACAAATCTGTCCTTTGCTAGTATTGGCTAGTCTTTTCGGTGATGAGTCAAGATCGTCCCGCCATCTTTGCTTTAGTCTGCCGCGGTATCGTCTGGCATTTAATGGGACCCATTCAGTGGTTCTTTTTACCCATTTCTCGTCAAAGGTTATATGCTAATAGCTGTTGTATGTTGAGAAATGATAAAAGATTTTATGTTTGTAAGTAGGTTTTAACAACACTTTTACACGTTATTTTTTTTTTAGCTTGATAAGGCCGGTGTTTCCTAGCTGACTACCCTGAGTGGAAACACCGAAACAAACACAGAGGTCAAAGTCTCTTTTACAGTGTTCAAATCCATACAATATGTACTGGTCAAATCATATGAGAACCATGTACGTTTATGTCTGGGATGAGCTTTTGAGGAAAGCAACACACAAATTCGAGATGATGATACAGCCACTCTGGTTGATGATAAGCAGTCCCTTGATCGCTGAAAAGGACCTGTTGAACCCAAACATCAGCTCTGTATTGTGTCAAAATACAGCCTGTAGATATCTACAGGCTTTTTTTTTTTTTATCTACAGGATTTTTTATCAGATGACTGTAAAGGGTAATATTACCCTTTACAGTCATCTGATAAAAAAACAAACATATTCTGTTTTTTTTCAACCAACTAATAATTGTTAGTCCTGCTACAAAATAAGCATAGAACTGACAAATCATAGAAATTATCAAATTAAAGTCGAAGAAGAAGAAGATAGAGAGAGAGAGGAGAAGTCGAAGATTGTTCTGCTACCGTCATTTTGGGGAAAACAACGGTATTTTGTAGATATTTGAGTGTTTCAGTTAAGGGTCTACCGGGCAAGTGGCGCCCTCATTGAATAAAAAATCGTAGCATAGCGTAGAAAATAAATATTAAAGAATCCAACGTCACGTTTGTTACAAAGAGGATAAAGTATTTTTACGTTGGTAAAACCAGGTGTTAAAATGTTTCGTACCCAAAGTAGTAGGCAAAAGAACCAAAAGTGGCCGTTTTTGATACTATACTATGCTACGATTTTTTATTCAATGAGGGCGCCACTTGGGCTGTAGTAAGGCCTTAAGTTGCGGCAGATTAAGAATATGCTAACTCATTCTAATAAAGACAGTAAGGTTTCATCCACAGACATTATTCTTAACTAGCTTATGACAGTGGCTTCGCCCTTGCGTGGAATGAGTACTTCCCCCACAATAAATTATAGCCTATGTGCTATCTATCTCTGTGCCAAATTTCATCCGAATCCGTTCAGCCATTCTGGCATGATGGAGTAACAAACGTCCGTCCAAACATTCACATTAATAATATTACTGGGAAGTAGGATTTTGGCAGATTTATATCCCGTCAAAAAGCTTTCAATTAAATACTGTACTAAACCCAAGTTAACAATTGAAATACCAATCCCTACAACCATCTAGTTTCTTAGTTGACAAAACGCGTTGTGGTTACGTTCTCGACCGCCACATTATGGCTAGTTCTCGTTACCTCTCGTTTTATTGTGCGTTTGTCACTTCTCAACTTTTTTTATAGCCCTAACTAGTTGTGGGTCGCTTGCGGTTCGCGAGATTGATGCTTAGCGAATTTGTTTGGTTCAGAGGTGACAAATGGTCGGTTGGGACTTGGTTAGATGTTTTAAAGGAACGTTTTTGCTATATTTACGTCATCTTCACATTGAAAAATGGTGGGGAAAAAATGGTTGTTGTCCAAGATGAAAGATATCAATCGAATAGTCGTTACTTGATAAGTATTACATAATTACGAGTATGTTTAATCAAAATGATAGTAGACATCCCACGAGACCAGTTCAACTGTAATGTTGATTATATCAGTATACTGTATCCTCCTGTGCCTCTCAGCATTTTTTAACAAGAATCCTGCCACAACTAGATCTTAATAAAGTACACACATATAATTACAGATAGCGATGTGGTAAATCCATAAATACACGGCCCACGTTAGGTATTGATTAAATAGTTACACAGCGGCCACATTCAGGTAATCTGCGTGATTATTTCAAATCACCGACACATTACATTAAGCGTAATCTCTAGTAATGGCGGCGCGGTGTTGCCAGCCGCCGGCACTCCCCCCGCCCGAATTGTGGGAAAATAACCAAGCTAAGACACCAACCCAAAACCTATCAAAGCATTTTAATATTCATGAAAAATTTATCTACGGCATACATTTGAATTATAAATATACGTGATATTTAAAAATGACAGCGACATGAATCGGATAAACATCGATTTCCCATGAGGAGATTACATTATTCACACATTATACAATTATTTACTTAAAACCCTTTAGTATTTTTATCCGAGTTGCGAGCTCCGTGGACAGAATGGATATTGACAGCGAGGCGGGAAAGCGCGAAGACGGCCATGACACTTTTTTCTTTTTAATTCGAAGTGTCACAGTGGACGGCAGAGTGCGCTTTATGCCAGTGTCAATATTTTTTTTTAATCCGTTTACTCGAATTACTCAGAGAAGATGAGCTTAGTAAGCAATTAAAAATCTTTATTTTTATTTAAGTATCTGCTTTCTCAAGGCTCGTATTCTCGATTACCCATTTGGCATGAACCTTAAATTATATTCATATTATTTTTATTTATCCGAGTCTTTATACGGATTACGTCTCGATCAGAGTTACGCGTTTCGACTTTTACTAAAAAATAATATAATAAACATGACCGTAGCGAAAAAGCAATAAGAGGCACGTCAGAAATAACTTGAATTACAATTTTAATCTTGTCAAATCCGAGTTTTTATTGTGATCGCGGGCGGACCGCGTACGGTGGACATAATTTTCGTTTTCAAAGTTTATTTAATAAGGAGTTCTTGCTATAAGAAATCATATTAAAGTCTCCCGCGCCCCGCGAGGGTTGGGGACCTCGAATAAATTCGCGATTTTTATATCCAACTCATTATTATTTTTGAACGTTCGAAACGGCTGCATATGAATAAAAAGTTGACTTTATTTCGATGCAAAAATATTGTTAACGGACAAAAAATTATCGGTGAGAGTCTGTCGGGCGCGTGTCGCGGGCTGGCAGCCTTTATCGACGATATACAATCACATAATAAGCAAAATACACCGTAGCAGCGTCCGTCACTCCGACAAAACCGCAATAAAAACAATCATATTATCTTTGTACGGTCTCTCTCGGCGGAATTAAAGATCAGTTAACTCGCTAGACGAGATAAAAATGGCTACTGGAGATTTAAAAAATCCTCTCAATCATTCGAGAATATGAGCTGCATTCCGCGCATAGTGTATCTATTATACAACGCCTGTTTTCCATCATAAAATTTTTTGACGGAACGTTTATTTTAAGTAGATGGGTATTTTTATCAAATTACTATAATTTTGGTCAAACAAAACTACAACCTGTCAGAATTGACGTCCGTAAATCATCGACTTGACCCTTTTTTGTAACCAACTTTAATAATTTCGTTAAGGGCTTTTTAAACAGGCCGCATATTTGGAATAGCTGCCGGTACTTTATGGCCCGGATCATTTGTATAGGAATTTAAATGGGATCGCTTTAAAATTGGATTACAATAAAAATCACGAAATGCCCTGAGAATTATTTGAACTATTCGAACATCTGGCTGGTGCGTACGGGATGAGAGCTGACGGTAAGAACTTTAGTAAAATAAACTCTATTGTGTGCGGATAACAATGCGGACTAATGAGTGCACATCAATCGTCCGAAGCTGAAGGAAAACAAACATAATTAAATCAGATAGGAGATATAAAGCGGAAACTATTAGGTGCCGTCCAGGCTCGAGGCTCGGGCCACTCGGGCTGCGAGTCACAAGTCGCCGATAGCGCACAGATTCATACAATATATCTCATTATTCATATCTCAACAAAGAGGGGCATAAATTACGCGCCCGAAAATATCTAAATCCTAATCCATTCGCCTCGCCTGTCCCCGACTGAATCCGATTTTAAAATATTTATGAAAAGGCAACAAAAAAGTCTAAAAAAACATGAGTCCAGAGACAGAATTAAAAAAAAAAAAAAAATAACATAAGCCCCGAGAGCGAACGTCGGAAAAAAGTTAAAATGATTGTAGGGCATCTCGATGTGGCGTTGTTTTTTTCTGGACGTATTCCCGTTTCATTAGATTCGTTTCAATTCTGTCGGGATTAGTCGGAGAAAGGTCTCTTAAGGATAAAATGCGATGTCCGTTGATTTATAAAGATCCTCTCTTTCGGGCGATGGGACATAATTAATTGTTTTTCGTGATCTATCGCCGTGTTTTTTGTGGAGCAGGTGATCGTAGTGAAACTGAACGGAGTGGTGTGTTGTGTGCGGATGTAGCCGAGTAGCGGGTAGCGGGTAACGTGTAGCGTGTAGCGGGTAGCGGGTCCCAGAGGCTGCGAGGGCGAGGCGTCCACGTGCTCTCTCTGCTCGTGACAGCTCCCGAAATTAGTCACGTGGCCGTTAATAGCCCCACGGCCGGGGGTGGCGTGCACTCGCCGTTTTTTCCGGCTCTCGTACGCTTGTTTACAACAGTTGGTGGCTATCGATCCGCCGCCCGGATATAGACGTAAATACGGCGTTATTCATCGAATGAAGGCCCGTTTTGTTTGCACACCGCCCCCGGTTTTGTCGTCTCGGCTGTTTTTCATCGATTTTCCACCGGACCGGTAACGTACACCGGCGGTGTGTGGCATGCCCTGGCTCCGATCGGAGGGTATTATGTATTATCTCCGAAAAGGTTCTCGATGCGCTTTTACGTGTAATCGGTGGTGGTATCGGCGGGGCCTCATCTCGTGCGCCCGCAGGCTTGTGTGCGCGGCGTGCGGCGCGCGTGTGTGCGTCCGGCTCGCGGGGCACACTGCTCGATTAGCGCGGCCGGCACCGCCACGCCGCCTGATTGGGCCATCCATCACCGCCGCCCCCGCGCGCGCGCCCTCCACCCTGCGGCCCTCCGCGGAGTGAAGCGACCACAGCGCGCCTGCGACTCTCAACCCTGTGCTGGGGTACATTTGGTTTACATTACCGCGCAGTCAGCCGCCAGCTCCACCGACGCGTTAATGCCCGACGCGCGCAACAGAGATCGAGGCGTATTTTTAAGACGGATACTTAGTGCGTTACATTATTATACTTTTGTTTTTTTTTCCTCGCGGCCTGTAACCCACACGGCCGTGTTCGTACGGCGGCCGGCGGGTCGACGCACCGCTCCGGTTATGATACCGAATGCCTTTAGATTTTTGATTGAGGTTTCTTTTTATTTGGCGCGACGTTCGGCCCGATTACGTTTCTCGTATTCGTTTACCGCTCGGCCAGTTTTTGTTTCGACGAGTTTCATTGTTCGTAACGAGATCGATTTTAACGATAAGCCATCGCTTTTAATGAAGACGTGGGTGTGCTTGGCTGTACTGGATCGCGCTTAACATCTAGGCTATCTATCAGCAATCATTGACGCTTCCTCACTTGAGTTTGTCGAAGCTAAACGCTCTTGACTTCAGACATGACATATAAACATGGCGACTGAGGGATATTTCACGAGTCGTTTACATAAAGTAAAGTTTATAGTTGTATTAGCATACAATCATCAGGCACAGGTCGCAGGTCGCCCACTCAAACTTACAAATTGCATTCTCACGCAAGACCACCGACACACGACGACTCTCAAAAGAATTAAGATAAACTTACAAATTCGTACGCAGCGATTAATTGTGGCCACAATCGTCACTGTACAAACTAAAGGCAATTTTTCAACAAGATATCAACTAAATGGATAGGTAGTCATTATTAATATTGTTGCTTGCGATGCTTTTACGACGGCACGATGTTCCGTCTCTACTTCCGTAAAACTTAGCGGTTATTGAGTTAACATGTTGTATTCGACATCAGTTTTACGAGTCGATAGACATGAATAGTTTAGTCAAAATCATCAAATTTAGGAGTGCCAATAAAATTTAACTGGTAGTACCTAAATTGATGGTGGCAGGACTCATGAACGGAAACCCAACCCTTATTAACATAAAGAAAAACAAGTGGGATGTATTAAATACACAATAACACTAAATAACACGGTAGTTGAATAGAATCGATGCCGTCCGTATCGGTTCTCGATCGTACTCATTACAATGTAACGTTTTAACGCTCGTCGAGACGCCACAACGAATCACGGGCTGTTATTTAAATTGCTCAAGAACCGAGAGTAATTTAACTCGAGAAAAACTGGTTCCGAGTGAAATTCGCGCGCTATCTCATCTCTCGTATCTCTTACGATCGCCATGTTGCTGAGAATAGATATACTTGACTTAATAGCGCCATTTGCGAACATAATAAAGTACATAACCGCTTGGTCATTGTACTGGACGTAATGAAGCCAGGAGTGCAATTTTCGCGCGAGCATGACCTCGCCGATCGCCGCGTCGACAACGCGGGCGAACTTTAGCGTCGGGCTTTAAAAGGTTCAAGCGAAATGAGCGCCCCGAGACCACTAGTAATACTAAAATGCATTTCTGCGCACTCGGGCGGCGGGCTTTGAGCTCCTCGAAACGTAGATTGAGATTAAACGACGCACGAGGATATGACACTAGCGTGGAGGCAGTACAGACTGTATCAGCGTCTTCGTCTTGAGGCGCTTGCGACGTTTCAGCCCGGGAGACTCGCTAACGAACAACGATTCCCGCTCTAATTTGCGGACATGGCGAGCGATCGATCTCATTGGATTTTTGAAAAAGGAACACCGAAGGCACCTTATGAGCCGAAGCACAAATTGAGCAATTTAGTGCTCGCCCGCTCGCGCGCACCTATCTCCCTCCTCCCATCTCGTTCTATCCTTTTTTCATTTTCATATATCGTGAATTCTAAATGAGAATATTAAAAATTAGTTGCTTCATGTTTAGGGGCTCGTAATTATGTGCGCTCCGACCTGACAAATGAGTTTGAAGACCAACGGAGACAAGTCAATACTTTAGACGCACAAAAAATGAAGTTTGTCTAATAAGAAATTTAACAACCAAAAGGATCCGATAAGAATTTGTTAATGAACTTACAATAAATGCTCGATGGCTTTTGTTATTTTAAAAACATTAATTTGTTTGATTAAAAAAGCTTTGACATATTAGCTACATTTACCATGAATCAGCATCTCCAATTTCAATACCTACTGCCAGAGTATCTACATACTACATACAGCTGATCGTGGAACATACTACGGAAAGATCCAACTATAAATGGCTAGCCGAGGGGCCCATTACTAGAAATAAAACAAACAACAGAGCATGGTATCGCGGCACATCCATGCGTCATTATCAGCGCATTGTTTTTGTTACTAATTTAGGTAAAAACACCGTTGGAGCGGGGAACCCTGCGAGCATTCCAACGCGCCCCGTCGCTATGGCAACCGACGCCGCGCGCGCTCCCGTCAACCACCGCCCACCAAACAAACAACTAACAACCTTATTTTTTACTGTACAGAGCTCTAATCGCCAACACCGCCAAATGAAGTTATAACCTTCTTTTACGACGCTCCACAATCGTCGATACCCAATCATAACAATGAAATTGCAACCTTAATGTCTCCCGGTAAAGTGCCATTCGGAACGCGCGAACGACTTAAGAATAGCGACATAAGGAATTGTTTTATCTCTTTCGCACGTCGTAAAGACGCGGTAGCGCCGTCTCGCTCCCGTGCCGAATCCTTTCTTGCTAAAGACGGAATCGATACACTTGATATTTCTCTTTCTGGCGCACTTTTTGTTCGAATCGTTGCCACTGTTAATCCGTCTTCGACAGCGTTCGTTAGATAAAAATCGTAAAGTGTAACTCACGAATAAATTGACTGCGATTCTTCGTGCGCCGTTTATTCCGTGTTCATTTTCAGAACATTTCCCTTCGACGAAAATTCTTTTGTGTTTTAAACTGAATGACGGGCGAACGCGCGAAGTACGGTAATTGATATAGTGTAATGGAAACGGGCAATGACGGTGACGTGTAAAACAAGAGAGAGATAGACGCACGTCATCCTGTACGAGCGAGCGAGATGGTTATCGCAGTGCGCGACTGTTATAACGATGCATGTGCATTATATTGTTACGGTAATTGTAACTTTACACCCACCTAATAAAGTTTAATTTAGAACATGACAGGAGAAAGGTCCTGGTATTAGCTACTATTCGATAGATGGCGTTGATGTATCGAAGTTAAATATTTTGGAATTCCAGTTACGGTTACAGAACAAGTATGCTAGCTTGTTTCTTGTAAAGTAATTGAAATACAAAAATAAATTTAGATAACTGTAAACAAGTAATAAAACATATCTATGTGAAAAATTACAATTCATAAATATTGATGGATTGCAGTTTTCTGCTAACTTCGTTAAACTTAGTGTGCTGTCAGCACAAAAACTTGTAGAACTGGTAATCTAGACATTTATAACTGAACTGTCAAAATTATAATCTCAATTAGGCGCACAGCGGTGCACCGGAGACGTCTTTGCCGGCGGTAAAGTAAAAAATAATTGTCTTTTCTTTTGAATCCTTTGCAACATTTTCCCGGCGACCTTGCATCGGCGAGATGACACCGAGATCGTACGCAAGATAACACATGATCGATGGGCTGTCGTGGTGCGTGCACGCCGCAAACATTCGATACCCATCCGAGTACTCGATACAATCGAACACGAGTTTCGTTACTTAAAAAACACTATTCTTTCAGCCTTAGAGTCGACATTAGTGTGATATTGACAGATGTAAATGTCATTCGATTTTTCGTCGGCTCATTACGAAGAATCGATTTGAACTGTCATCGGGATGTGTGTTCGTTTTTCAAATTATAGAAACGGTGTTCGGATAAATAGTTTGTGATATAAATGCCATGGTAATGTGCTCAAGAATTTGGAGAACATTTTTTATCTATTTTAAAAGTATTGAATCGATTATTTGGAACGGTATCGTGCTATCGTCTATTTATGCATTAAAAATAAGTTAAAAATAAGCCTTAATAAGTCACCTCCTACTTGTACTTTGACACAAAAAAAGACTTATCTTGTTTAGATTATAAAACCGCCGTTAGTGTAAAGACCAGAATAATTCCAAATGCCATGTATGGTTTTTTTATATTTATCTGGCAATATGTGAACGTTAGTATTAAAAACTACTGAGATTAAATTACCTGATAAGTTTTTGTACAATTTTAGTGTGTAACACATCATAAAACTTTGCAATTCAAATATGGAATGGAATTCAGTTTTTTTTAAAGCCATAGATAAACATCTTACAATCGAGATTTAAAAAAAAAGAATCGTGAAGCCAAATCTCTGAGGCATTCTCAAAGCATGCACGTAGCAAAAGTTCAGGCGGCCATCAGTCAGGGCTGGAGTACCCGTGACCTTGCGCCGACTGTTCCGGACACTGGTGATTGACGGCACCACCGCCCGCATGCTATGATCCCCTAGTACTTGTGCTATATCATCGTGTTGGGTTCACGTGTGCTGTGTGCCTGGTATTTGATGTAGTCCTGTTTTGATTTTAGTAGTTCGTTTTACTCCTACAATCTTAGGTTTCCCTGGTACTTTTATGATTACTTTAATTAGTCGTAAATCTTTCTGTTGTCTTGGTTATTTGTTTGCAGTCTATTTTTGTTTAAATATAGCTAAATAAATAATAAAATACCGGTGAAAAGACTCAGATCTGTGCGAAATTGATGATGTTGGATCTCAAGCTGATTAAACCTTCAAAATCATTAGATTTAATTTGGAATCGTTAAAATAATGTTACAAACATTGATTCTAGCGGAAACGGCGAAAAACATTTAATTTTATGACAGCAATTTAAATATGTACTCTATTGAAGACTATTATTTGGTATAACGAGTTTCACTAAAACTGTGTCGCCTAGTATTTTAAGTTATTTTTAGCTTTGAACTCCTCAAGAATCTCTCTCGTCAACTTACGACCATCATCATCAAGATCATCACAGAGGTCGCCAATCCCCGGTTCTTTCCATACCTGGGTACTCACCGGGACTGCCCAGGAATACTGAGGAGTAAACCCGCCGCGCCACGTCGGGAGGGGATGACCATTCTCGACGCGATGGGCACCATTTGCCTGAAAAAGAAGAAAGATATGGTTAGAATGTTTTACAAAAATATCGAAGATACGTGAAGTCTATCCCTATACCCACATTGGGCCCTGGCGGTAGATTACGTCCCACACCCTCTCACAGAGAGGAGGTATATGCTGTGTCCCAGCAGTGGGGATATATAAAAGGCAGATTTTTATGCTTTTATATGCTAGTATCTATCTAGGTATTTTTCTATCAAGTCATTGGCTGTAATACATAAGATGTCATCCGTATATATTTTGATGTGATGACGAATCTTACCAAATGTTTGACTTTGAATTTTCTTCTGTCTTATAAACAATCTTCAATGATGATATCCTTGAAAGAAGTTTTTGTATACTTTTCTGGATTTCTCTATAGCTTGTTTTAGGTATTTATAGTATCAATGTCCAACCATCCTTTGCAGGAAAATTCAGAGAAACAATCCCGTCGGATGGAAAAAAGTGCTTTGATTTTAATTGTTTTTGTTGTTTATACATCGTGGGGAAACCAGCATATCCTAGATTCAAAAATTCGAAGACATGTGACATCTACCAACCCGCACTGGGCCTGCGTGGTGGATTACGACCCACACCCTATCATAGAGAGGAGGTCTGAGTCACAGCAGTGGGGACATTATACGGCTGATTATGTGTGTGTGTACTCGTATGTTATATTGAAGCAAATATAGAAAAAAACTATATAACCTCTTTAACGTTGTTATTTTATTTGAAGCTTTAAAGATATTCTTGCAAGCATTTGAAATACTTAATAAACTTATAGGTCTAAAAATGAACTTAAACTATATAGTCAAAAAACTAAGGGTAACATAAATACTACCAACTGCAACACTCGAAAAAGAATTTCCTCTAATTGAATGAAAAAGTGCTTAAAAATTTAGGATCGTCGAGTATCTACCAATGTAAATCAGACCTTTGTTTTTCAAAGCGAAGGATACGAAGCCAGCCAATCTACCGTGAATGGACAGATTAATGAAAAAGAATGTTTTGCCAGAAGAAGGGTGTTTTGGAATAGAGAGAAAGAGGCAAATGGATCTGCTTACACTGTCTTTCGTTTTTAGGAGGGATACGACTGTGTACTAAACACACATTAGGAGAAGAAAAAGACCTGTAACGGTAAAGTAAATGGCAAAGATGAATAGTGAACAAATGTATCTTGTATATTTACTAATTCTACTAATATATATACATGTGAAAGTTTCTGAGGATAGGTGTATGAATGTTTGATACATCAGAATAACATATAGGCTGTTATTTATAATGGGGGGGAGTACTTATTCCACGCAGGCGAAGTTGCTGGCAGAAGCTATTACAGTAGAGAATAGTTATTCAGCCTTCTTTTGGTATTATATTTCAGATTTCTATTTCTATATTTCAAAGCTCTGGTTTATTCCAATCATTTTCAGTCTGTAGACGCACTGATCCTGTTCCTTTTAACATCGCTTTCAACTTAGTGTTGCCTTCCTCTAAAACATCAGTAACACAATTCCACATATCGCTGTTCTGCTTTACCTAATAAACATTAAAATGCTCATTAATAGCAATGTTAGTTAGTTCTATATCCTTGTTATTTTCTCTAACGAACTTTAATACTTCTGTGTAAGAATTTCCTTAGTTACAAGCTTATATCTAACTTGCAATGATTGTTTTGTTTGCGTCAATTCTTGCAGACTAAATTAGAAACTTAGACTATGAAAGGTTATAGATGGAACGCAGGATCGTTAAAATGTGTGAGTGACCTTGACGTACGTAATGATGACGTATCGGCTTCTCATTTTGTCTATGTGAACTTATTTGGCGTGTACAGATACAAGCCGGCTTCTCATTCTGGTACTTCAGATTGCTGGATTTTGACACTCCGTCTATAACCTTGCATAGTAATAGTATAAATATTAGGACTATTTCCTCTTATCCTATGGAGTTGAACTTTTACGTCTTGGTTCAGTTCAGATGACAATGCATTTTTATGGTAAGCATGACCTAATTCTCCAAGATTAGCTCTAGTAGGAACAGGTACTCTTCAACGGTTATCAGCCCAGACAAGATAGGAGCATATTGTGTACGTATTTAATTATGAAATTCTGTTTATAAGCTTATTTTTTAAATTTATTTCAACTATTCATTTTTATCTGGGCTTCATTTGATACTATGTCCATTTGGTTATTAACACCAAACTATTATGTTATTATTTTATATACAAGCTTGTTACCTTCTACATTTACAAGTGCAGTAAAGTCTTCATAAAGTTTAATTATAATATTTACATTACTATTATTACGGACTCTTTCATTTACGCACGATGTGGCCGTTAAAATTATTTCTTTTACAGCCTACACAATTAAAAATTGTTTGTATATACTTCGTCTAACTTCTCACCGAAATTTGTTCAAACTTTTGTTAATTTATATTCCAAAAATGACGCGTTTACTTATTTATAAATATTTATTCATGTTAATGTAGTTTAATTTGCCATTTGTAAGTTTTTGTTTATTGTGATAACTAGATAGCCGTTCGTCCGTCGATGTTGAATAAATTCCATTACAATTCGTGCTTAATGTCCTTTGTGACACATGCGACATCGCTTTTTCAACCGATTTCGTTTAGAAAAAAAACCTACATTAAGCTCTTCCCGCCTATCTAATGGATTCCTCTAACTCTCCCAGGACCCCAACGTCATTACGCAAAAAACATACAGAAAAAAAAGAAAAAATACTCGATGAAAAAAAACACCTCCTGGGAGAACGAAGGTGTTGCCGCCCCTAGTCTTTTCTTACCCCAAAAATAAGGGGAGGCAATATCATACACCATTAGCAATTTCGCTACTTTTTTAACGGTGTCACACTGTATATTATTGTGTTCGGTAATGCAGCGGGTCGCGCCTCCGAGCTGTGCCGCTAGCTCCGTCGTGTAATCAACGAACGTGCAATGCTTTTACTAAAGAAATGGCATCGCAATACGTTGCTCATTTTACTGTTTAATTGAAAAATAATAAGTTACGTCGCACCTCGGTGCAGCCCGGCGGGGGGCGACCGATATTTAAAACGAACGCAACCACCATAATTTTCTCTCGCTTTATATTCCTTTTTCGAAATTCGTAATTCGAACAAAAGCGCGCGCGGCGCAATGGTGCATGCATGATTGATAGCGCTGACGTCACACACACACCGACAACGCTACACTTCGAAAAATAAAAAAAGTCTTGACCTCTGATTCTAAACTGCTGCTATCTCTTGCTACCCTGGTACCTTTAAAGCCAATTTGCGTTTTCTCAACCCCGAAACTTAAACTCAAAACCATAAAGTAGAATTACATCGTTGAAAAAAAGCGAAAATTGCCCCATCGCAGCTCACGGTACAAGTTAACGCCATAAACAAATACTAAAAATCTTGTAACCGAAATAAGGCGGCACTCTAAATAAGAATTAAAGTAAAATTGCTGAGGTGTGAGTCCCCGGGCGAGGGGGCATTAGCGGGGGATCCGAGACGATATTCATAACGCGAAAAATTGTAATAACCTGGAGGATATCAGCGAGGGCAGAGGGTATAGGTGTAGCCAGGGAGGGAGAGACGGAGGGATTTGTTGAGGAAATTGTCTAAATATGGTTGATACTCACGTGTGACGAGTATGGTGGTAATAAAAAAACATAACATACAACATAAGTTTAAACCGGATATTCAGCTAAGGAAAGCGTAAATTTAACGACACTGGAATTAAAATTATGTTCACCAACGACTTGATGTGTCGCTTTATAGTGTAAAATTGTTTTAAGAGTGTGTACATAGTATGAATAAAAATGACTGTAATAACTTTTATGATAAGTCTTACTTTATGGCTTGGTAGTCGCACTTCCAATTTGTAATTACTACAAATTTTTATTTTTTTATTTTTTGGTCGAGAGTTTTTTTTTTATTGTAGCAACATTTTCACAGCAATTGTCTTGTCAAATGTAAGTTAAAAGGTCGTTAATGAAATTAAATACGTAACGGCCAGTAAAATAAATGAAGTACAAATTAATTGGATAAGAAATTAAAGTTTACTACACAATGACGAAGACATACCCACTCTGACCAATGCACAGGCATTTACATTTTTTTTTTTTTTTTAAACTTTGCCCACACTAGGAATTACTCCTGTATCGTGGGTGCGTTTACAAACATTTAAACTCACATACACAAGACACCCAGACCCGGAACAACTATCTGTAGGCCATACAAATATTTGTTCCGTGCGGGGATCGAACCCGCGACACGCAGCGCAGTAGCCGAACCCTCAACCACTACGCCAACCGTGCCGACGAACACACGACGACATACTACGTATAACTATGGTTTAAGAGGAGCTCGTGAGTAAAGTAATAACAGCCGCACGGGTCGATCCATCAGGTTAAGTTACGCTTGCCGGGGTTGGTCCATGGATGGGTGACTATCTTTACATACCGAGACACCTCCGTGCCTCAGAAAGCACGTTAAGTCGTTAGTCCCGGCTGTCAACCGTGGATAGAGAGAAGTCCGAAGCCCGAAAGTCTGACAACCAGTCTTACCAAGGGGTATCGTATTACCCTGCAGTAACTGGGTTGCGAAGGTCAGATAAGCAGTCGCTCTATGTAAAATACTGGTATTCGGCAGCATCCAGTTAGACTTGAAGCCGACTTCAAGATAGTTGGGAAAAGGCGCGGGCAGATTGGCAGATTGATGTGTTTTTTAACTAGCAGCTTCGGAAGTCGGTGTCAAAAAACGAAGAAACAAAACCAGAAACACCGACTTCCGAAACTAAATTTATTTTGCACTTTTTTTTGCTTTTTTTTTGGAAGTCGGTTCGTTACAAAAAATTATATACACTTGGTGAAAACCGCATGAAAATCCTTTCAGTAGTTTCTGAGTATATCGCGAACAGCCAGACAGACAGACAGACGCGGCGTTACTTTGTTTTATACTAAGTAGTCATGGTTCAAAAATTTGTCAAATAATTTTAATAGTTCTTAACAGAAGAACTTTGTTAACTCAAAATGCTGTTATATACCGATTAACTGCGATTTCCAATAACAAAAGCATCACCCTACATTTAATCCATTTTAGTTACTATTTACGTACCAAAAATTACCCTCTACATAAACCTGCATAACCAAACTGATGATTAAAAACCAATTAATATAAAATATAAGAGTAAATAAAAATGGGTTGTTTCAAGTTAAAAACATGGTAATTACCGTTCATATTTCTTTCTTTTTTTCATCGAATTAAAACAATTGGTGCTTCGAAAATGTTTTGATTTCTATCATTCTTTGGTACAGCGGTTCTCAAGTTAATGGGGGGGGCGTTCAGATGGGAGATAGCTCACTTGGGCGTAAACTGGGGGCTTTGGGAATTGAGGAGTTGGGTGATTGGATGTTTTTTTTTTTTAATTTTGGTTTATTTTATTGGAACTTTACAAGATTTTGGATTATTGGAAAAAATACTTTAATGAACGGTAATTAGAGAATGGTTTATGGTATAAAAACATACAGTGTGAACCTCTTCGCGTGCCCTGGTTCATAAATAGTGATGTTAGTAGAAAACTGATTGTTACTGCTTTTAGACTCAGATCTGGACATATCCCATGGAAAAAATTTGCTATCATGATGAAGAAAATCGCTTCACCCAATTGTGGGGAATGTGGAGTTGTCGAGGACCTACAACATTTATTGATGGAATGAAAATAATTGAGTGAGGTCACTGAATTTGAACAGAACTGATGTAGGCATGTTCCATACAATTCAATCCCAACCAAAAATGGCGACGATGCGAATGGTTTGTTCAAATTCATGGCCCACGTTTTGTGAAAGTCAAATTGTTTAGGATACGATGGGACTGACATACGCTATGCGTAAAAGCCCCTATATATAAAAAAAACAAGATTGTATGCATTTATTTAACTTGCAATATTTGTTTGTTTGTGTCAAATCTTACAAGCTGAATTAGGACTACTCCCTCTTTTCATATGGGGTTGAACTTTTACGTGTTGGTTTAGTTTTTATGACAATGCATTTTTATGGTAAGCATGACAGGACATTCAGGATTACCTCCAGATAGGAAGCCTTCAGCGGCCAACAGAACAGATACGATATTTTGTGTACGCATCTATGATAACCAGAATAAAAAAATAAAAAAAATAGTAAAAAAAATAAATAATAAAATATATATGTATGTTTATTATTAATATATATATTTTCGTTCACGTTTTTTTTTATTGTTTCTACTTGGTATTGCTTTGTTTGTTTTTTTTTTATGCACCTGCCATATTATCTCTCCACCACCCTTGGTTGACTGGTAGAGAATGCCTAAGGCATTAAGTCCGCCTTTGTACTTTAGTTGCATAAAGTGTAAATAAATAAATAAATAAATATCATCTTTCTTTTAGTGCAATTATTTCATTTTTAGCAATGATATACTTAATTCCATGTGTCGAAAAGGAGTCTACAATTTTTCGACAGAGCGACACAAAGTTTGAGAACCGCAGCACTTGCGCATTTTAATAACAGTTATTGTACGAATCAAACGTTAAAATCTCCACAAAGGGGCATAATTTATACGGGCTACAATTAATATCGCCCAATAACAACTATTCATTAATGTTTTAACTACACACCTCGCTTCTTGCCTTTTCGCTCGAATTAAGGGGTTTTTGTAATTGTTTCTTGTTATTTTCATTGTTAAAATGTTGAGATACTGTGTTATTTTGTTGATGCTAGATTGTTCAAATTGGGTTAATTTAAATATGGCTGGATGGGGCGTTTTGTTGCGGTTTCGTTTGTAAAGTAATTTTTTAACAATCCTTTTTTTTTTGACTAAGTGAAACTTTTTGGTTAGCAACAATCAGTCTTATTTATAAAACTCACTAACCTTAAGGCCCTACTCACGGTCCAGTGGCGCCCTCATTGAATAAAAAATCGTAGCATAGCACAGAAAATAAATATTAAAAAATTCAACTTCACGTTTGTTACAAAGAGGATAAAGAATTTTTACGTTGTTAAAACAGGTCTCAAAATGTTTCATATCCAAAGTAGTAGGCAAAAGTGTCAGAAACGGCCGTTTTTGATACTTTTGCCTACTACTTTCAACTGAACCAACAAAATTCTTTATCTTTGTAACAAACGTGAAGTTGGATTTTTTAATATTTATTTTCTGTGCTATGCTATGATTTTTTATTAAATGAGGGCGCCACTGGACCGTGAGAAGGGTCTTAAACTTAGTTCATACTGCTCAGTGAATTCTAAATTCAAAAGATTAAAATTTCTCATACATCACATTCAGCTGTCTATGGGACAAAACTTCCTTCAGATAATCAGTTCAGTACTCTACTACCCATACCCACATCTATCGTACTTCCAGGTAGAAAATTTCTTAATTAAGAACCCGCTAATAAGTGTTTAAACTATTTTTTATTTTATTGTATCGTATGTTTGAATTTTTTTTTTTTTTTCACAAAAGTTAAGAAAACCCGTATTATAAATTTTATTTCTGCATACCTCCTAAGTTTTTACGAAATATGCAAAAACAACAAAACGATGCCTAGCCTACACATCTGCCTACCCCAACCGGTCCACCAGCACTTGCCCGTACTTACCTGTACTAGGGACACAAAGGCGCAGAAGATGTCCCTTCTCACGATAAATCACTCGCTTTTTCTGTTCGCTGCCTCTGCGTGTTTTATGCTTGCCTGGTATAACACCAGCTGTCAGGGGTTTCTTTAAGCTTTTTACAACAAATCTTTTATTTTGTCTTCGTTTTTTGATATTTAATTTTAAAAGTTTTTCTAAACTTCGAATTAAAGAAACTTTAATTTTATTGTAAAAGTTCAAACATTATTTTATAACTTATATATACTCCATCAATGATAATATTGAAGAAATTTTGGCAATTAAAGTACGAAATACCTGTGATTCCTGAATTAAGAATTCGAAGTTGTGTTTTTGTCAAAAACTTCGATGACATGTGACATCCTACCCGCATTTGGCCCACGTGGTGGATTAAGGCTCACACCCCCTCACAGAGAGGAGGCATGTTTCCCAGCAGTGGGAGCATTAAAAAAGCTGGTAATGCTTGTACTTTGGTAAAGTAAGGTTTGACACGTTCTTAACTCCAAATACTCAATTTAGAAATCCTCAGAAGTCCCTGAGGCTTCCTTTAAAGCCACTCAATTGGCAACTATGTACTGTTTATAAAACTGTAAAGTACCAAAATACCAAAAAAGTATACTAGAACAAATACATTACTGACCGCCTCAGTACAAACGTCACCCAATTCTTTCTTCCAACTTCTTAACCCCAAACGAGCCACATCTATAGCCTAACCCGATCACAAGGACCTAACAAAGGGTACCACGACCTCACATCAACCAATTTCCTTAATGGACGCCGATAGTATCGCCTTTGAGCTCCACTGATCGCCCCTTGCATATAGGAAGTGTTCGTTTGTGTGTTACATCTGAGCTTGGAAATTGGTGGATGAGTTTTGAGCTATGTATAGCAGTGTAGGCTTGAGGGAGTTTACTTAAGGTGGTACAGAGTTATGGGAACATAGAATTTAGGAGCAATTGAAGAATTATCTTTTCAATTTCTCGCTTTTGTATGGAACTAACTGGCTTCAACCAGGGGGTTTTTAAGTCTAGAGTGAATAGGTTACTTCTAGGCAAGCGTGCTTCATTGATGAACACATCATCGCGTACCATCAGATGAGATAGTGGTAAAAACTATATATAAAGTGATAGAGATAGATAATGTTCCATTTAGAAAGTTACAATAGCATAATAGAAAAAGAAGTAAGATTCCTTCACGCTGAAGTGAAATATTAATCTAATAAGATACAATGGCAATGTATGTCAGGTGCAACGTGTAACTGATAAAGGTGTTGTCAATATTAAATGCTACCCAAGAGAATGGGTACAAGATAAACTTATCAATAGTTTGCGAACCTAAACAAGACTAATTCAGCCTGACTAAGGTGTACAGCTGTTATTCAATAACTAACAAACTTCCAACCCTTTGCAAGACTAAAACAAAAACAAGATAACTCACATTCGCAAACACAGCAGCTAATAATCCCAAAAAAAAAAGAAAAATATCATTTTTAGCTCAAAACCATCTAATTGCACCCGCCCAGGTTTGGGCGGGCCGCCCAACCGCCCAGCACTTATATCTAAGACAATAAAGCTTATTATCGCTTGAGAACAACTGTCTTTACTGTCTTACTGAACTTGATACGTCAATACGCAGACTTTGCAACGTCGTAAGAAAGTTTAGAGTGATCATTTCAAAATGTGCTCTATTGCTTGAATGAGAGGGTTGTAAATCACGTGTGTGGGTTAAGGGTCGTTGCCTTCCGAGGGATGGTCCGCAGATCTGCCTTATAACTCATCTGTAGGTACAGACGGAGTGGCAGATCGATAGAGTACCTACTCTCTAACTGTTTGTTTGCTTTGGGGTACTTTTTCATGTAATTTTGGTGTCAGTGGTGTTTTGAGAGGGAGGTTTATGGTAGGGCTATAAATAAGAACCTGTCTTGATGTTTTGTTTTAGTCTCTATGGTGGCTAGGTGTTTTTATTATTTAATTTAACGTAGATAGGCCTCTGTGAAGTTTTACTTCATTTCAAAAGTACTGCATTGCTAAGTACAGAAGCTTGCTTCTTTACTTCTAACGAAGAAGAGGAATAATAACCAACCTTTTTGAACCACTGCTTAAAAACATCTCCCTTTCGAGGCATGTTTCATCTCAATTCAATTCTTGCAGCTCAACTTTCAACTCTTTACTGGAGACTGTTATGACTACTATTGTATTGCAGAAGTCAAAGAAATGCTGTTTTCTTCAACTGCCAAAACTTTTTGACTCCGTAGTGCGCAGTATAAGGAGTGGAATTCCCTGCCGGAGTCTGTGTTTCCTAATAGATACAACCTGGAGGTCATAAATCAAGATTGAACAGGCTACTTCTAGGCAAGCGTGCTCCATCGTCGACCGCATCATCGCTTACCATAGGTGGGATGGTAGACCAGCGCGAGTCTAACAAAGATAAAAAAGTACGAGTATCCTAATGCATAAATAGCGAATGGTTGGTACTAAACACTCTTACCCCTTCAGAGTCAACAAGCGTGATGCTAAATTATTATGCACTCACAACAAAACAGTTATAAGTCCACAAAAACATAACCCATCTACAAACATAATACAAAACAGCAGATCGTAAATAATATCGAGCGAAGTGCGTCGACCCCGAAAGGCGTCCAGGAAGCCTATCCATTACTCGTGACAGCGTTTTTCAGCCTGCCGCTGACAGCTGTCAAACTTGACCTTGACACATCCATCATGGCGTCTTGTGACGTCAGTTGATAGGTCATCGGTCCGGATGGCCGTAGTGCTTGCATGGTGCAACTAGTTGGTAGTTTTTATTAATGTTTGGATGCATTAAACGAGGTTATGAGAATAATGAAGAGTGATGCTTGAAAATGTCGAGTACTGAACTCAAGGTTAACAGCTCCTGACCTTGCTGGTAGTATTTTTATAGCTCAAGCTTGGTTAGTCATAGAAGAACCGATGCGACCCCTAAAGCTTATTATCTCTTGTAGCAAGGGAGGTAATCAAGACAACGAAAGATTATTTTTGAGATCAGAGGACCAAATTTTGTCAATATAGTTTTTTGTCTCATTTAGCGTACAGCTAAGGAGTGGAATTCCCTGCCGGAGTCTGTGTTTCCTGGAAGCTATAACCTGGGGTCTATAAGTCAAGAGTGAATAGCTTTCTTCTAGGTAAGCGTGCTCCAACGCCGACTGCATCATCGCTTACCATCAGGTGAGATAGTGGCCAAACGCGTGCCTATTCATAATAAAAAAAAGACTAGAAGTGCCCAAGGGCATCCCTCCTTAGATGCCCTTGGGCAATGCAGTGATCCATTAACTGTAGAAAATTAAGAAAAAACACACAGCAGGTGCATCACCCACCCATCCGCTTCTCAACCTGGGCGTGAATGACCTCATAAATGTAACAAGGCACCCTGATCCAAATGAATATAAAACAAAAAAAAACTAAAGAGGGTGGTACTAATGGCACTTTGATAGTGCCACGTAGTGCACTGGGCGGTACAGCTAGCACCGTACACATGTAACGCGATGCGATGACCTAGCAAAAATTTTAGCTGACTGTACTTATAGGGGTGGCCTTTTTTTATCGACTTCGACAATGTGGTGAAGAAAAATTTTATCGATTTATTTATCACACAATGTTTTGCCGAATTCTGAGTTATGTAATGTCGTAATAAAATTAAGTTTATGGACACGCGAAGTATGCGTAAGTTATGCGCGAATATTTTTGTTGAATAAGGTTGTATTTGCGTTTTAATAGTCTTTAAATCGTGGTGTAACGATTATTTGATAGGACAAGTACCTATTTATGGAAAATCCAGTCCGGGACTGTATCTGAGTCATATTTTACTCAAAATTAGCTCTTTTCTTTAAGCATAAAGGTAGACTGTTTTTATAAATATTAACACTTAGTTATTCATTATTCATTTTTCATGTATTTCAAAAGAGAAACAACATACATTTTCCCAGATAGTTATTGTCTGTATCCCCAATAAGGCAAATATTAATGCCAATGAACTCTACTGACAAAACTTGACCTAGAACCTCAAACGTAGGTGCCAAACAATAACCGACACCACCACAGACAATACTCACATTACAAGTATTTTTTGTTCCAACCCGTTCAAGTATTACCCATAACACAATATTAAAAATCGAGTAATACCACCAGAATGTAATAAAAAAAAGTAAAAATACACTCCGCCACAGAATTCTGCCAGTCACGAGGGTCGAACGGGCCGCTCGTCATTTTCATAAATTTCACAACCCTAACGCCACGGACACTTAAATGCCAACTTTACGAGCGACATATTAAGGTTTGATTTGGTATATTTACATTTGTATTTTACGACGTTCCTCTACGGCATAAACGGTATGTATAGAAAAATTTGATTATTCATGACGGGTTTGAGAAAAATTACACACGAGCCTTCGTGCTGTATGCTTCGTTACTTTGTGCTGATTAGCTGTTTTGAAGCTTTTAGCTGCGTATTATATCTGTGAGAAGCTTAATGGTTAACGAGGCTTTCAGATCTTTTGGATAAAGCATTGATTGTGAAAGGTGTGGTCTTCGAACTGAGGGCAAAGATTGGATGTGTATCTGTTTGGGATGAGAGGAGTGTCCAGCAAAGGGAACAGTTTGTCAAGACGCTCCTGATCATAATTGCCTGATTTTAAATTGATCGTTACTATCCAAGATGTCTTTCACCGGTCTTTCTCTTCAGCATTGCCACAACAGGAATATAGTGATGGAAAAACTCTGTTTTAAAACTCCAAATGTCTGAAAAAACAGAGACAAAACTGTTCCTTTCCACCACAACCTTCAAAATACCATCACGCTATCCACAAGAGTACATAACCGCGCCTCAATATCGATCCTAACTTACCAGGGTAGCAGGACAAACGCAGAGTTTCCACAATGTATCGTACACGGAAGCGAAGACGCCCCGGGGCGCCTGCCAGTAACAGGCGAGCCTGTGAAAAGCGCTGTGTAGACTACGCTAATTAGTTTCAAGTGAAACTCTGTATGTTCATGCGAGCCTAGTAATTTCGATTGAGAGTTTAATGATCTTACTGATAGTTAAGTTATTGTTATATGTTTTGTTACTGCCTTGGATCACGGCAGAGGGTGTATGTAGATAAGTAAATATTCATGGATTCTGTTATTCCAATGAGTAACATTTATTGGGAGTTGTTACTTTATTGTTATTGTCGTTTTAAATTAGGCTGGTAACGCATTAGTTATTTGTTTAATGCGTAGTGTGACAAAGGGACATTGGGTTGGATGGCGCATGTTGCGTATTCCGTTTTGTATTGACTGTTTTGCTGGGTTTTAAGTCATGAGCTGGTAGCAGTATATTGCAATGATGCAGGAGGTTAACTTCCTAACATTATTTAACACGTTACCGCTCAACGCCGCACCAGTGCAGGGCGAAAAAAAAATTATTTATTATTAAAAATTATAAATATTATTATTGATTATTATTAATTATTATTTAAATATTAAATGCCGTGGTACCTGAGAGGATTAGAACAGTAATGTTATGAGCTTAACCGTGTCAAAAAACACTTTTCTGGTGGTTCTTGCTATCAGTTGCAATGTTTGGAAATACTGTTGAAGCTTTAACAAAATCATCCTTTGGCATTTTCTCATCAGCTATTTTCCACACACATTCCACTCACGCTACCACCAGGACCTGCTAATCCAGTCCCAACTACCCTCGAACCAACACAAAGACAAACAATACCAGACTACCCTCAATCGCTGAACCACAATCATACGATCAAGAGGTTCTGCCATGCTTACCAACCTCACCAACGATAGTTAAGCATGAACAGTTGTAGACAGTTAGGCATCCCTCAAAAACTTGCGTGGAGGGCTGGAGGGGGGGGGGAGGGGTGGAGGTGAGGGGGCGAGGGAACCCTCTGTAGCTAAATTTTGAACTGTCACGTAGATTAATGACACCAGGCGGCGCGATACGCGGTAATGTCGAACGATTTGGATGGATACGACAAGGTTGGGGTTTTGTGT
This sequence comes from Polia nebulosa, assembly GCA_951329385.1. Lineage (NCBI taxonomy): Eukaryota > Metazoa > Arthropoda > Insecta > Lepidoptera > Noctuidae > Polia > Polia nebulosa. The sequence goes on along the minus strand of OX589602.1, from coordinate 29,767,830 downwards.
GAGGATTTGCTGGTTTTTGAAGATATTTGAGTGCCACAGACAAAGGTAACAGACGCTTCTAATAAAAAAAATAAAGGGGAATGCACATTGGCCATACAAAAAAAAATGCCTGAAATGGACAGAAACGACTAACAGTCCTTATTAATTCTATCTACAATAAACTAAGTATAATTAAATAATTCTTAAGTTTCTTTAACTAGCGTAAAAATATATCCATCACTAAAATATTTAACTTGATATCCGCCATGTAACACAAGACAAGTAAACAATAAAAAACAAGAAAAACAGCAATGTCAAAATGTCGGTAAAGCAAAGGACATGTAATTCATACAGCCCACGATACGTTTTCTTTTTAAAAAACAATTGACTTGAATTAATATTGACATGCTTAATATATTATTTTAATTAGATTTACGGTACATATAGGTCGAATTATACAAAATCAATGATAACTGTTCACTAATTCAATAAAATAGTTCGATAAGGATTATTTGACAATTCCTCTTTGGCTGAATGTTACTTACTCATGTCAAATAAACAGGACCTCCAATTAGAATATAAGGCGGATATCAAGTTAAATACTTTAGAGCTCAGTATATTTTTACCCTAGATAAACAAACTTAAGAATTATTTTAATATACATATTTTACATGGGCCTCCCCAAGTGTCACCACAATGATCGGTCCTGTGCGTCTCGCATCCATCGGCTAGCCGCGACCCTCACGAGGTTATCGGTCCAACTTGTTGGAGGCCTTCCAACGCTGCGTCTTCCAGTACGCGGTCGCCACTCTAGAACTTTTAGGCCCCATTGACCGTCTGTTCTGCGAGCAATGTGCCCTGCCTACTGCCACTTCAGTTTGGCTATTCTTTGGGCTATGTCGGTAACCTTGGTTCTCTTGCAGATTTCATCATTCTTGATTCGATCACGCAAGGGAACTCCAAGCATAGCCCTCTCCATTGCCCTTTGGGTGGCTTTTAGCCTTCTGATGAGGCCCGTTGTGATTGACCACGTTTCTGTTCCATATGTCATCACTGGCAACACACACTGGTCATAGACTTTCGTCTTGAGACACTGTGATATGTGGGACGAGAAGATACCGCGCAGTCTCCCGAATGCCGCCCAGCCGAGTCGGATTCGACGATTGACCTCTTTCTCGAAGTTAGCCCTACCTAACTGAACCGTTTATCACAGGTAGACATACTCGTCTACAACTTCGAGTATAGAGCCTAAAAGTAACCAATGTAAAATATAACAATATTCTAAACATCTTCTAACATATACATAATTCAGATATTTCAGGCATATCCACACTAAAGCTATTGGCAAGCGACGCGACGCCGCGGCGCGAGGGTACCGAATGGATTTCGGAAATCGATTGCGTCCAAAAATATTTACGGGACCACGTGTGCTTCACGCACGCTCGGTGTGCGTACACCTTTATATAATACGACATGTGTAGCCTAATGTGGGTTATTTTGGATGAGTTCGAAATATCTTGCGTCTATGGGATGGATAGAGAAGTTGTGGACAACGGCTACGATTAACGAAGATCTTGGCTTTGGTGCCAGGTTATACAGTTTAATATGCGCAATTTCTGACATCACTCCTTTTTTTATTATTAAAAGGCTCGTGTTTGACCACTATTTTACATATTTATGCATCACCAGCAGTGGTTGAAATAAAAATAAAGTGATGTTTAGTGGTAAATATAGACCATAGATATAGACTTGACTATTATTTTAAACCATTGAAGACAATGAAATTTAAAATACTAATGATTTTATCACTGCGTCATCAAATTTAATTTTATAGATCCAAAAGCTGTAAAACCACAAAATAAACAAAATACTCGATAATTTAAACAAATAAATAACAACTTAACATAAACCTAAAACCATAAACTGGCAAACTTTACCAAAAATCCATTATCACCACCAAACAGAGCGGCACATCCGATAAATTTAAAATATACACACCAAATGATTTAATAACAAAATAAACAATAAATAAACGTGAAAATTCACCAAAAACCGACCGCCTATTAAATTTATAGGCCAGCTCAACAGAAGTCGATACACAATATTTAGATGAATATTCAATATATAAATAAAACCCCGACCTACAGCAAGCGAGAGTAAAAAATACCTACTACAATATAAATTATGAAAAACACTACACTGACACACGGGCAGTAAACGTCACTACGATCAGCTGATCAAATATATTGCTACTATAAAAAGTGAAAACGCAAACTACTCTGCCCCTACACCCATCCCTTTCCCTCTTACATCACGTTTTCATGTTGAAGCGAGACAGAGAACCAGGTCGACGTCGCGTAAAATGATATATTAATGTCAGCTGTGTTTAGGACCTTGCGAGTCTACAAAATAATAGATGGTAACAAATAAATTACTCGCTGAGTGCATTTCTGAACGAAATTCGGGCGGTCGTCGACCGGCCGTGGTTGCGGTGCGTAAATCACGATTGATATATGACTCGCGAAGGTCGCCATCTTGAATGTTGCGTTCGAAATTTGAATGTGTACGCGCCATTGGATCGTTTGTGCACTTGTCAAACGGATTTTGGCGGGATTTCGGTTTATAGGTTATGGTTACGATTTTACGGTGGGAACATTTGAGATGGCTGTTTTGCAATTCAGATCTAATAGAGCCTTCTGTTTGATAGACTCTTAATATGGTGATGTTGGCATTATAAGTTTATGTTCACATAAAATATGGTTGTAAATTCTCAATGAATGAATGAGTTTGTGGACGTTGCGGTTGCGAAGTTGAATCTTACATTTAGTTGAGCGATGTCAATGGCAAAAAGCGGCGTTATGTAGCTACTATTTCCAGCATTAGATTGACAAATGATACGTTCAACAGGCTCATTTAGTACGCATAATGAGTACTCTTTTTAGTGCACACGATGCCATCAAAAACTGAACAAACACGAGCTAATCAGACGTCAATCTGACAGCTGCTATCACCAGGATCTTTAATTGTGATTTGTAACAAATTACTCAGATCATTCTTTGCTAAACGGACAATTATCATCGGTCATAATTCCATAATGAATGGCTGCAGTGACTCAAGTCCTTGATTGGAGGTTATGAAGCATAATGTCTCAGTTACATCGGGTTCAAAAGAGGCTAGAGATGAAAGGAATGGAAATATAGTACATTACAATGTTGACAGTTTTAGAGCAATTTATATTAGTAGTGATTTATGCTTGTGCAGATCGGATCTGTTCTAGGATACGCGGAAACAAGTGACAGTTTCTATTTATCTATTGTGTTCCCTATGTAGAGCCGATGTTAACTACGGGGTTTTGGATGAGTAGACTATTCATTTCATCATCATCATTCGTCATCGTGAAAGACATCCACTGCTGGACAGAAGCCTACCCCAAATGTCACACATTTCTTTAGTGGAAATGAAAGCTAACCCAAACATCCTAAACCGTCATCCACTGAAGAGGGATTTGCAGAGAACTATATAAACTAAGCACATTGTGGGGATACGATTATGTCAGGTGGCTGTTCATCATTCATGGTCCTCTACAGTCTTTTTCGTTCTTCTGCTTCCGCTAATATGATGAAAAAGAAATCAGATCCAACAGTAAAAAAGATTAACACTAGGAAAGCTATTCAGCAGGAAGAAATTCCAAGCTTTAAGATACAAGACGTTTTCAAACAACTTAGGTACACAAGCAAAAATAACCTTCTTAAGTCAAGAATAATGAATCAAAACCAACGTTATATCAACATGCATACCACAGTTAGCTCTTAATTACAAAAATGAGTACTAACACGATACTTCTAATCGAATTAATGGGATCCATCAAACTTTTTCACTTGCATGCGGCGTTGGTTTCTCGATTAAATGCTGTTGGTTGCCAACGCAAATATGATAATTATTATAGCACAATGCTTGTTATTCTCTCATGTATCATGAGATTTTTAATCAGATCAAGTACTTCCTGAAAGATTTTTTGAGATTGCTTCGAGAAAATTTTAAAAGTTTACTTGTATTGGGCATGATATTTGTGGCAAGCAAGAACATTAGCAATGTTGGCATAATTCAAATGATTGAGTCATTTGAATTATGCCAAAATTGCTAATGTTCTTGTTTACCACGAATATCCTTCAAAAAAGCTGGGATTCTTATAATTACAATAGTCATTAAAGTTACACGTACTAAAATATTATTTACCTTTCTTTCAAAAAGTTATCAAAAAAAATTCTTTAGATTTTAAAATTATATCATGGGCTCGTGGCTAAAGTAATAACAGCCGCACGGGTCGATCCATCAGGTTAAACTACGCTTGCCAGGGAGACTCCTCCGTGCCTCGGAAAGCACGTTAAGCCGTTGGTCCCGGCTGTCAATCGTGGATCTTTGACAGTCGTTACGGGTCGTCAGAAGCCCGAAAGTCTGACAACCAGTCTTACCAAGGGGTATCGTATTACTCAGTAACTGGGTTGTGGAGGTCAGAGAGGCAGTCGCTCCATGTAAAATACTGGTATTCAGTTGCATCCAGATAAACTGGAAGCCGACCCCAAGATAGTTGGGAAAAGGTTAGGCAGATACATCTATCATGGGCTCATAAAGGTGCCATGATGGATAAGGATGTCAAAAATAATCCGTCGATTCCTTTTTAACCACTTCAGAGATATTATCAACCTCTTACAGTCTATATCCGAAAAGTCCACATACTTTAAATAGTTTCACTAAAGCTTCTGAATACTCTAGATATCTTTTTCCAAAATTCATTTCTATACAGACTTAGGCAAAAAAAAAACGATGTACATATATCATGTAAATAATACTACAGTTCATAATATTTCAAATCAAAATTACCACAACACAAAAAAACAACATGGCTACTACAAAACTTTTTCTACTACCAACCTAACAAAAAAAAACATGAATTTCCCACTTACCCCGTTTCGCCGGCGGGTAAAACAATGTCGGTTAGAACCGTGGTTATCTATCGCGTTCGTAATTAACAAGTAGTATTAACAATAGATAGGAATCAATGCTATTGCGAGCCGTGTTATATTGCTACGGAACCATTAATCAAATTTTGGGGTCCGAGAGGGTTTTTGGAATAGAGAAACGGTTGAGATGTGTGCTGTGTAGGATGTTTTAAAATTTTTATGATTTTTTTTTTAGCCCTAGTCCTTTCAATAATTATTTTCCTGTACCACTTCGTACCAGCCAACAAATGAAAATTACTTTATTTTTCTAATTTTGTTTTAGTTTAATGTTTTTATACCGAATAGTTATTTCATATTTTGGTATTTTAATACAAAAAACAACCAAGTTATTTCCTTCTAAAAACTGCCGCTTGTTGTTAATACACTCTATTATTCAAGAGAAAGTTATGTCAAAGTTCAACCACTGAGCCACTATTTAAAATTCCTAACCTAATCTACCAATCTTAACATACGGAACCACGGGCCGAACAGAAATATGCAGATCCCAATCAAGTTGAAAGAAACAAAGCTTATTCTACCATTAATTAATATTGTGAGTCGATACCGACGCGAGCAAATCAACGCACAGACAGACAACCAGATAGCACGGCTTTGAAACAAAGAAAAAACTTCCACTCGGACCTCTCTGTCACTAGCTGAAGGTGTAAAAGAGATAGCGATATCCAATTTCAGCGCAGCGTTCGTATTTTATGATAAATAGCTGTACCAACGGCCGAGTGTGTTCCCGTGTCCGATTGATATTGTTTGCATTTAATTTATTTTATGCATCAACAGAATTTTGCACTAAATGAATACCACGTTTCCGGACTGAAGGAATTATGGGATTTCACAGAAATACGGAACGCATTTCCGAACGTTGTGTACTTAACATTCGAACGGGATTGAAATGAATACGTCATTTCATATTTTTTAAATATTTTAAAATTGGAATTGGATTTTTTTGGAATGACGTGCGATACGAGGTTCTTTTTTTTTATTCTGGGTTTAAATGTTGGTACATTGTAGTCTGATTGCACAATGCAGCCTTGTTTATGAACGCTCTATTCTGTTAATCAAATATAATTCTTTGCATATCTACACTATGGTCTAGCGTTACCTATAGATTTAAAGAAGCCACACAATACTGTCGTTGCTTAGGGGATTGCTAGCAGTCTTGCACGCCTAGTCTATCACTTACATGCATAATTTAACATAATTAGTTAAATTTTTTTGCATGACAGCCTTTATAAAGGTAAAGATCATTCATTGATTGGTCCATACATAATGCGTGACGTCATCATCGTGACTTGCGATTCCCAATAAAGAATGGCATTCCAAATTTAAATTTCTCTAAACAGTTTTGAACCGTACAATTAATTACTACAAAGGTTATTTTAGATTACACGCGCGGAAACAGTTTTCAGAAGGTCATAAACGACGTTTACGCAAATTGAGAATAAAAAGCGTTATGGCACAGTTTTTATGGTTGGTTTTTGTGTGTTTATGGCAAATGAGAGTTGTTCGAACGCCTATAAATTAACTGGTTTTAATGACCTAATCAAATTTTACGACGCGAGGCGAATCTTGTGCGGACTCCTAGTGTTAGCCCGATTGACTTATTGTGCTGAGAAAAAAAGTCGCTCGAACCGTAATTATTTTTGGATTTTTATGAAGATTGGAATTTCTGTTAGAGTCTTTTTACAAGGGCTGCTTTTTGATTTATGGCGCCTTCCTGAAGCTTACCCATCGCATCTGAAACAAGAAAAAAATATGTTTAAAAACACATTACGAGTTACTGAGTTCATTATGTGGGATTATTTGAGTTATTTTAAGAATACGAAGGGAGCAGAGAAATTTTTTTTGAACACTTTTTTCCTTACCACGGTTAGTTTAGTGTGAATATTAATGAAGTTTTAAGTTATAAGCACCTCCTTGCTTGTAAATTTCCAGAGATTTTTTCTCGGGATATACATTAGATACAAGACTAGCACTTCGGCCGCGACTTTGTTCGCGTGGATTTTGAAAATATTTATAGCCACACCCACAAATAATGTAACTTTCTGCCAGTGACTTTTTTTAGAATTGCTTAGGTCCGGCGATTAACTCCTTCATACAAACATACAACAACATTTATAATAGTAATATCAATACCTACTCCTGTCTCTGGAGCCCTAACCACGGTAGTTTGGACCCTGCTCCCGATACCAGTGGACTATTATTTTTATAAATATTTTATGTTTTTTTCTATATAATATTTAAAAATGTGAATAATGTGTGTAAAATGTAAAACCAAATACATTACTTTATAATAATAGATAGAAAAGAGACGGCCGTGGAAAAAAATATAGAGTTTCAGGTGAATATAAAAGTGATCTCGATCAGGGTCCATAGCAAGCTCTCTTTGGGCAGCTGGATAAGGATTTAATGCAGAAAGTGTTATTTCTCAGGATGGCTCATGAATTTCGTGAGACATTTTACGAAGTACTTTATTGCCGATATTGAGTTAGGTACAAGCGCTAAGTTACATAGAAATCAAAAGAACTTAACGGTTATTTTATTTATTTATCTCGGAATCTATTGATAGTAGAAAAATACTGCTTAGACAGATCGATAAAGAATTTTTGGCTGATTACCGGGGCATCAAAAAACAAAAACCAGCCAAATCTCAGACAACGGCACTTTAGCTCAAGGCCTCACTACCGGCCAAGTGGCGCCCCCATTGAATAAAAAATCGTAGCATAGCATAGAAAATAAATATTAAAGAATCCAACTTCACGTTTATTACAAAGAGGACACAGTATTTTTTCGTTGTTGTACCAAAAGCGGCCGTTTCTGACACATTTGCCTACAACTTTGGATACGAAACATACTGAGACCTGTTTTAACAACGTAAAAATACTTTATCCTATTTGTAACAAACGTGACGTTGGATTCTTTAATATTTATTTTCTAGGCTATGCTACGATTTTTTATTCAATGGGGGCGCCACTTGGCCAGTAGTAGACCCTTAAGGACGGCAGTGCTGTTAGTAAGAATAGGATCAGAACTCAAGATACTTAGGAAAAAGCTGTGATGATGACTGAAGGGATTCCTCCGTCTGCTACCGTCCTGGTACTATCAAATAAATTTACTACATCTTAGATATTTCTACTTCCTACTAAACTTATCATATCCTACTAATCCAGTGAAGGTTTGTGATGATGAATGTTCGGATGTATGGATAAAATACTACTGAACAGATTTTGATGAAACTACAGTAATATAGTGTTGTATAGCTCTTGTGATACAGGATGTCTTAGTTCAAGAGCCAGGGCAACACTGATTTTGTCTGAAATATTTTGGGTTCAATAAATTATTGTTTCGATTATTAATTTTTTAGACATATAAATTATAATTTTAAATATTTATTACAAATCATACAAAAAAGAAAACATTTAACATTATAAAAAAAAATTTAGTCCGCCGGCCGGTGTCGGGAGCAGGGTATCGGTGGTTAGGGCTCCAAAGACAGGAAACTCCCCACAATGCGAGCCGTATCGAGGAGAACTGCCTCCTGTATCAAGCCCTTGATCCAACCGCGCAACGACAGCTTCGACAGGTGGTCGTCGAGGCTTTTGCCCATCAGGCCGTTGGCGGTAACGACTATCGGCACAATGACAGCCGAGTCCACATTTCACATATCGACAACCTCGTGTGCTAAGTCAAGATATTTGATTTGTTTGCCTTTCTCAGCTTTCACGAGGTTCTCGTCATGTGGAATAGTGACATTGATTATCATTGTGCGGTGCGCTAATCGGTCTATCACCACTATAACCGGCTTATTGGCAACAATAGTTCTGTCAGTGATGGTAGACCGAACCCAGTACAACGGAACATGGTCATTTTCGAGAACTGGGTCGGGCACATACTTGTAATACGGCACCTCAGAATCCACAAGTTTGTATTTTAAACAAAGCTGCTCGTGAATAATCCTGGCCACTTGGTTATGCCTGTGCAAATACTCGCTGTTAGCAAGACGAGAACAACCCGAGATAATATGTTATTATTATTATAATATAGCTTACACATAAGAACAACAATAGCCGCGACTTACAAGTTGCAGGTCGTGAGTTCAAAACCATGCAGGCAGGCGCTTTACTTTGTGTAAATTATTTCATCACCACTGCTCTCAAAACGGTGAAGGAAAACATTGTGAGGAAACCGGCATGTCCTAGGACCAAAAATTCGAAGACTGGTGACATCCACCGCCACCAATCCGCATTGGGCCCGCGTGGTGGATTACGGTCTACTCCCTCTCACAGAGGGGAGGCTTGTGCCCCAACAGTGGGGACATTAAAAAGGCTGATGATGATAATAATAACATGGCTATGATATAAACTGGGCGTAAGTACTAATTCCATGCGGGTGAAGCCACTGGCAGAAGTTAGTTCCATATAGACAATTTAAACATATCGTGGCGTAAAACTAATCCACGCACATTCGCATAGCCTTCACCAAAATATTCCGTTTATCCTCAATGTTTACGGATTTCCCAACGATTTAAAAACAACTAATCTCCAAGATATAGTGTACCTGGCCCCGAATCTTACTGATACGCTATCACAAGAGTTTCCTTATCACCCTTATCGGCACTGACAGACACTTGACGTTTGACAAATTTTTGACACTTTGACAGGTGATCAGTCATTTCAAGGAGTTCTGAATTGTAGGGATCAGCTGTTGGAGGTAAAAATGTAGGCTACTATGTTTTAGTATATTTACGGTGAAGCAAAAGATTGGTCAGGCTGACGACCACAAAGCTGATGCTTAAAGATTTGTCGACATAGGAAACATTGTAAAGACGCTCGTTGAAACCAGGAACCTTAATCTAGGTGATATGGCAAGAAAAGACGCCTGAAATTTGAGATAACGGCTAATATAGATGTATGGAAGAAAAAAAAACTGGCGAAGTGTGTGTCGGACTTCGCACGTTTAGGGTTCCGTACCAAATTTTGACAATTTGTTTGGCTTTTGATCAACACTATGCTTATACTGTGAATATTTGAAGACTGTAGCTCCAACCATCATCATCATCATTTCAGCCGAAAGACATCCACTGCTGGACATAGGCCTCCCCCAAGTGTCGCCACAATGATCGGTCCTGTGCGTTTCGCATCCATCGGCTACCCGCGACCCTCACCAGGTCATCGGTCCACCTTGTGGGAGGCCTTCCAACGCTGAGTCTTCCAGTACGCGGTCGCCATTCCAGAACTTTTCGGCCCCATCGACCATCTGTTCTGCGAGCAATGTGCCCTGCCCACTGCCACTTCAGTTTGGCGTTTCTTCGGGCTATGTCAGTAACCTTAGTTCTCTTGCGGATATCATCATTTCTGATTCTATCACGCAAGAAAACTCCAAGCATTGCCCTCTCCATTGCCCTTTTGGTGACTGTAAGCCTTCTTATGAGGCCCATTATGAGCTCCAACCGTTTGGCTGTAAAGCCTGTGTGACAGACGACGGACAAACGGACAGACAGACACGTAAATGACAGCAATAGGGCACCGGTTGGACCCTTCTGGTATGGAACCCTAAAAATCATACTGGGCCGGATCCACATAATTTGGGATAAGGGGTGGAGAATATAATAATATTTATTTATTTATGCACACACAAAAACACTTATAAGAGAAAAACAAACAAATACAATAATAATGATTTTTTTAAACAAAAAGAAAAGCCAAAATGTATATATTCATTGAACGATCGTCACTGACGACTATGATTAATTTTTCAAGAAATTCTGTGCATATAATTGAAGATAGAGTCATCATAAGAAATCTACACTACTATCCATTCGATGGTAATAAATCGATTCTAGATGCCAAACCGAAGCAGTAGCAAACTCCAAGTCTGTGCTTTGACAATATCATTCGTAGATTTATCAATACCTTTCTCGCTATATTTTGTTAAGTAATCTTAGAAGGAAGTCGACCACCGCCACTGGATAAATGGCACTTGGAGTATAGATTTATTTGTTGTAAGTACTAAGTCTGCTATGATATTCGTTTACAGGTTGATAAAAGCATCTCTGCACTGTCACCGACGACGCCGTTGAAGTGGCTTTGTTTTGGGCCAAACCATTTCAATCACTGTCATTCCAGTGACACACAGAAGAAGGAAAAGAAGAAAGCACCAAGACTAAAATGTCATCTGACTATGAATCACTTACTACAGTCCACCCATTGCTGAGTGAAGATCTTTTCGAGAATCACGAAAGTATGAAGTAAGTAGTTAATACTGCTTGGCGACAGAAATAATCATTGATACTGTCGCGAAGAATCGCCAAATTTAAGTGGCAGTGGGCAAGGCATATTTCTCGCAGAACAGATAGTCGATGGGGCTGAAAAGTTTTGAAGTGGCGACCGCGTACCGGAAGACGAAACGTTGGAAAGCCTGACACAAGGTGGACCGATGTCTTTGTGCCTACACTTGGGGAAGGCATATGTCCAGCAGTGGACGTCTTTCCGATGGATGATGATGATGATGATTGTCCTGAACAAGATTTTCGCAAATATTCTTTAAAATAACCCATAAACAGTCCATTGCTATACTAAGGCTAACTGACTTACCTAGCTTTAAGAAACCTAAACCCAAGAAACAGATTCTGAAGATATATAACGCCTATGGTACTGTTCTTATTATTATCATCAGCCTATACTTAGCCAATATCCAGCAGAAAAAATACCACAATTTTAGCAAAACCCATCACTTCATCCTTATCATCCCAAGGTTTGCAAGGATGAGCATTCTTCCAGCATTGGAGAGATGCTGGCTAATTAAAGAGGGGTTTTTCTCAGCAAACGTGCTCCGACGAAGCTGCCTCAATACTTGTTTACATTCCGAGGCCGAGCCGGTGAGTGACCGGTGCTACGTTGGGCTAACTGTCCGTTAAAATCTCCGTGATTTGTTGTGGGAAGACGGCCGAATCGTGGCTGTGCAGCTGGGTTGTTATGTGACAATATAGGAGATTTGTTTTGGTGAATATGTCAAAGGAAAAATTACAGTTTCCAATATTGTTAGGAGACAATTTTGTTTAAACTGTAACTTTCTTGTTAAACATCTCTTATATGACAGTATTTATCTTCAAAACTGTCGTTCCATTTTTAAAATGCAATAACACGGGTTCAGTATACGGTATCTTAACCATGAGTTAACCGTCGATCACGTAAACTCTCGATCGTTGAGCTCGGTGCAGCCCGCCGTGGTCTGACTCGGCCGTACTTGGAAATGTTCGTATGATTCCACTTACTCGGTAACATTGGGCTTACATGACGCTAGAGTGGGGTATGTTCTAGATTTTTTTTATTAGAATTTCTCTTTGGTTGTCGATCGGAATTTAGGTGGGATATGTATAAAGTGAAGGATTTTATAATTTTAGAAGATGGCTAGGGATCGTTTGTTGAAATAGATAATTAAATAACTGTAGAGATATTAAGTTTATTTTTTTATTTTCTTGTTGTACACTTACCACATAGAATGCCTTGTTGCATTAAGTCCACATGTACCACTATTGTAATAAAGTTTCAATAAATAAATAAAATAAGATAGAGATTTAAAGAAACTTTGAGAGATAAAGAAAAGTGAAAGATATTAAAAGTTAGTGTAATAGACGAAGACATTGGTGCCGTTTCTGTTGTGCACAAACTAAATTTAATTTAAGCTACTGCTATCTTTTTCTTTCTAATAAAACAAGAAAGTCAATTAGAGCTGTCAAATTTAGTTGAATTAATATTTCCATACAAATTAAGGGTATACGTAAAAACATGTCGACTAAAAACATGGTAAAGCGCAAGGCATAAACTAGTTTGACATCTCTAACTTAGCTCATAGCTATAGCCGTCCTTTTCTCGCACTGCCTTTTAGTAAAAGATAGCGTTTCTCTAATTTTAGTTTAGTTATTGAACAAAAGAATCGGCACCATTGACCCATTCTTATGGGTGATTTAATTTAATATAGGTACATACTTCAAGCATATTTCGCAATTCATTACACTAATATAGAAGATATGAGGTGATCGAACATTATCTCTTAATATTGATCAATTGAGAGTTGGTAGCGACGAATGAGTTGCAGAATCATGTTTCTGGAGATAGGATGCTGATCTGTCACAATGAGCTATTGCATCTCTATAATCCTGATAACTTATCTGACCAAGAATTCTTACATGATAACTATGTTAGTATGTTGTGTGGTACCTACCAGTAGCCTTAACAAGCCCTCTGCATTACATACCACTTTCTGTCACCAACTTCACCCGCGTGTAATTATTACTTCCACCATAATAAACTATAGCCGATGTGCTAGTCCAGGCTATAATCTATCTCTGTCCCAAATATCATCCATCCATTCATCCATTCGGTAGATGATTTATGTCTAAATCAATACTTTCTCTTATAAAATTCGTTTCATTTTTTTCCTTATTTCATAGGATTCCGTAGTCCTAGCAAAGAGGCATAGCTCAGAGACCGTTAGTACTAAAAAGCTGCATTTTTGCATAAGTATATATTATATTAATCACGCCAAGATAACGAACAATAAAAATAAGAAAATGATTTTTTTTCTGGTAGCTCCCGGACATGTAAAGCGGTGTATTTTTTTTCGCCTATCCTATAGTGTGGGTATCGTTGTATAGGTCTTTCGAAATCATTGTCGGGTTGTGAAGACCATTTTTCGATTGGGTGATGCGTTTGCAAAATATAAAAACTTTAAAGTAATGTTTTTTTTTCGAGCCGAGCGTCCCCCCGCACTAAAAGCTAAACTGCGAGCTTGAAAAAACTGAAAAAAAGTCGTGATGGTAGTTTATATAACGAACTTTGATGGAAAACTATCACGGTAAAGTTTTTTTTTTTTTTTTTTATTCTTATTTAAATTAGGGACTTTTATAAACGCAATGCGTATGACAGTCCCATCATATCCTAAATAAATACTCTAAACCATTCTATAGCATTTGGGCGATGAACCTAAAAAGACTCCTCGCATCATCACCATTTGGTTGAGACAGAATTCTATGGAGTGTGCCTACATCAAGTCGGTTCCACCTTAAAAACCCAAAGAGATCATTTCTTTCAGACTCATATCGTACACAATCCATCAATAGGTGATGTAGGTCCTCGATAACTCCACAATCCACACAATTAGGTGAGGTAGTTTTCCTCATCATGAACGCAAACTTATTACATGGAATGTGTCCAGATCTGAGTCTATGAGCTGTAACAACTAATTTCCTACTTAGACTACTATTAATAAACCAGGGCACACGAAAAGGCTGACCCTGCATGGTTTTATACCAGATCCCTTTTTCTAATGAACGTTTATCAAAATACTCCTTCCAATCATCATAACACTTTTTTTTAAATTTAGGTAGAACTTCTGTATAATCTAAGGTTACATTAATTTCTTTACCATTTTTAGCAGCATATTTTGCTAGCATGTCAGCCTTTTCGTTGCCCTGTAACCCAATATGCTAAGTTAGCTGTGTTAGTTTGAGTAAGTCACCCAACTTTAAAAGACCTACTTGGAAAACTACTTACAAAATACAAAATTCTTTGAAAAAAAAATACTTAGGTAAAGTTGCTAATTATTTAATATTTAAAACGTGTAAATATTTATTACCTTTATGTATTTTTTTTTCTATTTTAACTTAAACGTTATTGTCCATAAAACCATGACCTCAATTAATATGTTCATAGTAATAAAAACATAAAGCCCTTCTAAGTCCACATATTATAATGTGCGACTACGGAACCTTACACTGCGCGTGGCCCAACACGCGCTTGCCCAGTTTTTTTTTAATCCAGTGTAAATTTGCAACGATAATACTTAAGTTTGTATACTTAACAAGCATTAAAAATTAGCATTGACGTCAATGGCTTTGACATGACATCAATAATAGTCAATTTGTGAAAAATTAGAAAGCTGTTAGAATTAATGAAATTAATCGATAATAACAGTTAGGATGTCTGTAAAACACGCAATATGTATAGAATAAACCTGTTTAACAACCCGAACTATGGAAAAAACAAAATTAAACACAAAAAAAAGTAAAAAATAAAAAACATTTTTGTAAACAAGCAATTGAATTAACAATTACACAAAATTTCGTGTCTGTGCTGTTTACCATTGATACCCTAGTATTTATCCGTGTCGTTGAGGAGTTCCTCTATTTGGAGCTATTCCTGAATGTCGATTCAGGCATAGATAATATAATTCTAGCATACAGATGCCTCATCCCATACAATGAAACGGTACCGCCGTAACTACGGGTTTTCGTCTGGCACAAGTAACTTTTGTTCTTCGTTCAGGCCCGTCCTCTACACCTCGCTAGATGGTGTCAGCAGCAACGACTTGCAAGCTGAATGAATTTACTTAAAGTCTTACCAGTATTTTCTCACACATTGAGGAATTATTTTATACCTGTGAAGCCCCGCCAACTCACCGGTGAGTCGGACCAAAAAAATAAAAAAATTAAAGAGAATAAAAAAAAAAAAATATCGGCTGTCAACCCGGGTTGTCCTCGGGGTTTAATTTGACAACCCGGATTTTGCCATGGGGCTTGACAGGTTTGGCACTTCATAGCAGTTTTACTATATCAAAATGTGTCACTATTCAAATTTTATAGAGGCGAATGGATAAACTCTAAAACTTCAAACAGCGCCATCTATTGGTAAAAGAAATACAGATGTCTAAGGATTCGTTCCAATAATCGTCTAAATTTGAATTACAAGCCAATTATTCCACAATTTTATGCTTAGGGCAGTTTATTAAATAAGAAAATACAGTTTTTACCACATTTATTTTCAAAATATTAATATTACTTAAACTTCAATAAGAAATCGATGCATATTACGTCATCTATTGAGATTTATTTGAACTAAATTTTCTTTGTTCGAGATGAGACCCCGTGATTCAGGGCATGCTAACCATACAAATGCATTGTCATCGGAACTAAAGCAACATGTAAAAATTCAACTCTGCAGGATAAGAGGAACTGGTTCTAATTTAGCTTGCAAGATTTGATCCGAACAAACATTGCAAGTTAAGTTATGTGAATAGACAGCAAAAGTGACTCAACGGGTCAAAAATCAGTGCATCAAAAAAAGAAAGCAGAATATCTGTAAGCACAGCATGTAAGCCGTGCTCAATCGAGTTGCGTGCTTCAGTGCGAGTGGGAGTCGGTCTTAATAAGCACGGCTTATGTACTGTAATAGCAGCTCTGACGCACTCTCGCTATTTATACGCCTGACCTGTAACTTTGACATTAGATTCTAAGACCGAACGTCGAGGAAGAATGTTTTCATGGTGCAGTGGGTGGGTAGAAAGTTGGGGAATTTTCGTCGGAAACTGTTTGATGTTAACTGTAGGCGCTGATTGATGATGCTGTGGATTGTCATGAGTTCTGTTGTTCAACATATCTCTTTCGACACTTGTATAGCTGATAGTGTTGTCTCATTTCTGTAGCAGAGATAATTCATTCCGAGATCTTCTTACGACTCTCTGCTATACTACCAACGAGATCTACAAATATAGGTCTCCGGTTTCTCTGTGCATCCGTGTGTGTTATAGAATCTTCAATTCCTGCCAGCCCTTAAGTTATCCCTAAGCTCAGCTGCTGAACCCTATATATAGACGGATGACAAACAGACAAACACGCATTTAAATGTTCGTCGACATTAATGCAGCGAGTGACCAGGGCGGCAGCACTGCGCGGAGGTGTCCTGTATAATTTATTGATGCGGCGACGCGGCTAATGCAACGGGCGACGCTGACTGATAGCGCTGCAGCGCGATATGATACCAGTGACGCGGTTAAGTGCGATCGCTTGTAACGCTGATACCGCATGGGATTCGCCCGGCCTACACTCCTAACAGCTCGTGCGAGCCTAGTACACGTGCCTTACACTACACGGGCTGTTCGTTATTTTTTGGTCTTGTCATGCATGTCTAAGGAGATAGATGTCTCTTGGTACTTTTGTTAATTCCACTAGGGCGTAAGTAGTGCGTAGGATAGCATTGTCAGTACTTGCAGTGTTTCGAAATGTGACGTCGCAAGTGTTGTTTCACAGATAGAACGTAATTACACCCTTTCAATGTATGCAGACAACGCTAAGGGTTAGCGGAAGCAATCTCTCTCGCCCGTTTTATCTGCCCTCATAATTCTCTCTCACATGAGGCATATGTTTAGTTTTCTTTTCAAACTTTCGCTTCCATTATTTTTCGAACGCCAATAAACATACAAAAATCCCCATATCCACACGTATCTTTTATCATTTCCACTGTTACGCGATCCGTGAGCAAATCCCCGTATCCGGGGATCGCGCCGGGGATCCGGTAATCCCGGTTAATAACGCCTAGCGAGGTCCCGGTGCGGCCCGCCCCGCTCCTCAGGCCGCGTCCCGTAATCGAGAATTAGTTGGGAGTTATAATTGCCCGGTTATTATCAACATTGATTACGTTAGGATATTGTTGGAGCCATTCGACGTTCTTTTATTTCTGTAATTGGACGTCTTCTCGTTGGATGTTAATGAACTGTTCTTAATGTTAGGGGAATGCTTTTTTGTTCAAGTGTTTTTAACTTACGCCTTGCTTCTTTCTTTGTGTATCTTACAAATTCGAGGAACTGTGTGCTTCATTTCCCTAAGTTCATTGTTTGTTTTCCCTCAAGAAAACAACCAAAATAGGGGGATAAAAATAAGAAGAAAATCCCGGAAAATTCGCCAATAGTTCCCCGAGCGGTACCAGGGCCCCATACAGTCGTGGAGGATTGCGGGGCTAATGATTGTGCCGGCAGCGGGCTCCTACAAATCCCACCAATATGGAGTGCGGAAAATACCTGGAAAATGGGAATGTTATTTCCCTTCCCTCACGCGTTACATTAAGGGAGAATGTATGGTGTGTAGCGACAAAGAAAATACTCCAAAACCGTCAGTCCCCCGACACTAAGTTGTTACTTTTAATTCACATCAACGGTTTTTTTATCACCACACAGTCTTTTGATCTCGGTCCATCTGTTCAGATTTCGTCGTAAGGGCTGGCCACACACGAACGTTTACGATTCGTAACAGTTTTACAGCCCGACAAACAAACAATCGGTTCCGAGCAACGCTGTAACCTGCTAAACGCTGGAATCAAAGTCAAAGCCGAATTTCTCGATTCCTAGTAACATAGCCAGGGTTTATGTAAATAGAATTAAATGATTGTTCTTTTCTGTTTAACACTAGTCAGTCAAACGTCGTGTCGGTGACATGTAGAAATCGTTTGAAGGAGTTTCTTTGAATAGAGGTGAGAGAGGAATGCGTTTAATATCTTTGCCAATTACTTTTACCCCAGTGGTGATAAAGGTAGTGGTGATTAACATTTAACATTAAAAGTGTCGTAACGAAGAGAATACTGCCATTGCGGGCTCGGTAGAACATGAAATGTTCTATTGGTCCGGACAAAGGGCACGAATTAACGGGGTATTGTTCACGCCGTGGCCGCTGCGAGACCGCGATTAGTTCATTATTATTTAATTTTATGAGAAACACTGGTTCTCTCTGCTCTCCTGGTATTCTTGACAGCAACGGATTGGTTTTCAGGTGTGTACACTCATTTGTGGAGTATTATTAGTAGATACATAGATTATTAAATAGCTCATTGGTTTCGAAGAGCCACTGATTGCCTTTAACCAAACTATAATTTGCATTTAAAACTTAAGTCACGACTGATTGAATGCAAGTAACATATGGGGCTACTAGAGTAGATGCAATCTTGTATCATAAAAGACGGGACATAGGGTGGTTTCCCAAAAAAATCTAGTTATTCCGTCATTTAGATTACTAAAAATCTAGTTATTCCGTCATTTAGATTACTAAAAAATATTGGACATGATTTTTATCTTTTGTCACGTAAACAAAAAATGAGGACAATACAGTGCGTTGAAATTTCGCGTGACGTCACGGTGTACGACACTTTTTACCACAGAGTGACGTAACGAGCCCGAACTTTGATGCGTTTTATCTTTGTAATTTTTTATCGGTTTGGTAAAGCAAAAAATACGTATGGTACTCGTATTTTCATACCCAGGAAAGTACCCTATTGTGACCAGAAAAAGGTGCAGCAGAGAAAAGAGGACCTCAGCAAAACGTATATCTTTCTCTACAATACCATCATCAGATTGACCAATTATTAATTATAATAAGTAACAAGCCTGCATAGCTGAAATAATTCATGTTTCAAAACTTTTTGTACCCATTGAAATTCTTTTTATTACAAAAAACTGGAGATCAAACATTTTTCCCGAATTTCATTGTTACAGAAGCAAGTACCAGGGCGGAAGCATCTAACTGAGTTGTATTTGTTGTTACAGCTATATCAAAGGACGAGCTGCACACCGTTCCCACTTTTCCGAGAATCAGTTCCGTTACCAACCTGCTTTGTTACAAGCGATACATTAGCCCTTTTCTATTTATGTTTTCCTAGTGTATTGTTGGGAAATCTTCCGATATTTTTTACTGGGTTCATTGGAAAATTCGGCTGGGATTCACGGAAGTTGGGCTTTGAAATGGGATCGAATGGACTTTATATCCAAAACACAAGTGAATCTGTTCAGTTCCATCAGCAGTTTATCTTACTAACGGTAATGTAGGATGGGAAGCCTACTTCCTACTATTATAAATACAAAAGAATGGATGGATACATGATTTTACTCAATCACGCCAGCAGCGCATTCGCTACCCGGGCCTGCGGACGGCGAGTAGTGGGTAACTCGACGTCCGATCAGCACCAGCCCCGAGAGTCGACGGCGCGTAGTGTTCCACGCGCGCCTCAAAGAGTTGTCAGCAAAAAGGACGGGGCCCGTCATACCTGCCCCCCGGGCAGGGGTTGAGGATACATTCGAAAGAGTAACCTCGACCCTGGGCATTCAGGGCAGGGAGGAACAGGGGTGGGTTTTAGTCAGTAAGAGTCTGACACGCCCTCCCGCTCCACCCTAGAGCGGGAGAAGTTATTGGATGATTTCCCACCCCCCCCAAAAAAAAAAAAAAAGGTGTATTCGCTAACTCAGTTGACATCAATTTGATAGGCACTATGCAGTACATTGCTCGGTGGACATCGATTATAATAGGCACTACGGTTTTCCTATACGTCAAAGCGGCAATATACGGCAAAGTGCCTATCAAACTACTCAGCTGGGAGTTATTCGCTAAATCTAGTGAATACGCCTGCAGAACGGATCTAGATGAAATAGATTGGCTTAGAGATAGATTACAGAGCATGTTCCCTTGGGAAAATTTTCGATTTTCACCCGGGTGAAGCCGCTGGAGGAAGCTATAGTAAGTAATAAAGCTCAAAAAAGAATGTCCCAGAACTTATATTGAAATCACGATGATGAAGCCAGAATTGAGGAGTTCGTGGCTAAAGTAATAACAGTCGCACGGGTCGATCCATCAGGTTAAGCTACGCTTGTCAGGGTTGATCCTTGAATGGGAGACCATCTTTACATACCGAGACTACTCCGTGCCTCGGTAAGCACGTTAAGCCTTTGGTCCCGGCTGTCAATTGTGGATCTTTGACAGTAGTTACGGGTCATCAGAAGCCCGAAAGTCTGACAACCAGTCTTAACAAGGGGTATCGTATTACCCAGTAACGGGTTGTGGAGGTCAGATAAGCAGTCGCTCCATGTAAATATTGGTATTCAGCTGCATCCGGTTAGACTGGCAGCTGTCCCCAAGATAGTTGGGAAAAGGCTAGGCAGATGATGAATGATGAAGCCAGAACAGCAAACGAGATCACTCACATTCAAGAGGCCATGATTTCAAAAGTGATCACCTACTTACTAAATCTTATATGATAGTACAATAATATAACGTTGATCCAGCCATTGCCTAATTACCTCTAATATGGAATACTATTGTTTGTTTGGCATTATCACAAGATTAGCCGGGAGGCGAGCCTTGTAAAGATAAGGCAGGTTTCTCGTCGACTACTTGTTTTAGTTTCGTAAATGTTTAAAGAATTTAGATAACTCTGCCCTGAGGATTGCGGCCGACTGTTATCTGAATATCTTAATTTTAATAGACGCGTATGTTTGCTCTTTCGTTAGCATAAGCCGCCTTGTGGTCGTGCTCTAAGATGTCCATCTTGGGTTCTTCTGATAGTCTTCACCTTAGGTTTTCTATCGGTTACATTTTGGGGAGTGTGCGTCGGAATTGCATAGTTTAATTCGGCCAAGCCCATTTCATCATCGGTCCACTAGCTACGACTAGTACGACGTAACGCCACCGGTACTTGGTGGAAATTCCACCCACACGCACAAAACGTTTTGAGAATACATTCATTGTGCGTACATGATAGCTACAACCTGAGAATCTTAAAGTCAAGAGTGAAAAGGTTACTTATGGGCAAGTATGCTCCATCTTCGACCACATCATCGCTTACCATCAGGTGAGATAGTAATCAAACGTGAGCCAATCAGTGATAAAAAATAGTCCATAAAGATATTCTCAGTCACTACTGACTTAGATCTATCTATGACTTAATAAATGAGTTCACATGTTTCACTACTGACTCCCATTACGTAAGTCACCGTAAATATGCACCAGTTTATCACCAAAACAGATCGGTAATCTATTTTCGATCACAGGAGCGGCAGAAAGCCATCAAACGGGCGACCTGTCCTCACAATTACCAGGCAACCATGGCTGACGAAGATCCCATTTGTTGCTCTTTGATCTGCTGTCCAATTAATATATCTGCTGCGCTCTCATTACGCCCTGGTATTTCTGTTTCGTGTCGCGCTGGTGAAGCACTTCGCTTTACCGACTGTTCGTAATGTGGGGTATGTGTTTGATTATTTGAGTGTTAAGTGTGAAATGACTAATTGTTCCAGGTCTCACAATCTTTCAAATAAAAACTCATTTATGCCTCTAAATTGTCTCTGAAACTTGGCTATGACAGATTTTAGGTCCTTTTATTTTTGAATTCTATTATGAAGTTTGCGCTCTTGAGTTAAATTCAAAGTTTCCAAAACAACCATCGCAAGAAGACTGACAAAGCTTAGCCGCACATCAAACATATCCTACTTGGAAGTTATTTCTGTCACGAAAACAAATCCCGAACAATGCGAGCAATGGCCGTAGTTTCGCGTGCATCAATATAATTGCTTTTAACACCACCCTGGGCCGCCCCTGCCTTGCCAAAATAACTAATTAATCAGTATTACGTAACTTTCCTACTAGGGTGGCCATCCCCAAAAACATTTGAAACATTACTGGAAGCTTGTCAAAACTGGCTCAGGCATTCCTGAGATAAAACGCGCAAAATCTACATTCCATTTTCTATTTCAAATGAAACAAGTTATTTGATAACATGCACTTGAAATGAAGCCAATTCATACGAGATGCTCGTTGTATGAATAATTTGATTCGCCTTTTATTATTATAACTTCACTGTCTGCCCTTTAAGATAATCGTGAAGATAACACTGACTTATGGTATAAATAACAGCAGTACCAGGAGCCCATATCTAGCGAGTAGTGCACTGTTAATAAAGACGCTAAGCATCGCATGTCCGCGCGGCTAAAACGCTGGGCGTCACCGCCACGCCCCGCAGGCTTTTAGACCGCGCCAGCTTGAGACTTTACTGCTTTCGCGTTTTACGACCCGTCTCCGCATTTTGTTGCCACCAAAATTAGTTTCCACCGGCCATATTGCTAAACAGTGTGTTAAAAACCATACAATTTTAGCCCTCCCGAAACACGTAATCCGCAAAGATAAATTGCCGCACCAGTGGAGTTAATAGAAGAATAATGAAACAATTATCTGTATTGACGGGGTTTGCGTGTCCGTCCGTAGGTGCGAGAGGATCCCACGACACCCCACGCTCGTTGCCAGGGGTGCATAAGAAAAAAAAAGTACCCCATACGAAAATAATTTTGATAGACACTTCGCGTGCGACCAGCAATTATGTTATGCGCGCCTGGTCGGCGGTAATTCGAATTTAGCACATTATCGGAGCGTTACCGATTATTTTCGAATAATAAATACCGAATCGATGCGTTCGCACCTTTTTTTCTGTTATTTTAATGTCATTATAATATAGTTTACGTCGAACACATGTTGCTCGCAATTAGTGATGGGGGAAGTTTGAAATTCGGTTCAAATTCGTATTTCGGATTAGATAGTCCGATGGAAAGATCCACTACTTATTATCAGGTAGCACTATGTAAATGTTGTCTATAGCCGTGCGCAGACGTTTCTGATCTCAGAAGCAACATCCGGCGTTATCTAATCTACGGTCAGTGTTTGTGAAGGCACAGATGATATTCACCGAGATACGCCGCGGTTTATATATCCAATGTGTCCTCGCTGTACGTCACACCGAGCGTCTTTTTGGTACACATTTCACAATGAGATAACGCAGCCGAGGCGCCACACATGTCACCATAGCTTATGGTGTTTTTGTTATAAGAAAAAAAAAACATTCTATAATGTATGTAATAGATAAACCCGTGACGCCCACGCAACGGTTCCGATTCGTAACGACGTAAACTCGCATTATTTACAGTGTCGAGTATTGTTACAACAGATTACTGCAGTTACGTATTTGTCGAGCCCATTGAGTTTTTAAGTGGTTTTAAACAAACACCATTGAGTCGAGAACAGGGACCTCTTGTGCTGCCAAGCTGCCTCAGTAAATAACACTCGAGCTTGATATTTATTTAGAAAAATCTAATCTTGACGTGGAGTGTTTTATCTCCGTATCCGGTAAGATCTCGAAAGATCCCGAAGTACTAAACACTCGAATGTTTATAAAAATTAAACATTCATGTGACAAACTCAGTTTGTTAGTCTTTCTCACGGACCTATTCATGCGCAGGAGCATATGAAACGACTCCGTGAATAACTTTTGAAAACGTCCTAATGTCAACTAACAAGATATTCGTCGGTTTCTCAACTAACAGAAGGTATCATTTATAAAATGTATCTTTTCAAAAATCCAGACGTCAAAGCATTTTTACGTTGATCTGAGACAGCAGAAATAATGAAGTACAAATGTCTATCCGTGTCTGTTCTATTACAGAACATAATAAGCGTCTCTCAGTCGAAAAGGCTGCGTGGAAACTGAACAACATTAATTAAACCAAGTGACAGTTTCACACGACATTCATTAGGTATATCACGTCATTACTCATCCGTTTCTATTTCCGATACTTAGAGTTTTTCGGCGAGGAGACGATGCCAAAACCCGTGTCGCACGTTCAAGTTGAGTGTTAATTAATTTTAACTGACGCACACAGCGAAAGTTCGAATAGAATCCTCATACATAATAAGATGTATGAATGGACTGTACCAACTTAAATGAGGTGCGTCTACGTTCTAACAAACATTGTCATTTATCAAAGCAGAAATTTTCGGAGCCAAAAGTTGACGCTCACATCTGGTTACGAACACAATATCGATGTCGCATCACTAGCCGGTTACAAAAGTGAGAATGCACGAAATCCAGACTGGGATCGTTAGCGACGCGACACAAATTAAATTTACAATCGTATGTATCATAAATAAAACATAAAACACGCGCTATAAGATACAATTTGCTAAACTGTCGTCTATATTAGTATTCGACGGTCACGTCAAAATATTCAAATTGAATTGTGTCTCGTCATCGGAATACGAATGAATCGAGTCAGATTGTGACGTGGTTGCACCGAGTGATCCGAGGTAGCCGTACTAGTGTTGTATCGATTTAGGAATCGATTATTCGCTATTGTTTGTGACACTTTGGGATTATGTTTTTTCAAGCGTAGTTGCGTATCGTGAATTATGATGTGAATATTAATCGAGAAGGATGTTTTTTTAACGACATTGTAAATTACAAACAGTTTGTTAATTTGTATTGTGTTTGCATGTTCAACGTTGAGTAATTATTTTTTCTGTTTTGCACAAGTTTACTGGTTAGTTGCCTCGTTTTAACAACTTGAAATCGTATTTCCTGTTTTAAAAGAGTACTCGACATGCAAAATTCGAAACTTTACGCGGGGTGAAAATATGCTCGGAAAGAATGAAGATTATCATGTTTTGTATTAAAAAAAATGTTAGAAAATAAGGTATAAAAATCTTGAAGTGCCATAAAGCTGTCTGCGAGAAGATTCGTATGGGGTACTTTTGCATAATCGCGTTGTACCCCGGGGGCGGCCTGGGGCCCGCAAAAATCGGCTAACAAAGTAACACTCCGCTCAAGTGTCACCAAGTGGCGGTCTCCGATTCGATTACCGAGTAGTGCCGGGGGGACTCGACTCTAAATAACTTAACTCGGTTTGCTCGAGTGCTCGATTATTCGATTTAGCCGCGATTACAATGCGTAAGTGTCGTCGAGAGTTTAGAAATGCGGTTTTCAAGTTTTTTGTAGATACTTTTTATAGTATTCGGATTTTTAGGTGATTGACACGATCGTGTGAAGGACAAATTTCTTTATTTGTAGCCATTTATATTTGCAGGTGTAACGCAGTGATTATATTTGTATCGTTGATAGAGATTTGTATTCATGTTGTTTAGCATTTTATTGCTTTTTATGCGGCTGGATTCGTAACTGATATTTGGAAGTATAAAATGAGATTTTACATTGAATTTGGAGGTTAAGAAAAATGGAAATTCTTGAGGAAGAGACACCTGTCAACAGATTCAATAACACTGCATTTTTTTCTTCATAAATAAATATTTTTAGCTAGAACAATGCCAGAGCTGACTAGAAAAACGATAAAGTAGACACAAAAAAAACTACAACAGAGAAAAAAATATTCAAATAAGTTAAGTCAAAACTATCTGTAAAATATCAGAATAACAACTCTTTAAAATCCACCAGCTCATATACTCATATCCCAATCAACCCTGCACGCCAGCCGTTCTTATCAAAATTGAACTAGGAACAACAAACGACTGTTTACATCCACCCCTGTGGATAATTGCAGTCTGTCTGGCAAGACGGTGCCACACCATCGAAATAACATAGCACACACATGACTGCTTAGGGCTGACTGTAGTCTCTTCAGAGGTAGAAAGGAAAGGTTTGGGAAAGAAGAATTGGGAATTATAATGCTGTGTTTATTGAAGAAAATGAAAGTCCTTTAAAGACAGGAAAGGGAATGTTTAGGATAGAAAAGAGTAAAGAAAGATATGCAATGGGGTAACTATAATTACCCCATTGCATATCTTCAGTAGGATAGTAGGGTTAGGATCAGTTTATTGAAGAAATTGAAAATGTGGCAGTGGTACCTACATAGACGAGAATTTATCCTTGAATCCAACCGCGAAGAAATGGGTGTAGGCTGAGCTGATTGAAGAAAATGAAGACATTAAGACTAATATATGTTATTATTTTAGCCGAAATACTTACACTACTGGCTATTTTAGATCTCCTCAAGCGTCACCATGCTGAAATTTTGGCACATAGAACTAAATCAACAACGAAACTTTTGTTTGAAACATAAGATATAAGTTTCAACTAAACCATAGCCTATATTCCCATGCAAAATCCGTCCCCACACAATTTGCTCTGAAAACCTACCAGCCCTAAAGTCCCCCATCTGATACGGAACCTTAAGAGCCCATCGAGCCCATGAAGCCCCGTCAGACGTCGAGACGCCGATGTATAAAATCTGTATGAGCGAGCGTTAAATAAAGCCCAAATGGCTTATAAAACACTCTGGCGTCCTTTACGGGCCCTCATCTTTGTTTAGGGCCAACTAGCGAGCTATCTCGATTAAGGACTATCTTTGTATTTTTATTTCGCATTGTTTGCGAAATATTATTCGCAATGTCGTAAAGTTTGAATTTAAGATATTGATTTTAGGTGTTGGGTCTTTCGCTTGTGGGAAAGGTTTAAGCGATGTGTCATTTGATGGTTCTGAGAATGTTGATTTGAATTTTGATTAAATATTTGTTTTTTGAGGTTTTAATTTTGAAAGGCGGCACGACCTGGCTGTTTTCCTTAAGAATTGGAAAGAGGAACAGTTTGGGCTATATTGAAGTAATTTTGTGCAGAGATCGATGTGACGATGATAGCAGTGGACACTAGATATATTTCAACTGAAATGATGATACTTAATAAATTTCGTGCAGTAAAAATCTTGGTTAGTAATTACTTAATAAACTAGCCACTAAAGATACATAACAAAGCAATAGATAATGACTCAAGTGAAAAAAATCTACCATTTTCTATGATTACGGTGCTTTATGTAGCATGGCGCGATGCAATTATGCACGTATTTCTGAAGACATGAAACAGTCCATTAAACTGAATGAGTTTTACCAATTACGCTATCGAAACCATCATCATTTCAGCCGAAAGACGTCCACAGCTGGACATAAGCCTCAAATGTCGCCACAATGACCGGTCCTGTGCGTCTCACATCCATCGGCTACCCACGATATTCAAGGTCATCGGTCCACCTTGTGGGAGGCCTTCCAACGCTGCGTCTTCCGTTACGCAGTTACCACTCTAGAACTAAACAATAGATTCATAAAATTTTCCAAAACATTGAAATTTATTGTCAAAGGCAAATTAGACTTAGCTGGTAAGCCACAAAAGGGAAAACTTCATGACAATAGACCAACAAGAGATCTCTTGTCTTTATTTAATCATCGTACAATTGAATGGTCCCGTTCCATGGCTTGACAAATTCGCACGCCCCCAACATCGCCTTAAACGCGCACTTAACTCGTACCCTTCCGTCTTCACCCTCGGACGCCTTCATTCTTTTTATATCGCAACTTTATTAACGCATAAAGGTCTGCTGATGGGCCCTTTAAGAATTAGGATGCGTCCCGTGGCCGGTGTTAGGCGCACTCGAGCCGAACAAATGGAGTGTCGGAACTTAGGACGACTGCGGATACGTTCGCGCAGATCGCACTGTCCCATCCCTATTCGCAATTAAACCGGCCGTTATCACTCTGTTCCAAATTTGAATTTTCGTGTACTGATTTCGGTGGTTTTGCTATAATCGAGCCTTCACTGCGAATTTAGATTTAAAAGTTTTTAGTTACTCGTTGTTTGCACGCGACAAAGTTTTTCGCCTGTTTCAAAGTTACAGGAGAAACGGGCTTTTTTTTCTATTACCAATGTAATACACCAAATAATAGGGGGAAACGTATCTCAATACTCGTATCGACGTTGTGAAAGCAATCGGATTTACATGTCTACCGACGGCGTACTAAAACGAAATCATGAATGAAGCGCAGTATAGGAAACCCAAAACATTATCCTTATGCTCCCATTTTACGACCTTTACCCCCATCGAGTCGAAAGGGTCACATCGGTACGACACGCTGTAAAACCATTCCCGTCTCGCTTCCACACGTTACTTACTCGTAAAACCGAAAGAGATAATCACGAAGATGAGTCGAAAATTATTTTTTTTATTATCACCATCGGCGGTGCTCTTTTATTTCCTTTTTACGGGCCGAGTACCTCATAAAAAGACAATAAACTTACTATTTACAGACCATCAGGAAATTGTTAGCCGAAGAGGTCTCTTTACGACACATGTTAGCCTGGTGCGGCCCAGTCCAAGTGATGCACTCTTTACGATTGGCGCGCACTAAAATGTTACGCGAATGATACATTTTTATCTCCCATAAGAGTATATCACGCCATCAAAATAAACCGCAAAATGTTTACTGTTCCTTGAATATCGAAGCGGTACTACACTATTAAAGAAATGTCCTCAAACCTCCCTAGGTTTGAGTACATTTGTTTAATAGTGACATTTCTTTACTTGGGCATATGAGTGGAAGCCATCCCTATGGCTTTCGTTCATAGGCCCAAGCTGATTCGTTAACCAGGAGCAAATGACCAGGAGTAACTATCTCTACTACTACCAGGACACGATAAAATCATAGATATGAAGAAAAGTGTCTTAAAACCTTGACAGTGATGGGTTCCATAAGCCGCGGTTACGGGTTGACTCACTAACCAAGAGTAAATTACCAGGAGTAAATATCTCCACTATTACCAGGACATGATAAAATCATAGATGTGAAGAATGTCGTCAAACCTATAGTAGTTGATGATGAGTTCCGAAAGTCACGATTACGGTTCACTCACTAACCAGGAGCAAATTACCAGGAGTAACTATCTCCACTACTACCAGGACACGATAAAATCATAGATTTGAAGAAAAGTGTCTTAAAACCTTGACAGTGATGGGTTCCATAAGACGCGGTTACGGGTTGACTCACTAACCAGGAGCAAATTACCAGGAGTAACTATCTCCACTACTACCAGGACATAATACAATCATAGATATGAAGAAAAGTGTCTTAAAACCTTGACAGTGATGGGTTCCATATGCCGCGGTTACGGGTTGACTCACTAACCAGGAGCAAATTACCAGGAGTAACTATCTCCACTACTACCAGGACACAATAAAATCATAGATGTGAAGAAATAAAACCTCTAACCTACAATAGTGATCGGTTCCGTAAGTCGTGGTTACGGGTTGACTCGCTAACTAGCAAATTACCAGGAGTAAATATCTCCGGCACACGTACCAGAGCATCATAAAATCATAGACGTGTTAAAAACCATAAAGTAAAGGAGCCATCGGAAGCGGTCCTCAGCTTTATTATTGGGGAATTTCGTCAAGACTCTTAATAATAGTTATTAAAACTGCTGCCGTGTTACCTAATACATCAGTTAAGTGCTCTTTTTATGATTTAACACTGATTCTCCCCGATATTACTGGCTATAAATTATAGCCGGGATTACCAGCTAAATTGTTTTATGATATGTTTTCATTGTTTACGACTGTAATGTTTTTTGATCGGTGACGTCACGGGGCAAAGTATGCCGAATGATCGTTATGTGAAGGATATAGTGGAGTGGAGCTCGGTTATGTAAAGTGAGCGATTTACTTATTCGTGTTAGTTTGCAATAATAGCAACGGTTACATTGGGGTTTTGTAATATCTGCCGGCGGGATGGGGGCTCGCGGGGGCTCGGGGCTCCACGATTTCAATATTGTGAATTCCGACGATGTTCTCGCAGTGCGTGTAATGAATTTCGGGATTGTCTTGCGGTTTTTCGGCCTCAACCCTCAGGCCCCGTCTATTTACTTTCACTCTATTGGATGAGCTTACGTTATGTAAAATACGGCTCGCATCGAACTTTTAATAACGATCGACGAATTCTTCGGGTTTTTTCGTGAGCTCCGCACATAGCGCGAGGTGCGCGTCGCCGCATGGCACCGCAGTTCCCAGTTACATCAAAATATATGATAATATGGGGTGGTATTATTTAGGTCCGGCCATTCGTATGATAAAATTGAACCAGTGATATTTGCCCGCAAACAATTCCTATGGAGATTTCGGTCTTGTTTCTGGGGTTAAATCTGTGCACGGGGGATGATATACGGATGGGCCGCGGCCTCGCTGGATTTTCCTTTTGCGAAAAATATCGTACAAACGGAAAGAAATACGCGCCCGGATCATAATACGGTCAAATATTGTCGTTCGTATGCGGATATCCGGGAGAAAACCGCATATTATACTTTTTTTTTGTGTCAGCATTTCTTATGTACAAACGTATAATTTGGAAGAAGTTACGGAGGTCGTAACGTCCTTTAATTTGACAAAAAAAGTCTATGTCAGAGATGTGATTACGCCATAAATATGGTTGATATGACAGCCAGCGTCACATGATGTGGTTTCTGGATCTAAATAGGGTAATGAACGGACAGTTTTTCCTGTCTGTGACAGATATAGAAGAAAGAACTCAATTATGAACCAATTGTGGGCAATTGCCGTCATATTTTATTTGCATGCATGGACTCTCATAACTATCTACTCTGTGTCTTGACCCTAAAATACAGGACCGATACACTTCTCGTTATTTTAATCGTTTTGTGGGTCTGAAAGGCGTCGAGACGAACCGATCTTAATTACCAGGCCAACATAGACGGACAGATATTAAAAATTGTCAGCATTAAAGATGAAATTCAAAAATAGAAGTTAATTTTTTAACGTTCGCCGCTCGGTAGTTCGGTGTACGGGCTGCGGTCGCGCCCCGGGCGAGGACCGTTCTAATTAAAATCGCTACGTTTTCTGTGGTATTCATTTTCATCCTTTAAAGCTCTTTTTGTTGCTCCCACCCTGGTTAGGTTACGTTATTGTTGTGGGTTGTAACTAATTTACATGTTAATGAGATGTTTGCTGTGTTTATGCCGATAGTTGGCTTAATAATTTTATTCCTTCGCATTATTAGTTTCCTGAATGGGTTGTTAACTGTTTCGCTTTTTTGCACAACAGAATCAACGTTTTTATTAAAACTGTTTTAGTACAACGGTTATTTAAAAGAAATACTGCAGCTATAGTCGGTTCACCTGACTAGAATGGGAGTCACAGCCGGCGCTCATAGCCCAAGGAGTTACTATTATTTTTTCGAGTTATTTGTTTTAACATTCCTAATGTTCATTAGCATTTATTACAATGCTAACCGGGGTAGCATGAGCGCGCAGGCCGGCCGAGGCAGTGCCTTTGTTTCGTCCATTACGTATGCAAATGATGTTCAAGTACCACCTGTACGCTTATGTTAGCCTGGTAAACAATCGCTAGGTGGAAATGGGAAGACATTTTTTTTTGTTTCTGAGCTACCGGAGTTACCTTTGTGGACATCCATTGTTGGTGTTGTTAAAGGAATTTAGAAGATCTGGAGGAAAATGCGACGCAATTTGTAAGAGCTACTGAGATAATGCGGCCGCTACCTGTCGTTAGACTGTCGAACTTTAAATGAGGATGATATAGACAGGAAGGAAAATAACCTCCTTCGTAATTTAGAAAGAGGTTAGAAGCAAAAGAGAAAGACATAAGTTTTTCCGGTCACAAAAAACAAAACACGACGCGACAAACTACGAAATTAAAACGAAACTCACAAGCTGTGATCTAGTGAGATAGTTTTCATGCACTGTATTTGACGTCACTCAAAATTTTCCGTTTTTTACAATTTAAATATAGAATTTTATTTCAAAGAACTCATTCGAGTCTCAAATAAGTATTAAAGAATGTGTGCGATATGGATTAAGTACATGTGGAACTCTGGAGAATAGATGGCCTGAGGTTGTGAAACCAGAAATCTCATCTGATGGTAAGCGATGATGTGGTAGACGCTGGAGAACGCTTACTTAGAAGTAACCGAGTCGAGGCTCCAGAGTCTCGAGCATTGACGCCTGTCGGTTTTCTATCGGTTGCATTTTGGAGAGTGTGCGACGGAATTGCATAGTTTGATTCCACCAAGCCCATTCCATCATCAGACCACTAGACGTATGGCCACCGGTACATGGCGGACATTCCACCCCCACACACAAAACGTTTTGCGAACTCATTCATTGTGCGTACAGCTAAGGAGTGGAATTCCCTGCCCGAGTCTGTGTTCCCTGATAGCTACAACCAGGTAGTCTTTAAGTCAAGAGTGAATAGGTGACTTCTGGGCAAGTGTGCTCCATCTTCGACCACATCATCGCTTACCATCAGGTGAGATAGTGGTCAAACGTGTGCCTATAGATGATAAAAAAAAACCTATTCACTCTTGACTTAAAGATTGTAGCTATCAGGAAACACAGACTCCGGCAGGGAATTAAACTCCTTAGCTGTACGCACAATGACTGTGTTCCGAAACGTTTGAATGATGTTATCCAGACTGTAGAATTTCATCCACTTTGTAATCAAAGTACCTACTTTACTAATCACCTGAGTAGTCACTGTTATGTTTTCCAGCTCATAAACTCAGGCAATCAAAACTCTGTTTCAACAAAAACCAGCCATTCTTGTCAAATGGTCTGATAGCACGCCAGTACTTTCTCGGTTTCGAACTGTATGGCTTTATGTATTCCTAGTAATCTAAGTTGGATTTAGTGTTAACTACATAACGTATCTTCACGCTATTTTTTTGCAAAAGGGGTATGAAGACATTGGTGCCGATACTCTTGTTCAATAACTTAACTAAAATTAGAGAATCGCTGTCTTTTACTAAAAGCCTGTGCGAGAAAAGAACGGCTATAGCTATGAACTAAGTTAGAGATGTCTAACTACGCCTTGCGCTTCACTGTGTTTTTAATCGACATTTTTTTACGTGTAACCTTAATTTGTATGGAAATATTAGTTCATCTTTTGACAGCTCAAATTTACGTCCGTCTCTTTCTTGTTTTATTAGAGAAAAAAGATAGGAATAGCCTAAATTAAGTTTAGTTTGTGCACAACAGAATTCGCACCAATGTCTATTATGTTTTTGTTTAATGTTAGGGGGCTTTAGCCACTTATCTAAAATTCATGACGAAAATTAATCAGAAAAATTAATAGCTCTTTGCCCGAGCTGGCGATCGAATCCAACAGTGCTGAACTGTAGTCTAGCATAATAGAGCTTCGGTTGGATAGCAAAAAAAAGGCTTAATACAGTCGTATAATACCAATAACTGAAACTGCCTAGACAAGTACGAGACGCACACGAAGGGTTCCGTACCAGTAATTCTTATAAGGTATATTTTCTGACGAAAATAGTAGGTAGGATTGATAACAAACTTAACTTTGCAGTTGAAAAACTGTGCTCCCGCATGTCGAAATACGTTACGATCAATTCTCTAACTGCAATGCTCCCGCATGTCGAAATACGTTACGATCAATTCTCTAACTGCAAATGTCAGTTTGAAATCGAAAAAATTATGAAATAAAACTACAAAAAGCCGGTCAAGTGCGTGTCGGACTTCGCATATTTAGGGTTCCGTACCAAATGTATTTTTTAACTATTTGTATGGCTCTAGGTCAACAAGATGCATAGTTCCAACCGTTTGGCTGTGAAACCTGTGTGACAAACGACGGACAGATAGACAGACGGACACGTGAGTGACAGCAATAGGGCTCCGGTTGGACCCTCCGGGCACGGAACCCTAAAAAATCAAGAGCCTTTTCCACCCATAAGTAGACAGAAAATGACCAATACAACAATGAAGTTACTATCATATCAAAACGTCTCGTCAAATATAGAGATCGAAGTCCGGTCGCTATATCAATAACGTATAATGTCTATCCATTCATCCTACCTCTGTCAAGGCAAATCAAAAACTAAACAGTTAGGAAGAACAATAATACACAAACAAGATTCAGTCCCCCATTGCTTATCGGCGAAACATATTATTTCCCCTGGAACTGTTTCACGCATCACCGCTAACTGTGGCCGACATCCATGGCAAGAGAATTTTAAGCCCTGGAAGAAAAGCCGCTTATTTTAAAAGCAACTCGAAGTTATTTGAAACTTTGCAATACTGTATGCCTTTAGGATAACTAATATAAATAAAGACCTCGACGAGATGATTTCGAAATATAACTAACTTAAATGTACTTACTGAAATAAAAAAAAAATGCAAATTATCAAAAAAACACGACTGACAAAAAACCACTAAAAAGTTCCAAATAGCCACTTTTCAAGCTGTCTGATGCAGTTGGTGTGAGTCTAAAGACTGTGACGACCTTATGTTGGCGACCTTGTGGTGGAGACTGGCACGTTGGAAGTTTGGAACGCCGATTGAAAATTAAGAAGAAAGGAAGACTTTAGTTTTTTGACTAGGCTTCTGCTAGCTCGTCCGAAGAGAGCACATGTATTATTTTGATTATTCAATATAACGTATAAGTTCGCCAGTCCTCTTTTCTTTATCACACAACACACATAAGCAGTCACTCTCGTACACCACACTCTCGCACTGCCGGCGAGTACGACAAACCCCAAACGCGTAAAAGGAATCTCCAGGGACCTGCACTAAGAGAAGGTGCTCCAGGTCCCTATAAGACTATGAAAGGTTATAGACATAGTGTCAAAAGCCAACAATCTGAAGTACCAGAGTGAGAAGCCGTCTTGTATCTGTACACACGAAATAAGCTCACATAGACAAAATGAGAAGCCGATACGTCATCGTTACGTTCGTCAAGGTCACTCACACATTTTAACGATCCTGCTTCATTTAATGTCCAATGACGTTCCGTCTATAACCTTTCATAGTCTAAGATGTGAGTGATGAAAATCTGTTTGAATTCTCTGTTTCGTCAATAACTTAAGACATCATATAGTCGAAAAACAAATACTAAAGTATATACTAATTTTGTAAAACATTATTTTGACATGAATAAGCTTGCGTACCTGTTATTATTTTCGCTTTAGTTATCAAACAGAATTAATTTAAAAATTATTTCAAAGACTTTCAAGAAATTCTTTAGTAGTAAAAAGCACTAGCTATCAAATTGTTTTTTTTTTCTATCTTGATCACTATTCTTATCTATGCTGATGACCTGTCATCACCAAAAGTGACCTTCTGTCATCACCATTCTACCCAGAACTATTAATAAAGTACCAGGGCGGCATAACACAAGAGGAGATCACCGTATATCATTAACATTCTACCTCAAACTTCCGAAAAGTACCAGGGTGGCATAGAACAAGAAAACATCACGGTCTGTCATCATCGTTCAGCCCTCAACAGAAAGATATCTATTTCAGAAAGTACTAGGGCGGCAGAACACAAGAGGAGACCACCAACGTTCAAAATTGGGAGGCGATTGAAAGCAGCTAACGCACCACAATGGTTGATTTGCAAACAGTTGCCTGGTGACAGGTCATTGTATGCTGATCGCTGCCCACGTGGCGGTGAGATGCTCGTATAAGCAGGTTATGGTGTATATAAGATTTGATTCGCGGGATCTTATTGTTTGACATCTGGGTCATTCGGGAGGTAAGCGATACTTCTTCATTGGTAGTAAATCTACACGCCACAGGGAATATACTCGAAACGTTGTCAACTCTATTACTTAGTACAGAAAATCCTAGACATTTTAATGCTTACTCAGACCTCCAATTCTACACACTTTTAAAGACGGTTTTCTTTGTGCTAGTGCCCGTTTTCACTAACACTAAGCGAACCGAACAATGTTCAGCTTTGCGAAGAGTTTTAGAATCTTAATTGCGTCATTTTTCCAAAAAAAACGAAACTAATTGAAAATATATTCTAAATTGCCGAAATTAAACCGATCACCCGCAAAGGCATTCCGTACCTATTCAAAAATATTATTTTTATTTTCAAAACATAAGTTGCGTTCTATATTTGAATTCGTCGCGGGAACACTCCCCCTCGCCGCGCGGGAAAAAAACGGCCAGTGCGAGTGGATTTTACTGAAAATGGGTTCCGTGATCGTTTATATTTTTGGGTGTTTTTCTTAAAAAGTGAAAGAACTGTACTGGTATGGTAGTAGGATTTTCCTTTTACTTTGAATTTATGATTTTGGGGAGGTATTGTTATTTCTTTACGTTAAATAGGTACCAGCTTTTTTTGTTTTTCTGGTAAAATACTTTAAAAATGTGGAAAAACTTTCTACATTATGACTGCCTTTGCAACGGAATCCTAAGCCTCGTATAAATATCGATCGGACACACACTCCTGCCGCGCGCCAAAACACCGCGTCGTGATAAATTACCTTCGGGAAATTAAAACTGTCTTTAAAACAATACCTGCTTTTTTCTTCGTCGCTTTCACCCCTCTTTCCTATCGCTATCCTACTTCAACACTTGTATTCGTGTATTTTCTGTCTCATTCTAATTAGAAGAAAGAGGGTCGGAATTGACATTTCTTTTTAATAATTTTTCTTTTTATTCTCTAATGTCGATTGCGTTACTTTAATTATTACGTTCCGTGTCACGCTTAATGCGTCGTCATTAAAAATATTTAATACTTGCTTCTGCTAGCGACTTTACCAGTGTGGAATTAGTACTTTTCCCTGTATAAATTAGTTTTCTAGTTAGCCTATGTGCTATTCCAGTCTATAATCTATCTCTGTGCCAAATTTCAACATCTATCCATCCAATCTTGCACATTTATAATATTCAATAAGTATCGTTAGGTGTTACTTTACTAGTTAATATTATTATCACAATAATAATAATGGAGTAGCAGTACCTAGGGACATTAATAATGGTTCATTGTGAGGCACTTAACATGTGCTTCAGTCTATGGCATTACACCCATATTTATAGGTTTTAATGATAGCTTTCCTACAGCGTGCGATCTAGATTAAACATAACTACATATTTTATGTAGTAGATCTCATAAACACGGCCTTAATGAACAAATAATTTTTTACCGAATAATTTACATAAAAGAAAACCATAGAGCTGTATAAATATTTTCTATTCACAATCACTGAAGCGTCGTTAT
This sequence comes from Polia nebulosa, assembly GCA_951329385.1. NCBI lineage: Eukaryota > Metazoa > Arthropoda > Insecta > Lepidoptera > Noctuidae > Polia > Polia nebulosa. The sequence goes on along the minus strand of OX589602.1, from coordinate 29,730,596 downwards.
CAATATCTCACGACGCCACGCCAATAAACAATGAATGATTTATGGTGGAACGATTAAACATAAAAATAAAACTTAAACATTCGCCGAAGATGCACAATCTTCTAATTAAGAACATCACAAATACATTAAGTCAGACCCAAAGCCCGTTTCAAATCTAATTTCTTTTTTGACAAAACAAAAAAAGACTTAATTACTTTTTCTGGCTATCACAAAAAGCAGGAGATAAGAGCCCTATTTGAATCCTCGTTATCACTACCTCCCGGCCACTTTCACCCTTCAATCTTTGCCTTTTTTTCTTTTCCACCCCCAGAGGAGTACCTATCGTAATTTAAAGATAACTAATGCTCCAAGTCATTAAGGGACGGTGCCGAAGAAAAAGCAAGAAAAATAAAAGGAAATGCAGCCAAATGCATTTTTAATATTTAACTTTTCCAAATGATAAGTTTATTTGAGTTTGAAACTCTTTGGTGGGGAACTCTTTCTATCGTGGACAATTAAAGTCATCATTCAAGCGTGTTGTATAATGTTAAGTCTACAGCTTGCTGAGAAACAGTGATTAAAACTTAAATAACAAATTATTTATGTTTCGCTAGACATGTTATTCTTTAATCTGCCTAGCCTGTTTCGATATGGGGAAAGCCTCTGCCCAGCAATGGGACACTATAGGCTATAAAAAAATATACAAATTATCTAAATAAGATTTATGTGATCAGACATAATTACGATTTACTTTAATTTCGGTTTACTTCTATGCTTTAGCTACGTAGTTTTATTTCCTGCTACATTTTACGATGCCCGCGCGCGTCATCAAAAGTAAAGACGTTAAAGTGTTCAAAATATATTTATTACAATTAAAAATTTTATAGGCCAATAAAAATTGTAAATGAAAAAAATCTTATGGGCTTTGTTGAAATAGCTCTAATTGACCCCAGGATTTTTAAACCCCGTGTTTAACGATCGAAAAAAGTCCCAAAAAAAAAGAAATTAAAAACGCTGTGAGTCGCGACAAGGTCTTTTTACTTTTTTTTTCTTAAAAAATGTAATAATCCAACGGCAGTAAAATACTATCGGACGTTTACGACAAATTCACACAAGACCTACTTAATAAATCTGACAAAATCTTAAATTTATGCTCGCGAACGCAGGACACAAGAGTAAAAAAAGATCATTTTACGACGCCGTAAACCTGGTTAGAATGCGGCCCTGGACGCTGGATAATTCGGGAAAAATCCATTTTAATTAACATACTTTTATGGCAATCGCTATGGAAATTATAAATAATGGTTTCATTAATATTTTTTCTAGTAATCACCGTTTAAGACGCTATTTCTCGTACTCATCCTTAGGTTTTATGATATTTGGGAACGTTTAAAAGCTGTAAATTAAAATGTTATGTTTTTCTAACGAGAAAAACGATAAAAAGGCAAAAAAATATGATTTTTAATGTTTTAATTTCTACATTTCAAGACTCACTTTCGTCGTATTTAAATGAAAGCTAAAAATGTTGTCAGTAATTTTTGTTTTTTTTTTCATGTCCTCGTTTAGAAAATATTGTGCGTACGTCCTAAGAATGTTAAAAAGTGTTCTTGATTAAATAAAATGTCGCTGGGCCTCCGAGGGGACCGGCAGACGGAGTGCACGTGACGAGAATTAAGTTTTACTGACATTAAACCAAGAACAGTAACTAATGGATCGGATTTAACGGATAAATTAAAATAATCGTTTCAAATCGGATTTTTAACTTTCTCTGCTCACTTTCAAATATGAATGGAATGCGCTCAATTCTCCCAAAAGAAAACATTGAAATTCAAACTATGGAATATAAGTTTTCTTATATAATATCTGAACTTACCAACATAAGTTTTCTTAAACAAAAATGCCTCGCTTACCTGGAAAAAGAAGAAAAAAACATTTAATAAGCAAAAACTACCAAACAAACCAACTAGGACAACATAACATGCAAAAATGTGGGCGAAATACCCAAAATTGCTGTAACCATATATCGCAGCAAAATGGCGTACAAGAAAATTCGTAAATATTTTTTCAAATAAATTACATGGGGGCTAATGAAAGGGCCGATGTTTGGCCGGACGGACGGACGGACACAATAGCCGGGGGAACTATTGCTCTATATATTCTGCTTAGAATGACCGCGAATTCCGCTAAATAAATATCAAGTTTTTTTGTATTTTCGTCGGTCAGCAAAACTATTGTCGGATCTCCGAGTAAACGCCTTAAAACTCGCCATATTTGTTATTCAGGTGCTTGTAATTTATCCGGTGTTTCTTTAGCGAGATATTTTCTTCCAGGATAATACTTATTTGTGGTAGTAACTAGGTATTTGCCTCTTATTTATGAAGCTTTCGCTCCCGGAGTAACAAGCTGGGATAATTCTAGTATATTTTTCTTGTATCGTAAACAACATGGTCGGGAAATGAGAAAATTATTTTCTACTTAGAGAAAATGAAAAATCAGATTACACCAATTAGAAAGACGTATTTTTAGTAGAGTATTCTTATTGGAGGAAAAAGTTTCACTTACGGAATTTTTTTGGTCTTACAATACAGCGGTATTGGAGCCTATTCCTAATAAGAGGTTTGGTTGGAGGGAGGGCCGGAGGGCCGGCGAATCTCGTCGAATACCTCTCAAGTCTCAGCCCTCCCAGAGGGACCATGTACCAAATCATACACTATAATTTTGGAGGAAAATATCACGGTAAAGGTTCTTATACTTCGTTTGTATTTTATGTGTGGAACCCTAAAACTGGAGGCTCGATAACTAGAATAGTGATGTTTTTTGAATTTAGATTTATGATAGAAAGAGGTTTTAATTTAGTTTTCTGTTGTGTTATTAAGGTAGGTAAGTATTTTAAGTATTTTACGAAGGCGGGTAGGTCTTGGTTGTGAATGTAGTTTGACGTGCACATATTTACAAGGTTTTTTCAACTAGCAATGTTTGTTTGTTCGGGTCAAAACTTGCTAAATTAGAACCACTTCCTCTATATGCAATGTAGTTGAATTTTTAACCGACTTCGAAAAAGGACGAGATTCTATTATCGACTGTATGTATGTTTTTTTTTTCTATGTATGTCCACCGATTTCTCTGTCAGTTGTGGACCGATTTTCAAAATTTTATTTTTAACCGAAAGAATAGTCTTCCGAGGTGGTCCTATATAAATTTTATGGAAATTGATTGAGCGCTTTTTAAAAAACTAAACAAAAACGAAAAATATTTATACATAGACGACGCTTTGGTCTCCTTTTACCAATTACGAGTATGTTTAAATTTCATGTTCCATGTTATTGGAGTTTTGAGTTCTGGGGGAAAAAAAAAATCAAAAAAAACAACCGACTTCCAAAAAAGAAAATTCACTAAAAAATTAAAAATAACTTTCATTTCGGAAGTCGGTGTCAAATAACGAAGAAACAAAACTAGTACCACCGACTTCCGAAATAAAAGTTAGATATTTTAAATTTTTTTGTGTTTTTTCTTTTTTGGAAGTCGGTTGTTTTTTTTGATTTTTTTTTTACATTTTGATTCAGTTTCGATGACAATGCATTTTTATGGTAAGCATAACCTGATTCCTAGCCATATTACTTTTCTATTACTGAGGCTGAATAGACATTCAGGACTAGTTCCAGATAGAAGAACTCTTCAAGGATCCACAGCACAGAAACGGTATGAATTTAAAAGTTAGTATAAAAAATGTTTTTTTACTATTAATTACATTTCCTTTTCCAGCATATTAAAATGCAATCATTCTACTAACTCTCAGTAAGTACTTAGTAACATTAACAGACAGACAGACGGACATTAATATTTATGTGCATGTCTCATACAATTACTGTGACGCTACTCAGCGCACCCGGTCAGAGTGGGCAATGACCACAGACTGACTTTGACTGACCTTATTATTTCATCAAGCTATTTTGAAGACGGGAAAATTATATGGGAATACTTTTGCCCAGCTGTGGGATTAGTACATCAAAAAACACTTAAGTATAGGCTATTTTGATTTTAGGATTCCGTACCCGAAGGGAAACCAACGGGACCCTATTACTAAGCCTACGCTGTCTGTTCGTCCGACCGTTCGTCTGTCTGTCAGCGGGCTGTATCTCATGATCCGTATTAGGTAGACAGTTGAAATTTTCGCACAGTGCGTATTTCTGTTGCCGCTATAAAAACAAATAACCAAAAATAAAAATACATTAAAAGTTAAAGGGGGCTCTACTAGAAACGTGTTTATTTTTCGATCTTATGTACGGAACACTTCGTGCGCGAGTCCGGCTCGTACTTAACCGGTTTTTTCCCTACGCAAATAATAACACCATCATCATCATCATCATTTCAGCCGAAAGACGTCCACTGCTGGGCATAGGCCTCCCCCAAGTGTCGCCACAACGAGCGGTCCTGTGCGTCCGCGACTACTGATCCTATTAATATTTTAAATGCGAAAGTTTGAATGTGTGTTTGTAACTCAATCACGTTAGAACGGCTGAAAGCATGCGGATGAAATTTGGCACAGAGATAGATTATAGTCTAGAATAGTACAGGGCATAATTTATAGTGGGTGAAGTACTAATTCCACGTGGGCGAAGCCGCTGGCAGTAGCTAGTAGTATAAAAATGTAAAAAAAAATTGTTTGTTATTTAGGATATACAGGGTGTAAAAAGATACATCACAGAGCCGTTAACTACGCATACTGTACGTCTAACAAAGTAGTTTTGCGCAAAAATTATTGCTGGGAAACGACTTTTATTTTTAGGTATGAAAAATAAAACTATTTTTTAACGCGAACACAGGCAAGTGGAGTTAAACCCCGCCCCTTCGCTCTAAGCCACGTAGGTACTTGTCGGATACGTTTGATGTTCATTTCGTTTAAACTTCGACTTAAATATCGAAAATTCAGGTAATGTTTGTTTGGAAAAAAATTAAATAATAACACTTAGAATTCATTTTCGTAAAAAAGTAAAAAAAAAATTGTGACTTTGACCTTCAATATCTCCAGAACCAGTGGTTTCCCAGGTATGGTCTAGTGGAAAAAAAATATCCAAATAATTGGTAGAATATGCGGCTTCCGGCTTCGGAAACTGTCTTTTTACACCCGATATATTCTCTAGAAATAGGCTAAGGGGGCAGCCTTAGCCAAATAACTTTTATAATAGCGCTAACGCTAACGCTTCGTGCAAAATGTATGGCAATGACATTACCTGCGGAGAGAACTGTCACGTGACTCACGTCCAGTAATGTCGTTGCCATACATTTTGCACGAAGCGTTAGCGTTAACGTTAACAGAAATGTATTTTGTCTAAAGGCTCCGATCAGATTATGACAACTCTTTCTCTGGTAGAAAGCCACACTATAGCTGAATGCCAGAGGTTGCTTTAACCGATATAATGCATGGTTTCTGATGGTTAAGCCAAGAAAGACAGACATGTGTTGCTGGGGAGTTTGTTCTGCAATTTCTTCTTCACAGCTAAAACACTAGGAAATGGTGACGGGCGGGCGTTTTGGGGGACTGTCTTTATGTAGGACTTTGACGTTTAAAGAGTGCTGGCTCTCAGCCTTATTTGAATAAATGACTGTTGATTTTATTTAACAATCTTTTATTTAGGACCACTGTGTTGCCCAATTTCTCACAGATCATGGCAACTTTAAGGTTAAATTATTTTCCTTCAAGCCTCACCTTTATGTCAATGTACACCTAATTGCGAATACGAACAATCCGCACATCATATCCTATGGGAGTGTACTTTTTGGCAAACTTAACGCAATATTATGTTGGATAGTATTCAGCCTACGTCTGGTTACGTTGTCTATTACACGGACCTTGTGGAAACTAGAACGAATTTCCGTGCGTTCAAGCGTTTTTGCCATACCTATTATTGGAATCAAGTGTTACAGCTCACAATTTTAGGACCCATTAATATTAGTGTTTTTAACCAGTGGTGCTTGGCAACTGGGCTTACCCCAGTTGTAAAAACCCCCTTTGTGCCTAATGGCCTAGTTTTGTTCTGTCTCCCGCTTGATTAGGAGGGAAGTGGAAATTATGTTTTTCTTACTCCTACGCTGTCTTTTCTGATTAATTTCGTTGCGGGACCCAAGACAGTTTAATCGTTTCTCTGGGACTCGTCGAGCTTCATTGCCTCGGCGTTTTTTCTGGTGGTCGCCACTGTTGATTCTGGCTTACAGAAGTTACAGTGGTTTGGGAATAGTGTGGCGGGCTTGTTGATTTTATTTAACAATCTTTTATTTAACTTGGGGTTAAATCTTGCAAGCTGAATAAGATCCAGTTCCTCTTACCCTACGGAGTTGAATTTTTACATGATGGTTCAGTTCCAATGATAGTTCATATTTATGGTAAGCATGACCTGACTTGACATCCAGGATTAGCTCCAGATAGAAGAACTCGTCAACAGTCAACAGAACAGACACGAAATTTTGTGTCATCATCTGCCCGCGCCTTTTCCCAACTATCTTGGGGTCGGCTTCCAGTCTAACCGAATGCAGCTGAATACCAATATTTTACATGGAGCGACTGCCTATCTGACCTCCACAACCCAGTTACTAGGTAATACGATACCCCTTGGTAAGACTGGATGTCAGACTTTCGGGCTTCTGACGACCCGTTACGACTGTCAAAGATCCACGATTGACAGCCGGGACCAACGGCTTAACGTGCTTGCCGAGGCACGGAGGAGTCTCGGTATGTAAAGATGGTCACCCATCCATGGATCAAACTCGGCAAGTGTAGCTTAACCTGATAGATCGACCCGTGCGGCTGTTATTACTTTAGCCACAAGCTCCTCGACATAAATTTTATACGACACGAAATTTTGTGCATGAATTTTTTGTTTTTTGTTAACTACCCTCGAGAAAATTATTATTAAGTTACTAGTAACAGTATAAAGACAATCAACGAAATAAATCAAAATTTACCAAACAAATGACACTGACTTGGAACCGAACCGCACTCAAACGCTTACCATCCACATTCCCCAACATTATCACCAAACACCCTTCAGACAAAAAAAAAAGCAAGCATCCCTTCACAGATTGACATCTGTCAGGGCGGGGGTTCCAACCCGGCTGGTGTAACTGGTGTAAAAATCTACCCTACATTTTCTACTGGTGGAATAAATTTTTAATCAAAATATTTTTGCGACCCCCTGACGGAGGTATGATAATTCTGGTATTGTTAGTCACTGACAGAAGTTAAGTAAGGATGGGTGTGCCTGATTTACACATGAATAAATTATTTGTTAGTCTATGGTGGGAATTGATGATTGTTACTGTCATGGCGGACATATTATGTTTTTTTTTTTTTAGTATTGACATGAAGAAATGAAGAGATTCATTTACCTAAGGGTTGGTTTTTCAATAGTCAAATAACTTAGCCGAGTAATAAAAATAGCGCTTTGACAGCTTTTTTACGGAAAAACTAAACGTACTACCTAATTTAAAAAAAAAACATTTTTATAAAAAAAAACAACCGACTTCCAAAAAAGAAAATACTTACACTAAAAATTTAAAAATAACTTTAATTTCGGCAGTCGGGGTTTGTATTTTATTTCTTCGTTATTTGACAACGACTTCCGAAATTAAAGTTATTTTTAAATTTTTAGTGTATTTTCTTTTTTGGAAGTCGGTTGTTTTTATTTTTCACTTTTTATTTGTTATACCCCAGAACTCAATACCCCAAATAACCTAAACATACTCGTAATTGGAGAAAACCAAAACGTCATCTAGCTATACATATTTTTCGTTTTTGTTCAGTTATCCAAAAACCGCTGAAGCAATTTTTATAAAATTTATATGGGACCACCTCGGAAGTATATTCTTTCTGATAAAAAAAGAATTTTGAAAATCGGTCTACAAATGACAGAGAAATCGGTGGACATACAAAAAAAAAAACACATACAGTCGAACATAGAACCTACTCCTTTTTCGAAGTCGGTAAAAAAATGAATGTAACCGAAGAAAGGAAAGAAAATTTGTTTGAAATGTAAGTAATATATTATTGAAGCAGTTAAATAATGTAACTCAATTATACCATAAACAAGCACCTTTGAAAGCTAGTTAGTTACACTTCAATAATTCTGGCACAAAGAAAAAAATAAAGAAAAAACGTAAAACCTTATTCTTTTTTATACCATTTTGACATAAGCTATAAAAATGTTGCCATAGTAAAAAAACAGCTGCAGTCGCTAGATTATGGTTGCAATAAAATACACAACAAAGATACATAACTTTTGAATAAAGAAGTGAAAGTAAACGATTGGAAACGACGCCATTTTCTTTTATTTATGCAACCCTAGTACTTCATGATCATCAAAGTTGTTAATGGGCGTAACATTTAACTTAAATTGTGTTATCAAGTATCGGTTGCTATTTTTAGTTTGAAAGTTCTAAAATAACCGTTGATGATTGGTAATAATGATAAGAGAAAAATGTCAAACTATATTGTTGATCTAATCTCAGAAACTAATGGATTGATTGAGATACGTATTTCACTGTATGGGATAAGCCCGCCACACTATTCCCAAATACCGCAACTCCTGAAAGCCAGAACCAACAGTGACGACCACCAGGGACAATGAAGCTCGAAGAGTCGCGGAGAAACGATTAAACTGTATTGGGTCTCGCAACGAAATTAATCAGAAAAGAACAGCAGAGGAAAACAAAAAACATAAGTACATTCCACTTCCCTCCATATCAAGCAGAGATAGAACAAAACTAGGCCAATAGGCATATAAGGACATTTTCAACTGGGGTAAGCCCAGTTGCCAAGCACCACTGATTAAAACACTAATACAAGGTAGGTATATAGTAGGTACGTGTCCTCCGTTTGAAATAAACAATGTAGGTAAACTTGACTTTGACTGTGACAATAGTATTTAAAATTCCAATCAAGATGTTCTTGTTCCCAAAACTCCTAACAATCGACCAATTGACTCACACCTTTGTCCCAGCCAAAAGCACGAATAACCTACACACGATAAATAATTCACAACCCATTTCCCACACGACCTACTACCATTCAAAGGAAAGAAACCTAAAAACAATGAAAAAAACATCTCGACAATGTACAGCGATTAATTCTAAGAGAAAAACAATAAGATATCCTGAACAAAATGGTCCAAAACTAACAAAAGTCGCCAATGTAAATGATACTTGTTCAAAAACCGTAAAATTATGTACATTCGTTGAAACTACGCATATTTTAACTAGTCAAATATAACAGATTTGCGTCGATTCGACACGGCTGTCGCTGGAGCGTTAGAAGATCTTCTAGTTCCATATTAATGAGGAATTGTCTGAATTTTGGTAAAGTCTTGTTACCACCCTGGTTTTGTTCTTTGCAGACATTGTTTAAGAATGATGTATTTTAGTTAAAAGAACATGGAATTGCTCAACATCTTTTGGGCTTTTAACTAAGGAATCATTGTTTTTGGTTGGACAATCTTTGTCTGTCTCCTGCCAAGTCTTTTCTCAATTGGTCATCTTGTCTGTAAAGTATACTAATTATTTTTGAGAAATAGATTTTAAATATTAGTGATTCGACTACTGTCTTGTGTTTACTTAATGCCAAAGCTAGTTTATGTCCTTTCATAATTTTTTCCACATTGTCACTAGCAAAAATGTTAGCATCATGTTTTATTTAACGCTTATGGACGATTAGCTAAACTATTTGAATTATAGTCTCTACTTATATTAAAAAAATATTGTACTTATATTCAAGAGTTGCTTTATTGAAAGCATTTCATGAAATACCTCCAAGCTTAACGTCAACAAAATAATTCGCTTCTAAAAGAGTTTCATTCGCAGCCTTAAAGAAAACGTTCTTCCATCACGCAAGCCAAAAGTTAGGAATGGTATCAAAATAATTTCCATTTGGAATTCCGCTGTACACGTTACACTTTAGTTTAGCAGGAATCTAATTTTCACAAGCATTGTTGGCATGTAGGACGCTCAGAGCAGTTCCTAGTTGCATTCCTACTTCACATGGACTCGAGACAAAGTCACTGCACCCGAAATTACACTCTGGAATTGCATTCTTCTTCTGAATTTGAATTGCGAAATTTTGAAATTAGAATAAAAGTGGTTTACTTAACGGAAAGGCGGTTGAGGTGTTCTAAATTAGAAATTTTGATTTTTATAATTTTTTTTTTACCTGTCTGTCCTAAAACAGAGGCAATTGCGTTTGTGAAGCAATATTTAAATATTTTTGTGTATCTATCTACAGCTGTATGCAAAATAATCACTAAACTTAAGCAAGTCAGCTACCAACTTAAAAATTGTAAACGAAGCAATTACTTTCTCAAAGAAATTTCAAATGACACATTGCTACCATTTCGTGCCCTTTCGTGTGACAGACAAACACACAAATAGGCTACTTAAATAAATATTTCAATGTTAAAAAATGTTAATGTGTCGTCCAGATATACGAGAGCTGTCTTAAATTTGGGTAAAGGTTAAAATGTGTGGAGTTCTTTGGTGTAAAACAAATGAAGGGTCAACTAAAACTGGTCGTTCTAGGAATGTCTTTTAAAAAAGAATGAACAGTAGCCGTATGTAATGAGAACTGTACTTAGTTTACAAGATGCGTCGGGACAAACGCACTCACATTGAATAAATTTGACAATACTAACATAACAGTAATGAGAAACAAATATGTTGAATGAGTAGACGTGTCTGAAAGGTTATTTGTAAAAGGTGCAGGTATTGAAGATCTAGAATCTGCAGTAAGCAACTCTTTGTCCAAGAGATGACAGTATAATAAAAGATAGTGCCAAAGATGTATCACAAACAAGTATTAAAGTGTCCTTCAGTTACCTAAAGATACTTAGAATACCAATGACAATCTCAAAATACCCAAGGATGATAAAAACAAAACTCATATTATTTATCATTACTTAGTAAATTTTTTCATTATAAATTTGAAGATGACAAATTATACTTGACAATATTTGCAATATGAACTATGAATAAAAAGCAAAATTGACACCACCTGCTTGCATTACATTCACAGAAATCCATTCTCCTCCCAACTGTCAGAGAAACTGCAGGACACAATAAAATCAAACAGGCGTCCCATTCAAACAACGACAATCCCATTCACGCCAAAAAAATCAGGTCAAAAATTAACAATAATCTAAACATGACAAAAATGCGCGCACGCATATCGCTCTAATTGTCGATTTGTTCTTCCCATCTCTTTCTCACTTCACTATTTGTTATATTACCGTCACAGTCGCACTTGCAGCTGTCATGTGTGACGAATCACTTTGTCATTGTGTCAGTTTGGACGCTTCTCACCCTTTTGATGCGAGTCGTGATGATAATGTGTGCTTTCGCTTTTTAGGGTCCCGTGGGGATGGTGTTAATTTTATTAAAATGATATTTTTGGATGTAGGAGCAGAGGGAGCCGAAAATGATGGTGTAAATGAAATAAAAGTTGTTTTTATGTAGTCTGTGAGAGAATAGGACTGTGAGATTGATAGTATTAGCGATGATAATAAGCTTATATTTCTACTTAAAAACATTAAAGTAAAGAAAAAAACAGTAAAAAACATTTTTGCGCTTACGAAGAAATTGACAACTTTTTTAGTTGTCTTTTCCTTCGTAATTTTCTTCTTTTTTCTTTTTACTTCCTGAATTGAATAAAAAATCTAAAGAATAAAACCTAATTAATGAAAACCACAAAATTATAGACGAAATTACGCCTGAAAACGCAAAATATCAAAATAAATGTAGCAGATAGAAAAGTGGTAGAACCAAAATCCCAAAGAGCCATCTCTACTCCCATGATCCGAAATATTACGCCAGCAGAACATATACAGACATACAATAGAATTATATTTCTGTGTGATTGCATTGTACACAACCCTTTGGTTTACAACTAAGCCCTTGTAATGTAAGGATTACAATACTGGGGACGATTGACGACTGCGCTGTGGCAGACATGTTTGATATTTTTGACGACGAAACTGTTATGAATGACAATTTTGTAACAGTTGTTGATGCTAGGATAATGCATCTAAAAATTGACACACTGCTTGTGCACTTAAGTGAAATAAGTCATAAGAACTTTTCTACAGTATCTTAAGATTATTGTCGATAACACATTTCCGTAGAATAGGAAACTCTTGACGCCAAATGTTTGGAAGAAAGATGATGCTGTGCCGATACCAAATAAATTAATTAGGATTCATGAAAATGATGATGAGGATTATACCTACTAAAACAAAACCAAATAAAAGCACCCTTAGCTTAAGCAACCAAAGAAGAAAACCACTAACTATCACTAACTATCAATAGAGATTTTTGGTCGCTTCCATCTTTATTTAGCCTTTTTTTCCTCACTACCACATTTTTGTATTGTGTAACTTGTATTTTATCTGATTTACATACATAAATGCTAAGACTATGAAAGGTTATAGACGAAACGTCATTGTCACATTAAATGAAGCAGGATCGTTAAAATGTGTGAGTGACCTTGACGAACGTAACGATGACGTATCGGCTTCTCATTTTGTTTATGTGAGCTTATTTCGCGTGTACAGATACAAGCCGGCTTCTCATTCTGGTACTTCAGATTGCTGGATTTTGGCACATTGTTTATAACCTTTCTTAGTCTAAGCATAAATGTATGTATGATTTAATTTATTAGCAGTACACCATTGACTACCCTCTTTTCATTTTTAGTTCCTTCAGTCCTTCGAAAGCTTGTCTGGTAAATATCGCTGTCAGCGATAAGACCGTCATTGTACCCATAGATTTAAGTTAGTGAATGTTGTGTAACTTTTTTGGTGAACAGTAACATTCTATCTATCTCTATCTTAAAAATGTAATCCAATCTGAACCGTAGGACCAAAAACAACATGGCCGATTCGATATCATCAATGACAGAAATTCTTATGTAGGTACCACGTAATTCAACCTGATTTCATTTCGTTTTGTAAGATACATGATTCCTGAGGTCCCAAACCACGGATCCACGGGAAACGAGGAAGCCTTGCTGAGGGTCGGATTACCATTATTTTGGTAACCAGTTACTAATGCTCACTGATCTGTTTGAGTATTTGTTTTTTTATAATGAGTCGAAGTATTAAAAAAAAAGGTTTTAGTAATATTCGGTTGTACACCTATATTATCTATTTATCACTAGCTGACCCAGAAATGGGGGTGGGGGTAGGAGGGTGAAAAATAAAATACTTAATAAAAAATAAAAAACAATAAAAACAAAAAACAACAATAAAATACAATAATAATAATTTAGTTCTTCCGAACTCCTTAGCCATATATAAGCCATTAAAGGCTTCTGTGGTTTGTAGCTTAAATATGTAATACTTTGTTATAAATATTTTGATTAAAAAAAAAATGAAAAAAAAACCTATTCTCATACCTACCAAATAAACAAAAAAAAATACATTCAAATCGGTCGACACGTTTCGGAGGAGTGCAACCACAAACATCGTGACTCGAGATTTTTATATATTAGATAAGATAGAGGACAAGAAAAGTGAAGCAAGAAAAAAACTGGTATACAGGTGACTTGAAAAGAAAACGTGGTATATCATCCAGAAGATGGGTGGACGAGATCAGAGCCATTGCAGGTGGTTCATGGACGAGGACAGCTGGAAACAGAATCTGTTGGTAACTATTGGAGGAGGGCTTTGCTAATAAAAAGCAAACAAAGGAAGACTCGAGGCACTACATAAATAATTAAAACTACTGCACGGATTTTCATGCGATTTTCACCAATAGACAGAGTGATTCATGAGGAAGGTTTAGATGTGTAATTATTACCCACGCGAAGCTGGGCGGGTCACTAGTTGTTATTATATAATATCCAGTTGTCGGTTTTTTTTTTTGTGGGTTTGGAAATCATCCAATGACATCTCCCGCTCTAGGGTGGAGCGGAAGGGTGTGTCAGACTCTTACTGACTAAAACCCACCCCTGGTACTTCCCTGCCCTGAGTGCTCAGAGGCGAGGTAACTGATAAATTCTAGGGGTAGCGGATAAATTCTGACAAACAGAGTTACCGCACCCCTGGGCATTCAGGCAGAGAAGGAACAGGGGTAATTTATAGTCAGTAAGAGTCTGACACGCCCTCCCGCTCCACCCTACCACAGAGCGGGAGATGTCTTTGGATGATTTCCCACCCACCAAAACAAAAAAAAGGTTATAACATAACACTAGTTTCTGGCAGCGGCTTCACTCGCATGAAAATTGCACCTAAGAAACATATTCCCAGGGATAAGAAGTAGCCTATGTGATATTCCAGACTATAACCTATCTCTGTGCCAAATTTGATCTAGATCCGTTCAGCCATTCTGGCGTGATTGACTAACAAACATTCATCCATCAATCAAACTTTTGTATTTATAATATTAGTAGGATTAATAAGCCAAAGGCGCAGTTAGACAACTTCTAATGATTTAAATTGAACGTTACGTCTAAATTACTAGTCTCATTTCTTTGAAAAAAATATATGTTACTTTAGACTATTTTCTTCGTAATTTGATATGTGAATATTTGAAATTATATTTTTATAACATAGTGTAATTAATATGTAAAGTTATGTCTAACGCGGATAAAAAATTAAGAATCACGCAAAAACTATTAAGCATATTTTTATAAAACTTTCACTATTTTAAAGATAATTTAATTATTTATTTTTTAGTATACGTGTTTTAGTATAATACATGAATAATGCGTCTAATTTGCGACAGCGCTCCTTGATGGACGAGTCCTATTACTGTGAACGTTCAACGCGTTGCGTGAGCTTGGCACAGAACACGCAAGCTAACCACTCAAGGACGTTGGCATATAACTTAAGTTACTCCAATACCATATAATACAGGTGTGTCAATGTATCAGAATACTCCTAATTATTAACGATTCCCGGCTACCTACACGTACAAAGGGCGAATTTCCCATTTCCAAATGAGGAGAACATCAACCAATCATAATTCGGGGAAAACGTAACTTAACGCGAATCTATCACGAAGCACCACGCCCCGGGGAAGTCGGGCAAACACGGACCCTCCGCTAATCTAATATTAAACACATTCGGATATTAGATACAAAGTGAGCATTCACAGAATTTAATAATCCCGCTCCCACACCTATACACACCTCTCTCTCACTCCCATAGCGCCGTCTCTCTCTAACATGAATTATTAACAACAATTTTATGATTACATTTAGCATTGAGTGTAAGTGCGGGCGGGACGTGATACGAAAGTCGAATGGCCGGTGAAAAATGGCGGGAAAACGTTGCCAGTTAATATTTTATTGGTTTCGATAGGTTTGAGTTATGTAAGTCAGCCGGGGGTTCCGGTAATTTTCAATTTTGTGCCTGAAATATTGATAAGCTGGAGTCCCTAGTGTTCACTTATTGGATCACTTGGAGCTGACTTGCAGTTTTGATGTTGGAACATTCTGATAGTAACTGAAGTTCCTTTAGTACGTTTTCAATTTAATATATTTCAGGAGAGTGCTTTAAATAGACACTCCGTGTTTGTGATTTTTTTCCTAAATTATCTTTTCTATGTACATAGTTCTAAATAAAAAAAAAAGTTTTTTTTTACTATTGATAGCCTCTCGAAGTGAAATGTGTCATCAATTTAAATACAAATATCGACACAAGCCGACTTCTTATCCAGCATAACCGAAATATCATACTTTTAAACATACGCACAAAAGTTTACATAAACAAAATACATAAAAATAGCTCATAACTTCCCAACACAATTAAAACGCAAGATCATACGTCAAACTAAAAAAAAATGCCATCAAAAACGACGCGAGCTGCTTAGCATACGGCGCGTCGTTGCGTTAAACAGTTATTAGCACGCAAAATACATGTTTTCAACGCGAGTCGACTTTACCGACACCCGGATGGGACTAGGTCTTAGAAAATTCTAAGCACACAACAACCACTCAGCGGTCATTTTAACCGTGGCCGGAATACCAAGTTATTGTCTGAATTCTGACGAAAATGGAACCGAACAGGCGGGGAGGTAATTGTGTTTCGTGTTTACCCCACCTCCTCAAGGGTGGCTAACGTAATAATCGTCATATTTTGTACGAGTTACACTTGACGCCTCTTTTGGTTAAGAATTGCTTTCTAATTTAGTGTGCATGGTACCGTGAATTCGAGGGTCTTTTTACCCTACTTCAGTTTTTGAAAGGTTAAGTTTGGTTACAATTTCCTGTATAAACATTGCAGCACCAATTTTTACAAATAAACTATTATATAAAAACAGGCAAAAAACCTTATAGTTTATGAGCTATATTTATAAAAAAACCGGTCAAGTGCGTGACGGATTTCAAACATTTAAGTTCCGTAATAATAAACATTCTTACCAAATTTTAAGTTCGTTGGTCAATGGGAAATTAAAAAATTCTTCGGAACAAAATTTTGTGACAGACGACGGCCAGACGGACACGTTCCTTGCCGGACTGACGCCATGGGATCTGGAGGCAAAGGTCCTCGCGCACCTATATGAGTGCCGCGAGGTCACAGACAGAGCTCCGGCAGGATCTCATGGCGATATGGAGAGAGCGACTGTCGCAACCCAGCGCTGGGCATACCACCATTACGGTGGTAGTGCCCCTCTTTAAGGAGTGCCTGCCCAGGGGCTGAGGATAAATTTGAAACAGAGTTACCTCACCCCTGGGCACTCAAAGCAGGGAAGAAACAGGAGTGGGTTTTAGTCAGTAAGAGTCTGACACGCCCTTCCGCTCCACCCTAGAGCGGGAGATGTCATTGGATAATTTACCACCCCACAAAAAAAAAAGACGGACACGTGAGTGATAGCAATAGGGCTCCGTTTAGACCCTCCGGGTACGGAACCCTAAAAATAAACATTTGATTAGTATAAGACATTGATTAACAAGTTCTTAATTCCAAATATTCTATGTAGAATTTGAATTAAGATTCCACAACCACAGAACTACTCATTTACGGACCCGACTTAAAAATTCATCAATTCACAATGGCGGTAATTGCCCTACTAAATCAAAAGGACACAGAGATCAAGGACCCCATTAAAGGTACACCTGGCAAACAATATGTTTTATTTAAATAACTAATCAGCATAAAACTGTGGCTCACACGGTGCCATTAGCATGGCGAGTAAAGATTTAATTCAAATGTAAAAACCCTACTGGGTTCTTAAAACTCTGGGGGTTATCTGGCTTCTTGCCAGTCCTTGTTATAGGAACTGCTTCGAAAAGTCCTGGTTTTTACCTAACCTTTTGGAACTCTTCGATTTTTCAAGTTCCAATTACCATTTTTTATGTTTTCTTGGACTAAGCTTCAAAAGGTGCCAGGACTTTTGGGAAAAAGACCAGAGTGCGAGTTTCTTACCTCATCAGCACTTGGATGGGGTCCCGTTCAAATTTCATTTATCTACTAAAAATAAAACACTTCATAAGAATCAAGACTCTGCATAATAACTCTGCAGTCACTAATTTAAAGTAATCTACTTATCAAAAGTTGTGAAAAAGCAATTTAATGACATAATATGTTCATTGAAAGAGTGACGTAAAAGGCAAATCATAATTTTGTAGCCCCTGCGTATAATGCAACAAACATAGAAACTGAACTTTTTGCATAAAAACTTTACGTCACTTGTCGCCTGTCAAATTAGGCTGAATCAGATAGGTACCTCTGCCTCATTTCAACCAATCAGACAAAAATTCTTTTTTTAAATCCAACAAAATAAACTCCATCCACATCGATAAACATGGCGGACGCGAAAAAAAATCATCTGTACGAGTGTCAGCGATTGACAATTAGCAGCATCGGCCTGTCTGATCCAAAATTTGCGCATAATTGTCACTCGGTAATTGAAAAACGCAATTATGAACGCCGAGAGCGTCAGTTAATTAATATTAAATTCTGAAATAATCGCCCCGCTCTCCCCTCGCCCCTCCCCGGGGAGACAGGGGACATGGACTGATTGAATTATAGGCAAATTTTGAATTTTGAATAATTCACGGGAGTGAGTTAGCCCTTTATGGCACGAGGACGAGGGAATTTTTGGTTTAATTAGTCCAGTTATTGTTTTGCCGAAACGGGTTTGTGGTTTTAATTGTTTTTGGCATCTTTTTGCTTCAGCATTCAAGCCATAAAGATTTAATGGCATTCCAGATAATAAAGACATCTTATCTGACATAATAATTGTATTTATTGTACCTACACTCTGATAATATTGATATAATATTAATTGCAGCTTTTTCTGACAAGTAATAACTGTGACCTAATAACTAATGATTTATGATATCAATATGTTAAAAGCACAATAACTGTTAGCTTCTTAACCTTAGATAGGCGTAACTGAATCATATTTTTTTTTCCACTCGTGAGAGACGTCGCCCGCTGACACGAAACGATCCACAATCCGCAACGCACTGATATATTACGCAATTATTTATTCTCGATGGATAGACCAGAAAAAAGTAAAAAAACAAAATGGTTCCTAGTTACAGATCAGTACGGACACCGCGGCTACACAAAATTCAATTTGGCCGGCATTGCGCCGCTCCCAACGTGCGACAAACCAAACAATTACACATACGTGTGTCGAAAGCATAATTTTTCCACAAAAACTACGTGGAAATGCGAAAAAAACACACTCGCTGACGCTTTGTTAGTTTTTCGCGCCAACGCGTCGGCCATTTTTGACAGCTGTCAAACGCTGCGCTAGTGATTGCGTCTTTTGTAGTCGCACCTTTTTCGAGACACGGATTTTTTACATGGAAAAATCAAAACGTCACCGCACCTGAATATTTTGAATGGTAAATATGAATAGCACAATGTAATCCCACACAAATTACCAGCGCATAGGAATATGAAAGCGATAAACCGAGATGCATCGGCGATACGTGCACACAATCCTGTCTCATTTCAATACCTATTGTGAGGTCGGCGCTAGTGTCGTAACGTCGTAACGTCCCGTTCTACGGACACCCATCAGTCATTTACGAATGAATACATGACAATCGATCGAGATACGTAAGGTAACATGTCGGGCCTGAGTGACGAGTGATTCTCGGGTTCGTGACGGATATCGGAACGTTGACAAACGCGCGGCCGGCGTGGCGTTCAGTTCTTTTTACAAATTTCAAGCAGAAGAAGTCTGACGTGCGATAGTGACGTGACGATGTGGACCTGTCAGTTTTCAATTGGCTCTCAAAGGGTGTTGACGTGTCGAGTCGGATCTAGATTCAAGTGTGGACATGTTAATTGTTACGGACAAGGCGTAGGAGTCACATAACACACCCTTGACGTTTATTATTCGCTTTCTAAACCGATTCGCGTGTAATTCGATATAGGTTTTTAATGTACGGAACTTATGTGGGCTATGCAATCCGATAGGTCCTCGTTAATCGATAAATATAATCGTATATTCCGATGAGAATCGGTTACTAAAGCGGATACGAGTACTTACTTTGTTGCAATAGTAAACATCATTAGGTATGTGAAGTGCAGTGGAGCGACGCGATACGTCGTAAAGGAAAGTTTTTGTTGTCTAGCAAGAAAATAGTGTTATGATCGTTAAAATTAACATATTCTGATGAGATACAGACTAATCACACGGTTGAAATTATTTTAATATCTCTGTGATTTTTTTTTTGGGCTGGGAAATCATTCAATGACTTCTCCCGCTCTTGGTGGAGCGGGAGGGCGTGTCAGACTCTTACTGACTAAAACCCACCCCTGTTCCTTCCCTGCCTGAGTGCCCAGGGGTGCGGTAACTCATTTTCAGAATTTATCCGCTACCCCTAGGCATGCACCGGCCACGATGGGCCCCGTCAGTGGTGGCTGACACTAATATCTTTGAGGCGCGCGTGGAACACTACGCGCCGTCGACTCACGGGCCTGGTGCTGATCGGACGGCGAGCTACCCTCTGCTGCTGTCCGTCTCTGTGATGGATGTCAAATTAAAATGACTTATGCTGTTGCAAAATTATCATAAATATTCGTGTTCAAATACCTTTATTTTGTCAGTATCATTCTTAGCTTTATATTATTGTTGTCACAACACATCTTTTCGCCTATCTGCCATTATGTTACAGACCCAATTCCTACAACTTAATATGCTGCGTTTAAAAACAGCAGAAAAACCGTTATTTATGCTCAAATAATGAGCATTTAACTAAATGGGCCAAATAGCTTGGATTTAGGTGTTAAAAATGATATTCATCGCCGGAAACCAATAATTATTTTCTTCCTTTCAATATATAATTATGGAATTTCCTCTAAATATCGCAGTAAAAACATTGGTTTTTGATATAGACTAGCTCTCGACCGCGATTGTGCTTGTACTAAACCATTTACATTGCCTAAGGCATTGACTTAAGGCACTATTAACTGCCAATGACCTTGAGTGGTTAGCTTGCGTGTTCTGTGCTGAGCTCACGTAACGCGTCGTACTTACGTCCACCCAGTAATAGGACTCGCCCAACAAGGAGTGCTGTCCGAAATTAGACACATTATTAATTTATTACACATAGAACAACAGGTATTAAAATAAAACACTGAGACTAAATTATAAATAATTAAATGATCTTTAAAATGGTGAAGGTTTAATAAAAATACGCTTTATGGTTTTTGGGTGATTCTTAATTTTTTATCCGCGTTAGACATAACTTTACAAAGTAATTGCAAGCACTATGTTATAAAAATATAATATCAAATATTCTCGGATCATACTATGACGGAAATTGTCTAGAGTAACATATATTTTTTTCAAAGAAATAGGACTACTCGTTTAGACGTGATGTTCAATTAAAAACCATTAAAAGTCGTATAACTGCGCCTTAATGCCTTTGTTCAGTGCTTTCTACAAGTGCATGAAGTTTAACAAATAAATAAATTTATCGGGCATAATGATTTCAAATAATTAAATGGATGCGCATTGTATTATTACGAGGTTAGCAACATTTCTGATAAAACTACTAGGTTACCAGAAAGCCAAATATTTACCTAGGTATATATATTCTTCTACTTTATCATCATCAAAGCCTAATCGATGGCCTGGTGAGGGTCACGGGAATTCGATGGATGCGAGACACACAGGACAGGTCGTTATGGCGACACTTAGGCCTATGTCCAGCAGTGGACGACTTTAGGCTAAATTGATGATGATGATGAAAGCCTAAATATATAGCGGCAAAAAAGAAGCACAGTACCGGTCGATGTAACGACCCTTGGGGGAGGCCTATGTCCGGCAGTAGACGTCTTTTGATTAAAATGACTGCAGACGACAACTATAGCACAGTCAAGTTGAGCAAAAGTACTAGGTCTACAGTTCACGAAGGAGGTCGCGTAAAGTTTTCTTCCTCATAAAATCAATTTGCCCAACCATGTATGGGTAGGCTTCCAGTCGATTTATTTTCGTTGGATTCCAGTTTTGAATCTTAGTTTAATATTTTTGGCGTTGGATCCCACAAAAAAATATTATGTATTTCCGTTGGATCCCAAATTTCAAAAATGTAAGAGAATTCTAACCAGATGCAGCTGATTACCAGTACTTCTATTAATCATCAACCCATCTTCTAGCAGATTGCCTCAAAAAGTACCAGGATGAAATATTCGTAAATGAGCTAACCTGGATCTGTCGCGTCGAGGGTCTGCGGCGGGGGCTGGCTGAGGGGTCCAGGGGTGCCTCCGGAGCCCGGCGAACGAACGTCGTCGTTCACCGCGCCACCGTATGACAACGATGACGAAGGCGGTCTCTGTGGACAAGGAGAGATGATATGGTTAGAACGTGTGTTAGACAAAGACGGAATTTTAAAGACTGGTTCGTAAGTCTTGTGATAACGCTACCACGGGTTGTATGTGACCACTCCTCCATTGAAGTCTTGAACATGAGGTTCTTCCTCAGAACTTACAATCATACAAGCTGGGTGATCCATGTTACTTACTTACTACTACATAACAGCCATTTAAGTATACCAATAGAAAACACCATCTACAAAGATCTTCATGACGTCATCAGGGTGAAGAAAACATCAGTTACATGTCTGAAGAAATGCTTGGAGTCAACCAATGAGATTAGTCTGTTAGGCCCCGCGCGTCTCCAATCAGAGACGCGACAACAGGTTTTTAATTGTGTCTGCTATGGGGCCTGATGGGCCATTGTTTATCTTTATAGCAATATCGCTCAGTTTGTTGCAACCTCACTTCTTAAATGCTGATCCGACTTAGATTACATTTTTTACAAAAGGTAGCTTGATAACCGGGAAAAGACACTACTTCCCTGCATAAAATGAATATTGTTTTACTCTGTCACGCAGATACTTACAGCTAGTTCAGTGTTATTGAACTGTTTTTAAGTTTACCCTTTTCTGAAACACCACTCTGACAAGCTCTAACAAGGTACCCGCAGTCTTTGATATCAATTATAGTATTAAACATAATTTGGGCCCTTGACAGAACCGATTCGACCGGCTCAATGGCGCGTAGCGAGCAACTGGGGTCATTCAGCCGAGACTAAATGTTCCAGCTAAAAAAATAGACATTATTATTTTGTTTGGACTTAGGAGGTTTAATAATAAAGACTAATTTCGTGTGTAGTGAAATCGTATTTGTACTAGATACTTCTAGATCCAGTGGCAACGGCCCTTTCGCGTTTATTATTATTAACAAAGTAAAGTAACTATAGAAAGTGTGGATTTTCCTGTCACATCACAAGACAATGTTTATGTGTGGTGTTACGCGCATGGATAGAATTAGGAATGAGTATATAAGAGGAAGTCTAAAAGTGGCACGCTGACTGAAAAGTTGCGTGGAAATCGGTTGTCGTAGTATGGGCATGTGATGCGGAGGAATGAAGAAAATGTCGTGAGGAAAGTCTTGTGTATGGATGTGGATGGCTATAAGAGTAGAGGAAGGCCAAAGAAACGATGGTTGGACTGTGTGAAAGAGGATATGGGTAAAAAAGGGGTGACTACGGAGATGACGACTAATAGAGGAGTATGGAAGAAAAAGACATATTGCGCTGACCACAAGTAAATTGGGGTAAGGGCAGGAGGATGATGATGATGATCACAAGACAATGTTTAATCTTGATTTGTCTGTCTACTTTAAGGATTAAATGAGTGAAACAAAATAATTAAATCAGCATTTTTTATGTTAACGATTCAATTCGTTGATACCTAGAAGTTAACTGCTTTAAAATGGTCTTGAAGGACCAAAATATAGCGAGTTAGTACGGTAATTAAAATAAACACTGAACATCGTTCAGACCTTCTCTCTATGAGAAACATCCTTCATCCTTCAGCGGGACTGTTACAGGCTGGTGGTATTTCAATGTTGTCCTATCAATATCTTAATTAAGATTTATTTACTTCACTTTGACTCTACATGGTTTGCCAGACGTTAGTTATTCCGCAGACGCTTTACCAGCGTTCCTAACTATCACAAATGTACAGCAAAGTCCTTAATATTCTCCGACTTCCTTATTTCATAACCAGACCATTACGGTCAGGCCATAAGGCAGGTGCCTACCGCGCATGCGCTAGCTAATGCCTTAGTGGCGTGCGCGTCGCCTCATTAGTCGAGTGCTTCCGAAGTATTACGACAGGAGCCGAAGTGTTACGACAATGGCCGAACGCTTTAATTTTAACGTCTTTAGGAAGTCTGTTTCTAATTGAGGGTAGGATGTACTAAGAGGTGGTGATTTGTCGAAATGAAAATAAGTGAGCGGTTTCATAGTTCGTGTAGATTTGATATTTAACAATTACAGAGAAAACATAGTAATACTTGTCTGACCCAAGAATCGAACACAAGACTTCATTTTCAGAAGTACGACCAATAGACGCCGAGGCCTAGAAGTATAGCAAAAGCATAACCAGCTTTACAATGTTCTCACCGCTGGGACTCTCCAGGAGAGTAAATGGCTCAAAAACCACCACGCGGGCTTAGTGCGGGTTAGAGAAAGTCACATATCTTCGAAGTTTTTGGTTCAAGTATATGCCGGTTTCCTCACGATGTTTTCCTTCACCGTTTTGAGAGCAGTGGTGATGAAATAATTTACACAAAGTAAAGCGCCTGTCTGGGTTTGAGCCCACGACCTAGACTGTCTGTTACCTTTTCAATATAGATGAACTTTTTTCGAAACTTGTCGTTGATGTTTCAGGAAGGTTCAGTTAAACCGATTTTTATTTTAAATTGCACAGAAAACCATTAAAACCACATTTTTCTTTATTACATTCAAGCTGTTGTCAATATTACCCGGGCCTGCGGACGTTGAGTAATGGGTAGCTCGCCGTCCGATCAACACCAGGCCCAAGAGTCAACGGCACATACGAGTAGTGTTCCAAAGTGTAGTGTATTGCGCCTCAAAGAGTTGTTAGCAATCAAGACAGGCCCGTCATGGCACCTCTAAGGTGGAAGCGCCAGGGTAACCCGCGAAATTCAAATTTCTTACGTTTTTTTGCAATTTGCAGGTCAGTGTCAGGTTGTATCTTGGTCAAAAATTGATTCGCGGCCGTAGCAAGTATATATGTATAGAATTATAATAATTAAAATCGTCAATACAACTCTTTCAGTGAGAATTGATGC
Organism: Polia nebulosa; assembly: GCA_951329385.1. Classification (NCBI taxonomy): domain Eukaryota; kingdom Metazoa; phylum Arthropoda; class Insecta; order Lepidoptera; family Noctuidae; genus Polia; species Polia nebulosa. Next base: position 29,706,006 of record OX589602.1, on the reverse strand, counting down.
CAAATGTAAGTATTTCATGAAATCATGACATTCGGCATCAATTCTAAGTAAGACAGTTGTATTGATGATTTTAATTATTACAGTTCTGTAAATACTATGGTAGATGCTACGGCCGCGAATCGTATTTTGACCAACATATAACCCTATACCATACACCTGCAAATTGCAAAAAAGTCAGAAAATTTGAATGTCGTGGGCTACCCTGGAGCTTTCACCTTAAGTCAAGAATGAATAAATTACTTCTGGGCAAGCGTGCTCCATCTTCGACCTCACCGTTGCTTACCATCAGGTGAGATAGTGATCAAACGCGAGCCTATCAGTGATAAAAAAGAAGAGTGGCACTCCGGGAGTGCCAACAGAAGTGAAAACTTGAACACATTCACTTTCACTTCAATCCGCTACGAGTGCTAGCGTCGTAGCACTCGTAGCGGTGTCGAGTTCAATAGTTTTTTCCCATCTCAAAAATGTCCAACGCACATAAGTTTTCACTTCAAAAATAGTCCACAAAGAAGTGGTCGAAGATGGAGCACGATTGCCTAAAAGTAACCCATTCACTCTTGACTTAAAGATCCAAAGCCAACAATTATACTACCTTCACATCCAAAGTACTCCAACCATTGCTTATTTCCATTACCCCACCCAAGATTGATAACCACCATTCGGCTTACGAGTAATTACCGAAAAAACTTCGTTTAATTGTGACGGCCCTGATAGGTTACTAACGATCGTTAGTGGAGTATAGAAACTGATGTATTGTTGCAGTTAGCTTGATGACTCTTGTAATAGCACGCATGGTTTTTGGCTTAGAAGATATTAAGTAACTACATACGTTGTACTTTTTTTTCCAGCCCACGCTGTCCCACTGCTGGGTAGAGACCTCTCTTATATCTATCCAACAGGTGTATTGGCTAACTCAGTTGACATCAATTTAATAGGCACTTTGCAGTACATTGTTCGGTGGACATCGATTATAATAGGCACTATGTAGTACATTTTTGTTTTGTTATACGTCAAAGCAGCAATGTACTGCATAGTGCCTATTAAATTGATGTCAACTGAGTTAGCGAATACACCTGTTGTGTCCGGGCCTCTCCGGCCAATCGGTCAGGAACTAGTCCAGATCGTCAGACCAGTGTTTTTAGGACTGCCTCGGTACCGACATCCGTCTTCAAACACCCAGTGTGTGACGATACTGGCCCTTCTGCTCTCATGCATCCAGGTGTGACCTACCTCAGCTTCATTATTTAATTGTACTTACAATCAACTAAAGAATTCGGTTATTGAGCATAATCCGTCAATAACGTTTCCACAGCTGGGACTCAGGACTTCTCTCTGTGAGAGGGTATAGGCTGTAATCCACAACGCGAGCTCAGTGCGGCTTGGAGGATGACACAATTGTCTGCGAATTTTTAGTACTAGAATATGTGATACTTTTCTCACGATGTTTACCACCGTTTTGAGAGCAGTGGTGATGAAATAAATAAATTACACAAAGTACTTCCTGGGATAGAACCCACAATCTACAACTCGAAGTCTCAAAAAAAGTCCCGATACCATTAAGCCACCAAAGCTGTTAGGTTTTCTTAAGGCTCATCTGAGGAAAAGGATTACTGCATCACCAAGTTGTTTGCGACCTTCATTCACACGGAAGTATTCCCAATGTAGGTAAAGATTGGGAAATGCCTTCATTTTCTCCAATGGAGGATGCTACTTAATATATAAGCATACTTAAGGATAATCAGACTTAAAATGTTCCCACAGCCTCCGGTCCTAGTCCCAAGACCTCCTCTCTAGGAATGGAAATGGGCCGTAATCCATCACGCGGGCTCAGTGCGGGTTGGTTGGTGGATATCAAAATTGTTGTCGAATTTTTGGTACTAGGATATGCCAGTTTCCTTGCGATGATATCCTTCACCGTTTTGAGAGCAATGGTGATGAAATATATTACACAAAGCAAGGCACCTCCCGGGTTTGAATCCACAACCCACAAGACCACTGCTCAGATGTAGCTTATCTCAGGTAAGCATTTTCCATGGTTATCTCATTCATTGCCCGTGGTTCGACCGCGTCGTTCTACTAGTAGCACCAAGGGTATTTTCTTTTCGGTGGTTGTATCAATCAGACCATGGGAAAATCAAGTTCTATCAATAGTACTAAGTGCCACTGTGTTTATCCGTGGTTCTATTAAAACTAAAGTGAGTATTTAACCTCTTTGCATGTAAACTTCATTCGGAAAATCATATTGGCTTTTATTATTTTCTGCTTAGATTCATATTCACAGAGCATCATATTTTTTATTGTTTATATTCTTTGGCTCCCCTTTTTTATTTAAAAAAAATCCTATTTAATGTAGAACAGCTAACCGTAAAGATAATTCCCAACTTACTTATAAATAGTATATACAAGTAACTGAAGCCCACATATAGACACAGCACGTTCTAGCCTGTACGTTTAGAATTCCTATACAAAAATAGACTGGCCAAATGGCGATTTCAATATAATCATTAGGAACGTTTGGGTCGGTGTGAGTGGAGCATATGTTTGGAACGCGTTTCGTTTGCGGCATTTGTTTTTGACTTCATTATTGTGCTCTAGATTGTATTTTTGGTACAAAAAAAATACGTGGACAGGTAAGTTAGTACTTCCATCTACTTCTGTTCTCTTAGTCTTTTGAGGAACATTGTCTTTTAAATTTCCTTTGGCTATGTTTCTTTCATATTTTATTGACTGTTTCTTTGGTCTAGTGGTATAAATGTTAACTAATAAAATCATGAGTTCGATTCTTATATCGGGAAAACTGTAGTTGATTTTTTCCTACAGAGGAGCAATATTCCTGTCTGTATAAGGTTATACAGACAGGAATATTACTAACGTTCGCATTGGTTTAGAAACACTTTCACTGAGATGATTTTGCAACTTGAATATGAATTTTTTTTTCACACTCTTCAGATATTCGTTTTACTGGGAATACTCTTGAATTTAGTTTTTTTTTTATTTCATAGGCTCACGGTAAACCACTATCTCACCAAAAGTTATTTGGCTAGGGGGGCTGATGTTAAGCGATGATGTAGTCGACGATGGAGTACACTTGCCTAGAAGTAACCTAACTCTTGTCTTTTCCCCCCCCCCCTCTCCCCCCGGACGGCTATCAGTAAACACAGACTCCGGCAGGTGATCCCACTCCTTAGCTGTACACACAATTAATGTGTTCCCAAAACGTTTTGTTTTAATCCGGATTTTGTGTTTAAAAAAAAAAATGTACCAAACGTCATTTTAGAACTGTCAAGAAAACTATTCAAACACCTGTTCTAAATTCAAACCCTTTACCGAATTCTTTACTAATATAATTGAACGCCATTTGGCTTCAGATGATTAAACTCATTCAAATTTCGAATAGTCCGCCATTATTCGATTAACCTAATCGAATATTCTGATTCGTTTGACAACGAAATTAACTCTATAATCGAATGTTACTTGGTACTGATTGGCTGTATTATTAATATTACTGGTATTATTAGTATGTAATTAGTTATTGATTAGGAGTACGGGGTATTGTATTTGGTAAGTAGTTATATCACGTGTTAGATAGACAATTATGGTTAAAAGGTGCAATTAGACATCCAAGATTTTTGCTGTTGGAAGTTACTTTTTTAAGTGTTGTTATTCTTGACAAATATACAGGGTGTAAAAAGACACATCACAGAGCCGTTAACTACGCATACTGTACGTCTGACAAAGAAGTTTTGGAAGCGACTTTTATTTTTAGATATGAAAGATAAAACTATTTTTTATTTCGCGCAATATAACGCAAACACAAGCAAGTGGAGTTAAACCCCGCCCCTTTGCTCTAAGCCACGTAGGTACTTGTCGGATACGTTTGATATTCATTGCGTTTTCGTAACTGCATATTAGTAATTTCGAAAAAGAAAATCGAAAATTTAGGTAATGTTTGTTTGGTAAAAATTTTAGTAATAACACTTAGAATTCATTTTCGTAAAAAGTAAAAATAAAAATGTGACTTGACCTTCAATATCTCCTGAACCAGTGGTTTCCCAGGTATGGTCTAGTGGAAAAAAATTATTCAAATAATGGATAGAATATGTGGCTTTAGCTTCGGAAACTGTCTTTCCGATATTTTGTGAAGGATGTTATGTCATATGCCATCGTCAAATAAATGATATTAAAGTAAGAATATAGATGATGTGTAGACTGGCACTGAAACGTGGCAGCTCACAATGGGCCTCATCAGAAGGCTAAAAGTCACCCAAAGGGCAATGGAGAGGGCTATGCTCGGAATTTCCTTGCGTGATCGAATCAGGAATGATGTCACCGCAGGAGAACCGAGGTTACTGACATAGCCCAAAGAATCGCCAAACTGAAGCGGCAGTGGGCAGGGTACATTACTGAACGTATAGTCGTTGGGGCCGAAAGGTGACAGCGTACCGAAAAAGGCAGTGTTGGAAGTTTTCAGTATAACTCTAATAGGTACTTATTCAATCAACTTATAGTCATTACTAGCTTTGCTTCTTATGTCTATTCCAGGAACCATGCATTTTGCCGGAATAAAAAGTAGCTTAAGACACTCAGCCATACTGTGCCTTCCTGTCAATGAAATGATTAACTGAATTGGATAAGTATTCCAAGTCCTGTCTAAGGATGTGAATGGCTATAAGAGTAGGGGAAGGCCAAAGAAACGATGGTTGGACTGTGTGAAAGAGGATATGGGTAAAAAGGGGGTGACTACTGAGATGACGACTAATAGAGGAGTACGGAAGAAAAAGACATGTTGGGCCAACCACACATAAATTGGGATAAGGACAGGAAAATGATGATGGATAAGTATTCCAAAGCACGCCTTTTATCAGCAAACAATTAAATCACTTTATAATATTATATTACAAAACCTAGAAAAACAATATGCAGTTATGGGGACTGCCGTCAGAAGTAAAAACTTGAAACTTTGGAATAGTACTGTGAAGCCTTTGGGGCTTCAGAGGTGAGCTTGGGGAGCTTGGGGAGCTGGGTCACAGGTCGTTGGCAGCAAGGGTCGTGTAACAAGTGTTATACTGGACTTGAATAGTGTACCTAACAAATCAAAGACAGGCACCGCACTTGATTGATTATCATCATCATCAGCCTTTTAATGTCCCCACTGCTGGGGCACAGGCCTCCTCTCTGTGAGTGTGTTTGGCCGTAATCCACCACGCGGGCCCAATGCGGGTTGGTGGATCTCACCATGTCTTCAAATTTTTGGTTCTAGGACATGCCGGTTTCCTCACGATGTTTTCCTTCACAGTTTTGAGAGCAGTGGTCATGAAATAACTTGCACAAAGTAAAACCCTGCCTGAGTTTGAACTACGACTTGTAAGTCGCGATTGATTATATATTGAGCTAATATAAACGTCTGTTCTCTGTGGAGGTTCCTGGAATCACACCCAAAACAAATATATTACTTCCTCCTTTAATTTATTCTATGTTTGAAGAGATCGTAAGTTATTTCGGAGCAAAATCTCGTTTCATCACTGTGTTCCATCCTGCGTCATATGGATTAGTTGAGCGATTCAACAGAACCCTTTATCAAATGATGTCCATGTGTGTCGCTGAAGACCAGCGAAATTGGTGTAGCTATGTACCACTCGTATGATACGCGTATAATTCCAATAACAGTAAACAAGCAAGCATTAGAGCTTCACCACAGTACACAGGCAACTGCGCGTCACCAGTCTATCGCATCCGCATCACGTCATTAGCATGTCGGTGATGCGAATCCATAAGTTTTGACCCTACCAAATATCGCTCAACGCGGTTAAAGAACATTTCACTTAAAAAATCCAATTACATCCCCAAAAAACGAAAGCCCACACTAATAGTAATTGGTGCGGACACCTCTAGTTATTTTTTAGTTGGCAACACCGGCGGAACCGTTTCACACCATATGGGACGAATGCATCATTACCGCATTATTGTTATAATTTTGTTTGCCCTACAGAGCGGCCATTTTGTGTCGTTAGCGAATTTGTAACAACTCGACTAAGTATCGTGACGGAAATCGATTACATTCAAAATAAATAGTGGAGTAACATCGATTACGATGTATTTCTTTTTTTTGTTTTAGTTGGTGTGTTTTGTGTCTGTCACCTGTTTTTAATTTGACCCTTTTTAGTAAGGAAAAAGTTATTTTTAATGATTATTTTGTTAGAGCCAATGCTCTTTACGTTTACATATGTAAAAAAAAATTCGCACAGCCCACATTTAGTGGAAACTTTTTTTCTTGTGTGGGAAACCATTGTCTTCCATACGAAATTAAGGTAAATAACTGATGTTATTTTATATTATTCCATATTATTTTTTACTATTGATAGGCACGCGTTTGACCACTATCTCACCTGATGGTAAGCGATGATGTGGTCGACGATAGAGCACGCTTGCCTAGAAGTAACCTATTCACTCTTGACTTTAGACTCCCTGGTTATAGCTATCAGGAAACACAGACTCCGGCAGGGAATTCCACTCCTTAGCTGGATAATTGTGATTTAAGTATACATGGGAGGAAAGATACACGTGTATTTTGATGAATAATGTAGCTGAAATTGCGAATTTGGGTTGGAGAAAATGTAATAAGTACTTAAGTGCTATAGGAAATACAGACTCTGGCAGGGAATTATTAAATTATTGAATTTCCTTCTATTCTTACTAAAAAAAAATGCTATTCATTGTGTGTAGACAGATGTACATCTAAAATATAAAAAAAAAAGATGTACATCTAGGGAGTGGAATAACCTGCCGGTGTCTGTTTCCTGAGAGCTACAACCTGGGGATACTTTTTTTTAACTTTTTTTATATCAATGATATAAACAGGAAGTTATAACTGACTTCTTTTCAAGAATTTCCAAGTTAACAACCCACTTCGAACACCCAAAACATCAAAATCTAATTACACACTACCACACCCCATTACGCAAACCTACCTATTCGTCAACATAAACACTATTCTACCAAAAAATAACACTTGAAAACCCACTTCGATGGAACAGCAATTATTTTTAACAAACAAATCAATGGGCACGCTTTTGCCGCGCCAGGGTTAACTTTAGTTAAGAAAACAGTACGGAACAAGGGATTAGGGTTGTACCACGTACGTTGAATAATTGTGATTGAAGTGTACATGGAAGAATACACGTGTATTTTTTTGAATAATGTCGCTGAAATGAGAATTTGGGTTGGGGAAAAAGTAATACGTAAGTGGTTTTTACCCGACTGTTCTAGAAGGAGGGTATTATGGGACCCGCAGGGCTCCAGTAAAGCCTGCAGGACTCCAGGGGTGCTCTATAGCTTGGGGGATTGGTCTCACTCGCTGCTTATATGTGCAGTGTAAGGAAGGCAAGATGAATAGGGCACTCCATATAACTATATTAGTAAACTCAGAATAATACAAGTGCCCGCTTCGGCCAGGCAAGCAGAACTGATCCCTAAAACAAAATGTGATGCCTATCATTCTATACTCGAACGGCTCATCAAAAATCTCAATACCCAGCTGGAGGCCGGTACCCACACGCGAACTTAGGCAGTGTGCACAATCGCCACAGTATTGTTTTTAGGGTTCCGTACCTGAAGGGTAACCAACGGGATACTAAGCCTCCGTTGTCCGTCCGTCTGTCTGTCAGCGGGCTGTATCTCATGATTCGTAATAGGTAGACAATTGAAATTTTCACAGATTGTATTTTTGTTGCCGCTCTACCAACAAATAACGAAAATAAATTAAAAATTAGAGGGGCTCTGCTAGAAACGTGTTAATTTTGGCTTTTTTTGCTCGATCTTAATAATGGCAACAAGTAGACGCGTATAATCTTGTACGATGGTACGGAACCCTTCATGCGAGAGTCCGACTCGAACTTGGCCGGTTTTTTTACAATAATTGATAGGCACGCCTTTGACCACCATCTCACCTGATGGTAAGCGATGATGTGGTCGAAGATGGAGCACGCTTGCCTAGAAGTAACCTATTCACTCTTGACTTAAAGACTCCCAGGTTGTAGCTATCAGGAAACACAGACTCCGGCAGGCAATTCCACTCCTTAGCTCGGCCTAGCCGTGTTATGTTCAGGATAGATCAGAAAAGAAGTATTCATAAAACTTTTTTTTTTTCTATGAGTACGTTCTCTGCCAGGGTCGTAGGCGTGTTTGAAAGAGTCACCGCGCCCCTGGCACAAGCAACTGAAGTAACACGGGTGGGTTTTAGTCAGTAAGATTCTGACTCGCCCTCCTCAGAGAAGTTATTGAATGATTTCCCACCCCAATAAAAAACACCTTAATTCTTTTTTGTTGTACTCTTGTTATGTTTTGAACTAATAAACTTTTTTTTGTATTATTGGTATTTGTTAGTAAAATATACGTAATAATAAACAATATCACCAAATTTCAAGTTCATAAGTCAAAGGGAAGTTAAAAAGTTCTTCGGAACAAATCTTTGTGACCGACGACGGACAGATGGACAGACGGAAACGTGTAACAGTGCTCCGTCCGGAGCCCTAAAAATCACAATTTTCCAATGCCATTTTACAAAAATCCCACTTTTCCAACGCCATATTCTAGCTAACACAATTTCCCATCCATACTCAAGTATTTGTCAACAGGGCCAGCCCTACACAGACCCCTGAATCAACCCGTCAAATGCACGCAACCGATGAATTAAATCGAAAACAATTCGTAAAAAGAACAATGGGGCGAAGGGTTCGAACAAAACTTCCAGTATGAATTTGAATTTGAGTTTGAGCGCGGCGCACGCGCAGACCAGGTGGGGGTGTGTGTCAATGAAGTCGGTTAAAAGAGGGTAATGTGATACCGTGTTATTGTTTTTGTGGTGAATTTAAATGTGATTTGTTTTTTGATATTGGATTTATTGTGGGTGGAATTGGATTTAGATTTTTATTGTGATTTTCTATGGTTTGGTTTGTTTTAATTGAGAAAGAATGTAGAAACTATAATATTATCAAAAAACGTTTTTAGTGATAGAATTGATTCGCCAAAATAACATTAAAAAAAATAACATTTTTTCAGTTAATTGTAGCTTATAGCACAACTCAATAATTCTGTTATTTTTAATACTTTGTTATCATTGCACTCACCACTACCTCACCTGATGCTAAGCGATGATGTGGTCGTTGATGGAGCACGCTTGAATAGAAGTAACCTATTCACTTTTGACTTAAAAGCTCTAACATCCTTCTTCTGAAAAGGCCTAACATTGTCAGTCATTAAAGTTGCCTCTCAAACCACACTCGTTTACCAAAAAAAAAAAAGAAAAACAAAAGACGTTACATTAAGACGTATGGCGGGAGCAGATGACATGTAAGTAAAGTTTCATTTGCCCACATTAAAGGTAATGGAAAAGTCGGATACTATGGGAACCCCACCCCTCAGGGGGAGGGAGTTGCCCTGTCCATAGGTACTACGTCTTTATCAGAGGACATGTGTTTGGGCGAATTGTTAGGGTTGTTTTGGTGTAGGTGACACCTTCGAAGATAGTTAAAATCTTATAAAACTTAAAAGCGGGTTACAATTAGAGAAATCGAGTTTAGAATACATATAGTCGTTTCATAGAAGCTTACTACGCTTTGAAATGGGCAATTACCTTCATTTTTCTGACAGGCCAACTATGTGACAGTTTAAAAGTCTCTGTAAATGGTTAAATTGAATAAATGCTTTCAGTTTGGGTTTAAATTATTTAATTAATAATTTTAACTTATATAGGACATTTATTATGATTTTATTTTATTTGAAATAGAATGATCTAAAATGGATTGAAATAAATGATTTTTTAATTTGAATTTGAATTGAGGACTCGTAAACTATGGTCAACTATGTCGTAGTAACGTAGTAAGTATAAAGTAGTAGTAAGTATGTATGTCGTAGGTATTGAAACACTTCGCCGGAGGACGCGGAACGATCTCCGGCCGCCGTAAGGTGTGGCCTGCTGGTAACAGATTTGGGGAGTTTGTTGCCTGGACAGTGAAAGACCCGAGACGGCGGTGCGCCGTATTCTGCGAGCGCATCTTGTAGAGGAATGACGGCCGTAAGAGTCGAGAAGAGCGTTTTAGTCAGCAAGAGTCTGACAGGCCCCCACCCCGGAGCGGAAGACATCCATGTGGATATCACATTGATGTCTTCCGCCCCTCACACTTGAACTTCCAAAATTTATTACTTCTACAATATTGAAACTTAGTCCATATACTTACACGTTTCATAAACACTCTCTACCAGACTAACAACAACAGAAACAGGGATTAACTTGTACTCATTTTCACAAACCCTGAACCTGCTGGAGCCTGGGTTTCGTAATAGCTACAACCTGAGGATCTTTAAATCAAAAGTGAATAGGTTACTTCTAGCCAAGTTCTATCGTCAACCACATCGTCTCTTACCATCAGGTGAAATAGTGGTTAAACGTGAGCTTATTAATGGTTACAAAATCCACGAGTCTCAAGCAAATAATTGCCTTTTCTTCTATTTGCACCCATAACAAAACAATTCTCAATTTCTCACACCATTTGAACACATCCCAGTAATTGCTAATACACTTATCCCTTCATTATGTTTTCGCGCTCAGTGTCACTTGCAGCGATCTAAACATCACGCCGCGACAAACATTATGCTGCGCGAAACATAATGCTGCGTTTGCGCATGTCGCGTGCCGGGTGTCGGGTGACGTGGGAACTGCAATCGTTTGCCAATTTACTACGATTTGGGGGTGGGCAGAGAATATACTGAAATGGTGACCCTTTTGGAGATATCGGAAATGTATTTTTTTTACTTATTTTGATGTATTTTTTGATCTAGCTGGGCTGACTACTTTGATCTTTCAAGGTTCTGAGATTGACTATAACTGTAATGGATGATTTTTCTGCTACATAAAAAACTTTTTACAAAAAAAATACAACCGACTTCCATAAATAATACTAAAAAATGCAAAATAACTTTAATTTCGGAAGTCGGTGTTTCTAGTTTGGTTTCTTCGTTACTTGACACCGACTTCCGAAATTAAAGTTATTTTGCATTTTTTAGTATTATTTATGGAAGTCGGTTGTATTTTTTTTGTAAAAAGTTTTTTATTTTTCACTTTTTAGTTGTTTTACCCCATTCTAAAACTAAATTAATAGTAAAGTTATGCCCGAATTGATAGCCCCAAAAATAGGGAATTTGAACGTAGTTGGTGAAATTAGGGTGTATCAGGGTGAACTGTACAAATCTGTATACCCCTTCAGAGCGCATCAGCGTGATGTAATGTTGTGAAGTGGTGAAAACAATATACAGACATGCGATTGCAGCAATTCTGGAAGGTTTGCTATCATTTATTGAAGAGTTCCATTGTGTATCTCCGAAGTTCTTTATCAGATCTTCACCAAATTAAAATGGGACCAAATGTGAAGCTACACCTTTCAATTAAAAAAAAAATCTTCAAAATTGGTTCACGTAGTAAGAAGTTAAGTCGAATTGAGAACCTACTCCTTTTTTTGAAGTCGGTTAAAAAGTTTAGATTTGCTACTGATAGCTCGTTTTGCGATTCATGCGCAGTACAGTATAGTTAAGAGGTCTCACCAACGACTATTTGAAAAGACAAAGGACAGTCAGAGATAAAGGATTTAAAAGATAGGAGTGAGTTCTACCTATTATGAATACGACCAGAGAAGGAGAAAAGGAAATGTGACAGGCTGAGAGTCTTATAACTATAATATAGCCTAGCTATATAACCTAGAAAACTTGGAAGAAGAGATGCACTGATGTAGAAGAAAATTTAGGTGAAGATCCAAGAAATCATGTAACACCGAAATAAGTTAGCAAACATTATACTTTTCATGATTTTAAATACAATGCCCATATTAATATGTTGCTTCAAAGAAAGATTTAAATTAGTTATCACAGTAACAGGCTCTTCTGAAGATTTAACTACGGGTAGGGATAGTTTTACCTCAAGAATGGCAAAAACTATTTCAACATTCTCACCAAATACAAGGGGCGTCTGTTCAATACCAGGTTCGATTCCTGGAAGTGAAAGTTTTTTTGCGACACCGACAGTAAGACGAAGCAAAAACTTTTGTAATATGTTTAACAGATGTTGCAGCCATCTTGGATTATTGGCTTGATTGACATTTTGGAGTAGATGAGCAGTTAATCAGGAAACCGTGTGTGCTTGTAGACTCCTACCATATATGATTACCTTCATTTGGTAAAATATTATAATATTATTGTTGGCTATTTGTTTGTGATATTTTTGAGTAGAATACCAGTATCTTTACGATGTGTGAATGATCTCTCTGGTTAAACATAGCCAGCCTGAGCCACCAAATCTATTTCTGCTGTCTAGCATCATTGCTGTGTTTGAATTTGAAAGGTAAGATGCTGATGTAGTTACAGACATATCAAATATTTCGGGATTGTCCCTAAGACTGTGTTTTGGAGCTGTCCATACACGGTGTCGACCACCAGGTAGGTTACTTGCTAGATTGCCACCCAAGAACATATAAAAAGCTAGTTTTTTTCCTCAAGCTAGACCCATCAAATCTAGACACTATTAATCCGCGCGTCGCGACGCCTCCTCCACTTAATATTCATCAATACTTAGTACTACCCACAGAGTACCGAAACGCTTCACTGGCAGCTAGAGATGGCATTGTCAGTACGTCTCTATCTCTTTGTTATTCTTTATTGTACACATAAAACATATAATTACAAACACAAAGGGACAGTTAATGACAAAGGCGAGCTAAACCCAGCATTTGGGTTTTCTGACAGCAAACCATCTCTTTGAAAAACGGTAATTTTCTTTTAAAAATTGTATTCTTCACCGTTTTATATTTTGGTCAGATACGTCCTTTTTGCTAACCGTGGCAAAATCGCGCAGGTTCGAATATTGTAAGTAATTGGCATCTCTAACCACTGTTCCTAGTTCTATGGTCCCCATACTTAGTATTCCTACCATAAATACTAACCAAAATCGGTTGCTTACTAAATTAAATATAATTAAACAATGTAGCGTCCAAGGGCAGGTTTTATGTCTATTTAATCTATGCTATTTATGTCACCGCTTCATGGTGATCGTGATCGCCATGTTAACGACATGGCGCCTGCGTCTGCGCATATTTGGTAACTTTCCATGTATTGTTAAATTGATTTGTGGTTATGTCTGTTTATTTTATTTTTTGTTTTTTAATGGAGGGTTTTTCCCTGAGTCGTATTTGGATTAAGTTTGAGTTTTACGGTTTCTGAATGAGGGTATCTATGTTAGCAAATGTTATTGTAAAGAAAATATCGTTTAGTTAATACATGGGAAGAACAAATTCAGTATCTTTTCGTATCGACTTTCTTTTTTTAAGAAACCAATGACCAGTTACTCGTAATATTGAAATTAAGAAAATTTATGGATCTGTCAGAATTTTTTCACCCCTCTGTAACCCTAAAAACCCTTGGAATGCGTTTAGTAGGGAAATATAGGTACTTCTCGCAGTTTTTAGGGTTCCGTACCCGAAGGGTAACCAACGGGACCCTATTACTAAGCCTCCACTGTCCGTTCGTCCGTCCATCCGCCCGTCTGTCAGCGGGCTGTATCTCATGTTGCATAATAAGTAGACAGTAGAAATTTCCACAGAATGTGTATTTCTATTGCCGCTATAACAACAAATAATAACAATCTCAACAAGCAATAAAGGGCAGGGCACAAATCTAGACTAGATTTGTATGTATAAAGCCTATAATGTCAATAAAACGTATATAATACTCTTCCCCACGCCTATCCAATATCAAACAAATCCAATGAAAAATTACCGTCACCAACAAAATCATCAAGTGAATCCATAGGCCGGGGCTAGTTAATAACATAAACAAAATGATTTAATAGAAAACACGGAGCCATAAGTCACTGACCGCTTGGGAACCTGACACCAGAGTCCTTATGTGATATCACTTGACGTACGATTATCACATTTTTTATTACGACTAGTCACAGCCGTGACTTTGCCTGTGATTTTTATGAGTAGCTTGATTTTAGGGAATTTTACGCTGTATTTTAGCATCAGTTTAAGAGTTATCAGGTGAGATAGTGGCAAATGCGAACCTGTTAATGGTAAAAAAAATATTTAGTATTAGTGTCTTGTTGAATATATTTTTGTCTAATATATATATAAATAAAAACTGCCTAGCCTTTGAGGCTAGCAAAGCCTGTGTCTTTAAGTATGTAACTTTTCTTTCGAACATAGGTACTTTTTAGGGTTCCGTACTCGAAGGGTCCAAACGGAGCCCCATTGCTGTCACTCACGTGTCCGTGTCGTCTGTCACACAGGTTTTACAGCCAAACGGTTGAAGCTACAGTCTCCAAATTTTCACAGTATAAGCATCTTGTTGACCCAAAGCCACACACATCGTCTTTTTTTAATGTTGTTTAGGGGAGCTTCCATACAGATATATGGGGGCGCGAAAAAAAAACATTGACCTATCCCATCAAATGGGCATCGTTGTTTAGAGCTCGTTGAGTAGACAAACACCATATTTTTGGTTTTAAAAAGTATTTGAAGACAAAGGAATTAGCAGCCAAAGTCAGCTTTTTAAACAAAATTTTGTTACTAAGAATTTTTTAACTTCCCATTGACCTATGAACTTGAAAGGTGATAATGTTTATTATTACGTATATTTTACTACACCAATATATTGATAAATCAGATTTTTCTTGGAAATTCCCCCACTTAGTACGGAACCAAATTGGCGAAGTCCGACACGCACTTGGCTAGTTTTTTAAATATTTCGTCCTCCTCGCATCATTGTCCTCATCACTGAGGGTCGTGATCCCCTGAACATGGAGTAATCTGTTTCTTGATGATGTTGCGCCACCTGTTTCTGTCTTTGGCATCGTGGACCGCATCATGAAGCTTGGTGTTCAGCGTAGAGCGGACTAGATCCAACCATCTGAGTGAACTACGACCTCTCGGACGTTTGCACTCAATTTTGCCAGTACCCATCAGTTGTTCGAGATTATGTCCGTGCTTCCTGGCTATGTAACCGAAAAACTCCAGTACTCAGAGCAAGCAAATAAGTACATATAATAGGCTTTAAAAACTATTCAACACGTGGCTAAAATAATAACAGCTGCACGGGTCGATCCATCAGGTTAAGCTACGCTTGCCGGGGTTGGTCCATGGATGGGTGACCATCTTCCGAGACTCCTCCATGCCTCGGAAAGCACGTTAAGCCGTTGGTCCCGGCTGTGAATCGTGGATCTTTGACAGTCGTTACGGGTCGTCAGAAGCCCGAAAGTCAGACAACCAGTCTTATCAAGGGGTATCATATTACCCAGTAGCTGGGTTGTGGAGGTCAGATAGGCAGTCGCTCCATGTCAAATACTGGTATTCAGCTGCATCCGGTTAGACTGGGAGCCGACCTCAAGATAGTTGGAAAATTCAACTAATAAGCCCCTACCTACCTAGTGTTGGATTCGAACATACACGGTTGTATATTAGGGCTTTCTCTAATAAATAACAGGTACTACATTAATAATATATGAATGATATGCGCCTATGTACATTATGTAAAAAATATTGCAAATTTTTATTGTATGTTAATTTTCTTTATAAGGCCGTACATGATAGGGCTGTGCTATCCTTTTCTTTTTCGTGTAGTAAGCAATGATTATGCCTGTACTAAAAATAGGTAATTAATTACCTACGTACTTTTATACCTCAGTGAGCGACAATTGGCTTTCGCCGAATTCGGTCAACTGGGGATCTTCTAGCGTATGCCATTCACATCTGGAGTGAGGCCATCGATAAACACGGGGAAGCACTTGCAGTTTCCCTTGACATCTCAAAGGCCTTCGACAGGGTCTGCCACGATAACCTTATTGGTAAACTTCCTTCGGTCTACCCAACGGATTGTGTGATTGGATTACAGATTTCCTAAGGGATCGGTCTATCCGAGTGGTCATTGATGGGTGCTCGTCCAGACTGCTGGATATGTATTGGGTTTCTCAGGGGTCAGTGCTCTCGGCAACATGTTTCTTGCTGCATATTAACGATCTGCTTAAACCCGGTACCATTGGGTATGCAGACGACAGCACTGTTGCTGAGAGATACGTGTCCAACGCACGAGCTGGTGGGTCGCAGATCCGGTCTCTCCGAGAGGTTATGGTTGAGTGCTTGAACTTGTTCAATCGTGTATGGAGTACTGTTCTCATTGATAGGCTCGTCGAGTCGAGGCTCCAGAGTCTCGAGCATCGACGTCGTGTTGCCACAGGCTCGGTTTTCTATCGGTTGCATTTTGGAGAGTGTGTGACGGAATTGCATAGTTTAATTTCACCATGCCCGTTTCATTATCGGACCACTAGACTTAAGGCGATGCGCCACCGGTACATGGTGGACATCCGCAATACGTTTTGCGGACTCATTCATTGTGCGTACAGCTAAGGAGTGGAATTCCCTGCCAGAGTCTGTGCTTCCTGATAGCTACAACCTGGGAGTCTTCGCTTACTATCAGGTGACGTAGCGGTCAAACGTGTGCCTATAGATGATAAAAAAGTATTTAGTTCTTGTTGGGCAGGTATCTTCTGTATATATAAAATTCATAGTCCTGACTGACTGACTGATATATCAACGCACAGCCTAAACCACTGGTCCTAGAGACATGAAATTTGGAGGCTGTGTTCTTTATGAAGAGTAGGTATCCACTAAAAAAATGTTTTTCGAAAGTCAACCCTTAAGGGGGTTAAAACTAGGTTAAAAGTTTATAACGGACGGAAGTAATAATTCCACGCAGCGAAGCCGCTGACAGAAGGTAGTCATGTAGAGATGGTAGTTAGCGTATGTGTTTTGATAAAAATATGCCTAACTTGCCTCAGTGTCATTTTCCAGTTTTTAGTTTTAGAAGAGGTATGATTAAAGCGCCATCCTAATATAAAGCGACCATCGCGCGAATCGCGATCATCGTGCTTATTTGTATGGCAAACCCGATCGCGTTGTCGCGTCGACAGAGAGCGCTTTTTTCCTTATGAATGACTGAGATGAACGCGTATTCGTGCGATGATCACGTTCTATTAGGGAGATGCCTAAAGAGAATGAATTCCTTCTATTTGGATTTTCAGAAGTCTAGTCTAGAAGCTTTAGACGAACTGACATTCTATCAGCGCCAGCGATTATCAAAAAGTCCAAAATTATTGCGATTGACAGAAGCTACCAACTTTAATGTCACGTAGTCAATCCCTTGCGATTGACAGCCGCTACCAACTTTAATGTCACATAGTCAATCCCCTGCGATTGACAGGCGCTACCAACTTTAATGTCACGTAGTCAATCCCTTGCGATTGACAGCCGCTACCAACTTTAATGTCACATAGTCAATGCCTTGTGATTGACAGGCGCTACCAACTTTAATGTCACATAGTCAATCCCTTGCGATTGATAAGCGCTATCAACTTTAATGTCACGTAGTCAATCCCTTGCGATTGACAGGCGCCACCAACTTTAATGTCACGTAGTTAATCCCTTGCGATTGACAGGCGCTAACAACTTTAATGTCACGTAGTCAATCCCTCGCGATTGACAGGCGCGCCCAACTTTAATGTCACGTAATCAATCCCTTGCGATTGACAGGCGCCACCAACTTTAATGTCACGTAATCAATCCCTTGCGATTGACAGGCGCTACCAACTTTAATGTCACGTAGTCAATCCCTTGCGATTGACAGGCGCTACCAACTTTGATGTCACGTAGTCAATCCATTGCGATTGACAGGCGCTACCAACTTTAATGTCACGTAGTCAATCACTTGCGATTGACAGGCGCTACCAACTTTAATGTCACGTAGTCAATCCATTGCGATTAACAGCTGCTACCATCTTTAATGTCACGTAGTCAATCACTTGCGATTGACAGGCGCTACAAACTTTAATGTCACGTAGTCAATCCCTTGCGATTGACAGGCGCGCCCAACTATAATGTCACGTAATCAATCCCTTGCGATTGACAGGTGCTACCAACTTTAATGTCACGTAGTCAATCCCTTGCGGTTGACAGGCGCTACCAAATTTAATTTCACGTAGTCAATCCCTTGCGATTGACAGGCGCTACCAACTTTAATGTCACGTAGTCAATCCTTTGCGTTTTTAACCGACTTCAAAAAGGAGGAGGTTCTCAATTCGTCTGATTGTTTTTTTTTAATGTGTTGTTACGCGATTACTCCGCCATTTGTGAATAGATTTCGATGATTCTTTTTTTGTTTGGTAGGTCAATCTTCAGAGGTGGTCCCATATAAATTTGATCGAAATTGATTCAGCGCTTTTTGAAAAAATCACGAAAAACCGAAAATATCTATACACTGATGACGTTTTGGTTTCCTCCAATTATGTTCAAATTCCATGTCCATGTTATTGGGACTATCAATTCGGACATAACTTTAATATTTAGTTTTAGTTTTGGGATAAAACAACTAAAAAGTGAAAAATACTTAATTTCGGAAGTCGGTGTCAAATAACGTAGAAACAAAATAGAAACACCGACATCCGAAATTAAAGTGATTTTGCAATTTTTAGTGTATTTTCTTTTTTGGAAGTCGGTTGTATTTGTAAAAAAGATTTTTTACCCGACAAAATATCCGAATAAAGGCTCAGATGGCACGGACACGTAATGCGAAGGCCCGATGATTATATTGTGAAAAAGTGGTTTACCATAGCTACTAAAAAGAGGGTTACGGCAAGACCTGGAAGAGAAATATCAAAAGGGACATGAAAACCCTCAATCTAAACGTTGAGGGCACCAGTCAAAGAACCAGATGGCGCTGCATGACAAAGAAATCTGACCCCGTGTAAGATAAGGCGAGGATAAAGAAGAAGAGAAGATATCACGTTGTCTTGAGTCTCTGGACGGGTCTTTATACCAAACGACATACTTAACAAAGATGTCCTAAAAACTGTTATCTATATGGCTAGTACCAAAGTAAAATCAACTAAGGCGTAGCCACATAGACTTCAAACATAAAAACCCCATTACGAGTATACTGTGGCCTCTTAATTAAACCTAATAAATGCTATATAAACGTTTCTCTATGCAAAATAAACATTGCAGGTACCAGGAGTGCAGAAAATAAAAGAGCCTCGTTAACGACTATAGATTATAAGAGCTATGCATTTTTAATTAATAGTCTGTGCTTTGGGCGTGAAAAAGCATGTTGCTTGGCAGTTGTTTAGAAAAAAATATATTGAATGTTTCAATTAAGAGAAATTTCAATGACTTTTTCTATTTTTGTCTGCGCTTCGATGTTGCAAATATAGCCTAACTTTGACAAAAAATTACAAGTTAACATTACAACGGACAAAAATAATACAGACATTTTTGTAAGAAACTCCTTTCGAACAAAAAAAAAAACTGGTAAATAAAACATACTCGCTTGATTGCTTAAAACTTTTTGCGAATCTATTTTAATAGGCCCTGTACTAAGTATTAAGTACTAGCATCTTTACCTTTCTCCCTAACAAAGCTAGACCAGTCCCGGTAAAATTAATATCGACTCATTTAATATGCAAATAGTGTAGCCGGCTCTTATCTGCGTTGTCCGCTCCGTTCAATCAATGTGTCCTTTAGGCGCGCTATCTTAGTGCGATCTTACTCCTGCCCTCTTATGCCGCCCTGGTACATAGATTTATTGCAGCACGATATCATTAACAGTATTTGTTTATCTATTTTTCTGAGTAATTGAGTGAAAAAGTTTAGCTTAGAAATGTTTTATATACATATACTGGTAACACTAGTAATATTTTTACTCAATCTAATTTTTACAACTTGTGTGGCGATAAGGTTGTTCACTTTTATGGTTTTATTTTACATCTAAATCAGCTAGTATAAAAAGAAAAATGCTGTTTCTAAGAGTAATATTTCCACAGACGTAAACGATGTCAAATGATTCAAAAGTCTCTTAATTTAACCCTACTCAAAACACTCCATACGCAATTATGCCCAAACAAAATTAACTCGCTTCAAAATAAACTAAAATTGTATTGAAAATATACATTTGAAAATGGGTCAATAGCTAATCAAGAGTGATTGTGTTGTAATAATGGCTGGAGGAGGGTCATGTGCCATTGTTCAGGATGAAACAGGAGCCGGCGCGCGCGCCGATCTCCCCCAGCCAGTAACAACGGCTTGTGGGAAAAGCGTTGAAGAAACGTGTTGACTTTGGTCTAGTTTGTGTTAAATTGGGGTTTATTTGGCAGTGTTTTGTGGTATATTTCTTTGTGTGAAAATATGTTTCATATAGCAATGGTATGTTATAAGGAGATCAAGTTAAATTACGCTATATGGTAAATATATATATATTTGGGATTTTGTTGAAACTTGTTTCAGTTCATTGGAAGCACATATGGACATGTTCAAGAGTGTCTTTAGGTTGAAAAAATGCTGATGAAGATGACTGCATTTATGAGACTGTAACATTATCGAATGTTGCACATGAAAAGTGTGGGATGGAAATGGGAGATTTACATGATGCTCAGGCAATGGATAGCCATCTATCACGAAAACCATTAAAACCTCCCATTATTCCAAAAATACAAACATTCTTACCAATCCTCAAACAAATAGTCAATCAAAGAAACATCCACACATTACGCCTACCTTGCTATGCTTTACAAAACCCAGATTATAAATAAAAAGCAAAAGATATATAGAACGAATTCATCACTGGGTTCAGACGCATCGCAGACTGCTATCGGGAGTCAGTCCACGGCGTACAGGCATTAATATTAAATTCAAAGTAAATATTCCTAGGCATAGCTCATTAGATATGCAATGTAACGGAACGGGGGGGCATAAATAATTCAGGGATCGTTCTCTGGTCAGCTATCGGCCTATGCTTCTTCCTATGCCACTTCCGGTCCTCACTAATTGATTTAACAATTGTTTCTATTTAAATCGCCAGTTTTAATAGTTTCTTCAACATTAATTTGTTCAGGAAGTGTTTAAAGTAATTCGAGTACATGACCTTTTTAATGGCGCTATTTTTTATGCTAGACGTTGACTGATTAATTATTATTTATTTATGTGGGCTTCGCAGACATGTCTCAGCTATGCAGTAAATGTTTCTCTCTGTTATGTACCTAAGCTAGTTATAGACTTGATTTAATTAATTATGCCAACAGAAGTGTTGATGGGTTCATAGAAAACTTTCATTTATTTACGTTTATTTAGTAGTCACGGCATATTCTTGCTAGCAAGTAGCTATATATTTGAAGAAAGATTGGCATGATCACCACTATTGGCTGGTGTTTTATCACGAATGTGTAACAATCTTAAACTCAGATCCGCCAAACAAGTACAAATGTACTTGTACCAGAAAGCTATAAAACCTAGTATTCATATTCAACACAGAACTAATCCAAATCCGGAAATTCAATAATCAAACCGAACTAAAGCCCTCATTCAAGCGAATGTCTATATTAAAGCATTCAATAACGTTCGTCAATACAACTGCACGGATTCAAATAGGCTTTTTTCACGAAGCGTTCATATTGTGCGCTCAAAGGGTTCTGGCGACAATACTCACTCGGTTAAATTAACCGGAGTTTAATGCTTAATTGTTAGAACGGCTAAGCCTTAGCTACACGTGTCGGAGTTCCGCAGGGCGCTACACTGGGAACGCTTCACAATTGATATTGAAATTTCTCCTTGCAATGTTTTTTAGGATTGTGGTTGGTTTTTAATGGGATTTGCGTCTGGTTATTAGCTTTTTCATTAAGTTTTATTCGTTTTTATGCGCGTACGAGGTTTTCTCTAGTGAATTTTATTTAGTTTTGTGATTATCGTATTTGTATTTAGTTTTGTTTAACAATTTAGAATAAGATTTATTTACGGCTACGTCAAATGATATGTTGTTGTAAAACACTGTTAAATACCCAATTTCAAACATTGTATTTTGTAAGTGTTGCTAATAAAACATGATTAGCCTCAATGCAAAAAAGACATACGGCATGAACTTTTACTCCCTTAAAAAACTTTCCCTTTCCTAAACACAAGACCACAAGCTCTGAGCTAAACCATCTCCAACCGCATATTTACAACCGCAGGGCAATTCACAGGAAAACCAAACAGTAATTACAGAACAAAAACAAATAACAGAGAAAAATCATTAAGGGTGAGCGTTAGGGGATGATTACAAAGGAAAACATGGGAGCCTGAGTGGTGGAGTATTGTCGGGTGATTGTGCAGTAGTTGGCTGGCTGCCGGAGGGTAGCAGGTTCGACAATAGAGCCGAGATTACTGCTGTCGACTGTCAGTTTGACGTGGGGCTGAATGTTTGATTTACACTTTCAATAAATGTTTAGTGGTGGTGGCTAATGTAGTGGCCGCAGGCTAGTGTTATCTTTGGGAAGTATAGCGTGTAGGGTAACGGATTACGTTTCTGCTTGTTTGTATGGTAATTTCTTGCTTTGATGCGGACACGTGACTTGTTAAGTAAACTTTAAAAGTATTTCTATAAAATTTTTAAATAAGTCTTCAGTAAGCTTCGTTTCAAGTAAGTCAAAGATTAAGGGAGTGGAGGTTCGTGAGTTCATAAAAAAAAATATTTTATAGCTGACCATCAATGTAAGAAAATAACTGATTGAGAAGTATGTGTAATCTAAATAGCTCATGCAACATTTTAGATGTTCCCACTGCTGGGATTCAGGTGTCATCTCTGTGAGGGAAGTTCGCCACGCTGTGGATTCGAGTCCAGTCTGGTAACCATAGGCTACTTCAAGGTTGGCCATCTACACTAGACTATGGCTAACTTTTGGGTCATCATCATCATTTCAGCCGAAAGACGTCCACTGCTGGACGTACGCCCCTCAAGTGTCGACTGGTCCTGTGCGTCTCGCATCCATCGGCTACCCGCGACCCTCATCAGGTCATCGGTCCACCTTTGGGTGATGATTAAAACTACTTATATGTTATTTTCCAGTACTTGCCTTACCACATCCATTCTTCCTTCATTTACTGCCTCATATTCAATATCGTACGTCTGTTTATGTTTTGCATGTAACTCTAAACCACGATAGATTTGAGCCCTTTGTCTTACCCCCGGCCTCCCTCGCTCTGATCGCATTCTGAATAACTATGCTTTGTGCGTTGATATTTATAATGTTTGCTTTTGAATTTGCATTATTTTGTGTTGTATTATTATTTAGAACTTGCTTGTTTCTTTGATATACTAAAAGTACTTTCCAAAAATTGGTTATTTTTAATTGAAACTTAGTTTTTCTTCATCAGCCTTGTAATAAATAAATAAAATAAAATAATCTTTATTTCGGACAAGAAACATCCATATGGGTTAGTAAACAAAAAGAAAGATAACTTATACCTATGTTAGTAAACTTATTATCTATTTGGAAACAAGGCTGTTGTTCGAAATACATCTTCGAACAACATTACCTAATAAAGGAGACTCGTACCTCCCCGCTATGGTCTTCAGGATGCAGTTGGAGCTCCCCCGCACTCTGCAGAGCAAGGAGGCAGATTTCTTTCTGACGGTAGCGTGGAAGCCATCAACGTGTGCTTGTGCAAACATACCTGATGCACTGCAGAAACGGGGCAACCCCATCAACATCCTGAACCCGTTATTATATTGGACCCGTAGGGCGCTGATAGCCCTCTGAGTATAGTTGGTCCACAGGCTGCACGTGTAAAACACTTGGCAATAAGCTTTAAAAAGTGTTATTTTGACTGCCCTGCTACAGCGCGCAAACCTACGAGCCAACATGTTACATCGGACTGCCAGCGCCCTACGTTCCCTCTCAATATCTATTTGGTCTCTAAGGTCATCAGTTACAAAATGCCCCAGGTATTTGAACTGAAAGACCCGTTTAAGTTCATAACCATTTAATTTTATTGCGGGCACGGACTCAGGGCATTTCCCACCGTCCGCCTTAAAGACCAGGAACTCGCTTTTTGTCACATTGTACATTAAGCCATGCGCCTGAGCATAAGACTCACAACATGTAAGTAGCTCTCTGAGCGCTCTGATGCTGGGGTCAGACTACGGTGATTAAAAATATGTGTATCAGTCTATTTTTTTTTGACAGTGAGGGGTTTTTCTAAATCAGCCTATAAAGAACTGGGCTGAATCCGATTATGTTTAAAAATAATGTATGTTTTCATCACGAATAGAACAACTACAACCTGGGAGACTTTAAGTTAAGAGTGAATAGGTTACTTCTAGGCAAGCGTGCTTCATCTTCGACCACATCATCGCTTACCATCAGGTGAGATAGTGGTCAAACGCGTCTGGTCAAAATTGGTAAACTGCTTACATGGACATGTAATCAGCTGGACAGCTGATTAATTCTCTTTCTTTCTCTTTAACCAAATAACTTAGTCTATGTCATCTCATCGCTATCTCAAATTCTCAACCATTCTTAACAATACTTTGTCGTTAGCAACATAAGTAGTAGGTCACCCAATTCAGAATAATCTCTTCTTCTAAGAAGTTATCTGTCGTCAAATTTCATGAGAAAACGAACGTCAAAGCGCGATTTACTTTCTGATAAAGTGATAAACAAGTAAAAATACAAACAACAGCTATTTGCACAGATCTTGCAGGCAATAATTAGCAGAATTATTAATGACTCAGTGAATTTAATGGAAAACAAGAGACAGATTATTTCGCTGACGTCGAAAATGGTTAAACAAGTAATTAGAACTATATGGTTTTACCGGAAAACGTAATCCATAAGACGTAATGTACTGATATTATAACCCATATAAGATTTTACTGTTATCTCTGACGTTGAAGAAAAGTTATTAAATCAGATAGACTCAACAATGGTTAAGCACAGATAAATTACTAACAGCCCGCCCCAGCTTGACATGGGGAAAAAATTACACCTAAACCTTCCTCATGGATCACTCTGTCTATTGGTGAAAACCGCATGAAAATCCTTTCAGTAGTTTTTTAGTTTATCGCGTACAGACACGGCGGGAGATTTTGTTTTATAATATGTAGTGATAGTGAAGGTACGAGTAATATTCCGTATTAGATCTGATAAGTGCTTAGACTGGTCCAAAATTACAGAAGACCGGGCAAAGTGGAAGTTGGGAGAGAGGCCTTTGCCCTGCAGTGGGACAAAAAAGGCTCATAATCTTAAATAATGCTTTTGTAGCAGACACTAAGCGTACAACGAAAGCAGAATCCCTAGTTCAGAACATGACTCATATACTGGAATGCTCTAAGTGTCCATACAGTGGCCAGCTTCTGAGTCCAAAGCATTTGAAAGTTAGGAAACCATCGATCCGGAAGAAGAAGAAAAGATTTCATATTTTACGAAGAATTTTACTAACAGTACCAGTTGTTACGAAACACCAGTCAATTTTACTCAAAACAGAAAAAGAAAACTTTCCTCTTTAGCATAGCACAACGTTACAGAACACATCGCATTATTTGCAATTGTCATCTTGAAATCCCGAGACTCAAAGCTACCTTTTAAAAGCATAGTGTACTCTCACGATAATAAAAAGAAAAAAGAAAGAAAAGTTTTGAAACGTGAGGGAAAAAATGATTGAAACAAAAAACGTAACTTGTCCCCCCCTAAGTGTATTAAACCTACTGAAGAAGTTTTTGTAAAAGTGAAAGGGGACAAAATGAAATAATATATAAATACTTTCAATAATAAAAAGTTGTTATTGATTCAAGTTTGCCTTTGTGTGGTGTAATTGAAGAGGGAGAGGAAAGTTTTGAGATACCGGGAAATGTGTTTTTAAAAGTGTCTATAGACTAATATGAGAAAATATGGTGCTAGCTCAGAGTTTTCAGCTGAAATAAAAGTTACTCGTACATTATATAATTATGACTGGTAACTTTTGTTTTTTTGAAACCTACCTAATTTCCGAACCGTTTTTCTTTTCTTTTATTATCGCTAAAAAGAGAATAATAGAATGTGGCTAGTTAGGGTTATACCTTCCCTACATACACATTTGCCATACCCTTCGGGAAAAAGCAACAGGCGCGATTTTGTAACACACAAGGAAGTGGTGACGGGCCGGTGTTATGGGGGACTATCTTTTTGTAGAATTTTGACGTTCAAAAACGGCTGGTTGTCAGCCTAGTTTGTATTAATGGCATATGACTTTTGATATATAAAAGAGGTTTCATCATTACATTTCTAGTAGCATCACTGTCATCTCATCGTCATGCCAACCGATAGACATTTACTACTGGACATTGGTCTCCCACTAGAGTCGCCACATCTACCGGTCCTGTGCCTCTTGCATCTAGCAGATTCCCTTGGCCTTCACCAGGTCATCCGTCCTCCTTATGGCAGACCTTCTTTGCCTTCCGCATTTATGCTACTAATATTATAAATGCAAAAGTTTGGATATGGACGTTTGTTACTAAATCACGGCTACAGAGATAGATAATAGTCTGGAATAGCACATAGGCTTTAATTTATAATAGAGCAAGTATTAATTCCACGCGGGCGAAACCGTTTACAGAAGCTAGTTTTTATAATCGCTACAGCTTATGACTCAAACTACGCCCATAATATCGAAGTTTCAGGAATCTGCTAGTGGAGTCGGGCAATGTTCAGGATGCATTATGATAAGCGGGCGGCGCCGGGGGACGAACAAACACACAGTTCTGCTGAGTTGCTGAGTTTTGTGCTACTAAGGAATTGTGGATGTTATACAGTGTGGGTTCCATTATATAGTTACTTAGATTTTGTGGTTTTGTGATTTTGTGTGAGTCTTCTTTAGAAGAGTGAGGATATTTTTAAGGATACTTTTGTCAACTTTATTGTTAGGCACTTAATGTACTTTTTATCAAGAACTTATTTGTCTGGTTAACCTTTTTCCTGAATTTTTCAATTTTCTGTGTGACTATTCCAGCCGTTATTTTGTGATACGTTGACCAATGGACAGCATTTATTTTTTTAATATGGATAAGATGACATCTAGAACCAAAAATTCGAAAAGATGTGACATCCACCAACCCGCATTGGGCCCGCTTGGTGGATTACGGCCCACACCCTCTCACAGAGAGGTGGCCTGTGCCCCAGCAGTGGGGACATTAAAAGGCTGATGATGGTGATGATGACATGAAAGGTCAAGAAAAGCTCATAGTTGAAATATTCTTTTCCCAGAACCATCTCTTGCATGTGGCATTCGTAATATCTTACGGTTTTGTCTTAATACTAAAAGCACGTATAATTTTCAAATCCTCTAAAATATATGTTTACACGTTTATATTAAACGCAGTTAATAACTACGATGTCTTGATTTTTTTGCAAGATCGATCTAGAACAAGTCAAGAGTGAATAGGTTACTTCTAGGCAAGCGTGCTCCATCGTAGACCACATCATCACTTACCATCACGTGAGATAGTGGTCCAACGCAGTATTGAGTAAATAAAAAAAAAACCAGTCAAGTGTGTGTCGGACTTTGCACATTTAGGGTTCCGTACCAAATGACGGAATTTCAAAGAAAAAATCTGATTTATCAATATATTGGTATTTGTTAGTAAAATATACGTAATAATAAACATTATCAAAAAATTTCAAGTTCCTAAGTCAATGGGAAGTTAAAAAATTCTTCGGAACAAAATTTTGTGACAGACTACAGATAGACGGACACATGAGTGACAGCAATAAAAATTGGTGAATAAACAAACAACATTTTAAAATAATTCAAAACAGCAAGAACATCTTCAATCATAAAACTCTATTTATTCTTAAAGTTGTCAGGTTCCGTGAAAGTTATTGAAAAATAACAAGTGCTGGGATCCGTCGATAAGTTTACAACTTTTATCGGAAGGACACCGGATGAATAATAAAAACATCGTTGGGAATCCAATAAACAGGTGAACGCCGTATTGTGGCTTTGTCAAGTTTTCTGAATTTTTGCGAAGAGATTTTGTTGAAGAATGTTTTTGAAATTGAGGTACTGTGTTGCAATTGAGATATATGGAAGTTTGAAAATAATTTAATGTCAAATAGATGTTATGAGTTTTAACGAAGATATATATTATCTCTGGAGGAGCTCCTGGCTAAAGTAATAACAGCCGCATGGGTCGATCCATAAGGTTAAGCTACGCTTGCCGGGGTTGGTTCATGGATGGGTGACCATCTTTACATACCGTAAGGAGTACGGTATGTAAAGATGGTCGTATCTCGGAAAACATCGGAGAAAACTAAAAAATCGAAGATATGTGACATCCTAGTGGATGTCACACCCTCACTGAGCCCGCGTGGTGGATTTACCATTCCCTCATACAGAGATGAGGCATATTTCCCAGCAATGTGAACATAAAAAGTCTGATTATGCTATGCTATGCTAATGATCGAGATGCTTGAATGATATGCAAAACTCCTTCACAGGTAATATGTGAAGGAGTTTTGCACTAAAACCTACAAGATCCAAGTTTCCTTCTGATGTTTTCCTTAATCGGAATTCAGACAAATCAAACGCTGATATCTCAGAATCACTAAGTAATATTTGACTAGATATAACTACATCAAATACATTTAAATCCTAGTTCAAATCACTTTCAAGATAAGCCCGAGTAAAATGTTGCTATAAATTTTTTTCATCAACTACTTATCGGTCACCCAAATTCTTAGCTATCGGTTGATACGGTGGTGATAAGGGTTCCCATGTTGCGACCAGGAATGTTGCCATCAGCAAATATTTAGAATGCCGAGTGATTTACAACTGTACTGATTTTATTTAGTTTCAAGTGTCGTGTGAAATTATTGGCGATTATTAATCATCATGTCACGTAGGACTAATAACTTTATCAGAGGCCTATTGTCGTGGATAGACAGATACGATCAATCTCATAATGAAAATGAGTTCTGTACTTGTTATTACCATGAATATCTGAGGAAGAGATACCAAAGAAAGTTATTCATTATTCTATCTGAAGTATTCTGAAGATAGACCTTTTATTTTAGGTACTATCCATTTTAAGTTATTACTGAAAAACCCCAATTACTTTTCCAGGGTCTGGTATTGAATCCAAGACAATTTCATCAAACTAGCAGCGACCATTTTCTTTTACATTAAAAGTATATTTTTATTCTTTAAGCTTTCACTTCATTCTTCTACCTCAAACCTTTCATAAACTGGGGTAATAATAGCAACACCATTATTAATAGTACAAATAGGAACACACTCTTATCTTGTATCCCTTCACAATCTAAACAGGTCGCAACAACCGGTAACAGTGAAATCATAAATAACAGAAAAATACAAATACATAACACTATCACAACCCTTCTTCTTCTTCTGTAAGGAGAAAGCGCAATTGTACTCAACAAAAGCTTTTGAAAGATTTATACCAAATCTGTTTACATGACAACTGTAATGCCCCTCTGGAATCGTCCACGGAATTAATGAGTCCACGGTATCACTTGCTAAGCTAACATTGGTCGCCGTTAATAATAACAGCCACCCCACACCACCCTTTAAGAATTCTCGACTAATAGAAAGTGGATAGACAGACACGATCCATCACGGATGTCCCCCAACCGATGTATTATTTATGGGGACATCCAGAACGCAACCCACTGCTAATCTTTCAATATCTTGAGAATTTCGGGACAAGACTTGGGGATCAGATTCTACCAGATCAAAATACAGATGCTATCGACCCTAACATAATGGATATAGATGCTATTTTTGTTGAATTTCTTGAAAATACTCTTAGTGATATAAAGGCAGAGGAATTCACAGATGGTAAAGTGACTGCGGTTGCTGTGGACCATATTCGTGAAGCTTTAGAGGTTAGAATAGATAGATCTGATTACCCCGATGACTTTGTGGAGTTAGAATAATTGTAGGATTTGTTTGTTTTGGTAAGGAATGAGAGTAATGGCATTGCATCGGATGCGGAATGAAATTAATGGTCGGTACCTTAATGAATTTTCGTTATTATAATGTGCGGTGGTAATGGGATTGTTTTTATTGCAAATGGACGTAGCGTTGTAAATCTTATTTATGATTTTTAGTGTTGAATTAAAAGCTTTTACGGCATATTACGTAATTCGTTCATTATCTCGATGCAAATTATTTATTGTTATTGAAAACCTATATTTTTCTACTTTATTTGACCGGGAAATGCTGTTTTTTTTTTAAGTTATTTGACTTTTCTGGATTGATTCTTTAAAATGTTTTTCGTTTCTAGATTAATCTACTCTTAGTTTGTTTATTTAGTTCATAAGGTGGAGCATCATGGGCTGTTTGGTGTACAAAAATAATCTTTTGGTGTCAAAGTCAGAGCGAATCAATTGACTATTTAGCGGATATTTCATACGAAGACTTAGCGATCACTAAGAACAAAGCATTTAATGACCTATATAAATAATCCTTAAGACGCACTATCTTTCATCTAAAAATCTTTACAACCCTATAAACTCTTCATAAAACTCCAACAATCAAACTAAATATCTGTTAAAAGCTGATTTGGCCACATTTGTATAATCTACAGTAACATTATTCAAATCCACGTTTCGAGTGAAAAATCCGACATATTTACACTAAACTAAAACTAAATCAAACACCGTTCCGTGTTTCTATAAATACCACACTTAGCGATGGCGGAAAAAAATATTTTCGAGATTCGAGGAAGGGGGCCGAGAATAGATCCCAGTGGGACTCCATCGGTGTAGTGTGTTATGCCCGTGACTTCTCTCCTATCCTATTTCTTATTTTATCGATATAATGTAACGGGAAGTGGGTATAAGTATGCCTGTTTGGCTTTGACGTTAGGAGTTTTTGGATTAATTTTGTAGCATTTCAAATGTTCGTTTTAGTTAAAATAATGGTGCCAGTATTTCAGGTTTGGTAAGATGTTAATTTAAAACAGAAACTTTTGGATATTGATAACGAATTTGTAACTATAACTAGATCATTGCGTTTTTTATTCTCATCTATCATAGCTACAACCAAATCATGACGAAAAAATGACACGTTAGTCTAACAAATTAAAGCAGGAAGCTTAAATTCGACACTATTTAGTGAGACAGCCTCATTTACAGCTCCATTACACCCAAGGATATATATATTATACATATCAACGTAACTCAGAATAATCCATTGTTTTGACGTGGCTTTAACTGTTTTTATAACTATCTACAGAAAATTTATAGTTCTTCCTCTATTTCATTTGATTTGTATTTTGAAAAAAAAACTATTTTTTCTGTCTGTGTCAGTTATTGGGGCAACCGCTTTGTTTTATTGGGATATAAATACCTGTGTTACAATAAATATGTAACGTAGCTGTCGGATTTAAGTCTTAGCATATTTTACATTTTTAAACGCTTTTTATTTAATGTTATGTGGGAATGTAACAAAACATTGTACAATAGGTCACTCACAATAGTTTAAGACTGGAGTAAAAAAAAACAAATAATGACTCAGTTTTGACTACGATGTTAAAACTTACGAAAGTGGTAACTAAATTATATTCTATCCGTCTATTTATCTACTTATATTATCTTTATTCACTGTTGGATACCCTAAATTTACATTTAGGGTCTGTCTAATAAGACATATTTCATCTTAAATTGGAATGGAAATGGGAAATGTTCATAAATCAAATTTTCAAGAGCAACAAAATGAAGTATGATGTCCCCATATGCTTTATTCAGTTGTAAAAAGTCTATAACTTCAGGCAGTAGAAAAACCATGCCATACAATACCTCTCGTTCACCTTACCAACGGCAAACTCCTTACTATAAAATATAAAATGGACTTACCTGAAACAAGATGTAAAAATAATGTAAAGAGAGAAAATAAATAAAAGTAAAATCCAATCATAGAAGATTCTAAATCATTATTATTAACATTACTATTGTTAATATAAAAATGGCTGACTCTAGTGATGTGGAAATAAGATCCCAAAAGGTTTCGATGCTTGCTCCAACTTTCGGATATTCTATCGATAAGTTTTAGTGAAGGGGTGAGATTATATTTATATTTTTTCTTAATATACTGTGTAGGTAGTGTGGTGTGTTACACCTAGGGTGCGATCAAATAAACGCCAGTTTAAATACGAATATTTTATTGCTAATAATCCTAACATAACAAGTACAGCATAAAATTACACAAAGCATTGATCAATAAAATCAAAAATTACACTTTACATTTTCATCGTATACCTTTTTTCTAGTTTTAATACAAATACAATTTTGTTAAAAATAATTACTATCAAGATTAACTTTAGACGATACTTTTCGGATCCAAAAGGACCATAACACAAAATTCGAGAAAAAGATTCGCATCTAGTCATCACTATTTATAATGGAAGAGATGTAAACTAAGCAGCGCTCGCGCAGCTCATTACGGCGCTCGTTACGACCGAGCGTAAATCATACAGACACCCAGAGGCCATTGTCTCTCACAAACGCTGAATCGATTCCAAACCGATTGTAATGACCGATCCGCGAACATCGATCTCATTATCGTACTTATGATAAATGGTCATATGAATTCGTTATTAGTATTCTATTCGTTTTGTATTTTAATCGATATCAATAGTTATCGATTTTTTTTTCGGATCAATCTTTTATTTCTGGTTTTCTATCGATTGTTTTTAACTTTAGCAGGATGTGCTTTTACAGGAAAGTTTTATTAACAAGGAAAAGGAGTGTTTTGGAAGTACTAATTAATTAATTAATATCCACCACCAAACATAACTAATAATTTAAGAACACATTAAATTTTGAAACGAGCTAAAAAACGACCAAGAATTCATTCAAGACTAAGTTTGGAGACATTGAAAATTCAGCCCTAAAATCGTGGCGGTAGGGTCAGAAATGCGTTGATATTGGTGACAAAAGAGTGTTGGTCGTCATGGCCCAGAATGCGTCGCGACTCTGCCAAATAATTGACACACCCGATGTCAACGCGGCCCAAGAGTTGCCAGATACAATATTTCGCAATTTATATCTAATTTGAGATGCGAACGTTTTCGCTATTTCTTCTTCACGTTGACCGTTACTATCAGTTGCGGATAGAGATCCGAACTTTGGTAGCTGCCTGTCTGTCTTGTACTCTAGACTAATCTGAGATTTTAGGTGTGGTGTTTGTAGGTATGTATCTATTCAGGTGCAGGGTTCTTTAAGAGCAGTATGTCCAAAATAATTGACTTGTCATGGTTAGAACAGGAAAAAAGAGCTGGTAAAAATAATTCCGGTCATTAAGAAGGACATCTTTACTCGAATCATCAGGGCTCGTCAACCGAAGTTGATTGAAGACAACGTTCATAAAATGCACACATCATTGCTCAGAATTGTCATCAATTTTCAGTGTTCATCGCGCCGTCCCAATGAAGCGACAATGTTACTGTGTGCAAAGGACTGTTGCCAACTAGCAACTCGTTTATACTCTATCAATCACGCAAAAACTAACCCACTTATTGGTAGATTTTCCCAATTAACCTCACTAGAAAACCAACTATTATCTCCAAAACAGTTAACCTTAAATAGAATGTGCGACATTCGAAATTCAAACCCGCATGTTCAAATTAATGTTCGTCCGTTTAAGAAAAACAATTGACACAATCGCGTTCGGGTGCGTTCGTTCAACTCGTTCGTGAATCATCGGGCGTGTTCGGGTTGGCATGGGGCCTAATCGTCGGACGTCGGGGCTCCAATATATCTCGTGCGCCGTCATCGGTGCCCATTCTTCGGGTGGTTGGGAGAGCTCGAAACTGTCTGGGTGTTGGTGGGCTGACAAATTGACGGTTCGTCAACACCGCGTCAGAGGCAACTTCTATTCAGTCGTCGCTTCGTTGACGCGTGCAGGGGACTGTTTAGAGTGTACACTGTGTTTGTTTTTGTTAGAGAGTGTGGGTAGATTATGCGGGGATCTATTGCTGTCGGTTAGAATTAAATCTAACGTCAATCAAGGATGGCCTAACGATTTCTGCTATGTAATTGTGCTAGTGGACATGACGGCTGTTTGTGACCGTTCAATCAAGTTTGATTTAAAGAAATGCGAAGTAGCATTTAGCAAATAGAAGTAGATGCTCTTGTAGAGCCAAAAGATTTCTCAGGTCAAGTTCCTGAAACCGTAAACAAGCCTAAAATGCAGGTTACTCGAGCCACTAAAACAAAACATCATCGTAAGAGTACCAGGAGACAATGAACGGGTAGCAGCCACGACGTCATCCACTAACGAGTGTAACTCGACTCCGTAACCGATACGTTCATTAAACCTCCTCGCCTTTTCAGCCCGCCTAGTACCGTACACTTAATAAAATGTTATAAATTTTGGTACGAATACTTTGCTGTTTATCGCACTAGCTTTTGCGTCTGACATTGGTCGTGTTTGGCTTAGATTTATTTTATTGAGCTTACCTCCTAGATAATGTGATATATCTTAGTCATGGTTCATATAAATTGGGTCTTAAACTGACTTCAGATTAATCAGCGTTGTCCGAATCAATAGAGTGTTATCCAGCTCATATTTATAAAAATATAAAACAACCATTTCTAATGATTCTTCAAGAGTACAATTTCTAGTACGAAAATCTGATCTAAATACAAAACCAGAACTATATACATTCATTCGACACCTAAAACTAAAGAATGTTGAAGTCGCGTCTAAATGTTAAATTTGGACTTTTTACATCCATTTGATGCTTGAAACAAGCCATAAAATGTCACCTAACTCCTTACTGCTGTTTTTAGTTAAAAAATAACTGACAAGCCTGTTATACACACTGTTTAAAATGGGTTCTGTCGTCTAATATTCTGTACGTACTGAATGACTCTAGAAAAAGACAAAGGTAATAATTTCAAGTAAACGTAAAAGATAAATGTGTCTAAGTAAATCCCAAATGTCACTGGGTAATGGATTTGAAATGTCAATAGGTAACTTGGCAAATGTGGTAGGTACCGAGAGATTTGGCAATACAATGAAGTAGTCTCAAACCCTGAAGAGCAACGAACGATATATAACGGACGAAGGATATATATTACATACTTTCAGACAGAAGGCAGGAAGAATAGCAAGAAAGGCATGAAGGCAGGAAGGCAGGAATATTCTGTCATCCTATCCTACTAATAAAAATAAAAATGCTAGTTTGGATGGATGGATGGATGGATGGATGGATGGATATGTCACTAAATCACGCCAGAATGGATGATGATGGATCTGGATGACATTTGGCACAGAGATAGAGATACAGTCTGGAATAGCACATAGGCTTTTTATCTTTGATAGGCTCGCGTTTGAACACTATCTAACCTGATGGTAAGCGATGATATGGTCGAAGAGTGAGCACGCTTTTTTGTTTTTATCCCAGGAATATGTTCCCTTGAGATAATTTTTGACTAGGACTAGCATTTGATAATAAATTTACTATAACAATGACACCAACCTAGTTATTAAATTGAAAACGCGAGACGTTGTTGATAACAAAGCAGAAACAAGAAAAGAAGATATTAACTTGACAAAACGAAAAACAAAAAAAGAAAGAGAGGACCCAATGATATCTAAATGACATCCGATTCCTGATACCACCACGGTACCCTAAGAGCTAATTAGCGCTCGAAATAATTAAACACACGATATTATTCCAGCGGCGACGGCAAAAACTATCTGGCATTCGAATTTCACTCGCCGTATTTTGAAAATCTCTGCTTATCTTTATACAGATTCTTCACTTTAGGACAGCCAGAATGTCTTAATAAACCTCATCATCCAATCTGATCTCAACCTTAAACACCAAACCCAAAGAATAGTTTTATCTGCTGCAAATGTAACATAAGATGTTTTTAAAAACGCTGGCTGGAGTGTTTCAAGATGAATCCAGAGATTGTTTTCGTAAATGTGATTTGAAACCCATTAAGACTAAGATGAAATTTTAACGTTAAGATTTGAATGTGTATTTAAAAAAATATAATTCAGTTCCGAGAAAAAATATGTATGTGTAATAAATGTTTCTGATTCTTATCGTTGTTCAGACTCGGTAAAGTATTGATTGTTTTCGAAACACGGAGCAATGAAAAATATAATACAATCGTTAATATAACAACGGTTACATTGATTGTCCTACATGATTTAAGAATTAGATTTTTTGCCATCACAAATCTATACATATATCCTTGATGTCATCGCCATCTCAATTAGAAAAGAAACTTTTTCATCCTTCTACGTTTGAAGACTCACTTTAATCCATATCATCTCTCCCCCTTAGAGAAAGTAAACTGGACTATAAAACTTAGCAAAAATAACTTGGCAATTCCAACATGCTCGAATAGCATCCTCATCATCATCCCAGCTTATTCGAAGTACGATGGGATCAACTGCCAATATAACCAGATGCAGCTCAATACCATTATTTTACGTATAAACACAATAACATGGGCATCATTGGAAGCATTTCAATGTACCGCCGAGCCCTGCGGTATCCCGAATAGAAAGTAGCCAGTTACGTCACACGAAAACCAAAAGTGGTGGCACAGGTTGGGTACAGTCGTTGTCAAATCTACAGGCTTATTCTTGGATTAATTTGAGTCGTTTATATTGGATTTTGGTTATGTTTAATGGTCATCAATGAAATATATTTTTACTCTATTTAAATATCGCTGAAAAGCCAAATACCATCCTCTAAACACAAATACTTAAAAAACATTCAAATTCATGTCGCAATATCATCTCAGTCTCAATCAATATCAAAAACTTGTCCAAATCTATGCAAGTTAGAAGTGTTTTTGACAGATTGTGACTGTGATCCTCAGATGACATTACCCATTACCAATCATCTGTCAAATATCACAATTTTGACCTTTTTAGGCCTAATTAGAAAACGGTAGCTGTGTTATACTCGTCATATCTGCGAATAAATATTTTTTGAATGTTGCAAATAGTTTTTGATTCAATGTAATAATATTACATTGAATCACAAAAACCTGTTATCACAAAAAAACTATTATAGATTGTATCAAAAAACTATTACATATCATCATCTGCCTAGCCTTTTCCCAACTATCTTGGGCGACCCCAAGGTTTCCACTCTAACCAGATGCAGCTGAATTCCAGTATTTTATATGGAGCGACTGCCTATCTGACCTCCACAACCCAGTTACTGGATAATACGATACCCCTTGGTAAGACTGGATGTCAGACTTTCGGGCTTCTGACGACCCGTAACGACTGTCAAAGATCCACGACTGACAGCCGGGACCAACGGCTTAAAGTGCTTTCCGAGGCACGGAGGAGTCTCGGTATGTAAAGATGGTCACCCATCCATGACCCCCGGCAAGCATAGCTTAACCTGATAGATCGACCCGTGCGGCTGTTATTACTTTAGCCACGAGCTCCTCAAAAGACTATTACATATATATACCTAATAAAGAATATTATTCTAAAGGAATCAATTGACACTTGAGCGCGTGCCATTACTTACACAATTTGAATAAGTTTATAAAAGTGAAAGACATGCCAGACCTCACTCAAGTATGCAAAGTGAGAACAGTAGTTCTTGAGGTTATCAATATTGACTATTTTACTGTAGCATTAAATGGGGCAGATAGGACGGCAGCAATTACGACATATGATTTTATATATATTGGACTATATGGCTTTACAAATAGATCTAAACCTGTTGCGAAACACCATTTGAAGATAAGTTTGTACAACCAACTGTATAAGAAAGTTCTCATTGTTGCCAAGTAGAAAACCCAGACTGTTTATGCAGTTAACCCCGTATTAGTGCTAAATAAATTCACCACCAACTACGTATATCGACATTTTAGGTTCAAAGACATCATTCGAATACACAATAACCGCAGCATCCCATCTGTCTGTTTAGAGATGACCCGACGAGACGAACAACTATGTCGCGGCGTCGAAAAAATTTAAAATTGTAATATCAACCGGTAAATATTTGAAATTTAATAAACCCGAATCGTCCGCTTATACTTTTTAATTTTATATCTGTTCTGGCCTTCGATCCGGTGTCCGAATGGATTCATCGATTGTTTTTTATCGATGCACCTTTTTTGGTGAAATTTTATCTTTTTGTATAACGGCACTTGAGCTGTGGTGGTCTGTTACTTGTCGTGGTCTCAAGTGGCCTGTTTTGGCAGGATGGTTTGGTTTAGTTATGTTTACTTTAAAATGATTTTCACTCTTCAATTTGTATATGAATGCTGCATCGTTATCGTATGAATACCTACATCTGTATATAGTTTGTCTTCATCTGTTCATCTTTAGCTCTAGCAAATATGAAAAAGGAACACGTATCCCGTAAAAAATCCAGATACATAAGCCCTTTTTCATAGGCCTGTGTAGTTTTTTACTAGTAAGTCCAAATCAAAGAATCATTTTAAAATAACCATTGCTCGTATTACAAGCTAAAAGGACACAGAAAACCAACAATGAAGCACATCTCCCAACATTAATTAAGTCCCTAATTATCCCAAAACTAATCCAAATTAAAACGAAAATCTTTTCTTACAAAAAAAAACCGACTCTTAAAGGAAACTTTATTCAAGTTGCCGAGAACTAAGTGCACACGTGCTGGATCGTCTTCGGGTTAAAATTAGACGAACGGCGGCGAGGGGTGCCGGGGGGCGCGGGGAGGCGAAGCACCTTTTTATAGAAGTTCCTACAGAACCACTGTCTGGTACACACACGGCAGAGCCACAGAATATGTCTACAGAAGATCCACTCTTTGTAGCGATGTAAAATATGCCGTAATCAGTCACAGAAGCCGTTCATGTTTGTTACCATCATCATCTGTGAGTTTGTTATCATAGCGGAGTCTACCTTCTGCATGTTTCTCCTCGGTGGCGTAGTCAAATGACGTATCAGCCGCTAACGAGGTAGTTAGATTTTTTTTAAACGCAAGATGTTTGGTTTCGCGCTTCGCCGGGCTAGTGTTGTGATCAATTATCGTTGGTAAATTAAAAATAGCTGATATTTTCGTCAAATGTTTGGGTAGATCTCCTACAGAATTGGGCTTTTGGACAAGTCTCTTTATAAAGAGAATATTTTATTCATATTGCTTCTGAATATCTTCGACATTACAGTGTTTCTGCGAGATCTGCGTATCCAAATATTTATAAAGGAAGACCGGCGCATAATCACATCCGTAACCATTCAGGGATTTACGAACATTCAGTCAAAGTAACAGCATCATTCTTGATGCAAGCCACACAACCTGCACGCTTGCCAATATACAGGAAAACAATAAATCCATTTGAATATCGAACCACACTTGGGGTGATATTCTCGTCGCGCGCAAATACCTCACGACCATAGACAAATATCGCTTTTTAAGAAATCCGTGAAAATTAACCTCATGGGAACCGCCAATCAGGTGTGCGCGAACGGAATAAAAATGGCCGATTTTTACATGATTCTCCAGTAAAACTGACGAGAGACGTGGCCGGTCTGCTGCATCGTTGCCGCTTGAATACAAAATACATTATAAGTGCACAATATTTGCATTTTGAATTACGCGCTTGAGGCTTGGCGCCTTAAAACTGTAGGTTGCGTGGACGCGCTAGCGCTATTGGCTGGGTTCGATATAATTTCTTTTGTAATAAGCTTGGGAAAAGGTGCACTTTAAATTTGCAACGGCTGACTCAGCTAATTTAAATATGAACTGGAAATTATAGCACAATATTCTGGTTATGTAAAGGAAAAACCAATGATCGACAAAGTATATGTTAAATTGGCTATCAATATTTACAAGGGATAGGTAACCTATTAGCATCTCTCAATATAACTTTGCTTCAAGCAAAAATCCGGAATAATTTACAATTTAACATTCAACGTCTGAGACCTCTTTATATCTATGTACCAATAAAGCAGTCGGTGTCAATGTCAATAGGAATATATTTGAATTGGCAACACCAAGTTATCACATTCCATCGGAATAGCGGCATAAGTAGGCGAATTAAAAAAAAATCACGCGCAGAGATATCATCAGATCAGATTTGTATTGGGAGGGCGTGACGTGCTTCGGTGGTCCGAGGACTTGACGTTGAAATAAATGGATTATCTGTTCCATTATGACGTAATTTGACAGTTGGAAGCTTACTGGCGGTTAAGCTAGAAAGTATGACGAAGCAATTTAATCAGGAGCTCTAATTTTGTTGGCAGTCATCGTCAGTTTCAATTATTTCTTGAAATCTCTCTTTGGGTGTTGTTTTTTACGCCATATTACCATTTTATGACTTATAGTCTTTAGGAACTTGATAACTGTCGTTATAAATCAAATCTTTAATTGTAATTTAGTAATTATGCTTAGATAGCAGTGATACTACAAATGTGTGTATATTCTATTCACGTTTTAGCCGCCCTTTCAAACTTTTCATCTTCAACATCTACTTTAATTTCACATTTTGTCATCGCATCGTATAACTAGATCAACAATTTCTACAATATTCTAAGTTTGAGTACAGCTGCTACTGCGCATTATAATACCAAGGATACTATCTCTTAGTGCTTAGATAATGTTGCCAGATATGCAATATGATTTAAGTTTGTCGCGAATGAGTCTTCTAGTTGCAGAAAGTGGATTAACAAAGACTAGGTTTGGCTGTACTGTCCTGGTTTAATCTAGACTAGCAGGTGCTTTCTAGACTTTTTAAAGGTTATTTATTCTATGTCTAATCTCATGATGATAATTAACGGTATTTCTGATTTATGTTTGTTCAAAGGGAAATCAGTCAGGTGTGTAGTAACAGTAGCTGCTTCAGGAAAATTTTGTTCAGTTTTGAACAAATACATGCGACAATCACTAGATTTTCTAACTTTCAAGTATACCCTGGACATCTTTAAGTATAGATTGATCTCCTGTATCCTATATCTTACCTTCATCTAGGCATATGCCAACACTACTTTAAACAAAATCTTCTCAAAAAAATATTCACAAAAATTCCTTTACCTCAATTCTCAAGAAGAAGAACCCAAAATGGACCACAGCATTTCTCACGGAGGTACCCTAAAAAATTCACACGAGTGGTTCCGTACGGATTAAGTTTATTTACCACGTGCAGCTTAGTTAAGCAGATAGGTTGCGCATGCTCGCCGCGTCTGTTCCGCGCGAGATTTCGATCGAATCGTGCTCAGCATTCGGGCACGGACAGGGTTGACACCGAATTGCTTTAGTTGGATTGATCTGGATTTTTGGGTCGTTTAGATGGTTACGTGGATAGTTTTGCGACGTAGTTTTAGAAAAGATAGAAGGTTGTTTTTTACTGGAAATAATTTGTTACTCGAAACATCAGTGTGTTTATACATAAGCTATATCATATTCTTATTTCAAGCTGCCATTGGTACAAATGCTGAGTGATTTTTTTATTCATGTTTTGTCATATTTTCTCCTAGTGCCAGCCCTAACCGCAA
This sequence comes from Polia nebulosa, assembly GCA_951329385.1. Taxonomy (NCBI): domain Eukaryota; kingdom Metazoa; phylum Arthropoda; class Insecta; order Lepidoptera; family Noctuidae; genus Polia; species Polia nebulosa. The sequence goes on along the minus strand of OX589602.1, from coordinate 29,664,640 downwards.
CATGCTGCGTGCGCGCACCTCACCTATACTAAATACATAATGGATAAATTTTACTTTGAACCGCATTCGCTTCCATTCTCATGTCGTTTCTTGAATATTTCACTAATGAAAGTGTCAAAGTGGATTTTTTGCATATTTTCACGCGTCTTTAAAAAGCATTAACTGCATTTTTATTCTAACTTCGTGTGTTTTATAATTGGTTTCGTGTGTGAACTAAACCCACGTTTAATAAAATTCAATATCTGCTCCCAAAACGATTACTTAATTGAAGACACATTCAAAATAATTTTTTACCAATAACATACTAATCGAGCATTATTTATGTATGCATAAATTATCAGAACGACAATGATAAAAAATAGATAAATGAAACAAGTCAAATCTTGTCCTCAAATCTTGGCAAAAAAATCTTAATTACGCTTATAGAAAAAGTTGGTCCAAAGAGATCTTCACTAATCGTGTTACTGACTTATTTGGGGACATACGAACAAACAATGGCCACTAAACAGGTTTAAATCGCAGCTTCGCGTACGAGACAAGCATATAATTAAAACACAAGCTTACAATTTGCTTATATTGAACTCCAACAGGATTCGAAGGAACTCCTATTTTCAGGGGCATAAGACATAATTTTTACAGCTGAAGATTTAATTGACGATTTTCTAAGTTTGTCGATAAAGATATCGCTATATCGCATCGTGAAGTGAATCTTAGTTTTCAATAGTTTTTCTAAAGGAGATCACATTTTTATGACACTCACATGTGTTAGTTAATTGTGAAGTTTTTTATTGGACTTTTGGCGAGAATCCGTTCGGCCATTATTTTTATAGCTTCATGTTGGTCGTCGTCGACCACAATGATGAATAAGTGAAATGTATGCAAAATACTATTTTATGGCACTTTTGTAATGGTTGAGGCAAAGTGGGTTTCTTTTTATGGTATTTCAAGTGTCTTTGTTTTTAAGGTTAGTTCTAAGGATGCTTCTCAATCATCATCGAAGACAAGATTTCATTATTCGGTCATGTTGTCTGTTCTGATCATGCTTGTGTACATCAACTCCTCTAGTAAAATAAATCACCCAAATAAAAGATAATTCAAGAAAAGCAAATCAAATGAAATCTATTCAGACAAATCTTTAAACAAATCAGCCCCATATTTATTACGTTCATGTTATTTTAAATTAATATCGAAATAAGTATCTGATAATTCTTCCGTCACTTCAAAAAACGGTGCACTAACAAGCTACCTTGGCTCCTCATGATAGATCCTGGTGATATAAATTTCGTTTCTAATTAACTCCAAGTTTCCTCAAGCATCTCGGTTCAAAGAAGCGCGGGGACTGCGCCAGCGCGGTGTACCCATCTGTCACACGTCACAGCTACACCTACCGCCTGCTCGTGCGCAGCTAATTATAGCCGCCATGCTAATTAATTGGGAGATGGCTGCTTCTGGACGTTTTTTGGAAAGATTTTGGCTTCACTCCCAGTTCTGAAATTTCGAAAAATCATCAGAACTGGGATCAAAAATTTTGATTAAAGTGCAAGTTTCTACAGAGAATGGTATATGGTTTGGATTAAAAAAGAAAACTCCAAGTGAAATGATATATCCTCGAGTGTAGATCGTGTGCTAAATGGACGCAGAATTTAGAATGAGTTACGAGCTTTCTCTTAACAAGACAGCTGATTCAACAGGTGGCTGTCGAACAGGTTGCCTGTTGGGAACCTACCTTACGGTGACACTTGGAATGTTAAGACTATCTTCAGAGAGAATGTTTCTACAGTTATTGTTTAAAGTAGGAAGCTCGTCATAAAGGAAATAATATTTAAAGAGCTCGCTTAGACCACCCGGATCATATTTAATTAGCAACACTCTCATTCAAAGCTGACGGCTCGAATCTTCTCTGAAATATACGAACACATTTTTGAGATATTCTCCCTCACATCTTGTGTAACACTCAGATTGATAGTCCTAACTGAACAAGTTTTTGTAATAATCCAAACATATTACTTCCTTTACTGATATTTCATATTTTTATCGCTCGTTCTCGACGCCGGACGACATTTTAAAAGAATTATGACGATTTAATTTTGTTATTTTGTTATTCCGTGATATACTGTTGACGATAATTAATAATTAAACATAACAATAAAAAGTGCGTTGAACTGTCATACTTCAAATTGCAATTTGCGTGAAATGTTCTAAATCCCAACAGATAAATAGACACGTCATCATTAGACGACGGTCGATGATATAGTGCGGTGCGGCGGTGACAACCTGCGAGCGAGCGGGATAAAACATACTATAAATCAACCAGTAAGAAAGGGATAGATCATAACACCGCGAGATATAAAAACCGCGGCCGTTGATTTCATAATTTATTTGTTACACATTTGTCGTTCCGTGAAGATCGAGAGAGATACATGAGCTTTTTGTGGGCGACAGGGAAATGCGCATCAGATGTGATTTGAGCAATAATTTATAGTGTTTGTACAGCGGACGTCACTTACGACTTTAACAAGACACTTCATACTTAGATAACGAGGAGAAATAAAGAATCTGAAACGCGCTCACAAAATTCTGTACCTTCATATTTAACTCAATTTAAATCTGGGTTGGGCGTTCTAATTTCGAAACGGATTTTATACAAACTCCATGTTCTTTTTCAAAATTAGAATAGTCAGTCATTTGCTTCGAGAGCGTTGCAGCGACAGGACGGCTCCTTACCAGCTATTCCGAAAATCAATCATGCGCATATTAGCGGGAGTTTTGGAACGCGCCAACTGGCTGTCGGGCGCGACGTGGCCGCCATATTTCAAGCACGTTTGAGATATATACAGGCGTTTTATCAATGCATCGTCGCACTGATTCCGATGATATATATCTAATTATTAGTGTTGTTAATGACATTTTCACGGCACATTCCCCGTGTCTTTGAGGCCATTTGTTTGATTAAATTATCGTATTGTTTCTTCTATTGTTCAAGGGATACAGATGGTTGGTCTTGATGTATTAATGCTCTCCGTTCACTTTGTCTTGTTAAGTATTGAAGAAAGATCGTTATATTATTTTTGAGACGTTTGAATTTTTTCTGAGCGTGTCATGGACTTTGTATCTCATAAATTTTGGCAGATGCCAAGGGGCGGGTTATGATTAATTTAGTACATGTTGTTCTGTGAAATAAACACATAGTAATAAGCACAGTATGCACCAGCATTTCTGGACAGGAGCCTGTCTAAATGCTTACTGTGACATAACTCATTTGAAATATTACACTCTTAGTATGCGGCCTGATTCTAAGTGTCCACCTATCCTTAAAGTATCTATGACAAACACAACTTCTTCCCTTTCTTAAAAACAATATAAAATCCAAAAACAGATATCCAGACAGATTTCAACCTCTTAAAATTTCAAACTAAAAGTTGAACGTCCTGCAGATTCATCGGAATGATTCTGACAGTTTACGTTGCGGCCCAAGCCAGGGATAAAATATAGCTCATGTACAGACGGCACCGTAGCGAGGGGGACGGCTCCGACGGCAGGGGGGCGCGGGCCGCGGGGGGAAGACGTCCGCAAATAGCGACCATCTCTGCCGAGCAAAACAATACCGGTATGATATTATGGTACAGTACGCACTGCGAGATTTGTGCGGTTTTAAGAATCTCAAGTGGCATGCGGATAATTACGAGCACGATATGACGTCATTTGACATTAGAAAATTCGACTATGGAGCTAAAGGTAGATCTGGAGACGATGAACAAATCGCAACTGACAAAAACAAACTCACACAGAGGAAATTTTTGAATAAGACTAAAGTTGCAGATACCTACCAAAAATAAGTCTTAAAATTCGAACTGAAGTCAAGACAAAGAAACGCTAGTCTCTGTTCGCTCAGCCAACACTTTATATATAATAACATAAGCGTACAAGCAGGACAGACGGACGAGCGACAGCCGCGAGACGGACTATAAATAAATAATGCGCCAACATTTTATTATTATCATAGCTTGGGCACGTGCGGGGACATTCTTGAGACGAAACTGGCAGCTTATAACGAACTGAAATAAACAGAAACGTCTGCTAGAACAGCTAATACGTACAAAACTGCTACTAACATTGCGTCAGTACGCGCGTAAAAACGATAAGATGACGACTTAAAACGCATGTGACGCGGTAAAACGTCTCATATGATTATTAAACAGAGAATAACAGTAATTTCAATGCAAGAAAACTAGCATCTATTGCCAAAATTAAAGTATTTGAGATTCTTCTCACGTCTCGTCCAATTTCATGCCAAAATGTGGGAAAAAACTGATTCTAAATATACATTTCTAATTTACTAGCTGTATTTCGATTAGTTTGGATATCAATCACTACTAAAACTAGTTTTCGAATGTAAGTATCTTTTTGATATACGACTCTTTTGTGACTTAGTGCGCTACCGACCTCTTTCTGATGATGTTGCCAAAAGGAAATAAGTTTGACTGTTTTAAGCCAAACGGTTTAGCGGGTTTCGCCAAAACTGCGTATCATGGCATTTGTAAGCAACTGACATGCAGTGTTGGCATGTGTTATCTCGTCTAATGCCAAAGTACCTGATGTCATAATTTCTGCTCTACCACACATGACTTTTCCTTTTGTATATTCCCTGCCAGAGTCTGCGTTTCCTGATAGCGCTACATACTGGGAGTCTTCAAGTCAAGAGTAAATAGGTCACTTCTAGGCAAGCGTTTTCCATCTTCAACCACATCATTGCTTACAATCAAGTGAGATAAAGGTTAAACAAAAGCCTATCAATGAAAAAATAAACAAAATATCGCATATTTTGATCTCTAAGTCCCGTTTTATTAAACCACAAATTCTCTCTGTTTATTACGACTTAATAACTCATCAATAGTATTTTAAGTGCAATTAAAAGCCAAAAACACACGTTCTACGTCGTTTCGCTGGTTAAAGCCATAAGAGCCGTGGCTAAACACATCAATCATAAAATGTTATTGCTGTTACGAACAATTCTCAATTAGAAATGGAAACCAAGGGAGCTACTGATGCCAGTATAGGAAGGAGGGTAGACTGACGAGACGGTTTTATATATGTCTACTCTAAGGTGTGGAAAGCTGCACAGGATTTAGACTTAAGATACAGGGACGGGGTTTCACCAGATGGTGTTTACAATAGCGATGGTTGTTATTACAGTAAAATTTAAGCGCAAAGAACATAAATTTGCAATCAGTTTATGAAAACTACTATCTCAAATAAGTTAACTGTACTTGAAATTATATGGATACTCATTGACCTCTAACGTTTGCCTATATTGATGAGCTTATGGTGATTATTTTCATGCAAAGTCGTCAGACCTGTTACGTATCCTGGTAGCCTCAGCTGTTTAGAAATCATTGTTAGAAATACTATAAATTCCTCACAATGTTGCAGTAGCACCAACCGCGTTAGAACATTCGGATATGCTCGCATTATTAGTTTCTATTTGCGAGTGGTAGTCGCCTCATTGATTATTATTTTAACGGACAATTAAAATTTGATGGCTTCCACTTCGTTCATCTTCGACTTGCCTCGTATTAACTGCCTCTGCGCCCCCGAACATATTCGCAGTCTGAATTTAAATAACACCTTATTAAACTTTTATAGGGTTCAATTTTGATTGACACATCCCACTCGTGTGATGTTCTTCGTTTAAAATCGCTACATATGAGTGTCGAGACTAACCGTCAATAAAAATAGTCGTAAAATTTTCAAGTCTTCTTTTGATTATCTGCCTTGTGTGAGTTGCAGAAGGTTTACTTTAGTGTGATGTGTTGACAAATTCAATACCGCACTAAGAAACGTGTGAATAAAAATCGTACGTACGCGCATTCGTTAAGAATTGACACTTATTAAGGGGGTATAATTATTTTAATTGATATGACGACATCACTCTATTTAGTGATGTTGACCATTTAAGTGCAGGACAGCGTTTGATTTAGAATTCCTTTCTCGACATCTTGATTGACTTTGTTTATTTTTTTTTTTTGCTCATTATCATTGATAGAGACTTTGATGTAATGATACTTTTTTGTGGAGCTTTTCTGAGTGTTGGTTTTTAATTGTAGTAGGATATGATAGCTAGGGTTTTGGACTAGCTTCATTCCTTCGTATATCTGGATATGGATATGGATAAATAATGTCTTAGAGTACTTAGTAAGAAATTGATCTGACTTGAAGCCGATGGGTAAGAGAAAGTATTATTCAGTTTTTAATTAAAAAGGGTCTACGTCCGTAATCGGTCAGACACAATTTAATAACGCAACGATCATTCACAATTAAGCCTAACGATACATTTAAATGAAAACTAATCCAGTTGTCCACGTTTATAACAGTTTTTTAGTATATCACATTGTATGCAACCGTTCCAAATTCAAATTGCCCGATTCGATGCCGAACGGGCCCGAAGAGCGGCCGCCGAGCGCGTGACCAATCGCTAATTAGGAAATGTGCTCGGATGTGTTCGGAAGCCGATCGGCGTTCTATAATTGAACTTTTAAATTTCGAAATTTTTGATTACACGAATGCTATTTCCACTTCTGGTGTTACTGTGTCGGTTTTTATGGTCCTGGGTTTTTAGTGAGATACTAGCAATTACACGCGGATTCACCCCTAAGCAAACTTACTTTTCATACAAAACTTGCATTGTATAGAAACTTCAATTCGATAGAATTTCTTGTCTCTCTTGAGCCAATTAGCAATACAGTAATTGAGGTAAGGTATCTTTCTCTATACTCATATATAGTTATGGTAAAATCAAAAACACTAGAATACTATCCAGCTTCTTATTAGAGAGTAAATCAACACCCTTGAACTTCAAAAACATTATCTTTTTTAGGGTTCCGTACCCGAAGGGTCCAAACGGAGCCCTATTGTTGTCACTCACGTGTCCGTCTGTCTGTCTACCCGTCCGTCGTCTGTCACAAAATTTTGTTACGAAGAATTTTTTAACTTCTCATTGACCTATGAACTTGAAATTTGGTGATAATGTTTATTATTACGTATACTTTACTAGTAAATACAAATATTTGGTACGGAACCCTTATTGTGCGAAATCCGACACGCACTTGGCCTAGTATGATAGTCATATTCCTGGCACCACTGGATGAGCTGGAGAAAATGAGAAAATTCATAAAAACATTTCATCTCTAATTTTTTTCAATTTATATATAAATCGCCCAACAAAAAAGCACTTGACATTTCACTATCAAACAGACAGACAAATCAAAAATTTATTCATACAAATTAATTTCTATGAGAATTAAGACAAGCACACTCTAACGGTGGTTATATTGAGTTCAACACAAAATTGGTTTCGACATTCCTGTAATATTCTCACACATTTCTTTAGAACGTAATTAATAACACATCTGTGTCATTTTTTTATGTATGAAGTTATAAATAATAATTTTTTTTTGGTTAAAAAAGTCAATCTTCAGAGAATTAATTTAGATTTTTATGTTGACGCAAATTGATGGGACTGATGGCTCAGTGGATGAGGTTACGACTTCTGTAGGTACTGTTGCTGTTTCTGCCCATAGCATATAATCGAAACGCGATTCCAGTACAGTAGTTAAATGATAAACGATAAATGATTTTATTTTGTAAGAAGGTTTTTACAACACTTTTACACGTCAAAATGTTTTTTGTCAGTTTTAGCTAGAAGAGGCCGGTGTTTCCTAGCTGACTACCCTGAGAAGAAACACCGAAACAAACTCAGAGGTCAAAGTCTCTTTTAAAGTGTTAAAATCCATACAATATGTACTGGTCAAATCATATGAGAACCATGTACGTTTATGTCTGGGATGAGCTTTTGAGGAAAGCAACACGCAAATTCGAGTGGACCTGTCCAGACAGTGCAAGCATTTGTCAGTTATCGTGAAGCTCAACTCAGAACTTTGAGGAGCTCAACGAACCGACGAACAATACCAAAGTAAGAACATTTGAGTAGGCCGCAAAAATACTCAAACTGCCAGACAATTATAAAATCTACATGAATATAACGACATACATAGTTCTCGCATTCACATTATGCTACGAGTATGTGAGTTTATATAGTTTATAGTTACAAATATGTATATTTGCCCTTCATAGTTTTATTTATTTATTTAAACTGCATTTACAAAGGGATGATTCCAGGGTAATACAATAACAATCAAATTTAGCCCGTAAGTTAAATAATCAAAAAATATTGGACAAGTATTTTTTGCTTTATCAAATCAATGTAAAATTACAAAGATAAAACGCATCAAAGTTCAGGAGTGGGGGCTTGTTACGTCACTTTAGAGTAAAAGTGGTACAATTTTAACTCAGGGTGTGAAGTCATGCGAAATTTCAACGCACTGTATCGTTTTCATTATTTTTACGTAAGAAAAGAAAATATACGTGTCCAATATTTTATTGTAATCTAACTGACGAGCTAATCAGTTTTTTTTTTAGTCACCAACCCAATTCTGTTACTTAGACGGACTTAATACAACAAGGCTTTCGCAGCCAGTCAATCTTTGGGTTTGAGTTAACCTTTGGGCTAATTTTCTGTGTACTCACTGTACAGGAGAAAATATTTGCAGAAAATAATAAACTGTGGTACCTAAATAATAATTGAAATTTAAAAAAAAGTTCCAGTGTGCGTTGCCAGTGATGACTTATGGAACCGAAAGGTGGTCGCTCACAATGGGCCTCATTAGAAGGCTTACAGTCACCCAAAGGGCAATGGAGAGGGCAATGCTCGGAGTTTCCTTGCGTGATAGAATCAGAAATGATGATATCCGCAAGAGAACTAAGGTTACTGACATAGCCCGAAGAATCGCCAAACTGAAGTGGCAGTGGGCAGGGCACATTGCTCGTAGAACAGACGGTCGATGGGGCCGAAAAGTTCTGGAATGGCGACCGTGTACTGGAAGACGCAGCGTTGGAAGGCCTCCCACAAGGTGGACCGATGACCTGGTGAGGGTCGCGGGTAGCCGACGGATGCGAGACGCACAGGAGCGATCATTGTAGCGACACTTGGGGGAGGCCTATGTCCAGCAGTGAACGTCTTTCGGCTGAAATGATGATGATGAAAAAAAAGTTCTATAATATATTTTTCTTCAGTAGGACAAAAACATGGCAGTATCTCTTAGACAAATTCCTAGAAAATCTAGATAGCCTAGATTAATCTGTCAGTCTTATTAACGGCCACATTTTTATCTCGCCTATAAATATTATAGACTGATAAGATCTCTTAAAGAAACTGATGAAGTGGTTTCTCAGTGTTACTTACTTCTTACATCTGTATATTAATAAATAAAATTCAAAGGCTGACTGTTATATCAACACACAGACTAAACCACTGGTACTAGAGACATGAAATTTAGAGGGTGTGTTCTTTCCACTAAGAAAGAATTTTTCGGAATTCAACCCTTAAGGGAGTGAAAAAGGGGTTGAAAGTTTAAAACGGGGGAAGTATTAGTTACACGCGGGCGAAGCCGTTGGCAGCAACTAGTACTTCATATAAGAAATAATGAAGGAAGGAAAGAAAAACATATACAGCCCTATATAGGCTGTAAGGAAGAAGATACCGCAAACTTCATGAAAAGGTTACACCTAATGCCACTAACAAAATTATGATAGTCATTAATCTCGGTAATGATCGGTTACAGAAATCGTCATTTTTGAGCGCGCAATGTATTGTAAATAACGCGATCTCAACGCTCCGCACTACTACTTACCTACACTCGCCGGCCGAGCGCGCTCTGCGCCGTAGGTATGTAGGTATTAGGCCAGCAACGTGAATGAACTCTAGCAAAACAGCTGTACGTATTTTATTTACATTGCTTTTTTTAGTGTAATTAGCTATTCAATTACTTTTAACTAAAACTCTCATTGGGTTGGATAGGAATAACGATTTTGAACAGTCTAAAGTAAAAAAAACTGGAGAAAAATTTTAAAATTGAGGAAACGCTGACAAAAAATTCCAACGCTGAGGGGTCCATGGTACACGTATGTGCCTTAGATGTGGTGTATACAGGATGTATTGGTCATATTTCAAGAACTGCATCTGCCCATCGGTATGTACAACTTTCTCTATGAAAAACTGTTTTTTTTTTTTTACCTCCCATACAAATATTGATCAGCCTATGATAACTTTGTATCGAAAGTCCAAATTTTTTATAGGGATTTTTTTATTTTTTCTTAGAGATTATTGTTCATTACAATTCGCAAAACCGTTTCTTAAAGTACGAGTATGACCACACCTTTCCGTTACATCCTGTGTAACAAAAGTTAACTATGTGATTAGTATAAACACTGATTAGATAGAAGCAGGTTATTCAAAGTTTTCTACCCAAAAGAAGAATATAGGTTTTTTTTCTGCGGGATTTCTTCGAGTGAACTTCAGTGGCTGTTTTTATTATTCGCAAATTGATTTCTGGTGGATATTGTGATTTAAAATTCTCGTGGAGGAGCCTGTGGCTAAAGTAATATCAGTCGAACGGATCGATCCATCAGGTTAAGCTAAGCTTTCCGGGGTTGGTCCATGGATGGGTGACCATCTTTATATACCGAGACTCCTCCATGCCCCGGAAAGTACATTAAGCCGTTGGTCCCAGCTGTCAATCGTGGATCTTTGACAGTCGTTACGGGTCGTCAGAAGCCCAAAAATCTGACAACCAGTCTTACCAAGGGGTATCGTATTACCCAGTTACTGGGTTGTGCAGGTCAGAAAGGCAGTCGCTCCATGTAAAATACTGGTATTCAGCTGCATCCGGTTGGACTGGAAGGCGATCCCAAGATAGTTGGGAAAAGGCTAGGCAGATTGCAGATAGACTGTGATGTAAAATTTGTATAGTTTTGTGCCTCAAGTGTCTACGCAACTGGACAATATGTGGAATCATGAAAACAGACGCGATCTCGGTACCTGAAGGAGAGAATTTTATTGAAGTATTGACTATCTCAGTGAAGCTGCAGCCGAGAACGCTGACTCGATACTCATTTGCTGCCAAATACTGCAAAAATATTAGAATGTGTTCCTTTGCATTCTAATGGAAAACATAGTGACTGTATTTTGTATCTAATAACAAAATACTTTCTTAACTTGACTCTGGCTAAATGTACAAACCGTGCGAAGGCAAAATTAAAAACAAAAAAAAACCAGCCAAGTGCGAGTCGGACGTCGCACATTTAGGGTTCCGTACCAAATCAGGGAATTATGAAAGAAAAAATCTGATTCATCAATATATTGGCATTTGTTATTGATATATAAGATATATATATGTGGTGGCCCTGGTGGCCCAGTGGTAACGGCCTGCGACTTACAAGTTGTAGGTCGCGAGTTCAAACCCAGGCAGGCGCTTTACTTTGTGTAAATTATTTCATCACCACTGCTCTAAAAACGGTGAAGGAAAACATCGTGAGGAAACCGGCATGTCCTAGAACCAAAAATTCGAAGACATGTGACATCTACCAACCCGCATTGGGCCCGCGTGGTGGATTATGGCCCACACCCTCGCAGAGAGAGGAGGCCTGTGCCCCAGCAGTGGGGACATTAAAAGGCTGATGATGATATAAGTTACAATAAACATTATCACCAATTTTCAAGTCCATAGGTCAATGGGAAGTTAAAAAATTCTTCGGAACAAAATTTTGTGACAGACAGACGGACAAAAGGACACGTGAGTGCACACAGCAATAGGGCTACGTTTGGACCCTTCGGGTATGGAACCCTACAAAAGAAGGATAGATGTGGGTAGTAAAGTACTGACTAATCATTTGAAGATTTTGTCCTATGGACAGCTGAATGTGATGGATGAGACATATGCTGTCTTGAATTTATAATTCGCTAATCTGTATATAAACTAAGAATATGGTTAATGAGTTTTATAAATAAATCTGTTATTTGACAACAGTTCATTAGACATTATACACCAAAATAAAAATGTGAATGTGAAAGAAGTCTAGGGTTAGATGCCCAGATTGGTAAATTGCAGCTATTAATATTTTTCTGCAGCTTATTGGATCCTGGCAAATACCCATATAGCACCCATTCCTATCAAGATCGGAGACTCTGCACTCGAAGTTGTAGACGAGTATGTCTACCTGGAAAAAGAGTCCAGTTTTCTATCGGTTGCATTTTGGGGAGTGTGCGACGGAATTGCATAATTTGATTCCGCCAAGCCCATCAACGAACCATAAGACGTACGGCGAAGTACCACCAGTTCATGGTGGACATCCCATACATACGTACAAAGCGTTTTGAGAACAAATTCATTGTGCGTACAGCTAGAGATTGGAATTCCCTACCGGAGTCTGTGTTTCCTGATAGCTACAACCTGGGAGTCTTTAAGTCTTCTAGGCAAGCGTGCTCCACCTTCGACAACATCATCGCTTACCATCAAGTGAGATAGTGGTCAAACGCGTACCTATCAAAAAAAGAGAAAAAAAAAAGGCTAGGTAGGGCTAACTTCGAGAAAGAGGTCAATCGTCGAATCCGACTCGGCATTCGGGAGGCTGCGCGGTATTTTTTCTTCCCACATACCACAGTGTCTCAAGACGAAAATCTATGACCAGTGCGTGTTGCCAGTGATGACATATGGAACAGGAACGTGGTCGCTCACAGTGGGCCTCATCAGAAGGCTTAAAGTCATCCAAGGGGAATGGAGAGGGCTATGCTCGGAGTTAACTTGCAAGATCTAATCAGGAAGGATGAAATCCGCAAGAGAACCAAACGACATAGCCCGAAGAATCGCCAAACTGAAGTGGCAGTGGGCAGGGTACATTGCTCGCAGAATAGACGGTCGATGGGGCCGAAGAGTTCTGGAGTGGCGACCGCGTACTGGAAGACGCAGCGTTGGAAGGCCTCCTACAAGGTGTACCGATGACTTGATGAGAGTCGCGGGTAGCCGATTGATGCGAGACGTTCAGAGCCTTTAGACAAAATACTTTTCTGTAAACGTTAACGCCAACGCTTCGTGAAAAATGTATGGCAAAGACATTACTGGGCGTGAGTCACGTGACAGTTCTCTGTCTAATGCTTCGTGCAAAACGTCGTTGCCATACATTTTGCACGAAGCGTTAGCGTTAACGTTTATAGAAATGTAGTCATTGTGGCGACACTTAGGGGAGGCCTATGTCCAGCAGTGGACGTTTTTCGGCTGTAATCATGATGATGATTGGATCCCGATGTTTTTTAGGGTTCCGAAAGTCTGAGTGAAAAAACGGAACCCTTGGATCACTCATGTATCTGTCTGTCTATCCGCTCGTAACAGCCAATTTGCTCCGAATCTGCTGGACCGATAGAGTTGAAATTTGGTACACACATGAATATCTGTGACCCAAACACGAACGTGTACCCTAAATAAATTAATTTGGAATATGGGGGTCACTTTTGGGATTTAAAAACAAAGTTTTTCGAACTGTGCCTTGTGACCTTTAAAATGAAAGGGTACATTGTGAGGGTCTCAAATGTATTTTTTTCATAATTTTAAGTTCATAAGTTAAGTTATTTAAGAAAGTAGATAAAAATGACCATTCCCCCTTTATCTCCGAGACCACTGGGCCTAAAATTAAAAACAAAAAATACATAAAGTATTTCTTTACTAGTGGATTACAGGAAAACCTATAAGGAGGAGATGGTGTAAAAATCCTGAAAAAAATATGATTTATTCGGAACCCTTCGAGTGTAAGTCCGACTCGCTCTTGGCCGTTTTTTTCTTCTTCCCGTTACTGACTAGCCGATGGCCATGACTTCATTCACAAAGAAAATACTTTTCTCAGTAGTTTCCTTACTTTTAAGGAAAGTATCTAGCAAAGCCATGTCTTCATCTTCAGTGGCTTAAGTGTTTTTTGTTTTAGCCTATCAGAGGTGCAAGGGAGTATGTTTTAAATGTTGCAGATAATAGAAAACCAAAACACTCTGGCTTTTATTAGATTTTTCCATCTGGTGTTTCTCATTATCAGCTCTGAGGATTTGTGCCTGGTTGATTGCAACAAGTTTGCCTCCTTTTACTTAAGGTGAATGCTCCAGGGTAGTCCGCGAAATTCTAATTTTCTTACGTTTTTTGCAATTTGCAGGTCAGTGTCAGGTTGTATCTTGGTCAAAATTTGATTCGCGGCCGTAGCAAGTATGTGTCTATAGAATTATAATCATTAAAATCATCAATACAACTCCATAACTTTACAAATTAATTACACTATGTTATAAAAATATAATTTCAAATATTCTCAGATCAAATTACGACGGAAATTATTTGGAGTAACATATATTTTGTTCAAAGAAATAAGACTAGTCGTTTAGACGTGATGTTCAATTAAAAAGCATTAAAAGTCGTATATCTGCGAGAGAGATCACGTAAAGTGCGGTCACTCTCGGACTGCATAGAAAAGAAAGAGATGCGCTACGACAAATGCTCGCAATTTATTGCAAAATATGAAGTATTTTATCGATTTACTTAGGATTTACTAATAAATTTATAAAAATAATCCATCACTGGATAGATGCATTTGAAATTTTATGGTATATTTTTTATTACGATTATAATTGTTAATGCAGGGATAAACTGCTTTTAAAGATAACTAAGAGGTATGTTAGAAGATTTTTTTGATGCATTAAAATATGTTAAATTATGTTTCGAGTTCCATCACTGTATGCAAATAGGACTTCAGAATATCATTTTTTTTTTGTCAAAATTATTTACGGTTTAAGAGATACATTGCTTTAAAAAAAATCACCTTTTTGACCGTTTTTAGGAATCGCCGCCTTAAGCCTTCGAAAAATGCAGGCTTGATGTTTAAAAAAAATACATGTCAAATACACTGTTACAGACACTTAAGAAACACATTCCTTTTTCTCTACACACATCGCCAAAACCCTCAAGTCCCCTAAGATTGGGGTCGGAAATCTAAGCGGTTTGCAACAAATAGCGCAGCGGGGTCCTTGCCTGCTCCCCGTCGTCACGGCGTGATGGCCAGGGTTGGGGGAGTCCAGGGGATGTTTAGGTACAATTTCCGGCATGTTCCTTATGTTTACTTATCGGTACACTTGAGTTTTACGCTGTGTTGCTCGCGGCTTTTCTGGGAGTGACACCCATCTAAACTAAGACCCATATTATTAGTGTTTTAAACCGTGGTGCTTGGCAACTGAGTAAGCTCAGTAAGCCCCAGTTAGTGGCCTAATGGCCTAGCTTTGTTCTGTCTCCTGCTTGATTTGGAGGGAAGTGGATTTTTTTTCCTTCTCCTCCGCTGTTCTTTTCTGATTAATTTGGTTCTGGGATCCAAGACAGTTTAATCTTTTCTCCGGGACTCTTCGGGTCAAACTTCAATACCTCGGCGTTTTTTTCTGGTGGTCGCCACTGTTGATTCTAACTTACAGGAGTTACAGTAGTTCGGGAATAGTGTGGTGGGATTGTCTCAAATAACAAAATCTATCCAAACTTTATTAAGAAGAGGTAAAATTTCTTGGTAAGAAGGGTCTCTAAAAGTACTGATCTGATTTAGTTAATTATTTCTCTGGTAGAAAGCTACACTACAGTGAAGTGCACATAGGCCACCTTTGTCTCAGAAAAATGTCAGGGGGATGAGCCATAGGAACACGAGCTACGGGAAAAATCAAGTGCATTATTACGGACACACCTGGACTAGTTTCTTTCCGCTGTTTTTTTGTGACAGCTGTTTCTTAATGGCTTTCAATAATCATCGTTGATTTTTCAGCCTTAGGTACAGACTGATCCCATTGTATGTCAGGGTTAAAAATATCAAAATGGACAACTGTTTTTTCACTTTTTATTACTACTAAAGTACTTATCTTTACCACCTACGCCATCAAAATGTGACACAATATTTATTTTCCTTAATATATATTTTTTGAATTTAGCCAATATTTTACGGAATGCCATAAAATAATATAATGTGCATTGTAAAGGCTGTAGAGCTTCGCCCTGTAGGGGGAGCGTGGGCAGAACTGTACGGTGACATCATCTCGACCTTTTTGGAGCAAATTGATGAGACTTACATGCAGCCAGTGAGCTACATGGAGTACATATTAAAATGATTGTGTGTTACACGAAACACATACATATTTAGATGATTTTGCGCGAATTCATGGATATTTATGTTTTTGTATGGAAGGTTTCTTTGTGAAATTGCTGCAAGTACCTACTTTTTTTTGGTAATATTTTGGTTGCAAGAAACAGCGAATAACGTATTGAGTATCAAGCTTCTGGTGTACTGCTAGTGGTGGAATGTTGACAAAATAAATTATTATTACTTGACAGGTATGTCTGGAGGACTGTCTGTCTTATCTTTACATAAAGAGACTCCTCCGTGCCTCGGAAAGCACGTTAAGCCGTTGGTCCCGGATGTCAATCGTGGATCTTTGACAGTCGTTACGGATCGTCAGAAGCCCAAAAGTCTGACAACCAGTCTTACCAAGGGGTATCGTATTATCCAGTAACTGGGTTGTGGAGGTCAGATAGGCAGTCGCTCCATGTAAAATACTGGTATTCAGCTGCATCCGGTTAGACTGTAAGCCGACCCCAAGATAGTTGGGAAAAGTCTAGGCAGAATGAATGAGGTATGTCTGTACCTACTTGTCTACTAGCAAATATTAAAGGATTTTGTGGATATGTTTACTTATAAACGAAAGTTCTCCTACAGAACCCAGTCTAATTTGGGATCAATATGATCATAGTACCTACGCCCGTCTCCCAACAAGATATTTTCCATTTTTGTTCACCAGCATGTCAACTCTAAAGTTACCCATGTTAAACAAAAAAAATCTTTAATCCTTCCTCAATCCTATCTCCATCCTCAATCACAAATAACAAAGCAGTTCCACCTACCAATGGAACATTATTCACCCACAGATTAAGACGTCGACTCCCCGTGGCCATCAAATGTACCGGAGCACATCAAAGCGCAGCAGGATCACTTATTATTGCGGAAAAAATACCTAAACCGATCCCCTTTGTAATACATATTTTGATAATATTGAAATAATTGAGCATTTCAAACGAATTGAAGAAAAAGTGGGCCTTGAGGAAGTTGGAAATTTTTTTTTTTAGAGCAAGTTAAGGAATAATAAGGAAGGAAAAGTAAGTTATCCCAGAAGAATTCTCTTGACTTCTTGACGAAGTAAGGAGAGATTTTGTTGGAGAAGTTATAGTAAATAAAGAAGATAGAGAAGTCAACTCAAAAGAGACTAAAAGAGCTCAGGATTGTGATAACTGACCAGATAAAAAAAAAGTTGATTGTACTTAATGCTGGAGGTGAAACAAATAATGCGAAAGAATTCTAATTTATGAATGCAGTTTCGGACACTTGTGTAAAACCATTTTGAAAGCTTGTTTACACTAACGCACCAGTCTTGAACGAGTTTTTAATGGACATTAACGACAATTTTGGTGTCCCAAAAATGGTTCCAAAAGACTTTAAGGAAATTAAATACAATTCATCACCTTTCAGTTCAAACGCAGTATCCAAATTTAATTCAAACAGACAGACGTTAAAACGAAAATTAAAAAAACTACGTCTTTCCTCGCAAACAAGGAATAATGTTATTCTTATAAAGGAAATAATTACGCTGAAACGCAATGATAATAAATTTCAAACAGTTTACGACTAATTTATTAATAGAAATTTTGCGAGCGATCCTTAGGACAGTCGTAAATAAGAAAATGCCGGACGACCAATGGGTGGCCGTAAAATTTGCTCGCGCGACGCGATTGGTCAGCTCTTGGCCAATAAAAGCGCGTTCCAGATTTGAAACCGACGGTTTACGACCGGCAGGCGGCGTCTTTTTGCTGTTTTGGCGCCAAAATTGACAGCTCAGTCTTTAAATTCGAGTTATAGGTCAGTTTGGTTGGGATGCATTTTAGTGTTAATTACTTAACCCCGTTCGCGGGTGATTGGGCTCGTATTCAGGATCATTTGAGTACTAAAATAATGCTGAACTCAATGTCAGGATCCTCGTTTGTAATAATGGTAGTCAGTGTTGCCAAAAAGTGGTCTATTTTCAAAATCAAGTTCGCTCATCAAAACTGGGTGTCCATTTCGATCCGATGGTTTCTCACCAAAGTCTGTTCAATTCTGGGTGTCTATTATGATCGTTCTATTGACAGTTTTATCACTCATGCCCAAAAAGAAGTATCCAAAAAAAAATTTGATCACAACAGTCCCAACACAAATTCCGAAACTACTAATTCCCGCCCACCCAAGACAGTCTAACAGAATAAATCCCAATGATGCCTGCAACCAAAACTGTCTCCATCAATTAAAAACGGGCTTTATTTACGCAGGATCCATGTCATGCAAAGTGAAGCTGATATATAATGTTGTAAAGCAGTCGGACTAATGAGTATGCGTTTGCGCAAGCGATGTGCATCACAAACTCTGGGTATTAATTATTAATAGATCTCATTTTATTGGTGTTTGTTGGAATATCTTTAACGTTGGTGTCCAGGATGGAGAGGAAAAGACAATCGTCTAGACGTCAGGGATCAGTGGTAAAGACTGTCTTATGATATGGCAGCTATTACCTGTATAAATTTATGACATTATAATTATGAACAAACATGAGCATAATATATCCGGGATGAAGGTGGGAAAGAATATGAATTAAAGATTCTTTTGATAGTAAAGTTATGTCTACTAGAAACATTGTATCATATCGCTGTTGTCAATAAATCTTTCATGTAACAATGATTAGGGTGCCATCATCTCTAGTTAAACAACTACTCTACTAAGTAGATTCAATAACAAGCATGGAATGGATAGTAACAAAATTAGATATGTAGTTAAAATGACTTCAGGCCTGAGGCCTTTCATATCGTCAATCATTTGTCTTGGCCTCTCTTCAAAATTGTCTTTACTAAAAGGAGTAGAATTACTTTTGTTCAAAAAAGCTATATTGAACAAAATTATTCTAAAGGCAGTATGACAAAATAGCCTAATTCCGCAAAAATCCATATAGCAAGTGATAGGAATCCGTGACAGACGCGTGACGAATCTTCTCCAGTCCAAATCCCTGCTTTGTCCCCAACTGTCCCCAAGCCCCCTATTTTATTATATCTGCTCCCATACATAATTCATGGGAGCTCCCCATATTGTGCTGTGTCGAATTATTGTTATTTCTGGATACCGCTATGAATAATAAGTTGTACTAATTTTGTTGGTCGTAATTGTGATTGGCTGGTGTGTCTGCTTCTCTTGGATAGTTATGGGTTCAAGTAGTGGTGAGTACGTGCTTGTTGACTCTTGTGAATTATGTGTTTTACTGTTTATAGTGTTGTTATGTTTGACTGCATTGTTGTAGGGTTTGCTTTCGAAGGCGGCTCTACTAACATTTTTACTACCATGATAAATTGTTGTGTGTTAGCATTTAGATGGATGATGTTTCCGATCCTGTTGAGTTCTTCTTTCTATCCATGTGCTTCTTTTGGAGATAGTTGGCAGTCAGCTTCGTACACTTCCTTTTAGATTCACCGCATGTTTCAATGTTCACTCTGTTAACTACATTAAAATCCAACTCCTTGAAATTTGCTCCAGTTACTTCCTTCTTATATTGACTTCTATATGTTATTATTTATATTTGACTGGAATCATTTTAACTTGATTCTACTTTATTTAAAACAACATCTGGCATAACACTCAAATTACTTTTATTACCAAGCTTTTCTTAAACACCCTACTTGTCAAAAGCCTTAAAAAGAAAATAATAAAACATCACAGTGTCAATACTTTGGGTATATTTTAATGGCGTCTTCCCCTCAGCAGATTAGAGGAGACGTGTCGTAAAGAAACAATTTTCGAGCTTTTCCCACGCGTCGGGGGATCCCAACTGCTTAAAGAAATACGGAACATGATAAAACTGCGATATTGTTGCGGAAAATTTTCTGAGAGTATATTTTCCAAGAGATTTTGAGGGTAGGTGATGACTTTTACTGTCTTTTTACAGCTTTACTGCTTTTTTGTGTGCTGTTGAGGTTTTTTAGGCTTAAGTTTTTTTTTTTCTAGCAGTGTTTTGAATAATATCTTTAATTGTTGTGAATGTTACATTGAGCCACTGGCTTGTGTTTTTTGTTAGATTTTCTTAAAAAGGTGGTATGGTAGATATCGCTGTTAGCGATAACATATTGTACCCATAGATGTAAGTTATGCATAAGGGTTGTGCAACAGTTTTTCTGTACAATAAAATGTATTCTATCTATCTAAAGGTAGAATTTTCTGTGGAACTAGACCGTTGTTTGGTGTACTTTATGATAATCATGTCCATTGACTAAGTTTTAACAGCGTTGTGTATTATGGTGATTATTTTAAAAATAAACTCGCATTAATTTCAAACAGAACATTTTATTGTTTAATCCGTTCAGAAAATAAAACTATAAAATTATAATCACATTGACATACAAGATGTACGTACACCAATTAGCGTTATATTACATTAAGAGTTAGATTTTTAAGAAAAAAAAATAGTTTCCGAAATACGGAATCTATCGCATCATATTCTAAAAACCTAACTTAGACAAACAACTACAGAAAAATTTAAATGTTAAAAAGAACTCATATACAGACAAAAAATAACTAATAATTGTTTTAGATAGAATTAATCGTCCCCATGTTAACATGTGCGGGCGAAACCGCGTCTTACATAAGTTAAGTATGGCTTCCAATGTTAACAATTGTGGAAAATAATAATTATATAACACAAACAAAACAATTCAGTCTCAACGCCCAAAATATTCCTTAAAACATTAAACAAATTGTCGACAACAACGAAACTGTTGCCATCGACTCAAAAACCAAAGCATAGATCCGCAATATCGAAAAAGAGTCTGCAAAATTTTCACGCATTGTATAAAAATACAGCGAAACTTAATTCTTATTATTTTACTTTATCATTAAAATCGAGAGGAGAATGGGGATAAATGTACACATTTACTTTTTTAATATCAGCAACACAATGAACGTCACGATTAAATTTAATTTATTCTGTATAAGCATCTAGTTCTCTATTCATTAACGCACATACATATATTATCCGTTTATGAAAATTACTCTTATCTGTACATTCGTAATAAAGCAGATGCTTGATTACCATCTAATGTACAAGAGCAGAGCAAATCACACGGACATTCTTTACAACTAGCGTATACTGTGTACGTATTTTTTTTTCCTTTTTTTTTCACTAACTAAGTTGTAGTTAATCGTGCTATCCCATAGTAAACGTAAAATATCAACTATTTACGTATCATGTTTGTATTTACTAGCCAAAAACAATAACACTCTAGCAACTACCACCGTTAAATCAATTACAATAATTTAAAACTCTTAATTAATCCTTATTATCTCACTTAGGCAAGTTAAAGTTGTATTTTTACGTATACTTCGTTTTCCAATAGGTTTTTTAATACATCTAATTACGTTTTAAAATCTAAGCTCCGAAACGCGATGCTAATATTTTGTATGGCATTGTATTAAGTGCCTCAAGACAAGAACAACGGCTCTCAACTCATACCTTGAATGTATTATTTACTTAAAAGTATTTATTAGTATACACATATTACAATCAACGTTATACGTATGTTTTTTTCAATCGTATACATAAATTCCAGTGCAAAATAATAGTAAGATGGACACAGGCGCGTGTGTCAATCAGCGTAACACTAAAGTAGAAACAAATCGAACATGTGCTGTGCGGAAGTCCGCGACATCAATAAAATATACAAAACGGCGTTTATCATTTTCTTATAGTGTTCAATCGCACCCGATTTCACCCCTTCACTGTAACGTTGATATGAAAAATAATTTAGAAATATTCGTTCATTTTTATGTTTGCTTTTATATACTTTAATTGAATCGTACAGTGTTAAGAGGTTGGCCAATTGCAAAAACGAAGATTTGTTCTAAAGGAACTTAAACTAGCGGTAGTTCCTTGACCGTCAGGGGAGCCTGAGGGTGTCGGAGCGACCGTGAGCGTGCGGCGCGTGGCGACGCTGTGGACACCTTCGAGAAGCAGAAAGAACTGGTGTCACACAGAGTCGCCGCGCGCAGCATTACAACGAGGGAGGCGGGAATTTAAAACTATTTTGCGAGCACCCCCTTTTTATACTTCGTTTTTGCAATGGCCAAACTAAGAGCAGGGGTGCACGAGGTAGCTCGTGGTAGAGTTGGGTGCAAGCTGGGGATCACGCCTCTGAATCAGATGGGACTTTGTGTAGGGGGTACTCACGACATCGGGGGTGGACGCGCCATCGTGGCTGCTGTCGGGGGCGGAGCGTGGCTCGCCGTTGGTGTCGGGCGGGCGTGCGGACTCCCGCTCGTCGATCACCAGGTCTATGGGCATCTTGCCCTTGAGACAGCTGATGTAGCGGTGGCAGAAATTGTCACACAGCTCGTGTACCTGCGGAGAGACTCAGGGTTAGATGATGCTGGTGAGGCGCTTGAGGATGTGGAGATTGAAACTTGGGGGCTGGTGGTGGTGGGCGTTGACGTACTCCTATTTTGAAGGTCCACAGCTTGGTAGGTATGTTCTCTATAACTCCTGTAAATATCCTAAACTCTCTGTACCTAGAATTTAAAACTATCCGCTTCTGAAATTTTGAATTAAATCAAGTCTAGATAATAAATTGACGGAGCTAGAAACGTAAAAAAAAATAATAACTATAAAATTTTCTATTCTCCTTTATTAAAGTAATGTTCTTAATCTAATCTAGAAACTCTAGAATATACTATTTACAACATTGTAACAGCCGTTACAGTCTAATTTATTACTCTTTACAACACTAAACCCTCGTTCCGCTCACCTAAACCTAACCTTTAAACTAATATCAGCATACAAAGCTAAAAAACACAAAACAATACAAAAAGGAATACATTTGGAATCGACCAACTGTCACACACGCGTAAAAAACTTGAAAATGAATCGTAAAAATGGAAAAGAAACACGATTTTTTACCATTTCTGCCTATAAAAGCACCCCGTAGGGTAGATATTAATTTTGTGCGTCAGGCTTATAAATTTTCATGGGTATAATTAACTTAGAAATTAACATAGAGCCATAAAATGGGTAACGAAACTTTTAGATAGCGTTTACACGGTCCGTAATAAAATATCGGCAGGTGTAAGGGAAGTTTTTGAAATTGTATTAGTAGATTTTAGAAAACGAAACTATATTTGTCTATTTGCAATAAACTTAAGTGCTCAGCTTAGAGTTTAAGTTGTTATTCTAAATAGAGCAAAGAATACCCAAATTTTCGATCAGACGCTGTTTCCGCTAAAAACCTCTGGTTCCTATCATCATGGTCCCTGTTACTGTCATCCAATCTAACTCCTGCTAGCCCCATTTCGACCGCATGCGTGACCGCTATACTATGTAAATACTAGGGCTGTCACCGAAACCATGATACAATAATATTAAATTATTCATCATTGTATAATTTTGGAGTAATTAAAGTGTCATCACTATAGTGATGTATGATAATGCGGGGGATCGTAAATTTGGAACTCTTTTGATGACGGAATTAAAGGCTGTCCACCCAGTTGAATTAGAACGTATAGGTTAAGAAATAATAACATCAACAATGATAGAGCAATGCATAGAATAGGAACCTAAATAAAATAAATCAATGACTAAAGATTGTTAAAAAAGTTAAGAAATGTGGAAGAATAATGAAAAGTTTGTCGAAGAAATGAGACGAACTATATTAAAACTATCAAAACTCATAAAAGACTTGAGAAAAGAATTCATAAAACTAACGATTTCATCAAATATTAAAAGTGTCACATAATATTTCATTGCATAAGCTTTCGACATAACTCATGATAACCGTTTTTTATATCGAAACAGGGAAAGAAACGTCAGAGAATTTGAAAATAGAACGCTACAACGGAAACGGATACGAAACTCCCCGTTGACAGTTAATTATGTTTCGGGATACTAATTTCCTAATCGACAGGTTTTTCTAAATTACCTACTTGACAACTGATGAGAATACAGAAAAAGGAACAAAAAGAAACAGATATATACAAGCATCTGGTAAAAATTTAAACTGATGTTAACATACTTGGAAAAGAAATGGATGATAGAAGCACACAGACTGATAGTAAAGAAAGGAATAATGAACCAGCAAAACCAATTTTCAGAAAAAGTAGAAATTTAACCAATATCTACATTGATAGAACAAACAAATGAGACTTATAGTCTAGACAAAGTGATATTCTATCACCAACAACAATTTGATAAAAGTCTAAAATATATTGCATTGGCCACGTAACGAACTGTTTGAGATTGACGTGCTACCGAAAGTAGCACGTCAATCCCAAACAGTTTGGACTTTTTGACAATCTTTGTCACTGATAAATGTCACTTTATCTAGGTCATCAGGTGTTGTCTTCTTTCAATCTATTAGTAAAGATATGATTACTTCAACACCCTTGGTTTTCTGTTACTATTCACAATGATCTTTATAATTTTACATATCGACTCAATCCACAATTCCACATGCTTAGTTATTAATGGATTAGTGATCATCAAAGACATCTTAGCTTAGAGAATGTCAAGCTTCTTCAACATTTTTGGCTACGTTTTCTCTACTTTTGTGTAAAGCTTTTTTAATCAATTTCTTTGTAACATATCTCTTTTCTATGACGACTCTAACCTCTGGGCGAAGAGTTCAAATATTTTTACTAACAAAAAATATATTTAGTATTTTTATATACTCTAAATGAACTTTCTTTGCACAATAACCTTTTGTCCAGATTCAATTTTTTTTTTTAGAATTTCAATATCAAGCATCTGCCGTTACCAAGAGTTATATTATTAAAGATATACATATCAAATGTTAGACACGTTGACCCCTACTAATGAGATGCATTCCAATGCCGAACTACGGCAGACATCTTTAAATTACGTTTTAACATCTGCTGTATCTACTTTATCGCAGTTTCTTACATTTTGATCAATATCGTGACTCACAGTTAGAAATGTTTCGTTTAAAATGCGAGTTTTGTCCTCTTTTGCTGTATTTTAACTTTCTTCGTTGATATTAGGTTTAGTTAAACTAATGACAGCATGCAGTTTTATGTTTCTTCTAAAATAATCCTGAATTAGGTGTGACATAACGCGCTTAAGTTGTCGTTCCTAAAACTCTTTCTAAAATTTATAAATTTGGAACTCGGGATTAAGATACGGCGTCTCACCGATGCTTTTTAAATTTGGAACGAAAGGTGATACATAACAGCTCGTGACATTTGGAATAAGAAGGGATTTTGAATATGGAATTTCAAGAACGTTCTGTTTTTAAAATAAACTATTTTTGCTTTGAAGTAGGAATACTTTAGCTCAGGCTTATTGTGGATGAGTATTGCCAGTTTATCTGCCTTATTTAAGTTTTATTTTTGCCTTATCCTTTTCAGTCTAAGCCAGTATGATTTAGTATTGGAAATATCTCAGGTTGTTAGGCAGGTGTCATATAAAATTTTGAAATGTCCCAACGATTGCCAGAAGTGTGGGCTAGAGTCAGAAGTGGGCCACGGCCACCCGAGTGGGCGAGTAGTCGACTCGTCCGGTAAGGGAGGGTGGGATTATGTGTTTGAGATGATTAAGAGATGTTTATGGCTACTGGGTTAGCTGTTTTTGACATAATTTTGAGTTCATCAATAGGTAATTTGAAACAATTACAAAAGATGTAACTATAAAATTCATCTCTTTCCTAATTTATTGACGAATGTACGTTTTGTTTTTGATAAATTCTCAAAGTATTTTTCACAAAAACAATGAAACTACTAACACTTATTGTATTAATATTACTGCTAAATCAAATACTAATAACAATTTTCCTCGACTACAACTTCCTAAATATCGTTCAAACCACATCATCATTTGCCAAGTCGGTCAAAAATTACAAAAACATGCCATTTCACTAAAAACTAGGCACTATTAGTTCTTAAAACGTGGGCGCAATCAGATATAAAACCAAACATTTTTATATAATCTACGCTTTTATTTTTATTTAATCTGTGCGTTTGACAGGCTGAATGCGCGGCCGCCATCGCTCTCCTAATGTCACATTTTGAAATTTATATTCTATAATGTAGTTTTTATTTTTATTTGCTGTTTATGTTTTTTTCTTCTTCTAGTAATTGGGCGTTACTTTTGAAATGAGAAGTTTTGACTGCGTTTTCCTTTATTTTATTACCTATCTATTTGACTGAACATTGTGTAATATTGTGAAAATCACAAGTATTTTGTCATATTTTCATTGTAGTGACAAGTTTTATGAGAAGACCGTACTGTCACAATTTCACAAAGTAAACTGAAAAACCTAGATGAAAAACAAACGAGTGTTTTGGCATGTAAAAAATCCCTATTAAAAGGCTATCTATCTTTGATTTTGAAAACGCCAAACAAAGTCTTTTAAAGACAAATAAAATTTTAACAATTTTAATTTCCAAAACTAACATCTAAAGGGAATTGAATCCAGTAGTAATTAATATACCAATTAAACGTGTGAAAAACTAACAGTAAAGAAACCAAGTCGCCACGGTGCCATATAGCAATCGTATAACGGTTGTAAAAACGGGTCGGCAGTAAAACAGGCCGGCCGTCCCAAGTTCGAGTCCTGTAAACCAACAAATCTGACATTTTGACCCGTCGTAAATCAGTTAAGCACGTAACAGATAAGAGTTTTTATGATACGCAGACGAAATATGAAAAAAGAGGTTTTAATTTTATTATAATGTGGTCAGGTTTGCGGGTGTAACGTTTGATTGATAATTTTTTTTTTATATAAAGAGATTGATATTCATATTGATATCTTTATTTGCGCACCATAATGTCATTAGAGATGTTACAATAATGGCTTAAAACTAAGAAGAAAGTAAGAAGTTATTGGTAAGTAGCCCAACAGGCTTCAAAATAATCGGCAAGCGTTAAATAATAAGAGCATAATATCAATTCTAACTGGTTTAGAGTTGACTAACAGCTGTTTCTCTATGATCCCAAGGAATTTTCAAATAAAACAACCAAAGGCCACAAAGAAAAATAAAACGTTCCAATTTTAAAATTACTCGTTCACAATCTGGATTCGGACGGATGAACATCGAAGGAACCGTAATCGGACGTTTTCGATATTCGAAAATTTGAAAAAAGAACGAGTCTAATAAAAGGCTGACATTACCGAGCTACATCACATAACGTAATTAGGGCACAGTCAGACAACGCGACTAAAAAAACGCTCGTAACGACGACCAATCGCTGAGCCGTTCGACCGAAAAGGACTCAGCATCGAGCTTTGTCGCCGCCGGCCATATTTAAAATATTAAAAACATAAATCAAAAACGTTATACGATATTTTCAATGTACATATAATTTCGGGGAGTTCGTTAAAGAGATGGCGTCCAAGAATTTTAAAAGTGTCTTTTTTGTCTAACGCAATATCATTATACCTCATTACCGACTATAGATGTTCTGTCAAAAAATTCTACATTCAATAGATCTCTATTACAAGACCTGTTCTTTTTGTCAAATAAGAGGTAAAAAACCGAGCAATTATAGTAAAAAGGGAGTAAAAAAGAGTGCACTTAACGAGATCTCATTGTACGCGAGTTGGGCCGTTGGAAGTTTTTTATTTTTAATTATTATAAAAGCTCAAAAAAACCACATCACCTGTGAACGCAGTGTAGTGAAGCGGAAACGGATCGAGCTAACGGCATCTTTTTTTAAATTTTATTCGACAAAAACCGTGAACGAGATACGACCCGACGTGTATGGGATATGAACAGAGAAAAATAGATTTTTAGATCACAGAGACAGGTAAACTTGTCTGTCTGCTTCAACTGACTTCCGCTTAAGTTACATTCTCGGCTTTCATTGGTGTGTGCCAAAGCCCACTTTCTATGCGAGCCAGCAATCGGGTCAGCCATGATTACTGGTCCCCGGGTATCGCAAACTCTTCACCTCAGTCAAGACAAACAGATAAATAAACTCTAAAAGTTCCTGCCAGGTTACGTGACCCGCCATCGAGTGTGTGACTCTCAAAAAACAACGTTTGTTGTTCCAAGAGCAAAGAGAGAAGAGATCCGAATTTAAAAATCGATCATCCGTCTCGTTGAATTGAATGATTTTCTTCAATCTCGGCGCGGCTCGCTATTTTGAATTTCGAACAACGCATTATTTTTTTATTCTATTTTTTTTCAAAAACGGCCTTTATCTCGCCCTCCGGCCAGCCAGTTCCGTACGGCGGTGTCG
The DNA here is from genome assembly GCA_951329385.1 of Polia nebulosa. Classification (NCBI taxonomy): domain Eukaryota; kingdom Metazoa; phylum Arthropoda; class Insecta; order Lepidoptera; family Noctuidae; genus Polia; species Polia nebulosa. The sequence goes on along the minus strand of OX589602.1, from coordinate 29,636,385 downwards.
CATTACACGTTATCTCGTTACAGGGCTGTATTAGTGGCGTGGCGTAACCTCCGTACGTTCGGTCGACGTATCCCCAAACAGCGGCTTAGACGCGCGGCGCCCGATATTTTATGGAATCCGCTGTGAGAGCGACCGCTCGAGGTATCTCGTTTCTCGAGATCGTTCGTCTTGATATAGACGTTAGTCAAACTAGTTTCGTTGAAACGTGACCATAATATTGACAAGCTAAATTAATTCCTCGCCGGGCGACACCGCGCGTCGTAAAAACATACCGGAGATTTGAATTTTATGCTCCTAATTAATGCGGCCGAGCGCAAATTGTTCGATCTGATTGCGAATAGCAAAAAGCTCGCGTCCCGTCGTGTTACCGTTACTTTGGAGACTATAAAGGCGCGAATTGGCGATGCGACACACGCAAGAAAGACCGGTCCAAACGGAACGCGCCCAAATGGGAGATAAGGGAAAAACAAACAACATTCGAAATGCGAGCCGATCCCATTCACTCGCGACCGACACCTCGCAACGCCACTACGAGACATTTAGTTTCGTTCACTCCAAATTAGGGCTGGACACGGCCTTATGTCTTAAATAACGACTTTACATTTTATAAAGTGTACATCCTTCATTTGCCTTTAAAATCAAATGTTCTATTTTTAGGTCGCGAACAATTCGTTAGTTAGAAGGCTGTATGAACTGTGCCCTTAGCCTGTTCTTGAAGTCGTGTATCAAATGTCAAGGAGCGTTATGTCAGCTTCAATGTTACTTCAAATGTTAGACTGATGAAACAATATGTTCCGAGTCATTTCTAATGTATTTTTCTCGCGTGAATTCTTAATTACGAACACATTTTAAACTAGAATTTGATTAATTTAAACATCGGTCCGTGAGTGCGTGCAGTCGTTGCGTGCCCCATCGATACGATATCTCGATTTAAAATCGTGCCTAAAGATAATCGAAAGGTGTTATTTTTTTTTCAAAACCGGTCTAAGTTTCGAATCCAAATGTATTCCAACAAGTTAGTAGGTAGATATACTTACTTTTTCTAATTCTAATAGATGAAACCGTAGAACTTGTATCGCTTGCACCATCTGTAAAGAAAAACATAATTTTAATCACATGGTGTTAATATTCTTTGAGTTTGTTCTATTTGTCTGTCGTGGGAGTGTTTGGTATCTAACTATTAATAATTACAAAATAGTGTTCTCCTCAACGTAAAATGTCACATGTTTCTGTATGTTTTTTGTACAAATTAGTTATGTCATCAATTCGAGAATGACTTTTAAGTCCTTCAAAATTTGAATGCTCCTTCAAACGGTGACTTATGGTAATTCTATTCTAATCTGTCAAAATGGCTGTCATCCGCAAAGTTTTCATTTATTTCTAATTCAGATTCGACTGAATGTTTTCGCTATAGAATTTAGGCTGTATATTTCGGGCTGTACCTGCCCTTTTAGTCAGAAACATGATACACAGAGTCTGTCCATCGGCCGTCTCACAATGCGAACTGAGCAACAATGGCCGGACAATGTACAGCGAGTCCCCGCTGTGCGTAGTGTTGTGACATGCCAATCTTGTTTACTTTACATTGTTATCGATAGTTCTCAGGTTCATTATATAGTGTTCGGTGATGAATTCATGAAAATTATATTTTATTTCTGCTTTTCAAGTTTTCGTGCTTGAACATGGCTTAATCAATAAAAATTTCGCAATACTACAGGTGGTTGTTAGCCAAATATCGCAACTTCAATCAAACCATCTCTGATTTTCACAACTACAACAGATTTTAACCTCTTTCACAATATCAATAACAATTTCAAAAGTTCGAAGGCCACATATACCTTCAAATTAACATAACATATAATAAAAGAGTATGTTCACGCAGCGCAATTCAAATGCCTTCGTACTAAGATCCTATCGACCATTGTTTGATAGTGTTTGAAGATGTAATCGGCGACTTTTTTCAAATCGATATCTATCTAAAAAAGCAGTTAATGCCGTTTTAATAGCGTCTTGATTTGTTTCTGATTGCCACTTGAGGACGCGAGCTGAATACTAAAAGCGATCTTGGCTTATTTTGCTTTTGATTGATGATTTTATACGGACTCGAATTTAAATTTTGTACGTTTTCTGTTTTAAGCAACGTAATAAGTTTTGATTTGGGGGCTATTATTAGATGTTATTATGGACGAAATTGTTGTTTCCGGTAACGGTTTCGTGTGTGGAAAATTGGTAATTGTAGGGAAATAGTTACTCAACACGATCTATGCGTGCTATTAGTATTAGATTAACACAACATATATACCTACTTTATAATCATGAGAATTAAAAAAGACTAATGCAGACAAAAAAAACATGACGATTCCTGCTATTTCTACAGCAGCATCGTTGTCCTTTCTCCTCTCAAACCCGAAACTACGCAGTTAACCCACAGTCCCACAAGTACTGACAACATCTGTGTCTCTCGTGTCACTGCAATATCAATTAAACAGCCGAAAGCGCCACCCCTGACTGTTTGTTCAGACGTTTCGTTGACACTGGCGACACTAACAGATAAAAATGTGTTTGACTTGTTTCACTCTTGCCACCGAGACGGGTTTGTTTGGAAAGGGGAGACTATGAGTGTCCCAATGTAATCCCTTGCTTGGAAACCGAATTTGGTTAAGAAACTTCTGATTTTTGTTTTAAAATTCATTGGTAGAGCTGAGTTAGGTACTTGGAGGTTTTTGTAAATGGAATAAAATAAATGCAATTCGAGAATTTTTATCTATGTTGTATCGATAATAGTTTTGTGTTCATTATTATTTCTTTCACAACACTAAACTCGACTTTAAGTACCACTAAAGTATACAAACACGTTCGGTTTTAATTTATTTACTTTTTATTTGCTAAATATTATACGCTCAAATTGTTAAGTATACTGTTAGGTACCTAATAATTGGTTATAACACCACAGTTTCAAGAATCATAGACCGTTTTTATTGACAATAACATAAATAACAACTCAATTAATTAAAAGAAATTGCGCTATTAACCTCGTTTTTTTTATTAATAATAAACAATAATAATAAAAAAGTGTAAGGCCACGTTTCAATAAATAAAATTTCAAGGGATTAAAACGACGTCATAGCAAACGTGTTAACACGATATCACTTACTAATGACACGTAAAACACAAAACTATTCGGTTCTATTTACCCACGCTACTGCAGTTCAACTATGTTTGAGGAAGCTTAAAGCCTCAAAAGGCTGTGACAGACCAAACACAGATGTGACGTGGGCAAACAACCTCCACGGGTCGTAACCAATCGCCTCTCTAACCAAATGGGTCAATAAAACAGTCGATTCTCTGTTGGTTTTAGTCAACTTTAGTTTTTAGATGACTTGTACTTTGTTTCGATATAGTGTATACATCACTAGACTAACAAACGTACGGGCCACGTGTTCCTTTTTTAAAGTTTGAAGTATTTTTTTATTCCAACTTTTTCTAAATCTTACACAGTGCCAGTGTTTTTTTGTGGCGTTCAGTTTCAAATGAGTTTAGTCTCTGTTTGGAGTTTTTAAACAATTCCTTGAGTGTTTCCTCACCTCAATCAAAGCACAAACCTCAGAAGCATTCATTACATCGTTACCCTTGGCCCACATTCAAGCATATCTTCGCAAAACACTTTAAATTCGCGTCATGAGTCAAGCAGCAGACTGTAGGCTCCCAATTACACTCAATAGTGCACTCGGCGGTAATAACGACAGATGGGGATAAAGAGAATCACCTGAGGCTGTGGCGGTGGGTGAGTGGCTTTAGTCGTACGAATATAGGTTTGGGACCTGGGTTTGCCTGTTTTTTGAATGATTTTTTACAAAAAAAAAAGGTTTTTTAACTAACTCTACCATTTTTCGCACTTAATTATTGTCAACGATTTGAATATAATAATATATATTTGTTTTGGTGATACGTTTGTTTGTGGTTTTGGCTCTCAAAATCGAACTTAATAAAGTTTTCAAAAGAAAAATAAAAAAACTTAATATTTTGAAAATGACTATAATTCTGCTTTCAGCCGTTATTTTAATTGCAAAGCTAAAACAATAGGAAGTGGTGATGGGCGAGCGTTTTCGGGGGACTGTCTTTATGTAGAACTTTGACGTTCATAAAGTGCTGGCTCTCAGCTTAGTTTGAATAAATGACTTTTCATTTAAAAAATATATAAAGGAAATACCAAAAAAAAACAAAAATACAGACAAACATATCTTTGCAGTATATCTATAGGTAAAAAGTACCTTTAATATGAAGGCAGACGTGTCATGTGGTTCTCAAGAACCATCAACAAAGCGGCCATTTTAATTATCATTATAAAAATTACTCCATTTCAATTATTTCAAAAAGTCAATAATACGGTATTGAAATAATTCTGTTAAGTATGCTTTGCACAGGGGGCCGACCACAAGTTTTTGTGGAAAAAATATATTACGAGATACTTAGCCTGTTCTTACTTGCACTAATTATGTAGTGAAGCACTCAACAGCTTTTGTGTCCTATAGCATGGGTATATTATGCCCCATTGCTTCTTTTGCGGTTAAAGTATAAATACAGACCAAAATAACTTTTGAAAAGGAATTTCATTTAGTTTCAAACAGACATCTACTTGAATCGGTGCTCGAGTGTTGTTGACCGAGTTTTTTTTTTACTTTAGCTACTGAAAAATCATTTTATTTCTTACTTCGCAGCTTTGCACGGGTCCAAATTATCCACGTAAACTTTCCTCATAAATTAGTCCGTCGATTAGTAAAAATCGCATGAAAATCCGTTAAGTAGTTTTTGAGTTTATTGCGATAGACGCGGCGGGGGACTTTGTTATATAATATGTAGTGATTTCAGATAGCTAAGTAATACTTAAAACAACTAGCCCTTCAAAAACAAACCGTGCAGCTAGACAAACACATGCGCCAGCCAGTGGCACCACATGTCAGCTTCAGGACAAAAACACAACACGATAATTCACCTATTCGTCGAGCAAAGTTTGCTCTTCGCCCGGATGTCGCCGCTGTTTGGCCATCTTATCTTCAAGCCGGTTAAAAACTCCTCAGTGTGGATGAATGACGCTTATCAACGCATCAGCGCTACCACAGGTAATACTGACAGCTTGGTTTATAGCCCCGCACTACTGTTTTCTTAGTTTATAACCTCACGCTACTGTTTCTCTCCAGCAAGTTTTAATTTCTCAAATTTATGAGTCACGACGCATTGTACAAACAAATCAATCTAATAGCAAAGCTAGGTACGTGCGTGACGGGGACAGTTGATATAACGAATTTTCAGTAACAAAGTCAATAACATGAACGTCGCCTCCGACCGGCGCGATTCGTAATGCCTTAGATTTTATTTGTTAAAAATCGGTTAAGTACCCGTGTCGAAGCACGGCCGTGGGTGGCCGCCATGTTGCTTTTATTATTTCACTTTTTGTCCCAGCTAGCCGCGGGAGGCGCACGGTGCGATTCAGCTTTTTATGAGTGACAATATAATATCTTTTTTTTTTCAAACTTATTTCCCTATTCCAAGAAATATTTCTCGTTTACCTGTGGTTAATTTTGGACAGCTCTTTAGCTAATCAAATCGTAAATTAAACTGAAATGTTCCCTATTTTATGGGGTATTAAAGTTATCCCACGTTTTATTTGTCTTGAGGTTTGTTTGGTAATAAATGTGGACAATACTTACTAATGAGTCGACCTCGGGGTCTGCTATGTAGTAAGGTTTCTCTTGGCGTATCTGTGGAAGAGAGAAAGGTACATTTATTAGATATTTTTACAACAATTATGAATGTAAAGTAAGGTGGTCGGGCAGTGGATTAATGGCGGGCGCAGTCGGGAGGTAATGCTTGTACGTGGCTAATAAAATGCTCGCTCGCTTGGCTGCGCGCGCGCACGCACAGATTAAAAATATAGATTCGACAATTTACTGACTATAAATTATAATAACAAGGTTCGGGCTAGAAAACTTCTCACATTATCGGCCAGCCTTTTATGTTAATAATTTTCCTCAAAAACTTATTTATGTGATTGAGTCTTAAAGAAAAAAGCTGGAGTCTCAAAAGACCGTGATCCAAATTCTATTTATTCCTATATTCATTTGCATAAAAAAATATTCAGTTTCTCTAATCCCCCTTTTTTCCCACATTCTTTTTTCGAATACCGCTGCAATCAACATGCGCGTAGGCAAATAATCTGTCCAATCTCCTTTTTAATCTGTGGCCCATACTTAAGAAACGCTTTTTTTCGACATTTAAACCCCGTGTTGCCCGGAAATGCGATACTATCATGCACACCGAAGCGGCCCGATTTTTTTACATCTAGCAACACAGTGTATATTATATGTTAGTTGCCAACAATAATAATTATACTATGATTATGTACTAATTAAACTTACATGACATAACATTTCCAAAACTATACTAATTTGCTTCCGACTTATATTTGTAATTAAAATTACTTTTCTCATTATTCTTCGAGTATCTTGTTTATTTTTAGGGCACTTACTGTTTGAGAAACCTCTGTTTCAAGTTCAGTGAGTAACTGCTTCATTGTAGAATTAAATATTACTAATTTAGATAAACTTTGGAATATCAGAGAAAATAACAGTCTGAATGAAGATAAAATGATACAGTTTTGAAGGAAGATAACAATAATGATGAAACAGCCTCAGGCAAAGTTGGTGCGAATAAAACAAAAGATGTAGAAAATCAATCAATAGATGGCAATGAACAATCTCAAGAACCTAGACATCCCTATGTAACTAATTCGACAACACAAGAGCCTCTTAGAAGATACAATGCAGCTTTAGTGCTTATGAACAAATAAACTTTTATGACAAAATAGTGTTGGTAGACAATACATGGATAATTGTGTATGCCTATTTTAAATCCAATTAGTACTTAAACACCAATTGACATGCACACACAATACAAACGAAATCGATTATGGATTTTAATGATCCCAAGTATGATGCCAGAGACTCTAAAATTGAGAAGTATATTGCAAGATTTAATAACTAAGCATAAAATTCATGGTGAGAATCAGAAAGGCTAATAACGAAGTTAGTTCTAAACTATAGAAATATATGGTTATAAGAATAAACAGATGACCTCTCTCTAATAATACATATTTGTTTGAGACTTGGGAGAAAGTATTGGCTGGACAGATGGTGTAATCTCGATGCGATTTGGATAAACATTTTTTCAGACCCAACTAATAAGACACGATCTTCAAAATATCATTATTATTATTAAGCATAAAGCATAAGCACCACTGCTGGGACTCAGACTTCCTCTCTAGGGGAGAACGGGCCGTAATCCACCACACGGGCCCAATGCAGTTTAGTGGATGTCACGTCATGTATTATTATACGAAGTTATCTTTTTAGAAATTTGAATAATTTGATTCCGCCAAGCCCGTTTCATCAAAGGACCACAAGGCGTACGGCGAAGTGCCACCGGTTCATGGTGGACATCCCATCCATACGCACAAAGCGTTTTGAGAAAACATTCAATGCGCGTACAGCTAGGGAGTGGAATTCTCTACCGGAGTCTGTGTTTCCTGTTAACTACAACCTGGGAGTCTTTAAGTCAAGAGTGAATAGGTTACTTCTAGGCAAGCGTGTAGTGGTCAAACGCGAGCCTAACAAAAAAAAAAAAAAAAAAGGAACATGCGCCAATTTCCTCACGATTTTTTCTTTCACCGTTTTGAGAACAGTGAAAATAATTAAGTACCTACTATAATTTAATAACTTAATAAGATACCAAAAAACATTATAACTTTTAAACTTTTATGCAAATTATTTTTATATCTGGCTAATTGGTTTAGGATTTGATGGCCAATTATCGTAGAACATTAATTTATTTTAAAACTTCCAATACTAATAAAATGTATCGTCTTATGTTGGAAATAAATAAAGTGAAATGCATGTATTCATGTTCATTTTCATGTCAATTAATTAGTCTGTATTTTATGTTGCAGTTTTTTTATTGATCTCTCCTATTCTTTTTTTTTTTTTGTAATCTTTACAATATTTTTTAACAAAATTTTGTTAAAATATATTGTAGATTTTTATTTAATTTTAAGAATGCAATAAATTTTTAGCTGTAATAAATGCATAGGTTACTTAATTTTAACATCTAGGTAACAACATAAAAACTGAACTTTTATAACATACAAGTGAACATACAAATTCGTCCATTGTTTTCAATTTCACATGGTAAACGCAACACATTTCTGTTTTAAATAATTTGTTTGGCAGCACACTGTGTGTTTTTGACTTTTTTTATGAAATGGTATTTAAGATTTGCTTTATTTGAAGAGGTTAGCAGGTGCTGGATTTTTTTGGCTACTTTAGATGAAAAGATAAGGTGCTTTTTTTAAAAAAAAATATTTCCCTTTTTTTGATCATCGATATATTAATTACTTACCAAGACAGAAATATGGAGAAATTATTAAATAAAAATATAAAATTTCTAAATGACATAAAAAACTTTTAATTTCCTGATTAATTGCAATATAATTTAAAGTCATTGTCGCTACTTTATCTTTATTATTCCAAAGATCTACTTCTGCTGACCATAAATTTCGATACAAATCAAGCCACCGATATGCTTTGCAAAAATTATAAAAATTATATGGCATTTAGCGTTTCCGACAATTCAAAGTAGACTTTATATAAATTTCGTTAAAGTAGACTTTACACTGATAAATGATCGTATCTTCAAGGTATGGCTATTAAAATGTATGGGATCGATTATTATGGGACTTAAATGTCATACAAAAATTATACATTTTTGCTTGACCACAGATGATTGATACGGCTTCCATGCAATTTTGACAGGCTTTTAATTATTACTATTTTTCTCAAATATCAACTTTTTTGTATCTTTTCCTTTAATCATATGAGTTCCGTTTTTAATTGTTAAGTTAGATTTTTTGTTACATTCGTAATAATATGTTTTGGAATCGTTTTTAAATGGTACAATTTTTTGTGCTATTGAAAGGTTTCATTTTAATTAAAAGAAATCCTTCCAGATGATATCTTATTAGAATAATAGTTTGTAAAGAGACTCGTGGAGGAGCTCGTGGCTAAAGTAATAACAGCCGCACGGGCTGATCCATCAGGTTAAGCTACGCTTGCCGGGGTTGGTCCATGGATGGGTGACTATCTTTACATACCGAGACTCTCCGTGTCTCGGAAAGCACGTTAAGCCGTTGGTCTCGGCTGTCAATCGTGGATCTTTGACAGTCATTACGGGTCGTCAGAAGCCCGAAAGTCTGACAACCAGTCTTACCAAGGGGTATCGTATTACCTAGTAACTGGTTTGTGGAGGTCAGATAGGCAGTCGCTCCATGTAAAATACTGGTATTCAGCTGCATCCGGTTAGACTGGAAGCCGACCCCAAGATAGTTGGGAAAAGGCTAACCAGATTGAGTTTGTAAAGAGACTCTCATCATCATCATTTCAGCCGAAAGACGTCCACTGCTGGGCATAAGCCTCTCCCAAGTATCGTCACAACGACTGGTCCTGTGCGTCTCGCATTTATCGGCTACCCGCGACCCTCACCAGGTCATCGGTTCTCTTGTGGGAAGCCTTCCAACGCGTAAAGAGACTAGCTCAGATGAAATAAAAAACTTCAACGAAACTGCGGAAAGTAATTCAGGTGTTCCCTGGGTACTCGCGTTAGCCACAGTCATTTGATCTTCTTCACCATGCCATGGGCTAATTCATTGCAAGTACAGAGCCAGGCCTTCGGGCTCCTGAATACCCGTAATAACTGTCAAAAATCAACAAGTTTAACGTAGTGGTGGATACGCAGTCAAACATTTTTTTTAAACTTTGATAGGCACGCGTTTGACCACTATCTCACCTGATGGTAAGCGATGATGTGGTTGAAGATGGAGCAGGCTTGCCTAGAAGTAACATATTCATTCTTGACTTAAAGACTACCAGGTTGTAGCTATCAGGCAACACAGACTCCGGCAAGGTTTTTTTTAAACTTTACCCCACACTAGGAATTTCACCTGTATCGCACCCACGATACAGAATTTAGAAACATATGTAGAATCTTACATACACTAACACCCACTTTGTTCCGTGCGTGAATCGAACCCGCTACACGCAACACAGCAGCCAATCGCTCAGCCACTGCGCCAACCGAATGAATAGTACCTTAAAACCATCAGTTTAGTACCAAAAACAAGAGCGACATAAAAAAGTTTTTAATACTTCTAATGCCAGCCCACCTTGCGCTATACATGGCAACAAATCATAGCGCGCAGTAATGACCGTTGTGCTCCGGGTAGCGGCTTCGATCCCGCCCACGACATAATGGTTATCATTCACCTTGTTTCGTTATTCGACACTACAAATTGTTATTTGCCTCTCGTTGTACTGCGGATGCACTTGCACAGTGGGCTAAGTTGATACGGTTGTGGACAAAAAAAAATTAAAATCTGTTTTTTTTTTTCAAAAAAAAAATGTATTTAGCAAATTTTACTCTATCATCTTTAGCACATTGGTGCAAGTTCAATAATAGGCACGAAAACAAAAAAAAAATCTTTTTATTCTCTTCTCTTCTAGGCTTGTAAATAATTATTCTTTTATTTTATAACATTTACAGACTCGCGCTTGACCACTATCTCGCCTGATGGTAAGCAATGATGTGGTCTATGATAGAGCACTCTTTTCTAGAAGTAACCTATTTACTGTTGACTTAAAAAACCCCAGTTTGTAGCTACCAGGAAACACAGACTCCGGCAGGGAATTCCACTCCTATAAAATCCTTTAAAATTGCAATGTTGGGATCATTAAACAAATACGGATCTAAAGTCCAAAACTGACCACAACATTATTGTAACTTAACCTCTTCCAAAGTAAAAAAAAGTGATAGATATACTCTTAGAAGCGTGGGTTTGCTGATTCTTAATCTGTGGGTCACTGATCTAGGAATGAATCATACGTTTTGTGCCTTAGAAATATTCACACCTTGTGCTTTAATAGGTGTAGAGTAATTTTGTATAATTTTATTGCTGAGTCTATTTCGTGAATTAACTATAATTGTTTGGCTTGAATCTTTAATTTTGATTTGATTCTCTGAACTATTTATTATTGGTCTGAGTGCCTGGTTATAGCTCATCATCATTCAGCCTTTAAGCCTGTTTAATTTTCTTTTTCTATACATCTGAGGTCTCATCACTATTATTAAATCCTTTTTGAGCCATAAATCAAAATCAAAATTCATTTATTCAAACTAGGCTGAGAGCCAGCAATGTTTGATCGGCATAGTTATACGTAAAGACAGTCCCCCAGAAGCCCACCCGTCACCACTCACTTCCTAGTGTTTTAGCTGTGAAGAAGAAATGGCGTAACAAACGCCCTAGTAACATATCATCTTCCACATTGTCTTTCCAGCGTTTCATTGGCCTTCTTTGTTATTATTCTATTTTATAAAAGCAACAGCAGCAACTATGCTATCTTTAAGGAGAAAATTGTTTAAAACAAACCAATTTCATTGTACTCCGTCTACCGCTACAGATTGCATTCAAATTCACATTTCCTTCTTTCACCGTCTTGGTTCAGTCTCAGTCATTATATCAACCAAGAACCAAGGGGCCATCACTACTAACTACTCACACAAGTAAAACCCGCCTTTAACATATAAACGTGTCATTATCCGAGTAATCGTGTCGATTTTTATCACTATAATGATAGACCAAAGTTACCAAAATTCGACCAATGGCGAATGTACGATCGAAAATATAACAAACGTAAATATAGTCCCTCCCCCGCCCCGAGGCAAGGAAGTGTCTCATTTAGGGGGGCACCGACCCATGAAGCAAGACCAAAGCCCCTTTGGACACAAATTAAATGCTAATAAGACGATCGGCGGATATTCAAGCTTCGGAACAACAATTTTTGGTGTCTTTAGGTTGAGTTTATGGGTGTTTTGTTGGTGCTATAGTGAGTATGTATGTTTAGTAATGGGAACGGTCATGTTTTGTACGCAGATTTATATAGATTTTCTAAGTGTTTTGCTTTAGTATTACATCCAGTGAATCTCAAAAGATTGATGATGGTGATGAGCGTGTATCTAATTGGAGTTAAAACCTTAGTTTTTGTGCCACACTCACTATGTGTTTTGGGACACAAAAGAGAACACTTGATTTTCAGAGTGCCTATAGTCTTGCTGATCTTTAAAGACTAAATAGTGTGAATTTAATAATGAATGCAACAAAAGTTTTACTCGTTCGCATCGGCACGCTTAATGCCTCCATTACAACTGACATCGGGACAAAAAGCATCCCGAATTGTTAGGTGTCGATACGAAGCGAAAATTCCCTTTCGAATCGAGTTATTGCATCCATATTTTTTATTTTAATCGATGCATCGAACTGTATTCTATCGATTTAACTCGCAAAAAATGTGGGACAAAAGCGTTTTATATCTGTTTGTCCCGTAAAAATAAACAGGCCGTGAACAGAATAACTTTTGACTCGTCCCAAATATCTTTGTGATACGACAATTGTCGTTTTCTCTATTCATGACGTTTACCTGAGGTTCATTGTTGCTTCTCTTTGTGCATTTTCGGTATAAATCTATTGTTAATTTAATTGAATAAATGCCTTCTTACAGGCCTTAGTCCTCAAAAGGATCAGATCTCATGTGCATGTAACCACCTCGGAACAACACTCAAGTTAATCGATTAAACATTTTTTCCACTGAAAACTGGAATCGAGCAGTGTCCGAGTAACACTGATTTTAAGCACCGATTGCCCGCTACCTGGACTCTCGAAAAAACTACGGAACTCATCATTAAATTCGTAAGGTCCCTATCGAGACGTCTTCTTGTCTCAATGAATATTAAACCCTATTTGACACAAATTAAAGCACATTATAAATTGATGAACCACAGGCACTTATTACGATAAGTAACGGAATAACTGCGGCACCAAAATCGCTACCAAACGTGGTACCCTGTAATTTGTAATAAAAAATCTATTTATAAGATAAAATAAAGCACCGAGACGCTACCTAAGATGCCCGGCGATCGATCTCGATGGGCTTTTTAATAAATCAAGCGGTTTCGAGCCATTTTGACGCTTGTCAAAGTTAAACGTACGATACAGAATCGCGCGTACCATGCGCTGGCTTTAATGTTAAGTTATTCTATAATGCTCAGAGGTCGAGTTTTGTAATTTAGTTAAGTCGCCTCCTATTTAATAACATTCTTGTACGGCCGGCGGTCGGCAGGTGATTTTTTTTTCGAATTTTTTGACTTAAAAAACGGTCGTTCGGCCGACCTCGCTACTGAAGTAGTTCGAATTTTAAAATTATAGTGTATTAATACGCGTTCCTGTTACGAAATTTTTATTTATAGTGCGGGCGTCTCAGTGTTCATACGTCGAAGCTAGTCGGGAGAGGACGCGCCGTCGCGCCGCTGCGCGTCATGCCGCGATTGTTTTGGCGACCGCGACCGCTCTACATTTAATCACCTGTTTTGACACAACGACGTGCGAATATATTTATTTGGTCCGCTTTACTACCGCCCATAAACGGACGCAATGAACAAATGTCTTTATGGTATACTTGTGAACGTCAAATATCAGTCATTTCTCCTTGGCGAGCACAAAAAACGCCATAAATATCCTTAACAAAATGGCTCCTACTGAATATTGTGGCCATAAACGTAGCTCTATAAAATGAGGTTTGGTTGTTTAACTTTTGTTCGGGCTCTGTGTTGGAATTAAAAGAACTTAGACGCGGGTCCGACGTTTTGTTTGCGTAGTGTTTCTCTCCATAAATATATGTAAATCATCTAGAAATTATTCATAACTAACTAGAATTTATAAATATTTTACGGTTTGTTTTTGTGTTGTCAAAAAGTTTGTGTGCCAGTGGCCTTATAGTCCAAGTTTCGTGTGGAAAGGTCACTCGCAGTGTATTTCGCACGGCGACGACGCTCACAAATAAAACTGTTGCTCTAAAATTTCTAAATGACGCGTCTCGTTGCCTGCAGAGCGTCATCCCCATTAGAAAAGGACAAAGCTCAAAGAGAAACAAGGACGGGGAGACAGTTGAGCGTTTTTCGTGCGTTTTTTGTCCCGAAATCCGTGCGTTCAAAAATTTTATTTTAATACAAGAAAAGTATTCAAAAGATACGGGGCAGGTAGACGCGGCCCAACCCAGGGTATTTGCTTAGTTTCTTTTTTTCTCCCACAAAGAATTCAAGTTGATTTATGGCCGTGGTGTGTGACGATTTGTGACCTGTAATTTCTGATGTGAGTTTTGTCACTACGGACTTGGGAGCTTGATTTATTAATTCACGGATCGTCCGTCAGAGGGCGTGTTCCGGTTTTGACAGTTGTCAGTAACGTATAATTTTAGAGCGCTCAAAATGATATTTAATTTTTTCTCTGTGTTTTGTTTTGAACCGATTGAGACATTACACTAAACACTGTGAAATTTTATAGCGGCAATTTGAGCAATTTATTTTTTGTCTGCAAAAAAAAATATTTGACACAGTGTGTAATTGGCGACATGTAGACATATTTTTGTTTGTAGCATTCCGTTGTTAATTTATTTTATAATGACCGTTGTGTACTATTTTTCTACGTTAGTGTTGATTTTGCCCAATGTGCGAATCACGTGTTCTCATACCGAGGTATCATATACTACAGTTAGTTGCTTAACAGGTCCTAAGAGGGTCGTTTTGACCCGGAAGGTCAGTTTTTCGACCATTAACGCGATCAGAGGGTTGGCGCGGAGTTAGTGTGTAGTAATAAAGGTGGTAGGTAATTACCCACTTCGGGGCAGTCGGTTAAATGGTGTCTCAGTCGTTCAGACTATTACACTAGTCGTAAATTTATGTTAATCGCTTTATTTTTTGTTTATCTTGGTACTTTTGTAGATTTAGTTGATTTGTCTATTAATTTGTGACTAAAGTTGTGTTATATATATGTATATAAAAATCTTAAAGAAAAATCTTATTTAGGTATTATAAAGTATACAGGAAACAGTATAGAGTTTTGGTATTTCCTTCATTAATTTCGTTAGCACAAAACTAAGTAAAAACTCAACAATTTCGAAATTGAAATTATACCTCTCACAAGTTGCAGTAAGCTACCAACGACCAAGTACTAATCATAAACTTAATCAGCTATAACAGCCCTTAATTCAAGAGCTATACTGTAGTTAACTGGTTTAATGTCAATAATCTTCTCCTTAACGAGAAAAAAACAAAATGCATAAAGTTCACATTACCCAATGTAATACAAGTGAACACTAGTGTGTCAATAAAGGGTGAAGAGTTGAAACCCGAGGATTCCACAGTGTTCTTAGGTTTAACTTTGGATGCGCAGCTTCAGTGGAGCCCCCATATAGATAAACTGTCCAAAAAACTTAGCTCTGCAGCATACGCCGTAAGGAAAATTCGTGGTTTAACTGATTTAGAGACAGCTCGTTTAGTATACTTTAGTTATTTTCATAGTGTGATGTCGTACGGCATTCTGTTGTGGGGAAATGCCGCCGATATTCAGACAATTTTTGTTTTACAGAAAAGGGCTATTCGTGCAATTTATAAATTAAGTCCCAGACACTCCCTCAGAGACAAATTTAAAGAGATTAATATTATGACTGTTCCCTCTCAATATATTTATGAGAATCTCATGTATGCACATAAAAATATTAATCTGTTTAAAAGATACAGTGATATCCATAGCATAAATACTAGGAACAAACACAAATTTATTGTACCAAAAACCAGGCTCAAGAAAAAAATAGGTGGTTCGTTTAGATGTCAATGTATACGTTTCTATAATAAACTTCCTAGCCAAATTCAAGAACTAAGCATAAATAAATTTAAATCATTTATTAAACGTACGAGTAAGCTATGCCAGAAAGCTTTTTACACAATTAATGACTTTCTTGAGGACAAAAAGGCGTGGGATTGAGCTGCTTCAATGATATACATGAGCCATTGTTTTCATATGTACTACTTACTGATGAAAAATTTTTTATATATATTTTTTTTTTAATATTCGTTTTTGACATGAATACTTGTATAGTATTGTATTATATTTTTTTTTTTTTTTTTTTGTTGACATTTTATTATTATTATCTTTTTTTTTTGACTTGAATACTTTGTTAAGTATTATATTTATTTTTATTTTTTGATTGACATATTATGATTACTATTTTGTTTGACACAAATATTTACTTTGTAAAGTATTATATTTTTATTTTTTTTTGATTACTTAATTATTGTAAATGTGAGGACTATGTGGGTTATTATTATTATTTTCTCCTCCTTTTTACAGTAATTTTCAACGTTGTCTGACAGTTTGAGTACTTTTGCGGCCTACCCAAATGTCTTTTCTTTGGTATTGTTCGTCATGTCATTGAGCTCCTTAGTGGTTTTTAAGTTGAGCTATTCGACTATTGACAAATGCTTGCACTGACTGGACAGGTCCACTCAAATATGTTTGGTTCTTTCTTCAAAAGACCACTACAGACACTAAGCTGCATGGTCCTCATATAGAATAATGTGAATGCGAGAACTATGTATGTCGTTATATTCATGTAGATTTTATGATTGTCTGGCAGTTTGAGTATTTTTTGCGGCCTACTCAAATGTCCTTACTTTGGTATTGTTCGTCGGTTCGTTGAGCACCTCAGAGTTCTGAGTTGAGCTTCGCGATGACTGACAAATGCTTGCACTGTCTGGACAGGTCCACTCGAATTCGTGTGTTGCTTTCTTCATAAAGCTCATCCCAGACATAAACGTACATGGTTCTCATATGATCTAACCAGTCCACATTGTATGGATTTGAACACTAAAAGAGACTTTGACCTCTGAGTTTGTTTCGGTGTTTCTTCTCAGGGTAGTCAGCTAGGAAACACCGGCCTCATCTAGCTTAAACTGACAAAAAACATTGACGTGTAAAAGTGTTCCTTGTAACCTATTTACTGAATAAACATCATTTATCATTTATCATTATAAAGTATAAAATGCCATGGCCAGGAATTAACGAGCCAATCGACCTAGGCTGATAGAGACGTTAAATACATAACTAAGATCTGTAATAAACTATCACAGTTATTTTTAAAATAGGACTTGTAAAGATTTACCTCTATAGTTCACACTTTTGCTATGTGAAAACTTTGGAGCCAGCTTTAGGCACCCACAGACAGACGCCACTGGACAATGCAAACGCGCGTTTTCAAAGAAATTGTTCTACAGAAATAACAGCGCCTGTGAAAAAAAATTGTCGCCTAGTTGTCGCATTGTCGCGCCTGTCAGTGGGAGCTCTTTAATTTTTTTTTTAATTAGTTTCGTTAAAATCTCCCCACCCACCCAGATCCGGAACAACTACCTGTAAGGCCATACAAATATTTGTTCCGTGCGGGAATCGAACCCGCGACACGCAGCGCGGCAGCCGATTGCTCAGCCACTGCGCCAACCGTGTCGTCAAAGGAGAAAAAAAAAAGATATTCCGCTTATTTTACCAGAACTCCAAAACCTTCACACCAACACCACTACTAACCCACCAACACCTCTTAGGTATTACCAATATTTGCAAAATAAATGTCTATTCTATTCTATTTAAAACTATGCCTATTTCATTTGGATTACAAAATCTTCATGAAAACAATTTGTAAGAATTTCAATTCTTTTATAAAACTACTTCAAATACGTCAATTCTTCATCCTAACTGTCTAATTAACGCTGAGCTGTATCCCTTTCATCTTCCACCAACACTCTAATAAAGCTTCGCTCAATTGACTCATCAAAACAAACTCGGCAGTTGCCGAGATGGCCACTCACAAACTCACAACCTATTTACGAATGACTAACGCCTTTGTTTACGTGCTTCAGCGCTTAAGATAACAACAATACAAAAAAAAACTTTGAATTTATAACCCTTCCGATTTCTCATGACCTCACTGGTAACACAAACATGAAATACCAACAAACAGGCCAGAACATGCTTCCCGTTGAAGTGCACTCCACACAGCGTATTAAAAACAAATAAAATTCGAAAAAAAGGCAATATTTTTAAACAATACGAATTGAAAAATATAATGGAATAATAGTTCAACCCTAAAACGCGATCCGTAAGCGTGTTTGTACGAAAATAAACGCGTTTAGTTCGTTCACCATTATGAATACGTAAGCATACGCACCCTTGGTTTGCCTCTTTTTTAATCAACCCCTCCTAAATCCCAGCAGGCTAAAAATTAAAGTGTAATGGTGCAGCGCTTAATAACTTATCTGCGGGTACGCTGTGTGTTTGCCTTTTGTTAATGTAATTTTTCAAGTTTAACTTTCAAAAGGGGACGGAAATCGATGCAAACTGCACAGAATTATCTCCCATACTTTTGATGTACTTATTATTACCATACATTTCCTCATTCTTAATGACGAACAAACATATGCTTACGATTTAAGACGTTCTCTTATTATTTTATACGACATTTGTGTTCAACATATTGTATCTGTTTAATAACAAATTTATTGCGCGTGTACGTTTTATGTTTAAATAAATGCTTCGACTATTAAATGTTAATTATACCAACACTCAGTGGAACTAATAACAGATATACATAGAGAAGACATCTTTAAACGTTTGTTTCTAATAAAACTTAAGATGTTAGTCAAACCGGGAACTTTACTGCCCAAGCTGTACTTTTACAACTTATACAATAACCCCTATTCGCTCGCTCTGAACAAATTAGAAAGGAAGAAACTAATATCAAGAGCATTACCGCGTTAACCCCTAATCATCGACACATTGATGAAACAATCACGCGGCCCCCGGGGTCTCACAGACCGAAGGGTTAGACGCATTACTGGACATAATCTTGATTGATCTGCTACAAATAATGTTGGTTTCGCGCCGCGTGACGTACCAACCCTTTGTGTTTTCTTTGTTCCGCGTACCGCTCACAGTGAGAGGGTTAGATGCGCTTTTCTTGTCGTGAAAATTACCCGAAATATGTAATGTAAAAGTTTGGTAGCAAATGGTGTTAGAGTCGAATGAATGAAGGGGACAGCCAACTAACGACGCGGACTGCTACGTCCAGCTGTGCATTTTATATGAATGACAATAAAATAAAAGTACCAAGGTAATGTTCTTTGAATATTTAGTAATATTTTCCGACTGCATGTCATTAAGTCACGTTGTGCAATGCAATGATAAATGCACGTCATTACGCGTTGCCATTATTTGTTTTAAAAACCTAAAGTCCCATCGGAATAAACAAAAAAATAATAAAAAACAAGATTCTTGAACACCAAAATACTCTTGACGTAAAATCAAAATGGCCGTTTCATTTTCGCGCCAAAACTGTACAATATGGCCGTCAAAACAAAATTTTCCGCTACCATAGACTACAATTACATTGGAATAGATTAAAAATAATGACGAGTTTAGTAATAGTGTAGTGTATCATTTGCGGCGGGGTAAATTCAGCGGGAAATTGACGACTTAGAAATTACTGGGTTTTAAGTGCAGTACTTGATCGTAGCTACTAGAAAATTGAAATATTCAGAGGGTTAAACCGTAAAGTGCTGATTGATAGCACTTATATATTTACTGATGCGTTATTATGTTATGAAATACGGGGAAATTTGTATTTCCTTAAGAATAGGGCTGGAGGGAATTTCCTTTTATGATTGTTTTAGTGGAAATGGACGAAGTTAGGCTTGGTTAGTAGGTACATTGGTGAATTTAGAGTGCTTTTGTATGGACTTTTTGAAGAGCAATGGAGTTTTTTTTTGTCGATACTGAAAGTCGTTGTTTAGAAGGGTTTTGGGGATATCTAACTGACGTAAGTGCAGTTATTTCAAAAACTTACGAACTAATATTTTAAAATCCATAAAAAATGTTGACTCTATATTAGTAAGAGGTAAAGTTTGTGTGGTTGTAGGGGGTAAGCTCTGGATCTACTGAACCGATTTTGAAAATTCTTTTACTAATAGAAACCCACGTTATGTGAGTGTCATAGGCTATACATTTTTGAAATACACGCGGACAAAGTCGCGGGCGAAGTGCTAGTATCGAATAAAATTACCAAAACAGGCAGTACGAATTAAAAAAAAACTGTTTTTTTATGAAAACTTAAGACACAAAGACGCTTAGAGGAGTATCGGAATAAAAATTCAACACTCAAAAAAAAAATTAATAACCTTTTTTGCACATTTTGTATAAATGTGTATTTTTTATACGAAACAGATGCATCGGCCTCAATCTCCGTTAAAAAATTAGACACACGAATTTTAATCTAAGTGCATTGATATAAAGTGCATTTTTGATTATTATGATGCCGTTTTTTTGTGGGTGTTGGCAGATCTGTTCGCCCGTTCACATAAGAGATTATAAATATTATTGTAATAAGACATTGTGATTCATGGTAGGATTAACCATCATTTTAAGCCCCATCATGAATGCATGCATATGCGTATTTAGGACTGTTTATCTTGTTTTTGAAAAGAGCGTGTGGGTATCGAGTTTGATGCGTTTAGAATCTATTATGATATTAACATAAATAAATAAACAGAAAACTAGGTATAATGCTTTGAATGAAATCATAGGAAAAGAAATGATTTGAGAAAAATATATTTTTAAATGATCAATTTTATTTCAGCTGAAAGATATCCACTGGTGGATATAAACCTTCCTCAAGCGTCACCATATCGAATGGTCATGTGCTCCTCGCATCCAACAGAAAACTGTGGACCTTGTGGAGACTAGGTCATCGATCCACCTATATGGAGGCCTTTCTTTCTATTATGAAACGATTTAAATATGTGCAAGGTGGACCGATGACCTACAGGTGTATTCGGTAACTCAGTTGACATCAATTTGATAGGCACTATGCAGTACATTGCTGCTTTGACGTATAAGAAAACAAAAATGTACTACTTATAATCGATGTCCACCGAGCAATGTACTGCAAAGTGCCTATCAAGTTGATATCAACTGAGTTAGCGAGTACACTTGCTGGTAAGGGTCGCGGGTAGACGATGGATGCGAGATGTACAGGACCAGTCACTGTACCGAAACTTGGGGGAGGCCTATGTCCAGCAGTGGACATCTTTCAGCTGAAATGATGGTGATTAAAAAGGTTTTCTTTGATAATGTTAACCTAAAATACTGTCAGAATAACACAGACTATAACATGATAAAGCCATTTTTCCGTATTTTCATCGTTTTCTTTACAAACTACATTCACGTTTTAGTTTATATTCGGGGGCGAAAAGCGACCAATCATCGCTGCAACATTAATTTCAATAAAAGAGGGAGGCGGTGGCTTTTGTCTATGGTGTACCATCGACTACGGAACTAGTTCTGTCATATCTTTTTTGTTATTCATATATTGATCTACCTCTTATTAAGAATTTTGCTTTGAAATACAGTGAGAACTCAGACTTGCCGAGGGGTATATTGTTTCCCAGTTACTGGGTTGTGGAGGTCAGATAGGCTGTAGCATCATGTAAAATACCTTGTATTCAGGTGTATATTTTTAGACTGGAGGTCGATTCCTACTTGGGAAAAGGCTACAGAGATTCTCCAAATGTTACTGAAGACCACAATTATACATGGTCTCCTCAACTCTTCAAGCGAGGTCATTGCCCATTTAATAAGGTATTATATACGGCTGAACTCAGCCTTTAAACAAATATTGGCAAACATAATCATAACAGAAAAGAATTACAAAATAACGGTGATCTTTATAAAAATATTGAATTCTTCAGAAAAACAAAAATTCCATGTCACATTTCGAAGCAAAGGTTTTCTTCCAAACTTGTCTACTTTGCAGTATCTAACAGAAAAAACCCAATAATTCACCCACAATCAAAGCAATCCCTACCAGAACAAACAAATTCAAAACCAAACACATGAATGTATGGAACCCATTCACTGATGACGACATTAAACAACAGCATAGGTACAGACTACCCTACGTAGGTAAAAACTCCCTCTAATCCATGTCAGCTGCTTGTGACTGGTCGTTTCTCCCCGACCTCCCCTTCGACTACCCTTATTTACACCAAAATAGACGATGACCTACCCGCTCTTAGAATCTCTGTACAACAAGAGGTCAGCGTAAACTGGTTGTTTAACCATCCAGGATAATGTGAACCGCTTTTTTGAGTTTTCTAAATTGGGTGAGGTGTCAAGGTATCCTGGTCGTGTCATGGCTCCTAGCTGTCAAATACATAATGACTGGTTTTATTTTTCAGAGTTATGGTTTAAACGATCGATGGTGTCGCGGATCTTCGTTCGGTGTTGCCAATTTTTATGTTTTCTGGCTGTTTTTTTTTCAATCAGAGTGGTGTTGTAGTTTCTGGGTAGAGCAATACTTTTTCTAAAATAAACTGAAGGCTTTTTAGCATGAAACAGCGTTTGCTTTATTTATTATTATTATTCCTGTTTATGCGGTATGCTAATGTAGGTAAGTGTAGTCGAAAATTCAGATTTTCAACAACCAGATAATCTCAAAAACAAAACGAAATCAGTAAAATTCAGTATCAACACAGTTCCCAAGAAATAGGTCACAGATGCAATACCAACATTGCCATAAATTAGTAATTACGTTGGCTCCGATTGCTTCCAAAAGTCCATAAAAAAAAAGTATTCGAGGGTTAATGACCTACATGAACAATTCGCTCGTTTTGCACCAAACCAGTATTGTAAGGCACTTGAAATTTAAAAATGGAATCAAAACGTTCGGCGACTGTCCGGCCAGTGTCGGCAAATGTCGGCGAATGTCGGTGAGTGTCGCCGACGAAATCGGCCGACGTGTCGCGAAGAATGCTCCTGAGACTTTGTAATTGCACACCACTTAAACTACAGGGTGCTACTGCTAGTATAGCAACTCCCTCAGCTAAATTTCACTTCTTTGTATGTGGTATATTCAGATATATGATCATAAATAATTGTTTAAACCTGACATATTATAATGATTGCCCAACTTCATATAAAAAAATAAAAAAATGGCTACCTAACTGCACGACAGGAGAGACGGTAATGTATATTTGAAGTGAAAACTTATTCAGGCGCGTTAGGCATTTTTGGGATTCCCGGGCCTGCGGACGGCAAGTAATGGGTAGCTCGCCGTCCGATCAGCACCAGGCCCGAGAGTCGACGGTCAGCAATAAGGACGGGGCCCGTCATGGTCGATGCCTGCCCGGGGGTTGAGGATAAATTCGAAACAGAGTTACCTCGCCCCTGGGCACTCAGGGCAGAAAGGAGCAGGGGTGGGATTTAGTCAGTAAGAGTCTGACACGCCCTTCCGCTCCACCCAGAGCGGGAGATGTCATTGGATGATTTCCTACCCCACCTTCTTTAGGCGCGTTGGGCATTTTTGTTCAAGTTTTAACTTCTGTCGGCACTCCCGGAGTGCCACTCTTTTTTTTCACCTGCTGTTTACTTTACTTTTTGGCCAAATTTAAGCATGTTTGATACCAATAACTTTATCCCTGGCAAATAGAATATAAGTAGTCCGCAACTTCATCTCATAAACCAAAACAAATACCTGTCATTATGAAAATTTCCTCTACAACTCAATTTTAATACTTCTTCACCT
This sequence comes from Polia nebulosa, assembly GCA_951329385.1. NCBI lineage: Eukaryota > Metazoa > Arthropoda > Insecta > Lepidoptera > Noctuidae > Polia > Polia nebulosa. Next base: position 29,612,767 of record OX589602.1, on the reverse strand, counting down.
GGAACTATGTGAACAAATCTTAATAGTTAATTTTGACTCACTACCCGGTTTCCAGTTGAACTGAAATTTTGCAAACATGTTTAATTTGGATGATTATGCATGGTTAGCTAAGTGATGTCATTCTTAATCCAATATGGCGAACTCCCAAAGATGGCGGACTATTTATTTTTATGCATTCCCATGATATGGGTACCTATCAATATGAAATATATACGTGTTTTTTAGTTTTTTTTTTAACTAAAATATTTATTTCCCAGATTTCCTCTGCCAACACCCTTTACTGAAAAGCCTGCACCTAGCAGTATTTATGTCATTATTAACCGGTGCGAATTAATACTCATTTAGCATCCATTTTTATCGCGCATGCTCTGACGGAGGCGCAAAAAGCTCATTCCTCTAGCACGGCGCGGCGACGGCCCGGCTCCGGTTTTTTTATCGGACCGACCAGCTTTCCACCGAAAATGGACCGCTAATCATTGTTGTGGTTTAATTTATATCGAAAGAAGAAAGAAAAATAGTTTATTCTGCACAGACAAAACACGTATTACTTACGGAAATTTAAAAAAGGTAGCAGAATAACTTTCTTTTTTGATGTCGTTCAAAAGAGCCAGGGCTTGTTTTCCCTCTTTTTTTTTTTTTGTGGGGTGGGAAATCATGCAATGACTTCTCCCGCTCTGGGTGGAGCGGGAGGGCGTGTCAGACTCTTACTGACTAAAACCCACCCCTGTTCCTTCCCTGCCTGAGTGCCCAGGGGTGCGGTAACTCATTTTCAGAATTTATCCGCTATTGTTTTACTCGGTGTGTTGCCCATTTGCTTGCCTGATTTAATGGTGTTTACATTTGGTATCAACCAATATTTTAATCAAATATTGTACTCGGAGTACATAAAACGTTTAGGTAAAATTAAAACACCCTTGAGACACCCAAAAAGCCACTGACCAATCACGTCAGCCCGCGGTACGATTGGCGGTATTCAAATTCGGAACCCTTGGCTGAATTTAAATTTCGAACGCGTCCCTTCTACGCCGTGATTCGTGTTCTATTTTCAAAAATCTCCGCCGCAGTGACCTCTGAACGACGTCGTATTTTTTTTGTATTATTATTGACCAATCACTTTTGACCACTATCTCACCTGATGGTTAGCAATGATGTGGTCGACGATGGAGCACGCTTGCCATGAAATAGGTAACCATAATATGAGCGGCGGGTGGCCCCTGGCTTTTGATATAATATATCTATAGAAAAACGTTCAAAATATATAGATATATCCGAGGCGAGGTTCATCAATTTTCTAACTCTCTTCGCTTGCCCTTGCCTCCTTTTAAGGCGCTATTAGCTGCCAACGACCTTGAGTAGTTAAGGCTCAATTACACCTTCCGATTTCAAGGGACCCAATTTAGGAAACAGGAAGGTGTAATAGCAGTTAGAGCAGTTAGTGTCCGATTTAGTGAGATTAAAAGGTCCTGATTTGACTTCCTAAATTGTGTACGATTTAGGATAGTGTAATCGCATCACACCGATTTAGAGCTAAGTTTTGCCAATTTAGCGACTTTGTCGCTACAAATGGGCTATTAGTATTTTGTATGTGTTTAAAATTAAATTAAATTTCCCAAAGTCCCTTTCCCAGAAAAAGAATCTTAGTCCACTCTTTTTATTATTTAGTCTGCTCCTGGTAGAATCAGTTTTTAAGAAACTCTATAGCAACTTCTGATATTCTGTCTAGGGACTCGAATTTGTAAGAGTTGGCAACACTGCCGACTTAGGAGCCCGATTTAGGAGTTCAATTTAGGATAGTGTAATCGCTCGCTTCCTACTTCCTAGTTAGTTTGTTCCTAAATTGGGTCCCTTGAAATCGGAAGGTGTAAATGAGCCATTAGCTTGCGTGTTCTGCGCTGAGCTCACGTAACGTGTTGTATGTCCACCCTGTAATAGGACTCGCCCATCCAGGAGCGCTGTCCGAAATTAGACGCATTATTAATTTATTACACATAAAATAAAAAGTATTAAACTAAAACACTGAGACTAAATTATAAATAATTAAATGGTCTTTAAAATGGTGCAGGTTTCATAAAAATACGCTTTATAGTTTTTGCGTGATTCTCAATTTTTTATCCACGTTAGACATAACTTTACAAATTAATTACACTATGTTATAAAAATAGAATTTCAAATATTCTGAGATCAAATTACGACGAAAATTGTTTAGAGTAACATATATTTTTTTCAAAGAAATAAGACAAGTCGTTTAGACGTGATGTTCAATTAAAAACCATTAAAAGTCGTATAACTGCGCCTTAAGTTAGTTCTTTCTCTGTATGAGGTGATGTACGGAAGATTTGGAGATTCACCCCTCTGTAAATAGTTCTGCCGGCGACAATAGTAGTAGTATTTTCTTTTATTTTTGTTCTCTAGTTGACGTCACAGTAAGTGATGAAAGGGCATAATGTTTAGTTCATCGGCATATTAATGCCGCTTTAAGGGCCTTCTCGCGGTCCAGTGGCGCCCTCATTGAATAAAAAATCGTAGCTTAACACAGAAAATAAATATTAAAAAATCCAACTTGACGTTTGTTACAAAGAGGATAAAGATTTTTTATGTTGTTAAAACAGGTCTCAAAATGTTTCGTATCCAAAGTAGTAGGCAAAAGTGTCAGAAACGGCCGTTTTTGGCACTTTTGCCTACTACTTTGGACACGAAACATTTTGAGACCTGTTTTAACAACGTAAAAATTCTTTATCCTCTTTGTAACAAACGTCAAGTTGGATTTTTTAATATTTATTTTCTGTGCTATGCTACGATTTTTTATTCAATGAGGGCGCCACTGGACCGCGAGGAGGGCCTTAAACGGACAAAAACTCGACGCGAGTCGGTCGGCCGGCGTGTCAGGCACTAATTGAGAGGCGCACGCTATAGCATGGCGCAACCTCGCCTCAATCAGCAACCAAAGGTTAGAGAAAATTCTCTTAATAACATACTTTTATTTGTGACCAGCCTTTTACAAAATTGCATAGATTATATCGATGTTTGTAATCAGAATAAATAAAGTGCTGACCTTTTATTTACTCGAGAAATGTTTTGTATCGAAAGAAGTCGCTCTATTAAATTGGAAACCATTTCACATTCTTACTGTGTTGAGCGGGTTCATGAAGTTTGGACTCTACTAGAAGTTACTTGGATTTAAATTGCAATGGAGGTTTTATGGGACAGGTTCGATAGCATTGTCAAGTTGAACTACCGAAACAAACAATATAGTAACAGGTATTTTGCTGTGCCGAGCGACAGTTACGATTTACGAATCTAATAAATAATTTAACAGCGCTGGTTATCATGACAAGAATGCATTAGCCTCAATAATAGTGAATGCAGCGTGAAAATTATCCAATAGCATTTATAATTATTATTTCAAAGAACAACATTTATTTAATTAATCACCACTTTCACGGAGATGCCACAACAATAAAAGAGAAATGTCCGAGTGCCGTAACCTTGTAACGGCGGCGGTTGCTGTAAATTTTATTATCGACATTTTAAAAGTATGCTACTCGCATTTTCGCATGTGACTTAAGACCTATCTCCACATAAGTGGCGCTCTCATTGAATAAAAAATCGTAGCTTATCATAGAAAATAAATATTAAAGAATCGAACGTCACGTTTGTTACAAAGAGGATAAAGTATTTTTACGTTGTTAAAACAGGTCTCAGAATGTTTTGTATCCAAAGTAGTAGGCAAAAGTGTCAGAAACAGCCGTTTTTGACACTTTTTATTCAATGAGGGCGCCACTTGGCGGCTATATACGCCTGAAGAAACGTTCGTTACAGAAGGTTTTTTGTCTTAATGTACGTGTCGTTGCCCCACTTCGTAATTAAATGGTCGCATCAATGTTACGCGAGCAACGTCGCGGGTAATGCGTATTAAATAGGTGATATCCTTTACGCTCACGCTGGTGATTGCGCAAAAAATACAACAGACTGTAATCGACGATTTGCAATTACCGTTGTTTTCTTCGCCTCGACGACCGAGGCCAGACGAGGTACGAAAAGTAACTGAGGACTCTTGGGGAACTTGAAGGTTTCCCACGACTCGGGGATCGAGGGTATCTAAAACCCAACAATTTTTATCAACAAACGAACCCGAAACAAGATGCGTAAGGAATTCCAAACGGCAAAAACCACTCGATGGGGACGATAAAACGAAATCGCCGATGCGTTGTCGAAAAAAAAATGCAAGTGCTGCGTGCGAGCGAGATAACAAAAAACGTATCGTATCGCGGTTCCACTCTAGCGCGCGCAGCTAATGAATACTGCGTGGCGCGCTGCGCGGGCGCAGCTGCGAGCGGACCGATCCGCCATTTCCATTATTTATTTTATTTCGGCGCGAAACGTTGAATTGGATCAGTACGACAAAGAGGTTAAATTGCGCGTCCAAATCCCATGACAATTGTCAATTATAGCGTTAAACGGAACACGGACAGATGTAAACAAATACACAATGTTCTGTCTGATGACGGCGCGCACAATGCGAGAGCATCTCTGTGGCAGCTTGTGTCGGCTCACGGGTCGCTGGCTGGGAAGTGATCTCCAATGCTCAAGACCCCGTGCTAATCCTTTTTGTAAATAAATACACAATATCGTGTAATATATCATTGTAGATATATAAAACGTCAAACACCTTTCATCAACTTTCGACATTCTTTTCATTGAATTGTGAAATGATGAACGCGTTGCACATATACGTGTCTGCTTTTCTAATAAGTTGGGTTTTCATCTGATATCCTATCTGCATCATAAATCTATACTCTACCGTAGTAAAATTTCTTTACTAATCTTTGCAATCAGAAACCGTCGATTGCAATGAAAAAACACAATCCGTGGGTGCAAAAAATTCAATGACGCATAAATCTGTCTAAACCTCATAACTGCAGATAGATCATCTAGTCTGTGCGTGTGCGCACCCATTACTAGGTTTTTTTCTGCGGCGCTACTTGCCTCGTAATTACAAAGTATAGTTATTAGACGTTAGCACAACTGTATATTCTTTTAACGTTTAATCCGACATTATAAGATCGATTACTAGTCTATTAATATTCAGTAAACTCGCAGTAATGCTTAGAAAATGCCAGTTGAAAGTGATTGACGGTGATCAGTCTGCCAAACAGCGGTCTTTGTGATAAAATCACCTAATAGCCAATACATCAGTGCGACTCAATAAAATTGATGATGTTGTGATTTTGTAATTATTTCTCATCGTCGCTGATGTAACGGGGAAAGTTTAATGTAATGAATAATTGAATGACAGAACATGAAATTGATATGTTCTTGTAATGGATTAGCTTGCATGATTGCATGCGATTCTGGATGAAGAAAACGCTGCAGTTGAAGAGAATACATTTCTATATATTCTCGCTTCTGTATATAACCCACCACGCACACAAAAACGTTTTGGGAACACATTCATTGTGCGTACAGCTAAGGAGTGGAATTCCCTGCCGGAGTCTGTGGATCCTGATAGCTACAACCTGAGTGAATAGTTGACTTCTAGCCTAGCGTGCTCCATTCTCGACCACATCATCGCTTACCATCAGGTGAGATAGTGGTCAAACGTGACCCTATCAATTATTTTAAAAAAAACATAATAGATACACTAACAAGCTTATATAGAATCGTAATACAAACACACACAAAGATGAAACTACAAAACCGCTGTTCAAGCTATTACGGTACATAAGCCAAGCACCTTCTGATCCCGCAACACCAAGCCACCGTGACGGCATACAATAACCAATAAAAATATACAATTAAATCGGAATGAACAAATATGAACTCAATACGGCGGAGTTTTGTGTGAACTGTACTAAAAAGCGTAGTAATGAGAACAGCATCGTAACGACATCGATGCACGCCATACGAACATCGCAAGAACAATGAACATATTGAAACGTGAAAGAAACATTAATTGACAAAGAAATGTGTCTTGTAATGTGCAGATTTGTATGGAATCGGTCGATTAAAAACATAAGAAGATATTTAAGAATAAACAGAGGAATATGAAAGGAAAGGTGACACTAATCGAATCAATGAAGATCTGTCAGAAAAAGTGTCGAAATGGATCGAATTGAGAAGAGCTTCCAAAATGTCATGTGGTCAGTCCCTTTTTTTACGTTTTCGGCTGATAGAGTTAGAATGACAATAATTAAATTAATGCGGGTTTTAAAAAGTAGCAACATTCGTAAACCACACAATTATCTGAATTAAGTTAGAAGCACAGCTGATAGCAATTTACATAAACAGGCAGGCAACAGCTGTACTTTATCACTATTAGAATCAGATCCAGATATTTACAATCTAACATTGACTAATGAACTAATCAAACGCAGACACTAGCCGTCAAACCGATGAAGCGTGGTATTATGACGTAACAATGCATAACTTGCAGAAAAAAAAATGAAAAAAACTGACATCGACATACCAGGTTTCCTCCCTACCATTAGTGATGTGAACAAAAAAACATTTCGGAATCGATTCCCACATCGATAGATCGTCTCCCGACAATTGACAATTAAAATTCTCGCAATTAAGTTTTAATTACATCTCATTATACTTTCCGTTTCTATAAAAATATCTTGATTTATCCAGTTATTTAGTGGAGGCGATGTTTGCGATTTTTGTTTGAACGTTTCATTACACGATGGCTTAATAAGCTGTCTCGTAAATGGAATGTTGTTTGTTGAATGCTTTCGGTTTATAAGACTGCCAGATTTAGCTTTAAGAGAAACGGAGCTTATGGAACAATTTGTTTCAATTTGAAGGAAGATTGTAGTGTAGGAGGCTAAAAGAAACAACTCTTACTATGACGTCATTGAATCGAAGAAATGGCGGAGTACACTTAGCCCCTGTCTCGATTGCCTCATTAATCCGCTGGGTGCTCTTTACTTCCAATAGACACGTCACACTTGACAGACATTAGAAAACATCTCTATCCAGCAATAAACAAATGAAACAAACGATCCATTGAAACTATAAAAATTGACTCACTGTCACTCAGGGAACGATTAATGACAACAAAAAGAGCCAAACTCATCGTGAGTACTCGAGTACTCGAGTATCGAGCGTACTCGGTCATTGCATCAGCACGGTAGTGACGGCGAGTATCCATGATGGGATGACAGTATCACATCTAAACCGATCGTCCACGGGGAGAGCACTATATCAATCATTTGGCCCACAATCGCACCGCACGCCACTTAAATAAATTTATAACATATTAAGTACGTTGAAAATAAACACTTTACGGTTTATGATTTATTTCGTGGTATGAATTATAGACGTCACTTATTTAGCGTTAGAGAGAGAGGGCAACGCGTTTTATCTCTATCTATTGCGATTTCACGTGCCACAGCTACCGATAAACGTTTTATTATAGTAATTAAAGCGGCCGATTAGATTTCGTACGTGTTACGCGTCCAAACATTTGATAAATGTGTCATTTTACAGTGCTAATCTGTATGTGATAGTATATTTTTATGTTTACTGTCAGAGCGTCAAACGATAATGATTTCGTAATTTAAAAACGCATTTTTACCTTAATTTGTTTCGAGAGTTTTTACAGCAAGGGAAATTTCGAATTAGGAAAAAGAAAACTAATATTAAAATCATATTGAAAAACAGTCTGATCTAAAATAAAATAAAAATAAAGTGTGTTATTAAATTGAATTAAAGCGACGATATTTTTACCATTTCATTTTCAAAAACCGTATGATCAATTTCGGTTTTTCCCAAGATCGATAACATTTTGCTCGGCCGAGCATTAAAATAGTAAATATTATCAGAGAGAGGAACCTATGTCAATAAATACATAAACACTGGTCAGTTCCATGACACTGAGTGACTGGACTATCATTTATCTCGGCGAGGTCTCACGGGTCGCCGCCATTTCCACTTATAAATACAATTTAATTTCAATAATTATAATACAATAAAGTCTTTGACTGATAAATAATCTATATATCAACTTTGCTCTATGATATGAGACGAGGTTGATAGAAAATTTATTTTTAGTACACTTTCTGTAGCGAACTAACTTATAAACTTTCTTTTTTATAATTTATTTCGACATGAAATATTACAAAATATTCATCCACACGCAAAAATAACCCTTCGCAAGGATATAAACTGAATAATACAATAATCAAATTTTTAAAAGTGAAATTCAAATTGCACGTCGTTACAAAGTCGCATCCGGTGGCATCGAAGTGAAGACGTCAAAGTTATTTTTTAAATTGCATATCAGCCGCAACATGTCAACAGGCTATTGTGCCTATTGTTGAAAAAAAAAAATGAAAAACCCACAAAGATATCGCGGTAACATAATTTTGTTACAAATTACACGGTATTTGATTGTCGGTTTGTACAGATTACCAGTTTTACGAAGCCCCGAATTGTAACAAAATGACTCCATTTTCCTTTTTTTGGTTCAATAACACGTATTAAGCGATCTGCCTTGTCATGTTATTATAGGTTCCGTAATGAAATATCATTTTTATAAATGTGGCAACACTTTCTTTATAATGTTGCCATTTTGAACATGTCCTTCCAGGAAGTTGGTTCAGAATTTGAGAATAAACAACAACGCTTTTTTTTATAACTGGCAAGGGATTCTGTTTGGAGGGACGATCTTTTTTTGTTTCTGCAGACGGAGTCGTAAATCAAGCTTGTCTTTGAATGTAACTTTATCAGCTTTTCTCGCTCTTATTACAAGGTGCTTTGTTAGTTTTATGGCTGTGAGTGTCTAGTTGGAAATGAGGAGAGGAGGACGCTTTGCATCACAAATATTTTGGTTGTTTTTGACGAGCTATTTTTGAATCAACTTTTATAGCATCTGTTTTAGAAAAATAAAAGACGAAAACTGTTTGATTAAATTATGCTGAACAGCTGAACCATAGAGAAAAGTCTACTATTGTAAAAAACATTTTTTTTTAAAGTTGCCCCACACTAGGAATTACTCCTGTATCGTGGGTACGTTTACAAACATGTATACTCACATACACAAGACACCCAGACCCGGAACAACTAACTGCAGGTCATACAAATATTTGTTCCGTGCGGGAATCGAACCCGCGACACGCAGCGCAGTAGCCGAACGCTCAACCACTGCGCCAACCGTGTCGTGCCGTGTGTAAAAAGAAAAAAAATCAAAACTAATAACGGAAAACCTCACATAGGTAAATTCTTAAATAGGCATACCAACATAAATAAAATTGCGTCGGAAAACTTAAAAAACTCATTCTTCCATAACTAAACATTCCTTATCAGCAGGTAAATGAAAATTGAAAGAAATGCTCGCATCAAATCGATTATAATCAATCGAAAATTAATTCTTCTCACAAACTCGGTTTAGCCGAATCGATAACAAACCGCGCACCTCTACAGCGTAAACAATCGATAATCGATACAACTCTTATTTACTCGTGCTCGAATTTACCATCACTAATTACGACTTTATAGTTATTAAAGCATTATGCAGAAGAAATTGCCGCTACTGATTTAAGGGCGCCATTTTGAATGACATTTTAAAATTCGAATGAATATGCAAAGTTGCCAGTATGTTATCGAAAACTGGTTTAGGGAATAATTTACTGTTTTCGTTTTTTATTTATTGGAAAACGGCTAAATTGCTTTTTTTGCATCATTTATGTAACAGGAGGCTTAAAAAAGAATGCATTATTGATAATATTTTAAAATTTTCGATCAGAGGTAACCCTGCTATATTTTTTTTTGTTAGGCAAAGGTAGCAGGTGCGTTTTGCCCAGTTATTCAAGCAAGCTTCCTTCACCGAGTAATTCTAGTTCGTTCCTTTGAATGTTTTTTTATGTCGTCAATAGTTTAAAGAAATGCGATTCTTCCCTATTATTCCTAGAATTCTGTGCCATTCATAAATTTTAGTGTTTCTAGAACTTACAGTTTTCTAAAAATTTATAATTGAAATAAGTCTAAATTCCTCTGGCTATCCATGGTAATCAAAATTGCCATCGCTGAACATCATGCACGTGAGGTTAAAAATATTTAAAAGATTAATGTTCAAGTTGTATGGGCGGAAAAATAAAAAAAAAATTAGGTACCTATGCCATAAACCCCGTGGATTTAACAAGTGTGCCACTTATACTGGGTTAATCAGTATAAAGATTCTTTATTTATTCTAAAAGAACATATCATCTACATTGTTCACGTAATAACTCATTATTCCTCATTGATCGACACTTGTTTCAGATTCATCTACGTATGTTTTTTCTTTAGGTTTTTTTTTAGCACTGTCCTATCTTAGCAGGTGATTAAACACGGTAGTAAAACGACTGCCATTAATGTGCCCTATGTGTTCTATATTTTCTGTTACCTGTTTACTGAAAACTGCGATGTCTTCATTGAAGGATTCCGACGAGCACACGTCACCCCCCGCCACGCCGGGGTCCCGGGGGGTACACGTGGCCAGCTCGCACTTCTCGAATATCAGCGCCAGCAGGGGGAACAGTGGGTGCCTGGAAACAGAGGACATCGGTTAAGCATTAGTTTCATTTTGACAGTTGTAGCAGTATGGCTAGTTACGTTGGCCTGAAAAAAATAACTGTCAATGTCAGTGGTCCTTTTTTTTTTTGTTGAATTTGAAACTCTTTAGTATTGTCTGACTGTATGGTTTCATACCTTTGCCCAATAATAAAGTAAACTGTCAATATGAAATTTCCAAGAAATGCGATTTTTTCTTGAATCTATTTTGATACTTGAGCATTGATTTCCATACATGCACAAGTTTCTCATCAAAGACCCAAATCATAGAATTTAAAGAAAAATACAATTTAATGTCACATTTCGTCTTACAAAACGTCATATGAACCCAAAAAAAAAACGCTAAAAGTTAATAAAGGAAGAGATATGGTTGGTCCAATTGCTGGCGGATGACCTCTCACGCAGCTGATCACAGATTAGATGCAGATGTGTACGTGTTGTCGATATCATCTTTGTTGTTCTGCCACTGTGCTGGGTGGGGCCTCAGTGATGGCGGGCTGAGTGATCAGCCTGCAGAGACTTGGTAGGCCTTGTTTATCAGCAGATTTCTCTACTTCTTTCTAGCAGTGGTCCAGAACCACTGCTGAAATTGAAGTAGAGTAAGGTCTACTGAGAAATATGACAGTTGTGTTCTTTGTTTCAAAAAACATTTTATAAAACGAAGTGTCTTTTATTTCAACCTTAACTAAACACAATTATATATGTTACCATTAGAATACGGAATACGTTAATATGCGCATTCACTAGGTAATCTGCAAATTACCGGGTACGATCTGTTAAAGTGCAAAATTATAATGAAAGTAGCAAATATCTGCACACTACCTAGTTAATCTGCATATCAACGAATGCTACACCGTTAAAGCGCGGCAGACAGTAAACGTATCTTTTTTAACTTAACTTTTTACTTTTTTTTGGCCTAGGTGGAACTGAAATATTATTTATTCTGTACTTTTCCTACATTCTATACAATGCCGGATGCTACTTGTCCAGAAGACTGGCAGCATGGAATGGCAATGCTAATACTTTGGGCATAGAACGAGCCAGCCAAAAAGTTACATTAAAATTCTACAATAGACATAAAAGTCCTACACTTGGGTGTCGAAGTTAATATACAGACTACCCATTTACAAGTAAAAAATAATATATTCTTCCTCAGTTACCTGCGTTCATTTCAATTCGTTTCCCATAATTTCAATTAAACAAAAAATAAAATCTTTCACATTAAGTGTTTCCTTTATTTTATATTCCGAATGAAATACAAGAAAAACTTACAACAGTTTATTTGAAGTAATAACTAACTAAAGACTAACATATTTTATTTATTATTGTTATATTTTTTTAAATTATAAATGTATTGTTTCTCCAGTCGAGTGTGACGAACATAGTTTCCGCTCTACGCATCAGTCGATGGTAGTTTAAAAAAACTGCGTTATAAAGGGTTCCGTAGGCAAATAACATTGGCAAAGACCGTAGTTGTATTAATTTAGCAAAAGCTCGCGAAACAAGAAAGTAGTGAGGCTCAAAAGTATTTATAAAATTATTAAACAAAAATATATTTCACTAACTTATCTGCCTAGCCTTTTCCCAGCTATCTTCCAGTCTAACCGGATGCAGCTGAATACCAGTATTTTACATGGAGCGACTGCTTATCTGACCTTCACAACCCAGTTACTGGGTATTACGATACCTCTTGGTAAGATTGGGTTAGACTTTCGGGCTTCTGACGACTGTCAAAGATCCACGATTGACAGAAGGGACCAACGGCTTGACGTGCTTTCCGAGGCACGTGGGTGTCTAGGTTTGTGAAGATGGTCACCCATTAATGGACCAACCCCGACAAGCGTAGCTTAACCTGATGGATCGACCCGTGCGGCTGTAACTTTAGCCACGAGCTCCTCCATACTCATACTTAATTATACACTTATACAAAAAATAAATAATTGACAAATCTTAAAACATATACTGCCAAATTCTTTTATCACCATCAATAAAATCAGAGCATCAGAACTTATTAAATAAACCTTTTTTTATACTTAATAATTTCGTTATCATAATACTACGGAACCCTATCAAATGTGTTATCATACTGATCATAGACAATCAGTGTTTTACGATCAAAACCAAGGTATTTGTTTACATAACGATGTTAGTATTTTTTACTATTGACAGTAAAATAAACATAATAATAACTTTGTAAATAATTGTCAGAAGTTAACAAACTGTATTAAAAGTGGAATTATTGTTTTTAAGCCTTGCATTTGACCTCGTATCTAACCACAAAGAAAGCACACGTATGTTTAAAACTTAGAAGTAAACGTAGTACCAACATGACCACTATAATAAAAACGCAATTAAAAAGCGAAAACACCCTGCTCCAGTGAAATAACTAATAAATACATATAAATTACAATTTAATTGCAATAAATTTTACAACGTTTGCTTGTTGCATAAAAACTGCAATCAATGCGAAAAAGATGGTCTGTTTGACCTTTGCATCGTAGAAACAATACATATTACCAGGAAACTAATGAAAAAGGAAACTTTAAGGTCTACTGCAGTTAGACACACCATAAAATTAGTTTTTTTTACACTGTTAAGTTATAAGCATACTGAGTTCTATTTGTATATAGTGAAAAGGATTTTATTTTAATATAACTTTGATCTTTGTTATCATCATTCTCATTATCATCATATCATCATGAGAATGAAGATAACTTTGATCTTTGTCTATAGTATAAACTTAAACCAAAAGTCATTAATTCAAATAAGGCTGAGAATCAGCACTTTTAAATGTCAGGAGTTCCAGAAGGCAGTCCTCCAAATTAATAAACTCCATCATAAAATTATTTTTTAAAAAAATGCCCCCCACTCATCAGAGTGGAGGGCATTTTTTTTTTAGTAAGTGGTCTTCCTAGTCTTTTAGCAAGGAAAAAGTTGCACAACAAGCTCCCCAGCGACCCTCGACATCTTTCAATTATTTATTTTCTTATTTTAATAAAAAATAAATAGGCCAAGTGCGTGTCGGACTTCGCACATTGGTTCTGTAGCAAATGACCATATCAAAGAAAAAATCAGATTTATCAATATATTGGTATATGTTAATAAAATATATGTAATGATAAACGTTATCACCAAATTTCAATAACATAGGTCAATGGGAAGTTACAAAAATCTTCGGAACAAAATTTTGTGACAGACGATGGACAGATAGCCAGACAGACGGACACGTGAGTGACAACCAGCAATAGGGCTCCGTTTGCACCCTTCGGGTACGGAACCCTAAAAACGTGGCCCCTTACTAGGAATTACTATTGTATCGTGGGCATGTTCAGAAACATGTAAACTCACTATATTCTGTCCGTAATAATGATAATATATAATTTCTACATGCATCTTTCGAGTTACGGCTGTGATGAGTGAAGTTTCAAGCTCATAAAAATTAAAATTAAATTGCAAACAGGCATTGTTAAAGTTATCACCATAGTAATATCCCTTCATTAACATTTTTATAACTCTTTATAACGAGTCTGATTCCATAATTGATTTCTAGATAGTGAGTTACTTTTATTTTAGCAATCAATTAAAATAAAAAACACATAGTATATATAATTTTTTAAATATACATTTGTTTAAGTGAGGAAAAGAGTTTATTGGTCTTATTATTACACTTGAACTAATTATTTTGTAATATAGAATATTGTTAATTATGTATATTCAAGTCTCTTTTTTATTATAATCACTTATTTTTGTCAGCGGCTTCGTTCGCGTAGAATTTGTAATCTATCTTTGTAGTAAATTTCATCCAGATCGGTTCACCCATTCTGTCGTGATTGAGTAACAAAAATCCGTCCAATCATTCAAACTTTCACATATAATATACAAGCTTCTGCCTTCTTCAAGGAATCCACAGTAAATTACAAAAAATCTACTGTACAAAGTTATCATCAGCTGATTAAATTAGTATGAGAGGTCCGATTTTTTAGGGTTCCGAAAGTCCGAATGTAAAACGGAACCCCTATAGGATCACTCGTGTGTTTGCCTGTTTGTCCGTCTATCCGACCATTCCCCCCCCCCCCCTTATCGGAGATTTAAAAAAAAACCACCTGGCCTAAAATTTTACAGGAACAATATACTTCTTATAGGTTATAAGAAGTATATAGTTTAAAAATACCTGAAACCAAATATGATTTGTTCGAAACCGTGCGTGCAAGTCCGACTCACTCTTGGCCGGTTTGACTTACTTAAAGATATTTGTTAATTTTTATGGCCAGATATTTTCAATTACACCTTGTAGATGAACCAGTTCCATTATTGACATCTACTGAAGAGTGTAATCCTTTTGTCCCTTCATCCCTCTCCCACTGGGACCCCACCTCACTTCGCTCCCAAAGGCGCCTAACCTCAAGTTTCTTGACAACTTTTGATCAGATAACATTAAGACCGCTGCAAACGGACGGTTAAGCGTCAAATGTGGCACCTTTATGTACTTTATCTCTCATCTCAAGGGGAGACTGATAGCCAAAGTTTGGCCAAAGATTGGTGTTGTTTTAAAGTGGAAACAAACATTGGAAGGGTTGGCAATACTTATGATTGTTGGGACCATATCATTGGGATAGATGGGGCAAGAGTAGATTTTAATAGCTGATATGCAAAACAGCTAGAGGGCTATCTGAGTAATTAAAGACTTAGCTTATTGAGCAATTATGACAGTTGCATACATGCAAACTGTTATAACCATTACTATTGCCTTCATTATTCATAAAGAAGCTTCGTCTCTCCATTTTCTAGGAAAGGAACTCCTTTCCTAGGAGACGAGGCTTTTTAAAAACTTTAAAAACCCAAAATGTTTTGTAACTCATCTTCAGATCTCATGTTTCTATATTTAGATGTCTTGCTGTTCATTGTTTGTCAGTCCGTCTGTTTACTGTGTATTATATATTTTAAAGAAGATAAAACAGGAAGACCAATTTTGAAAGTGAAACACTCAATTAAGCACGAAATCTCACTCGCTGCATTTTTTTTTTTTCTATTACTGATAGGCACGCGTTTGACCACCATCTCACCTGATGGTAAGCGATGATGTGGTCGAAGATGGAACACGCTTGCCTAGAAGTAACCTAACTATTGATTTATATTTCCTTCTCATGTCATAAAATGACACAAGACTCCCGGGGGTCTTTAAACAATATAATTAAGATTTTCTGACTATTTGGTTCTTGATAGATGGTCCACTTCTGCCCCTGCCGAAGTTTCTACGTGATGATCACAATCACTCTGTCAAAGAGTCACAACGACAAAGAAGAAGGAAGAAAGAAAAATCTTAACCACAAAAATACCTCAAAATCACACGTTACCACTCACCCGTATATAGCGTCTTTGTCCCTCTTGTGTACAAGCGGTTCTCCGGGCAGGGCGTGCGCGGGCGCCGCGGGAGGGGGATAGTGGACCGGCGGCAGATGTGGGTGAGACAGTCTGTGTTCGTGGTACATCGCGCCGCCCTCCATATAGCCTCCGCCGTGGAGGCTCTCGTCGTACTGTTGGAGAAGAAGACGTTAGAGATGGTAGTGGAGCTAATGAGAAAAAAAGAAATGGAAGAATTAAAGGAGAAGTGGTTAAAGGAGTTGGTGGAAGGGCAGTTGAGAAAGAAGGAGTTGGAAATATAGGACATGATCTGGTCGATGAAAAAAAGAGAGTAAGAAAATGTAGTAAAGCTGATGAGAAAGAAAGAGTTAAAAGTATAGAAAAGGTGGTCCAAGAAGTAGATGGGAAAGTTTTTGAAATAGGAGAAGTGGAAAGTAAACATGCTGGGACAAAATCTGAACAAGTTTGAAAATTGGCTGATGAACGAGAAGATGAATGTAAAGTGTTGAGAAAGCAATGGATTGAGAATGAAATCGGGAGTTAAGATATAAGGTTATGATGGAGAGATTGCTAGAGCAGAAATTGGCAGAATGGTAGTTCAAAAAGAGTTGGAATTAAGATAGATGAGGAAGAGATTGTCGAAGAAGTTGGAAGTAAATTTGCTGAGAAGCGATTTGGCTGTGATAAAGGGATGGTTAGTGAAATTTATAGAACTGCTGTGCGATGGAATCGGAAGAAAGGCAATTTAATATGAGATAGTTAGAAAGGAAGGTTAATCAAGAAAACAATATTGTTGGATAACTCAAATAGGCTATTGAGAAAGGTAAAAAAAGTTAGAATAGATAAACTTGGTATATATAGAGGAGGTAGTAGCTTTACAAGAAGAAAAAACTTATAAAATAATGTAGAGTGTGTATAAATGTTGTAGTAGTACAGTTTCACCAAAAAATTACTTTTTAAACCTACGCAACACAGTCAAACCAACCTCATACTCCTTTTATCTAAAAAAAAAATCAGTTAAAAGCAAAGACCGGGGCATTATACTTCCTATACGCCACATTCCTCTTAAAGCAACAATTAAACGCACGTACAAAGGAGTTAAAAAACAAAAAAAAAAGATGAAGTTGAAACGTTGAATATTCATTAAAAATGTTTAAGTCATCCCGATGGCTATCTAACATCAATGGCGACCCTCAATTAAACACCATAGGCTTTTAAAATGCGTGCCTGTGCTTTTAAGCAGATTAGAGCGGTTTAAAAAAATTGACAGGCCCTCTTGTGGTTCTTTTGTGTACTATTATTTATTGACAGATTATATTTTTAATGTATTGCCTGGCTGTATGAATATTGTTTCTTTGCCTATCTTAATATTGATTTAAAAATAAAACTGATGAACTTTCTTCATTTGAAATCGTTGATCAACAACTGTTTTTATCAATTAAAATAAGACCATTTATAATATAATATATTATATTTATCTAAATGCACCATAACAGACTGTTTAAATAAATAATTAAAACGTACAATGACCTCCGACATCAAAATAAATAGGTATTTTTACTTATTCGAGAATTATGTAATTCTTTTACCGCTGACTATGGAATTTTATCATAATATTAATTATTATTTAAATGATGCTGTTGTACTTATTATGCGCTTGACGCAATAATTATGCAGTCTAATATTAAAATATAATGCAAAACAATACTAGCTTCCAGTTCCACCACGGAGCTAAAAAGTACTTACTAATTCCATATTTAAATGATGGATCTATGGTAGGGTTTCTACAAGACATTACGGATGTCTATGGAAATAAATCTGCGCTAAAGAGTTCCTAAGTGTTGAATAAGTAAAATTCCATCATCAATAATGTATCTTGTCATTTACATACTTATCTTTGGCACGGCATAATAAACGAAGTAATATTATAATTTTAGATGCAACACTAATTATTATAATTTCCGCATTTTTAGAAACTGCATGTTGTTATGAAACCAGCAAAGTATTTATAACTAGCTTCAGTCAGCGGCTTCGCCCGCCTGGAATTTATCCTTCCCCCACTTTAAATTATAGCCCATATGCTATTCAGGACTATGATCTATCCCTGTGCCAAATTTCATCTAGATCCGTTCAGCCGTTCTGGCGTGATTGAGTAACAAAAATTAATAATAATATAAAGCTAAAAAAGATAAACAAACAAAGTATCTTGGTCTGGCTCGCGAGGTTGTCGACATGTGGGAGGTGGATACAGCAGTCATTGTGCCGATAGTGACGAACACCTAAGGAGGCTCTCGTTGGGCAGCTGGATCAAGGGCTTGATCCGGAAGGCAGTACTCCTGGACACTAGTTAGGAGGTTCCTCTCTCAGGAGCCCTGACCACCGGTAGCTTGGACCCTATCCCGTTACCGGTGGGATACTATTTTTTATATTTTTAAATGTTTTTATATTTTGATATTTTAATATTTAAAAATGTAAATTATATGTATATATTATAAAATAAACGGAATAATAACATAATAATCCATACTTTCGCATAATTTATAACATTAGTGGGATAGTAGGCTTTTCAGTTGCATTATTATTCAGTTTCTTTTTTCTTTGCTTTTTTTACAGACACATTAAAACCTTCATGCGGTGTATTGATATCGGCCATTTTGTTCAGTCGGGCCATCAAATTGGGTGACGATGCATTTTGCCTCGATCGATAGACTTGGCTGGTCATTACCGCACCTTTGCTTTAGTTTTTTTTTTTTTTTACGCTACCACTTCAACCCCGCTTTGTCTGGTCTTTAAATGTTTTAATTTTTGACTGATTGAGATGGCTAGTGGATTCGTGTAATCTTAGTGTTAAGAGATCGATTTTTTATATATTCTGGCCCTAAATATATGAGCAGGAAAATCAGCTGATTGCCAGCAACATTTCTTTATAAAAATTTTCTTCAAAGTATTCATATCTTTACACATTTGACGGCACGGTTGGCGCAGTGGTTGAGTGATTGGCTGCCACGCTGCGTGTCGCGGGTTCGGTTCCCGCATGGATTTGTATGGCCTACTCATTGCCTTCACAACGAACATTACAGAAAGTTATTCCAGGTCTGGATGACTTGTGTATTTGAGTTTACCACTTTACACTTTTATGAACGCACTCACGATACAGGAGAAATTCTTAATGTTTAAAAAAAATGCATCTTCCATTATTATAAAAATTAAGTCAACACCGTAACGAACTAGCAAAAACAAAATAACTCTAAACTAAAAATCTTTCAATTTATTTCAAAGTTTATTTTCTCAATGTTATACTATTGGCAAGACGTCCTGTTTACGCTTGCTAAAGGTTGATTGTATATAATGTATTGTACTATGTATATCGTATAGTAAATACGTATTTGCGCGATATACTAGGTCCCGATACCCGCTTCTCTTGCCACTTAATGCCAAGTAAACAATACGTTTATGTAGAGATAGCAAAATACATTGCGCCATTTAATTTAGGATCAAATCATACCGGAGTCTGTGTTTCCTGAGGGTCTTTAAGACGAGAGTGAAAAGTTACTTTTCTGTTAGCGTTCACGCTGACGCTTAGTACAAAATGTATGGCAATGACATTACTGGACGTGAGTCACGTGACAGTTGTCTCCGCAGGTAATGTCATTGCCATACATTTTTTACAAAGCGTTAACGTGAACGCTAACAGAAAAGAAATTTATCTCACCGCCCAGGTCACTTCTAGGCAAGCGTGCTCCATCGCCGACTACATCATCGCTTACCATCAGGTGAGATAGTGGTCAAGCGTGAGCCTGTAATAGTAAAAAAAAATGGGGTAGGTAGACTTTTTTGACATAAAATAGTAATTTTCTTGTAAATTATAAAAATGTTTTATCAGTTGAACTGTTTAGGATTAGTTGTAATTTATAATGTTTTGATATTTTTTTCTTAGATTTCTCGGGACCCTGAAGTCTCAGACCTTTGGAAGGTGTATGAGGGGCCGTAGCCAACTCGCAGAGGCCTCTTTAGATGATTTATGAAATGAGGCACCTATTATATTATTTTCTCTCTGTTACAAACATAATAAAATGTGTTTTAAGTATAATGTCAAAAGATTGGACAGCCACGTCTAATCATAATTTTATACTGTGCTGGAAATATTAAATATATTTAAAAGCACCAATCTTTTTGCAAACCCTATTGGTCATTTCCAATTAGGTACCAACATTTTCTCGAAGGGAGAGAACTGGTGGCTCAGTGGTATCGGCCTCTACTTACGAATTGTAGGTTGTCGGTTCGAACCCAAGCAGAGGCCTTACTTAGTTAAATTTATTTCATCATCACTGGCTCTCTAAACGGTGCAGGAAAACAAAGTGAGGAAATAAAGAGAGAAAAAAATAGAGACAAAACGTATTCTAGGACAACATTCGACAGACAGACAGTCTCAGATAGTTCCTTTATTGACAAAGTTCTGCAGTTCACAATTATCGATGACATTGCCAACGGTACCATCATAAAGGAAATGGCTTACTTCTGCCAAAGACGACAAGCCAACAACATAGGCACTCAAACATAATTTATAATCTTGATAACACGTTAAAGTAACTGACTTTATTTCTGATAAAAGCCATTGTTTTGCCGACCGTACCTGCGCATGCGCAAGTTTACTGCGCATTGAACACGTCACTTTATTAGAACGTTACTGATGTTAAGTTCATTGTAATTTGTTTTTGTGGTGTGCACGTGATTTCACTGTATCGGCTTGTGTTGCTGACTGTATTTTTGTTTGAGCTTTTGCTGATTTATCAGTTACTAACTTCTGCCAGCAGCTATGCCCGCGTGGTATTAATTATATCCTATGTGTAATTCCAGAGTGCAATCTATCTCTGAGCCAAATTTCATCCAGATCCATTCATCCGTTCTCTATCCATCTAAACTTTTGCATTTATAATATTATTACAAATGGTTGTGACAGCCTCGTTGGTTCTATTCCCAGGTCGGGAAAGGGTTTATTTTTTTTAGTAGCAACCTGGTTTTCTTGATTGAAGGCAATAGGTTGAACTTGAACATAAGTGGTCAAAGGGTGTACCAGAGATAAAACCCTGTCTTACCCTTCAGGGCATTTAGATGTTTGTTTGTGTTTGTTTAGTTTGGGCCCGTGTGGTGGATCAGGCCCATTCTCACTCCTAAATAGTAGGCCTGAGTCCCAGCAGTAACTGGGGACATTATAAGGCTGACTATGCCCAGTATTTTTGTATCAATTCTTCTCTTCAATTTGAAATAGGTGAATAAAAAAAACAAGAGTAAAGTCGTTAACAATTTCAATTTAAACCGAGCAAAATTAACCAATATACACTCCAATCAAAGTTTATCTTAGAAAATTTAAATTTTCGCACTTAAACGACAACATTATACCGAGTGAACGGAACTGGTCACCGAACTGCCAACCTTTATATCTTTAATTTAGATATTCCGCTGAATAACTGCGTAGTGCAGTGCAAAACTATTTAGTTTAAACTAGGCATTGGCTATGGTTTCTCTCGCATCTTAAGGAAGTTTTTCAAGCAGGTCATCATCATCCTATCTTTTTACCCGTCTGCGTGACGCAAGGGAGAGTAATATGTTTATCAGCCTTTTTATGTATGTTTATTCCTTTGTGGCACTATAAAGACCAAACGCGTGGGCCGATTTTGATAATTCTTATGTCAATTGATTTGTCTTAATCTTGCGAGTGCTACTAAAGGCATGACTGTAACCAAAATACAATAGGGCATCAAGCAGACGCCATAATTATTGTGAAAAAGAAAAATAATGAAAGTCGACGAACAGAACACAATATACAACAGAATATATAAAGTGGGGTATCGAAATAAAGGTTTCGAGGAGGCGATTTTAAAAATATAACTCACTAAAATGTAGAAAATAAAATTAAAATATTTAAAAAAAAACCGACTGTAAAACCACTAAAAAATTCCAAACAAGTCACTTTTCAAGCAGTCTGATGCAGTTGGTGGCATGAAATCAATAATTAACTAAAATAACTGCCACCGTTTTTTACAATCGGGTTTTTTTTTTCAGAATTTATTTGGGGTCGACACAACATGCACTATACTTCTTCTATACATCTCTATTTGATGTTATATCAATAGTCACCTTATTTCATACCACATCGGGTCTTATTTAAAAAAAGCATGTGATTAGTTTACAAACTGATTACCGGGTTCTTAATAGGGATATTTACTGGGTATAAAAATATTAATCTAGTCCGTAAGTTAGCTATTAGGCCACGTATTTTTTGCTTTACAAAACAAAACAAAAAAATACAAAGATAAAACGCATCAATCTTCAGGAGTTTGGGCTTGTTACGTCACTAAACTATACAAAGTGTATGAGAGGTGTGACGTCACGCGAAATTTCAACGCATTGTATCGTCCTCATTTTTTATTTACGTGATAAAAGAAAAAATACGCATCCAATATATTTTGGTAATCTAACTGGCGGACCTATTGGATTTTTTTAGGAAATTACCCTTTTTTTATCAGTGAGTATTATTAATACTTTTGTGTAAATAGAGTATTCCTTTACTTAAAATTCCTTTCTCCATAAGTTTCACAATATTTAAGTAACAATCGTTTTAAGGGCCTACCTCCCCATAAGTGGCGCCCTCATTGTAAAAATACCTTATCCTCTTTGTAACAAACGCAACATAGGATTTTTTAATCTTTATTTTCTACGCTTTGCTATGATTTTTTATTCAATGAGGGCGCCACTTGGCGGTTATATATGCCTTAAGAGAATCAGCTGATTTATTTGTTAGTACAAGTTTTAATTGTGTTATACTAAAAATACGTTTCCAATATTTTTTAATAATAATAACCTAACTGACGAACTACTTATATTTTTTTTGTAAACTAGCATATTCCAAATGGTCTTCCCGAAAGAAGGATATAATTATGTCTGTGTAAATGTATGTGTATTTGAAGGAGATTTTGTCCTTAAGGCGGCTGAATTTGATGGATGAGAGAGGTTATCCTGAATTAAGAATTCGCTAATCAGTAGTTAATCTAAGTACATGGTTGGCGGTTTTTAAAAATAAGGTCGTTAGTACTATCAATGCGCATTGCACATGCCATCAGCACGAAAAGATCTACCTTATTCAGGTACAATAATTAAAATAATGTATAAATCTCATAATTCACTAACCAAGTCAAAGAAATTGGAGCGCAGTGTTTTTCCTCTGCGTGTGAGAATAGT
The DNA here is from genome assembly GCA_951329385.1 of Polia nebulosa. Lineage (NCBI taxonomy): Eukaryota > Metazoa > Arthropoda > Insecta > Lepidoptera > Noctuidae > Polia > Polia nebulosa. The sequence continues at coordinate 29,589,613 of OX589602.1, read as the reverse complement.
TGAGATTTTCGCTAACACAATATACGGGCAAATGTATTATGTATTAGACTTATTTAGATTAAGTTGTGATTGCAATGGCTTTGGAATTATCAGCACATAACTGTGTCACTAATCTTTGCTACTTTGTTTTTGTATACAGCATGTTTTTTTTTCATTACAAGGGAATATTACTGGCTTATTTTAAAAACATGTTATTTTTAGGCTATTTTGGTACAGTTTAGCATGAGAAATGGTAACCTCAGTTAATGACTCTAGTCTCGTTTATAACTTATACACAGTTTTAGTATTATATAAGTTTACAGGAACCCCTTGATAGATTATAGGCCTCATCCAATTTCTTCCTTTTTCCCCTGTTCAATACTGCTCCTATCCAATTTCTTCCTTTTTTCTCTGTCCAATACTGCTCCCATCCAATTTCTTCCTTTTTCCCCTGTCCAATACTGCTCCCATCCAATTTCTTCCTTTTTCCCCTGTCCAATACTGCTCCCATCCAATTTCTTCCTTTTTTCCTTGTCCAATACTGCTCCCATCCAATTTCTTTCTTTTTTCCCTGTCCAATACTGCTCCCATCCAATTTCTTTCTTTTTTCCTGTCCAATACTGCTCCCATCCAATTTCTTCCTGTTTTCCTTGTCCAATACTGCTCCCATCCAATTTCTTCCTTTTTTCCCTGTCCAATACTGCTCCCATCCAATTTCTTCCTTTTTTCCCTGTCCAATACTGCTCCCATCCAATTTCTTCCTGTTTTCCTTGTCCAATACTGCTCCCATCCAATTTCTTCTTTTTTTCCCTGTCCAATACTGCTCCCATCCAATTTCTTCCTTTTTTCCCTGTCCAATACTGCTCCCATCCAATTTCTTCCTTTTTTCCCTGTCCAATACTGCTCCCATCCAATTTCTTCCTTTTTCCCCTGTCCAATACTGCTCCCATCCAATTTCTTTCCGCCACCGATTGTATATCGTCTACCCATCGTTTTTGTGGTCTTCCCACGTTTCCCTTTCCTTATGGGCCGGTCCATTTAGTACTCTTGAGAGTCCCTTGCTGGTCCGTGTATCTCGCTACTTGGTTAATTTTAGTGCTTGAATGTTACCACATTCATACTAAAAAACTTTTATTTCTAAAATACGAGTAATTACGCTTTTCTTAGAATCTGGAAATACAGAAAGACAGACACTCTCACTACAGAACCAGAAAATCATCAAAGACTTAGCCCAAATAATTAAAACATGCATTCACAGGGAAGCCGACCTTAATTGGTCGGCAGGGGAATCATTACAAGTCATAATTAGAAAGAGGGGTAGGTACACTAAGTCATTAAAAATTAATATCTGTAATATTACTGAACTAGCGAGCCGCCCTAGCTCCGCACGAGTACAAATTATACACCTAGACCTTCCTCAAGAATCACTATCTATTTGTAAAAACCGCATGAAAATCCGTTCAGGGTTTTCAGGGGTTTTCCCGAAGGGTAAACAACGGGACCCTATTACTAAGCCTTCATTGTCCGTCCGTCCGTCTGTCAGCGGGCTGTATCTCATGATCCGTAATATGTAGACAGTTAAAATTTTCACAGAATGTGTAAATCTATTGCCGCTATAACAACAAATAATAAAAATAAATAAAAAATTAAAGGGGGGCTCTAACGTGTTTTATTTAGACGCGTATAATCTTGTTCGATGGTACGGAACCCTTCAAGCGCGAATCCGACTCACACTTGGCCGGTTTTTTTAGTTTAACGACATGGTTGGGGCAGTGGCTGAGCGATCGGCTGCTATGCTGCGTTTCACTGGTTCGATTCCCGTACGGAACAAAGATTTTTATGGCGTTCAGATAGTTGTTCCGTTGTGAGATTCTATGTTTGTAAATGCAACCACGATACAGCAGAAAATCATAGTGTGGAGCAAAGTTCACAAGCACAAAACGTTTTGAGAACACATTAATTGTGCGTACAGCTAGGGAGTGGAATTCCCTGCCGGAGTCTGTGTTTTCTGGTAGCTACAACCTGAGAGTCTTTAAGTCAAGAGTGAATAGGTTACTTCTAGGCAAGCGTGCTCCATCTTCGACCACATCATCGCTTACCATCAGGTGAGGTAGTGGTCAAAAGTTTAACTTATCGCAAACAAACAAACAGACAGACAGACAGACGCGTCGGGAGACTTTGTTTTATAATAATTATATGTAGGTAGTGATGTAGCAAGTCTAGATTTTACAGTAGGCGCCATCACCCTAACTTAGGTATTAGACAAATTGCGCAGGGAAGGGAAAGTGCCAGAGGGTTGATTCCCCTGTTATTATGGGTAAACGTTGTCTTTAAATGTATACTTTTAAAGATGGTTTGTACGTGAGTCTATTAATATGTGATGAAGTTCAAATGGAAATTTGCTAAGGGGTCGATTTCACTGTAGTTTTTTTTTGTGGAAAATGTACAAGGGTAAGTATATACTTTATAGAGGGCGCAATGTGCTTTTCCATCATCAGAGTGAAGAATATAGTGAAAAAAATGTTTTGCCAACTTGCATAGCCAGTTAGTTAAGCTACTTGATTCCTATCCTTTTTTTTATCAATTACCTATCCGTCCACTTTGAAATATATAGATCAAGAGCTAGATAATATAGAGCAGTGGTGGCCCAGTGGTATTAACCGCGAATTACAAGTTGTAGGTCGTGAGTTCAAACCCAGGCAGGTGCTTTACTTTGTGAGAATTATTTCATCGCCACTGCTCTCAAAACGGTGAAGGAAAACATCGTGAGGAAATCGGCATGTCCTAGAACCAAAAATACGAAGACATGTGACATCCACCAATCCGCATTGGGTCGGCGTGGTGGATTACAGGCTTGTGCCCCAGCAGTGGGGACATTAAAAGGCTGATGATATATATATATGATATATATCTGTCCATTTGGAAATATGTATGTGTGTATAATTTTGATCACAGATTTTTTTTTCTTTGATTTTCTTGCGCTTGCGCCACTATATCCTGGCAAGCGATGATGTGTTCGACGATGGAGCACGCTTGCCTAGAAGTAACCTATTCACTCTAGCGATTTTAGCGATACTTTCTAAAACAAAACGATTTCCAAGTTTGACCAGTTTAAAACTCACTAAAACTGTTACGTGGACATGACAGTATATACTCTGCTCACCCTTTAAAGCAGTCGTCTTGATAATACCTACAAACTTGAAGGTGACAATATTAATGATAATAGTGGACACACAGACCATTAGAACCAACCTTCATCAATAATGACCATACGTACGCAAACCAATGATAGAATAAATTAATTCTAAGAAACAAGAATATTATTATTGACTAAATAATTTTCTTATTGTGCTGTGGCCTGTTAACCTCTATGAAGTCAATTCTGTATGAGATTTATCTGATTTATATAAGGTCTTAAATCTAGACTAAGAATGTTATAGTTTTTTTCTATCTCACCTGATGGTAAGCGATGATGTGGTCGAAGATGGAGCACGGTTGCCTAAAAGTAACCTATTCACTCTTGTCTCAAAGGCCCCCAGGTTGTAACTATAGCAAAGACAGACTTCGGCAGGGAATACCACTCCTTAACTGTCTTTGACTTTTGAAAGGAGATCATCCATTTGTCTTTATGGGCAGATCCTTCCTGTGGATGAGAGACCTGTGGCTGAAGGCGAATTTGGCAACCTATTTAGACCTTAGAACATTGCTAGTGAACAATTTAAAAAAGAAAAGATATCTCAGAAGTTGAAATACTTGATTATTCTGTAATTTTAAAAGCTATACTAGTGCTAAAAGATTATGTTCCAAGGCCGAGACATGAACTAAAGCGCGGTCACTCTTGGACTGCGTAAAAAAAGAAAAGAAAGAGATGCGCTACGACAAATGCTCGCAATTTATTGCAAAATATGAAGTATTTTATCGATTTACTTAGGATTTACTAATAAATTTATAAAAAATAATCGTTAATAAAGGGATAAACTGCTTTTAAAGATAATTAAGAGGATATTAGAAGATTTTTTTAAATGCATTAAAGTATGTTAAATTATTTTTTGAGTTCCATCACTGTATGCAGATAGGACTTGAAATTTTTTTTTTTTATTTGTCAAAATTAGTTACGGTTTAAAAAAACACCTTTTTGACCTTTTTGGGAATCGCCCACTAAGAAGTGCACTAAATTGTTATCTAGACACCCAAATCAAAATCATAATAGCCTGTTTGCTTTACGCCAATTTTTTCACTATATCTAATACTTATTAATTCTAAAATACAGGTAGCGTCATAGGATTAATATTTATTAAAAAACCCAAGATTACTGTAACGATTTCTTATCGATAAAAAGATAGTTTTTACAACATTCAATGAGTTTTATCTAAGTCTTGTGTTATTCTGTGATTAAAAACTAATCGTAATTATAATCTGTGTGCCTAAAGAATTTATGTGACACCTGTCAATATTGTGTCAATTTTTGTTTCATTACTTATTTTTAATTTTTAATAATGGTTTATGGTGTGGGGTATTGACCTTTTGCCTATAAGATGTATGGAACAAATAAAATTGATTTGATTTTTGTACAGTGAGTTGGGGGAAGTTCTGTTCTTGAACAATTTTTTTTTAAAACCGTAGTCTTAGAACGTGTGACCATGATCGATGGATTGGAGGAAACTTCAAGGGATGAAGTGTATAAATGAATAAATAAATACTAGATCAGAGACTCGGACCCAGACCATTAAAGGGTTCAAGATAACAGACATGAGTCTTTTTAAATTGGTCTTAGGGTGCTGATTAAACTTTATTGTTTTAATTAGTTGCCTATGGGTAAAGGAGATCTTATATCCCAATTGTCTAGCCGTAAACCACGAGAATATGATTTAATTTATGGCTGGTTCTCTATGAATGGAATGATGACCACTAAACACTGATGTGTGACAAAGTCAGACAAATGTGCGAGAGAGACATCAGCACAACTAGAGCAAGGCGTCGTTGTCGTCGCAAGAGTATTTAGCAGAACCATGACGCGTTTTCGCTGAATTGACAATCAACTCCATTTAAATGGTTATAATTAAGCAACCGAGCTTAACCAAACGTATATGACCGTACAAAATCGCAGCACTAACTATTTACAAGCGCTCAACAATAATCGGCGTCGTAAAAGTCGCTTTAAATCATAATTACTTATAAACTGAATCGTACATACATACGACACGCATTTTGAACTCTATTACCACGTGATAAGGATTATAAAAATGTCCTTTATTAAACAAATCGTCATAAAAAATCGTGGCAAGCGATTTTCGACTCTATTTTGCTGCTGAAGAGGTCATGTTTCAGTTTTGAGGTTATATTTGTGTTGGCGCGTTATGAAAATGGCGGCGAAGTTAGGTATTTTTATATTGGAGCATGTTTGAAACAATGGATGTTTGTGAACGCCTAAAATTATTTTGTGTACGTCGAAGCTCATTTTGGACTTTTGTGAATTTGATAAACGTGTCGTGAAAACTTTAAGATTACACTTACAGATTGGGTACAAAATTGTGGAACTTTATGTTCAACGATTGTTCTCAAGGAATAAATCTGGTCAGTTTATCTCAAATGATTTTATTTAGGTCATTCTCAAAAGCTCACAATTAATATTGGTTGGCTTTCCATAAAATATCTAAACAATTAAGATGTTTCAGAAAAGCTCACCAATTCTGTCATGGCGCCGTGAAAATTTAGCCGCCCATTTTTCCAAAATGGCTACCGTGGAAAAGGCGCGTTCCATTCATAATAATTCGACAACACGCACAGATCTTAGTTCGATAACAAAACTACGCCTACGTTTGGGGGTGATACGGGGGTGAAATTAGCGTTTGTTTAATCGACATTACGTTCGGTCGCCATGAAACAAATTAGCCGTACGGCAACCGAGGCCGCCATGTCTAATTTTCGAATTCATTTCTTTAGTGACGTTTCCTTTTTTAGGTTATGTCATAGTTTGATTACATTCTGAGAAAATTGAGGATAGATTTATGTCTTGATTTCATCATTCTGTTTTACGTTTTCCATCTCATAAAATGTTGTCATGATAATAATTGCCTTTTCCATTAAATTTTACAAGACAAGAAATGATCACTAGGTATTGTTCTTCTAAGAAGTGTCACTGTGTGTATGCTAAAGAACTAAAACTATTCAACCTTTAGCATTCGATCATAAAGCCTATAGTTTTGACCGAATCAAATTCAGAACAACGCCAATTTTTTTTTTCTATCAATGTGTGGCATGCGGTATTATACCTACAGTCTTATAGGTTGTGGTTTTATTTCTTCTAAGGCGGGCTATTCATGCGATCCGTTATATTGTCAAAGAGCTTTCGGTTTAACATGCCTGTGTCCATGTTAACGGGACGATAGCTCAGCAAATTAAATCATTGGACATGTCTAACACTCCGGTATAGAGAAATAAGTTTTTACGGTCTATTTTCCGAGAAGAAAAAGTTCGTTTTGAATGTCTTCTGTGAGTGCCTTATTTATATGATTTTTTGTAGTTTTAATTTAGTTCTCTCTCTCTCTTGGGTATGGTCGGATTCATACTTGTCAAGGACGTCTTGTAACAATTAAAATATGCTGATGTTTTTTCTACGAAAGATTTCTTGTATGATTGTCTTGCAGTCAGATTATTTCCAATCAACTTCATATCATTCTTTGTAGGCACCTCACTAACAAGGACAAGTATTTTTTTATGTAACTGTTGCTCATTCCCGACCTCCATGGAGGCCCTAAAACCCTTGTTATTTCACAGCCACAATCAATCTACACAGTGACGGTCGCACGGTGACGTCACTCGTGGGCGGTTGACACACATGGCAGACATTCTCATCTGCTCACTCACACCAAAACATTACCAACGCCAAAGAACAACACACAAAGATCCATAAATTATTTTCCCATAACATTTTAGGTCACATTACATCACGTAAGGATAGGGAGTAATTAAAATTCTGTCCTGATCATATTCACACCTCGACACAATTATACAACACTGGCAATTAATAAATGAAATAACTCTGGAATTGCCAGTAGCAAAAAATCGAAGGGATGTCCGTTTGGCGCGGTTGCTCTGAAAGTGTTTTTGTGGCTGCAGAGACACCTGATGTGGATTTCCGTGTGAATCTCCAAGGTTTTGTTGACGTTTGAAATGCTTGTGCAGTCCCTGGCTTCAGAATTTCTTGTACAGGGCGCATCATAAATTCCGACGCAACGAGCCATAATTCAAGCTTGGTTGATTGTCTGTCTGTGTTTTTCTTTTAGTAAAAAAAAACTGTCTGACTACCCAGCTGATTCTATCAGTACTTCGTTTGAGCTATCAACATTTGCTTAGATATTGTCTTAATAAGAACGGGAACATTCAGACTTGTCAGCCACTCGACGATTTCGGACAAGAGGCATAACAATCAATCACCAGTCCGTGGCCCAATTGCTTCTCTCCAGACGGTGTGGCCAGCGCTCAGTTACAGCCCATAAACAACATTTTTGTCAATAAAGCCCATAATTCATAAATAGTTGTATAATCTGTGGGCCCGGGCGCTAAGAGTCGTCCGCCACAAAATGTGTAATGACCACCTTCTGACGGCTCGGAGCCGGTTCCAAAATTAAATGATACGTTTTAAAAATGGAATCGCTCTGTCCCGCCTTTTTTCCATCGAGATAACCTTTAGTCCATTTGGGTTCCCATAAAGAAAAAATAAGCATCTTAGCGTTTTAATTTTTTTAAATGACATTCTTGTGGTTTTTTCTCGCTGGGAATCTTACAGAGTAATAAGTTTACGGGGCGGCCGGTTTCTGCGCGCGCCATACTGTTTCTTCGATTTGTTCCTTTAACACTATCAAATTATGATTAAAGTTTTCGTGGGTGCGCATTGTCGTGGGCCAGCGCATACGTCTTGCCGTCAAACGCTGATGAGTTCAGAACCCTGTTGCGTTAATTAAGCTTGCTGTTATTAATCGCTTCAGTTATTTAAATTTTGCTTGAAACGCCCGTGGGGTTATCGTTTTTTACGACTTGCGGTTACGAGATTAGCGTAGGTCGATTCCGAGAAGTAAAAAATTAACTCCTTTGCGGCAACAGATATGAGTGATATGTTCAAACGTTGCGGTGAGCTGGTTGGGCGGCTTGCGTTACCTCTGCGCTTATGTACAAAAATTTGATAAAATTAGACGAGGTTTTCGAAGGCAGGCGGTTGGGGAAGACAGAACCGTCACTTGTACCCGACGCGGGGTGGGACATGATGAACGCCACCCTTAGCGTCGGCCGTCCCTCTCTAGCTCGCCTCCCGGCGCCTATCGCCGTCGCCTGGCCTGTCATCTGGCAACCTATTCACACGGCTGAGGGGCCACCAGAACCGATTCGTTACAGTGAATAATGCATATGAATAGCATACATCTAATAATAATAATTGACAATTGCCAGTGTTGCCACATCAAAAAAGATTTTTTTAATTCCCGAACAATACTTGTAACAGGCGTAAATTGGCACTATAAAAATGAAACATTAAAGCGAGGTAGGTAGCAATCATTCAGGTGTGTTTTTATGTATTCTTTAAATTGATAGTGGTAAATCAAGCGTCGTTAGACGTTGCGAGATGCTCGTATCGAATTTTACTGCGTCCCGAACGTAATACGACCGTAAAACTTAGAAAAATCTTTGTGTATTAAAATATTATCCGGCTGAATTGAGATGCGCTGGCTGGGTTGGGAATTAACGCGACGATGGCGACCTCTTCAATTTCCCAGCGACACAACATTATAGCGGGCACTAGTCATAAATTCCGCTTCATTCATGATCCACGGAACGTAAGAGACCAAAGAATGCTCCATGCGTTTGTTTCTCGACCATAAATACTAATAAAACGGCCTCGTTACGGGGACAGTTCGAAAATCGGGCACACGACTTCTTAACGACACCTATTAGGGATCTTCTGTCTGGTCGATTTAATTGAAAAATTGTATCCAGAGCGTTGCAAGAGTTGTATCCGACTCGCGCGCCGGATGCGGGCCCAGACGTCCATTATTCCATTTGCCCATCCGCATGGGGACACGACACCGACGCGACGCTAACACGTGTCAATAAACCAATCGCGCGGCGCATCCGAACTGCCGTACGCGCACCTACCTTAATTACTGGCAACACTTCACTGTTCTATATTTGAATTAGAATCTCGAAGGGCCGTTCTAATTTCGAGTAAGGTTGCGCTCGCTTCGATATCCATTCTACGCCTAGAATGTTTTTCTTCTTGCTTTTTTTAATAATAGAACTGTGAGCGATGCCGGGCGTTCGAACTCGGTCGATTCGCGAGCAGATTTATCGTTCGGAAAGTACCGCGGGGGGAACGTTAACACTTGTTTTAAGGCCGCGGATGAAAGTTTTACTTCCCATTCCATTTTTAATTTGAACTCTTTAAACACAGCAGCGGTAATGTCTTACGAACTCTGAATCTGTATCAGCTGACTTGATAAAGTATTTTTACAGCTTATCAAGGACGCTCAATTAAACGTTTTTTTTATTAATTTAAAGCGACCATTAACCCATAAGACCCGCGATTAGGTTTACAAATTGAAATTAATATGCTTTGGTTATCGTATTTTCTGCGAAATATGAATATCTTACGTTTGTAATGTAAACAACGAGGTCAATAGCTGGCATATGAACCGCGGACGATAGCCTGCCCCCTTATCGTCTGCTGCACTCAAGGGACAGTTCGAGACTCTCTCCAGTCAGATTTCACGTAAATACGCGCTCGTTAAGATAACGATTTCCTTTCGACGCGACAGCCACAGTATCTTTTTGCTTTTATTCCAAGTATTAAAATAAGGGCATACTTAACTACTTAAAGGATTTCCATGTTAATAATAAAGTGAGCGCTTGCTACGCCTCGTAAATGCTTATTCTAAGAACATTCCAATTTCGAGTGATAGGGCCGCCGGCAAAAAGTCCGAAAAATGTGTATCATCATAAATAAGGTAGAGTTGTCGCGCCCACGCGCCTCTTATTACCGCGTCTGTCCGTTTGTCCGTTCGTTACCTCTATTGTGGCTGTGAATGCGAGATTAGCCACACCGGCCGACGCTCGTGATTGACTATTTAAACTTCAAATTCTGTGAGTGACGCATTTCTGAACGAGCCGAGTCTTGTCTTTTGTACGTCGGCCCGACGCTTCGCTTTAGGTATTTTAGTTTTGTATAATCTGTATAAGTGCTACGCCACAGATTTATGTTAAGTGTGTTACGTCTGTCTTATAAATAAAATTCGTTTCGTCAGATAACATTTGTAAGTGAAAAACTGCTTTTATTTTTAATCACTCGCGATAGTCTAACAGCGACGTGTCAACGTCGTTAACGCCGACAAATAGTTGGCCGAAGAGAATTTTTAATTTCGTCTAAAAAGTATTATCAAGATTTACAGACGACGCGGGATCATGTGAATTGGGCGCGCGTCGGTCACCAGCCACCGGCGGGACTCGTTCTTGGCAATAACTTGGTCATCGCCCCGACCGAGAGCCGAACCGACCCAACACGCCGACCAAAACAACCACACGGTTAACTAAATAAATCAATAGATACAATACGCAGCGAGCAACACTAATCTAAAAGATAAGCCTCACTAATTACCAGTAACGGCCGACTATTCATCTCGCGACGGCCATATTTCTAAAAAGTGTCAACGAAGAAAAGCGCGCGCTAAATAGCCTAGTAACGGACCGTCGTGATTCCAATTTCAAACCTCGTTATCGCTGCCCGAAAAAAGACGACGCTGAACGAGATATCAAAAAAGGATTCGGAAAAAATTCGAACAACAAGTTTTTAAAAATGGAACGTTCGATTCGTACACACGGAGCCTGCACCGGCCAGCCGAGCGGCCACAGCGGCCAGCACTCGACGCGCGCATTGTTCCAGCCCTTCCACGGAACCGCCGAGTCATGTTACTTCAATTAATATTATTTAATCTGTATCTAGATCCCATCGGCGTGTTAGAGGAATTATATCATTTCGGGAGTCACCGCGGTAGGATTTGTCGATCGCGCGATAAACTAGTAGGTACTATTTGATCAGCAAAAGAAACAGTGTGACATGAATATGCGAGAAGGAAACATATTTCGATATGAACGTCCAAATAACTGTCGCCAGACGGGATCGCACTGATTTACGACGCGGCGTTTGATGGCGTATAGTATTTTGACTAGGACGGGCGCGTATCAATCAGTAATTCTCGGGGTGTGCGCGTAAAAAGGATGTCAGTCGTTCGGCCAACAATAAACCCTCAAATTAGCGATCGCGCGAATTACCGTTGAATCTAAAGTGCGCAATTAACGCGCGTCTACAAAGAGCCAATTCGAAAATGAACAGCGATATTCAAATTGAAAATGGAACGCGCAGCGAATAAAACAATGAGGAGCGGGTACCTGCCCTCAGGCGCTCGGCTCTGCTCGGTATGCGAGCGAGCATCTAGAGCGCTCGGCCGCGCTCGGGCTTGCTCGGCCGCCGCAAATCCCAATTCAAAAATGGAATCGAACAGCGAAATTTAAATAACAAATTAGTTGGTGCGTTTATAAAGCGCGTCGAACTTCAGACTGATTCCAATTGATTCTGATGTCGGAATTATGTTAAGAGCTCGCGAGATAGTGCGCGAATAGAACATTACAAATAACAGGATCAGATCTTTAAAAGCTTATAAAATCATATCTTGAATATATTTCCTACATATTATTATAGCTAAACACATGTTCTTCAGTTTGTATATGCAACCAATTTATTGCATACCTACATTTGCGGATGCAATCATAAATCTAACTATTATAAAATATCAGGAGTGCGTCGCCGTTCATTAAACCGGCAGTGTGTACGTCTGTCGAGAGAAAATCGTGTGCGCCATCAATATTGTTCATTATATTAAAAGCTGGGACTGTTTCAAAACAGTTTCAAGTCCGACAATCTTTATCAGAGACGAGGAATAAAACACGGAGAGAAATAAAAAGGTGCATTACGTCACATTAGTGTAATCTCGGATGTCCCCGATCGTTTCCTTTGGTCCATTAAACAATACCGACATATGTGTATTATCTCCGCCTACATGGTCTTAGGCCCTACGGCTCTCCAACCAGTAAATAGCTATATTTCTGGCCATTAAAAAGTAATGTCCCCGAACCAGTCCCTCCGGTTTTTTTACTTTATTATATTAATATATCATATTGTCATATACCAAGTTATATAATTCATCAAAGATTATTTATATGGTCAACTTGAGGCGCTTGACCGTTTTATATTTAAATTAAAAATGGAGATTTTAGATGGTCGGTGTTTTGTTAAAGGATTGTGGCTTGCAATCAGTGTTCCATCTGAGAATGTATCCGGTTCCTACTTACTTTTAGATGTATGAAAGAAGCTTATAAATATATGTCCTTAAAGTAATTATAGAGAAGTAACATTCGTGTATATAGAAAAAGAATACCATATTATATTGGAAATCAACGAAGATTTTTTGCCATTCTATATTTTAAAATGCGTCGGCATTAAATTGCGTATATATATTTTGTAACTAGAAATAGGTTTCATTTTTCATGCGAAACAATTTTCATACAAAAATTTTGATTGGACTTGACAAGCGGGTTCTATCAAATTCCTACATTTCAATGACTCTTTCTTTGAGATTTTTTTTTTTTTTAATATTTGATAGGTTCGCGTTTGACCACTATCTCACCTGATGGCAAACAATGATGTGGTCGAAGATGGAGCACGCTTGCCTAGAAGTAACCTATTCACTCTTGACTTAAAGACTCCCAGGTTATAGCTATCAGGAAACACAGACTCCGGTAGGGAATTCCACTCTCTAGCTGTACGCACAATGAATGTTTTCTCAAAACGCTTTGAGATTACATTGACGATTTCGTTTTAGACAGTACCATGAGAAGTGTGTACTCAATATGATGGAGAGAACAAAAATTTTCCGTCGCAATTTCAGCATTTTGCCTATATTGATGATATATTGATTTAAGCACATAAAGGCCTAATGGCGCCCAGCGGCAGAGTATTATAATTTTGAAGTACTAGTTTTTTTTATTGTCTATGAATGAATAACAACATTGCCAGCAGCAACAACTAAGCCGTAATGAAAAAATAATTTTCGACACACAAAAACTAGTTAATCGCTGCACATTATTAATGAAAATATAATAGTACCATTTAAGCCGATAAAAATAATCGTAAGTGGCAACACTCAATTATATTTTATTATCTATTTCACTTCCCATACAACGTCGTAACTTAGCCGCGGGTTTCGCAATGTTGCCAGCTTTGAAAAAGTCGAAAAAAAAGACAACAGTAATGTTGCCACGTTATCTTATACCTCAAGCAATGGTGGGACATTTTTCAACACTTTAAACATAAAATTGAGCGTTTTTTTATCGCGTAATGTGAACAGAACTGCCTATACAATACTGGTGTTATCTTTACTGTTGAAATAAGTGCCAATAATAAGTTTTAATGCATTAGGAATGGCCGAAACGCCCGCAGATTGGCGCCGAAGACTTAGAGAGAAAGATATAAAATGGCGGCCGGCAAACATATGATTTTCGGGGGCAATATATTTTATTTTATTCAGTGAAATTTTAACTATCCTTTTTCTTTTTTACTTTAAAGTTTAAATCAATATTTTTCACCAGAAGAAGCCATTACCTGTATACCTAGGAACAGGTGTTGGAACTCAATAAGCATCAGCTGTTTTAGGTTCAGAAGTAATAAAAAGGACAGCAAAAGATGGATTGTATCTATAAGAGTGGACATGCGACGGACCTTAAAATAATTCTTTTTTTTTAAATCATAGATTTTTAAACATTTATTTCGTTTTAGCTTAGTCTCTGTTAAAGTTATAATAGTCTCCTTGGTTTCTGTTGTTTCATTTGGGTTCTCTCTAATAATTTTGTAAAGGATTTTTATTGTGTGGATGTCTCTTTATTTGTCTTTATTAAGTAAATCTGTTGTATTATTCTAAAAAAACACTGATTAATTTATTAAATAATAAAAAATGCTCGTACATCATCAAGAGGACTAACACATTACGTTATCTTCATAGGTTTTGGTTTTTTTTTCTGTAAGAAAATGTGTATATCACTAGTGATTTAATATAATTATCTATAGTTGTGTAGGTTTGTCAAGTTTTTCTACAACCTATTACAAAAACCACTTGCGCGCGCGGAAAATGATAAAAATCAGTTTTTAGTAAAAGAAAAATGTTTTACAAATTGTTTTTGTTTTATTTTTCACATAATTATTTGATTAGAATCTAAGTACCGTACAATGTTTCTTTGGTGCATCGGAAATATAAATACTTGAGACGTTTAATTGCAAAAGTTTAATGATTTTGGCGAAAATTTTATGGATCATAAATTGTTTTTACATCCCTCATGCGTTGGCAAGATTGGTCAAAAGATAACATAAAATATTTTTTATTTAACCGCTTTTAGTGCACTTACGAGTATACTGGCCGTTTGAGTATTTTTGTTTTTCAAGATTTTCGCCATAATGTTTTTTTTTATTCAGTGAGTATTATTAGTACTTTTGTATAAAATCCTTTCTCCATAACTTTTTACAATATTTAAGCAACAATCGTTTTAAGAGAAACAGCTGATTTATTTGCTAGTACAAGTTTTACTTGTGTTATAGTTAAAATCACTTTCAAATATATTTTTTCATTAATAGGAAAATAAAGACACTCATGTGTGCGTTAACTTCGCGGGTCCATTCCCTATTTATATTAACCAGATCAATATGGATAAGAATTGGGAAAAATTACAAAAATATTGTTAATATTGAAGCGTATCGTACAGATACGTGTTTATAACAGGAACAAGTCAACACACCGTATCCAGTACACATGTTATCACGATATTTAGTGGGCCACCGCCGAAAACCAGCAGTATCGCCGATTATGACTAACTATTAGTAGACAAATTGATATCCTTATCGGGTATATCGTAAAATTTACGATTATACCACCGTTTACAATGAACGGACAAGTCTTGTGCAAATATAATTTGGTATAGTTACGTGTGAATTAATTTTTGTTAACTTTATTGCGTAATTATCGATAATTGCGAGAAATGGCGCCTTTTTGTTATCGTATGTTGTTTACCAATTTTGGCATACCGTTGTAATGTTAAGATAATGTGCAGAGGTGAATTTTGTTGTTGTATTTTTATTCGGATCGTTATTTTATTTTACTGTTAGTATTTTTTTTCTAATTTGCGAAACTTAACTAATAATACATGTAAGAAAACTATGCGAGTGTTGACTTTTATACTTTGAAGTGATGATATCATTCTCAGTCAAAATTAAATTAATAGCAATACACATTTTGTTCTCATTTCGTCTAAATCTTAACAGTTCTCAAGCGAAACTGACGGAATTACAACCTTACTAACTACATTCAAATTAAAATATTTTTGTACAAATTACATGTCCAACATTAAAGTGTCATTGTCCGATTTACTAAATACAATAAACAGGTCATCATCACAATAAAAATCTAAATAAAGAATTATAATTGCTATAAAAATGTAAGAATTTAGGAAGTTATCTTTACCGTCGGTGACCATCATTTTATGAACACAAGAAAAACAGAAATGAATCATTTTAAATAAATACAAAATTATTTAAACTCAACAACGTTAATAGATAATGTATTTTAGTAACATGTTAATTATACTATTTATCTATTTCATGGTTTGTGTTTGACTTTTTTGCGAAGTGTGTTTTCATATCCCTAGTGCAAGAATTTAAGAAGTTTTCAAATTAACAAACGCGTTATTATCTTCCTCTACTATTAATGTTTTATCTTGTTTGCTACTATAGTGATTTAAATTATAATTTATGTAAATTCGTATCATCTTTATTTATCGCAAGAGGTTATGCAATTAATATTTAAGTTTGTATATTATACCTACAAGAATGCGTATTTGTAAGTAACGTTCGGTATTATATTATACTATATTTTTTATATTATGGCATGAATACATAATAAACAACGGAATAGTTTCTTCTATTGTACTTCTGAACTTTTTAAGACATGTGATGCTTAAAACATAACATTTTGTGGTTATAAAATCATAGTAAAGTATTTTCAGCGGTTTCTTTTTCAATTTAATAAAATATTTTTGCTCGAAGTAAGTGTGCATGTGTATTTGTATGTAGAAAATATTATTCCTACGTTATTATTTTTCTTATTTAACAGTGCGTCTTACGTACTTAGATGATTTTGTTTTTTTTTTTAATAAACATTAGAATTTCATAGAACGGATGATTAGCAGTGGTTTAATTTTTTGTCTTATCCCTAACTGTCGAAAACCTACATATTTTTTCTTGTAATTAAATAACATAAAAACTCTTTTTCTACGCAAAATAATATCGTCTATTACGCAAAGTTTCCCTTATATTTGCTGCATATTCCGCAAAAGTTAAATTCATCTTTTTTTTCGTTATTTTGTCCGTATCGCTATGAGAAATATCATTCCCAACATTTTCTTCTCAAATCAACTTTTATTTATATATTTTATTAAAATGAATCCGATACTAAACTATCTCGACCTCAAAATTAATGGTAATCGCATACCATCATAACTAGGCTAATGCTAAACGTTATGCCATTATGTGATATAATTATTATATAAATTATATGAGTACGAATATGGCGTCTAGGGCACTTAAAATGTGTCCAATTAAATGTGTTTTAATCCGAAAATACCTAAACTCCGATGATGTGTTAAGTTATTACGTTGGAATTAGATATTAACTTTAGGCAACTACCTAAAAATTACTTAGTAAATATTTTATGTATTTTCTGTGTACGCGTACCAAAGAGTATTTATCATTTGGTGTTATTTTTGGCTATCACACCAAAGTTTGCTACACAAATCACAGTCAAAGAACAGTTCATGAATGATAGAAGTTCTATATTGATGCCTTTTTGATATAATTTGGTATCAATCTTTCTTTTTCAATAATTGTTGACAAACTAAAGCACGAATACCTACTCAATTCAAATAGTTGTTTGCATTATCAAAGAAATGTAGAGAAAGTAGAGTAGAAAATAAACATATTTATTATTATTATTGTGGGTATGCATGAAAGTAACTGGAAACAAACAACTCGTTTCAGGAATTACCAAAACTTATAAAAAGGCAAACAATATCCAGAATTTCCTTTACGACCCAGGTAACTTTACAGTTTTGTATGTTGATGACAGTAAAGATTCACCTTTTCCTATTCTTAATTTATGGCGCTTTGAGAACTCTACAGAAAAACGAAATTATCGATTATTTGACCATAGTTCCGGTGTACATCATTGTGGCGGGACCACTTACTTGAATTTAATAATCTACGCCTTTTTGTTCAGTAGGCCATTTTACCCAAAGCTATATAATTATGACTGTATTTCTTAAATAAATAAAAAATAAAAATAAAGTAAAATAATCTTTATTTCGGATAAGCAACATCCATAGGTTAGTAATCAAAAAAGAAAGATAACTTATAACTATGTTAGTAAACTTAATTATCTATTTGGAAACACGGCAGTATAAAGGTACTTGAAATCTTTTTTGACCGTCGGAGAAATCAAT
The DNA here is from genome assembly GCA_951329385.1 of Polia nebulosa. Classification (NCBI taxonomy): domain Eukaryota; kingdom Metazoa; phylum Arthropoda; class Insecta; order Lepidoptera; family Noctuidae; genus Polia; species Polia nebulosa. Next base: position 29,571,994 of record OX589602.1, on the reverse strand, counting down.
GAAATGAACACAATTTGTTTTAGATCTGTTCATCTAATTTACGAACTGCGAATCGCTTCCTATTGCGTATCACTTGACAGATTTTATTAATTGTAGTAGTTTTTTAATAACCTAGTTAATTTATGTTTGATTTCGGATTTAATTTGTAATTAATGTGATGTTGATCTTCTTAAGTTCATTGATAACAATTCTCTGTAATTTTATTCCATGTTCCATTCGGGTTTTTATATTAAAACATGTCAATGAAATCATTTCCTAAAGGCCAAAATAGACAACTGAGAGTTTTGAATATCCTATTAAATACCTACCTATCACTGTTAGCTATCCGATCAATGAATAAAATTGAATATACATAATGGCCATCTGTTTTGTTAGCAACATCTCCAAAATCTACAAGAACATTTTATTTGACACTTTAATGGGTTGCGTAGTTATTTATTATTACCATTTAATAATAATATTCCTAAACAAAGAAGGATTAAAACTTTTATGTCTCCTTCGTCAAAAACAATACAACCCTAAATCTTTAGAAAGTTGTCCCCATGAGTTCCGTTACATCTTTGTGGCGCGCAGCAAAAAAAGTTTTCCTTTTCATTGTCAATTGAATTTTATTGTCGGTTTCTGAGATACTCTTTTGTGTCAAACTGTGCGTTTAAAGTCGCTTGTAACTCCACAGATTTCACCGTGTCCCGTCCCCATCGCCCGTAAGAGAGCATTCAACAATAGACGCCCCGCTGCACGCCATTTTATCCCATTTATTGTCCCGATTCATAAACCGAAGTTGCTATTCCGTCAGGTGTCCAATATATGGAGACTTATTCATTTATACATCAATCTGATTTATTCTCATGACCGCTTCCACATTTCGCGAAGACGTCACTGCCCACTAATGTTCCCACTGAACCGTAATGGAATCGCTCATTCATATCACAGTTAAAAGTTTTTATAGAGTGAGAGATACCGTCATGATTACATTATCACAGAGTGTTTTACGTTCATAATGCATTCATTTCGTTTTCATTATCACCGGTAATGCGTCGGTGGTGTTAGAGCACGCTCTGAACTGCCATTATGTATTCCAAATGCGTCTCACTTGTTATAACAACTTCCCTGCTGTTGAACACGCCTAATGTGTCGTTACGAACGTCTGACCATTTTTGAAACATGTCTCAATTCTGATTTGCTTCAGTTTTTTATCTTCAATAACTTCACTGTCTGTCTCTATACGACTAACAAGTGATTCCCTAAGTTTATTTTGTTTCGAAAACTTGTCACTGTTGTTACTATCATTATCAACTATCATAATGTCATTATCTAAGGATTTCGGATTTATCGCCTCTAGGCTATCAACTGTACTACTGCCACAGCTGTCACACTGGATGGATGAGTGTGTAGTGTTGTTTGTGTACTTGTCATCAGTGTACATACCCTAGGCTGAGCCATGAAAGCTCGGCCCGAGCCCGGGTGCAAGGCTCCGCTGGCCACCACGAACGTTTTTCGTCACGGGCCCAACCTAACACAACACACTAGCACGTGAACACATACACATCAATTATTTGACACCGTCACAGCGGCCCGCTAGCTCACTAGTGTCATAATGCACTCGCGACGGATGTTAACTAGAGGTTTTGTATGGTTCGATCACGGGACGCGGCGTGGCCGAGCGAGGCGCGGGGAAGCGGGAGGCCCGGCGCGCTCGGCAGTCTGGCGGACACTGCCGCGGGTCGAGCGAGCAGGGCCGACGCCGGGGCGTGGCGTACTGCCCACCGCGAGCCGCGCCAATCGGCGGCGGGCGCCAGGCAGCGCGGGCCGCCCGCGCTGCGCGTGTGTGCCGCTCTCCCGCCCGCCACACCGCGCGCGCGCGTCGACACAGACGGTCGTGCGCGTTTTTTCAACGGTTTTTGCGGCAATTACATGAGAGTTTTCCTCTGTTCGGATTTTCTGTTCTGTACCTAATCAAAATTGCTGAGTTCCTCTCGCACGGAACGCGTTGTGAGTTAGGTATCGGCGTTCGACAGTTTATGCTCGCTTGTGTATGTTTGGAGCGCGCCAATGGGATGACTTTGGATCTTTATTTATTTTAAACATCTTAAAGATGTTAAATATTATTCAAGATTTTTCTCTGCAATCAGCTGAACATTTTACAGAATCCTTTCTAATAATAACAAGTGTGTCGTTGGTTGGTTTGCGCGCATGCGCCGTCACCTCCAACGTAGGACGGCCGTAGGTAAAAGTGTTTAATGTGAAAACTTTGTGATGGCTACACTCACTTGCGTCCATTCATCGTTTAGATTCAATCTTTGTATTTTGAAACTTCTTTAAAGTATACGGACTTGACGCAAAAACACAAATCAATTATCAAATAGTAAAAAATTAAATATAGGTAGGTACTACTGCTTCCTTTTTATTTTTTTATGACTACTTAGCATTTATATTATTCATTAGCGAAGTGGATAGTAGAGTAAAACAAAAGGTTTTAATTTATACGAAGATCTGAAAAAATTCATAAGGGGCCACGCTAGCGCGACGCACACTTGCTTGTAGGTATTTTTTCAACAAACTTCACGTTTAAGATTGTTTTATTTCTCCTAATTATTTAATGTCTATGATTGAAGTAGGTACCAACAATCATTTATCCTTCTCCTATTAATCTTTTTGCCACTTTTATTTAGAAACATCACATTTTTCGTCCACTACCCATTTACTAGCGTTTTGATTTATTATTAAAGAGACAGACTTTGAAATATGGATATTTATTTAATTGATTAGTATCTTATCTTAAGTTAATTTTATAGATAGAATAATTTCTCACATCTCTAAGGTAATCTATCACTCCAATTTTTCAAGTTTACATAAATATTGGCTTTGGAAATCAATGGGACTATAGAATATGTATTTGGTAAATCTGCGGCGGTACCGGTCAAGACGTAGAACCAATAACTGTTATTAAACAAATACTATAACTTAGAAATCTAATACACTTACAACTGAAAAAGACATCACATTTACTGGAGTTACGATCGGCTTTTTAGCAAATAGTTGTTAATCAGGAATTTTTAAATGCAACGCTGATTTAGAGCTACATTATGTCTTGAAATTTATTTATAGAAAATTATGTTTTTTTCCAACTCCTGAATTAATTACAAGACACAGTCCTTTCAAAAATAAAATTTATAGCGAATAAGTAAATCATTTAATTAGATTATATTGATGATATATTTATATTTTCAGAATTTTTTGGAGAATCTGTCTAAACGCAACTAACTTTATATTTAACTAACTATATAAATGTTATAACTGTATTTTAAACTTTCTAACAAAATTAAAATAACTTCAAAGTCCTCCTCAAGTTGGCTATATGGATGATATTGTAGTTTCAAATAAGAAATAACAGTATAAATTGCAAGACATGTATCTCGTATAACACTTGGCTATTTCTAAGCTGTTATAAACATTCCGTACGGTACTTCCAACTACGAAGGTATGTGTAGTTAACGCCTCAAGATATTATAAAGAAGATGCTGCAACGTAGACATCTACAGATAAATTGAAGATTAACTTAGCTAAGGAAGAATCTATTTTAGGCTTACGACTTATATGACTGTTATAAAAGTTACTGATTACCTACACAAAGTGTTGAATTCTTATACAGAATCAAGTTTCTGAAAAATCTCTTTGCTTCACGAAGCTTATATTCTATGCAGCATACCTTTTAACATACAAACTACTGGGATACAGGTCTTCTCACCAGGAGAGGGAATGGACCGCAATCCACCATGCGGACCCAATGCGGGTTGGTAGATGTCACATGTCTTCGAATGTTTGGGTCTTGGACATGCCGGTTTCCTCAAGATGTTATCCTTTACCGTTTTGAGAGCAGTAATGATGAAACTGATGAATCTTCACTTATTAAGTGAATGATTAGAAACACTATGTCAATTGGTGGTGAAGAAAATAGGTCAAACTATGACCCGAATATAATAAATGGTCAAGCCAAGCTCGTTTTGGCTGACGGATTGGTGATCGTAGAAATTAAGGAAAATGTTACTGTTTATTTATTGACATGATATAGTCACTTTTCAGGAAACTTTGGAGAATGTATGTATATTGCTGAGCATCTTGCACTACAATACCTACCTAAGTAATTCTGGGATAGTTTAAACTATAAAATTTATTTTGTATATAATGAGTCCTTATTACATATGAAATTGGCGTTTTTCTCACAAATAGAGGACCACTTCACTTCTATAAATTAAAATATTCATCAATTGCTTGATATTATATCGAGTAATGACCGTCACTGCCAAATATAAAAAAAAAAACCTTATTACTTATAGTTTTGTAAACAAAAAAAATACCTTAAAAAATACTCCTCTTTTTGTTAGCAGAAATTACCACTATATTTGTTTTAACTTAGCCAAAACTTGTTTTTTGTTGCCTAATTTAAGTGGCATACGTTATCTTAGTTTTTAAACATTATTGCATAAAAGTTTTAAAACATTAGTGTTCATAGTTGTTAAATAAATTAAGAAAATGTTAGTTTGAAAAATGTAACTTCTTTAAAATTCTCCATACAAAACGCTGACCTAATATTTGTGCTACATTAATCTGTGTTAGTCTGTGTGAAAGACGATGCGGTTAGAAATGGTTTTACTGCTGAGATGACGACTAATACTGAAGTACAAAACGGGGGAAAAGTTTGGTAATGAATTTGTTTGGGGTCTACATACACACTGTCTGCATCTCTCATGCAACTTTCCTGTCGCAGATCTGCAGGAAGAAATTTCTTTGGAAATAAGCAGCACCTTTGTGCTCTTCTATCTGTATTCGTTATTTTCTCTTTTAAGTGTTTTGTGTGTACATGTTAAATAAATAAAAATACATGTTGTACAAACCCAAATAAATTGGGACAAGAGCTGAAGAATGACGATGATGTAGGCCATATTTGAAATTTAAATCTTACATAATCGTGGTTACTTATATAAGCTGCGTCAGCGAATGCTGTTGCCGTGGCTGAATACTGAGCTAAACATTATATTTAAAAACTAAATTTACCATCAACACGCTTTTTTTTTATTGGGGGTTGGGGAATCATCCAATGACAACGCCCGCTCTTCGTGTGAGACTCTTACTAACTAAAACCCACCCCTGTTCCTTCCCTGCCCTGAGTGCCCAGAGACGCGGTAACTCTGTTTCGAATTTATCCACAACCCCTGGGCAGGAATCGGCCATGACGGGCCCCGTCATGATTTGCTGACAACTCTTTGAGGCGCACGTGGAACACTACGCGCCGTCGACTCTCGGGCCTGGGGCTGATTGGACGGCGAGCTACCCACTACTCGCCGTCAACACGCTAAGAAGAAGAACATCTTAAGGCCCCTCTCGTGGTCCAGTGGCGCCCTCATTGAATAAAAAGTCGTAGCATAGCACAGAAAATAAATATTAAAAAATCCAACTTCACGTTTGTTACAAAGAGGATAAAGAATTTTTATGTTGTTAAAACAGGTCTCAAAATGTTTCGTATACAAAGTAGTAGGCAAAAGTGTCAGAAACGGCCGTTTTTGGCACTTTTGCCTACTACTTTGGAGGTTCGCGGTCCAGTGGCGCCCACTGGACCGCGAGAAGGCCCTTAAGTAAGAGTGGCCTGGTAGCTGCTCGTCAGTGAATTCGTGATAGCTTTGCATGACGGGCCCGAACTTCAGCAATAAAAAACAGGAATAAGAAGAGAGAAGAAAGACGTTTGGTAGCGCAATTGTGATAGAAAGTGATGAAAATCATTAAAAACGTAGGACACATAGATTTTCAGTTAGCTGACTAACCAACATCATGGTGAAAAGATTTACTTGTCAAGAAGTAATAGTACAGTAATAAGTATGAGTATCTTTATCGTGATAGTTTCCTAGATACTCGTATATGGAATATACTTACGTATCATCGCTCTACCTAAGTGTAAGTAGATATCTACTAATTACTTTACCTACTACAATTGCAAAGGATCTTGATAGCAGAAGCACTATAGTATGAAAAGAGGCTAACCACATTTTAATGGAATTGTTAGGTATATCAATCAATCTGCCTAGCCTTTTCCCAACTATCTTGGGGTCGGCTTCCAGTCTAAACGGATGCAGCTAAATACCAGTATTTTACTTGGAGCGACTGCCTATCTGACTTCTACAACCCAGTTACTGGGTAATGCGATACCCCTTGGTAAGACTGGTTGTCAGACTCTCGGGCTTCTGACGACGCGTAACGTCTGTCAAAGATCCACGATTGACAGCCGGAACCAACGGCTTAACGTGCTCTCCGAGGCACGGAGGAGTCTCGGTATGTAAAGACGGTAGACCCATCCATGGACTGGACATGGACACTTAACCTAATGGATCGACCCGTACGGCTGTTATTACAATATTTTCTGTATTTTCTAGCTGAAATGCGACAGTCTACAAAAACTTTTGGTCATTTTCATTAATAACTAAATTAGTTGACGGCGACGGCGTGAAATGCCGTCTTGAAGATGGTTGCACCAACCAATCATTTTGCTTCCTAATTTGTAACCCTCACGAACCTGATCTGAATGAACAGAAAAAAAACAGACTTTTAATTTAATTTTTCATTAAACTAAGCGCTACGGTAAAAAAGGCAAACGGGATAGAAAATTAAAAAATCTATGTAGCATTTTTCGACAAATCCGGAAACACCTCTTTTGTCGACCAAACTAACAAAAATGGTGAAAAACTACTTAAAGCAACTATTTTTACTCTTATTAGAAAACTAATAAAAAGCCTTAGAGAATATTTACTCCATAATTTTGCTTTACAGATTCTGAATTGCAATTTTTTGGTCTCTTGTTAATTTAAATTGAAAGAGGTTTTTATCAGAATCGATTGAATTTTTATTACAAAAGAGCTCCGATACATTCTTTATGGCAGTAACTGCATCGGTCACAAGTACCTGTTAGTCTCAATAATGGATATCGTCACGGGTATGAGCATCAAAGGGAGCTTGAACCTCGGACAGCAAAAGCGGAGGTACTTTTCTTTCGGCCATTGCCTTTCTTAAAATAAGAATAATCACCGATATTATGCCCCTTCCATGCCTAACTCTGTCTAAATGTTATTGTTCTCAACTATCCGTGACAATATGATACATGAAAAGTTAAATGAAACAAGCTGGAGACCAAGATAAATGAAAACACTGCAATACTCATCATTCAACCCTGAAATCGCAAAAAAAACAGCTGTTCAGAGCCTTTAGACAAAATACTTTTCTGTAAACCTTAACGTTAACGCTTCGTGCAAAATGTATGGCAAAGACATTACTGGGCGTGAGTCACGTGACAGTTCTCTGTCTAACGCTTCGTGCAAAACGTCGTTGCCATACATTTTGCACGAAGCGTCAGCGTTAACGTTTACAGAAATATATTTTGGCTAAGGGGGCAATACATTTAGTTGAATTATGCAAACTTATTTTTTTGTAAGATGAGATATGCTTTTGTTCAATATGTTGAACGAAACTCTAGGTACTACTTAGGAAATATCATGATGTGATGTCAAAGAATTCTTCGGAGGGAGTAAAACACTCAGATCAGTACTTGTGGTGTGGTGATACCTAAAAATGACGACGCAAGTCTTAGCAACTTGGCAATAGGTTCTGTTTTTATATTGAGGAAGAAGCAGCTTATCATGCGAGCTATAGCACTACTGTGATTGTTCTTGTCACTGTATATTTAGCTAAAATCATTAGCTATGCTTAGGATGTTATGTTATTGAGAAATATTTGAGTGGCGACCACGTACCGGCAGACGCAGCGTTGGAAGGCCTCCCACAAGGTGGACCAATGACCTGGTGAAGGTCGCGGGAATATGATGGATTCGAGACACACAGGACGGGTCGTTGTTGTGACACTAGGGGAAGCTTATGTCCAGCAGTGGACGTCTTTCAGTGGATGATTCGAAGTGGATGGCCAGACTGGTTACAGGAGAGGCCCCAGAAGAATTTAATTCCGAGGCCCACAGGACAGTTAGTAGGCCGTACCGTCCTCGTGATTTTTTATAAATGATAGGCACACCTCACTATCAACCAACGTCGGTTGCGTTCGCAAAAATTAAACAGTTTGGCGCTAGAATTTATTGCAAGTAAAACTTGTCGTTTCAGCTCGGGTGCAAAGGGTTAAACGTTAGCCTATCAAATAAAAAAATAACCTTTAGAAATAATTAAAAAGCAAACAAAACTTACCAATATTAAGTGAATTTTAAAACACAAATCGATGTTTTAAACTGAGTAAAGTAGTCGATGATATTAGCAATGTTAATTATTGCCCGGTCGCATGTTTTCAGCGCGCCCCGCCTTCGTCACAATCAACCTTATAGAGTGCACGGCTGCAAGGGTGTGGGCTAAGAAATAGGAGTTTCAGTCTTATTGGCTGAAGTATGGGGTTTTTTTGAAATTACAAGGTTTAAAATGACACTTGATGTATTTTGTAAGGCTTTTTTTTCTGTTTGAGTTATTAAAATGGTATTCGTTGGGTAACCTGTTTCATTTAAGGTATTATAGCGATGTTGTTGAATATGGACGATTAGAAGTTATTGGTCAAACCACCATTTTTTTTAAATATTGTTTTGTTTATTATATGATTAGACTGTGTGAAAGAGGATATGGGTAAAAAGGGGGTGACTACAGAGATGACGACTAATAGAGGAGTATGGAAGAAAAAGACATGTTGCGCCGACCCCAAGTAAATTGGGATAAGGGCAGGAGAATGATGATTGTTTTGTTTATTATTTTTGATAGACTCGCGTTTGACCACTTTTTCACCTGATGGCAAGAAGTGGTCTACAATGGAGCACACTTGCTTAGAAGTAACCTATTGATTCTTGCCTTACAGACCCCAGGTAATAGTTTTCAGGCAAGTAATTCCACTCTTTAGCTGTACACACAATGAATGAGTTGCCAAAACGTTTTGTGCGTATGCAGTGTTTTGGAAACATATTTGTCTCCTTACTTATGCAATGAATTGGGATTTTACTGACAATCACAAGTCCGCGCTTTTTAACTTTTGGATTTCTTTCCATTTTTAGGGTTAAACGGAGCCCTATTGCTCACGTGTCCATCTGTCAGTCTGTCGGTCTGGCAGTCTGTCTGTCCTTCTGTCAGTCTGTCTGTCTGTCCATCTGTCCTTCTGTTAGTGTCTCCGTCTGTCCGTCTGTCTGACTGTCCGTCGTCTGTCACAAAGTTTTGTTCCGAAGAATATTTTAACTTCCCATTGACCTATGAACTTGAAATTTGGTGATAATGTTTATTATTACGTATATTTTACTAACAAATACCAAAATATTGACTTCCCTCATATTATACGGCATCCCAAATGTGCGAAGTCCGGCCACACTTGGTCGGTTTTTTAAAATGTTACAAATAATTACATGTTTATACCAATTGTTCTTATACATTAAAAATGCACTCCTAATACTTCAGAGAAGGAGCAAGTATAGATCATGACCGGAATCGCTTTCCCTGGTTTGACTTTTTCAGATCATCATCATAATTTCATACATAGAAATAGTCCTTTTTTTTTTTTGGAAATAGAAATAGTCCTAGCGTCGCCACATCGATCGGCCATTTTCAGACATTATTGCGGTATATGTAACGTGTCACTGGCCGGCTGGACTGTTCGTTATTTGAAGAGTAACTTGAATGATGAATTAGTTTGCAAAAGGGTTGGTGATTGTTTTGAATCAAGAGTTAACCAGAAGGGCCCTCCGCAGAGGACAGTTGTTTGTGTTAGCTCAATATAGAATCAATTCAGTGCTGTGCTAGAATTTTTCTACTATACTAATCAAGTCCTAAGTCCCCTCGCTGCCAGCGAGTAACACAGCTCCCCAAGCTCTACAAGAACCGTGAAGCCTCGAAGATTTCACTATATTTGTCACATATCCGCACAATGTCTTTTTCTCTATAAGTCAGTGGTGGTGGTAACTGACAAATTATAATGACATCGAACTATTCATTTAAAATGAATAACATAAATCACATATTTATAAGCATTTAAAAACATGTTGAAAACATAAATTTTATCTAAATGCTGTAAAATAAAACGATGCATTTAATTAGCATAAAAGTAGGTTTATTTTGTGATAGGTAATAATAATAGATTCTATTAATTAGCCTAAAGTTTAAGTGGTATAACTTAGTGGTGACTTACCTACGTCTATAGTGATAATAATAAAATAACACAACACAACAAAAACATATAATTAACAAATCAATTTTCCAGTGCTCACACATTATTTAAAGAACTTTCCTAACGCCTCGTTGACACTTCGCTTGACCCAATGGCTGTTCAGAGGATAATGCCATACAACGTAGCAATGCCGCCGGTCTTTTGGGCACATTACCAGTCGACAGCGATGAGGAGTTTATCGACGCCATATTTTAGTTAGATTTTTTTGAATGAAGAAAATGTCGTGAGAAAAGTCTTGTGTATGGATGTGGATGGCTATAAGAGTAGGGGAAGGCCAAAGAAACGATGGTTGGACTGTGTGAAAGAGGATATGGGTAAAAAGGGGGTGACTACAGAGATGACGACTAATAGAGGAGTATGGAAGGAAAAGACATGTTGCGCCGACCCCAAATAAATTGGAATAAGGGCAGGAGAATGATGATTTTAGACTTTATTTTTTTGTTTTAAAAATTTAAATGTATATAGATACCTACTTATAGTTAATAGAAATAGCATTTTTAACATTGTATATAGTTTTATCTTTGTAAACTAATAAAAACAAATTTTCTATTTCGAATAATTAACTATAATCTTTTAACATCCTAAGTATTGAAACATCAAAAAGGTATGTAGTTAAATACCAACGAAACAAAAAACTTCTTTCGTTCGTAAGTTTGTAAAAACCCAAACTTTTTAGAGACGACAGCAGAAAAATCTTCATCTTTGAGAATCTGTGAGATAATGAATAAAACTAAGAAAGGAAGGCGCAGTAATCAAAGGATCCGTAAGTAACTTCTACAAACAGTTGGTAAAACAAACACATAGGCTTAAGTTATTTAGTTTAGTTGTGATATTTAGTTATATTGTAGTTATAACGTGTTGAAAATTAACTGATCTATAGTATCACTACTGACATGAGGTTGACTGTACGAATTCAATTAAATGGCTCTATTACAATTAATTTTAATTCAATGGTAAAATAATTAATCCAGTATTTATTTTTCTTTAACACATAGGCTTTTTTTGTGAGGGTGGGAAATCATCCTATGACTTCTACCGCTCTGGATGGAGCGGGAGGGCGTGTCAGACTTTTACCGACTAAAACCCACCCCTGTTCCTGCCCTGCCTGAATGCCCAGAGGCGCGGTAACTCTGTTTCGAATTTATCCACGACCCCCGGGCAGGAATCCACGACCCCAGGGCAGGTATCCACGACCCTTGCGCTAACACATAGGCTATACCTATAATTTATAGTGGGCGAAGTATTAAATCCACGCGAGCGATGCCGCTGAGCAGAAGCTAGCTTCCTTAGTAAAATATTTATTATTATATATAAAATTTATAATATATAATTCCTTATAAAAATCATACGATCAGCAAAATGTTACTATACTAAAAATGCGATGAGAGTTTTGCCAACGGATTGTTCACTTAACATAAAGAATCCGTTGGCAAGACTAAGAAAACGATTGTTATTATACTAGTATACGATCCGTACCGCACATAAAGATTTCCGAGTACATGTGGAACCATGGAGGAGAGGTGGCCTGATGCTGTGATCCAAGCGTGCGTGACCCACCGCCATACGATCCATACGATGTCCACCACTCCGCCGCATACAGGACGTTGGCAAGCAGATGATTCTGAAGTAATTTTTGGTGTAATTGTTGCAATGCGTTCCGATGCGAGAATAAAAAAATAAATAAATAGATATCAGTAACGATTGGTACCTACCTAGTCAAAATGATCAGTAGTTTTTACCGATATGTATATCTAACGAGAGATTAGAAAAATGACCTTTATAAGACGGACTCTAGAAAAAACTAGCCAAGTACTCACGTATCGTATTTCGAACATTAAGGGTTCCGTACCAAATACTGGTATTTGTTAGTAAAGTATACGTAATAATAACATTATCACCAAATTTCAAGTTCCTAAGTTAATGGGAACTAAAAAAATTCTTCGTAACAAAATTTTGTAACAGATGACGGACGGACAGACGGACACGTGAGTGACAACAATAGGACCCTTTGGATACGGAATCCTTAAAAGCATTTTACAGCAAAATCAACTAAAATAAAATATTTCCTACCTGCTTAGCTCATATCTAGGTACTTACCTATACTTAATCATAGAGTTTGCAAGACAGATTGGTGATCACATTACAGACAGAAGGACGCTTCCAATCGAGTTGACATCATCAAAATAATAATTAATAATTCCAAAACAATACCCACTTAATAAGAGTTCAATCATAAATTTTATTTTATTGTTTTGGGTCTATTAAAAATGATTTGTTGATTAGTTGAAGGTAGAACGTTATTTGATTGTAACCATTGGAGGTTATAACCAATTGGTATCTACTGTTTAATATATTTACCTTGTATAATATATATTTGGAATTTATGTAGGTTTACATTGTAGGTACACTGGATGAAATGATCTCTCTCTATCACTCAAAGGTTTGCTGGTAGAAAACTCAACGTTGAGTTAAGCTCGCCTTTGTACATGATTTGGGTAACCACTGCGTAATATGTAAAGTTTCGGTGTACAATAAAGAATTAAGTAATATTGTTTTCGAGAATCTGAAGATAAGACAAGCAATAGTTAAAAATAAAAATTAATTGTTAAATTTCGGCTTTTAACAATTTTCAATTAATTGTTAGATTGATCAATGGTCAAATAAGTTACTATTAGTCAAGAAAGAACAGGAAATATACATAATCGTTTTAGCGTAATTTAACAATTAATTACTATTTTTAAATTTTGATTGAGATAAATATGGATGAAAAAACTGCCTAAGTTTTACAAAATTGATAAAACATTGTTAGAACTGTTAAACTTAATTAATGTAACAAATAAATGTACCTACCTATAGATACTAAGTATATTAAAGACATAAAAGTAACGAAAAAATTATAGGTACCTAACTGACATCGAGTCAGCAATCAAGAGTTAAATAATAAGTAATTAAACGAATGAGAACTTAACTTAAATATTAATAACAATGTTATCGATTACTTATGTCACTTTAATAATGAGAAAATAGTGTTTAACATGGTTTAAAATAAACTAGAATAATACTAGTTTTTAGTTCTAAATTGCCGTCGCTGAACTTCGAGTGACACGTTCTAGTTAAACACAAACGTACTACTAGCGCCATCTCGTATGGAGTAGCGGAACTAAACTTAACTTTTACAAGAGCTTTTAACATTTTTTTGTGATCTCTTTTTCTTTACGTTTTACGTGCTAACTTTGGCGTTTTAATTTTTATTAACAAAAAAATAGGCAGTATAATACATTGTAATGGGTAGACGGTACGAATTTTTCGTAAATGTTGTTAAGCACTAAGGTGCATCAGATGAGATAGTGATCAAACTGCGAACCTATTTAATAAAAAAAATGGAGGTGCGTTTTTCTTATTCCCGTTTGCACCACATTAGAATGCATTTAGGGCTACTTAAATATTATTTTAAAACATATTTTTTCTCTGCCTACTTCAACGTTTGACAGAAACAGACCGATGTTTTAAATTCGCTTAGCGCTAAATATATTTAGTGATTAACAGTGGATTTGCACCACAAATCTCTTACGTTTACATACTTAAATCAATATCGACGGTAATAAGTCTGTTGTAGGCAGTTAACAATTGATTATCTGATATCTTGGTTTCCATTAATTTCTCACCAAAGCTCTAAAATCATTCACTTGATATCATTATGTACTGCAACTTAATTTATTCTGAAATATACGTAGGTAAGTACTGACTAGGTGTCCAAACGGAGCCCTATTGCTGTCATTCGCGTGTCCCTGTTTTACACAGGTTTTACAGCCAAATGGTTGAAGCTACAGTCTTCAAATATGTTCACAATAAGCATCTTGTTGACCCAAAGCCATACAAATTGTCAAAAATTGGTAATATAACCCTAAGTGTCCGGACAAGTCCGACACGTACTTGGTCGATTTTTTTTTAAATTTTTATGTGTTTCTTTAAGAAAGGTGGAGGTTAGACAAAATAGAGGCTTCATTTAAAATATACTGGTATACAGCTGTCTGTGATTGATTAGGTACTGAAAGCTGACCGCAAGACAGTGTGGAAAAGGCTAAGCAAGTTCTCTTTCAACCGACTTCAAAAAAAAAATACACTAAAAATTAAAAAATAACTTTAATTTCGGAAGTTGGTGTTTGTATTTTACTTCTTCGTTATTTGACACCGACTTCCGAAATTAAAGTTATTTTTTAATTTTTAGTGTATTTTCTTTTTGGAAGTGGGTTGTTTTTTTTGTAAAAAAGTTTTTTATTTTTCACTTTTTAGTTGTTATACCCCAGAACTAAAAACCCCAATAAGGTCAGGTGGGGTAAGAGAAACATACTTTATTTTCAGTAAAATATTTTGACTGCTAGAAAGAACAGCTGAAGTCTTTTAAGAACTTTGAAACACACAAAACTTGCCTTTATGTATTAGCTTCCCGTGGGCTAAATGTCATTACGCTAATAACAGTTCTTATGACGATATTGACGTAAATGTCAAGATTAAATAAACGTTCCTCTTCCCCCTCACATGGGGTAAGAGGGACAGTCATTATATTTCTTAAGATTGGAGTTTGAATTAAAATATTCGTTGCTAAATGTTCGTTAATTTGTAGGTAGAACTGCTTCGGTCAATATTGGATCTTAAAATCGACGTAATAAGGTATCATTTGAAATGAAAAAGTAAAATAAATTAATCCGGGGTAAGAGGGACATACAGGTTCGATCAGGGGTGGCAAACTAAAAAGAAGTCGACAAGTAAAAATTCTATTTTTATTTAATCTTACAAACAGTACTTAATAATAAACAGTCTCTCCCTAACTAGTATTCTCTATTTAGTTAGTCTTTAAAAATAACAATGGCACTATGTAACGAGATCAACATTGCGAATCAGTCTTTTAATTCTTCTAAAAAACACCAAAACTATTATAAGAAAACACCAAAATTATTATTAAAAAAAAACACCAAAACTATAAAAAAATAATACCAACAAATTATTTTTAAAGCAAGTTACTTCAATTAAATAAATTGGCGTACAGCACCTCATTTTATATTTAAGAAAAATATAAATGATCTTCTTTATCCAAAAGAAATTCTTTGGAATTTCTAGGATTTTGAGACAGGCGAACTTTCTTGACTATAGAATATTCTAAAACAGTATCACGATCTACTTGTTTAGCGAATTTGAATTTCAGTGGCTTTTTGTAAGTTTTGTAAAAGTTTATATCATAACTAGTATCGCTTCCAGAAAGTATATTTTCTATGTAACCTACATAATACACCCACCTTTTCCTAATAAAGTATCGAATCAAGACATTATCATTTATTTTATAATTCTCTTTCTCTTGTATATTTGTCTTCACATCCCATTTGTCATTACCTTCTTTTGCCATTGTATTATTGTTCCTTTGATTCGATCTATTATTGTTCCTTTGATGCGATCTCTCACCAACTTCCTTTGCCACATGATATCTCTCATCCGAACTATCATAAACTTTTTCTACCACATCGTTTCTCTCATCCGATATTCCACTGACTTCATGTATCACCTTGTTCCCCTCAGTAACAGCTTGGTTATTAAATGCACAATAATTTTCCTTTTCCACTTCTGCCAACCCATCCCATTCGTCGTTAAATTCCACTGCTACCACATTAGTTTCATCTGATTTCTCAGTAAAACTCACTGTCTCCTTGCTTTGCTTGTCCAAATTCTCACCAACTTTCTTCACCATATTGCTTACCTTATCTATGCTAAAGATTTCATTCTCTTGTTCATTGCAGGGTTCATAATCTTGTAAAAATTCGTTGGTGTATAAATCTCCTGTTATATCATATTCTTCATCGGTCAAATCTATAATATCAGAATCCTCATGCACGCTCATGAAATCAGATATGCTGGTAGATGAGGATGATGATATTTTTCTGAGTTTTTTATTTCGCCGAATTATTTTTTTTGTAGAATTTATGGTTTTACTCTTTTTTGACTCACTTTTAATTTTCCTCTTTTTGTTAAGACCTGATGGACCTGGTAATGACATATCCACTCCAGAAACTTGTATATCAATCTGCTCATAATTACCTCCGTTCTCACACCTTTCCTCCCCGTTCTTTTTTTCTGCTGTCTTACTACTTGTGCTCGCTCTTTTTTCCGTTGGTTTCTTTTTTTCTTTACTTGCTTTCTTTTCTTCTTGCTTTTTCAACTTTTCTTTTTTTTCGGCTTCCTTTTTTTGATATCTTTCGTACACAAGATCATGAGTGATGACCTCTGCGCCTGTCGCTATTTTTGTTCTTTTGGTTGTCGAAGATGGTTTTCCAGGTTTAATCATTTTTAGAAGCAACTCTTCAAATGTGACATTGGTATATACAAGCTGATTGTCAAGAATTTGGACTTTAGGACGCTGTTGAACATTTTCAATATTTAGCAATGGAGCAGTTTTGTCTTCGCTGTGTAAAACGTACTTTGGTGACGCTTCTGTTAAATTACACTGAAGAACTTCCTTCTGTATTATATATACTTTATTTACAACAGTCAGTGCGATTTCAGTCAACTTTTTGGGGGATATTTGTTTAACAAGCTGATTTTGTGATTTTTCTAGCTGTTTCGCATTCTTCCATTCTGCTAACTGAACTGCATCAAACTTCTCTTCAGCTATGACATTTTTGTTTATTGGGTATATCCCTGCTTTACGGAAGCCTGCTTTACATACTTGGGAATCTATCTGAGTCCACACTTGACCAAGAATCGTTGAAAACTCTTTTTTGGGTAAAACCTTGCCGACATTCAGTCTTTGCCATTTGACCAACGCTATGTCCCATTTGTCTTTGAACGATTTATTTACCGCTAGATCCAGAGGCTGCAATAGATGGCTCGTATGAGGTGGGATTTTTAAAATCGTTATGTTGTTTTCTCTTGCCTTTTGTATAATATTAATTCCCACATGAGTAGAATGACCATCATAAAGCAAGAGAATAGGGCGTTTATTTTCAACGGTTGGCAAAAAAACCTTCTCGAAAAAATTTTCGAATACTGTCGCCTCCATCCAACCTTTTTCAGTCGCAGCATAAACGGTTCCAGGAAACCCATCTTTAGAAACCCATTCGTTCCAGATATTTTTTCCTGTGTATATAATTAGCGGCGGAGCTTTGTCACCAGCGGCATTGCATGCCAAAAGCACAGTTGTATTAGATTTCCCTGGAGAGGCGATGGTTCTTGTAGACGTATAGCCTCGACGACCGACAACATTTGATTTATTCGGGTCCTTGCTGAAACTGGTTTCGTCGAGATTCCAAATATGTGATGGTTTATCATGTAAGCCCAGTTCATGAATAGTTTTCTCTAATAAATCAAAGTAACTGTAGATCACGAAAGGTCTGCATGCAGTTTTACGCGCATGTTCAACGGCCTGGGGTTTTTTAACGGAAAGGCCATGTCTATTTTTAAAAGCAATAAACCAGTCTTCTCCAGGGATCCCATCTTTAAACGGAGTTTTAATATTGTTCTCAACCACGTATTGGCCAACCAATTCAATCACTTCTTTGCGCGTTAACCCAAACCCTGATTTTTCCATTACGTGGAGATTTTCCGCAAGCGTTTCTTCCACATCCGTGGGCAATGCAGTACACCTGCCTAAAGTTTTGGATTTTAAACCTTTGCGGTCGTATACTCGGTTAACAATTGTTGTTCTTGGTATATTATAATGTTTTGATGCGGCGTATGCAGATATTGTTCCATTTTTTACTGCATTAACAGCCTCACTTAATTTATCATAATCATATCTGCTTCTATCAGATTTTCTTATATATTTTCGCGGCATGTTTTATCATATATGTATATCAATCCTGCAACAGTCAAACAAAACAAAATATTACAATTAAAAAGAAAGTGACGTATACAAAACGCATGAAACTTTATTTATCTAAACTGTTATAATATAATAAAGAGAAAAGATTTGATTTTTTATTTGTTTGTGATATGATTTAACTCAAAAACTACAAGCCCAATTTAAAAAAATCTTTAACACATAGAATGCTGCATTGTCCCTGGGTAACACAGTCTATAAATTATACGATAAAACGGCAATTTACGGTAAAGTTAAGTTACACGTGGACGAAGACGCGGGAAGTTTCTAGTTTAGTTATAATTTAAAATTGTAGTAGGTATAGAACAGTCAGTCAATTCTTTTCATTTTATCTACCTATAATTATAAATTATTCAAAATGTTGGTCACCCCTGACATGGGGGAAGAGAAACATATGTTCCTCTTTCATCGTGAATAGTGAGCCTCTTACCCCAGCTCTTGTTTTTGAAGGTTAGGATTTTCAAGCGAAAGAAACTCATATTATTAGTCGTTTTTAAACTAAAATGATTAATAAAAAGAAATACTTACAGTTTTCTCCGTGTATTATTACATTTAAAATATTTCCAGCACTCTTTTTTCATCAAAATATTGGTTCGTAAAAAAACGTGCTAACTTTGTGCTAGTCTAATTCACAACTGTCAAACGTGTCTTCATTTTTCGTGGCTTCTGAGTCACGTAGCGACATCTATTGAAAACCGTTCAAACTATTTCGCCTTCACTGTTTTATCGACGGAAAGTTCATAGTCATAAACGCTTCGGTTTACTAGTTATGGTCCCTAGTCCCTCTACCCCCGGTGTCCCTCTTACCCCACCTGACCTTATAATGGAACGTGGAATTTAAACATTTGGAGAACACCAAAACGTCATCGAGGTACACGTATTTTCCGTTTTTGTTCAGTTTCTCAAAAAGCGCCGAAGCAATTTCTATAAAATTTATATGGGACCACCTCGGGAGTATATTCTTTCAGATAAAAAAAGAATTTTGAAAATTGGTTCTCAACTGACGGAGAAATCGCGTAACATACATACAAAAAAAAAAACATACAGATGAATTGAGAACCTCCTCTTTTTTGAAGTCGGTTAAAAAAAGGATTCTCAATTCTACTGTATTTTTTTTTAATGTATGTTACCTCAGAACTTTTGTCTAGGTGAACCGATTTTGATGATTCTTTTTTTATTTGAAAGCTGGTGCTTCTCATGTGGTCCCATTTATTTGATCAAGATCAGACCAGGGGCCCAATTCTGTAAAATAACTAACTTGTCAATAGTGTGTCGGTAGTGTGTCAGTGGTGTCTCAATAGAATAGTCATTGACATTTGGTAGGTATTCTATAAATTATTTATGGTCATTAACTTGGCACTGTAGTGCCATTGAAACGCCATAATAAGACTATTGTAATAATTGGTAGTCTGGTCTATTAGAATATGTCAATATCATTTTGAAGTTATTGCAGAATACCAAATTTGCAACAGTGGCAAAACAATGTCTGTTGTGTGCCGATAGAGTGTCGATGGCGTGTTGCTTAACTCAAAGTTACAGAATTGGGCCCCAGTAGTTTTTGAGTCATCTTTAATATTGCGTATTTAATTAACTTCGACTATATTGACGATATTCCCATTTTATATATTGAGACTATCAATTCTGGCATAACTTTACTAAATATTTAGTTTTAGTTATGGGGTAAAACAACTAAAAAATGAAAAATATTTTTACAAAAAAATACAACCGACTTCGGTGTTGGAAGTCGGTGTCAAATAACGAAGAAACAAAACTAGAAACACCGACTTCAGAAATTAAAGTTATTTTAAAAACAAATTATGGAAGTCGGTTGTATTTTTTTTTAAATTAAATAGATAACGTGAAAAGAAACTAGTAAAATTGGTAAGAAAAGGTTTCCTTGCTTTTTAAGCCAGACCTATGTAGGTAGTTAAGTTTTGAATGAGTGTAATGTCACGAAATATCAGCGGGTTTAGGCGTCTGACAAAAAATTAAGTCCGAAGCACGTTCGACGTGAATCCAACTCTATCATAAGCAAATCTACTTAGATAGAAAGGTTAATAGGAATAACTAGAAGAGCCAGAGCCAGGCCGGGCAGGGCTCAGTGCTGACCCAGTGGTAACAGCTCAAACTTGCGTGTCATAGGTGGTAAGTTCGAATACAGGCAGGCACTTTGTGTAAATTATGTCATCACCAAAATCAATTTTGTCTCAAAACGGTGAAGGAAAACATCCTGGGGAAACCGGCAGAAGACGTGTGACATCCACCAACCCGCACTAGGCTTGCGTGTTGGATTAAGGCCTATTCTCTCTCACAGAGAGGAGATCTGAGTCCCAGCAGTGGAAAAGTAAAGGCTGAATATGCTTATGATTATGTACTGACTGGCAAACTTCGAGGTGAAAACTTTTCTGAATCTTGAATCGCTAGTTGCAAGGAGAAAGCGTATTATTATTCTTTATTGTACACATAAAACATATACATAAAAAAACACAACGGGACAGTTAATTACAAAGGCGAGCTTAACCCAGCATTTGGGTTTTCTTACAGCAAACCACAAGGTGAAAAACAACCGACTTCCAAAAAAAAAAATACATTAAAAATTAAAAAATAACTTTAATTTCGGAAGTCAGTGTTTGTATTTTACTTCTTCGTTATTTGACACCGACTTCCGAAATTAAAGTTAATTTTTAATTTTTAGTGTATTTTTTTTTTGGAAGTTGGTTGTTTTTTTTTTAGTTTTTTTTTTCACTTTTAGTTGTTATACCCCAGAACTAAAAACTCCAATAACATGGAACGTGGAATTTGAACATTTGGAGAACACCAAACCGTCATCGAGGTACAGGTATTTTTCGTTTTTGTTTAGTTTCTCAAAAAGCGCTGAAGAAATTTCGATAAAATTTATATGGAAACACCTCGGGAGTAAATTCTTTCGGATGAAAAAAGAATTTTGAAAATCGGTCCACAACTGACGGAGAAATCGGCGGACATACATAAAAAAAAAACAAAAAACATACATACAGTCGAACATACTCGTAGAACCTCCTCCTTTTTCGAAAGTCGTAATAGTTATTTATGATACTAGTGCGGTAAGTTGGTTTTTACAAACGAGTAGACGAATGTAAGCCCGAGACGAAGTCGAGGGCTTACCATAGTCACGAGTTTGTAAATACCAAACCGCACGTGTGACATACAACGTTTTTCAACACATTTGCGAGAAAACAGTACCTACAATAAATAGGTGATGAAAAAACTTTTGCTCTTGATCTGAAATATCTATTGGCGCGGCTTGGCAGTAAAACCGACTCGAATTTCGTAACGACATGACGCCGTCGTGCCACGAAGCCCACTACGCTACCGCTCTCGACTTAAAAAAAACCACAACCAACAACAACCAACAACAACAACAACAACCAACAACAAAAACAACCAACAACAACCAACAACAACAACAACCAACAACAACAGCCAACAACCACAACAACAACCACCGACAACAACAACAACAACAACAACCACCACAACTAACAACAACAACCACAACAACAAACACCGACAACAACAACAATAACACTACCTACAAAAACAACCAACAACAAACAAATTACGTTAGCTGCAAGCGGAGGATTTAAAAAAAACCAAAAATGATTTTACTTAATTTATTTTAAAATAAAAGAATTACATTAAATATATCTTAAATTAGCCTAGGTGCCTATTCGAAGTATGAATATGGAATCCAAATTTACGGAGTTACAATAATTGGTAAATCTAGGTCCGTGCGTCACAAAGTGCTATCTCAGCTCGCCGTTTGACGTCGTTCGATTAATTGCAGCGTATGTTTCTATAATAAAAGTATTGGGTGCTGAATTGGCGATTCCCCTTATGCAGCTGCGTGTAACAAACACAACTAACAACAACAACAACAACCAACAACCACCACAACCAACAACAACACCAACAACTAACAACACAAAAAAACACACAACACATAAAATAGATGTTTCACATCTGCCGGCCGTCCCGTGACGGCTAATATTTTCTTTTCGTAATTTGAAACTCCTTGGTGGAATTCTTATTATGCTTTTTTATGGAAATTAAAAAAAAAACTGTAAAGGATATGCACGGTATTACCGCACGCTATATACAACGGAGCGTGTGGTAAAATAGGTACTTAGGTGGGAGTACCTATTTTACCGCACGTTCCATTATAGGGTGCGTAATTTTTAACTTTCGAACAATGTATACAGGCTTCGTAAATGTATTTTTTGAGCAACTGTGTTGAAAAAATACATAATTGCTTAGGAACATCATAAGTGCACAACAAAACTTAGAATCTTATATTGTTGCTTAAATAAACGTAGTGTTTAATGCTGGTTGCTCTTCTGTATGAGATGATGCTTTTGCCCAACAGTGGGTCGCAGGCTTTGCCCTACATTAGGACACTGACATACATAAAGAAATCTCCCCGTAAAGCATGCATGGTTTTCTTCAGAAACAGATGAAAATTAAATGTAGGTCTTACATAAAACATTTCAGGCACAAAATACATGATATTTGAAATACCATCGACTGGAAAGTATTTATGGTTTATTTTTATTAAATCCGCTAGGCTTATAGTTTGTTTATTGCAAAATTCTAACTTTCCTGACGTTTTGATCGGTTTATTAGTTCACAAATTAACCCGTATTGTAGGAATTTGTTTTAAAAAAGCGACGGAGAAAAATCTTCGAGCGTTGCTCGCTGTATTTATATTTTCGTTATTTAAAATACTTATTTTCTATCCTACAAGATGGATGTGCTGTGTTTTTTGATTTAAGATAAGAAAAACTCCAGGAAAATATTTCTGACTGAAAATATTTTGCAAATTTAAGCGTGTTTTCGTTGCCTTCTCGTTTACAAAGGTATACTCATTTTGCCAAGAGGAGCTCGTGGCTAAAGTAATAACAGCCGCACGGGTCGATCCATCAGGTTAAGTTCCGCTTCCGTTGGTCCATAGATGGAACCATCTTTACATTCCGAGACTCCTCCGTGCCTCGGAAAGCACGTTAACCCGTTGATCCCGGCGCGGCGGTCAATCGTGGCTCTTTGACTGTCGTTACGGGTCGTCCGAAGCCCAAAAGTCTGACAACCAGTTTGACCAAGGGGTATCGTATTACCCAGTAACTGGGTTGTGGAGGTCAGATAGGCAGTCGCTCCATGTAAAATACTGGTATTCAGCTGCATTCGCTTCGACTGGAAGCTGACCCCAAGATGAAAGAACCCAAAAAGGAATAGAAGCCAATAGTAATATGAAGTAATTTGCAATTATTATAGCGAAATTCGTGCCCACACGTTGAGCACAAATTTTTATTTCCATCGTCTTGAAACTTGAAGTGCCGACGCCGTCTCAAAAAGAAAATTGATAAATAAATAACTGAAAACGTTGTTAGATAGATTGATCGTTAAGATGACCACAGATTCAAATGACTAATCACAAAAATATGAGGAACAGTATACCATAAAGACGTAGGTAATCCCTCGCAGTTTTTTTCTCAGAAACTCAAGACTCAAAGGTCACTCTGCCGCCATATTAAAAGATCCACAGACAAATCTCTACGCGGAAAGCCGTAAGTTGATCCCATTACAAATTTTTTGTCCGATTCCACACAAAACGATGTTTCTCACATTATTAATGGCCAGGATTTAGTTCGTTTTTAATTAAAAACTCTTCGTTTAACCTCTTTGATTCGTTTAAGTTTGTAATAAACGATTTTTTGAGTGTAATGGCCAGAAATGTTGGTCCGACGATCGTTTTGGCTCAAGATGTTGACGTTACGTTACACATGAGTAAGTAGGTAGATATGTACCTATTGTTTTGAAGAACGCTTACATTTTCATTGGTGAAGTGCCTACATAGTTATATTACTGTATTTCTGCCCCTACTAAAAGTAAAAGTTATTGAAAAATAGCGACCCGCCCCAGCTATGCTCGGGTACAAATTATAAAACTAAACGT
This sequence comes from Polia nebulosa, assembly GCA_951329385.1. Lineage (NCBI taxonomy): Eukaryota > Metazoa > Arthropoda > Insecta > Lepidoptera > Noctuidae > Polia > Polia nebulosa. The sequence continues at coordinate 29,547,903 of OX589602.1, read as the reverse complement.
TCCTCATGAATCACTCTGTCAAATGGTGAAAGCCCCATGAAAATACGTCCAGTAGTTTCTGAGTTTATCGCGTAGGTACAGACGCGGCGGGGGATTTTCTTTTATAATATGTAGTGATTGACGTCCAATAATTTGGCATTTTTGGCAAAATTCAGTTATTTACTTTTTCGAAATTAGGAAAATACGGCGCATCTGTATTCTTTTCATATTTTTCTACTAGCTTCTATGCTTGAATAACACTAGAGAAAATTTTAGTTTCGCCAAACAAATGCTCAAAATTTTAAATCTTTTTTTATTATGATATTTTTTTCTTCATTTTGTGTGTTGGTCATTGCAACTTTTTTGTTTATGGTGGCAAATGTTTTTTTTTTACTTTAAATACACGATAATCTAGTCATTTTTCTTGTTAAAGTTAAAAAAAGAATAATAAAACATTTATACAAATAATAAAAGCCACGCAATATATATTTCAAACAGTGCTTGCCACCTAAACACACAAATATTGAACAGTAACAGCTGAATTCCGTTAAAAAAGATATTTCATTTCGCGACAGGCATTTTAACGGTTACAAGGCAAATATCATAAGAATACGTATAGGTACTTCTTCATGCAAAAGAGTTTAATATGTTCTTTCGTAGCTAGCATGCTCCATCGTCGACCACATCATTGCTTACCATCAGGTGAGATAGTGGTCAAACGTGAGTCTAACAAAGTTTTTGAAAGATTGAAGGTAGAGTTTCTTGCCGGTTCTTTTCTATAGGAAACCACCAATTGGAACCGTGCACCAGCTTCTGACATTACAAGACAATCCGTGTAGTTTTATATAACCGTTTTTAATATAATTATAAGGCCCACAGTCTGTAAATCGAACGAAGACAAGGAAAATGCTTGCGTTAAATATGACATCAGTACCAATAATATGGTCTGTAACATATTTTTCACTAAAGACATTAATCATAGGACAATGCACTGTGGTACTGAGAAGATATTAATTGTGGTTTGAGTTTTCTGTTTTCAAATACCTATAAACCTTTATAGAATTCATCATCATCATCAGCCTTTTAATGTCCCCACTGCTGGGGTACAGGCTTCCTCTCTGTGAGAGGTTGTGGGCCGTAATCCGCCACGAGGGCACAATACGGGTTGGTGGATGACACATATCTTCGAATTTTTTGTTCTAGAACATACCAATTTCCTCACGATGTTTTCCTTCACCGTTTTGAAAGCAGTGGTGATGAAAATAATTTACACAAAGTAAAGCGCCTGCCTGGGTTTAAACTCAGGACCTACAACTTGTAAGTAGCGGCTGTTACTGCTCGGCCACAACTGCGTAGACAATTACCTAACTGGTCTATTTTTATTTGTTATACATTATAATTACACTCTGCACTGACAGTTTAAACAAATACGTGCTGAGAGTCAACAATTATTTATTTTATTAAATAATTAAAAGTCCGACAAATTAAAAACAATAAAAACGTATCAAAGCAAAAAAGAAAGACATAACAATTGATATATAATTTTAAGTAACATTAAACATAATTAAAAATTATTTTTAATAAAACATATATTTTTAATTTAAAGTGCACAAATGCCGTTGCTAGAATCCCATAATTGTAGCCTAGCCTTGAGTTTAGAAACTTAGCTAATCTAGGCTAAAATGCTGGTGTTCTCTAAACACCAAATGCCAACTCAACCTCTGAATCTAAAGATCTAAAGAGACTCAGGGGTTAAGTTTTGAGGGATCTCTGATACTGTTAATACTAATAAGACTACTGAAAAAGACTTTCCGCATGGTTCTATCTTTAGTGGCTGTCAGGTGTCTTTTGGCCAGTCAGTCACAGAGATGATTTATGAAAAAAATTATCAGCTAATCTCAAAATGACTCCTTAACGACGCATGAATCAATAATAATCAGTTGATTGATAAATATCTAGAACCATTAATTTCTTTACGGAGTTTTAATCGCGTCATAAAAAAACCTGTGACTCTTTCAAGCTCGTAACTCGACGATTATTTACGTCATAAAATCATAATTATTATAATAATGTCGTTATTTCACGTTCACATCGTTTTATTATTAGAAAAATAATAGCTTTTTTAATAATAGTTTTGTTGTAATTAGTTACTTTTTTAATGTTATTTGGCTGTAAAATGTGTTTTGAAACAGAATATAGAGTAGTTCATTGTTAAATAGTTTTTAAATTTGAGAAAAGAATCTAATGTTTCTTTTTGACAGCAATCGTAAAAGTCAACTTTGAGTTTTACTACCGACCAGTGCGTTTGATAATGCGGTGAGGCCACTTGTCATTTTTGTAATAAAAACTTTTTTACTATTAATAGAAATATAATTTATATTTCTGCTTAAGACTGGCCAGCTCATCCTGGGTGTCATAATAACCTGAATAATTGCTTTTATTAACCGAGTTCTTGTTTTTTAATTGAGGACATCACAACTAAAAATAGTTAGTCTTACTTTGTAGGCGGTAGAAAATAATGACCAAGGTAACAATAACGGGTCCAGTCATGGTGTGTGACTGCATAACAGTGCTCGTTACAAGACGTAAAGGGTAAGAAAACCCATGGGTAAATAATAGCTGTTCCTACTAGAAAAGAATAGTGGGTAACGGCCTTGTCTAGGTTCAAAGCGAGGCTTTACATTGTGTCATTTATTTCATCACCACTGCTCTCAAAACGGTGAAGGAAAACATCGAGAGGAGACCGGCATGCCCTAGAACCAATATTTCGAAGACATATGACATCCATCAACCCGCATTCGGCCCGCGTGGTGGATTACGGCCTGAGTCCCAGCAGTGAACATTATAGGCTGATCACGCTCATGTGGTTCTACTACCGCGCCGCTAAATGACCATGCCCGCATCGCAAAAAAGTATGTTATTTAAATACTAGGTATACAGTAAAATCCAAATTAATCAATCTGCCTAGCATTTTTCCCAACTATCTTGCCGTCGGCTTCCAGTTTAACCAGATGCAGCTGAATACCAGTATTTTACTTGGAGCGACTGCCTATCTCACCTCCACAACCCAGATACTGGGTAAACACTAATAGAACCAATTAAAAGTAAAAATATTATTTTTTAAAACAAGCTTTAGGACCTCATCATTTTAGTGTAATGTTAAAGTACCTACTCATGTATAACAAAACATACTAGCCCAAATTCTACTGTCCTACCATTTGTCATCAAGGATTTCTGTCCCTACATTCCGGCGCCATCATCATATCAGCTTGATGGTATCATAATATTGCGTTGTCACCGATTTACATATGTATGCCAAATTTCAGCTATATCGGAAACCAACAAGTGGTCGAAAAATAGTTTTCAGCGAAATTTTGAAACGTACAACTAACATACGGACATTCTGCCCATAAATTCGAAAGAGTTACCTCGCCCCTGGGCAGTCAGGGCAGGGAGGAACAGGGGTGGGTTTTAGTCAGTAACAGTCTGACATGCCCTTCCGCTCCACCCTAGAGCGGGAGAAGTCATTGGATGATTTCCCACCCCCTAAAAAAGAAAAAAAGGGGTTGTGGATAAATTCGAAAAAAAGTTACCGCGCCCCTGGGCACTCAGGGCAGGGAAGGAACAGGGGTGGGTTTTAGTCAGTAAGAGTCTGACACGACCTCCCGCTCCACCCTTCTTTTTTTTATTGTTGATAGGCACGCTTTTGACCACTATCTCACCTGATGGTAAACGATGATGTGGTGAAAGATAGAGCACGCTTGCCTAGAAGTAACTTATTCACTCTTGACTTAAAGACTCCCAGGTTGTAGCTATCGGGAAACACAGACTTCGGTAGGGAATTCCACTCCCTAGCTGTACGCACAATGAATGTTTTCTCGAAACGCTTTGTGCTTATGGATGGGATGTCCACTATGAACCGGTGGCACTTCGCCGTACGTCTTGTGGTCCGTTGATGAAACGGGCTTGGCGGAATCAAATTATGCAATTCCGTCGCACACTCCCCAAAATATAACCGATAGAAAACCGACAGGCTAGCAACTCGGCGTCTATGTTCTAGACTTTGGAGTTCTAGACCCTAGATCGGGAGATGTTATAGGTTGATTTCCCACCCAACAAAAAAAAAATACATTCGGACATTTCAAGTTAAATAAAAGCTCGTAAAATAAACTATAACTGTTTACTTACTTTAAACGACAAAATCGCCCTAAACACTTCACTAAAGTAACAGCAAAATTAAAAACTAAACAGATTTTAAAGCTGTTCAAAAAAGCCATCATGGCGTACAAAATGACTCGCAAATAAAATAATTGTTATGTTTTTTTTTACAACAAAACCGTATTAGGCGCATTTAGAAGACTTTATCATTTATTTTAATTATAATTGCAAAAACTAGTAATATTCTGTTTATTAAAACATCGTTAACTACTAAAAGTTTAAACAGTCAATTTAGACTTAAACGACATCATATTTCACGGAACAATAGTTTTAACACAGACACTTTTGAAAAACTTGGTTAAAAACTATGTATTATAACACCGAATTAAATACATATTTGCAAATATTAACACAGTGAACGTATTTTCAGTTGAATAACTTAAAACTTGTGACTACTGGGAGGTTGGCACTGCAGAACTCGGCTGAAGGATGTTGTACCAAAACATTGTAAGAACTCTTACCTTTCAAGACGAAACCACTTGAAAACTCAGTAAATACAGGAGTTCTCAAAGTTTGAGAAAGCTTTGACAAAATAACTGAAGAAATTAACGTAGAGTAAAGCGTAGGTAACGTCTTGGCCTGCATTTGGATAGTAAAATATATTTTAGAACAATAATTATACTATTTATATCCATAAAAAAATACTAAACACAACTAAGCAGCTAAGGAGTGAAATTCCCTGCTGGAGTCTGTGTTTCCTGATAGTTACAACCTGGGAGTCTTTAAGTCAAGAGTGAATAGGTTACTTCTAGGCAAGCATGCTCCATCTTCGACCACATCATCGCTTACCATCAGGTGAGATAGTGATCAAACGTGACCCTAACAATATTTAAAAAAAAAAACTTAAAATGTAGCGTCAATTTTTTTTCCGCACCGCTGTCGACTTGAAGTGTGCCCAAAAGGCTGGCGGCACTGCTACGTTGTAAGGGAATGCTTAACCTTTGGCCGATGTAAATACTCCCTTTAATTTAACTATTCTCAAGGCTAGTTAATATCACTGTAAATGAAGTAATCTTTTTTTTTGGGGGTGGGAAATCATCCTATGACTTCTCCCGCTCTGGGTGGACCGGGAGCGTGTCAGACTCTTACTGACTAAAACCCACCCCTGTTCCTTCCCTGCCCTAAGTGCCCAGGGGAGCGGTAAAATTAAGTAATCTTGAAGAGATTTCTACGGAAAAGAATAGAAAACTTTTCGGTTACAAATATTTTTTGTCTAACCTCTTTTTCAAAAAATGGTGTCAAGCCGAATTTTATTGATTTTCATCATCATGTCTCTTTTAACAGAGATATAAGTCCTGTCAACATTTTCTAGATAAATCTAGCTGTGTAATGCCAAAAGTTTTTGGCAAGATTTTCTCCTTCGAGTGAAGTTTAGTGGCTTATTTAATTATTCGCTTATTAATTCCTAGTTGAAATTGTGATGTAAAATTGGTGTAGTTTTGTGTCTCAAGTGTCTACGCAACTGGACAATATGTGGAATCATTGAAACAGGCGCGATCTCGGTAAAATGGAGTTGAGAATTTTATTGTAGTATTGACTACCTCAGCGAAGTTTGCCGAGAAGGCTTTTTTTTTTTTTGGGGTGGGAAATCATCCTATGACTTCTCCCGCTCTGGGAGGAGCGGGAGGGCGTGTCAGACTCTTACTGACTAAAACCCACCCCTGTTCCTTCCCGCCTTTGAGTGCCCAGGGGCGAGGTAACTCTGTTTCGAATTTATCCTCAACCCCCGGGCAGGCATCGGCCATGACGGGCCTGTTGCTGATCGGACGGCGAGCTACCCATTACTCGCCGTCCGCAGGCCCGGATCTACGGTAACCGGAGATCGTCTCGCAGCGCCGGAAGTCCCAGGCGTCTCCTGAGGCGGCTGCTGCTGAGGGCGTGAGGGCGACTCCGTTGTTTGCCGAGAAGGCTGACTCGTCACATTTGTTGCCAAATACTGCAAAAAACATTAAAATGTGTTACATCTGCATTCTAATGGAAAAAAATAAAATAAAATACACTACTGATGACTGGGCAGCATGGTCTCTGACCTTAGCCTGTTCCAAAAGGAAGAAAAAAAAAATGTCTATGCCAGTTGCAACTTTTTTTTTTGGGGTGGGTTATTAACAAATATCTTCTCCCGCTCAAGGTGCAGCGGGACGGCGTGTCATACTCTTACTGACTAAATCCCAGCCGTGTTCCTTCAGTTACCTGTGTCAGGGGCGCGGTGACTCTTTCAAACACACCCACGCCCTGACAGGATGCTAGTTGAAACTTGAAATGACAATAAGTAACAAATCATCTATAATTTATTTGCTAAGGCCGTCTTATGTGAGTGACCCTCGTCTCAAGGCACAAACATTATTGTCTCATAATTTACAAGAATCCGTATTATATTGTATGTCTGAACTGAGTTATCGACAGGATATCTTAAAGAATACCTAGTAATATGTAGGTATTTATATTAAGGACTTATTTTATTGGACTTAAATCGTTGACAAAGTCCTTTAGCGAAGGCAGAACCCGATACAAGTTGCGCAATTTGAATGAGTCAGCAAATTTTGGACAAATCGTTATTTACAAAACTATGTATTTTTAAGATTTGCGAAAGCAAGATAGGTTTTTAAATGTTCAAAATATTTGGGATTGACCAGGTTTTCTTTTTAAGTGTCTAATTATAATCATTAAATAACTTCTCCCATTCTTCGTGTCAGACTTTTACTGACTAAAACCTACCCGTTACCTATGCCAGCGCGGTGACTGTATCAAACAAACTCGCAACATTTTTCTTCTTTTTGTAGGTTTGGGAAATCATCCAATGACTTATTTCGCTCTGGGTGGAGCGGGAAGGCGTGTCTTTACTGACTAAAACCTACCTCTGTTCCTTCAGTTGCGAGTGCCCAGGGGCGCGGTAACTCTGTTTCGAATTTATCCACGACCCCTCCAGTGGGTTTGACCACGTTACTTTTAGGTAGCTCATGTCTGTCCCAAATATTTTAGACTTTCTGGGAGTCATTATATTACAGATAGAATGCCAATTTGTCTAGGGGCGTACAGATTAAAATGTTCATAAAGAATCAGAAATACGTAAAAAGTTACACAATGTACTCGTATGACATAAGAGTTTACTTAGTTTGGTTTGGTCTCTGTTTATTTTTCTAGAGCTTTGCCGAAAAACCGACTAGGAATCAATCATTTGTTTTAGGTCTAAGTATTTGTTCTAGAGTTTTCGTGTGGTAAGCAACTCGTACCTACTAAGCAAACCTACCAATGGTAGGCTATCATTACGGTTGTGCTATACAAACAAGAAGTGTAAGCACTAATCTCCAGTTTGACATTTAAATAACTGTTAAAAAATGTGACATCAAAACTTTGGACACCATAGACAAGCTTCATTTACCTCTTGAATATTTTTCGCAGAAGTTCAAAACTTTTTGCGCAACTTTTTCTGCGACTCTACCCTTCGACCCTTGGTGTCTATGGCAATATTTTGAAAGAACAACATTTATGGACTGCGAAAGTCGTCGCCGACGAAAGACGGAACGTTTCTTTTAATCACTTGATCTTGAGACACAAACATATGGCTCCATTTTGTAGTTTTAAATATCACGGATTTAAATTAGGAATTAGCGTTTTGGAATTGGTTTACTTTTTTTTTTCGGAGAAATGGGTCTTTTGAGGGTTTTAGGGACACGAATCAAGATGGATTTCTTTAAAATGTATTTTTTGTTTGTTGTAGTGTGTCTTTTTTGTGCAGGTATTATGATAGGTTAATGTTTTGTTTCTTAAAGTATAGCTAGCGTACCGTATTACATGAAATATATCTACATCTATATATATAAAATTCGAAGTCCTGACTGACTGATATATCAACTCACAGTCTAAACTGCTGGTCCTGGACACATGATATTTGGAGGATCTGTTCTTTGTGAAGAGTTGGTATCTACTATGAAAGAGTTTTTCGAAATTCAACCCTTAAGGAGGTCCAAAAGGGGTTGAAAATTTACTGTCTGTTTCTCCGCTAAATCCTCCTGAACTACCCTACGGATTTTAATGTGGTTGTCACTAACAGAAAGACCGGTAAACGAGGAAGGTTTCTGTGTATGATTTGTACCCATACGGAGCCGGGTCAGTGACGAAATGCGGGTGTACTACGTATTCGTACACCTCTGGTTGGTTCCTCAGGGATTAAATATACGTAATGATATGTTGTGTTGGCAATCTCTTTTTATAGTTAAGTTTTGTACATACAAACATACCCACGTAAAAACAATGTCTAAAACAGAAAATACAGACTCCATTTTCGTCTCCGCTTCAAACTTATTTTTAGTGACATATAAGTAAAATACACCACAAATTCATTTCACAAAAAACTACGTTCGTTTTTAAAATGTAAATATGCATGGCCTCGGGTGGCTTGGTAATGATACGCAGCATAAAGTAAGTAGAGGAAGGCCCCGCCCCCTTTAATTTGCATGCCTCGCCTTTCGGCCGTTCTCGCTTTTTCTACTAATTATGTTAAACATAACATGTTGGTGTGTGCGTGGCTGGTTAAATTAAATATTTAATATATAATATAAGTGCTTAATTGTTTTATACGCACATACGTACATAAACTAACTCCTTATTATAATTTTTTTATGATTTTACTACTTATAATATTTTGGTTTCTTTTAGATGGAGGTAAAAGCCGTAACTTAAATCCAACTTGGCTGATTCGAACAGATAGACTTCTTTTTTTAGGAGTAATGGTGCTATTTAGTGAAGCCAGTTGATACCAGCTCGACTCCTACAAAAAAGGAATTCTCCTGAAAAAAATTGTGTAGAAAAAATTATGTGTGATTTTGTCTTTGGTATTAAAAAAATTAAGTAATGTCTTTTATTTGTGTTTTATATTAATTACTTAGGTATACCTAATTAAGTTTATATTTTCGTTTTAAATTTAGTTCATTCTCAAAAGCATGCTATGGCCTCCTGTAATTAAGGCGTAATTAAGACTTCTAATGACTTTAAATTGAACATCACGTCTTAACGACTAGTCTTATTTATTTTAAAAAAATATATATATTATAATTTGCTAGGTGAATATTTAAAATTATATTTTTATAACATAGTGTAATTTTTTTTAAAGTTATGTCTAACGCGGAAAAAAATTAGAATCACGCAAAAACTATTAAGCGTATTTTTATGAAATCGCCACCATTTTAAAGATAATATACTTAATTATTATTTTTTTAGTATATGTGTTTTAGTATAACACTTGTTGTTTTAAGTATAATAAATTAATAATGCGTCTAATTTGGGACAGCGCTCCTTTATGGGCGAGTTCTATTACTGGGTGGATGTAAGACGCGTTGCGTGAGCTCAGCACAGAACACGCAAGCTAAGCACTCAAGGCCGTTGCCATATAACTGTGCCTTAAGGGTCTACTACCGGCCAAGTGGCGCCCTCATTGAATAAAAAATCGTAGCAAAGAATAGAAAATAAATATTAAAGAATCCAACGTCACGTTTGTTACAAATAGGATAAAGTATTTTTACGTTGTTAAAACAGGTCTCAGAATGTTTTGTATCCAAAGTAGTAGGCAAAAGTGTCAGAAACGGCCGTTTTTGGTACTTTTGCCTACTACTTTTAAACTGCTATTTCATTAATATACAGCAACTGCTATTTTCTCTATCTCATAAACATCTCAGGCCTTATTTATAAATAAATGTAGTTAGTTTAAACACTGATTAGACGGTTCTTAATTCAAAATTTTCTACGGAGAATTTGAATTTAGAATTCTCTAATCAGTATTTAAACTAAGCTCATGATTAGCGAGTTTTATAAATAAAGCTGCTCATCTTTAACCAAAAATTGGCAGAATCACTTTTATCGAAAAGTTCACTCATGGCATCGTTACTCATCACCATCGCTATCAGCTTAACTTTCCCCAAGTCCTTTGAGGTTGACATCCAGCCTCTCCAAATGCAGTTGGAACCAGTAGCCTCCTCGATGATGAATCTTTCTGTTTTTCGCTACCACCTAAAATCCGTCAACCTTTGAAGAAAGAGGAAAGGCAACTTCTGGGCTCGTTCGTTCCTTCGTAGACCTAATTCATGGCTTACCATCAGACAACACCCAGGCCAAAAAAACAACCGGCGCTCCCCGGGAAGCCAATCCCGGTACCATCTTCCCGATAGGCTAAGATCATTTACCACCCCTAGTCAGGGCCTAGTCTTATTCTCATAGAGCTCCATTTTTTTTTGTGGTGTGGGAATCATCCAATGACATCTCCCTGGGTGGAGCGGGAGGACGTGTCAGACTCTTACTGACTAAAACCCACCCCTGTTCCTTCCCTGCTTGAGTGTCCAGGGGTGCGGTAACTCTCTTACGAATTTATCCGCTGCCCCTAGGCATGCAGGAACCGGCCACGATGGGCCCCGTCAGTGGCGGCTGACACTCATCTCTTGTTCGTCGACTCACGGTCCTGGTGCTGATCGGACGGCGAGCTACCTACTGGTATTGAATATTTAAAGAAAAACAACTACAAAGTTCTAAACAAGTCACTTTTCAAGCAGTCCGATGCTGTTGGTGGCATTTAATTTAGTTATTTTATAAATTTCATTACCCTCCTCGAAAATTCCGGGCGGACGGGGAAATTTTTTCTCCTTCTGTGGCAGTAAAAAACGAACCACAGAATAAAAATATCACTTACCACAGACTACACCAATTTAACCACAAAACATTTCTACCACAATCATCATTTCTTTCTCCTACTAACAATAATGGATGATTCTTTAATTGACATGTCATCTTGAAGCCCTTTTCCACCTCAAGCACCATTGTGTCTAGCTTAGGCAAATAATAGTTCAACAAAATTAATATAATCGTCGTCCCAAAGGTGATTGATTGCGATGAGTCAGCCATTTTGAATTTTTTGTCTCTACTTCGGAGTGAAATGGCGGGCTGTTTGATGTTAAACTGTCAGATTCGTTTAGTTTTCACACTTGGTTTTAATAATGTAATCTTTTTGGGCGTTTTTGCCGCGGTGCTTTTAGTTAGGAATTTTGCAGTCATTTTTTTAAGACCAGAGGAGAAATGTAGGTACGTGTTTTGAAAGACTAACGCATTTTAATCTAATGTCTCCAACAGTTAAATATACACTCATATTTTAAGATCTTTTGAGGGTAGCTTTCTCCACTCCACTCGACTCAGACGCCATGACAACGGCAAAAACGTTCAATAAATGAGAAGCTCTATTTTTATTTATTTAATTAAGTTATGGCTGAGTCGAGTGGAGAAAATTATTTAGAATATGGGCTAGTTTATCTATATTTTTTGACAATTTCTTGACTTTGATTGTTGCTGAGATGCCATAGATTTTAAACGTTTAACTTACTAGAATAAAATGAGATTAAAACAATATTTCCGGCGTAGGTAAGGTTCTATATTTATTTATTCATAAGTTTGGTATGTACTCTACATCTAAGTCCATAGACCCACCGTTGGGCAAAGATCATAGGTCACCATCTGATCGACGATAGTGCGTGCGCTGCGCCGCCGCCGGCACGAATATGTTCTATCGTTGAATTAAAAGTTTTATAAGCGATCGTATGGAGTTCCTATTGTTTTTTTTTTTTATTATTGAGGTGACGCTAAGGTCATGGGGAATGATTGAAGAGTTAGGTAGATAACCGAAAGATAAAATATGATAAAAACTGTGTGAATTATTAAACGGAGAGCTTTTTAATTGATCAAAGTGGTATGTACTGTATGGCGGAGTTAACCTGAGAATGAGCCTAATTCGTTTAGATTTTAGATATCTTCTAATTTATAACACAAAAGCACTTAGTTATAAACAGTAGAAAAACTCATTGTCAAAGAACTCGTTTATCAGCCTTTTACAAGTTTTCATCTTCAGTTACTTTATCCATCAAGGATTCAAGCAATCACGGAAATTGCTACTAAACTATGTGTTTTCCTGACGTGAAAAAGCAATTTTTAAGTAATAATCTTTTTTAATTAATTTTTATTCATGACCATAGATTCAAGTCCTTCAGTCGGATACATAGTAATTAGGCGCAAAAACATTTATTTTTCCATTAGAATGCAGATGCAATACATTCTAATGTATTTTGCAGTATTTGGTAACAAATGTGTCGAGTCAGCCTTCTCGGCAAACTTCGCTGAGGCAGTCAATACTACAATAAAATTCTCAGCTCCATTTTACCGAGATCGCGCCTGTTTTAATGATTCCACATATTGTCCAGTTGCGTAGACACTTGAGACAAAACTACACCAATTTTACATCAAAATATCCACTAGGAATCAATAAACGAATAATTAAAACAGCCACTAAACTGCACACGAGAAAATCCCGCCACAAACTCTCGCCATTTTTAAGTGTTCCTGAAGTTTGCCATGCTATTCAGGCTGACGTTGAATATTAACAATACCAACCGTTTACTTTAACAAAAGACTTGTTACGTAAACAAAACCACCACATAGGTGTTATTTTTCGCATTATAAGTTTGTGTTAGAGTTAAGCTTATTTTTTTATTTCAGATGCCATGAATAAGCAGGTGGGAAAACCAATTCTTGACAACTTATTCAAGAGGCAGAGTGTTCTCAACTAAATTGAGCCCTGTCTAGCCTTCTAGATAGTCGATAACGACCTAACAAGTAACCTGAGCAGTTTTACAGCTGAATATCGTATGCACTTTAATTTATTGCCTAGTCATATTTCTAGCCTTGGAATTAGTCGGTTATAACTTTGTTATAACCAGTGGCCAGTTTTGTAAACCTGCTAGTTCAGGACAGGTTGTCTAAACCTGCTTTGTTACATGTAATTTCTTGGGTTTTAGGTGTCCTGTGTCGTTGTGAGTAATTTCATTTTTGTTAAAACTACCCATAATTGAGCCCGCGTGGTGCATTACGGCCCACACTCTCTCAAAAAGAGGAGGCCTGTGTCCCAGCAGTGAGGACATTGAAAGGCTGATTATTCTAACCCATAATTATGATATTTCAAATGAAATATAGGCATACAGGTAGTGTGTATTGTGGCGATTGTAGACACAGCCTAAACTCAGCGACCCGGGCCTGAGGACGGCGTGTAGTGGGTAGCTCGCCGTCCGATTAGCACCAGGCCCGTGAGTCGATGGCGCGTAGTGTTCCACGCACGCCGCAAAGAGTTGTCAGCAATAATGACGGGGCCCGTCATGGTCGATGCCTACCCAGGGGTTATGGATAAATTCGAAACAGAGTTACCTCGCCTCTGGGCACTCAGGGCATTGAAGGAACAGGGGTGGGTTGTAGTCAGTAAGAGTCTGACACGCCCTCCCGCTCCACCTCAGAGCGGGAGATGTCATCGAATGATTTCCCACCCCTCAAAAAAAAAATGCCTAGACTCAGCGGGTCTGCTCCGGCCTTTAGCTGGCAGTTAACAATATTGGGAAGTGGTTCGAATGTGGAAAGAGAGAAGAGAGTAGTTTTTTATGACAGAGATGAGGTTAGCCCTTGGAAGTGGGCACACATGTAATAATAATAATAATAATTCTTTATTGGGACAAACACAGTTTACAGAAAAATTAAACCCTGACTCCTGAGCTAGGTAGAGTACCTGTATTTCAGGAGCCAGTGACTTCTTCAATGTTTACAATTTAGCACGTAATAAAATTAATTCTAACAAATATTTAAATCTAAACAACTTTATAAATAAAGGAAAAAAAAAGAAAAATACAAATAACATTAGAAAAATTAAGTAGTCAAAAAACAAAAATTAAATTATAAAGCATATCAATTAATCAATAAAATAGAAAAATTAACTCAAAATTAGGACATGTCTAAACCTTAAAATTAACTAAAGATATAGGGATTATTTAGTCAAAAACAAAACAAGGATTAACTTAAAATTAATGTAAATCAACAGCAGTAATAATTTAAAATCGGTAATAAATTTAAGAGTGCCCTGATCCTCATCTTTTACTTCTTACACACCGCACTCTCGCAGTAAGCAAGCGAGTCCCCAAGCTACGAAAGCCCCCCTAGAGCCCTGCAGGACTCATTGGAGCCTTGCGGCTCTTACAGTATTTAAGGGTTATAAAATTTTTTTTTTTTCTTTCACCTGATCCGTCCTGGCTTTGTACAGATGCAAATTTTATACAAAATCCTTCTTCGTTTATCGCTATTATTAGTGAAAACCATATCAACATCCGATGCGTGGTTTAGATAGGAAAAGTAAGCGGGGAAACAGACAGATAGACAGCAACTTTGTTTTATAGAGATTAGTGATAGAGATTTTTGTGATGTTAATTGTCTTGCAAATTTGTTATGTGCCTTTAAGGGCCTACCTCCCCATAAGTGGCACTCTCATTGAATAAAAATTCGTATCTTAGCATAGAAAACAGGACTTAAAATGTTTCGTATCCAAAGTAGTAGGCAAAAGTACCAAAAACGGCCGTTTTTGACACTTTTGCTTACTACTTTGGATACGTAACACTTTAAGTCCTGTTTTAACAATGTAAAAATACCTTATCCTATTTGTAACAAACGCAACATAGGATTCTTTAATCTTTATTTTCTACGCTTTGCTACGATTTTTTATTCAATGAGGGTGCCACTTGGCCGATATATACGTCTTAAGTTTATGCAAAATAAAATTATTTTTTTCTTTCTATATTTTTTTTCAATGAAATTCACAGCATAACATCAAAAGCCAAGCAATTAACGAGCCACATCAGCTACCTACTGACAGTTGATTGGTGGCGGCCCAGTAGCGATGTAATCGTTCTCTGCCGGCGCCCGCGCAGCCGAGTGATGATGATAGATGATGCTCTAAGGAACGTGCGCTAGTGTTAAATGTACTCGTAATAATAATGCTAGCCTATTAGGTACCTCCCGGGCCTGTGGACGGCGAGCAGTGGGTAGCTCGCCGTCCGATCAGCACCAGGCCCGTGAGTCGACGGCGCGTAGTGTTCCACGCGCGCCGAACAAGAAATTAGTGTCAGCCACCACTGACGGGGCCCATTGTGGCCGGTGCCTGCATGCCTAGGGGTAGCGGATAAATCTTAACATGAGTTACCGCACCCCTAGGCACTCAGGCAGGGAAGGAACAGGTGTGGGTTTTAGTCAGTAAGAGTCTGACACGCCCTCCCGCTCCGCCCAGAGCGGGAGAAGTCATAGGAGGATTTCCCAACCCCGCAAAAAAAAAGCCTATTAGGTACCTGCTAGGATCGTAGGAGTGTTTGAACGAATCACCGCGACCCCTGACATAGACAACTGAAGGAAAACGGGTAGGTTTAGTCAGTAAGAGTCTGACACCCTCCCGCTCCAGCCAGAGCGGGAAAAAGTTATTTGATGATTACCCACCCCGAAACAACAAGGCTTTTAGGTAGAGTCCCACTGGCAGCCGCCGCAGGAGACTCCCTGGGCGTCGTGGGTCGCAAGCCGATCTTTGGCCACCGTAGGCGTGGGCTTGCATAGTGTTCCACACAAAAAGCATTGAAATAGTGATCCACACAAAAAGCCACATTTGCGGCTGGTGGTTGTGGTGGTTGTAAATTTTTGGAGGTTTGGTGTCAGAAGTAACATTATTCTTGAACTTCTTAACGGTTAGGCAGAAGAGAATTATATCTCCTATATTTCGCCAGTTATGTTATACATTAGTTTGTTTTATTTCATCAGCACTGCTCATAATGACGAAGAAGAATCTGAGCTGGTCCTAGAACCAAAAATTTGAAGGCTTGTGACAACTACCAGCCTGCACTGGGTCTGCATGGTGGATCGGGGTCCACTTCTCCTTACGGAGAGGAGGAGTTTTCCTATTAACCTGGAACAAATCCTAAATTTAATACAAGTGGTGGAAAAATTACAAATATATTTAGTAAACCAACGAGGACATTTTACGTATTATTGACTTAGCTAAGCGAAAAACATTCATATTTAGACAAAACAAATGAAACATTTCATTTGTTTTGTCTAAATATGAATGTATTTCTGTATATGTTACTCAAAAACGAAATTCAATTTCCACAGCCCCATAATTAATTGTCAACAGTTAATAAGCCACAAACAAAGAAAAAAAAACAATTTCAA
This sequence comes from Polia nebulosa, assembly GCA_951329385.1. Classification (NCBI taxonomy): domain Eukaryota; kingdom Metazoa; phylum Arthropoda; class Insecta; order Lepidoptera; family Noctuidae; genus Polia; species Polia nebulosa. The sequence continues at coordinate 29,531,652 of OX589602.1, read as the reverse complement.
AAATCGAACACCAATTTTATGGCGCGTATTTCAAGCTGTCACTAAAAGTGTTCTAACTATCGATTTTTAAAAAGGTAGAAATTTAATTAAAAAAATGTAGAATTACGTTTTTAATTAGTTTTACAGGTGTAGTAGAAAAGATTACTAGACATGAGATAACTTATTAAGCAGTTACGCTTGCGTTAAGTCGTTCAACCACATTAGGAACAGCCGATTAACTATAAAAATGCAATAACATATTGGCTATTAAAAATAATGACCAATCAAAGGAGTTTCTATACAAATTTTACGAGCAATTCACATTAACGACATGGTTTAAATAATCTAGCAAGACAAATCGTGTCGCGATTGGAGCTGGAATCGGGTGGGTGGAACAATTATCATCCGTGACGATGATAGATTTTTTTTTTCGTGAGTTAAGTGTTTAGGTTTTTTTTTAAGTGTTTAGGTATTGTATTTGGGAATTAGTTACATTTAATCGATGTGATATGCTGAATCGATTTGTTGAGTAGTTTCCGAAAAAAGTGAACATTGTGAATTGTTCCAGCAGTCCATAGAACGATACTAATATTTGAAATAGGAAAGTAGAATAGAATAGAATAGAATAGAATAGAATAAACATTTATTCGACACAGACACAACACAACAGCAACAAACAAAAGGTAAAGAAAATAACAGTAGGTACACAAAGATACAATAAAATTGTGCTGAGCGTGCCCATGCCGAAAGGGTTACCATCTCAGCATTTGCTGGGCGTTGGACACCCAGCGATTTTCTTTTATTAATAACTCGGTCTGCCTGTTTGTTTGTTTGTTACGTTGTCACGCCTAAACTGCTGAACCAATTTTGATAAATTAATTATAGAGATAGCTCGAACCTTGGTGTAGAACATGGGATACTTTTTTGTCCAAGGATGACGTTCCCTTGGAATAATTTTTGACTGTGATGCTGGAGATCAAAGCCAGTTTGAAATAACGTAAGCCGTCCACTGTTGGGCATCGGTCCCACCCAAATGTCGCCACAACGACCGGTCAGCGGACCACCTTGAGGGAGATCTTCAAACCTGCATCTTCTGGTACGCGGTCGCCACTCCAGAACTTTTCATCTCATACTTAAGCGTAAATAATTTGAATAGCTAGCAAGTTGAGAAATATCTCAAGCAGAAGTAGGATAAAACAACACTAGAATTTACATAAGCTATAACAAATATTTATATATTTGTCAAAAGTTTTCAACACAGAACAAAATCGCAAGAAGTTCACAGCATTGATTCGTTGGATTCGTTATTCTCAAATTCTCAATGACATTGTTAATTTTGATATTATGTATGTATCTAAGTATATATTTACTATTGTATTTTTATTCTGTTTATTCTTTCTCTTAAGTAGCACATGACACGTTCCGACTCTGCACCACCCTAACTTCGACTGATAGATAATGCCTTAGTCTGCTTGTCTTTGTACATTTTTTTTACTTGTGCATGAAGTTTTAATCACACTTAATCCTACTAATATTATAAATGTGAAAGTTTGCGAGTGTGTATGTTTGTTACTTCTTCACGCTCAAACGGCTGGACCGATTTGGATGAAATTTGGTATACAGATAGCTTATACAATGGATTAACACATAAGCATACTTTTTTATCTCAGTCTACGTGGGTGAAACCGCGGGGCGCAGGTAGTAATCCTACTAATATTATAAATGTGAAAGTTTGTGAGTGTGTATGTTTGTTACTTCTTCACGCTCAAACGGCTGGACTGATTTGGATGAAATTTGGTATGTAGATAGCTTATAGCCTGGATTAACATTTAGGCTACCTTTTATGCCGGTATAGGCGGGTAAAACCGCGGGGCGCAGCTAGTCCTACTAATATTATAAATGTGAAAGTTTGTGAGTGTGTATGTTTGTTACTTCTTCACGCTCAAACGGCTGGACCGATTTGGATGAAATTTAGTATGTAGATAGCTTATAGCCTGGATTAACACATAGGCTACTTTTATCCCGGTCCACGCGGGTGAAACCGCGGGGCGCAGCTAGTAAATAAATTCTCAATAGTCCTCATTCCCATAATATCCGATGTTTCACAAGCCAGCAACCGTCGCTGCAGCCCCTCGTACGAGTATAATAAAGCTACCGACACAATATCTTCAACGATACTAAAGTCGTAACCTCAATCAAAATGACGATAAACTTTGACAAAAATTCCACGTTAAGCCGTCTTATAATTATCCATATATTTCCAAATCCACGTTTGAAACTACCTGGCTGTAGGGTCGCCATGTTTTTAGGTGATGCGGGATTAAAATCTCAGAATTTTTAATTTAGAACTATTTTAAACGCCAAATGAAGTTTAGAATGATGTTGTCTGTGGTTGGAGGGATATTTCTCGTATTTTTAAGAACGTTTGCATTCCCATCGCAGCGACAAACTGTCAAAACTATCTCTAATTTCTTTTCATATTTTGACAATTGATACAACTTGTTGAACTTTTTCAAGTACGAGAGTGGCCTTTCGATATTCTTTAATTATGTTTTTTGCATGACTAAACATCCTGTGACAGCCACAGGTGGTTTAGTACCGCTGTCACAATTGTTAATCGTTGAGAGCTAATTCGTAAAAGAGCCGTAGAAACAGAGACAAAAAAAATACTAGATAACATTAAATCAATTAGATTTGACCTAAACAAAACATAGCTAATGTCACATACGTCAGCTAAATCTAATAAACTTCCAAGTAATCTTCTTAAACCTAAAACTGAGACATATCCAGATAATAACAAAAATGATGCATCCCAATCCGAACAGCAATTATAACCTCGCTCACCCACGTCAAAAGCGACCCGTGCACTGACGTTTATGAAAGAAAAAAAATATTAAACCTTTTAACAGAACTGGCCGGCGATAACTCAAGCGAAATGTCCAAACTGTATTGTAAAAAAAAAGAAGATTTTCGAATTTCGAACATAGAAAGTGTTAGCGACAATAGGATATTCAAAATCTTGTTAATAAAGTCTCCAGTGGGATGAGATTGTCGGCCCACAGGTGAAAAGATGGTATTGTGTGTTTTTACTTCAGTATAGAGTTTACCTGGTATTTAAGTGTGTGAAGCACAAAATGGCTAACTGGAAGAACTCTACTATTATCATGCTAATTTTAGACACTGCCCTTTTTTCTAAACTTGCATTTATTTGACGTACAGTCTAAGGAGTGGAATTCCCTGCCAGAGGCTGTGTTTCCTGATAGCTACAACCTGAGAGTCTTTAAGTCAAGAGTGAATAGGTTACTTCTGGGCAAGCGTGCTCCATCTTCGAACACATCATCGCTTGCAATCAGGTGAGATGGTGGTCAAACCCGAGCCTATCAATGTAAATAAAAAAATCGATGTTTGTTTATTCTGATAACTTTAATCTAGACCGATAGATTCCACAGTTATCAACACCGCACTCAGTTTAATTGCTAAAAGCTTTGATGACTCACAAACCACTTCCGCTATTTAAAAGCCTTTTACATTACTCAACACGACAAGATCTTTAGGCACAAAATTTTTCATAAACTTTTATCCGCCACTAAATTCGCAGATTGATTCACGAAATAATATATAAATTCTTTAAATCGAGGCCAAACACTGGTATCCAGCCGTGACAATGGTTAGAAAAAAAAGTCTGTATTCGAAAAAAGAACGAGTCAGAGAGAATTTTTTTTTCAATGCATTCTCAGCGTGAGATCGGTTTTGGAGGGAATTTTGGATAGAAGGCGTCATATGCGGATCGGTTTTTTCGATTTCATTTGAAATTTTACTGTCGGACATATGCGCCAGCGGGCGGTGCCTCGTCAAGTGTCAAGGCGTTATTATTATTTAGATCAGTATTGTGTATAATTATATTTTTGAGGGCAAATTGCCACCCTTATGATTAGGATAAGCGCTTAAACCGTTGAAAAGATATTACGTGATGGTCTTAATTGTTAACGGAATCAGTATTGTAACAGAACCTTTAAAACTCGTAGGAGTTTCTTTGCTTCGAAAATAAGTAGGGATCGACATGGACAGAAACCTTTCCGGAATACCTAATTCAACCATTCAGAATTTAGTAGGTAGGTAGTTAACCTTTTTTTTGTTTTCGAGGGAAACATTCAAGAAGCGCCTGGACTTTTGGGACTCTTACCTCACTACAACCACCTGGTGGTGATGACCATCCGCACATCGAAGAGGCTCCGGAAACCCCCTCTGTGCAGCGCCTATTCGAGTTTCTATAAGCGTAAAAAAAAATATACAGAACAATGATTAGAAGTCTGTTCTTCTCGCTCTTCCTAATACAAAAAATCTTTTTTACAAAAAATACAACCGACTTCTAAAAATTGCAAAATAGCTTTATTTTCGGAAGTCGGTGTTTATATTTTGTTTCTTAGTTATTTGACACCGACTTCCCAATAATAAAGTTATTTTGCAATTTTTAGAAGTCGGTTGTATTTTTTGTAAAAAAAGTTTTTTATTTTTCACTTTTTAGTTGTATCACAGAAGTAAAACTAAATATTAAAGTTATGCCCGAATAGATAACCCACAAAAAAAGTACAGACTCCGAAAAAGAGGAGGTTCTCAATTCGTCTGTGTTTTTTTTTTTTTTTGTATGTTTGTTACGTGATATCTTCGCCATTTGTCAATAGATTTTGATAATTCTTTTTTTGTTTGGTAGGCATCAGAGGTGGTGAAATTTTATCGAAATTGATTCAGCAATTTTTGAATAAATCAATATAATCAAAAAATATGTATACACAGACGACGTTTTGGATGTCTCCAAATATTCAAATTCCATGTTATTAGGGTTATCCATTCGGGCATAACTTTAATATTTAGTTTTACTTCTGGGGTATATCAACTAAAAAGTGAAAAATAAAAAAACTTTTTTACAAAAAATACAACCGACTTCTAAAAATTGCAAAATAACTTTAATTTCGGAAGTCGCTGTCAAATAACGAAGAAACAAAAACATACAAACCCCGACTTCCGAAATTAAAGTTATTTTGCAATTTTTAGAAGCCGGTTGTATTTTTTGTAAAAAAGTTTTTTATTACACCTACACTAGCTGACCCGACAGACATTGTCCTGTCTTAACTATGAACTGTCAAACGCGCGAAGTTTAAAAGTCGTTAAGTTTTCTGAAAAGTTCTAATTTTCCGCACAACTTTCTTAATTTTTTCTTTCATAATAACCTTCTCATGACAATAACAAACACAACAAAAAAAGAATTAGCGAAATCGGTCCAACTGTTCACGCGTGATGCCGTGACCAAATAAATAGGGATTCATTTTTATATATATAGACTAGCGACCCACCCCAGGTTCGCACGGGTACTTACTATACACCTAAAACTTCCTCATGAATCACTTTGTCTATTGGTGAAAACCGCATGAAAATCCGTTCATTAGTTTTTGAGTTTATCGCGAACAAACAGACAGAAAGACGTGGTCGCTTCAAAAGTGTCAGAAACGGCCGTTTTTGCTACTTTTGCCTACTACTTTGGAAACAAAACATTCTAAGACCTGTTTTAACAACGTAAAAATGCTTTATCCTCTTTGTAACCAACGTGAAGTTGGATTTTTTAATATTTATTTTCTGTGCTATGCTACGATTTTTTATTCAATGAGGGCGCCACTGGACCGTTAGTAGGGCCTTAAAATAATTTATTTGGCGTCAGTCACCAGGCTCACATAAATGAAATAAAATAAAAACTGGCCAAGTGCGTATCGGATTTCACACATTAAGGGTTCCGTACCAAATATTGGTATTTGTTAGTAAAGTATACGTAATAATAAATATTATCACCAAATTTCAAGTTCATAGGTTAAAAAATTCTTCGCTACAAAATTTTTGACTGACGACGGACGGACAGACAGACGGACACGTGAGTTGCAACAATAGAGCTCCGTTTGGACCCTTCGGGTACGGAACTCTAGAAAATGACAATCATTAAAAGGAGAAGATGGCGGGACGCCTTGGATTGTTTTCTGGCGAATTAGTGTGAAGAAGTACAAAATGTCTCTGAATCGGTCATGACTTGACAGGTAATTGCCAAAAAACCGATATTCCTAAAGCAGTACCTTTGAGATGTATGGTACAAGTAGCGGCACGAAACTTTAGCGCTGACCGTTATTGCGCAGAAGTAAAAATTAAGGTACCTGACTATAGCTAGCGGGATGAAGGGCGAGCGTGCGTAGCGCCGATTGGCTCTCCAGTCGCATTCTGTTCCCCGCGCGCCACCCGCGCCACCCACCCATGCGCAGCAATTATCGTTCAGCGCTAGACTTACGTGCCGCTACTTGTACCTGTATATTTGTCAGTTTGGAAGTTGATGGGATGCCATTATGTTTGACGAATACTTTAGAAAAATAAAGGGGCTCGAAGAGACGATTCCAAAAATTCAGAGTGTAACGGAAAGGTGTGGTCATATTTTAAGTACCGGCTTTGCCCATGTAAATGAACAACTTTCTCTAAGAAAAAATAGAAAAATAAAAAATAAATTGGTCTTTCCATACAAAGTTATCATCAGCTGATCAATATATATGGAAGGTAACAAAATTTTTTAAGTAAATGTCTTCAGGTTTTCTTGAAGAAACTTGTTCATACCGATGGGCAGATACAGTTCTTAAAATATGACCACACGTTTCCGTTACACCACAAATAAAAAAAGAGTATTTTCAAAAAACCTGACTGTGAAAACATTTTAAAAGTTCCAAACAAGTCACTTTAGGAATTTATTCTAAATTTAATAGGCATTCCCATTGACAATTTTATTCCACGTTACAAACATAAAATTAAACTAACAAGGACTGCAAAACTTATCGACATTTTGATATTTACCGCACAATTTACAGTTCTCGCTCACTATATCACTGCTTAGAAAGTTTCAGTTAGCACAAGAGCTATATTTTCCTTTGTTTCCATATGAATGCAGTAATTATCTTTCTTAGTACTATTACTTTTGTATCTCCAGCCATTTATCAAGAGATACACTAAACATTTTGTGTCGTTTTTGCCTCATTGTATGGTGTTGAACCTCCCCCTCGGATCGCAAGAGCGTTAAGACGTGTGCACTCGTTTAATTTTTTAAATTAAAAATAACCTTTTTCAAACTTGAATAAAAGTGAAATATCTAAGCAAGTACTAGGCGCGCAGAACACAACGACAGGTCGAAACTGTACAGTGAGCGGTACGAGCAGGACAACAACAACCGAGACGGAGGTAGCATCCTGAGCTTCTCTGCGCATACGTCACATCAGCGTCACAAGTCCGCGCGCCCTGTTGCTTGCCACAATTGATAAGCGCCAGCGACAAGCGGTTAAATATTACCATTTTAGCCCAAGGTGAAAAATAAGGTTCATTGTTTATATTATTGCCGACTGCTGCTACAGATTGAATTGAAATAGTTCAAAAATACAATGTCGGTTTCACGTACGCCTACGAAGAGCAATTCTAACCTCACTTCTCCCACCCATTATGGATCCGATTCAGCGCTTTATGTAGCCGAAAGTCATGAACATGCTGAAATTAACATTACAAAAAGATGTAAGCGCCGCCTGAATGACCTATCAAGCACTGCTGATATAACCTTATCTGATATAATAACAAGGATGGATGAAATAAAAAAACAGCAGGACTCTAAGTTTGCTTCCTTGGAATCATCAATAGTTGCCCTATCAACCCAGAACGACGAAATTAAGGACACCGTGATACACCTCTCTGCAAAATACGATGATGTTCTTAGTAACCTGAAAATACTCCAACAGGAAAATAACCTTTTCAAAAGCCACATCGAATCACTAGAAGCGAAACTGGAGCAATTTGAGAAAAATGCACGATCTACCACAGTGGAGCTTAGAAATCTCCCTACAACTGAATCTGAAAACAAGGAAAACTTAGTTGAACTTGCGAAAAACATTGGCAAAGTTATCAACGTTCCTATTCAAGAGTCAGATATTCGAGATGTATTCCGGATGAAGCTGAAAGATAAACCAACCGGCCCTATCATCGTCGATTTTACCTCGACTATCAAGAGAGAACACTTTATAAGATCCACAAGAACTTACAATAAAGTGAACAGTCATCAACGTCTGAATACTGCTAGTATCAATATTAATGGTCCTCCTAAACCCATATATGTGGCAGAATCCCTCACTTCAACAGCTAGACGACTTCACTACCTAGCTAGAGTGTTTGCTAAAAATCACAACTACGAATACTGCTGGACATCTTTTGGCAAGGTATATTTGAAACGAAACTCCAGTGAACCGCGTTTGCACCTGAGCTGTGAACAAGATATTGAAAATCTAAAAAGAAGTATTTGACTAGTAAATCTTTGCTTTTTTGTATTACTCATATTTAATTTTACTGCATGCATAGTATTCTACTGCCTTTATTTAGACAACGCCCATCTTTTTTTAGTAATTCTGAATGTGCCTAGTAAGAATGAAAACATAACCAACATACACAAAACGAACACAGTCACTCATACGCAAAAACACTTCACATTCGTCGGCAAATACACAATAAACACATTTCTTAAGAATAACACATATGACTTACGTAGCACAGGAATTAGTTTCTATATTATGTTAATAAAACCAACTAAAAAGGAGAGTAACAGTTCTGTTAAACTAAAAGCTACCTCACAAATTAATCTTTTGGACAAATTGACTTACGAGTATTATCCTATTAAAAACTTAATCCTAAAAATTCAACGAATTAAATAATATTCAAAGCGAAATTGACAGCTTTAATGTAGCTGATTCCACTATCTGTAACGCTGAAGATTGCTTGTCTTTTTTACCTGGTTCTAACAAATGCCTAAAAATCTTTCAACAAAACATTCGCAGTTTAAAATGTAATCTACCTGGGTTATTACCAATTCTCGTTAGAACGGGAGTAAGTTGGGACTGTATTGTCCTGACTGAGTGCTGGTTGCCATCTTCCCACTGTGTACCTCCTTTGGATGGATATAATAGTTTTTCTTCAACTAAAAATCGTACGCAAAATGAGGGTGTGGTTGTCTATTACAAGGAAAACTTAGTTATTTCTGTTGAAGAACCTACAATATCGGATGCGAATTGTCTTGTAATTACTCTGAATAATGATACGGTAGCTCTTGCTATTTATAGACCCCCCGGATACAAGAATATTACTACCTTTCTTCAATCCCTCAACAATATATTATTAAAATATTCCACTAGACAAAATGTCATTTTGTTAGGTGACATTAACATTAATATAGCTGAGCATAGTACAGACCCAAATCTTTCTGCATACTTAGATATGCTTGCATTCCATGGTATGATCCCTGCGTTCACATTTCCAACTCATGATAAAACATGTTTAGATCATGTACTACTAAGGACCAAATTAACGGCTCGTTGCCTTATCCTCCAAACATCTTTGACTGATCATAACAGTGTTGTTTTGTACATTGCTACCTCCCTTAGACAAAAACCTCCAAAAGTAATTAAATACATAGATTATGAACGTTTAAATGCAGATCTAAAGAACACTGATTTTCGTTTTTTGTACACGATTAAAGATGTTAACGAAGCTGCGGCTTTCTTTCAGAAAATACTTCAAGAAGCTATTACGGCCAACTCTAAGGACGTGAAAATTTCCAGCCGAAAAAAAATCTTAAAACCCTGGATAACTCCGGGTATCTTGAAATGTATTAAAAACCGTGATAACCTACTTAAAAAAATTAAAAAAGATCCAGATAATGAGATATTAAAAACTACCTACAAAAGGTACAGAAACTTTTGTTCATCCCTATTGAAAAAACTAAAGAGGAACTATGAGAAACTTCAACTCCAAAATGCAGGCAAAGACTGCAAAAAGCTTTGGAAAGCAGTAAAAGAGATCACCTATTCTAATAAACCTAAAGAGATCCCATTAGATTTAATATGCACAAATGATCCACAAAAATCAGCAAATAATGTAAATCATTATTTCGCAAATGTAGGCAGAACTTTAGCTGAAAACCTAAGCAAGAATAATTGTTCTACCGAACCCCATACTTTAAATTCATGCTGCCATTCTTTCACTCTTTTACCTACTGATGATGATGAGGTTGGAATTTTAATAGCAGGTTTAAAAAGTAACTGTTCAGTTGGCTTAGATATGGTATCTGGCGAAATTTTAAAGGCAAATAAGGATGTCTTAACGTCTCCGATATCGTACATCTGTAACTTGTCACTTTCGACTGGAGTATTCCCCACCATCTACAAGAGGTCGAGAATTCATCCCATCCATAAAAATGGAGACAGAGGCTGTGTCAGTAATTATAGACCAATTTCTATTCTCCCTACTCTTTCAAAAATTTTGGAACGTGTTATTAATAGTAGACTAGTAAAATATTTAGAAAATAAAAATCTTTTATCGCAGGCACAATTTGGATTTAGAGCGAACAGATCCACATCAGATGCGGTGTTTGAACTTACAAATTACATAGTTAACAACTTTGATAATAAAAAGAAGACAATAGGAATATTTTTAGATTTAGCAAAGGCGTTTGACACAGTCTCTGTTCCAATTTTAATTAAGAAGCTGGAATGCCTCGGTGTTAGAGACCTTCAGTTGAAACTTTTACAAGATTACCTGACTGGCCGAACACAATGTGTACAAATAGGCAATATCATAAGCGAAGAAATTCCAGTGACTTTTGGAGTTCCCCAAGGAAGTATCCTGGGTCCGACACTCTTCCTTGTGTACATAAACGACCTTTGTCAGATGAAAATTCCTAATGCAAAGATCATTACCTTTGCAGATGACACTGCTTTGCTTTTTAGTGGTAACTCCTGGGATGAGGTTTTTTCAAATGCACAGAGAGGAATGAATTTTGTAACTAATTGGTTGTATAAGAACATCTTAACGCTTAATGTTGCAAAGACCAATTACATAACCTTTTCCATGAAAACTAACGATAAGCCTGATCCTTCATATCGCATTATTTCTCACTCGTGCTCAAATCTGAATGATGAACACTGTACATGCCCCAATCTTACAAACTCATCATTAACGAAGTATCTGGGTGTGATCATAGATAGTAAACTAAATTTCCACCATCATATAGACCATCTTTCTGCGAGAGTACGTAAGCTAATCGTAATTTTTAAAGCTCTAAGATATGTTGCACAAAAAAACGTGATCAAATCAGTGTATTTTGCTCTCTGCCAATCACAACTCATTTACTGCATTACTTCCTGGGGTGGAGCGTGTAAAACACATTTTCTGAAAATTGAGAGAGCGCAAAGAGTCCTTCTTAAAGTCAGCTTATCCTTGCCATTCTATCACCCAACTTGTGATCTCTATAAAAAATGGGAAGTATTGACGGTCCGACAGCTTTTCATCCTTTACACTGTAACTAAACAACATTCCCTATTAAAATATGAACCTGATAAATTCAAAAATCAGCGACGTAAGGATAGAATTTGCACAACCACGGCATTCAATACTAGGACTGCACATAATTTTTTCTGTTACCAGGGTTCTAACTTATATAATAAGTTAAACCGAATCCTTTCAATATATTCAGTACCAAAAACAAAATGTAAATATTTGGTTATGGAGTGGTTACAAAAGTTAGATTACAACCTTACAGAAAATCTACTTCATCAATAAATACTGACCAGGTGACTTTAAAAGGGGTAGTCACCTGGTATTGTCTAGAGTAAAACGAAGTACGGTAAAAATACACTCAACTCATTTAAAAAATATTCACTCAAATTTATAACGACGATTTATTTTTTTATTTCCATAAAAACGGCAACAATTTTTTAACTTGCACCACCGCCTTATCTTAGGAATGCAGTGAACACGGTAAACTCGCTTCTGACTTTTGTTGACCACATCTAATTTTTGTAATTATTTTTTTCTTCTACCCGCACTGTTGTAACAAAGGTAATATAACATAATATTTCATCATGTAAGTGACGATTGTCTTGATGAAGAATAAAGTTCTTTAAACCGAAAGATTTATTAACAAAAAAATCATAGTTAAACTACACTCACACAAACACAAGTTACACCCACACACACAGACAAGCACTTACACAAACACGAAACCCTTGACACAACACATCACAATTCACAACACACCCTAACATACACATACACACATTCATTCTGAAGCGTTTGTTTCTATTTTCGTTTTATGCTTACTTAAAAAGTTATAATTTAACTACCTACCCATGTTTCTCCAACTATAATATTAAATAATCGCTCCTTATATCAAAAAGTGCTATTATATCAGTTCCACTCAAATACATCTGGTCTTGTATCCTTCCGTGAGTGGGGACCTGGTGATTTGAAATACAGGCATTTTCATGCCTACCTCAGACACCAGCTTCTCACATATTATAGACTACCCACGTACCTGTATTAAAATAGATATAAGTAATATTGTAATTAAGATGTAAGGTCTGTTTTTTGTGAGGAGAAATAAATAAACATTATTATATTATTATTATTATTATTATTGTCTAACGATATTGGCTTTCACAACGTACTGAGATACGATATTTATACCTATAACTTGCCTCTGTAAAATTTGTATAGTGACACATTTTGAAATAGTAAAACTCCTTATCAACTGCCAAAAATACTGTGACGATTGTAGACACAGCCTAAACTCAGCGGGTCTGTACCGGCCTTCAGCTGGTTGTTAAGATTATTGAAAAGCCGTTTGAATATGGAATGTGTAGGCATCACATTTGTTTTATGGAGCAGTTCTGCTTGCCTGGCCGAAGTGGGCACTTGTATTTTGCCGTGATTACCAATATAGTTATTTAGAGTGCCCTATCCCTCTTTCTTTTATAACACTGAACAAATAAACCAGTCACTCTCATACACCACACTCTCGCGTTGCCAGCGAGTGAAAGCTCTACCTTGAACTTACTAGAACGTCCCAGGATCCCTGCAGGCCGTACTGGTTCCTTGGGGTCTTACAATACTATAAAATAATTCCTCAATGTGTGAGAAAATATTGGTAAGACTTTATGTAAATTCATTCAACTTGCAAGCCGTCGCTGCTAATACCATCTAGCGAGGTGTAGAGGACGGAACCGAACGAAGAATAAAAGTTGCTTGTGCAGTTCGAAAACCCGTAGTTACGGCGGCGGCGATAGCGTTTCTTTGTATGGGATGAGGCATCTGTACGCTAAAAGCTACGCTGTTTTTTTTTTTTACTGTGGTTAGGTTTGCACCTGACCACTGTCTCACCTGATGGTAAGCGATGATGTGATCGACGTTGGAGCACCTTGCCTAGAAGTAACCTATTCACTCTTGACTTAAAGACCCCCAAGTTGTATCCATCAGAAAGTGTATTCGCTAACTCAGTTGACATCAATTTGATAGGTACTATATGCAATACATTGCTATACACACTAAATGGAACCGTCCTACAGCAAGTGTCCCAATTTAAGTACTTGGGTCACTGGGTCAATGAGAAACTAAATGATGATATGGACATGGATAGGGAGCGCAGGGCATTGTCGGTAAGGGGTAATATGCTTTCTCGCAGGTTTGCGCGATGCTCACGTGACGTTAAAGTCACACTATTCAAAAGCTATTGCCAAACGTTATACACGTGCAACCTGTGGAGCAATTACAGTAATAAAGCCTTCAATGCTCTGCGCGTCCAGTATAACAACGCTTTCAGGGGCTCCCATGGCGGTGTAGTGCCTCCAGCATGTTTACCGACCACAGTACGGACGGCTTCCAGGCGGTGCCTCGCAAAAGAACGGCCTCTCTGTGGTCTCGGTTAAAGGGTAGCACGAACGCGCTTCTGAGCGTAGTGTCAGACAGAGTGGATGCATGAGCGACCAAATCCTGACGCATTTGGTCGCTCATGCATGTCCAAAGTAATAACCATTTTAAATTTTACTAACATAGCTATAAGTATCTAGCTACTAACATAATATGAACCCGTATCAATTACTGTGTGCTTGGTCTGAAATAAATATTTCAACTTCAAATAGGAAAATAAAAATGTACTACGTAGTGCCTATTATAATCGATGTCCACCGAGCAAAGCAGCAATGTACTGCATAGTCCCTATCAAATTGATGTCAACTGAATTGGCGTATACACCTGCTGGAAACATAGACCCCGGCAGGGAATTCCACTCCTTAGCTGTACGCACGTCTATATTCCACTCCTTAGCTGTACGCACAATGTCTATATTCCACTCCTTAGCTGTACGCACAATGTCTATATTCCACTCCTTAGCTGTACGCACAATGTCTATATTCCACTCCTTAGCTGTACCCACAATGTCTATATTCCACTCCTTAGCTGTACGCACAATGTCTATATTCCACTCCTTAGCTGTACGCACAATGTCTATATTCCCAAAACGTTTTGTGCGTGTGGGTGGGATGTCCACCATGTACTGGTAGCGTATCGCCGTACGTCTAGTGGTCCGATGATAGAACAGGCTTTCCCGGAATTAAACAACTTATGCAATTTCGAGATTGATTATAGAAGTACCTATCAGATAAGTAAAAATTTTGGATCTTTACATAAAGCGCGAGCCTATTGTTTTCATTGTCAATTTTTGTTTTATTTTTCTTTTGTGTGCCCGGTGACTCTCGTCAAATAAATGTTTTTCTTTCTTTCTTTATTTCTATCTTTTTTTCTTTGTTTCTTTCTTTCTATCTTTCTTTCTGTCTATCTTTCTTGCTTTCTTTCTGTCTATCTTTCTTGCTTTCTTTCTTTCTATCCGATAAAAACAAAAATAAATAAATAAGGGTGTGTGGTGGGGGTGGTGGGTGCTAGTTGGGGGAGTGACTGTTTACCACAATGTTGACGAAAAACTAGATTCATTAATCAAGAAATATTGTTTCCTTTTCCAACCGAAAGTTAATCAAAGTAAATAACTAAAGGTGACATCAATAGTCCGCAGTCTTAGAAACAAATACACATTATACACAATACATCTTTACTCTATGGACACTTTAACTTAATTACTCTCGGACTGTTCGTCGTAATTAGTAATACAGGATACAGATTATCGACAAAGATTAGCTGATATTCTCTCTGCCATAGACAATGCAAACATCAATTTTAAACTTCGAAAAAACGGATCTGTAGGCTAACTTCCTTCGTTTAGAAAGCCTATACGGAACAAGCACACATTACTTGAAAGGAAACTTTCTAAATTCAGACATAAACTTAAATTTACGGATTGGAAACAAAGCAACCAATCTACCTCGGTTAATACAACAATAACGCAATAAGAACTCCATGCTAATTAAGAACGTCGGCCATTTTAACCTGCCGCCATTTTGTTAAAATATTACCGCGTAAATTAATATTTAAATTGCTCTTTCAGACGTCGAAAACTAATCGAAAGACACTAACTACCTTTTGTGTGCTGTACAAATAAAAATTATAAAGCATCATTTAGGTTTTCTTTTTTTAGAAAAAGGATAATGCGCTGAACTTGGGAAAGATAAAGCATGTATTAAATTAGGCAATTTACATACAGATTGCGTTGTTTCTTCTATATCCTTGTTAGATAGTCGAATAAAGAAAGCAATGGAACAGAAATTAATGAAAGAACCGATTTGATCGTTTGTTACGACGCCAATTATAATGCTACCATGCACATTCCAATGTCAAATTTGAAATTCAAAAATGGCGGGTCGGTGGATTTTTTCATTTGTTTCGTCGCCTCAATTTGACAAAATGTTACCGTCAATATAACGAATTCACATTAATTTTGTTGACTTTTATCTATTCGATCTCGTTTTTCGACATATTGCGGTCGTAACAAACACCTTTTTGACTTGATTAGCATTTTGTTTTGTCAACAAATTTACTTTTACATAATTGTGTAGTTTTTTTGTGATTAGAATAAATTTTAAATGCGCATGTTTAGGATTAACTCAGTTCTATAAGTAATTAATTAAGCTTGTTGCATTTGAATAGAAAATTATTGTTCATAATTAATTGTTTTACATAACCTACAATACTCTGTCTATTTTACTTACCTACAACTGGTATTATAACCCCCTTCAAAATATCTAAAAAAGAAAATGCAACTGACTTTGTGTCTATAATAACATAACTTGTCAATTTAAGCCCCATCAAAATTCGTTCAGTCGTTTTCGAGTAACTCGCACCCAAACACACACACATCATTGTCAAGAATAAATATCATACGACCATAGCGGATCAGAGATAGCCTATAAAGGCCTTTTTATGACTCATAAAATAATACAGGTGGCCGCCATTCCACCTGTGCGAGTTATGTCTAATACAACACCTTTTTACGTATGTAATATGAACCAGAAATGGTTTTAAGAATGGGAGATATATTTACTTTTATTACACAGCTTCTGTGGTTATATGATTTGTCCAAAATTATTAAATCGCTTGATACGTGCTTGATGACGACTAATAGAGGAGTATGGAAGAAAAAGACATGTTACGCTGAAACCAAATAAATTGGGATAAGGGCAGGAGAATGATGATGATGATGATGATGACGTGCTTGTAAAGGCTCAATTACACCTTCCGATTTCATAGGAACAAATTAATTAGGAAGTAGGAAGCGAGCGATTACACTATCCTGAATTGGACTCCTAAATCGGGCTCAGTCGGCAGTGTTGCCAACTTTTACAAATTCGAGTCCCTAGACAGAATATCAAAAGTCGCTATAAAGTCTCTTAAAAACTGGTCCTAACAGGAGCGGACTAAAAAATAAAAAGAGCGGACTCAATTTTTTTTTCTGGGAAAGGGACTTTGGGAAATTTTATTTTATTTTAAACACATACAAAAATACTAATAGCCCATTTGTAGCGACAAAGTCGCTAAATTGGCAACACTTAGCTCTAAATCGGAGTGATGCGATTACACTATCCTAAATCGTACACAATTTAGGAATTCAAATCGGGACCTTTCAATCTCACTAAATCGGACACTAACTGCTCTAACTGCTATTATACCTTCCTGTTTCCTAAATTGGGTCCCTTGAAATCGGAAGGTGTAATTGAGCTTTAATCCAATCGGTAAAAATCTCAATAAAATTTCAATAGGCTTGTCCCAACTATGTTAGCGAAAGGCGATCCATCTTTTCTTAAAGCTTTTGCACAAAAAAAAACTAGCAGCGCATCGCGATTTCATCACATCCAGCTGTCTATAGGACAAAATCTCCTTCAAATGATCTTCTTCCGGGTAGAAAATATTGAATTTAGCACTTGCTAAAAACTAATTATATGATTGAATTGATGAAAATTGAATTTAGCGATTTTAATTGATAATTAATTAATGCTTTCAATTATCTACAAGTTCATATAGTAAATGACTTTATAGAAGGATATGATGTTTCTAAGTACCAGAAATTTCTTTTGACGTGACAACGTCTAATAAATCGATGAACGCCGGCTGCATGCACGAAAACGTGTCCCGTTACGCTCATTGTACGCTTGCGCCGCATCTATATTTCATCAATGTTTTGTTATGACGTTGTCACGTTAAACTACCGTCCGTAAACCAACTTTACAGACATCCAATTTTTTTGCTTACATTTCAGTGTCTAGCGGCACACCGGTGTACCAGTGGGGAAATGCCGTTTGTCTTGCCAAAAAAATTGCTAAAAACCCGATTCACGTGTTTTAAACCGCTATTATTACTATTACCCAAGGTCTTTAGACCTGTGGCATTACATTTACACACGCGGAACATGACATAGTCTGTAGTTACACGATGGCCGACTGTCAACGGGGCTTGACGGGTGTTGTAATTTGACGCGCGCAGGGCCTGAGGGAATTTCTTTTTTTTTATGCCTTTTCTCAAATCAAGCTTTTTGAGAGTTTCAACTTGAAATGTCTGTTAAAAAAAATGTGCCAGTTTTTGAATATTGTTTTAAATTCTAGCGCTTATTCTAGATACCGAATCTAGTCTTAACTTAATACCCGACTACTGGACCCTTTTTGCTTGGACGCTCACAAATGATCATCATCATCTGCCCGCGCCTTTTCCCAACTATCTTGGGGTCGGCTTTCAGTCTAACCGGATGCAGCTGAATACCAGTATTTTACATGGAGCGACTGCCTATCTGACCTCCACAACCCAGTTACTGGGTAATACGATACCCTTTGGTAAGACTGGATGTCAGACTTTCGGGCTTCTGACGACCCGTAACGACTGTCAAAGATCCGCGTTTGACAGTCGGGACCAACGGCTGAACGTGCTTTCCGAGGCACGGAGGAGTCTCGGTATGTAAATATGGTCACCCATCCATGGACCAACCTCGGCAAGCGTAGCTTAACCTGATAGATCGACGCTCACAAATATTCGTATGAAAAACGTCTGGAATGGTCTTTTGTTCCGTCGCATTATAGGTACGTCAGCGGTGGTACAGCTTCTTTGACTACACGATTGGTTTGGTTTTGATGCACATTTACCGAATCCTAAATTCCTTGCTAAGTGTTCGAATCGGTGACAAATTAAAATAATTATTGTCATTGTATTCAAACTTAATATTTCACCTTGGTGTTGATTTATGTGATTGCATGGCGCTGTTCTCTGTGACGGTAATTATAAGATAATATGATGGTAATGGTGACTGAATTAGGTACCTAATTAAGATTGATTTTAAGTTTTCATCAGTACCTAGGTATCATTAACCCTGAAAAAAATGTGTCTATATAGTGAAGACGACATCCAGAAGACGGTGATAACAACCCCGTTTGGCCTGTACGAATTTCCTTATATGACCTTTGGTCTAAGGAACGCAGGTCAAACATTCCAGAGATTTGTCGATGAAATAAGAAGATATAATTCAAAGTGACATTCTATCAACGAAAACAACTGTCATAACTTTTTATTTTTGTTTCTGAAATTTGTTAAAAAGTTTGAGATTGATCACACCCAGCAGTTTTAACCATGGAGCAGTGGTAGCCTAGTGGTAACGGCCCCAACTTACGAGATACAGGCACTTCACTATGTGTAATTTATTCCATCACCAGTTCACCACTGCTCTCAAAACGGTAAACGAAAACATCGTGAGTAAACCGGCATGTCATCAAAAATTCGATGACATGTGACATCTCACTGGGCCCGCGTGGCGGATTACGGCCCATTCCCGGTCCTAAAGAGGAGACCTGGACACCTGGAGGCCATTATAAGGCTGATGATGTTATCTAGCTATATTATGGTATGTTACGTAATCCATAAGGTAATGCTTGTCAATCCCGTATCGCATCACCCCCGGTGCAACACTGACATTTTTGCAAAAATGCCTTTTTTCAGGAGTATAACATTTAATAATTAATTATTGTTGTATAAGATAATGACCCTTCTTGATTATAGCAAGATAGTTAGTACTTAGAATAGTTTATAAGATTATTGTTAACTTTAAAATGAGCAAAAAGACAATCCTAAATATTATTATAAAAATACTAATTTATTGTTCTAACTCATTTTTCATTGCTTAAGTGACAGTGTTGCACCGGAGGTGCGATAGGTTTCACAGTCGTCTGTGAAGTCTGTAAATGAAGACACCAACTAGATACTGTGACAACCTTATGTTGGCGACCTTATGGTGGAGACTGGCACGTTGGAAGTTTGGAACGTTCTAGAAACTCTTGGAACGCCGATTGAAATTAAGAAGAATAGAGAAGACTTTTGTTTTGGTGTACAGTTCTGCTAGCCCGACCGAATATGTTATATTTATTATAGTTTCAATATAGTTCCTCTGAGTGCGCTATTCCTCTTTCTTTTATAACACTACACACAATAAGCAGTCACTCTCATACACCACACTCTCGCGTTGCCAGCTAGTGCGACAGCCCCTAGAGATTACGAAGAACCCCCAGGGACCCTGCAATACGAGAAGGTGCTCCAGGTCCTTACAATACCTAAACAATCAGTAGGTACATATGTGTATATTTACTTAGAAACATCCTTTGTTGGAGATCATATAAATAAACCCACCCAGCATTCATACCCAAAACTTTCGTCACAACAGGTTCCTCATTCAGCTCTAGTTAAATCATACCGATACAATCCCACAGAATATTTCAAAAGATAAAACGCATTTTAAGTAAAGACAATCATCATTACTTACCCGCCAAATGAACCACCGCCATTTTGTGCACCTATCAAGATGGTCGACAGACGTCTTCATTTGAGACAATAGTGTATTTAACTGTCGTGCGATTGTTATTACTAATTGTGTTGGTACAACAAAATAGTATGTTTGCTCAAAAATCTTTAGCTCGTTTTCTGTAAGTATTATTGGGTATTCTGGTCAAATTCACTTCGAATTTAGACCTGACTCAAATGACAGCGAATTCGAAAGTTTTCTAATTTGTGTCTTTTTAATAGTATTATCTTCATCTTTGTACTGAAAATTATTTTTAACCGACTTCAAAAAGAAGGAGGTTATCAATTCGGATGTTTGTATTGTTTTTATGTATGTTCGGGCATAACTCCGTCATATATAGACGGATTTGCAAAATTCTTTTTTTGTTCGAAAGGGGTTTATTCCGAAATGGTCCCACTTAAATTTCATACAGATCTGATCATGGGTTTCGGAGACAGACAACGGAACTCTTCAAAAATTATCAGCAAATCAACCGCGATTGCTGCTATCGTATGTCTATGTATTGTTAACTCAATGTGAAACCAAAACTAAAAAGTGAAAAATAAAAAACCTTTTACAAAAAAATAGAACCGACTTCCAAAATAAGTGCAAAATAACTTTAATTTCGGAAGCGAAACAAATGCAAAGAAATAAGGTTGATTTTTAGCATTAGACTGCTTGGAGCAGTCGCTAGCAACTGCATAAGAGCAGTCGTGTCGCGGTTGGGACCTCCTTATACGGACAGCTTGGAGTCAGTCAGTTCATTTTTAGTTGCGTTGCTGCTTTAGACATCCGTATAAGGCGAACGTCAATTTTGTATTAAAAACTACAGATCGCCCAACAACGACCGCTTGAAGCTCTCTGACTGCTCCAAGCAGTCCGTCTATGGCGGCACTTATAGATGAATACCTACTGAATCTGAATGAAATGAATAAATAAGTAAAGACCACTCTTCCTCTTACATTTTTCTGCGGATCCTTACGATATTTTTTTTATTCACTATTTGGCATCTTGTGATCGTTTTGGTATCCCTTCCACTAAGTCAGTCATGCAATCTCATTAAAAAAAGAAAAAAAATATATATACGGTCGAATTGAGAACCTCCTCCTTTTTTTTTCGTCGGTTAAAAAGACACCTTATTAAGCCAACACAAACAGGCCATTAAGCAAAAAAAAAACATTAAACGATAATTAACCCTTTTTATCAGCTCACCCGTCCTCTAACAGACACGGTGTAAAAACACTGGCACGATAAAAACTTTGGCATCAAAGGAAAGAATAAATAATTTATTTCCGCAAACCATAGATATTTTCGTTCTTTTATAATCGGTACTCCGCCAAACATGTCATTCGGTGAATAATTTAAAAACAAACATGTCTTTATTACGAGTGAATGATATTGTTTTTCATTCGTTCCTATCTTAAGGAATGTTAAGTGTTGCCCAAAATCGGTCTTGGTCTTGCAGTCTTGGTCTTGTTCTTGCATTTTCGCAAGACCAAGACCAAGACCAAGACCGCCTTATTGTAGCAAGACCAAGACCAAGACTGAACCCTGCAAGACTTGAGCAAGACAAGACTTAAGCCTGCAAGACTCTTGCGTCTTGCAGTTAAGACAAACTGAGATTTGAGCGTTATTAAGTAGGTATTTGGTTTCAATCCCGATTTTGAGAGACGTTCCCCAGTATCAAAACCGTAGGTATCGTCATAACACTAAACTAAGGGCTGCAGTTGTATCTGCAGTTGGCAACGTGCCGCTCGTCTGAGAGAACCCTAAAAGGTTGTATTGATTAGGTAGGTAAGTACTTATTATGTTTCAACTATTTATTAAGTACGTAGCGTGTTAATACTCACAAATCTGTTCCCATCATCCCAGGTGATAAAATGTACCAAGAATAACTTTCTAGCAAAGTTCATACCTTGTAGCAGATCTAACGTTAGTACTCATAGGTTGGTATGTGCTTAAAATTATAGCCAACAAAATTATATAAACATTATGTAGGTACCTACTTATGTTTCAAAGTTTATATTATTCTTCTATTCAGCAAAATTTAAAACTAACAGCGAGTCGAGTAGGTCTAGTAACAGTTTCGACGGCAGCCAATGTTATGGTACAGACGCCAGCACATCAAGCTACTACAATCTGTCAAATTTCTTTAACAGATTTTCAACTTTATCACTAAAGAATTAAGGTTCAAGGTTGATTAGGAAAATGTGACGTTCTGCGAATAATCTGTTGGTCGGTTGGTGTATTATATACCTACTTAGTTGATAGTTTACCGACAAAGACGCCGCGGTTTGCAACAAGTGTATCACAGCATTTGACACTGTCTGTTTGAGCGCCGCATTCGCCAACAAAGAGTACCGACAGAGGCACACAAAATTGTTACCTATTTTGGTAGGGTTGGTACAGGAGGATAAAATTAAATGACCTTGAAGATGTCTCAGCAGTAGGTGGGTATAAATTGAATGCTCTGAGTTTCTTGTATAAATACATTCACACACTGGCTCGAATTCGAACACTACAGCGTTTAAAGCTGTCGGGCGAGATGATAATTAATAACTAAGTAGGTATTGCATCTATTGAATTGCGAATATTTTGATTTCGAAATAATCATTGTTAATATCGGTAAATGATAGATAGTGAGTGATATACCTAGGTACTAAAATGTGAGCAGCAAGATTGAAAATTGATATTCAAAGATCGAGGAATGAGTTTGACCTTGAAAAAGTCATTTTTTTTTTTAATAATTCCTCGACCTTTATGAACTTGGAGGGTTGTATTGATGATTTTGATGATTATAATTCTGTAACTACATACGTCTTACAACGCGAATCATAATTATTCATTGTTCAATAAATAGCAATAGGCTAATAGGTATTTGCAAGACTTGCAAGACTTGCGAGACTCTTGCTGCAAGACCAAGACCAAGACCAAGACTGAGAGCGCAATACCAAGACCAAGACCAAGACCAGGTGTATTGACGCAAGACCAAGACTGGCCTAAGTCTCGTCTTGGTCTTGCATTTGGGCAACACTATGAACGAATGAAAATGTGTCTAATTGGGTTCATCAAGATTCTACGGGCTATCTGTTTCAAGTGGGTTTAGAATTCACTTCCATATTTAGTAATCGCATTGCGAAGGTGTGGTTTTGTTTTACAAATTTTTATTTAACTTGCAATATTTGTTTGTTCGAGTCAAATCTTGCAAACTGAATTAGACCCACTTTCACCCTACGGAATTGAATTTTGACATGTTGGTTCAATTCCAATGAAAATGTATTTATATGGTAATCAAGACTTGAATCGACATCAAGGATTAACGGCCAACAAAGCCTTTAGACAAAATACTTTTCTGTTAACGTTAACGCTAACGCTTCGTGCAAAATGTATGGCAACGACATTACTGGGCATGAGTTACGTGACAGTTCTCTCCGCAGATAATGTCTTTGCCATACATTTTGCACGAAGCTTTATGGCTCAATTACACCTTCCGATTTCAAGGGACCCAATTTAGGAACAAACTAACTAGGAAGTAGGAAGCGAGCAATTACACTATCCTAAATTGGACTCCTAAATCGAGCTCCTAAGTCGGCAGTGTTGCCAACTCTTAAAAATTCGAGTCCCTAGACAGAATATCAAAAGTCGCCATAAAGTCTCATAAAACTGATTCTACCAGGAGAGGACCAAAAAAAAAGAGTGGTCTCAGATTTGTATTTCTGGGAAAGGGACCTTGGGAAATTAAATAATAATTTAAACACATACAAAAATACTATTAGCCCATTTGTAGCGACAAAGTCGCTAAATTGGCAACATTTAGCTCTAAATAGTGGTGATGCGATTACACTATCCTAAGTCGTACACAATTTGGAAAGTCAAATCGGGACCTTTCTATCTCACTAAATCGGACACTAACTGTTCTAACTGCTATTACACCTTCCTGTTTCCTAAATTGGGTCCCTTGAAATCGGAAGGTGTAATTGAGCCTTTAGCGTTAGCACTATAACAAAAGTTATTTGGTTAAGGGGGCTTTTTTTGGGTGGTGGGAAATCATCCAATGAATTCTCCCGCTCTAGGGTGGAGCGGAAAGGCGTGTCAGACTCTTACTGACTAAAACCCACCCCTGTTCCTCCCTGCCCTGAATGCCCAGGGGCGAGGTACCTAACTCTTTCGAATTTATCCTCAACCCCCGGGCAGGCATTGGCCATAACGGGCCCCGTCCTGTTTGCTGACAACTCACACTAACACTACGCGCCGTCGACTCTCGGGCCTGGTGCTGATCGGACGGCGAGTTACCCACTACTCGCCTTCCGCAGGCCCGGGTCTACGGTGGCCGGAGGTCGTCTCGCGACGTCCTCCGCCCAGGGTGTCTCCTGCGGCGCCTGCTGCTGAGGGCGTGAGGGCAAGTCTGTTGTTGTTGCCTCTCCCTCACCCGTTCCGCCTCCTCCTTCGCGAGCATTACTGCTTCGCAGAAGGAGGAGACTGCTTCCCATTCCTTCTCGCTCCGTACCATGGCCTGGAACAGGGCCGGGCGCGAGAGGTCGCTGCCGCCGATCGCCTCCACGGACCCGTGTATTTAATTTTTTTTTTTCTGTAAACTTTTTTGAGCTAAGTATAGCCACTTTATTTGCGAATGGGATACGAGCAATTTGGACCTTGATGATTAAGCGTTTGACGTTTTATTCGTTTAGCCTTAATCTATGTTTTAATCCATAACAGGTAGTTTTAATATTATTCATCTACATAGTGGTCATTTTAGGAATAAATTGGCGAGTTGTTTTTTTTATTTAATTAATTAATATAAGTACCTACCTAAATAGTCGGTACTGTAGGAATCCAAGGCACTCTGCGGCCTGCAGGGATCCTAGGGCGCTCCTCGCAGCTCCGGTTATGTCGCGTAGTTTGGAGACTCGCTTGGCTGGCGCGAGAGGACTATTCGAAGGGATCTGACTACGGGCGACTAAGATAAAGAGCTGAGGGCGATTTCAATTGTATTATATTGAGATAAAAGTTAAACACGTACGCCCACTTGCCAGGGCTAAACTTCTATCTATCTGACACATACGTCAAGCCTATCTTTTTAATATTCAAACGGCTTTCCAATAATTCTAGAACATTCTAGTCAACCAGTTAAAGCCGGTACACACCCGCTAATATTAGGCTGTGTCTACAATCTACAATGACTGGCCTGTTGGTCTAGTGGTTAGTGACCCTGACTGCTATGCCGGAGGTCGTGGGTTCGATTCCCACCCAGGACAAATGTTTGTGTATTGAGCACGATCATATGTTCTGTGTCTGGGTGTAATTTATCTATAATATGTATGTATTTAGAAATATATAAGTATGTTTATCAGTTGTCTAGTACCCATAGCACAAGCTCTGCTTAGCTTGGGACTAGATGGCGTTGCGTGATAGTTGTGGAATATTAATATTATTATAATCGTCACATGAGTTACGCCCCTACGAATAGAAGCGCAAACGCTAGTAAGTCTTCTATTCAATTGAATACTTGAAAAACCGATTGACGCCCACCTAACCCTAATACGAATGCCCTACCTATGGGAGGTAAACGAAGAAGCAGAAGTCCATCTATGGATAGCCAAAAATGAACCCCGAGTAGTGTGGTCTTTTTTTTTTTAATTATTAGCTTGAGCCATTCGGCGCACCACTACTTGATACATTTTCTATTGAACTAGTGACCCGCTCCGGCTCCGCACGGGTACAAATTATACACACAAACCTATCTCATTTATCGCTCTTTCTATTAATGAAAACCGCATTATAATGCGTTGAGTGGTTTAGGAGGACATTGCGGCAAAACAGACAGACGCGGCAAGCGAGAGATTCTTAAACAAATGGGTTGAATATATATAATAGAATACTTGGATTCTGGAGATTTAGTTACAGTTTTGTCTTAGTTTTAAAACAAGTCATTCATAGTTGTAAAACGATGGTAAAGTTTGATGTTTGATTGTGAAGTACAATAGAATGATATGATATGAGAGCGTTCTCAGAAATGTAAGTAATAATAAAACAAAAAGTGTAAGTACTTACATGAATTTCAATCACTTCTAGCTAGTCAAAAATTTATAGAAAACAGATTAACACAATTAGTTATAATTAGTAACCTTTTAATTATTCAAATGTGTGCCAAACTTTGCGAAATGACTGAATTGCAAATTGCAAAGCGCTGAACGGCTAATCAACAACAAATATCTACACACTAACGTCTGCCAGCGGCTTCGGATTAGTACTTCCCACATTATAAGTTATAGCCTTTGTGCTATTCCAGACTATAATCTATCTCTGTGCCAAATTTCATCCAGATCCATTTAACCGTTCTGGCATGATTGGGTAACAAACATCTATCCACCCAAACTATCGCGTTTATAATATTAGTAGGATACGATACATGAAGAGTTAATTAATACCAAATATTCACGGAGACTTATTTAATAAACTACTGTTAATAAAAAATTATAGAACCAAATAACTTTTAATTTGACAGCATCGTAATGGAAACGTTATAAAACAATAAGTTGATTCCAAAATGTGCATGTTTGTTTGTGTGTGCGAGGCGAGGTCGGCGCGGCACGCTGCGCCTGCGCCGCGCCGGCCAGAGATAATGTCTCCCGACGAACCGACGCTTGCTCAGCCCGCTATCTCAAATCTCCTCAGGCCTGTTGTTTCATGTCTTTATCTAAAGAGTTTTCGTTTTAATAACAACATCACATTGTTTGCCAACTAATCCTCACATCCTCGCTTTGTTGGCGGATGCCAAACGGTAGCTGTTACATGACATACGGCTCTATCTTATCGTAACCACTCCACAACATATGTTCACAAAACGCCTAATGGAGTTATTATAATTCAAACATTTCCCTAAAATCCAAATCGTTTATGCAAACGTTAAAAGACTAACACACAGCGTGTGCTTTTTTTTTAACGAAAATATTATTAATCTGTATCAATGAACCGTGAGTGTAATGAACGAACAATGGGAGCGTCTTAAGGAATCATTCGGTCTCCGTCCGGTTGGCTAATTTCGCGCCCTTTCACCTGTCAATCACACGTCACAGCGCGCGTAAACGACAGCGAGAAACTGGTATTAGCCTGAAACGAAAATGTACATACAGCTATGTAAATTACATTTTATTACACTAAATAAGAAACGAAGCCTGTGATTTAGTTAGCGGGTGATAGGGAAATGAGTGAAATTATCTGTGAAAGTGCGCGGCCGTTAAAGTTTTCGCGCGTTAATATGTCAGTGTGACGTTTAGTTTCGCGCGCAAACTTACCGCCGCGTTCGGCTCCGTCGCCCAGGTATTTCTCGCGCGTCCGATTAAATTTTAAACGAGATTAATAACGAGAATGAAACAATTATGTTGACAATATAGCTTAATGTGGGACGTTTTGACAGACGAATGGCGTTCCCGGACGTCCAGAATACTTATAATTGTGCGGTTTACAAAACCATAAATAAGTATAGTTTTTTTTTCTTAATGGCATCATTGCGTGTCGGCATGCAATACGTTTCTAGTTAAAATGCAAGGTTTTTGCAAGATTTACGTAATTTTTTAAGCGTTTTTATTTCGTATTTTCCATTTAACGCATTAGAAATGTTTTAAATTAACGTTATAATTTATATGCGGTAAACTGGCCGGTTATTAATACTGGGCATTACAGGTTGAATATTTTTTCTGTGGCCGTGTTAATACAATTTATCGTGTATCGGTTTCCTAGTGTCTTCCGTTGCGTTATTTATTTATGCTCTACGCAAATAAAAACATGAACCAGAATAGACAGATATCAAAACATACGTCTAAATAAGTCATTGCAAAAACGATAATAATGCTGCAAGTTTTCATTCACCTACATATCCATTTTCAACACAACATCAATATTTCTTTAAAGTAACACCTAATATCGATGCAATAGTGACTTTTATAACTTATCCTTGTTTATTAATATTTTTGCTATCGTAAAGAAAATACGAACATTTAAAACAAGTCATTATTAATAAAACAGTTTGTATTACGGTTTAACAAGGTCCATTAAGTTAATAGTGTAGTTTGTATCAAAATGTTACTAACCGATTGTCCCAGAAGGTTGGTAATGTTTTACCTAAATTTACCTATATAATATAAATACTTATGTTTTGATACACGTACTTATAGCTGCCTTATTTTTGGTATCTAATCTAGTAAGTATATAAAACATTAATTATAAGTTTTTTACCCAACTACCATAGAAATAAGGCCATAGATTTATAGAATCTTGCTGTTTATTATCTATTCATTCACTTTATTCATTCACTTTACTATTTCTGTTAACTATTTTGTTTTTTTTTAACTTTTAAACACATTCTAAATTTTGACATTTATTTTTTCTTTTTTAACACACTCTGTACTTGGTTTCCGCCAGCCGGCACTCAGACCGAGTGCGCCACTGGTCAGCGTAACATGTGTCAAACAGTCAAACACTACTTACAGATGTCAACACGTTGCTAAAAGCACTGATATGATAAAATAATGCATCACGGTGGTCTGTTTGTGAACCTATGAAGAAGGTTTTTAAAATTATTTACGATTCACTAGGCTGTCGGAGATCTCGAGTAGGTAGTCGAGTTCTATATTGGTTTATCGCGGATATGATAAAAAGTAATACAATATCATGCTTTCGTTGGTACTTACTTACCGACGTAATTTATTACTGAAGGAATAAAAAAAAAAACGAAATGAGAGAAAAAAAATAAAAGAAAGAAAACAAGTGGAATTGAATTGTATTTGTTTAATTATTTTATTTACATAAGTATTTACTATTTAGGAGGAGCTCGTGGCTAAAGTAATAACAGCCGCACGGGTCGCTCCATCAGGTTAAGCTACGCTTGCCGGGGTTGGTCAATAGATGGGTGACCATCTTTACATACCGAGACTCCTCCGTACCTCGGAAAGCACGTTAAGCCGTTGGTCCCAGCTGTCAATTATAGATCTTTGACAGTCGTTACGGGTCGTCAGAAGCCCGAAAGTCTGACAACCAGTCTTACCAAGTGGGTATAGTTTTACCCAATAACTGGGTTGTGGAGCTCAGATAGGCAGTCGCTACATATAAAATACTGGTATTCAGCTGCATCCGGTTATACTGGCAGCCGACCCCAAGATAGTTAGGAAAAGGCTAGGCAGATTGACATATCTAAGTATTTATAAATTAAGGGGTTTGGGGCCAGGCTTCTTCTGGGTAAGCTCGCTCCATCGTCGACTTTGTCTCTGTCTCCTCTGACCTAGACAAGCCCCTCAGGTCCTGCGCGCATCAAATTTCAACACCTGTCAAGCCCCCGACTGTCGGCCATCGTGTAACTACATACTTTGTCATGTTCCGGGTGTATAAACCTTGCCACAGGTCTAAATACCTTGAGTAATAGTAATAATAGCGGTTTAAAACGCGTGAATTGGGTTTTTGGCATTTTTTTTGGCAAGACAAACGGAATTTCCCCACTGGCACACCGGTGTGCCGCTAGACACTGAAATGCTAGAGTCAAGAGCCAACCCATCGAATTTTTTTTTTTAATAGATTTAAAGTTACAATAGTTGGATTCAACCTGAACTAGGTATAAACCTGTATCTCAGGTCTGATGACAATGCGTTTTTAGGTAAGCATGACCTGCATTGACGTCCAGGATTAGCTCCAGATAGAAGAACTCTTTAAAAGTCAACAACACAGACACGAAATTTTGTGTATGAATTTAAAAGCTTATTTAAAAAATATGTTTTAACTTACTAGTCTTGAACATAGACGCTGAGTTGCTAGCCTGTCGCTTTTCTATCGGTTACATTTTGGGGAGTGTGCGACGGAATTGCATAATTTGATTCCGCCAAACCCGTTTCATCAACGAACCACAAGACGTACAGCGAAGTGCCACCGGTTCATGGTGGACATCCCATCCACACGCACAAAGCATTTTGAGAACACATTCATTGTGCGTACAGCTAGGGAGTGGAATTTCCTACCGGAGTCTGTGTTTCCTGATAGCTACAACCTGGGAGTCTTTAAGTCCAGAGTGAATAGGTTACTTCTAGGCAAGCCTGATCCATCGTCGACCACATCATCGCACAGCAACAGGTGAGATAGTGGTCAAACGCGTGCCTATCAATGATAAAAAAAAAAAAATAATAACTACGGACTCCGAACTAGAAACTAAACCCGAGATATTGTTACCCGGGCCTGCGGACGGCGAGTAATGGGTAGCTCGCCGTCCTATCAGCACCAGGCCCGAGAGTCGACGGCGCGTAGTGTTCCACGCGCGCCTCAAAGAGTTGTCAGCATACAGGACGGGGCCCGTCATGGCCGATGCCTGCCCGGGGGTTGAGGATAAATTCGAAAGAATTACCTCGCCCCTGGGCATTAAAGGCAGGGAGGAACAGGGGTTAGTTTTAGTCAGTAAGAGTCTGACACGCCCTTCCGCTCCACCCTAGAGCGGGAGAAGTCATTGGATGATATCCCACACCCCAAAAAAAAAAAAACTGGTCCTAATTCTCAAGTAATTTAAATTAATAGCCAATGTTATTGACACGATAGGCAGTAAGTGGTAACATTTATGAATTAAAATGTCACACATTAATTAATAACATTTATGAATTAAAATGTCACACAAATAGACTTTTAAAACTTCTATGATAACGAGATAAGATACGGAATGAATATTCTTATGAGAGAGTTTGAAAGTAGCGCCTGACAGAAAAGTTTAAAAGTACGAGTAGGTACATACTTAGGTGTTATACCTTCTTTAAAACCAATTGTCGCGAAGAAATGAAATAAATTTATTTTTATTATTGTACTAGCGACCCACCCCAGCATCGCACGGGTATAAATTATACACCTTTTCATGAATCACTCTGTCTATTGGTGTAAACCGCATGCAAATCCATTCAGTAGTTTTTGAGTTTATCGCGAACAGACATACAGACAGACAGACGGCGGGGGACTTTGTTTTATAATAAGTAGTGATGAAATATTACAATTACTCTCTGCACTAACAGTTTAAACTTACACGTGCATAGAGTCAACAAATAGATTATGCATAAATAATTAAAAGTCCGATAAATTAAAACAATAAAAACGTAACAATATTAAAAATTAATTTGCAATGTTTGTTTGGTCGGGTCAAATCTTGCAAGCTGAATTAGAACCACTTCCACGTAAGGAGGAAGCGCCAGGGTGACCCGCGAAATTCATTTTTTTTTATATTACTTTTTTTATTCTTATAGTTGTTAAATGCGTACCTATGCATTTAACAACTATCTCACCTGATGGTAAGCGATGATGTGGTCGAAGATGGAGCACGCTTGCCTAGAAGTAACCTATTCACTCTTGACTTAAAGACTCCCAGGTTGTAGCTATCAGGAAACACAGACTCCGGCAGGGAATTGCACTCCCTAGCTGTACGATGATTTTAATGATTACTGTTCTGTTAATACGTACTTACTACGGTCGCGAATCATTTTTCGACCAACATATGTCAGGACACTGACCTGCAAATTGCAAGAAATGTAAGAAAATTAAAAAAAAAAGGTCACGCTTAAGGTGGCGCTTTCTGGACCTTTCGCCTTAAGGCGCTATTAACTGCCAACGACCTTGAGTGGTTAGCTTGCATGTTCTGTACTGAGCTCACTTAACGCATCGTACTTACGCCCACCCAACCCAGTAATAGGACTCGCCCATCAAGGAGCGCTGTCCGAAATTAGACACATTATTAATGTACTATACATAAAACAACAGGTATTATACTAAAACACGTATACTAAAATATAAATACTTAAATGATCTTTAAAATGGTAAAGGTTTCATAAAAATACGTTTTATAGTTTTTGCGTGATTCTTTATTTTTTATCCGCTTTAGACATAACTTTACAAATTATTTACATTAAGTTATAAAATATAATTTTGAATATTCACATTTCAAATTACGAAAAAAAATGTTTAGAATAACATATATTATTTTCAAAGAAATAAGACTAGTCGTTTAGACGTGATGTTCAATTAAAAATCATTAGAAGTCGAATAACGTATGGGATATGGGGTATCAAAATAAAGGACTTGAAGAGATGATTCCAAAAATGTAACTCGTCAGTGGCGTCAGATCTGTGATTGAACTAAAATAAAATAGCTATGCTAAGTGACTTGTTTGGAACTTTTAAGTATTTTTTGAACTAGGGTTTATTTAATTTCTATTGAGATAAATATCATTCATCTATTGTCCCTCGCACAGCTGTGTGGCAAATAGCTAAGTATTGTATGTTATTTCTTTATTTTTGTATAGCGTCTTTAACTTTGACAAATAATGATATTATTCTTTCTTTTAGCAGAATTTATTGAACTATTATACTAAGTATGTTAATAGCCCGCAAATAGCTCGATCAAATCGTGAACGATGCAGATACATGTTAGAATCATGGCAGGTGGCGTCCTGTAATGTCTGCCTACCCCACGGGGAAAGTTTATGTCTCCGTGTATTCTATTTCTATGACATTCAGTTGAACCATGGCTGCTTGCAAAGTTGCTACGTTATTATTTATTTGAATGTCATAGCATTTTAAAAAGGGCACACTATTTAGTTTGTCAATCAAATACTTAACTGTTTTTATTTTCTTTGATAGGCTCCCCTTAACCACTATCTCACCTGATGGTAAGCGATGATATGGTCGACGATGGAGCACGCTTGAATAGAAGTAACCTATTCAATCAATCTGCCCGCGCCTTTTCGCAACTATCTTGGGGTCGGCTTCCAGTCTAACCGAATGCAGCTGAAGACCAGTATTTTACATGGAGCGACTGCCTATCTGACCTCCACAGCCAGTTACTGGGTAACACGATACCACTTGGTAAGACTGCTTGTCAGACTTTCGGGCTTCTGACAACCCGTAACGACTGTCAAAGATCCACGATTGACAGCCGGGACCAACTGCTTAACGTGCTTTCCGAGGCACGGAGGATTCTCGGTATGTAAAGATGTTCACCCATCCATGGACCAACCCCGGCAAGCCTAGCTTAACCTGATGGATCGACCCGTGCGGCTGTTATTACTTTAGCCACGAGCTCCTAAAAGTAACCTATCTTCTTACTCTTGATTTAAAGACCCTTTTTATGTAACTATCAGGAAACCCACACTCTGGGAGGAAATTCCAATCCTCCACAACTATACGTAATAAAATAATTCTGGCGTGTAACTGTCATACTGCATGATAGATACTTACTTCTTCTTTGTAAATATACAAGACAGGAGAAAAAAAAAACAAAAAAAAAAGGAACTAGCATCATCATCATCATCATCATTTCGGCCGAAACACGTCCACTGCTGGACATAGGCCTCCCCCAAGTGTCGCCACTATGACCGGTCCTGTGCGTCTCACATCGCAACGCTGCGTCTTCCGGTACGCGGTTGCCACTCCAGAACCTTTCAACCTCATCGACCTTCTCTTCCGCGAGCAATGTGGCCGGTCTACTCCCACTTCATCACGTCAAGTTCTCATTAATTGGAGAAGTTGATATTATCCAGAAACTTTTAAATCACCATATGAAGAATTTTGAAGCAAATTCGTAATCGAAACTTTCTATAAGTTGTGAATCAGAACGATTTATTCATTTTAACAGTACCTGTCAAACACATTTTAAAAGTTCTTTTAAGGTGGAAGCTCCAGAGTAGATGCCAAATGTCATGACTTCATGAAATACTTACATTTGGCATCAATTCTAACTGATTAACATCGTCAGTTGTATTGACGATTTTAATGATTGTAATTCTATAAATACATACTTGCTACGGCCGCGAATCAAATTTTGACCAAGATACAACCTGACACTGACCTGCAAATTGCAGAAAAACCGTAAGAAAATTTGAATTTCGCGGGCTACCCTGGAGCAGTCACCTTAAAGCAAAGCTGACTTCCTACCTATAACCAAAGTCGCCTCAATAATATTACTAAGTAGGTTAGACTGCTGGCTATGATAAAGATCATTCCATGCATTTTTTTTTTCAATAAACCAAAAAAAAATGAACCATTTCTGTTTTTAAAAAAGAAAGCAAGAGTGACACACGGCTGCGGCTGGTCCAATTCAGCATAAATGACAGATAACTAGCGCCTGACGCTGGTTTTTAACTAAACCTGACAAGCCACGCTGGCTGTATAGATGTTGGGGATAAGGTAAGAAGAAGAAGAAGAGAAGAAGTAGAGGAGTGTCTTAAGCTCCCGTAAAGAAAGAACCACTTCCCTTCTTCCACATACTGTTTAGAGCACTGGTCAATATTGCAGTGCGTACAGTGCACAGTGCCTTAGTGCACATGCCCTAAGGCCCTGTCCGCACTGCAATATTTCACCGCGTCGTTTTTATTCTTGCGTATTTATAGTCCGTAACCGGAATTACCTACAACTAGTAGGTACGCACTGCGAATAAAATTTAATACGATTTTGTCAGTTCGATGCTGTTCCCGGCTGAGACGAACGTCAAATGTCTAAAATGAACAACAGAAAAAAATAATTTACCTGATACTACGGCGTCGGCGGGACAGACGTATCAAAAGATGTCATGCATAATTATACATTATAGATTTCATGAAAATTGGCACCTACGAAAGAATTTTTATACTTATATAAAACATCAAGAGCTGCGAAAATACAGTAATAAGTTTGTCGGATATTAATGAATGAGGTATAATCCGCACCGCATCGCGTTCAATTTGCATCATAATATCACAGATTTTTTTTTCCGTGTGGGTTTTTAACCGCCAGTGCGGCTGCTCCTGTAAGATTTAATGTGTTAAAGAATTGCGAGAAAAAAATCGCGTGGTGAAATATCGCAGTGTGGACAGGGCCTAACAGACATTGTACTAAGGGCATTCCGGGGTGGTTTTCTAAGAGGTCACGGAACCCCATTCATGTAATGTCATGGATCACCAGGGTGGTTTTAGTCAGGTAAAAATTCTGGTCCTCCCTGGTCTTTTCGTCAAAAGCCCAAGCAAGATTTCCCCCGATAAAAAGAAAATAAAAGATACATAATTATATGTAGCACATACTTAAAGCAGAGCAATAAATAATATACTTTTTGAGAAGCGACATTTAAGTAGATTTCTATTCAGTTAAATGAATATGTTTATTATAGTCGTGGAAGTTAAAATAAATAGGTACTTACTATGAAAATATGCAAATTTAAAAGTACTGCGTTCTTATTAATTACCTACTATAATCTTTAAATATGCATAGGTAGGTACTCAAAGCTATTAGCATTAAATCAGAAGAATTGCCCACTGGATTCGGCAACACAAGAATAATCGCGGATAAAGATGCAGCACTTAACACCATTCCTTTAATTTGTTCCAGTAACATTAAATTACGCAACGTTACAAACATTAGCAAGTCTCAGATAACTATCAAGCTATCAACGTATTTAACATAAACCAGGGGGTAGCAACCGCCCACCTCGAATACAACAGATTTATCGATCAATTTGTAACAAAACTTCAAATAAATCAATCAACGCAGACATCCTCACGTGTTAATAAATCTCCCAAGATTTACTTTATGTAACCCAGCCAAGTTTTGATGGCCCTATGATCGATACGAACCTTCTTGGACAGGGTGTCATCAAAACTGGCGACTTAACTCCCGCTGAAAAAACATTTACTTCAAAAATAGAATTTGGATTCCCGCGCTTAATTGCAGCCCCGCCAATGAGCGAGCGGTGCGTGCGAGTGAGAAAACTGAGAAAAAGAGCGGGATAGATGTAGTTGTGTTGGAGACTCCGCCCTCTTAACAATATGGCGGTCGTGTTGATTGGCGGAGCTCGCGCCTCCTCCGGGAAAGCGCGCGGAAATGGGGGACGGCGGGAAAAGCCGTTTGGTTAGCACTGCAAGCATGTTTAATTAGTATTAGTAATTTTATTTAAATGCGCATTGAATGTGTTGAGTTATTACTGATTTAGTTAATAGGTCAATTAAGAATTGGTTCCGAGAATTAGGCTTCGCACGCTTCTTGGTCGATTCATGTGGTAGGTATGTTTTCTTGGTATTGTGTGTTTGCTCGTTATTTTCCTGTCTTTTGTTTAATGATTTTTCGCAAATCTTTTTTGCCAATTGTTTTAACCTGTGAAGCCCCGAAACTCACCGGTGAGTCGGACCAAAAAAAAAAAAATTAAAGAGAATAAAAAAAAAAAAAAAATCGGCTGTCAACCCGGGTTGTCCTCGGGGTTTAATTTGACAACCCGGATTTTGCCATGGGGCTTCATTAAATCCCATGTAATATGCTGTTGTGAGTTTTCTAATGTATAAACCCAAAAATACACTTCGGTGCTTTGGTTGGTACCTTAGTGTTTTTTTTTTAATTTCTGCCTACTTACTTGAAAAACAGGTGTGATATTATTTACTGATTTATCATCTAATTATCGATATTGTTACTATTAAATCTTACTATACCATCTTCATCACCATCATTTCAGCCGAAATCCGTCCACTGGACGGACTGCTTCCCCAAAGTGTCGCCACAAAGACCGGTCTGAACGTCTCGCATCCATCGGATTCCCGCGCCCCTCACCAGGTCATCGATCCACCTATTTCTTGCCTCATGTGAACTCGTATGTCGTTTATTATGTGTACAAGCTCTCGCCCGCGACATTGTTCACATGATGTAAGTACATAACTCGTTTCTAAGGCAGGAAACCACCTCCAACATAATTAGTTCGAAAACGTTAATACATTTACGGATGTTGGTAACTTACAGTTTTTACAGGATGCTATGTTATGATAGCGAGGTTACTTATAACTTCTGTTAATTAAAACCAGACATATACTTCCCACAAGGTAGACCGATGACCTGGTGAGGGTCGCGGGTAGCCGATGCATGCGAGGACAGGACCGGTCGTTGTGTCGTCACTTGGGGGAGGCCTATGTCCAGCTGTGGACGTCTTTCGGCTGAAGTGATGATTACCTTGGTATTACTTAAAAGTTCTCTCGCTATGACATTAGATTACTTACCGTAGTGTTGAGCCTGATGACTGCTCCTTATTTTTTTTGGGTGGGAAATCATAATTTTTTATGTCGTGCTATGTTTAGGCATGTACCTACCTATGTAATTTTATTTGATTTACTGTGACATAAATAAATAATCGGTCGTGGGGCAATATATGTAGATTTTCGGTCCCTTCCGTTTATTTCACGTCTACTGTAAATGGTGTTTCTCAATTTAATCTAAGTAAATCCTGTAACTTTCTTTTGTATCTATCAGCCACAGAAAATATAGTTTTCAACACACTGAGACTTTCAATGTGGCGTATTTTGCTCTAGTGCAAAAAGTGCGGTGGCTAGCCTAGCCCCCCCGCCACATTTTATTATATTTATTGTATTAGGCTGGTAGCCCGGTAGCCCCTAACAAGCCGCATAAAAAATTTCTCGAAACATTTCTCACAATTATTTGTTACCAAAATATGTAAGTATTGTGTTTATTATGCTTTACTAATTATTTTCGAGTAAGTGTGTTGAAAAACGTCGTTTGATACACGTGGGGGGCAATAGGGAATATATATGCCATTTTTTTTATTTACTAAATATAATACTTATTAACTGTACCTAGTAAACAACTATGCAAGATTTTTTTTTAATATCTACATCAGAACCGAAGTTATGAAGCTTTAAAGATGATAAATAGAAAGAGAAGTCCGACGTAACATCTGACGTCAAAGGACATGACGCCCATACAGCTGCCATAGAAAACATCGTTTTCGAGAGATGGACAGATAAATTTGTTATCTTGTTTGTTTTTCGATAAATTTTGATTCTGCTTTAACCGTTAGTATTCCATCTTTGTATATTTATTGATAAACCGGTTAGATCATCATTCATTCTCCTGCTCTTATTCCAATTTATTTGGGGTCGGCGCCACATATCTTTTTCTTCCATACTCCTCTATTAGCCGTCATCTCTGTAGTCACCCCCTTTTTACCCATATCCTCTTTCACACAGTCCATCCATCGTTTCTTTGGCCTTCCCCTACTCCTATAGCCATCCACATCCATATACAGGACTTTCCTCACGACATTTCCTTCATTCCTTGAATTTTTTGTTAATTCATGCATATTCCCTATTCTCGTTGCAGATTCTCAGCTTCAAAACGACCTCGCCATAGGGTCAGACATGTATCCCACCTCAGTTTCAATTACAAAGTTTAACCACTTGCATCAAAATGAACTAGGTATTTTAGGAGATATAGGGTACCTTCCTAGTAGGTTCACATGTTCTACTTTCTAACTCTGTGAATGAGCTTCTTCTGTAAACTTCGACGACCTCTTCTTCTTAGAGCGTGTGTCCCACCCAAATACTTAGAGTTGGACTTTTTAGGATTCCGTACCCGAAGGGTAACCAACGGGACCTTATTATTAAGCCTCCGCTGTTCGTCCGTCCGTCCGTCTGTCTGTCAGCGGGCTGTATCTCATGATCCGTAATAGGTAGACAGTTGAAATTTTCACAGAAAATAAAAGAGGGCTCTCCTAAAAACGTATTTTTTTGACTTTTTTTTGCTAGATCTTAATAATGGCAACAAGTAGACGCGTATAATCTTGTATGATGGTACGGAACCCTTCATGCGCGAGCCCGACTCGCACTTGGCCGGTTTTCTTTCCTTGT
Source organism: Polia nebulosa (assembly GCA_951329385.1). Lineage (NCBI taxonomy): Eukaryota > Metazoa > Arthropoda > Insecta > Lepidoptera > Noctuidae > Polia > Polia nebulosa. Next base: position 29,492,872 of record OX589602.1, on the reverse strand, counting down.
AACACCTCACCATATCTATTATTGCCACCAAGCAGCGTTGTTGTGTTGTTACACAGGGTGTTATGGATCTAGGTGTTCATATTATAAATACTGATTCAGCCCATGGAAATAAACAACTTTTTTTCGAGATCTCAACTTCCCGAGTTCAAATCCATAACCACAACCATAACCTTCATCCCATAATAAAACAAACTGGAGTTTCTGACCATCATTGATTCAATAAAATAATTTCGTTTTCATCAAAATTAAAATGCCCGGAGTCAAAAAAGATAAGTCAGTCGGCATGATTAATCTTTTTTTTAAACCAGTTTGGCAAAAGCCGGTTGGAGTCCTCAGCACCGTGAACTTTGAGCCTGTAGGTATTACACGTTGTAACATAACAGCACGCCTTTATTGACCAAAGGGGTGGGCAGAAGTGTATAGTGCACCCACGTTTAAAATTTGATGTAAATAAATATACAATAGGTAATATTTACATACTTTTAAAACACTAAACTAACTATAACTAGTTAAAAAAAACTTCTAACTAAATAAAACTAAAAGTATGGCGTCAAAAATTCCTCCGCATCGCTGTCGACTGGAAGAGTGCCCAAAAGACTGGTGGCAAGCCAAGCCTTGGCACGCGCCAAGTGTCAACTAAGGCGTTTGGATCAATCCTTAATTTTGCTTTCAAATAATTAAACTATATTGTTTAACATATTCTCATACTATTTTCACTTTTTTTTAACTGAAATTTATTTTTATTAATAAAATCATACACAATCTGCTGGTTGGTTTGAATGTTTCAATGGTTTTGATTGAGTAAGTGGAAATTTATGCGAGCTGCACATAATTCTGATTTCTAAGATACAGGATCTAAGTACATAGTTTAGAAGTAAGGATTTCCTTTTTTTTGTAATTTTGTGTTACTTTTTACAGATTAAAAAACAAATCTATAAAATATAATAAATCTCAAAATAGCATAGACGGCTAGCGTCTTGCTATCAATAGGGCAGCCAGGCTTGGATTACAAAATTCCTAACGAAAAGAAAATCTTAACTAAACTTTCCCCAACCATGAAACCAAACTAAGGACCCCACACTCCAGGAGTCACATAAAGGCAGTCGGGTTATATTATACTCGTTTAAATGTAATTCACTGGTCGATCGAAGTTGGATATATTGGGTAAATCTATTACGAAATACTCAAAATCATCCTGGAGTTTTAAGTTCATCATCATCATCATCAGCCTTTTAATGCCCCCACTGCTGGGGCACAGGCCTCCTCTCTGTGAGAGGGTGTGGGCCGTAATCCACCACGCCGACCCAATGCGGGTTGGTGGATGTCACATGTCTTCGAATTTTTGGTTCTAGGATCTAGGACATACCGGTTTCCTCACGATGTTTTCTTCACTTTATTGAGAGCAGTGGTGTGATGATGAAATAATTTACACAATGTAAAGCGCCTTTTTTGTGGGGTGGGAAATCATCCAATGACTTCTCCCGCTCTGGGTGGAGCGGAAGGGCGTGTCAGACTCTTACTGACTAAAACCCACCCCTGTTCCTCCCTGCCCTGAATGCCCAGGGGCGAGGTAACTCTTTCGAATTTATCCTCAACCCCCGGGCAGGCATCGGCCATGACGGGCCCCGTCCTGTTTGTTGACAACTCTTTGAGGCGCGTGGAACACTAGGCGCCGTCGACTCTCGGGCCTGGTGCTGATCGGACGGCGAGCTACCCATTACTCGCCGTCCGCAGGCCCGGGTCTACGGTGGCCGGAGATCGTCTCGCGGCGCCGGAACCCCCAGGCGTCTCCTGCGGAATGTAAAGCGCCTGCCGTTAACAAATTCTTCGGAACAAAATTTTGTGACAGACGGACATGTGAGTGACACCAATAGGGCTCCGTTTCGACCCTTCGGATACGGAACCCTAAAAATGTTCTTAGTTTTCAAATTAGAGTTATTAGTTCACTATTTAGAATAAGAATTTGTCATAGCTAACCCCATTACAGTTGACACCTTACCACTAACGATTCATCACGACCAGTCACATCGCCCTTTCAAAGCAAACCCAATGACCATTTGTCCGGACAACGGCGGGCGATAACATCGACACATTAGATTAATTCACACGTTGAGGTGTCCCGTATACCGGCCAGGCGGCAGATGCGTAGACTTGTTAGTAGAGGCTATTTTTATAAATTAGCATAGTATTATTTCCACTTTGTTTCATTAAAAACTTAAAAAAAATAACCGACTTCCTAAAAAGAAAATACACTAAATATTAAAAAATAAATTTAATTTCGGAAGTCGGTGTTTGTATTTTATTTCTTCGTTATTTGACACCGACTTCCGAAATTAAATTTATTTTTGAATTTTTAGTGTATTTTCTTTTTTGGCAGTCAGTTGTTTTTTTTTTTGTAAAAAAAATATTTATTTTTCACTTTTTAGATTTTATACCCCAGAATTAAAAACCCCAATAACCACATGGAACGTGGAATTTAAACATACTCATACATACGTTTTTGTTCAGTTTTTCAAAAAGCGCTGAAGCAAGTACGATAAATTTGATATGGGACCACCTCGGGAGTATATTCTATCGGATCAAAAAAGAATTTTGATAATCGGTTCACAACTGACAGAGAAATCGGTGGAAACACATAAAAAAGAAATAAATAACATACAGTCGAACATAGAACCTCCTCTTTTTTCGAAGTCGGTTAAAGAGGGTAGACAGAGTGTTAGAACACACATTTTAGAGGGCATACCTCAAAACTCCAGAGCAGTGAGAGCAGTGGTGGACCAATGGTAACGGGCCCGACTTACGAGTTGTATGTCATGGGTTCAAACCCAGCCAGGCGCTTTACTTTGAGTAAATTATTTTATCACCACTGCTCTCAAAACGGTGAAGGAAAACATCGTGAGGTAACCGACATGTCCTAGAACCAAAAAATCGAAGACATGTGGCATACACAAACCCGCCCTGGTCCCGTGTGGTGGATTACAGCCCATTCTGTCTGTTAGAGATGACACCTGAGTCCCGACAATGGGAACATTATAGATCTGATTATGTTTAATGTTATACCTATATGCTAAGAGAATGCAATCCCGCAAGATAATTTCAATCTAGGTATTTGCGGGACTGAACCATGTTAGTCCCGTTGGATCCCGGTATTTGCGGGATCCAGTAGAGTGGAATTAGACCTCTGAAATCAATCCTAATAAAGACATAATAGACCTCGTTTTCATGGTTTTAATTTTAACTCAAATTAAACACGCTTTTTGGTACATTTTATAAATACTTTTACTTAAAGATTACGACATAAATTGACATAGACTAAGATAAGTAAGACGCTAGACATAAATTGAACTATCAACACAAACATCAGAAATATAAATTGACATAGTCACATATAGATCACAGAGTCATAGCTTAGCCTAGATGCCTCAAAAATGTCGACCTAGATTAGTCCCGCAAAATGTATGCGGGATCCCGGTACTTATCCCGATGTTGCAATCCCTATCTATGCTCTTAGCTCCCTGGTAACTGAACATCTCGATGCAGGGAAGAAATGCATAACGGTATTCCTAGATATCAAAAAAGCTTTTGACACCGTTTCTGTTCCAACCCTTGTAGCAAAGCTGGAAGGAATTGGAATAAGGGGAATTCCACTAAATTTTTTCAAAAATTACTTAACAAACAGAAAGCAGAGGGTTAAGATGGGAACTTATACTAGTGATGATGCTGATGTACTATATGGCGTACCGCAGGGGAGTGTTTTAGGCCCTACGATGTTTCTTACGTATATAAATGACCTCTGTAACCTAAATGTAAAAAACGCAAATATTTTTTCGTATGCTGATGATACTGCTGTGGTTTTTTCCGGAGACAACTGGTATGATGTAAAACTCAAAGCTGAGTTAGGTATGATCCAAATCGCCAATTGGCTCAGAGATAATTTACTGTCACTAAATACAACAAAAACGAACTATATATGTTTTTCCATCTCTAATCATTCTCAAGATGAACCCTTTAACATTAAAATACACACATGTAATACAACCTCAGATAAAAATTGCAAGTGCCCTATAATTGAGAAAGTTTCGCAGACAAAATACTTAGGCATCATAATTGATCAAAAATTATCCTGGTATTCCCATATTGAACATATTACTGCAAGACTTAGGAAACTGGGATGGATTTTCAAATCACTAAGACATATACTTCCAAAAAATATAAAACATAAACGTGAATGTTCTAGAAATCTCCTAAATGAAATCTATATATCACTTGCGCAATCTGTTATAGTTTACTGTATACCTGTATGGGGTGGCGCGGCTAAAACAAAATTTATCGTTCTAGAAAGGGGACAGCGATCCTTAATAAAAATAATGTATTTTAAAAAGATCAGATATTCTACTGAAAAGTTATACGAGCTTAGTGGTCTACTTTCAGTTAGGAAATTGTATATCATATACACTGTTCTAAAAAAACATAAAACTCTTGCATATGATCCACAAATAATGTCAAAAAGGCGGAAAGACTTGATTGCACAAATTCCACCGACTAGAACGAAATTCGCGGCCATGCAATATCAACATCGATCTGCTCGACTTTATAACAGGGTAAACAAACAAATATTCATTTATCCTAACAAACTACATGAATGTAAACAGAAACTAGCAGACTGGATAAAACCATTTACATACACAGACACAGAGTCACTCCTTCAACACATGAACTAATGTCAGTCACTCTCACATCACCCACATCTTATTACATCACATCGCACCACATATCATCACATCACATCACGTCACATCACATCACATCACATCACATCACATCACATCACATCACATCACCTCACATCACATCACATCACATCACACCATACCACACCACATCATACCACACACGCCACATCATACCACACCACACCACTTCTACACACACACCCCACCACACCTTTCCTACCTCACATGCCAACACATAATTATAGCATAGCATAAATAAACCAAAATGTAAGTAATTAAGAGAGAGCGGCGTCTTCTAACACAAGCATTATCTGCTTAAAAGGAGGCGCCATTACAAACAAAATGTATCGATTTATGGTTATGAAATAAATTATTATTATTATTATTATTATGAAAAAGTCACCTCCTTTCTAGGCATATCGTCTTTCACACAATCCAACTCTCGTTTCTATATCTTTCTTTTTCCCAATAATTATCCAAATTCGAACCCAAATGTTTTAGCCTCCATGTGTGTCTTCCAGTACCTACATTATGTAAATGATTGTGTTTGCAGAATACCCCGTCCCGACTACCTTTAGCTCACGGCTAGAAAAAGGGGAGGGTGGCATAATCTATGTCGGGGATCACATTGTTTAAAGTCTAGTAGTAAAGCCGATACATAATGATAAACTACCGAGCTACCTAAGTGAAGCAATGAAAAATTACAGTAGCACAAAGCAATGATTGCTATGACATTTTAATCAGGCTTTTGTAGTCCGGCTTAGTGTTGTTTTATCTTTATTATCGGAAACCTTCAGCAGTTAGTTACTGGTTAACTGGTTAGTAGGGATTTTCGAGGAATTCTGGGAAGGGTAAGACCAGCTAGCACCTTAGTGACTGGTTTATATTTTACTCCAGTATGTTCTAATCGTGAGGAAACCTGGACTATATTTAAAACACTATATTGAAAAAAATCTCCATTAAAAACCCTAAAAATCAAGAAATCTAAAAATTATAATCCGAGAGCGATCAACTTTAATGCATTTAACTGAAGACGCAGAGTTGGCAGACCATGTGGCAAACCATATTATAAACTTAATAATTTATCTATGGTTCCCACTTCAATAACTGACAACACCACCCTGACAGAGTTAGTCTATGACACACAGGATTCAACCGGTTCACTTTGGTGTCAGGATTTCGAATTGCGAAGAAGTGTTCCTTGATAATCTAATTGTACAGATAAAAGACACCCATTTCATTGTCACTCATATGTATCCGTGTAAACTGTGTGAAAGGTGATTATAACACAGTTATAACCTGGATCGGATTTTCATTGCTTTAAACAGGGCGCAATCCCGCGCCTAAAACCACAAGGTGGATCGATGACCTGGCAAGGGTCGCGGGAATCTGATGGAAGCAAGACGTACAGGACCAGTCGTTGTGGCGACACTTTGAAGAGGCCATGTCCAGCAGTGGACGTCTTATGGCTGAAATGGTGATGATGATGATGAATGTCAAAAAGTTCGTACCGATACAAGAGAAGATTTTTTTTAATGATAATTAAAATTAAATTCAATTATTTTTCAGACTAATAATATCCATAATTGTTAGTAACTAAAGTCTTAAATCTACGAGTATGTTAGTTAGTACTAAAACTAAATCAAATTAACATTCATATTAAAAAAAAAACACAATAATAAAATCAATAATGTCCATAAAATATAAAACAATAAATTAAAATTATACATGTCAACAAATAGGTAAATAATATGATCTTCGATGAAGTGTCATCGTGGCACGTGAAGCTGGATAAATCTTCCCAGCACTGCAGACTGGCTGACTGGCAGAGATTATTCTTAGGCTTCATTCAATGGCATTACATATATTTTGAAATTCTATAATATCATTTCGTTACTTATGTAGTTAAACAGATCTTTTTTTGGAAGAAATAAATACGTAATCATAACGACTTAAGAATTTTCTTCAAAATGAAGAATTTTGAAGAAAATTCCTAAGTCGGAAAGGATTGTTATACGGGATGTAATATAGGTAAATGTGTGGTCATATACCTATAAATACTGTTTTCGCCTATTGAAGAAATAAAACCTCCACGAAATCCCCCAAAAAATAAATTAGACCATCAGCTTGGCAAAATTACTTAGTATGGGTGAGCCAATTTTTTTTGGGAAATGTTTGTTACTTGTACTTTTATAATGGCAATCCCTTTCATATAGTACTCGTAAATTCAAAAATGTCCATTGTTTTTGTTTTGCTGCCAAGCAGATGATTTTTGACACGAAGAGTGAGAGTATCCAAGGGATGGAATGAAAGGATGTCCAAAGCATGAAAGTTTTGCGTTAAAAAGTCACAAATCCATTGAGCTTCTCGTACTAGTGTGTAAAAAAAATTACCGAACTATTGGCAAACTTGTAAAAAATTGCAGACTCAAGTTAGAGAAGAAACGTAAACAAACTATTATAAACATCTAGAGCACATGTAATACCACCTGCAGCGTTTAAACAGAAGATATTACAATAAATCAATCCGTTTCACCCCATTTTGACAGCTACAGACGCCATCTTAGCTCGGTGGCATACGACTCCTGTGTGGTCTCGCACTTGAATAGCAATGACAAAATATTGTTGATAAAAAGTTGGAGACAGATTTTGGGATAGAAATATGGTTTTTCGGTAAATCTGTTTTTAATACAGTAACTTCGGGAACAGTTTTAGTCGTATGTGTTGTGACTGGCTGTTCGTTTTTCTCTAAAAGATTTTTTTTTACATTGTTATGCACGCGCTTATCACACCATGCTAGAACACGCTTGGCTAGAAGTTACCTAGTCACTCTTGATTTAAGGCGCTATTAATTGCCAACGACCTTGAGTGGTTAGCTTGCGTGTTCTGTGCTGAGCTCACGTAACGCGTCGTACGGCCACCCAGTAATAGGACTAGCGCGAGCGCTATCCCAAATTAGACGCATTATTAATTTATTATACATAAAAGAACAGGTTTTACACTAAAACACGTATACTAATACAAATAATTAAATGATCTTTAAAATGGTGAAGGTTTTATAAAAATACGCTTTATAGTTTGATTCTCAATTCTTTATCTGCGTTAGACACAACTTTACAAATTAATTACACTATGTTATAAAAATATAATTTCAAATATTCACATATCAAATTACGAAGAAAATTGTTAAGAGTAACCTATATTTTTTTCAAAGAAATAAAAGTAGTTGTTTAGACGTGATGTTCAATTAAAAATCATTAGAAGTCGTATAACTGCACCTTATATACCCGGTTGGTTTACCTAGCTATTAGGAAACACATAAAGAGCGAGGGGTCTTTTGACTAGGTTTACCTACTTAATTAGTAGTTAGGGTTACTTAACTCAATGTACGATGTTTTTAATAGACACCTTGACCGCCACATAGGTAACCAGTGATCGCGAACAATAGATTTTCTATTGTATCTGTTGTCTGGCAATCAACAAAACCAATATTCGTGGTCGATCCCCAGGTCGCGCTCCGTCTATTATTGCTTGGATTTTTTATGCAATGCACAGGCTCCATTAAAAGCTACAGGTTTTTCTAGCAGGAAATGCTCAGTGCAGCCAAGGAATTGTGATCGAATACTGGCAATATAAATCATTGGCAACCAATTTCATTTTCAATCATATTTTCTTTTTGATATTATTAAATTCATTAATTCACTGACAGACTTACGTACTGCCTAAATAATCAAAAGGGAAGTATTATTGAAACTCATTGAATCGTTTAAATAGTAGGTAGAAGTTTGTATGGAAGTTCTTCACTTTGCACATGGCAAATACCTTCATCACGTGGCGACTGCCCAGATACCTGAGACTGATGGACTAACCAGCTAATCCAATCTATTCTAACTAGCCCATTGTAGAAATTGTGTTACAAACATAACTAATTATAAACACAAAATGTCAGTTCAACCGTTCAAGGTCACTGTACAGTATACTTAATCCAGCCGTATCAGTTCCATCGGCCAACAGTGGTATTCGTTGCCGGTATGCAACTGCAACTATGCAACGCAGGTGGACTGCCCCTGAACAGTTGCACACATTGCAGCTAACATTGTGTCTAATTGCATTTCGCGAATTCCTGATCAAATGCTGATAGGAATTGCAAGTAGTTCGAATTATTTGGAATAAGGCCTAAGGTTTTAGACGAGTGTTTTAACTCAAATGGAGTTGGGCTAGACACAGTTAAATTTTTACCAAGCCCGTTCCACGTCAGACCACTAGACGTACGGCGATGCGCCACCGGTACATGGTGGACATCCCACATACACGGACAAAAAATTTTGGGAACACATTCATTCCTTCATTTTTTCCTGCTGGGGTCTGTGTTTCTTGATTGCTACAAACTGGGGGTCTTTCAGTCAAGAGTGAATAGGTTACTTTTTTTTTTGGGGGGGTGTGAAATCATCCAATGACTTCTCCCGCTCTGGGTGGAGCGGGAGGGCGTGTCAGACTCTTACTGACTAAAACTCACCCCTGTTCCTTCCCTGCCTGAGTGCCCTACACGCCGTCGAGTCACGGGCCTGGTGCTGATCGGACGGCGAGCTACCCCCTGCTCGCCGTCCGCAGGCCCGGGTCTACGGTGGCCGGAGATCGTCTCGCGACGTCTTACGCCACCGTAGTACGCCGTACCTCTTCTGCGGTGGTAGCGGCCGGGGCCGTGAGGGCCACTCCGTTGAGCTTCCCTCACGCGTCCCGCCTCCGCCTTCGCGAGCATTACTGCTTCGCAGAAGGCGGAGACTGCTTCCTATTCCCTCTCGCTCCGTACCATGGCCTGAAGCAGGGCCGGGCGCGAGAGGTCGCCGCCACCTATCGCATCCACGAGGACACGGCGGTGCTCCGCCCAAGCGGGGCAGACTTCCACCGTATGCTCCACCGTGTCCTCTGGGCGATCCGCACAGTGGTAACACCCGGGCGTTTCCTCCCGCCTGATTTGATGCAGGAACCTCCCGAAACAACCGTGTCCGGTGAGGACCTGCTTCAGGCGGAAGGAGAGGACGCCATGACGCCTCTCCAGCAACTCCTCAAAGAGGAGCACTACCGCCGCAATGGTAGCGTGCCCAGCGCTGGGTTGCGATAGTCGGTGTCTCCATGTCGCCATGAGATCCTGCCGGAGCTCCGTCCGCCGAGTTTCGCCCAGGCGTTTGGCCTCCTCGCGCCACTCCCAGAGCAGCGCGAGGACCCTGGCCTCCAGATCGCATGGCGACAGTCCGGCAAGTGGGCGGATGGCTGTGTTGGGAACCTTGATATGGCACAGGAATGTGGAGATTGGCACAAGAAAAGAGAGGCTTACGTTCACTTGTGAGTGAGGTGAAGTTAGGCTGCCAATGATGATGATGAAGTCTTGAAATAATAAGTTCAACCATTTTTTTTTTTTTGCTATCGTGATAAATCCCTCATTCAAAAGGCGCCCGGCCTTTTGAGGAAAAGACCAGAGAGTGTGGGATTTACCACCCCGGTGATCACATGGAAGCTTTCCCCCTCTGCACAACGCACAGGGCACATCCCTGGGGAGTCTGTAAATGGGTCTCCCATTTTTTTTTACCCATGAGCCTCGCTGTACACGGCAGCACGTGATCAATGTACCACTGCCTTTCCCTGGGTCACCCGGTTGTCGGACAGTCTCCACTATGAGCGCCCGCGACTTCTGAGTACCGCCGTCCTTATTCTGGAGCGGGCGAGGTTTCGGCGTTTTAGGCAAACGAGACGGTTACCTCGTCACCTCCTTCTCGGAGTCTTAAGGAGAAAGCTACAGGGTAGCCCGCGAAATTCAAATTTTCTTACGTTTTTTGCAATTTGCAGGTCAGTATCAGGTTGTACGAGTATGTTGGTCAAAATATGATTCGCGGGCGTAGCAAGTACCTATTTACAGAAATGTCATAATATAATAATAATAATAATAAATGTTTATTTCAATAGCTTAAGAATACGTTTACATTTGGTCTTCAGGGAATTTCCATTTAAGTAAGAAGTTTAATTGTGTTAGGAAGTTCCGCTCTTCCAGTAGTTACAACTTGTATAAGCTATTGAATAGACATTCCATTACAGTAAGTATTAGAAATAAAAAAATAAAATAAAAAAGTGACGTAAATCAAAAATATAAAGTATAAGTTAAACATTATAATGATTAATCAAAGGCGCGCTTCAGTGTGAGGGTGTGTAATGGTGTGTTTGTGTGTGTGAGAGAGTGTGAGTGTATGTACGTTTAATGATAGTATATGGTACGTAAATAGCATTAGATATGTGGTAGTGAAGAAAGAGTAGTCTCCATTAATAAAAACCAATTATTATGAATATGCATCTAAGAACATATAGTTTGGACTATATTCTCAATCTCGTCGTAAGTTTTCATGAAATACTTACATTTGACATCAATTCTAACTGAAAGAAATGTATTGATGATTTTAATTATTATAATTCTATAAATACATGCTTGCTACGGCCGCGAATCAAATTTTGACCAAGATACAACCTGACACTGACCTGCAAATTGCAAAAAACGTAAGAAAATTTGAATTTCACGGGCTATTCTGGCGTTTCCACCTAAGTTCAAGCTAACTAACAAAACAGTAATCACTCATCATACCTTTATTCTCCCATAGCTTGTTTATGCCGCTTTACTCCCCAGGCCCAACCCACAGGAATCGTGCCAGGAGTTAGCGTGGTAATCAATGAATATTCCATCTCTATATGAGAAACTGGCTTCGTTTTGAAAGGTTTATAAATAATAAAACTCTGTCTGAGACACAAACGCACTCTCATTTATTATGTAAAATCTGGGCTTACGACAGCTTTTAAAATAAAACCTTTTAGAAGGCAGTAGTTAATTGCCACATATAGAACGTAAGTACAATAAAAAGCAGATAAGTAAACAATGTATGCGGAAACAACTCTCCGGAAGATGGCGTGCTGTCCCGCTACCGAGCTGTGGCGTCGGGTGGGGTCCGTTATAGCGCGGGCAGTTTCACAGTTCATTTTTTTTTTTTATATTTAAAATATGGAATATTTTAAATTAATATTTTACCTCTGATTTCACATCTCAGTGTTCTTTTTCTCTTAAAAACGGGAACGGACTATACATGTCCTGCGATGTTTGGTTTTGGTCTCTCTTTGGATAGTGGTTGTCGTTCAGCAAGCCCCAGACGTCATTATCCTGTTTGCGTAATAGGAAACAGAAAGGGACTGACTTCCTTTTCACTTTGACAATTCTACAAAATCCATTGCTGCATATATTTGAATCGTTCGTCAACTGGACTGCAAACATAACGCAATGGATACTGTTCTACTGTCAAAACGAAAAGGTTTGTTATTCCGTATTAAAATTTATTAGTACTGGAAAGCAAACGAAATCTTATTGATTTAATACTTTCAAGTATCCAGAAGAGGTTCCCATGGGACCGAATATCGATTAATATTATTAATAAGTAATATTGACTAAGGTAAACAAAATAAAAATGTCTAAATCAATAAAAGTCTTCCGGTCCACCGGCCAAATATTTGCGTTCACCTACATAACCTAAAAGCCAGTTCTACTTAAAGTTAAAAAAAAAAACAAAACAGAACTACTTTCTATCAAGACGGACCGCGCGACGGACTGGACACGTGTTTTTGCTCGAGACTCCAAGCAAATTACGTCACCAGTAAAGTTGCTACAAAGTAAAGATTCGGAAGGTTCACTTTATTCAAAAGATAAATCGCTAATCTTAATCATTGCGTGTGAAGGGCAAAATAAAAATAAAGTTTGGCCCAAAGTAACGCAGTGGAATTAAAAATACATAGTTCAGCAAATAAATTGATGATTTATATTATATATTTATTCTACAGTGTTGTCAAATCAAATGAGTTTTTATTCGTTAGCTTCAGCCTCTTGATCGGAATGCACAACACTGCGGTATACGGCGGCTACGGACAAGAACGTGTACGTCGTTCAGTCGGACTATGCCTCAGCGCGAGCGGTGAGGAAGATTATATGCCCGTCACCGCACGCCGCAGCGTTGTGTGTTGCAATCAAGAGACTTAAGCTTTACTCATTAGGGTTCCGAAAGTCCAAAGGAAAAAACGGAACCCTTACAGGATCACTCGTGTGTCTGTTTACCTGTCTGTCCGTCTGTCAGTCTGTCTGTCACAGCCCGAATCTGCTGAACCGATAGTGTTGAAATTTGGTACACACATGAATATCTGTGACCCAAACACGGAAGTGTACACTAAATAAATTAATTTGGAATATGGGGGTAACTATAAGGGTGGAAATCGGCAAATTAAAAATCAAAGTTTTTCAAACTGTATCGTGCGACATATGAAATGAAAGGACACATTGTGAGGGTCTCGAATATAATTTTTTTATAATTTTAAAATATATAATTTTGAAGTTATATAAAATAGACGATAAATTACCCTTATCTCTTAAAACACTGGGCCTAAAATTTAGAAAAAAATACAGAAAGTAGTTCTTTACTTATAGATTACACGAAAATTTAAAAGGTGGAGGCAGTTTAAAAAAAAACCTGAAAAAAATATGATGTGTTCGGAACCCTTTGCACGCGAATCCGACTCGCTCTTGGCCGATTTTTTTGTATCTTTGATGGACTCTCACTTAACCACCTTCTCACCTGATGGTAAGCGATGATTATGGTCGACGTTGGAGCACACCCAGAAGTAACTTGCGCAAAGTGACATTCTACCAGCGATAGCGACTGTCAAAAGTTAAAAATATTTGGAACGTCCACGTGTTTTTTCGGTTTTTGAACTTTATAACAATTGTTATCGCTGAAAGAATATCAATTGGTCTAGGTTATCATCACAACATCGTATCGCAATTTATTGAAGTAAAACTTCTTTACGCACGCTTGACTTGGGGAGTAAGCTGGTGAATGCGTGTAGCTTGCCGTCCGATCAGCACCAGGCCCGAGAGTCGACGGCATGTACCACGCGCGCCTCAAAGAGTTGTCAGCAATAGGGACGGGGCCCGTCATGGCCGATGCCTGCCCAGGGGTTGAGGATAAATTCGAAACAGAGTTACCTCGTCGCCCCTGGGCACTCGAGGCAGGAAGGAACAGGGGTGGGTTTTAGTCAGTAAGAGTCTGACATGCCCTCCCGCTCCACCCAGAGCGGGAGAAGTCATGGGATGATTTCCCAACCCACAAAAAATAAAAAAAATAAAAAAATAAAAGCTGGTGAATGCGTGACGAGAGCGTTACGAAAAGTGTGATCGGGCGAGGCGAAAGGAAGAGATGGAGCTAAAGAAGTTTTACTTCAGTCGTGGTGGCACACTCGTTTATTGTATTATTATCTGTGCTTTTACGCTGAAATTAAACCTTCTGCTCCGTTACTGTGTGGTAACAAATGCACAACTATAATAATCTACATTCGCGTACGATCAATTAGTTAATGGCTATGAATTTGCATATTTTTGCAATTACTCCGCATTTTTTGGCGCGAACCGAGTTTTTTAAGTGAGATTTAAACCAAAGAGCATTGTTCTCTTCTGCATTATGTTAATTTCTTATATTACTTCATTCATTTAACAGTATTGTTAGGGGTTACCCGAGTTCCCAGAAGTATTAAATTAGGGGTTTTGCATAACCATTTAGGATTAGATAACCACTCAAACACACTAACGCCAAAAAGCCGCGAATCCACTGAATGCGAGAAATGTCGTTGTGACCTTGTGATGACACTTGGGAGAGGCTTATGTCCAGCAGTGAACTTCTGTCGATTTAAATGATGATTAGGCACTCTATAAATGGGTGAAACAGGGTAACCCTTTACTATATGTAGGTATAGGATTGAAAAAACCCGGCAAAAGTAACGCAGTGAAATTATTTGAATAACCAAAACGGACGGCTCAACAGTTGTCTATAGACATCGCTCAGTAAGAAGAGGAGTTCCACAGGGCTCGATTCTCGGGCCAATATTGTTTATTTTGTACTGTGCTAAAAAATATAAAAAAAATGTAAATACCGTATTTATGCCAATGATACACAAGTATACAGGGTGTAACGGAAAGGTGTGGTCTTATTTTTAGAACTGGTTCTGCCCATGGACATGAACAACTTTCTCTAAGAAAAAAATAGAAAATTCCCAAAAAAAAACTGGACTTTCCATACAAAGTTATCATCAGCTGATCAATATTTCTATGGCAGGTAAAATTTCTTTTTGAGGATTTCTTTATGTTTTCTTGAACAAAGTTGTTCATATCGATATCGATGGGCAGATGCAGTTCTTAAAATATGACCACACCTTTCCGTTACACCCTGTGTTTATCATATAGGCCGGAAGACTATGAACAAGCATTAAACGATCTTAATACAGATCTTGAAAACATAGTGCAGTTGTTCAATGCCAACACGCTTGCCTTGAACCCTACAAAAACCAAGTATATGCTTTTTGGAACCGTAAACCAGTTAGGTAAAATTAAACCCTGTGCCGGCTGTGTAACTGTTATGGGAGAGCCTATCGAACGGGCCCACGAAGCACGTAATCTAGGTCTTATCATGGACAAGAAACTTTGTTTTCACAAACACGTGTCTGAGTCTTTCCGTAATTGCTATTATAGACTTAAGATTGTATACAAAGCCCGACCATATCTTAGTGAAGAAATTGCGAGTCTTGCTTGTGGAGCTTTTTGGTTTTGTCAAAGTTAAATTATGCGGACACGGTATATGGCCAACGACTACTATCAAAAACTGAAAGAATGATCCAAAGACTTCAAAACGCCTGTGCATAAGTTCCCTTTAGAAGACATGTTACACCTTTCTTCAATGAGCACAACATTTTAAAAATGAAAGCTAGACGTAAACTCCACTTGGCGACTCTACTCTTTGGTGTTATTAAGTCTCACTCTTCTAACTTGTATGACAGACTATTGTGGACAAGAGGGCATAGAATCGGTGAGGGAAGAAAATGTTCTCAACAGCTTTCCATCCCACAGCAAAAGTCGGCGGCTTTTAGAGGCAGTTTTCGCTACGCAGTTACTAAATACTGGAACAATACCCCTCCTCCCATACGGTATAGTAAAAGTTTTTCGACTTTCAAATTGAAATTAAAAGATTTTTTATTAAGACACCAAAAATATTTTGAAAATGTTCGAGCCGTCTTATCTGATAAGTAAAACAATGGTGTTGATTCTGTTATGCACAAACTAAACTTAATTTAGGCTATTGCTATCTTTTTCTCTCTAATAAAACAAGAAAGAGACGGACGTAAATTAGAGCTGTCAAATTTAGTTTGAACTAATATTTCCATACAAATTAAGGGTACACGTAAAAACATGTCGTCTAAAAACACGGCGAAGCGCAAGGCGTAAACTAGTTTGACATCTCTAACTTAGTGCATAGCTATAGCCGTCCTTTTCTCGCACTGCCTTTTAGTAAAAGATAGCAATTCTCTAATTTTAGTTTAGATATTGAACAAGAGAATCCGTGCCAATGTATTATTATTATAGTATTAATTTTATCAATTTATTTTTTAATTTTATTTTGTTTTATCAGTTTATTTTATTATTATTATTATGTAGTCAATTATTTGTCTTATAATAAAAAAAATCCATTTCGTGGTTTGGAGGAATTATTTATAGATTTGTTATTACTTACAGTTATTAGCAATACGACAATATTTTACATATTTTGTTTGGTTTTTTACCAATCACAGCACAACACTCACAAACATCCAGTCACAATCATCTTATTTGAGTTTGTTTTATATTACCCCCTTTAATTAATTAAAACGGACACATACTTCTCTGTGTTTGATATCTAGCGTATGGCGCTCGTGGGTTGCAGCTGAAAATCAGCGTCAGATGGCATCCTGCCTGTGTTTTAATTTGACATTTTGCTGAGCTGAGGCCCATTTGGCATTATTAATCTTTCTGGTTTTTTTTATTGTTCTAAAATGAAATTTTTACCATTTTTTGCTGTAATGCCAATAAACGCGATTTTCTACAACTATCTTGGGATCGACTTCCAGTGTAACCGGATGCAGCTGAATACCAGTATTTTACATAGAGCGACTGCTTATCTGACCTCCACAACCCAGTTACTGGGTTACTGGGTTGTGGAGGTTGGCTGGGTGGTTGGGTACCCCTTGGTAAGACTGGTTTTCACACTTTCGGCCTTCTGACGACCCGTAACAACTTGCAAAGATCCACGATTGACAGCCGGGACCAACGGCTTAACGTGCTTTCCGAGGCACGGAGGAGTCTCGGAAAGTAAAGATGGTCACCCATCCATGGAAAACCCCCGGCAAGCGTGGCTTAACCTGATGGATCGACGCGTGCGACTGTTATTACTTTAGCCACGAGCTCTTCATTCTGTAAGTGGGTAATACAAACAATCCTGCCTATAATTTCTGAAGGGAATCCACCCACGTTTGGCCAGTTCTTATATCCGCAAAGGACAGGTACCTACTAACAAAAAAAATGAGCTCTCTCTTCCAAATTCGAGTTCTTAACTCATAAAAGGAGTAAAAGTTACTTTTGTACTTCCACTAACCTGCTAGGACTACATTCACCTTTTTTAAAACCTTATTGTTTTTACATAACAGATCTTAATGGCACACTATCACTTTATTAAGATGTTACTTATGTAAGTATGTATACCTTCAAAAAAAATGAAGATGAATTAAATTTCTTGTACTTAAAATTTTGAAGTCAGCTTTTAAAATTAAGTACGTTACTGTTAAAAACAGCACAAAATTGTTCCAGTTTTCCCGATTTCTGTCAATTCAAAATGTAATTGCAAAAACTGTTGTGCATCTTAGACTAATTTTTTTTTTTAATTTTTAATTCTATAATTTCTTATTTTTGACTTCAAAAAGGAGGTTTTATTTTAATGTATTTTCGGGCATAACTCCGTCGTCTAAAGACGGATTTGCATAATTCTTTTTTTGTTCGAAAGGGCTTTATTTCAAAATGGTCCCATTTAAATTTCATATAGATCTTATTATGAGATTCGGAGACAGACAACGGAACTCTTTAAAAAATGACAGCTAATCAACACCACAACCACCACACCACAACTAAAAAGTGAAAAATAAAAACTTTTTTACAAAAAAATAGAACCGAAACCAGAAACGCCGACTTCCGAAATTAAAGTTATTTTGCACTTTTTTTGGAAGTCGGAACCCTATTTGTAAAAAAGTTTTTGGAGGTCGGTTCTATTTTTTTAGTAATATTTTTGTTTAATTTATTTTTTAGGTAGTAATACAAAAAGCAAACATTTTTAATGCATGGATTCCTGGTTCTTAGTCTGGTTCTGCTTCGCCTTCTCCGCAATTGAACAGCAACTCAATATTTTTTCCTATCCTTTTTGAGGTGGAACAGCTCCTCATCATATCAGCAACACCCCTGACTCCGGAACACTCCTAAATAATCTCATAGACAATAAAGTATGGTCTTAAAAAAAAAATTAAAACCATAATTCATATTGCCAGCTAGTATCACATAAGATAGAAACTAATTATCTATAAAATTACCCATAACAGTGACAATAATTAAAACGATAAAATAAGACAATCTGTCTCATAAAATCTAGTTGGCTTTTTAATTTAACTGTCATACTTTCTAGCGCCCATAGTAATAACTTCAAAAAGAATTGAGCACATATAGAGAAGTAAAAAAAAACAAATCAAGAACCTGGTATTAACTTCTCCTTGTTAAGCCCGAATAGTACAATCGAACCTCACTATCGAGTAACATACTACTATATAAAACAAATTTGTATTGCATACATTGCTTCTTCAGTTTGTTAAAGAATCCTACACTGTCGTTATAAAACCGCTGTGTACGCAAAACTAAGCAGCAAAGTTTTGTCAGATCTGAAATTCGATAACTTCATGGTGCGAAGATCCTATCACTGAATGGAAAGGCACGTTGTTCATTTCACCAAGTATAAAATGCTTGTGGGGATCGCAGATTGCACCAGTCAATACTTTGAAGTCGACAACAGCATCTAAACTTTTCAACATGATCGCTTTTGTAAGTGTTTTATTAATTATTTAATATAAAGTGACGTAACAACGACATTTAAATGGATCGGAAAATTGTGGCGGGTTCCTGACTTTATAATGTGATTCCTTTGCGTGGAAGTTGTATCTTAAAAAGTGTACTTTTAAAATATGGCAGCTATTTCAAACTGTCAAAATATAATATTTTTATTACTTTCTCACGGTCTGTATGAGAATTAATACATAATGCATAATTTAAATCGGTGATTGCTTGTGACATAATGGGTCTGCTACAAAGTTACATCATCTTATCTTGGCTACTGCTTGCTCTATGGTGACTGGGCTATTACGTTCTATGACACCATAGACAATCATTAACTTAAAAATTATGACATTCCATTTTGAACATAAAGAAAAACTTTAGAACGGAAACTTATTCCCTTTACAAATGCTTCTTAATATACGAATGTACATAAATGACATTTGAGATCAAGTAATAGATTAAAATCCGGCAATTACTTACTTAACATTATGTCTAATTCAATTTATGCAACTAAATAGCATTCTACTTTAATCTTGGACATGAACTAACTAACCGCGAAAGAAATCAGCCCTTATACTAGCCTGAACGCTTAATTTTGATCGACGCCATAACTAGGCGATCCCCCCCCCCCCCTTGCAATTCAGAAGTGCTAAAGGAAAATATCTTACCTTCCAGAAAACAGCAGCCATCCTCCTCCTAGCGGCCTTCGCATCAGCGCGGCCATCAGACGAATGGGAGCCCGAAGGTCACTCCCACTCGGAGCACACGAAGCCCTACCACGTGACGGTGGTGAAGAAGATCGGCGTGCCGGTCCCCCACCCTGTGGCGGTCTCAGTGCCGCAGTATGTGAAGGTCCCCATCCCCCAACCCTACCCCGTCCACGTCACCGTGGAACAGCCCATCCATGTGCCAGTTTACAAGGTAAGCTACTGTCTACTTACTAAATTAGATAAAATTTGCATCACTACATATATGAAAAAAAAAGTCTCCTCCCGCCGCGTCTGTTTATTCGTGATAAACTCAAAAAGTACTGAACAGATTTTCATGCGGTTTTGATCAATAGACAGAGTGATTTATGAGGAATGTTTAGGTGTATAATTTATACCCGTGCAAAGCTGGGGCGGGTCGTTAGTTGCATCTACAGATATTTGAAACTTAATTATAACAACTTAATAATAATTAAGGGAAATTAGTTTTCCTTAAAAAAAGGAAAAATCGGGCGTTTTAAATGCCTGATATATATAAATGAAGAGGCAAATAAAATGTCAAAGAAACAATCCTCTTCTCTGAAGCCGGATAGAATTTACGAAAAGTCTTCAATAGCTCATGAAATTTAACTTAGCTACAACCTGGAGTCTTTAAGTTAATAGCGAATAGGTTACTTCTAGACAAGCGTGCTCCATCGTCGACCATATCATCGCTTACCATCAGGTAGCTTGCCGTCCGATCAGCACCAGGCCCGAGAGTCGACGGCACGTAGTTTTCCACGTGCGCCTCAAAGAGATGTCAGCTTCTGACAGGGCCCGTCATGGCCGATGCATGCATACCAAGAGATCGCGGATAAATTCGTTACAGAGTTACCGCGCCCCTGGGCACTCAGGGAAGGAAGGAACAAGGGTGGATTTTAGTCAGTAAAAGTCTGACGCGCCCTCCCGCTCCACCCAGAGCGGAAGAAGTCATAGGACGATTTCCCACCCCAAAAAAAAAAAGGTTATGCCCGAACTTAAATAAAGCAAAATTATTCGTGTTACCTTTGCATCGCACACAGAATGACAATCCCTTTCATTATACAATTGAACAAAAACAACTGCGTTACGATTGTCATTACCTTGTGTTACACAATTATGGTGCAGATTTGGGATACTTAAAAAGTTGCTTTTAGTATTATATATGACCGTCATTAGTAGGTAAATAGGCAAGATTTTATTAGAGGGACTTAAGGTTTGTGGTTTTTTGGCAGTTTTGACTTCATCGAAAATACTTTAATTTTTTGCCAAGTACCCAGAAGGAGGCTATTTTTTTTCACATTTACTACCGATATGCGGTCAATATTTAAAAAAATAATTAAAAATGGTATTTTTCATTTTTAATTCAGCATTTTAGGTTACAACTTAGTTGCCAATATGATGCGAAACATTAAAATTGTGATAACAGTGCAAGTTGCCATAAATCTTAAAAATCGAGTTATTTTTTTCTAATGTTTCTTAATGCACAGGACAAAGACCTTTTGGCTTTTATCAAACAATACTTTACTCGTTGCTGTACGAAACCGACCTAAATATCACTCTTTAAAAAAAATATTCGACTGATCTTTGGTATTTGCTGCTTAAATACTGTTTGAATTATTATTCCTTCATGATTCAATTGCATTAATTGACAAATTAATACTCGGATCGTGTGACCAGCAGCACATAGGTAATTGCACTCATAAATCATCTCATAATTAGTCATTAACGCCACAGTAGCGTGTTACATCATTGCAACATTGGTTTTATAATTTTTCCTCTCAGCTCTACACTTCACACTTGAACTAGTCTGTCTCAATATTTTGCTATAGCAACATTGATATATCCTGTCAAAGACGGTAGTTCCGATCCGCGTGAAGTCTGAAAAAATATGAATTAATTAACACTAATTTAAACCGGTAATTTAATCTTAACAAAACAAATGAAAGAAATATAAAAATTTTACGCAAATAAAACGGACACGGCAACTCTTTACGACTTTCACAATTGTTTTCATAAAAAAGACATATAAACCAACCTTTTTTGCCTACCGTCTTTAAAAGTAATTACCGCCATTTAAGTCCACCTTTCACAACAACCTTGCCATAAACATAAAACCAATTAGCTTTACACTTATTCCCTAAAGAGCCAACATTCTCCTATCATCAATAAAATTCAATTAAACTGAGACCACAAAGTTAATGCCAAAGAGAAACTATACAATTATTTTACACGGCAAATAAAGTAGTACAATGTAAGTGTTATATCACAGTCATTGTGTCTAGATGCGTTTTTGCAATTATCTCATAACGGCACCCATTCATTGCTGCATCGGTTACGTCACGCGGTCGGCCATGACAGAAAGTAAAAGCGCGGGCAGTCAAGCGTGCGTTTGAAAAAAGAACAGTGCGTTGGTGACAGTTTGCAGCCAGTTACATAAGGATACGTTCATCCCACAACACTGACAATACCAACATTCAAATAGCAATATTTAAATACCCAAAATTGAATTCTTTGTGCCGTCTTCTTCCTAAATACTCATATGCTTAGTAGGTCTCACGTTCCGCTCTAATAGCCCACAAATCATGTCCACCAGAAAACAATACTAAACTCTAATTTCTTTTACAGGTCGTACCCCAAATAGTAGAGAAGCCAGTCCCCTACACGGTTGAGAAGCCCGTCCCCTATGAGGTCGAGAAGCCCTACCCCGTTGAGGTCGAGAAGAGGGTTGAGGTCCCCATCCCCAAGCCCTACCCCGTCCATGTCCCCGTTTACAAACACGTCTACCACCACAAAGGAGGCCACAAGCACTAAAAAAAAGACAAATTATAAAATAAGGGGAATAGAGGTTCTATAGCTTATTTTTATAAGCGGGGGTTGCCAGTGTAAATAAACAAATTTCGTAGATCTGATGGAGATGTAATTCCGTCAGTTTTGACTTATGAAATAACGTTGTGATATTTATTGTTGTTGTTGTTGTGTGCAAAACAATGTTGTTGCCTGAGCTGTTGATCGCGTTTTTGTTGACTATTGTGTAATTGTTGTTGATTATTTTTAATTTTAAGTATTGTACAATAAAAAATTAATATAACTATTTTTCTGTCTGATTTTGGGCCCTTAACTTTTGTAACCCCGTTTATACACACGTAACTCTTGTGTACTTCTTACAAAGTTTACCAAACTGTACCATAGATGATTAGCTCCTCTAACATATCTTAGTCATATCACTTATCTAATTTTTTTCTTCGCCATTTCTCGGGCAGGCTAAGGTCGTAAACCATACCGCCTCGTCTTTAGTAGTGTATTTTTACATCTTTTTCCATTAGAATGCAGATGTAACACATTCTAATGTATTTTGCAGTAATTGGCAACCAATTTGTCGAGTCAGCCTTCTCGGCAAACTTCACTGAGGTATCAATACTACAATAAAATTCTCGGCTCCATTTTACCGAGATCGCGCCTGTTTCAATGATTCCACATATTGTCCAAATGCGTTGACACTTGAGATACAAAACTACACCAATTTTACATCACAATATCCACTAGGAATCAATAAACGAATAATTAAAACAGCCACTGAACTGCACTCGAGAAAAGCCCGCCAAAAACTCTCACTTATCTAACATAGGCCGCCATTTTTTTTTTTTTTCAAAATTTATATAAGTAGCATAAGGCACTTTGGCTATCAAGACGTATCTAATGATAGCTCATTTGTTGAAATCCATCCGTCGTTTAGGCTACAGGGCTTACCAAAGAAATAGACAACTATATACTCTCAAAAAACAGTACCCTCCTTCAAGGGTAGTCGGGTAAAAACACCTTTTATTGTATCGATTCAACTGTAAATCGATATCTCAGAGTATCTTGTTCAACATCACTGCAATCGAACTTTCACTTGAGCGGCGGTCAAGGCTCCGGTCAACGAACCAAGTCTCCACACCGAGCGTCTCGCTGCACTCACCATACACTGCTAGCCACGTATAGCATACAAACAACTCTTAATCATTGTGAGCCAGTAATGAATGTTGTTCGTGGGTGGTGTTTAGTCGATTCATCATTGATTGCTCGCAAATAATATCGATCAGTTGTTTATTTTGTTTTTGTTTACGCTTGAGTCAGGATATTTTTAGGATTGGATGTAATGGTTGTAAATTAAGATGAAGGAGTGTTGATACATGGAGCAATGTTTAAAAAAACTTTTTTACAAAAAAAAAAAACAAACGACTTCCAAAAAAGAAATTACACTAAAAATTTAAAAATAACTTTAATTTCGGAAGACAGTTAGTGTTTGTATTTTATTTCTTCGTTATTTCAATTCAATTCAAAATATTTAATTCGGACAAGGTACTATCCATATTTTGGTTAGTTACAGTAAGTACTTACAAAACTATGTTAGTAATTTTGACAACTAGTTACTATTTCATTTATTTATTTGACACTGACTTCCGAATCTAAAGTTATTTTTTAATATTTAGCGTATTTTCTTTTTTGGAAGTCGGTTGTTTTTTTCAACAAAAGGTTTTTATTTTTCACTTTTTCGTTGTTATACCCCAGAAGTAAAAACCCCAATAACATGGAACGTGGAATTTAAACATACTCGTAGTTTTTCGTTTTTGTTCAGTTTTTCAAAAAGCGCTGAAGCAATTTCGATAAAATTTATATGGGATCACCTGGGAAGTATACACTTTCAAACAAAACAAAAATATCCAAATCGGTCGAGCCATCTTCGAGTAATCGGGGCACATACTTACATAAAAAAAAGATTCCGACGAATTGAAAACCTCCTCCTTTTTGAAGTCGGTTAAAAATGAGGAAGCAGGCAAGAGTCACTCGGGTCGCGAGCGTGTTCGAAAAACTCACAGCGGGCCAGCCCCCTTAGCCAAAACACATTTCTGTAAAGGTTAACACTAACGCTTCGTGCAGAATGTATGGCAATGACGTTTTGCACGAAGCGTTAGATAGAGAACTGTCACGTGACTCACGCCCAGTAATGTCTTTGCTATACATTTTGCACGAAGCGTTAGCGTTAACGTTTACAGAAAAGTATTTTGTCTAACCGTCCTGGAACGCAGAGGGCAACTGAAGGAACACGGGTGGGTTTTAGACTTTTAGTCAGTAAGAGTCTGACACGCCAGCTCCACCCAGAGCGGCAGAAACCATCGATTTCCGACCCTGAAAAAAAAAGCCAAAAGTCTATTTTTAACCGACTTCGAAAAAGGAGGAGGTTATCAATTCGGATGTTTGTATTTTTTTTTTTTTTTTTTTTTTATGTATGTTCGGGCATAACTCCGTCATATATTGACGGATTTGCAAAATTCTGTTTTTGTTCGAAAGGGGTTTATTCCGAAATGGTCCCATTTAAATTTCAAAAAGATCTGATGATGGGTTTCGGAGACAGACAACGGAACTCTTCAAAAATTGACAGCAAATCAACCGCGATTGCTGCTATCGTGTGTCTATGAATTGTTAACACAGTTTAATGGGAAACCACAACTAAAAAGTGAAAAATAAAAAACTTTTTTACAAAAAAATAGAACCGACTTCCAAAAAAAGTGCAAAATAACTTTAATTTCGGAAGTCGGTGTCAAAAAACGAAGACACAAAACAGGAACACCGACTTCCGAAATTAAAGTTATTTTGCACTTTTTTTGGAAGTCGGTTCTATTTTTTTGTAAAAAAGTTTTTTTTTTACTTTATACTAAACCTCTCTAGGGGTCTAAATTCAGTTCAGTACATTTATGTGAGAATAACTCGACAAAATGTACCGAACAACTGATTTTTTTTTCGCGATTTCGCGATTGGTCCCATAGTGAAAGTTGTTCGTAATTATAAGTACCTACAATGACCCCTAGAGAGGCTTAGTATAAAGTAAAAATAGGATGGTCTATATGACGTAATAGGGTATTACACCCATGTTTGAAAAGTGTCTCAATTAGATTCTATAGTGTTAATAAACCAATAAAAAAACACAAATTTTTTATTAAATCGATAAAAATTAAAAAAAAAAAAAAAACTTGAGAGGTGTCAAGGGACACCCGGATGGAACGAAGTTCCTTTCCATTAATTAGTGAAGTAATTGTACTAGATTTAACACACGAAATTGGTTAGATAATGCTTGATCTGCTTGCAAACTTTGTACCTACCCACCAAAAATACAAGAAGTTTTTATTAGATTGTTTTTCCAACACAATCTTTTTGGATGGACAGCCTCATTAGTGTCGTGACAACTTTTCGTAAGAATTTTTTTTATTAGATTGTTTTTCCAACACAATCTTTTTGGATGGACAGCCTCATTAGTGTCGTGACAACTTTTCGTAAGAATTTTTTCCGTCTAGCCCCCTTTCACAACGCGCGATAAGGAACTTCGTTCCAAAAATTATTTACTTCAGGTAACCCATATCAGAAAAAATAATAATTACACAATATGTCGTCACGAGATTACATACATATAATACATTATCAAAAATTAATAAGCATAAATACATCACATTCAATTCATTAAAATTAATTACAGTAGTCTCTTATATGCGACACTATATGTAACATTGTCTGTCACAGCAGTGTCGCACATAAGGACAGTCCAACCTATTTGCTATCATTTTCAGAACGGTATTGGTGCTGGCCCGCACTCTGCGCACAAGAGACGCGCATCGCTTCCGCATGGTCGCATGGAAACAGTCCGTGCGTGCCAATGCGAACATACCTGAAGCGCTACAGTAGCGGGGCAGACCAAAAACCGCCCTGAAAGCGTTATTAAATTGGACACGAAGGGTGCTGTAGTTTTTCTGCGTGTAATTAACCCACAGGCTGCAAGTGTACATAGACGTGCAATATGCTCGGAAAAGAGTTAATTTTACGTCATCGTCGTCGTCATCGATAAGTGTCCTAAAAATGCATTTAAATTTTACATTTTCAAATTTCGCGCGTAATTTGACGAAAACGCTGGACGCAGTGGACACCATATTGCTGTATGGTCATGACGTCAGTTGGCTATGTAAATAAAATTACAAAGCATAGATACGCTGATCAGTTGACAGTTCACACTTTATAGTTTACACAGCCGTATGACGTATAACATGGCGGCTACTATTCCATGGTGTTAAAAAACAGATAAAAAAAATTTAAAACTTTGAATTGAATTATAAAATTTATTTTGTTATTTTATGAACTAAAACTAACATTTTCCGACTGCTTTTTGCCTGAGCTATCTCAATAATATATTTTAAGTTTTTTTTTCTCATATAGAGTAAAATACCCTATTGCCGGCTAAATTAGACGAAACCTGCGAAATAAAATCTAAATAAAAACTCTTTTAACGCAAAAACTACGTAGAATAAACTGGGACAATTTAGACTAAACCAGCAAGCAATGATCTACAATTATCTACACAAACAACCTTATTTATTAAACTCCGCAAGGCACGCTTGCTAGCGGACTCTAAATTCAAATTCTGCAAAGAAAATTTTGAATTACGAACCTACTAATGTGTTTAAAAAAATAAAACCCTAACTAAAATTTATTATTCCAGGTTGGCAACACTACCCCAACTATTCACATGGTGATTAGGTCAGATAGTGTTGCCTAATCAAAAATTGATTCCTGGTGGATATTCTGATGTAAAATTGGTGTAGTTTTGTGTCTCAAGTGTCTACACAACTGGGCATAATGTGGAATCATTGAAACAGGCGCGATCTCGGTAAAATGAAGCTGACAATTTTATTGTAGTATTGACTACCTCAGTGAAACTTACCGAGAATGGTTGACGCGATTGGACGCGATACGTTTGCTGCAAAAACATTAGAATGTGCTACATCTGCATTCTAATGAGGAAAAAAATAGTGACAGTGTTCTAGTTAAGACTTGGCTTAAAGGTCTTGTAACCAAGCCAGTAGCATAGCCACAACATAAAAAAATAATCACTTGGTTATTTTTTCTTTAAATAAGGCCCACTCTGAAGTTTTAAGTTAGGAGGCTATTGCTAAATATTCAGATTCAGGCCAATAATATCAGTCAGGGTCGCGGGTGCTTTTAAAGAACCACCGCGGCCCTGCCACAGACAACTGAAGGAACACGTTGGGTTTTAGTTAGAAAGAGTCACTCGGGGTGTGTGGCTCTTTCTGTTCTCCCGCTCCAACCAAAGCGGAAAAAGTTATTTGACGAATTCCCACCCCAAAAAAAGGCCAATAATATCGGGTGTAAAAAGACAGTTTCCGAAGCCGAAAGCCACATATTGTACTCATTATTTGGATATTTTTTTTCCACTAGACCATACCTGGGAAACCACTGGTTTTGGAGATATTGAAGGTCAAAGTCGCCATTATTTTTTTTACTTTCTTACGAAAATGAATGCTAAGTGTTATTACTAAACTTTTTTCCAAACAAACATTACCTGAATTTTCGATATTTTTTTCGAAATTACGAATTTGCAGTTACGAAAACGCAATGAATATCAAACGTATCCGACTAGTACCTACGTAGCTTAGAGCGAAGGAGCGGGGTTTAACTCCACTTGCCTGTGTTCGCGTTACATTGCGCGGAATAAAAAATAGTTTTATTTTTCATGCCTACCTAAAAATAAAAGTCGTTTCCCAGCAATAATTTTTACGCAAAACTGATTTGTTAGACGTACAGTATGCGTAGTTAACGGCTCTGTGATGTGTCTTTTTACACCCTTAATAGTAACACACCATATTAGCAGTGCAGGGTCGCGGATAAATTCGTAACAGAGTTACCGCGCCCTGGGCACTCAGGCAAGGAAGGATCAACAGGGGTCCCCACTGCTGGGGCACAGACCTACTCTCTGTGAGAGAGTGTGGGCCATAATCCACCACGCGGGCCCAGTGCGGGTTGGTGGATGTCACATGTCTTCGAATTTTTGGTTCTAGGACATGCCGGTTCCTTCACGATGTTTTCCTTCACCGTTTTGAGAGCAGTGGTGATGAAATAATTTACACAAAGTAAAGCGCCTGCCTGGGTTTGAACTCACGACCTACAACTTGTAAGTCGCGGCCAATACCACTGGGCCACCACTGCTCTCTAGGGGGTAAAAGTCTGACACGCCGAGCTCCGCCCAGAGCGGGAGTATTCATAGGATGCTTTCCCAACCCCAAAAAAAAATAAAGTGTCGGACCACTGAAAATCGTAACAGAGCAAGTTAATGTCAATATTACTGTAACAAGCCATGTATAATAACAGTTACCTTTTCAATGTTATGCAGACATGCTGTCTGGTTTGTAGGTATAAATGTGTGTCTAATGAGGCTCTGGGGCCTTACTCATTTGCAAGGCAGGTCAAGGTAACAGTTATTAAAGATATAATATACACAGTTGAAGCAAACATGGTACAAAATTACACTCGCTTCTCATTGAAGAGGAAGAGGAGCTCGTGGCTAAGTAATAACAGCCGCACGGATCGATCTCCAACCGGCCAAGTGGCGCCCTCATTGAATAAAACATAGAAAATCCAAAGTAGTAGGCAAAAGTGTCAGAAACGGCCGTTTCTGGTACTTTTGCCTACTGCTTTGGATACGAAACATTCTGAGACCTATTTTAGCAACGTAAAAATACTTTATCCTCTTTGTAACAAACGTGACGTTGGATTCTTTAATATTTATTTTCTATGCTATGCTACGATTTTTTTATTCAATGAGGGCACCACTTGGCTGGTAGTAGGGCCTTAAGCAATGCTTACCGAGGTCGGTCCGTGGATGGGTGACCATCTTAACATACCGAGATCCTCCGTACCTCGGAAAGCACGTTAAGCCGTTGGTTCCGGCTGTCATTTGAAGATCTTTGACAGTCGTTACAGTCACAAGCCAGTCTGACACCGGTCTTGCCAAGGAGTATTACCCACTTACTGGGTTGTGGAGTTCAAATAGGCAGTCGCTCCACGTAAAATACTGGTACTCAGCTAAATCCGGTTAGATTGGCAGCCGACCCCAATTTAGTTGGGAAAAGGCTATGCAGATTGACTTCTCATTAAACTTCACTTTGCTTAGGCTATTTCTTTGGCTTTGTATAGCTTAGATTGAAAATCATTCCTTCCAATGCTAGGGGTTAGCAGCTTCTGCCAGTGACCGCGGCCCTGGCACAGACCACTGAAGGAACAGGGATGCGTTTTAGTAAGTAATAGTCTGACACCACTGATCGACCCCGAGCGGGAGAAGTTATTAAATGATTTACCTACCACCCAGAAATAAAAAAAGGTGTTGACAGTTTCCTTCCAGTTCGCTTCACATAATTGTTCACGGAATAGTCCTACAGGTAAGTATAAGACTTTATGGTAGGAGAGGTCTGGGCGTAGGAGACGCGGACCCGGGCCTGCGGACGGCGAGCAGTGGGTAGCTCGCCGTCCGATCAGCACCAGGCCCGTGAGTCGACGGCGCATAGTGTTCCACGCGCGCCTCAAAGAGATGTTGTCAGCCACCACTGACGGGGCCCATCGTGGCCGGTGCCTGCATGCCTAGGGGTAGCGGATAAATTCTGAAAATGAGTTACCGCACCCCTGGGCACTCAGGCAGGGAAGGAACAGGGCTGGGTTTTAGTCAGTAAGAGTCTAACACGCCCTCTCGCTCCACCCAGAGTGGGAGAAGTCATTGGATGACTTCCCATCCCCCAAAAAAAAAAACGTGGTAACATTAGCACCCCGGTTCACTCAAACCAACCCCTCGGCCACAAGTGGTTTTTATTAAGTTACGACCTACTTTACCTAATCAAGTTTTACATGGAGGATTCACCTGCTATATGTTCATAGTATTCCAATGACGAAAGATATCTAATTTACGCTCATTATGTAGTAATCTAGTTCAGACAGAAATGATTATTAACCTAGAGTCGCTCTCACATTGACAGCGAGGCGGCAGCTACGCGATACATGTAGGTAACTTCGTTTGGGTTCACATGACCTACCCTGCTGCTCTGGGTGGAGCGGGAGGGCGTGTCAGACTTTTACTGATTAGGACCCACCCCTGTTCCTTCCCTGCCTGAGTGCCCAGGGGTGCGGTAACTCCATTTCGAATTTTTCTTCGAAGATATCCGCGACCCGCAGTGATGGAACCCTAACATTTAACCTACCAGTGATCACTGGAAAGCCCTTTGCTTCAATTTCTTTTTTATTTCTCTATGCGAGCTCGCCACTCTATTCCCAAACCACTGTAACTTCTGTAAGCCAGAATCAACAGTGGCTACCAACCCGGCCCTGCGGACGGTGAGTAATGCGTAGCTCGCCGTCCGATCAGCACCAGGCTCGAGAGTCGACGGCGCGTAGTGATCCACGCGCCTCAAAGAGTTGTCAGCAATCATGACGGGGCCCGTCATGGTCGATGCCTGCCCAGGGGTTGAGGATAAATTTGAAACAGAGTTACCGCGCCCCTGGGCACTCAGGCCAGGGAAGGAACAGGGGTGGGTATTAGCCAGTAAGAGTCTGACACGCCCTCCCGCTCTATCCTAGAGCGGGAGATGTCACTGGATGATTTTCCAACCCACAAAAAAAAAAAACGACCACCAGAAAAAACGATTAAAATGTCTTGTGTCCCGAAACGAAATTAATCAGAAAAGACAGCGGAGGAGTAAGAAAAACATAATTTCCACTTTCCTCCTAATCAAGCGGCAGACATAACAAAGCTAGGCCATTAGGCACAAAGGGGGTATTTACAACTGGGGTAAGCCCAGTTGCCTAGCTCCACTGTTTAAAAACACTAATATTAATTAGTCCTAAAATTGTGAGCCCACCACCAGTTTAGAGGTATCTGCCCAGGGGTCGTGAATAAATTCGAAACAGAGTTACCGCACCCCTGGGCACTCAGGGCAAGGAAAGAACAGAGGTGAGTTTTAGTCAGTAAGAGTCTGACACGCCCTCCCTCTCCACCCAGAGCGGGAGAAGTCGTAGGATGATTTCCCAATCCAAAAAAAAATAAAAAATATTTAGAGGTATGCGAAACCAAGTGTAAAGTCCCCTAAACCTCCATTGAAAAGGGAGGATCCTCCGTCGAGTATTGTATCTGGTCCGAGAGAGAGATGTTCAAATCGCGCGGAGAACTCTGCTTGCGCGTTGCAGGATTTGTGTTTTTTAGTTCGTAGGTGGCGTCATAGATGTCGCTACGAACTAGCCATGCCAACGCCACCTTACACCTCTCTACATAATATTGTAGCACCCAAAGGCTCCAGTAAGGCCTGTAGGGCTCCAGGGGGTGCTCTTGCTTGCGAGAGTGTGGTACGAAAGTGACTGGCTTATATGTGCAGTGTAATAAAGGAAAGAGAGATAGATCACTCTACGTAACTATATTGAATCACATTAAGTCATACATGTGCGAGGGCACGGGCGAGTTCAAGTCCGACATCAACCTATGCTATTAATATACAGGGTGTAACGGAAAGGTGTGGTCATATTTTAAGAACTGCATCTGCCCATCGATATGAACAACTTTCTTCAAGAAAACCTAAGGAAATTCACATACTCGAACTACTCCTCAATATTCTTAACTGCCAGCTAAAGGCCGGTGCAGACCCGCTGAGTTTAGGCTGTGTCTACAATCGCCACAATATCATCATCATCATTTCAGCCGAAAGACGTTCACTGCTGGTCATAGGCCTCCCCCAAGTGTCACCACAACAACCGGTTCTGTGCGTCTACATAACATACCGACACACAAACAACCTAAAATGATCCCATTACTGGGACTCAGACCGTCTCAGGCCCGAGAAAGAGTGGGTGGTAATCCACCACAGTGACCCAGTGCGATTTTGATTTCATTTCTTTTCTTTCTCTTTATACATACTCGCATTATTAAGTTTATTTTATTCAGTGGTTCTTCATCGCTTGTTTGCTTGCTTTCGTGTTTCCACTTCTGGGACTCTGCCTCCTCTCAGTGAAAGGGAGTGGGATGGAATGCACAGCTTGGTCCCTGGGTCTCATCATCATCACTTCAGCCGAAATACATCCACTGCTGGACATAGACCTCCCCCAAGTGTCGTCACAACGACCGATCCTGTGCATCTCGCATTGATTGGCTCCCCGCGACCCTCACCAGGTCAGGTATTGGTAACCTCATATAAATCTTAGTTCTGTATCGATTTATAGCTTCCACATCGCTTCGAAACGTTCGCTTTCCGTGCGCAAAAGCCTCAAAACTGACCACAGCATGATGCATAGATTATGCAACTAAACTTAAATTATCCTAGATGTCGAGATTGTGCGAGCTCTAGAGAAAGTGAGATTACTTGAAAGCAACACAAACACTTCCTGTTGCACGAGCCGTAATTATGCCTTTGACATTATACCATAGATATGTTAAGCTTACGTAATATCTAGACATGGCGTTCCGGGAGTTTTCCGGAAATAGGAGTTCCTACCTAGCTAGAGCTGAGACTGAGCTCGTCCGGGAATTACCGGTTATAATGCCGCCAAGCAGTCTTGATGATTTCTGGTTTGAAGGGTACCAAGGTTCTATCTACCTTTAAATGTCTACCTCCCGAAATGTTTTTTTTTTTTTTGGGGGGTGGGAAATCATCCTATGACTTCTTCCGCTCTAGGGTGGAGCGGAAAGGCGTGTCAGACTCTTACTGACTAAAACCCACCCCTGTTCCTCCCTGCCTCAAGTGCCCAGGGGCGAGGTAACTCTTTCGAATTTATCCTCCACCCCCGGGCAG
Organism: Polia nebulosa; assembly: GCA_951329385.1. NCBI lineage: Eukaryota > Metazoa > Arthropoda > Insecta > Lepidoptera > Noctuidae > Polia > Polia nebulosa. Next base: position 29,459,743 of record OX589602.1, on the reverse strand, counting down.
GCATCGGCCGTGGCAGGCCCCTTCCCTTTGCTGACAACTCTTTGAGGCGCGCGTGGAACACTACGCGCCGTCGACTCTCGGGCCTGGTGCTTATCGGACGGCGAGTTACCCACTACTCGCCGTCCGCAGGCCCGGGTACCTCCCGAAATGTTACGCCTAATTTTAATAAAAACTGGCCAAGTGCGTGTCGGATTTTGCACATTAAGGGTTCCGTACCAAATATTGGTATTTGTTAGTAAAGTATACGTATTATTAAACATTATCACCAAATTTCAAGTTCATATGTCAATTGGAAGTTAAAAAATTCTTCGTAACAAAATTTTGTGACAGATTACGGCCGGACAGACGGACACGAACAACAACAGGGCTACGTTTGGACCCTTTGGGTACGGTTGTTAATATTTTTAACAAACCAGTGCGTTTTTATTTAGCCAGTAGCTTCCGCCAGCGGCTTAGCACGCGTGTAATTAGTACTTCTCCCATTATAATTATCCTATATACTATTCCAGACTGTGATCTATCTCTGTGCCAAATTTCATTCTGATCCGTTCAGCCGTTCTGGCGTGGTTGAGTAACAAACATGCATCCATCTGTCCAAACTTTCGCAATTATAATATTAAGTAGGAAGATTACATTCATGAGTCGCCTAGTGACAGCGAAAACGGACATAATTTTTGTTTCAGCTTTAAACTCATTTCGAGCACCTGAAACATAAAAACGAAAAGATACATTGGAACCTCGATGCAGCACTAACGAGTATCGATAATAACGTCGGTACAACATTAATACAGGTATCGTTACGAACTTCGGTGTAGCACTATCGCAAGTATCGATATGAACTGCAGCATTTTCACAGGTATCGATATAAACCTCAGTACAGCATTAGCGCAGGTATCGATTAGGAACTCCTGCGGCGCACGAGTCACATTTATGGCGTATCCTCGTGTAGTTTTATTTTACTTCGACTTAAAAATACTCTTGCACTCGTAAAGTAGCATAGTATTATGAGAAAATGCGAATATTTTAAAATAAATTAATGTTGAAGTCTTTAAATGAATCTTTGATGAGCTTTGTGCAGAGATTCAAAAAGATACCTGCTGTTTGCTGAATCATATTTTCCGGGTTTTTTATTTGTTACTATTCTTCTAAGTAGGTAACTACTAGGTACTGATCCTAGAACACATTTTAAATTACAAACATTTTTTGCATTTTTGTTCGTGAGCTCAAAATAAAAAAATACTTGAAGATTCAGCCCCAAACCTAGTTAGGCAGCAGAGGCTAATAATTATACAATTCTAAATTCAACTTCTCCAGTTTTTTTTTTTTTGTGTTTGAACTAAGCACATGGTATTTTTTTATAAATAAGGCCTCATTTGTGTAAACATATATTTTTGGGTATTTATTTATTTGGTTCACCAAAAATTAGTACCAACAGTATATTTTTTTTCGCCCCTGAATCCACAGGAGTCGTGATAAAAACTAGCCGGTTATAATATTTACCATTTTTTTTTTGGCGGGTTGGGATATCATCCAATGACATCGCCTGCTCTGGGTGGAGCGGGAGGGTGTGTCAGACTCTTACTGACTAAAACCCACCCCTGTTCCTTCCCTGCCTGAGTGCCCAGGGGCGAGGTAACTCTGTTAAGGATATCCGCTACACCTAGGCATATCATATCTACCCTGAGGTGGGCGGAGGGGTCTGTCAGACTCTTACTGACTAAAGCCACGCGGTGTCTTCAGCTACCTTTGACCTGGGCGCTGGAGTGCTGACCACTTTTATCACGCTGCCTCGGCAAGGTATTGGCCCGCATGATTTTTTGCGGACGCCCCGTCACCCTCTGCGGCCGCCTCTAGAGAGGCGCGCACGGAACACGGTACACCAACGTCTCGGGCCTTTAAAAGGGAACAGGGCCTACGAGGAATTTACAAAATAGGTATTTGAAGAAACTATTGCCATCGTGCTCCCTCAAGCCTGCCCCTGTAGAGTGCGATAGGGACAGCTGCAATTCAGACCGATTTTATCACAATATTTTTGACGGGATCGACGTTTCGTATTCCCCTTTTTTCTCCTCGAAAACTAAGCCGATTCAATTATTTTTAGCACCATTTTTTAAGAAAGAGTATTTCTAGGTCCATATTAAATGTTTTATGTTAAAACTTTTCAAATTTGTCTGGTAGTCATCTAAGAAATGCGGTAATAATTGGGCCATTTTTTGTAATTTTTGCAGGGTCATATTTTCCTTACTTATTAGTTGCTGAATAAAAGGAAATGGCAGGGACGTGTCAACAGCAAACCTTGACTTTATGAGAAAGAAAAAGATTGCTCTAGAGGTATTATTTAGGAAGAAAAAGGGGAATACATTTGTATGGAGAAACCCAGCCCCTGTTCAGGTAACAGCTAACTTTTCTATATTATTAGTTTAGATTTGTCATTACTGTGAAGATGACCACACCACACTCCCTACCTACCCTTCAAACCACAAATCCACGTGAGAACAATTATCCAGAAAACATGTGTGATCTTGTCTCAGCACATGAAATAATAGTGACACCATGACCGACCGATTGGTTCCGCCTGCTCGCCGCAAGGAGCGCTGCGGGCGATACGACCTTTTTTTTTATTTTTAACATTTTTTAGAGATCCCTGGTCAAACAAATGAATCCTAACTGTTGATGGGTACATAATCAACAAATTCCCTGATTGGAACACCTTTTCTTCTAATTTAGATGAGGAAACCAAACTTTACGGTTCGATTAAGAAAGAAAATTGGTGTCAAAAATGTCCCAAAGTACAAAAAACAGGTTGTAAGTAACACAATGGCGGGTTCACACTTGTCCCCACATTTTTTCCCGGTCGCCTACGCTGCGCGCACGCACCTGCCACCCCCCACGGGGGGCCGCTCGGCCTCCTTTCATGCCAACGGATTAATGCCACGATTTCTTTGCCCCTTTTTTATTTATTTAAAAAAATATATCTCATATCTCTCGCGGATCGAAGATGTTAAACTTGTTAGACGATTTTATTTTTTTGAGACAGACCTCATGGGTTTAAGTATTGTAAGCTGTTAACTATAGCTATAGTTAACCAAGAGGAGTTTTAAAACATAATTATAATTTCGTAACAGATACCTACATCTACATAATAAGAAAATTTTCACCTCACAACCTCGGAAAGATTCTGTTTGTCATTCGAATACTGCAGAGTGCAAAAGTGCATTTTATCTGCTAGCGTGGAAAGAGTTTTTAAAATTCGAACCTTTCTATTCAATAATTACCGCTTATTTCATGTCAGTGCAGTAACCTCATTTTTAGAATAATCCTACTGGCCAGCACGATTAATACATGAAAAAAAAAGTTTTCAATCGCCTGCCAATCCGTCTATGTCTCCAACATTCTCAATGGAATCCAATGAATATGAGTTATTTTCATCACATAGTAACAGTACACAAGTGACAAACACAAGCCTAGCAGTTCCAAAAAAACAAAAACTTAGAATAAGTACTATCAATTGTAGCACAAAAAAATGCACTTTTGCACTTGCACTCAGATTTCGAATGACAAACAGAATCTTTCCGAGGTTGTGAGGAGCAAAACACTATTTCAAATTTTGGAACAACAAACTCAACATCGAACATGACAAAACTTAAAATACCCAACACTATAATAGTCGATATTTGAGTTGGTGGCCATGGATTGAATATCTCGAATTACTTTTACAGGTATCGGTAAGAATACCACCGAAAAAGTCGTTGCTGTCATTTATTTCGCAAGAAAAATGGCCGTCACGGAACGAATAGCTCTTAAAATCAATCATACACTACAAATCATAGCATAATGCCCGATCAATCCCTACACTACCGGCTTCAACACTCTCAATGCATAAACAAATTAAACATAATAATAACTGCTGTAATCCTAAATTTATAACAAAACAAATGAAACGGACGCAACCCTCAACACCGGAACATTTTCATAACAGAACAAAACATCATGTCAAACTAAATAACCAATGAAAAATACATCACGTTACAATTTAACAGTTCCTAATTCAAGGAGATACAGGTTAAAATTACATAAAGTTATCATTTCTGTTGAAGTTTGTCCTGTAACGCAAAGGGCGCATCTGATCGAAACACAAAACGAAGAAAAGAACATTAGTTGGTAGGCGAAATTAAAATTGAAAACGTCGAAGTTTATCCCAAGGCAACATACGCGTAGGATAATCCTATGTCCGGCCATGGTCTACCCGTGTGTCTAAATTTAATCCAAATCCGTTCAACCCTTTAGAGATAACAAAGAAAAAGTTACTTCCGCATTTATAGTTTAGTATGGCCCTAGTAAATGCGCCTTGTTTTCCTGATTCCCGAGGTAAATAACTCAATTTTGCCTAAAAATTCAGATGCTCCATTTTCTTTGGACAGCAGAAACGTGCTTTTGTCAGGTCATAAACAAAGCCGGAGCGCGGGAGATTTGCCCGCGAAATCTGGATAATTTCGCGCGCTTCGACAACAAACATGGCGGCCAACAGCTGAAACCTATGTGTCGAAATAAACGAATTAATTACGTCATTTTGAGCTTAGATTAAGAAATAACGTGCAGTTATCCTGGCTGTGAACATCATGAATTCATGAGGAAACCTCCTTGAGCTAGTGTGGTGAGTAATACTCGTGCTTTCTGAGAAGAGGACTTTACACTGCAGTAGAACATGCAGTGCCCAAAAATGAGGACGATACAATGCGTTGAAATTTCGCGTGACATCACACCTTGATACACTTTGTATCGTTTAGTGACATAACAGGCCCCCACATCCAATCTTTCGCATTTATAATATTAATAATTATAGGATTATCTTAGCAGGATCAGAGCCGGATTAACCACGTAGCAAGAGTAGCAAATGCTACAGGCCCCGCGCAGTGAACGGGCCCTGCTTGTGCGTACCAAAACAAGTAAAGATACCTATACCATATGAAAACTAACCTGTTCCGAATTATCAATAAATACAATGTAGGCTACTGCCTATGAGCCTATCGCTATCTTAGGGCCCCGCGACCTGAAAAAAAAAAAAAGAAAAGGCCCCGCGGCCTGTGAGAAAAATAGTAGAAGTTTTTACAATAATGTGGGGGGGCCCTTGGTAGAATTTGCTACAGGCCCCACGCTGCCTTTAATCCAGCACTGAGTAGGATAAGTTCGATCTTCGAACGAAAGCAAATTCAATGTAGCCATTTCTCTATAAACGTAATATCGTACGATGTGCAACAATGCTAATTCTGGGCCCAAGAGGCTCTGGCATCCACTTATTAAGTAAACCATTAAAGATAACAGCATAAATTTAAATACCACAGCTCGCCAACAAACTACAGTGGTTTAATATGTTAATTTAGTATTATTATGACTAAATGCCTAGGGAATGAAGCTCGAGGGGAGGGGCTGGTGGATGTATAGAATAGAATAACTTTTATTGTCTCCAGTATTACAGCTAGTAGTATTGATACTTACACAAAACTATAATACCGGAAGCAAAAGGTTCAAGCGTCAGCATTATGTGGGGGTGGGGAGTCGGTTGCCAAGCGCTGGTTTTCAGCTTAAACCCTTGACTCCTGTTTACAAAAAAAAAAAAAAACAGTAAATTTAGCAACAACGGGTTAAATGATAATTATTTATTGATCATACATTAAACTAAACAAAAAACTAAACTAAAAAAAAAATCTAAAACACTCACTATATAAAATTAAGATACTAACTACACTAACACTTTACCAGTAAACGTTATTATAAAACTGTTCTATGAAAACTGTAAATTATTGTAAGGAATTAAAAGGCTTTTTATTTATTTATTTATTTATACATTAACCTTTTTTTTTTTAAAGATTTTTAACAGTTAGTGGACACGAACAGGCTATTTAAACGAAAAGCAAAAAAAAAAAAATATTACATTTATGTTTGAAATTGATTGTGTTTTTAATAATTCGAAAGGGAGGTGGTATATTGTTCCAGTATATAAGTAATGCCGGAGTCTGGGTTTCCTGATAACAACAACCTGGGGACCCATTTAAGTTAAGAGTGAATAGGTTACTTCAAGGCAAGCTTGCTCCACCGTGGACCACATCATCGCTTACTATCAGGTGAGATTGTGGTCAAGCCCGAACCAATAAATGATAAAAAATAATAACAGCTTTACGAGCCGATCTTCAAAGTTGGGCAACGCTCGCCGAAGTTGGTCCGTGAATGGGTGACCATTCGTTACTCCTCCATACCTCAGAAAGCATGTTAAGCCATTGGACCCGGCTGTCATTTGCAGATTTTTGACAGTCGTCTCAGTATCAGAAGCCTGACAATCAGGCAACACTCTTGGGTAGCAGAATCGTTCGAAAGAGTTACCGCAGCCCTAGAGCGCAAAGTTCAAATGACGGAACACAGGTAGGTTTTAGTCAATAAGAGTCTGCCACTATAGTCTATAGCAAAAAAATAAAAGTAACAAAAACTCCGTCCGATCCAATAAAGGCTAATTCCTGATTTTTATACAATATGCGAAATTTAACACTTAATATGTCAATTTTTTATAACTTGACAACACTCCACCGGCTGGCGAAATCTTTTCATTTTTACCTATTTTTATTTCAAACGATATCGCCCTGCACTAGCCGCGCTGTAGGCACTCTGTCTCGCTCAGGCGGCATCTTTGAAACGAAGCAGTAGGTGAACTTTGTCGAGCGCTCAGTGTTGCCTTTGACACAGATAATATAATACTAGCGGCTATGATAAGTTTTTCTTTTTTTTTTAATCAATTATTTTCATTGGGGAAAAATAATTATCTCGTATCCATTAAATGATTACGTATATGTGTAAGTACGCAGTACGATACCTTCAGGATCGGACAGGGATTTTGTTACATGCTGTATAATATCCCACTCCACCCGGAGCGGGAGAAGTTATCTGACGATTTCCCGCCCTCAAAAAAAAGGACCATTCTTGCAAAAGGCTATTTTGTTATCCAGTTACCAGGCTTTGCTCTCCAAATACTGGTACTCAGTTGCGATTAGAGTGGAAGCCGTCCGCTGTTGTGAAAATGCTCGACAGATTTTGTAACTAAAATTCCTAGATGCCAGACCTGAGGCAGTCCATTACAGAAACTAATTAATCAACCCTTGCGATGCGATTGCATGTGTTAACGTACTATTAACGCGTTATTAGCAGGCGTTTGCGTGCGGTCAGGTCGCGGACTAGCGGAGTAGCGGTTGCCGGACGATGCAAATTGCACGCGATAGCCGCGCCCTGGCCCCGCCCCGGCGCAGGGTTGGCCGCCTGACGATTAATAAGTCCCTTACGAAGGCCCTTCGCACTTTTGCGATGTATATGTGTGCTGTTTTGGGACGAAAGCCGGTAAAAAGTCTAAGGTAACTAGTTAAAACCAACGTTTCTTTTAAATGATTTCAACATGACATGGTAAGGGGTAACAATTTGAAATAAGAGTAAGGTGCAAAAAGTGCCTAAAAAGGGGATTACTTTTAAATGATTTCAATGTGATATGTTAAGGATTAAAAATTATGTTTAGGTAATTATGGAATTGGAAGGTAAGTAAGATTAAAAGCATTTAAAGTAGGATTGAGAAAATACACAATTCTTTTAAATAATTTCAACCAGTATTGAAATATTTTCAATAGTTCCGCCGGCATACCCGTCCTCATCTTTCTCCAAAGCACATCATACGAAACGAGATCGAAGGCCTTGGAGAGATCCATAAAACAGGCGTATACCGTAATCTTCCGTTCAGTGTAGTATTGGACAGAGGCGCAGTTATACGACTTTCAATAGTTTTTAATTGAACATCACGTCTAAACGACTAGTCTTACTTCTTTGAAAAAAAATATATGCTACTCTATACTATTTCCGTCGTAATTTGATCTCAGAATATTTAAAATTATATTTTTTTAACATTGAGTAATTAATTTGTAAAATTATGTCTAACGGGGATAAAAAATTGAGAATCACGCAAAAACTATAAAGCGTATTTTTATGAAACCTTCACCATTTTAAAGATCATTTAATTATTTAAAATTTAGTATCAGTGTTTTAGTTTAATACTTGTTGTTTTATGTGTAATTAATTAATAATGCGTCTAATTTCGGACAGCGCTCCTTGATGGGCGAGTCCTATTACTGGGTGGACGTACGACGCGTTACGTGAGCTCAGCGCGGAACAAGCAAGCTAACCACTCAAGGTCGTTGGCAGCTAATAGCGCCTTAACAACCAGAATCGCGCTTTGTCATGTATGTTTATGTACTTATTCAGACAAGACTCGAGCACACTATCCAACAGTTTTGCTACAGTTGTCGCGAGAGAGATCGGGTGATAGTTTCCCTTGTCCGATATGTCTCCTAAATTTCAACGTTTTATGGATTAGAACTCTCTAAAAGAGACTTTGACATCTGAGTTTGTTTCGGTGTTTCTTCTCAGGGTAGTCAGCTAGGAAACACTGGCCTCATCTAGCTTAAACTGACAAAAAACATTGTCTTGTAAAAGTGTTAATTGTAACCTATTTACTGAATAAACATCATTTATCATTATCAAATGATTTAAATGTGTCATGAATATGATAAGGGCTCAAAATTGTGTTTAATCATGGAATTGACCGGTGAGAGTAACGTGCATTAATTAAACTAGAACGTGTATTTCTTTTGAATTATTTCAATATGGGTAAGTAAGGGTTTTGCCAGTAGCGTAACTATACCATCTGAGGCCCTTGGCAAATCCATTGCATGGGGCCCCAAGAAAACTCGTCACATTTTAATTTAGTTTTAACTAGCGACCCGCCCCGGCTTCGCACGGGTGCAATGCTGATACTAAATTAAAAAAAAATTATATAACCGCGGCCTCCGACGCGCTATTTATAGGCATGCCTCCCCGCACTGCCCCGTCCGACCGGTACCGCCCGCCGCAAACGCAAATTTTAAATTTGTAATATCTCCGAAAATATTTGTTTAATTTACATGCTGTAAGGAACCATATTGATCTATATTAATTGCACACTGTATTTAAGGTACTTAATTCGATAAGGATTAATGCCGTATTGCTTAAAATAGCTTCGTAAATAAGCCATTTTTTCACGTAAAAAGTAAACAATAAAAATGGTTAATGTGGGTTATCCCTAAAATATAAACATATACCATCGCGGACTTTTTTGTAGACCTTTTTATGGTGTACAATACTGTAGTACATTAATTTGATCTAACTCGTAGGGTTTAGGCAGCGTTTTTGCTAAATTGCTAAATAAGCCCAAAAAAATAGGTTAATTTACGACATCGCGTTAGAAACCTCTAAAATTAGCAATGTTGCCTTAGTATATGATGCATGTGTTATACATATAAACCTTCCTCTTGAATCACTCTATCTATTGAAAAAAACCGCATCAAAATCCGTTGCGTAGTTTTAAAGATTTAAGCGCACATAGGGATATAGGGACAGAAAAGGCGACTTTGTTTTATACTATGTAGTGATAAATCACTGAGATACTCGTAGTTACCTAATTGTAACATTGTGTCCATTTTAGTTAAATATCTAATTTTCAAAAGCATAGGTGTTACAAATTTATAATAAAATAACAGTTAAGTTAATAATAAAATAATAATTAATGTTAACAAGATATTTATTAATAAAATTCTTTTCTCCGAGCTTTCTGTTCAGCAAAAGTATCAATAACATAATCAAAGTTTAAAGATCGGGCCAAAGAAGTTTCAATAGACAGAATAGCCAAGTTAGATAGCCTATTTTGTCGAGCTCGCAGCCTCTCGGGCCGGGGGCCCCGTCAGGCCGGGGGCCCGTGGCATTTTGCCAGTCCTGCCACCCTATAGTTACGCCACTGGGTCTTGCAGAAGACCGTAAAACTTGGAGCCGCGTCGTATGTGGCCGCGATACTCAGCAGTGAGGGAACGACGAAGAAGAAGTAAGGGATGAAAAATGTGTTTAATGAATTAGTGAACGGTAGGTAAGACTAAGATATTACTTTTTTTTCGTTGTTGTATTGTGCTGTGGTCACTATGGGCTATGCCTGAAATAAAGGTTTTTTTTTTAAGATGATTTTTTAATTATTATTTTTTTGAAATAAACGTTGCCCCACACTAGGAATTCTCCTGTATCGTGGGTGCGTTCACAAACATGTATACTCACATACACAAGACAACCCAGACCCGGAACAACTATTTGCAGGTCATACAAATACCGAACCCGCTACACGCAGCGCAGCAGCCGAACGCTAAACCACTGCGCCAACCGTGTCGTCAAAGCTTGAAACTATAAAACAGGCATTTCTTTTGAATGATTTCAGAATGGATGATAGGACCTATACGGGATTTAACGGGTATAAGCAATTCTTTTCTATGTACTTGTAGATGCTCACTATAGCACCGAAATAGACAAAATAATATTCTATCAATGACAACTATTTTCGAAAAAAATTCTTTAAAAAAACAGCTTAGTAAGTAAAATTTAAAACTAAACAAAAAAACTAGTTTCCTAACTCCTCAGGCGGCTTGTAGAATAAAAGCTACTCGACGGAATTCAACATCTGTCCCAGAGTTAAGACGTTAGACCGTACCATATTGTATCATATTGTTGTGTATGTCGTTAATTTGTGGAAAATAAATACTTTTTCTTTCTTTTCTTTCTTTCTTTACTAATGAATATCTACGACTGCATGCAAAAACGCATTTTTATACAGGCCCATCATTATACAGGGTGTCACAGATTGCCTAGGGGTAGCGGGTAAATTCGTAACAGAGTTACCGCTCAAGAACGCTCAGAAGTCAATTTTATCATCAGCTGATCAAAAATTTGTACACGAGGTACAAATTTTTTCATGCATGAGTTGCTTTTATTATGAAAGCAGCCTTTTTTTTTGGTAGGGTGGGAAATCATCTCATGACTTCTCCCGCTCGGAGCGGGAGGGCGTGTCAGACTCTTACTGACTAAAACCCATGTTCCTTCCCTGCCTGAGTGCCCAGGGGTGCGGTAACTCATTTTCAGAATTTATCCGCTACCCCTAGGCATGCAGGCACTGGCCACGATGGGCCCCGTTAGGCTGACAACATCTCTTGTTCGGCGCGCGTGGAACACTACGCACCGTCGACTCACTGGCCTGGTGCTAATCGGACGCCGAGGTACCCACTGCTCGCCGTCCGCAGGCCCGGGTCTACGGTGGCCGGAGATCATCTCGCGATGTCCTACGCCCAGCGCCTCTCCTGCGGTGGTAGCGGCCGGGGCCGTGAGGGCCACTCCGTTGAGCTTCCGTCAAGCGTCCCGCCTCCGCCTCCGCGAGCATTACTGCTTCGCAGAAGGCGGAGACTGCCTTCCATTCCCTCTCGCTCCGTACCATGGCCTGAACCAGGGCCGGGCGCGAGAGGTCGCCGCCACCTATCGCATCCACGAGGACACGGCAGTGCTCCGCCCAAGCGGGGCAGACCTCCACCGTATACTCCACCGTGGCCTCTGATGAAAGCAGCCTGAGGATATATGTAACGAGTGTTTTTGGTAGGTTTAAAATTTATTTAGCCGTTATTTAAGGAATCTTTTGGGCAATCGTTGTTCTTTTGTCTACTTCGGTGCTATAGTGAGCATCTACGTGGAAAAAGAAGACCAATGAAGAAATTGGGAAGATAATAATTCTTTTCCACCAATATAAAGCGACTACCTGCGTTATTAGGTTTTAGAGAACTTATTTTATATTTTATTTTGTGGTCAGTGCCAATGGTACAAATGAATTTATTTTAGACAAAATAACCGTGGACTCAATAACATACACCGATACACTTGATAGGTACATAAACAAACACCCGACCGAACACCGGTTGACATTCCAACCTCGGAACACTCAGCCTGATAACCCATCTGCTGTCTAATCGAACCCACCGATCGACGACCAATAACCAACACGGGCCTACGACCAGAGACAAGGACCACACGCGAAATACGACCATAAAGGCAGCGATATAAGGGTTAACTGTCAAAAATTTGACAGCAGCAAAAGGTTGTAGATTTAAAAACAACTCGGCATACCTCTTTGTCGATGGTACGTCTCAATTCTTAGGAATATATCTCTCATAACTTGGAATAACTGCGTCGTTTGATGTGAATTTGACTGATGCGAGGTGCCTTTGTGTGACGGCACGGCTACATCTTTTGAATGCTAGTTTCCTGGTAGGTACTTTGTTTTAGCTAATCGCATATAATATACCGAAAGGGTAACCCTATTGCGAAATGTGGGTAAGAGTTTGTGTCACCACTGCCTATCCCTTTATATAAACAGGTGTAATGTTGTCCTTTTTAGGGTTCCGTACCCGAAGGGTAACCAACGGGACCCTATTACTAAGCATCCGCTATCCGTCCGTTCGTCCGTCCGTCTGTCCGTCAGCGGGCTGTATCTCCGTTCCGTAATAGGTAGACAGATGCAATTTTTACAGAATGTGTATTTCTGTTGCCGCTCTAACAACAAATAATAATAATTAATTAAAAATTAAAGGAGGCTCCCCTACTAGACACGCGTTTTTTTTGGCTAAAAAGCAAAAAAAAACGCGTTTCTAGTAAATTGCTCGATCTTAATAATGGAAACAAGTGGACGCATATTTAATCTTGTACGATGGTACGGAACCGTATATGCGTAAGTCCGACACGCACTTGAACGGTTTTTCTTTTTATTATTTTTTTGAGATGGCTACTTATGTAATATAACATTTCAAGTAAGTACCACCATATTTATATAACATTTATTTAGCAAATTTCACATCCAGTACATTTGTGAAGGCATAATTGGTAGAATACTGTTATTTGTTGTACAAGAAAAAATACATATATATCTAGCTACATAATAATAAACTACTACTAAATTAACTAAAAATGATGCAGTGATACCCCTTCCTTCCTTCCTCTCGAAAAAACAACCATTTTTGCAACCAATAATTTAGTCCCGCCATCTAAAAGATCTATCTGACGTCAGCGGTCCATCACATGACCAATTCCGATAATAACCCAGATGTTGACACTGCCATTCTACGTCTTAATTCACCTGTCAAACTTGAGCATCGACTATAGACTTACATTAGTCAAACTGTCAAAGTTCCACAGCCAACTGTCTATTAGTTATGCGCGAACACGCAAGACTGCCGGTAGCTGAAGTATTAAAAAAATGCAGGTAAAGATGGACTGGGGTGGCCGTGGTTCCGTGGTGGTGATGTTTTCTAACTAGATAAATAATAGGCAATCAATCTACCTAGTGAACATAATAGAGACTTGACATAACTGTTTCCCTAACTTGGGTAAGTTTATCATTTTGACCGAAATGTACCTATAGGTATAGGTATTCCAATACACCTAAAGTAGAGTACTGTTACACATAGCACTGCATATATTATGTATAACAATATTCCCCAGGATTCGAAACAAATCGAATCTAAAATGGCATAAAATCTTACTCTTAAAAGTAGCACTTCAAGCCAGATCGTTTGGCCCTCCTTGCTTGCAGCCACATTAATCTTAAGCTCTATAATTTGACCCACCTCAAAAAGCCCAAACATTGTGGCATCAAATCACTCGTGGGAATGATTTTGACAAACTACATCGCTAGTGACGCGCCGTCAAAACCGATGATAGACTCGCCGATTTAAAACATAATTAATGGACATCTCTAAACGAATTACTGGCAAAGGACCGTTTATCAAGGAAAGAAAAAAAAACTGAAACTTTGGCAGACAACAATGGCGGCATTTGAATTGAATCCTCTAAACTTTTGTTTGGACATCTAAGGTTTTTCAATGAATGTAGATAAATTAAGTCAATTTGCATGTGCTTTTGTGGCTTTAGTTTTTTTTAACGACTGCGATAGCCAACTGAAGTTGTTAAATGGCTGCGATGGCACTGAAATGTGGGTGGAAGTGTGGTTAAAGTGACGTCATTTTGTGTATTTGATCAGTTTCAAGACGAAGCTTGGTGATTTCTTTTTGTAGTTTGGGAAAACGAGTCTCATAAAATTAAAGTCCTATATTTACAGTGATAATATCCTACCCTACTTAAGGCGTATATAGCCGCCAAGTGGCGCCCTCTTTGAATAAAAAATCGTAGCAAAGCGTAGAAAACGAAGATTAAAAAATCCTATGTTGCGTTTGTTACAAAGAGCTTAAGATATTTTTACGTTGTTGAAACAGGACTCAGTGTTTCGTACCCAAAGTAGTAAGCAAAAGTACAAAAAACGGCCGTTTTTGACACTTTTGCTTACTACTTTGGATACAAAACACTTAGTCCTGTTTTAACAACGTAAAAATACTTTATCATTGTAACAAACGTGACGTTGGATTCTTTAATATTTATTTTCTATGCTATGCTACGATTTTCTATACAATGAGGGAGCCGCTTGGCCGGTAGTAGACCCTTAAAAGAAATAGTTAATAATGGTGGAGGTAATATTCCAGTCACCAAGTAGTTACCTAATATATTGCTATAGAGATAGACATAGAACGCAGAAGTCAAAGGGCCAGTTATGTAACAAAATACAAACAATCATAGAAAATGTTTTTAATACAGCACAAGGAATACGAACAAGAATGATGCTGTAACAAGACAATTATACACTATATCCACAGCCTCACTCCATATTCATCCCCGTCAAATGGAAATAAAATCCATACAATTCCATATCAGACACATAGATTTTGTTAATACCTCTTGAACTCCAATAATGAGACGTAATTTAATTATTTTATAAGACAAGCTACCAATTAAAAAGAGTAATGTCGGCAGGACATTGCAGGTGAGCATTCGCAAGCTGCGTGCACGCAGTTAAATGACACACAATGTAAATTAACGGTGGTATGCGCAAGAGTCATCTGTCATAATTGTGGACAGTTTCTGGCTCCTTTTTCTTTTCCTCTGATAATGAAGATGGACCATATGGATCTGATCATTAGGATTTGTGGATGTAACGTTGGTGTATGAATGATATGCTCGTATTTTTTTGTGGTAGTGATTCAGAACATTGTTAAAACTTTGCTGTTTTTGTTTTTGTGACTAAGCTGTGTCCAAGAGTGTGTTCTGCCTAGCCATTTCCCAACTATCGTGGGGTCGGCTTCCAGTCTAACCGGGTGCAGCTGAATACCAATATTTTACATGGAGCGACTGCCTATCTGACCTCCACAACCCAGTAAGCGGGTAATACGATACCCCTTGACAAGACTGGTTGTCAGACTTTCGGCCTTCTGTCAACCCGTAACGACTGTCAAAGATCCACGATTGACAGCCGGGACCAATGGCTTAACGTGCTTTCCGAGGCACGGAGGACTCTGGGTATGTAAAGATGGTCACCCATCCATGGACCAACCCCGGCAAGCGTAGCTTAACCTGATGGTTCGACCCGTGCGGCTGTTATTACTTTAGCTGTGTCCAAGAGTACGCTTATTAAATTAAGAAGTCACGGGAGGGTTCAAAAGATTCACCGCTGGAACGCGAGGGCAACTGAAGAGGAACACGTCAGGTCGGTTTTAGTAAGAGTCTGACATGCCTTCCCGCTCAACCCAATGCGGGAGAAGTCATCTTGGCTTGCTTTGGCGAGGATCTTAGGGCCAGGGCAAAATGACATTCTACATCAGCATAAGTACTGTGACGATGGTAGACACAGCCTAATTTCAGCGGGTCTGCACCGGCCTTTAGCTGGCAGTTAAGAATATTGGAGAGTCGATGGAATTATGATTAAAGAATAGATGTCAATTTTGTTTTATGTGAGACTGGAGTTTTGCCCTTGCAAGTGGGCACATGTATCTATAATTTTGCATTTATAATCTAATAATAGTTCTGAGTGCTTCATCCTCTTTCTTTTATAACACTGTAGCGAGTCACCCTTTTATGCACCGCACTCTCGCGTTGCCAGCGAGTGAGACGTCTACCCTGAAGATACTACAGCGTCCCAGGATCCCTGCAGGCCGTACTGGTGCCTTGGGGTCCTACAGTACTTAGAATGACATTTTGTCTAGTCTATAGCCCCGAGTATACCTATTGTACCGTTGACCGTCACGACTACCAATGGTTTCAATGCTCGCCAAAGCCCAACATTAATTGTTATTTACGTATTCTTTTTTCATTTTTTCCTTTTGTAAAATGTCACCGTTCCAAAGTTACAACCTACAACTCCTAAGCCCATTTGACAAGAAATAGATTGGAAAACGTCGGCCATGTTAAATTTTTGAAAGGGCGCGGTCCCGTTCAGAAATTCACATCAATTTGTCAACGGGAGGCGGTCCAACCACAGTTAATTGGTAACGAACAGCTGATGATAAAAACTCCTTTGTTTATTTAAAATTTATTCGACACGCCCAGCGTTATTTTTTACACTGTTTCTAAATAAAAATGTAGGTTTATCGAAGTAATTTACGGCACGATAAAACGTTTACTTATCATTAGTGTATACTCGTATGTCGTGTTAGTTCGTAGTTTAGTTAAATATCTATAAAAGAAATTGTTTTTAAAACATTACAATATGTAGAACTGGCTCTTTCCTGCAGCTTTGTTCCCGTAGCCTATCGAGCAGGAACCGTGAGTTTTTTTTCCAACCAAAGTGAATTTTCGTAATCGGAACAGTACCTACTCATAAATAAAATTAGGTTAGAATTTTTAATATCTCTAAAATTCATCATCAGCAGGTTGTAACAAGGCAGTGTTAAAGCCTTGTTTATTTTATGACCTCTATTCCAAATTACGTTCTTTCCTACCTTTTTTAATTTCAAATTCAAAATTAACTCGGCTTCTCTGTCTAGCCTGTTTTTAATTTAAAAATCAGTTCAATTTCAGCTGCCGAGCTAGACTAAGCTCCTCTCTATCATTGTCATTTTCCTACTCTTGAATAAATGACAGTTACCAGTTTCAAAGAGATTTCTAGAACAGGTGAAGTGCAGTTTTTAGAACTAGACAGATTCAAGCATGTATCCTCCAATAATACAATTTATTCCTTTACCTAGTCACAGTGTATAGTGTACGTACGATTAATGAGTGCTTCATATTCAAGCCTACTGTCAATAATATAATTTACGTCTTAACTCGTCATGTGTTTATCTTCAACCAACTCCTCATCTAACTCTCCCTCATCGTGTCACTCCTACGTCCCTCCGCAACGTGACAAGGTTATAGAATTTGGGGCACTTTGTCACAATCAATTTGGAGTCTACGCAGCTCCTCATTTTATTAACTCTCTCTTTAGTCTTTACTAGCCTACATCATAGATTTAACCCCTTTCCTAGCCATATCGTCTTTCTTGCCACACAATTCAACCATGTCACCTTTAGCCTGCCTCTTCCTATACTGAGTTCAACTCTCTTCCTCCTAGCTATACTATTATAACCTTTCCTTAAACATAATCTATCTCTTATTCTGCTTCTTCTGATAGCCTTTTGTTCATCAATAATGTCATTCCAGCTGTAAGTCATCTCAGCCGGGGTTGCGGGAATTATCGGAGGAGCCACCGCGGGCCTGGCACAGGTAACTGAAGGAACAGGGGTGGGTTTTGGTCAATAAGAGTCTGACACGCCCTCCCGCTCCACCCAGAGCGGGAGATGAATTCCCAACCTAATAAAAAAAGCTATAAGACGTCTACAACTGAACAATGGCCTGACCATGCGTCGCGGTCGTCTCCTCGCCTCATCTACTGGTCCTGTACTTCCCGCCTCCAGCGGATTCTTGCGACCCCCATCAGCCATTCGTTCTGCGAGCAATGTGGCACATTCATCATCATCATTTCAGCTGAAAGACGTCTACTGTTGGACGTAGGCCTCCCCTAAGTGTCGCTGCAACGACCGGTCCTGTGCGTCTCGCATCCATCGCCTACCCGCGACCCTCACCAGGTCATCGGTTCACCTTGTGAGAGGCCTTCCAACGCTGTGTGTTCCCGTACGCGAGTAACAATAATTACAATAATCTCTGCCACAATAAGTTTAGCAAATTAACCGCTACTTCAGTTAACCACTGCCTCTTTTTCCGTTTCTTTCTTTTTCTGATATCTCTTGTCTATTTCAAATCAGAAACCAGGGTTTTATTTGGTACCGTCATGTTTTTCATGCTACCTATCCTCTATCCTACTAATAATTATAAATGTGAAAGTTTGTGAGTGTGTATGTTTGTTACTTCTTCACGCTCAAACGGCTGGACCGATTTGTATGAAATTTGGTATGTAGATAGCTTATAGCCTGGATTAACATATAGGCTAGCCTTTTATTCCGGTCTAGACGGGTAAAACCGCGGGACGCAGCTAGTATGGAATAATGTTGTTGTTGTAAGTTGTAATTATACAATCTTGCCAGCGGGTAAAAAGTAAACAATCTTAAATTTTTGTTTGAGGGCAGTTTAAAGACAGAATTTCTTCTAGAGAGCAGCAGTAGCACAGTTCGGTACTTTTATACACCTTTTATTTTCGATTTAAATTAGATACAAGCTATCTTCAGGCGACATCTAAGCAGTGGGAGCAGCAGTAAATTACCACTGAACTGGAGCGATGCTCCGCGGCATTGTATGCAGATGTGCGGACATCCGACCGCGGCCTCCGCCAGAATTTGCATCAACTTTCGGAACAAGAAATTTGTAAATAAACCGCTCTCCTGCCTAATTATAACCTCCTTGACCATATACCGTAAAACATTTCACGTAAAACTAAGTACCTAATACCGCAGATAGTGTCGTAAAAATACCATAAACGAAAGTAGTACTTTTATCTGACAATTTATCGTAGGTACGCAGGTGCCGCATCTAAACACAAACGTACCCAACCGTCGTTATCGAATATCATTTTCAATTATATAAACAATAGCGATCGCCAGCCATTGTTCAAATCACAATAGCATCGCTCATTACTCAGACGCTCGTTAACTCACCGGCCGCCGCGAAACACTAACTTTATCAGCGGCCCACGTCAAAATATCTACAGATCTCAAACTATATCTCCGTCCGACACAATCGAGCTCAAATAAAAGCAAAGAACCGAACATGACGCCCGAACGCAGCCCAGAAGCCAGATGCGTATCGATGCGCCAAAAAGCAAAATTCGAGTTTCGAATCCCGTCGTTGATATGACGTTTCCCGCGTTCCTTTTTCGAAAGTGCCCGCGAATTGTCAACCGTCGAATAGACAACGAGCGCATTTGAATACCGCCGATTTGAATATAAAGGTCGGCATTCACGTGTCTCCACCATACATCAACCGGGAAGGCTTTAAGTCTTCCGAGCGCTTTTCGGACACAAATAAGCGTCTGATGTTCGACAGGACGCGCATAATACGGTCAGATTTAGTTCGGCCCCGACGCGGGCTGCTCCGCGCCGCTATTTATGAGACGTACGTGATGAGAGCACGTTTACTTTGGCGGCTATTTCGCGAACGGGGTGTGAATGTTTTAACTGCACTGGGCTCGTCTCAACCTCATTCCATCGGCGCTTATGTAAATGACGACTTCAAATGCATTAAGATAATCATTTAAAATATTTATAGCGTGTCGATATTAAGGCGGGGAGACACCCACGACACAGAGTCCGTACCGTCTTCGGCCATATTTCATTTGGCCACAATTACAACCATTAAACGGGGCGCAACTCTTTGATATTTCTTATTTTATTTATTGTAGCAAACTTATTAGGATACCGTGGCATTAATGATGACAGATGAGGCCCCGTATCGCGGCTTAATGCGCTTCGTAGTCCGTAGCAAGTTGTGGACCTTGTGGACTTGTGTGTGCGCTCGGGTCGCTTGTTGATAGTTAAAAATATTATTCGGTTCAATTATTTGTTTCATGTCGAAACGAAGGCAATTACCGTGCGTGTGTCTATACAAGCGTTCACCAGACATGCAGATGTCTATTTCAGTATTTTATCTACCCACACACTTGGGCATAGACCATAGAACTACCTGGCGTCCTGGTCGGTAAGTAATTACTTAACGGCCAGTAAACGCAAATGGCAAAGATATCAAGTATTTAAAATGCGTAATTGAAAACAATATTTAATGGTATTTTATCGCGACAGAACGTTGCATTTTATTAATGTTGGGCTGCCGTAATCTACATAACAAAACTATTAGGTATGCGCTCAAAGAAAGGCAGGAGTGAGCCCTTTTGTTTATCAGACAAATGTCCATCATTAACTGAACAATTATCAACGTGTTTTCTGAGAAGCTCAACGAGGTCATGTTAATAAGAAGATTAAGTAGTTTTTAGGGGAATTAACTGACAACTAAGCCCGAAGGCTGAACTCGCCTACATCACAAAATTCACCATACAGCTGACTGACCATTTCGTAATAGGTATTTCTCATCTGCTCGGGCAGTCATTGGGATGGCAAACACTAAACTAGTCAAGAACTCCACACTTCCACAGCAAAATAATGCCGCTGTCTGTAAGCTGTCCGATTATGGAATGAAGATTAAGGCAAACTTATAATAATGTAACATATTCTTACCACAGAGTGCAATAAAAATTGAGTTTGAGTTTCTTCTTTCTTTCTTTTTTTTTTTTAAACGTTGACCCACACTAAGAATTACTCCTGTATCGTGGGTGCGTTCAAAAACACAAGACACACCGACTCGGAACAACTATCTGTAGGCCATATAAATATTTGTTTCGTGTGGGAATCGAACAAGCAGCGCAGCAGTCGAACGCTCAACCACTGCGCCAACCGTGTCGTGAGTTTGAAAGTACTGTGGCGATTATAGGCCTTTTATTTAGCTTTCCTATCTCAGGTACACAGTACCAACCATAGTTTGGAGTCATAGACAAATTAGCACAGATCGAATCTCCCGAATTTGAATAGCGGACGCACCGAACGGAAACACGTTGTTTTTACCGCCTTTTAATTTAATTTGAATTGGGAATGTCGTTGCTGCTGGCACCCCGCAGTGCTTACAAATGGCGTCCATACATCAAGCTGATGATATCTCTTTCAACTTTTGAACGCAACCCGGCGTGGCCAGCAAATTAATAAATTGTATAAGTTAAAAAAAAAATTAACCGTACCTAGTGAAATATTAGGAGACGAACATGTTAAAAATTACCGATTTTGACAGTAGCTAGGTAACGGACACTCTGTTACGGTTTTAGTAAAAGAGTTAATTAATCTTTGGGGACGAAAGACGTCATTCGTGTGTGGATTAATGGTTGTACCTAACATTAACTATGATGAAGATAACTCATCAGCGTCACAATATAGGTAAATACCTACGTACACTATATTTTAAAGGCAGTATGTAGCAATAAGTTGCTTTGCCAACAAAATTTAAAGTATGGCCCGCCAATACTGTACAACATTCAGCCTTACTAAAAATAAGTCCAGTAAGGCACGCCACATGGCCTTAAAGCGGGAGGGCGTGTCAGGCTCTTACTGACTAAAACCCACCCTTCAGTTGCCTGTGCCAAAGGCCGCGGTAACTCTTATCCGTGACCCTAGGCAGTTTATCCGCGACCCCAGGCTGAAGCCACATGGCCTAAATATTCGATGGGGCTGAAAGGTTCTGGAGTGGAGACCGCGTACCTGAACACAGCTTTGGAAGTAGAGTTGCCAGATCCAGTGTGTCTTTCGGGCCGGAAGGTAAAAATAATCGGGATTTTGGGTTTCAAAGCAGGACAGCTACAATATGGCTACAAAAAAAAAATACTTTTTTTTTTATTTCTATTGAAGTAATTGACTAGCGGTAGAGCTTACTCACAAGAATTAACAAAAGTTTTAAGAAGTAGGAGAACGTCGGATGCAAAGCTTGCTTGAAAATTTTAGCAGCAAGGTTAGGGTTTCTTTTGAGTTTGGTTGTTATTCACACAGAATCAGGACATACTTTGCTTCCATAAGTAGAATTGTCTGTCTGAGTATCGGAAGAACATAATAAGCGAGCTCGATAAATTTTAACACCTGTCTCGGAAAGGTTAAGTTTTCTTTGAATATTTATATAAAAAAATATATATATGTATATAAACATCCGAATTGATAACCTCCTCCTCTTGGATGTCGGTTAAAAAAAGTGCAAATAACTTTAATTTCGGAAGTCGGTGTCAAAAAACGAAGACACAAAACCAGAAACACCGACTTCCGAAATTAAAGTTATAAAATTTGCACTTTTTTTGGAAGTCTGTTCCATTTTTTTTTGTAAAATAAGTTTTTTTGGAAGTCGGTTCTATTTTAATGTAAAAAACTAACTGTGTAAACAGTTCATAGACATACGATAGTAGCAAACGCGGTTCATTTGCTGTGAATTTTTGAAGAGTTCCGTTGTCTGTCTCCGAAACACATCATCAGATCTATATGAAATTTAAATGACCATTTCGGAACAAACCCCTTTCGAACAAAAAAATAATTTTGCAAATCCGTCAATATATGACGGAGTTATGGCCCGAACATACATAAAAAAAAATACAAGTATCCGAATTGATAACCTCCTTCAAACGACAAAGCGAAATAAAATTATTGCTTTAAGTAATCTCACTAGTTACCTACTCTCGCAATGGCATTCGTTTCCCATGTTAAACTTATTGATCAAAGTACATACTGAAGAGGTTAGTAAAAATTGTGTCATCATAGTCCTAAAAATCGGGACGTCCCGCGAAAGGGACACAACTCTAATTGGAAGGCCCCCCACAAGGTGGATCGATGACCTGGTGTGATGTTCGCGGTAATGTACTGAATGCGAAACATACAGGACCGGTCAATGTCGCGACTATGTCCAGCAGCGGCCGTCTTTCGGCTGAAATGATGACGAATGAAGCTGATACCCCTAATCTGTAAATGCCAGACTATAGTTGAAAATATTGCAGCTACGATAAGCGTGCTGTGCAGTTAAAGTACAAACCGCACAGTTTGATTTTTAAGGCTCAATTACACCTTCCGATTTCAAGGGACCCAATTTAGGAACAATCTAACTAGGAAGTATGAAGCGAGCAATTCTAACTGCTATTACACCTTCCTGTTTCCTAAATTGGGTCCCTTGAAATCGGAAGGTGTAATTGAGCCTTTAAGTATTGAGTGCCTACAATATTTATTGGAGCAAAGTTTTGTAACTTCAAGAGGTAAGATGTATTGCATTATAGTTTCTGTCAGGCGTTTTGCTAATTGAAATATATAATTATTACAAAGATCGTTAAACTTTATGTAAAACTTTACTTTCTTTTTTATTTGTAATAAAATAAAAAAAACATGGAAAAATTTAAAATAAGTTTATTTATAATCGCTGCCATTCTTTTGAATGTCAACACTAAAGGTCATTGGCACTGTGACACTGACAATGTTGACGTTACTGCTGTCACTGTCATGTCATTGCTGTAGCAGCTAGTAGGCTAGTAGTGTCAGTTCCACAAGTGGAAGGAGGAGGATCCAAATAGAAATTAAAATTCAATCCCCACCACGGAGTGCAGCTTTCACCATGGTACCGGACTTCCAGAGTCACTGCATCGCAGCGTCATACAGTAACCGCCGGCCGACTTCTGACGCTAAACCTAACTGTAACTGTTTATTTACCAGGCCACCTCAATGTTCGCAAGGGTCACTTTTTATCCCACCTTACTCTACAATGTGGTTATGGAAAAGGTGACCAGCCGGCGCTGGTATGACAGGATGGATGAAACTGTGATCTTAGGAGCCCTACCCTTCCAAAATATGACCAAACAGGTATGAATTTCTAGGTTATTTTGACCTCTTATATTTTTTCTTTCCTGTATTTTTTTAAATGAAACCATGGTTTATGACATGTGGCAAAGGTAGATCTAAGCAGCCTTGAGGTAGTTTGCATAGTAAATAGTGTCATCATTATGTACTTTGTAGTTATTTCATGTTTATTATTCATACATGTAAAGTTCTCTGTCATAGGTAGAATATTTCTATAACTAGTCATGTTCTCTCTTCCAGTATTTGAAATCGTTGTTTTAGTATTTAAGTTCTATAGGAAGACACCATAGTTAGAACCATTTTGTCTTATATACTTTGTTTCCTTAATTTATTTATTTATTTAAACACTAAAGGACATTATTATCTTAAGTATACTGTTGACATTCCAATACATTAACATTAGGTCACCAGTAATAGTCACAATACCCCCTGTGCTAGTTGAAACTGTATTACAGTAAGGTATCATTAATTGCAGTTGCTGTGACCCATAAAGCAACTAACTAGGATTGGAATCAATTAGTAGATAAGTCATGCTTATTAGAATTTGAATAAGCTATGATATTGTTTCAAACTACTGTGAGTCATGGCCCCTGCCACCACCACCACCACCATATCCTAAATAAATAACTGGTAGTTTCCTCCTTAGTGCGCTACCCATATGGACAAAGAATAGAATAGAATACTCTTTATTATGTACACCAGTTCTGTCGATTACAGAACATATTACAAGGTCACCCATTTGCCTCCTCGCCTCTAGGCATTCAGGGCAGGGAAGGAACAGGGGTGGGTTTTAGTCAGTAAGAGTCTGTCAAGCCCTCCCGCTCCACCCTAGAGTGGGAGATGTCATTGGATGATTTCCCACCCCACAAAAAAAAAAACAAAAAAATCCATTTGCCTATTATTGATTACTAAGTTGACTCTATGATAACATTGTGTTCTGTGTTAGCTTTGTAATACTACAGCTAGTTACATGATACAGTCAAGAGTAAATATGTGTTCACTTAGCACAGCACTATAAACAATCTTATCATGCTTACTAATATTTTACAAAAGTTTGCTCAATCACACTAAAACGCCAAAACATCAACTGAAACTCACATGGGTACAGAAAATTCAATAAATGTTCTGTGCTAAAAATAACATGTTTTCAGGAAAATTATTTTACAAATAAACCATTTACTAAACTAATTGTATCATTATAATACATTATTAATAATTTTATCAAATTGCACAAATTTAAATAATGGTTTTCTTTGAACTTAATTGTCTATCTTTTGTATCAGTCAATGTCTTTCGCCAGGGCCGGTCAACTGGCGATCTTCTTGTGTATATCACGCACTGCTGGCGCGAAGCAATCCAGAAACACGGCGAAGCTCTTGTTGTATCGCTTGATATCTCTAAGGCCTTTGACAGGGTCTAGCACTCAAGTCTACTCGCCAAGCTTCCTGCTTATAGCAACCCAGCTGATTTTTGTAGCTGGATATCAGACTTCCTTAGTGAATGACTGATCCAAGTAGTCGTTGACGGCTGCTCCTCTGACCTCATGGCTATTGATGCCGGAGTTCCTCAGGGGTCTAGTCTCTCTGCAACTCTTTTCCTGCTGCACATCAATGACTTACTTCAGCTTGGTATTGTTGGGTACGCAGATGACAGTACGGTTTCAAAGAGATACTTGTCCAGCGCAAAAACCGGCGGGGATGAAGTTCGTTCCTTGAGAGAGGCCATGGTAGAGCGGTCAAATTTGACCTTAAGCCTTGTCTCCCAGTGAGGTGATGACAAACTGGTCTCTTTTAACGCCACCAAAACACAGGCGTGTCTTTTTACCGCAAAAAGGAGTCTTTTCGTCCAAACTCCTACTCTTCGAGGTACATCTGTTTCTGTAATTGATCGGCTCGAGCATGGAGTTGACATCCAGTCTCAAATTCGGCGCCACCATTGATTACAAAGCCCAAACTGCGGCCAAAAAGCTGGGCATCCTAAATAGAGTGAGGCGATACTTCACGCCTGGACAGCTTTTAACCCTTTACAAAGCACAAGTCCGATCCTGCATGGAGTATTGCAGCCACCTTTAGGATGGCCCAGCTAAATACCAACTTGCTGTCGGTCTTCTACAGAATGTACTTCGGAGAGTGTTCCCAATAACTCCACGTCCTCATCACACTGGTCCCTTTCTACCATCGGACGTCTAGACGCACACCAAGTTACCATCCCTACCTTGTTGATATTCCAGCAATTCGTACTAAGCGTTTTCAAACGTCTTTCATAATGCGCACAGCAAAGGAGTGGAACTCTCTACCTGCGTTTGTGTTTACGAACACATACAACCCTAATATTTTCAAAGTTAGAGTGAACAGGCTTCTTCTGGTTAAGCTCGCTCCATCTTCGACTATGTCAGTTACCTCTGACCTAGACTAGAGTCAAGACCAAACCCATCTCAAATAAAAAATGAAATAAAAAATATAAGTAAATAAATGGTCTAGTTTTAAATAATGCTTGTGCTCATAGAAATAATCAACTTTCTTCAAGAAAATCATAGACAACACCGAAAAATTGAACCTCCCTTACTAATTTTGATCTGATGGTAATCGTCGCACCAATAGTTTTCTCCTATAGACAGCTGAATGTCATGGATGAGACGTTGGTATCGTGATTTAGAATCCGCTAATCAGTTTTAAACAAAGCATCGTTAGCGAATTTTATACAAGGTGTAACGGAAAGCTGTGGTCATATTTTAAGACCTGGTTCTGCCCATGGAAATGAACAACTTTCTCTAAGAAATCTGCGTCTGTATTTCCGAATACATACAACCCTAATCTCTTCAAAGTTAGAGTGAACAGGCTTCTTCTGGGTAAGCTCACTCCATCGTCGAATTTGTCTCTGTCACCTCTGACCTAGACTTGAGTCAAGAGCAATCCCAACTAAAATAAAATTTAAAAAAAATCTGTACTTTAAAAGAAAAAAATCTGTAAGTACTTTAAAAAAAAAACTAAAAACACACTTTATTTTTATTTTTTGTATACTTCTCAGCAACTCCTTTAATTTGATACCCATATCATGGAAATGCATAAATAATAACTAGTTTAGAATGACGTCACTTAGCCAACCATGCATTGTCATCGGTCCTTGATATGTGTGCGAAGTTTCAATTCAATCCGACGTTTTGAAGTAAAATCACGTTCAAAGATTGGAGCTCGTGGCTAAAGTAATAACACATCAGGTTAAGTTACGCTTGCCGGGGTTGGTCCATGGATAGTGACCATCTTTACATACCGAGACTCCTTCGTGCCTCGGAAAGCACGTTAAGCCGTTGGTCCCGGTTGTCAATCGTGGATCTTTGACTGTCGTTACGGGTCGTCAGAAGCCCGAAAGTCTGACAACCAGTCTTACCAAGGGGTATCGTATTACCCAGTACTGGGTTATGGAGGTCAGATAGGCAGTCGCTTCATGTAAAATAATGATATTCAGCTGTATCCGGTTAAACTGGAAGCCGACCCCAAGATAGTTTGGAAAAGGCTAGGCAGATTGATTGAGATAGATACCTACCAAGCTAATAAAAGCAAGTTAAAAATAGAAAATTCTCAAAAAAAATTGGACTTTCCAGACAAAGTTATTATCAGCTGATCAATATTTGTATGGGAAGTAAAAACATTTTTGAGAATTTCCTCAGGATTTTTTGGAATAAAGTTATTCATATCAATGGCCAGATGCAGAGCTCAAAATATGACCACACCTCTCCGTTACATCCTGTATAAACAAGGCTGGTAGCGATTGCCTATCTGCGGCAGGCGACCTCGCACCCAGCCCTGGTCCAGTCCATGGTACTGGGTGAGAGGGAATGGGAAGCAGTCTCCTCCTTCTGCGAAGCAGTAATGCTCTCGAATGAGAAGGCGGCACGAGTGAGGGAGACACAACAGAGTCGCCCAGCAGCAGCCGCAGGAGACGCCCTGGGCGTCGGAGGACGCGGGATGATCTCCGGCCACCGTAGGCGCGGGCTAGCGGACGGCGAGTAATGGGTAGCTAGCTCGCCGTCCGATCAGCACCAGGCTCGAGATTCGACGGCGCGTAGTGTTCCACGCGCGCCTCTAAGAGTTGTCAGCAATCATGACGGGGTCCGTCATGGCCGATGCCTGCCCCGGGGGTCGCGTATAAATTCGAAATAGAGTTACCGCGCCCCCTGGGCACTGAGGCAACTGAAGGAACAGGGGTGGGTTTTAGTCAGTAAAGGTCTGACACGCCCTCCCGATCCACCCAGAGCGGGAGAAGTCATTGGAAGATTTCCCACACCCACAAAAAAAAAAACGATTGCCTATCTGACCTGAACGCAGCTACTGAGTAACATTTGTTAAAACTGCATTAGGAAGAGTCACGGTTTTATCCTATGAATGTTAATCTTAGTTTTAGAAGTCATCATATTTGAATTGCATTTTTTTTATATTTCAGTTGAAAGATGAAGAGAACATGAAAGGAGTGGTGTCAATGAACGAGACTTATGAGTTAAAAATATTTTCGAATGATGCAGAGGTAAGGTTGACCCTTTATTGTTACTTTTGATGGCAAACAGACAAATACTAACAAAAACAAGTAATATACGGAACTAAGCAATATCAAAAACACATAATCACCTTTGTACTTAGTCGAGAAAAAAGGCAACAGAAAAATAGGTACAATAGGTACCTATTTTTCTGTTGCCTGTTTTCTTGTCTGAGCCTTTAGACAAAATACTTTTCTGTTAACGTTAACGCTAACGCTTCGTGCAAAATGTATCCCCCTCCCCCCCTCCCCTGATTACTATACGTGATCCTACGCGGTTTTGAAAAGTTGGGTGAAAAGTTGCATCTCGCGATCTTAATTGATTATTAATTAACGCCACCCAATGCACAATTACGGATCAGTGCCCCAAAGACTAAAGAGCCGCAAAAGTTTTCTAGGATGCGTAAGTCCATCTGATGGCAACTCCGCCTCGGAAAGATGCGACCTCTGGCGCGGTCCACCTGATTGTTTTATCGAGCCATCGAAGAGCCTTCCGCCTGGGCACGCGTTGTCGTGGCCAACCTGGAAAACTTTAAATAGACTCCGTACTCAGGTTTGCCGCAGTAAAGACAACCTCCACAGGTGGGGGTTCTCGGATGGCTGCGATCTTCGGTGTTGCGGCGTTTCTCCGCAGACCATGGCCCACCTCTCATCTTGCTCCGGTTGCCCTGTCACCTGTTCATGTGAGGACCTTATAGCTGCGTTAGCGCATGCAACTGCCGTCGCTGAATACTGGGCCAAACATAATGTTTAATTAAATTTGCTATCGACACGCTAAGAAGAAGAATTAATGCTCTCAATTATCTACGAGGTCATATAATAAATGACTTTATATGATGTTTCTAAGTACCAAAAATTTCTTATTAACTTAAATTACTGTTTTCTCTTTAGTTTTATACTTTTTCTCAAATCAAGCTAATTCAGATTTTAAGAGGCCGTACACGAAATTTTAATCGATGTCACTGATTTACGCGATTTTACAGACGTGATTTCACAGTTAAAATAATGCATTTCTATTAGTTTTAATGCACAACATGAAAGATCATTTCAATTATGATCTAATAAATGAGCTAGATTCGAAGCTTGCGTTGCGTATTATAAGTCGAGATTTGGGTTGTTTTAAATTATTTTTTATTGCCAAATTATTGTAATTTTTAAATTTTTTGTAATTTTTTTCAAGAAATGGATTGATGGTGAACTGAAGTTTATTTTTTGCTGTTTTAATTTTATGAACGAGAGTTCTAAATATTCAAAATCAAAAGCAATTCTTTACCCATTTTCTCTAAAATTTGACTAAGTTAAATATTTTTTTTACTCAAAACTTTTATATTAAAGTGATAAAAAGTGATTCATACATTATATAGAAGACTTTTGCAACAATACATTCTAATTTTTTCATACCATTATGACGTTAAAACGATTCGTAATTATGTGATATTCTAAACCCTTTACAGCAAAAAATCACAAAACCGTCGTCGGTTTGTGGTCGATTAATCGAAATTATAATAAAATCAAAAAAACTAGCTCATACATGAGATCATAATTGAAATGGTATTTCATGTTGTGCATTAAAACTTTTAGAAATACATTGTTTTAACTGTATAATCACGTAAATCAGCGAAATCGGCAAAATTTCGTGTACGGCCTCTTAACAAATGTCTGTTAAAAAAAATATGTCCCAGTTTTTGAATATTTTTTTAATCCTATTATCAATTGACTCGTCTAGATACCGAATCTAGTCTTAACTTAATACTCAACTACTGAACCCTTTTGCTCATCATCTTCCTGCCCTTATCCCATGTTACTTGGGGTCGGCGCAATACGTTTTTTTCTTCCATTCAGTCCTGTTAGCCGTCACGCTATCACTAACTCCCTTTCTTAAAAAATATTTCCAAGAAATCTTAAAATTTGCTTCAAAAGGAAGAAGAGGTTCGATAGTCTCCCGCGGCGTCTGTCAGTTTGTTCGCGATGAACTCAAAAACTGCTAAATGGATTTTTATTTCGATCTCATCATTCATGACTGTACTCGTGCGAAGCTAGGGCGGGTCGCTAGTGATAAAATAAATTACACACATTATCATGAAGAATTGAAGACTTACTAGGAAAAAGGTATACTTATCTGCTTATAACTATTATTACGAAGTCATTTAAATTTAAATGCGCAAGGTTGAAGCTAGGTAACAAATGGCGCGCATTTGTTTTTAAATTGAATAATTTACGAGTACCTTCGGATTTTACAAAAGATTTTCTTTTTCGTAATAAACAACCTTGATATTTTTCTGAATTTATGAAGACATGGATGGTAAATTACACACAGTTTTCGAAACGTAAAATTAAAGAAACAAGCTGCCAAGCGAGCTTATACAGCTGAGATTATAGAAGTACGCACGTTAGACAATGTATCGCAATAGTTCTCGTTCTAGAAACTGGGTTTTTCGAACTAACCGTGATAACTGCTGTTAAGCTCGTACCTCACAAAAATCATTCAACAGGTTACAGAATGATTCGTATCCAAAGCAGTAGAAACGTGACACAAAAGTGCCAGAAACGGCCGTTTTTGGTACTTTTGCCTACTACTTTGGATACGAATCATTCTGAGACCTGTTTTAACAACGTAAAAATACTTTATCCTCTGTGTATCAAACGTGACGTTGGATTCTTTAATATTTATTTTCTATGCTATGCTACGATTGTTTATTCAATGAGGGCGCCACTTGGCCGGTAGTAGGCCTTAAGGCTTGTATTAACGCCAACGGCCTTGAGTGGTTAGCTTGCGTGTTCTGTGCTGAGATCCCGCAACGCGTCGTACGTCGTCCACCCAGTAATAGGACTCACCCGTCAACGAGTGCTGTCAATTAAACTCATTTTTATTATAATAAAAATAAGACATATTGTTTAAAAGTAACAAAACCAAATCGTTTTCGTTGGTATTGGAAAGCAGTACCTAGATATTTTTTTAACTCTTTTGATAAAAAATGAAGGAGTGAAATGGTTTCATCTCAACGATTTGGAGGTGATTTGGTGGTTTTTTTTTTCTTATTATGTGATACCGATAGAAAAATTATTAAATTAATTAAATTAAATTAAATCTTTTTATTTCAGACACATTTGGCCCATAACATTGATAGTACGAGTATTACACCTAGAAACTATGTTATATTTAAAAATTAAATTCAAATCAAAATCAAATACAAAACAAAATTAAAATTGGAATTAAAATCAAATACAAAATTAAAATTAAAATAAGAATCAAAGTCAAAATCAAATCAAATGGCTAAACCAAATTACGTATCATATCATTTAGATTACTAACTATTTTTTCAGATGTAATTTCTCTGTAAGTGCCGACGAAAAGCTGCTTCACCTGCACGGTTTTTTCGAGAGAGCAGCCTTAAGGCGCAGTTGTACGACTTTTAATGGTTTTTAATTGAACATCACGTCTTAACGACTAGTCTTGTTTCTTTGAAAAAAATATATGTTACTCTAGACTATTTCCGTCGTAATTTGATCTGAAAATATTTGAAATTATAGTTCTATAACATTGTGTAATTAATTTGTAAAGTTATGTCTAACGCGGATAAAAAATTGAGAATCACGCAAAAACTATTAAGTGTATTTTTATGAAACATTCACCATTTTAAAGATCATTTAATTATTTATAATTTAGTCTCAGTGTTTTAGTTTAATACTTGATGTTTTATGTGTAATAAATTTAATAATGCGTCTAATTTCGGACAGCGCTCCTTGATGGGCGAGTCCTATTACTGGGTGGACATAAAACGCATTACGTGAGCTCAGCGCAGAACACGCAAGCTCGTTGGCAGCTAATAGCGCCATAAGTCATGTAGGAATTACATTCTTGATTGGATTTATTTCTTATTAATATATATACAATTTTTTTACATGAAAACACATAATCTTATTAAGAACTTCTGATACAACATTTCCATTGACTTTAGCTACTTAGCGATAGCGCCACTATTTTTAAATAAGCAGGAAAGAAAAATCATCTAAATATCATCACTTGGATCTTACAACTTAAATAACAATATAGAGAATCAGCATTACAAAACGAATTCTAATAAGTCCCATGCACCCTTGTACAGATGAACCGTTGTTCTTGAGATATGAACTATGAACACAAAGGAGCTCTGTGTGTTCAATGCTTCTAATTCTAAACGGGAGATAAACTGATCAAATATTATCAGTTGTGACTGTCGAGTTTGCTCTGAATTCCTAGGATTATTGACGGCTAGGTATATAAACATATCTGAGTCTTAGTGAAACTAACAGCAAGATGGTCATTGCAGCCAAGGCGAAGTAGGGTTGCTAACCATACTCTAAAATAGAGTATTGTACTCTATTTCATGTAGGTGTAATACTAATAGAGTACGTTAAAATACTCTTTTTTTCACAATGTTAACTATACTAATACCAGTTATGTATAATTGTATAGGTACCCATTGAGTTTTCTATAGATCTGTATTTTGACGGATAAGTATCGGACGTAGTGCGCAACCGCTCTAATACTTCAGTGTTAATAGGCAAGACAGGATCGGCATGTAGGGTATAAGAAAACTTTTATTTAATTCTATATTTATTAACTTATATTTTCAGTCTTTGGTAATGTTGTGTTAAAATGTTCCAGAAATGGCGGGAACAGGGCGTGGAGTTCCTTCAGCTAGCAACCACAGACATATTTGAAGCGCCCGACCAGGAGAAACTTTATGAAGGAATCACTTTTATCAATAGGTAAGGGAGGAAATAAATAGACCTTGAGTAACATGTATAAAGTTTGAATAAAGAATTCAAGACACACATTTGTCAACGCAACGCGTCCTTAATCTGCCTAGGGGTTGCGGATAAATTCGAAACAGTTACCTCGCCCCTGAGCACTCAGGGCAGGGAAGGAACAGGGGTGGGTTTTAGTCTGTAAGAGTCTGACACGCCCTCCCGCTCAACTCAGAGCGGGAGATGCCATTGGATGATTTCCCAACACACACAAAAAAAAAAAAACGCGTCCATGACAACACAACAAGGGAATATGCATGACAGTTTTTATTTGCTAAATTGAATACATACTTATTAACTATAGTGAACAAATATGAAGGAATTTTCAAAATGTCTTCTTGAGCGACGAAGTAATAAATCTTTAAAGTTGATTATTGGATATAGAAGTTCGACGTGGTTTCTTACGTCAAATACCGTGACCCCATACTGCTGCCAGAGAAACGAAGTTATCTAAGGCAGTTGTATCCTACCTGTTTGTCTAAAATTGTCATGACTCGTTTGATTTTCGATCAATTTTGATTCTTATATCACTTGAGGAGCTCGTGGCTAAAGTAATAAGAGCCGCACGGGTCGATCCATCAGGTTAAGCTACGCTTGCCGGGGTTGGTCCATGGATGGGTGACCATCTTTTACATACTGAGACTCCTCCTTGTCTCGGAAAGCACGTTAAGCAGTTGGTCCCGGCTATCAATCATGGATCTTTGACAGTCGTTACGGGTCGTAAGAAGCCTTTTCCCAACTATGATGTGGATGGCTTGCAGTCTAACCGGATGCAGCTGAGTACCAGTATTTTACACGGAGCGACTGCCTATCTAACCTCCACAAACCAGTAACTGGGTAACACGATACCCCTTGGTAATACTGGTATCAGACTACTCGTAACAACTGCCAAGTTTAGATAGATGAATGTTAGTTACACAATCATTCCAGAACTGCTGAACGAATCTGGATGAAATTTGGCACAGGGATAGATTATAGTCTGGAATAGCACATCACTACATATTATAAAACAAAGTCCCCCGCCGCGTCTGTTTGTCCGTCTGTTCCGCGATATACTCAAAAACTGCTGAACGTATTTTCATGCAGTTTTCACCAATAGCCAGAGTGATTCATGAGGAAGGTTTAGGTGTATAATGTATATCCGTGCGAGGCTGGGGCGGCTCGCTTATAGGCTATAATGTTGTCAGGTTATTTGAGTTTTTAAACTATATTTCAATGAAAAATGCAGATCGGATGCAAAAGACGTATGCTTCATTTATTGTTCTCTTGTACAGTGTTGACGTAAGACTGACGTTGACAGTAATGATGACAGATAATCAAAATTTATTGTGGAAAAAGTATTAATTCCACGCGGGTGAGGACGCTAGCAAAAGGTAGTGACTATAAGAGTGTATGGTTTGTCTCCAGGTTCCTGCCGGCTGACAGGAAACTGTCGGGTGTGCCGACGGACTGCCAGCAGATCAACAGCGGCTCGGTGTACGTGCACTGCAAGGCGGGCCGCACGCGCAGCGCCACGCTCGTCGGCTGCTACCTTATGATGGTACGTAGAGCTGTTATTTATTTATTTAAACTTCATGCACAGCGGTAGAAACGTAGAATTCAACTTCAACCAAGGGTGGTGAAGAGATAACATGACAATCATATCAATCATCAATCAATAATCAGCCTTTTTATTGTCCCCACTGCTGGGGCACAGGCCTCCTCTCTGAGAGAGGTTGTGGGCCGTAATCCACCACGCGGGCCCAGTGCGGGTTGGTGGATGTCACATGTCTTCGAATTTTTGGTTCTAGGACATGCCGGTTTCCTCACGATGTTTTCCTTCACCGTTTTGAGAGCAGTGGTGATGAAAGTAATTTACACAAAGTAAAGCGCCTGCCTGGGTTTGAACTCACGACCGTGGCTGGTATTAGCTGCGACTTGTAAGTCGCAGCTAATACCAGTGGGCCACCACTGCTCACATGACAAGTATATTCTTTTAAAAAAAAAAACGCTTTCGTTAGCTTCAACAGTAATTAACTAACTTCATAAAAAAAATTTAGAAGTTAAATTTGACCCATTTTCCGGTTTCCGATTGAGCTGAAATATTGCATACCGTAAAACGTGGTAAATAAGGATCAAAAAAATAAAAGGAGTGAATCGGGATTAAACTTTAACACTGAAATAATATAGTTTATTGCCAAAAAGGGCTTGCTTATTTTAACTAAATTATAATTTAGTGTCCATGTTTACCGACAAACTATTAACGTTAAAATCCCTTTTAAAGTTTTGTCTTGATTCACCCCGGCATCCCTATTCACCACGTTATACCAGTAAAAAATAAATAAAAATAAAATAAAATTTATTGTGTCAAATAATTGGTTTACAAATTGTTGTGTTCGGAATCTTTCTTCACCAGTACATGTGTGTTTAAATGACAATTCAAAATTAGCTAAGTGACGCCACTCAATATGGCGGACACCCAAAGATGGCGATACTAGCATTTTTTATGCATTCCCATGATGTAGGTATCAAATGCAAGGGCTTGCTGAAAAGGATACTTACGAAAAATAAAATGACGTCATTCTAAAGCGTGTTTTTAGTTTTTTAAAACTATATTTATTATTATTTATTTTACCCTCTCACAGAGAGCCAACGGTGGGTACATTAAAAGGCTGATTAAAAAAAATATATACACTCAGGGATATTTTAATGCGTGGCCATTTACATTCTTATATCGTTCATTCCTTATTTCATTTCAACAGAAAAACGGCTGGTCCCCCGCGGAAGCAGTAACATACATGCGGGACCGACGGCCCCACATCCTGCTCCACACGAAGCAGTGGGAGGCGCTCGACATCTTCCACAGACTGCACGTCACAAGGACCGCTCAACAAGCACAGGGATGAGTGTTGCCAGTTAAGAAAATATGCACAAATAAATACTGACCTCATTTGTTTTACTCTAGTGCCCGATTACTGTGTTCAATAAGTTGATGTTTTATATATAAAAGGAAAAGTGCTAGTTTTGAAAGCATTTTGTATTTTAATTGTAATGCTATGTGGGTTATAATTTTAACAGATACTTATGTGTAGCTAAAATAGGTGGCCAGAATTATTTAACATAAATTTTGTAATATTTTGAGCAAACCTTGATCAATGCAGTCCAATTTTGTATTTAACCCCCGACGAAAAAGAGGGGGTTTCTGTGTGTCTGTCTGTGGCATCGTAGCTCCTAAATGGATGAACCAATTTTGATTTAGTTTTATAATAAACATATTTCGCGAACAAATAATTGCTATTTCACTTTATGGCACATGTACACAGTCAGGGTATTGAAAAGTGGAACTTTAATTTTATTATTATTATTTAGCCAATTAAATAGTTACAATTTTGACACAAATTAAGTACAGTTTCGAATTATGGCGCTCATAGACAAGGTGTTTCTTGTCCGTGAGTGCTTTTAGTAAGTAGTTTAATTTATTGTTATTACAATTATAAATATCTGTAATATTAAATTAATTTGTTATATCTAGAGGTAGTTTTATTTACTATATCCTCACCTGCCCTACGCTGCCGTCCACAAGCTATAATACCGTATCTGACAAAATCACATTTTGAATTGCGAAGAAATAAAGGGAACTTATAACGGTGATTTTATTTATTTATCTCGGGATTTATTGATAGTAGAAAAGTTCTGCTTAGACATACTGATAGAGAGCTTTTCACTGATTAACGTGGCATCAAAGAACGAACAGCCGCCAAAAGGTTTCACGAGGGCCTAGTGTCAGTTTTTTAACGCACTGGAATGCGTTTGCGTAAACGTTTGCTTACGTCATATCTTATAGAAAAAAACCGGCCAAGTGCGAGTCGAACTCGAGCATGAAGAGTTCCGTACCATCGTACAAGATTATACGCTTCTACTTGCTGCCATTATTAAGATCGAGCAAATGAAAAAAAAAAAATGAAAAATGTTTTATTCAATTACAAACAAAGTTCGTTCAACAGTATTGAGGTTGACCTCTCCTTTTAAGTGTGAAAACACTTGTGCCAGGAAAGGCCGCTCTCCCTTAACTTGATAACATTTATATATATTTATAACTAAAATATGAAATCTATGTGGTATGCAAAAGAAAACTAAGTAAATCTATGTGAGCACGCATGCAATGTGCGCACATGTGTGTAGAAGCGTGAGTTATGAAAAGAAGAAAAAAGAAAAGAAGCCAAAAAAAAAACGCTGATAGTAGGGGAGCCCTCTTTAATTTTTAATTTATTTTTATTATATGTTGTTATAGCGGCAACAGAAATACATCATCTGCGTAGCCTTTTCCCAACTATCTTGGGGTCGGCTTCCAGTCTAACCGGATGCAGCTGAATACCAGTATTTTACACGGAGCGACTGCCTATCTGAGCTCTACAACCCAGTTACTGGGTAATACGATATCCCTTGGTAAGACTGGTTGTCAGACTTTCGGGCTTCTGACGACCCGTAACAACTGTCAAAGATCCACGATTGACAGCCGGGACCAACGGCTTAACGTGCTTTCCGAGGCACGGAGGAGTCTCGGTATGTAAAGATGGTCACCCATCCACTGGCCAACCCCGGTAAGCGTAGCTTAACCTGATGGATCGACCCGTGCGGCTGTAATTACTAAGCTCCTTCCGATCAGTCGGCAACAGAAATACATATTTTGTGAAAATTTCAACTGTGTAGCTATTACGGATCATGAGATATAGCCAGCTGACAGACGTCCCGTTGGTTACCCTTCGGGTACGGAACCCTAAAGAGAGGTTACCCGTTATTGTCACCAGGCGGCGCTTATACAGTTTTAGTAAAAATGGACGTTTACTTTAACGCGAACGAGTACGTTTAAAACTCACACTCGGGGTACCTATAGTTTTATCCTGGGAGTATTTAATAATATAACTTTGCTGTCCAATGATTCATAGGAACGTACTTGAATAAGTTCATGAGTCACAGGTGACTCATTTCTCTATACAATTTAAGTAAAATTTTTCAGTATGAACGTGACGTGATATTTCTTTAAATCATGCGTGAACGTATAGCAGAAAACCTACTGTTTACAATGAAAAAAAAAAATTCGCGATTCTCTAATACTGCAATGTAAGTATTTTATTATAAGAAAATATTATAAAATCAAGCATGTTTCTTATTATAACATTCTAAACAGAATGCTTTTTCACACCTTTTGCACTCAGTGGTTTGTGAGTCACATGCTTCGGTACTGGGGGTAGGACGTCGCGAGACGATCTCCGGCCACCGTAGACCCGGGCCTGCGGACGGCGAGCAGTGGGTAGCTCGCCGTCCGATCAGCACCAGGCCCGTGAGTCGACGGCGCGTAGTGTTCCACGCGCTCCTCAAAGAGATGTTGTCAGCCACCACTGACGGGACCCATCGTGGCCGGTACCTGCATGCCTAGGGGTAGCGGATAAATTCTGAACATGAGTTACCGCACTCCTGGGCACTCAGGCAGGGAAGGAACAGGGGTGGGTTTTAGTCAGTAAGAGTCTGACACGCCCTCCCGCTCCACCCAGAGCGGGAGAAGTCATTGGATGATTTCCAACACCACAAAAAAAAAAACAGGTGAGATGGTGGTCAAACGCGTGCTTAGTAATGATAAAAAATAAGTCAGATAACGGCACTTTGGCTTAAAGACGTCAGTATGGTATAACGCAATATTATTTTGTATATACCTATACTTAATGTACACGCATTTGCAATAAAACAAGATTTATTTCAGTTACACAATAGTTTGTTAGGTACTACCGTACTAGTCGTGTTTTTGAACAACAAACAATGTAATTTCGTGTAGCTTTTCTGGAGCATTATTTTGATAGATTTTTATAATATTATTTTAGTGATTAACTTTATCATGAAGACAGTGCAAGTAAGTGATTTTTTTCAAAATTGACCTTTATTTGTAGGTAATGATTGTTACTTAGATTCTAAAAAAATATTTTGAACACACTTAATTGAAAACCCCGTTTACCCCAGACCTGCTGTCTTGTATGATTCAGAATGTTGGGCCACAAAAGGGATGAATGTAAAGCTTTTGCATGCAGCTGAGATGAGAATGCTAAGAGCGATGTGTGGTGTTACGCGTATGGATAGAATTAGGAATGAGTATATAAGAGGAAGTCTGAAAGTGGCACCGCTGACTGAAAAGTTGTGTGGAAATCGGTTGTCGTGGTGAATTGTCGTAATGAAGAAAATGCCGTGAGAAAAGTCTTGTGTATGGATGTGGATGGCTATAAGAGTAGGGGAAGGCCAAAGAAACGATGGTTAGACTGT
This sequence comes from Polia nebulosa, assembly GCA_951329385.1. Lineage (NCBI taxonomy): Eukaryota > Metazoa > Arthropoda > Insecta > Lepidoptera > Noctuidae > Polia > Polia nebulosa. The sequence goes on along the minus strand of OX589602.1, from coordinate 29,420,486 downwards.
GTGAAAGAAGATAAGGGTAAAAAGTGGGTGACTACAGAGATGACGACTAATAGAGGAGTATGGAAGAAAAAGACATGTTGCGCCGACCCCAAATAAATTGGGATAAGGGCAGGAGAATGATGATTACTCGAAAACCCCGTTTAGGCTTGCTATGTAATGTATTTCCTTCGAGTGGCGAAAAGTGCGGCGGTCACGCCGCGCCACAACTTATTATATTTATTTTACTTGGCTGGCCATGGGCAGCAGCCACCAAGGCACATGGAAAAAAATCCGCAAGTAATTTCTCACAGTAATTTGTTACTAAATATTAAGTTAACGAAGTTATACTTTATTATTTTCAAGTAAGTGTGTTGAAAAACGACGTTTGTTACACGTGGACAATTTTATTGCAGTTTCTGGGCTCCAAAACAAACTTGCCTTCGGTTTGGGTGTATAATATTCTGCATTGGCTGCAATGACAAACTTTGCCCACTTGCATCAAAATCGTATTATTAAGAATCGATAGTTTCTATCACTTGTGAGAAGTTTCTCCAAGTAATAAACTATTGCCTGATTGATTGATTTAGATGCCTAAAAAAATCTAATTCAGGGGTTTTCAAAGTGGGGGGCGCAGAGACTCGCAACGTTGAGCGTGAGCCACTTAGTATGTTTTTTTTTTTGTGGGGGTGGGAAATCATCCAATGACTTCTTCCGCTCTAGGGTGGAGCGGAAGGGCGTGTCAGACTCTTACTGACTAAAACCCACCTCTGTTCCGGGAGGCAGGGATGCCCTGAATGCCCAGGGCGAGGTAACTCTTTCGAATTTATCCTCAACCTCCGGGCACACTAGTATGGCTAATGACCTTCTTTACACATTACCCGCGTTTACGCCCTACGTATTTCATACAAACTTTGTAATTGTAACATTACATAGGTTTACTAGTTACTGAGAACATTTACGAAAAAGTGTTAAAAAAGTCATTAGTTTAGGTCTATGTATTATCTGAACAGGGGGGATATTTTTGCCTTTTAGAAAGGGGTCGCGTAATAAATAAGTTAGGGAAAGTCCGTCAGTTAGATTACCAAAAAATATTGGACACGTATTTTCTTTTGTCACGTAAACAAAAAATGAAGAGGACACAGTGCAATGTACACTAGTTTTTGTTGATACACTTAATACAGAGCTTCTAATATCTTCTAGGCCAAGATAAACACTGCGATAATATCTTTATTATTCTTCATTATAACATTAACACAATGTGCGAATATTTTTACCAAGCTCGACATGGTCGCGTACTGTACTGATCAGCAGTCGTTGTGCCAGAACACTGGGAGTTTCATACACATTGTCTGTGAATACTATGTGAGTAGAAAATACATGAATAATATACTTGAGCAGTGTAAAATTAAGGCTTAAAGTCACCCAAAGGGCAGGAGAGGGCTATGCTCGGAGTGATATCCGCAAGAGAACTAAGGTTACCGACGTAGCAGCCCGAAGAATCGCCAAACTGAAGTGGCAGTGGGCAGGGCACATTGCTCACAGAACAGATGGTCGATGGGGCCGAAAAGTTCTGGAGTGGCGACTGCGTACCGGAAGACGCAGTGTTGGAAGGCCTCCCACAAGATGGAAAGATGCCCGGTAAGGGTCGCGGGTAGCCGATGGATCCGAAACGCACAGGATCGGTCGTTGTGGTGACACTTGGGGATCACCTATGTCCAGCAGTGGACGTCTTTTGGCTGAAATGATGATGTAAAATTGACGCAACGTGCATGTCTTTGCAGAGGTCGACATGGTCGGGTACTGTACTCTTGTGCCACAACACTGAGCTTTATACACATTTGCTATGAATGTTATTTGAATTAAACATACATGAATAATACTTATGGGGTTCAAAATTGAGGAGCTTGGAGAAGCTCGTGACTAAATAGTATAATAACATCCACACAGAAGGATCTCCAAGGTCAAGCAACGCTTGCCAATGTTGGTCCGTGGATGGATGACCATATAAAACATGCCCGAGACTCCTCCGTGCCTCAGAAAGCACATTAAGCCGGTGATTCTGGCTGTCATTTGTGAATCTTTGATTGTCGTTTCAGTGGTCAGAAGCCAGAAAATCTGAAAGCAGTCTTGCCAAGGAGATCGCCACTTTACTGGGTTGAGAGGTCAGATAGGCAGTCGCTCCATGTAAAATCTGGTATTCAGCTGCCTTCAGTTAGACTGGCAGCCGATACCAACAAAGTTGAGGAAAAGGCGAGACAGATTTGACAGCGTAAAAAAAAAAAAAAAGGGGAAGTATGAGATTTTTGCAGATTGAACGGCGAAATTCACAACTTCGTCAAAATATCAAGAAAAATAGTGATCATAAAAGCCATTTTTTAGCTAAAAATCCAAAGTATCTGCGTAGGTATGACTGAGATATTACCTGTCTTCACCTTAAATCTATTATTTATCTCTGCAGGGAAAAATGGGATCCACTTGCTCAAAGTTCAAAGGAATTTCTTTGGACGACAGTAATGAAGCTACAATATTACATCGAATTAACACGTAAGTATTACAACCGTTAAAGTTCCCGGTCGAACTCTCGCCCTTATTCTCTTAGTAATAACGTTTAGAAGTGCTCGACCGTGAACTTAACTGTTTAATTATTTTCGTATCTGGGCTTTACTTACAAAAGTTACCAGACTGCGATAGATCGACTGTCAAAGCCAGTTAAGTGCAGGGCTTGATACCGTTACCAATTCTTATTAAAAGTATCGTTAAGTAACGGTATTATACCTGCCATATCGATACGTATTGGTACCGTTACCTAGTATCATAACATAATCTTAACGTTAAACATATCCGTAAAAATTAACAATACCTACATAACTTTATTTCACGCGACGTTGTCGTTTACTTTAGCTTGGCTTGGCTTTAGTAAAAGATACGAGAGTGTAAAAAATATCACTTTTGTAGACTCTGAACTCTGACGAAACGCACACCGTACGCTTCGCATTTGGACGAAAGAAATCGTCACATAACGATAAAAATACCGATAAAACCTATATTAACGTTCTTTATTTTTAACGATAAAATGTGCCAAAAGTAACGTTAAGTGCGGTATTGTTATTTATAAATTAACGATGTTTGCATGAAGCAGCTATAACGATACCATATTTTTACCGGTATTTCAAGCCCTGGTTCAGTGTGGTCTATGGCCTAGTTCGGCTGAAATCTGTAACCTTACGACTTTACTCAAGCTACGAGTAACAGCGTTTCATTCGAAAGTAAATCTGTTCAACACTTTTTCTCGAAAACCCGTTCCTACCCCTACCTTTTTAGGCTCGCAATGTGTATTTCGAACTAGTGCGAAAAAAAAGCGGCGGTGAGTCCCCGCCACAATTTATTATATTGTTACGAGCTGCGTATGGGATAAATTATTTTACACCTATTAATTAACCAAATATTCTTTATTAACTTAACAATTTTATTACACAAACACTAATTCGCTAATAATCACAATTCTCTTTGTTATCGCTTGTATTCGCTTCCGTTCGCATCCGTAGTCGAAAACAAACTGACTCACTCTTCGGGAAATCGCTGCTACCCCGTAAGGGGCGCGACGGACGTAATAGGCATGGCCTTTCTTCGTGGTGTCGTCTGGCACCCGTCAATACGGGTGCTTCATTGGGGTACCTACAGCGGGATGGAGGTTTTAGGGTGACTGCACAAGAACCTACCAAACAGGCGATTAACGCCTGCCGAGGCTCTCATAGCAATCACCCATGTGTATTGCTATGTGTAATGCTGTAGGCTCGAAACGCATGTTCACGGCAGCTAGGCGGTCAGTCACCGCCAGGTGAGACCTCCAGTTCCCTGGAGGAGGCCCAGCGGATGACGACCAGCACAAGGCCGCCGGCTTACGGTGAGCCCACAGCATTCAGTGAGTGGCCCCCGTCCGCCCGGTTTCCAGAGCTAGCCGGTTGCCGTCCGGACCGCGGGGCCGTAGGTGTATGTGTGGGCGGTATTGAGTGTGTAACACCGCCCATGTTTACACTGTATGCGCGTACAAGCCACGCATACAATGCGTGAGTTCACGTGTGTGTGGAGTCAGTGAGTGTATGGCTTATGTTACGCGACGTACCTATATTAACTTAGAACACGTCGCGCACAGCGTATGTACTGTTGTGAAGTGTTCCTGTGCGAGTAGGTCGCGTGTAAGTGAAACGACTTACTCGGCGTCGACAGGCGGCTGGCTGCCGGCGGCGGTCCCGCCCTGGTACAGGGCCAGGATGGCCACCATGCCCTCCAGCACGGTGATGAGCGGGTCTTGGCCCCCTGACTCACTCGCCCGCCGTTCGGCCTATTTATACAGTCATGGAAGTTTCCAGAACATTGTCGAACTTTCGCCGTACATTCTCGAACGTTCCCGTGTAATACGGTCGACGTAACAATATTTATTGTACCAGGCTGGTCATTGGAAAGCCCTCATCAAGGCGTATACAAAAATAATCTGTTACCTAGTAGGTAATTATTAGACATGTATAAGAAGATTTACTTATTTTTTTCGGGTAAGTGTGATGAAAAACGTCCGTTTGATACACGTGGACAATTTTCATTGCAATTTCTGAGTTCTAAAACGAAAAACACAAAAGTGGCATGATAAAAAGTAGCCTATTACTTAATAGGATTATGTTGGTTGCCTAATATATAGGGTGACTGGTAATTAGTGACCGATACTTTAACATGTGATTGTACTCATGATAACAAACAACTTTTACTATAGGACCAAACCTGAAATCGCGAAAAAAAAATAGGCAGTATAGTACATTTTGACCACTCAGTAGACGAACATAAATATACTGAACAGCAGATTTTTTTCGCGATTTCAGGTTTGGTCCTATAGTAAAAGTTGTTTGTTTTCATGAGTACAATCACGTGTTTAAGTATCGGTCACTAATTACCAGTCATCCTATATACAGGGTGTAACGGAAAGGTGTGGTCATATTTTAAGAACCGGTTTTGCCCATGGAAATGAACAACTTTCTCTAAGAATAAATAAAAATTCCTAAAAAAAAAAATTGGACTTTCCATACAAAGTTATCATCAGCTGATCAATATTTGTATGACAGGTAGATTTTATTTTGGGAATTTCCTCAAATTTTCTTGAAGAAAGTTGTTCATATCGATGGGCAGATGCAGTTCCTAAAATATGACCACACCTTTCCGTTACACCCTGTATATAGCCTTTCTCTTTTCTGTTTACTGCTCGTTATGGCGGGAAATCGAAACTTGCACTTTCCTCTGCTCTTCTTTCCGGATAATGTTTCTTTGCGAGACTTATGTTTCAGTATATTGTTAATTCCAGTATGAGGGTAAATGCAGCCCATGGTATGGTCACTGGAAAACACCACCAAAGGTTGCCGCGAGCGTATGGAATGAAGAAAGTTGTAAGTACAATAGTTTGTTTGCACTATTGTGTTGTGTTGCTTGTTTGTTGTATTTTTGCTATTGTAAGCTATATTTGTTAAACTACCCAGGGCCTGCAGTCTCGACATTGATAGCGATCGCTATGTCCTAACGGTCGATCGCTACGTCGGCAAAATAATTGATTTTCTTGAAATATATACAGAGACCAGCAGATCAGTTGATCAGTTTTCATGAAAAATAGTGCTTGCAAGTTAAAAATTACGCCGTCTCTGTACATATTTCAAGAAAATCAATTATTTTTCCGACGTAGCGACAGATCGTTAGTACATAGCGATCGTTATCAATGTCGAGACAGCAGGCCCTGGGCGGCACAATCACAAACATGTGCGACAAAGCCCTTTCATATTAAATTTAAAGAAAAATAGCAAAGAGTAATCTATTATAGACTAGATGACGAGAAAAATCTAAGTATTTGATCCGTCAGTTAGATTTCCAAAACATATTGGACATGTATCTTTTGTCACGTAAACAAAAAATGAGGACGATATACTGCGTTGAAATTTCGCGTGACATTACACCTACGTAAAAAATGTACGTTAGTAGCACTTTACCTATAAGTGACGTAACAATCCCCCTACTCCTGGACTTTGATGCGTGAAACGCATCGTTGTCATTCTTTATTGGTTTATCTAACAAACAAAAAATACTTATCTTTATTTTTAGGGTTCCGTATCCGAAGGGTCCAAACGGAGCCCTATTGCTATAACTCACGTGTTTTTTTTTTTTTGGGGGGTGGGAAATCATCTTATGACTTCTTCCGCTCTAGGGTGGAGCGGAAGGGCGTGTCAGACTCTTACTGACTAAAACCCACCCCTGTTCCTCCCTGCCTTGAGTGCCCAGGGGCGAGGTAACTCTTTCGAATTTATTCTCCACCCCCGGGCAGGCATGGGCCGTGGCAGGCCCCGTCCTTTTGCTGACAACTCTTTGAGGCGCGCATGGAACACTACGCGCAGTCAACTCTCGGGCCTGGTGCTGATCGGACGGCGAGTTACCCACTACTCGCCGTCCGCAGGCCCGGGTCTACGGTGGCCGGAGATCGTCTCGCGGCCCCTGGCGTCTCCTGCGGCGGCTGCGGCTGAGGGCGCTAGGGCGACTCTGCTGTTGTTGAGTCTCCCTAACGTATGCCACCTCCCTCTTCGCGAGCATTACTGCTTCGCAGAAGGAGGAGACGGCTTCCCATTCCTTCTCGCTCCGTACCATGGCCTGAACCAGGGCACGGCGCGAGAGGTCGCTGCCGCCTATCGCATCCACGAGGACACGGCGGTGCTCTGCCCAAGCGGGGCAAACCTCCACCGTATGCTCCACCATGTCCTCTGGGCGATCCTCGCAGTGGAAACACCCGGGGGTCACCTCCGCCTTGATATGACACAGCTACCTCCCGAAACAGCCGTGTCCGGTGAGGACCTGCGTCAGGCGGAAGGTGAGGGCGCCATGGCGCCTCTCCAGCCACTCCTCAAAGAGGGGCACTACCGCCGCGATGGTGGCGTGCCCAGCGCTGGGTTGCGACAGTCGCCCTCTCCATGTCACCATGAGATCCTGCCGGAGCTCCGTCCGCCGAGCCGCGAGTTGTCGCGGCAGCGAAGTTTCGCCCCGGCGTTTGGCCTCCTCGCGCCACTCATACAGGTGCGCGAGGATTTTTGCCTCCAGATCCCACGGTGATCACTCACGTGTCCGGCTGTCCGTCGTCTGTCACAAAATTTTGTTCCAAAATGTTTAATAGTACGTATATTTTACAAACAAATACCAATATAATCCAATATCAGATTTTTTCTTTGATAATTCCTCTCATTTGGTACGGAACCCTAAATGTGCGACACGCATTTGGCCGGTTTTTTGATAATGTAACCATGCCTATTAGGATGCTTATCACTCAGCGGCAATAATGTAACCATGCCTATTAGGATGCTTATCACTCAGCGGCAATAATGTAACCATGCCTATTAGGATGCTTATCACTCAGCGGCAATAATGTAACCATGCCTATTAGGATGCTTATCACTCAGCGGCAATAATGTAACCATGCCTATTAGGATGCTTATCACTCAGCGGCAATAATTTAACCATGCCTATTAGGATGCTTATCACTCAGCGGCAATAATGTAACCATGCCTATTAGGATGCTTATCACTCAGCGGCAATAATGTAACCATGCCTATTAGGATGCTTATCACTCAGCGGCAATAATGTAACCATGCCTATTAGGATGCTTATCACTCAGCGGCAATAATGTAACCATGCCTATTAGGATGCTTATCACTCAGCGGCAATAATGTAACCATGCCTATTAGGATGCTTATCACTCAGCGGCAATAAATATGGCCCAAGAGCTAAAATCGAACTTGCGACCAAACTAAAGCTACTTATTCACTGAAGCAGTATTTATAATGTGACTACCCATTTCCGTTACCCCCTGTACGTATACCTTGGAAGAGATTTTGCCAAGTCCTCTTTGAGCATCAATATCATGGAATAGAAAAAACAAGTGGAAGTCCCACGCAACTATCCGGCGCGTGTCACAATTATGCGGAAAAATGTGAAATACTATGTTCAATCTTTCAGATTCAGACTTAATTTTTCAAGAATAACAAATAAGCTTTTCGTCATAATTGAATTTATTGTTCATACAAAAGCTTTATTACAACTGACGAAGGTTGTTATTATTTTACATTTTTTTTACCCATTTCCGTTACACCCTGTACCTTGGAAGAGATGTTGCCAAGCTCTCTTTAAGCATCAACAACATGGAATAGAAAAAACAAGTGGAAGTGCCCACGCAGCTATCCGGCGTGTGTCACAATTATGCGGAAAAATATGTAAAATAATAACAACCTTCGTCAGTTGTAATAAAACTAGTTTGAGTTGTCAAAATTAAGCCTTATTACAATTGACGAAGGTTGTTATTATTTTACATTTTTTCCGCATAATTGTGACACGCGCCGGATAGCTGCGTGGGCACTTCCACTTGTTTTTTCTATTCCGTGATCAAAATCATCAATTTAATCGGTTAGTAAAGGATTCAAAAATACTTTAATAAAGATGAATATTGCAATTATTACAGTTCTGGGACAGCGAGTTGGCGGCTTTCGCAAAAATTATGATAAATCAGTGTATAACAAAACACAGATTCAGTTGCGCCGCTTCTAGTAAGTTAACTAAATGGTTTTTCCATTACATTTCTACTGATTTCGATGAGCCTGTTAATTGCTTTTCGATGAGACTATTACCTAATTAGGTGCAGAACCACGTAATTACTTTTCTCAAAAGTGGTAAATCACTTACGATATTTTCTTAGGGTCAGCTCACACGGAGACTCGACGTAGCGGGCACTTTTTAAGATAGCCATACAATATAGAAATTTATATAGTCCTCCCGACCGAATTTTAATCACAGTGGCCAATATCGACGACGATTACTCAAGTACGCAGGAGATTTATAGTGCACAAGTGTATGCGCAAGCGCAGGTGCACTCTCTGTTCCATTACTCTCATAAGTAGTCCGATGGGACGGCAATCCGACACGACCGGGGAGAGATCTGGCGCAGGACCAACGGTTTTACGTGCTTTCCGTCCGAGGCACGGGGGTGTCACACCACCAACTTCTAAACTCCGGGCTGCTACTAAGTCATTGTTAATCAAAAAACCCAATATCATCTACTACACAAAAACGTACACATATCGTACAAAAACGTAAACATATCGTTCAGAAACGTACACATATCGTACAAAAACGTAAACATATCGTTCAGAAACGTACACATATCGTTCAAAAACGTACACATATCGTTCAAAAACGTACACATATCGTACAAAAACGTAAACATATCGTTAAAAACGTACACATGTCGTTCAAAATCAAAAGTCATTTATTCAAATTAGGCTGAGAGCCAGCACTTTTTGAACGTCAAAGTTCTAGTCCCCTAATAACGACCCCCGCCACCACTTTCTAGTGTTCTATCTGTCAAGAAGAAGTGGCGTAACAAACTCCCCAGCATAACATCTGTCTGTTAAGTTTGAAGAACTTGAATCTATATAATTGTATGCAACGATCTAAACATATGTGAATGTAACTTGTAAAACAGAAGAAATAAAGACATATCGTCCAAAATACAATCATATAATTAAATTATCCGCCACTTGTTAGCTGGCACACTCAATTATGCCGTCAAAAACCGAAAAACACAAGCATAAACATTAAACCAAATTAAACAAGCCTCCATACATAACTGCGTGCCCGCTTACATGTGCAACGGTAGTATCTATCAATAGGGCTGTGCTTCGAAGCCACAAAGTGCTAAACTAGGGGCCCCATCACAGCAAAATCAATACATAAACAATTTTTTTTTAAACATTTGCCCACATTAGGAATTACTCCTGTATCGTGGGTGCGTTCACAAACATGTAAACTCACATACACAAGACACCCAGACCCGGAAAAACTATCTGTAGGTCATACAAATATTTGTTCCGTGCGGGAATCGAACTCGCGACACGCAGCGCAGCAGCCGAACGCCAACCACTGCGCCAACCGTGTCTTCCGATGTATATATAGATATGAACTCATATAACCTGTCATCAGCTAATTATATATATACTTATGACGACACGGTGCCGCTTTTTTAAAAAAAATAAAAAAAAAAAAATATATGAGGAAAGAACATCAAGTGTTACATTGTCTTGCGTTCAACACAGCGACCTACTATTCTTATCAAGTCGTTGATGGAATAGCTGAGAGAATTTGAATACACCACGTGGAATTTAAAAACAGAACTTTAAATAATCGTGCAGCTTCATGTCTCGGTGTGAGTTGACCTTTACTAAACAAGTTTTATCCTATGTATTTTTATCACATTGAAGATATTGATGTTTTCATTAAGGTGCGTTTGAAAAGAATGAAGGACTTATTCGGTCCAAAATTTAATTTCTTATAACACGGTTTTAGTAGCTTCAAATGTAACTAACTGTCTATGTAAAAAAATATTAGAAGCTAATTTTCGTTCAGGGTCAAAATGTCCAATTCTCAAAATGTCCAATGGTGTAAAAATGTTATTGAACTTTACCACATTCTCAAAGATTGGACATTTTGGGAGTTGTACATTTTGGGAATTGGACATTTTGAGAATTGGACATTTTGATTGGACATTTTGGGATTTGGACATTTTGACACCGTTGCAGCGTTGTACATTTTGAGAATTGGACATCACTCACTCACTTCACTTTTTGTTTGAATGACAGTGCATGCTTAGATAAGTGACGTCATTCTTAATCTAATATGGCGGACTCCCAAAGATGGCGGACTAGTTGCATTTTATGCATTCCCATGTTAAGGGAATCAAATGAAAATTGTTGAGAAGAATATGTAAAAGCGTGTGTTTTAGTTTTTTTTTTTAAAGTATGATATTTTATTTAAGAAAACTTCCCGAGTCCTATAATGGCATACGCATTTGCTAACACAACCACTAGTGCCACAGCAATCATAGACAACATATTTTCAAGATGGGAAGATGATGCGATAACAACAACCCCGGATGAAATAAAGCATTCCCCGGATTTAAAAGGGTAAGAATTTACAGCTCATCCATCAACCCATGAAATTAAAAGTAAATTAAAAAAATGGCTTTTACCTCTAACTTACACCGAGACAGAAAATATATTAACAATACTTTCATAAGCTTAATCTCCTTTGAATTAATGCTAAGCACTCATCCTTACTCACACATTTACACTCCTCACACACACCTTACTCATAGTTCACCTTTCAGACACCCAATTACAAACACTCACTTCACTTGCTGTTGACTTCACTAATAGGTAATGTGTATAATTATGTAACTGAAAGTCACGGTTGTATTTTATCATATAAAATGGAAGCCGAAAAATGTCCGACTCCTAAGTTACAGGTCTACGTACCTAGTTTAGGGGCCGGATATCTGCCAATAATGTTCGACTCGATTGTACAACCTATTGTCTGCATGTGTAATGTACCTACTTGTTTCCTTTTTTGTACAAATAAACATATTATTATTATATTATTTATGATAGCTAGTATGTCACATACTATGAAAGTATGGGAGAAAGTGATAGAGAAAAGATTGCGAGAGGAGAGTGAGATTACCCCGAACCAGTTTGGGTTTATGCCAGGTCGAGGGACAATGGACGCCACCTTCGCTCTCCGTCAATTGTGCGAGAAGTACAGACGTGTGCACAAGAACTTGCACATGGTGTTCATTGATCTTGAGAAAGCGTATGATAGGGTACCTCGGGATGTGTTGTGGTGGGCCTTGAAAGAGAAAGGTTTGCCTGGGAAGTATATTGAGTTGATTCGTGCTATGTACAGACAATCTAGTACCTACGTCCGGTCGGCTGCTGGCAACACCGATAAGTTCAGTGTGGCTGTAGGCTTGCATCAAGGGTCGGCTTTAAGTCCTTACCTCTTCCTGTTGGTTATGGACGCTCTTACGTCGGAAATACAGGAAGAGGCACCCTGGTGCATGCTGTTTGCCGACGACATTGTTCTGGTCGGTGAAGATGGACCTGCGATCCAGAGCAGATTGGAGAAATGGCAACAGAAGCTGGAGAAAGTTGGCTTGAAAATCAGCAGAACCAAAACTGAATACATGTTCTGCGATTTCGGCGGTCTCTCCAGTTCTGAAGCTGTAGTGCTAGATGGCGCGGTTCTCCCAGTCTGCTCCGATTTTCGGTATCTCGGTTCACTCGTGCAAAGCGATGGCGAAATAGATCGGACTGTTAAGCACAGAATTAACACTGGATGGATGAAATGGCGGCAGGTCACCGGGACTATCTGTGACTCCCGCATTCCCCTAAAACTTAAGGGGAAGATTTATAAAACAATGGTCAGACCTGCTGTCTTGTATGGTTCAGAATGTTGGGCCACAAAAGGGATGAATGAAAAGCAATTGCATGTAGCTGAGATGAGAATGCTAAGAGCGATGTGTGGTGTTACGCGCATGGATAGAATTAGGAATGAGTATATAAGAGGAAGTCTGAAAGTGGCACCGCTGACTGAAAAGTTGTGTGGAAATCGGTTGTCGTGGTATGGGCATGTGATGCGGAGGAATGAAGAAAATGTCGTGAGGAAAGTCTTATGTATGGATGTGGATGGTTATAAGAGTAGGGGAAGGCCAAAGAAACGATGGTTGGACTGTGTGAAAGAGGATATGGGTAAAAAAGGGGTGACTACAGAGATGACGACTAATAGAGGAGTATGGAAGAAAAAGACATGTTGCGCCGACCCCAAATAAATTGGGATAAGGGCAGGAGAATGATGATAGTATTTTGCTCGGCGTTTGACTTTACTTTGCTCAATAAAGTCAGCGTTTCATCCTTCTTCACGCTAATATTAAAAGGCGAAAACTTTGTTTGTGTGTTTGTATGTTTGTTACTTCTTCACGCTCAAACGGCTGGACCGATTTGGATGAAAGAAGAATGAGGCTTTTGGTACTCGCTCCAATAGCAATCATTGTGGTGTCATTGGATACGTCTTTAAATCAGGAAAAATATTTACTATGGTGACTTGTCCCAAATCCTTGTCCGAAAACCACGGCAAGCCCCTAAAGTTCCAGTTATCATAATTGCAAATACGATAATATTACATACCTAATATGGTTGAAAATACGAAGAATACGCCTTTGCCCTTCGCCTTTTTCTTTTCCTAGTATGTGTGTGTATGTGTATTATTTTTTTTACTATTTTTTTTTTGGGTGACTATGTTTTTTTACCGGTGTACCTATTTTTTTTTTACATAAAAACCTTTTTCTGTTTTTTGTTACAACCGCAACCATAGGTCTCGGGGATTCATTATTATTTTTAACGTTATTCATTCATTAGTCGTCCCGGCGCCCCTTTTGGACATTGTTACCCACTATAAACGTTTATCTTGACTAGTGTTGTGCTTATCGATTTGGAACATCGTTATGAAAGAACAGAACACCGTTATTTAGATAGCTTAAACTGTTTTCATCCCGGTCTACGTGGGTGAAACCACGGGGCGTAGCTAGTAATACTATAAATGCGAAAGTTTGAATGGATGTATGTTTGAATGGACGGATGTTTGTAACTCAATCACGCCAGAACGGCTGAACGGATCTGGATGAAATTTGGCACAGAGATAGATTATAATCTGGAATAGCACATATGCTATAATTTATAATAGGGGAAGTACTAATCCCACGCGGGCGAAGCCACTGGCAGAAGTTAGTACGAATATAAATCTTAGCAGAAACCCTCATATTCATATTTGGTTCATATTTGTAAGAAGCTTGAGCTCACATTGGCTTATTTGTGCATTATCCGGTCATGAATGACCGGACTTCCTAGAAGACGAATGTAACTATAATATTATTTATGCCTAGGGGTAGCGGATAAATTCCTGTAAATGAGTTACCGCACCCCTGAGCATTCAGGCAGGGAAGGAACAGGGGTGGATTTTAGTCAGTAAGAGTCTGACACGCCCTCCCAGAGCGGGAGAAGTCATTGGATGATTTCCCACTACCCCAAAAAAAAAAACTATAATATTATTTAGTATAGTGAAGTAATTGAAATTTTAATTTAAGCTAGTGACCCGCCACTTAAATTATAGACATAAACCTTCCTCATGAAACGCTCTGTCCATTTGTGAAAACCGCATGAAAATCGGTTCAGTAGTTTTTAGGTTTATCGGTGAATAGACAGACAGACGAGGCGGGGCACTTTGTTTTATAATATGTAGTGACAGTAATTTTTGAATTTGTTATAACTTCTTAGAGGAGAATCTCGATTTTACATCAAGATGGTGGTGGGTGACGTCACACACGTCGGATGCGCCGCTGGAGTCTATGAACATGAAATCAGGCCCATTGCTATAAAGCCTAACGATAACCTCAGATTAGTGAGTACCGACTTTAAAATCATTATTATATTATATTTAGCCTGTGCTGTCCCACTGCAGGGCAAAGGCCTTCCTCCATTCCTTCCACCGTCCTCGGCTCTATGCTACCTCTTTCCAATCCTCAAGGAAGACATCCACGTCATCCTACCATCTACTTCGTGGTCTGCCGCGGCCGAGTCTTGCGGTTTCAGGGCACATTATATTTTTAACCGACTTTCGAAAATGGAGGAGGTTCTATGTTCGACTGTGTGTGTATGTTTTTTTATGTATGTCCGCCGATTTCTCCGTCAGTTGTGGACCGATTTTCAAAATTCTATTATGCGAAAGAATATACTCCCGAGGTGGTCCCACATAAATTTTATCGAAATTGCTTCAGCACTTTATGAGAAACTTACGTTTTTGTTTTCTCCAATTACGAGTATGTTTAAATTCCACGTTCCATGTTATTGGGGTTTTTAGTTCTAGGGTATAACAACTAAAAAGTGAAAAATAAAAAACTTAAAAAAAAACAAACGACTTTCAAAAAAGAAAATTACTTTAAAATTAACTTAAATTTCGGAAGTCGGTGTTTGTATTTTCGACTGTCCCTACGTAGACTATCGAAATTAAAAATCGCCACTTTACAGGAGAGTGGTTTAAAGATTTTTTTGGCACATTTTTTGCAATATCTCATTAAGTTTGGATCATAAGACAGTATTTTTTTGGGATGTATGGTCATTTTTAGGTAGGTTTGGGTAGGCTAAGTCAAATTGTTACTAAAATGTGTAGTTTTTTTGAAAATAAAGTTTCGATTGCTTACGTTGAATTTCACTCAATTATTTTAATCGAATCTGACAGTTTCTATTATATTCATCGGAATTTTAATTAGAAATAATATCGTATGTGACACATTCTATAGTTTACACTGAATAGCACACTACATTTTAATATTGAATGTGCCTATAGAAACTTATAATAGCGATTCATAACTTAGATATATAATTATTAATTTTAATTAATACTATTTTATCAGTTAAGTGTATCAGTATGATGCAATAAAAAGACTTGATACCAAATAAAATAAAACTTTATTAAAGAACACAAAATTTAAAATACTGTTATAAACTTATCGAAAATCCGTTTAAAGGCGATTATCATACTTAACAAAATCAAAATCAAAAGTCATTTATTCAAACTAGGCTGAGAACCAGCACTTTTTGAACGTCAAAGTTCTACATAAAGACAGTCCCCCAAAAACGCCCGCCCGTCACCACTTCCTAGTGTTTTAGCTGTGAAGACGAAGTGGCCAACAAACTCCCCAGCAACACATCTGTCTGTTAAGTTTGAAGAACTTGAATCTATATAATTATATGCAACTAACTATGCGTCATTGTAATTTACATCTAATCACAAAAAATATTTTCATAGAATCACAGTTATTTTTAGGGTTCCGTTCCCAAAGGGTGACCCTATTACTAAGCCTCCGCTGTCCATCCGTCTGTCAGTGGGCTGTATCTCATGATCCGTAATAGAGAAACAGTTGAAATTTTCACAGAATGTATATCTTCTCTTCTGTTGCCGCTACAACAACAAATAATAAAAATAAAATTAATATAAAAGGGGGCTCCTCTACTAGAAATGTGTTTTTTTTGGATATTTTGCTCTATCTTAATAATGGCAGCAAGAAGATGCGTGTAATCTTGTAGGTACGACGGTACGAAACCCTTCACGCGCGAGTCCGACTCGCACTTGGCCGTTTTTTTTAAATAATGATACAGAAACAAAATTCTTTCATCTAATTAATTAATTCAGTCTTATAACAAAACGACACTTATAATTATAATTGTTAGATATGAATTAAACATTTTATCAGGCTCAAAAATGTAACACTATGACACTTACTACGTATGAATTAAATCTTAGCAATCTCAACATTATAGCACTTATTTCAACTTGATTCTACAGGTTAGAATTGGGTGCTCCAAATCGCGAAATGGCTAAGTCCACTTTTTCAGTTTTTGGTAATAAAAAAAATAAACATATTAAATTTTTTTGAAAATAAACCACAGAATATGTTGAAATTAAAATACCATTCAGTTATAGTACACAATATACTCTTTATTTTGGTATATAAAACAAAACATAAAAAGCATTTTTAATAACTTTGATTACAAAAAAATAGTTTTGGACTTATCATAAATCAACAGGACTTAGGGTTATCTTTCCCTCTTTTTAAGGACTAAGGAATTTAACAAAACAAAACTAGCATCTTTAACAGTATTCTATTAATCAAAAATGAGTAATAACTATTTGCCTTTAAAAATAACTAGGCTAGTTACTCTTCGTCATCCAATTCCTCAACAATTTGACTTTCATTTAATTTAGCCTGTTCCATAATCAAAGTTTCATAGAATTTTCTTTTTTCTTGTGGTACAAATCGAATAAGTTTTTTAATGTCATTAATTTTAGCTTCTTTAATTTTAATAGCATCTTGATAACAATCAGCAGGAACATCTCGAAGATACCTAGATATACCTACTCCATATAAAAAAAAAAATCTTTAAAGTTATCGCCAGTCATTGAATCAGAAAAGGCTGGCTTTGCATGTCTTTTAAATAAAACTCGACGACAACCTGAAATTCCCGGTATTGTTTGTTTAATATTATCATTATAGTAAGTTTTCTACTCTTTAACTTTTAATACTCTTTCGTTACCTCGTTGTTCTTCTCGCTCTCCTCCTCTCCTATCTATTTGCCCTTGTTCTATCAGGTTCTTTTCTAAAAATACCACTTCAAATTTTTTGGCATTTCTACTGTTCACTACAAAATTGACATAACTTTCAGGTTCATATATTTTTTCATGTTTTAATTTTTGTCTTTCTAAGAGAGCAAAATCTCTATCAATGGGCATCATTGAATGCCCAGGAATTGGATAATGTACAGAAATTGTTTCAAACAAGCCTTTCGCACACAACTGATCAAAATACGTAAAAATAAATCTGTTTTTATTTTGGCTGAAACAATTATCACAAAATATTTCTAAATGGGTCTGATCTGGGATTGTAGGGTGTAAAAAATAATCATCCAAAGCAGTTATTACTTCGTTCGGCCCTTTATGGGCATAATTTTCCGTAAAAAAGTACATAGTTGCTGAGTTTTCTTTCAAGTTATGTATACCAAAATTATGAAGCCATAATTGCCTGAGATAATATTCATCAGTTACTAGTGGTGTAATAATTCAAAAGATTTCACTTAACACCTCAGAGAGAAAAAAAACGATCAACAAGTTTAAACCTGCGATTTTGAAATATTCATTTTGATTTTAATTTAGTCCTTTTTCGGTAAAAACTTACGGACTAAGGGATTTATAGGACTTAGGGATTTTTGGAACTGAAAGTATCGTCAATTTTAATTTTTATAGTTTTCAAAAACCCACTTAGGGATATCATAACAAAAAAATTGTTGGACGTATCGATAGAGAAAAAACGGCCGATCAACCTGTGTTACTAGTTTAAAAAATCCCTAAGTAGGACTTGGGGATTTTTCGAATTGGGGCACCCAATTTATCTACATGGTCACATAAACTCTCACGGAACTGTTAACTATTACAGAGTGGTTGGTGTGTTTTCCTCTATTGTCAGATGCAGTTGAGCCTTCTTGATTCAATTTACTGTGGACTGGTCACTGATACAAAGACTACTCAGAAAAAATTTCATGCAAAGATTTTCTTCGACAAAATTTTCTCCTGAATGCAGTGGTAGATAGTATTGAGTCGTGTATTGTCGCCGGGACTCCCCTTCTGTTATACGAGATTTCTTGTTTCTTTTTTTAGTAAACGTATTATGAGCTTTTACTCCTCACGGTATTTCATATTTTCATACAAACTGTCAAGTACCTATGCTTGGGAAATGAATAAACCGATTGTAATTAAACTTGGTACGTACACCTTACACGCAAGGTACCCAGGTCTAAAAAGTTAATTACGTACATTGTCGAAAAAGATTTCAAAGAGACTTTGATAGCAATTTTAAGTTTCCTATAGAATGAAATATCACTCTCTCTTCTTCTCTAAACTCTTTTTCTAAAATGTTTGTAACTAACTTTTTAGACCTAGGTACCTCTTGGTGTATCAAATTTCTTTAAAATCAGTTCACTCATTTCCAAAAATAAGGAGTTGCGAGTATGTATGAAATACCGCGAGGAGTAATGTTTCACGTGGTTAAATTTTTCGTAACATTTCTTCCTGCAGGTATGGGCGCATGTTAGGCCCAACTCTTTTTCTTATCTTTCTTTTCCATTTCTTCTTACATATTTTTTTTCCAAATTAAGCAATACTTTATTTTTAATCGAATCCTTTTCTTTTCTTGCTCGTTTTATACCTGGATTTGTTTTGAATGCCGATTTTTGTTTTTTATGGTTTCTGGTTAAGATGGAGAACCACAATCTGAAATCGTTGAAAGTGAGCTGACACTTGGAATCGGAGCAGAGCCATCTATTTCCGGAATTATCTGGGAATCATTCAGATCTATGGGAAAAAGGTCATTTTTATCTGTAGGACAGTTCAGATTCAGCGCTGATTTTTCCCGAATTCATTTGGACTGCATCGGAGTTCTCAGAGCAAGTGAGCAGAGAAGTCTCATTAGTCTCATCAGTCTGGTTTCTTGACACTTGTGGAGAATCTACAGCTAGAGCTAGAGAAATTGACTGTAATACAGTAGTATTTTAGTCAGTTTCCAGTCTAACTGAATCTGCATTCAGTATAATAAGCTGAAACTGGAGCTGGAGCTGACCCGAACAATTTAAGAAAGGCAAATGTCGATTATGGATGAATAACAAATCGATGGTCCTTCTGATGATTAGGTACTGGCCATCGAAGTTCATCATAAAATGTTAGAGCCTAAGAAAATACAGTAGTCTCACTGATCCGGCCCTTCAGTTTTTCCGGCACATCCATTATTCCGGATTTCCGGTACCCTCCCGGGCCTATCCCACCGCTTCCTAAATAAATGGTCTTATTAAATTAGAACATTCTAAAATGCTTAATTTTTAACCGACGAAAACAAAGGAGGAGGTTCCCAATTCCACCGTATTAATAGTTTGATGTTTGGCGCCGATTCAATTTTATTTCTTTGTCGTCAGTTTAATTTTTTACTAAAAAGATTTTTTTTTTTAAATTAGATGAGCTCGTGGCTAAAGTAATAACAGCCGTACGGGTCGACCCATCAAGTTAAGCTACGCTTGCCGGGTTTGGTCCATGCATAGGTGACCATCTTTACATACCGAGACTCCATCGTGCCTCGGAAAGCACCTTAAGGCATTTGGTCCCGGCTGTCAATCGTAGATCTTTGACAGTCCTTACGGGTCGTCAGAAGCCCAAAAGTCTGACAACCAGTCTTACCAAGGGGTATCGTATTACCCAGTAACTGGGTTGTGGAGATCAGATAAGCAGTCGCGTATTCTGGTTAGACTGGAAGCCGACCCCAAGACAGTTGGGAAAAGGCTAGGTTATAGATTAGATAGATTTTCTATACAATCCAGTGATCTGAATATGCCAATAATCCAGCACCTCATTCGTTTTTAATAAGTACCTAGGTACCTACTGCCAGATTAGAGTGAGACTCTACAGTAATAAATTATCATTTCTTTTCCAGTCTGGCCATATAATATGCTACTTGTCACACTACTCAAGGGAGGGCACTCCTGTCTATAACACCACAGAACCGATCCGCGGCACGTGGTGGACTAGGTGCGGCTGTCCTCCGAAGTACAGGGAAACTAAGGACTGCCTCTGCGTCCCTAGCCCTCAATCTGAACATATAACAAAGCGACAAACAATAGCAACAGAGTATATCGGCACCACAAGTAAGTCAAGAGCCAGCTTGGCGGGATTATTTCAATGAGGGTTTTATATTAGAATATAGAGTACTCTTCATTATGAAATGATTAATGACGAATGAATGAACGAATGATGATGATGAATGAATGATAATGTTGAATGATGATGTGATTGATGGTATTTTTAACCGACTTCCAAAAAGAGGAGGTTCTCAATTCGTCTGTATGTTTTTTTTTTTTTTTTTTTTGTAAGTATGTATGTTACCCGATTTCTCCGTCAGTTGTGAACCAATTTTCAAAATTCTTTTTTCATCTGAAAGACGACCCCCCCCCCCCCCCCTCCCGAGGTGGTCCCATATAAATTTTTTTACCTCGATGACGTTTTGGTGTTCTCCAAATGTTTAAATTCCACGTTCCATTATATTGGAGTTTTTAGTTCTGGGGTATAACAACTAAAACGTGAAAAATAAAAAACTCTTTACAAAAAAAAAAAAACCCGACTTCCAAAAAAAAAAATACACTAAAAATTTATAAATAACTATAATTTCGGAAGTCGGTTTCAAATAACGAAGAAGTAAAAATACAAACACCGTAAATTTATAGTGTATTTTTTTTTGGAAGTCGGGTTTTTTTTTTATTGATTATTTTGATTGATTTTTGATTTTGATGATTTTTTTGTCTTTTTTCTGAAATGATTCTGAGGCGTCAGGTCCAGACACCTCCTGCCAGGGTGGTAGGAGTGATCGAAGGAGTCACCGTGGCCCTGTACAGGCCACTAAAGGAACACGGGTGGGTTTTAGTCAGTAAGAGTCTGACACGCCCTCCCGCTCCACCTAGAGCGGGAGAAGTTATTTGATGACTTCCCACCCAATAAAAAAAAAGGTCCAGGCACCTGTCAAAACGCTTTAGATAATGTCAAAAATTGACATATATCAAGTTGACGTCAACGTCCTGTTTTATCATCATCATCATCATTTCAGCCGAAAGACGTCTCTACTGGACATTGGTTTCCCCCAAGGGTCGCCACAGTGACCGGTCATTTATATTTCATTTTCAAAGTAAATAAAAGACTTGACGCTTAAGTGGCGCCAACTCGTGGCGTAAATTTTCCTGAAAACACTAATTAAAGGATGATTCACGTTACACCGTGTCGCCACCGGGCCGTGCCCCGGCCGTGGCACGGACGGGGCACGGTCAAAGATTGTTGCATACATTTTATATGAAGTGATTCATGCTAGACCGGGCCGCGGCCGTGCCCCGGCCGAGGCACGGCCGAGGCACGGACGGGGCACGGCCAGGGCTCGGCCCGGTGGCGACACGGTGTAACATGAACGTGTGCACCGGGTTCGGACGTGCCCCGGCCGGGAAACAATTGCCGGTCAAACAATTGCATGGTCAAATATGTATAGTATACTTTTTGTATGAACTGATCCATGCTTGGCCGTGCCCCGGACGTGCCCCGGCCGTGCCTCGGCCGCGCCCCGGCCGTGCCTCGGCCGCGCCCCGGCCGGGGCCCGGTGGCGGCACGGTGACAGCTCGGTGTAGCATGAATGACTAGCCCGGTGGACGTGCCCCGGCCGGGGCACGGCCGAGGCTCGGTGGCCGCACGGTGTAACGTGAATCATCCTTAATTCAGCCTATCTCAATAAACTGCTGGACCTAGACCTCTCTAAAAATGCGCCAAAAGACCCGCTCCGCCTTCTAAATTTAGTCTATCCCGGACACGCTATATAGGTATGCGGAACAGGGTGTAAAATCTCACAAAAATCTGTGGCGACATCTAGGTCGCCTCATACGAACTAAAAACACACGAATCCTGCATCGCGCAAGCGGAGTTCTCCGCGCGATTTGAACTTATACAACAGTCCGAAATCAACCATCGGGCAGTTGCCCGGACCAGACACAACACCCGTCTGGTCAAAGGATCCTCCCGGGGCTTTACACCCTGTTCCACATGTTTCCAAACTGGTGACCCTCGTGTAGCTACTCCATCGTGACGTCATCATCGTCATAAATTCCCCGAGCCCTTGAGAAGAGAGTCATCCAGCCAGCCAGTACCCACGGCTTCTACCGGTATCTTGACCACCAGCATGCAGCTTGGTCAGCATCCTCAGCCTCTTTCATCACCCTCAACCTCATCAGCGATCTTGGCGCAGCGAACAGCACCTTCGGCCGGTCGAAGAACCTCTTCTGGTCGACGCCAGCAGTCAAGCCACTACGTCGCATAGCACCGCTCCGACTCACTGGGGCATCATCCCGACTCACTAGGACATCATCACCCCGACTCACTGGGGCATTATCCCGACTCACTGGGATAGCAACACCCCGACTCACAGGTGCATCACCGCAGACAGTTCCGACCTAACTCACCGTGAACTATGCGACTGTTCCGGTTTCCAGACGGGTATTGTGAGATTTTGACTAGTGAGCAATCGTATGTGGTAGTAAGGGCTTCTCTTGCTGGTACCTAATCTCCTCCCTTGGACTCGTCTTCCACCGGCTATCGGTGCTTGGCCTCAGCTTGCTTAACCTTCGTAACTGCGAGAAACTGAGTTGATTGATTGTCATTTTGGTACAAAAAAAAGGCTAGCCAAGTGCGTATCGGATTTTGCACGGGTTCCGTACCAAATATTGGTATTTATTAGTAAAGTATACATTATAATAAACATTATCACTAAATTTCAAGTTCTTAAGTCAATGGGAAGTTTTTTTTTTGTAGGGTTGGAAATCATCCAATCTACCGCTCTGGGTGGAGCGGGAGGGCGTGTCAGACTTTTACTGACTAAAACCCACCCCTGTTCGTTCCCTGCCTGAGTTCCCAGGGGTGCGGTAACTCATGTTGAGAATTTATCCGCTACCCCTAGGCATGCAGGCACCGGCCACGACGGGCCCCGTCAGTGGTAGCTGACAATCATCTCTTTGAGGCGCGCGTGGAACACTACGCGCCGTCGACTCACGGGCCTGGTGCTGATCGGACGGCAAGCTACCCACTGCTCGCCGTCCGCAGGCCCGGGTCTACGGTAGCCGGAGATCGTCTCGCGACGTCCTACGCCCAGTGCCTCTCCTGCGGTGATAGCGGCCGGGGTCGTGAGGGCCACTCCGTTGAGCTTCCCTTACGCGTCCCACCTCCGCCTTCGCGAGCATTACTGCTTCGCAGGAGGAGACTGCCTACCATTCCCTCTTGCTCCGTACCATGGCCTGAACCAGGGCCGGGCGCGAGAGGTCGCCGCCACCTATCGCATCCACGAGGACACGGCGGTGCTCCGCTCAAGCGGGGCAGACCTCCACCATATGCTCCACCGTGTCCTCTGGGCGATCCGCGCAGTGGTTACACCCGGACGTTTTCTCCCGCCTGATCTGATGCAGGTACCTCCCGAAACAACCATGTCCGGTGGGGACCTGCGTCAGGCGGAAGGTGAGGACGCCGTGACGCCTCTCCAGCCACTCTTCAAAGACGGGCACTACCGCCGCAATGGTGGCGTGCCCAGCGCTGGGTTGCGACAGTCGCTCTCTCCATGTCGCCATGAATAAGAATAAGAATAAGAATAATGATGTGATGATGAGATCCTGCCGGATCTCCGTCCTCCAAGCAGCGAGGTGTCGCGGCAGCACAGTTTCGCCCCAGCGTTTGGAATCCTCGCGCCACTCCCAGAGCAGCGCAAGGACTCTGGCCTCCAGATCCCACGGCGACAGTCCGGCAAGGACGCTCGCCGCCTCACAGGAAAGTCAATGGGAAGTTAAAAAATTCTTCGTAACAACATTTTGTGACAGACAACTGACGGACAGACAGACAGACGGACACGTGAGTGACACAACAACAATTGGGCTCCGTTTGGACCCTTCTAGTACGGAACCCTAAAAATGAGTTTATAATTGTAATAGACAATTTATATAATTATTATTCTTTCCATTTACAGCAACTTCCACGAAAGCATATTATGAAAATTTGAAAAAATATATGCTGCAAATGTTTGATATGGGTACGACACAAATGCATTAATATTTATGTACCTACTAAAAGGGGGTATTACACTACACTGAATCAGGGCCCTGAATTAAGGATGGGTGTGGTCCCTTACGTGGACTTATACTGCCATACACCTCTCTTAATTTTTCATTTTATTTCATTTCATTATTAAGGGTCTAAGGACCCTGATTCAGTGTAGTGTAATACTCGCTTTAGTTAAGCTAACCTCAATAATACTAACAAGTGATGGCGACGTTGGCCATCATCTCTAGTTAGTGCTTTGAGCAATCAATTCACTGACCGAGAGGGTGTGATATTCTGTCCCCTAACAATACGAAGCCTTTTGTGCAGAAGTTTGACCCGCCCCGCCGCGATCCTTGCTAGAGCCAGCACGCACCGCTGAGCCTGTTTTAAATTCGTCCCTAAATAATATAGTCGAATCCAGCCCGACCCTTGCTACCCTAGAGGGTACGCGCGGTAGCGTGTCGTATCTTAGTTTTTATATTTTTATTTAGGCCGCTACAGGAAAGACCGGTGACCACCTAATAGGTCGACCTGTGAGAGGCTACTAATAAAAAATACGTTTTCATGACTGTTTTCAAAACATACTATAGAGTTAGCGGAGAAAACCCAGCTATTGGATTTGACAACGGAGAAGCAACCAGAACTGGACGTAACACTACATCAAAATGTGGCAACTTCACGGCAACAAAAACTGGAATGGTCACCGAAAGAAACACTGGGTCATAAAATACAGCAAAGGCTGGAACCCAAAATACAGCAAAAACTGAAGGAGCCCAAGTCAGCCCTAAGAGGGGGGGACATTAGACCTCCAGCACCGACATGTACTGGCAAGGAACGCTGTGAACCTAAGATTGTAATGCTGCCAATATTTACCATTCAAAATGCACCTGAGCTTCTCAGTCATAGAGGTCGTCGAGGATATTACCGCAGGTAATAGTTATAATGTTTCGATATATGACGTACAGTTAAGCTCTTCAGAGACGAGCACTAGCGTACTGGTTTCAACTTATAAGTCGAGCGAAATTTGAACCCGCGGTGAGAGAGATTTGTTTTTTCTCTGTTAGAAAACTTTTTGAGGTACTTAGTTTTTAGGGTTCCGTAACCGAAGGGTCCAAATCGAGCTCTAATTGTTGTCACTCACGTGTCCGTCTGTCTGTCTGTGCGTCCGTTGTCTGTTACAAATTTTTTTTACGAAGAATTTTTTAACTTCCCATTGACAAATGAATTTTAAATTTGGTGGTAATGTTTATTATTACGTATATTTTACTAACAAAAACCAATATATTGGCAAATCAGGTGTTTTCTTTGATAATTCCCTCATTTGGTACGGAACCCCGAATGTTGCAAAGTCCGACACGCACTTGACCGGTTTTTTGATAATGTAACGGTTCGTTGTCACTAGTACCATTAACAGTTCCATGATGGGCACTAACAAATACCAATATTTGGTACGGACGGAACTCATAATGTGCAAAATCTGATACGGACTTGGGCCAGTTTTCTAAGATAGGTACTCGAGGGTCCTAAGCACATGCTGATTGCACTGTTGTAGAGTTAGATAACTGGATTTGTGATTTTTGCAAGTAGTTTAAAGTGTCTACTTAGATTTTACCAAAATTCCTATTTCTAACCAAACTAGATGTAGGTACCTATGACGGATAATAATTACCTACAAATAAAAGATTTGATTTATATTACTTTTGTTTTTTTTTCATATCTCACAAACAAAAAACTTTTTACAAAAAAAATACAACCGACTTCCATAAATAATACTAGAAAATGCAAAATAACTTTAATTTCGGAAGTCGGTGTTTCCAGTTTGGTTTCTTCGTCATTTGACACCGACTTCCGAAATTAAAGTTATTTTGCATTTTTTAGTATTATTTATGGAAGTCGGTTGTATTTTTTTTGTAAAAAGTTTTTTATTTTTCACTTTTTAGTTGTTGCCATCCCATGGTAAAATGCATGCCCATTCTAAAACTAAATTAATAGTAAAGTTATGCCCGAATTGATAGCCCCAAAAATAGGGAATTTGAACATAGTTGGTGAAATAAGGGTGTATCAGGGTGAACTGTACAAATCTGTATACCCCTTCAGAGCGTATCAGCGTGATGTAATGTTGTAAAGTGGTGAAAACAATATACAGACATGCGATTGCAGCAATTCTGGAAGGTTTGCTATCATTTTTTGAAGAGTTCCATTGTGTATCTCCAAAGTTTTTCATCAGATCTTCACCAAATTAAAATGGGACCACATGTAAAGCAACAGCTTTCAAATAAAAAAAAAATCTTCAAAATCGGTTTACGCAGTAAAGAGTTATGAGGTAACACACATAAAAAAATTAAAAAAAATGCAGTCGAATTGAGAACCTCCTCCTTTTTTTGAAGTCGGTTAAAAATGACATGAATTATTGGTTACAGTGTCATCTCGGACGTAATATTTTCGTGTTCCGAGACTTACCTTCTGCTACTCACGTTTACGTCCGAGATGACACTGTGAGAGGATCCCTTCAGCCGGCGTACCTACACTGGGCCATACCTAGTCCTGCAACGAGGCACAAAAGTCTTTAAGCTGCTTATTAAAGGAAAAGAACAGACAGTATCGATAGACAGGTTAAAACCAGCCTATATAGTTACACCAGATACTCGTTCAGAGCCGCTGAGCCCGCTCGAGAATGAAACTGCCGACCCTGTAAGCAAAGATAAAGAAGTAAGAATTACTCGCTCAGGAAGAAAAGTGAGATTCCCTATTATCGCCCATCCTAGGATGGTCTCAAGAGGGGAGTCATGTGGCGTAGCCACAATAACACTTAACATAATAATATGTAAACTTACCTTAGCTGCATCGTTGAGTCGCCGAGCGACACCGCATCGTCGTCGTGTCGTATCGATTAAGCGCGCTCCAAGTCCCGTTACTCACCGAAACAAAGGACGCCTAGAACCATCGCCGGCGCAGCGATGCGCTCGCCCGCGCACCCACATTCTCCTAGTGTTCATATTCTAATTGAACGGTTGGTCACATTCGGTTATTCGAATAGTAAGGTTCGTCTACTGCCAAACCCTATTTGTTACCACCATTTTGTCACCGGTTTACTACAGCGGTCCACACATTTGGGAACATATTTGTGTTTTGTGTCTTTGGCAAAGTCAAAGACGTGTTTGTAAATCTGATGGATTTACGCGCTCTTCAACACACCAGTGTCTTTTTTCCGTCAAGTAAAACTGTGCTTTGTTTTTTTTAAAGAACACTATTTGCTTAATTTATTTTAACAGATCTGACAACACCAGTTCGGTACCGAGCGCTAAGGCAATGGATGATATTAGCTTTGCTGAGGAAAATAATGATGAGGTAATTTCCTTAAAAATTTTCTATCTCCTTATGGGTGCTTTTCTACCACAGATGTTCGAGGTAGCAAGGCGGTGCGAGAATGCGTAGCGGTGCTATGAAACGGTGTGTAGCTGAGTGGTGCGAAGATACGTAGGTAGCGTACTTTGTGCAGATGTGCGTATGGGTACACACATTCCCCGCTCGCGTCTCTCGCACACGTCTCTGGCTTTTTATTTTGTAAAAATACCTAGCTCGGCTAGACTTTTTCCAATAGAGCTGCGCTAATCCGGGCTAGGAAAATTAAGTGATCCCAATGGAATTTTTTTCCTCGCGCACCGCTTCTCTGCCTCGTACATCTTCGGTAGAAAAGAACCTTTTTTTTTCAGGACTGCGGACGGCGAGTAGTGGGTAGCTCGCCGTCCGATCAGCACCAAGAGTCGACGGCGCGTAGTGTTCCACGCGCGCTTCAAACAGTTGTCAGCAATACATGACGGGGCTCGTCATGGCCAATGCCTGCCCAGGGGTCGTGGATAAATTCGAAACAGAGTTACTGCGCCCCTGGGCACTCAGGGCAGGGAAGGAACAGGGGTGGGTTTTAGTCAGTAAGAGTGACACGCTCGGGCGCTCCAGTCCGCTCCACCCAGAGCGGGAAAAGTTATAGGATGATTTCCCAACACCCAAAAAAAATAAGCACCCAAACCTGTCTTCCACCAACATTAGGTTAATATCTCCACGATAAACTTTGTTCCAGCTACCTAAAAACATGAGCATACGGTCAAAAGTACTGGAGACTATGAGGAAAATCAGGAAAAAACAAGCCTCAGACATCTTCAGTAACGAGAATGCGGAACACGGCCAGCCAAACATAGAACGCAGCCAAATTACAGCGGAACCCACAAAACTTAGCCTGGCACCCATCACAGGTACTGTGGGACCCAGCCATCCAACTGCGAACAAACGATCACACGAAGACCGTACTGAAAACGCTAAGGAGTCAGTAATAAACCTTCTGGAACTTATAGAAGAACAAGAAAAATCAGACGAACCCATCCAAAGTATTGCGGAACCCAGTCATCCAATCACAAACAAACAGCCCCGTGGTGATCGCAATGAGAAGGCCAAAAAGAGAGTAATGCATCTCCTGGATCTTTTGGAAGAAAAAGGGGGCAAAGCCCAGCTTAATAGCCGGGAAATGATCGAGTTTGATGCAAAAATGAGAAGGATTTATATTAATGTGTTGGGCACCACGCGAAGAAAGCAAGTTGCGGGACACTAAATCCTAGTACACTACTCTAAACTAGGACGAAAAATCTCAAAACGATCGTCATGAATGAGGGTACCGAATCTTCCAAATAACGGGTGATTTTTTAAGAGGTATAGGATTTGATTTTTAAAAAAAACACAAAAAATTTGATGAAATCTTTATTGGAATCGATAGAACGATCAATATAATTTAATGTTTGAAGATGATTTCATGCAAATGCTGGCCGTGGCTCCGGTTTAGATGGCCCATTCGCAAGGCCCAATTTCGGCACACTCTCTCCAACATATCAGCCGGTATATCACGAATAAATGCTTCAATATTGGCTCCCAGTGCGTCAATCGTTGCTGGTTTATCTCTGTAGACATGGGCCTTAACATGGCCCCACAAGAAATAGTCCAAAGGCGTTAGATCCAGCAAAAAAATCACCCGTTACTTTGGAAGTAAAAGGAAACTAAGCCGGAAAATAATAGAAAAGGATGCTTAAATGGAAATGATTCATAAGACCGTGCTAAGCACACCAAAATAGGGACGAGTTTATAATAACAAGAGTTTGAGAAACATTTAAGATGAAACTAGACAACTGACGCTCATGAAAAATATGTTTTTTCAATAGAGACAATAGGAAATATGCATGATATTTTTTTATTTGTTCAGTTGAAGACTTATTAACTATAGTGAACAAATATGAAGGAATTTGCATAAAATCATCATCAGCGACAAAGTTAGAAAGCTTTAAAGTTGATTATTAAAAAGAGAAGTCCAACGTGTTCTTTGACGTCAAAGGACATGACGCCCATATAAAAAACAGCGTTTTCGAGAGAGGGACAGATATATTTATTTAAAATTATTATATCTCGTTAAATTTTCGATCAATTTTGATTCTGCGTTCACTGTTTGTATTCTATTTTAGTATATTCATCGATACACCGGTTAGATATTAAATATTTTTTTCATGCATATTCCCTATTCTCGAGCATTGCGAGTGTAGTGGATAACTTCAGTAATGGTTTTGCTTTTGTTCCAATTACAATGCTGCCAGTATTCAGGGCACATTTCCCATTGACTACGATGTGGACGAATTTTTCGATGCCCAATGAGTTTAACGCCTCCCTTATCTATGTCGCTTGTACATGTATACTTACATAAATACTTTGTAATTATTCTAAACAATAACAATCTATTTAAAATACATATATTCTCCTAATTACATTTATTAAACTGGGACCGTACCGTGACGTGTTAAAGTCATCGTGGTTCCAGTGTGTGTGTGTGTGTGTGTGTGTGTGTGTGTGTGTGTGTGTGTGTGTGTGTGTGTGTGTGTGTGTGTGAGAGAGAGAGAGAGAAACGAGCTATAAACGGCGAATAGACACTCCTTTTTCACGTTGGAGCCATGATATGCCATCATGACACGTCAAAGTACGGACTAAGTGGAACACTTGTGTTTTTGTTATTGTAAACAATAAAGTGAGAAATAAAACGAAGCATTTTTCAAATATAATTTACTCTAACAAATAAATTAAACCCCATCAGATGGCGCGTTACAAATGATTTAACGGTAAGCAATAAAATAATAACTCGTTAAAAACAACGAAATTCCGAAATCTTGTTGGGCATTTAAGTACTTTCTAATGTCAATACTTTCGCCGACTACCCCTACAATCAAGAACTCTGCCAATTGAAAATTAATTATCAAACATTAATTTGTGAAATTCAAAAGAAACCTTTTATTTACAAATAAATGATTGAATCGAGTTAGTTGTAAGCAGAGTTACCTGTTGAGGAGTCGTAGCGCAAAAGACCTTGTTTCAATGCCGAAAAAAAAATTGCGAGCAACCTCTGTTATCGCTGATACAGGCAAAATCGTCTGACACTGACACATCAAGATTTAGAAAGAGACATATATGAGTGACAGAGACAGGACTCTTATTTTTTTTCTAAAACTCGATATGTCAAAACCGCCGGTTACCTTACAATAATACTATTCATCACTAATTAGCGTCAAACCTCAAATACAAATACCTGTAACTAGCACAAAAGTATGCAAGTAACTGGCATGCCATAACAAGTTCTGCTTGGTGAATTATTACGATGGCATGCAAGCTACTTGCATATTTGTGAGCAAGTTACACGCATGTGTATTACGGCCTTAATTATCCGTATAAATGTAACCGTATTTACTACTTTTGGCGGTCAGCCTTAATGGCCCAGATTTGCCTGATCATGTTGCCAATGCCGACGTCATGGCTGATGATGTAGAAGAGGCCTCCCAGGGTTGCGATGGAGATGAGATACACGAGCCCGAGGGCTATTTTAGGGAGAATGGGACCTACAACGCTGGGGCGAACGTAATCTATGGCGATGGCTTCCAATCCCCTGAAAAAGAAATAAAGAAAATCAGTTGTCAATATCATAGTCCTACTAATAGGTACAGTCACGAGCAAAAATATGCACACAAGCAAACTTTACTTGTAAGCTCGAGTGTCTTAAGGGTTTACTACCGGCCAAGTGGCGCCCTCATTGAATAAAAAATCGTAGCATAGCACAGAAAATAAATATTAAAGAATCCAACGTCACGTTTGTTACAAAGAGGATAAAGTATTTTTACGTTGTTAAAACAGGTCTCAGAAGGTTTCGTATCCAAAGTACAAAAAACGGCCGTTTCTGACACTTTTGCCTACTACTTTGGATACGAAACATTCTGAGACCTGTAGTACTAGATCTGAGTAGGCAAAAGTACCAAAAACCGCTGTTTCTGACACTTTTACTACTTCTTTGGATACGAAACATTCTGAGACCTGTTTTAACAACGTAAAAATACTTTATCCTCTTTGCAACAAACGTGACGTTGGATTCTTTAATATTTATTTTCTATGCTATGCTACGATTTTTTATTCAATAAGGGCGCCAAATGACCGTTAGTAGGGCCTTAAATGGACGGTTTTAAGATACTGGAGCTTACAAGTAAAGTTTGCTAGTGTACATATTTTTGCTCGTGACTGTACTTACGTCTTTCGCCCTTATTCATAAAATCTCTGTACTGTTTAGCAACTGATTAGCACACGTCTCAAACAGCCTTGTTTTAAGCTGACTAACATATGCATAGTTTAAACACGGATTAGTGGATTTTAAACTCAAGCTAAAATACGTCTCATTCATCAAATTCAACTGTCCTCTTTAAGACAAAACTTCTTTTAAATGGTTAATCAGCACTTTACCATTCACATCTACCCTTCTTCAGGCTATTTTTTTTTTAAAGAACCTTCTTATTTAGTGTTTAAACTAATCACAGGGTTATTATGGTGAACTTTGTAGGTAGGGTTGCCAACTTTGTTTTAAAGAAATAGAGTATATTTGTTTTGTGAATAAAGAGTACTATCGTATTAAAAAGAGTACATTTTTATTAATTCTATTAAAGGTATTTTTGTGCCTTTTGCGGTACGTAATTTTTTTTATCGTTGTTAAAAGAATTGTATGACTCCAAACCAGGGACTCAAACTGTAACCGCCAAAAGTGTTTTTAACACTGTTTTTTTCAAACTGTTTTAAAAAGAAACCTTTATAAATGTAACAGAAACATTAATGTTACCGAATCAAAGTGTAACCTTTTATATCTGTTAATAAGTGTTAATATGTGTAACAGAAATAAGTAGCTTTAGCATGGTTTTAGATATAATTGCACAGTATGGCAACAACGCGCGCGACGGCGCGGCGTTGAGGCCGACTAAGACGATCATAATATTGCAGTTGCGATTCCTACTTCCCATTGTGCGCGCGCCATTTTTAGGGTTCTGAACATGCGAATGTAAAAACGGAACCCTTATACTCGTGCGTCTGTCTGTCTGTCCGTCTGTCACAACCAATTTCCTCCGAATGTACTGGCCCGATTAAGTTAAAATTTGCTACACATGTGTATTACTATGACCCTAACACGGACAGGTAACGTAAATAAATTAATTTGGAATATGGGGGTAAGTTTTGGGGGGAAAATCGCCAAATTTAAAAATAAAGTTTTTAAACTGTACCTGCGACATATCAAATTAAAGGGCTGATTGTGATGGTCTCAAATATTTTTTTTTTCATAATTTTAAAATAAACTGTTTTAAAGTTATTAAAGAAAATAAACGAAAATACACCACGTAAACTGAAAATTTTATAGTTGTAACTCTAACATTTCTTTAAAGCTTGAGACGTGAACGTCTTTTACACTGTTTTAAGAGGACGGATACGAAATTTTGCTGATTTCGCTGATTTGCGTGATTTTACAGTTAAAATAATGTATTTGTAAAGGTTTTAATGCACAACATGAACGATTATTTCAATAATGATCTAGTTTATTTTATAATAGTATAGTAGTAGTATGAGCTAGTTTATTTTAATTATAATTACGATTAATCAACCACAAACCGACGACGCTTGTATGAATTATTGCTGTAAGGGGTTTAGAATATCATCATTTTGACGTATAAAAGGTATGAAAAAATTTGAATTTATTGTTGCAAAAGTCGTTTAAATAATGTGTGAATCACTTTTTACAACTTATATTAAAAAAAATTGAGTAAAAAAATATTTAATTTAGTCAAATTTTAGAGAAAATGGGCAAAGAATTGCTTTTGATTTTGGCTATTTAAAACTCTCGTTTATAAAATTTAAACAGCAAAAAATAAACTCCAGTTACGCTAGTATTATATTATCTGTGCTCCAGTTCACCATCAATCCATTTCTCAAAAGAGAATTACAAAAAGTTGGCAATAAAAAATCTATTAAAACAACCCAAATCTCGACTTGTAATACGCAACGCAAGCTTCAAATCTAGCTCATTCATTAGATCATAATTCAAATTATCTGTTTCTGTGCATTAAAACTGATAGAAATGCATAATTTTAACTGTAAAATCACGTAAATCAGTGAAATCGGCCAAAATTTCGTGTACGGCCTCTTAAGGATAAGCCTAAATATTATAGTAGTCGGTACGCATAAGCGTCCAGAGGACACGGTGAAGCATACGGTGGAGGTCTGGTCCGCTTGAGCGTAGCACCGCCGTGTCCTCGTGGATGCGATAGGTGGCAGCGGCTTCTCGCGTTCGGCCCTGGTCCAGGCCATGGTACGGAGCGAGAGGGAATGGGAAGCAGTCTCCTCCTTCTGCGAATCAGTAAAGCTTGCGAAGGAGGAGGCTTAACGGGTGAAGGAGACTCAACGGAATGGCCTCACGCCCCCAGCCGCAGCCGCCGCAGGAGACGCCTAGGGCGTCGGGGGTCACAGGACGATCTCCAGCCACCATAGACGCGGGCCTGCGGACGGCGAGTAATGGGTAGCTCGCCGTCCGATCAGCACCAGGCCAGAGAATCGACGGCGCATAGTTTCCACGCGTGCCTCAAAGAGATGTATGTCAGCCACCACCGACGGGGCTCATCATGGCCGATGCCTGCATGCCAAGGGGTCGCGGATAAATTCACTCAGGCAAGGAAGTAACAGAGGTGGGTTTTAGTCAGTAAGAGTCTGACACGCCCTCCTGCTCCACCTAGAGCGGAAGAAGTCTTAGGAATTCCGACCAAAAAAAAAATTAAATTGTTGCTGCC
The DNA here is from genome assembly GCA_951329385.1 of Polia nebulosa. Classification (NCBI taxonomy): domain Eukaryota; kingdom Metazoa; phylum Arthropoda; class Insecta; order Lepidoptera; family Noctuidae; genus Polia; species Polia nebulosa. The sequence goes on along the minus strand of OX589602.1, from coordinate 29,386,185 downwards.
CTGACCCCAAAAATATAATACAAATACTAATTAAAACGTAAATACTTATGAATCTAAGTTTTAATTAGTATTTTTAAGTTCGTGTAAAAGTTAGACTTAAAAAGATTTTTACTTTTTTATAACCCATTTAAAAAATATGTGATACGTTTGTAACCCTTTGCGCGCGAGTCCGACTCGCACTTGGCCGGTTTTTTAAAGAAAGGATTGATTGATCCATTGCAGCGAATATTTTAAATACTTCGAGTACGTGTTTTGCACGGATATAACACGGCGCGCGGCGACTGGGTTGCGACTGTCTAATAGTAAATTTGGCAACGTCGCCTTTACCTGTTACACTTATTAACACTGTTAACACTTTTATATCTGTTACAGATATATTACGGTTACACTTTTGTAAGTGTTTTGGGTTAACACATTAAAAAACACATATAAAAGTGTTACATTTTTGATTCTGTTATCCATTCAATATGTAACACTTATAATTCTGTAACCTTTATGAAGGTGTTTTTAAGTCCCTGCTCCAAACATTCTAAATCTAAGTTAACGTAGATCAAAAGCTCATTTTTTATTAACTCTAATAATAATAAATTCTTTATTACGGACAACATAGATCCACTGTGTTAGTAAATTTCTTATAACTAATGTTAGTAAAGTAATAATAATTATAATAATTAAAAAACATGTTTACTTGAGATCGTTTCATGTGGGCGACACACAAGCGAAAGTAAATAACTTCACTCATTCATCACCCCCACAAAACGTCTCAGAATAGGAGAGTAGATGTTCTCCGACACTGTCCTCAAAATACTGTTGTCACTGTCCCGTAGTCTTGCTATTAAAGACGAGATCTTTTTTCGAATGACCGCATAGAAGTCGTCAGTTCGATTCAGCGCAAACATCTCAGATGCGCTACAAAAACGGGGCAGTCCCAACAGCATTCTGAAAACATTATTATACTGGATGCGCAGGACCTCCAGCGATCTTTTGGTAAAGCCGACCCACAGACTCCCCGTGTACATACCCTGACAATAAGCTTTGAAAAGGGTTATTTTAACCTGATTAGTACAACGGTAGAACCTGCGCGCCAACATATTCCCTCTGACCGCCAATGCCCTGCGCTCTCTCTCTATGTCTACATTATCCTTAAGGTCGTCGGTAAGTATGTGCCCCAAGTACTTAAAACTATTTACTCGCCTTATACTCAAGCCATTCAGAGTAAAACTTGGTACATAATCGGGGGCCTTACCAGCGGCCTTAAAAATCATGTATTCGCTCTTTTTCACATTGTAAACGAGTCCGTGTGTAGCTGCATAGTTCTCGCATACTCTCAACATCTCTCTAATTGATCCCGCAGTCGGACCCAGCAGCACCATGTCGTCCGCGTAGCTGATATTATTAATGGTAACACCCCCCACTCGGCATCCGACTCGAATGCTGCTGAGCCCGACCAGAAGATCATTCACATATAGGTTGAAGAGTCTAGGAGACGTCAGACCCCCCTGCCTCACACCGCACTCCAACCTATACGGATCAGAAAGTGTTGTTGACCATTTCACAGTATTTGTTTGGTTTGCGTACCAATACTGCAAAATTCTGAGAACTCCAGGTGGTATATTCCTGTCCCCCAGCTTTCTCCAGAGCACATCATATGACACTAGGTCGAAGGCTCTGGAGAGATCCAGGAAACAGGCATACACCGTGGTTCTGCGGTCAGTATAGTATTGGACAGTATTCTTGAGACTCAAGATAGCACTTTCTGTCGACAATTTGGACTGAAAACCAAACTGTGCATCGTGCATATGCAGATGTTCTTTTAAGCATGAATCAAGAATACTGTCCAATATTTTGGCAATTGTAGTTGCGAGAGAGATAGGACGATAGTTGCCTTTGTCAGAGATGTCACCTGTTCGATTTTTAACAATGGGCACTACTATTGTCCTCATAAGCTCAGCAGGCAGATAGGAATGACTAATACACATTGTGTACAATAGAGACAGGACCCTCGGTAGATGGACCCCCGCATATTTGAAATGCTCGATGCTGAGTCCGTCATGCCCGGGGGATTTACCTCTATTCATATTTCTAATTACGTTTCTAACTTGTTCAGCTGTAACATAAATCAAAGGTTGCACCCCCGGACTGGCGGACCCAGCACCTGACATCGCAACTGAGGGACCAAGGGGAGACTGCACCTCAAACAATTCCCTAAACATGTTAGCAATCCCCTCTGAATCTCCTTTTCCCCCAACGCTTACCGGTAGGCCAGGCCGAGTATTTAGTTTATTTGTAGATTTCCAAAATTTACTAAAGTTATTCGTTGCCCTCTGTTTAGCTATAATGTCCATCTTGATCTGATCCTGATTTTTCTGGCACCACTTAAGACGCCCCTTAAATATTCTCCGTGCCTCATTCATTTGCTCAAAAATTATTCCAGAAGTTGGACGGTTATTCCATACCCATATATCAAATTTAAGCCTGGCCTCTCGGTAAGAATCGTGCACATGTTTATTCCAGCCGCATAGCACTTTCCCTATCTTTGGCCTATGCCTGCTCTTTTGATTAGTTTGTTCTGCAGCGGTGATTAATGTATTAACAATTTCGCTATATAAGTTATCCAAAATAATTCTGTGCTCTATTAAATTACATGCCCCATACGCACACCTGGAGAACTCTTGAGGAAAGTCAAGGTCACGCAATCCATCGGTACACAGCCTACGATATTCTACAACTTGAGATTCCCCCCTCTCCCCCCAGATTACTCCAGAAAGCGGACTGTTATGTGATGCTAATTTTGGCCTTACCATGTCAAGATTACACTCAACGTATAACGGTAGATGATCTGACACGTATACGTCCTCTTTTATACCTACCCCAACAATGGTTTGCCACGCCGATAGTGACACAACACAGTGATCAAGCCATCTTTTACTCCCATGAGCGTCGCTTATAAAAGTGTATTTATCTGCGTCATAGCCCAGTTTTTCTATATCGGCGCAAATCCACGATTGGTCAGCGCAAAAACTTAACAATTCCCTAAAAAATAGTTGTTGAGGGTGCGCATTAAAATCACCCAGGATATATAAACTTTCAACATCTCCGCTAGCGGCAATCGCACTGATCTCACCTAAGACCTCTGTAAAAACAGGTAAATTGTCAGGAGAATCTGTTGGCATATAAACCGAAATAACAATAATCGAACGACCGCCGACAGAAGCCCTAATGGCAGCCAAACGAGAACTTGCACACTCCAACACGGAAACGGTTTCAAAAATGAAAATATTATTTTTTTGGATTATGACAATGGCATTAGTACAGTAAACATTGTGTAAAAAAGAGTACTTTAGCGTACTCTATTAGTATTACAGATTATAAAGTACACCTACATGAAAAAGAGTACAATACTCTATTTTAGAGTACGTTTGGTAACCCTACCTACCTACCTACTATTGTAGGCCTGGGTGAGGAGTTAGGACATAGGATAGGATTTTTACCCGGGTTGTAAAAAATAATCATGGACTTTCATGCACTTTGCACTTTCAATTCCAATGCCAAGTAACGTTACGGAGTATTTCACTAGTCAGTAGCAGCCCGAAGTCTGGATTAGTAGTAGTTTATGACACCCCACCTACGAGGGACTTAAATACAAGATGTATCGGAAATGCGTATCTACCGCTTTTGCTCATGGCAATGAATAACTTTCGTCAAGGGAGACAAAGAAAATTCCCCAAAAGGAACTGGACTTTACGTACAAAGTTACCGGGATCCCTTCTTTTCGCATAATATTTTTCCCCTATTATACTTTGGCATAACTCATTCATTTCGCATTTTTTTTTTGTATAATAATGCTTTGCCGTTATTAGTTTTGGCATACTGTTTTTGTTGGCATATTTATCTTGTAGGCTAATTTGTTTTGCCATAATTCATTTTACTTGGCATAATGACTATTAGCATAATAGTATTAAGGCATAAAAATTAATTCATGCGTAGTGCTATCAATAGGTTAAGGTGCAGCGGGGGTAGCCCTTGGGCCACCCCTAAGCCGCCAATATGTTTTACACACATCATCATCTTCCTGCCCTTATCCCATGTTACTTGGGGTCGGCGCAATACGTTTTTTTCTTCCATTCTGTCCTGTCAGCCGTCACGTTATAACTCTTATCCCATGTTACTTGGGGTCGGCGCAATACGTTTTTTTCTTCCATTCTGTCCTGTCAGCCGTCACGTTATAACTAACTCCCTTTTCTTTCATATCACTCCTCACACAATCCATCCATACTTTCTTTGGCCTCCCTCTCCCTCTTCATCCATCCACATTTATATTCATAACTCTTTTAGTTACATGTGTTTCATATTCCTCCTCTTCACATGACCATACCAAGATAAGCGGTTCCCTTTGAACTTTTCGGTGACTGGCGCCACTTTTAACTACCTCTATGTACTCATTTCTCACTTTATCCAGTCTCGTTACTTCACACATCCATCTCAACATTCTTATCTCCGCCACATGCAATCTTTTTCCATCCGCCTTTTTCACTGCCCTACATTCTGACCCATACAGTACGACAGGTCTAATCACGGACTTATAGATTTTCCCCTTTAACTTAAGGGGCATCCGTCGGTCGCAAGTTGTTTAAGTGACCTGTCGCCATTTTATCCATCCTGAGTTGATCCTGTGCGTTACGTCTCGGTCTATATCGCCATCCCTCTGAACAAGCGACCCGCGGTACCGAAAGTCGGAGTAGATCGGTATAGGCGTTCCGTTGAGAGCTACAGGCATAGGACTGGAGGGACCGCCGAAATCGCAGAACAGATATTCTGTTTTGGTTCTGCTCAATTTCAGGCCCACACTCTCCAGTCTTTAAAGGTTTTGGTTTCCGTACGTCACGTCTTAGGCGACCACTGCAAATGAGCGCCGTGCTGTGGGTCCCCCACGGTATAGCATTATGCTGAGTGGAAGCCTTCTTGCCACAGCCACGACATGCATCTGTTTTTTATTTATTTCTACCTACCTATTTAACTTTTTTTTTTGTTAAATTTGTTACTAACATAGTAATATAAGATCTACTAACACTATCGATAAGGGTTAAGTTAGCAAAATCATATTGTTGTGTATGTCGTTAATTTGTGGCAAATAAATTCTTTTTCTTTCTTTCTTCTTTCTTTCAGTCTTTGCCACCACGTCTCCAATCTGCTCTGGACCTCTAAGCCGCTTTCGGTAACCAGCACAATGTCATCAGCAAAGAGCATACACCAGGGAGCCTCTTCCTAGATGTCCGACGTCAGACCGTCCATTATCATCAGGAAGAGGTAAAGGCTGAGGACCGACCCCTGGTGCAAACCGACCGCTACACTGAAACTGTCAGTGGTGCCCACTGCAGACTGGACTTGGGTACTGCATCGACTGTACATCGCTCGGATCAACTGCACATACTTCCCAGGCACACCTTTCTCCTTAATAAGGGCCCACCACAAAACCTCTCGAGGCACCCGGTCATATGCCTTTTCGAGGTCAATGAACACCATGTGCAAGTTTTTATGCACAGCTCTGTATTTTTCGCACAGCTGGCGGATAGCGAAAATGGCATCTGTTGTACCCCGACCAGGCATAAAAACGAACTGGTTTTGTGAGATTTCACTCTCTTCTCTCAGCCGCTTTTCAATAACTTTTTCCCATGCTTTCATACTATGTGACATTAGCTTTATTCCTCTAGTTGTTGCATTCCAGCACATCACCTTTGTTTTTGAAGATGGGCACCAACGAACTGTTGCACCATTCATCAGGTATGGCTTCTTCCAGCAACAATTTATTGAATAACAAAGCTTACCACGTCCACCCATCTACCCGTAATGACTTCCACAGTTCAATTAGTATTCCGTCTGGAACAATTGCCTTACTATTCTTCATTCCATTCACTGCTATTCTCACTTCATCCACACTGACCATTCTCACTAACCCCTCATTCATTGGTTTATTCTCTACAACACCACTCCAGATATTTTCCTCATTCATCAGTCTTTCAAAATAGCCGTTCCATATAGATGATGATGATTAAGGATAGCCTTAATCATTTCACCCTCTGATAGAAGCATTCCAGCTTCATCCATTACACATCTTATCCGACTAACATCCTTCGCCTTCCTCTCTCTGGCTCTAGCAAGCCGGTACAGATCTTTTTGGCCAGCTGGACTGTCCAGTGTATCGTAGTTTGTCCTGAGCATTTGCTCTCGCTATTGCCACGGCTTTCTTAGCTTTTTTCTTTAACGCATCATACTCGCTCTTTTTTCAGCTTTCCAACTTAGCCTTAATCATTTCACCCTCTGATAGAAGCATTCCAGCTTCATCCATTACACATCTTATCCGACTAACATCCTTCGCCTTCCTCTCTCTGGCTCTAGCAAGCCGGTACAGATCTTTTTGGCCAGCTGGACTGTCCAGTGTATCGTAGTTTGTCCTGAGCATTTGCTCTCGCTATTGCCACGGCTTTCTTAGCTTTTTTCTTTAACGCATCATACTCGCTCTTTTTTCAGCTTTCCAACTAACGCTTTCCAGTTCTACACTCTGCCATTCCTTGAAATTCTTCTTTTTTCCTTCAACACTTCCTGTATTTCTGTAGACCACTACCATGTATCCCTCTCTATTGTGCCCCTTCCTTTAGTCTCTCCCAAGATTCCTTCGCTGCATCCCTAATACATACAGCTATCTCATTTCAGCTTTGATTTACACTTCGATCATTCATGTCTCCCATTTCTATCATTTTGTCAACTACTCGCTCACTAAATTCCTTCGCACAATCAGCCTTCTCTAGCTTATGCCATTTTATTTTAGGAGGAGGACGCTCTTTGCTTTTTGTACACTGTGTTTTTATCGCTAATACCATAACCAGGAGCCTGTGCTGTAAGACCAAGTCTTCTCCTGGCAGCACTTGCAGTCTTAGACGTGCCTAATATGGTTGCGCTTAACTAGAAAATAGTCAATTTGGGTCTGGTGGTTACCACTTTTGTATGTGACTAGGTGTTCATCTCTCTTCTGAAACCAAGTGTTGGCTACTGCCAGATCAAATGCGGTAGCAGATTGTAACAGAGTTTCCCCCTCGTTATTGGGACTTCCAAAACCCTACCTCCATGTACTCTTTCATAACAATCTCTCGTTCTTCCTACATGCCCATTAAAATCACCTCCAACTATCAATTCCTCATGCACGGGGATGGTCATTACAGTTGTATCAAAATCCTCCCAAAACTTCTCTTTTACCCTTTCGTCACCTCCTACCTGCGGGGCATACACACTAACTATATTCAGCATCACATTGTCCATCATAACTTTCACAACTATCAATCTATCATTAATCCTTTTAACCTCCATCATGCTTTCTTTCAATTTTCCGCTTTTTTTCTTTTACCGTCACTTCCACAATTGAAAAACTTGTATCCTTCACCAATTTCCCTCGCCTTTTTTCCCTTCCACTTAGTTTCCTGTAAACACGCTATATTTATTCGTCTTCTTTTTAATACGTCCGCTAACTCTCTGGCCCTTCCAGTCATAGTCCCAACATTCCAAATTGCATACATATGTATTACAAATTTAACAAACTTACCTTTTCTCTAAGCGGTATTATTGTCTAACATTTTAGGTGTTAATTATTATGCGTATTTGTTATGCCTATAAAAAATATGGTTTAATGTCACTCACTATGCGTTCATAAATTTATGCGTAAATAGTGTTATGTTTAAATATTATTATGCTTAAAAAAAGTATGCCATGTTATATTATGTTTTAAAATTTTATGCGAATGGGTCAGATCGAAATTAGTACGGGAGGTCAAATATTTGTTTATAATTCACTATTACGTTCTTTCTTTCTTTCTTTCTTTCTTTTATATCTATAGGCAGAAGCAGTATTTATCAACACGCATTTCCGTTACACACTGTCAAAATATGTGTAGGTAAGTGTAGTACTTACCTATGTCTGTGCCTACCCCCCTTTCTGGAATACAGGATTACTAACTATACATAATTACTAACTATTCCATTCTAATAAGAACTTATCCTCTTTAAATAACATAGCTTATTTCATAACGATTCCAAAAACATAAATTTCATATAGGGCTTCCATACAAAACTTTAAATATATCGGCGTTTTAATCACACGCGTCGATATCGCCTGACGTCACCCAGATGACCCTTGATAGTTGAGCGATTTCGCGAAAAATGGCTGTACTGCTGAGTGGGTATGTACACTCTATCAACTCTATGACACTACCAACAACCGACAAAAAAAAATAACCTTTATCTATTTATTGCACTTTCCCCTTCCATGCTTCTTCGAATGTTTAGGTCTTTTCATGTTCCTCCAAATCCTCCAAAAGGCTCTGCATAGACCGATATCGTTGAAGACCAGGTAGAACAGGCCTCCGAGCATGCTCACTGATAGGAAGTAAATGGTTCCGATGGCTACCTTCGGGACGAAGGGACCGAATAGGAGTACTCTGACGTATTCTAGGACCATAGCTTCCATGCCCCTGGGGAGTGGGAAAAGTGGTTGGGAACAGGATGAAAGGATAAGACTCCGGGTAAGATAGGCCATGACTGTATCCTCTGCGGGAGTAAGCAGAGATGCTAACATCAAGTGGGTGGGGGTAAGTTTCTGCAGGAGATGGTATTACATAAACTTGTTTAGAGCAGTTTTTGTCACGCCAAGAACAGCTGTGAGTTATGTGATTCCTTAAGGTGGAAGCGCCAGGGTAGCCCACGAACTTCAAATTTTCAGGTTATATCTTGTTCAAAATATGATTCGGGGCCGTAGCAAGTACGTATTTATAGAACTGTAATAATTAAAATCATCAACACAACTCTTTTCAGTTAGTATTAGTACCAAATGTCATGATTTCATGAAATACTACATTTAGCACCATTACTAATAAACTGAGAGAGTTGTATTGATAACATAAGCATTTAAAGGTAGCCCGTTAATTTAGAGATCGCCTTACTTTATTTACAAATTTATATGCTTTTCGAATTTTGAATATAAGAAATATTGATATTCGTGGACTGCTTTGACGAATCACCCAGCTGAATTTCTACTCCAATGTATGCTTACCAGAAAGAATGAGCTGTGATGAGGACAGCCAGGATTCCGTCGAACAGCTTGTTTGGAATCAACAGGCCCAGAGGTACTAACGGCACCATTAGGACAGCCACTCCCTTCTCAATCACCCACAGTTTGGAGTGGTCGTGAGGCGTGCCCTGCATCACAGGCGTTGTACGGAGGGAACGCACCTGGAAACATCATATTTGGTCATATAAACTGATATTATCAATCTGAGCTTTTCCACAGGAGAACCAAGGTAGCCGACATTACCCGAAGAATCGCCAAACTGAAGTGGCAGTGGGCAGGGCACGTTGCTCGTAAACCAGATAGTCGATGGAGCCGAAAGTTTCTAGAGTGGTGGCCGCGTATTGAGAGAAGCAGCGTTGGAAAGCCTCCCACAAGGTGGACCGATGACCTGGTGAGGGTCGCGGGTAGCCGATGGATTCGAGACGCACAGGACCAGTCGTTATGGCGACACTTGGGGGAGGCCTATGGCCAGCAGTGGACGTCTTTCGGCTAAAATGACGATATTGTTGAGCCTTCCAACTGACTTGTGGTCAGCTTCCAGTCTAACCAGATCAACTGATATCAGTTTTGGAGCGACAACCTATCCGATCTGCACAACCCAGTAAGTATCCAGGTAACACCATTACCTTTGGTAAAACTGGTGTTAGATTTTCTGCCTTCAGACTCCCCGTAACGACTGTCAAATATCTACAAAAGACAACGGACCAGCAGTTTTAAAGTGCTTGCTGAGTAACAGAAGTTTTTAGCCACGGGCTAAACTAATATTGTAAAGTTATGTATTTAATATGTTATGTATATGTATTGTGTATGTAGGTCAAGTTGTTTTTTTGTTTGTTTGTGTGTAGGTAATCTTAGGAAATACTGATCTGATTACGATTATTTTTTTAGGGTTCCATACCCGAAGGGTCCAAACGGACCCCTATAACAGGGCTCCGTTTGGACCATATAGGGCACCTCTCTAATAGCATTTATTGTTGGGTCAACAATAAAATGATAGCATCTATTGTTGGCCCAACCAAATGCCAACACTAAATGCTATTAGGGCTATTGCTGTCACTCACGTGTCCGACTGTCTGTCTGTCCGTCTTCTGTTACACAGGTTTTACAGCCAAACGCTTGGAGCTACAGTCTTCAAATTTTCACAGTATAAGCATCTTGTGGACCCAAAGCCTGTTATTCTTAACGGAGACGAAGATAGCGCAACCCCGTCGGACGTAGCGTACCTCAACTACCCGGGTTACTCTCTTGAACACAAGTTCAAGAAGCAGGCTGGGGTCTGTGTGTACGTCCGCGATGACATTTGTTGTCGTCGTCTCCGTTGCTTTGAGAAATCGGGTTTTTCTACCATATGGCTACTTGTGGACACTGGCGTGGAGAAATCACTCTACATCGGCGTCTACCGATCGCACAACGGCGACCAGGAGACAACAGCGCTGTTAGATTTCCTCATGGAGTCGACTGACGTAGCCCAGCAAGGGTACCCAACAGCGAAGCTCATTTTCTGGGGGACTTCAACGCCCACCATAAAGAGTGGTTGTTCCCGTACCAGGAAACTGACCATGCCGGGTTAGAGGCGCGCAAGTTTGCTGTAACGCTAGATCTAACCTAGCTAGTGAATGTGGCAACGCATATACCGGATGTTGACGGCTATACACTCAATTGCTTAGACCTTCTGCTGACAACTGATCCAGACAGTCATTCAGTATCGGTCTCAGCCCCGCTGGGAACGTCTGACCACTGCCTGGTGAAATCTGTATCGACCTGCTCTTCTCCAGATGAAAGCCCTAGACGCAAGAGACGAGTGTGAAGATACGAGTCAGCAGATTGGGATGTGATGCGGCACTTTTTTGCGTCTTATCCATGGCGGCAAGTGAGCTTCTCCTCGGGTGACCCCTCGTGCTGTGCTGACGTGATTGCGGACGTGATTGGACAGGGAATCGAGTATTTTATTCCATTCTCCGACATCCCGCTCGGTCACAACTCCAGGCCTTGGTATAATGCAGAATGCGCCCACGCTAAGGCCCGAAAAGAGTCTGCCTACCAAGCCTGGATCAAAGCCCGCGACAAAAAAGTTGAAGCATGTAGGGTTCGCACGAGGAAAAGAGCCTTTAATTCTGCTGCCAAGTCCTGCAAGCGGGTTCTGCGTGGAGCACGTTTTGACCATGTCGGACGTATCGGGGCCAAGATGGCATCGTACTCCCCGGGTAGTAAACAGTTCCGGTCCCTGTCGAAAGCGGTTGAAGAGAATTTCTGTAGTCCCACTTTACCTCAAATGTTGAAACTTGATGGGTTGCTGGCTCACTCTGCAAGTGAGAAATCAAATTTATTTGAATCTCTCTTTGCAAACAATTCACGTTTAGATGCTGGCTCAAAGCAACGACCAACTGTACCTCGTTGTGACTCCTCGATGCCGGAGGTTGCAGTCCATATTAAAGAGGTCCGAAGAGTATTGTGCAGACTTGACGTGAACAAAGCCAGTGGGCCTGACGGCATTCCAGCGAGAGTGTTGAGGCAGTGTGCACCTGAACTGTCTCCTGTGTTGACACGCTTGTTACGCCTCTCTCTTGATAAAAAGACAGTGCCAAAATGCTGGAAGCTTGCAAATGTACAACCTGTGCCCGAAAAGGGCGACCGTGCATCGCCATTACCTCCATTCTGTGCAAGGTTATGGAAAGGGTAATTAACAGTAAACTGCTGACATACCTTGAAACCAATAATCTCCTCAGTGACCGTCAATATGGCTTTCGCCGAGGACGGTCAACTGGTGATCTTCTTGTGTATGTCACGCACTGTTGGGCCGAAGCCATTGATAAACAAGGCGAAGCACTAGCTGTATCGCTTGATATCTCGAAGGCCTTTGACAGGGTCTGGCACACGAGTCTACTCAGCAAGCTTCCTTCTTATGGCATCCCAGCTGATTTTTGTCGCTGGATATCAGACTTCCTTAGTGAACGGTCGATCCGAGTAGTCGTTGACGGCTGCTCCTCTGACCTCATGGCTATTGATGCCGGAGTTCCTCAGGGGTCTGTTCTCTCTGCAACTCTTTTCCTGCTGCACATTAATGACCTACTTCAGCCATGTATTGTTGGGTACGCAGATGACAGTACGTTTCAGAGAGATACTTGTCCAGCGCAAAAACCGGCGGGGATGCAGTTTGTTCCTTGAGAGAGGCCATAGTAAAGCGAACAAATTTGACCTTAAGCCTTGTCTCCCAATGGGGTGATGACAATCTGGTCTCTTTTAACGCTTCCAAAACACAGGCGTGTATTTTTACTGCAAAAAGAAGTCGTTCCGACCAAACTCCTACTTTTCGGGGTACATCTAATCCTCTTATAGATCAGCTCGAGCTCCTGGGTATGGAGTTGACATCTAGTCTCAACTTCGGCGCCACCATTGAGTACAAAGCTAAAACTGCGGCAAAAAAACTTGGCATCCTAAACAGAGTGAAGCGATACTTCACGCCTGGACAGCTTTTAACCCTGTACAAAGCACAAGTCCGATCCTGCATGGAGTATTGCAGCCACCTCTGGGATGATTCAGCTAAATACCAAATTGCTGCGTTTGACTCAGTGGAACGCAGAGCTCAGAGGCTCATCGTCGACGTAAAACTGGTGGATGCCAACCTTCACAGCTCGGCTCATCGCCGCAAGGTTGCCTGCTTGTAGGTGTTCTACAGAATGTACTTGGGAGAGTGTGCCCAAGAACTCCACGACCTCATCCCACCGCCCCTTGTACCAACGGACCTCTAGACGCACTGTAAGTTACCATCCCTACCTTGTTGCTATTCCACGAATTTGCACTAAGCATTACCGAAGGTCTTTCATAATGCGCACAGCAAAGGAGTGGAACTCTCTACCTGCGTCTGTATTTCCGAATGCATACAACCCTAATCTCTTCAAAGTTAGACTGAACAGGCTTCTTCTAGGTATACTCGCTCCATCGTCGACTCTGTCTCTGTCACCTCAGACCTAGACTAGAGTCAAGAGAAAACCCATCTAAAATAATAAAAAAGCCCTATACATAATAGTCAAAAATAGATTGTACGGAACCCTAAATGTACGAAGTTCGACACGCACTTTTTTTATTAATCGTTGCTCAACATTACGAACTACTCCTGTATCATGAGTTCCTACACAAACATGTTATAGAGGTATGCGGAACAGGGTGTAAAGTCCCACAACCTCCATTGAAAAGGGAGGATCCTCCGACCAGACGGGTGTTGTGTCTGGTCCGGGCAACTGCCCGATAGTTGATTTTGGGCTGTTGTATAGGTTCAAATCGCGCGGAGAACTCTGCTTACGCGATGTAGGAATTTGCTGTTCTAGTTCGTATGTAGCGTCATAGATGTCGCTACATCACTCCCCTCCGGAGATCGGAGATCGATTGTTCTCGATGAGTCGTTCATACGTGATGCTTGCCGGGACAGTGGAAGGCTGTTCAGTGAGTCGGAACCGGAAGAGGCGCATAGTTCACGGTGAGTCGGAACTGTCTGCGGTGATGATATCCCAGTGAGTCGGGATGATGTTGCAGGCTCCAGTGAGTCGGAGTACTGCTGCGGGCTCCAGTGAGTCGGAGCGGTGCGTCGTCGTCGTTTGCCGTTGTCATCGTTTTTCGTTGTCGTTGAACTCACATAAACAAGACACCAAGACCCGACAACTATCTGTAGGATATACAAATATTTGTTCCGTGCGAGAATCGAACCCGCGACATGCAGCGCAGCAGAAAATCGCTCAACCACTGCGCCAACCGTGCCGTCAAAAAAAATCTTTCTGTGATAAAGATAAAGAACTACATTTTGCTGATTTCCATTGACTACATTGGCAGTTGTCCTACCGCCGGCGAGGAAGCGACTATCGGTTATTTTGACGCTCAAGAAACGTAAATAGACATGCATTCCGTGTAAACAAAAAACGTGCATAATAATATCAATAGTTGATCGCTGGCTGTTCACACTGCCAGCGATGACTCGCTCTGCCCGGGGGTTGAGGATAAATTCGAAACAGAGTTACCTCGCCCCTGGGCACTCAAAGGCAGGAAGGAACAGGGGTGGGTTTTAGTCAGTAAGAGTCTGACACGCCCTCCCGCTCCGCCCAGAGCGGGAGAAGTCATAGGATGATTTCCCACCCCACAAAAAAAAAAAAAAAAAAAAAGCGATGACTCGCTCCACAAGTTTTTCGCTGAGCAACAATAGCTATCAAAGCTCAGCGATACTTGCCCAGAGATGCTCGCTTGGCGGTCAGAACTCACGCCGAGAAGACCAGCCGCCCCGAGCGAGTGGTACAATTAATCATCCGTCACACTGATTCGTCTTACGCGGTGTCCTGCGTGAGCGACGAACTCGACGCGACGCGACGCTGCGAACGCGACGAACGCGATCAACTCAACGGCATACCCTACATGCGGCCTATATGACAGTCTGCGGCGAGACGCGACGTAACGCGCACTTGTTTTGAGGGCGACCAGATGCGACAACACGAACTATAACATTTTTCGCCCTAAGAAGAAAATTAATATATTTATATTTTATATTTATATATTGTTTCTTTGTAAAAATATTATATTTATTTTCTTTCTGTGCTTTTTACGATATTTTTTTAAAAGTCTGTACTTTAAATATGAACTTTCAAGCAAAATTGTACTGTACTTCTCCATGATTCGAGAAGTAATGACCAAAATCACGTAGGACATTTGTCGCGTATAGCATCGCGTCGCATTACGTCGCGCCGTGTTGCGTCGCGTCGCGTCGCGTTCGTCGCTCACGCAGGACACCGCGTAAATCTTGCTACTAAAGACATGACAGTAATCAAAATACAATATAGCGACACCAGAAGCCATATTTTGAAAAAGAAAAAAATTAAAGTCGACGAAATATATTACTTCGTACATTTAGGGTTCCGTACCGTGAGGGAATTATCAAATAAAAATCTGATTTATCAATATATTGGAATTTGGTTTAGTAAAATATACGCAATAATAAACGTTTTCAATGGTAAGTTAAAAAAATCTTCGGAACAAAATTTTGTGACAGACGACGGACAGACGGACAGACAAACAGAGAGAGAGACGGACGCGTGAGTGACAGTAATAGGGCTCCGTTTGTACTCTTCTGGTACGGAACCCCTAAAAACGGATCTGAATATGTTTCCATATAATTATAAAATCATACTGGATGTGGATGGCTATAAGAATAGGGGAAGGCCAAAGAAACGATGGTTGGACTGTGTGAAAGAGGATATGGGTAAAAAGGGGGTGACTACAGAGATGACGACTAATAAATGGAAGAAAAAAACTTTTTAACAAAAAATTCAACCGACGAAAAATAACTAAAAAGCAAAAAAATAAATAAAACTTTTAAGTCTTGAGTATTGAGCTTATTTACCTACATAAAATATCAAAGTTTATGTAAACTAATTTTGAATCATCAAAATCGGTTCATAAACAACGGAGTGAAGTCCGAACATACGTACAGAAACGCTAAACGTGCCCACAATTTTCGAGGTTTTCTCTCAATTTTATCAAGATTCCATGATCAGATCCAGATGTCCTTGACATGGGACCACCCTTGAGGTATACCCTATCTTAAAAAAAAGAATCATCAAAATCGGTTCATAAACAAAAGAGTGAGGGCCGAACATACGTACAGAAACGCTAAACGTGCCCACAATTTTCGAGGTTTTCTCTCAATTTTATCAGGATTCCATTATCAGATCTTGATTTCCTTGACATGGGACCACCCTTGAGGTATACTCTATCTAACAAAAAAATAATAATTAAGATCGGTTCATAAATGACGGAGTCGGCTGAACATACACAAAAAAAAAAAAAAAAAAAAAAACGGTCGAATTGAGAACCTCCTCCTTTTTTTTTCGTCGGTTAAAAAGACATGTTGCGCCGACCCCAAATAAATTGGGATAAGGGCAGGAGAATGATGATACTGAATATGAGTGAGTGCGACACTGGTCAAGTAGAAAATTAGCGGTTTTTACTTTAGTCATTGGATAGAGCTTTTAGTCACGGATCGAAATACGTATTATGCTATATGCGATCAACTAAAGACAGGCCAGTATTCAAGCGCTGAATTATTTAGTTACTAGCTGACCCGGCCAACTTCGTACCGCTTCAGAACCAATCTATCTGCCCGCGCCTTTTCCCAACTATCTTGGGGTCGGCTTCCAGTCTAACCAGATGCAGCTGAATACCGGTATTGGGTTGTGATGGTCAGATGAACTCCACAACCCAGTTACTGGGTAATACGATACCCCTGGTAAGACTTGGTTGTCAGACTTTCCACAATTGACAGTCGATGAGTCTCGTATGTATTTTATGTATGAAAAATATTAATGTATGTAAAGATGGTCTGAATCTCTGATGGATTAAACCGTGCGGCTGTTATTACTTTAGTCACTTCAGAACCAATAAACAAAAAACCGTTTCATAGAAAATTTATGAGAAAATTAATTTTCTTCATAATTTTTCTTGAATTTTTCCGATGTTTTAATAGTTATTTTGCTATTCGGGGCGGAGAAAAATCTAACAAATCACAGATCATAGAAATCAGTCCAACCCTTCTTGAGTTATATGTAATTACTTAGTGTAACTAACCCGATAAGTTATTTCGCCTCACTGTGAAGATAGTCAAAATGACTTGGGCGGTGTTGTTTGATACGCAAGAATATGCAAAGCTAGAAAAACAAAAAAAAAAGTGTGTGTGTGTACTTATGTACGCACGTAAGAAGTTATACTTCTTTGGCGTAACAAGATATAAAACCAAACTGTCACAAAGTTTACAAAAGGAAAACAATCATTCTTCAAGATTCTTCATAAACCACAGACCATAGCTAACTTCAGGGTGTCGGTTCTAGCTAACTTCAGGCTGTAGGTTTTTTGTGACGGTGTGCGCGCGCATCGTAAAAATTTACTCTCATCATTTTTCCTGAACGCGCCGAAAAAATAACTTCAAAAACTTACAGAATTGATTATTGGTGTGCTGGTAGTCAGTTCCTTGAAGAGTCGTGTGCTGGCAGGTAGCATGCTAGCTACAGGCCGCTGCAGGGAGGTCTGCGTTGCCAGCTTCCTCATTTGTTGCGCGAATGCTGCAATTTAAATAAAATTTGTCATTAATTTCGGGTCATAAAGTCCATTAAACTGTTAAAATTACAATTTACACACTGAAACTTAACAATAGTATTTAGTTAATTAAACCAAACGTATAATACATAATACGAACATGCCTCTGTATTATAATAATTTTTTTACCAAATATTGTTTGCTAAGTATAAATTGTATAATAAGTATCATAGGAGCTACCTCCGCTTTAGTGGCGCCCTCATTAAATAAAAAATCGTATCTTAGAATAGAAAATAAAGATTAAAGAATCCTGTTGCGTTTGTTACAAATAGGATATGGTACTTTTACGTTGTTAAAACAGGGACTCAAAATGTTTAGTATCCAAAGTAGTAAACAAAAATGTCAAAAACGGCGTTTTTGGTACTGTAAATACATTTGGTACGGAACCCTAAATCCGTAACAAATGTATTTTTTGACTATTTGTATGACTTTGGGTTAACGAGATCTATATATTGTGAAAATTTGAAGACAGGCTCCAAACATTTAACTGTTAAAACCTATGTGACAGACGACGGACAGACAGACGGACGGACGGACAGACGGACACGTGAGTGACAGCAGTAGGGCTCCGTTTGGACCCTTCGGGGACGGAACCCTAAAAAGGGGCATAACTATTATAATGAAGGACTGTTTTAATAAGTAAAATAAAGTTACAATCGATTATCAAGAATAGAAGAAGTGCTATATACAACGTTGATGTGACAGAGGGGCATTAAATTAAACTACGTATACTATACGTGTTTAGTATTAATTCGATACGGTATAAAAATAAAAATAATAATAAATGAGGTTTTTTTTTTTCAAACAAACTAAATAGCTTACAATTCAGAGTAAAACGCAACCACCCTTTATACCATACTTTATACCCATTATCCTTGTTTGCATTGCCATCTTATAGCGAAAATGTACTTGTGACTTGCGTGAGAACGGCAACAACGCGTCGTATCGTAGGTTATACTCAGATTTATCGTTTTAAGGTGCATGACCTGTGCGTATAGACATAATCAGCTGTTAGGAAAGATACATCGTGTTCAAACGAGGCCAAAACTTAAAAAATCGTTTGTGACTAAACTACTGCTCCGATTTAATTGATTTTTGGTACAGAGCTTCAAAATAGTACCTAGTATAGGCAGTTTAAAGGAAAGCCCCTCTGTCGTATCAACTTTGTATAAGAAAATATATATTTGTTTCCTTTATAATTTTTCTATATATAACTTTTCCATTATAATAATAAGTTTGAGTCCGCTTTGCTGGGGGCTTCAGGTCTAGGCTATCGGTTGAAGAGAGGTGGTCAGGTAATATCTCACCTCCTTTACATGGATGACTTGAAACTTTTTGCCCCCAACAATCTGCAACTGATGGAGCTACTGAAGGTAACTGAAACCTTCAGTAGTGCCATCAGAATGGAGTTTGGCGTGGACAAATATGCAGTCATGCATGTAAATTGAGGGGAGATTGTGGAATCCGTGGGAACACAACTCTCGGATTCCATAAACCAGAGATTCTTCTCTCCAACCGAAACCAACAAGTATTTGGACATGTCGGAAGCGATAAGTATCAATGCCACTGACATGAAGTAATCGTTGGGGGAGCGCTTCTTTGGCCGCCTGAAGAAGGTATCCAATAGCCTTCTTTCAGGCGGAAACAAGGTGCGCGCAACGGTTCAACGGTTGGGTCATGCCAGTATTGATGTACTCTTTCGGCGTACTCAAATGGACTCAAACAGAACTTGACACCCTGGATAGCCGGGTCCGTACACTACTAACTGCATACCGAATGCATCACCCACGTTCGTCAGTGATGAGACTGTATATTTTTTTTTATTTATTATTATTGATAGGCACACGTTTGACCACCATCTCACCTGATGGTAAGCGATGATGTGGTCGAAGATGGAGCACGCTTGCCTAGAAGTAACCTATTCACTCTTGAATTAAAGACTCCCAGGTTGTAGCTATCAGGAAACACAGATTCCGGTAGGGAATTCCACTCCCTAGCTGTACGCACAATGAATGTTTTTCAAAACGCTTTGTGCGTATGGATGCGATGTCCACCATGAACCGGTGGCACTTCGCCGTACGTCTTGTGGTACGTTGATGAAACGGGCTTGGCGGAATCAGATTGTGCAATTCAGTCGCACACTCCCCAAAATGTAACCGATAGAAAACCGACAGGCTAGCAACTCGGCGTCTATGTTCTAGACTTTGGAGTTTCGACTCAACGAGCCTATCATTGCCGATGATCCTCTTGGGTCTTTTCTCAATTGACTCAAGGGCATCAAGCTGGTATCAGGCAGATCCGTCCCAAAGATGAGAACAGTACTCCATACACGATCGAACTTGTGCTTGATACAGTTGGAGCAGCTGTTCCGGCGTAAAGTACCGTCTCACCTTGGCGAGGATCCCCAACTTTTTGGCAGCCACTTGAGCCTTTGCCTCTATGAAGGGACCAAAATTGAGGGTAGATGTTAAAGTAACACCAAGAAGATCAAGTTGGTCGGTTATCGGCAAGGTCACACCTCGGAAAGATGGAGCCGGGTGAAATTGGCTCCTCTTAGCGGAAAAAAGACACGCCTGGGTCTTAGCAGCATTGAACTTGACCAGATTGGCATCGCCCCATTCTGAGACAGCCTGTAAGGACAAGTTCAAGCGCCAAACCATAACCTCTCGGAGACACCGGACCTGAGCCCCACTAGCTCGTGCGTCAGGCACGTATCTCTCGGCAACAGTGCTGTCGTCTGCATACCCAAAGGTACCGGGTTTTAGCAGATCGTTAATATGCAGCAAAAACAATGTTGCCGAGAGCACCGACCCCTGAGGGACACCGGCATTAATAGCCAGCAGTCCGGACGAGCAGCCATCTATGACTACTCGGATAGACCGATCCCTCAGAAAATCTGCAATCCAATCACACAAACCAGCGGGCATACCGAAGGAAGGAAGCTTGCCAATTAGGCTGTCGTGCCAGACCCGGTCGAAGGCCTTCGAGATGTCAAGGGAGACTGCAAGGGCTTCCCCTTGTTTGTCGATGGCCTCACTCAGATGTGAATGGCATACGCTAGAAGATCCCCAGTTGACCGATTTCGGCGGAAGCCGTATTGTCGGTCACTGAGGATATCGTTAGCTTCTAGATATGCCAGGAGCTTGCCATTCAGTATACGTTCCATACTCTTACAGAGTACGGAAGTTACTGAGATGGGCCTATAATTTGCTGGGTCAGCTCGACTACCCTTCTTGGGCAAGGGTTGCACGTTAGCTTGCTTCCAAAAATGGCTTTTTACGCGTTTCCTTTGAGACTGGAAAAGTGCTGATGGCTTGGAAGCAAGCTAACGTGCAGTGCCCAAGAAAGGCAGTCAAGCTGACCCGGCTGTCACAACCATACTTTGTAAGAGTATGTATACTTAACAATAAGCTCCTGGCATACCTAGAAGCTAACGACATACTCAGTGACAGTCAATACGGCTTCCGCCGATATCCAATTTGGTCAAGTTTAATGCTGCTAAAACCCCGGCGTGTCTTTTCTCTGTTAAAAGGAGCCAATTCCATCCGGCTCCCTTTTTCTGAGGTGTAACTGTGCCGATAACCGATTATCTAGATCTTCTTGGTGTCATGTTAACATCCATCATCTCACGTTATAATTCCATCATTGGACCACTAAACGTATGGCGATGCTCCACCAGTCCATGGTGGACATTCCACCCACACGCACAAAAAGTTTTCGTAACACATTCATGGTGTGTACAGCTAAGGAGTGGAATTCCCTGCCAGAGTCTGTTTCCTGATAGCTACAACCTGGGTGTCTTTAAGTCGACAGTGAATAGGCTACTTATAGGCAAGCGTGCTCCATCTTCAACCACATCATCGCTTACCATCAGGTGAGTTAGAAGTCAAACGCAAGCCTATTAATGATTAAAATAAAAAGCAAATGGGCAGTGGTGGGTCACACACACTCGCTTACGCAGCATCAGGCCCGCACTCCTCCAGAGTTCCACATGTAATCCCATATCGAAAACTATAATATTATTTAATACGTCGGGCCCCGTGCGTCTTTGATCAGAAACGTGACAATAGTTTTTAATTGTCTGCTGTTCCAGGGTCTGACGGGTTAAACTGAAAAAACGTAAAATTTTGTAATGTCATCCTGACAGTTTTTTAATTCTTTCAATTATTTTTTTAATTATGTTTCACTTGACTTTCCATAAAAGTACTGTAATGGAAACTGGTACTTAGAATTAGATTGTCATATCAGGATGCTATTACATACTGAAGCCCTAATTTTAGTTAAAAATAAACAACCAAATATTATTGTGGATCAGAGTGTAACCCATACTTAACCCAATCCAGATCATGTCAAGTATTCATTCATTTGTGTTTCATAAACATTATACATAATAGCCTAAGACGACCCACTGACCTAGTATTGTGTGATATGATAATAATAAAATCTTCTAAACCTTATAATGAGTGAAAGGCTTGAAACAAATACGGTTATGTAATAGCAAAACAATCACTAAGCCGATTAATTACCTGGGGCCCGGAGAATCGTTGAATAGGCCATTTTTTTGTTAACGACGATGGTATTTACAACAATCAAGAAAAACTAGCTAAATATTTAACACAGCATCAAGTTTCGAAATTTTTGAAACGTCAACTCAAAAATAAAATACACCGATTCAAAAATCGAAATCGTATGACCGTGTTGCTTGTCTTTTGTCAATGTCAAAGTCACAATCGTCGACCATAGATGTTTTCATTTTGTTCCTTTTGGAACAGGCTAAGGACCATGCTGCCTAGTCAGCAGTAGTGAATTTTTTTCCATTACAATCAGATGTAAAACATTCTAATGTTTTTTTGCAGTATTTGGCAACAAATGTGTCGAGTTAGCCTTCCCGTTCCCGGCAAACTTCGCTGAAGTAGTCAATACTACAACGAAATTCTCTGTTCCATTTTACCGAGGTCGCGCCTATTTCAATGATTCCACTTATTGTCCAGTTGCGTAGTACAAAAAAACTACGGGTGGTATTAAAAATTAAGGGTGAAGAAGATCATGATGGGTGTAAAGACTATTTCCAAGCTATAATACGATCAATGGCATCTTCAAGGTCAAGATTAACACCCCAAAAGCCGAAGGTCAAGGTCATTCATCGAAAGGCGAAGGCATTTTTTATTTTATTCTATTGTTTTAAAAGTAAAAGTGTTCCTTATAACCTATCTGAATAAACATCATTTATTAAGTTAGTGAATATTAAGTTTAGTAGTATAAAACTAGACTATATAAGCTTTCTTTTGATACCCATAAGTCATTACTTGGACCGTTTTAAGTAGCACACTAGATGAAAACAAAACACCCCTTCCCGCATTAATTTCATGCCGCCTGCGCTAGCAAAAATAAGGCAAAATACGGCAAGATGGCCGCCCGTAGGGCTCATACGTATGGCTGCATACGGCCCGTCCTATATTTTAATTTCGACATTTGGTTTATTTTGTGATTTTTGTTGAAATGAGACAATGATTATGTACATAGTTGTTTAATATTGTAAAAAATGTATTACCTATTTAAAAATAAACTTTTTTTATGTGATATCTTTTTTTAATTTACATATTTACTTTAACGAAATACATTACACACACATTAAAAGGAAGGTGTATTACGAGGTTTACACAGATTACGAGGAAGAGGACCCTTTTTAATAAAGTAGCTAGCGAAACTCAGATATATAGACACATCCTCCTCCTCTTCTTCCAGACCGTAATTATTGTAATTATCCTGAGACCTGAAATCGAAACTTGTCTTAGATTCCAATTTATTTTTAATTTATGACAGCAATTAGGCATTAAAAAAAACATTATTCTCATGCCCAAAACCATTGAAAGACAAGAAAGAAAAAAAAGTGCAACGAAAATATCATAACACTTCTTTCTGCTGCAGTCGGCTAAACCGTTGAAAAAGATTTATATACTAAATCATTAAATCAGAACCATCACATTAGTAAGCATTAATATTGTGGTCAAACTCAAATTGTGGTCAGTAAACCGTTGGAAAAAAATACAAAATCATTCAATCCAAACCATCACATTAGGGTTAGTAAGCTTTATTAAAAGCATCGTGCTAAAGCTCAAATAATAACCCTTCTTTGTGATCCCCGTAGTCGGGTAAACCATTGAAAAAAAACAAGCCATTACTCTCGTAATTTCCATGTATATACAAACCTTTACTGTGGACATTTAATAAAAGCGTTTATACCAGAATTATGGCAAGTACTGACGACCTGTGGAATGAAATCATTAAAACATGGAATCCTATATATTTTTGTCCTATTTTTACTGTCGAAGTATGTGTAAATACTAAGAATGAACTAATTTCCATATTACGAGCAATATTCTAACAGATAAGTTAGTAAATCATACAAAATTATCAACAAAATACGGACGCCGGACGCGGCGCTCTCCCCTTGTTTTTTATTTCAATATTGTCGTTTTCAACACACTTTGAACCTACTGCATGTTTAGTTTTTCGTTAAGCTTGAATCTTGAAGATTCTTTTGATATATTACACTAATACACAGGGTTTGAAATACAATTGTATTTAGCTTGCTACTATTCACAGAGTACATTATAATCTACTATTATAGTCATCTGTGATTGTATTTACATTGTAAATGCAGAGCTCCTGTCAGTTTGGCAACAACAGAAAATGACCACAGAAAATCAACTTTTAACTTTTTTTTCTGGTATTCTCATAGCTTGCATAACAGTGCGCCCAGTATTATTTGACGCAAAATTTAGTTGAGTAACGTCTCTAATAGAGAAAAACCGACTAAAAGCTGAGGACCATAGACAAAAACCGATTTTAATGGGAACACACCGCGGTTGCCATAATTGCGGTAGCAACGGTTCTGAGCCATTTTAAAAATGCTGAGATTCAGGCTCTAGACGGGCCAGTGGCTAAGTAAAAAAACAAAATTAGAACATACGACGAGTGACAATGACAACTGTCAAACGTTTTCTTCTCGCTAATCTTACATTCGATTACGTTTCGTTACTTACGATCTATTAAATAAAATAGTATAACATTTTTAAATTAAATTATTTTATTATATTTGCTTAACAACTGAGTTCATGGCGGTAGCAGATATTTAAAAATGAATTAAAGGCAAAAACTCACAATATTTACACTAAAATCCACTGTCGCTTTGTCTAAACGTAAGACGAAACGACCTAGCAATGAAAATTCATACATTATCTGTGGCAAAATGTCAATTTTATTAAGTAAATATTATGTAGAATTTTCTGAAACTTTAGGATTTTTTTTCTCAAAAAGTAGACGTTTGCGCGGTGTAATATTTTACGAATGTGTTTTACTTAACTGTGTAATACATGTACAAGTAGCGGCACGTAAGTCTAGCGCTGAACGATAATTGCTGCGGTGGCGCGGGTGGCGCGCGGGGGCGCGCGGGTGGCGCGCGGGGGCGCGCGGGTGGCGCGCGGGGGCGCGCGGGGAACAGAATGCGACTGGAGAGCCAATCGGCGCTACGCACGCTCGCCCTTCATCCCGCTAGCCCCCTCAGGTACCTTAATTTTTACTTCTGCGCAATAACGGTCAGCGCTAAAGTTTCGTGCCGCTACTTATACAAGCTGTAAAATTGTGAAGCCTCGCACAGATTGGCGCTAAAGGAAAGTAGAGCCACAATATCCAATAGGAATCAATAAGCGAATAATTAAAACAGCCACTGAACTTCACTAGAGAAAATCCCATCATCAAATACTGCAAAAACATTAGAATATGTTACATCTGCATTGTAATGCGAAAATAAATTAAAATACACTACTAATGACTAGGCAGTGTGGTCTCAGACCCTAGCCTGTTCCAAAGGAAAAAAAAAAAAAAAATAGGAATGACAATGACAGAATGACAATTCATTTTGGTGACTCTGGGAGTCTGGATTTTGAACAATTTTGTTTTGCTTTTGCATCGTTTCGGCAATATTACTGAGTCTCTCACAATTCATAAAGAATACATCTGAAAATGGCTACAACATTAGAGGATAAATCTATTTGGGAAGATGGCGAGGAGGCACTCAGTGAGGAAGTTCTCCGCATGCCGACAGACGAAATCATCAGCCGTACGAGACTCCTAGACAATGAGATCAAAATCATGAAGAGTGAAGTCATGAGGATCTCTCATGAACTGCAGGCACAGAATGACAAAATAAAGGAGAACACGGAGAAAATCAAAGTGAACAAAACACTGCCTTACCTCGTATCAAATGTGATAGAATTGTTGGATGTTGATCCTCAAGAAGAAGAGGAGGATGGTGCAGTAGTAGACCTGGATTCTCAGCGTAAAGGAAAATGCGCAGTCATTAAGACTTCCACCCGTCAAACGTACTTTTTGCCAGTCATTGGCTTAGTTGACGCTGAGAAGCTGAAGCCAGGTGACCTAGTGGGTGTCAACAAGGATTCGTACTTGATACTGGAGACTTTGCCCGCCGAGTACGACGCGAGGGTCAAGGCTATGGAGGTGGACGAGAGACCAACTGAGCAGTACTCAGATATTGGTGGTTTGGACAAACAGATTCAGGTCAGTAGGCCTTACATATATTTTGCAGCTTTGATTATTATTATTTGCTAATCATTGTTTGGGGAACAAAATACCACTTAAAAAACATTTATTACTAGTTATTATTACTTGTCAAAACATTTATAGTCTAGGTTTGAACTGTAAAAGCTGTGACACAAGCTCGGATTTGGTACACATGCATTTGCAAAATCGTTTTGTGTGTGTGGGTGGGATGTCCACTATTATATACCGGTGGTGCATCGCCGCACGTCTAGTGATCCGATGATGGAACAGGCTTGGCAGAATTAAAGTGTAATTCCGACGCACACTCACCAAAATGTAGTCAATAGAAAACTGACAGGCTAGCAACTCGGTGTTGATGCTCAATATTATAATTCATTATTTGTATTCTAATGTTCAAAATATGAATGTGGATAACCAGTCTTTGTTTCTTGAATTATCTGCAATCATAATTAATATCTTAATTTTCATCTCCAGGAACTGATTGAAGCTGTGGTTCTCCCGATGACACACAAGGAGAAGTTTGTTAATCTCGGCATCCATCCCCCCAAGGGTGTGTTGCTGTACGGTCCCCCTGGTACCGGCAAGACTCTGCTGGCAAGAGCTTGTGCTGCACAGACCAAGTCTACTTTCTTGAAGCTGGCTGGTCCTCAACTTGTGCAGATGTTTATTGGTAAGTGCCCTATTTCTATGTTTGCTATTTTTTCTTGTTAGGTTTTCTGGAAGAAAACTCAACGTTGTTAAGCTCACCTTTGTACATGTTTTGTTGCACAATTAAGAATTGCTGAAATATACAATAAAAAAAATAAAATAAACAATAACACTGAATAACCATAATATAGCTATTAATGTGTCAAAACTCGAAATAATACTGATAAGCCTTTTTTGTTTTTCTTATTATTTTATTATATATATTATTTTAATCAGTATGCTTTTCTGATTGAACAGAATAATACTATAATGTACACCAAAGCAGTTGCACAAACATAATTATAACGAACGATAGGGGGCCGAGTCACCCGCGTCTGTTGGAGGATCCCCTAGGTAGTCGCTACACGTGGTCCCCAAGTGGTGCAAATCAGGTGACACTAACTGGTGGTAGGTTTCGACCGATGGTTTGTGACCACCCACTGGGTAAAGACATACCACCAAGTGGCCTGGCCGTGTTCCGGTACGATGCTCAGTGTAGCCAATTCAGAGGAGTTGGGTCGAAATAGTTGTTGCAATGCAGACAAACCAACCAGGCTCGCGCTGATATGGGCGTATCAGGAGACTAGTCGTGGAGGGTAGCGGGATCCGAGCCACGGCTGGCCGGCCGCAGGTAGTTGGGGGCCCAAGTATTGTGCTAGCCATACATGAAAGGCTGCCCCGCCAACTGTCGAATAATCCCAGAATGCACCATCGTGCTGGTAGGCGACTATCGGCATCACCGCAACCTTGAGGACTCTCAACGCTTTGGGTCCTAGTGGACACAGGCCTGGATAAAATTATCTACGCCTGTGTCTACCGTTCGCACAGCGGTGATTTGGAGACAACTGGGCTCACACAACACTTCAGTGAGGCGGCGAATGCGGCTCAGCAGCGGTACCCTTCTCCCTAATTGGTGTTACTGGGGGACTTCAACCGCCCACTATCAGGAGTGGCTCTTCCCATACCAGTGCACAGACCAAGCTGGACGAGAGACGCGAAAGCTAGCGCTAGCGTTAAATCTCACCCAGCTAGAATCGCACACAGCCAATTGCTTGAACCTTCTGCTGAGAACAGATCCAGACCGTTACTCGGTGTCGATTTCTTCACCGCTAAGTAGTTCCAACCACTGTCTGGTGAAGTCGTCCACTCCCCGTCCGATCCTAGCCCTAGAGGCACCCGACGGATTTGGCGATGAGAGGTCAGCAGACTGGGATGACATGCGATCTTTCTTTTTGCTTTTCATATATTTGCTTTTCTTCGACTGATGCTTCTTCGTGCGCGGACGTGACGGATGTGTTGCGGCAGGGAATGGAGTACTACATTCCATTCTCTAACGTAACAATGTCTGGCGAAGCTCGTCCAAGGTTTGGTGCCGAGTGCAATTGCGCTGATGCGCTTAGACACGCGGTCTACCTAGCATGGGTCGACGCTCGTACGCGCAAAGCGAATGACGTGAGTCAGAAGAAGAGAGTCTTCAACAGGGCTGCCAAGTCCTTCAAGAAGGTGTTGCGGAGGGCTCGGTTTTACCACATTAGCCGAATTGGGAACAAACTTGCTTCGTACCTAGCTAGCAAGGCGTTTTGGTCCCTGGCTAAGTCGGTTGAATCGAACTTCTGCCGCCCCTCACTACCTCCACTGCTGAAACCCGACGGGTCGCTCGCCCACTCCGATAGGAGAAAGCAAACTTGTTTGCCCTCTCTGTTTGCGGAATCTTCACGTCCAGATCCTATTGGCGCGAGGCCCCCTGATTCTCCTGCTGGATGCGGGTCGATTATGTCGGACATTCGCATTCATCAGAAGGACGTCCGTAGGGTACTGCGTAATCTAGATGTGAACAAGGCTAGTGGCCCTGACGGGATACCGGCAATTGTCCTGAGGACTTGTGCGCTTAAGTTGTCTCCGATCTTGACACGCCTATTTCGCCTTTCGTTTGAGACTGGAAAAGTGGCATGGCATGGAAGCAAGCTAACGTGAGACCCGTGCCCAAGAAGAGTAGTCGAGCTGACCCAGCTAATTTTAGACCCATCTCGGTACTGAATGGTAAGCTCCTGGCATACCTAGAAGCTAACGATATCCTTAGTGACCGACAATACGGCTTTTGCCGAAATCGGTCAACTGAGGATCTACTAGCGTATGCCGTTCACATCTGGAGTTAGTCCATCGAGAAACACGGGGAAACACTTGCAGTTTCCCTTGACATGTCGAAGGCCTTCGACAGGGTCTGGCACGAAAGCCTTATTGGTAACCTTCCTTCGGTCTATCCGCCGGATTGTGTGATTGGATTGCAGATTTCCTGAGGGATTGGTCTATTCGAGTGGTCATTGATCGTCTGGACTACTGGATATTAATGCTCAGGTTTCTCAGGGGTCAGTGCTCTCGGCAGCATTGTTCTTGCTGCATATTAATGATCTGCTTAAACCCGGTACCTTTGGGTATGCAGACGACAGCACTGTTGCTGAGAGATACGTTTCCAACGCACAAACTGGTGGGTCGCAGATCCGGTCTCTCTGAGAGGCTATGGTTGGGCGCTTGAACTTGTCCTTACAGGCTATCTCTGAATGGGGCGATGCCAATCAGGTCAAGTTCAATACTGATAAAACCCAGGCGTGTTTTCTCTGCTAAAAGGATCCAATTCCATCCGGCTCCATCTTCCCGAGGTGTAACCGTGTCGATAATCGGCAATGATAGGCTCGTCGAGTCGAGGCTCCAGAGTCTTGAGCATCGACGCCGAGTTCCTAGCCTGTCGGTTTTCTATCGGTTGCATTCTGGAGAGTGTGCGACGGAATTACAAAGTTTAATTCCACCAAGCCCGTTTCATCATCGGACCACTAGACGTACACAACGTTTTGCGAACGCATTCATTGTGCGTACAGCTAAGGAGTGGAATTCCCTGCCGGAGTCTGTGTTTCCTGATAGCTACAACCTGGGAGTCTTTAAGTCAAGAGTAGGTTACTTCTGGGCAAGTGTGCTCCATCTTCGACCTCATCATCGCTTACCATCAGGTGAGATAGAGGTCAAAGGCGTATAAAAGATAAAAAAAAAAATAAAAAAAATGATGTATACAATGGCAGTTTTTCATTTTTTTTTTTGTCTTAGTACTGACAAGAATATCTACCAGACAACCTTTGGATGAACTAAAAGCTCTTAAAATAATGTTGTAGATGTTCGAGAAAGTGGTCGAAGTTTCCACTACGTTGGAAAACTTTCCATTGTGGTACTGTGTAGAAGTACATAGATGTTTCTAGATTATTCTACTATAGGATAGTTCGGCAATCTTCTGGAAACTTCTACGACTGTATAAATAGGCCGGGTGGGCGGCGAGTGAGCCAGTCTGTTTTCGACTACGGATGCGAACGGAAGCGATTACGAAGAGAATAGTGATTATTTGCGAATTAGTATTTGTGTAAATAAGTTGCTTGATTTAATAAAGGATATTTGGTAATTAAACGGTATAAAATAATTTATCCCATACCCAGCTCGTAACAATAACATTAAATCATTTGCATTGACACACAGTCTAATACTGGCATTCCCTCTTGTTTTTGTTTGTTATCTGACTAGTAACTCTCTTAACTTTTAGGTGACGGTGCTAAACTCGTCCGTGACGCCTTTGCCCTAGCCAAGGAAAAGGCTCCAGCAATCATCTTCATTGATGAGCTTGACGCTATTGGTACTAAGCGTTTCGACTCCGAGAAGGCTGGTGACCGAGAGGTGCAGCGTACCATGTTGGAGCTCCTGAACCAGCTTGACGGGTTCAGTTCTACTGCTGATATTAAGGTAACTTTAAGATACGTTTTTTGTTAATCAGCTCAATCCTTTTGTAAGTTCCAAAACTCTAAAACCCTGGAGTATTATGTTACTCAGTAACTGGGTTATGAAGGTCATATAGGAAGTGGATCCATGTAAAATACTGATATTCAGCTGCTTCCACTAAAGGCGGGTACAGACCGGCGTTACAGGGCGTAATGTTACGTGTTACACAGCGAGCTTTCGTGCAGTCGTAGTCAGTACATTGCGAGCACCTTGTTTTCCCGTACCGACTGCATGAACGCTCGCTGTGTAACATGTTACATTACGCTCCGCAACGCCGGTCAGTACTCGCCTTAAGGTTTCAAGCAGACCCCAACATAGTTGCGAAAAGACTTGACAGATGTTGAGCCTAGTGTGCGCACGATAAGTCTGCGCGCGGATGGTGGCGCTGCTTCAAGGGGCCTGCACTTAAATTAAATCTATTTCCTTCATTTATTTAAAAACGATATATCTTAACTCAAATTGTAATTTCATAATTCAGGAATAATAATGAATGTAATACTAGATTATATTCATTGGCATAAATTATAAAATTAAAGCGTTTGGTTCCGATTTTGACCGCGTGCAGACTTATCGTGAACGCACTCTCACTCATTTTGTGAATACTGTTTCTTATAACTATAATAAAACACATAGTAATTTTAAATGGGACAAAAGACTAGGAAAAACATAAGACATGAAGTACTAACACTCCCAGTTATTATTACTCTAAATCTCAATTTGTCATTTCACTCTGCCTTAATTTCAGGTTATTGCAGCCACAAACAGAGTAGATATCCTGGATCCTGCCCTGCTTCGTTCTGGACGTCTGGACAGGAAAATCGAGTTCCCTCACCCCAACGAAGAGGCGAGGGCGCGCATTATGCAGATCCATTCAAGGTATGGTTCAAACGTATTTTAGGTATCACAAAAGAAAAAGAATACACAATCCGGGTGTTGGGTTTAAGAAAGAGACCGTCGCTAACCATCACCCCTGGTAAGTCATACCAATGACTTACCAGGGGCACCGCAGCAACAATACTAAGCCGAAGTGTTTTTGGAACTCATTTAATGACTGGGTGCTGAGCAATGTTTATTTTAAACCCTTCGATCATCTTTGTCAATCCCATGTCATTATTATCCTCCTGGCCTTATCCTACCTATTGATGACTACAAAACCAACCAACTGGCTCAGCATGCTTTTAAGGGTTCCGTACCCAAAGGGTAACCAACGGGACCCTATTACTAAGACTCCGCTGTCCGTCTGTCTGTCAGCGGGCACGCGCGCCTCAAAGAGTTGTCAGCAATAGGGACAGGGCCCGTCATGGCCGATGCCTGCCTGGGGGTTGAGGATAAATTCGAAACAGAGTTACCTCGCCCCCCCCGGGCACTAAGGGCAGAAAGGAACAGGGGTGGGTTTTAGTCAGTAAGAGTCTGACACGCCCTCCCGCTCCATCCAGAGCGGAAGAAGTCATTGGATGGTTTCCAAAACCACAAAAAAAAGGGTACTGTGTAACTGCGTACTACAGGTAACTTAGACGTGAACACGGCTAGTGACCGCGATGGGATACCGGCAATTGTTTTGAGGACTTGTGCACCTGTCTAAAATGACTTCTCATTGGATGATTTCCCACCCCATAAAAAGAAAAAAAAAAGCGGGCTGTATCTCATGATCCGTAATAGGTAGACTGTTGAAATTTTCACAAAATATGTATTTTTGTTGCTATAACAACAATGAATAATAAAAATAGATTAAAAATTAAAGGGGGCTCCCCTACTAGAAACGTGTTTATTTTGGCTTTTTTTGCTCGATCTTAATAATGGCGATAGGTAGACAGTTGAAATTTTCACAGAATGTGTATTTCTGTTGCTGCTATAACAACAAATAATAATAAATTAAAGAAGGCTTCCCTATAATATTCGTCAAACTTAATGGCGTGTGCGAAGTTAGCTGCGAGTGCAACTCCGCGCAGGTACAGTCAAATCGACAATAATTTAAGCCATTTAATGATTTTTATAACTGTGTGGAAGCTGTGTGAATATTTTTTAGCGGTATGGTACCAACTTATTTGTCAATTTGTAAGTTGGAGGTGTTACCACACGCCATTAAGTTTGACGAATACTATACTAGAAACGTGTTTTTTTTTTTGGCTTTTTTGCTCGATTTTAATAATGGCAACAAGTAGACGCGTATAATCTTGTACGATGGTACGGAACCGAGTCCGACTCGCACTTGGCCGGTTTTTCCATTACATGTATCAATAAGCCGTCATCTCAGAGATGACACTCTTTCTGGCCATCAACTTTCGGGTGAATCTCCTGGCGCTTTGCAGAAAATAATCACGGAGTGTTGCCGACAATGACGAATCGTGGGAAATTCAACACTATACTCGGAATTTTAATTAATAATAATAATAATAATAATAATAATACGCCACAACTATCACACAACGCCATCTAGTCCCAAGCTAAGCAGAACTTGTGTTATGGGTACTAGACAACTGATAAACATACTTATATATTTCTAAATACATACATATTATAGATAAATTACACCCAGACACAGAACAAATGATCGTGCTCATCACACAAACATTTGTCCTGGGTGGGAATCGAACCCACGACCTCCGGCATAGCAGTCAGGGTCACTAACCACTAGACCAACAGGCCAGTCAAATTCGATTCCAGATTTGACATTAGCTACTGTCATTTTGTGAAATAATGATACCACATATAATAGTGTAGTGATGAACACAAAAATCGATAAAGACGTGAGAAATTTATTTCAGGAAAGCATTCAAAAAATTACGGCTACCGAATGGTCTAAATGCGTATCCCATGTAGTCAAAGAAGAGGAAAAAATTAGTAGGCTAGATATGTTAATTGATAATATCACAGACACATTTATAATAAATGTTACAGAAAGTGACAGCGATAGCGATAGCGATGACGGCGACAATTTATAAAATAAATTATTACCATAATACATCTATCTCGTTTTATTTGTCATGTTCCTTCATGATCACATTTTTTTATTTATTTCACACACAATTATAAAAGAAAAGTCTCAGATCGTTAATTAATCGTCAAAACTAAATTATCGGTTCAGAAAAATTTAATTTCCTGATATACTTAGTTTACGAGAGTAAAATTATAAACGAGTAGAATCGATCTGGAAATATGCCATTTCCATATCGAATAATTTCGCAACGTCACTATTTAGTACTCGTCATAACGTTGCAACACTGAAATTGTCAAATCTGGAATCGAATTAAAATTCCGAGTATAGTATTAAAGTAAATTGATTGAAATGACTACTAGGCAATGAATACAACTATGTACTTTAATACAAGTCTATTAAAGTTGAATTTCCCAGGATTCGTCATTGTCGGCAACACTCCGACATTATTTTCAGCAATACGCTTAGAGATTCACCCTTTCACACTGATAAATAATCTTGTCATACTTCTACAGAAAAATGAATGTCTGCCCGGATGTGAACTTCGAAGAACTCTCTCGTTCTACGGACGACTTCAACGGCGCGCAGTGCAAGGCGGTCTGCGTAGAAGCCGGAATGATCGCCCTCCGCCGCTCCGCCACCTCAGTGACCCACGAAGATTTCATGGACGCCATCTTGGAAGTCCAGGCCAAGAAGAAGGCGAACCTCAGCTACTATGCTTAGATGTAAAGCCACTATTGTATGGGTCGCTTATTAATTTGTAAGTTAATTGTATAATAAAATTTTAGAAAATTATTTTGGGTATTTTTTTTTTCTTAGTCATTTGTTTGGCTCAGCTTATATTTAGGATTCAGCAGCACCTTAGGTATGTATGTACGTACAAGGAATAAGTCAATCAATCTGCCTAGCCCTTTCCCAAATATCTTGGGTCGGCTTCCAGTCTAACCGGATGCAGCTGAATACCAGTATTTTACATGGAGCGACTGCCTATCTGACCTCCACAACCCAGTAACTGGGTAATACGATACCCCTTGGTAAGACTGGTTGTCAGACTTTCGGGCTTCTGACGACCCGTAACGACTGTCAAAGATCCACGATTGACAGCCGGGCCCAACGGCTTGACGTGCTTTCCGAAGCACGGAGGAGTCTCGGTATGTAAAGATGGTCACCCATCCATGGACCAACCCCGGCAAGTGTAGCTTAACCTGATGGATCGACCCGTGCGGCTGTTATTACTTTAACCACGAGCTACTAATACATATTATACAAGGAAGTATAAGTAGATATACAAGGAATAAGTATGAATAGATTCTGATATTCTATTTCACGAAGGCGGGTTGCTGTTGGATGTGGGTGTAGTTTTCCGTGTACGTAAGCTATTTTCTTTGACACCGAGCGCTCCGAACTTACTCATGCAGAAAAAAAAACCTTCGTAACGGACTTTGCACGTTTAGGGTTCCGTACCAAATGAGGGAATTATCAAAGAAAAAATCTGATTTATCAATATATTGGTATTTATTATTAAAATATACTTTACTAGCACTTCGCCCGCGTCCTTGTCCGCGTGGATTTCAAAAATTTATAGCATATAACACACAAATAACGTGGCTTTCTATTGGTAAAAGAATTTTCAAAATCTATTCTGTAGATCCAGAGATTACCACATACAAACTCACAAACTTTACCTCTTTATAATATTAGTATCGATAGTAAACAATTATCACCTTTCAAGTTCATAGGTCAATGGGAAGTTAAAAAATTGACAGACAGACGCACACGTGAGTGACAGCAATAGGGCTCCGTTTGGACCCTTCGGGTACGGAACCCTAAATCGTGTACGTGAACCTACACGGACAACGCCTTGTTGAGATAGAACAAATAGTTACTATACTGCAGTATGTTAGCGGCAAAATGGCGCAGACGAAATTGTTGGCATCGCGAGCCGATCCTGGATTAGGGTGGCATAGGAGCCTGGAGAATGGTACCTACAATAAAAATGAGGCCTAACCGTGGTAGAGCACAAGATAAAAGTCATTTACTACAGGCGTTATCGAACCTACGCTCAGTATTTTTTTTTGTTTTCTTTTTGAATTTTGTATTTTTGAAAAAACACTTACAGTGACGAGCAAAAATATGTAAGTACACAAGCAAACTTTACTTGTAAGCTCGAGTATCTTATATGAATGGTTCGAGCTTACAAGTAAAGTTTGCTTGTGTAAGTACATATTTTTGCTCGTGACTGTATAAACCATAAACCCTGGCAAAATAACGAACTAACATATTAACATGAAATCTTGGTTCTTGTTAAGACTACCTCAAAAAAAAAAAGCATTGCCAACCAACTAACATCACGTTCATTATAATCTACTTAGTTCTACTTATTGAGTGACCAGACATAGACCGACACATTTCTCGAAAAATCGGCCAAGTGCAAGTCGGACTTGCGCATGAAGGGTTCCGTAACATCGTACAAGATTATACGCGTCTACTTGTCATTATTAAGATTGAGCAAATAAGCAAAAAAAAAGACGTTTCTATTATGGGAGCCCCCCTAAAATTTTTAATTTTATTATTTGTTGTTCTATCGGCAACAGAAATAAATATATGGGGGTACTGTGAAAATTGCAACTGTATATCTATTACGGATCATGAGATACAGCCAAAGAGTACCAAGTGGGTATACCTATACGGCATTGACTTATAATTTATATGTCAATGGTATACGGGGATGCAGCCCGCTGACAGACTCACGGACAGATAACGGAGGCTTAGTAATAGATTATATTATCTGTGGTAATAGGGTCCCGTTGGTTACCCTTCGGGTACGGAACTCTAAAACAACTGGAATGGCTGTGGTGTACAAAGAAATTCTGATACTGTCCACTACGCGCCATGTACGCGCTAGTAGGCTATACTGGATACCAGCCAATTTAGAACAAAGTTTCAAAATATACCGGTTATTCAGATTTGTTGACAAAACTATTCAGCTATTTTAGAACCTTTAAAATAGCTAAGAGAAATCCATTAGAAGATTAAAAATGTAAATGCACAAAATGTGTAGGTTTTCACGGATGCTAAAATTGCAAAACGAAAACTTAATTACGAATGCATCCTAACAAATTGGCAACGCGCGTGCGTCTGTCAATTTTGAAACATAAAAATAAGTCAGAGATCAAAATTTTTGTAGATTTTTAGTTGTAATTTAATTTTAAAATAGCAAAAAAATACTAAACCGTAGAAATGTGAAATTATTAGTGTTAGCAATTTAAACTTCGGTATAAAGCAATACCACCGGCGAAGAGATACTGGCTTAAGTCGTGAGTACAACAAATATAACCTATGCTTGGAAAATTGCAATTTTATATTGGCTAAAGTAATGTAAAAAATGTGTACTTGGACGTAATTTGTGGATAAATGCGGCCGTTGTTGATCTGTGGATGTTTTTTTCCGGTTTGCGGTGTGTACGCTTATAGCTTATTATGACTTGTGATAACTTCTGTCTGCATACTGTCGTATTGCCTACTTCCGCAGTAAATGCTTCGGGGGGGTGCCCTGCAGATATTTAAGTATTCTCTATACAAACATTTTATTAAAAGACGTAAGAAGTATTTGATTATAATAAGTACTTATGTAAAGTATTATACAAGAAATTCTGTAGGAGCCCCACTATTATAAATATATTATTTATTTATTTAAATAATATTTTAACTTTTCATTCTTAAATCTTTATTGTTTACATATACAATAAAAGTATAATGGTGAATTATCCTACATTCCAAATTTAGAAAAAAATCAGAAGCTAGATTTCTGCACACCTTAGTTTAATTAAAATGGTAATAAATTGTAAGTAAATAATTTTGTTTTCTGCTACAAAAGAGCCATGGATCAGGAAGATGAGGGTGAGCCTAGTTTTAGATTGCCACCGGGCGATATTCCTAAAGTACACTCAGTACTCCACCACCGCCGTCCACACACCAGGTTCCTTTTATAATAAAACTAGTTCTTTTTTCATACTTAACATATTTATTTATAACTCTAATTATTTTTACTAAACACATCTTTTTCTAATAAGAAATCTAAAAATAACAAATCAAAAGTACCTTACATAAACAATAAAAGTACAGCAACTCTTTTTTATTAATTTATTTCAAACCTTTCTTTTGTTACTCCTCATAAAAATAATGTAATGTTTTTAGATTTCAAATTTACACTATTTCCTCCATCACTTTTTATTACTTATTATGTATTTTTATTATTTTTTATTACTTACCTACTTAGATTAAGACCTGAATGCACCACAAATATAATAAAAAAATGGGGAATTTTCTGCATATTGTTCTATTGTTAGGCAAAGGCTTCTCCCACAGCCTTCCATAAATGTTGTTTTCTTCAGCCACTGGCTAATCTTCTCGTATAGTCAATACCTAAATGTATCAAAAGATTAAAAAAAAAAAACTTAAGTTATGCCTCTGTCAACTTGAAACGGTTGGCAATGTAATAGAACAATATTTTGAATTTGTTTAGATCTAATTGTATTTTGTAAAAAAAATTATGGTGCACACAGGCCTATTAAATATTTATTTGTTTTTATATTTAAATAAAATCTAGGTATAATCTGTTAAATTCAACATTAGCAACATTACACAACACAGGTAGTCAGAGAGCACATAAATGCTACACATATATTTTTTTTAGACTTTTTCACTAATTCATGCAGCTTTAAGTTTAAACACTGAATTAAATAAATATTTTTCTCATTGTTTAAATAGTTACGCATTTTGCAATTTGTTTAGAGGGTGATTTCAAAAACTACAGATAAGTGACGCATTTTCTAATAAATTCATAAAATTTTGATTTTAAATTATAAAAATTACATTTATCTAATATAAGTTTTCTAATTACAAATGGGTGATTGAACATAATTAATGCTGTCATTGATAACATAATAGTGACGCATTTTCATATACGGGGTGATTTAAATAAGTACTATTAAAGTATGTATGTAGGTACGTATTTGTATGTATGTTGGTCGGGCTGGTTTCCGCAACTCCACGCTCAGGGCGCGTATTTTACTTACACTACAATAATTTAAGTATTACGTGATCTAAATATGAAAATTAAAGTTAAGAGTTTTAAATGCCCTATTTATTAGGGCCTGGACACATCACCACGCCGCGGCGCCGCCACCTCGTAACGGCACGACGTCGTGCCGCGGTGCGGTGCCGAGTCCGTGACTCATCACCACGGCGCGCCGTACCGCGGTACGACGTCGTGCCGTTTCACGGGGGCGGCGGCGTCGCGCCGTGGTGATGTATCACTCACTATCACGGCACCGCACCGCGGCACGACGTCGTGCCGTTACACGGTGGCGGCGCCGTGCCGTGGTCATGTGTCCAGGTCCTTATACAGGCTGTAACTAAAGGAAACTAAACACATTAAACATTTTTCTTTCTTTTTCTTTTACCGCGCTCGTAGTCTATAGCCCCCTTAAGAAATAAGAAGCAATGGACTGCAAAGAAATCGCAATTGGCAAATGGAACTGTTTCCACTGTATAAAGTGCCTTTTTATGTCTTTGTTACGGTTAAAAGTTTAACTACCGTATTGCGACGGATCTAAGTAGTTGTGTTTTTTACGTGCCGAGGTCAAAGTTATTGTTTACGGAGTGGTTATCGATTTCTATAGAAGCTACTAACAGTGTGTCAGCGCAGCGGCGTCGCTCGCGTGAATGTTGCAGATTATCCCAAGGCAACATACTCTCGGGAAAAGTATTCTATTTTCTTTTCTAAGACATGGTCTTCCCGTGTGCCAAGTTTCATCAAAATCCGTTCAGCCGTTAAGGCGCAGATATACGACTTCTAATGATTTTAAATTGAACATCACGTCTAAACGACTAGTCTTATTTCTATGAAAAAAAAATATGACAAATTCTTCGTTATTTGGTATGTGAAAATTTGAAATTATATTTTAATAACATAATATACTTAATTAATTTGTAAAGTTATGTCTAACGCGGACAATAAATTGAGAATCACGCAAAATCTATTAAGGATCTACTACCGGCCAAGTGGCGCCCTCGTTGAATAAAAAATCGTAGCATAGCATAGAAAATAAATATTAAAGAATCCAACGTTACGTTTGTTACAAAGAGGATGCACAGCGCTCAGCGCTCCTTGATGGGCGAGTCGAGCTCATAAAAATACGCTTAAGGCCCTACTACCGGTCAAGTGGCGCCCTCATTGAATAAAAAATCGTAGCATAGCACAGAAAATAAATATTAAAAAATCCAACTTTATCCAATTTTTACGTTGTTAAAACAGGTCTCAAAATGTTTCGTATATGTTTCGTATCCAAAGTAGTAGGCAAAAGTGTCAGAAACGGCCGTTTTTGGCACTTTTGTCGATTTTTTATTCGTAAAAACTCTTTGTAACAAACGTGAAGTTGGATTTTTTAATATTTATTTTCTGTGCTATGCTACGATTTTTTATTCAATGAGGGCGCCACTGGACCGCGAGAAGGGCCTTAAGTCCTTCCGGGAATTATTGGTAGCTTCCCGCACCACCTCGAACGAGCCAACAAAAATTAGATTCACACGTCAATCAGTAATCACTCTCTTCCATGTTTCGAATTATTTCAGTGACTATAAAATACGAAAAACAAAGTCAATAATACTTGGCAAGAAACCAATAATTTACCTACCACTCCTACCAAATCTTATAAATGTCTATATTACTGGTAGGTAAAAAAGGTACTCTCAAACCCTTTAAAAAGTTCACAAAAATGTTTGAAATATTCTTTCGCATGTTTTCCTATCATTTCGGTAGACAGTATACCGTAACCTGTAGCAACGCCTGCTTTGAATTATTATTTAATGATAAAAATGGGAAGGGTTCACTCACTCACTAGTACTTACTACTATAAAACGGATAAATAATCATAGTTCGTATCTGTTGCGAATTGCTGTTGGGCTAGGTCAGGGATGGCGAAACTTTATTGGTGACCGTGCCAATTTTATAAGATCGGGATAAAAAGTAGCCTATGTGTTAATCCAGGGTATTATGCTATCTACAAACCAATTTTTATCAAAATTGGTCGAGTGTGAAGAAGTAACAAACATACAAACACACACACTCCCAAACTTTCACATTTATAATACATTATTAGTAGGATATTAATAATATTGGCCGATTGGCCGGAGAGAACAGGACATAAAGAGAGCTGGAATAATATGGCCATGACGTGCAGCGAAAAAATCTTGACTAGCTGATTTAATTTACAAAGAAAATTAAATGTTATTCACTTACGAGTAACTCTTAATTTACAAACAAAATTAAGTGTTATTCACTTAACTCCTTATTTGCAACCCTCAATTCGTAAAGCAATCGTAATGTTACAAGTTTTATATTATTATTTAGGGTTCCGTACCCGAAGGGTAACCAATGGGACCCTATTACTAGGCCCTATTTATGAGCCCTTTAATTTTTAATTATTTTTTATTATTTTTGGATATAGAGATAAGCGTATTTTTATGAACTCGACTCGCCCATCAAGAAGCGCTGTCCGAAATTAGACGCATTTTTAATTTATTACACATAAAACAACTGGTATTAAACTAAAACACTTAGACTAAATTATAAATAATTAAATGATCTTTAAAATGGTGAAGGTTTCATAAAATACGCTTTATAGTATTTGCGTGATCCTCAATTTTTATCCGCGTTAGACATAACTTTTACAAATTAATTACACTATGTTATGAAAATATAATTTAAAATATTCTCAGATCAAATTACGACGGAAATTGTCTAGAGTATTATTTTTTTATTATTATTATGAGCCTGTGCTGTCCCACTGCAGGGCAAAGGCCTCCCTACCCTCCTTCCACTTTTCCCGGTCTTCTGCAATTTTGGGCCAGACCTTTGAGAAGGAATCCAACTCATCCCGCCATCTCTTTCTGGGCCTGCCGCGTTGTCGTTTCTTTTCGTTCGGGATCCACTGTGTGGTAATCTTTGCCCACTGCTCTTCCGACATGCGGCAGATGTGACCAGCCCAGTTCCACTTTAATCTCGCAGCTGTGTGGCTAACGTCCGCTTTTTGTGTTTTAGAACGAAGTATAGAGCCTCTAATTCGGTCTGTGAGTTTGACACCCAGTATACTTCGTTCCATAGCGCGTTGGCAGACTCCAAGTGCAGACTTTTGACGATTGGTAAGAGACCACGATGTCTAGAGTAACATATATTTTTTTTCAAAGAAATAAGACAAGCCCTTTAGACGTGATGTTCAATTAAAAACCATTAAAAGTCGTATAACTGCGCCTTAAGACGTAAATGACTAATGGGAAGTCGAGTTTACGTGTGATTTGGTTCCGGCTGTTATTCGAAGATCTTTCAGCCGTTACTGGTAGTCAGAAACCAAAAATAAATACCAAAGGGACGATACAGGTTGTCGAGTTCGTATAGTCAGTCGCTCCATGTAAAATACCGGTATTCAGCAAGCCGAACCGAATCAATTAATCGATCTGCTTAGCCTTCTCCCAACTATCTTGGGGTCGGCTTCCAGTCTAACCGGATGCAGCTGAATACCAGTATTTTACAAGGAGCGACTGCCTATCTGACCTCCACAACCCCTTAGTAAGACTGGTTGTCAGACTTTCGGGTTTCTGACAACCCTTAACGACTGTCAAAGAACCACGATTGACAGCCGGGACCAACGGCTTAACGTGCTTTCCGAGGCAAGTAGGAGTCTCGGTATGTAAAAATGGCCACCCATTCATGGACCGACCCCGGCAAGTAACCCCGTAGTTTAACCTGATGGATCGACCCGTGCGGCTGCTAATACTTTAATTAATGATAATGATGATTTATCATCAGGCAACTAAGGCTCATAAATAAAATACAAAAAAAAAAAACTAATATGTATTGAAAAACATAAAAAAAACGACCGACTTCCAAAAAAGAAAATACCTTTTAGTGTATTTTCTTTTTAACCGACTTTCTCTGGCTTGGTTGGTTTTTTTTGTAAAAAAGTTTTTTATTTTTCACTTTTTAGTTGTTATATCCCAAAACTAAAAACTCCAATAACATGGAACGTGGAATTCAAACATACTCGTAATTGGAGAAAACAAAAACGTCATCTAGGTATTTTTCGTTTTTCAAAAAGCGCTAAAGCAATTTCGATAAAATTTATATGGGACCACATCGGGAGTGTATTCTTTCGGATAAAAAAAGAATTTTGAGAATCGGTCCACAACTGACGGAGAAATCGGCGGACATACATAAAAAAAAACATACATACAGTCGAACATAGAACCTCCTCCTTTTTCGAAAGTCGGTTAAAAACTATTGCGCATGAAGTGATGGCGTCGTGTTACCCTGCGAAGTGTCGCGTAGCTGGCCGCGGAAACGCCGATACAGCACACCTTTCGACCAAAACTCTTCCTTGACGAGCTCCTCTGCAAGCTGACCCGAATATACTTGGGAACAGTAAAGGCACAAAATGATTAATATGGTAAACAGACAGCTGTCTAGCCGTCTACAACGGCGCCAACCCTAAGAGCTTTTAAATCCACTCTTTAACTAGTGCAGCTCAAATAATGTCTTTATTTTATTCCATCTCTGTCACCTTAACCCCTCATTGAGTTAGTAGGTGCTCCCAGTACCCCTTGAGTAGTTGGTTTGTTCACGCGAGCCTTGTACCAGGCACTGATGGATTTTTTGCCCCATCATGGTGTAATGAAGCGAATCAGCGCGATACACCTACTATAGTCACGATTGTGTCGCATGTACTGTTTATACAACTTTATTTTTTTGAGTTAAAAGCTGTAATACAGCATATTAATAATTAAAAGTATTGATAGTTTGCTTCTGCCTGCGGCTTCGCCCGCGTGGAAGTAGTATTTCTACCGTTATAAACTTGAATTTCGAAAAATTCTTTCTTATTCCTCGTCTATTTATTAAAAGCATCACCTGTGAAAAGAAACAGCTTTCTAGGTTCAAGAGTTTAGGCTGGGCGTTGATGAGTCAGTGAGTCAGGCCCTCCCTTTTTACCCGACTCCTCGACGCAAGTATAATATAATATAATATTCCACAACTATCACACAACGCCATCTAGTCCCAAGCTAAGCAGAGCTTGTGTTATGGGTACTAGACAACTGATAAACATACTTATATATTTCTAAATACATAAATATTATAGATAAATTACACCCAGACACAGAACAAATGATCGTGCTCATTACACAAACATTTGTCCTGGGTGGGAATCGAACCCACGACCTCCGGCATAGCAGTCAGGGTCACTAACCACTAGACCAACAGGCCTGACAAAGTGAGGGTAATGTGTTTATCAGCCTAGTATGTATGTATGCTTGTTCCTTTGTGGCACTATACAGGGTGTAACGGAAAGGTGTGGTCATATTTTAAGAACCGGTTCTGCCCATGGAAATGAACAACTTACTTAAAGAAGAAATAGAAAATTTCCAAAAAAAAATTGGACTTTCCATACAAAGTTATCATCAGCTGATCAATATTTGTATGGGAGGTAAAACATTTTTAGGAGAATTTCCTCCGGTTTTCCTGAAGAAAGTTGTTCATATCGACGTGCGGATGCAGTTCTTAATAAAATATGACCACACGTTTCTGTTACACCCTGTAGTGACAAAACTCATGGGTCGATTTTGATAATTCTTACGTCAATTGATTCGTCTTAATCTTGCGAGTGCTAGGCACTGAAGATATGACAGTAATCAAAATACAGTATTGCGACAACCAGACGCCATATTGTGAAAAAGAAATAAATTAAAGTCGACGAACTATATTAAGTGGGGTATCAAAATAAAGGGTTCGAGGAGGCGATTCCAAAAATATAACTCACTAAAACGTAGAAAATAAAAAGTTGAATATTTTATTTGAGCAGGTGACATGAAATCAATAATTGAACTAAAATAACTGCCACCAACTTTGTAAGTTGAAAAGAGACTTGTTTGGAACTTTTTAGTTGTTTTTTACAGTCGGGTTTTTAAAAAATATGAATGTTTTATTGTTATCTATTATACTACGACCCGTAACGCAAAAACCAATCGCTCAGCCAAGAGCCGACCACAATTGACGAAAAAAACACACAATTTCCTAATAAAA
Source organism: Polia nebulosa (assembly GCA_951329385.1). NCBI lineage: Eukaryota > Metazoa > Arthropoda > Insecta > Lepidoptera > Noctuidae > Polia > Polia nebulosa. Next base: position 29,341,793 of record OX589602.1, on the reverse strand, counting down.
ACCTTAATTTTCTCTTCCGTGCACAATTCCCATAAATGTCGTTACAGCGAATATGATTGATCCAAAAAATTGGGGAGTATTACTTCTAAATAGGTCGCGGGGTAAATACATTTTTGCATCTTAATTATTTCCTGAATCATTTATTTGTAAGGTAAGGCTGTGTGTGTGGTTTGTCTATAAGGTTTACGAATATTTTTGTGCTAAGGAACTGGCAGCTGACCCACTTTTCGCGGCCTCATCGTCATCGAGGATGGCTTGTACCTACATCGGGTTTTTTTTAGAATGGGAAGACATCCAATCACTTCTCCCGCTCTTGGTGGAGCGGGAGGGCGTGTCAGACTTTTACTGACTAAAACCTACCCTTGTTCCTCTCTGCCCTACATGCCCAGGGGCGAGGTAACTCTTTCGAATTTATCCTCAACCCCCGGGCAGGCATTGGCCGTGGCAGGCCCCGTCCTTTGCTGACAACTCTTTGAGGCGCGCGTGGAACACTACGCGCCGTCGACTCTCGGGCCTGGTGCTGATCGGGCGGCGAGTTACCCACTACTCGCCGTCCGCAGGCCCGGGTCTACGGTGGCCGGAGATCGTCTCGTGGCGCCTGGCGTCTCCTGCGGCGGCTGCGGCTGAGGGCGCTAGGGCGACTCGGCTGTTGTTGAGTCTCCCTAACGTATGCTGCCTCCCTCTTCGCGAGCATTACTGCTGCGCAGAAGGAGGAGACGGCTTCCCATTCCCTCTCGCTCCGTACCATGGCCTGAACCAGGGCACGGCGCGAGAGGTCGCTGGCGCCTATCGCATCCACGAGGACACGGCGGTGCTCTGTCCAAGCGGGGCAAACCTCCACCGTATGCTCCACCGTGTCCTCTGGGCGATCCTCGCAGTGGAAACACCCGGGGGTCACCTCCGCCTTGATCCGACACAGGTACCTACCGAAACAGCCATGTCCGGTGAGCACCTGCGTCAGGCGGAAGGTGAGGGCCTCGTGGCGCCTCTCCAGCCACTCCTCAAAGAGGGGCACTACCGCCGCGATGGTGGCGTGCCCAGCGCTGGGTTGCGACAGTCGCTCTCTCCATGTCACCATGAGATCCTACCGGAGCTCCGTCCGCCGAGCCGCGAGTTGTCGCGGCAGCGGAGTTTCGCCCCGGCGTTTTGCCTCCTCGCGCCACTCATACAGGTGCGCGAGGAATATGTTATGTATGTGTTACAAAATTTCTGGTTACATATTATGTCCCCACCTATGAAATCAGCGTTTTGTATGGAAAATTTTAAGTTGCATGTTTCATACTAACATTCTCATAATTTATTTAACAACTAGCTGTGCCCGCGACTTCGTTCGCGTGGTTGTCGAGAACAAAACAACGTCGTTTAGATAAGAGTATATCACCTTTTTGATGATTTAGATAAGAGTCCTGACTTTGGTATAGTTGATTACGTTAATGCTTCTCTATATACTATGTTAGCGGTGGAATTACCCGGAGCATATACAAAAAGGTTGTTTGGGTTGCTAACACGTGATAGAGAAACATAGAGTTGGCCGTGTGAAAAACAATCAAAAGTAAGGTCTACACCCGCAACGGATAACGTCTGGCCTTGGGCTTTATTAATAGTCATAGCGTAACAGAGGCTTACAGGAAATTGCACACGTTTGAAAGTAAACGGAAAATTATTGGGGATAATGGGTATCCTGGGAATGAAAACAACATCACCGGAGCCGCAACCTGTTAAGATTTCGGCTTCGATGACATTTCGTTGGAGATTTGTTACTCTCAACCGAGTTCCATTGCATAGTTTTGGTGGGCTTAAATTTCTGAGTAGAATGATTGGTACTCCGACTTTTAAATAAATTTTGTGTGCTGGAAGACCTGGTGTATTTAGAGAGTCTAAAAACTCTACTGGATAGTGGGTGGCATCTCCTTCTTCTAAAACCGTGTTAATAGATAAATATTCCCTACTTTCTCCAGAAACATGTACCAATATTTGAGAATTTATTGCTGCTGCTTGGTCGTTGCGAGGTGCCAAAATAGCTCGTTGGCATAGCCAAGCAGCGTCATGGTTCGAGATCTCTGATGGATCTCCGTATACAGAGGAAATGAGTTCCTGCTGTGAGGCAACAGAAGAACACAGGCTTTCGACTAAAGTTACTTTACCTCCTTCTTGAGTCGGGTATGTGCCGTTACCAATTTGAAGTAGTAAATTTGAGAAAACCTGCGCGTTTGCGTCACCTCCCAAATATGCTCGCATATTAAAGCTCAAATTAGTTAATATGACACTACGCCATAAAATAGAGCTCTTTAAACAGGCACCTATTTCATCGGCCCTCGTTCCTCTGGGTATTATAGGGAGTGTCTGCCTGAAGTCTCCACAGAATAGCACCGTTAAGCCTCCCATCGGTCGGTCATTTTGTCTTATATCTCGCAACGTTCTATCTACAGCTTCCACAGCTTTACGATTTGCCATCGTACACTCGTCCCAAACGATAAGGGCGCAATCGCGTAAAACCCTTGCTTTATCACTATTGCGAGACACGTTGCAAACAGGGTTTTCTGTGCGGTCCAAGTCGATTGGTATTTTAAATGTTGTATGTGCAGTTTTTCCTCCTGGTAATAAAGTGGCAGCTATTCCTGAGGAAGCGACGGCAAGGGCAATTTTTTTTGGCTCCTTATTTGAGCCAAGATAACTTTAGTGAGGAAAGTTTTACCTGTTCCACCAGGTGCATCTAAAAACAGCATTTCTCCTAATGAATGTTCTACACTACAGCATACTCTATCAAAGATTTGACGTTGTTCTGTCGTCAAATTTGAACAGCCATTTCGCAATATTTCTGCTAACTCTTCGGGGTTGTAATTTATTTCAGATGTATACTCCCTATTAATTCGTTCCCCACCAACTGTCGGTGTCGGCAAGCCGTATTGACTGAGGGGGTTCCCTCCTATACTTGTAACTATATCTTGTATAGCCAGCAAAGCCCTATTATGGCAGCTTTCACGTACTTGGTCAGAAGTTTCACTATTTATATTTTGCTGTCTCAAAAAATCTTCGGCAAACGCGTCTTTATATTTTTGCCACAACTGCCCAGCGTCCGATAGGCCACAAAATGTCAACAAAATGGCAAATAAATGGCGCAAACGATGTGGACTATCACTGACGCATGCTTCGGCTAAAGCATCATCCCAATGCTGATCGCCATCTAATAAATGCCGTGCGCGGCAAGCAGCTTGAAATGTGGGATATTCTATATCGTCCACTTTGCGGAGCTCAGCAAAAGAAGTAGGTCCTCGCACTGTGTGAAGAAGAAGGCGTAAATAATAACACTCTGCATTATTTGGGTGCACCGTGTATACTCTTCCAATCACGTGTTCTTTAAAAATGCCGGACTCGCCTTCTACAGCAGTTCCACGTCTCCTGCGATTAAAAACACCTTGCTGCTTGTTATAAGTATAATAATGTGGCACTTCATTGTACAACAGAGACTTAGCGAAATTGTCTCTTTCGCAAAGGCGAAAGAATGCGAGCAAGGTGGTTTGTCTTGGGTTGTTCATTCTTTCTGCCACATTTTCTGGCTGAAAGTAAACTCGCTGCCCGCCTTCCAGGTGCACGTCAAGATGGATGACTGGCGGATACCTTTCATGAATAGGGAAACTCAAAATGCGCCAAACTGCCTCCGAAGAGCTTATGTATCGGCCAGATTGATACCTTGTCACTTCATCAAATTGGTTGTTATTTCTTAGTGCTATCATGGCTTGATCACTACCTTTATTAACATATTTACATATATATTTTATAGATTCGACGCTATTACAAATTTCAACATTAATGTGTGCTTGAAAAGCGTTTGACAAAACTGGAGAATACGGTACCACCCAACTATTATTTAGAATTATTTCTTGTCCACGGAATCTGACAGTAGCTGTGAAACCACCTTGTGACGGTGATCTTCGCCGGTATTGCGGATACCCATTTTCCCCAGCCATAGTTAGTTCTTTCAGTGCTCTGGGGTATTTTTTTGAGCATTGACCATCTTTCATGCACGGTGATTCCCTGTTTAAGAGGCCACATGGCCCGTGAACCATATGTGTTTTTACTATGTCATGCAAAATCGGATCTGCATTATAGTCCGGAAATTCTGCACTTATGACACTGTCTATAGCATCGGGACGAATTTTTTCTTCCAGCCACAGAAGAATGTGCGCGTGGGGTAAACCACGCTTTTGCCACTCGACGCTATACATAAAACAAAGAGTTGAACCGAAAACTTTCTCCTTTGTAAGTAGATTAATCAAGACTTTGAGTTTTAAATGAAAAATCCTAGCAATAATGTCATGTCTGTCGTATGACGCCTGTCCTGTGAGAAGTGCCTGGCAAATCTCCGTCCACTTTGGATTTGTTGTAAATGTTATAAAAAGGTCCGGCCGGCCGTATTTACGGACGTAACAAAAAGCATCTTGCGTTCGTTCGTGCATATACCGCGGACCGCCTGTGAAACTGGATGGCAAAATAACCAATCGACCCAAGTTTTCGACGTTATTATCTGATTGCATGGCGTCCCGCAAGTGCACGTATTCTTCAGCGCGTAACCGTCGCTGGTTAGTGCGAATATACACTAAACGTTCAGTTTCTATTTTTGCGTACATGTCCACAATAAATTGGCTGAACAAACCACGAAATCGTTGCAAATATACGAAACTGTTTTGCCTTATTTGTAAAAGGTAGGAATAGTATTGTTGAGCAGATATTTTTTTTTGATAATTAGTGACTCTCGTAGTAGGGTTCACTTGGTACAGCCCAAAATTGTACCCATCTTCACCATGACAATAAATTAGTGGATATTGCAGGGCGTCGTAAGCTCGGTGGGTTTCCAAAATGCGTTGAAGGCGATCGTCGCGTGTACGCAACACGATATCACGTCTCTCACACTCCTGGTCGACTAAAACAACTGCAACTTCATCTGCGACGGGTGCATTGTGTCTTCCACGGTGTTCACCCACAGGACGTCTATCGGCACTTATAACAATTTTGAAATCATTGCTGCCTTGTGGAATTGACTCCAATGCAGCTTTGAATTCACGAACGTACTGGTTAACGTGATGCAGCAATTCTTGAAGTTGACCCATAAGCTCAGCATTGAGCTGGGGAAAATTGTGATTTCTAACATTGAGCTGTTGCGTGTAATCGGATACAAAATAAATTTGGAGAAATTTGGGTTCATTTTCTGGCAGCAAAGATCCAATAAGGTGATAAACTTGACCTTGTACTTTGAAGGTTGGCATGAACGGTCCTTCCGTTATTTGTTTTGCCCCAAAGGAAGTCATTTGGAAAGCACTGTTATATAAACGAATATTACCCAAAAAACGGTTCGACTGGGGATGATCGCCATTCAGGAGACTTTTAAGTAAGTGTGGTGGATCTTGGAAATTTGGAAGAACAATTTTTCCATTTGAGCAGCACATTCCATCTGTCTCTTTCCTCCATTTCAAAGCATGACAAAAATTACAAATTTCTCTCATGTCACCCACGAAAGTAAAGCCAGCATAATTAATTCTAGACGAATATGTGAACCCTGATTTTTCCCTATTGTCCCAAGGTAATAAAATATTTGCATCGTCATTTTCCATGGACTCATCAGCTCCGCTATTTGTTTCTCTATTCATATGGTATCGAGCTCGTTCTATTTCTAGGCGAGATTGACGTTGTTCTGCTGTTTCTGCTCGTCTTAGTTCATCTATTCTTTCCCTTTCAGATGCAAGATAACTTTCATTGTTTCTTTGTACACCTACATAGTTATGTCTAGCTATTTGTAATCGTTCTTCTCTTTGGGAGAGAGATTCAGACTCGCGCGAGAGAGCGTGTCGCTCTCGGTCAGATGACAGACGTGCTTGGCGTTCCTCGATACTCTCTTGAGAACGCAAAGTCGCGGTCCGAGTTCTTTGCGAACTTAAGCGCGACTCCCTTTCTGTGAAAGTCTCTGACTCGCGTGAGAGAGACTGGCGCTCCCGATCAGCAGACAGCCGAACTTCGCGTTCCTGGATATTCTCTTGAGAACGCAAAGTCGCGGTCCGAGTTCTTTGCGAACTTAAGCGCGACTCCCTTTCTGTGAAAGTCTCTGACTCGCGTGAGAGAGACTGGCGCTCCCGATCAGCAGACAGCCGAACTTCGCGTTCCTGGATATTCTCTTGAGAACGCAAAGTCGCGGTCCGAGTTCTTTGCGAACTTAAGCGCGACTCCCTTTCTGTGAATGTCTCTGACTCACGTGAGAGAGAGTGGCGCTCCCGATCAGCAGACAGCCGGTCTTCGCGTTCCTGGATACTCTCTTGAGACCGCAAAGTCGCGGTCCGTGTTCTTTGTGAACTTAAACGTGACTCCCTTTCGGTGAACGTTTCCGATTCACGTGAAAGAGCGATGTGCTCTCGGTTAGCAGATAACCGTGCTTCACGATCTTCTTCCGATTCCTGAGACCTACAAAGTCTCATCCTTTTCGCATTTCGGCTACGCAGCGAAAGGTTAGTTTTTTTTCTTTGAGGCATTTTCAAGGAAAATTAAAGCAATAAACAAAACTAACAACACTTATGACTGAATAGCCTACAAACTTAAAAGAACGGTGCGTCGAACAGTCTAGTGTGACAACGTATCGTCTGTTCGTGGTCGTGACTCAACGAATTGGCAACACTAACTTACTGTATAACGATTGGCACTATTGGATTCAAACTACGAAGTAAATCAAATACAATCTTTACTTCGTACTTCAAACCAATGACCAAAGTTGACCAAACGAAACCAATAAGATAAGCAAATACTTTTTTTCGACCAATTTAGAAAATCGATAAACCAAGCAACCAAAGAACTTTTACGACACACGCAAGAACTTTTAAGACACCTAACGAAACCCAATTTGCCTAGTAAACACGGTGGACGTCATCCTCGCGCGGAAAATCTTAACACCGCGATTCAGAAAATGACGTCATTTGCACAACGCCATCTATCGGATTTAGATTTCAACTATCAACATTAGTTCTATTTTTAGTCTTAAGATGTCGTTGCAAGTACTATACTTAATTGCGTAACGTAATATTTTACTTCTTGAACTCACTAAATTAATCATATCTTTTGATAGAGTGAACCGATTTCGATGAAACAAAAACTAAGTTAATCCTCAAGTTGCGTATAATTTTTGTATATAAACATTGTCAGCATTGAATTCGTAGATTTTACGTGATGTGCGCACAAACAAACAGACAAACAGACAAACAGACAAACAGACAAAAATTTCAAAAATGATGGAAATGGGTTCTGTTACTTATCTTTTCACACGCTGGCTATTTTTTGTTTCAATTTCTTCAATGTACAAAAATGACTTTTCTACAGATTTATTATATGTATAGACTATGAACACTAATGTTTCAAAACTTTTATGCAATAATGTTTAAAAACTAAGATAACGTAAGCCACTTAGATTAAGCAACAAAAATAAGTTTTGGCTAAGTTAAAACAAATATAGTGGTCATTTCTGCTAACAAAAAGAGTGGTCATTTTTAAGGTTTTTTTTTTTTGTTTATAAAACTATAAGTAATCAGGTTTTTTTTTTACTATTGGCACTGCCTTTGACGGTTATTATTCGATATAATATCAAGCAATTGATTAATATTTTAATTAATAGAAGTGACGAGGTTCTTTATTTGTGAGGAAAAAAACGCCAATTTCATATGTAAGGACGCAATATTTCTTGTTACTTCTAATTATGTGAAAACAATGTAAAACAAAATAAAATAAAAAAACGAACAATTCAGAAATAAAGATAAAAGAAAGCCAATGGCAGCTAAGAGATGACCAGTCCCAACTGACGGCGCCCGGTCACGAACATGACGCGTGGATCAGCACCACTCAGCTCAACCATTTTCACCACCAAAGGAACCGAATGACCCAACACACGCGCCACCATCAGCGAGACATTTGAGTGAGGATGATAAACTCTCAACTGCCATGCTCGTTCATGTCAAAAAAGAGTTACATTAAATGCCCCATGGTACTTAGTTTAAATACTTATCTACTACTAAATTCAAGATAGAAACTGTTGAATTGAGAAGATGCTGCTAAACGAATCACATGATTATTTTTTTAACATGCTTATATTATCTCGGTATGTCATTACTGTGTAACCGAATCTTTGAACGTGATTTTCACCCATTTTTGCACACTTATCAAGGACCGATGACAATGCATGGTTAGATAAGTGACGTCACTCTTAAGCAAATATGGCGGACTAGATATAAATAAGGGTGATTGTGTCTTTATTTTATGGCTAGGACAGACAGGCAGAAAAACGATCCTGAAAAGAACCCAGCCATTAAGTTTCTTTTTTTAAGTTTCTTAAAGTTATAATTGATGCTGTCATGACTCATGATTTCATGAAATACTACATTGACATCAATTCTAACTGAAAGAGTTTTATTGATGATTTTAATAATTACAATTCTACAAATACATACTTGCTACGGCCGCGAATCAAATTTTGACCAAGATACAACCTGACACTGACCTGCAATATTGCAAAAAACGTAAGAAAATTTGAATTTCGCGGGCTACCCTGGAGCTTTCACCTTAAGGTTCTTCTATCCGCCAACTGTCAAAAACCAAACCAAAGTGTCAAAAACGGCCGTTTTTGGTACTTTTGGTTACTACATTGGATACGAAACATTTTGAGTCCTGTTTTATAACAATGTAAAAATACTTTATCCTCTTTATAACAAATTCAACGTAGGATTCTTTATTTTCTGTGCTATGCTACGATTTTTTATTCAATGAGGGCGCCACTTGACGGGTTGAAGAGCCCTAAGTGAACGAACTCTAAATGAGATTCCACTTTTACTATGTATTGCTTTATTACCTACTTGTTTTCGCGAACCATGTCAATTCGTGTAACACGAACACCTCAAACGAAAAAGAAAAAAATCATAAACCTCTAACAAAATAAAGAAAATACTATTTCGCGTAACCATATAATGAATACCTTGGTGTAACTCGAAATCAGTTCCAAATAATTAAAATCTTTTAACTAGTTTCCGACAGAAACTCGTTTTTTAACCGTAACCGAATTTTCGGCTCCCCGTTCCAGTTTCAGCCAAAACCGAAACTTAACAGAAAAATTTACAAAAATTCAAAATAATTACTTAAAAAAAACTTTTTTTACAAAAAAAAACAACCGACTTATTTTTTAATTTTTAGTGTATATATTCTTTTTTGGAAGTCGGTTGTTTTTTTTTTGTAAAAAAGTTTTTATTTTTCACTTTCTAGTTGTTATACACCAGCAATAAAAACCCCAATAACATGGAACGTGGAATTTAAACATACTCGTAATTGGAGAAAACAAAAACATCATCTAGGTACACGTATTTTTCGTTTTTGTTCAGTTTCTCAAAAAGCGCTCAAGCAATTTCGATAAAATTTATATGGGACCACCTCGGGAGTATATTCTTTCGGATAAATAATTTTGAAAAGCGGTCCACATCTGACGGAGAAATCGGCGGACATACATAAAAAAAAAAACAAAGTCGAACATAGAACCTCCTCCTTTTTCGAAAGTCGCTTAAAAAGTCATCATCATTATCATCTTTTAATGTCACCACTGCTGGGGCACAGACCTCCTCTCTGTGAGAGGGTGTTGGTCTTAATCCACCACGCGGACCCAATGCGGGTTGGTGGATGTCACATGTCTTCGAATTTTTGGCTCTAGGACATGCCGGTTTCCTAACGATGTTTTCCTTCACCGTTTTGAGAGCAGTGGTGATGAAATAATTTACACAAAGTAAAGCGCCTGCCTGGGTTTGAACTCACGACCTACAACTTGTAAGTCGCGGCCGTTACCACTAGCCACCACTGCTCACTCTTCTACTTCTTACTTGAAAAAGTCATCGAACCAAAACTCCAGCCGAATCCAGTTATTTTGGCCGAAACTGAACCTTCGGTCCGACACTACTTTTAACTAACTGTGAAGTTCTGAACTAAAAAGTGGTTAATATAATATCCCATCAACTCATATCCAACGATCCCAAACACGATGGTGCTATCTTGTTAGGTGACTGAGGTCTTACGGCCACCTTCCGGCTGCGTCATCAGACCAGCATTGTATTTTTTATTGCATTGTCTCCAAATTAAGGTATTCCAAATTTAACCTATAACCGGTAATTACAGAAACAATTAAAAAGCCATTGTGTCTCGCTCGATATCGGGTCCACGAGATACGAACGGTTAAGCTTCGGATGCTAGGAATGAAAAAAGGGGTACCTAGCGGATAAATTCGTAACAGAGTTACCGCTCCTCGGGGCACATAGGCAGAGAAGGCACAGGGGTGGGTTTTAGTCAGTAAGAGTCTGACACGCCCTCCCGCTCCACCCAGAGCGGGAGAAGTCGTTGGCTGATAACCCAACCCCAAAAAAAAAAAAGGATAAGAGAAAGTGGTTCTAATTCAGCTCGCAAGATTTGATCCGAACAAAAAACATTGCAAGTGGTGGATGCTCCAGGGTAGCCCGCGAAATTCAAATTTTCTTACGTTTTTTGCAATTTGCAGGTCAGTGTCAGGTTGAATCTTGGTAAAAATTTGATTCGCGGCCGTAGAAAGTACGTATTTACAGAACTGTAATCATTAAAATCATCAATACAACTCTCTCAGATAGAATTGATGCCAAATGTTATGATTTCATGAAATTCTTACAATTCTTACATTCGCGAATCAAATTTTGACCAAGATACAACCTGACACTGACCTGCAAATTGCAAAAAAACGTAAGAAAATTTGAATTTGGCGGGCTACCCTGGAGCTTTCACTTTATGGCGCAGTTGTACTGCTTTTAATGGTTTTTAATTGAACATCACGCCTAAACGACTTGTCTTGTCTTTCTTTAAAAAAAATATATGTTACTCTAGACAATTTCCGTCGTAATTTGATCTCAGAATATTTGAAATTATATTTTTATAACATAGTGTAATTAATTTGTAAAGTTATGTCTAACTCGGATAAAAAAGTGAGAATCACGCAAAAACTATAAAGCGTATTTTTATGAAACCTTCACCATTTTAAAGATCATTTAATTATTTATAATTTAGTCTCAGTGTTTTAGTTTAATACTTGTTGTTTTATGTGTAATAAATTAATAATGCGTCTAATTTCGGACAGCGCTCCTTGATGGGCGAGTCCTATTACTGGGTGGACATACGACGCATTACGTGAGCTCAGCGCAGAACATGCAAGCTAACCACTCAAGGTCGATTGCAGCTAATAGCGCCTTAAATAAAAGCTTATTAATTTTACAGTCCTACTTAGTTCGTGAAAGCCTTTATTATACAGGTTATCTTTCCGATTTTTAGAGTGTGCTAAAGCCCTTATCAAAAACTCAGCGTCCTCAGCCCTACATTGTAATCGCGCTGACAACCTGCCAATCCAAGTCACTAACTGAACCAATCACCAGTCAGTGTGCATCGTTCACCCGTGACGGACGCATTGTGCCCGCGATTCATTGTTTATTTACTTCGACGCGAACTTATTTGGGACGCTGACTCACTAGCACAGTACGATCGGTAGCCATGGTTTTTGTGTAAGTATTTTTTATAACAGTATTTTTTTTTTTATTAGAACTTGGAAGACAGTTTTTGTGCTGAAGTACTTCACTTTTTGTTACTTAAATGTGTGAGGTTTTATGTTGACTTTTATAAAACACTAGTGACCCGCTCAGGCTCGGCACGGGTGCAAACCTTCCTCGTTTATCGGTCTTTCTATTAGTGAAAACCGTATCAAGATCGGTTGCGTGGTTTAGGAGAAACAGACACACGCGGCAAGCGACTTTGTTTTATACAATGTAGAGATTATCAGGTTCCCGTAGCTTTGATCCTGGGGTTTATCTCATATGAGTCATGCCTTTTTCGGGCAACAAAATTAGCCTGTGTCAGTCAGCGATACTGGAGCTCTCTATTAGTGAAAGATTTTTCTTATTCTGGTCGGAGTTCTTGAGATTATCTCTTACAAGGAAAACAAGCAAGGAATTTTTGTTCTATGAAAGGTACCCTAGGTCCTTTTTTTTGACAACGTATATGCTAAATTTCATCATTGTCGGTTCAGTGGTTTAGTCGCGAAAAGGTTAATAATAACAAACAAATACAAATTATGGACTTTGTTGAAATATAAGATTTTTATTATTATTATTTTATTTTTAATTTTTTTTATAATACTAGTTAGGAATACCGTGTGTTAAATTTTTCATTTGTTTGTTGGAAAAAGGCATGATTCATGTCACATGTGAGATAGACCACCAGGTCGTAGCTACGGGAGTAAGATCATACTAATATTATAAATGTGAATGTAAGTTTGTTTGTTACGCTTTCACGCGAAAACTACTTAACCGATCAACATGAAACTTTGTACACATATTCTTGGAGGTATTAGAAGTAACATAGGATACTTTATGTATATATATACTTATATATAAAAAAAATACGAAAGATACATAAACGCGGGTGAAACCGCGGGCTCAGCTAGTAATCTATATTATTATATGTAATAGAGTTATATAATATACAGGGTGTAACGGAAAGGTGTGGTCATATTTTAAGAACCGATTCAGCCCATGGTAACAAACAACTTTCTCTAAGAAAAAATTGAAAATTCCCAAAAAAAATTGGACTTTCCATACAAACTTACAAAGTTATCATCAGCTGATAAATATTTGTATAGGGGACAAAAAAAAATTGATAATTTCCTCAGGTTTTCTTGAATTTGTTCATATCGATGGGCAGATGCAGTTTTTAAAATATGACCACACCTTTCCGTTACACCCTGTATAATACGAGGTATTTCTGTTTAGGTTTATAAAACATTTTAATCTTTTTCGATCCTGGGGTCTATCTCACATGAATGACTAAATTTCATTCTATTTTATTCTATGAGTCATGCCTTTTTCCGGCAATGCAATTAACCTGTGTCAGTCAGCGATACTTGAGCTTTCTAGCAGTAAAATAATTTTCATATTCCACTCAGGACTCCTTGAGATTATCTCTAACAAAGAAAAAAAACAATTTAACTTTATAGTCTACCAGTTCATTATTCTATCACTCATTTTTTTTTTTTTTTTTGTGGGGTGGGAAATCATCCTATGACTTCTCCCGCTCTGGGTGGAGCGGGAGGGCGTGTCAGACTCTTACTGACTAAAAAAACCCACCCCTGTTCCTTCCTGCCTTTGAGTGCCCAGGGGCGAGGTAACTCTGTTTCGAATTTATCCTCAACCCCCGGGCAGGATTATTCTATCACTCAAGAACAGTACTTTTTAGGGTTCCGAAAGTCCGAATGAAAAATGGAACCCTTATGTGAACCACTCGTGTGTCTGTCTGTCCGTCTGTCACAGCCAATTTGCTCCGAATCTACTTGACCAATGGAGTTGTAATTTCTCACACATGAAAAAATCACACACATGAATATCTGTGATCCAAACACGGACATGTAACGTAAATAAATACATTTGGATTATGGGGGTCGCTTTTGGGGTGTAAAACAGAAAAAAAGTTTTCAATATAAGTACTTATAGTACGTTTTTAAGTTATTTAAGAAAATTGATGAAAATTTAAACTCACAAACTTACTTTCATATTTATAATATTAGTTAAGATATCGGTTAATTAAGAATACTGACTTATTAAACAGTACGTAATTAGGTTGATATTCTCTTATTATTTGTTTTGTTGAGCATCTCGGCGTTTTGCCTTTGGCGGTACGGAACCCTAGAAACAATCATCATTCTCCTGCCCTTATCCCAATTTATTTGGGGTCGGCGCAACATGTCTTTTTCTTCCATACTCCTCTATCAGTCGTCATCTCTGTAGTCACCCCCTTTTTACCCATATCATCTTTCACACAGTCCAACCATCGTTTCTTTGGCCTTCCCCTACTCTTATAGCCATCCACATCCATACACAAGACTTTCCTCACGACATTTTCTTCATTCCTCCTCATCACATGCCCATTCCACGACAACCGATTCCCACACAACTTTTCAGTCAGCGGTGCCACTTTCAGACTTCCGCTTTATACTCATTCCTAATTCTATCCATGCGCGTAACACCACACATCGCTCTTAGATGGAACCCTAGAAACAATAATAATAAAAAATGAGATTATAAAAAACTCAAGAAATACTTTAGCAGAGTACTATTTATTTCAAGGCTTGAATGACGTATTTCTGCATTTATTTATTAATAATATAACACCATTATTATGTTATGTGACCCGGATAATTAATGCGAAATTGAACGTAAATAGCAGTAGGTCAGGAGTCATGAAACGTTAGCGCTTGGATCAGAAATCTGCATGATATATTATTGCGTAGGGGATACAGGGTGTAACGGAAAGGTGTGGTCATATTTTAAGAACTACATTGCTACTGCCCATCCATATGAACAACTTTTTTCTAGAAAACTCGAGGAAATTCTCAATTTTTATAAAGAAAGAAAGTCAGTCTCAGTGGTCATATTTTAGGAACCAGTTCTGGCCAAGGAAATGAACAACTTTCTGTTAGAATGAAAAACCTTTTTTTACAAAAAAAAAACAACCGACTTCCAAAAAAGAAAATAAGTACCTACTTACACTAAAAATTTAAAAATAACTTTAATTTCGGAAGTCGGTGTTTTATTTCTTCGTTATTTGACACCGACTTCCGAAATTAAAGTTATTTTAAATTTTTTAGTGTATTTTCTTTTTTGGAAGTTTGTTGTTTTTTTGGAAAAAAAAATTATTTTTCACTTTTTATTTGTTATATCCCAGAACACAAAACCCCAATAACATGGAACGTGGAATTTAAACATACTCGTAATTGGAGGAAACCAAAACGTCATCTATGTATACATATTTTTCGTTTTTATTCAGTTTATCAAAAAGCGCTGAAGCAATTTCGGTAAAATTTATATGGGACCACCTCGGGAGTAGGTATATTATTTCGGGTAAAAAAAGAATTTTGAAAATCGGTCCACAACTGACAGAGAAATCGGTGGACATCACATACAGTCGAACATATAACCTCCTCCTTTTTCGAAGTCGGTTAAAAATGGAAAATTCCCAAAAAAAAAAAAAACATCAGCTGATAAATATTTGTATGGAGGTAAATTTTATTTTTAAATTTTCCTCAGGTTTTCTTGAATAAAGTTATTCATTTCACACCTTTCCGTTGCACCTCATTTATAAGCCCTACATAAAGAAAAGAAAGAAAGACAGAAAAGTAGATATTTCACCAGGCTGTATTTGTTTACTTACGTACTAGCTTCTGCCAGCTTTTTTGGCTTCGCTCGCGTGGGATTAGTACTTCCCCTACTATAAAATATAGCCTACGGGCTATTCCAGACTATAATCTATCTCTGTGCCAAATTTCATCCAGATCCGTTCAACCGTTCTGGCGTAATTGAGTAACAAATATCCAGACTTTCACATTTATTATATTAGTGGCAAGGATAGGATTTGATAGATATTAATCTCAACTTGATTACCTTTACGCGTTCCTGAGAAAAAAAGATCTTTCTCTTGACAGTAATGTTTCCCTTTTCCTCTCGCGCAATGGTCGAAATGGGAGTCTAAGTACGGAAAATGGAGTCCCTTTATTGAAAGGTATTAAAGGTAACTTAATTACTTTTGCGGTACTCAACGAAAACTAGAGCTTGTCCTATTTCAGGGCTTAACCGTAACTATCTACTTAACAGACAGATGTGTTGCTGGGGAGTTTGTCGCGCTACTTCTTGCCAGCTAAAACACTAGGAAGTGGTGACGGACGGTGACGTTGTGACATGGTGACGTTTTGGGGCACTGTCTTTATGTAGAACTTTGACGTTCAAAAAGTGCTGACTCACAGTCTAGTTTTGTGCGAGCGGTCAAAATGAGAGTCTAAATGCGGAAACTGGAGTCCCTTTACTGACGGTAACATATTTCCTTTTGAGGTACATAACAAAAACTAGAGCATGTCCTATTTCAGGGCTTAACCATAATTATCTACTTAACAGACAGATGTGTTGCTGGGGAGTTTGTCGCGCTACTTCTTGCCAGCTAAAACACTAGGAAGTGGTGCCGTTGTAACATGGTGACGTTTTGGGGGACTGTCTTTATGTAGAACTTTGACGTTCAAAAAGTGCTGGCTCACAGCCTAGTTTTGTGCGAACGGTCAAAATGAGAGTCTAAATGCGGAAAATGGAGTCCCTTCACTGAGGGTAACATATTTCCTTTTGAGGTACATAACAAAAACTAGAGCAAATCCTATTTCAGGGCTTGTATGACGTGTACAAAACATTTATTAACGCCAATATAGGTAGGTATAATTAATGCGAAATTATCTGCAAATAGCAGTAGGTCGGGAAGCATGCACGTTGCTCTGACGGCACTGCATCGTATCGTAGCTTGCATCAGTAATCCGCACGATATATTGGGCCGGTGACTCATTGATGAGCGGGGCGGAAAGCTCCGAGAAGTGTGTGAGCTTTGCAACTGTTTTTAGTTAAACAGAGACAAAAGTTCTATTTGTTTAAAATTGAGCGTTTTTTTTTTTAAATCATTGTTAGGCTCACGTTTGACCACTATCTCACCTGATGGTAAGCGATGATGTGGTCGACTATGTATCACGCTTGTCTAAAAGTAACCTATCCAGTCAAAGACTCCCAGGTTGTACTTGCGATTGTAATCGCAAGTACAACCAAAGCGAACGGTGTTTAAGAATAGTTTTTTTTTTAATTCGAATAATTATATATTTTTTCTGTTTTTAAGGTTCCGTACCCGAAGGGTAACCAACGGGACTATAGGGACCTGGAGCAGCTTCTCTTGGTGCTGGTCCCTGGAGATTCCTTTTAGGTTCCTGGGGGTTTGTTTACTCGCTCGCGGTGCGAGAGGGTGGTGTATAAGAGTGACTGCTTATGTGTGATGTGTTATAAAAGAAAGAGAACTGGAATATTAATATGTTATATTGAATAATGAAATTAATACATGTGCCCTCTTCGTGCGGGCTAGGTGAAGTCTACCTATAAACTAAAATCTTCTTAATTCTAAATTCTCAATTGGCGTTTCAAGAGTTTCTAGAAAGTTCCAAACTTCCAACGTGCCAGTCTTCACCATAAGGTTGCCAACATAAGGTCGTCACATGAGCTACGCCCCTACGAATAGAAGCGCATACGCTAGTAAGTCTTCTATTCAACTAAATATTTGAAAAGCCGATTGAGGCCTACCTAAACCTACTGCGAAGGCCCTACCTATGAGAGGTACATGTCGCAGCAGAGTCCACCTATGGATAGCCAAAAATGAACCCCGAGTAAAGTGGTCTTCTTTCTTATTATTAATTAAGCCATTCGGCGCACCACATATCCCGGCAATGCACATGGCTTCAGTGAGGTAAAACCTCTCTAAAAAGCCACACTGCTCTGCTAAATTTTCTGACCTAAGATGCTCTAGTTAGCATCTACCCAGAAGGGGTTTACAAAAAATAAAATTCAAAACTGTAATAATTTTAACTCCATTGGACGTTTATGAAGACCAGGAGAAAAAACGACCACTGTTATGAACACCTACTCACTGTTCCCGAACTTCCCCCAGAGTGCTCCATAAATATAACTTGAAGTATACTCTCTAAATGAATAATACATAAAAATTGTCACGGGCTCGGTCACACCATACAGAATCAACTCGATCCCACTTTGCGAAGGCATTATACCCCATAAACAAAGCTGGTATAAACCGACAAAAACCCGGACACATTTTTCCCTAGGAGAGAGGACCGCAATTCCCTCTACCTCCTAACCGTAGTAACATCTTTATTAAAATCGCACTCTGGAGAAACTCATATCTAATTCCCACTAATAATCGCCTAACAAATTTTTTTCATAGAATGTGGTCATATCTCCCATCAGTCTTCAATCACGTCCGTGCAGCTCATCATAACAGTTACATGAAACACACAAAAACACAACGATTAATATCACATAAAAAACAAAAGAAATGAGAACCTCCTACTTTTGAAGTCGGTTAAAATTTAAACTTTTACTATATTGTCAACCGTACTAAATTTGAGGTACCAGATATCTGACAATTATTTGTCATGTCAAATGACATCTGACACCACTGTCTATTCTCTAAAAATCTTTTTAAAAATAAAATAAGTTTCAAAAAACAATTTATAAATTTTTTCTTAAATTTCCAAAACTTATATTTACTTACAGAATATTGCTTTAATAAATAGTTTACAAGCAATTCCTGACCTCTTTCGCATATTTTTATTTTTATCGAAAAATTTGGGTCATCGTAATTATTAAGTCCATACCTTATATTTATGGTCGAAAACTTGTTTGTCACGTTGCTATGACAATGCATGTCAGCTAGAATAAATAACATTGATACAAAAATAATTTTATATTTAGCAAAGAAATGGAAATTATCCTTCTTCGTACAATATGGGAGGGCCCATATCTCCTCCTCCAGCCTATTCTGTGAAAAATGCTGTTCCGCTTGTTGTGAAATGTTGTGATGTTGTGAAGTGATATTTATGATGCAGTTTTCATCCCGATAGATATCCGCTGGACCATCACCTATTGGAACAATAATAGCAGGATTTTGCATGACTTCCACCGGCACGCACAGCTCTTTGGACTCCACCGCCATTTCGAAGCTCTCCTGCTCACAAACATCAGCAGAAACATACTCAACTTGAATAAAATCATCGTTACAAGAACCATGTGTCTCCGACGGAATTTCCACCTCACAGCTTTCCATGTCGACAACATCAGCCGAAACAACTCCCAAACAAATAAAATTTTCATTCGACTCGTGCTCGCCAAATGTTTCTTTTACTACAATTATCTCTTGTTTCTCTGAAATATTATTACTAGGAATAATTGTAAATAACCGACCCGATTCTGTATCTTCATTTTCACAGCTTCGGTCATCCTCGTCCAGACCGCAGTCTTCATATTCCTGGACATCATTGACTAGGCCTGCATCAGCGCAGCTCTGGTCATCATCGTCCTCCTTAGAAAAAAATATTATTTGATTATCCTCGCTCACATTATTTTCGGACTGTTCATCCGCCTCGGACACAACGTCCGGCCTCTCAAGATTATAAAAACACTGATTGATTCTATGCTTGCAAGACACACACTTGCATGGGAATTCTCTCCTAAGCTCCGCGCATAGCGTGTCAAATTCCATCTCATACTGGAATGTATATTTAAAAAAATAATGCGCAGCTCCTTTTAACCAGACACCAAGAATTAACGAATAATCGCTTTTTCGCCACCCCTTGGCAATGGCCATCGACACAAACTCGTCGATAAATTCTTCGAGGCACACTTCATACGTGTGTCCCGAAAAGTATCGCATTTTCCTCTTTTAATATTATTTAACACTTAAATAAAAATGGAACCACTCAGCTTGGAGTATACTCCTCTTATCCTGATGCTGTCACTGCATCAGTCCTCAGTTTGTCCACCGCACACCGTTACCGTTGCCGTCACTCTTACATACGGCGTTCTTTCCCGGCGCTCGCCGCCACATATAGGGACCTGGAGCAGCTTCTCTTGGTGCTGGTCCCTGGAGATTCCTTTTAGGTTCCTGGGGGTTTGTTTACTCGCTCGCGGTGCGAGAGGGTGGTGTATAAGAGTGACTGCTTATGTGTGATGTGTTATAAAAGAAAGAGAACTGGAATATTAATATGTTATATTGAATAATGAAATTAATACATGTGCCCTCTTCGTGCGGGCTAGGTGAAGTCTACCTATAAACTAAAATCTTCTTAATTCTAAATTCTCAATTGGCGTTTCAAGAGTTTCTAGAAAGTTCCAAACTTCCAACGTGCCAGTCTTCACCATAAGGTTGCCAACATAAGGTCGTCACAGGACCCTATTACTAAGCCTCCGCTGTCCTTCCGTCCGTCCGTCTGTCTGTCAGCGGGCTGTATCTCATGATCCGTAATAGACTACTCCGTGCCTCGGAAAGCATGTTAAGCCTTTGGTCCCGGCTGTCAATCGTGGATCTTTGACAGTCATGACGGGTCATGACGGGTCGGGATAGTCTGACAACCAGTCTTACCAAGGGATATCGTATTGGCCAGTAACTGTGTTGTGGAGGTCAGATAGGCAGTCGCTTCATCAGCTGCATCTGGTTAGACTGGAAGCCGACCCCAAGATAGTTGGGAAATGGCTAGGCAGATTGATTGTCCCAGTTATTTGTGTAGGAATGACTGTTTTTCTTTCTTTTATATTTTTTTGGCTAAAAAAAAAAGTCGAAAACAAAAATTTCGGGTTGAAATTATGATAATGGGATGTAAACAAGCATTTATAAAATAATAAAGCAGAAAACAATAAAATTGATAAACTACCCCAATAAATTCATTTTACTAAGAAGAACAAAACATTTTTTATTAAACCTACTTTATCCTCACCCTAAAACAAAGGGTGTCTCCCTCACCATGTGGCCATAAAACCGGCGATCGATATACGTAGGTACGCGTTGCTAAGGTTACTCTCGTTTGGCAAACCAACCCTTAGGTTATTGCCTCATCGGTCTGCTTTTACTCGTCACGGTGGATGGACACGATTTTTTAGGGTTCTGAACATCCGAATGTAAAAACGGAACCCTTATTTAAAATTTTGTACACAGATTCCATGACCGAAATACGGTCGTGTAACGTAAATAAATAATTTTTCAGTGTGAGATCTCTTTGGGGAAAAGGAAGGAAAATTTAATAGAAAAAAGGTTTTTTAAACTGTACTTTGTACTATCAAATGAAAGGGTTTATTGTTAAGGCCTTAATTTATTTTTTCAAAATAAAATAGCTTCGAAAAAATATGCCTAAATTTTTGAAATAAATACACGCAGTAGTTCTACACTTATATTACAGGAAAATACCGAGTTATGATTCGTTCGGAACCCTTTACGCACGAGTCCGACTCGCACTTGACTGTTTTTTTTTATTAGGTATAATTTTATGGGTAATATGCGTAACGGCAGCTGATTTAAGGCTGCAATTTCCAAAATCAGTTATTAAACTGACAAACGTCAATTTTATTCCATGGATAAAAATAACTGATGCATGTGTGAAAGACATGCTACGCCAACCCTAATTGTGGATAGTGGCAGTACATGCGTACAACACAACAGATTAACGATGATAATCTCTTCACCACCCTTGGTTGACTAGTAGAGAAAGCCAAGCATTAAGTCCACCTTTGTACATTTGTGCATGATAGTCTTAAAATAAATAAATGAACCCTTCAGCGATAAGGAACGCTTTTTGTCTTCAACCAAACTGAAGGATTCCTGGGTACAGAAATAATAATTACAATTAGTTCGTAAGTTAGATCTATATATATAAAAATGAATCCCTATTTCCTTGGTCACGGCATCACGCGTGAACAGTTGGACCGATTTCGCTAATTCTTTTTTTGTTGTGTTTGTTATTGTCAGGACAAGGTTCTTATGAAATAAAAAATTAAGAATGTTGCGCAGAAAATTGGAAAATTTCAGAAAACGTAACGACTATTTAATCTTCGCGAGTTTGACAGTTCACGCGTCAGGACATCGTCTGTCGGGTCAGCTAATTATCAATAAGTATCGATCGGACACGTATTTTTTGCTTTACCCATAGATATCCGTGGCTTTACCAAACCAATAAAAAAATACAAAGATAATAATAAATAAAATAATAATAAAAATTCGTTTATTTTCCACCACAAATATAGGAACAATTTAGACAGTATGTTAACAATTCAAGGATGGACTGGAGCCTAAACTAGGGAGACCCTGTATTTCAGGACTCCAGGTCACTCGCCTACGGAAAAGGATTTGGACTACTGGATAAGCACAGAATCATGGGGTGGACAGGGATTGTATTTGTGAGAATAAGTATGAATGTGTGTGTGTATGTGTGTGTGTGTTTGTGTGTGTGTGTGTGAGAGAGTGTGTGTGTGTGTGGGGGGTGCATGTATCTGTGTATGTGTACGTGAGAGTATGAAAGTGCGTGTATGAGCGTTTTTGTTATATTACAGAGCTTACTAATTCAGTATAGTTAAGAGAGATTCAGTATCAGTGTAATTTAATTTTAATAGGTAAGTCTTGAAGTCAGTAAGTCTTGAAACATAAAACCCATCAAAGTTCGAGAGAGAGGATTTGTTACGTCACTTATTTTTGACGTAGGTGTGACGTTA
The DNA here is from genome assembly GCA_951329385.1 of Polia nebulosa. Taxonomy (NCBI): domain Eukaryota; kingdom Metazoa; phylum Arthropoda; class Insecta; order Lepidoptera; family Noctuidae; genus Polia; species Polia nebulosa. The sequence continues at coordinate 29,319,603 of OX589602.1, read as the reverse complement.
CGCGAAATTTCAACGCACTGTATCGTCCTTCTTTTTAGTTTACGTGACAAAAGAAAAAAAATTTTTAGCCCTAATAATTCAATTTAATTTCAGCAATATATGCTGTGCATGCCAATATTTATTATGCGAAATATGCCGGTAACATCGTGTACCATTCGATCAGGATTTAAAACAGGTTGCATTCATAAAGTTCGACGTACGACGTTTGTTTCTAAGTTCGCGTGCAAGTCCGAATTTATTCGCTACTTGGTGCTAAGCGCCGAATTTAAAGGCTTCGGTCATAAATTCGCTGGATATGGTCTGACTGGCGAATTGGCGCCCAAATGGTACAGTCGACTTTAGCATACGAATCTAGTAATTAGGTAAATTAATGTGGCAAAGAGTTATTTTCTATCACTTAAGGTTGTATAATAGGGGAGAGGTTAGGTCACGTTAGTCCGAATTAATTCGCTAGCTGGTGCTACGCGCCGAATTTAGAGGCTTTGGTCTAAATTCGCTGAATATAGTCTGACTGGCGAATTGGCGCCCAAATGGGACAGTTCAATGTTGCATTTAAATCTAGTAATTAGTGTGGCGAAAATTTATTTTCTACTAGTGACCCGCCCCGGCTCCGCATGGGTACAAATTAAACACAAACCTTCCTCGTTTATAGCTCTTTCTATCAATGAATACCGCATTAAAATCCGTCGCGTGGTTTATGAGGAGTTAGCAGAGAAACAGACAGACGCAGGTAGCGACTTTGATTTATACTATACTTATACAGAGACTATATACTTATGTAGAGATCACCCATGTGCCCTCAATTTGGTTTGTAGGTACTTCAATCATTTCCTCAAAAGAAAGAAAAATTACCAGGCATGTATTTAAAAATGTTTGAACGAAAAAATCACTGTCCGTTTTTTTTATAAAGCTATCAAAAAATCGTTTTCGTAAATAAATAAAAAAGTAATTGACTTCAAATACCTAAGAAATTGTCTTACGACACAGATGCCTTAATCATGTTTTATTAGATTGTTTTCACATTAATAAAATAAAATCAAAAATAAATGATTTACCTTTCATACTGGCCATTATTTGCAACAAAGTGTAAAATTATGGGGTTTGTCATCAAAAATCATTAAAATTTGCAAAAAAAAATAATGTCACACTTCGTCTAAGACAAGTTCGGTTCAAATGGTTCTAAATAGTCTATACTAGCTCCGCTTCACGGCTTTGCATTGAACTACCAAACACCCTGTAAATCCATGCAAAATTTCAGCTTTCTAGTACTAACAGTCTCTTAGTTATGCCTCGGTCGGGCAAAGGGTTTCTTGTCCTTGTTAGGGCTACGAAACCCTAAAAAGGTAACGTTGTAAATAAAATATCTCTAGAAGCATAAATCTGACTACAAGATTCTTTTACTGACAAATCTAGTCTACCCTATATTCGTGTCTCATGGATAATGGTTTTTGTTAAAACACGCGGGCGAAGTCGCTAGTAGTGAATTAATCCATAACGATCACGAACATTTTTATATTTACCAATTTCTACTTCACCATCTCTTCCGTTTTCAACCAAGTTAAGATTATCGGGGTTTGATAGTTGAGAATTTTTCAAACGTGACACCATAAAATATTTCTGAGATAATTTCTATTCGATATCATTGGCCTTCATGGATTATTTATTCAATAACGTGGACCCTCGTGTCCAAATAGATGCCAATTATACTGAATTTCGAAAATCATTCGACAAGGTTGATCTAAAGTTGCTTCTGAAAAAAAAAGAGTGGCACTCCGGGAGTGCCGACATGTGAAAACTTGAACAAAAATGCCCAACGCGCCTTAAGGGCCTTCTCGCGGTCCAGTGGCGCCCTCATTGAATAAAAAATCGTAGCATAGCACAGAAAATAAATATTAAAAAATCCAACTTCACGTTTGTTACAAAGAGGATAAAGAATTTTTATGTTGTTAAAACAGGTCTTCTTTTGGCACTTTTGCCTACTACTTTGGATACGAAACATTTTGAGACCTGTTTTAACAACGTAAAAATTCTTTATCCTCTTAGTAACAAACGTGAAGTTGGATTTTTTAATATTTATTTTCTGTGATAAGCTACGATTTTTTATTCAATGAGGGCGCCACTGGACCGCGAGAGGGGCCTTAAGAAGTTTTCAGTTCAATCCGCTACGAGTGGTAGTAGTGGATCGCGTAGCGGTCTCGGTGTCGGTGTCGGCGTCAGTGTCGGTGGTGAGTTCAATTGTTTTTTCCCACCTCAAAAATGCCCAACTAAATGCCTAAAGAAGTTTTCACTTAAAAAATAATTTAATGGCATACGTGGTGATTTCCTCCAATGGTTATCTTCATATATTACGAACAGAACTCAGAGAATCGTAATTAATGGTTTCAAATCTGCCACAACCATAAGTGGAATTCCGGTGTACCTTAAGGCTCGAGTCTGGGACCTCTTTTATTCATCTTATTTATTAACGACATAAACATTTGTTTCCGAAATTCCGTTTCGTTTATTTTTTTATTAAATCTCAAGCTTTGCACATCTTTTTTTTGAGTATTCCATGCAAATGTTGTAGGTGACACATTTGATCATATTTTTTATATTGTTTTCTACAAAATGTAGTCGCTGTCTCGCTGTTGGTTTTCCTTAATAAATAAAATATCCACCACGCTTTTTCAATTTCTCTGCTCTGGTATGATTCTTATTGCTCGGGAATCGGTCTCGCGATTTTTAAACTCATTATCAATTTACTTTCCGTGCCAATAGTCTACAGTTCAATACACTGTAGAACTTTTTATTACCTGTTCCTTCCGGATAAGGATACAGAGCGCTGTTTAGAATTTCTGATGAGAAATTCGTTCAGTGAGTAATTCGTCAGCGCAGTGAATGCTTGAGTGGTAATCTCTGGGTCTACCCTTTATAGCATAACTTTTTATGTCATAATATTATTTTGCAGAATAGTGGATAGCATAAACTTAATTTCTCAGAAAATCGTTTGGCATACACTCCTCATCATCATTCTCCTGCCCTTATCCCAATTTATTTGGAGTCGGCGCAACATGTCTTTTTCTTCCATACTCCTCTATTAGTCGTCATCTCTGTAGTCACCCGCTTTTTACCCATATCCTGTTTCACACAGTCTAACCATCGTTTCTTGGGCCTTCCTCTACTCTTATAGCCATCCACATCCATACACAAGACTTTCTTTACGACATTGTCTTCATTTCTCCGCATCACATGCCCATACCACGACAACCGATTGGCATACGCTCATATAGCATACATTTAAAACTCATAGTTTTGTAAGTCAGTATCATCATTAGGAATGAATTTCATACCCATAGATAATAACTAAAAAGTAGAACCATCATATAGCAGAAAGTTCACAGTCAGAATAGTCTTTTGGCATACATTTCATATCGATAGTCATTAAAAGGCAGAACTATCATACTCGTATCTCAGAAAGTTTACTGTTAGAATCATCTTTTCACCCAAAGATACAAATAGTCAAAAATACATTTGGTACGGCAGCTTAAATGTGCGTAGTCTAACACACACTTGGCCGTTTTTTAACCGACTTCAAAAAAAGGAGAAGGTTCTCAATTCGACTGTATTTTTTTTTTATGTGGTTTACCTCATAACTTTTTACCAGGTGAACCGATTTTGATGATTTTTTATTTGAAAGATGGTGCTTTACATGTGGTCCCATTTTAATTTGGTGAAGATCTGATGAAGAAATTCGGAGATACACAATGGAACTCTTCAATAAATAATAGCAAACCTTCCAGAATTGCTGCATTCTTCCAGAAAGTCTGTATATTGTTTTCACCACTTCACAACATTACATCACGCTGATATGCTCTGAAGGGGTATACAGATTCGTACAGTTCACACTGATACACCCTAATTTCACCAACTATGTTCAACTTCCCTATTTTTAACCGACTTCATTGGGGTTTATCAATTCGGGCATAACTTTACTATTAATTTAGTTTTAGAATGGGGTACGACAACTAAAAAGTGAAAAATAAAAAACTATTTACAAAAAAAAAATACAACCGACTTCCAATACTAAAAAATGCAAAGTAACTTTAATTTCGGAAGTCGGTGTCAAATAACGAAGAAAGCAAACTAGAAACACCGACTGTAAAAAGTTTTTTTTCTATTACGTGGGTTAGACATGTACTGGAATAAATCTAATAGGAATTTAATTTTGAAATATTTTTCGGCTTTTACGCGGACAAAGCCTCTGGCAAAAGTTAGTACTAATATAAGTGGTACTGACTTATTCAGGTTACTGATTTCCAATTTTTTAACCGACGAAAAAAAAAGGAGGACTCAAAATTAGTTTACATAAAATTTGATATTTTATGTAGGTAAATAAGCTCAATACTCAAGACTTAAAAGGTTTATTTTTTGCTTTTTAGTTCTTTTTCGTCGGTTGAATTTTTCGTTAAAATTTTTTTTATTTAATTAATTGATTTTCAACATAGTCCATTTCAGGTTATAGGGTTTTCAGAGCGTTCCGAACTTCCAAGTTATGATCGGGACTATTCGTGTCTGTCCTGTTTGAATAAGTAAAACCAAAGTACTTTAGGTAAGGTACTGATTTGATTATACTAAATAGTATGGTTTTGTAGCATTCTACAAAACCATACTATTTAGTATAATCAAATCAGCCTATTAAGTTGGGAAGGAACAGAGGTGGGTTTTAGTCAGTAAGAGTCTGACACGCCACCCAGAGCGGGAGAAGTCATTGGATGATTTCCCACCCCACAAAAAAAAAAGCCTGTTATGTTCGCATTGCTGAGACACAGGCCTCCTCTCTGTGAGAGGGTGTGGGCCGTAATCCACCACGTGGGCAAAATGCGGGTTGGTGGATGTCACATGTCTTCGAAGCTTTGGTTCTAGGACATGCCGGTTTTCTCACGATATTTTTCTTCACCGTTATGAGAACAGTTGTGCTACTAAAACCGGTATCAAAATTATGTAATGCTTGTCTAAAGATAAATGCTGCAAGACCGAGGTGTGAGTGTTGAAATATTTATTATGGGACTATTTTTTTAATGAAAGACTACATATTGGTGAAAACTTGAATGAAATCGTTCCGCACTTTTTGAGATAAACGCTTGTAATCATACATACTTGGCGGATTTATCCTATATTTATATTATGTACATATACGTACACTGTACAGGTCAGTAATATGTATTCGGCCAAACAGCCATAAAGCAACTATGTACCGAACTGATTCAATAGAATATACCTACATACATACCCACCGGCCTTCGCTATATATGGCGACACAATCGCCACATTGATTGACCATAGTGACCACATGTTGGCTTGCAATGCTCCATGTGCTTGTAGAATAAAGTACAGCGATTTTTATTTTGCACCTGTGTGTGATTTGCTTTGAAAACAAGCTTGCTTTTAGATTTTATATTTACAGTTCATCTATTTTTTAATAACTTTTTGTCTTTTTTTTCCTTATTTTTACCGTAACCTGATTTTGTTTTTCACGTGTATATTATACAGGATGTTAGGGAATTTTTTAATAGGTACTGCTTTTGCGCATAGTAATGAACAACTTTCTTTAGGAAAGTTAAAAAAAAATTCAATAAACGAATTGGGCCTCATACTAATTTTGATCAGCTGATGATTTGTACTTGTGAATTTTGTATGTAAAGTATTTTTTTTTTTTTTGGAATTTTCTGTGACTTCCTTTGAAAAAGTTATTCATAACTACGGGCAGTAGCAGTTTCTAAAACATAACCACCCAATTTCAAAATAGGTAGTAAATCAACTTTTTTTACCAAGCGGTTTTATTTCCGCTCATTTTATTGCAGTACCTAGATGTAATGTAAATGAGGCGAGTTTATAAATAAACAATGCATGCAATGCTTGCGTATAGGTTCTTATTTACTTAACACATTCGTTTAAGTCCTCATTCCCAAACATAAGGTTGGCTCGCTAACACAAGGAAGGCCGCGTTTCCACCTGCAAGCAAATTGCATGCAAGTTGCATTACATTTCGGGCTACCGAGGTATAATGTGATCGATCGGTCATTGGTACCCCGCAATGTAATTCAACTTGCATGCTATTTGCTTGCAGGTGCAAACGCGGCCTTAGGCAATATCCTGACTGCTAAATCAGAACTCATTCTACACATAACTTAGTACATTATAAAGTATTTAATGTTATCCCGTTTTTAGTCCACATGTATCGTCAGACACCTCAAATCCGTCTACATCAGGCCTTACGACAGACAAACAGCACGAAGACAAAATGAGAAGAAATGACGAAGATGCCCCAGCCAAAGAAAACGAGGGTTCCGTGTCCGACTGGGTCTCCGGCGGACCCATCGGCACAAAGGGAGCGGTTTTAGTCTTCAGATCATGTGTCCTCGCATCTAGGGTACCTTCAATGGAATCGGCGACAAAGACAATAGGGAACAACACAGGGACTACAATACTACTGAACAAGGCTAAGAATATGGCGCGAAGACTGGTCGCGGAGCCCCACTCCTTCGCGATGAGGCCGAAGAATATCATGCACGATGTGATGGAGACATTTGGGACTGTTAATACCAAGTACACTGGGTCTGCTTACGTGGTCAGGCATGTGAGTGAGAGCACCGTGCCTGAATCTGTGTGTACTGATGAACAAGGACATGAGGCGCGAGATCCCGGGAACCATAAGCGCGACATCGAGGATGTGCTCAACGATCTGAGCAAGATCACACTGAAGAAGCATCTGAATATCGAGAATACCACCGCGAACATCAAGCCGCCGGAAGAACCTCCACCTCATGCGTCTAAAGGTAAATATTGTTGATGTAGCCCACGTTAAGTTGGCGATTTATTGATGGGTGAAGAATATTTAACTAATACGATGTTTCATAGAGAAGAACTATTAAAATACTGGTTAGTTTTTCTCCAGTCCGCCATAGAGATTCTTAATTAAAGCCTACTCCTCAGTAGGCTTTAATTAAGAATCCTTGTTTGAATCTATTTGGTTAAAAAGTGGAATGCATTAATAAGAGCTATTTTTGAGGGGAGTGAAAATTATATTCCTGAATATAAAAGAACTTCTACATTGGGATCATCTCTGATTGAAGGATATTCAAAAATTGGCTGTTTGTTCGGTTTATAGAACTTTATTCTCATTAAGACAGTCGTCACTTACATGAGAACATTAAATCTTACTAATTATATTATATCAATGCGGGTAGAAGAAAAATAAAACGCAAAAAACAAAGCATGATCATCGTCAACAAAGTTGGAAGCGAGTTCACTACATTCCTAAGATAAGGTGGTGGCACTAGTTAAAAGATGTTGCTGTTTTAAGTGAATTTTTAAATATGTTGAGTGAAGTCGCTTCTTTTACATCCTTCGGTAGTTTATTATAGAGCTGTGTTCCCCCATAAGTTAGGTTATTTTTACCATAGTTAGTTCTTATTCTAGACAATACCAGGTGACAAGCTCGACGAGATGAGTATTTGCTTATTTTATCCTCTGTGTGAGTGAATAAGTTTGTGAATGATTTTATAAACGAGTATGCATGTGTTATATATATAAAGTTGTTTGATGTAAAATAGCTTTGTCTCTTTGTAAATAGTTTTTGACGGTGTTAAGAAATCATAATTGTGTAGTATTTTGATTATTTTATTTTGTAGAATTTGGTTTGGGTTTATAATAGTTTTAGATGAGTTTCCCCATACTTCGATAAGATATAATAAATGAGGTTTAACAAGGGAGTTGTATATTACTATAAGGCGTTCCAAATAAACGTGCAATGACGGTCATTGACCCACCTACATTTATTGACATTTGTAATTTGAAAAACGGAATTAATGACTCAAAGCTGTCCCGAATCAACATCTCTCGTGATTCTTAACATTGTCTAATAATGAAAAACGATTTATATTTAATTGTTCAGGTACCTACGAAGAGTTATTAGGGAAAGGTCAATGTACTTTATTGCAAATTTATCTGAAACATAGCTTAGACGAACTTTTTTTGGAATACTTCTAACAATTTTATGTAGTATTCGTTTACGTTCGCAAAATCGTTAGAAGTTTAACTTGTTCGAAATTCTGAAATGTCCCGGTTTGAATTTAAATTAAAGCTTGGGTTTCTCGAAAGTATTCTCTCACTTTCCCTCTACAGATTCAAAAGACGACAAAAAAGGCAAGAAGAACAAGGGAAAACACAAGCGGAAGAACATCCCAGTATGTCAACGTTCCACGTCACCAGTCCTCGACAGCGACGACTCAGAGCACCTGCTCGTCAAGGAGGTCGAGAGCGTCAAGGTAACACGAAGGCCCGTATTACTAACCTGACGTTTGACAGGTTAAGGGATGGAACGCCTGCCTTAACATTTCATAATCTGTCAAATACTTAGGACAGTTTCATCAGGGAGAAACTGTTTTTCTTAGATGCTAACAGACCCGGCGGCAGTCGTCTTGCCCCTGAGTTCATATACAAATCCCATAGAAGAAAATCGCTTAAGTTTTCCCAGTCTTTCTAATTTCCCTTACAAGCTTTTTCATCTTTATTTTCATAAAAACCTAATCCGAACATTAAAAAGATTTGAAAAAAGAATGACCTAACCTGTCTAAAATCGGTCTAACAGATCTCAACTGATGCCCTTACCAACGAAGAGCATTTAATTTATATTTATACATATATAGTTAGGTATAGATGTTTTGCAATTTGGACCCGTACTCTTTGGTAAATCGAACGAAGGGCAACACGGTTCTCAAAGTTAAACACAAACTTTGCGCTCTTAGAAATAAAGTAGAAAATGAATATTTGGTATAGTATTCGTCAAACTTAATGGCGTGTGAGAAGTTAGCTGCGATTGAAACTGAGCGCAGGTACAGTCAAGTCAACAGTAATTTAGGCCATTTAATGATTTTTATAACTTTGTGGAAGCTGTGTGAATATTTTTAGGGGTATCCTGTGTATCTACTTATTTGTCAGTTTAGAAGTTGGTGGTATTCCCACACGCCGTTAAGTTTGACGAATAGGGAACGTGCACGGCGTAGTCTGTGCCATCTAGTGGAGTAAATTTGAAATTTTTACCCTTTAAAAACTTGTCATTGACATTTCCGTGTCATATATGTATACATACACGCATCGTGCACACATGCAGCACGCGTAACGTAGACTGCCATCTATTGAGTGACATCCGCAAGTTGTACTGTAGAAATACTTAACATTGACATTTATGTGGCGCCATCTATAGTTCCTGCACGCTCCCTAGACTATACTCCCGTGGATTCGTGGTTAAGGATATTTTCTAACCCCTTACAAAATCGCTTAATTCCATCATTGGTGACAAGCAAGCCCAGAAAATCAGAACACAACGAATTTCGACAAAAATATTGAAACGTCAATTTTACTACCAGGTCCTAGACAGCAGTCACATGCCAGCTAGACTGCTCAAAATCACCTACAAACTGGTGAACACAGAGACCAAGCTGCTTCACCGGTTGCTCCAGGCCCATGGTCTACTGGAGGCGATGGCAGAAGTTAAAGACTTCAACCTTCTGTGGTCAGGGCTGCATCCCAAGCCTGATGTCTTGAGGTCCTTGTCGCCTTACCAAAGAGTCAACCACTTTCCAAGGTAAGGGTTCATGGTAGGGAAACGTGAATTACTGTCAATATTTTTTGAATTTGGTCTTAGATTTCTGAATTTTAATGTGATATAATAGTTATTTTTTATGGTATCTGTAAGGGGCACCTTTCATTAAGGATTGTCAAATGCAGATGACAATGAATGTACGCAGAAAATGTCAATAAAATGCAAGGAATGCCAGTGAGTGCTCAACGGGCATGAATTTAAATTAAAATGCAAGCTATCTGACTCAAACTTAATGAACACTAAATTAATCTATGTACATACTCTGCCTCTGTCAATGCACTCCCAAAATGTAGGTCGCGCTCAAACTGCAAATATGCGAGCTGGTGTGGCGAGTTGCCGCCACTCTGCAAGTTGGATGGGGTTGGTATCACGTCGCGTGTGTGTCTCGCTTTAATTTGTAAGACAGGTGTGTGTAGCCGGCTTGACGGGAACCATAGATAATTCAGTGTGCCTATCGCCGCGAGGCAGAGCGCATCTCACCGCAGACTAAATTAATGTCTTATTAATATCGTCCCCGCAAATACACTAAAATCCCGAGTAATATCCCGTAAACGTTGGGGATTCTCCGGGAATAATAAATAACCCATATTTACCGCGTCCGTTAACTAGTGAACAAGAATAATCAAGAGTGTTGGTGTGAAGAAACGAGTGGCCACTCGTCGTCGTCCAGCGTGAACAGCCAGGAAAGTCAGGTAACGCTTGTTCTTGATAGCTTAGAGTAAGGCCACATGCGCCGACTACTGCCAACCACTCCTAACTTGAAGTTATACAGACAAATATAGGCAATTTTGGGCCAGCATTCAATCCAAGTGTTTGGCCGTAATTAATGTCCTGCATCCTGCAGAGAACCACGGCTATTTACACGCCTGGGCATCTCCATTAGATGGTCCTTTCGAGCCTGGATAGGCATCAGTAAAATTCAGTACAAATTAAGTACAAGTCATTACAGTAGGTAGGCACATAACTTTATTAGTGCCCCAAAATGGCGTCCCGCAAGCAAGAAGCTAAATTGGCTCAGCTTACCGCTAAAAAACAAATGATTTTCGAGCGAGTTAATCGCATATATAATGATTCCAGAAACATCTCGAACTTTGATTCACGTTCAAATGAGACATTCTTAGCGCAGTCAGAAACAATTACTGAGCAATACAACAAATTTGAGGAAATAGTAGAACAAATGAATGAATTGCAATTCGAAATTGACCAAACCGCACCAGACTATTCGAGTCTATATTCTATTGAAGACTTATATTCTAATATTAAATATAAACGTAATCTCATACTTTCGAAAAACGAAACATCGGAACACAAAGTGGGTACTCGGATAAAATTACCGCCCATAGATTTGCCATCGTTTGATGGTAAAGCGGAAAATTGGCCCATATTTTATGAAATGTTTCGCAGCAATGTTCATTTAAATACCGATCTGGTTGACTCGCAGCGTGTCCAGTACTTGATCAGTAAATTGACTCATGATGCCTTAAAACTAACCGCAGGCATTGTTCCTACAGGTGATACATACAACGTTATGTGGAACAGTCTCGTTAAAAGGTATCAAGATAAGCGTAGTTTAGGGATTCATTATCTCAATAATATACTGGATATTAAACAATGCGCCGGAAATGCCGCGAGCCTCAATACATTTGTGGAACGATATTCAGCGTCCGTCGCAGCCTTGAAGCAGTTAGACATTCCAGACTTACTGGATTTTGTTTTATTACACTGTGGTTTAAGAAAGGTTGACGCGCAAACTGTCTTACAGTTTGAATCACGTGTGAGTGAAAAAGAATTACCTTCCTATGCGGAGTTTGTAACATTCATGCAAGAATATGTTAAAGTGCTACAACGCTCATACGGTAATAATTTACAGACGGAACCGCGCGCTAAGTCTAGTTCAGTTACTCATCAAACAAAAAATAACACCGCTAAGTCATTCGTGTCGCGTAATGAACCGGTTTCAAATAGCAAATGTATGCTATGCGATAAGGATGACGTACAACATCAGCTTTTCGATTGCCCGCAGTTTAAAAATATTAGTAAACCGCTTGCACGTTTTGAATTTATTAAAGCTAAACGTGGCTGTATAAACTGTTTAAGTCTATCCCATTCTTTGGTTAAATGTAAGTCACGTAACGTTTGTAAAATTTGTAAAAAGACCCACCATTCTCTCTTACATTTCCGAGAAAAACATGAGTCATTATCGCCCGAGCCACAAGTGCCTACTAAGGATACATCTGTTTCGCTCACTACAGCTGTTAAAACTGGGTCAACCATTTTGCTAGCGACCGCGCAGTTATATGCATACTATAGCGACATCAGAGATAAGGAAGTGGTTCGGTGCCTACTAGATAACGGATCGCAAAATAATTTAATTACTGTGGACTGTTGTAAACGTTTGAATTTACCCATAATTAAATTACGCAATTCATTTTTACAAGGTGTTGGAATGTCATCGAAACCGATACACGGTTTTATTCATCTCAACATAGAATCTCGGTTTGATCCTCATACGAAGTTTTCGATACAAGCGTTAGTTGTTGATTGTATTACAGATAGACTTCCCGCGAAATTAATTAGATTACATAACAATGATAACATGTCATACTTAAATAGCTTACCGCTCGCCGACTCGCTCTGGAATGTTCCGAGCGGAGTAGATCTTGTGCTTGGAGCACAATTGTTCTCCTTTATTTACCTGGGAGACAGGGTCGACTCAGGTACCCGCGCACCCCCTGCTATACTGACTAGCTTCGGTTATGTACTTATGGGTGATATTGATTGTTGTAGTAGTGATGTGACACACATTGCATCTTCGTTTACCGCGCAGGCCGACATTGAAGTCGAGTCAAATTTACATAAGTTTTTTGAGCTAGAGGAAATTCCATCTCAACGTTTTATTAGTCCGGACGAATTAGAGTGTGAAAATAATTTTAATTCTTCGGTCTTATTTGAAGACGGCAGATATTTTGTCGATCTACCTTTTGCGCGCTCACCCAGCGAGCTAGGTAGCTCGCGCGGTTGCGCCCATCGGCGCTTACTTACGCTCGAGCGTAAGTTTACGTTAATGCCAACCCTACGCGAGAATTATAATAAAACTATCGCGGATTATATAACTCAGGGGTATTTAGCGGAAGTGCCCGACTCTGAATTGACAGAGGAGGGTTATTATATACCGCATCATGCCGTCATTAGACCGGACAAGGACAGCATTCGAGTGGTTTTGGACGCTAGCGCCAAAACTCACTCAGGGTTGTCGCTCAATGACATTTTGCATGTCGGACCAAATTTGCAAGCAGACTTGTTTTTGTTATTGCTTGATTTTCGTACATTCCCTGTCGCGATGACAGCGGATATAAAACAAATGTTCTTACGTATCGGTGTAAAAGAGCACCACCGCAAATATTTACGAATCTTGTATCGTTTTAGCAAAGGTGAGCCTATTCGCACCTTTCATTTTAACCGCGTTCCCTTTGGACTAAAGTCTAGTCCTTATTTAGCGATGCGCACACTGCGTAACTTGGCGTGTGAGCAAAGCGACCGCTTTTCTGAGGCTTCTAGATTGGTAGAAACTCAGTTTTACATGGACGACTACGTCTACTCTGTTTCGGACGAACAGACAGCTATGCGTCTATCCCGCGATTTAATTGATTTAATGAAGGTAGGTTCCTTTGACTTAGTCAAATGGGCTACCAATTCACCCGCTTTATTAGAGATTCTCCCAGAGTCTCACCGCTTACCAGTTAATTTTTCTGGCATGGATAATGATGTCCATAATTTCAAAATCCTTGGATTAACCTGGGAACCCGCTGATGATTATTTTTCTTTGACAACAATCGCCGTGGATGATAAATGCACGAAGCGCGCGATTCTATCGCTAGTTGCCCGCTTGTTTGACGTACTGGGCCTTGTAGGACCCGTTGTGCTGTACGCGAAGGTATTAATCAAGGAACTTTGGTTAGCTAAAGTAGGATGGGATGAGGTTCCACCGGAATCCATCACAAATCGGTTTGCCGCTTTTACGCGCGATTTTCCTTCACTCTCTTCTCTAAAGGTTCCTCGCCACATTGGCGTCTTTAGAGAAGCTGTAGTGAACATCGTAGCCTTTTGCGACGCCAGCTTCACTGGTTATGGCTGTTGTATTTATTTACACATTACCAACCCTACTGGTGATATCACTGTCCGACTCTTATGTGCTAAGTCCAAAGTCTCCCCCGCTAAAATAACAACGCTAGCTCGATTAGAACTTGTCGCCGCTTTACTTCTGTCTAAACTTGTTCGCGTAGTCAAGGAAAAACTTTCCGCTCGTGTACCTATTGCAGGTGTCCACGCTTTCTCGGACTCCACCATAGCTCTCTCGTGGATCCACTCATCTCCCCATAGATGGTCTATTTTTGTCAGCAACCGCATTGCTCAAATACAGGAAAACTTACCTGCCGCTTGTTTCCGTCACGTGTCCGGGAAAGAGAATCCTAGCGATTGTCTGTCTCGCGGCATGCTGCCGTCGGATTTAATAAGACACTCGTTGTGGTGGAACGGCCCCACATGGCTCCATCAGCCCATGAGCGAGTGGCCTTTAAAGTTCTCTCCTGCTCAATGTGAAACATTGCCGGAGTTTAAATCAAAGGTTTTTCTTGTAGAAACTTCGAATACTGAACCGCGTATTTTAGATACTATAGCTGACCGTGTTTGCTCATGGAATAAACTGTTACGTGTATTTATGTACATTCTTAAATTTACAAACAGACTACATAGTCATAGTTCTGTTGAAAACATTCAAACCGCCGAAAATTTCATTGTTCGAATAGTTCAAAGTTTACATTTTGCGAGCGATTTAAATTTAATTAAAGCAGGTGAACTTTCAGCTAAGAAGTTGCGCTGTTTATCTGTCTTCATTGATAGCTTCGGAATCTTACGTATTGGGGGCAGATTGTCTAAATCTGACTTACCGTATGAAGCCAAGCATCCCGCGCTTTTACCTAAACGCGACCGCGTAGTCGATCTAATTATCGATCACTATCACAATACGTACTGCCATACGGGCCCAGGGTTATTGATGTCCATTATAAGGCAGCGGTTTTGGATATTGGGTGGCCGAACGGTTATACGTTCTCGTTGTCGGAAATGTAATACTTGTTTCCGTCTAAATCCTAAGCATCCAGTACCCAAAATGGCTGAACTTCTTGGATACCGCGTCCGTGATGCTAAAGCCTTTGTACACACCGGTGTAGATTTCGCCGGGCCGCTTGCTTACATACCTATTCGACGTAGAGGTCAACGTTCGCAGAAACTTTACATATGTTTGTTCGTATGCATGGTGACTAAAGCCATACATATCGAGCTTGTTTCGGATCTCACATCTGAGGCTTTCCTATCCGCATTTAAGAGATTCATTTCTCGCCGCGGTCCAGTGTCTGTTATGTACTCAGACAATGGTACCAATTTTGTTGGCGCTAAGGCGCAATTGGATGATATTTATTCTTTTTTATTAAATTCAACTGTTCAAACGAATATTAAAAATGAGCTTCTTAAATCACGCATCGAGTGGACAAGAATACCGCCGCGAGCTCTACACTTCGGAGGTATTTGGGAGTCGAATATTAAGAGTGTTAAAACTCACTCGTTTAGAGTCGTAGGTAAACAACTTCTCACTTACGAGGAATTCTCGACCGTATTGGTGCAAATTGAGTGCCTTTTGAACTCTCGACCACTTAGTGTCATTTCGTCAGACCCACATCCGGAGGTACTCACGCCCGCGCATTTTTTAATGTCTAGTCCACTCACGTATTTGCCTTCTTCTGAATTGACAGAAGAAAACATAAACCTAAACAACCGCAAAAGGCTCTTGGATCAACTTGTGTTATCCTACTGGAATAAATGGCGAATTGAGTACTTGCACACGCTGCAAGTTCGCCAGAAGTGGTGCACTCCCGATCGCCCTATAGAGATAGGTACTGTCGTTCTCTTGGGTCAAGATAACGTACCTCCATTGACTTGGCCATTGGGTATCATAGAGGAAGTTTTTCCGGGATCGGATGGTGTAATTCGAGTCGCTTCAATAAAAACCGCGTCAGGCACGTATTTATTTATTTATTTATTTATTTATTTATTTATAAGAGGTACAGTTACAGAATACAGACTAAGTTGTGATCAGGATTACTTTTAAGTGATAACATTTTTAAATCTGCACTCCAATTACTACTATACACAGCATTCAGGATTTATACAGCTTCAAAGATGCAAGTTAAGGCTACAAAAAATAAAAATAAAATAAAAAGAAGTTACAAATAATATAGTCAAGACAGCATATTACAATACAATAGCTTAAGGTGTATTCAATTTTCGCAAGGATTCCATAAATCTGCCGTGACTATCCACAAATATATCAACATGAGTGCAAATATCATTATATTGTCTACACATTCGAAACAGTGGACCATTTTGGGACACATTGTTATTGCTCGATGGTATCTGAAACAGCTGCGGAGTACGCACAGATCGAGTAGGTACCTTGAAGTGTAACTGACTTAGGAGAGCACCATCAAATGAACCGTTACACACCTTATAAAAAGTGGACATGTCGCTCATCCATCTCCTTTTATCCAATCCAACCATGTTAAAGTACCGCAGCCTAGCCTCATATTCAGGTATTTTACGCCTTAAGCCACATTTCATACATAGAGTTCTGACAAACCGTCTCTGTATAGACTCTATACGGTCTATATGAGTTTTATATATTGGAGCCCACACAGATGCGCAATACTCAATAATACTTCTAACTAAAGCATAGTACAGAGTTATCAGTGAAATGGTTTGTCTAAAAGGTTTTGCATTCCGGAGTACGAAAGATAACATGCGTATAAACGTCCTGTCACTAAGTTGTATCCTTTGCCAACTCAATAGATTATTATTACTACGTAATTTAGTTTAATTTAGTTTAGGGTTCATATTATACGTTCCAATGGTACGCCATTACATAGTTGTAATTTAGTTTATTCGACTTACCATAGTCAAGTCGAACCGCAATTCATTCTCAGGACACTGTTATTTATTTTTCCCGAGCATTATATCAATGCGATGGTGTTTCGGACTGCTGCTTGGATTTCCCTCAAAGCTCTTCAACAAGTAAATGCTTACATATCATCACCGCTTCTTGAACCTCACTCGCTCCGCATAGATTAGCAGCTTTTGAAAGCTCCTGGACCTTTCAAGGCGGGGAGCATGGTGTGGCGAGTTGCCGCCACTCTGCAAGTTGGATGGGGTTGGTATCACGTCGCGTGTGTGTCTCGCTTTAATTTGTAAGACAGGTGTGTGTAGCCGGCTTGACGGGAACCATAGATAATTCAGTGTGCCTATCGCCGCGAGGCAGAGCGCATCTCACCGCAGACTAAATTAATGTCTTATTAATATCGTCCCCGCAAATACACTAAAATCCCGAGTAATATCCCGTAAACGTTGGGGATTCTCCGGGAATAATAAATAACCCATATTTACCGCGTCCGTTAACTAGTGAACAAGAATAATCAAGAGTGTTGGTGTGAAGAAACGAGTGGCCACTCGTCGTCGTCCAGCGTGAACAGCCAGGAAAGTCAGGTAACGCTTGTTCTTGATAGCTTAGAGTAAGGCCACATGCGCCGACTACTGCCATCCACTCCTAACTTGAAGTTATACAGACAAATATAGGCAATTTTGGGCCAGCATTCAATCCAAGTGTTTGGCCGTAATTAATGTCCTGCATCCTGCAGAGAACCACGGCTATTTACACGCCTGGGCATCTCCACGAGCCTTTTTTTTTTGGGGGTGTGGGAAATCATCCAATGACATCTCGCACTCTGGGTGGAGCGGGAGGGCGTGTCAGACTCTTACTGACTAAAACCCAACCCTGTTCCTTCCCTTTTTTTTTTGCCGAGGTGAAAACTCCTCATGCCTGCAGGCGAAGGGGTCTGTCAGACTCTTACTGACTAAAAACTACCCCGGTGTTCCTTCCCACACTTGGACCGGGGATCGTTAGAGCTAGAACGACTTCCATGATCCCCGGCCAGTGACGGTCCGCCTATGCGGGCCGCCCGCGCGGGGAGAGTGGGGTGTCCTCCCCCTGCGACGTCTAATAGGGGCGCGCGTGGAACACTACGCACCGCCGCCTCGGGTCCTGCCCCTGTTCCTTCCCTGCCCTGAGTGCATAGGGGCGCGGTAACTGTTTCGAATTTATCCACAAACCCTGGGCAGGCATCGGCCATGATGGGCCCCGTCATGGTTTGCTGACAACTCTTGTTCGGCGCGCGTGGAACACTACGCGCCGTCGACTCTCGGGCCTGGTGCTGATCGGACGGCGAGCTACCCACTACTCGTCGTCCGCAGGCCCGGGTAAATATGCGAGCCTACTGAGCTAAGTTACTTACAGCTTTAATATTTTAAAATCATGTACGTGCACCGTACAAAATCCGTCAAACGCAGGTATAGAGATACAAACTATCCATCCGCGTATAAGATTTGGTTCTTAAGGCGCTATTAACTGCCAATGACCTTGAGTGGTTAGCTTGCGTGTTCTGTGCTGAGCTCACGTAACGTGTCGTACGTCCACCCAGTAATAGGACTCGCCCATCAAGGAGCGCTGTCCGAAATTAGACGCATTATTAATTTATTACACATAAAATACCAGGTATGAACCTAAAACACTGAGACTAAATTATACATAATTTAATGATCTTTAACATGGTGAAGGTTTCATGAAACAACGCTTTATAGTTTTTGCGTGATTCTCAATTTTTTATCCGAGTTAGACATAACTTTACAAATTAATTAGACTATGTTATAATAATTTAATTTCAAATATTCTCAGATCAAAGAACGACGGAAATCGTCTAGAGTAACATATATTTTTTTCAAAGAAATAAGACGAGTCGTTTAGAAGTGATGTTCAATAAAAACCATTAAAAGTCGTATAACTGCGCCTTAAGTTATAAACTTAGGTAAGAGTTGAGGCCCAATAAATTCAACGATTTTGCGTATTGTAAATAAAACTTATTTTACAATGGTAAATTAAGGTTTGCCTTTCCCGGCTGCAGTGTGTCTTTCGTAAATTAAGCATTTACCACGATATTTCCCAGTTCAGACGAATGACGAGTTCGATTTTCTATGAAAGAAATCTACCGGCTATTTTATGTCATCTAGTTCCTTATCCATTCAGGACAGTTATAAATAACGTGTGCGTTATAGACACGTCAGTATCAGAGAATCTGTACCACTCAATCATCAAAATTTTCGCGCAGAATCATACAGGGAATAGGGCTTCTTACTTTAAAAGTAAAAGTCTCTTGTTCAAGAATATTGACAGTAGTTCACTGTAGGCCGGCGACCCTTCTCCGCAAACTGCTGGACGCCCACGGCTTGCTCGAAGTGGACGAGGAGTCCACAACCTGGAGGCTCATGTGGTCCTCGCCCCTGATCCCCTTCGCCATCCTCCAAGCCTTGACTGTTGAACAGAAAGTCAATCATTTCCCAAGGTAAATTGCTTTTGTGATCTTTGGCCAGGCCATTTTTTTGTTCTTGTTTTTGGGCTTGGAAATCATCCTATGACTTCTCCCGCTCTGGATGGACAGACTTAAACCCACTCCTGTTACTTCCTTGCCTGAGTGCCCAGGGGCGCGGTAACTCTGTTACGAATTTATCCGCGACCTCTTGGCAGGCAGGCATCGGCCATGACGGTCCCCGTCAGTGGTGGCTGACATCTCTTTGAGGCGCGCGTAGTACACTACGCGCCGTCGACTCTCGGGCCTGGTGCTGATCGGACGGCGAGCTACCCATTACTCGCCTTACGCAGGCCCGCGTCTACGGTGGCCGGAGATCGTCTCGCGATCGCCGACGCCCAGAGCGTCTCCTGCGGCGGCTGGAGTCTCCCTTACCCGTGCCGCCTCCTCCTTCGCGAGCATTAAGTACTGCTTCGCAGAAGGAGGAGACTGCTTCCCATTCCCTCTCGCTCCGTACCATGACCTGGACCAGCTGGTCAATTCTGTTAACAGCTCACCGTGAAAACTTAGATGGAGTGAGCGTGAAGTCAGCTGTCATTCCATCTTGATTGTATGGATTGACAGTACACTTCACGTTCACTTCACCTTAGTTTTCACGGTGAGATTTTACAGAACAGCACTACAGGGCTGGTCGCGAGAGGTCGCTGCCGCCGATCGCCTCCACGAGGACACGGCGGTGCTCTGCCCAAGCGGGGCAGATCTCCACCGTATGCTTCAACGTGTCCTCTGTGCGCTCCGCACAATGGTGACACCCGGGCGTTTCCTCCCGCCTTATCCGACACAGGACCTCCCGAAGCAACCGTGTCCGGTGAGGACCTGCGTCAGGCGGAATGTGAGGATGCCGTGGCGCCTCTCCAGCCACTCCTCAAAGAGGGGCACTACCGCTGCGCAGGTGGCGTGCCCAGCGCTGGGTTGCGACAGTCGCTCTCTCCATGTTGATGATTTCCCACCCTTAATAATAAAAAGTGGTACTTCTTAAAAACGGCACTTTTCTACTAGGTATTCGTGAAACTTTTTTACTCGCTCGTGAAAAATGGTGCGCCATTTTTAACCTGCGAGCGAGTGAATCGAGACGAGTCTGCCTTGCTATCGTCGGGTGATCTCCACAAGGCGATTATTCTTCCGCCAGCGTAGGACAACACTTCGTTGCACATGGTTTTTTGAAAAAATTCTGAGGCGAGTGCGCTGCGAGAGGTTGCATCTCGTGGCGGACGCGCTGTGAGTACATCGCGTCGTCGCGTTTTGCTTGTCAATGTTACTCATCGAATAGTCGCTGAAGCGGCCCCGACACTTTCAATTGCGATTGTCAATGTGCTACGTTATTGACAATTGCAATTGAAGTTGCCATAGATGCACTTCAATTGCAATTCTCAATTGTTTGCGCTAACTCTGGACATTCGCGTTATAAATTCCCGTTCCTCGATATTACGCGGGGTATCCGCCATGTTTGTTTTCACTGCTGTCAGACGCGCAAATGACGGAAACGAATGTCAATGACTCAATTAAACGATCAATTAGCAGCTTCAATGGCTCGTCAATGAGCATCAATCTAATTTTTCATCAATTGCTTTCAATCACGTAACTGCGATTGACAGAACCATTGAATCTGCCAATTGATCTTTTAACTGAGTTATTGACAATCGTTTACGTCATTCGCGCGTCTGACAGCAGTGAATACAAACATGGCGGATACCCCACGTAATATCAAGGACCGGGCATTTATATCGCGATCGTCCAGAGTTAGCGCAACCAATTTACAATTGCAATTGAATTGCATCAATGGCACCTTTAAGGGCCTTCTCGCGGTCCAGTGGCGCCCTCATTGAATAAAAAATCGTAGCTTATCACAGAAAATAAATATTAAAAAATCCAACTTCACGTTTGTTACAAAGAGGATAAAGAATTTTTACGTTGTTAAAACAGGTCTCAAAATGTTTCGTATCCAAAGTAGTAGGCAAAAGTGTCAGAAACGGCCCCGTAAAAATTCTTTATCCTCTTTGTAACAAACGTGAAGTTGGATTTTTTAATATTTATTTTCTGTGCTATGCTACGATTTTTTATTCAATGAGGGCGCCACTGGACCGCGAGAGGGGCCTTAATTGCAATTGTCAATAACGTAGCACATTGATAATCGCAATTGGACGTTTCGGGGCCGCTAAGATCGCCGTGTGGAGACACGTTCATACGTTATTATAGAATGAAGTGACGCCGCGATACACTCGCCCGTTGGGATCACGCCTTACCCTAA
This sequence comes from Polia nebulosa, assembly GCA_951329385.1. Taxonomy (NCBI): domain Eukaryota; kingdom Metazoa; phylum Arthropoda; class Insecta; order Lepidoptera; family Noctuidae; genus Polia; species Polia nebulosa. The sequence continues at coordinate 29,298,188 of OX589602.1, read as the reverse complement.
TAGCATTTAGTGTTGGCATTTGGTTGGGCCAACAATAAATGCTATTAGAGTAAACGGTCTGTAAAGTCAAATCAATCAATATGCCTAGCCTTTTTCCCAGCTATAGAATAGAATAGAAAACGTTTATTCCACACAGACACAACACAACAGCAACAAAAAAAAGGTAAAGAAAAGAATAATTAGTACACAAAGATACAATAATATTGTGCTGAGCGTGCCCATGCCGAAAGGGTTGCCATCTCAGCATTTGCTAGGCGTCAGACACCCAACGCTGGTTTTCAGTTGGCACCCTGCAGTGACGCACGGACGAGGGAACTATCTTGGGGTCGGCTTCCAGTCTAACCGAATGCAGCTGAATACCAGTATTTTACATGGAGCGACTGCCTATCTGACCTCCACAATCCAGTTACTGGGTAATACGATACCCCTTGGCACGGGGTCTCATCTCGAACAAAGAAAATTTAGTTCAAATAAATGTCAATAGATGGCGTACTAAGCATCGATTTCCTATTGAAGTTGAAGTAACATTAATATTTTTTTAAAACAAGGGTAAAAACTGTATTTTCTTATTTAATAAACTGCTCTAAGCATAAAATTGTGGAATAATTGTGTGTGTCAGAATGGCTGGTTGCCTGTGGCTTTGGTCTATGAGAGTTGATTAGAAAATTGCTACATAATTGCTTATATTTGCTACATTTAATAAATAATTGCTACATACTATATATATTTAGAAATAACATTTTTTTTTTTGTACAGCCATCCTGACGTTTGGTTGGCTGGTCGCCTCCTAGTTTAAAGCCAAGCATGCAGAGTTTCCCGAAATGTATTGCGTCAATAATTGCTACATATTTGCTTCATTTATCTAATTTAGTTGTATCTTCAAACATATGTTAAATAAAGGATGTAGCAATTATTTTAATTATCCCAAGGAAAAGTGCCTGATAAAACAATAAAGGCAAATAGTTGCAGTGTGTCTTCAGTCAACGGTATTGCTACTTTAGGAGGCTATTATTGCTACTTTATGTTATGAGTAGGTAAGTGGAAGTGGTGGCAAGTGGAAGCACATTAAAAGGATAGTAAATAAAAACGTCGGGTCGTTCATAAGATTCATTTTAATAATATTACAATTTACTCTTTTTTCCCCTCTTCATCGTCACAAACACCAAAACCACAGATTATATAATAGTTACCCAAAACACGAATTAAAAATTGGTTCTATAGGTAGGTACTTGTTCCTTATAATAACATAGATCTATTTAAATTGTCGAATAAAATTAAATAAGCCTAGACTGTGATTCCAATACGATATCTGCACTAGCAATGACTAAGAATAATTGTTATAATGATAATTATTGGATTATTGAGGGTAGGTACATATTTTTTTTAACGCAAGAATCGCATTACTTACGCTGTTGCCAGAGCCTAAACGATTAAACCGATTCAACATAACTAAGTATTTGCCTTTATTGTTTTATCAGGCACTTTTCCTTGGGATAATTAAAATAATTGCTACATCCTTTATTTAACATATGTTTGAAGATACAACTAAATTAGATAAATGAAGCAAATATGTAGCAATTATTGACGCAATACATTTCGGGAAACTCTGCATGCTTGGCTTTAAACTAGGAGGCGACCAGCCAACCAAACGTCAGGATGGCTGTACAAAAAAAAAATGTTATTTCTAAATATATATAGTATGTAGCAATTATTTATTAAATGTAGCAAATATAAGCAATTATGTAGCAATTTTCTAATCAACTCTCATAGATCAAAGCCACAGGCAACCAGCCATTCTGACACACACGAATAATTGGCTCCTTATTTAAATTTAGATGTTTATTGGAACGAATCATTAGGCATTTATATGTGTTGTGCCAATAGATGGCGCTGTTTGAAGTTTTAAAATTAAACCATTCGCCCCTTTAAAATTTGTATATTGACACATTTCGAAACAGTAAAACTCTCATGAAGTGCCAAAAATACTATAAAGTAATTCCTCAATGTGTGAGAAAATATTGGTGACTTTATGAAAATTCATTCAACTTGCAAGCCGTCGCTGCTAACACCATCTAGCGAGGTGTAGAGGACGGGCCCGAACGAAGAACAAAAGTTGCTTGTGCAAGTCGGAAACCCGTAGTTACGGCGGTACCGTTTCTTTGTATGGGATGACGCATCTGTATACTAGTATTATATTATCTGTGCCCTTGGTAAGGCTGGTCAGACTTTCGGGCTTCTGACGACCCGTAAAGACTGTCAAAGATCCACGATTGACAGCCGGGACTAACGGCTTAACGTGCTTTCCGAGGCACAGAGGAGTCTCGGTTTGTAAAGATGGTCACCCATCCATGGAGCAACCCCGGCAAGCGTAGCTTAACCTGATGGATTGACCCGTGCGGCTGTGATTACTTTAGCCACGAGCTGCCCTGTAAAGTCTAATTATAAATTGTCATTCTTTGTCAGTCCTACGAAATGACTATGACACTGCAAATTGACGTAGCGTATCAATTTGCTGAACAGTTAAATTCAATCACTGCATACGCCAAAACTTTTTATTTAGGGCCGTAGGTACTAACTAACGTACTATGAAGGTTTTGAGTCATCACTCCAATAATCCAATGCAGTACAGGTGGAAAAACACCAGTCTAAAACATTTTTTTTTTTTTGAAGTGGAAAAAATTAGGTGAAATTTCGAAAATATTTTTGAAGTGAAAACTTCTTTAGGCGCTTTGAGCATTTTTGAGATAGGAAATAACTATTGAACTCGCGCGACACCGACACCGCTACGAGTGCTACGACGCGTAGCACACAGTTTTCATTTCTGTCGGCAGTCCTCATGACTGCCTTTTTTTTTTTGATATTTCAGTTTGGGCCCAACCAACACGCTAAATACCACCTTTTCATAATCCATCCCATTTCCTTTCCAGATCCTACGAGCTAACCCGCAAAGACAAACTCTTCAAGAACATAGAGAAGATGCAGTACTTCCGCGGCCTCAAGCAGTTCGACTTCATCCCCACTACGTTCCTGATGCCGGCGGAGTACAAGGACCTCTGTACCACGCACTACAGGACTAAGGGACCCTGGATCGTAAAACCGGCCGCTTCGAGTAGGGGACGGGGGATTTATATTGTTAATACTGTAAGTAGTAACATCACATCATGAAAAAACGCGCATGAAGGGTTAGAAGTACCATCGTACAAGATTATAGGGAGCGTGTAGGAATTATAGATGGCGCCACATATATGTCAATGTCAAGTATTTCTACAGTACATTTTGCGGATTTCACTCACTAGATGGCAGTCTACGTTACGCGTGCTGCATGTGTGCATGATGCGTGTGTGTATACATATATGGCACGGAAATGTCAATGACTAGTTTTTAAAGGGTAAAAGTTTCGAATATACTCCACTAGATGGCACAGATTACGCCGTGCACGTTCCCTATACGTCAAACTTAACGGCGTGTCTACTTGTTGCCATTACAAAAACAGCCAAAAAAAAAACACGTTTCTAGTAGGGGAGCCTCACTTAATTTTTAATTTATTTTTATTATTTGTTGATACAGCGGCAACAAAAATACACTGTGAAAATTCCAACTGTCTACCTATTGTAAGTCGGGCTGGTTTCCGCAACTCTACGCTCAGGGCTCGTATTTTGCGTACAGTTTTCTATCTGTCTACCTATTACGGATCATGAGATACACGCTGACAGACAGGCGGACGGACGGATAGCGGAGGCTTAGTAATCCTGTACGAAACCCTAAAAAACAGCTCACTAAACATAAAAGTACTTGTACTAAGTAAGATGTGCATTCGGTAAGATTGGAAGCTGAACCAAACTAGGTTGGGGAAAAGCAGGCTTGCTATCTATCTATAGTACCCTTTTTTTTTTGAGTGGGAAATCATCCAATGACTTCTCCGGCTGTGGGTGGAGTGGGAGGGGTGTCAGGCTTTTACTGACTAAAACCCACCTTTGTTCCTTCAGTTGCCTGTGCCACGGTAACTCTCTTTCGAATTTATTCGCGACACCAGGCAGATCTATCTGGTGCCCTGGTTTCCTGGTTTCTTGGTATTTAAAAACCGACTTACGATAATGACCACATAAAATAGGGTCAATGTGCATAGGTTCGATTTTCTGTGATCATCGCGGCCAATATAAAATTGCATTTTTTTTTTAAAACCCATCTTACAAAAAGCATGTAAAAAAATAAAACATGTCACTTTTTTATTATTATTGATAGGCTCCCGTTTGACCACTATCTCACCTGATGGTAAGCGATGATGTGGTCGACGACGGAGCATGCTTGCCTAGAAGTTCCTATTCACTCTTGTCTCAAAGGCCCCCAGTTTGTGGCTATCAGGAAGCTTTCAAGCAATCTGATGGTATGGGGTATTTTACAAAAAAAAACTCTTTTACAAAAAAATAGAACCGACTTCCAAAAAAAGTGCAAAATAACTTTAATTTCGGAAGTCGGTGTCAAAAAACGAAGACACAAAACAGGAACACCGACCGAAGTCGGTTCTATTTTATTGTAAAAAAGTTTTTTATTTTTCACTTTTTAGTTGTGGTCCCCCAATAAACTGTGTTAACAATTCATAGACATATGATACGAGTAGCAGCAATCGCGGTTGATTTGCTGTCAGTTTTTGAAGAGTTCCGTTGTCTGTCTCCGAAACCCATCATCAGATCTTTTTGAAATTTAAACGGGACCATTTCGGAACAAAACCCTTCCGAAAAAAAAAAGAATTTTGCAAATCCGTCAATATATGACGGAGTTATGCCCGAACATAGATAACCTCCTTCTTTTTGAAGTCTGTTAAAAATGAGGGCGACCCTAATAAATTGCACCAGACTGCTTGAAAAGTGACTTGTTTGGAACTTTTTAGTGTTATTTTTCCATCCATTTTCACAGCATTTAATCTTCACAAAATACAACAACAAAATTATCTCTTCCAGCCCGAGCAAATCCCAAAAGGCGAGAACGTGGTGGTAGCCAAATACATAGACAAGCCCTTGCTAATCGGTGGACACAAGTGCGATCTCCGTCTCTATGTGTGCGTCACCTCCATAGACCCTCTGCTCATCTACTTGTATGAAGAGGGGTTGGTGAGGTTCGCGACTGTGAAGTATGACAAAACCAACAAGAATCTGTGGAATCCTTGTATGCATCTTTGTAACTACAGCATCAATAAGTATCATACGGATTATATCAAGTGAGTGTGTTTTAGTTTTTTTTTTTTTATACAGCATGTAACAAAAATCCTGTCCGATCCTGAAGGGTATTATTTGGTATCGTACTGCGTACAGATATATGTAATCATTTAATGGATACGAGATTATTATTTTTCCCCTATGAAAATAATTAATTAAAAATAAAAACTTATCAACGGAAACACAGCGCTCGACAAAGTTCACCTACAGTTTTGTGTCAAGGAAGCCGCCTGAGAGAGACGGTCTTTTTGATCCTTTGTTAGAGAGTGCCTATAGCGCAGTTAGTCCAGGGCGGTATCGTTTGAAATAAAAAATAAGTAAAAATGAAAAGATTTCGCCAGCCGGTGGAGTGTTGTCAACTTATGAAAATTTGCCATAAAATAAAATGCCTTTATTGTTGATCTTAGTTTCAAATAACAAAAATTTTGTAAACATGCCTAAGAACTTTACTACTATGTTACTAATATCAAAATTTACTAACTATTATACTATCTATACTTCGGCAAACGGTATTTACTCCTCAACTTGTCTTCCGACAAAGGCCTCCTCTACAGATCGCCATTCAATTCTATCCCTTGCCGTTCGAGTCCATGTTGGACCCGCTATTTTCCTGATATCATCTTCCCATCTCTTAGTTTGTCTTCCTCTGTTCCTTTTGCAGTCTAGCGGGTACCATTCTGTTATTAGTCTTGTCAATTTTTCCTTCTTCTCTCTTGTCATATGTACTGTCCATCGCCACTTTAGTTGTTTGTATGTTATGTATGCATTCTTGAATTTCGTCGTTTAGTAGACAACACAGGTTGCAACTCATAATCATTAACAACTTTTACTATAGAACTAACCAACCGTAAAATCACAAAAAACTTTTTTTTTTCCTCTTTACTATAATAATCCCTTTTCAGGCTTTAGTTATTTTCTTGAAAATTATCTTTTGATCAAGGCGGGTTGGTCGGATGTGTGTTCACGTACTCTTTTTAACCGACTTCGAAAAAGAAGGAGGTTCCATGTTCGACTGTGTTTTCTTTTTATGTATGTCCACCGATTTCTCAATTCTACATTCCATGTTATTGGGGTTTTAAGTTCTGGGGTATAACAGCTAAAAAGTGAAAAATAAACTTTTTTACCAAAAAAACAACCGACTTCCAAAAACAAAATACAATAAAAATTTAAAAATATCTTTAATTTCGGAAGTCGGTGTCAAATAAAGAAGAAATAAAATACAAACACCGACTTCCGAAATTAAAGTTTTTTTTTAAATTTTCAGTGTATTTTCTTTTAGTGAGTAAATGTCTATAGTAGCACCTCACATGGTAAAAATCGAATGAAAATTCACTGTAACTCCCTCCTCCTGGATTTTCATCTCAAACAAAGAAAATTTAGTTCAAATAAATGTCAATAGATGGCGTAATAAGCGTCGATTTCTTATTGAAGTTCAAGTAATATTAATATTTTGAAAATAAATATGGTAAAAACTGTATTTTCTTATTTATTATACCTACTGTCCTAAGCATAAAATTGTGGAATAATTGGCTTGTAATTCAAATTTAGACGATTATTTGAACGAATCCTTAGACATCTAGATTTCTTGTACCAATAGATGACGCTGTTTGAAGTTTTAGAGTTTATCCATACACCTCATTAAAATTTGAATAGTGACAAATTTTGATACAGTAAAACTGCTGTGAAGTGCCAAAAATACTGTAAAATAATTCCTCAATGTGTGAGAAAATATTGGTAAGACTAAAAGTAAATTCATTCAGCTTGCAAGCCGTCACTGTTAACACCATCTAGCGAGGTGTAGAGGACGGGCCCGAACGAAGAACAAAAGTTACTTGTGCCAGACGAAAACCCGTAGTTACGGCGACACCGTTTCTTTGTATGGGATGGGGCATCTGTACGCTAGTATTATATTATTTGTGCTCTAACATAAACTTGCTACAGAGTATTTACTTCAAAATCTCAACAGATGCGACGACCCAAACGCCGGCAACATAGGTCACAAATGGACGCTCTCGGCCTTACTCCGTCACCTGCGCAAGCAAGGGCGCAACACTACGGCTCTAATGGCGGCCATCGAAGACCTGGTCGTAAAGTCCATCCTGTCCTCGGCGCAGACCATCACAGCCGCCGCCAGGGTGTTTGTGCCCAACTTCTTTAACTGCTTCGGTAAGTTGGTCTATGAAAACCTTAAACACACGAAGAATCTTGTCACACTATACGATGAGCCCGCTTGACCTCGATCGCGACTGATGGTAAGTGATAGATCGAGCGAGCCCAGAAGATGCCTGTTCACTCAAGCTTTGGGTCAGCCTTCAATAGCCAGATCATAGGTGGTAGGGAACAGGTGCTAGTAGAGTTCCACACTATGGCTGTCCTCATAATAAGTGTGGAGGAGCCTACCCAGAAACATTGTTCTTGATATACGAACAAGTGATAAAGACAGCTCAGCGTCAAGTTCAAAAACATTTTGAACGGCGACCAATCAGCAACAAGTACACTCAGTGCCATCTTCATAAGTAGCGACGAAGGTCATAAGTGGACTCTCTCAGCCTTACTCCTGAAGACCTGGTCGTGAAGTCCATCCTGTCCTCGGCGCAGACCATAACAGCTGCCGCCAGGGTGTTTGTGCCCAACTTCTTTAACTGTTTCGGTAAGTTGGTTTATGAAAACCTTGAATACACTTTGAATCTTGTCACACTATACGATGGGCCCGCTCCTTACCTCGATCTCGACTGATGGTAAGCAATGGATCGAACGAGCCTAGAAGATGCCTGTTCACACTTGAAGATGACTGATGGTTCATAGGTAGGGAACACTCCCTACCTTTGAGGATATGTTCTGGCAGAGTGTTCCACATTTTATCTGTGGCTTAAGATCCTATGTCCCCTAGCTGGGGCAGAGGGCGTCCACAGTAGTCCTCCGTCGCGAGCGGTTTTGAGTTTCACGCTTCACCACTCCGCGTCATTCCGGTGCTCGTCGCTTCTACCAACAATGTGCGTCACTAGGTTTGTCAGGGACAGCCACGCTTCCTTTTTCCTTGAGGATTCCAATCCATGGCCTGTTTAGGACTGTAATGACACTTCTCCTGGATATTTCTTATACGTATAGCAAGTGATAAACGTATAATAAACATGTAGGAGAAGTTTAAGAGATAAGACGTTAATCGGGTAGGAATTGATCATTCGATCCACATCAACTTCTTAAAAAAAAACTATCGACACCTTGGTGTTACTGGCGGTAATACTTAAGCCTGTACCTAACTGGGACGTTATGGCGGCGCTGCCAGTTCCCGCAGCCAAGTAAATTAATGCAGCTCTATGGTGGGTACCTCACCTGGCAACCACTTGGTCACGCAGTCAACCATTTTTTTTTTGCCATCATGACCTGGCTACGTTACCATGGCATCCCTGTTAGGCATGGCCCTTAGAGTACTTCGCACCAACAGTAGCGCATTGTTCTTGTTTCAGAGTTGTTCGGCTATGACATCCTGGTCGACGATATGCTGAAACCTTGGCTGCTGGAAATCAACTTGTCACCCAGGTAAATTATTTCTATATTCAGTAATAATATCAGATAGTTGATTATTTTGTAAATTATTAGTGTCTCGTTCTCTGATAGTAACCTCATAACGAGAAAAAAACATACTTGAAGGGTTACTAATGGTTTTTCGAGCATATCTGTCTATGTGAGATTACTTATCACCAGTAATCGAAGTAGATAGGGCTAATTTGGTTCAATGACTGCAAACGTCGATATTAATATGGACATTCCCCCGGGATTCTAACTGAAACGCCGGGACTCGAAAAAATACATTGATATTTTATTAACAAGGATTAAAGAAAGGTTGTCTAATGTATTGGAAATGAGCGCACGACGTTGTCAAACTAACACCAATTTTTAATGTCATTAACACATTGACTGCCAGACAACAGACACAATTAAAAATCTATTGTTTGGGGGTGACCATGTGTCCCCCATGGCAGTCAATGACAACCTGAAACGTTTCCGTCTTACTCTTACTCGTCGGAGGGGTGGAGGGATATGTGTTTGTTCATAATTCCATAAGACGTGAATAGCTTTTTACAAAGTAATATCTAACTTAATCATACTTAATATTATGCCTAGGGGTAGCGGATAAATTCTGAAAATAGGTTACCGCACCCCTGGGCACTCAGGCAGGGAAGGAACAGGGGTGGGTTTTAGTCAGTAAGAGTCTGACACGCCTTCCCGCTCCACCCAGAGCTGGAGAAGTCAGTGGATGATTTCCCAACCCAGAAAAAAAAAAAAATGTGAATGTAAGTTTGTTACATTTTCACGCGAAAATTACCTAACCGATCATCATAAAACTTTGTACACATATTCTTGGAGGTATTAGAAGTAACTTTATGAAAAAAAAATAGGTTATAATTTATAGCGAGGGAAGTACTAATTCCACACGGGCGAAGCCACAGGTAGAAGCTAGTAATATATATTTCAAATCCCGGGATTCCTGGAATGTCCATATTAAGACTTCGCAAGTACAAAAAATAGCTTTACCTACTCCGATCATTTATCACTCTCGCCATCCAAACGGCTGAATATATTTTGAGGCTTCGTTTTGTGTCATCGTTACCGTCAAACGGGGTGAATAGGAACGCCGGGTTGAATAGAAACAAAACTTTGAAGGGGTTTTTCACGTTATTTAGAAATTGTTTGTAGCATTTATGTACTCCAATATATTTATGAATTGTTATTAAAACTAAATCGATGCTTTACTAGATACCAATATTACGGTATCTTAGTGAAAATCCTACTCAAAGTTTTGTTTCTATTCACCCTGTTCGTAGGTACTTCTTCACATATATGCTTTTCCTTAACCAGCCTGGCCTGTGAGAGTCCTCTAGACGCTCGAGTGAAGTCAGCTTTGCTCGCGGACACGCTGACCCTGGTGGGGCTGCCCGCCGTGCCCATGTGCAAGACGGACATCTCCACGCAGAGCAACTCGCTCAAGGTGCGCATCGGCGCGGTAAGTTCATCATCATCATCTTCGATAAGCATCACCCATTGTCAACTATTAGGTCCCACCTATAAAATCAGCGTTTTATATGAAGAATTTTAAAGAAGTTGCCATTTTCATACTAACATTTTCTTAATTTATTTAACAAGTATGAACACTAATGTTTTAAAACTTTTGTGCAACAATGTTTAAAAACTAAGATAACGTATGCCACTTAGATTAAGCAACAAAAATAAGTTTTGGCTAAGTTAAAACAAATATAGTAGTCATTTCTGCTTACAAAAAGAGGAGTAATTTTTAAGGTATTTTTTGTTTATAAAATTATAAGTAATAAGGTTTTTTTTACTATTGGCAGTTGTTGTCCATGACGGTCATTATTCGATATAATACAAGCAATTGATGAATATTTTAATTCATAGAAGTGACGAGGTTCTCTATTTGTGAGAAAAAAAAACGCCAATTTCATATGTAAGAACCCAATATTATTATCATACATCGTCATCCGTCATTACTATTATTTCGTTTGCTAGCTTCTGCTTGCGGCTTCGTCCGCGTGGGGAACTGCCGCCTATTATAAACCATCAGTCCCGGCGAACTTCGTACCGCCTCAATATTAATAAACCAAAACTTTCTCGAGATATTATCAGAAAAGTCATTCCATAAATTCTTCTTTTTCGTAAATTTTCTGTTTTAATAGTTATTCTGCTATTCGGGGCGGAGACAAACCCAACAAATCAAAGATCATAGAAATCGGACCAACCGTTCTTGAGAATAATAATAATAATAATAATATTTTTTATTGCATAAAAAACAGACAACCACACAAGAAATACTTACAATTTGTAGTCTTTGATATTATTATGATACAATCGGTAATATGTAGTAGGTACACTATTTTTAAAGTAGGTAGTACTCGTAAGTTAACAATTTAGATGGTTTGCAGGCATTGGCTGTCATTAGACCAAATCGCCCTAACCCCTCGTACTAGTAAAAAACTGTATCACGAGTGGTTAGTGTTCCTCGTCTTCAGAAAAGCACAATACTCACAAGTCCTCACTTGCGGTGTGAACAGATCCGATTTACAAAAGTTTCAATTGTGGTTGTTGTTGTGTTCTGTTATTATAATTATGTATGATTGTGTAATTGTGTTCTAACATTTTGTGTGCGTGGACAGATAGATATGGGCAGGTAGGTGGGTACGTGTGTATGTGTGTGTCTATATTCCCAATTGTGAACGATTATGTGTTTCAGTTATTGTGTTACTTTCAGGAGATTTTCAGTATTACTGTAGTCCAACGATTTTAGAAATTTGTCTACGGTTAATTTACACGTTTTGCTTTTGAGATCTTTCAATTCTGGGCTTCTGCTTACTTTGTTGTACAGACTAGGACCGAGATAGTTGTAAAATCTTTGTGCAAAAGACGTCCTATATTTGGGTATCTTATAAACTATGTCTGCTCTTCGTCTTGATGTAAAGTGTGGTTTGATTTTATGTTGTGAGACAATCTGTAATTTAATAAATAGTTTTCTTACTGTAAGGACACCTAGTTCTGAATATAGTTGATTTGTCGGATATGTATATTTTTTACGCGACATTACTTTAAGGATCATGCGTTGAGCTCTTTCTACTGCTAATATAGTGGTTTTGGAAGTGCCACCCCAAACCTTTAGCCCGTAAGTTAGCGCAGACTGACATAAGGCAAAATATACATTCAGTAGTGTCTTAATATCACATGAATTTCTAAGGGTCTTGAAGATGAAAATAAGTTTTCTTGCACGATTACTTAGGTTGATCATATGTTCCTTCCAGTTAAGGTTTTGGTCCACAATCACACCAAGGTACTTGATGGAGCCTACTCTATTGATTGAATGACAATGGCATGTGTTCATTATGTCGTTACACATGTGTGTTTGAATCGTAATGGAATTTGGAGGAGGTTGAGTTTTCGCGTTTATACTGAATGTGATGAATTTTGTTTTGTCTCTATTGAGCGTCAATAAGTGATTGTCCAGCCATGAAGTTACTAAAGTTAACCCTTCATTAGCTGCTTCGGTTACGTCTTTCCAGGTGTTAGAGTTAAACAGCAAAACCGTGTCATCAGCAAATGTTATTATTTGTCCTTTTGGTAAGTGCAAATTGCAGAGGTCATTAATATAAATTAGGAACAGAGTAGGACCCATCACACTACCTTGTGGTACACCGAAGGAGACACATTCTTCATGGCTTAAGCTGTCATTAATTTTTACGACTTGTTTACGATTTGATAAGTAGTCCCGAAATAGTTGCAGTGGTATACCACGGATGCCTAAGTTCTCGAGTTTACGTAGGAGGATGGGAATAGAGACGGTGTCGAAGGCCTTCGCTAAATCTAGGAATATTCCTAGCATTTTTTGACCTTTATCCAGGTTTTCGACAATATACGAAGTTAATTTAAGTAAAGCGTCTGTGGTGGATATTTTTTCCCTAAACCCAAACTGGTTATCGGAGAGAAGTTTGTGAGTCTCCAGGTATTGTTTCAGCCTTTTATTTATTAGTCTTTCTAGTATTTTCGAAAAAGTAGGAAGAAGGGAAATAGGTCTATAATTTGACACCGCCTCTTTATCTCCTGCCTTATAGATGGGAACCGTGACCGCCTTTTTAAGCGCTTCTGGAAATACTCCATTCGATAAGCAACTATTAAATATAAGTGCTAGAGGCTGTGAAAGGACACCCACTGCTTTTTTAATAAAACATGTAGATATTCCGTCCCATCCCGAGGAGTTCTTAGATTTCAGCTCAGTTATGACTTTTTTAATTTCTAATTCGTCAGTTGGGAGAAGCATGAAGGAGTTTAGGGGTCTAATATTTGGCTTTGGTTCACACTGTTTACACAAGTCCAGCTCACTTAAATGAGTCCTAGTTAAAATAGTATTTGCTAGAGTACTACCAACATTCACGAAATATTTATTAACGCTATCTAGGGAGTCTTGAGTATTTAATTTTGTAGATAATAATTCTGATGGCACTTTGGGGTAGGAATTCAGATTACACATTTCTTTAACTAGGCCCCATTGATTCTTAATATTATTTTTAGTTCTAGCAAACTCTGTCTTGAAATAACTACTCCTTACATTTTTTAACAAATTATTACATGTGTTGCGGTAACGTTTGTATGTTATAATTAGAATTGTGTTTTCTGGGTCTTTACGCAATTTTTGATGAAGGTGATCTCGATTTCTTATACATCTACATAAACCCGGCGTTATCCAAGGCTTAACAGTCGTCTGGCGCCTAGTTTTCTTGTAAGTCAAAGTGTGTACTGTTAGGATATCTCTAATGGTAGTCAGGAATATGTTTGTCATAGCGTTTGGATCGTCCTCCCTACAAAGCAGTTCTTCCCAGTTATTCTGTTTAAGATCACTGATAGCGGCGTCAAAGTTAGTTTTTGTGTAAGTGGCATTTCTTTTGTGACTGTTATTTGCAATCAGAGGCAGCGATATCATTACACATGAATGATCAGTTATTGTGGAATGACAAACTATAGTAGAGGTTTTAAGTTTTGTTTTAACGAAACAGTGATCAAGGCAATTTGATTCTCTTGTGGGTAATGTATGTGTGGCAAGAAGGCCGTATGACGCAAGCAGGTTCATGTATTCTGTGGCTTTAGCGCTGGCTTTAGCGCTGGTAGAGTGTTCCAGCTTAATATTTATGTTTAAGTCACCCATCATGATAATGTTTTTGTATTGCTTGAGGCTGGACAGAATTTTATCAAGCGAATCCAAAAAGGGATCTAAGTTTGTGAACGACGGAGATCTATACATTGATATAATAGCTAATTCATTACTTATTGTCATTACCAGACAATTTACTTCACAACAATAACTTGGTTCATACACATTTGCGTGTATACCATCTTTTAGAAATACTACGATACCATCATTTTGATTTAAGTGGGTTTTGGTATAATAAGATGTGAAGTTTTCCATTTCCGGAATGGTCGAACTTTCAGATAGCCAAGACTCCGTAAGCATGATAAGGTCGTATGTAATGTCTAGTCTCTCTAGAAGTACAGTTAGTTCCTCGTAGTTACAATTCAAACTTCTAATGTTTTGGTGTAATACCGAAAAAGTTTTTGGACCTGAGTTGAAAGCAACCTTACAGTGTTCCGGCATGTCAATATCTACAGCATTGCCGACACTGACGAATTCGTCAATGTCAATTGACATACTTGGCATATCGGCCATATTCTTTATAGTTGTACATTGAAACGCATTTATCTGCAATGCCACAATAGAGACAAGGTATCGGATCACCAAAGGTTAAAAATGATAGGGAATCGTAAGCACACAACGATGAGTTTGCAAGTGTATAGTAAGTCATTAAAAGGAATGTGTGAATGCATGTAATTATGAGAATGTGCGATACTGTTTTATAAAGTGAGTAATAATAGAAATTCTTAACTCCTAAACTTATGAAATTGCAATACATTAGTGATTTACAATATAGCATGCAGAACTTAGAAACTAATATAACAAAACATAAATGGAAACTTGAGAGATTACAAACAAAATTGTTGCATAAGTACTTATCTAGTCATTTAGCTTGAGATAAGTGGTCTATATCTGTTTCGCTTTTAATTAATATCTGCTTATCTCCTTCAATTTTCCTCAGGAAAATTTTACCAAAAGATGTCCAGCAGAACTTGAAAGCATTTTCTTTAGCGAATTTTCTTGCAAGATAAAATAAGTGGTGAGCTTTTGGTGTTAGGCTCTCGGACAAGAATATCGGTTTGGGGGGACCATCTATCTTAATGTGTGACGTGTTCAGCTTGTTTTCCTTGCTAGTTTTGTTGAAGATTCGAACTCCTTTAAGGATATCTTCTTTAGTGTTAATGTTGGTAAACTCTACAATAATTGGTGACAAGCCTTCCTTTTTATGGAGACGGAATAAATCTTTAATTTCCTGCCGCTGGATAGAAAGGCCAACAGCAGTGGCCGTTTCTGAGACGATTTTGCGCAAGTCTTCCTTAGTTTCACCCTGTGATTTCGGCACATTTCGTATTTCTATTTTCGACAGGCATATCATTCTTTCTAGGTTTTCTACTCGGTCTTCTAACTGGTTAATATATGTACGGTCTAACTTCCTCTCAGCTTCTAAACTTTCTATTCTGACTAACATATCGTTACATTTCTCAGACATACAGTTAATTTTTTCCTTTATTTCACCATTCTGTACAATAATTTCCGCTATGGATTTCTGCAGGGACTCTAACTTCCTGTCAGTCTGAGTGGTATTTAACTTTAACAACTCGCGAATCTCGTCCATAAAAGCTGGGATATCTTCTTCGCGTAGCTTGTGCTTGCGGGTAGTTATATTTCTATTTTCAGGAATTGTCAAGTCGGGAACCGCTCCAGCTTTTGGACTACCTTGTATACTTCCGCATTGCTCGGCTTCCGGCCCAAAGATCTTTGGTGGCGTTCTCCTTAGGGGCATATTGTTGTTTCAATGCAGCAAAAACAGCAATAATAAAAAGCAGAAGATGCTATTAAAGTAAGCGCTGCTTCAAAATCCAAAATAATACAAAAAGCAAAACAAAATGAAAAAACAAAAATAAAATAAAATCTCAAAAACAAAAACGCTTCTCCGGGATCGAACTCAGGTCACGTCACTCAGGCCGCCCCTTCACAAACAAACTTCACTGTGAGGACTTTCTTGATAATGGCGAAATTTGCAAGTGTATTCTGTGTTCTTTTAATGTAGGCCCGATGGTCGTGTCTGTGACCATAAAAGGAGACGTTTCTGCGCGTGTGACTCACCGCCACCCGACGAATCGCGACGAAGCTACTGTGTGACTCACTGGTAGTTAACTTGCGATGTGATTTCTTGTATTGTTATTGTTTCACTTTCACGAAGAAAATTAACTTTGTGTACTATAAAAACTGTTCTGTAACTATTGAATCACTGTTTAAAATATTTGATAAGTTTTAACCATTAATTAATTTGGTATTCACGGAGGAACTTTGTGCACGTCAGCTTCTAGTGAGCGCGGACGAAGAATGGTGTAACTAAACAGACTTTGTTTTATTTACACCGCGTAAGGCACATAAACGCCAGCCACCAGTGATTCAGTACATGATTCTGGACCCCCTATCGTTGGAATATTCGTCGGCGTTTTCCTCAATTTTAAATTTTTTTCTGCAGTTTTTTTTACTTTAGACTGTTCAAAATTGTTATTCCTATCCAACCCAATGAGAGTTTTAATTTAAAGTAATTAAATCACTAATTACACTAAAAACAGCAATGTAAAAAAAATAAGTACAGCTGTTTCGCTAGAGTTCATTTACGTCGCCGGCCTAATACCTACATACCTACGGCGCAGAGCGTTCTCGGCCGGCGAGTGTAGGTAAGTAGTAGTGCGGAGCGTTGAGATCGCGTTATTTACAATACATTGCGCGCTCAAAAATGACGATTTCTGTAACCGATCATTACCGAGATTAATGACTATCATAATTTTGTTAGTGGCATTAGGTGTAACCTTTTCGGGAATTTGCGGTACCTTGTTCCTTAGAGCCTGTACAAAGATTATACCTATGTGTTATTCTGATGTATGAGCAATATATAGGATAGGATTCAATTACTAAACTCGTACATACAAATTATATTTTTAAATATTTCTAACAAACACACAAAAAAGCATTTAAATATAAAAAAAAAATAGTGGTCCGCTGGTGTCGGGAGCACGGTCCAAGCTATCGGTGGTTAGGGCTCCAGAGACAGGAACCTCCTCACAATGCGAGCCGTATCGAGGAGTACTACCTTCTGTATCAGGCCCTTGATCCAACCGCGCAACGACAAGCTTCGACAGGTGGTCGTCGAGTCTTTTGGCTGCTGCTGAACATTTGCCTCCTCGAAGCATTTTTCCAACAATTACTCTTATGCTTTAAAAGGACTCCTGCGACCTTTAGTAGGTCATCGGTTCACCTTGTTGGTAGCTTATCTTCGGATTAGTTCTTTTTTTTATTGTTTATAGGCACGCGTTTGACCACTATCTCATCTGATGGTAAGCGATTATGTAATCGAAGATGGAGCATGCCTAGAAGTAACCTATTCACTCTTGACTTGAAAGACCTCCCAGGTTGTAGCTATCAGGAAACAGACTCCGGCAGGGAATTCCACTCCCTAGCTGTACGCACAATGAATGTGTTCTCAAAACGTGTTTTGCGTGTGGGTGGGATGTTCACCGGTGGCGCACCGCCGTACGTCTTGTGGTCCGATGATGGAACGGACTTGGTGGAATCAAATTATGCAATTCCGTCGCACACTCCCCAAAATGTAACCGATAGAAAACCACAGTTCGAATGAATTCAGAATAGCCAATGTTTGCGACCAATCCAGGGCAAGGATCCGACTTGAGGAGACAAGAGTGTAGAAGCGTGCCTGTCGGTTTCCCGGCTCCAACCTGATCACAAACCTGTCTGCAAGTACGCAGAACTAAAGAATAATTTATAAACTTTTGAACAACTTACCCAAGGTTTCCGACGTCTTCGTCCAAAGACCTATCTAATAATAAATAATAAATTTTTATTTTTTTTATTTTGACCAAACACTTTTGCACATTTAGTTACACCCACCAAACTGCGTAACAGTTTGTCGGCGGGATTAGCGCTCGTATTAACTTTCAATACTTAATTACAAAATTATGATCTTGTTATGTCACGTTTATAATATCATCAAAGCTTAGTACATACCGCTCAAAAATAAAAGGAAACTATTTTCCTGCGAGCATGAAGCTCGACAACAGTAATAGTAGACAAGTTTAATCAAGCATAATTAATTTTAAGTATCATTTATCGTCACAGTTAGCGGCTATTTCCTTGAGTAATACATTTTTCAATTTATGCTTTAAAGTTCTCTTAGTCGTCTTCACATTTTCTTTTCGTAGCCAATCCAGGTCATTAAAAATTGTATCTGGTTATATGTGTGTATGTCAGTGTTAAATATGGAAGTGTAGTGCTTGTCAGTAGGTATACCAGACTCCAATGGTGACTTCAAAAAGGCGCCGTAATTCCACAAGCGCGTAGTCTCTCGCGAACCAAACAAACTTCCAAGTATTATCACAAAATAACCTGTTTCACCGCTACATCAAATGGGGCTTTAATCAAATTTAGTTCAATAGCAAGAAATTAGGTCCAAAAGCAATAGATTCAGCTAGATTAGAATCCCAAGCCCATAATCTACATTTTCAACACGTTTTTTCATTACGGTCGAAACCAACAAGTGACAGATGACAGGAAAAAAGTCATAGAGTATAAAAAGAAAGGGTGTGACAGCCAAGGCTGCGTTCGGAAATGCACTCGGACCGAACAGCCAATTTCGTTATTAAATAGAGGCAGTCCGTTCAGATATAATCTATTCTTGGCAATGTTTTTTATAACGGGTTGCATTGCAACATGTGGTTAACTAGCGTACTCAGCAGTTGATTAAAATTAGTATTAGACAGAGCATCCAGCAGTAAGTTCGTCATGTTCCCCTAGATGTCACTGCTTGCGGTATCGTCGGGGATAGGGAACGTGCACGAACTAACTATAGGTAGCAGCATAATACCTCGCCCCTGGGCATTCAGGGTAGGGAGGAACAGGGGTGGGTTTTAGTCAGTAAGAGTCTGACACACTCTCCCGCTCCACCCAGAGCAGGAGAAGTCAAAAAAAAAAAAAGGTGGCAGCAAAAATCCGCCACAGTGTGGTAAGAAAATTAACTATTCAGAGCATTTATCGTATTGCCGTCTATTTGTTTACATTATATTATATCGTTTTTATTATGATTAAAATGATAAATTATGGATACAGGCCGATTAATAATGATCGTCCGCGTGGTCAGAATATGTCAAAAGGTCAAAAAGTGTTCGAATCCGGGCATGTCTTAGAAGTAGATGGTTAAGTTTACTTACAGATTTATTTGTATTGAAAATTACCACTACATACAATACTTAGCTATTTTTACAAACCGTACATAATTACTAAATGTTTTTGAAACTCATACTTACATGTTTTTATTGCATTTATCCACTTTTGTCGTTTATCACATAACCATGGAAAGTGAGTACTATTTGTAGGAAAGTAATAGAATTTTACACCATTTGACTTTTTTTATTTTTCTTTGAAGTGTTCAAGCATCCCGAAATGCAACAATCCACTTCACTTCTTTAATGTGATTATTTTCTAATTGTTTCCATAAATGATTCGGATTTGCGCCACCAGGTGGCAGAGTCTTCGTCGTGCACGTTCCTTGTTGTTTTACAGCTTCCCTCAAATATGGCGACTACGTGATAATGTATCAGCTGTTTTTACCCAGTGTCGCCGTGTCCACTCCGCCGAGAACGTATGCGTCCGCGGGAAGGGCCGCCCCTCCGACGGAGGCACGGGGTCCCAAACCACCGGGGCCGCGGGGGCCCAGGCCGCCGGGGCCGCGCTGGCTTCGCTGACCGGGGAAGAGTTGCGGCTAGTGCGTGCTGTGAGGGCGCAGTATGCAAGACGTGGCGGCTTCGTCAGGATCTTCCCCTCGCAGAACTCTTGGCAGAAGTACTCGCAGTATTTGGGTAAGTGGGGTAGAGTAGAATTAATTGATCTTCCCAACCCGGGGCCAGCCTCAGGCCGCCTCAGGGGCCCATACTTCCGCACTCACTGGGGAAGAGTTCAGGTACAAAGGCGGAGTTAATGTCTTAGGCATTCTCTACCAGTCAACCAAGGGTGGTGGAGAGATTATATATAGCAGGTGCATTGGTAACCTGTTGGAAGTAAAAGTAGTTGGGAAAAATACAAAAAAAAACATAAGGGGGCCTTTTTTATAAAAAAAACCCGGCTAAGTGCGAGTCAGACTCGCGCACGAAGAGTTCCGTACTATATCTATAAAAACGGCAAGAAAATCACGCTTGTTGTATGGGAGCCCCCTTAAATATTTATTTTATTCTGTTTAATAATAATAATAATAAATCATTTATTTCGGACTCATATTACATCCATATTTGTTAGTACAATTGCAAGCTTACAGACTAGAGTTAGTAATAATAACTGATTAATTACCTAATAATAAGACTAATTCAATTGGGAGCAGGAATAACAAGTGGGAGGTCCCACTGGGCTCCGATGATGGTGGCAAATCACTATATGACTGCGTGCAGCCGTATCCAGCGAGCCAACATCGGAGAGTCCCACCGGTCCGCCAGCGCTCTGCGGATGGTGTTGGGACTGTCGCGCGTGCGGCGCATGATAGAAGCGCACCGTTTGCGCATTATGGCCGCAAAGCCGTCTGTGTCAGCCGCCGCGAACATCGCGGAGGCGCTGCAGTGGCGCGGCAGCCCCATCAGCACCCGGAACGCGTTATTGTACTGAACACGCAGTAGTAGTAGTAGTACACGTAGTTTAGTATTTGTTGTTATAGCGGCAACAGAAATACATCATCTGTCAAAATTTCAACTGTCTAACTATCACGGTTCATGAGATACAACCTGGTGACAGAAGAATAGAAAGACAGACAGACGGACGGACAGCGGAGTCTTAGTAATGGGGTCCCGTTTTACCCTTTGGCTTATGGTACCCTAAAAATTAACCATGTGATTAGTTTACACAGTGATTAGCAGGTTCAGATCCGTGTGGCTCCGGCTTAAGATCCGTGTGGCTCCGGCTTAAGATCCGTGTGGCTCTAGCTTAAGATCCGTGTGGCGCCGGCTTAAAATCCGTGTGGCTCCGGCTTAAGATCCGTGTGGCTCTAGCTTAAGATCCGTGTGGCGCCGGCTTAAAATCCGTGTGGCTCCGGCTTAAGATCCGTCTGGCTCCGGCTTAAGATCCGTTTGGCTCCGGCTTAGGATCGGTTTGACTCCGGCTTAAGATCCGTGTGTGTGGCTACAGCTTAAGATCCGTTTGGCGCCGGTTTAAGATCCGTTTAAATCTGGCTTAAGATCAATGTGGCTCCGGCTTAAGATCCGTTTGGCTCCGGCTTAAGAGCCGCGTGGCTCCGGATTAGGATCCGTTTAACTCCGGCTTAAGATATGTGTGGCTCCGGCTTAAGATCCGTTTGGCTCCGGCTTAAGATCCGTGTGGCTCCGGCTTAAGATCCGTTTGGCTCCGGCTTAAGATCTGTGTGGCTCCGGCTTAAGATCCGTGTGGCTCCGGCTTAAGAATGCTGCCACTCCATTTTATCACATAGGTGTCGTAAGAGGCGACTAAGGCTTGCCGCTGACTTGTGATTTCTGTCACCGTGACTTTTTGTCACCCAGTCGAGTGCTATGAAGATACATGGGAGTGCGCTGATCATGGTGACGTGACAATACGGTAACAAATAGTTCCTAGGTGACTGAATTCTGAAGGATACTGACGTAGTTTAGAATATAGAGTGTAAAATTTTCCTTGAAACAACCTTTCAGTGTATATGGGATGCATCCAGTAGCGTTTTTTTCGTTTCATTTTTCTTCTTCTTATTTCAAGAGCACTTATTACAGCAATCTGTATGAAATCCATTTCAAGAATGAGCGCGTTTTGTTGCCTAGTGACTTTTCAAGTGGGCGCATCGTAGGTGACAGTGACAAAAATCATAAGTTAGCGGCTAGCCTAAGGGAAATACATTCAAAATTTCCCGGAAGAAGGATCCGGAAGATGTGGTTCGTAAAGTACTGACTGGTCATTTGATTTGTCCTATAGACAACTGAATTTGATGAATGAGACGTAAGCTATCTAAATCAAGTCATTTATTCAAACTAGGCTGAGAGGCAGCACCTTTTGAAAGTCAAAGTTCTACATAAAGACAGTCCCCCGAAAACGCCCGCCCGTCAGCACTTCCTAGTGTTTTAGCTGTGAAGAAGAAGTGGCCAACAAACTCCCCAGAAATACATCTGTCTGTTAAGTTTGAAGAACTTGAATCTATATAATTGGGACCAGGGAATACCAGGAAAAAAAAAAACTATTTAGTCCGTATGTTAGATTATCTAAAAATATTAAACACGTATTTTTTGCTTTATATAGGGTGACTACGTAAACGCGCGCGTGAGGGCAGTGACCACCGCGATCAGCTGTTAGCGTTGAGGCAAAGGGAGCGGGCGGCGGGGGAGCGTGAGACGCTACTACTAGTACATTTGCCCTTTCCCGAGGTCAGACTATCAGCTGATAGATCGTGCCTACTTTTAATGTTACGGCGCGCGCGTTCCTAGATATTTTGTAGCTATGCGGACATACGTTGCATCTTAAAAGTATTAGTCAAACACGCTGTCTTTGAAAATATTTTTTTTTATTTAGTAACAATCGAAACATGTAGGTACCAACACTGCTTAGGTACACCGAAAACGGCACGTGGTGCCCGGCCGAGCGGGCTTGCGAGCCGTGCTCTGTACGATACGAGACCGCGTCTAACAGCTGATTGCGGCGGTCACTGCCCTCACGCGCGCGCGTATGTCAAACTTGTTATTGTGATAAAAGTGAATAAGTATAAAAAAAAAGTTTTTTTGGGAAAGTTGTTTATAATCATGAGTACAATCACGTGTTTAAGTATCGGTCACTAATTACCAGTCACCCTATATATCAATGAAAACTGACAAAGATAAAACGAATCAAAATTCAGGAGTGGGGGCTTGTTACGTCACTTTTGAGTAAAAAGTGGTAGGATTTTAACTCAAGTGTGACGTCAAGAAAAGTCTTCGGTTTTTGACACCGACTTCAGAAATTAAAGTTATTTCGCACTTTTTTTGGAAGTCGGTTTTATTTTTTAGTAAAAATGTTTTTTTATTTAAATTTTTTTACTTGTAGTTCCCCATTAAATTGTGTTAACATAGACATTAGATCGCAGCAATCGCGGTTGATTTGCTGTCAATTTTTGAAGAGTTCCGTTGTCTGTCTCCGAAACTCATCATCAGAACTAAATGAAATTTAAACGGGACCATTTCGGAACAAACCCCTTTCGAACAAAAAAAGAATTTTGCAAATCCGTCAATAAATGACGGAGTTATGCGAACATACATAAAAACATCCGAATTGATAACGTCCTTCTTTTTGAAGTCGGTTAAAAAATACGTGTCCAAATTTTTTGCTAATCTAACTGACAGTCTTATTAGATTTTTTTAGTCACTAATCCTTGTATGCAAGAATCTTAACATAATTATTTGTATGTAACATGTAAAACAGAAAAATAAAGATATAAAAAATCAATCAAACTGCCTAGCCTTTTCCCAACTATCTTGGGGTCGGCTTCCAGTCTAACCGGATGCAGTTGAATGCCAGTATTTTATATGGAGCGACTGCCAATCTGACCTCTACAACTCAGTTACTGGGTAAGACTGGTTGTCAGACTTTCGGGCTTCTGACGACCCCTAACGACTGTCAAAGATCCACGATTGACAGCCGGGACCAACGGCTTAACTTAACATGCTTTACAAGGCACGGAGGAGTCTCGGTATGTAAAGATGGTCACTCATCCATGGACCAACCCCGGCAAGCGTAGCTTAACCTGATGAATCGACCCGTGCGGCTGTTATTACTTTAGTCACGAGCTCCTCAGAAAAATAAAGATATATCGTCCAAAATATAATCGTAATCTAGAATTTAGAATCCACTATTCAGTATTTAAACTGCCTGGCATATAGTTAACGAGTCGTATAAATAAGGCTGGTGCTATCTAGTGCGCGAGGTGAGGGCGCAGTTCGCGCGGCGCGGCGGGTTTGTGAGGATCTTCCCCTCGCAGAACTCGTGGCAGAAGTACTCGCAGTTCCTGGGTATGTGATCTTCTTCTTCTTGGTGTAGCTGGCACGAAATTATATAAAAAAACGAGCTCCTGCCAGCAACTTCGCCCGCGTGGAATTCTGTAGTACCTACATCCCCCATTACAAAATTCCACTGTACCATATTTCATCCAGATTCGTTCATCCCTTCCTGCGTCTTTATCACGCCAGGGGAGTGAGACAAATTACTTTTAATAACAATAATATTTTTTTTATTTATTTCGACCTGGCTGAGGAAGCACTTTTGGGAACGCTTTGAAATTTACGTTGCGGCGCGACTCCAACAGCTGTACTCTCGCCGTGTATTTCAGCTTTCGGCGCACGTACTCCACTATGTCGTCTGCCTCAGTGGTGTAGTGCAGGCGCGAGATGTACACCGGAGCTGCACGCAGCTTAAGGCATAAGTATATCCGCATAAGTGGCGCCCTTATTGAATAAAAAATCATAGCAAAGCGTAGAAAATAAATATTAAAGAATCCTATGTTGCGTTTGTTACAAAGAGGCTAAGGTATTTTTACATTGTTAAAACAGGACTCGAAAGTGTTTTGTATCTAAAGTAGTAAGCAAAAGTGTCAAAAACGGCCGTTTTTTGTACCTTTGCTTACTACTTTGGATACGAAACACTTTTGATACGTTATCTGATCAAGTAATAGACATACACACACACACACACACACATTTGGTTGCAGAGGCACGAATCGCTCACGCTTATGATTTGTACCACTCATCAACTTCGGTATGCTGCGAGTCCTGTTTTAACAACGTAAAAATACCTTATTCTATTTGTAAAAAACGCAACATAGGATTCTTTAATCTTTATTTTCTATGCTAAGATACGAATTTTTATTTAATGAGGGCGCCACTTATGGGGAGGTAGGCCCTTAACGTTTAGTAAAAAATGTATGTCAATGACATTACCTGCGAAGGGAACTGTCACGTGACTCAGGTCCAGTAATGTCATTGCCATACATTTTATACTAAGCGTTAGCGTGAACGCTAACAGAAAAATAATTTGTCCTTGTCAAAGTGTAACTAACCCAACTTTATTTCATACTATAGCACTTCGCCCGCGACTTCCTCCGCATGGATTTCAAAAATTTATAGCATAGCATAGATTACTCACAAATAACGTGGCTTTGTATTGATTAATGAATTTTCAAAATCGGTCCGGTAGATCCAGAGATTATCCCCTACAAACTCACAAACTTTACCTCTTTATAATATTAGTATAGATATGTAGACTTTGTTGACCCAAAACTTCGCTACTGCCGCGTTGAGGATATGTTGTGAACAAATACAATGATGACTAGTGACGACGCGACGTTGAGATTAGCTGTATAGGCACAGCTCGAATCAAGGCGGTCAATCTACATTGAGCATCGCCTGAAAGTCACCTCAAATATCATTCGTCTCAAGGTGCAACTTACTAGATTGAAATTAATCTACTTTGACTGGCGATATTAAAAAACTTCTCCCAGCTGCAATCTGGTGCACCTATAGACAGTAAAAATAACACCTATATTTTTTCCAAAATCATTGTTAATGCTTTTCGTTAAACTTGTGGGTTCGCGTCACCGACATGCTAGTGTGCGACGCGCAGCGGCCTGTGTACATGTGTACACATAATTATATACACTAATACATTGTATAATCTTGTATCATGTGTGTGTCAAATTATGAAATTTTAATTTGTAAAAATAACCACCGAATGGGTTCCATTAAATGCCAGACCACATCGCGGCAGACCAAAGCGAAGTTGGCGGGACGAGCTCGACTCCTGCCGAAGGGACTGGCCCGTATTAGCAAAGAACAGAGTTGTGTGGAAGGGGGAGAGTGAGGCCTTCGCCCAGCAGTGGGACAAAATAGGCTAGTTAGTCAATTATTTGTAATATTTTCGCAGACCCAGTCACAGGCATCCCGGTGTGCTCAACATCTCTGAACAACAACATCCCGTACCAAGTGGTGCAGCACAACTACAACCTGCTGGTGCACTCGCACGTGCTGCCGCACTTCCAGCACGCCACCGTGGCCACCAGCCTCACCGACACGCCGCAGAGGTAAGATCTTCAATGACGCCGCAGAGGTAAGAGCCTCACCGACACACCGCAGAGGTAAGAGGCCTCATCGACACGCCGCAGAGATAAGAGACTTACCGACACGCTGCAGAGGTAAGAGCCTCACCGACACGCCGCAGAGGTAAGAGCCTCAGCGATACATCGCAGAGGTAAGAGCCTCACCGACACGCCGCAGAGATAAGAGTCTCACCGACACGCCGCAGAGGTAAGAGCCTCACCGACACGCCACAGAGGTAAGAGCCTCACCGATACATCGCAGAGGTAAGAGCCTCACCGACACGCCGCAGAGGTAAGAGCCTCACCGACACGCCGCAGAGGTAAGAGCCTCACCGACACGCCGCAGAGGTAAGAGCCTCACCGACACGTCGCAGAGGTAAGAGCCTCACCGACACGCGAGATAAGAGTCTCACCGACACGCCGCAGAGGTACGAGCCTCACCGACACGTCGCAGAGGTAAAAGCCTCACCGACACGCCGCAGAGGTAAAAGCCTCACCGACACACCGCAGAGATAAGAGTCTCACTGACACGCCGCAGAGGTAAGAGCCTCACCGACACGCCGCAGAGGTAAGAGCCTCATTGGCACGCCGCAGAGGTAAGAGCCTCATCGGCACGCCGCAGAGGTAAGAGCCTCACCGACACGCCGCAGAGGTAAGAGCCTCACCGACACGCCGCAGAGGTAAGAGCCTCACCGACACGCCGCAGAGGTAAGAGCCTCACCGACACGCCGCAGAGGTAAGAGCCTCACCGACACGCCGCAGAGGTAAGAGCCTCACCGACACTCCGCAGAGGTAAGAGCCTCACCGACACGCCGCAGAGGTAAGAGCCTCACCGACACGCCACAGAGGTAAGAGCCTCACCGATACATCGCAGAGGTAAGAGCCTCACCGACACGCCGCAGAGGTAAGAGCCTCACCGACACGCCGCAGAGGTAAGAGCCTCACCGACACGCCGCAGAGGTAAGAGCCTCACCGACACGTCGCAGAGGTAAGAGCCTCACCGACACGCGAGATAAGAGTCTCACCGACACGCCGCAGAGGTACGAGCCTCACCGACACGTCGCAGAGGTAAAAGCCTCACCGACACGCCGCAGAGGTAAAAGCCTCACCGACACACCGCAGAGATAAGAGTCTCACTGACACGCCGCAGAGGTAAGAGCCTCACCGACACGCCGCAGAGGTAAGAGCCTCATCGGCACGCCGCAGAGGTAAGAGCCTCATCGGCACGCCGCAGAGGTAAGAGCCTCACCGACACGCCGCAGAGGTAACAGCCTCACCGACACGCCGCAGAGGTAAGAGCCTCACCGACACGCCGCAGAGGTAAGAGCCTCACCGACACGCCACAGAGGTAAGAGCCTCACCGATACATCGCAGAGGTAAGAGCCTCACCGACACGCCGCAGAGGTAAGAGCCTCACCGACACGCCGCAGAGGTAAGAGCCTCACCGACACGCCGCAGAGGTAAGAGCCTCACCGACACGTCGCAGAGGTAAGAGCCTCACCGACACGCGAGATAAGAGTCTCACCGACACGCCGCAGAGGTACGAGCCTCACCGACACGTCGCAGAGGTAAAAGCCTCACCGACACGCCACAGAGGTAAGAGCCTCACCGATACATCGCAGAGGTAAGAGCCTCACCGACACGCCGCAGAGGTAAGAGCCTCACCGACACGCCGCAGAGGTAAGAGCCTCACCGACACGCCGCAGAGGTAAGAGCCTCACCGACACGCCGCAGAGGTAAGAGCCTCACCGACACGTCGCAGAGGTAAGAGCCTCACCGACACGCGAGATAAGAGTCTCACCGACACGCCGCAGAGGTACGAGCCTCACCGACACGTCGCAGAGGTAAAAGCCTCACCGACACGCCGCAGAGGTAAAAGCCTCACCGACACACCGCAGAGATAAGAGTCTCACTGACACGCCGCAGAGGTAAGAGCCACACGGACACGCCGCAGAGGTAAGAGCCTCACCGACACGCCGCAGAGGTAAGAGCCTCACCGACACTCCGCAGAGGTAAGAGCCTCACGGACACGCCGCAGAGGTAAGAGTCTCACCGACACGCCGCAGAGGTAAGAGCCTCACCGACACGCCGCAGAGGTAAGAGCCTTACCGACACGCCGCAGAGGTAAGAGTCTCACCGACACGCCGCAGAGGTAAGAGCCTCACCGACACGCCGCAGAGGTAAGAGCCTCACCGACACGCCGCAGAGGTAAGAGCCTCACCGACACGCCGCAGAGGTAAGAGCCTCACCGACACTCCGCAGAGGTAAGAGCCTCACCGACACGCGAGATAAGAGTCTCACCGACACGCCGCAGGGGTACGAGCCTCACCGACACGTCGCAGAGGTAAAAGCCTCACCGACACGCCGCAGAGGTAAAAGCCTCACCGACACACCGCAGAGATAAGAGTCTCACTGACACGCCGCAGAGGTAAGAGCCACACGGACACGCCGCAGAGGTAACAGCCTCACCGACACGCCGCAGAGGTAAGAGCCTCACCGACACGCCGCAGAGGTAAGAGCCTCACGGACACGCCGCAGAGGTAAGAGTCTCACCGACACGCCGCAGAGGTAAGAGCCTCACCGACACGCCGCAGAGGTAAGAGCCTCACCGACACGCCGCAGAGGTAAGAGTCTCACCGACACGCCGCAGAGGTAAGAGCCTCACCGACACGCCGCAGAGGTAAGAGCCTCACCGACACGCCGCAGAGGTAAGAGCCTCACCGACACGCCGCAGAGGTAAGAGCCTCACCGACACTCCGCAGAGGTAAGAGCCTCACCGACACGCGAGATAAGAGTCTCACCGACACGCCGCAGGGGTACGAGCCTCACCGACACGTCGCAGAGGTAAAAGCCTCACCGACACGCCACAGAGGTAAAAGCCTCACCGACACACCGCAGAGATAAGAGTCTCACTGACACGCCGCAGAGGTAAGAGCCACACGGACACGCCGCAGAGGTAAGAGCCTCACCGACACGCCGCAGAGGTAAGAGCCTCACCGACACGCCGCAGAGGTAAGAGCCTCACCGACACGCCGCAGAGGTAAGAGCCTCACCGACACTCCGCAGAGGTAAGAGCCTCACCGACACGCCGCAGAGGTAAGAGCCTCATCGGCACGCCGCAGAGGTAAGAGCCTCACCGACACGCCGCAGAGGTAAGAGCCTCACCGACACGCCGCAGAGGTAAGAGCCTCACGGACACGCCGCAGAGGTAAGAGTCTCACCGACACGCCGCAGAGGTAAGAGCCTCACCGACACGCCGCAGAGGTAAGAGCCTCACCGACACGCCGCAGAGGTAAGAGCCTCACCGACACGCCGCAGAGGTAAGAGCCTCACCGACACTCCGCAGAGGTAAGAGCCTCACCGACACGCCGCAGAGGTAAGTGCCTCATAGACACGCCGCAGAGGTACGTGTGTTCATCATGAGGCAGAAATACGTTCACTGCTAGATATCAGTCGACCCTAAGGTTAACAGTCAGCGAGATGCGAAGCTACGAGGAACAGGAGAGTTGTTGCGCGCAGCGCGGTTTCGCGAAACGCATCGTGAAGCCGCGGGGCGTAGTACATACTTAAGCGTCGGTCCCTTGCTTGGTATGCACAAGGCTGCAGTATGTTGAGCCAGCCCCACTAGCCAAATAACTTTTATACTATCGCTAACGCTAACGCTTCGTGCAGAATGTATGGCATAACCATGGCATAACCATGGCATGGCATGGCGTCTCTGGCAGCTAGAATCCGGGCTAGTGGCAACAGCATTCTGAAAACAGTGGCCGAGAGTGTGTTTTCCCCGTTTATGAGGCGTTTTATGGAGAGGATGAGCGTACGTTAGTCTTCTGTGTAGAATGCTTCTTAAACTCTAATTTATGTACTAACACTATATATAAGTATGTTACTAACACTATGGATTTCTGTTATCCGACTGTAGAAAAATAAATAAATAAATAAATAACATTACTGGGCGTTAGTCACGTGACAATTCTCTCCGCAGGTAATGTCATTGCCATACATTTTGCACGAAGCGTTAGCGCTATTATAAAAGTTATTTGGCTAGGGGGCAAACCCACTATCCTTACCGCTACCGCTTGCGACGGATCTTTTTTTGCGACCACTTCACATTTTCTGCTATCTAGAAACAGCTAAATCTAATAATGTTTGTTTGGTTACAGGCTAAAACGCTACGAAGCAGTTAGCATCACCTGCCAAGCTCCTGCCGTTTGGTTGGGAGAGACAACGCCGCAGCATCATGATACAAGGCGAGCCAAAGAGTTGGTCAAGAGACAGCTCACAGAGGGCATGAAACTCACGTAAGTGCGATGTCTAGCTAGATTAGGATAAATCATTTTCACGTGAAAATGCTCCATGTTTGCTAACCGCTGTCTTCGGCTACAAGGTAAAAAGACTCAACAAAAATGCCCAACGCGCCTCACGATCCGCTACGAGTGCTACGACGACGTAGCACTCTCGTAGCGATATCTGTGGCGCGCGAGTTTAAGGCGTATACAGGGTGTAACGGAATGGTGTGGTCATATTTTAGGATGATGTTCTGTAACTAATATGAAGTACAAAAACAATAGCAAAAATCAAAATAGACTATTCCGATTTTTTTATGGTATTTTGTTTCATCAATCATATCGATAATTTCACTATCAAAACAAATGTGTAACAGCACTAACGGTGCAAGAACCTTTTTTACGTACCTCCTTTAAACTGCTGCGCTCCTGGTATGCGCCGTGCAACCAGCGGTAGCGCTCGTGCGTAGTAACATTGGACACCGTAAGTAAATTGTGTTACAGCTGATGAGCTGACGGAGGACGAATAAGTATTTTCACATCACGTAAATCGCAATTTATTCATAAAGTAAAAATTAACACCAGTTTTACACTTCGAGTTTTCTGTAAATGATTATAACATCACCAAAAAGTTCACATAAAATGCTCGTCCGTCCATAACACGTGCCCCAAAATCCGGGTAAGCAGACATCTCATCCCGGTAGCGGTACCTTTCACAAAAACTGACACAGTTGAAAATGCGTGGCAATCAACTCCTGCGTGGGCCTGAAATCGTACGTGGTGAACAGCTTCGTCGAGTACATGGCACACTAGTATGTGTGGAACACCTAACTACCACCTGCGCTGCACTTGCTTTTCCTGGGGTTCCTTGCAACATGGTCCAAGGTGGCTTCTTTGACTCTAGCATCACGTGCACTCGGCCGGTCTTCACTTCAGGGCGGTCTCCGTAAAAACGAGCCGGTGTGTTGCAGACGCTCATTTTACGAAAACATTCCAAGATAGGAAGCACCCGACGTTGTTCCACGGGTCTGCCATCAACAACTCCCTATTGCTGAAGGTCATTCTCACACACGAACGCGAAAGAAAGTTGTTGCACAAATCAATCGACCGAATTTGGCTAGATGAAAACCGAATTGTCATTACCTAATTTATTTTGAATTTTTGTACAATTCCGTAATTTTTCTTTGACGTTCGCCGACACTACGGTTGTGTGAGTAGCTCGCGCGCTGCGGCGCTAGCGTTGTAACACACACACAAACTACGTCAAAGAGACACCGCCTAGTAGTACCTACTATCCTGTGGCCCCTGGCAAGGCAAACGTTCTATAGGTTCGTATACACTAAACGAAGGATAGAAATAAGTACTGGATATGTACTCGTGGATGTTCAATTAATTTTGATAACATTAAAACACATACTTGATTAATTATCATCAGCCTTTTAATGTCCCCACTGCTGGGGCACAGGCATCCTCTCTGTGAGAGCGTGTGGGCCGTAATTCACAACGCAGGCCCAATGCGGCTTGGTGGATGTCACATGTCATTGAATTTATAGTTCTAGGATAATATGCCGGTTTCCTCACCATGTTTTCCTTCACCGTTTTTGAGTTTTCGTTTTTTATTCATGAATCATTAAGTTACAGCAGATTTTATGTAATCTGTGCATTAAACTCACAAATAAGAATTTAACATTTTAAAAATAAACGGTACTTTAAAACATAAACCATTTTTTAAAATGAAACTGAAAATATTTGTTTCTTAAAAACGTGATGAAAACTGGAGTTGCCCAAGCGTGTAAATAGCCGTGGGTCTCTGCGGATGTAGGACGGTAAAGTACGACCAAGCACTTAGAGGGAATGCTGGCCCAAAATTGCCTATATTTGTCTGTATAACTTCAAGTTAGGAGTGGTCGGCAGCAGTCGGCGAATGTGGCCCTACTTACAATTTGTAAAACAAGTGGTACCTTACTTTCCGGGCTGTTCTCGATGATTGCACGTCGAATTGTCGAGTGGCCACTCGTTCTCTTCACACCAACACTCCTGATTATGCTTGTTCAGTAGTTAACGGACGCGGTGAATATGGGTTATTTATTATTCCCGGAGGATCCCCAACGTTTACGGGATTTACTCGGGATTTTAGCGTATTTGCGGGGACGATATTATTTTTAAGACCTTAGTCTGCGGTGAGATGCGCGCTGTGCCTCGCGGCGTTAGAAAAACACAACTAACTTCAAACTGACGTGACGTCGATTGTTGCATTTTAAATTGTCTATAGCTCGTAAAGCCGGCCACTCACGTCTGTCTTGACAAATTAAAGCGAGACACACACGCGACGTGATACCAACCCCACCCAACTTGCAGAGTGGCGGCAACTCGCCACACCATGCTCCCCGCCTTGAAAGGTCCAGGAGCTTTCAAAAGCTGCTAATCTATGCGGAGAGAGTGAGGTTCAAGAAGCGGTGATGATATGTAAGCATTAACTTGTTGAAGAGCTTTGAGAGAAATCCAAGCAGCAGTCCGAAACACCATCGCATTGATATAATGCTCGGGAAAAATAATTATCAGTGTCCTAAGAATGAATTGCGGTTCGACTTGACCATGGTAAGTCGAATAAACTAAATTACAACTATGTAATGGCGTACCATTGGAACGTATAATATGAACCCTAAACCAAATTAAACTAAATTACGTAGTAATAATAATCTATTGAGTTGGCAAAGGATACAACTTAGTGACAGGACGTTTATACGTGCCTGACGCGGTTTTTATTGTATTGATTCGACTCGAATTACACCATCCGATCCCGGAAAAACTTCCTCTATGATACCTAATGGCCAAGTCAATGGAGGTACGTTATCTTGACCCAAGAGAACGACAGTACCTATCTCTATAGGGCGATCGGGAGTGCACCACTTCTGGCGAACTTGCAGCGTGTGCAAGTACTCAATTCGCCATTTATTCCAGTAGGATAACACAAGTTGATCCAAGAGCCTTTTGCGGTTGTTTAGGTTTATGCTTTCTTCTGCCAATTCAGAAGAAGGCAAATACGTGAGTGGACTGGACATTAAAAAATGCGCGGGCGTGAGTACCTCCGGA
The DNA here is from genome assembly GCA_951329385.1 of Polia nebulosa. Taxonomy (NCBI): domain Eukaryota; kingdom Metazoa; phylum Arthropoda; class Insecta; order Lepidoptera; family Noctuidae; genus Polia; species Polia nebulosa. Next base: position 29,264,789 of record OX589602.1, on the reverse strand, counting down.
TGTGGGTCTGACGAAATGACACTAAGTGGTCGAGAGTTCAAAAGGCACTCAATTTGCACCAATACGGTCGAGAGTTCCTCGTAAGTGAGAAGTTGTTTACCTACGACTCTAAACAAGTGAGTTTTAACACTCTTAATATTTGACTCCCAAATACCTCCGAAGTGTGGAGCTCGCGGCGGTATTCTTGTCCACTCGATGCGTGATTTAAGAAGCTCATTTTTAATATCCGTTTGAACAGTTGAATTTAATAAAAAAGAATAAATATCATCCAATTGCGCCTTAGCGCCAACAAAATTGGTACCATTGTCTGAGTACATAACAGACACTGGACCGCGGCGAGAAATGAATCTCTTAAATGCGGATAGGAAAGCCTCAGATGTGAGATCCGAAACAAGCTCGATATGTATGGCTTTAGTCACCATGCATACGAACAAACATAAGTAAAGTTTCTGCGAACGTTGACCTCTACGTCGAATAGGTATATAAGCAAGCGGCCCGGCGAAATCTACACCGGTGTGTACAAAGGCTTTAGCATCACGGACGCGGTATCCAGGAAGTTCAGCCATTTTGGGTACTGGATGCTTAGGATTTAGACGGAAACAAGTATTACATTTCCGACAACGAGAACGTGTAACCGTTCGGCCATCCAATATCCAAAACCGCTGCCTTATAATGGACATCAATAACCCTGGGCCCGTATGGCAGTACGTATTGTGATAGTGATCGATAATTAGATCGACTACGCGGTCGCGTTTAGGTAAAAGCGCGGGATGCTTGGCTTCATACGGTAAGTCAGATTTAGACAATCTGCCCCCAATACGTAAGATTCCGAAGCTATCAATGAAGACAGATAAACAGCGCAACTTCTTAGCTGGAAGTTCACCTGCTTTAATTAAATTTAAATCACTCGCAAAATGTAAACTTTGAACTAATCGAACAATGAAATTTTCGGCGGTTTGAATGTTTTCAACAGAACTATGACTATGTAGTCTGTTTGTAAATTTAAGAATGTACATAAATACACGTAACAATTTATTCCATGAGCAAACACGGTCAGCTATAGTATCTAAAATACGCGGTTCAGTATTCGAAGTTTCTACAAGAAAAACCTTTGATTTAAACTCCGGCAATGTTTCACATTGAGCAGGAGCGAACTTTAAAGGCCACTCGCTCATGGGCTGATGGAGCCATGTGGGGCCGTTCCACCACAACGAGTGTCTTATTAAATCCGACGGCAGCATGCCGCGAGACAGACAATCGCTAGGATTCTCTTTCCCGGACACGTGACGGAAACAAGCGGCAGGTAAGTTTTCCTGTATTTGAGCAATGCGGTTGCTGACAAAAATAGACCATCTATGGGGAGATGAGTGGATCCACGAGTGAGCTATGGTGGAGTCCGAGAAAGCGTGGACACCTGTAATAGGTACACGAGCGGAAAGTTTTTCCTTGACTACGCGAACAAGTTTAGATAGAAGTAAAGCGGCGACAAGTTCTAATCGCGCTAGCGTTGTTATTTTAGCGGGGGAGACTTTGGACTTTGCACACAAGAGTCGGACAGTGATATCACCAGTAGGGTCGGTAATGTGTAAATAAATACAACAGCCATAACCAGTAAAGCTGGCGTCGCAAAAGGCTACGATGTTCACTACAGCTTCTCTAAAGACGCCAATGTGGCGAGGAACCTTTAGAGAAGAGAGTGAAGGAAAATCGCGCGACAAAGCGGCAAACCGATTTGTGATAGATTCCGGTGGAACCTCATCCCATCCTACTTTAGCTAACCAAAGTTCCTTGATTAATACCTTCGCGCACAGCACAACGGGTCCCACAAGGCCCAGTACGTCGAACAAGCGGGCAACTAGCGATAGAATCGCGCGCTTCGTGCATTTATCATCCACGGCGATTGTTGTCAAAGAAAAATAATCATCAGCGGGTTCCCAGGTTAATCCAAGGATTTTGAAATTATGGACATCATTATCCATGCCAGAAAAATTAACTGGTAAGCGGTGAGACTCTGGGAGAATCTCTAATAAAGCGGGTGAATTGGTAGCCCATTTGACTAAGTCAAAGGAACCTACCTTCATTAAATCAATTAAATCGCGGGACAGACGCATAGCTGTCTGTTCGTCCGAAACAGAGTAGACGTAGTCGTCCATGTAAAACTGAGTTTCTACCAATTTAGAAGCCTCAGGAAAGCGGTCGCTTTGCTCACACGCCAAGTTACGCAATGTGCGCATCGCTAAATAAGGACTAGGTTTCAGTCCGAAGGGAACGCGGTTAAAATGAAAGGTGCGAATAGGCTCACCTTTGCTAAAACGATACAAGATTCGTAAATATTTGCGGTGGTGCTCTCTTACACCGATACGTAAGAACATTTGTTTTATATCCGCTGTCATCGCGACAGGGAATGTACGAAAATCAAGCAATAACAAAAACAAGTCTGCTTGCAAATTAGGTCCGACATGCAAAATGTCATTGAGCGACAACCTCGAGTGAGTTATATAATCCGCGATAGTTTTATTATAATTCTCGCGTAGGGTCATTAACTTACGCTCGAGCGCAAGCAATCGCCTAGGGGCGTAGCCGTGCGAGTTACCTAGCCCGCCGGGTGAGCGCGCAAAAGGCAGATCGACAAAGTATCTGCCGTCTTCAAATAAGACTGAAGAGTTAAAATTATTTTCACACTCTAATTCGTGCGGACCAATAACGGAACGCGGCGCGGCGCGGCGCGGCGCGGCGGTGGCGGCGGGTGGAATTTCCTCTAGCTCAAAAAACCCATGCAAACTTGACTCGACCTCAATGTCGGCCTGCGCGGTAAACGAAGATGTAATGTGTGTCACATCACTACTACAACCATCAATATCACCCATAAGTACATAACCGAAGCTAGTCAGTACAGCAGGGGGTGCGCGGGTACCTGTTTCGACCCTGTCTCCCAGGTAAATAAAGGGGAACAATTGTGCTCCAAGCACGAGATCTACCGTGCCCGGCACGTTCCAAAGCGGATCAGCGAGCTGCAAGTTACTTAAGTATGACATGTTATCATTGTTATGTAATCTAATTAATTTCGCGGGAAGTCTATCTGTAATACAGTCAACAACTAACGCTTGTATCGAAAACTTCGTATGAGGGTCAAACCGAGATTCTATGTTGAGATGAATAAAACCGTGTATTGGTTTCGATGACATTCCAACACCTTGTAAAAATGAATTGCGTAATTTAATTATGGGTAAGTTCAAACGTTTACAACAGTCCACAGTAATTAAATTATTTTGCGATCCGTTATCTAGTAGGCACCGAACCACCTCCTTATCTCTGATGTCGCTATAGTATGCATATAACTGCGCGGTCGCTAGCAAAATGGTTGACCCAGTTTTAACAGCTGTAGTGAGCGAAACAGATGTATCCTTAGTAGGCGCTTGCGGCTCGGGCGATAATGACTCATGTTTTTCTCGGAAATGTAAGAGAGAATGGTGGTTCTTCTTACAAATTTTACAAACGTTACGTGACCTACATTTAACCAAAGAATGGGATAGACTTAAACAGTTTATACAGCCACGTTTTGCTTTTATAAATTCAAAACGTGCAAGCGGTGTTCTAATATTTTTAAACAGCGGGCAATAGAACAGCTGATGTCGTACGTCATCCTTATCGCAACGTACATTTGCCATTCGAAACCGGTTCATTACGCGATACGAATGACTTAGCGGTGTTATTTTTTGTTTGATGATTCGCTGAACTAGACTTAGCGCGCGGTTCCGTCTGTAAATTATTACCGTATGAGCGTTGTAGTACCTTAACATATTCTTGCATGAATGTTATAAACTCAGCATAGGAAGGTAATTCTTTTTCACTCACACGTGATTCAAACTGTAAGACAGTTTGCGCGTCAACCTTTCTTAAACCACAGTGTAATAAAACAAAATCCAGTAAGTCTGGAATGTCTAACTGCTTCAAGGCTGCGACGGACGCTGAATATCGTTCCACAAAAGTATTGAGGCTCGCGGCATTTCCGGCGCATTGTTTAATGTCCAGTATATTATTGAGATAATGAATCCCTAAACTACGCTTATCTTGATACCTTTTTACGAGACTGTTCCACATAACGTTGTATGTATCACCTGTAGGAACAATGCCTGCGGTCAGTTTTAAGGCATCATGAGTCAACTTACTGATCAAGTACTGGACACGCTGCGAGTCAACCAGATCGGTATTTAAATGAACATTGCTTCGAAACATTTCATAAAATATGGGCCAATTTTCCGCTTTACCATCAAACGTTGGCAAATCTATGGGCGGTAATTTTATCCGAGTACCCACTTTGTGTTCCGATGTTTCGTTTTTCGAAAGTATGAGATTACGTTTATATTTAATATTAGAATATAAGTCTTCAATAGAATATAGACTCGAATAGTCTGGTGCGGTTTGGTCAATCTCGAATTGCAATTCATTCATTTGTTCTACTATTTCCTCAAATTTGTTATATTGCTCAGTAATTGTTTCTGACTGCGCTAAGAATGTCTCATTTGAACGTGAATCATAGTTCGAGATGTTTCTGGAATCATTATATAGGCGATTAACTCGCTCGAAAATCATTTGTTTTTTAGCGGTAAGCTGAGCCAATTTAGCTTCTTGCTTGCGGGACGCCATTTTGGGGCACTAATAAAGTTATGTGCCTACCGTAATGACTTGTACTTAATTTGTACTGAATTTTACTGATGCCTATCCAGGCTCGAAAGGACCATCAAATGGAGATGTTCAGGCGTGATTACGGCCGAACACTTGAAGGGAATGCTGGCCCAAAATTGCCTATATTTGTCTGTATAACTTCAAGTTAGGAGTGGTCGGCAGCAGTCGGCGAATGTGGCCCTACTTACAATTTGTAAAACAAGTGGTACCTTACTTTCCGGGCTGTTCTCGATGATTGCACGTCGAATTGTCGAGTGGCCACTCGTTCTCTTCACACCAACACTCCTGATTATGCTTGTTCAGTAGTTAACGGACGCGGTGAATATGGGTTATTTATTATTCCCGGAGGATCCCCAACGTTTACGGGATTTACTCGGGATTTTAGCGTATTTGCGGGGACGATATTATTTTTAAGACCTTAGTCTGCGGTGAGATGCGCGCTGTGCCTCGCGGCGTTAGAAAAACACAACTAACTTCAAACTGACGTGACGTCGATTGTTGCATTTTAAATTGTCTATAGCTCGTAAAGCCGGCCACTCACGTCTGTCTTGACAAATTAAAGCGAGACACACACGCGACGTGATACCAACCCCACCCAACTTGCAGAGTGGCGGCAACTCGCCACACCAAAAACATTAGTTTTATGACCATATGAAAAATATCGTTTAGTGAAAATACTCAGATGATTTGACCCATTTTCGAACCTACAGCAATATTTTTGTCCATGTGTACACGTCTTAAGTTTACTCCTGGTAGTGGCTATCTCTCTCTCTATTCTTTTTTTTTTTGTTGCTGTTTTAGGGTACCGTTGTGATATAAGTCAAAATTGTTATCAATTCTTCTTACTGACTCTGTTGCCTTAGTATTTAAAGTTAAATTATTCAAAATTTGAGATACAATTAATTGATATTGAGTGAATGAATGGAGTTTAAAATCACTGTTTGTTTCTTTTATTTTACGAAGTTTAAGTTTAGTAATAGTCAGTAAAATACTGGTGCGGATTCTCTTGTTTAATATCTAAACTAAAATTAGAGAATTGCTATCTTTTACTAAAAAGCAGTGCGAGAAAAGGATGGCTATAGCTATAAACTAAGTTAGAGATGTCAAACTAGTTTACGCCTTGCAAATCGCCGTGTTTTTAGACGACATGTTTTTACGTGTACCCTTAATTTGTTTGGAAATATTAGTTCAAACTAAATTTGACAGCACTAATTTACGTCCGTCTCTTTCTTGTTTTATTAGAGAAAAAAAGATAGCAATAGCCTAAATTAAGTTTAGTTTGTGCACAACAGAATCAACACCACTGGCGATTATTTAAATTAGTTTGTAGTTATACAGAACCATCCTATTCAAACTGCACGCACACATGAATCTAATACCGATGTGTACTAATGTGACACAATCTAAGGTTCCTTCCTTTACGATTTTTATGACCTTTTTAAATTTCTATTCCAATACCTGGCATCCTAGTATTTTTGTCAATTTGCTTTGAAATTATCTTGATTTAAAGCGTTTGCCGCCAACCCGCATTGGGTCCGCTTGATTATTTAAATTAATTTGTTGTTATACAGAACCATCCTATTCAAACTGCACGCACACATGAATCTAATGCCGATGTGTACTATTGTGACACAGTTTAAGGTTCCCTTCCTTTACGATTTTTATGACCTTTTTAAATTCCTCTTCCAGTACCGGATGTCAATCCTAGTATTTTTTGACGTTTTCCTTTGAAATTATCTTGATTTAAAGTGTTTTCCGACAATCTGCATTGGGTCCGCTTGGTAGATTACGGCCCACACCTTCATATCATTAAAAAAAATCCTGATTCTATGCTATTAAAGTGTTTTATTTTTAGTACGGAACCATTCAAATAATGTAACAGGGAAACAGAAGTTTGGAATTGGGCGTTCACGAAAAGGAAAGATAGGCTTAGTGAGCGAGACAGAAAGAGTGTTTAGAGTTCAACGTCCTAATCAGCTGTTTACTTTAAGGGTTGTTCGTATTACCGACTAGACGAGATGTCGATGTTATTATCGATAGAAAAGAAAATTTAATATTTCTGTAATAATAAACAAATCTTTAATTCTGACCATAGGTATCGAGTAATTATAAGATTCTTTTAATGATCCTCAAATATGACCACACCTTTCCGTTACACGCTGTATAGCCGCCAAATGGCGCTCTCATTGAATAAAAAATCGTATCTTAGCGTAGAAAATAAAGATTAAAGAATCCTATGTTGCGTTTGTTACAAATAGGATAAGGTATTTTTACGTTGTTAAAACAGGACTCAAAATGTTTCGTATCCAAAGTAGTAAGCAAAAGTGTCTAAAACGGCCGTTTTTGACACTACATAGTATTCTTTAATCTTTATTTTCTATGCTAAGATACGATTTTTTATTCAACGAGGGCGCCACTTATGCGGAGGTAGGCCCTTAATTGTTTTTTCCCATCACAAAACTGCCCAACGCGCTTACAGAAGTTTTCACTTCAAAACTAGATTGAAATATAAGTTCCCCTGCAGCACGGGCGAGTCGCGGCGCGCGTTCGGCCTGTTCCTGACGCACGTGTTGAAGCGCGTGTCGTCGCCGGCTAACGAGCTGGGCGTGGCGCATGCGCAGCTCGTGTTGCGGTTCCTGAAGCGCGCCTGCGCCTCGCTGCGCATGCCTTACAATGTAAAGGTGACGACGACTAGCACGCCGCACCACACGCACCATACGGCGTTTATGTGCCACGGTTTTTAAACAAATTTTAAGTCTGAGAGCTTGGAAATAAAAATAAAACAAGTTTTATTTAACTATGGAGAATAATAATAATATTTCACAACTATCACACAACGCCATCTAGTCTTGTGTTATGGGTACTAGACAACTGATAAACATACTTATATATTTCTAAATACATACATATTATAGATAAATTACACCCAGACACAGAACAAATGATCGTGCTCATTACACAAACATTTGTCCTGGGTGGGAATCGAACCCACGACCTCCGGCATAGCAGTCAGGGTCACTAACGACTAGACCAACAGGCCAGAATACTATCTTAACAGTTAGTTGACATCTTTTTTGAAGAGTTTAGAGAGAGAGTTTTTCTATAGCCATACGATCTAAACCTACGTCTTAAAAGTTATTTGAGAATTTTTTCGGAAAAAAGTTTTTTTTTAAGTTCTATAGCCTAAAAATAAAGTTTGAAAAGTTTTTAGAACATTTACTAAATGAAATATTTTTAAAATAAGTTGCTCTCTCTTTCTCTTTTAATTATGCGAACTCAGACTTAAAAAAAAAAAGAAACGAACGTTTGTATTGAGAACCTCCTCCTTTTTTTTCATCTGTTAAATATATGTATGTAATACCGTGACGCGTAAACGCCCTTAAGGCGCTAGGTACCTACCTCTTATTGCGAATTTAGGATCTGTTGCAACTCTCTTGTATTCCAAAGTAACCACGATTCAATTTTATGGATTCGTTTTTCTGTTTAATAAGCATACGACTGACTTTGAAGGTTTTACCTAGCGCCTTAACACACTAACAATTAACTATACTCCATTCACAATAGCATTAGAAAAAAGAGGCACGTAGAAGCACGGATGCAAAAGATTTTATTAATTCTTCAATTTTAATTCTAAAACTGTAACAAATAACAACTAAATCACGAATATTCGTATTCACATGAAATGACAATCACAGAACATTATTTACGTCAATTTAACAGACGACATAAACAAGTAAAATTGGAAAAACCTGGTTGTCACAACTTATGAAGGGATTAGGTAATATTTTAAATTTGGTAGAATTATAGTGAATCGAAAAACGTTCCGGATATGTTCACTCCTGCGTCTTTACATTGACACGGTAATTTTAAATTGGAATGAAATAATATAACTAATTGAAAGGTATATAATTTCACTACAACATAAATAGTATTAATTAAAGTATGACAACTGCTGTATGAATCGATTATAATAAATTCGACGTCTATCGTAACTAACATTTTTATTGTACTTTAGTTACAAACTGTGCATTAAAAATAAACTTTTTAACTTCTGTCTAATGCTATTGTGAATGGAATATATCCCTGCATTGTGTATATCTTTTATTTATGTATGTCGAACAAAAATCAATGTAAATTAGCTGGTGAAAGACAAGTACGAGTATAATCCTCCCCACCAAATTAGCTGATAGACAAGTACGAGTGTAATCCTCCCCACCAAATTAGCTGATAGACAAGTACGAGTATAATCCTCGCCACCAAATTAGCTGATAGACAAGTACGAGTGTAATCCTCCCCACCAAATTAGCTGATAGACAAGTACGAGTATAATCCTCCCCACCAAATTAGCTGATAGACAAGTACGAGTGGAATCCTCCCCACCAAATTAGCTGATAGACAAGTACGAGTATAATCCTCCCCACCAAATTAGCTGATAGACAAGTACGAGTGTAATCCTCCCCACCAAATTAGCTGATAGACAAGTACGAGTATAATCCTCCCCACCAAATTAGCTGATAGACAAGTACGAGTGTAATCCTCCCCACCAAATTAGCTGATAGACAAGTACGAGTATAATCCTCCCCACCAAATTAGCTGATAGACAAGTACGAGTATAATCCTCCCCACCAAATTAGCTGATAGACAAGTACGAGTGTAATCCTCCCCACCAAATTAGCTGATAGACAAGTACGAGTATAATCCTCCCCACCAAATTAGCTGATAGACAAGTACGAGTGTAATCCTCCCCACCAAATTAGCTGATAGACAAGTACGAGTATAATCCTCCCCACCAAATTAGCTGATAGACAAGTACGAGTATAATCCTCCCCACCAAATTAGCTGATAGACAAGTACGAGTATAATCCTCCCCACCAAATTAGCTGATAGACAAGTACGAGTATAATCCTCCCCATCGAATTTCCAACACGGTGGCCAATCTGAACGGAGATCAGCCTAGTACGCAGATATTATAGTGCACAAGCGTGTGCGCAGACACAGGTGCATTCTCTGTTCCTTTACTCTCATAGTCCGATGGGACGGCAATCCGACACGACCGAGGAGAGATCAGACGCAGGACCATTGAATTTACGTGCTTTCTGAGGCACGTAGGTATCACACCATCAACTTCCAAGCTCCGGGCTGTTACAGAGTAATTTTATGGACAAACCCATCATCTTCCAGTCCTTATCTACTTGGGATTGGCGCAACACGTTTTTTTCTTCCATTCTGCCCTGTCAGCCGTCACGTTATCACTAACACGCTTTTTTTTTTCATATCACTCCTCACAGAATCCATCCATCCTTTCTTTGGCCGATCTCCCTTTACATCCATCCACATTTATATTCATAACTCTTTTGGTTACATATGTTTCATCCCTCCTCTTCACATGACCAAGATAAGCGGTTCCCTTTCAACTTTTCTGTGACTGGCGCCACTTTTAAACTACCTCTAATGTACTCATTTCTCACTTTATCCATTCTCGTTACTCCACACTTCCATCTCAACATTTTCATCTCCGCCACATGCAATCTTTTTTCATCCGTCTTTTTCACAGCCCAACATTCTGATCCATACAGTACGACAGGTCTAATCACGGACTCGGTCGCAAGTTGTACCAGTGACCTGTCGCCATTTCATCCATCCTGAGAAATTTAATGGACAAACCCAATTGCAGTTTTTTACCCGACCCATGTCGAATCCAAGACCCCACACTCAGCAGTCGTGCTTACGACCAACGAGGCAGTTAAAAGACAAGTATTGATACCTCATCATGATAGAACATGATTTTCTGAGCCTATAATTTCAAGTACATATTTATCCGTCGCCGCTGACCTTATATTCAGCTGCAGTTACTCAAAACTCTTCTTATCGATCATTCACGTAGAGAGCAGGCAGCGGCTCAAGCTACTGCCCAGGGCTCGTGGATAAATTCGAAACAGAGTTGCCGTGCCCCTGGGCACTCAGGGAGGGAAGGGACAGGGGTTGGTTTTAGTCAGTAAGAGTCTGACATGCTCCCGCTCCACGCAGAGCGGGAGAAGTCATAGGATGATATCCGAAAACCACAAAAAATAACAAATGCTCAAGCTAGTAAGTATGCGTGAGTTCGAACTGAATACTAACTATTAAAACCCACAAATTTTGTTAGTCAAAAAGAGTAATAGTGGCTCTGGGATCTTACTCTATGTGTATTAGGACGACGACGCCATAAATCTCAATACACATCACATATGTGAAGATTCGCCAGCTAATTTAAATTGACCTTATAATATGTTAAGGAAGGTTATTTGGCGAGAATGGCAATTTGATGATTGTCCTTTAAAAGTCTTCCACGACGTCACCTATGCCCAAATGATGCAAGCAGTTTTCCGCAAGAGCGAAAGAGTCATTTCACGTCACTGCGTGCGTTATAAGATCGCGTAAGACTTTTCAAGAGGTTTTTGGCGGAATTTTTTCGAGTGAAGTTCAGTGGCTGTTTAAATTATTCGCAAATTGATTCCTAGTGGATATTGTGGTGTAAAATTGGTGTCGTTTTGTATCTCAGTGTCTACGCAACTGGGCAATATGTGGATCATTGAAACAGGCGCGATCTCGGTGAAATGAAGCTGAGAATTTTGTCGTAGTATTGACTACCTCAGCGAAGCTTGCCGAGAAGGCTGACTCGACTCATTTGCTGCCAAACATTGCAAAAACAGAATGTGTTACATCTGCATTCTAATGGGAAAAAAGTGACATTATATAGTACATAGTGATATTCTGTGTCTAAAACTAAAAACTTTCTTAACTTGACACTGGCTAAATGCAAAAACCGTGCGAAGCCAAAATTAAAAAAAAAGTCAATAGTCTATCACCAAATTGCCTTTCTCACCAAATAACCTTTCTTTAGGCACTTGTCCCACCGCCAACGATGAGCGAGTAGCGAGTAGAGCTTTAAACTAAAAACTAGTTGTCGAGCAGCGAGTAGCGAGTGTGTTGTTCCGATAGTTTTGTCCCTGGGCTTTAAGGCTCTACTAATGGCCAAGGGACGCCCTCATTGAATAAAAATCATAGCATAGCACAGAAAATAAATATTAAAGAATCCAACGTCACGTTTGTTTCAAAGAGGATAAAGCATTTTTACGTTTTTAAAACAGGTCTCAGAATAAAAGTGTCAGAAACGGCCGTTTTTGGTACTTTTGCCTACTACTTTGGAAACTTTAATATTTATTTTGTGTGCTGTGCTACGATTTTTTATTTAATGAGGGCGCCACTTGGCCGGTAGTAGACCCTTAAGCGAGTGTTCGAGTGCGACGGGCGATTATTCGCACCAGTCGCTCGGGGCGGCTAGTCCTGCGCAACACTGCACACTGCACGGTACAAATGACCCCTGAGTGGTCTCTCGGCGTGAGTTCTGACCGCCAAGCGAGCATCGCCGAGCGAGTAAGCTTTAATAGATTTTGTCGCTCAGCTACAAACTTGTGGAGCGACTCCTCGCCAGCAGTGTGAACAGTCAGCGATCAACTATTAATATATGCATCTCTTTTGTTTACACGGAATGTATATTGAATTGTTCGTTTCTTGAGCGTAAAAATAGCTGATAGTTAGTCGCTTACTCGCCGGCTGTGGGACAACTGCCTTACTATACAGAGTGTAACGGAAAGGTGTGGTCATATTAAGAACTGCATCTGCCCATCGACATGAACAACTTTCTTCAAGAAAACCTGAGGAAATTCTCAAAAAAAAATTTACCACCCTTATAAATATTTATCGGCTGATGATCACTTTGTATGGAAATTATTTTTTATTCTTTTGGGAAATTTCTACTTTTTCTTGGAATAAGTTGTTCATTTCCATGGGCAGAACCGTTTCTTAAAATATGACCACACCTTTCCGTTACACGTTGTATTGTTACGTTGTTATTGAGTATTGATATCAAAATTATTGTATTGTAAATATTCAATTGGTTGTTAGTTAGTGTTCGATGTTGTCAAAGTGTGCTTCGATTAATAATAAGTATCATATTTACGTATTATGTGTATTCTGTGTCCGTGTACTAATGTGTTCCTTTTTCTCGCCTGTCTGCCTACCCGGCAAGTGGCCTGGTTTGACGATACTAATGTATGTTTGAAAGCTTATTTTAACCTATAAGAGTTGGTTTCCATTGTGAAGTGACGATTTATAAATATAACATAACATAATCAGCCTTATAATGTGCTGCGTGGGAGTGCGGACGGCGCGTAATGTTCCACGCGCGCCTCAAAGAGATATCAGCAACACCTGACGGGGCCCGTCATGGCCGATGCCTACCCAGGGGTAGAGGATAAATTCGAAACAGAGTTACTGCGCTCCCTTGGCACTCAGGCAACTGAAGGAACAGGGGTGGGTTTTAGTCAGTTAAAGTCTGACACGCCCTCCCGCTCCACGTAGAGCGGGAGAAGTAAAGAAGAAGTTATTTGATGAAAGCCTTACAATGTTCCCTGCCGTTCCCAAACCCGACTTACAAGCTGTAGGCCGTGTACTTTGTGTAAATTAATTAATCATCATTGCTCTCAAAACGAGGAGCTCGTGGCTAAAGTAATAACAGCCGCACGGGTCGATCCATCAGGTTAAGCTACGCTTACCGGGGTTGGTCCATGGATGGGTGACCATCTATACATACCGAGACTCTTCCGTGCCTCGGAAAGCACGTTAAGCCGTTGGTCCCGACTGTCAATCGTGGATCTTTGACAGTCGTTACGGGTCGTCAGGAGCCCGAAAGTCTGACAATCAGTCTTACCAAGAGGTATCGTATTACCCAGTAACTGGGTTGTGGAGGTCAGATAGGCAGTCGCTCCATGTAAAATACTGGTATTGAGCTGCATCCAGTTACACTGGAAGCCGACCCCAAGATAGTTGGGAAAAGGCTAGGCAAATTGATTGCTCTTGAAACTGCGAAGGAAAACATCATGAGGAAACCGGCATGTCCTAGAACCAAAACTTCAAAGACATCTGACATCCACCAACCCGCACTGGGCCCGCGTGGTGGATTACGGCCCACACTCTCTCACAGAGAGGAGGCCCGTGTCCCAGCAGTGTGAACATCAAAAGGCTGATTGTGCTACGTACGCTATGACTATATTACGACACAGTGGGAACCAGGTCTAGCACGCTCCACAGTCATGGCTTTGCTGATGTAGTTAGTAGATCATTCAGTCAACATTTTAGGCCTACTCTCATTTTATTTACGATCGCTCTTTATTTGTAACATTTATTTACTCCAACATTTCACACACCGCATCAAGTCTGTTACCTATGTTTTTTTAAACCACATTACAATTGTTTGATCTGGATTCTATATTCTGAATCAAGCCTTCTATAGGGTGACTGGTAATTAGTTACCGATACTTAAACACGTGATTGTACATGATAACAAACAACTTGCCCAAAGAAACATAGGGAGACAGTGTGACGTAAGGAGCCTTCGTGGGATAGAAAAAAGAACAACACGTAACTCGGTCAACGTTAAATAAATATATTTTAAATAGAGAAAGGGTGTGGGTAGGTCTGCAGTCACAATTTTCAATATCCCCCGGGAGATAGCACGCTACTGCCCTGGCTCAGCCTTGGTGTCTCGGGGAAGCCACGTTGCGTTTGCCCCGGAGGTGTTGGCCGACAGGTGGCAGCGCCGGCTCGCAGGGACGACAGGAGCCAGGATGGATCGGCCGGCAGGTGGTCTAGCCGGCTCGGAGACGGCCTGCTGAGGCCACGCGGGTAAATATACACCCGGCGTGGAGCGAGCCGCCGTGGTGAGTGGCCTAGTGGCCGCGCCACGAGGCACTGCGGCAGGATGGCCGCGATGGAGGGCGATGCAGGTGCGTGCCCAGAATGCAGGGCTCCAAGTCCTCTCCCTCCATTTTACAATTTGGGAAGCCGGGTCAGGAAATCTGGAGCTGGTAATCCGGATCTAGGACCCTGGGAACAATGTCCAGCGTGTCAATGATGGAAGATAAGCTTCTCCGCTGATTTTGACACCTAAGCATGAGCAAAGCGGCCGTACGTGCGCTAATTTGTGTGGTTGTCAAAATCAGACGGAGTTTACAAAGGTGAGGAGGAAAAGCATGATGACATTCAAGAGCAGCAGCAGCCACGCGCAAGTCAGCATGTACATAGCTAAGGCTATATGTATGTGCATAGTAAAGCTGATCACGCGGAAGGCGTGATTACAATGTGCAACAGATCTTTTGTAGGTTATGAGCCTTGATTATAAAATGCTAGGAAATGAAATTAAGGAAGACATGTTCTGGAAAGAATTTATACACAAGATTAGGAACACAGAATGCACAAAGATACCTGTATGCTGTTCAAACACTCACCCAATTACAGGGGTTGGAATCGCGTAATAAGTTGGCAAATATTTGCCAATGCAAACTACAGCTGCTAGGACTTGGCGATCGCTTCACGGCTCAAGGGTGTTCGACAGAACAAGGTGAGTATGAGGTCTAACGCCAACAGCTGGATTCAGATGAAAAAGGGACCACGATGTCGTTTATCGGGTTTTTATATCTACGCCGTCATTGACAGATGTCATAGAATTCAAAGACAATAGTGTTGTCAGTCAACTAAAATTGTCTGTGCCTACCAAAGGCATCACAATGGCTTTTGGTCTCTGGTTTTATTCTGTTTGTTTTTGTTTTATTAGAATTGTAACGCCACTACGTTACAGTACCCCCCAAAAAAGGTAGGATTTTTACCTGGGTAAAAATCCTTATGGTGTTGCACTAGCCACCATCTGAAATACGACCCTTTTATTCATCTTCATTCATTCATCATTAGCTCATTTCATCCTTCCATAAACCTATCATACCAGCAGACCACTTATTAAAGAAGTGAGTCCGCTTCCTAACAAGTATGTAAGAGTAGATCGTCCTTATTTGACTAAATACTCGCGTAAATCAGACTTAGTTAGTGAATGTTTATTACTAAGAACCAATATATATATCAAAGTTAATAAAGAAATAAATAAAATATTGTTTTGGATTAAGGCTTGTTTAAGGAGTCTCCGCCCGCTCCTGCAGAGGCTTATTTTACTGAGTTGCAAACCGCTCAAATAGATATATAAAATCAAGAAGTAAAGTTTTTTCTAGTTTAGGTTTTGATTAAGGAGTAACTATACCGCCCCTGCAATGGCTTATTTATTGAGTTGCAAACCGCTCAGATAGCAAAATAAATAAAAACTATGGATAAAAAGGACCCATAGTTGTATATAGAAAAAAAAAAAAACTTGGTTCAAAGTAAAAAGCATTATATAAAAGGTAGGGCCTTAATATAAACGGAATCACAAATCGAACCCACAACGAGTTACGAGACCAATTTCTGAACCACTAAAAATAAAATTATGTCGCTGATTATTGAGCGGACAAATATTTCATTGGATTATTGATCAAACTGTAATGTGTTTAACATATGTAAACAAGTTTAATCAATTGTGATATATGGTAATATTATGCAAAATGGTGAGTGTTGAAACAGCAATACAAAAGTAATGTGAAGTACTCCGTCTGTTACAAAAATTCTAACTATTGAACGCTATGGTTGAATTCCTAAAGTTATGTTTAGATTTAAAAGAAATAAAAGTAAAATAAGTCAAATGATTGTTAAGCAACTGGTGCAACTAGTGTGTACACAGGCTAAGTAATTTCTGAAAGTTAAATTCTCAAGTGAGAAACTGTGTAAAAAAAAAAAATTTTTTCAAAAATAAAATTTTGTTTAAAAAAAGTAACTGGTACATTTAGTGTGTACACTGGCTAAATAACTTTTATAAGTTTACGAGTAGTTCTCTAGTGAGAAACTGTTTAAAATAATTTAAAAAAAAAAATTGTTTTTTCAAAAAAAAAAAAATTAAAATCTTGTTTAAAACCTAAGTGTTCAAACTTGAATATAAAGTTAAAAGTTATTGAGAGTATCAATTTAAAAAAAATAATTAAGTTTAAAATTTTAATTTTGTTTGAACACACAAGTGTTTCAAGCAAAATTTGTTGTTGACTGTACTTTAAATGATAACCTTACTAAGTTCTATACAAAAATATGTTTGTTATGATCTTGTAGTATTCTAGGTTATTGTACAGGATATATGATACTGAATTATTAAATGTTTGTTCTATTATAACATTATTGTTAATGTGAATTATTAAATTGTTATGAAAAGTTAAGTTATGTATTGTCTGATTTTAAATTTGAAGGTAACATTGAAAAAAAAATAAAAAAATAAAAAGAAGGTAGGTTGACAATTTATGAGCAAAAAAATTATAGAAGTTGCTAGAATTTGTCTTCCAAGACTAGATGTTTAGTCTGGTTGTGCCTGTAATTCATACCCGGCACCCAATCTCTTCTACCGGCACACCGCTAGTTGCTAACCGATAGAAATAAGATTGGTGGTAGTACTTCCCCGGGGCGAGCCGTTCACTAATAGCTCTACTACTACGATATTATCTTAATAGCCGTGAGTACACATCAGTTGCTGTCAACCATGAGAAAAAAAACGTTCTACACTTGGACAACACACACAATTATATAAAAAAAGATACCCACCAGGGAACAATGAAAAAATGTGACTACAAAACCACGTTTTTGGGCGCCAGTGTGACGTATGATGGAAGATAAGCTTCTCCGCTGATTTTGACACCTAAGCATGAGCAAAGCGGCCGTACGTGCGCTAATTTGTGTGGTTGTCAAAATCAGACGGAGTTTACAAAGGTGAGGAGGAAAAGCATGATGACATTCAAGAGCAGCAGCAGCCACGCGCAAGTCAGCATGTACATAGCTAAGGCTATATGTATGTGCATAGTAAAGCTGATCACGCGGAAGGCGTGATTACAATGTGCAACAGATCTTTTGTAGGTTATGAGCCTTGATTATAAAATGCTAGGAAATGAAATTAAGGAAGACATGTTCTGGAAAGAATTTATACACAAGATTAGGAACACAGAATGCACAAAGATACCTGTATGCTGTTCAAACACTCACCCAATTACAGGGGTTGGAATCGCGTAATAAGTTGGCAAATATTTGCCAATGCAAACTACAGCTGCTAGGACTTGGCGATCGCTTCACGGCTCAAGGGTGTTCGACAGAACAAGGTGAGTATGAGGTCTAACGCCAACAGCTGGATTCAGATGAAAAAGGGACCACGATGTCGTTTATCGGGTTTTTATATCTACGCCGTCATTGACAGATGTCATAGAATTCAAAGACAATAGTGTTGTCAGTCAACTAAAATTGTCTGTGCCTACCAAAGGCATCACAATGGCTTTTGGTCTCTGGTTTTATTCTGTTTGTTTTTGTTTTATTAGAATTGTAACGCCACTACGTTACAACAGAACGGCGTCACGTGGCTAACAGCTGATAGGCCATAGGCGCGTGCGTGAATTTCATACGGCTGTTGTGTTATTATGATAAAAGTGAACGAGTATAAAAAAATAAAATTTGGGCAAGTTGTCTGTTATCCTGAGTACAATCACGTGTTTAAGTATCGGTCACTAATTACCAGTCACCCTATATAAACACCGTTTAATTGTAATAAATCCTGCTGGACTGTAAACTCTTTATATATTATGAATAGATTATTTCAAATACAATAAATCTCACCCAAATTAAATAATTTACAATGTATCCGAGTCTTTTTGGAAATATAATGTTTACAATTTTACGTGGTTTTTAAGGTTCAGTACCCGAAGGGTCCAAACGGAGCCCTATTGCTGTCACCCATGTGTCCGTCTATCCGTCTGTCTGTCTGTCCGTCGGGGTCAACAAGATGCTTATATTGTAAAAAATCGAGACTGTAGCTCCAACCGTTTGGCTGTAAAACATGTGTGACAGAACATAGATTTTACAGCCAAACGGTTGGAGCTACAGTCTTAAAATTTTCACAATATAAGCATCTTGTTGACACAAAGCCATACAAATGGTCAAAAATACATTTGGTACGGAACCCTAAATGTGTGTGAAACCATGTTGAACGACTTTTTTTTCTGACTCAAATTCTTATTCAAGATTTAAATTATGGGAAAATTCAGATACGTGGCTTAAGACTTCTATATTAATTCCCTTTGTGCAGGTCCTATAGCCTTACCCTATTGTACCGATTAATTCTCGAGCTCTTAGGGTCCGCCGGCGAAGATGTGCGACAAGGACAGGTGCGCCGTCATCGCGAAGCAGCTCAACGACTTCCTATACATGTACTATCGGGAGACCGACCTCTACACCGACAGCGAGGACAAGGAGGGCTGCGTCTCCAATATACACTTCGCGCAGTTTCTGTACTCGGCGAGGTGAGTGTTATATAACTTGAGGTACAAGTAGAACACTAGTTGTACACGTATGTACTACCGGGAGACCGACCTCTACACCGACAGCGAGGACAAGGAGGGCTGCGTCTCCAATATACACTTCGCGCAGTTCCTGTACTCGGCGAGGTGAGTGTTATATAACTTGAGGTACAAGTAGAACACTAGTTGTACACGTATGTACTACCGGGAGACCGACCTCTACACCGACAGCGAGGACAAGGAGGGCTGCGTCTCCAATATACACTTCGCGCAGTTCCTGTACTCGGCGAGGTGAGTGTTATATAACTTGAGGTACAAGTAGAACACTAGTTGTACACGTATGTACTACCGGGAGACCGACCTCTACACCGACAGCGAGGACAAGGAGGGCTGCGTCTCCAATATACACTTCGCGCAGTTTCTGTACTCGGCGAGGTGAGTGTTATATAACTTGAGGTACAAGTAGAACACTAGTTGTACACGTATGTACTACCGGGACACCGACCTCTACACCGACAGCGAGGACAAGGAGGGCTGCGTCTCCAATATACACTTCGCGCAGTTTCTGTACTCGGCGAGGTGAGTATTATATAACTTGAGGTACAAGTAGAACACTAGTTGTACACGTATGTACTATCGGGAGACCGACCTCTACACCGACAGCGAGGACAAGGAGGGCTGCGTCTCCAATATACACTTCGCGCAGTTTCTGTACTCGGCGAGGTGAGTGTTATATAACTTAAGGTACAAGTAGAACACTAGTTGTACACGTATGTACTACCGGGAGACCGACCTCTACACCGACAGCGAGGACAAGGAGGGCTGCGTCTCCAATATACACTTCGCGCAGTTCCTGTACTCGGCGAGGTGAGTGTTATATAACTTGAGGTACAAGTAGAACACTAGTTGTACACGTATGTACTACTGGGAGACCGACCTCTACACCGACAGCGAGGACAAGGAGGGCTGCGTCTCCAATATACACTTCGCGCAGTTTCTGTACTCGGCGAGGTGAGTGTTATATAACTTGAGGTACAAGTAGAACACTAGTTGTAATCGTATGTACTACCGGGAGACCGACCTCTACACCGACAGCGAGGACAAGGAGGGCTGCGTCTCCAATATACACTTCGCGCAGTTTCTGTACTCGGCGAGGTGAGTGTTGTATAACTTGAGGTACAAGTAGAACATTAGTTGTACACGTATGTACTACCGGGAGACCGACCTCTACACCGACAGCGAGGACAAGGAGGGTTGCGTCTCCAATATACACTTCGCGCAGTTTCTGTACTCGGCGAGGTGAGTGTTGTATAACTTGAGGTACAAGTAGAACACTAGTTGTACACGTATGTACTACCGGGAGACCGACCTCTACACCGAGGTGAGTACTTAACATAAGTTTTACTAGAGAAATTTAAGGCGGTGTAGTTTCCTACTGTCATTAGCTGACTGAAATAAGAACTGCAAGTCAAATCATGTGCCATGAAAACGAATGGCTCAACAGCATAACCCCAGTGGTATAGGGGTTACACTCTCGAGTGGGTTTCAGTCAGTAAGAGTCTCACACGCCCTCGCGCTCCACCCAGAGCGGGAGAAGATATCAGATGATTTCGCACTCTCAAAAACTTTTTTACAAAAAAATAGAACCGACTTCCAAAAAAACTGCAAAATAACTTTAATTTCGGAAGTCGGTGTTTCTGTTTTGTGTCTTCGTTTTTTGACACCGACTTCCGAAATTAAAGTTATTTTGCACTTTTTTTGGAAGTCGGTTCTATTTTTTTGTAAAAAAGTTTTTTATTTTTCACTTTTTAGTTGTGGTTCCCCATTAAACTGTGTTAACAATTCTTATACATACAATAGCAGCAATCGCGTTTGATTTGCTGTCAATTTTTGAAGAGTTCCGTTGTCTGTCTTCGAAACCCATCACCAGATCTTTTTGAAATTTAAATGGGACCATTTCGGTATAAACCCCTTTCGAACAAAAAAGAATTTTGCAAATCCGTCAATATATGACGGAGTTATGCCCGAACATACATAAAAAAAAAATAAAAAAAAATACAAACATCCGAATTGATAACCTCCTCCTTTTTCGAAGTCGGTTAAAAAAAAAGTGTGTGCATACTTATGTACGCACGTAAGAAGATATACTTCTTTGATGCAACAAAATTAAAAATCAAACTGTCACAAAGTTTACATAAGGAAAACAATCACTCTTCATGGACCACAGACCATAGCTAACTTCAGGGTGTCGATTTTTCGTGACGGTGTGCGCGTGCATCGTAAAAATTTACTCTCATAAATTTTCCCTAACGCGCCAAATATAACTTCAAAAAAGGTCACACTGAGACGCAGCGATGCTTGAAGAGGTCAGTTGGGTAGCTGCGTGGTTCATCAAGGGCTTAGCCTTTAGCCACCAGCTTTTTTTTTTGGGGTGGGAAATTATCCAATGACATCTCCCGCTCTGTGTGGAGCGGGAGGGCGTGTCAGACTCTTATTTATCCACAACTACTGGGCAGGCGTCGGCCATGACGGGCCCCGTCATGGTTTGCTGACAACTCTTGTTCGGCGCGCGTGGAACACTACGCGCCTTTGACTCTCGGGCCTGGTGCTGATCGGACGGCGAGCTACCCATTACTCGCCGTCCACAGGCCCGGGTCTACGGTGGCCGGAGATCTTCTCGCGACGTCCTCCGCCCAGGGCGTCTCCTATGGCGGCTGCTGCTGAGGACGTGAGAGCGACTCTGTTGTTGAGCCTCCCTCACCCGTTCCGCCTCCTCCTTCGCGAGCATTACTGCTTCGCAGAAGGAGGTGACTGCTTTCCATTCCCTCTCGCTCCGTACCATGGCCTGAACCAGGGCCGGGCGCGAGAGGTCGCTGCCGCCGATCGCCTCCACGAGGACACGGCGGTGCTCCGTCCATTTAGTCACCAACTGACTGCCATTTAGACGGTGGATGTTCGGCGTGCGGCGATACTCGTGCGGCTTTAGTCACCCGTGGACATCCCGCACGAGCTCTACACCTACATAAATTAAATGTGTATCTATTTATAGTTGCGGTAAATAAAGTTCTATATTGGTGCCGATCCTCTTATTCAATAACTAAACTAAAATTAGAGAATCACTATCTTATACTAAAAGACAGTGCGAGAAAAGAACCGATATAGCTATGAACTAAGCTAGAAATGCCAAACTAATTTACGCCATGCGCTTCATCGTGTTTTAGTCGACATATTTTTACGTGTACCCTTAATTTGTATGGAAATATTAGTTCAACTAAATTTGACAGCTCTAATTTACGTCCGTCTCATTCTTGTTTTATTAGAGAGAGAAAGATAGCAATAGCCTAAATAAGTTTAGTTTGTGCACAACAGAATCGGCACCATTGTATGGCTATCTTAGCAAGTGCGCGCAGCGTCACGGTGTGAACTGACCCTAAGACTTGAAAAATCACATGTCAAGCTCGACTTGTAGACAAAACAAAATGTTATGACCTTCAATATCTCCTTAACCAGCTGTTTCAAGTACTTCTGTGATTATACCCTGGGCGAACATACTGCAATGAGATAAATGTGTGAATCTTAGCTTTGTTGGTCTTCGTGCACCCTAATTGAGAGTAAACTTTCGTTTTCAGCGAGGCCGACCTAGAAGATGTTCTCCTCCTCCAACTAAAGATGGAGAACTACCAGACCACGTTCCTCGGCGACACTCGCAACTCGTTTTGCGTGGACCTGCCGCCCACCAAGCTGTGCGTGGAGCCCACCCGCCACACGCTGCTCAAGCACCTCGCCTGCTTGTCGCCTAACAACACCAGGAAGTACAGGTACCAGACCATACCATACCAGAAACTCGCAATAATAACACTTCCAGGAATTAAAGGTACAGATCTTAATTTGAGATTAAGATCTGTACCTTTAGGGCCGATTTCACCAATGAAACTAATCGCGATTAGTTTAAACTAAACTCAGTTCATGCGTTTAATCGAGATTAGACCTTCGTTTTGCGTTTCACCGAAAACTGGTCATTTATAATTTAAACTAAGTTAAGCTTAAACTAGTTTAGTTTGTAGTGGTGAGCTCTAATCTCGATTAAACGCATAAACTGACTTTAACTAATCGCGATTAGTTTTATTGGTGAAATCGGCCCTTAATGCCCATTAATCCAACATCAAACATGAATAGCCGTCAAAGATCTTTAACATGTGCGGGAAACTATAATAATTTGTCATTTGAAAAACGTATAACCCGTTATTTGTAAGTCGAAATAACCTACGCAGACCTAATACAACGTTAGATATTATTATATTCACTCTTTTTGATTCTCAGATCTGAGTGGCTGACATGGATCAACACAGCCGCTAAATTGGGGTACTCATTCGTTTAAACGTTCTTTCCAACTTTTTCCTACATTTTTTTCTCTATTTTTCATCTATTTTTTTCTAAGTGTCTTTGTGTCGTGTTGTGCCTTTCATGAGCACGATTCTATTTGGGCACGAAACTATGATTTAAATATTGTTGTCTTGAACAGAATAGGGATGACGACTGGGTAAAAAAAAATATTATTATTCTATTTAGTCAGTAAGTTAGATTATCAAAAAATATAGGACACGTATTTTTAGCTTTATCAAATTAATGAAAAATTACAAAGATACAACGCATCAAAGTCAGGAGGGCTTGTTACGTCACTTTTGAGTAAAAATGGTACAATTTTAACTTACGCGCAGTTATACGACTTTTAATGGTTTTTAATTGAACATCACGTCTAAACGACTTGACTTATTTCTTTGAAAAAAAAGTTATGTCTAACGCTGATAAAAAATTGAGAATCACGCAAAAACTATAAAGCGTATTTTTATGAAACCTTCACCATTTTAAAGATCATTTAATTATTTATAATTTAGTCTCAGTGTTTTAGTTTAATGCCTGTTGTTTTATGTGTAATAAATTAATAATGCGTCTAATTTCGGATAGCGCTTCTTGATGGGCGAGTCCTATTACTGGGTGGACATACGACGCGTTACGTGAGCTCAGCGCAGAACACGCAAGCTAACCACTCAAGGTCGTTGGCAGCTAATAGCGCCTTTTAAGTGTGACGTCATCCGAAATTTCAACCCACTGTATCGTCTTCATTTTTTTTTTTGATTTCGTGACAAAAGAAATATACGTGTCCAATATTTTTTGGTTATCTAACTGACGAACTAATTCAATTTTTTTAGTCGTCAACCCCAGAAGAGATCAAATAAAGTTAGAAGTGCAACACAAAATTATGTGGTGCAACTATGAGCCTTATTTAAAAAAAAATAACCATGGATTGGTTTAAACACTGATTAATAGGTTCTTAATTCAAAATTTTCTTTGAAGAATTTAAATTTGGATTCCGCTAATCAGTTTTTTAACTAAACATGATTAGCGAGTTTTATCTACAGGGTTTAACGGAAAGATGTGGTCATATTTTAAGAACCGGTTCTGCCCATTTAAATAAACCACTTTCTCTAAGAAAAAATAGAAAATGCCCAAAAAAAATGGATATATACCTATATGGATATTTGTATGGGAGGTAATTTTTTTTTTTTTTTGTGAATTTCCTCAAGTTTTCTCGAAGAAACTTTATCATATCGATGGGCAGATGCAGTTCTTAAAATATGACCACACCTTTTCGTTACACTACGTTAATTAAATTAGCTCTGAACATGTCAGAAAGCCTACACCCATTGCTGTGGGTATCGTATTCTTAAAGTTCAGTAAATTATTTCAATTAGAACATTATAAGGCGCTTATACTGGGTGTAACGGAAATACGTAGTCATATTTTAAATACAGCTCTTAAGCTAAAGGGGAAAATTTATAAAACAATGGTCAGACCTGCTGTCTTGTATGGTTCAGAATGTTGGGCCACAAAAGGGATGAATGAAAAGCAATTGCATGCGGCTGAGATGAGAATGCTAAGAGCGATGTGTGGTGTTACGCGCATGGATAGAATTAGGAATGAGTATATAAGAGAAAGTCTGAAAGTGGCACCGCTGACTGAAAGGTTGTGTGGAAATCGGTTGTCGTGGTATGGGCATGTGATGCGGAGGAATGAAGAAAATGTCGTGAGGAAAGTCTTGTGTATGTATGTGGATGGCTATAAGAGTAGAGGAAGGCCAAAGAAACGATTGCTCAATATCATTTTGTATTGCACTTCTAAGTTTATTTGATCTCTTTTCAGTTGGCCCCTGTAAATGTCTTATTCCATTGTAAGTTTGCATGCCAATATTTTAATGTCGTCTGTGCACTAAAAGAATCGGTAACAATCTTTGAAAGTCGAGATTGGCTTATCTTTGCTTTGAATGTTAGTTTTATTTTTCTATGCTAACAATATACCGTTTTAGGGTTCCGTAGCCGAATATCAGATAAGTTTTTATCATTGACATAATTTGGTATATTTTTTTAAGAATATTTTGTTTGGAAGGGAATTCAAGTCTTTACTCAAGGTCTGGTTCCTATCCTCCTCAGGATAACTTCCAGTTAATTTATCAGACTGCTAAATTTTTTTAACGCCTTGTAAAACAAGCCCTAAATATTGTTACTACGGAACCCTACGACACGACTAGCTTTAATCATTTTAACAGCGGCAGGAAAACGAGTTTCGGCGGTGTTTGGTGTCTAAATTATAATAAAGTAATGCCCCCTAGTTATCCGGTTGGGAACGGCGATCTTATAAGTCGGGGTCTCGACAAATCTGTCAAGAGGGGAAAGAAAATCACAGCGTAGCGACAAATCGTAAGACAAGTATCAAGACTGTAAGTCACGGTGTGATCTCTTCGTGTGGCTTTACAAAGTAACTGTAAAAATTACGAGGTAGCGACTAACGGCGTGGATGCATGCAAACTAACACAGTAGTCTCACTTACCCGGCAGTATTAAAAACCACGAGTTGTCGGATTATTGGAATGTTCGGAGGAAACAAGACTATTAAGGCGTATATAGCCGCCAAGTGGCGCCCTCATTGAATAAAAAATCGTAGCAAAGCGTAGAAAATAAAGACAGTACAATCATCGGCAAGATTCTTGAGCGCTGACCTTCACCTGCGCAAAAGTGAGTTATTGGGTCCCTTTGGTGGTATGAAGTGAGGCGCGGGGGCGGCGAAAGTGTCGTGATTGGCCCGTAGGGCATCGCGTCATAGGCGTCACTCGGGATTTGTTCTGTACTCTTGTTGCACGTACCTCACGACGACGAGTACAATTCCGGCCAATTTAATTGACACCAATTTTTAAACTGCATCATTATAATTTATCTGGAGAGATAGAACTCAAATATTTTATGTGATTTTTTTATTAATTAGACCTTTGTAATTATAATAAAAGGTGATATTTATCGAAAGCAAAGCGGGGAAAAAAATAATTAATGTCAGTTTGTAATTATAGCCAAACTATTTTTGATTCAATTATTTTATTTGTACTTGTACTTGTATCGAAATGTACTATAGATAAAGTTTTTATCTACACTAATATTATACAGAGGACAGAGGAAAGATTTGATTGTTTGTTTGTTTGTATTCAATAGGCTCCAAATATACTGGACCGAATTCAAAAATTCTTTCACCAGTTGAAAGCTGCCTTGGTCCTATGTGACATAGTATTCTTTTTAGGTCTAGGATGCCAAGATAAAACACTGTTTTAAATAGACAAGCCAGAAAACTGATTTACCATGTAAACTGTTTTATGAAAAAGGAGATTGAAGAAGGAGTCAGAAATTTAAAACAAGTTCAAAAAAGAACAGCGGAGGCTACGAACACATCTGTTTCTTTCAACGATAGAACCAGTAAGAAATTACGTAGGTAACTTAGAAAAAATAAATAATAAACGGGTGTGCGTTTTATTTGTCATAAGTGTACGATGCGCAAAGCGATCCCCACTCTTCCGCCGAGCGCTCAAGAACCGTGCCGGTATCTGTATAACAAACGCAACATAGGATTCTTTAATCTTTATTTTCTATGCTAAGATACGAATTTTTATTCAATGAAGGCGCCACTTACGGGGAGGTAGGCCCTTAAAACTCCTACAGAAAGTGCCGCCAGCTTTTCCCGGGCCTCTCTGCGGCCGGCACTTGGCCGCAGAAACTTGCACAAAGTGCGCGACACGCGGCGGCCATGTCGGCGGCTGTTTTGTGCGACAAAATAGCTCCCGACATTTAAAATAAAGGTTTTAGAATGTCCTAATTTAATAAGGTACCAAGTAGGTGGGGTATCCCTGGGTGGGGGGTGCCGGACTAATGGATGTGCCGGAGTACTGAATGGCCGGATTTGTGAGACTACTGGAGTAATAACTACAGTAAGCCACTCGTCAGTAGTAACACTTTGACCTTGAACTAGCTCAGCGTAGAACAGAGTTTTAATAGAATGCGAGATCAGCCAATATTGCTTTTGTTACCACTGTCGTCAGGCCTACCGTACAGTATAGTCAGGCAATGAGGGTTTTCTGAAATGACGTACACCAGATGGCAGCACTGAGGCGTCAGGTCCACACACCTGTCAAAATGCTTCAGATAATGTCAAAAACAGACGTAATTGGAATTGACATCAACGTCATGTTTACGTCATTAAGTTTTAATTTCAAAGTAAAAACCTAAGTGGCGCTAACTGGTGGCGTACATTTTTCTGAAATCCCTCATTCTGACATTATCATTGCTCTGTCTTTGAGAAACACGTCACGTTGCACACTTGTGTTGTTCACTTTTATTTAGCTACACACGCACTAGCACTAGTAGAACATTAAACTGTACAAATCTACCAAATCAAGGCGTATATATCCGCCAAGAGGCGCTCATTGAATAAAAAATCGTAGCAAAGCGTAGAAAATACAGATTATAGAATCCTATGTTGCGTTTGTTACAAAGAGGATAAGGTATTTTTACGTGGTTAAAACACTTTAATCTTTATTTTCAATGCTAAGATACGAATTTTTATTCAATGAGGGCGCCACTTATGGGGAGGTAGGCCCTTCCTTTACTTCCCTTGTCAAACAAAATGTCAGAACCCACCTATTAATAACTAATAAACCAACTACTTCAAAGATTTATAATCATCAACCAATTTTATAGTTCCGTTTCAAAGTTAGTGACGTGTGTGAAGTTCGCGTTTCGCTGCGCAGTACGACCTCTCAGCCCCGCTATCACAGAATCTGCTATTGCGCAGCGACTCGCGGACTGTTCCGATCCGCCATGATCTTTAATTATATGTGTACCTGGGCCTGCAGTCTCGATAATGATAGCGAAACAAAAAAAAAATACTTTTTCTTTCTTTCTTTCTTAAACTTACGTTAACTAGCGATCGCTAAATTACTAGCCGTTAAAAAACTCCCCCATTTGTGAGAGAAAAATTTAAATCTTAACCAGAAAAAATAATTGATTTTCTTGAAATATCTACAGAGACGGCGTAAATTTTAACTTGCAAGCACTACTTTTTATGAAAGCTTATAATTTATTTAAGTTTAAATTAATTGTCTTTTACCGCTTGTAACAAATAAAATAGCTTGTGAAAATATTAAAGGACATAAAAGTTTGCCTCCTTGCAACATTAATTTCTTAGCGAACAAATTCGGTCGTTACGCGATCGCTATGTCGAGACTGCAGGCCCTGGACTATACTTGTATTCAGACTCCGAGATAATTATACCTACAATTTTGGAACAACAATCTCTATTTTATTCAAGACAAAGTTCAACCAATCATTCCCAGAACCTTATTATAGCAAATAGTCATTTAAAAATCGACCTAGAGAACACTATGGTAAAGTAGATAATTATTCTCTATTTGCAACTTATTTTTCTCCACCTAATTTCCAGGGGTTCGGAGTCCCAAAGCCGTTCAGAGACGGACACGGAGAGTGAGCACCCCGGCCACCTCACCAGCTCCGACATAGTACTCAAGGAGTCCATGAAGGAGGAGAAGCCTTTCACCCAAGCCCTGAAGTACGCACGGTCATAACACCGTTAGTACCACGTGTTTCCCCTTTTATCCTGGCTAGAGATTTTGAAGAAGGATTTTTTTATTGAAGTAAAGTTGGTTATAGCGAGTGAGAGAGATGTTTTCTGGATACAAAAATAGTAATTCTATCTAGTCCACCAGTTAGATTATCAAAAAATCTGGTACATTCTATTGAATTCAATTTACAGTATAAATTACAGAATAAAAGATCAAGAAAACATTACATAGGGTGACACAATGAGCGTTCTTATCAAATCAATAAAAAAATAACAACGTTCAGGAGCGAGGACTTGTGACGTCACGCACATTAAGGGTTCCGCACCAAATATTGGTATTAGTTAGTAAAGTTTACTTAATAATAAACATTATCTCCAAATTTCAAGTTCTGTCAATGGGATGTTAAAAAATTCTTCGTAACAACCTTATCCAACTTTGTCTCTGAGATGGCACTGCATCTGCGATGTCTATGCTATTGCAGATATCCATAACACATGCAGACAAACACCCCTATATATTGTTATTAAACAAGCTGATTATTATAGAGATATATATTGCATAAGCCCCACGGGTGTGTCTGCTGTACTTTTAGTATTTTCTTACAAACACACAGACGATAAAACCACTCGGTTAACTAAAGTATTTTATCCTACTTCAAAGAACGAGAATGGTGCCGATTATGTTGTGCACAAACTAAAGTTAATTTAGGCTATTGCAATTTTTCTCTCAAATAAAACAAGAAAGAGACGGACGTAAATTAGAGCTGTCAAATTTAGTTAAACTATTATTTTCATCTAGTTTGTCATCTCTAACTTAGTTCATAGCTATAGCCGTGCTTTTCTCGTACTGCGTTTTAGTAAAACATAGCGATTCTCAAATTTTAGTTACTTATTGAACAAGATAATCGGCACCATTGTCTTGTATTTGACAAGTTTTTCTTCAAAATCTTTTGTCAGTGAGGCGTAACCTTAATTCCTGCTAGTCATTCCTTGCTAGATACCTCTCCCTTCGTGTTTCCCTGCCTTCGCTTCTACTCACCCCCTTTCCAAGAGATCCCACTGTTAACAGACTTCCTCATGTCCCAATGAATGTACAAATGATACCAAATCTAGATGAAATATTAATGTACAAAGTATAATGTGAAAGCTAGCTATAGACGTAACGGCCAAATTCTCAAACGAAATTCAGTCAATTTTATGTCTCACATTCTCTTTCGCAAAATATGCTCTTGGTCGTGGAATATACAATACTTACACCGGGTATCTAATACGAAAATCAACACGAAAGTTTTCTAAAGGCTCAATTACACCTTCCGATTTCTAGGGACCCAGTTTAGGAAACAGGAAGGTGTAATAGCAGTTAGTGTCCGATTTAGTGAGATTGGCAGGTCCCGATTTGACTTCCTAAATTGTGTACGATTTAAGATAGTGTAATCGCAAAGTGTTGCCAATTTAGCGATGGGCTAGTATTTTTATATGTGTTTAAAATTAAATTACATTTCCCAAGATTCCTTTCCCAGAAAAAAAACTGAGTCCGCTCTGTTTCTTTTTTGGTCTGCTCCTGGTAGGATCAGTTTTAGAGACTTTCTAGCGACTTTAGATATTCTATCTAGGGACTTGAATTTGTAAGAGTTGGCAACACTGTCGATTTAGGAGTCCAATTTAGGATAGTGTAATCGCTCGCTTCCTACTTCCTAGTTAGCTTGTTCCTTAATTGGGTCCCTTGAAATCTGAAGGTGTAATTGAGCTATAACTAATGAGTGTTTTCTGAAATGACCTTCGCCAGATGGCAGGACTGAGGCGTCAGGTTCAGACACCTGTCAGAATGCTTCAGATAATGTCAAAAACTGACATTAGTTAAATTGACGTTATGTTTCGGTTTCAAAGTAAAAAACCTGTCGCCTAAGTGGCGCCAGCTGATGAAGTAATTTGTTGTCTGAATAAACAACCAATCAGATACCGTGACATGAGTTTGCTGGAGTCTGCAATTCCTGATAGCTACAACCTGGGGGTCTTTAAGATAAGAGTGAATAGGTTACTTCTAGGCAAGCGTGCTCCATCTTCGACCACATCATCGCTTCCCATCAGGTGAGATAGTGGTCAAGCGTAAACTTATCTTAGATATCCGGTGTTAGCGGTGTTTTGTATCGACAAGAACATTTTTAACAACGTCTCAAGGAATCGTTAGAGAATTCGGTCTGAGATTTATCATCAGATCGTAATGCGAATAATGACATAAAATAACTATAAATTGATAAGCATATTAATTAAAAGAAAAGAAAAAACAACAGGTTTCACTCCGGGAATGCCGGCAGAAGTGAAAACTTGAACATTAACGTTGTGCATTTTTGAATATTTTGGAATCGTCTTACGAATTTACGATCAGGGGTCCAATTCTGTAAAATAACTAACTTGTTAATAGTGTGTCGATAGTGTGTCAGTGGTGTCTCAATAGACTAATCATTGACATTTGGTATTCTATAAATTATTTATGGTCATTGACTTGCCACTGTAGTGCCATTGAAACGCCATAGTAAGACTATTGTAATATGTCTATCGTGTTTCAATAGTGTTTTGGCGATCAAACCGCCACTGTGAAGCCATCGAACAACGACACCTCTTTTCCCGATTGACACCACTGAAACGCCATTGAAGTTTTTGCAGAATACCAAATATGCAACAGTGGCAAAATAATGTCTGTTGTGTGTCGATAGAGTGTCGATGACGTCTTGCTTAACTCGAAAGTTACAGAATTGGGCCCCAGGTCACATGTGAGTTTAACATTTTATACCCAACCCAAGAAAAATGCTCAACGTCGCTAAAGAAGTTTTCACTTCAAAAAGCGTTATTGATCTGACGATATTGCATCCTTATTTATAAAACTCGCTAACCTATGTTTAATTTAAATACTGATTAGCGAATCCTAAATTCAAATTATCCATAGACAATTTTTAATTAGTTTAAAGTGGAAGCTCCAGGTAGCCCGCGAAATTCAAATTTTCTTACGTTTTTTGCAATTTGCAGGTTAGTGTTAAGCTGTATCTTGGTCAACATTTGATTCGCGGGCGTCGCAAGTATGTGTTTACAGTATTTAATTTATAAGTATTTCATGAAATCATGACATTTGGTATCAATTCTAACTGAGAGAGTTGTATTGATGATTTTAATGATTATAATTCTATAAATACGTATTTGCTACGGCCGCGAATCAAATGTTGACCAAGATACAACCTGCCACTGACCTGCAAATTGCAAAAAAACGTAAGAAAATTTGAATTTCGCGGGCTAACCTGGAGCATTCACCTTAAGGCTCAATTACACCATCGGATTTCAAGGGAGCCAATTTAGGAAATCGGAAGGTGTAATAGCAGTTAGAACAGTTATAGTCCGATTTAGTGAGATTGGAAGGTCCCGATTTGACTTCCTAATTTGTGTACGATTTAGGATAGTGTAATCGCATCACTACTATTTAGAGCTAAGTGTTGCCAATTTAGTGACTTTGTCGCTAGAAATGGGCTATTAATATTTTTATGTGTTTAAATTATAATTTAATTTCCCAAGGTCCCTTTCCCAGAAAAAAAAAATCTGAGTCCCCTTTTTTTTTTGGTCCGCTCCTGGTAGAATCAGTTTTAGCGACTTTCTAGAGACTTTTAATATTCTGTCTAGCGGCTCGAATTTGTAGGAGTTGGCAACACTACCGATTTAAGATTCCGATTTAGGAGTCCAATTTAGTGTAGTGTGCGCTAGCTTCCAACTTCCTAGTTAGGTTGTTCCTAAATAGGGAATATGCATGAATTTTTTTTTATTTGTTCAATTGAAGACTTTCTATAGTGAACAAATATGAAGGAATTTTCAAAAAATCATAATCAGCGACGAAGTTATAAAGCTTTAAAGTTGATAATTAGAAAGAGAAGTCCGACGTGTTCTTTGACGTCAAAGGACATGACGCCCATACAACTGACATAGAAAACAGCGTTTTCGAGAGAGGGACAGATATATTGGTTTAAAATTGTTATATCTCGTTCAATTTTTGATCAATTTTGATTCTGATTTTACTGTTCGTACTCTATTTTAGTATATTAATCGGTAAACCGGTTAGATAACAAATATTTTTTTCATGCATGTTCCCTATTGGCTCCCTAGAAATCGGATGGTGTAATTGAGCCTTTATACAACTAACATGTAACAATTCTATCTCCTTCTGTAAAATTAGTCAATCAGTAGTGCGGTGACATCACCAGCGCGACCCATTACGTCTGCCTTCCTTAATAGTACAATCAAATGCACGATTTGCCTTCGTATATTAGCAATAATATAATAAATATAAACATGGTATGTTATTTATGACATGTTATATTTACCTGGCACTAGATATATAATGATCGGACGGTGCTATGTTTATCGAATCAGTTAGTAGATTAGTGGTGAACGTTTGCGATGCGACCAGCAGTGGACATCATCTGGCCAGAGCCTTTTACACAAAATACTTTTCTGTTAAGGTGAAAGCTTCACCCTAGCCCGCAAAATTCAAATTTTCTTACGTTTTATGCAATTTGCAGGTCAGTGTCAGGTTGTATCTTGGTCAAAATTAGATTCGCGGCCGTAGCAAGTATGTATTTCTACAATTATAATCATTAAAATCATCAATATAACTCTCTCAGTTAGTATTACATAGTGCTAAATGTAGTATTTCATGAAATCATGACATTTGGTACTAATACTAACTGAAAGAGTTGTATTGATGATTTTAATGATTACAGTTCTGTAAATACATACTTGCTACGGCCGCGAATCAAATTTTGACCAAGATTCAACCTGACACTGACCTGCAAATTGCAAAAAACGTAAGAAAATTTGAATTTCACGGGCTACCCTGGAGCATCCACCTTAACGCTAACGCTTCGTGCAAAATGTATGGCAACGACATTACTGGGCGTGAGTCAGGTGACAGTTCTCTCCGCAGGTAATATCCTTGCCATAAATTTTGCACGAAGCGTTAGCGTTAGCGCTATTATAAAAGTGATTTGGCTAAGAGGGCATGTCGACTTCCAGGTTAATCGGATGCAGGTGAATACCAGTATTTGGAGCGACTGTCTAGCACTAGACAACGGGAATAAAACATTCAATCTGTGTTTTTTTTTCTCGGAATTGGCATCAATCATAGTCGAGTCGGCCGATAGTAGACTACTGAACTAAAGTCCCTCAAGGCGAACGCGATATTTCTCCAGCATTCTCGCGAATTCGCGCGCCATGAGGCGAAATTGACGCTTCTGTTCAATTCTTTTCCGCGGCAATGTAAATTGATCTTAACTTTTCCGCGGCAATGTAAATTGAGCCTAACTTTTCCGCGGCAATGTAAATTGAGCTTAACTTTTCCGCGGCAATGTAAATTGAGCCTAACTTTTCCGCGGCAATGTAAATTGAGCTTAACTTTTCCGCGGCAATGTAAATTGAGCCTAACTTTTCAAATACTTTGGGCCCAGAAGCTGGCCACATTAATTGCAGCATCAGTAAAGTTCATCAGGTCCTCTATAGTGCAGCTGTATGGGCACTTGGCGCATTCCAGTAGTCATGTTCTGGACACCCACTCACATCTGTCCCATTCGAATTTAACATGGAGCGACAAGACAACGGGAATTATACTGTTCCAGTTGTTAATGTGTTAATTTGTTTGTTAGGCAGGGTGGACACCCTGCCTAATATTAGTAATACCAATAATACTTAACCTCCGAAAACCAACCTTACGGCTCCGAAATAAAGCTTTGGGTATACGGTTGAAATCAAAATGTTCCAAAGCATAACATAATGATGTGAAGAATGATCCCTTCAAGACTTTTAGAATTTAGAGCACATATTAACATGTACTTAGCTCGATGGACTCCAGCAAAATATCTTTTAAAAAGTGGAAGTTCTTCTTCTTTTTTAAATAAAAGAATTACTAATATCCCTTTCTGGCAAATCCAATGCTTTGTCAACTTACAAATATTAAACTAATCAAACAATCTGCCTGCCTTTTCTCAACTGTATTGGGGTTAGCTTCCAGACCAACCTGATTCAGCTGAGTACCAGTATTTTACATGGAGTGACTGTCTGACCTCCACAGCCCAGTAACTGGGTGACACGTTAAGGAGTTAGCAAGACTGGTGTCAGATTCCTCTGACTACCGTAACACCTGTCAAATAACTTAATAAAAACAGCCGAAGTACGTCGTACTTTCCACGCTGGAGTCTCGGTATACAATATGTAACAAAAACCCTGTTGTTCCTTTTAAGGATGTGTACATTTATCTTATATTTACCATTTACAAGCACAACATAGATGAAATTATAATTTTAAAAAATAAGCATTGGCTAGTCGAGAGGTCAAAATCAAATAACTATTAAAATCTACACATTCAAAAAAATGTTAAGGTTATCTGATTTTACAAGTACTACGTCTTTATTTCGCTAAATAGCCTACGGGTTTCGCAACTGCTTCATGCAGAATTGCAGAGGTAATAAATCAGTTAAAAATTACAAATATTAATAATTAAATATTTATTTTAATTATTTTTTTTAAGTGACTTGCTTTATTACTTTTGTATACCGATTCTTAAAACGTGGGTAGAAGGAACAACAGAGTTTTTGTTACATACTACGTAATAGACTAGCAATACGCCCTGGCTCCACAGTCGTGCAAATTATATGCGAAAACCTTCCTCGTTTATCGCTCTATTTATCAGTGAAAACTGCATTAAAATCCATTGCGTGATTTAGAAGGATTAAGCGGAGAAACAGCCGACCCATGAGGCTGTTTATTACTTTTCTACGAGCTCCACTAAAAGCAATAATATCTTTATATACAGGGTGTAACGGAAAGGTGTGGTCATATTTTAGGAACCGGTTCTGTCCATGGAAATGAATAACTTTCTCTAAGAAAAACTAGAAAATTTTCAAAAGAAAATTGGACTTTCTATACAAAGTTATCGTCAGCTGATCAATATTTGTATGGGAGGTAAAAAAAAATCACAATTTCCTCAGGTTTTCTTGAAGAAAGTTGTTGATATCGATGGGCAGATGCAGTTTTTAAAATATGACCACACCTTTCCGTTACACCCTGTATAAATGCTCCATTTTGAAAAGGTTTCTTACAAAGAATTGAATCTTCTGCTTGTATTGAGAGTTCTAAGACGGATTCGAGAGGTATTCACTCATTTTGACAGAATGAGTGAATACCTACTGTCTATTAAGACCACGAAATAGAAAAAACAAGTGGAAGTGCCCACGCAGCAAAGCTAAGTTTTTCGCCAAAATTCAATTTATTTTTCATACAAAATTAAGCCTTATTACAACTGACGAAGGTTGTTATTATTTTACATATTTTCCGCTTAATTGTGACACGTCGGATAGCTGCGTGGGCACTTCCACTTGATTTTTTTATTCCGTGATTAAGACCAATTAACCCGTTGAGTGTCTTATGAACCTATGAAGTTATATATAATGTAAAGAATTGAAGCCATCATAATTGGTCCAGAGGAGCGATTAGATCCCCACCTAAGAGGTTAAGAGTTCAGGCCATTCACCTTTGATGCTGTCCATCTGCTAGTCGCATCGCCAGGGTCGCCTATCAAGAATGCTATAGACTGAAGTAGCGATATGTACTTACAAACAGCTCTCGACATTGTGATTTTAATTATTGTATCGAGGTAAAGTTTAGCTTGCTATATTACCAGATGTGAGTCAGTATGGTTTGATGGTGTTCAGTTCGGAGCGACCTTCTTAGCTGTTCTTCATGAGTTGGCACAAGAGTTGTTACAAAGACAAACATAAGGCCAGGAGTTACCGTTCCCAAATCTTCTTTGCATTTGGGTGACTCAAGATACATATTTTCATTATGAATAGTCCAGACTTGAGTGGCTGCTCTCAATCAAATATTAGTGTAAAAGACGGTTACATGCGGGCAAGTTTTTGTACAATGGCAATTATAAATTAATATGTGCTACTTCTAAATCAAAGAAGTCTTGAATGAATTGCTGAATTGGGCAATAAATGTATGAGAAAAGGAGAAAAAATACATCAATTTGAACATGTCATTAGAAATGTAATGAAATTTTTATTATTACTTATCTGTTTTATATAATTCCGCGAGTGTATTTATGCCGCGCATTTTCCTATTTATGTAGTATTTTAATTCGTTGTGATTTGACAATCTATGCTAGTCGAAATGGTCACAGTACGCAAATGCCAAAGTCTTTATTTAAATGAATTAGCTTTTTTATAATAACATCTATTTGAAATTCTTACAAGTCGTAGCTATTTCTAAAACCTCACATCTGTTATTTTCTACCAAACGAAGAAGTTATAAGCAATAATATTTTTTGTACTTTCAACGATTTACCGTCCACTGCGCGTGATCGCATTTTATTTAAGAATCTCATGAAATTTTAATTTGTATGATATTTTTAACAAGTATTACTAGTTTTAAGCGAGCAGTGTTTTAGATTAGTTGAGATGGTTTGTGATATTTCAAAATTAAATTACAGTTTAGCTCAAAATCTACAATGACCATTGTGGGGACGTTGCAGCTAGAATGAAATTAGCATTTATCGATTTACGAGTACATTCAGTTACAATGTAATGTGCTTTGGATGGATACCATTGTAGCTGTGAGTACCGTTCGTGAATCCACTGAATACCGATCTCTTATATATTTTAATATATTTGTAAAATTTATTTACAGCTGAGCTGTTTTAGATATTCCCTTAATTATTGGATATTCAATTCTTATGTTTTTAGCAAAATATCAATGTTTTTTTTTTAATTTTATAAATGCCTGTTTGTAGAACTAGTGCCATATCCCAAAGATGTGAGTCGCAGTGAATCTTGTAATATCGCTGTCACTGACGACTGGATGAGCAAAGCTTAGCTTTAGTACAAACTGAGATAGTGAGAGACATCGGCAAAGTTTTAATCTCATATAATAATTATATTACGTGAAAATATATTTTGAATATGCTAAATAAAAATTAAAAACAATTTTGTTGGTTTTATTTATGAAAGTACTAACGGATCCCGGCAAGGCAAGGCATCTTGGGAAATGGGATTACCTCCGCAGCCAGCGCCGTGAACCGGAATTGGAGGCAGCGCTGACTTTGAAAACATAAAAGCGGAAAATGGGGTTTGCAATAAAAATCTTATAAGCAGTTAAAATTTTCCAAAAAGCCTCAAAGTCGTCGTTATACGTAGCTATACTTGGCTTGTGTTCATGCCTAGGACCCAATGAATATAAAAGCCTCTAGACTGCTCATACGGGCGACTCAGGCTCACGACACATATATGAAATTGCACTTATATTCTTCGACGGCAATATGAATGGCCATTTTGGTTTTGACCAGCTATTAGAAAGAAAAGTTATCAAAATAACCGCATGTGCAGAGGAGCACACGCGGTTATTTTGATAATTCCTGCTTAAATAAAAAAAAAAAATTACCGAGTTCCTGTTCAATTAAATGGTGTGGGAAATCGTCTAGAACCATCATTATCATCTTCCTGCCCTTATCCCATGTTGCTTGGGGTCGGCGCAACACGTTTTTTTTCTTCCATTCTGTCCTGTCAGCCGTTACGCTATCACTAACTCCCTTTTCTTTCATATCACTCCTCACACAATCCATCCATCCTTTCTTTGGCCTCCATCTCCCTCTGCATCCATCCACATTTATATTCATGACTCTTTTAGTTACATGTATTTCATCCCTCCTCTTTACGTGACCATACCAAGATAAGCGGTTCCCTTTCAACTTTTCTGTGACTGGCGCCACTTTTAAACTACCTCTAATGTTCATTTCTTACTTTATCCATTCTCGTTACTCCACACATCCATCTCAACATTCTCATCTCCGCCACATGCAATCTTTTTTCATCCGTATTTTTCACAGCCCAACATTCTGACCCATACAGTACGACAGGTCTATTCACGGACTTAAAAATTTTCCCTTTTAACTTAAGGGGCATCTGTCGGTCGCAAGTTGTTCCAGTGACCTGTCGCCATTTCATCCATCATGAGTTGATCCTGTGCGTTACGTCTCGGTCTATATCGCCATCCCCCTGAACAAGCGACCCGAGGTACCGAAAGTCGGAGCAGATCGGTATAGGCGTTCCGTTAAAAGCTACAGGCATAGGACTGGAGAGACCGCCGAAATCGCAGAACAGATATTCTGTTTTGGTTCTGCTCAATTTCAGGCCAACACTCTCCAGTCTTTGCCACCACGTCTCCAATCTGCTCTGGACCTCTGAACCGCTTTCGGCAACCAGCAAAATGTCATCAGCAAACAGCATACACCAGGGAGCCTCTTTCTGGATGTCCGACGTCAGAGCGTCCATTACCATCAGGAAGCGGTAAGGGCTGAGGGCCGACCCCTGGTGTAAACCGACTGCTTCACTGAAGCTGTCGACTGCATCGACTGTACATCGCTCGGATCAACTGCACATAAGTACT
Organism: Polia nebulosa; assembly: GCA_951329385.1. Lineage (NCBI taxonomy): Eukaryota > Metazoa > Arthropoda > Insecta > Lepidoptera > Noctuidae > Polia > Polia nebulosa. The sequence continues at coordinate 29,225,398 of OX589602.1, read as the reverse complement.
CATCTATTTTATTCATCCATTTTTTTAGGCTGATCCTGTACCTACCAATCAAATTTTGACTATTGTTAATAATAATTGTAATGATTGTAACTAATAAAATTCAATTGTAATATTTTGCATGCCGTAAGGCAAAATGTATCGGAACAATCCAGAAACCTTCCAACTTTATGTATACCTACATTATCAGCAAATAAATGATTTCTTTCTTTCTTAAGGGCCCACCACAAAAGCTCTCGAGGCACCCGGTCATATGCCTTTTCGAGGTCAACGAACACCATGTGTAAGTTTTCATACACAGCTCTGTATTTTCGCACAGCGGGCGGATAGCGAAAATGGCATCCGTTGTACCCCGACCAGGCATAAAAACGAACTGGTTTTGTGAGATTTCACTCTCTTCTCTCAGCCGCTTTTCAATAACTTTTTCCCATGCTTTCATACTATGTGACATTAGCTTTATTCCTCTATAGTTGTTGCACTCCAACAAATCACCTTTGTTCTTGAAGATCGGCACCAACGAACTGTTGCACCATTCATCAGGTATGGCTTCTTCCGGCAATAACTTATTCAATAACAAAGCTTACCAAGTCCATCCATCTACCCGTAATGATTTCCACACTTCAATTGATATTCCGTCTGGACCAATTGCCTTACCATTCTTCATTCCATTTACTGCTATTCTCACTTCATCCACACTGACCATTCTCACTAACCCCTCATTTATTGGTTTATTCCCTACAACACCACTCCAGATATTTTCCTAATTCATCAGTCTTTCAAAATAGCACTTCCATCTATCCTTAATCATTTCATCCTCTGATAGAAGCATTCCAGCTTTATCCCTTACACATCTTATCCGACTAACATCCTTCGCCTTCCTCTCTCTGGCTCTAGCCAGCCGGTACAGATCTTTTTGGCCAGCTGGACTGTCCAGTGTATCGTACAGTTTGTCTTGAGCTTTTGCTCTCGCTATTGCCACGGTTTTCTTAGCTTTTTTCTTTAACGCATCATACTCGCTTTTTTTCAGTTTTCAAACTAACGTTTTCCAGTTCTACCCTCTGCCATTCCTTGATATTTCTTCTTTTTTCCTTCAACACTTCCTGAATTCTGTAGACCACCACCATCTATCCCTCTCTATTGTGCCCCTTCCTTTTGTCTCTCCCAAAATATCCTTCGCTGCATCCCTAATACACCCAGCTATCTCATTCCAGCTTTGATTTACACTTCGATCATTCATGTCTCCCATTTCTATCATTCTGTCTACTACTCGCTCTCTAAATTCCTTCGCACACTCATTCTTCTCTAGCATATGCCATTTTATTTTCGAAGGGGGACGCTCTTTGCCCTTTGTACACTGTATTTTTATCGCTACTACCATAACCAGGAGCCTGTGCTGTGAGACCAAGTCTTCTCCTGGCAGCACTTTGCAGTCTTTGAGGTGCCTAATATGGTTGCGCCTAACTAGAAAATAGTAAATTTGGGTCTTGTGGTTACCACTTTTGTATGTGACTAAGTGTTCATCTCTCTTCTGGAACCAAGTGTTGGCTACTGCCAGATCAAAGGCGGGAGCGGATTGCAACAGCGTCTCTCCCTCGTTATTGGAACTTCCAAAACCCCATCCTCCATGTACTTTTTCGTAACAATTACTCGTTCTTCCTACGTGCCCATTAAAATATAAACAAACAAAAAACCTCTGCATCCATTGCTATTTTGCACACTAGTATTACAGACCACTACACTACACTTCTATCCCTGTCAAAATTAAAAAATACCCCATTAGCTAACAAAACTAGATCCACTCTAAATTTTGAGCAAGCACTTAGGTACGTGCGAGAAAGTAATCTAGCAGATTTACTTTTTTGTAATGATCCTGAAACTCTAGCCAACCTACTAGTAATCCAACTAACGGAGTCCATCAATAAAAGTACTATTCTTACTAAAATCCCTAACAGCAAGCGTATTATAAAACCATGGATAACTCCAGGAATTTTACGTTGTATTAAAAATCGTAATAAGCTACAAAGAGATAATAAAAGAGATCCATACAACGACATATTAAAAATAACATAAATTAGATATAGAAATCACTGTAATAATCTTATAAAGAAATTAAAACGAAAATATGAAAGAGAATTAATTACAAAATCAGTTGCTAACAATAAACAACTTTGGAAGAGCATTAAAACTATAACCTACACAAATAAACCCAAAAATTGCAATACAGACTTACTTAATATCAAGTCGACTCCTCTAGAATCTGTTAACTATATTAACGAATATTTCGCGAACATTGGTAAGAGCCTTGCTCAAAAAATTCAGCCAACTTTAAACCATGATCAAAATGACCCGCACTGTTTGCAACGAACTCAACCTAACTCCTTCGTAATGTTGGACACTGACGATGATGAAGTGAATCATATCCTAATGAGTCTTAAGTCTGACAGTGCGTCTGGTTGGGATAATGTTCCTACTTCATTTCTAAAATGTGTAAGAAAGGAGGTTGTTCCCATAATTGCACATCTTGCTAATCTTTGTTTCGGTAAAGGCATCTTCCCGACTTCTTTAAAGCTAGCTATTATTACGCCAGTGTGCAAGGGTGGGGACAGAGACGATGTGTCCAACTTCAGGCCCATATCTGTTTTACCTTCTATATCAAAAATAATAGAAAAACTTATTAATATAAGGCTTTTAAAATACCTAAAAGATTTCAACGTACTATCTGAGTCACAATTCGGCTTTCGTCAAGGGATTTCCACTGAAGATGCAGTTACTGCACTAAGTACTCATATAACCGAACAGCTTGACAAAGGTAAAAAATGTATAACTGCATTCTTAGATCTAAAAAAAGCCTTTGACACCGTCTCTGTCCCAATCCTTGTAAGAAAGCTGGAACGTATCGGCGTTCGCGGAGTGCCTCTTGGCCTTTTTAAGGATTACCTCGTAAACAGGAAGCAGAGGGTTAGAGTGGGTCAGTACACTAGTGAAGACGCAAACACGACATACGGCGTCCCCCAAGGAAGCGTACTGGGACCTACATTGTTCCTTATTTACGTCAATGAACTTTGTAATAAAAATTTTGTTAACGGACGAGTCTTTCTTACGCGGATGATACTGCTGTAGTCTTCACTGGTGATACTTGGCAGGATGTTAAGCTTAGTACTGAGACAGGTTTGGCTGAAATCGCCAAGTGGTTAACAATAAATTTGCTTACATTAAACATCACAAAAACAAATTACATTTGCTTCAGTATTTGTCAACGTACACAACCAGAGGCAGATTTTAATGTTAAAATTCATACTTGCAATAACGCTAATCGCAATAGCTGTGGCTGCTCAACCATCAACAAAGTACCTTATATTAAGTACCTAGGTGTTATCGTGGACCAGAGCCTATCATGGTACCCACACATGGAGCAGGTTGCAAATAGGGTCAGGAAATTAAGCTGGGTTTTCAGGACTCTCAGATACGTCGTTCCCAAGACTGTCGGTAATCATTCAGGCCACCAAAAAGATTTCCTTAAAATGATTTATGTTGCGCTAGTCCAGTCAGTACTTTCCTATTGTATACCTGTCTGGGGTGGTGCAGCCAAAACAAAATTTCTAGCAGTGGAAAGGGCACAACGCGCTCTTATCAAGTGCATGTACTTCAAAAAAAAAAGAAATCCTACTGAAGACCTGTTTCGACTTAGTAACTTGCTCTCAGTCAGGAAACTTTACATAACACAAATTATATTAAAAAAACACAAATCTCTTTCCTACGATGCTAGTATACTGACAAAAAGAAGGAAAGATATGATATTAAATATATATCCCTAGGACAAGGACTCTATTTGCCAGTATGCAATTTAGTAACCAATCTGCTGCGCTGTATAATAAAATCAATAAATACATCTACTTTTATCCCAAAAACTACTACGACGGTAAAAAAATTATAATTGAATGGATACAAACGCTTACAATGATACCGAAACACTTCTGAAACCTTGACACATACACACCTTCACACTCATGTACTCTCAGTTACAGCTACGGACTATATTTTCACTCACATGTACTCGCACACATACCTACACCCACTCATACACACATGAGATCTACGATAAAGCTAACTTATGTATGTAGATTTAGCATAAAAAATATACGTTTTTGCTCTGTGTATAACACGTCTTGTATGGAAGAGCGGACTCTCCTAATACAGGCACTATCAGCCTAAAAGGAGGATCCAATCAAAAAATTTTGTTATACCTGAACTTGTTTTTACCAATAAATTATTATTATAATAATAATAATAATTTAATAAAAATAACCTCCAACTATCAATTGCTCATGCACGGGGATGGGCATTACAGTTGTATCAAAATCCTCCCAAAATTTATCTTTCAACCCTTCGTCACATCCTACCTGCGGGGCATACACACTAACTATATTCAGCATCACATTATCCATCATAACTTTCACAACTATCAATCTATCTACCTTTTAACCTCCATCACGCTTTCTTTCAATTTACTATTTAATACTATTCCCACGCCAATTCTTTTACCGTCACTTCCACAATAGGAAAACTTGTATCCTTCACCAATTCCCCTCGCCTTTGTTCCCTTCCACTTACTTTCCTGTAAACACGCTATATTTATTCGTCTTCTTTTTAATACGTCCGCTAACTCTCTGGCCCTTCCAATCATAGTCCCAACATTCCAACTTGCATACCTCAATCTCACATCCCGAGCTTGCGTCTTACGTTGCCCCCGCCCGGGGTTGTGCAACAACCCTAGTTCATTTCCCACAGCGGCCGGGTGCTGCCCCTGCGCGTCGCCTGTGGGGTACGCCCTAACCCTATCGCACATTCTTTTTAGACCCATCATATTACTAGAGATTCGGCAAATATTTTACAGTCGGCCGCCAGCCTGACACCAACCCACCTTGGGAATGCTATTGCTGATGGTTTACCCGCCACCAAGCGGGTGACCTAAGGTGCTGTATGTATTGTTACGAGCTGGGTATGGGATAAATTATTTTACACCTATTCATTAACCAAATATCCTTTATTAAATCAACAAATTATTTACACTAACACTAAATCGCTAATAATCACTATTCTCTTCGTAATCGCTTGTATTCGCATGCGTTCGCATCCGTAGTCGAAAACAGACTGACCCACTCGAGAAGTCGAGAGACCGGACGTTCTCTACACCCCCCCGCAGGGGGGGTGTGGAGGGCGTTATCAGGGCTTGGCCCTCTAGAACGCGGTGGCTGTTGCCACCCGTAAACACAGGTGCTTCTTGGGGGGACCTATCTGGTGTGGATGCCTTGGGTGACTGCCATAAGAGCCTACTACGCAGGCGATGGAACTACACCTGCCGATGCTCTCACAGCAATCGCCCATGTGTGATACAGCAGGCTCGAAACGTGTGTTCACGGCAGCTAGGCGGTCAGTCACCGCCAGGTGAGACCCACAGTTCCCTGTGGGAGCCCCAGCGGATGACGACCAGCTCACGGCCGCCGGCTTACAGTGAGCCTACAGTATTTAGTGAGTGGCCCCCGTCCGCCCGGTTTCCAGAGCTAGCCGGTTGCCGTCCGGACCGCAGGGCTGAGGGTGTATGTGAGGGCGGCATTGTATGTGTAACGCCGCCCATGTATGCGGCTAGCCCGCACATACAATGCGTGAGTACACAATGAGTGTGGAGTCATGTATGTCTGGCTTGCGTTACGTACGCGACGTGCCTATATTAACTTAGCACACGTCGCGCACAGTGTATGTACTGTGTGTATAGTGTTCCTGTTTGAGAAGGCTGCGTGTAGGTGTAGCGACTTACTCGGCGTCAGTTGCTGGCGGCGGCGGTCCCGCCCTGGTACAGGGCCAGGATGGCCACCATGCCCTCCAGCACGTTGATAAGCGGGTCTTGGCCCCTCCTGATGGCCTTAATCAAGTCCAGCAGGAGGCCAGTGGCCCGCTTATGAATCTCCGGCTGTGAAATGGTGGTGTCAGTGGCGCCTAGTGGCGCATGATGGCGGTGCATGGCGGCAACTTACTGGCGAACGGCAGCGGTGGCGCCCTCTGGCACCCGTTGTTGCGTGCGGCGGCATATGGTCGGAACCTTGCCGTAGGGACGACCTCTGTTACGTACGGAGGCCGCCTCGGGTGGCTTCGTACCTTGCTGGAGTTGTTGGGGTTGGGGTTGCTGGGTGTCGGTGTCGGTGCGGGGCGGGGGCTTCCTCCCACGTCTTCCTCCTGCGACCTGGCAGGGGGGCAGCCTCTCCACTCGGCCCGTTTGCGGCCGCCATCAAGGAGGCGCCGCAGGCCTCGTGGTCCTCCACGTTGGTGGCAAGGGTCGCTGCTGCGGCCGGGCACAGCACCCCGCTGTGCTCGTCAGCGCCACCGTGCCCGCTCGCCTGTTGGCGGTCTCCTTACGGAAAATGGGGCACTCGCAGTGCGACGCGGGGTGCGGTCCCCCACAATTGGCGCACGTTGCCGGCTCCGTGCGGGCCGGGGTCATTCTCGTGCGACGTGCCCCTCTCTACATCGCACACAGGCGAGCGGACGGTGGCACTGGTGGCTTGAATGCCGGAAGCGCTGGCAACGGTGGCACTGGCCGGGCCCCCCTTTTGCCACGCCATCCCTCCACCCTGACGCCATCCATCAGCAGGATGGTGGTGACGTCATAAATGCGCTGGACGTCCGGCTGGCGCTTGAGGACTGCATGGTAGATGCAGCCCGGACGTCCTTCGCGAGCCTTAATGGCCCGCACATACTTGGGCTCAAAACCGAGCCCGCGCAGGTCTTCTTCGATGGCGGCCGGCTCGGTATCCACCGGCAAGCCGCGTATGGCCACCTCGAAGCCACGCTCCGCCGGCAGCGAGTATGAGCACCATACCAGACCGGCATCCCTCTCCAGGTCGCACAGATAGCACTGGATCACCCTGAATTGCTTCTCGTCTCCGGGAAGGAACCGAATGCCGCCCTGACAAGGGCGGGTACTCGGAGGGCGACCCAGCAAATCGCGCAGGACCCTGAAGTGGGTCTGCCAGTCCGGCAGCCTCTCCACTACCAACGGCGGGTAACGTGACTTCTTCGCTGGAGCACCCTTGGCGCTTCCGCCCTGGGCGGTGGCAGCCGAAGGGTGAGAATTCTGCTGCTGAGGTGGGGAGCGGCTCGTGCCGCTCGTAACGCCTGCGACGGAGGCGAAGGACGGCGCGTCAGCCCCGCTGCGCCTGCGCGGTGTACGCTGCAGCTGGCACCGCTTCGCCTCCTCCGCATCCTCTTCCTTGTCCGGGCTCCTAGGCCTCCGCTGCGGGCGAGCTGCGAGTGGGCGCACCCGCTCCAGCCCCAGCGGAAGCGGCAGTGGGAACCGGGAGTGGGCCTCCTCCGCGTCAGACTCGCCCGACGATGCCGACATGTCTGACCACTCGCTCTCGCGAGGGGAAAAACACGCCGACACCGCCGGGGAATCCTGGGCGGCGGCCCGGGGTGGCGACGGTGACAATGCACCGCTACTCACCGCAATAACATGCGGCGTCAGCGGCGGCGGCGGAGCTCGTGGCGGCGACGGCGATGGCGCCGGCGAGGCAAGCGGCGACGCTACCTCCATGGCCAGGGGCGTAGCGGTGCGTGGGTGCGACATAAGCGCAGTCGCGCTCGGCACGGGGCCCGAGCCGCGCTGTACTGGCGCGCAGCAATGCGCTGTCCCGCGGCCCTATTTTAGGGCAGGATATGGCTGCTCGGGGCTCCGTGCGAGCGGGCCTAGCAGGCGGCAGCGAAGCGCGCGCGGTCGACGCGGCGGCGCGCGCCCCCGACGCTGCGGCGGGGGGCCGTGCCACGCCCGGGGCGCGCGGCCGACTCTCCAACGCGGCAGGGAACGGTGCCTGCGTAGGCACGGAGCGAAAGGCCGGAGGACGGACCGGCACGGCCGGCTGCCGTCTCGACGACGGCGCCGGCGAAGCGCGTGCAGTCGCAGATGACGTCGGCGGGCGGTGGCGGCCGTTCTTGTGGTGGATGGTGGTGCGGCGGATGGTGCGTCACTGGACGGTCCGGCGGTGAGGGAGACGGCCCGGTACCGTGCTCCTGAGAGCGACGGGCACCGGACCTCCCCTTCGGCGGCATGTTTTAGATGGCGAGAAACAGGATAAAATAAAGTTGCCTCCGCGACCGCTACAGTGGGTTTCCCCACCGAGTGGCAACGGGGCGGCTACCCCTGCGCACTCCCGCAAGTGCCAGTCGGAACCAGCACCTACAACAGCACACAGGGAAAACCGACGAGAGAGAGCGGGCCGAACGGAATAGCAGGGTACGGACACGACTGCTCACAATGGCAACTGGCTGATCCTGACCCACTCACCGCCCGTCCGGCCTATTTATACAGTCATAGAAGTTTCCAGAACATTGTCAACCTATCCTATACTGGAATATTCTAGAAACATCTATGAACTTCTACACAGTACCACAATGGAATGTTCTCGAACTTAGTGGAAACTTCGACCATATTCTCGAAAGTTCCATTGTAATACATTCGCTGTAACACTGTCCTTAGATATGCTCGTCCCGAGCATCATTAGTCCCGTAACATCGCGCCAATCGGTCTACATCGACAATCTTAGGCGCACCTCGTGGACCCTTCTGTATTCGGTAGGTAACATCGTTGATCCCGGTCACGATTCGGTATGGTCCATCCCATTTTGCTTGCAATTTAGAAGACTTCCCTTTGCTGCGCACTGGGTTATGCAACCTCATCAATGAACCCTTGTCAAAACCTTTATTGTTTGCCTTCCGGTCGTATCGGGTCTTTGTTGGCCGGATTGTCTGATATGCTCATGTACGTCATTCAACTTGTTACGCAAGTCATTCGCATAATCGGTTACAATGTCCTTACTACGGCGAGTAGCTCCCGTCTCGTAACGCAATAATTTCTTTCCGGTTTGTATAAAGATTTGCTGTAGTAAGCTTAACAACTTCCTGGTTTCCTTTCCGTTGAGACAACACACCTCCAATTCCAGTATTACTTGCGTCTGTGTCAACTATGAAGTCATTTTCAGTGTCAGATGTCTGACCAAGGCAGTGGAATTGGCACAGAGCATCCGGAGCGCGCGGGCAGGTGCCGCCGCCGGCGCGCCAACGGCGTCGACACTGACAGCACACGCACAGCAAGAACATTCGGTGTTCAAGGTGCAGGGCAAGAGTGCGGGTTCAGAGGAGACACCGATAAAGGAAAAGTGTTCCGTGTGCGGTCGAAGGAACCATACATCGTCTCAGTGCCGATTCGCGAACTTTATCTGTAGGAAGTGTAATACTAAGGGACACTTACGTAGGATGTGCAAAGTAAAATGCGTGGTGACCAGTGACGTGAGTGAGGACGACGATGATGACCAGTGACGTGAGTGAGGACGATGATAAAAACTGACTTATGTAATATCATCTCGCAGCAGGGAGAACCCATGACAGAAATCGTATCAATAAACGGCTCACATATAAAATTTGAGATTGACAGTGGATCTGCTGTAACAGTAATTTCCGAGACATCCGCCTAAGAAAAAGCTATTTACATACACGGGTAGCAGTATTGTGTGTCTTGGTATAATTCGCGTACCAGTCACGTATAGACAGTGTACACATACGCTAGATGTTTACGCGCGTAGTACGTAGCGACGACCCGCCATTACTCGGCAGAGATTTTTTATCCTTATTTGAATTAAAACTGGCATCCTGTAATTTCATAAATAATGAAGCGGAAACAATCGATGACTTTCAGAAAAGATTCAAAGACGTATTTTCTGATAAATTAGGTAAATTCAATAAATTCGAAATAAAATTACGCTTAAAAGACGATGCGAAACCTATATTTTTCAAAACACGTCCCATCGCTTTTGCATTGCGGGACAAATTAGATAAAGAGATAGGCCGTTTAATAAAGTTAGGGATACTTAAACAGGTTGATCTATGCCATCATTTGTCGTCTGAAAAATGAGCACTTTTTCGGACTTAACTTAAGATTTGCCGTCCGGATTTTTGACAGTAGGTACTCAATTGAGGTTTTGAAGGTGATCTTCAAATGTACGGCCCACGATAATGATGTCGTCTAAATAGACAAGACATCCGTCTCCGATCAATCCGGCAAGTACTTGCTCCATCAGCCTTTCAAACGTCGCAGTAGCATTGCACAATCCGAATGGCATAACTTTAAACTGCCATTTAACCCCTTTCCTGTTGAGAATGCAGTTTTCTCCTTATCAAATTGAATTTTGTTAAAAAGTTTTTTATTGTATAAGGCACTTCACAGCTGATTGCTTTGAAACTTCGCCGTCTATTTAGTTCAGCAACACCGACACTGTTTTTGCCTGTTTTGGCATGTTTTATTATATACATTCAGTTTTAATATTTTTAATTTCTAGAAAAAAATAAGTTACATGTAATATTAAAACTTAATCATTTAAAAGTACCAAATAAAACAGCTGATCTACAATATGCATGATTCTAGTATAAAAACAATGTAGTATTAAATGGACGCCGATTTTATCGATATTATTGTTGCTAAACTGACTTGTGCATCACTATGTTGAACATTCGTCCCAATTCGTCCTGACATTGTTGCATCGGCCAATCACAACCATTGTATTTTCTCCGTCCCCAGGCCGGCCAGTGGTGTCGTACTGTCGTGTTCTTAGACAAAATCGGTCTATTCGGGTCTATCAGCTCTCTCAAATGGTTTAATTTTCTTAGCTAGGACCCGACAAGCGATTCCAAATCTAAGTATGCAGAGCATTCGCTATGAATAATGAGGGGAGGCTTATATGGGTCTGAAAGATTTGGGTTCAATGTAGTCGCCCCTAGCTGGTTTCGGAATGAACATGGTATTTACTTCGCGCCAGATCAAGGGGATGTAGCGATGGACTAGAAGGTACAGAAAACCTTAAAGTATTAAGCTAGTAAGTCTCCGCTCCATAGAAATAAAGTTGGAAAGATGCCATCCATCCCTGCTGCCTTGTAAGATACGGTTTTGATTGTTCATATTATTGTATTTCTGTCAATAACTTCTGAGGCTACTTCCCAGTCTAGGGCTCCGACTTTTTCCCAACTTTAGACACGTTTGGCGCAGTGATTGAGCGATTGGACTGCTGTGCTTGCGTGTCGCGTTTTTTTTTTTTGTTGGGGTGAGCAATCATCCAATCTCTTAGTCAATCTAATCAATCAGACTCTTACTGACTAAAACCCACCCCTTGTTCCTTCCCTGCCCTGAATGCCCAGAGGCGAGGTAACTCTTTGGAATTTATCCTCCACCCCTGGGCAGGCATCAGCCATGACGGGCCCCGTCTTGTTTGCTGACAACTCTTTGAGGCGCGCGTGGAACACTACGCGCCGACGACTCTCGGGCCTGGTGCTGATCGGACGGCAAGCTACCCATTACTCGCCGTCCGCAGACCCGGGTGCGTGTTGCGGGTTCGAGTCCCGCGCGGAACAAATATTTGTATGGCCTACAGATAAATGTTCCGGGTCTGGGTGTCTTCTGTGTGTGAGTTTACATGTTTGTGAACGCACGTTAAGTGACTCAGGCTGGCTGGACAAATCTTCAAATTAGCTCGCATTTAACTAGACTTGAGAGACCAGCGAAAAGTGGTGTTTCAAGCTGGCTGGACACGTTTTCGATCGATTATCTAAGATTCTGTAGCGTCACAAACTCTGAAATAAGGGTGTTTAGCAGTCACATAAAGTGCCCTATTGACCTAGTTAAATGCGAGCTATTTTGAAGATTTGTCCAGCTATCCGTGTGCGTACGCGCAGCGGAATGTTGTTGAATTTAAAGATTTTAATTATGCAGATATTTAGTGTATGACGTAATATAATTGTGTATGGTAAAAAAAAATTTGTGCACGCAACCATTGTGGAGAAATTCACCAAAAACTGATTCCGCTGGGCGAACGTTGTCCTGGCGGAACTTTTTTTAATCCATAGACTTTAGAAGAAAAGAGATGTGTCCAAAAATTAGTGTGTAATTGTGTATGTATGAATAAAACTAGTGCATGCATAAACTTCGGAGAAATTCAAGTTTCCGCTACGCGAACGTTTGGCCATTAGCTAGTTTTCATATAAAGCGCTTTCATAGAGAACTGTAGATTTTTACATACGTTGTTTTGAATTTGTTTATATTTGTTTAAAAAACAGATTTAGAAAAAATCGTAGGGCTTAAAAGATAAAAATATAAACGTAAAATACGCTTATTAGGTCTTAGTTCTTAAAGTATGCACTTTGGGGTCTAGATTTTCACGTTAATACAAACCTTGTAAGTGTCTGCAACATGTTGCCAAGTATCAATGATGTTCCGTTAGTAACTAAAGAGTTATGGGACAAATTTACCATGAACAGATCACTGTTTACAAAGCAGTCAAATATCACGACGTTCTGAAGGAATTGCATGGTAATATGTATGTCAATAATTAGTGTATTCATTCAACTATTCTTATGCAAAATTTCATGTCATTAAATTCAGTAATTAAAGAAAAACAATTATAATACTGACGAAGCATCGAAAACCTACATAACCCGACCAAGTTCGGATGGCTACAAAAAAGCGGCCGTGCAATATATTTAGGTAACATCCCAAAATTTACAGTATAATACCGGTATTGAATTGGTATAGGTGATAACACAATTGTTGTTTCGATATAATTTATAGGTCATTTATTTTTGTACACCTACTTTTTTAAATGTATTTGACTATGACAGAAAGTAGGTACTATTTACGTAGGTACTTTATTTAAGTATGCGCTTGAGACTTGAGATATAATCTAAATATATTATTTAAGACAAATAAAATTCATACAGCTAATTTCTATTGAAGATTTCACGGATCAAGATTCTAACTATAGACCCCTTAGGGAAATTAAATATTTACCACATGTAAGTATGTACTACTGTTTAGGTATTTGCTACTCATTTAAGAATATTTTCTTGAAAATACCTTTTTTATACCAATGTTTTAGTTTATAAGCACTTTTTTAATGTTGATCAAATCTAAACAACTGAATAGGTTAGTTATGTGATGTGATTTTAATTTTTATTGAAGCTCGAAATATTATACTTACCCTAAGTTTCGTCGTCATCCACGCGAACGAAGTCGCGGGCAAAAGCCAGTTCATAATCTATTTTAGTTAAAACACATTTAAGTCTATTGCTGTCATTGCAAGCGTTTGTTAACGTTATTATAATTACATAATTAAGTATTATATGTCATTAAAAATATTTTTGTACGCGGATATTTAAATAGAGAAGTACTTGTTAATTGAAGATTTGTTTTTATCGTAGATAGTGGCGTTATTATTAAAAAAATATTTTTCATTCAAGAAATGCAATTGTTTTATTTTTTCCTAACGCTTGTGTACGCAACTGTACCATATTAATAAATACTATATTGAAAGGTTAAGAACGTTTCTTAGATATATGGCACGGCCGCTTTTTGGTAGCCATCCGAACTTGGTCGGGTTATGTAGGTTTTCGATGCTTCGTCAGTATTATAATTGTTTTTCTTTAATTACTGAATTTAATGACATGAAATTTTGCATAAGAATAGTTGAATGAATACACTAATTATTGACATACATATTACCATGCAATTCCTTCAGAAAACAGTGATCTGTTCATGGTAAATTTGTCCTATAACTCTTTAGTTACTAACGGAACATCATTGATACTTGGCAACATGTTGCAGACACTTACAAGGTTTGTATAAACGTGAAAATCTAGACCCCAAAGTGCATACTTTCAGAACTAAGACCTAATAAGCGTATTTTACGTTTATATTTTTATCTTTTAAGCCCTACGATTTTTTCTAAATGTTTTTTAAACAAATATAAACAAATTCAAAACAACGTATGTAAAAATCTACAGTTCTCTATGTAAGCGCTTTATATGAAAACTAGCTAATGGCCAAACGTTCGCGTAGCGGAAACTTGAATTTCTCCGAAGTTTATGCATGCACTAGTTTTATTCATACATACACAATTACACACTAATTTTTGGACACATCTCTTTTCTTCTAAAGTCTATGGATTAAAAAAAGTTCCGCCAGGACAACGTTCGCCCAGCGGAATCAGTTTTTGGTGAATTTCTCCACAATGGTTGCGTGCACAAATTTTTTTTTACCATACACAATTATACGACGTCATACACTAAATATCTGCATAATTAAAATCTTTAAATTCAACAACATTCCGCTGCGCGTACGCACACCAGCTATCCTGAGTCACATCTCACGATACAAGAATAATTCCTATTGTGGTGCCCCACACTACATAAGAAAACCTTGGTTAGCAATTTGGCAGCCTTTTTTTTTTGGGGTGGTGGGAAGCCATCCTATTACTTCGCCCGCTCTGGGTGGAGCAGGAGGGCGTGTCACTCTTACTGACTGAAACCCACCCCTTTTCCTTCCTTGCCCGAGTTGCCCAGGGGAGCGGTAACTCTCTTACGAATTTATCCGCTACCAGCAATTTGGCAGCCTAGGAATGTTCTAGTTAGGTGTGAGAAGCAGTTCGCTAATATTTTAGTCAGGATGTATAGAACACCCGACTATAATATTAGTATGATTGATTGTACTCATTGCTAGGATACTCTTGGAAATAAAACGAAAATTTTAGCAGAAAATAACATTTATTTATTCCATCATCGCATAACCACTGTATAGCTACATGATCCTTGCTCCAACTAAAGAGCTACAAGAAATTCTTCCAGTTTGGTCACTGTTCCGAGTCTTGAGCATTTTCAACCAGGCACCCAATCCCTGTGGAACATAGAATAAGTATAAGTATCATATTATGATAAATCTAAAATGGAGTAAATATGTTAAGGTTACCATACACAGTAGATGAAACTGAACAGTAATTCTGATCGGTTTGACTACATGAAAATGATTGAGCTGAGTGCTTCCACCTTGCGACAGTTTACTTTGCCACAGCAGGGTGGCGGCTTGGTGGGCAAAGTAGAAGCACTCTGGGCTGTTTGGTTTCAACGATTTGCCACTAATCCTTCCGGCCGTTGTAGACGATCGATCTTGCAACACGATACGGATTTTGGTCCAGATCTGACGGATCTGATGTATGGTAACCTTGACAGTTTACAATTGAGCGTTTACGTAACTTTACTGAAGACTGTAAATTTAAACGTGAGACTTGTTACGCCTGGCAGTCATAATTTTGTAGGTATCGACGCCGGCCATATTCATGCGTACTGCACATTTAAGCGCAATGATTATTCCGTTACAAAACTCGAAATTTAGATCTGATTTGTAATATTGTTGAGTTATAAATATAACGCAGTGTACGCGCATTTTTTTGGCAGATCGACTGCTGGATGGCGAGCTCGAGGCTCTAACGCACGCTATTAACGTCTGCTTTTCTCAGCCGTACTTACGATTTGTAATTTTTCGCATTCCTGTGTCTTCTGTCGTTGTCGCCTAACGTATACAGCGTAACGCCGTCGCTTTAGCATCGACTACGTATCGCCGCCGTACGCTCGTCATCGTCAAGCCGCATCTAACTATCTGAAAGGACTCGCACGCACTTTGTCGCCGTTCGACAGCGTTATGTTATGTTAGCAGAGCCGGTCATGTCCCCTAGCGACACTCGCTCCGGACCTGTCGGTCTGCTGTGACCACGTACTAGGAGCCAGCAGGGCAGGAAGCCCGGGGTGCGTTCGCATCGAGTTACGTGGACGCAATTTTAGAGTAGTTCTCTGGTTATTATTTTGAGTGTAGGTTTAGAGGCGGGGTTTGAGTAGCCTAATACGAATCGTATCGAGTTCTAAGTTTTAAGAGAGATTTTTTATATCTTTAAGAGACAAGAGATTGAGAAGATCGCAAGATGTCAATGAACGCACCCCTCTAAGGATCACTGCCTGCAAACAGTCATACATTTACAACAACCAATGTCAGACATCGGTCAGGCCGAGCTGACCGCATGACATTAAGGCATCCTGTAATAAAACCACAAAATTTAAACAAAAATACCGCAACCAAGGAGAAGCAGTATTCGAAGCCAAAGGTCTGAAGGATTACATGCATGAAGAGTTTAGTGCCGGTAGGAAGGCAATTAAAGTAAAAATATATTTCTAAGGTATTTAATCTAAAATGTAAATACAACTTAAACAAAATGTACCTTAACATTTAGACTTAACATTACCGAAATTAATCAAACAATTATATAAAACTAATTCGATCATGTGTAACATGGAGACTGTTATCAAACAGCGGGTGAAATAAAAACTCTGTCAGCATAATCTCTCATTTTTTACAATATAAAGATGATTCACATAATTTTTCACTCGTACTGGACTTACAAGCTATGTTCGTGTGTGAGGCGCTAGTGAGACCGTTGCACGGCACTTAGCTACTGATTTGTTCGTGACGCGGTACTACACGCGAGCCCGAGCTAGTACCGGCGCGGGCCGCCCAGGCCGCTCAGCTCTCTACCGCGCGCTCCGCCCCCGCTACGACAACAACACGACACGTCACGACGGCCCTCAGGGAACCAGTCACCACCGCCTTAGTTCATAGTGAAACCGCACCTCGACTAGAGCACGCATCAACTTATGCAACCGTCTAATATGTTTCGCTTGAACGTTTTATTCACTACAACCTAAGAGGCGTTACACAGTTATCTGGGAGCGAGCGTCGATCAACATTCATATTATGACAAAAGTGACCTCGTCTTGTTCTAAGTCACTTAACTTTAGTTTGCTTTGAAAGGATTTATAATGTTGATAATGTTTAACGAGATATTCGCAGATAAGTAGAGTATGATCCATTATGGTGACGATGCTGTGACGCATGGAATGTAACAGGTAACAAGAAGTAGACAGGACATTAAGGAGTATTTTATATGAGGTCTCGCAGTATGACATTAATGTAAAGGAAAATCTTTTGCCAGTTTAGGTAGGTTGCACAATCTTGTTTCTAATTATTTGTTAGCATGTTTTCCTGTTTGTTCAAAATAAATGTTAATGCATATTTACACTGTTTAACTTTCAATAAATCAATTATAAAGCCGCTGTTTAGACGATACATTTATGATATTTAATCTCTGGTAGATCTTCCTTGAACGTTTGTTTACGTTAGATGCCGCAAATATGAAACGTAACGACGATGTCGCCGCATTAATTTAATCGAAATCGTCGAAGAAGCGTATGATACACAACAATTAGTCAATATTCCGACGCCCTTAAATCATACGCT
The DNA here is from genome assembly GCA_951329385.1 of Polia nebulosa. Classification (NCBI taxonomy): domain Eukaryota; kingdom Metazoa; phylum Arthropoda; class Insecta; order Lepidoptera; family Noctuidae; genus Polia; species Polia nebulosa. The sequence goes on along the minus strand of OX589602.1, from coordinate 29,208,192 downwards.
GGCGAAGAGTTTTAATATTCTTGGTGCAATCCTTTTTATGAGCGATTTAGGCTATTTCAGTAATATTATTATGAACAGAAAGAAAAACATGTAATTAAAACTGTGCCTGTGTACTTTCATGCCAGCTGTTACGTGGGTAATAAGTGGAGATCTTACCGTCCCATGGGGGGGTACTGCTGTGCATAAGGGTCTCTGTCATATCCACCGGGGGCTGCACCGTGCCTGAAATGTTAAAGTACCATCTTGAGTATGTAAGGTCCACTAACACTGAAATAGATTTATAAGACCAATAAATAATTAATTCTGTATGTACCCCAAAACCAGTTAAACAGTGATAGAATTCATGTACATAAAGTTGAGTTTTCTGCCAGCAAACCTTATATTGATAGAGGAGCATCACAAAAAAGGGTAGGCAGATTGCCCAGTTGCTAAGGAAATACTATGCAAATCAAAATAACTAAACAAACTTATAAAACTAAGTCAAGATAGCATTTGGTTTAAAATCATAGGTTAACTTCACTAGCATTTTAGTCACAAAAAGCTTTATCTAGAGATCATCATGGAGGAAAGGATTAACTGGCACACTGAGATAATAGCCACTGTATATTACTGTAAGATCAAGGATTTGACATATTACATTCATTCATAACGTTCAACTTGTAACATGTTAGCTGCCAAACAGAATTTAAAAAAAGTGGGAACACGAACACCATGTTTTTACCATAAATCAAAGTAAGAGGTGTCATGGTGTTCAACATTGCCGGTCGTGGCCTGAATGTAATATTTACTGGCGGTCACTGTCAGTCATGATAGTTAATGTTTAACTTTTTCTTTTTTTTGAGGAATGCTAATGCAGATTATTAGAAAAAACAATTGTTAGACTGTATAATTGCAACTTGCAAGACAAGTAGGTATGAAATTTGATCAAGTATCAGTGTAAATGATGTTGTAATCTATGCTCTAACATTAAGGGTCAGCTTAGGTTATCGAACTTTGTTTACTTTGCATTTATAAAACTTGCTAGCCAAATGCTTTGTTTAAGTACTAATTAGATCATTCTAAATTCAAGAAGGCATACTCCTCCATCAAATGAAGTTGTCTATTGGATAAAATCTCATTCAAAATTGTACTTAACTACAAGCTTTATGAGTATGAGCAAATGTAAGTTCAACTACTCACATAGGGGAGCGCCTGCTGTACATGTCACCGTTGGACATCTGCTGCGGGCGCGGCGGCAGCGAGCGCTCGTACGGCATCTGTGGCGGCGCGCGGCGGTCCAGCTCGCGCTCGTCGTACATGGGCGCGCGTCGCTCGTCCGGGTACATGGGGGGCAGCTCGTCGTAGCGCCGCTCGTCCGCGTACATCGGCGCCGCGCTGGCGTACGGGTCTCGCGAGCCGCGCTCCATCAGCGCGAAGCCGCGCCGGTCCTCCCCGCCGTACCCGTTGTATCGGTCGTCGTACGGCGCCCGCTCGGCGCGCTCGTAGGGCATCGGCCGCGGGGCCATCTGTGGTGGACCGCCAGGCGGTGGCCCGCGCGGGTACGAGGGTCGATCGCGAGAGTACGGAGAGTCGCGGGGCGGAGGGCCGCCTCGCATGGGTCCGCCTGGGCGACGGTCCATACCTCCGCGCATGCCGCCCCTCATGCCGCCGCCGCGACCTCCACCTCCTGGACCTCCACGCTGGCCGCGGTCCTTGATGCGCCCGCGCTCCACTGAGATGACGCCGCCGTTGAACGACGAATTATTGAGCGCACGAATAGCCGCCGAAGCCTGTTCTTCTGTTTCCATGTGCACAAATCCGCACCGATTCATTATATCGCACTCGGTCACAGCGCCGAAGCGCTCGAACAATTTCCGAAGCTCCTCCGGCTTCGAGCCCTGAGGCAGGCTGCCGACGAAAACCTTCGTTTGCTGAAATGAGACGAAATTTCATCAAGACGAGCTCAAAAGATCGTAAAATATATTGAACAAGCACACAAAGAATCACTCACCGGCACCATTGTCAATTTATTTCCAAATTTAACTTAGATATCTTTAAAAAACTCCACTGCTGCTATTTTAGCGCTATCTTCCGATGCCGGATTTCCGAACAAGATGGCGGATCGAAATTTGCAACAAAATGACATGAGTGACGCCTTATCTACGCATGACGCTAACTAACCTCAAGATCTCATCAAGTGGAAAACTAATATGATTGGTTAGTATATCATCTCAGTTTGTATTCGCGTTTGTCATTGGTTAAAACTCTAATGTCACTAATAGTTTGGCCAATACAAAACGAGCATCACCAAGCACCTATGCTTGCCTACCACAGGGTATATAAAATACCATAGACCTTAGGCTATTCTTTTATAGTTTATGCCATAGACACGATATTTGGAGTTCGAATTTTTGATGCAGCGCAACGAAAATACAAATACATATAATTATTATTGCAATAGTCTAAAAATCTATGGGGTACAGCGTGTAATGGAAAGGTGCGGTCATATTTAAAAAAAGGGAAGGGATCTGCTTCTGCAGTCGGTGCTGCCGTATCCCGACATTGCCGCCGGTAAAAAAGCGGAAAATAGGGTTTGCAAAAAAAAAAATTATAGGCAGTTAAAATGTTCCAAAAAGCCACAAACAATAAAAAAAATCCTCAAGCAAGTCCCAAAAAATGCAATGCAAATTCCACTAGTTTTGTTAAAAACCAAAATTAAATTCATTTTAACCGACTTCAGAGGACAATACGTATTGTATTACACTCTGTTAATTATTGTGGACCGATTTTCAAAATTTTTGTTCAAAAGAGTATTCTGCTGAGATGGTCTCGTAGAAATTTTATTGAAATTGAAACATACGGTCTGCTCCCGGACATTTTTTGACACCGCTAGATGGCGCTGAAGTCGACTATTTTAGTTTATTTTGTTCTAAGTGTATGGAACATTAGTAAGTCTTAAGAGTACTGTTTGCGGTAATCAGACATTACATTTTACTGAACTGGTTCATATCATTATCATCATTCTCCTTAGATATATATTTATATTATATAGTTCCTAACATTGCCTAAAAATCCACCCAATTCGACACATTTTCGCAAAAAAAGAAAAAAATAGAACCGACTTACAAAAAAGTGAAGTGCAAAATAACTTTAATTTCGGAAGTCGGTGTTCCTAGTTTTGTGTCTTCGTTTTTTGACACCGATTTCGTTCTTTTTTTTTATTTTTCACTTTTAAGTTGTGGTTCGCCATTAAACTGTGTTAACAATTCATAGACATACGATAGCAGCAAACGCGGTTGATTTGCTGTCAATTTTTGAAGAGTTCCGTTGTCTGTCTCCGAAACCCATCATCAGATTTATATGAAATTTAAATAGGACCATTTCGGAACAAACCCTGAATATAGTATCGTTTACACAACAGACGTACATGTAATCCGTACGTTTACAAATACTGAACACTAGATGGCGTGTATCTAAAAATAATGTTTTATCCTTAAGGGTAGGATGTAGTCTTTAGGGTAGGCAGAAGTACAGAACGCCACCTGCAACGAGATATTATTATTTAGGATTGAAAATAAAAGTTATATTTGCGTTGTGCCTTTGTGGCGCTTTTTGAAAAAACAAAAACTATGTATAAAATAGATAATGTTTTGGTTTCCTCCAAATATATTCAAATTCCTTAGTATTGGGGTTATCAATTCGGGAATAACATAACTTTAGTATTTAGTTTTAGTTCTGGTGTACAACAACAGATTACTAGTGAAAAAAAAAAAACTCTATTTACAAAAAATACAACCGACTTACAAAAAAGAAAAAACACTAAAAATTGAAAAATAACTTTAATTTCGGAAGTCGGTGTCAAATAAATAACTAAGAAACAAAATACTATAAACACCAACTGCCCAATGTTTAGTGTAGGTAGGTAGGTTATTTCTTTTTTGGAAGTCGGTTGTAATTTTTGTAACCAAAGTTTTTAGTAAAAAGGAACATGAAATTAAAAGAATTTAACAATGATTATAATTATTTATTAATTTCAGGTATTAGTAGTGGTTTTTTTTTTCAGAATTTAAATATCGTCACTAAATTTCATTGTGGTAGGTAATACCTAGGTACCTACCGATAACGTATACCTAACTCTTTATAGCATCATTCAATCCAAAATGTGGAAAACATGACATAACTTCGACAAACTAAACAAAAAAAGTAGAGAGTAAAGAGTATCCCACTTCTTATTCTGAATAATGGTATGGTAAATTAGTAATAAAATAACATTATTCTCACCGTGATACTTACTTTAAAACTTACCCGTTACATTCTATAGTAAAAATACACTATACAGGGTGGAAAAGAAAAGGAAGACTAATAATAATAATGATAACCTACTAACTATTTGGATAACTGCGAAGACCTCACCGATGAACATTCGATTATGTACCTACATATGTACTGCGCGGCTGTAGCAATGGATACCTACAAAGATCGCATGTTCGTTTCATCGTTTGGCATCTCAGTACCAAGTAGCCTCCGAGTCTGGCTCGAGTTCTGTAAGTACAACACGAGTTACTCACTTGCTCCACAAACCAAGCACCGTGAAACCCAATCATTACATAAAGACCGATTACGTGTCTACCAACGGTCAAGGTTCTTACATCCATTTTGAGAGTTAACCTTTCAACCTCTCAGCGCCCGGTTCGCGCCAAAAGTAATAACCTGCCTAAAAGTAATACCTGGGCTGTTTCCCGCCATTGAATTGACATGTTTACGACTCTGCTTACAAAAAATGGTTTGCTGACGTTTCTATTGGCGGGAGGCACTTAAAGTAATTTCTTACATAATTATTGATAATAATTCCTTCATATATCTCTCTAAATCGATGTAGGAATGGGTTTCGGTACTAAGGAGCTGCTCCTCATCGATATGGCCATTAGCCAACAGGTTAGGCGTTCCCGAAGGAATATGTCGATATGTTGGATAAACTATAAGAAGGTCTAGGTATGACTCGGTGCCTCATACATGGCTCAAGAGAGAGATGTATAAAATTGATGCAACACTACTCATCCTCTTGATGTCGTGTATGAGACAATGGAGGACGGCCCTTCGCTATCCACTTATCCAGGATGTTGACAAATCTAGAGGAACAGATAGCTTAAGGATTGAGCGAGGTATATTCCAGGGTGATAGTTTGAGTCCGCTTTGGTTTTGCATAGCTTTGAATCCTATAGGTAAGAACACTGCTGGAGAATTCAGGGCTATGATTTGAAACTCTTTGTCACTGATGAAGCTACTGAAGGTAACTGAAACTTTCAGTAGCGCCATCAGGAAGGAGTTTGGTGTGGACAATTGTGCGGTTATGCAAAAAGTGTGAGGGAAGATTGTGGAATCCGTCGAAACACAGCCATCGGTTTCCATAAACCTGAGATCCTTCAAATATTTAGACATGTCGGAAGCGTTAGGTATCAATGACGAAGGTATCAAGGTATCAAAAACGATTGCTTTATGGTCAGTAACTGACATAAAGCAATTGTTGAAGGAGCTGTTCTTTGGCCGTCTGTGGAAGGTATTCAATAGCCTTGTATCAGGCGGAAACAAAGTTGGGTCATACCGGTATTGATCAAAACGGAACTATGACTCCCTGGATAGGCGGGTCCATTCACTGCTGACTGCATATCGAATGCATCACCCCCGGTCGTCGCATATCCCGTGTAAATGTGGAGGCGAAGGCTTTTTAAATGACAAGACCCTCCACAACCGTCAGATATGCAGTGTTAGGGAATATTTCCTGCCAGGGTCTCGGGTGTGTATGAAAGAGCCACCGCGGCCCCTGGCATAGGCAACTGAAGGAACACGGGTGGATTTTAGTCAGTAAGAGTCTAAAACGCCCTCCCACCCCTCCACCCAGAGCGCGAGATGTTATTTGATGATTTCCCACCCAAAAAAAAGGGAATATTTCCTAGAAGCCGACATGGGGATGCATCGAGACGTAGCTTTTGAGAATTGATGCAAATCTGTAGATAGTGCTTAACACCAACTATCGCAGGAAGGTATAGCAGAGTATGGAACTTCACGGACACTTTTTTATAATTAAAAATTGAAATTGTATAATTTTGTAGAATAAATGTAAATAATGACTAAACCAAATTATTTAAGGTAGGTATACGTTCCTGCCAGCTAGTTTTTATAGTTCGCCCTCTACACAAAATGAAATTAAATTCGCTCTTAAAACTTCACAGACTTGAGTGAACCAAAATAGTTGACATCAACAAAACTCATCGACGTTATTCCACAAACTATAAGTACACTGGACAATGATTATACCGAAGTATGTATTAAATTAGTCTCTCTATTGGCTACCAATGTCAGCTAAGACTGTCTAAATACACAGAAGCGTTATTTACGGCCTTCATCAACTTTGTCACTTGGTAATTAATGGAATTCTTGACGAACTCTGCTAGATTATATTTATTCAGGGCACCGCACAGCTGGGTACAGTTGAATAGTTCTAACAATCTTAATTGGATCTTATCTGGGTCGTTCTGGTGGATCAATTTCGGTGGTATCCTTTTGGCCTTTTTGTAAATACTATCTGATAAGATTGTTAGGTTGTAAGTCAGCAACGACACGCTTTTTCTTGGTTCCTGGCGGGCCACTCTCCCCAGTAGATAGCCTGAAAAATATCAAGAGTAAGGATTTTACTGACAAATTGGCCACCACAAGACTCAGTCCCGCGAAAACTGAACAGTAGGACGTACAATACGAACCCGGCAACTCAACTTCAACATGAGAACTAGATATTGAATAATTATTATCGTCATAGTTGTCAGAATTAACGGAGCCTATTTCTGTCTGCCGTTTAAGAAACCTAACACTTAGGGAATGATGATCATCTCCTTTAAAACTAACTTTTCCGTGTGGCGTTGCCCCAAGCTCTAGGGCTCTTGGACAAATTAATTCATGAGATGACGGGACCGAGTTGTTTTGGGTTCGAATTGTAGCTTTGGGTTACGGTTCGGGGGTCGTCCAGCTGCCATTCATGATGATACCTACCAGTAGGCCAAAGGCACTTTGTTTAGTACGGTCACAGATAACAAATTACTTTTACGGGTCAGCTCACAGACAGAGTAACAAGATATTAATAATATGAGGGAAAAATGCGCGAGCATACTCGAAAACACGACACAAGGAATCTTCAAGTTATAGGTACACACTATTTTGTACAGTTTAAACTCAATAAAAAATAAAAAGCTGTTTGCTGCTCGCTGAACTGATCCTACGTATTACGCCCAAACTTTTTGAGCAATAAAATAATTTTCTAAAATTATTTGGCGACCATAATCATTCACTTTCCAAATGACATTGAACATTGCAAGACGATTGCAACTGTGTTGCTTGCTATTATTTATTTCATTCATAAACACTGAACTTATATTTTCTCTTCGCCTCAGAACAGCCGGTCGTCGTAAATAACATCACATAAGTAGGTATCACATAATTTGATCATATATCGTACGCTCACCAACACAACTCTTATTCCTATTTTATTATAATTTACGACTGACGTCCAACAAATTATTTTGTTACTAAATTGAAAGGCCTTACCTCCGAACATGCAAAGCAAGCCAGTTAACAGCACTATGATTGCTAGCAGGCGCTTGGTGACGTGGGGAGCCTGGCTCGTGCAAGATCTTCGCTCGATGCTCATAATTAAAAAAAGAAGGAACTTTTTAACAAAATATTCGCGGCACGCTGGTCGTTTCCCGCGCGAAATGGTAATAATTCGTGAGCTGCGGTGGACGGCCGTGATTCCTACTTTATTTTTAGATAACTGTGCATGTTGTGTCTGCTCGGTGAATGATCTGTCCGTCTTGATATTTTTTGAAGAATTCCTGAATGATTTCGTTTCCTTTTCAGTGTTGTGAGTTGTGACGGCGTGTTTATTTTTGTTATGTATTAGGTGCTTCTGTGGTGCGTCACTCGCTTGTTGTATTTGGACAGGCGGTGTTTGTCTAACGGTGGTTTTATACCGGCGAGGCGAGGCGTGTATGGGGATGGGCGAGAATTGAAATTTGTATGGCAAAATTACTCTCCACGCCCTGCCCATCTTTGGTGTAAGAGGTCTAGATGCTGGAGGATGTGCGAGGAGAGAATTGAAATATTTGTTAGTACAATATTGCCCCTTATTACTATAAGAATAAAGTATTTATTTACTTACTAAAACCATCGAGGTTCCCATTAGTTCGATTCACTAGTTCGATCGTCGAACTAGTGAGAACTTTTTTTCTCATTTGTTCGACCGTCGAATTAACGTACTCGCGTTTGAGAGCATTTGCCATCGCATCGCACCGAAGTGACGCGTGTTTTGGACTCTGTTGAGCCGCATGCTCCTTCCGTATCTATCGCAACAAGTAATGCAAGAGCGAGCGAAGCGAGCTCGGGACTTAGGGCACCCCGACTCGGACAGGTTAGGTTAGAAGGGGATGGCGGGGTCAAGAGAGCGAACGAAGCGAGCGAACAGACCTCGCCATCCTCTTCGTGGTTATTTTTTTATAAACCACTCAGAAGTAGGAGCCCCGCAAAGCGGGGCTCCGTCGACACGTGCCTCATTAATTCGACGGTCGAACAAATGAGAAAAAAAGTTCTCACTAGTTCGACGGTCGAACAGATGAGAAAAAAATTCTCACTAGTTCGACGGTCGAACTAGTGCGAATGAACGGAGGACCCGCACGGTCTCCGCTGGCTATCACGAGACACTTTCGGTGTAAAAGGGTAAGAGTGATTTCAATTCTCGCCCATCCCATCCACGCCTCGCCTCGGCGGTGTAACATCGGATCAAACTTCCCCCCGCTTGTGGTTAAATAAATTTAAAAAAAAATACACGCCGTGCCTGTGCCAGCTGGGATTTTCCATCGTCAAAAAGCGAATTTCCGTACTGACTTCATATCTTAGTCAACCTCTTTTGGGGATGGATTTTCACAGGGCAGCTCGCGAAATTTAAAGAATTATCAATACAACTCTCTAAGTTGTAATTAGTAATTGTTCTCGAATGTCATGATTTCATGAAATAGTCATTCCATACTGTAATATGAACGAAGGTTGTATTGATGATTTTAATAAGTACAGTTCTGTAAATACGTAGATACTTGCTACGGTCGCGAATCATATTTTGATCAACATACAACCTGATAATGACCTGCATCTTTCTACTTTTTCTTTCTTCTTGGATTTCGCAGGTTACTCTGGCACTTCACCCTAGCCAGCACGGCGCTTCACGCTGTGCTTTGTCTGTCAGATACATACACGTAAAATAAAAAAAACAGCAATATTAGATTACATCATTATTTATTGTAAATAATTTATAATCTTTAAAATATTACAAGTATAAAAAATAATCCTTTAATCCTATATCTTACAACATCATACTCATAATTATTATCAAAAGTAGCAATAAAATTATTCTGAATTAAAAATTATTTGGTGGTCCCTGTCTGAATTTTTTTTTGGTCAGTAATCATAAAACTAACAAGAAATTTAAAGCAAGATTTACCAATCAAGGAATTGAACAAGGTTTTATTCGTAAGACTATTTAAAACTTTTATTTTTAAAAAGTAAAACCGCAAGCCTAATTACGTAACACAAATGAATGCTGTCGATCGCATATTCTTTTCAATCTGTCACTGCTTATTTTACACTGTCGAGCAGACGAATTTCTTTAACATTTCAAGCAATAGACCTGGAATTCCTTTCGATTGTGAATGAATATGTGATTTGGTCCCAATACATGTATGACAGTCCCTAACTTGCACTAAAGTATGAAAGATAGCGTCACGTAAGTTTGCCGCTCAGAAACAGACTCTCTATACAGGGTGTAACGGAAAGGTGTGGTCATATTTTAAGAACTGCATCTGCCCATCGATATGAACAACTTTATTCAAGAAAACCTGAGGAAATTCTCAAATATTTTTTTTTACCTCCGATACAAATATTGATCAGTGATAATAAAACGTACAATTTTTTTCTTTTAGAATTTTTTTTTTCTTAGAGAAAGTTGTTCATTTCCATGGGCAGAACCGTTTCTTACAATATGGCCATACCTTTCCGTTCCGTTGCACTCTGTATATGAGCAAGTAATTGCGTGTTGCTGTTTTGAACTACTTCAGAGCCATTTGCAGGTTTCAAAGACAGGAGAAGAGATAAAAGAGCGAGTGAAACAGGCTCGATAGTTTTTACTCCGAACTATAACCCGGTACTTGCATGCTTTTGTGCCAGTCACTGGCAGGTGTATTCTTGTTTTTTTGAACACTCACATATTATTGCTTTACGCATTTATCATAATAATAAATCCTACGATCATTTAAAATGGCACATAATAATATTATATTTCAGTAGACACACATTTAGGAATGTTTTCTTATGAATTCTAAAATGTTTTTGTTTTTTTTTTACAGTACTCGACGAAGTTGTATGTTAAGCGGATGTTACATCATTCGATAATATTTTAATAATTAAGTACCGCTTGCATCAAAACTGCGTTCAGTGCTAGTTATTTCAAACATCGATCTTAAGGTGGATGCTCTTTGGTAGCCCGCAAAATTCAAATTTTCTTACGTTTTTTGCAATTTGCAGGTCAGTGTCAGGTTGTATCTCGGTCAAAGTTTGATTCGCGGCCGTAGCAAGTATGTATTTATAGAATTATAATAATTAAAATCATCAATACAACTCTCTCAGTTAGAATTGATGCCAAATGTAAGTATTTCATGAAATCATGACGTTTGGAATCAATTCTAACTGAGAGAGATGTACTGATGATTTTAATGACTATAATTCTATAAATACATACTTGCTAGGGCCGCGATTCAAACTTTGACCAAGATACAACCTGACACTGACCTACAAATTGCAAAAAACGTAAGAAAATTTGAATTTCGGCTACACTGGAGCATTCACCTTAAGTCCAAATGATGAACAGAGAGAAACAGATGTTTTAAATAAGTTGGCGCAATCGAGCTTTAGCACTGGACGCCATGGCGGCGCTGCCAGTTCTCGCCAAGTAATGGACGCAGCTCTATGGTGGGCCTCACCTGACTACCACTTGGTCACGCAGTCAACAATACATTTTTTTGACATCATTTAGCCAGGTTCATCAGCAAAGCCAGGTACGCGACCATGGCGTCCCAGTGAGGCACGGCCCTAAGAAGAATTCGGGGCCTGAGCAAGACTGTGATCTGCCAAGTATTCTATTTATTTTGGTTGGCCTTCTGATAACCAAAAATAGGCCTTCATTATTCCATCTCAAATTCCTAACATCTATTGGCCCATATTGAACAGCACTTTCAGATCTTCTATGGTAAGTTTAGAGTTGTTAGTGTTCTTGGCGCCGGTGAGCACGTTCTCCGCTAACTCCAGCTTGGCTTGCTGCAGCTTTCTGATCGATTGTTCCACTGTGTCAACGCACATGAATCTGTAAGAGAAACAGCCTGATTAACATAACATGATACAATCAGTCATAAATTCCCTCATTTGGTACGGAACCCTAAAATTTGCGAAGTCCGACATGCACGTGGCCGGTTGTTTGGTTTTTTTTAGGAAGTCGGTTCTATTTTTTGTAGCAAAAACGTTTTTTATTTTTCACTTTTTAGTTGTAGGTCCCTATTAAATTATGTTAAAAATACATAGAAATACGATCGCAACAATCGCGAACCATTTCCTGTTATGTTTTTTTTTTTATTGGTGCCAGGCACGCGTTTGACCACTATTTCACCTGATGGTAAGCGATGATGTGTTCGAAGATGGAGCAAATTTATTGAAGAGTTCCACTGTCTATCTCCAAAGATCTTCATCAGATCCTAATGTATTACGCTAAAACCTTCCTTGAAAAATATGAAATTGAATAACGAAAAAAACCCATCCAAATCGGATCAGTAGTTTTCGAGAAAATCGCGAATATACAAACATACATACATACGGGTTGAATATAGAACCTATTTTTTTGAAGTCTGTTAGAAACGACTATGAAGACGAAGCCAAATAAAACTCATAAAATCTTTCTCAGTAAAAGAATTCGTTAATCGTTTATTATTCTTAGGTAATTGGAGCAAATATTTAACGACGTAGCAGATTACTCGGCGGTGGAAATATCTGGCATGCGCTCTATTCAGGAAAGGAGCTATTTGGCTAATGAGAAAACTTGGCAGCTGGCGGCGTCGTGCAATAACAATGACTTTCAAACGTGCCTAAGATACGAGTAATACTCCGTTGTGATGCGCTGTGACTAGCTTTTTTACTAGATATTTTTTTTTTTACAAAACATAAAAACACGCCAAGTTCGCCGAAGTGTTTGTTAGGCAGAAGTGTACCTATAGTACCTACAGTACAGCTATTTTCTTGATGTCCCTGGGCAACCATCGTATTTCCGAATATAATATAATAATATATTTATTACACCAAAAAGAAATATAGGTTTACACAGGTTATCTTATAAACTAGAAACAATTACAGTTGTGTCTTAATATAAGCCTCTGCTGCCGAACTAGGTTTAGGGTCTGTATTTCGGCACGCAGCGCCTCAAGCCCTGGAGCTGGGTCTGTAAGTACTAGCTCATGAATAAAATGTAAAATTTATTATCATAATACAACTTGTAGGATTTTAAACAATAAAAACAAAATTGTGCAGAGTATGCGAACGAATGCTAATTTTCATGTCCATTAATTAATAGATTTATCGTGTACTAGCTGCGCCCCGCGGATTTACAAGCGTAGACCGAGATAAAAGGTAGTCTATGTCCTTTCGCAAGGACTAGTCTAACTCTGTTCCAAATTTCATTAAAATCGGTCCAGTGGTTTAGGCATGAAAGCGTCACAGACAGACAGAGATACTTTCGCATTTATAATATAGTAGGGAATAAAAATTTGAATTCAGAACTAAGGTACTTTATTGTTGTTTTGATTTGATATCCGTGTGAACTTAAGGGGAAGATTTATAAAACAATGGTCAGACCTGCTGTCTTGTATGGTTCAGAATGTTGGGCCACAAAAGGGATGAATGAAAAGCAATTGCATGCGGCTGAGATGAGAATGCTAAGAGCGATGTGTGGTGTTACGCGCATGAATAGAATTAGGAATGAGTATATAAGAGGAAGTCTGAAAGTGGCACCGCTGACTGAAAAGTTGTGTGGAAATTGTTTGTCGTGGTATGGGCATGTGATGCGGAGGAATGAAGAAAATGTCGTGAGGAAAGTCTTGTGTATGGATGTGGATGGCTATAAGAGTAGGGGAAGGCCAAAGAAACGATGGTTGGACTGTGTGAAAGAGGATATGGGTAAAAAGGGGGTGACTACAGAGATGACGACTAATAGAGGAGTATGGAAGAAAAAGACATGTTGCGCCGACCCCAAATAAATTGGGGTAAGGGCAGGAGAATGATGATCCGTGTGAACTAAGTATAACAATTTTATAATACACGATAAATCTAATAATTGATGGACTTACGAAATTAGCATTCGTTTATATTCGGAAATGCGATGATTGCCGAGAGAAATTAAGAAAATAGTACTATATTTATCTAGCCTATTTTGTCCCACAGCTGGACAAAGGCCGCCCATACTGCCGTCCTGAACTAAAGTGCCGTTATCTAAAATTTCGTTTTTTGATGCCTTGATAATCAGCCAAAAATTCTCTATCGGTCTGTCTAAGCAGAACTTTTCTCCTGTCAACAGATCCCGAGATAAATAAGTAAAATCATCGTTAAGTTCACTTGCAATTTAACACTGCATTTTTGTGCGCAAATCAAAATGTGTTTTTGTCAGATAACGGCATTATAGCTTGTGGGCGGCACTAGTAAAATATGTAGACACATCTAAAGATAAGTAAAAGGGTGCAAGCCTTTTATCATAAACTCGCTCTAGTCTCTGGACTATAGAGGGTGTAAGGGGAACGCTTTCGAAGCCAGAACGTAGATTACATACAACACAAAAGCAAACAGATACCAGTGATCTTTCGCTTTATTTCGGCGTCGCGTGGACGTGGGGTCGTTGGCCGCACGGCTGTCGGCGAGAGCACGTGCACTTTGAACTCGAGGAATGTCAGGAGGTCAGCTGATATTTTACGAATATTACATTGCATGATAAACTTGTAAAGAAAAAAAGTGTCGGTTTCATTTAACTGTTCTTACAGCATAGTTTATTTTTTTTCAGATTTTTTGATGGTATTGAGGCGATCGTAGACACAGCCTAAACTCAGCGGGTCTGTACCGGCCTTCAGCTGGCTGTTGAGATTATTGGAGAGTCGATGGAAGAAAAAAGAACAGGCGTGACTTTTTGTTTTATGTTAGACTTCAGCAGGCCCGTGGCAAGAGGGCAGATGTATCTATTTTAAAACAATATAATAATACTCAGCCTATCCCCTTTTCCTTTATTACACTGCACATATTAGCCAGTCACTCTCCTACACCACACTCACACAGTTCATTTCATTTCATTTCATTTCATTTATTAATTTCGTGAACACAGGGTACAATGATGTTTTATAAAAAAAATGTTTAGTTCATCCTATGTTCCGCCAAAAGGCATACAAGTTAAACAGTGAGTGAGACATTCCCCCAAACTTCGAAGGACCCGTGGAGCCCACCAGGCCTTACAGGCATTGGGGTCCTACAGTATCGTATCAAGAATCACTAGCCTTATCATTTGTCTCCGTTTTCGGGAGCGTTTACCTTACACCCTGTATATACTGGAGATTTCTGATTCAAAAACGCAGTATCACTGCCGATCCGGGAATCGAACCGAAGATCAGATCGAAGCGACGAGTTTCAGAAAGTGTTCAACAAGGTGGATTATCCACCCAGTGATAGTTGCAGGAATTCGCTGGATGAAGAAAGCACTAGACCAGTTCTGTAGTGATGAATGGGAGAATCCAACAGTGGTTACCTGTATATGTTTACGTCCTTGGTCTGTCCGACGCGATAGATGCGGTCCTGAGCTTGCTCCTCGAGCTGCGGGTTCCAATGCGGGTCCAAGAGTAGAAGGTGGTTAGCTCCGCACAGGTTGAGGCCTACGCCTCCAGCGCATAGGGATAGCAGCATCACCTGAAGTACACAATCATGAATAATTCATTGATAACAAAAAAAAAAAAAGTATTCAACACATTTTCTGTATACATTGTTCGAAAGTTAAAAAAATTACGCACGATACAGTGGAACGTTGCTGCGCCGTGCGTATCCTTTACGGCTTTTTTTTTTAATTTCCATAAAAAATATCTAAGAATTCCACCAAGGAGTTTCACATTACGAGAATAAAAAGCAGAATGATCGAACCTCCTTAAAAGTGCTTTTATTCAATACTTTTGTCTCACTTTATTACTAAAGAGAAAATGAAACGCAAGATGTAGTTCTAATTTTCACCACGCGCACGTGGCGCCATTTGCAAATTCGCGCTATTTTTCATAATAGAAACGTCAAAGATTGTTGCGACATTCCGACTGATATCTAAAAACAAAAGTTTGATTCATTACCTATTGTACTGTTTTCTCATGTGTTGAAAATCGTATGACACACGTGCGGAAATTAGTATTTACATTCGTTTACTCGGACCCTGCTCCCGATACCGGTGGACTACTATTTTTTATATTTTTAAATGTTTTTTATATGTTTTCTTTTAAAATATTTAAAAATGTAAATAATATGTGTAAAAATAAATATACGAAATAATAATAATAATATTTATTTGTTCAAGACTTATACCTATTTACAATGAACTTAAAAATTAGGCTTATTGGCAAAATACAAAACATGTGCAACTGGGCTTAAACTAGGAGGATTCCTGTGCTATAAGCACCAGTTACTTCCGTCACCACCGTGATCGAGCTGCCATTACAAATATGGCTCGGTGTAAAGGTAAGTACCTATTACGTATTACTAGATTACATATAATATTACAAATTATATTAGATTACAATCATGCGTGAGTGTGCATATGTGTAGAAACATATGTGTGTGTGTGCGAGCGTATGATTGTGGTTTGTGGTGTGGTGTGTTTATGTGGTTGTGTTGTGTCGAGTGTTTGTGTGTGTGTATTTTGCGTGTGGCATTGGGCCTCAGTGGGTTTATTCCATTGTATTTTATTTTGTACTTTTTAGTATGTTTTCATAATTTAGAGAGAGAAGGAAGTCATCTATGGTAAGTTTCAGTTTTTTTATCGGTAAGTTATATAACTGTGTGTTTTTACTGATTTTGTTATAGAGGTATGGACCCACAGTAGCACGGTTGTCTTTTGAAGAAGTCTGTTTTACACGATTTCAGGTCAAAGACTAGGTCCTTCCTACGTTTGTTTTTTAGTCTTTCCGGGTCGTACGTTGAGCCTTTATGGGTTATAAGCAGAACCCTCCTGATATAAAGTTGTCGAACTGTCAAAACCATACAATCCCTATATAGCTGGTCCGTTGGATACTGAAAGTTTTTTCTGTGTATTACTTTGAGAACTGCACGCTGGGCTCTTTCTAGGTTTAATATATGAGTTTTGTGAGTACTCCCCCAGATAGAGATACAGTATTCCAGTACTGACTGGCACAGGGATAGATATATTGTTATTAGCAAGTTCGAGTCACACACCCTGCGTAACTTCTTAAAGACTGTTATTAACTTTCTTACCCTTGAGCTTAGTACTTTTACGTGGTGGTGGAAGTTCAACTGATCGTCCACTTGTATTCCGAGATATTTTATACATTTTGATTTATCAATAGGGAGACATCTGCATTCACTGATATTGATTTGATTACAGGTGTGTGCTCGGACTTCAACCAATTCATTATCAGATGGTGGGACCTTTTTTATCGAGAACATGAGGTATTTTGTTTTTTCTACATATAAAGAACTATTAAATATTGTTTGGTAGAAAAAAACTTTTTAAATAGAAAAAAGCATATGCTTTTTTCTCGATTAGATGTAAATAGTAAATCAACGTTATTCTGTTGGCCATTATTGTTGAAATATAATTTGTAGGTGTCTCCTATTTTTTTTTAAATTGTATGTTGTTAAACTGTGTTAATTTATCTCGGTAAAGGAATTATCAAGATAAACTTTATTCTTTCTTTAAATTCTAAAGGCCACTGAAGACAAATTGTAAAATGCTTCTAACGTGCTTTTTGCTGTCAAGTTTTGAGTGAAAAGATGCGACAACAATGCTGGGAATCATCCCTGACACGTTTTTTTATCAACTTTATTTTAGGTCATAGATCAATAATTTATCATTGCTTCTTTGTCTGCGCTGACCCTGATGGTGTAAGACAGCATTTCCTAATCTAGGGTCGGCGGACCCGTAGTGTTCTACGATCATGTTTCCAAGAAGTCCGACGAAGATTAGATTAACATAAAAAAAGTGTGTGTACTTATGTACGCACGTAAGAAGTTATACTTCTTTGGCGTAACAAGATAAAAAACCAAACTGTCACAAAGTTTACAAAAGTAAAACAATCATTCTTCATGAACCACAGACTATAGCTAACTTCAGGGTGTCGGTTCTAGCTAACTTCAACCTGTGAATTTGTGTGACAGTGATGCGCGCGCATCTTAAAATTTCACTCTCATCATTTTTTATAACGCGCCTAAAGAAGTATAACTTTACCAAAACTTGCAGTTACATAATATCTTGTCCTTTCTACAAAAATCTTAATTTTCTGTTTTTTTTTAAAAGGTGTCCGTGACATGCTGCGTGTTGTTGTTGTCCGCACTGTAGTGGTGTTCAAAGTTGCTTTTTGGCAATCACTTGTTAAATGCTTTGTGCTAAAAATTTTAAGCAGACTTTGTTAAATGCTTTAATTTAA
The DNA here is from genome assembly GCA_951329385.1 of Polia nebulosa. NCBI lineage: Eukaryota > Metazoa > Arthropoda > Insecta > Lepidoptera > Noctuidae > Polia > Polia nebulosa. The sequence goes on along the minus strand of OX589602.1, from coordinate 29,190,406 downwards.
CATGCTTTTTTTTATTCGTGTCGCGTAGGTACTTGTTGTTACGGCCAAAAAGCTAGCGCGGTGTCTGTTAACTGAGAGTATGACTGACTTTTATGAGTATTATTACATCGCGTTTATAAATAAACAATGAACTTTTCTTCATACTTTGCAGGCGTAGGACTGTCTATAATTGATTAAGTGTTATTTTGTGTTATTACGAAATAAATTGTTATTATGCAACGGCGTATTTAAAAGTTCATTCATCACCATCACCATCACCATCGCAATCACCATCACCATCATCATCATCGCAATCGCAATCGCAATCGCAGTCGCAGTCGCAATCGCAATCGCAATCGCAATCGCAATCTCAATCGCGATCATCATCATCATCATCATCATCATCATCATCATCATCATCACCATCATCATCATCATCATCATCATCATCATCAACACCCAACAACACACACACACACTCAACCCCACACACACAATCAATCACACTCAATCTCAATCAAACATCCTTACACATTTATAGATTCAATAATGCGTGTCCTATCACTGTTTATTAACACAAAAAACATTTAGTAAAATAACATACCTAACTGATTTATTTAACACGTTAAATTAATACATGATCGCGAGTTGTTACGACCCTGCTTACGACTTACGCGTGTTTACGCGAGTGCGTCGAGTGAAATGTGAATTATGTTAAAACCAGATAAGCAGATAAGCAAAAAGCAACAAGTGAGAGCCGCGTAAGCATTTGCTTATCTATATTTAAAAAAAAACACGTTATTTATAATGCTTTCTGTTAAATTAACCACCACTAGTCCGCAGCATTTAAAAAAGGTTGGGAAAGGCTGGTGTAAGATATACATACCCTGACGTCAGACTTAGGATCGTTGATCTTCTCCAACAGCGGCTGTCTCGCAGGCACAGGCACGTTCCCACTCAGCGTCACGCAGCGGACCCTGGCTTTGTTGAGCTGCTCCTCCACCAGGCGCAGCACTGACGTCCACTGAGATACCACCACTGCCTTGTCGCCTGAGAGAACACACATAACGTCACGACTATACTCCTGAAGGGGTAGGTAGTGGCACGCTACACCCACAAAGATTGTACAATGTTATTGAGACAAGAAACATGCACGCTGTGGTTATGGCCAATTTAACTGTACCACGAATTGTCTGAAAAAAATCTAATCAATACCTCATCCCATACAAAGAAACGGTACCGACGTAACTACTGGTTGACGACTTGCACAAGCAACTTTTGTTCTTCGTTCGGGCCCGTCCTGTACACCTCGCTAGATTGCGTTAGTAGCGACGGCTTGCAAGTTGAATGAATTTACATAATGTTACCAATATTTTCTCACACATTGAGGAATTACTTTATAGTATTTTTGGCACTTCATAACAGTTTTACTGTTTTAAAATATGTCAATAAACAAATTTTAAAGAGGCGAATGGATAAACTCTAAAATTTCAAACAGCGCCATCTATTAGTACAAGAAATATAAATGCCTAAGGCTTGGTCTCAATAAACATCGTTTGAATTATTCCACAATTTTATGTTTTGGATAGTTTATTAAATAAATAAATAATAAGTTTAGAAAATACAGTTTATACCGTATTATTTCTTTTTCAAAATACTAATGTTACTTAAACTTCAATAAGAAATCGATGCTTAGTACGCTTATTGAAATTTATTTGAACTAATTTTTCTTTGTTCGAGATGAGACCCCGTGCTTAGGTCGGATCGCAGCCATCTGGTTGAATTCGTCATTAAATTGGACGCCTAGGCCGATCATTAAACGCCGGCGGCATTCAGTTAAGTGAATGAACGACAACCAGCCAAGACGTTGAACGCAACGTTTAGGCCGGGACTCCACCAAAGCGGAGATGTGTGCGGTGTGCTGTGTGCTGTGCGAGAACAACCAATAGAAGAAGCTGACCGGAGAGGAGATGTGTGAATAACACAATTCTATTGGTAGTAGACAATATCCAGCCATCTGGTTCAATTTTCTGCTTGAATTTGAATTAGTACAATTGGATACTGATGAGTTTGTGATACGACTGATCATGATTATGTGTTTACAAAAGGCAATGTTAGGATGCAAGAGCGAGCGTAGCTAGTTCGGGACATGGGGCACCCCGACTCGGTTAGGTTCGAAGGGTATGGCGGGATATTTTTTTTTTTAAACGGGGCTCCGACTACGCCTTTTAAATAAATTGAATCACTAATAAATAATATTTTTTGAAGAGGAAACTTCTTTAGGCATTTTTAAGATGGGAAAAACTATTGAGCTCGCGCGTCACCGTCACCGTCACCGACCGTCGTAGCACTCTTAGCGGACTGTTGATTTTTTTATGAATTTAGATCTTATGTATCTTTTTCTTTTTACTTGAGACTAGAGATGCCGATGCATTCCACCAGCTTTTACGACAAATCTTTTACGGTTCAGGCGGTGCGGTTATGGAATGCCTTGCCCGTGTCGGTAAGGCGTGCTCAATCCTTGTCCACTTTCAAAAAAATGGTCAAAAGTCACTACCTCTCTCTTTAATCGTTTTTACTAGGGTTCTATGCTTTTTGTTTCATAATTATTAATGTATATATTTATCTATAATGTATTTATTGTATATATTATTATAAATAGTACTAAGACTACCTACAGTACTGTATTTCCTTTTCTCTTTAAAATCCATCCAAAGGTTGTCTTGAAAAGATCGCTTTCAGCGATAAGGCTGCCCATTGTGTCACCCTATGTAATGTTTGCCTCATATTTTTATTGTAATTTATATGGTGTACATAATAAAGAGTATTCTATTCTATTCTTTCTACGGGGTTTCAAAAAGGGAACCCAAATTTTGATTATTTTTGCGATTGGACTTACCGTTTTCGAGATATTTTTGATTTTATATCTTAATAACCCCTCTTACTCCCTTAATAACCCCCATCTTTCATCATTTTCTATTTAACTTGAAGTTTTGAATTTTGGCTGAGTCTCAAAACTTCAAACAAAAATTAAAACAGGATACTACCCCATTGTCTGAAAAAAATCTAATCTATACAGAGCTTGGTGATTTAAGGTGGCGCAAGAAAAGAGTGTCTGTATATGGAGAGGCCTTTGCCCAGCAGTGGGGCACTAATGGGTAATAAAAAAATAAAATACGAAAGAGCGAGCAAAGCGAACTCGAACATTCATCGAGCTCGCTTTGCTCGCTCTTTCAGCTTCTTGATTCTGTCACTTTTTTTGTATAATTTTACAATTTCAAATCAATTCTCTATGATCTCTACCTCTGTATGAATAGGGTATTTATCCTGTGTTTATTTGTATGCAATATTTTTTTTTTTATATTTTTTTATTTTTTATTTTGTATATGAAACAACAAATAACACTAAAAAAAATCTGTTTCGGAAAACAGCATCAAAATTGGTTAAATGAAGCAGCAATCAGCATTTCATTTACTGGCTATGGAAGAGTGGGAGCGTGCTGGGGAAGCATCGCTATCTCTTTTGTACGCGCGTCACCTTATGACGTCACCTCATAATTGTGTGTGCATACTTTTTCTGTTACTTGACAGTTTCCCCTTCCACAAGATTTGAAAGGTTTTTAACTTGCATAATTTTGAACCGATTTGAAAAATTCTTTTGATTTTGTATAAAGTAACTTTTTGATACAAACAATAAAAACAATTCAGTCAAATACCCTTTTTTTTTTGGGGCGGGGGTGGGAAATCATCCAATGACTTCTCCCGCTCTGGGTGGAGCGGGAGGGCGTGTCAGACTCTTACTGACTAAAACCCACCCCTGTTCCTTCCCTGCCTGAGTGCTTAGGGGTGCGGTAACTCATGTTGAGAATTTATTCGCTACCCCTAGACATGCAGGCACCAGCCACGATTTGCCCCGTCAGTGGTGGCTGACAACATCTCTTGTTCGTCTTGCGTGGAACACTACGCGCCGTCGACTCTCGGGCCTGGTGCTGATCGGACGGTGAGCTACCCACTGCGAGCCGTCCGCAGGCCCGGGGATGGGTCAGAATGTTGGGCAATGAAAAATACGAATGAAAAAAAGATTGCATGTGGCGGGGATGAGAATGTTGAGATGGATGTGTGGAGTAACGAGAATGGATAAAGTAAGAAATGAGTACATTAGAGGTAGTTTAAAATTGGCGCCAGTGACAGAAAAGTTGAAAGGGAACCACTTGTCTTGGTATGGTCATGTGAAAAGGAGGGATGAAACACATGTAACTAAAAGAGTTATGAATATAAATGTGGATGGATGGAGAGGGAAAGGGAGGCCAAAGAAAAGATGGATGGATTGTGTGAGGAGTGATATGAAAGAAAAGGGAGTTAGTGATAGCGTGACGGCTGACAGGACAGAATGGAAGAAAAAAACGTGTTGCGCCGACTCCAAGTAACATAGGATAAGGGCAGGAAGATGATGATCAGCACATCAGGTGTTACGAACTTTGCACTCTGCCTCTTGGACTTAGCAGCTGGTCCTAATATTGCTGTTGGCAAGTTTTACTAACGATACCTCAATTTTTTAAATTTTATTTTTATCCTTAATAAGCACGCGTTTCACCTGATGGTAAGCGATAATTCTTATCGAACTTCGCACTGCCTCAGCAATAAATGAATTTGTTCTCGAAATATCATTTAAATAGCCGTTCCATACCAAATGTATGAGAAAATTAATATTTTTCATAAATTTTTAAAAAGGGTAAGTCGGATTAGTTGCACCATTTATAACTCAAGAACGGCTGGACCGATTTTAATGATCTTTAATTTGTTGAATGTTTCCGCCCTGAATAGCAGAATAATTATTAAAACATCGCAAAAATTCACGAATAAATATTTTGATGAGTTTCATTTTACGGTTCATTTCATTTTACGAACGGTTTTTCTGATGATATCTCGAGAACGGATCGTGTATTGATTCTGAGGCGGTCAAAGTTCGCCGTGTCAACTAGTTATTAATAAAAATCCTAATACCTTTGTTAGCAAACACCTCCTTGTTGAGACAGTCCATGACAGCCGTGATCTTGGAGGAAGGGTTGCTGAGTTCAAACACGGGGTTGTTGGGCGACAGCACGGAGCGGATGGCCTCCGCAGCCGTCGTGCCTTCCTGAGCCGGGCCTTCCTCTTCGTCGTCCGACTTTGTGCTGTGACTCTGTGGAAAGTCCTTATCATTTACTAGATATTAGTATTATTAGTTCATGGTGAACATCCCATCCATACGCAGAAAACGTTTTGAGAACTCATTCATTGTGCGTACAGCTAGGGAGTGGAATTCCTAACCGGAGTCTGTGTTTCCTGATAGCTACAACCTGGGAGTCTTTAAGTCAAGAGTAAATAGGTTACTTCTAGGCAAGCGTGCTCCATCTTCGACCACATCATCGCTTACCATCAGGTGAGATAGTGGTCAAACACGTGCCTATCAACAATAAAAAATAAAAATAAATATTATAAAACAAAGTTCCCCACCGCGTATGTCTGTCTGATTGTTTGCGATAAACTCAACAACTACGGAACAAGTTTCACGACGAAGGTTTATGTGTATAATTCCACGCGGGCGAAGCCGCTGGGAGAAGCTAGTTTATCATATACTTTATTGTTAATGTTGGGTACCTCTCAACGCCCTAACGCACTGAACCACCAAATCTGTCAACACCCGCGCTGTTGCCCGCCATTGACATGTTTACGACTCTGCTCACAAAAAACGGTTTGCTGACGCTTCTATTGGTGCGAGGCACTTGAAGTATTTTTTTTTTTGGGTTGTTGAATAAACAGACCTTATAATAAAATGTAAACAATACTTGTATTACGAGAGTTGAATTCTAAAATTTGGCGGGAATTGTGTTTGTTCACGTATTAGGTTCATTTCTGATAAAACCACTGTATCAATTTACACGAAATTTTGCATGTTATACTATGAATCGACAAGTAATCTAATAACAGTGTTTTTTTTTTTTTTGTCGAGTACGATATAATATTTTCCTATTATTCATTATCACGAAAACCACGAAATCCAAACAAAGTAACGACTTTTTCAAATTGTGCTACTGCGTTTGCGTTGCGTTTTGTGATGCGTTTTTTTTTTCTAATACTATGTAATAACTAGGTAGTTAATACATACCCTCAAACTTTGAATAACACACACAAAGTCACATCATTCTCACTCGCAATAACAGTACGAACAAAACCGGTTGACCTTGACAAGAAATGTCATTACGTAATATTTCTTCAAAATATTTATCTAGAACGATGTTATAACGACGTAGTAACATAAACAAACACAAAACTATTTAAAACACACAATATTCAAACTTTCGTCCGCCATTGACAAACGTAGACATGCAAGTAAAAACATTTTTTTTAATTTTGCGAAACAGTATTTGTCCGTGGAAATGTTTGTAAAAGTACGATACTATCATGCTCCGAGTGTGTAAAAATTTCCACAGGAATATGACCTTTCGTTATTTAATAATAGAGGTTTCAAAAGCGTGAGTCGGCGATCGCCATATGGCGATTACGGGCGTTGATCGAAAATTTTCGATTTGGTGGATAAAAACGCTCAGGTTATTTTCCACTAGCACTCCGCCTATGACACTCACAAATAACGTGGCTTTCTATTAGTAAAAGAATTTTCAAAATCGGTTCAGTAGATCTAGAGATTACCCCATACAACCTCACAAACTTTACCTCTTTATAATATTAGTCTATAGAAGAAAAAAGTATTTTTGTGTTCTAGTCGATACTTTCATGTTTGGATACAATGTTCGATGCGTGAATGATCTTCTAGAGCAGGTTGTGGCCCAGTGGTAACGGTCGCGACTTACAAGTTGTAGGCCGTGAGCTCGAAACACAGGCAGGCGCTTCACTTTGTAAATTATTATTTCATCACCATTGCTCTCAAAACGGTGAAGGAAAACATCGTGAGGGTACTGGCATGTCCTAGAATAAAAAACTGAAGACATGTGACATCCACCAACCAGCATTGGGCCCGCGTGGTGGATTACGGCCCATGCCGTCTCACACAGAGGAGGCCTGTGTCCCAGCAGTGGGGATGTTAACAGGCTAATGATGGTGATGAATGACGTCTACCTTCCTCTTGTCTCGCTGCTCGTCCAGCGAGAGCTTGTTGAGCTCGGCCAGCAGGTCCTGCCCCGCCGGGTCCTCCTGCACGTCACCAGCACTCTCATCGTCCAGCATGGCCGCGATGAGACCGCAGTGGCAGCACACTTGCCGCAGACGCAGCAGGAGCACCAAGATCTCGTGGGACTTCACTGGTTGTGCACCTGGAGGGAAAAGGCAATCGTTGAGTGGGTGCAAAACTTTAGTAGAAAATAACAGATGGCGGTAAAACTTACACACCACTTCTGAATTCACACAAATCTTATGTCGCGTAAGCACAGTCATCCGCGCGATTCACGTATACAGGGTGTAAAAAGACACATCACAGAGCCGTCAACTACGCATACTGTACATCTAACAAAGTAGTTTTGCGCAAAAATTATTGCTGGGAAACGACTTTTATTTTTAGGTATGAAAAAATAACAATTTTTTATTGCGCGCAATGTAATGCGAACCCAGGCAAGTAGAGTTAAACCCCGCCCCTTTCCTCTAAGCCACGTAGGTACTTGTCGGATACGTTTGATATTCATTGCGTTTTTATAACTGCAAATGCGTAATTTCGAAACTTCGAAAAAAAATATCGAAAATTCAGGTAATGTTTGTTTGGGAAAAAGTTGAGTAATAACACTTAGAATTTATTTTCCTAAAGAAGTAAAAAAAAAAAATTGTGGTCTTCAATATCTCCAGAACCAGTGGATTCCCAGGATCTTTTTTTCTCTTCAGTCTTACCAATATTTTCTCACACATTGAGTAATTACTTTTTATATATTTTTAGCACTTTATAGCAGTTTTACTGTATCAAAATGTGTCACTATTCAAACTTTTAAAGAGGCGAATGCATAAACTCTAAAACTTCAAACAGCGCCATCTATTGGTACAAGAAATATAGATGTCTAAGGATTCGTTCCACTAATCGTCTAAATTTAAATTCCAAGAATATTATTCCACAATTTTATGCTTAGGACAGATTTTTAATTAAGAAAATACAGTTTTTACCATATTTATTTTCAAAATATTAATATTACTTAATTTCAATTAGAAATCGATGCATATTACGCCATCTATTGAGATTTATTTGAACTAAATTTTCGTTGTTCGAGATGAGACCCCGTGCCTGCACTTTGTCATGGACAGACGGAAAAAAAACTAGTTTTAATGGAAAATTCATTTTTGAAATATAAAATACTCAAGAAGTATGTACGACAGTATTTTATGCTTAGAAAGACATATTTATGAGGAATTTCATCATTTTTACGGAGAATTACGGGTTGTAGAGGAAGCGCCATCACTCGAGTCCATATTCACAATAAAGTTATGTAGCATAATCTGTAATGTTTAAATATGTTTGTCGTAGTCGTAAATGTTCGATAATCGTAGAAAAAATGTGGTAAATTTACTAAAGTACAATTTTATTACACTACAGCGCAGGTAGTGAATGACTGCACATTCCATTTGACCAATAAGACAAAAGTTAGTAGTTGGAATTTTTTAAAGTAAAATGTTGGGCACTTAATGACAAGTTTTGGTATTTATTGGTGCAAAATATAGTGGAAAGTTTTGAAGGCCCGCTATGTGTCTGAATGTAGGACAATATGATGTCTATATACCAATTATATACTTATGTAAAATATTGTTTGTTTTTATTGTCGTTTACGGGTTTGTTTGTATGTCATATAGATTCTAAATAGAATATACAATGTAAAATTATAGTACCCACGCCATGCATATTGTGAATTATATGAATATATAATTCCTGTTGTTTTTAAAGAAATACATATGTGCAAAGTAAACATGCAGGTGTTCATTAAATAAGCAATTAAAGTAGAGTCTGTGATTGGTGAACACTTTAAAAATGTAGAGCCTCTTATTGGCCGACTCTCAGTGAGTCAAATTGTTCAAGGTCAAATGTGGAATCCGAGAAATATATTGGCTGACAGGGAAAGATCGCCCGCACTACTTGCCCCATAGTGTTCCGGGCATAAATATGGGTGCCCCAGGGAGGCAAAATCTCCAGCCCGATCACCATGTATGGCAAGCCGATCTCCTGGGAGAAGCGAGCCAAATACTTGGGAGTCATATTAGATGAACATCTAACATTTGCCAAGCACATAAGTAGCGTTCGCTCGCGTGCCTACTTCGCGCAAGGCAGACTCCATAATTTGTTGTTCGGCCGCAGTAAACTGTCACTCAAGTGCAAACTGCGGCTGTTCACCACGGTGATCCGTCCCATCATGACGTACGCCTGTGCTGTCTTCGCACACGCCAAGTCACATCTCCTCCACAAGATGCAGACCCTGCAGAACCGCTTCATCCGCAGAGCAGTGGGAGCCCCCTGCTTTGTTCGGAATGAGGAGCTGCATGTGGATCTCAGACTCCCCACCGTCCAGCAGTTCATGAAACGCCTCACCAAGCGTTTCTTCGAGAAGGCTGCTAAACATAGAAACCCCCTAATCGTATCGGCCGGCCGATACATTCCCTCCCATATTAGTAACATTCGCCGACCCCGGCACACATTAATCACACCCGACGACGCTACGACCCTGCTCCAAGAGAGCCGTTGGGAACGTGCTAGTTGCACGTTGAAAAAACGCAGACCACCGTCCTTCCGTCCTCGCCGCCGAGGACCGTCGCGAGACCCCACGCAGAGTCAAGCAACCAGTCCCTTGATAGAGCCAGCCCGCGCCGCTGTGCCGATAGTTTCAAGCCCGCCCGCATGACATATTCACACGACACCGACTCACACCGCGACGCGGCGTGTCCTAAGTTAATATAGGCGCGTCGCGAAGCAACCTGACATACACACACCCAATGTCGTGCGAGGCATATCCGAACACAGCAGGGGACTTAAGACACAGAAATCCCCCCAGTCCCTTTGCTCAAGCCAGCACGCACCGCTGAGCTGAAGTTTTTAAAAATTCGTCCACTAAATAGTCAAAACATGATTCAGCTGTCCCTTGAGGCCCTCCCCCAGCGACGCCCTGAGCCGAGGTCCGTACCCCAAAGGGGGTGCCCTCAGCGTAGTCGCTTGTAGTTAAGTATAAGTCCTGGCTGGAGGCTTTAATAATAATTAAAACCACCACGGGCACGTCCGCTTAAGCAGTCGACAACCACTATGGTTGAACTGCGAGTTTCCAACAAAAAAAAAAAAAAAAAAAAAGAGGCAAAATCAGTCCTCAGTTGTCCTCGGCAGTTAGCTATACTAAATAGCAAGAAGAAGTTTCTTTATTGTGTTTTATGTCTTGTTGTATGTTTTAATGTAATTATGTGTCTTGTTTGTGTGTGTCCGCAAGTGGACTACTATTCATCTGCCTAGCCTTTTCCCAACTATCTTGGGGTCGGCTTCCAATGTAACCGGATGCAGCTGAATACCAGCATTTTACATGGAGCGACTGCCTATCTGACCTCCACAACCCAGTTACTGGGTAATACGATACCCCTTGGTAAGACTGGATGTCAGACTTTCGGGCTTCTGACGACCCCTAACGACTGTCAAAGATCCACGATTGACAGACGGTACCAACGGCTTAACGTGCTTTCCGAGGCACGGAGGAGTCTCGGTATGTAAAGATGGTCACCCATCCACGGACCAACCCCGGCAAGCGTAGCTTAACCTGATGGATCGACCCGTGCGGCTGTTATTACTTTAGCCACGAGCTGCTCCGCTGGACTGCTATTCTGAACTCTTTTATATTTTACTGACTGTTTTAATTCTGTGTTTTTTATGACTTTTGTGCTTTTTACCATTTAAATTCTGAACTTTAATATACATGTTTTATACTGCAACTGTGTCAATCTCTTCATTTAAAAACCCGCCCGCTCAGTCATCCCGACTGTGCCGCAAGGCAACATACGCTGGTCACACATAATCCTCAACCCTCGCGCCTATCGCGAAAAACATCTGTTACAGGGTTCAACCTGTTATTTAAACAATACTGACGAATGTTGCCTACAACGTTTGACTATGTCGTGCAAGCCGTAAAACCTGTTCTTAAGTACCGTTAATTTCACCGCAGGAGAGGTACTGGGCGTAGGACGTCGCGAGACGATCTCCGGCCACCGTAGACCCGGGCCTGCGGACGGCGAGCAGTGGGCAGCTCGCCGTCCGATCAGCACCAGGCCTGAGAGTCGACGGCGCGTAGTGTTCCACGCAAGACGAACAAGAGATTAGTGTCAGCCACCACTGACAGGGCCCATCGTGGTCGGTGACCGCACCCCTGGGCACTCAGGCAGGGAAGGAACAGGGGTGAGTTTTAGTCAGTAAGAGTCTGACACGCCCTCCCGCTCCACCCAGAGCGGGTGAAGTCATTGGATGATTTCCCACACCCAAATTCTATTTAGTCTGTAAGTTAGATTATCTTAAAATGTTGGACATGTTTTTTTTGCTTTATCAAATCTGTGAATGAATGACAAAGATAAAACTCATCAAAGTTCAGGAGTGGGGGCTTGTTACGTCACTTTTGAGTAAAAAATGGTACAATTTTAACTCCCGCCCCAGCGGGAGGGCGTGTCGAACTCTTACTGACTACAACCCACCCCTGTTCCTTCCATGCCCTGAGTGCCCAGGGGCGCGGTAACTCTGTTTCGAATTTATCCACAACCCCCGGCCAGGCATCGGCTAAGACGGGCCCCGTCTTTATTGCTGACAATTCTTTGAGGCGCGCGTGGAACACTACGCGCCGTCGACTCTCGGGCCTGGTGCTGATCGGACGGCGAGCTACCCATTACTCGCCGTCCGCAGGCCCCAGGACCAGTTGCCCTTAAGAATGAAAAGTTTCTCAACCTCTCTCAACGGAGTTTTCATTCTTTTCGTCACACCTCCGCCAACCGTACCTTGTAGAGCGATCATTTTCTTGTGCATCTTGGCGAAGGCTGTGTCTTTGCCGGTGGCTGAGAAACCTTGCGCGTCGGCGTTCTTCTCCGCGCGCTGATGGAGGAACTGAGCGAAGAGCGTCTTGGAGAATACCAGTACCTGCAAAACGAGGAGTGAGAATTGTATTTATCAGTGTTATTACAGTATTTTAGTTTTAGAAGAGTCAGATACGCCCTCCCGCTCCACCCAGAACGGGAGAAGTTAATTGATGATATTCCACCCAAAAAAATGCTGCAGTATTTACAAGTGAAAACCGAGACCGCAAACATTACTAGTTAATCTAGAGGAATTCCCAGACTGGGCAATGCAGCGCCGGGCGGTGCTGCATATAACCCCTCGCTTCCGGTCGTTATCAGCGGATCGATTTTGTTATCCCACTTCACGTTCATTTCACCTAAGTTTTCACGGTGAGATTTTACAGAATAGCACTATCGGTCCATGATCGCAGGCGAGTGTGGGATACCCTCGCTTTCTTTTGCGAGGAAGTAATAGTTGTAATTAAAAGAGGCGGTGGAAAGGGAGCGGGTGGACAAACCTCCCTCCCTATCTGTAGCAGACTCATCGGACGCTACAGGGCGCGGTACGATCTCCAGCCGCCATAGGGCGGGGCCTTTTTTGTAAAAAAGTTTTTTATTTTTTCACTTTTTAGTTGAGGTTCCCCATTAAACTGTGTTAACAATTCATAGACATACGATAGCAGCAATCGCGATTGATTTGCTGTCAATTTTTGAAGAGTTCCGTTGTCTGTCTCCGAAACCCATCATCAGATCTTTTTGAAATTTAAATGGGACCATTTCGGAATTATAAAAGAATTTTGCAAATCCGTCAATATATGACGGAGTTATGCCCGAACATACATAAAAAAAAAAAAAAAATACAAACATCCGAATTGATAACCTCCTCCTTTTTCGAAGTCGGTTAAAAACGAAGACAAAACCAGAAAAACCGACTTCTGAAATTAGTTATTTTGCATTTTTGTTTTGAAGTCTGATCAATTTTTTGTAAAAAAGTTTTTATTTTTCCTACTCCTCCGCTGTTTTTTTCTGATTAATTTCGTTACGGCACCCAAGGCAGTTTAATCGTTTCTCTGGGACTCATCGAACTTCATTACCTAGGCGTATTTCTGGTAGTCGCCACTGTTGATTCTGGCTTTCAGAAGTTGTAGTGGTTGGGAAGTGTGGCGGGCTTGTGCCATTAAAAAAAAATCTGGTCTCTTGTTGTACTGACCTTCTGGTAGACGTTCATCTCTTGCTGCGACAGTGTGACCTCCTTCACGTGCGCGGCTCGCTGCGGCAGGCACGCGAGCTGGCCCTTCTGGACTAGCTGCACCTGAGATACAACCATATTCGAAGCAAGTTAGTCATGCTGCAGGCCATCAATCATTTCTATTTTAAAATATTAGGTCCCCACCTATGAAATCAGCGTTTTGTATGGAGAATTTTAAAGAAATTGCATTTTTCATACTAACATTTTTCTTAATTTATTTAACAACTACGAACACTAATGTTTTCAAACTAACTAAGATAACGTATGCCACTTAGATTAAGAAACAAAAATAAGTTTTGGCTAAGTTAAAACAAACAGTGGTGGTTTCATTTCTGATAACAAAAAGAAAAGTCATTTTTAAGGTTTTTTTTTTTTGTATAAAACTATATGTAATAAGGGTTTTTTTACTGCCAGTTTTTGTGGCAGTTGTCTATGACGGTCATTATTCGATAGAATATCAAGCAATTGATGAATATTTTAATTCATACAAGTGACGAGGTAAAAAAACGCCAATTTCATATGTAAGGACCCAATATTTGCCATTACTTTTTTGTTTCTAAAAATTCTAATTGTTTAAGAATTATTTTGAAATAAATGAAATGTTTTTAGTTTTAATGATTTATGAAATAAATGCAATTAAACCTTGGTACGCCGCAGTAACAGACACTGCATGATGGTGTTCAGACGCTCTTGACCGCCCAAGCTCTTGTTGTCGATCCATTTCTTCCACATCTGGAGACGAAATTATAGAATTATTTAAAGCAATTTTTACTTAAAAGATTGATAGATGTTTTTGGTTTTTAAATTCGTAAATACTGCTGTATGTAAACCCTTATTCAGGGTCGCAGGTGGCACAGGCAGCTAAAGGAACAAGGGTGGGTTTTAGTTTTAGAAGAGTCAGACACGCTCTCCCGCTCCACCCAGAACGAGATAAGTTAATTGATGATATTCCACCCAAAAAAAATGCTGCAATATTTACAAGTGAAAACCAAGACCGCAAACATTACTAGTTAATCTAGAGGAGTTCCCAGACTGCTGCGTATAACCCCTTGCTTCCGGTCGTTATCCGGTTCATGATCGCAGGCGAGTGTGGGATACCCTCGCTTTCTTTTGCGAGGAAGTCATAGTTGTAATTAAAAGAGGCGGTGGAAAGGGAGCAGGTGGACAAACCTCCCTCCCTATCTGTAGCAGACTCAACGGACGCTACAGGGCGCGGTACGATCTCCAGCCGCCATAGCGTGGGGCTGCAGGTAACAGACTTTATCACCTGTCGTGTATCAGTGTATACTCACGGTGAGGTCATCGAAGGGAGAGCAGCGCAGGAACTTGAGCAGCGCGAACAGGTCGAGGTCCTTGTTCTGCACCGGAGTGCCGGTGAGGTGCCTGAAGCAGGAGACAGAACAGTCTGTGTGTGTACTGTACTCACGGTGAGGTCATCGAAGGGGGAGCAGCGCAGGAACTTGAGTAGAGCGAACAGGTCGAGGTCCTTGTTCTGCACCGGAGTGCCGGTGAGGTGCCTGAAGCAGGAGACAGAACAGTCTGTGTGTGTACTGTACTCACGGTGAGGTCATCGAAGGGGGAGCAGCGCAGGAACTTGAGTAGAGCGAACAGGTCGAGGTCCTTGTTCTGCACCGGAGTGCCGGTGAGGTGCCTGAAGCAGGAGACAGAACAGTCTGTGTGTGTACTGTACTCACGGTGAGGTCATCGAAGGGGGAGCAGCGCAGGAACTTGAGTAACGCGAACAGGTCGAGGTCCTTGTTCTGCACCGGAGTGCCGGTGAGGTGCCTGAAGCAGGAGACAGAACAGTCTGTGTGTGTACTGTACTCACGGTGAGGTCATCGAAGGGGGAGCAGCGCAGGAACTTGAGCAACGCGAACAGGTCGAGGTCCTTGTTCTGCACCGGAGTGCCGGTGAGGTGCCTGAAGCAGGAGA
Source organism: Polia nebulosa (assembly GCA_951329385.1). Lineage (NCBI taxonomy): Eukaryota > Metazoa > Arthropoda > Insecta > Lepidoptera > Noctuidae > Polia > Polia nebulosa. The sequence continues at coordinate 29,175,214 of OX589602.1, read as the reverse complement.
CAGAACAGTCTGTGTGTGTACTGTACTCACGGTGAGGTCATCGAAGGGGGAGCAGCGCAGGAACTTGAGTAACGCGAACAGGTCGAGGTCCTTGTTCTGCACCGGAGTGCCGGTGAGGTGCCTGAAGCAGGAGACAGAACAGTCTGTGTGTGTACTGTACTCACGGTGAGGTCATCGAAGGGGGAGCAGCGCAGGAACTTGAGCAACGCGAACAGGTCGAGGTCCTTGTTCTGCACCGGAGTGCCGGTGAGGTGCCTCAAGCAGGAGACAGAACAGTCTGTGTGTGTACTGTACTCACGGTGAGGTCATCGAAGGGGGAGCAGCGCAGGAACTTGAGCAACGCGAACAGGTCGAGGTCCTTGTTCTGCACCGGAGTGCCGGTGAGGTGCCTGAAGCAGGAGACAGAACAGTCTGTGTGTGTACTGTACTCACGGTGAGGTCATCGAAGGGGGAGCAGCGCAGGAACTTGAGCAACGCGAACAGGTCGAGGTCCTTGTTCTGCACCGGAGTGCCGGTGAGGTGCCTGAAGCAGGAGACAGAACAGTCTGTGTGTGTACTGTACTCACGGTGAGGTCATCGAAGGGGGAGCAGCGCAGGAACTTGAGTAGAGCGAACAGGTCGAGGTCCTTGTTCTGCACCGGAGTGCCGGTGAGGCACCAGCGCCGCTGCGCGTACAGCGCGCTGACGGCGGCGCACGTGGCCGACTTGTGGTTGCGGACCACGTGGGCTTCGTCTAGGATTATCCGACGCCATGATATGCGGAACAGCACTCCTTTCTGGATATGGCAAACAAACTTTACTGGTAAGAAAAGGAAGCATAACAATAGGGTATTCTTCTGTGTTTATTTTTGTACACTATTTTTTATGAAATAGGGTAAAAGTTGGATAGTAGCCACACTTTTTGAATTCACTCTATATTTCTCTGTACATAAAACTGTCTGGTACTTTGGTTTTTCATTGACAAATTTATGAAAAGTTAAAAACATTATCTTTAATATTGCCAGAGTATTAGCGATTTTTGCGGACCTCTATATTTTGGGACATCTATCTATCCTTCATAGAGGATAGTTGTCTAATCCATATAAATTACATTTAGGATAGATGCCCCGCCGAGAAACAAGGCATCTATATCGCAAAAACTTTGATCGCATTTGCCTTCCCCTTGCATGCGACTCTGTCAACTTAGTGGTAGTTGGAAAGTCTTTCGATATATTAACAAAATAGCATGTGATTCATCCGCGAAACTAGAATTATTACAATTGGGGCAACTATCCTGGTTTTACCTTAACAATCAATCTGCCTAGCCTTTTCTCAACTATCTTGGGGTCGGCTTCCAGTCTAACCTGATGCAGCTGAATACTAGTATTTTACATGGAGCGACTGCCTATCTGACCTCCACAACTCAGTTACTGGGTAATACGATACCCCTTGGTAGGACTGGTTGTCAGATTTTCGGGCTTCTGACGACCCATAACGACTGTCAAAGACCCACGATTGGCAACCGGGACCAACGGCTTAACGTGCTTTCCGAGGCACGGAGGAGTCTCGGTATGTAAAGATGGTCACCCATCCATGGACCAACTCGCACCTGTGCGGCTGTTCCCTGTGCCCTAACAACTAACACTAAAAATAACCTTTTCCTGAAAACAGTATCAAAATTAGTTATGAAATGAAGCAGCAATCAGCATTTCAAATATTGGCATAAGGAAGAGTGGGGGAATGGTAGGTGACATCTCGCTCTTTTGTACGCGCGTAACTTAATTGCGGCGACATCATACGTCAGTGTGTGCATCCTTTTTAACCGACTTCGCAAAAAGGACGAGGTACATTTCTCTGTCAGTAGTGCAGATTTTCAAAATTCTTTTTTTATCCGAAAGAGTATACTCCACACAGGTCCCATACAAATTCTATCGAAATTGCTTTAGAGCTTTTTGAGAAAAAGTGCATTGGTTAGACTGGAAGCCGACTCCAAGATAGTTGGGAAAGGCTAGGCAGATTGAGACGTATGATAGCTTGAATTTAGAATCCCGTAATTAGTGTATTTTTGACATGGTATTATTGATTATTATTTTATTGTCGATTAATTATTATTTTATTTTAATCTAATTGTATTTTAATTTAATTGTAATCTTAATTTTATTTGATTGTAATTTTTTATTTTATTTCTTGTCTCATTTTATCATATGGGTCATCATATGGGTTATTTTATGCCTGAAATAAATGATATTTAATATAATTTAATTAGTATTGAAACTAAGCACTGATTGGCAGGTTTTTAATTCAAAATTGTCTACCCGGAAGAAGGATAGATGTGGGTGGTAAAGAACTGACCAATCATTTGAAGGATGACTTGTCCTATAGACAACTGAATTTGATGGATGAGACGTGTGCTATCTTGAATTTAGAATACGCTAATCAGTATTAAACTAAGCAAATGGTTGTCGTGCTGTTCGCGATGAACTCAAAAACTACTGAACGGATTTTCATGCGGTTTTCACCAATAGACAGAGTGATTCATGAGGACGGTTTAGGTGTATAATTTGTAACCGGCGGCACACTAGTTATAAATAAGTCCGAATAATAATTGGTTCACAGTACCTTCTCGTTATCTCGCTGCATGATATTATATGTGGTGAGCACCAGGTCGAACGAGGCCAGACGGTGCGGCAGCGTGGCGCGCTGGGCTCCGTGGTGCAGACACACGGACAGCGCATGCGACGAGCAGTGCTTGGTCACCTCGCCGCTCCACTGCTGCATGAGCGACGCGGGGCATACTACAAGAGTGCCGCCCTTGACCACTGACACCAGAAATAAACGCCCGTTTGAGAACTGCTTAATCCGAGACCTAATCAGTCTATATTATGGAATACCGATTAGACCTGTCGTACTGTATGGATCAGAATGTTGGGCTGTGAAAAAGACGGATGAAAAAAGATTGTATGTGGGGGAGATGAGAATGTTGAGATGGATGTGTGGAGTAACGAGAATGGATAAAGTGAGAAATGAGTACATTAGAGGTAGTTTAAAAGTGGCGCCAGTCACTGAAAAGTTGAAAGGGAACCGACATGTGAAGAGGAGGGATGAAACACATGTCATTAAAAGAGGTATGTATATAAATGTGGATGGATGGAGAGGGAGAGGGAGAGGGAGGTCAAAGAAAAGATGGATGGATTGTGTGAGGAGTGATATGAAAGAAAAGGGAGTTAGTGATAGTGTGACGGTTGACAGGACAGAATGGAAGCAAAAAAACGTGTTGCGCTGACCCCAAGTAACATGGGATAAGGGCAGGAAGATGATGAATCAGTCTATATTATGGCCATTGCTGGGACATAGGCCTCCTCTCCGTCAGAGGGTGTGGTTCTTAATCACCACGCGGGTCAAGTCCTGGTTGGTAGATTTGAAGTCTTCGAAATTTTAGTTCTAGTGCATGGCGGTTTCCTCACGATGTTTTCCTTCACAGTTTTGAGAGCAATGGTGATGTAACCAATTTATACAAAGTGAGAAGAGGTTGCGAGACGACCTAAACGCCTACTGTAAGGGCTGGTACGACGAGGCTCGGAAAAAGAATATCTGGGTTTGGGAGAACCCTTGCTCCAGCAGTGGGATAGTACAAGCTAAACAAAAAAAGTAAAAAAACATTTTTACAAAATAAAAAAATTGAAAATTTTCAATTGAGGAGTGCTTTAGAGTGTGCTATTCGGGCATATCGCAACATGCCGCTCGAAGTTAAGCCACGCTTACCTTGTTTGCCCATGCATAATAAAAATAGGGCGCTGGTGGCTGCTCTGGATTCAAACTATTTTGATAATTGCGAATACCTTACCGATACACACTCGATAATGTACTGCTCGCCTGTAGGATATCGTGTATCTCACGTCAAATTTGCCAATGAACAGAGCTACACGACCAAAGCCAGTCGTGCCGCTTTGGCAGTACAGGATCGAGCGTCGTATTGGTAGGCCAGAGCACTCATCGGCAAACTAATTTGCTTCAGGGAGGGTAATACTCACCCAAGAGTACTGCGCTTTGAGAGACGGGCGTTTTCTGCGACTGATATTAGCCCCCGAGACTATATTATGTCCCGTGTCACAGAGCGCATCGACTTCCTGAAGCAGGTGTGTATGCATGGGCGAACCGCATCCGTAGGTATAAGCGGCGGGTGGAGCGATACACCCAGAATCGCACATTCCGGAGTAATGAAAGGTAGGTTTACAGGGCTTGGGAGCGACCGGACCAAGGTGTGACTGACACGTGCCTACCAGATGATGATACCATGTGTTTTCTGGCGCAGCATCTGGTCGGTGCCTGTCAGTCACACTGAAGGTAATTGGACTCGGGAGGTCAAGCGAGTGTGCGATCCAATACCAGAAACATGGGCAATAGGGAATATGCATGTATTTTTTGAAGTGAAAACTTCTTTAGGCGGGTTGGGCAGTTTTGAGATGGGAAAAAACAATTGAACTCGCGCGGCACCAACACCGCTACGCGAGCCGCGTTGGGCATTTTTGTTCAAGTTTTCACTTCTGTCGGCACTCCTGCACGCGTAGCATGACCACCGTAGAAACGGGTTTTGTCGACGGAAGAATAGACAAAATTACAGATTGTAGAAAGATTTCTACCGTCCTAAGCATGGCGATGTTAAAACTGACGAGAAGAAATGTTTCTTTTCTTCAGTCGACAAAAGTCTACAATGCAAAGCATGACCACCAATTTTTCTCTACTTTTAACACTTTTTTTTTTAAGTGTTAAAATCATTTCTTCTTAACAAGTGTCAAATAGTCTACATCACATTGGACCTAGATAAGATATATAATGAGTACTTGTATTGAAGCCTGAGCAAAAGTAAAGGATTCTAGGATTGAACCAATGACCGAAGCGAGGGTTTCAAAGGTACGAGACGCAGACTTTCAACTTTGACGGACAGATGGACAGGTGAACAGACGGACAGACCGACAGATGGACAGACAGACAGATTGACAGACGGACAGACTTTCAGACGTACCTACAGACGGACATACCGACAGACGGACAGACGGCCAGGTGGACAGACAGACAGATGGACAGACGGACAGACGGACAGACGTACGTACAGATATACAGACGGACATACTGACAGACGGATAGACAGACAGACAGATGGACAGACGGACAGACGGACGACCGACATACAGACAGACGGATAGACGCACAGACAAACAGAAAGACAGACAGACAGACGGGCAGACGGACAGACGCACAGACAAACAGAAAGACAAACAGACAGACGGACAGACTTACAGACGTACCTACAGACGGACATACCTACAGACGGACAGACGGACAGATGGACAGACAGACAGATGGACAGACGGACAGACGTACAGATATACAGATGGACATACTGACAGACGGATAGACAGACAGACAGTTGGACAGACGGACAGACGGACGACCGACATACAGATAGACGGGCAGACGGACCGACGCACAGACAAACAGAAAACATACAGACAGACGGGCAGACGGACAGACGCACAGACAAACATAAAGACAGACAGGCAGACGGACAGACGGACAAATGGACAGACGGACAGACTTACAGACGTACCTACAGACGGACATACCGACAGACGGAAATACCGACAGACGGACAGACAGACAGATGGACAGACGTACAGATATACAGACGGACATACTGACAGAGGGATAGACAGACAGACGGACAGACGGACGACCGACATACAGACAGACGGGCAGACGGACAGACGCACAGACAAATGGACGACGGACAGACGCACAAACGGATAGACAGATACGTAAGTGACAGCAATTGGGCTCCGATTAGTCGCACAAAATTTTGTGACGGACGATGGACAGACGAAATTGAAAGAATGAATATGTCTTTGTCTTCATAGAAACGCGAGTCTACGGGTCGCCCCGTGCTCGGGCAGAAGAAAACTCGAACTCGACATAGTTGGATAGAAAGAACTTGTATCCAACTATCTAGTCTATCGTTACACACGGCGTAGCATGACCATTTCTATCTCTATTCTACATAGAGATAGAAATGTTCATGCTACGCCGTGTTGGGGGTAGAAACATTTCTTCTCAACAGGGACAAATAGTCTACATCACATTAGACGTAGACAAGTTCTCTACTGATTTAAAAAAAACTCAATTTTGTAACTCATTACATACTTGAAAATTCAAAAATTTCAATTGAAAATTCGAAGGACAAACAGACAGACGGACAGCTGGACAGATAACAGACGGACAGTCTCACAGACTGACAGACGGACAGTCTCACAGACTGACAGACGGACAGACGGACGATGGACAGACAGACAGACAGACGGACACACGGACGGCGGACAGACAGACTGACAGACGGAAGACGGACCGATCAGACTGACAGACGGACAGTCTCACAGACTGATAGATGGGCAGTCTCACAGACTGACAGACGGACAGTCTCATAGACTGACAGACAGACAGTCTCACAGACTGACAGACGGACAGACGGACGATGGACAGATGGACAGACAACAGACGGACACACGGACGATGGACAGACGGACGCCGGACAAACAGACAGACGGACAGATGGACCGACGGACAGACGGGCAGATGGACGGCGGACAGACAGACAGACTGACAGACGGATGACGGACAGATCAGACTGACAGACGGGCAGTCTCACAGACTGATAGATGGACAGTCTCACAGACTGACAGACGGACAGTCTCACAGACTGACAGACGGACAGTCTCACAGACTGACAGACGGACGATGGACAGATGGACAGACAACAGACGGACACACGGACGATGGACAGACGGACGCCGGACAAACAGACAGACGGACCGACGGACAGACGGACAGATGGACGGCGGACAGACAGACAGACTGACAGACGGAAGACGGACTGATCAGACTGACAGACGGACGACGGACAGATGGACAGACAGACAGACGGACAGCCAAAAAGATGTACAGATGGACAGACGGACGACAGACAAACGGCCAGACGTACAGACAGGCTCCGATAAGACGCAATAATTTTTTTGTCAGACGACGGACAGACAGACAGATGGACAGACGGACAGACGATAAATAGTAATATATTTTAATAATTATTGAAAGAATGAATACATGTCTTTGTCTTCATAGAAACACCAGTCTACGGGTCGCCCGGCGCCCCATGCTCGGGCAGAAGACAACTCGAACTCGACAAAATTGGATAGAAAGAATTTTGTCTTTTCTTGGTAGAATAGAGATAGAAATGGTCATGCTACGGGGGCTGGAATGCCACTTCATTTTTTTTTTTCACTTAAAGCACTAAAATACAGTACAAGAAAATTATTTTTTAAAAATAAATTCAAGTACTGCATGTCACTCAAAAAAATGATTTAACCCTTACAATTTTCTACTACACTTTAAGAGGCCGTACACGAAATTTTGGCCGATTTCACAAATTTAAGTACGTGATTTTACAATTAAAATAATGCATTTCTATAAGTTTTAATGCACAACATGAAAGATCATTTTAATTATGATCTAATGCATGAGCTAGATTCGAAGCTTGCGTTGCGTATTATAAGTCAAGATTTGGGTTGTTTCAAAAGAATTTTTATTACCAAAGGAGAACCCCGTTTTCGGGCCTAACTGTTACACGAATCAGATATGTGCCAAAAAAATCGTCTATTTTGCTTAATTAACCCATTTAAATTTTAGCCTCAATAACAATGGCCAAGTGTAGAAAATAAGTAGATTTATGTTTTCGTTTTTAACAAGTTTAAATCGTCACAACACTTATTTCATTATACGTCACTAACTTCACAAACGCTAGCATTATGTCAATAAAGCACAAAAAAAAAATAAAGGTACAGCGTGGCAAAAAAAAGTCTGACGCGGTGACAACTGAAACTAAAAATGAAACTGGACATTGAAGCCTTCCATGGTGTTTGCATAGCGTCCGAGGGACTGAACCACCCACTTGGGATTGGGATCATATCCCCAAAAATAACAAAAATCAAAAACTGTTGAGTAGTAGTATTCCGGGTTGCCACGTGCGATACTGGCGACCTCATTTATTCCAGACTCTTTTTTGCCAAGCTGTACCATGTAAATATGATCGATTAAGTGGAAATCGATACTGTTACAAATATAGAATAATGCTCCATTGTTTTAGTATAATTGTTTTTTTACGTTTCAAAATCAATTTAAAATAAAATAATCTGTCGCGCGGATTCCCGCGGCGCCGCGGGCATCCGCGCGACTCGAGTTTCTCACGCGATAATAAGTATTGTAGTAATGAAAATAAAGCTAAAATTCATATGACACTGAAACTGCGCTGCGCTTCGACGCTCTTTTGGTGTGAATTGACCCTTATTGATTTTTAACCTAAGCATCATTAAATAATCATTAAAATAAATAATGGATAAAATCGATTGCATCACGGATTGCACTAGTAAATGGCAAATGTCAGTCAACGTCTGTCAATTGTCATGTCATATCATTAATAATAATAATAATGATTTATTATCAGGCAAATAGGGCCCATAAATAAAATACAAAAAATAATCTTAAAAAATAATAAATTAATACATATTGAAAAACATAAAAAAACAACTGCACACGAAGTGACGGCGTCATGTTACGCTGCGTGGTGTCGCATAGCTGGCCGCGGAAACGCCGATACAGCACACCTTTCGGCCAAAACTCTGCCTTGAGGAAGGTCATCAAATGGTGAGTCGGAACGCGCACCACGAACGACTTGAAATTCGTGTTATGTCGCGCCTCCAACTTCTCCAACCTCAAGGTCCAGTTGGTCTTCACCTGCATGTACTCTACGATATCATTCTCTTTTCGTATTTTTGCGCAAGTGAAAGTGATTTTCCGTGTTTCGCGGGATTTATAAAACCTCTGCTCGAATACTGGACTCTGAAATTGATTGCCTTCTTACTGACCCTCGCCTGAACATTTTTTTTTTCCCCACACTAGGAATTATTCCTGTATCGTGGGTGCGTTCCAGACATGTAAACTCACATACACAAGACACCCAAAGCCAGCAAATCTGAAGTGATTGACTTCAGATTTGGCCGTGTACGGTGTCCGATTTCGACGGCACGGATGGCGCAGTGGTTGAGCGTTCGGCTGCTGCGCTGCGTGTCGCGGGTTCGATCCCCGCACGGAACAAATATTTGTATGACCTGCAGATAGTTGTTCCGGGTCTGGGTGTCTTGTGTATGTGAAATATGCATGTTTGTGAACGCACCCACGATACAGGAATATTCCTAGTGTGGGGCAACGTTTTTTTTTTTTAAAAAAAAAAAAAAAAAAAGCCGGAACAACTGTCTGTAGGCCATACAACTATTTGTTCCGTGCGGGGATCGAACCCGCAAAGCGCAGCGCGGCAGCCGAACGCTCAACCACTGCGCCAACCGTACCGTCGAAATCGGACACCGTACACGGCCAAATCTGAAGTCAATCACTTCAGATTTAACAGATTGTTCTTACTGAAAACCTTAAAGCTATAAATGACACTGAAATCCTAAGCTTTTTTATGTAACTAAAACCTCATCGTGATAGGCTACAGGCGCTGCAGCACAACACAATATAATATGTATATAGTCCTCCATAGAGATTTCGATAACGAATACCCTTTGAAATTAGTTCCTAGCGTGTGTCCGTTCCAGATTTACATAGGAAATAAAGACTCAAAAGTAGTAAAATAACCTAAAATGTAGGCTGATTTTACCAATTTGGCCATTGCTGGGAGACGTGAAAATTGGGCTTGTGAAACCTTCATATATGCTCTAATTTGTGGCCAAATTCCAGCCCTGTAACGCCAGGCCCAAGTTTCTATGGAGTTTGGGTTTCTCCTTTTTGTAATTTTTATATTTTTTTTGTCAAGAAATTGATTGATGGTGAACTGAAGTTTATGTTTTGCTGTTTTAATTTTATGAACGAGAGTTCTAAATAGCCAAAATCAAAAGCAAATTCTTATCCCATTTTCTCTAAAATTTTAATAAGTTATTTAATTTTTTACTCAATTTTTTATATAAAAGTGGTAAAAAGTGATTCATACATTATATAGACGACTTTTGCGACAATACATTTTAATATTTAACCGACTTCAAAAAGAAAGAGGTTATAAATTCGGATGTTTGTTTTTTTTTATGTACGTTCGGGCATAACGCCGTCATATATTGACGGATTTGCAAAATTCTTTTTTTGTTCGAAAGGGGTTTGTTCCGAAATGGTCCCATTTAAATTTCAAATAGATCTGATGATGGGTTTCGGAGACAAACAACGAACTCTTCAAAAATTTGGGGTCGATTTATCGTAAATATAATAAAAATAAAAAAACTAGCTCAAACATTAGACCATAATTGAAATGATCTTTCATGTTGTGCATTAAAACTTTTAGAAATACATTATTTTAACTGTAAAATCATGTCTGTAAAATCACGTAAATCAGCGAAATCGGCAAAATTTCGTGTACGGCCTCTTTAACGTTTGTGACTGTCAGAGCTGTACTGTGACATCACTTACCTCGATACGCCTTGTTTAGATCTTATTTTTTGTCCTTATATGAACAATTTTACTAATTGTATGCTTTTGCAGTTCAAGCAGAAATTGCAATTTCAATATATTATAATAAAATTTTAGTGAAATTTAAAGTACTTTTTACGAATTGCTACTTTAACTCATATTTTTCCCTCACTACCACCTTTATTGAGAACGATACGTTTCGAGTTTACGTTTAGTGTCATCAAAAACATGCATCATAAAATAATGAATTATAAAATATGTGATGAATTAAAAAATCAAACAAGCACGTCACATTGGTGTTGATTCTGTTATGCACAAACTAAACTTAATTTAGGCTATTGCTATCTTTTTCTCTCTAATAAAACAAGAAAGAGACGGACGTAAATTAGAGCTGTCAAATTTAGTTTGAACTAATATTTCCATACAAATTAAGGGTACACGTAAAAACATGTCGTCTAAAAACACGGCGAAGCGCAAGGCGTAAACTAGTTTGACATCTCTAACTTAGCGCATAGCTATAGCCGTCCTTTTCTCGCACTGCCTTTTAGTAAAAGATAGCAATTCTCTAATTTTAGTTTAGATATTGAACAAGAGAATCCGTACCATTGTTTCTATGGTGCAATACACTGTTTATTTAAAAAATAAAAGATTTGTACTTGCATATTCCATATTACCATCAGCCCCCAAGACGTAGCTCCTGCAGTCCGTCCGTTGCCCAACTAGAAATCTCCAGGGCCAGACGGGCTGCCCAACTTCTGGATTAAATGGTTCACAAGGTAGCACGGCCGCTTGGCATCTCAGTACCAAGCAGCCTTGGAGTCTGGCTCGTTACCAGAGTTCTGTATAACAGGAGTTACCCACCTGCTCCACAAATCTGGTGGCACCGCGGAACCCAAAAATTATATACCTATAACATGTCTTCCGATATTCTATTTATAAGGTTCTTACATCCATTTTGAGAGCTAAGATTAACAATCATATAGATAGTAATCCTAACATGTCTGTGTCTCAAAATGGATGTAGGAATGGGTTCCGCGGTACCAAGAACGTTCTCCTCATAGATATGACCATTAGAATTTATCCGCTACCCCTAGGCATGCAGGCACCGGCCACGATGGGCCCCGTCAGTGGTGGCTGACAACATCTCTTGTTCGGCGCGCGTGGAACACTACGCGCCGTCGACTCACGGGCCTGGTGCTGATCGGACGGCGACCTAGATTTTTTGATAGTATCGTATCAAGAATCACTAGCCTTATGACCTGTCTCCGTTTTCGAAAGCGTTTCCCTTACACCCTGTATATAACGAAATTAAAGAAAAACTATCACAGCTAAGTAGGCTTTACAAGTTTACGAGTAATAGTCGACCAACACATAATATGTACTTGGAAAAGTAAAAATTTTGTACAAATGCCATTGAAAAATTACATAAATAACCAACATTGTTAGTTGTGTAAAACAGATAGTGAATATATATTTAAGAACCATGTAAAAACATCCATCCACAAACACCAGATCGCACGCTTCTTCAGTTACCATCGTCCAATGCAGGACGTTTTTAGATATTGTGAGTCGCCGATAGAAACGGTTTCGGCGGCTCATTTAATCAAAATCAAAGTCATTTATTCAAACTAGGCTGAGAGCCAGCACCTTTTGAACGTCAAAGTTCTACATAAATAAAGTCCCCCAAACACGCCCGCCCGTCACCACTTCCTAGTGTTTTAGCTGTGAAGAAGAAGTGGCCAACAAACTCCTCAGCAACACATCTGCCTGTTAAGTTTGAAGAACTTGAATCTATATAATTATATGCAACAATCTTAACATAAAATGTGTATGTAAAATATGTAAAACAGAAAAATAAAGATATATCGTCTAAAATATAATCATAAAATTAAATTTTCCGCCACTTGTTAGCTAGCACACTCAATTATGCCATTAAAAGCAAAACAACCGACTTCAAAAAAATAACACTAAAAATTAAAAAATAACTTTAATTTCGGAAGTCGGTGTTTGTATTTTATTTCTTCGTTATTTGACACCGACTTCCGAAATTAAAGTTATTTTTTAATTTTTAGATTTTTTTTTTGTCGGGTGTTTTTTTTTTTTTTTTTGTAAAAAAGTTTTTTATTTTTCAATTTTTAGTTGCTAAACCCCAGAACTAAAAAACCAAATAACGTGGAATTTAAACATTTGAAGAACACCAAAACGTCATCGAGGTATACGTATTTTACGTTTATGTTTAGTTTCTCAAAAAGCGCTGAAGCAATTTCGATAAAATTTATATGGGACCACCTCGGGAGTATATGCTTTCGGATAAAAGAATTTTGAAAATCGGTCCACAACTGATGGAGAAATCGGCGGATATACGTAAAAAAAAAACATACAGTCGAACATAGAACCTCCTCCTTTTTCGAAAGTCGGTTAAAAACGAACTCAAGCATAAACACTAAACCAAATTAAATAAGCCTCTATACATAACTGGTGTGCCTGCTTACACGTGCAACAATAGAATCTATCAAAAGGCTATGATTCGAAGCCACAAGTGATAAACTAGGGCCATCACACTAAAATTAGTAAACAATTATTATATGAACTCATATAATCTGTAATAACCATAAGCTAATTATGGAGAAAGAACATCAAGTGTAACATTGTCTTGCTTTCAACACAGCGACCAACTATTCTTATCTTCTAAATAGTCGTTGATGGAATAGTATGCCTTCGAACAGAGACTAGATTTAACTTCAGTTTTAAATGCATTTGATGTTCATGCAACAACAAAAAGCCCAATTCTTAGTCTGTATTATTGTGTAAGAACCCTATCACTGCGCGTGGCCCGACACGCACTTAGTCGGTTTTTTTTTTATACTTACGCTTCTTAGCGGGCTGGTCATCATCATCATCATCATCATCCATCTTGTCCTCCTTGTCGCTCACGATCAGCGCTATCATTGTGATGGTCTTGCCCAGTCCCATATCGTCCGCTGAAAGAGAGGTGAAATGTTAGAATTGCAGAATAACATATATATCTATACCACAGATAGATACTACTACTACTACTACTAGATACTAGCGTACAGATGCCTCATCCCATCCCAAAGAAACGGTACCGCCGTAACTACGGGTTTTCGACTTGCACAAGCAATTTATGTCTTCGTTCAGGCCCGTCCTCTACACCTCTCTAGATGGTGTTAGCAGCGACGGCTTGCAAGTTGAATGAATTTACATAAAGTCTTTCCAATATTTTCTCACACATTGAGGAATTACTACATAGTATTTTTGGCACTTCATAACAGTTTTACTGTCTCACTATACAAATTTTAAATAGGCGAATGGATAAGCTCTAAAACTTCAAACAGTGCCATTTGTTGGTACAAGAAATATAAATGCCTAAGGGTTCGTTCCAATAAACATCTAAATTTGAATTAAATACAGTTTTTGCCATTTTTTTTTTCAAAATATTAATTAAAATTAATTAAATTAAATTAAATTCGTTTAATTTGTTTTTACTTAAACTTCAATAAGAAATCGATGTATATTACGCCATCTATTGATATTTATTTGAACTAAATTTTCTTTGTTCGAGATGAAACTCCGTGACGTGACAAAATAAAAAAAAAACCGTGTAATATTTTTGGTAATCTAACTGCCGGACCAATTAAATATTTTTAGGAAACTACTTATTTGTTTTTATTTATGTGTATGTTTGATAGGTCCACTTACCCAGTATGCCAGCCCTAGGTCTCTGCGTCTCCCTCCAGCGCAGCCAGGCCAGCGCGTGCAGCTGATGCGGCATCAGCTTGGACTTCATGGCTCTCGGAGCCGGCGCCTCCTGGCTCTCCGCCGGACGGGAGCCAAGCGACTCGTACAAGTCGCGCAGACGGTCCAGGATCAGGTGGCGTTCCGCCATGTGGGTCGCCATAGCTAAACGGGAAAGTTATACTATAAAGCCCGTGCCTCACTGCGTGCCTACATGCCTACAGCTCTATGGTGGTACCTCACGTGGCAACCACTTGGTTACGCAGTCAACAAAAACATTTTTTGGCATCATGACCTGGTTACGCTGCCATGGCGCCCCCACTGGGTGCCCTGGCAGTTTGGCCCTTACATCACGCTTGTTTGCCCTGAAGGTGGTAGAGTCTGGTGACTTAGGCTCAAAAACACCATCCGATTTCAAGGGAGCCAATTTAGGAAATCGGAAGGTGTAATAGCAGTTAGAACAGTTAGAGTCCAATTTAGTGAGATTTGAAGGTCCCGATTTGACTTCCTAAATTTTGTACGATTTAGGATAGTGTAATCGCATCACTACGATTTAGAGCTAAGTGTCGCCACGACTTTAGCGACTTTGTCGCTACAAATGAGCTATTATTTTAGATGACGTGTTTAAATTATAATTTAATTTCCCAAAGTCCCTTTCCCAGAAAAAAAAAATCGAAAAAGAGGTTTTTTTTTTTTGTCTGTTCCTGGTAGAATCAGTTTTAGCGACTTTCTAGCGACTTTTGATATTCTGTCTAGGGACTCGAATTTGTAGGAGTCGGCAACACTGCCGATTTAGGATTCCGATTTAGGAGTCCAAGTTAGTGTAGTGTGATCGCTAGCTTCCTACTTCCTAGCTAGATTGTTCCTAAATTGGCACCCTTGAAATTGGATGGTGTAATTGAGCCTTTAACCCCCACTCTACCACCTTTGTGTATCAGGACTAACAGACATTAGATGTTCTGATACAAAGCGATCATCGCGTAATTACGTGGTCGCATTAATTTATACAGCAAAACCGGAAAGCGCCCTCTGTCGGCGCGACGACGCGTTCGTGTGTGCCCTACAAAAGAACGCAACGATGGCGTATTTGCGCGATGATCGCTTTGTATTAAGAGGACGCACTATACTTTCTCTTGTGAACCTGACAAAGTAAAGTTTGACACGTTCTTAACTCCAAATTCTAAATTCAGAACCCTGCCTAATGACACAACATATGATCACTAACTCGAAGAATTTATATGTAACACAATAGGGAATATGCATGAATAAAATATTTGTTATGTAACCGGTTTATCGATGAATATACTAAAATAGAGTACGAACAGTGAAATCAGGATCAATATTGATCGAAAATTAAACGAGATATAACAATTTTAAACAAATATATCTGTCCCTCTCTCGAAAACGCTGTTTTCTATGGCAGTTGTATGAGCGTCATGTCCTTTGACGTCAAAGAACACGCCGGACTTCTCTTTCTAATTATCAACTTTAAAGCTTTATAACTTCGTCACTGATGATGATATTTTGGAAATTCCTTCATATTTGTTCACTATAGTTAATAAGTCTTCAATTGAACAAATAAAAAAATTATAATGCATATTCCCTATTACAGGCACTTTTGACTGGTCAAGAAGTCAAAGGTGCTCAAGTGCAAAAAGCTAAATCGTAAGTTGTCTTACCCTGCTTGCCAAACATCCTGGGCTGGACGGCATTGCTGGCTTTCTGCAGCTCATCCCAGGTCGGTGGCTTCTTGTCTTTTTCGCCTGGTTCCACCACCATGTTGGCGACCTTGTCTCCTTGACGCCTGACGTTCTCCTCCAGGTGCGTCAGACGCTCAATCAGCTTACTGCCGCGGTCCGGAAGAGTGTCCACGTCCATCTCCTCTAAGAGGTACTGGCAAATGAGGCGGGAAAGGGATTTTAAAAAATGTCGAGTGCAAAGGGCTCTTTTATAAAAACCTCTGAGTTGTTTAATAAATGATAAGTAAAAACCAATTCTCTACAGAAAAACCGGCCAAGAGCGAGTCGGGCTCGCGCATAAAGGGTTCCGAACAAATCATATCTTTTTCAGGTATTTTTAACTGCCTCACCTTATAGGTTTTCCTGTAATCTATAAGTAAAGAATTTTTTTATTTTTTTTCAAAAATTTTAGGCCAAGTGGTTTCGGAGATTTTTTTTTTTAACTTTTAAAACTTTGATTTTAATTTTCCGATTTTCACCCCAAAATTGACCCCCATATTCCAAATTAATTTATTTAGGGTACACGTCGTGTTTGGGTCACAGATATTCATGTGTGTACCAAATTTCAACTCTATCGGTCCAGTAAATTCAGAGCAAACTGGTTGTAGCGACATCTATGACGCCACATACGAACTAGAACAGCAAGATTCCTACATCGCGCAAGCAGAGTTCTCCGCGCGATTTGAACGTATACAACCGCCCGAAATCAACTATTGGGCAGTTGCCCGGACCAGACAAAACACCCGTCTGGTCAGAGGATCCTCCCTTTTCAATGGAGGTTGTGGGACTTTACACTCTGTTCCGCATACCTCCATAATGGTGACCCTCGACTATGAACGTGAGCGCAGCCTTCGTGCAGCTACTCCAGCGTGACGTCAGCATCGTCACTTCCTCCAAGCTCTTCAGCAACGAGTCAATCAGCCAGCCAGTACAACGAAAACGCCGACAACGATACGCCGACAACGATAACGCCGACAAAGATACGCCGAAAACGATACGCCGACAACGATAACGCCGACAACGATACGCCGACAACGATACGCCGACAACGATACGCCGACAACGATAACGCCGACAACGAAACACGCGCGCAAGCAGAGTTCTCCGCGCGATTTGAACATATACAACAGCCCGAAATCAACTATCGGGCAGTTGCCCGGACCAGACACAACACCCGTCTGGTCGGATCCTCCCTTTTCAATGGAGGTTGTGGGACTTTACACCCTGTTCCGCATACCTCTATATGGCTGTGACAAACGGACAGACAGACACACGAGTGATCCTATAAAGTCCAAATGAAAAAAAGGGTTCCGTTTTTTCATTCGGACTTTCAGAACCCTAAAAATTTAATGAAACATCGCTGGTTAGTCACTAGACAGCATTATGTTTATAAATTGAAATCACAACTATTACTTTTTGACACTATTATGAAATAGCTATATCATTTTGTGTTCAAACATTTTAGTATGGCAAAGACAACCCCCAGGTGTTCCTTCCAGGGGTTCTCGGATGGTTCCGACCTTCAGTGTTTGTGCGTTGTCTCTCCGCAGATCATGCCCCACCTTCCTTCTTGCGCCACAGACCCTATTACCTGCTCACGTAAGGACCTAATGTCAGCGTCAGCGGACGGCATTGTCGTGGCCGAATACTGGGACAATCAATCTGCCTAGCCTTTTCCCAACTATCTTGGTTTCGGCTTCCAGTCTAACCGGATGCAGCTGAATAACAGTATTTTACATAGAGCGACTGCCTATCTGACCGTCACAACCCAGTTACTGGGTAATATGATACCCCTTGGTAAGACTGGTTGTCAGACTTTCGGGCTTCTGACGACCCGTAACGACTGTCAAAGATCCATTGAAAGCCGGGACCAACGGCTTAACTTGCTTTCTGAGGTACGGAGGAGTCTCGGTATGTAAAGATATCCATCCACAGACCAGCCCCGGCAAGCGTTGCTTAACCTAATGGATCGACCCGTGGGGCTGTTTATTTAAATTATAAGTATATGTCTATATAAAATAATTCTTTAAATACGGGATTAAATTAAGAAATAAATTATTTATGCCATCGACATTCTAAGAAGAAGAAGTACGGCATAACCTGTATCTAGTGAACAGAAAATCTGTATATATAAAATTCAAAGTCCTGATATTATGTGTATCAACGTGACTGATATATCAACGCACAGCCTAAACCGCTGGTCCTAGAGACATGCAATTTGGAGGGTGTGTTCTTTGTGAAGAGTAGGTATCCACTAAGTGCTATCGCACACTGCGGTAGAATTCCGTGCGATTTTTTTTCGCAGTCTGTGAAGCATGAAGTGCGCGACCACAGTAGAAGTGCGCGCACTGCGGGAAAAATCGCATGCGGATTTTTATTCTGTAATTTGCTACAAATTTGTTGCGGTGCGTTTCCGCACGGAAATTTTGTATCATATAAGCTTATATGACATCCCGCGCATTGCCGAAAAAAATCCGCAGATCGGCTCCCTCAGTCTCGCTTTGACCGCGACGTGAGGATGTCGTCTCCACGTGTAGTGCAGCTGCGTGTGGCTGCGCAGGCGGTCGCCAATATTAAAGCAGATGCTTTGATTATTTTAGAAATTCAAAATAGGCCAGCGATTTGGGATAAGACTGAAAGATTATTCAGATAGTATTATTAAATCCAGAATGTGGGATGAGGTTTACGAAAACATAATTGAAAACTGGAGCAACATTTCTTTGAGCACTTCAGTATCAAATAAATGCGTACTGTCGTAGTCCATGACCGCGCCGGCCGTGCTTTTTCAACGAAGGTTACGAGACGAATGGCAAAACTTGCGGCATTTCTACCGTAATGCGCTGATCAAATCTATTGCATTTTTATTCCGGTGCGGATTTAAAAACGCACCGCAACTCGCCGCATCGCAGTGCGCGGTAGTTCTAAAAAAGGGTTTTTTGAAATTTAACACTTTTTTTTTTGGTGGGGGTGGGAAATCATCCAATGACTTCTCCCGCTCTGTGTGGAGTAGGAGGGCGTGTCAGACTCTTACTGATTAAAACCCACCCCTGTTCCTTCCCTGCCTGAGTGCCCAGGGGTGCGGTAACTCATTTTCAGGATTTATCCGCTACCCCTAGGTAGGTTAACCCTTAAGGGGGTGAAAAAGGGGTCGAAAGTTAAATAACGGGGGAAGTACTAGTTCCACGCGGGCAAAGCCGCTGGCATAAGCTAGTCTTATATAAAAACTCACCCTTATATTCTTAAGGTCCTCCTTCAGCGCGTCTAACTTCATGAGCTCCGACTCCCTCTCGTGTTTCTGTACATACACCACCTGCTGGCTAGGATAGCTCGGAGGAGCGAGATACTTCTTGATGGTTACAGATTCTGGCTTCATTCTTATAGTCTCTTCTTGTTTAAGAGATTTTCGGGGTTTTGGAGACTTCTTCTCGGTAGGCACCTGGAAAATAAACGTGTATCGTTATGTCTTATTGTGTTGAGTATTTTATACTAAGCGCCACCGGTACATGGCGGACATCCCACCCATACGTACAAAACGTTTCACGAACACGTTAAGGCGTATATAACCGCCAAGTGGCGCCCTCATTGAATACAAAATCGTAGCAAGGCGTAGAAAATAAAGCTTAAAGAATCCTATGTTGCGTTTGTTACAAAGAAGTTAAGGTATTTTTACGTTGTTGAAACAGGACTCAAAATGTTTCGTATCCAAAGTAGTAAGCAAAAGTAGTTTTTGACACTTTTGCTTACTTCTTTGGATACGAAATACTTTGAGTCCTGTTTTAATAACGTAAAAATACCTTATCCTATTTGTAACAAACGCAACATATGATTCTTTAATATTTTTTTTTCTATGCTAAGATACGATTTTTTATTCAATGAGGGCGCCACTTATGCGGAGGTAGGCCCTTAATTGAGCGTAGCGTAGCTAAGGAGTGCAATAACCTGCTGGAGTCTGTGTTTCCTGATTGACAAAACTTGGGGGTCTTTTAGTTAAGAGTGAATAGGTAACTTCTATCAAGCGTGCTCCAACTTCGACCACATCACATACAGGTAAGATATTGACCAAACGCGAGTCTACTAATAGTAAATTATTAAAAGCTTTTATTAGCTCGTGGCTAATAAGTTAAGGTACGCTTGCCGGGGTTGGTTCATGGATGGGTGACCATCTTTACATACCGAGACTCCTCCGTGCCTCGGAAAGCACGTTAAGCCGTTGGTCCCGGCTGTCAATCGTGGATCTTTGACAGTCGTTAAGGGCCTTGTGGAAACTAGAACGAATTTCCGTGCGTTCAAGCGTTTTTGCCATACCTATTATTGGAATCAAGTGTAACAGCTCACAATTTTAGGACCCATTAATATTAGTGTTTTTAACCAGTGGTGCTTGGCAACTGGGCTTACCCCAGTTGCAAAAACCCCCTTTTGTGCCTAATGGCCTAGTTTTGTTCTGTCTCCCGCTTGATTAGGAGGGAAGTGGAAATTATGTTTTTCTTACTCCTCCGCTGTCTTTTCTGATTAATTTCGTTGCGGGACCCAAGACAGTTTAATCGTTTCTCTGGGACTCGTCGAGCTTCATTGCCTCGGCGTTTTTCTGGTGGTCGCCACTGTTGATTCTGGCTTACAGAAGTTACAGTGGTTTGGGAATAGTGTGGCGGGCTTGTCCCAAAAAAAAAAAAAAAAAAGTCAAGACTGAAAGTCTGACAACCAGTCTTACCAAGGGGTATCGTATTACCCAGTAACTGGGTTGTGGAGGTCAGATAGGCAGTCGCTTCACGTAAAATACTGGCATTCAGTTGCATCCAGTTAGACTGGAAGCCGACCCCAAGACAAAAACACGTACAAAGTACCAAAAACGGCCGTTTCTGACACTTTTGCCTACTACTTTGGATACGAAACATTCTGAGACCTGTTTTAACAACGTAAAAATACTTTATCCTCTTTGTAACAAACGTGACGTTGGATTCTTTAATATTTATTTTCTATGCTATGCTACGATTTTTTATTCAATGAGGGCGCCACTTGGCCGGTAGTAGGGCCTTAAGTTAATGCCTAGGGGTAGCGGATAAATTCTCAATATGAGTTACCGCACCCCTGGGCACTCAGGCAGGGAAAGAACAGGGGTGGGTTTTGGTCAGTTAAGAGTCTGACACGCCCTCCCGCTCCACCCAGAGCGGGAGAAGTCATTGGATGATTTCCCACTATTGATGGGATGGATTGTGTGACTAGTAATATGAAAGAAAAGAGAGTCGGAGATGGTTCATCATCATCATTTCAGCCGAAAGACGTTCACTGCTGGACATAGGCCTCCCCCAAGTGTCGCCACAATGATCGGTCCTGTGCGTCTCGCATCCATCGGCTACCCGCGACCCTCACCAGGTCATCGGTCCACCTTGTGGGAGCCCTTCCAACGCTGCGTCTGCCAGTACGCGTTCACCATTCCAGAACTTTTCGGCCTCATCGACCATCTGTTCTGCGAGCAATGTGCCCTGCCCACTGCCACTTCAGTTTGGCGATTCTTCGGGCTTGTCGGTAACCTTAGTTCTCTTGCGGACATCATCATTTCTGATTCTATCACGCAAGGAAACTCCGAACATTGCCCTCTCCATTGCCCTTTGGGTGACTGTAAGCCTTCTGATGAGGCCCATTGTAAGCCTCATCAGAAGGACCGAAACGTGGTCGCTCACAACGGGCCACAACGGAGATGGTTGACGGGCCAGAATTGAAGAAAAAGAAAAACTTTTTTACAAAATTAACAACCGACTTCTAAAAAAGAAAATACACTAAAAATTTAAAAATAACTAAAATTTCGAAAGTCTGTGTTTTATTTTATTTCTTCGTTATTTGACACAGACTTCCGAAATTGAAGTTATTTTTAAATTTTTAGTGTATTTTCTTTTTTGGAAGTCGGTTGTTTTTTTATGTAAAAAAGTTTTTTATTTTTCACTTTTTTGTTGTTATACCCCAGAACTCAAAACCCCAATAACATGGAACGTGGAACTTAAAGATACTCGTACTAAACTTGTAATTGGAGAAAACCAAAACGTCATCTATGTATACGTATTATTCGTTTTTGTTCAGTTTTTCAAAAACCGCTGAAGCAATTTAGATAAAATTTATATGGGACCACTTCGGAAGTATATTTTTTCGGATAAAAAAAATAATTTTGAAAATCGGTCCTCAAATGACAAGAGAAATCGGTGGGCATACATAAAAACATACATACAGTCGAACATAGAACCTCCTCCTTTTTCGAAGTTGGTTAAAAACGTGTTGTATCGACCCCGAGTAACGTGGGATCAGGCAGCATGGAGATGGTGATGGTCATCAAACGATATTTATTAATCTATCTAGTAAATCTAGTCTTTCAACTTAGATTGATTTTTTTTTATCATTGATAGGCTCGCGTTTGACTACTATCTCACCTGATGGTAAGCGATGATGTGGTCGAAGATGAAGCACGCTTGCCTAGAAGTAACCTATTCACTCTCGACTTAAAGAACCCAGGTTGTATCAGGAAAAACAGACTCTGGCAGGTGATAACGCGCACACTGTGCGTTGCATTGCTGCGAGCCCACTGTTCAGCTGTGTGCGGCCGCGTCGCTTCGCCACCCGCCAACGTGCAAAATGTATGGCAACGACATTACTGGGCGTGAGTCACGTGACAGTTCTTTCCGCAGGTAATGTCCTTGCCATTTTGTACGAAGCGTTATCGTTAGCGCTATTATAAAAGTTATTTAGCTAAGGGGGCAGGTCACTCATTGAAGGCGCGCGCATGCGTCCCCGCATCCTATCTATATTCTATCCTGTGACTAACTATATTCTTGTTGAAAGAAATATAATCTTTGTGAAGAGCAGATTCGCCTATTATTGAGCCTCTGGCTAGTGACCCATTATATTCCCAACAGCAGGGATTCCACTCACACAGGGGATTGTAACGTATCCTACCTAACGTCTTCACAAAAAATTACTTACAGGTTGCGGAGTAGGACTTCTAGGCATCTTGACCTAATTATCTCTTCACAATTTATTACGAGAAACATTAACAATAGATACTAATAAATACGTCTAAAATAAATAAAAAACAATAAAAACTTATTAACGACTAAAATAAAATATGCAACACAACAAAAAAAATAATCGCTTTAAAAGTCTGATCTAGTACTGAATTTGTCAAAAAAGAATATCAATCTACCTCCATTTTCTGATAACTTTTATTTTAACGAACTTGTACTTGATGGATTTTAAAGTTTTACACGAAACCAGATATATGTTTGTTGATTAAAACATGTGAAAATAATATAAAACTATAGCTAACTGACAGAGACCATTTTATATTTAAATGCTGACTTGGAAGTAAACCGTAACCATTTGATGAACAACTTCGAAAAAAGCTAGTTTGTATCCCGCCTCTAACGCTGCAAATAATGTGGCCAGCCTCTGAGCCCAAAGTCGCGCGAGGGCTGGCAACGTCGCATTTCTATAGGTTTTTTGTGATTATCCTATTAAATATAAATGAAAGTATAACTTTTCTCACCCAATTAACTAGATCGTTATATTTTATCATTATTTTTAACATTTACTCTAGAATATTTAATCGTTATACTGCAAAAAGAAAATAATTGACTGTAATGTAACTTTTCATGCTTATAAATACCAACGATCTAGTTAATTGGGTGAGAAAAATTGTATTTTCATTTATATTTAATAAAATAATCACAAAAAAAGTGCGACGTTGTCAGCCTGCGCGCGATGGACGCTCTTATAAGTTAGGAAACCATCGATTCGGAAGAAGAAAAAATCCCGAAAAAATCACTATAAACAATGATTGAAAAATCTGTTTTTTTTTTTATATAAAATAAGTCAAATACACCCTCAATTAGGAGGAGCTAGCCAAGGCGCAATCTAGGTATGTGCGAGAAGGGCAAATGCCCCGAGCGGCAAAAATAAGAGGCGGAAAAATTGAGAACGGTTGGAGGACGCATAAATAAATAAAATGAGAATAAAAGGAAATTATCCTGAATTTTTGGCCGATTTTAAATATAAGAACAGGCAACCCATTTTATTTCGTCAGAAAATAAAAAGAACCACCGAACGCACCCTTTAAGGTGAATGCTCCAGGGTAGCCCGCGAAATTCAAATTTTCTTACGTTTTTTTGCAATTTGCAGGTCAGTTGAGGTTGCATCTTGGTCAAAATTTGATTCGCGGCCGGTGTAAGTGTGTATTTATAGAATTATAATAATTATATGAATTATAATGAGATGATGATGATGATGAATCATTAAAATCATCAATACATCTCTCTCAGTTAGAATTGATACCAAATGTCATGTCGAGAGTTGTATTGATGATTTTAATGATTATAATTCTATAAATAGATACATACTTGCTGCGGCCGCAAATAAAATTTTGACCAGGATACAAACAGACACTGACCTGCAAATTGCAAAAAACGTAACAAAATTTGAATTTCGCGAGCTACCGTGGAGCTCCCACCTTAAATGCTAGACGGCGTCGCGGCAGACCAAAGTGAAGATGGCAAGACGAGCTTGACTCCTGCCGAAGGGACTGGCCCTTACTAGCAAAGGTAGAAGAGGAAGAAGTGGGGCGCCTTTGCCTCATAGTGGGACAAAATGGGCTAGTTCGTTAGAAAATGTATCTTATCAGAGACGGGGTGCACTTTTTGAGCTCGCTCTCGTAATGTTAACCACCGAATGGGTTCCTTCAAATGCTAGACGGCGTCGTCGCGTCGCGGCAGACCATGGCGAATATGGCTGGACGAGCTCGACTCCTACCGAAGGGACTGGCCCGTACTAGCAAAGGTGGAAGAGGGAGACGGGGCCTTTGGCCCATAGTGGGACAGGCTCAACTTTACAATAAGGACCTTTGAGTACTCTTCAATTTTTTTTTGTGCAAAGTACTTGTTATCTTGAGCAATATCCCGAAGTTTCAAGTTTAGGAAATAGATACTTTCGGAGATAAAAAATATCAAACTTTGTTAAAATAACCTCAAATTTCGCACTATTTTATTACTTTTGACGTAATTTTGAGAGCAAGGGTTGCTATTTTATGGAGTTTTAATAATGCGTTTTGATTTTGCAAATTTTGTTTGACGAGTAACTTGATTTTTTTTTTTAAATTCACATTATTTTTAGTTATTTCATTTGGGTTTAATAATTTGTCAGTGATTTGTGTTTTTGGGTGATTATCTATTAAAATTTTGATTTATTGACAATCTAAAGTTATTATTTTTTATTCTGATGGTATCTATTTAAGGTGAAACGAAACGCAAAATTTAATTTTTGGCGCCGTTTTTTTAGTGTCATGTCATTCAATGTCTGTACTCGCGTTTGAGAGCATTTGCCATCGCGCTTGAGAACAACATTGAATACCCTGCCATCATGTCTTCATCCTCTGGATCAAGTCCGCTGCGAGCAACAAGTGAAGTGACGCGTGTTTTGGATTCTGTCGAGCCGCATGCTCCTTCCTCCGTATTTACCGAAGTGACGCGTGTTTTGGATTCTGTCGAGCCGCATGCTCCTTCCTCCGTATTTACCGAAGTGACGCGTGTTTTGGACTCTGTCGAGCCGCATGCTCCTTCCTCCGTATTTACTGAAGTGACGCGTGTTTTGAACTCTGTCGACCCAGGATGCAAGAGCGAGCGAAGCGAGCTCGGGACTTAGGGCACCCCGACTCGGACAGGTTAGGTTAGAAGGGGATGGCGGGGTCAAGAGAGCGAGCGAAGCGAGCGAACAGACTCCATCCCCTTCGTGGTTATTTTTTTATAAACCACTCAGAAGTAGACACGTGGCTGCATCGACATGCAAACCTAAAACATTATAATAAAATAAAAAATGCCTTTGCCCTTCCACGAATGACCTTGACCTTCGGCTTTTAGGGTGTTAATCTTGACCTTGAAGATGCCATTGATCGTACTATTGCTTGGAAATAGTCTAGAAATAGTCCGCGATTGGCGCTAAATGAAAGTGCTTCCCAAAAACATAACCTCAAAATGAGATTTTTAAAAATTCATATAAAAAAAAACTATGCATTTCCTAAACTTTTCCACCACGGGGGAGGGTCTACCCCCTCCCCCCAAATATATACATATATACCTATCCCTATTGTAAAGTCCTTCCGTGGGACAAAATGGGCTAGTTCGTTAGAAAATGTATCTTATCAGAGACGGGGTGCACTTTTTGAGCTCGCTCTCGTAATGTTAACCACCGGAGGGGTTCATTTAAATGCTAGACGGCGTCGCGGCAGACCATGGCGAAGATGGGTGGACGAGCTCGACTCCTACCGAAGGGACTGGCCCGTACTAGCAAAGGTAGAAGAGGGAGTCGGGGCCTTTGGCCCATAGTGGGACAAAATGGGCTAGTTCGTTAGAAAATGTATCTTAACAGAGACGGGGTGCACTTTTTGAGCTCGCTCTCGTAATGTACCCATCCGGTTTTAAAATTATCGAGCTCACCTCGTTTTCACTTTTGCTCGAAGTCTTCTAATAAACAGTTTATCCGACCCGACCAATCAAATGCGCTATAAAGTCGGGGTGGATGTAGAGTAAAATATTTATGTATATGTAATAAGTTAACTTTTGCGCTTTATATTATCGCCTGTCAAAGATTTCTATTTCAAGCCCAGTAATGTCTCTTGACAGGCTGTCCCGCATAGTATTTTAGCAGCCAGCCACAGAGGTCCTCTACGACGAAAGAGGTTCTATGCCAAACCGCTATAACTATTTTTTTCAAATGAATTTTCAGTACTTTACTACCCTCATCTATCCTTCTTCAGCGTAGAAAATGTTGAATTTAGGCTGGCTTCACAGCTATCCGGGAGACAAGTACAGGCTCCCGGAACAGAGACATACGTGAGGGGCTATAACATTTTTTCACACCGATGTGGATTGGTCCGTACGCGACCCGCTCCGCATTGGACATGTTTTTTTGTATAAATAACTAGCACTTCGCTCGCGACTTCGCGTGGGTTTCAAAAATGTATAGTCTATGACCCTCACAAATAGTAAAATAATTTTCCAAATCGGTTCAGTAGATCCAGAGATTACCCCCTACAATCTCACAAACTTTACCTCTTTATAATATTAGTATGGATGCCTTTTTTAACGTGTTTTCTCGGAGCAGCTAAATAGCTAACGAAACAGAAAATCTCTTTATATGTATATCATAAAATACAGGGTGTAAGGTACATGAACGCACATACGTGTACTAGTGATTCAGTACATGATTCTGGACCCCCTAGCGTTGGAATTTTTCGTCGGACTTTTCCTAATTTTTGACAAAAAAAAAATTTTTTTTCACTTTAAACTGTATAAAATCGTATACCTATCTACCCCAAAGACATTTTAAATGAAATAATTTAAATAATTATTTTTAAAATGTCTTTGGGGTAGCTAAGTATAACGTTTTAATACAGTTTAAAGTGAAAAAAAAAAATTTTTTTTAAATGAAAAAATAATTAATTAAATTTTTTCATTTAAAATGTCCTTGGGGTAGATAGGTATAACGATTTTATACAGCAGCGGCTTTTTCCTAATTTTTGAAAAAAAAAATTTTTTTTTTCAAAAATTAGGAAAAAGCCGACGAAAAATTCCAACGCTAGGGGGTCCAGAATCATGTACTGAATCCTATCTGAGGAGCCTATCTGACCTACCTTCACATCACAGTTACTGGGTAATACGATACCCCTTGGTAAGACTTGTCAGACTGTCGGGCTTCTGACGACCCGTAACGACTGTCAAAGATCCACGATTGACAGCCGGAACCAACGGCTGAACGTGCTTTCCGAGGCACGGAGGAGTCTCGGTATGTAAAGATGGTAACCCACCCATGGAGCAACTCCGGCAAGCGTAGCCCGTGCGGCTGTTATTACTTTAGCCACGAGCTCCTACTTAATATGTACATATAAATTATATTTTTAAATATTTCAATGAAAAAGATAAAAAAAAAACATTTAAAAATATAAAAAATAGTATCCCATTGGTTAACCATAGTATCTATCTATGTATTATTATTTATCATTGCTAGCTTGATCTTAGCAAGCCACGATTTATGTAGCTTGCGGGAATGCCGCACAGTGTTGCCCGGGGGTGAAAAGTACCCTTGATCTACGTGTATCACTTGATATGGAAAGAAATAAGTTTTCTGCCCAGTAGAAGGACAGAAGAGCAAAACAAAAATAAAGAATGTGCTCACCTCTTCATCATCACTGCTCAGTGCAATAATCTCAGGCTTCGTGTCAATAATAGTGACGTCATCATCATAACGTATAAAATTCTCCCTCTCCTTCTTCGCTATCAAGTGATTTAGCACCGTATTCTTAAGGCTTTTGGACGGATTCTTCTCTGTATCATTTATTATAACACATTCATCCTTATTTTCTAGGGACTTCCTAGCGTGTCTTGATTCGTTGGTTATGTCTTGAAGTGGACTCGAGAATGGGGAGCAGGATATTCTCGAGGAGTCCTGGTCTTCTGCTGTCTTTTCGGGACTCTTCGGTGGTACCGGAAGAGTAGCTTCCGGGAGATCTGTGAGGCTCACTGTGGAGCCGTGGTCTGAATTGCGAGGGCTCTGAAAGAGATATAATATTGTATTTTACGGTCATATATAATCATAAGAGAGCTTAGTCAATATCGATTGGCACAGATAGTTCGCTGTGCCTGGGTATCGAACAGTCGCTCGAGCCCAGTCTCCTATCCCTCGAACACTCTCCGCGCTCAACGCTCTCTTGAACGGTGAACCTGATTGTGACGTGTTCGCGTACGAATGGAAGAAGATCTTGTCTGTATGTCTGGAGTTTTTGAGATGAAGTGACTGTATGACTGCGGTCTAGTTGTATTTCATTCTTATTTTCATAACATATCTTTAACTAATGTTATTGGCATTTGCCATCTTATGTTACAGTAAAAAAAATGAGTCTAGTTCGCACCCTAGACTTAAACAGGTGTAATGTGGATAGTAAAATGAGTGAAGGAGAAAGTTTACGAGTCCCGATAATTTATTATTATTTCACTAGTGAAATTATAATTGCACGAATTTTTGTCAACCGCCTCCTTTGCTTACAATTTCACGGGTTCATTTCAGTAACATTATAATTCCACTGGACCCACGCAGTAACATTGCAAGGTAGTAATATTTTGACAATTTCACTGTATGTGCTAGGACGTTAAATTGTGAGACGGCCAATGATTGGCCAAGAGCGAGTGAAGCGAGGTCGGGAACTTAGGGCACCCCAACACCCTCCTTCTGCGAAGCAGTAATGTTCGTGAAGGAGGAGGCGGAACGGGTGAGGGAGACTCAAAGGAGTCGCACTCACGCCCCCAGCCGCAGCCGCCGCAGGAGACGCCCTGGGCGTCGGGGGTCGTGAGACGATCTCCGGCCACCGTAGACGCGAGCCTGCGGACGGCGAGTAATGGGTAGCTCGCCGTCCGATCAGCACCAGGCCTGAGAGTCGACGGCGCGTAGTGTTCCACGCGCGCCTCAAAGAGATGTCAGCAACAAATGACGGGGCCCGTCATCGGTGAAGGGGCTGCGGATAAATTCGTAACTGAGTTACCGTGCCCTTGGGCACTCAGGCAAGGAAGGAACAGGGGTGGGTTTTAGTCAGTAAAAGTCTGACACGCCCTCTCGCTCCAACCAGAGCGGTAGAAGTCATTGGATGATTTACCACCCCACAAAAATAAAAATAAAAAAGGGCATCCCGACACGGACAGGTTAGGTTAGAAGGAGATGGCCAGGTCCAGTGAGCGAACAGACCCTGCCATCCCCTTCAGAAGTAGGAGCCCCGCGAAGCTGCTGAGAAAAACACGAAAAATAAAAAATAAGTGTGTTAACCTTTTTAACCGACTTCGAAAAAGGAGGAGGTTATCAATTCGGATGTTTGTATTTTTTTTTTTTTTTTTATGTATGTTCGGGCATAACTCCGTCATATATTGACGGATTTGCAAAATTCTTTTTTTGTTTGAAAGAGGTTTATTCCGAAATGGTCCCATATAAATTTCAAAAAGATCTGATGATGAGTTTCGGAGACAAACAACGGAACTCTTCAAAAATTGACAGCAAATCAACCGCGATTGCTGCTATCGTATGTCTATGAATTGTTAACACAGTTTAATGGGGAACCACAACTAAAAAGTGAAAAATAAAAAACTTTTTTACAAAAAAATAGAACCGACTTCCAAAAAAGTGCAAAATAACTTTAATTTCGGAAGTCGGTGTCAAAAAACGAAAACACAAAACAGGAACACCGACTTCCGAAATTAAAGTTATTTTGCACTTTTTTGGAAGTCGGTTCTATTTTTATTTGATGAATTATGGGCATGCGTAAAAAATTACTAGTCCGCAATCTTCGAGAGTCTACCATATTGGATTTAGAATGACGTCACTTAGATAACCATGCATTGTCATCCAAACGAACCATGTATGCAAAAATTTCAGCTCAATCGGAAACCGGGAAGTGAGTCATATTTATTTTCTTAGATTTTTTTACAAAGTTATAGTTACAGGTAGGGTTGCCAACCGTACTCTAAAATAGAGTATTATACTCTATTTCATGTAGGTGTACTCTATAATCTGTAATACTAATAGAGTACGCTAAAAACTTTGTTATAAATAAAAAACTTTATAACAAAGTTTCTAGCTTACAAAATTAAAAAATAACTTTAATTTCGGAAGTCGGTGTCAAATAACGAAGAAGTAAATTACAAACACCGACTTCCGAAATTAAAGTTATTTTTTAGTGTATTTTTTTTTTTGAAAGTCGGTTGTTTTTTTTGTAAAAAAGTTTTTTATTTTTCACTTTTTAGTTGTTATACCCCGCAACTAAAAACCCCAATGACATGGAACGTGGCATTTAAACATTTGGAGTACACCAAAACGTCATCGAGGTAAACGTATTTTTCGTTTTTGTTCAGTTTCTCAAAAAGCGCTTAAGCAATTTCGATAAAATTTATATGCGACCACCTCGGGAGTATATTCTGTCGGATAAAAAAAGATGTTTGAAAATCGGTCCACAACTTTACTGACAGAGAAATCGGCGGACATACATAAAAAACATATAGACGAACATAGAACCTCCTCCTTTTTCGAAAGTCGGTTAAAAAATAGAACCGACTTCCAAAAAAAAACAAGTGCAAAATAACTTTAATTTCGGAAGTCGGTTTCTGGTTTTGTTTCTTCGTTTATTGACTGACACCGACTTCCGAAATTAAAGTTATTTTGCACGTTTTTATTTTTCACTTTTTTGTAGTGTTTTTCTATTAAATTGTGTAAACAATGGATATCTAGGCGATAGCAGCAATCGCAGTTGATTTGCTGTCATTTTTTGAAGAGTTCCGTTGTCTGTCTCCGAAACGCATCATCAGATCTATATGAAATTTAAATGGGACCATTTCGGAACAAACTCCTAACGACCAAAAAAAAAATTTTGGAAATCCGTCCATAAATGACGGAGTTATGCCCGAACATACATAAAAAAAAAATTAAAAAAAAATACAAACATCCGAATTGATAACCTCCTCCTTTTGGAAGTCGGTTAAAAATATTCTTTTTTCTAAAATGTTTACTATACTAATACCAGTCATGTATTCCCATTGTCATAACCCAAAAATGTAACGTTTACTGTTAATATAGGCCATTGAAATTAATAAAATATAAGCTAAAAAAATAGATTAACCTTTAATGAATGTTTGGAGTCATACAATTCTTTTAAAAATTATGAAAAATTGTTATGTACCGCAAAAGACACAAAAATTTCCGACGGATGTTATTAAAAGACACAAAAAATATCTCTTCAAAAATTAAAAAAAAAACGTACTCTTTATTTACCCTGTCTGAAATCAGATAATTATACTCTATTTCTTTTTAAAAAAAGTTGGCAACCCTAATTACAGTTGAAGCTAATAAAAGTGTGTTAAGAACGTCTTAAGAGAAAATTATAACAACCACGCAGAAGACTTACATCATCAGACTGAATAAAGTCCGACTCGTCACTTTCATTGTCCTTCGGTATCACACCCATGATACTCATGCGAGTAGCTCTGGACATCACCATCTGATCCTCATCCGGACCTTCGTCATCCGTCTCACCTTCATTGTCATCCGTACCCTCCTCGCTATCATCAGTAGCGTCGTACTTCAATGGTATAGTTCGGTCACTCTTCACACTCTCGTCTTTTTTTACTTCATCATCATTACTGTCGTTACTTTCATTCGGATTATCTTCCATCATACTCGCTTCAAGTACTTTGTGGTCTTTTCCGTCGTCAATCTTCAACGGAGTGTCTTTCATGCATTGTAATTTCTGATGCTTGTCATGTTCTATGATTATTGAGTTTTCCGTGTCAGAGTCAATGAGTATCATACGTTTCTTAGTTTTACGTCCGATGATAGACTCGTTAAAGTTCATAGACTTCTTCCTCATTGGTGGTCTGCGTTTTGGTACCATTTCTGGTGAAGCTTCTTCTGTTTACATAAATAAATCATTTTACATCCTCAAAAATAATTGTGTTAGTGCAATAACTTTACTTTGACTTTATATTATAACATTACCCTGAATCTACAGACATAATAAACATGTTATAATACATTTTATTTTTTTTTTGGATTTTGTTTCAACAAATTCTAATTTACTAAAGGATAATGGTCATGATCCATACAACATTTACCCAGGCCCGGCGCAAACTTCAACTCGGTTTTTTCATTATTGTATGTATATCCAACACTCGGTTCTTTCATTATAGTATGTATATCCAACTTACTTGGAACAAATATTGGAGCCTAAAGGAAGTTTTTAAAAGTAATATGCCAATAAACATTAAAACTAAGGTCATGTCGAGTTGCCTTTTACCGTGCTTGACGTATGCTTGTCAGACCTGGAAGTACACAGCAAAAATAAAGCAAAAAATAACAACGTGTCAACGAGGCCTAGAACGAAGCATGCTGAAAATAAAGAAAATCCATAAAATGCGACACACAAAAATAAGAAGTGTAACTAGAGCTACCGATGCGCTAAACTACTCCCAAAAACTAAAATGGAAATTGGCGAGGCATGTAGCGAGGCTGACAGATGAGCGATGGACCAAAAGGTTGTTATTGTGGAGAGGCCCAAGAGGGAAACGCTATAGAGGGAGACCGCTTACGAGATGGGCAGATGATATTAGTAAAACGGCTGGCACGGACTGGATGCAAACAGCTCAAGATAGGGAAAATTGGGCTTCTTTGGAGGAGGCCTTCACCTACGGAAGGGTTCTTGCAGATCAATAGTTATTATTAAAAAATATATATATATATATATATATATTATAACTTAACATAGGCAAATATCAAAAAAAGAAAAGTAGTGTAATAATTAGGATTAAGTTTAACTATTTTGTTATTTCTTGCAAGAAATTAAAGGCTTTTTTATTTATTTATTTTTATTTATTATGTATATCAATTATCAGATATTACATTTTCCGAATTCTGGCTTGGTTAAATTGCCTTTCTAAATGGTTTTGTTCGACACACACATTTTTTTTTCTGGTAATGAACACTGGAAATCATCTCAATGTGTAGCACTTACAACTTGAGTACAGCTACCTAACGTTCTTCTGCCATGATTGCATGTACAATAGTAGGTACTCTCGAATAGACACTCGTTATTATATTTCTGCCGCTTGAAGCTTCCCGCTGCCGCTACGGCAGCACAGCACAACAAGCTAGGAAGATGTGATGGCACAAGAGTATCGACACAAGTAGAGTCCCACATTAAAGCACACCCCCAAACTTTAAAAATAAATATGAAGTGCCAGAGTGAGATAACATGAGTAAGTTCTTTTGTGTGTCACACTAAAGTGATAAGCCAAAATGTCAATCATTTTACAACCATATCTCACTACAATGGTACATAACTTGGTTTTTCCATTGTAAATGCCTTTACTTGTAGTTACTGGTTTCTAATAACTTGTCACCATTTATTTTACATTTTTTAAAGAGGTTTTAGGTGATATTATTATCTGATTATTTAAAAACATGAAATAACTACAAAAACTGAGATATGTTTATTTGCACCGGGCTTGGGTCACATTTGACCATTCTTCTTTGATTTTGTTTACAATTACATAGGATTATAGCTGCGCTGGGGCAAGACACTAGAGTATTTCGTAATAATAATAAAGTTAGTAATTTTATAACTAATTTACCTTCATCTGTAGAACTTAAAACTACTCTATTGGAAGAATCCGACTGTCTTCTGATGCTGCCCTTGTTGCTTGCATCTTTGGAATCAAGTTTATAATAGATTAGTGAACTACTACATAATGCTAATACATAACATATTAAGAAGGCTTACTTTTTGGAAGGCCTTGTAGAAGGCCTCCAGGAGCAACCAGGAGTAAATCATAGACTTCTACAGAAAGTTCATAAAAAAATGACTTAAATACAAACTACACTTACCATCATCACTGCTGGATATGACATGGCTATTGGCAGCACTGCTTTGTTTAACCACTGATTTAGACACGTTCTTGGGCACATTTTGCTCCGTTTCACTCTCTTCTAGAACATAACACGGTCAGATAAGATTAAAATTGATCTAAGTAGAATCCCATAGAGCTTTATTCCTATTAAAGGATTGGCTGAATACCAAACTAATATAGTTTTCTCCAATTATAATTATCTACAGTTAATATAAAATCATTACCATGAGTCAATTTAGTAATATGTATGAATACAATGAAGAATAGAATGATATTGCAAAGGAAACACAACTTCTATTCATACGTAGATATATCGATAGTGTCACACAGATCACAGGGTCTATTTGATTTTAATTACCGTCTGTAGTAGATTCTTCAGATTCTGCTACAAAAACCGTGTGGTTTTTCTTCTTTAGTCCCAAAGATTCGTCAGCTAAACTGTCGTCAATAAATTCGGATTCGGAACCGCTATCAGCGGCTGTCTCATTACGATATTCAAAGAATGAATTCTCCATTGTATTCACAAGCTATCAACTGATAATTCACAATAAACAAAGTTTCATTATTTATTGAAAATAAGAATCGTGACAGACAACCATTCAAAACATTTTTTTGAAAGTAAATTGTCGTTTTGAACGTTTTGTTTTTGCTTCTCGAAAGTGGAAAAAGTTCATGGAAAAAATAAGTAAAAATTAGGTTCTAAAATGATAGTTGCATCCAGTATAAAAATTATATATTCTTTGCAGTATACTATAGTAGTCTTTGGTTGCATCATTAAACTGAGTTTACATTATTTTTTAATAATAATAAAGATATATGTTTATTACGTTTCGTTCTATTACGAAGACACAATTATTTTTTTGTAGCCGATGACATTCGTGCGTTCCATGTAAATTCATTTATTATAATTTAGAGCATGAACATGAACTATGTCCTCTCTAATGTCAC
This sequence comes from Polia nebulosa, assembly GCA_951329385.1. Taxonomy (NCBI): domain Eukaryota; kingdom Metazoa; phylum Arthropoda; class Insecta; order Lepidoptera; family Noctuidae; genus Polia; species Polia nebulosa. The sequence continues at coordinate 29,139,771 of OX589602.1, read as the reverse complement.
ATACACAGACTATATAGAGATGCTGTCACATAGTATGAAAGCATGGGAGGAATTAATGAAAATCGGCTGAAAGTACAGAGTGAAATCTCACAAAACCAGTTCGGTTCGGTTTTATGCCTGGGGGGTTTCAATTTAATTCGGGGTAATTGAATTCGGGGTACAAGCATGGGAGGAATTATTGAAAATCGGCTGAAAGTACAGAGTGAAATCTCACAAAACCAGTTCGGTTCGGTTTTATGCCTGGGGGGTTTCAATTTAATTCGGGGTAATTGAATTCGGGGTACAACGGATGCCGTTTTCGCTATCCGACAGCTGTGCGAGAAATACAGAGCTGTGCATAAAAACCTGCACATGGTGTTGGTTGACCTCAAAAAGGCATAAGACCGGGTTTGCCTCGAGAGGTTTTGTGGTGGGCCCTTAAGGAGACAGGTGTGCTTGGGAAGTATGTGCAGTTGATCCGAGCGATGTACAGTCGATGTAGTACCCAAGTCCGGTCTGCGACACTCATGGACGCTCTGACGTCGGACATCCAGGAAGAGGCTCCCTGGTGTGTTGTGTGATGACATTGTGCTAGTTTCCGAAAACAGCTTAGAGGTCCAGGGCAGATTGGAGACGTGGTGGCAAAGACTGGAGAGTGTGGTCCTGAAATTAAGCAGAACCAAAACAGAATATCTGTTCTGCGATTTCGGCGGTCTCTCCAGTCCTATGCCTGTAGCTCTCAACGGAACGCCTATTGTGAAGAGACCTCTTTGATTGTCTCTATTAAATCCATAGATTTATATCTGTGAGTTGACATATTTTAGATGTCATTGTGAGAGATTGAAAAACAAGATAGAAAGGTTTTTTATAACTTCGTATTTTTTTGTATTGTGATCGCTAAAATTACTAATAAATAATATTACGCTTTCCACAACTTCTAATCGTTATATTTGTGGGTTCGTTTAATTTCTTTACTTAACTTAACATGGTAGCAGAGCAATAAAACCAACTATGTCAGTTGTGAAAATTACCCCACTTGGTAAGGAAAACTATGACACTTGGGTGATCCATGCGAAAGCCTACTTAGTCAAGAATAAACTGTGGAAACATTTTAGCAAGCCTTTTGTCATCAGCGCTACAACAAGTCAAGATGAATTAGATGCTGACGAGATAGCAAAATCTGAGCTTCTACTGCTCATCTCCTCGTCCGAGCTCAAGCAGGTGAAGAACTGCAAAACAGCATGGGATGTTTGGAACACGCTTCAGTCCATCTATGCCAGCAAAGGACCCGCACGAAAAGCGACTTTTTTGAAAAGGCTCATCCTGACAAAACTGCGACCAAACGATGACGTACGAGAGCACCTGATGTCATTTATGGATAATGTCGATAAACTCAACGATCTAGGCGTTGAAATAAATAAAGATCTACTATCCATCATAATGCTTTATAGTATCTCAGAAGAATACGAAAACTTCCGTATTGCGATCGAGACACAAGAAAACTTGCTAAGTCCGGAGAAACTTAAAATCAAAATTATTGAAGAGAGTGATGCTAGACGACGCAACACAGACTTCAACGAACCAATTTCCTTCAACAATGAAGAAGCACTCTACGCGAGCTGCAAAATATGCAAACGACAAGGCAACATCTTTAAACGCAAAGCACATAAGATCTGCACTAGCTGTTGGAAGAAAAATACCTCCAAGAAGGCTATAACAAAGAAATCCGACAAATCGGAAACAAATAACTTTGCTATACCGCAATGTTTATTTACAAGTAAGGTTAAAAACAACAGTGTTTGGGTGCTAGATAGTGGCTGTACTTCTCACATGACGTATCAGAAAAATCTATTCAAAAACCTGAAAAGTACATCAAGAAAACTAAGCTTTGCTACTGATGAAATCGCCGCTGAAATAAAAGGCACTGGAACTGTAACTATAAGAACCAAATCTGGAAATCTAACAACAGATTCACACCTTATGGACACACTGTACGTACCCAACCTGAGTACAAATTTGTTGTCAGTCGGCAAGATGACAGTCTACCAGACGACAGTAACTTCCCCTATAGGCAGGCTGTTGGTGCCTTAGCATATTTGATGGTCGCTACGAGACCCGACATTTGCTACGCAGTCAGTGTTGTGTCCAGACATCTCGAAAGGCCAAGAAAACTCGATGTAAAGAATCTTAAGCGAATATTCAGATACCTTAAGGGTACGGCTGACAAGGCACTGATATTCAAGAAATCGGGTGAGAATGATATACTCCTAGGATACAGCGACGCTGACTATGGAGGAGATGCCGCTACTGGTCATTCAACCACTGGAATGGTATTTTTGTACAACGGTCCAATCTTGTGGAAGAGCAAGAAACAAAATGGGGTTTCGCTCTCGTCAACTGAAGCTGAATTAGTGGCCCTGACTGAAACTGCGAAAGAAATACTTTAGCTCAAGGGATTATTAAGAGAAATCGCCAAATTAAAAGAAGTGCCCCTGATATGTGTGGATAACGAATCGGCAATCAAACTGTCTGATAATCCCCCATACCAGTTTCACACAAGAACAAAGCACATAAAGCTTAAGCACTTCTTCATCCGGGAATGCGTTGCAAACAAGGAACTGCGCATCAAGCATGTACCCACTGAACTGCAGCTGGCAGATCTTTTCACAAAGCCATTATACGGTCCAAAATTGCAGCAGTTAACTAAGAAGATAGGACTAGAGACAATGAAATAACACTACGTTTTATTTCTTAAAAGTTTGGTGGATGTGAAGAGACCTCTTTGATTGTCTCTATTAAATCCATAGATTTATATCTGTGAGTTGACATATTTTAGATGTCATTGTGAGAGATTGAAAAACAAGATAGAAAGGTTTTTTATAACTTCGTATTTTTTTGTATTGTGATCGCTAAAATTACTAATAAATAATATTACGCTTTCCACAACTTCTAATCGTTATATTTGTGGGTTCGTTTAATTTCTTTACTTAACTTAACACCTATACCGATCTGCTCCGACTTTTGGTACCTCGAGTCGTTTGTTCAGGGGGATGGCGATATAGACCGAGACGTAACGCACAGGATCAGCTCAGGATGGATGAAATGGCGACAGGTCACTGGAACAACTTGCGACCGACGGATGCCCCTTAAGTTAAAGGGGAAAATCTATAAGTCAGTGATTAAACCTGTCGTACTGTATGGGTTAGAATGTTGGGCTGTGAAAAAGACTGATGAAAAAAGAATGCATGTGGCTGAGATGAGAATGCTGAGATGGATGTGTGAAGTAACGAGAGTGGATTGTGGCGCCAGTCACCGAAAAGTTGAAAGGGAACCGCCTATCTTGGTAAGGTCATGTGAAGAGGAGGGATGAAACACATGTAACTAAAAGAGTTATGAATATTAATGAGGATGGATGGAGAGGGAGAGGGAGGCCAAAGAAAAGATGGATGGATTGTGTGACGAGTGATATGAAAGAAAAGGGAGTTAGTGATAGCCTGACGGCTGACAGGACTGAATGGAAGAAAAAAACATGTTGCGCTGACCTCAAGTAACATGGGATAGGGGCAGGAAGATGATGATGATGAACTATGTCCTCTCTGTATCCACGCCTCATGGTTGCCTCATGGTATTTTTGAGATCTGTTTCTAAACATCTGAATATTTTGACAAATATGAAATGCAATAGTATTTCGTGTCAGCATCTCCTATGGCGCGTTCCGAGTCACGCCAACATCGTAAACGCGACCATCAGTGATTTCTTGACGTCATACATGACGTCATTATCGAAGCCATCTTGCGATAACAGTGCTCACGCCTCAAGCCGTTAGCACTGTGAGCGGCCTGTCAAAAGATATCTGTGACGGTTCACAAATTTTGTTTGGTGTGTTTGTTTTGTCTGATAGGCTTTACATAATGCTATCTTCTTACTTTTTAGAAACTGCTTCAAAATATCAGATAGCAATTAGTTTTAATCAATATCGTAGTGCAAAATAGGCGAATCCAAAATTTGTCGAAAACATACGAATTCAATTATTATTGGATTAAAATAAGGGCATTGATAACGGTATGCTCAGACCAAAGTTAATTTGATTATATTTCAATAACCTGAAACAAATTTTGAATGTTTCGAGTTGTATTTCGATACGACGTTTTCAACGTAATTTAATCCTTCTAATATATAACCCTTAAAATCCTAAATATAATCCTTTAATTCGGGGATTGGGTTGAACATGAGCCCTACTGACAATGTCTTCTACATCGTCGTCTGAGGACAATGATGTCTTGCTTTGGTCGAATCTTCATCATCGCTCGAGAGAATTTCATTTAAACATGGGAAAAATGTATGGCTTTCAATAATAAATTATCGTCCGGTTAGAGAAAGACTTCACGTTTACCTAATACTATTTAATTAAAGGAATCTTAGACCTTGTTATCGATATGTCAACAAGAACTGCTGAAATCACTCCAAGTCACGTCAAAATCGCTATTAGCGCGTTAATAGCCGTCCCGACTTGTCACAGCGCTATAAAAGAAATTAGCACGATATCAGAGTCGCGTCTATAAAAGTCCCTAATTTAAATAAGAATAATAAAAAGAAACAATAGCTGAGTCGGAACGCCTTTTAGCGCTGAGATTGCTAAAGGCTCTACACCTTCCGATTTCAAGGGACCCAATTTAGGAACAAGCTAACTAGGAAGTAGGAAGCTAGCGATTATAGGTACTATCCTAAATAATTGGACTCCTAAATCGGAATCCTAAATCGGCAGTGTTGCCAACTCTTAAAAATTCAAACCCCTAGACAGAATATCAAAAGTCACTAGAAAGTCTCTAAAACCGATTCTAACAGGAGCGGACCAAAAAAGAAAAAGAGTGGACCGACATTTTTTTTTCTGGAAAAGTGGCCTTGGGAAATTTAATTCAATTAATTTAGAAATAAAAAAATAAACACATAAAAACAGTAATTAGCCCATTTGTGTCAATCTCACTAAATCGGACTCTAACTGCTATTACACCTTCCTGTTTCCTAAATTGGGTCCACAGATTACTAATATGTAGCTATCCCTTGAAATCGGAAGGTGTAATTAAGCTTTAATAGCGATGTTGGCGTGACTCGGAACGCGGCGCTATTTATAAGTCAGTGCTACTAAATATAGTCTGTGTTCACTGTTCGTTGGTGATTCGTCGTGTCATTCGTTCGTGTTTCGTGTTTTGGTTTATTCGATTGAATTTGTTGCTCGTCTGCCTGCTGCTGAATTGATAAATGACGAATTGAAAATAATTTGTGAACAGTGAAGAGAGATATCTTAAAAGTTTCTAGATTAAAAACAAAGAAGAATTTCGCTATTAAAATGACTGAAGTGCAACTACAAGAGTTTAAATTAGACCCCGATTCAGAGCTTAGGTTTGAAGTTGAATCGAAGAACGAAAAAGTAGTTTTAGAGGTAATTTCTAAAGAAATCGGTGATAATATTAATTTAATATAGTTTACTTTACGGTAATTTTAAAATCTGAACAGCTTTCGAGCTTGATTTTCGTTATCATTTTATTGTGTTATTTTTTGTTGTAGGTCAAGAGTGGTTATGCGGAGCTTTTTGGCACGGAGCTGGTAAAAGCGAAGCCGTATGAGTTCCATACGGGTGCGAAGGTGGCTGTCTTCACGTGGCACGGCTGCACGTTGGAGTTGAGGGGCCGCACTGAAGTCAGTTACATGGCTAAGGAAACACCTATGGTAAGTCAATAAATAAAATACCATGCTCATCATAAAATTCTTTTTTCTCATCCTGTACAAGCCTGTACTCTCCCACCGCTAGGTAAAGGTGTCTGTAATAGTCTTATAAACCCTTATATAGTGAATTTTGCTATTGTTGTGTATTTATAATTTGGGTGCTTGTAAATACAGTCAAAATCTTGTCTATCAACATTGAAGGGATTTTTTTCTTTTACCTAAAGTTAATTAAACAGTGCCCTATATAAACAGTGCGAACAATGTATGTCTACATAGCTCAAATTGTTTTTGTTTTTGTAGTGTTCTGGTTTTAGGTTTATTGGACACACTTTTTTATTTTTTCTTATTTTCTCTAATTTCATTTTGTCAATGTCATGCATACCTGTTATTTGCATGGTTACTGAAATGCCGATTATTAGATGATATTTTATTTGAATAATTGTAAGTGACAGTGCTGTTGGTGTGCTTATTATTGTAAATAAATATATGCCGTAGACAAATAAAGAAACACCCATGAACACCAAAGATTTTTAGGATAAAAATGTGTTAGCTGACTACATCTGGTCTATATTAACAAAACCGGCCAAGCCCATGTCGGACTTCCCACATTTAGGGTTCTGTACTGTAGTATCCACGCAATGTGTATAATAATAGTATTGTACTTGGCTTGCCAACTGCCACTGGCCGACAGTCCGACCTCAACTGCCGTCCCCACCATTCGGAACGTTATTTATAACCACCGACGGCGACGTATGCGCTCATGACAAGTCATAAGTATATCACTACATGTACTAAATGTGTTTTTTACTATTTGTATGGCTTTGAGTCAACAAGTTCCTTGTACTGTGAAAATTTGAAGACTATAGCTCCAACAGTTTGGCTGTAAAACCAGTGTGACAAACGATGGACAGAAAGACACGTGAGTGATAGCAATAGGGCTGCGTCCGCTATGGGTATGTAACCCTAAAAACTGATACAGTTAAGTATAAAAGAGGGAGATATCTGTGTCATTTTATAGATTTTTTGTAAGTCACTGTTAAAAACAAATATTGAAAAATCTTGTACATGCTATTTTTTTCCATTTCAGAATCTAACTTAGGATTCATTATTCTACTGATCCATATTAGTTTCACCTATGCGTAAAAAACCTTGTAAACTAGTGTTATTAATTACCATCATAAAAAACACATGTAAATTTGGGTGCGTTTTGTGTACAGATTAATAAAAGACTGAATGAAGAGACAAATTATTATGAGAATTACAACGATCTAATACTTTGCCTTATATTAGAGCTCTGTGATCTTGCCTTTGACCTTAATAGTGTGCCAGATGTGATGCGGCTGTGTTACCTACCTCCTAAAAGTGTTCAAAACACAGTATGTTGTAGTTATTATTATTCTCCAAAAATTTTATTCTAAATTTGGTTGCTGAGTATGTTGAGCAATGTCGTAAAAATCAGTGTTGTTTATAAGGCGGCCATAATAGCGTTCAGCCAGGACCTTTGGTTTTGGTAATTTAGATTGTAAAACCCCATCCAGCCAGGTAGATGCTAACTATGGCATCTTACATCAGTACAGGCGGTGCATTGCGGCTTTTCTTGGTGGCTCTGCCACATAGGTGTATAAGCACAGAATAGCAATAAATATAGTGTGTCATTCGTCATGACTGGCTCACTCTCAAGAGAATTACCCTTTAATACATTTTTCCACAGTAGGGGAATTCATTCAACTTCATAGTTAGGTTTCGGTAGGAATTACAACAAGTATATTTGGTCAAGCATCCTGTCTGCTAAAAAGTTTTGGGTCTCATGCAACCTCCACTAGACGTCCCAATACTGACAAAACCTCTTCTTTTCCAGGTTGTATACCTCAACGTCCATGCAGCTCTAGAACAGCAGAGAGTGGCCGCAGAGCAGGAGTCTACACGAGGACCTGTTACCATGGTTGTGGGACCCGGGGACGTGGGCAAGTCCACACTGACCAGGATACTGTTGAATTACGCTGTGAGGATGGGTCGGAGGCCTATTTATGTGGACCTGGATGTAGGCCAGGGACATATCAGCGTACCAGGCACTATAGGTAATTAGTCTATTTTTTGAGTTTTTCATAATATTTCACAATAAAATTATAAAATACTGTAAAAAAAAATTTGTGATAGTTTTTTACTGTGGCCCACATCCCAATGATGGATAAAGGTTTCTGCGATTTCTCTCTATGTTTGCCCTGCAACCATGCCCTTATTTACCTAAACTAATATCATACAGAGGTAAAATTAGTTTGTAAAAGTTTATGTTGATAAAAGGTAATCTCTCAAATCCATTTCAAAATCCTATTATGATCTAATTACGAAAAGCATTTCAGTAATAAAAAGTTACATTATCTTTATTTATTTCATTTTTTTTGCACACACAACTACAGAAGAATTTTCTACGAGTCAACCTTGGGTATTATAACCTACTTTTTATGCCAGAAAGATGCACGGTTTCTGATTGATAGGCCACGGAAGTAAAGCCGTGGAAAAAACTAGTATTTCATAACATTTCACAATTAAATCGTATTTATTTTTATTTATTGCGCAATGTTACGGTTTTGATGACACAGTCTAAAATAATCTAGCATTACTTTTTAACTAACTTCCAAAAGGAGGAGGTTCTCAATTCGTCTGTATGTTTTTTTTTTTTGAATGTTACGCGATTTCTCCGCCGTTAGATTTTGATGATTCTTCTTTTGTTTGGTAGGTCATTCTTCCGAGGTGGTCCCATATACATTTTATCGAAATTGATACAGCACTTTTTGAAAAAATCAACATATACTAAAAATATGTATACACAGATGACGTTTTGGTTGTCTCCAATTATGTTCAAATTCCATGTTATTGGGGTTATCAATTCGGGCATAACATTATTATTTAGTTTAAAAAGTGAAAAATTAAACCTTTTTTTACTAAAAATACAACCGACCTTTAATTTCGGAAGTCGGTATCAAATTACGATGAAACAAAATACAAACACCGACTTCCGAAATTAAAGTTATTTTGCAATTTTTTGTGTACTTTTTGTTTAATTCGGTTGCATCCACATTTCCTTCTTCCTTCCAAACTTTATGACACGGTTGAAGTAGTGGCTGAGCGATTGGCTGCTGCGCTGCGTATCACGGGTTCGATTCCCGCACGGATCAAATATTTGTGTGGCCTACAGATAGTTGTTCCCAGTCTGGGTGTTTGTCATAGCACGCATGATACTGAAGAAATTACGATTGCGGGCAAAGTTAAAAAAAAATCTGTATAAGCGATGTCTGGACATATCAATACTATACTCTAAGAAACCCGATTAAAAAATCCTCTGAATTCTTTCCTTAGCTTCTGTATTTTAATACAAATATGCCATAAACAGGAGCACTTCTGGTGGAAAGGCCAGCATCAATTGAGGAAGGCTTCAGCCAGCAAGCACCACTGGTGTACCACTTTGGACACAACTCACCTGGAGAAAACCTCGAGCTGTACAACACTATTGTCTCCAGGCTGGCTGAGGTCATCGCTGAAAGATGTGACAATAATAAGAAAGGTGAGTACAGTAATTGGCTGATTTAATTTCTAATATTTGAACATAAGAGCAGTGGTGGCCCAGTAGTAACGGCCCTGACTTAAGGCCCTACTACCGGCCAAGTGGCGCCATCATTGAATAAAAAATTGTAGCATAGCATAGAAAATAAATATGTCAGAAACGGGCGTTTTTGGTACTTTTGCCTACTACTTTGGATACGAAACATTCTGAGACCTGTTTTAACAACGTAAAAATACTTTATCCTCTTTGTAACAAACGTGACGTTGGATTCTTTAATATTTATTTTCTCTTTATTTTCCAATGAGGGGGCCACTTGGCCGGTAGTAGACCTTTGAGAGTTGTAGATCGTGGGTTTAAACCCGGGCAGGCGCTTTACTCTCAAAACAGTGAAGGAAAACACCATGAGGAAACCGGCAAGTCCTAGAACCAAAAATTCGAAGACATGTGACATCCGCCAACCTGCACTTGGTGGATACAGCCTATTCCCTCCCCTAGAGAGGAGGCCCGTGCCAGCAGTGCGATCATTATACAGGCGGATTATGCTTTTATACATGCTGTAAAAAGACACATCACAAAGCTGTCAATTACGTATACTGTACCTACATCTAAAAAAGTAGCTTTTGGACAAAAATTATTGCTGGGAAAGGACTTTTATTTTGAGAGCGACTTTTAAAGTCGCTCTCTTTAACACCGACTTCTGAAATTAAAGATATTTTGCATTTTTTTTGGAAGTCTGAATGTTTTTTTACTATTAACTCGTTTATTCATTTGATATACATATTTTATTATATTTTTAAATATTTAAATAAAAAAGATAAAAAAAACATTTAAAAATATAAAAAATAGTATCCCACCGGTATCGGGAACAGGGTCCAAGCTACCGGCGGTCAGGGCTCCAGAGAGAGGAACCGCCTGACAAGGCGAGCCGTGTCCAGAAGTACTGCTTTCTGAATCAAGCCCTTGATCCAGCCGCCTAACGAGAGCCTCCTGAGGTGTTGGTCGAGGCTCGTGGCTATTAAGCCATTGGCTGACACGACTATCGGTACAATGATCGCTGAGTCCACATCCCACATGTCGACAACCTCGCGAGCCAAGTCAATATACTTGATTTAACTATTTTTCACTATTAACTTATTATTATTATATCTTTGCGAAGAAATAAGAGTCATATTTGTGTAGCAACTCAATTTTGTCTTTGTATTGCAGCTTCAACATCAGGAGTGATCATCAACACTTGCGGGTGGATCAAGGGTGACGGGTACAAAGTGCTTACACACGCCGCGCAGGCTTTTGAGGTAAGCAGAACTTATTAGCATTGTTTAATAAGCAGAGGTCGGAATTAGGTAGAGTAATTTATGTGCTTCCATCGAAATGTTGATATTAATATGGATCTTCACGGGATTTCTAATGGACAATCCCGTGTGGCCAACAATATTACAAATAAATAATAATAAAAACCTCTATTGTTTTCTTTTGTTCTCACAAGTTATGTCGTGTGAACTACAAATGTGGAAACATCGCATTGGAATTTTGCAACTTCGGACATCTGATGTCGTTGATGTAAATTTGGCAACGTCGCGCGTGCAGTGGTTTAAATTGTGTAAAAGTAAATAGCTTTTTTATTTAATAAATCACGGGATTTTTCTGCTCTTTAAAATTAATCTCGGGATTTGAGGCATATCCACTTTATTCTTTCGCTGTATGAAATCAGTGTAAATACATAAATAACTCTACCTAATTCCGACCTCTGGTAATAATAAAACATCCAAGTAGATTTATTTGTTACCCGTCCTTGTTTGGTGCAGCGCAGACGGCTCACTTTTTGTGCGATCGAGTCTGCGGCGCACAAAAAGTCTACATGGCGCGCAAAAAGTCGGTCGCGGATTTTTCACAGACTCAACGCACACGACGCACATCTTCGATCATTCCGTCGGCAGAGCTGTAGGGACGTAGACGCTATGAAAATCGTGCAGAGATCGCGAAGTATTATTTTGAACATGAAGTACAGAAAAAGAAGAAGAAATAGAGAATTTTGGGTACATCCTATACTTTCGGAAAAATTACTGAAGGGACAGTTCCATACTAAACATTCAATTCTGAAACAACATTTTTTTTTCAAATTTTATAAAATGCCTTATAAGTATCATAAATTGCTGGTCTGTTTTGTATTTCTTGAATTAACATCGTTACATCGACCTCTGACGCCATGATAATAGATCTCGTGCGTTACGTCCACCCCTAGCAAATGCAGATTGCCGACTAAAGTGTGCGCCATCTGCGTTAGCGCGCGTTGAAGCAAACGTTCAATTGTTTTCCCACACTTTTAGTGCCGAGTGGTGCGGTCTGCCCGAATTACATGGATTTTTTGTGCGCCGGACTTTTTGCGCGTCGTGTGCGTTACTGCATATAATTGCATAGGTTCTATTTTCACAGACTAAAAAGTGCGTCACGGATAGTCTGTCGTCTGCGCTGCACCTTTGGGTTACAGATGTTCATGTGTGTATAAGTATTCGTTAAACTTATTGATGTGTGGGTATACCACCTACTTCCAAATTGCCAAATAAGTAGGTACCATGCACCCCTAAAAATATTCACACAGCTTCCACACAGTTATAAAAATCATTAAATGGTCGAAATTATTGTCGACTTGACTGTACCTGCGCGCAGTTGCACTCGCAGCTATTTTTGCACACGCCATTAAGTGTGACGAATACTATACCATATTTCAGCTTAATCAGTCCAGTAGATTTGGCGCAAATTGGCAGGGACTGACAGACAGACAGATACACGAGTGATATTACTATAAGGGTAACATTTTGTCATTCGGATGTTCGGGAAATCATCAAATGACATCTCCCGCTCTGGGTGAAGCGGGAGGGCGTGTCAGAGTCTTACTGACTAAAATTCTGCCGCGGTCCTTCAGTTGTCTGTGCCAAGGGCCGCGGTGACTCCGGCGACTCTGGCATGCATCGTCCCTAGTGGATCCTGTCACTTACTGCTGACGTCTTTTGTTTGGCGCGCGTGGAACACAAGGGCCTGGTACTTATCGGACGGCGGCAAGCTACCCATTGCTCGCCGTCCGCAAGCCCACGCCTATGGTGGCCATGTCTGGAACCCTTTTTTTTTTTTGGGGAGGCCGTGTCAGAATCTTACTGACTAAAACCCACCCCTGTTCCTTCCTTGCCTGAGTGCCCAGGGGAGCGGTAACTCTGTTACGAATTTAGGGGTCGTGGCCTTTGGCATGCAGGTACCGTCCATGATGGGCCCCGTCAGTGGTAGCCGTCACTTCGCGCCGTCGACTCTCGGGCCTGGTGCTGATCGGACGGCGAGCTACCCACTGCTCGCCGTCCGCAGGCCCGGGTCTACGGTGGCCGGAGATCGTCTCTCGACGTCCTATGCCCAGAACCTCCTGCGGTGGTAGCGGCCGGGGCCGTAAGGGCCACAGGTAGGTAGCAAACTACACTGACGCCGCTAGGGGGAGGTCGGCGCGCAGCACCTAGTCGTACCCGATGTTCCACAGAGGCGGTCTCAGGACCGATCCCTGTGGAACACCGCACGACATCTCTCGCCGGTTCCATTCTCCCTGGTGACCGGGGTAGATGACGGCCCTGTCCGTCAAATATGCCTCGACCACGCGACGGAGGTAGGGCGGCACCCGGTGATACCGGAGTGCCTCCACTATGCGACTCCAGGGCAGGGTGTTGAAGGCATTGGCGATGTCCAGAGACACCGCCAAGACGACCCCATCCCGGGCTACTGCATCCCCCGTCGTCAGGGCTCGTACGCGCATGATGGCGTCCACCGTGAATGTTCGGAACCCTAAAGACACATTCATAGTTCGGCAGTTTTGTAGTAGCGCCGTATTCGTCGTTCATAACTGTGATTCTTTCTAATGCTAGGTACATTTAATTAACTACCGCATATTGTAAAGCCAAGTATACGACATTTTCTGCCTTCCATCTTACAGGTCGACGTAATCCTGGTGCTGGACAACGAGAGGCTATACAATGAGCTCAAGAGGGACATGCCCAAGTTCGTCAAAATCGTATACCTGCCCAAGAGTGGTGGCGTGAGTATATTTCCTTAAAAAAATATCACAAGAAAAAATAACTAAACAAAAACATTGGTACCGATTCTCTTGTTCAATAACTAAACTAAAATTAGAGAATCGCTATGCAGTGCGAGAAAAGGACGGCTATAGCTATGAACTAAGTAAGAGATGTCAAACTAGTTTACGCCTTGTGCTTCACCGTGTTTTTAATCGACATGTTTTTATAACTTCAGTCATGTCGGGCTAAGTTGTGGCATCAGAAATACGCGCGGCCCGTCCTATCTTCACTGTATGAGTGTAAAGGCTCAATTACATCTTCCGATTTCAAGACACTCAATTTAAAAACAAACTAACTAGGAAGTAGGAAGCGAGCGATTACACTATCCTAAATCGGGCTCCTAAGTCGGCAGTGTTGCCAACTCTTACAAATTCGAGTCCCTAGACAGAATATCAAAAGTCGCTTAAAAGTCTCTTAAAACTGATTCTACCAGGAGCGAACCAAAAAAAAAGAGCGGACTCAGATGTGAAACCTATCCCACTCAGGTGGGAAATCATCCAATGACTTCTCCCACTCTGGGTGGAGCAGGAGGGCGTGTCAGACTCTTACTGACTAAAACCCACCCCTGTTCCTTCCCTGCCTGAGTGCCCAGGGGTGCGGTAACTCATTTTCAGAATTTATCCGCTACCCCTAGGCATAGGTGTAATTGAGCCTGAAGGTCTAATGAGTGTGTCGGGACAGGTGGTGGAGCGCTCGTCGTCACAGCGGACGGAGGCCCGCGACGCGCGAATCCGCGAGTACTTCTACGGCAAGCGCACACCTTACTACCCGCATTCCTTCGACGTCAAGTTCACAGACCTCAAGATCTATAAGGTTAGTCCATATCTGCATATTTTAATCTAGTACAGGCGCTTTTACTCTAAAAATACTTGACACTGACATTTCCGTGCTTCCAGATTGTTCCTGCACGCTTCCTAGCATTTTATTATTCAATTTACACGTAGTCGTCTGTATTTGTAGTCTTTTTAACCGACTTCGAAAAAGGAGGAGGTTATCAATTCGGATGTTTGTATTTTTTTTTATTATTTTTTTATGTATGTTCGGGCATAACTCCGTCATAATATGTTGACGGATTTGCAAAATTCTTTTTTTTTCGAAAGGGGTTTATTCCGAAATGGTCCCATTTAAATTTAAAAAAAATCTGATGATGGGTTTCGGAGACAGACATCGGAACTCTTCAAAAATTGACAGCAAATCAACCGCGATTGCTGCTATCGTATGTCTATGAATTGTTAACACAGTTTAATGGGGAACCACAACTAAAAAGTGAAAAATAAAAAACTTTTTTACAAAAAAATAGAACCGACTTCCAAAAAAAGTGCAAAATAACTTTAATTTCGGAAGTCGGTGTCAAAAAACGAAGACACAAAACAGGAACACCGACTTCCGAAATTAAAGTTATTTTGCACTTTTTGTGGAAGTCGGTTCTATTTTTTTGTAAAAAAGTTTTTAAGTTTATGAAGCCGCTCATCATAGTGCTTTGGATAAATTACACTAGATGGCACTGTATGTGTGTTACAACACTTTATTTTTTCTTATTCTCTCAGCAAGCCCTATCATTTGATACCTATACCACAGATAATATAATACTAGCGTACAGATGCCTCATCCCATACAAAGAAACGGTACCGCCGTAACTACGGGCTTTCGACTTGCACAAGCAACTTTTGTTCTCCGTTCGAGCCCGTCCTCTACACCTCGCTAGATGGTGTTAGCAGCGACGGTTTGCAAGTTGAATTAATTTACATAAAGTCTTACCAATGTTTTCTCACACATTGAGGAATTACTATATAGTATTTTTGGCACTTCATAATAGTTTTACTGTTTCAAAATGTTTCACTGTACAAATTTTAAAGAGGCGAATGGATAAACTCTAAAACTTCAAACAGCGCCATCTATTGGTACAAGAAATATAGATGTCTAAGGATTCGTTCCAATAATAGTCTAAATTTGAATTACAAGTCCATTATTCCACAATTTTATGCTTAGGGAAGTTTATTAAATAAGAAACTACAATTTTTACCATTTATTCTTCAAAATATGAATTTTACTACTAACTTCAAATAAAAACTTTTACAAAAAAATAGAACCGACTTCTAATAAAACAAAAACTGCAAAATAACTTTAATTTCGGCAGTCGGTGTCAAAAAACGAAAAAACAAACCCAGAAACACCGAAATTAAAGTTATTTTGCACTTTTTGTTTTTTTAGAAGTCGGTTCTATTTTTTTGTAAAAAAGTTTTTATTTTTCAGTTTTTAGTTGTGTTTCTCCATTAAATTGTGTTAACAATGGATATCTAGGCGATAGCAGCAATCGCGGTTGATTTGCTGTCATTTTTTGATGAGTTCCGTTGTCTGTCTCCGAAACGCATCATCAGATCTACATATATGAAGTTTAAATTGGACCGTTTCGGAAAAAACTCCTTCGAAAGGAGTTTTTAAAAAAAAGAATTTTGGAAGTCCGTTCATAAATAGAGCAGAGGTGGCTCAGTGGTATTAGCCGCGACTTACAAGTTGTAGGTCGCTTTACTTTGTTTAAATTATTTCATCACCACTGCTCTCAAAACGGTGAAGGAAAACATCGTGAGGAAACCGGCATGTCCTAGAACAAAAAATTCGAAGACATGTGACATCCACCAATCCGCATTGGGCCCGCGTGGTGGATTACGGCCCACACCCTCTCATAGAGAGCAGGCCTGTGCCCCAGCAGTGGGGACATTAAAAAAGGCTGATGATAAGTTCATAAATGACGGAGTTATGATACAAACATCCGAATTGATAACCTCCTCCTTTTGGAAGTCGGTTAAAAATCATTCCTTTTCTCGTACAGGTGGGGGCCCCGTCGCTGCCCGACTCCTGCATGCCGCTGGGCATGCGAGCGGAGGACGCACTGACGAAGCTGGTGAGCGTGTGGCCGTCGCCGGCGCTGCACCACCGCCTGCTGGCCGTGTCGTTCGCGGCCGGACCCGACGACGACGTGCTGCACTCCAACCTGGCCGGCTTCGTTTGTGTGTGAGTACTTTCAATTATAAATCATTGTTATAATTTAACCCTTCTGCCCCAGCGGCCAAATCCGGGTTGTCAAATTGAACCCCGACGACAACCCGGGTTGACAGCCTTTTTCTTTTTTTTTTGTTAAACTCACCGGTGAGTCTCAGGGCCTCACAGGTGAATATAAATGTATACTATAAATTTCAATATTAATATTTGTATTTATGTTGTAAAAGTCTAGATGGTTTTATTCAATTATTGCATGTGGAAATCGGTTGTCGTGGTATGGGCATGTGATGCGGAGGAATGAAGAAAATGACGTGAGGAAAGTCTTGTGTATGGATGTGAATGGCTGTAATAGTAGGGGAAGGCCAAAGAAACGATGGTTGGACTGTGTGAAAGAGGATATGGGTAAAAAGGGGGTGACTACAGAGATGACGACTAATAGAGGAGTATGGAAGAAAAAGACATGTTGCGCTGACCCCAAATAAATTGGGATAAGGGCAGGAGAATGATGATATTGCATACAATAAGAAGCATGTATTGAGGAAGAAGAAACTGACTCCTGAAATACAGATATTACATATCTAGCTCTGGAGTCAGGGCTTCACATTGATTGTAATGTATGTTTTCAAGTAAAAATATTATTATTATTATTCAAAAATGTTGCCACGCTCTACCGTAGACAGCGTTGCGGTGCTGCCATCCGTCGGAGTGTTGCCAACACAAGTATCAAGAAATCTTAAAATACGAGTATAATATAGTACTTCTTCTTCTTCTTTAGCATCGTTGTGATTTGAAAGTCGATGAAACGAAAAAACGACAATAAAAAGAGACACATAAATTCATAAGATTTAACGTGGGAGAAAATGAGATAGAAAGCATTATACTGTGTTTTGTTTTTGTGTTTTAAAATGAGATAGGAAGCATTATACAGTGTTTTAAAATGAGATAGGAAATATTATAGTGTTTTGTTTTAGCCAAAATTTTTGAAGGTTTCACTTCTACTATGTGTGAATTGCACACATGTTTTTTTTTTTGGGGTGGGAAATCATCCAATGACATCTCCCGCTCTGGGTGGAGCGGGAGGCCGTGTTAGACTCTTACTGACCAAAACCCACCGCTGTTCCTTCCCTGCCTGATTGCCCAAGAGAGCGGCAACTCTGTTACGAATTTATCCGCTTCCCCTAGGCATATCCCCTGCCCCCTGCCTCTGGGTTACTCCTGCGCCTGATCTCTCTTCGGTAGTGTCAGATTTTTGATGTGAAACATCTATTGGCGCGACTTGGCAGTAAAATTGACTCGAATGTCGTGACGGAGAACGGCATGACGCCGTCGTGTCACGATGCCCCCACTACGCCGCCGCTCTCGACTCCCTTCTACCTAGAAACATCTATGCGAAATAAAGTAACACAACAGCAGCCAACAACTAACAACCAAAAACAACAAACATTCCATCATTCGTTTTAAATTTTTATATATTATATTTTCTATGCTATGCTACGATTTTTTATTCAAATGAGGGCTCCACTGGGCCGGTAGTAGGGCCGTTGGTCCCGGCTGTCAATCGTGGATCTTTGACAGTCGTTACGGGTCGTCAGAAGCCGGAAAGTCTCACATCCAGTCTTACCAAAGGGTATCGTATTACCCAGTAACAGGGTTGTGGAGGTCAGATAGACAATCACTCCATGTAAAATACTGGTATTCAGCTGCATCCGACCACAAGATAGTTGGGAAAATGCTAGGCAGATTGATTTTAGTAAAACAGAGTCAACTGCCCTATTATAGTCAGCGACTAGTCGGCAGTCTAGTAAGCTGACTAGGTGAAGTCGGCCCATATCTAATATTTGATCTCTCCCCACAGCACGGCAGTGGACATGGACCGGCAGATGCTGACGATACTGTCCCCGCAGCCGCGACCGCTGCCCAACACGGTGCTGCTGCTGTCGGAGCTGCAGTACATGGACAATCACTAGTCCGTGCTCTTTGGCCCCCGAATGCGTCACAACTACTCTAACATCTCGCTCTCGCATTGAGTGAGCTACTAAATTGGACTGTGCTCTTTTCTTTTGTCCTGAAGTGTAATTAGGTCACTGGTAGGGTGTTATTTTGTCCTGAAGTGTAACTAAATACTAATAAAGTGGCCTATCATTTCCAGACACAAAACATATTGAAATTGTGCCTGGAAATGATAGGCCACTCTGGCGCTCACCGCCTCAATTTGGAATGTAAAAAGTTCAAATACATTTTAGTGCTAGCCTTTTCCTTAAATATGTTGAGGTCGGCTTCTAGTCTAATTTTTGAATCATTCAGAATTCGAGATAATTATCAAGTTTTGGAACAATAAACTCTAATTCATACAAGACAGAAATCAAATTCTATTGAAACTCATAGAGCCTTTTAAATTGTAAAAGGCGCCACTTAAAACAAACAACTATGGTGACGTTGGGTTGAAATTATCTCGAAAAATAATTGATGCAGCTAAATTTGCATCTAAAAGAACAAAATGCCTGTCTGATCTTCGCAATAATTTGAAACCCAATTACCTACGTTATTGACTTCGGACTTATCCCGAGGTTATTATGTCGATGGGAACAGTTTTGCATTAAAACGACCCATACTGAGCTACGCAATACGTACCAGTAAGGGTGGTTTTCACAGTTCCAAGTGTTGCTAGTGATGTGCATTTACGCATTTTACGAATAAGTAATATTTACGTTTGTTTTAATTCTTTATTAAAAACTGGTAGCAAGGGCAGGTAACCCTAAAATTGCTATTAATTGCGTCACGTAAGTGTAACGACGTATGACGAATTTTAAATGAAAAAGATCTTTTTTATTGAATTAATAATTTACAAAAAAATGTAATTTCTTTTAATTTAAGGTAATTTAAATTATTAACATTTTATTGTAAATAAAATCGAAAGAGCGACAAAAAATTATTAAGTTTTAATAATTGTTTGGAAGAAAGGTGTCCGAAAATAATAAAAATACATGGAACAAAGAAAAGAGCACATAAACAATGATTGTTATAAAACGTTACGCAGCCGGGAGTCAAATTTACGTACTACTTATGTTTATTCATGTTTACGGAGACTAACGCATTTATTTCGGGGTACCACATGACTAAATTTCGACCTTCAAAGACGCTATATCTCTCTTAGACCTAGTTTCTGGAACGTAAATTACTACTAATGAATGTGGCAAAACTATAATTCTATTTAGTCCGTATGTTATATTATAAAAAAAAATTGGACACGTATTTTGTGCTTTACCAAATCAATGAAAAATTACAAAGATATAACGCATCAAAGTTCAGGAGTGGCGGTCTTATTACTTCACTTCTAAGTAAAAATTCGTTGATTTTTTACGTAGGGTGGGACGTTACGCGAAATTTCAACGCAATGTACAGGGAGCGTGCAGGAACTATAGATGGCGGCACTTAAATGTCAATGTCAAATATTTATACAGTAAAAGTTGCGGCTTTCACTCACTAGATGGCAGTCTACGTTACGCGTACTGCATGTGTGTATGATACGTGTGTGTATACATATATGGCACGGAAATGTCAATGACAAGTTTTTAAAAGGTATAAATTTCGAATTTACTCCACTAGATGACACAGACTACGTTGTGCACGTTCCCTATAGTCTTTTTGTTTACGAGACAAAAAAAAAAAAATACTTTTCCAATAGTTTTTGGTAATTTAACCGACGGATTAAATATATTTTTAGTCACCTATTGTCAAACGCATCACTTAACTTGTGAGACATAGATAACATTTCTTTATAGAATCCGAGGATTATTGAAGTTATACTTCTTTAGGCGCGTTAGGAAAAAAATATGAGAGTGAAATTTTAAGATGCGCGCGCATCACTGTCACACAAAATTCACAGGTTGAAGATAGCTAGAACCGACACCCTGAAGTTAGCTATAGTCTGTGGTTCATGAATAATGATTGTTTTACTTTTGTAAACTTTGTGACAGTTTGGTTTTTTATCTTGTTACGCCAAAGAAGTATAACTTCTTACGTGCGTACATAAGTACACACACACTTTTTTTGTTTGTTTCAAAAGTTGTGCGAACCCGTAATAAATACATGAGTAAAACCGTAAACATACTAACCATAAAATATCTCACAAAAGTTATAAACTATAAACTTATAGTGATGTGTGATGACTTAAATAGTGATACGATCCGCTGTGGATCTCAAACTGACTGTACATATATTTAAGTAGCCTGTAACTAAATAATAAAATAGTTTTCTACAGAACTTTGTTGTATGTTATTTGGCAGTGTTGCCGATTTTGTGTATGAAATAAATAACGTGTATCGAGGAGTCGTCTTGTCAATTCTTTGCTTTCGGTTATTATTTAGTTTACCCCTATTATCGACTATTACTAAACAACAAAAAAAAGGAACGAGGTTCTCAATTCAACCGTATAGCGGGTGTAAAAAGACAGTTTCTGAAGCCGAAAGCCCAATATTCTACCCATTATTTGGATAAATTTTTTCCACTAGACCATACCTGGGAACCACTGGTTCTGGAGATATTGAAGGTCAAAGTCGCATTTTTTTTTATTATTTTTTTACGAAAATGAATTCCAAGTGCTAATACTAAACTTTTTTCCTAACAAAAATTACCTGAATTTTCGAATTTTTTTTTCGAAATTTCGAAATTACGCATTTGCAGTTACAAAAACGCAATGAATATCAAACGTATCCGAAAAGTACCTACGTGGCTTAGAGCGAAGGGGCAGGGTTTAACTCCACTTGCCAGGGTTGGCGTTACATTGCGCGGTATTTTTTTTCATACCTAAAAATAAGTCGTTTCCCAGCAATAACTTTTGCGCAAAACTGCTTTGTTAGACGTACAGTGTTCGTAGTTAACGGCTCTGTGATGTGTCTTTTTACACCTTGTATATATATTTTTTTCTCTAGACGCCGCCGCCTCACGAGCGAGTCTCGCGGCGATATTATCGTCCTGTTAATTACTTTTTGCCAATTTCGAACAGTTTCTTAGGGTTATTAAACCTTTGGCTTCGGCCAGAAATCGACTTACGGTCGGACACCAGTCACAGCACATCTGACTACAAAATCTGATGTTACTCAATTAAGAGTAGCGAGTCACTTCGATTTCTGAATTACGAAGAATATGAAGTTAAGTATTTGTTTAGCTTGAAACCCTGTCAAACTTTGGCTTAAAGTAGATTTCACATGTTCCTAACTCCGAATACTCAATTCACAAATCGGCTTTTCGTCTAAAATCTACAGTTTACTTAACTTTAGACAAAGAAAAAACTAAACCTGTTTAGTCCTCCCAACTCTTACAGAATTTTAACACCTGGTTAAATAGTTAATATTTTAAAATTGACTTTTAATTAAGACTATAGGGTATCTGGATGCTACATTGTCAATTGCATTTTTAGCGCTTTATTAACGATCCATCTTGCTGTACGTCCCGCCAAGGCCATGCATGATGCACGATGCAAAAGTACCGTGAATAGGCTTGACGTACGTCGATAATTATTATTAATTGTTTGCTGGATTTGCACGACCAATTTTGCGTCCAGTGAGCGCCCCCACCACCACGAACGTCGTGCAGATATCAACTCAGCCTATCGCAGTCCACTGCTGGACATAGGCCTCTCCCAGGCTGCGCCACAACACCCTGTCCTCCGCCTTTCGCATCCAGTCCATCCCAGCCACCTTCTTAAGGTCGTCGGTCCATCTAGCTGGGGGGCGTCCCACACTACGCTTGCCGATACGCGGTCTCCACTCCAGGACTCGTCTGCTCCATCGGCCATCGGTCCTTCGACAAACATGACCAGCCCACTGCCACTTCAGTTTGCTTATTCTGCAAGCTACGTCGGTTACTCCGGTTCTTTTCCGGACAACTTCATTCCTGATTTTATCCTTCAAAGAAACTCCTAACATAGCCCGCTCCATAGCGCGCTGAGCGACCTTGAATTTGTGGACCAGCCCGACCGTCAGTGTCCACGTTTCGGCACCGTATATTATGTCATAACGGGCAGGACACACTGGTTGAAAACCTTTGTCTTCAAACATTGTGGGATAGGGGACGAGAAGACCTGACGAAGTTTTCCAAACGCTGCCCAACCCAGCCGGATCCTTCTGTCAACTTCTTTCTCAAAATTGTGTCTACTGAGCTGGATGACTTGCCCTAGGTAGAAATACTCCTTCATAACTTCGAGAAGCGACCCTTCGATGCGGATTGGACTCGGTACGACATGTGAATTGTACATGACTTTCGTCTTGTCCAAATTCATCCCGAGGCCAACCCGCCGCGAGGCTCCATTTAGGCTGTGCAGCATCAGGCTTAACTGTTCCACCGTCTCTGCCATTATGACGATGTCATCGGCAAAGCGAAGGTGTGAGATGTACTCGCCGTTCACGTTGATACCCTGTCCAGTCCAATCCAGCGTCTTAAAGACGTCCTCCAGCGCGTTGGTGAACAGTTTCGGGGATATCACATCCCCCTGTCTCACCCCTCTGAGCAGTTGGATATGGTTGGTTTTCTGATCTTGGATCTGGACAATCATCGTGGCAGCGTAGTACAGACATCTCAACACTTCGATGTAACGCCAGTCGATACGACATCGTTGCAGGGAGTCCAGAACTGCTCATATTTCGATGGAGTCGAAGGCTTTCTCGTAGTCCACAAATGCCATACACAGCGGCTGGTTGTACTCCTCGGTTTTCTGTATAATTTGCTGAACAGTATGGATGTGGTCCACGGTACTGAAGCCTTTTCGAAAACCAGCTTGTTCTGGTGGCTGGAACTCGTCAAGTCTCCTGGTGAGACGGTTCGTGACGACCCTCGAGAACAGCTTCTAGACGTGGCTCAGAAGTGACATGGGTCTATAGTTCTTCAGCAAGGTTTTGTCACCTTTTTTGAAGAACAGAACCACCGCACCTCCGCTCCACGCCTTAGGCGTTGAACCTTCTTGGATGACGGAGTTGAAGAGACTCGCTAGCTCTCTCAGGACTAGAGAGAGCTAGCGCAAGGAGGGGGTTTAAGGAGCTCTGTCGTTATTCCATCATCACCAGGTGCCTTGTTGTTCTTCAACTGTTCAAGAGCCGCCCTAATCTCGCACTGGTCGACATCTGGGATGTCCTCCGTGTAGTGACGCGTCAACTCGGCTCGATGTTCATCTGCACTATGTTCTGCTGGTTTCACCGTCCGCGTTGAGTATAGGTGCCCGTAGAAATCCTCGACCTACTCGAGTATCTCGGACCTTGAAGTCACGATTCTGCCATCCGCAGTTCTTAGTTTCGTCAGATGGGGCCTCCCTAATTGTTGAGCGAACACTTTCGACCCTCGGTTCTGCTCAATCGCGACCTTAATATCGCGGGTGTTGGAGCACCGAAGGTCGCGTCGCGTCAGCTTTCTAATTTTTAGGTTTAAGGCCCTCTTATCCGACGCAGACAGCTGCGTGGATGACAACTCTCCTTTTTCCCTCATAAGTCCGAGAGTCTCCGAGGAAAGTTTGGACACCTTATTTTTCCGCTGCGACGGGAATAGTCTGCGGGCACGTCGCGTAGTGCTTTGACCACCTCGTCGGCCTTCTCGTCAACAGTGCTGACTGTGGTTTCCAACAGGGTGAATTGATTTTGAAGTTCCGGTTGGAACTTTTCGAACCCTATAGCGGTCTGGGGCTGCGTAGGTCGGAGAGTAGGCCTCATCATGCAGATTCCCTCAGCTCGAAAATTGATATTTAGAGTGCCTCGGACAAGCCTGTGATCGCTTCCGGTGTTAAACCTGCTGATCACGGAGACATCTCTAAATATGTGCCTCTTATCCGTCATGATGAAGTCTATCTCGTTTTTAGTCACGTTATCGGGGCTGTCAGGTCCACTTCCTTTGGGGTTTCTTTTCGAAGAAAAAAATCATCAAGAAGAGCCCCTGCCACTCTAAGAAGTTGACCAGCATTTGCCCCCTGCGATTCCTCCGCCCCATGCCGAACGGTCCGACTTTCGATTCGCCGCGTTCTTGTACTCCCACTTTGGCATTGAGGTCCCCCATAACAACGCTGTAGTGGGCCTTTGTCGTACTGTGCATTGCCTCGGCAATATCCTCGTACATGGCCTCAACTGTCTCGTCAGCGCATGTCGAAGTCGGCGCATATACCTGTATCACTTTCAGTGAGTTTTAGTACAAGGTACGCTACCCGTGCCGATACACTACTGATTTCTACAACACTGCTAGTGAGTTCCTTGTTGACCAGGAAGCCAACACCGCCTTGGGAGAGCTGATCACCTTCGCGGAAGTAGAATAGGTGACCTGACTCCAGGGCTATCGTGCCCTCCCCCTGTCTTCGGACTTCAGATAACCCCAGTATATGCCAGTTAATGCGACCTAGCTCCACCTCAAGTTCAGCAAGGTGATGGTCCAGCCTCATCGAACGTCCATTGTACGTAGCCAGATGTAGTCGTCGTCGTCGTTGGTAGCCTGCCGTCACCCGGGGATTCTTCGCACCTCCCGTCCCGCCGTTATCGTGACCGCTACCTTGACCAGGAATAGCGAGACCACCGGGAACTGAGGGGCGTTGTTTTGGGGTTTTATTCATGGGAGGTTTTTTAATGCCCGTAGTCACTACGGTGGGCAAGCGGGTTGGTGACCGCAGAGCCAATCCTTTCGCAACGATGACGCTGCTGCCCTTCATCGCTCTGGAGAATTTAGGTTGGCTTGTCGGATGGTTATACCGCCATCGGTCGGTCGCCAGCGCCTCGTCCGTCAGTGGCAGGGTGCACCGCGCGCTGGTGAGGTTGACATTTGGGGAGTCTGGATGTTATGTGCTCCCCCTTAGACCCCGTGCAGATAGACAGTGAATAACACGGACGTACGTCAGAGCGGTCCTCCGTCGTGCGTGCTTGGTCCTGAATAAGCTTGCTGTGTTGCGGTACCACGGGTCAAATAATTTGCCCATGATACCCCTTTTTCCCTCTTGGGCATAAATATTTGCTCGTGGTACCCCAAGAGGAACTATACTGGGGGACCACGGGCAAGTACCGATCGGCGATCACCCGAATACCCTTAGCGAGATCTCGTTCTGTAGGTCCATGTGTCATAATAACTTATTGCGACATTCACGGAAGTGCACTTGATGTAGATGTTGCAAATAAAAAATTCCTCCACAAGGTGGGCCGCGACCCTCACGTGGGAATCCGATGGATGAGAGGCAAAGGACCAGTCGTAGTAGCGACTTGAGAGAGGCCTATGTCCAGCAGCGTGTAACAAGGCAGTGTTAAAGCCTTGTTTATTTTTTGACCTCTATTCCAAAATTACGTTCTTTGCTACCTTTTTAATTTCAAATTCAAAAATTACTTAGTTTTCTCTGTCATGTCTCTGTTTTAATATTAAAAATCAGTTCAAATTCGGCAGCCGAGCTAGTATAAGCTCCTCATTGTTATTTTTTGACTCCTGAAGTGACAGTTACCATTTTCCTAGAATTTTGCATTAATACAATTTAATTATAGTCACAGTGTTTGTGTTCTTAAAATAATATTAAAGCCCACTGTTGTAAATGTGTTAACTCGTCGTGTTATTATTTATTGAAGTCCTCATCTACGGTCCTCCTACCCTACGACCTCCTCTGCGTGTCACTCCTACGTCCTCCTCTGCGTGTCACTCCACAACCTCCGCAACGTGACATCGCCCTCCGTACCGTGACACTGGCGCCCAACGTGGGGCCCAGCCCATACCATCCCAGAGCCCAGCAGCCGCCCTCAACGTGATCGAACCCAGCCCATCCCATCTCAAGAGCCCAGCAGCCGCCTCTACGTGATCGAACCCAGCCCCTCCCATACCAGAGTCCAGCAGCCACCTCATCGTGAACCCAGCTCATCATCGCGGAGCCATCAGCATCAGCAGGATAAGCTCTGGTCGTGAAGCTGTTCTGGATAAGTCTCGACCCCGTCTGTCGAGTGAAGCCCATCCCATCTAAAATAATTTTTAAATTTTTATAATTTTGTGTTGTTTTGTTATTTATTGTTATACTGTTATTTTATTTCTCAAAATTCTAAAAGGAACTAGTCTTCCCAAAACAAATTAGCGGCCCCTTTTGACTATATCGTCATCTTCATTAATTCATTAAAAATTAATAATTATTATCCTTTCTTACAGGTTACAATTTACCCCATCCTTACTACCAAAAGAGTGCATACAATCGACAGACTATTATATATATTTTATAATTCACTTTCAGTCGGAACTCAATACATTACTTACTAACAATACTCAACGCAAAACATAACCACCCCATCCTACAGACAATAACATTACCCAAGGTTCACATCTGAACCCTCATAAGCTGGTAGCATTCACTTGTGCTAAACTCCTCGGAGACACTTGTGTTTGTGACCAGTACTGACTTACGGGAGTGCTGTTGGAGAATATCCTCAGCGTATCCTACATACCAACTATTGATTAGAAGGTGACTCTTCTAGGGCATCCTGCCGACATACTAGGGGTCACTGTATAGTCAAAGTTGGCTACTGTACACGCACAACACTTTATTATATTTATAAATAACGTAACACGTCATTTTTGTATTTATTTAATCATATTACATAGTTATTATTAAACGTACCAACCCGTTTATTAATAAAACCATGATGAATCCGTTATATTTATTATAAATCAAAGCTTCTATGAGTTATAGCTTTGACGTATTAATTTCCCTCTTTCCTCCTCAACCTCTGAAGAACTCCGTAGGCATGCATTACTATGGTGTTTTCACATATTCTCACTATGCACCGTAAATAGTATGCATAAAGATAAATTACATAACTATTTAAACCTGCTACTGAATATTTAACTAAATAATTATTTTAATCAAATCTGTCTGCAAAAAAATATTTCAAACGTCAGACACATTTTGACAACATATCAAATCTTTCTTTTAATTTTCACAACGCAACCTCCGTACAATACAGAATTGGAACTCTTTTATATTATTATTTCTTTTGATAATTTTATTTTTTCTAAACCTATTAGGTTTATACCTATTGTTTACGTCATTAACCCATTAATACCCCTTTCAATTACATTCACCACGATTGCTACATCGGTGGTTATTTAGTTCAAGAATTCTATGGAGCGGGTGATTACTCCCTAAATAAGCCTAAATCATTACCGATCATGGTCTTCCCCTTGATCATTACTTTATTCTATGGCTTTAAACCATGAGAATCTTTCGGAGCGGGTGATTACTCCTTAAATAAGCCATAATCACACTACTTATGGTAATATTTTTGCCACTTCATTATTTAGAGCGGCTAGCTACTCTTTAAATAAGCCTTAGGTCCGTTTAATATATACATAGGTATATTTTATTAAGGTTATTACCTTAATAGTTACTTAACGTGCATAGCACGAAGGCTTCTTTGCCTTGTTATTTACTACTTGTTACAGCAGGTAATTAAACTTGTATTATAGCTTCTTATCATCATGGAATTTAACATCAGCGGTTGGTGACTGATAAAATAAGCCTACACTATTGAAGGGCAATCTAATGAGTTATGCCTAATAATAGGATAAACTCTTTTTGATTTTGTGTTATGTTCTGCACTTACCTATATGCGAACATAACTATGAATGAACGAAGTATGAAGGTATTATGGAAGGTAATATGGATGTGGTAGATTGTTCCTTTTGTAAATACTCATTGTATATAACACCCTCGCCTTCTAAATTTTCACCTCACTCATAACCATCCTATTTAAGATATATATTTTTTTTATATTGATTTAATGTCAACGAAAAATCGCTTACCTCTGCTGCTCGATTTTTCTTTCCGGGGCAGCCGGGTATTGTAACAAGGCAGTGTTAAAGCCTTGTTTATTTTTTGACCTCTATTCCAAAATTACGTTCTTTGCTACCTTTTTAATTTCAAATTCAAAAATTACTTAGTTTTCTCTGTCATGTCTCTGTTTTAATATTAAAAATCAGTTCAAATTCGGCAGCCGAGCTAGTATAAGCTCCTCATTGTTATTTTTTGACTCCTGAAGTGACAGTTACCATTTTCCTAGAATTTTGCATTAATACAATTTAATTATAGTCACAGTGTTTGTGTTCTTAAAATAATATTAAAGCCCACTGTTGTAAATGTGTTAACTCGTCGTGTTATTATTTATTGAAGTCCTCATCTACGGTCCTCCTACCCTACGACCTCCTCTGCGTGTCACTCCTACGTCCTCCTCTGCGTGTCACTCCACAACCTCCGCAACGTGACATCGCCCTCCGTACCGTGACAAGCGGACGTCTTTCGGCTGAAAATATGATGATGAATAGAAAAAAGAAAGCATTTCGTTTTCAACAAGTTTTATTTACAAAAATAGAGGTAGACGCTATTATTTATTTACAGGAAGACTTTCATAAATACATTTCGAATTTTATACAAACTTCTATTCAATGTTTAAAAAGACAGTTCACTCTTAGGCAATACAGCTGCATGATGCAAGTTTTATGTATTGATTATGAGCCTTATTTATAAATAACAGGCATGTGATTAGTTTAAACACTGATTAACAGGATTGTCAATGGAGAATTGGTATTTAGAATCCGCTAATCAGTTTAAGGCGGAAGCGCCAGGGTAGCCCGCAAAATTCTTTTTTTTTTACATTTTTTGAAATTTGCAGGTCAGTGTCAGATTGTATCTTAGTCAAAATATGATTCGCGGCCGTAGCAAGTATGTATTTATAGAATTATAATCATTTAAATCATCAATACGAAATTGATGTCAAATGTAGTATTTCATGAAATCATGACATTTGGCATCAATTAACTGAGAGTTGTATTGATGATATTAATGATTACAGTTCTGTAAATACGTACTTGCTACGGCCGCGAATCATATTTTGACCAACATACAACCTGATACTGACCTGCAAATTGCAAAAAACGTAAGAAAATTCGAATTTCGCGGGCTACCCTGGCGCTTTCACTTTAAAAATGTGCACGGCGTAGTCTGTGCCATCTAGTGGAGTAAATTCGAAACTTTAACCCTTTAAAAACTTGTCACATTTGTGTTGTGACATTTCCATGCCATTTAGTTCTTGTAGGAAGTGTAGACAGACGCATAATGTACACATGCAGCACGCATAACGTAGACTGGGATCTAGTGAGTGAAATCTACGGAATAGAAAAATCAAGTGGAAGTGAAAAAATGTAAAATAATAACGTTCGTCAGTTGTAATAAGTCTTAATTTTGTATGAACAACAAATAAGCTTTTCGTCAAAATTGAATTTATTGCTAATAGGTACTGACGAAGGTTGTTATTATCTCACATTTTTTTCGCATAATTGTGATATGCGCCGTATAACCGCGTGGGCACTTCCACTTGTTTTTTCCATTCCGTGGTAAAATCCGCAACTTTTACACCATAAATACTTGACATAGACATTTAAGTGCCACTATCTATAGTTCCTGCATGCTCCCTATTTAAACTAAGAATATGGTAAGTGACTTTTATAAATAAGGCTGATTCAATCAGCTGTACAACCGTACTGCCCTATTTATATAGGGTGACTGATAATTAGTAGTGGTGAGCGTTTTGACGACGAAACGTTTTCAAAGACCGTTTTTTGTTCTGCGACTGTGAAACCGTTTTTACGTCGTGAGTCCAAGCAGTCTTCGTTGCCAAAGCAGTCTTCGAATTACTTGATGTGATTTTTTAAGTTATACTTCTTTTGGCGCGTTAGGGAAAAATGATGAGAGTAAATTTTTACGATGCGCGCGCAGAAACTTACAGCCTGAAGTTAGTTAGAACCCATACCCTGAAGTTAGCTAAAGTCTGTGGTTTATGAAGAATGATTGTTTTCCTTTAATAAACTTTGTGACAGTTTGGTTTTTTGTCTTGTTACGCCAAAGAAGTATAACTTCTTACGTGCGTACAGCGTACTTACATAAGTACACACACACTTTTCTATTTTACGTCTACGAAAATACAGTTGAGAATGCATTGATTCAACTATCACATTCGTCGCTTCGTCGTTCTTATCGTTTCGCACAAACAGTTCTTTCAATGAAAAGTGAACTTTTTTTCAATGAAATACAGTCGATATTTTATTACCACTGGTCAGTGCTGTCGTTCGTGACGCGACGGTTAAACTCGCGCAAGCTTATAGTCGTTGACTTGAAGTGAAAAATCACCTTGCATAATGATTTAGCTAATTCTTTTTTTGTTGTGTTTGTTATTGTCAAGAGAAGGTTCTTATGAAAGAAAAAATTAAGAAAGTTGCGTAGAAAATTGGAAACAGAAAACTTAACGACTATTAATTTTCGCGCGTTTGACAGTTCGCGCGTCAGGACAACATCTGTCGGGTCAGCTAGTAGACAAATAAATTTCCTGGAATTCGAGCCGGTGAAAGCTTCACATGGATCTTGTTCGTTTATTTACATTTTTTTTTAAATAAGATAGAAGTCTGTATAACAGCCAGTCCTAGCCTGGAAAACTATGAAAGGATTTCATTTCATCGTATAGTACTCGTAATGTCGACCGATAAAACGAATTATTTATTAAACCGTTAAATTTCATACATTTGCAACTTGAAACCGTTAGTAGTTGTAAGTAACTGCAACTACTTCACTCGACGATACTGGTCTTTTAAGTCGTCTTCAAACCAGTTGCAATGACGACCGTTTTCGTCGCCGGAAAAACGGGCCGCCATAAATTCGAAAACGACCCACCACTAGTAATTAGTGACCGATACTTAAACACGTGATTGTACTCATGATAACAAACAACTTTCCCAAAGAAACATTAAATAAGACAACGGCGTCACGCGGCTAACAGCTGAGATAGGTCACAAGCGCGCGCACGAATTTCATACGAAAAAAGAGTATAAAAAAATGTTTCTTTATGAAAGTTGTTTGTTACCATAACTACAATCACGTGTTTAAGTATCGGTCACTAATTACCAGTCACCCTATATAAGCCTAAGAAAATATGTTATATAACTATTTCATAAATAATACCATTTCCAAAACACATTTCTTCGTTTCGTCACATAAAATTATTAATAACATTTAGAAATAATAATTAGTAAAAATGACTAAATTATATTCCATATATTAAAAAAAAAAACATTAGATATCTGGGGGCATACTACTTAATATAAAATAATATAAATAAATATTATGCAAGAACGTTTAGTTTCAAGCACCAGGCATAACTGATGGTTAGCGATGAGCAAGCTAAATATCTAGCCCATATAAGCGCGTCAAGTTAAACAGGGGTTTAAAACAGTTATTTTTCTGGAGAGTAATATTAGTAATAATTTTTCAAGAATGTTACAAATAAGTAAATGGTAAAAAAATGGTAAAAATCTATCTGGAGCTTATTCTGAATGTCTCATTCACGTCATGCTTAGTTGCTTACCATAAAAATTAATTGTCATCAGAGCTGAACCAACATAGAATAGAATAAAATTTATTCAGCAACAGTACACGAAACACGCACTGTCCACAAAAATAACAATGAAGAAAAAATACATTAAACCAAAGTGTGTGCCTCACGACTGCGCTAAAAAGGTCCATTTCAGCGATAATGTCAGACGGGCTGAAGCCGCCTGACGCTGGTTTTCAACAATGTAAATCAACATGTAAAAATTCAACTCCGTAGGATAAGAGGAAGTGGTTCTGATTCAGCTTGCTAGGTTCGACCCAAAAGCTTGTAAAAAAAAAATATATATATATAAAATAATGAATATAAATAAATATAAATATGTCTGTGTATGTGTGTGTGTATGTGTGTGTGTGTGTAATGTGTGTGTATGTGTGTGTGTGTGTTGTGTGAGTGTGTGTGTGTGTATGTATGTATGTGTGTGTGCATGTGTGTGTGTGTGTGAATATATATATATGTCGAATTGAGAACCTCCTCCTTTTTTTTCGTCGGTTAAATAAAAACGATGGAGTTCTGAGTGTTTTTAAAATCTATGATAAACAGAGACAACACTAATTAATAGCGTGAGACGTCGATAAAATTTCTTTAAAGAAACCGAGATAATCGTTTGTAAAGTTGTACCCGTAATAAATACATGAGTAAAACCGTGAACATTTTTTAAAATACACTGTCAGAGACAACACTGGCGTGTGACGTCACACGAATAACATTAGACCACATTGCAAGTTAAATGAAATCTTGTAAAAACCATTTTCGGTTCAACAAGGTCGATCGACGTCAAACAGTCGATATAAAACGTTGCAAAACATTGGTAGTCGATAATTATAAAGTGAATTCGATGTCATCTTTCGACTACAATCTAGTCCCCATAGACAGAGTATGAGAAATAGACGAATCGTTACATAAAAATATAATCATTAGATAAGGACACATAATAGACCCAGTTACAAGAGTAAACATATATCTATTTTCTCTGTCTCCTTCGCGTATACAGGATGTAACGAAAATTCGTGTAATACCTAAACAACTTTCTTCAAGATTTTTTTTTCCTTCCATACTAATTTTAATCATCATCATAATCATCAGGCTTTTAATGTCCCCACTGCTGGGGCACAGGCCTCCTCTCTGTGCGAGGGTGTGGCCGTAATTCACCACGCGGGTCCAATGCGGGTTGGTGGATGTCACATATCTTCGAAGTTTTGGTTCTAGGACATGGCGGTTTCCTCACGATGTTTTCCTTCATCGCTTTGAGAGCAGTGGTGATGAAATAACTTACACAAAGTAAAGCGCCTGCCTGGGATTGAACTCACGACCTACAACTTGTAAGTCGCGGCCGTTACCACTGCTCTCAAAATCTAATGCAAATTTTAATCAGCTGACGATAATTTTGTACGGTACAATCATCGGCACGATTCTTGAGCGCTGACCTTCACCTGCGCAAAAGTGAGTTATTGGGTCCCTTTGGTGGTGTGAAGTGAGGCGCGGAGGCGGCGAAAGTGTCGTGATTGGACCGTAGCGCATCGCGTCATAGGCGTCACTCGGGATTTGTTCTATACTCTTGGTTTACGTACCTCACGACGACGAGTACAATTCCGGCCAATTTAATTGACACCAATTTTTAAACTGCATCATTTTAATTTATCTGGTCAGAACTCAAATATTTTATGTGAATTTTTTATTAATTAGACCTTTGTAATTATAATAAAAGGTGATATTTATCGAAAGCAAAGCGGGGAAAAAATGATTAATGTCAGTTTGTAATTATAGCCAAACTATTTTTGATTCAATTATTTTATTTGTACTTGTACTTCTATCGAAATGTACTATAAATAAAGTTTTTATCTACACTAATATTATACAGAGGAAAGATTTGATTGTTTGTTTGTTTGTATTCAATAGGCTCCAAATATACTGGACCGATTTCAAAAATTCCTTCACCAGTTGAAAGCTGCCTTGGTCCTTTAGGTCTAGGATGCCAAGGTAAAACACTGTTTTAAATAGACAAGCCAGAAAACTGATTTACCATGTAAACTGTTTTATGAAAAAGGAGATTGAAAAAGGAGTCAGAAATTTAAAACAAGTTCAAAAAAGAACAGCGGAGGCTACGAACACATCTGTTTCTTTCAACCATAGAACCAGTAAGAAATTACGTAGGTAACTTAGAAAAAATAAATAATAAACGGGTGTGCGTTTTATTTGTCATAAGTGTACGATGCGCAAAGCGATCCCCACTCTTCCGCCGAGCGCTCAAGAACCGTGCCGGTATCTGTACGTCCAATTTTTTTTTTGGGAATTGTCTATGGTTTCCTTAAAAACAGTTGTTCATTTCTAAGGGAATATATAAAATATGACTACGCGTTACCGTTACATCCTGTATAAAATAGTCTATCAAGGTTCACCTTGACAAACTGTCTCCAAAGTTCCGGTATAGTTTATTCTCCTGTATAAAATACTCTATCTACAAGGTTCACCTAGACAAACTGTCTCCAAAGTCCCGGTATAATTTATTCTCTTCTGTGGCATACGTCTGATCAGTTCTGTTGTCTATTCTGCGTACTTCTCGAGTCTTCTGTGTTCTCCTTGATGTGGGACTGCGCGAATTTGATGGCGACGCGCATCGCGTCTTGGACTAGTTGCTCGCAGTTTATTAGGCTCACCTATGAAACAAAATATTTTAATAATAAATGATGTTCGTTTTATATTGTTATTGACTGTTTTTGAAGTGAAAAGTTCTTTAGGCGCGTTGGGCATTTTTGAGATGGGAAAAAACTACACCGCTACGAGTGCTACGACGTGTAGACTCATAGCGGATCTCGTAGTTTTTATTTTTGAAGTAAAAACTTCTTTAGGAGCGTTGGCCATTTTTGAGATAGGAAAAAAACAATTTAACTCGCGGCACTGTTACCGACACCGACCGCTACGAGATTCGCTACGAGTGCTACGTCGTAGCGGATTGAAGTGAAAACTATTTTAGGTGCGTAGCGACTCTTTTTTTAAAATCTGTTTATTCATTACCTTAAGTTTTTATTGCGTTAAATACTTAAGTGTTAATTGATCTAAAAATGCCTCGCTTGAGATACAACATTTTACACAGGTATGAGATAAAGTATGCATATTTTTAGGCATACATCTAATATTAATTGATCTGCAACTTTGGATCGAGCTGTAATTTTACTATGTTGAATGTAACAACACTTTTTTTTTTATGTCAGGCTCTTTTATAAACGCAATGCGTATGACAGTCCCATCATACCCTAAAAATCTTATTGTTACGAGCTGGGTATGGAATAAATTATTTTACACAAATTAATTAACCAAATATCCTTTATTAACACAAACACTAATTCGCTAATAATCACTATTCCCTTCGTAATCGCTTGTATTCGCATCCGTAGTCGAAAACAGACTGGCTCGTCCGGCCTATTTATACGGCCATAGAAGTTTCCAGAACATTGTCGAACTATCCTATAGTGGAATATTCTAGAAACATTTATGAACTTCTACACAGTACCACAATGGAATTTTCTCGAACGTAGTGGAAACTTCGAGCACATTCTCGAACGTTCCAGTGTAATAGGGTCGACGTAAGATTACCTTAGAAGGCGTCATCTCGGCGAGCGTGAGCCCCTCGCGCGCCTGCACTCTGGCGCCGAACACGCGAGCCGCACAACCCAGCCAGCCGCCAGCACTGAACGATTGTGACACCATGTCCTGAACAAAAAATATATTACATTAATAACCAGATGTCGGAATAGGTTCAATTGAAGACTTATTAACTATAGTCACAGATAATATAATACCAGCGTACAGATGCCTCATCCCATATAAAGAAACGGTACCGCCGTAACTACGGGTTTTCGTCTGGCACAAGTAACTTTTGTTCTTCGTTCGGGCCCGTCCTCTACACCTCGCTAGATGGTGTTAACAGCGACAGCTTGCTTAATTAGTCTTACTAATATTTTCTCACACATTGAGGAATTATTTTATAGTATTTTTGGCACTTCATAGCAGATTTACTGTATCAAAATGTGTCACTAGTCAAATTTTAAAGAGGCGAATGGATAAACACTAAAACTTCAAACAGCGCCATCTATTGGTACAAGAAATATAGATGTCTAAGGATTCGTTCCAATAATAGTCTAAATTTGAATTACAAGCCCATTATTCCACAATTTTATGCTTAGGGAAGTTTATTAAATAAGAAAATACAGTTTTTACCATATTCCTTTTCAAAATATTAATATTACTTAAAATTCAATAAGGAATCAATACATATTACGCCATCTATTGAGATTTATTTGAACTAAATTTTCTTTATTCGAGATGAGACCGCGTGCTATAGTAAACAAATATGAAGGAATTTTCAAAAAATCATCATCAGCTTGCTGCTCAGCTAAAGTTTCAAAATTGATAACAAGAAAGAGAAGTCCGACGTGTTTTTTGACGTCAAAGGACATGACGCCCATACATCTGCCACAGAAAACAGCGTTTTCTAGAAAAGGAACAGACATATTTGTTTCAAACTGTTATATCTCGTTTAATTTTCGATCAATTTTGATTCTGCTTTCACTGTTCGTACTCTATTTTAGTATATTCATCGATAAACCGGTTAGATACTAAATATTTTTTTCATGTATATTCCCTATTAGGTAGAGTTATTTCAGGGGGGGGGGCACTCCCATATAAAGCGATGCCGAGTGAGATTTGCTCCGAAACTAGAAGAGACATCTATAATAGAATCACGAAAGCTTTCAAACTTTTGTTGATAGATTGATGTCACTACCCCTGCCACATGTTTTACCATGATTACTAAAAATCACTATAAGTGTTTCAATTGACCAAATTAGAGCAGTCCTACCATATTGGTACAATTTTTATTGTTTTAGAACCCCGTTTCTTAATTAATCATTATTAAATATTTTATTCTGTGGATAAAATTCATGTGCTGTACATAACTGAGATTTTTTTTTAAATTAATATTTCGTCATCTTCCTGCCCTTATCCCATTTTATTTTAAAAAGTATTTATTCTTTAGAAGCAATTAATAATTTTACTCTGGTAACGTATCAAATAATGATCGTCAGCTATATTTGTATTATTTTTATTTGTTTTTCTTTGGTTGTAAAACAAAACAAGTGCCTAGACATTTATTCTTTATTAGAATCATTATTTCGTGTTGTGATTTTTTGTGTTGCTGTGTTTTTATAGTTGGTATCGATCAATCAATAGAATTTTAAGTGGTAAAATACGATGACGACGGTGACGATTATTTAAAAAATGAAGCACAACAAACATTATAAAAACAATAAATGATGGAAATTAAAAAGACTTCTTTTTTACTAAAATTCCATTCCATGTTAACAATTATATCAAATCCATTGTTTGTAAAATACCTTAAGCTATATGTTTATGTCTAGTAATTAAAAGCCTATTTAAAAACTAAAGACTTGTTGCTTCCAATTCCAAAAAGAAATTGGAAGCAACAAGTCCATTTTTGTAACATTTAAACTAGAGATACAAACTTAAAATACACAATCTTCTAAAAGTTAAACATATTTACAATAATGTTTTTGAAGATTGTGTATTTTGAGTGTGTATCTCTAGTTTAAATGTTACAAAATTAGACCTCCCTGTGAGTCTCCATTAATAGATAGTAGTGTGCGTGCAGGGTTTGTTTATGTGTGCGTGCTTATACAAGAAGTTCAGGGATTTAATTCAAGAGGCAGCACTGTTCAATTTGTGGTTCAAAAAATTACGAGAGTGGGCTCTCTTTTCCCTCTATATTATATTACTCTTTGAGTTATTTATAACATAACTTATTAACCATACAAATTACATATTTATATCCGAAGTAGTAAGCAAAAGAACCAAAAGCGCCCGTTTACGAAACATTTAGAGTCCTGTTTTAACAACGTAAAAATATGTTATCCTATTTGTAACAAACGCAACATAGGATTCTTTAATCTTTATGTTCTATGCCAAGATACGATTTTTTATTCAATGAGGGCGCCACTTATGCGGAGGTAGGCCCTTAACTTTAACCCCTCAGACCCTGCGCGCGTCAAATGTCAACATCTGTCAAGCCCCGTTGACAGCCGGCCGTCGTGTAACTACATACTTTGTCAGGTTCCGGGTGTATAAACCTTGCCACAGGTCTAAAGACCTTGGGTAATAGTAATAATGGCGGTTTAAAACGCGTGAATCGGGTTTTTGGCAAGGCAAACGGAATTTCCTCGGTGGCGCACATGTGTGCCGCTAGACAGTGGTGTATGTACACATCATGGCATTTCATTCTTCACGGAATAACAAGTATTGACCATTGTTAAAATCTCTTGCGACTTTGTGATCAGTACCTAGACAATTGAATGAGATTAATTTGGTTTTGAGCACGGGTTGAGTTGCGTCACTTGCGTCGGTTGTACGTTTGTAATATGTAATATACGTTCCGTTTTGTTTGCTGTAGTGATCTCCTAATTTCATTGTCATTGATCGAGGCGTCATAGACTTACGTTTTGTCTATGACGCGTAGTGGTGCCGTACCGCACAAGAAACGATATCACTAGGCATTAGTTTAGTTTTATTTTATTTTTGCTTGGATACTAGGCTTTTGAAAATTAATGTGCGTTTTGTAATCTGTGCAAAATAAATAATTTTTCTTTATTTCTTTGGTCATTAATGACGTCACCTGTGGCACAGTGCAGGCAGCCACCAGCACTCCGCCGGCACAGCCCAGCACCATGGTGGGCATGTGCCGGCGCTCCGCCAGCACTGACTTCACGCCGTCGTGCTGCATGAGGTACGAGCAGCGGAGGAAGTGGACTACGAAGCGGCGGCCATCCTGGGCGGCTTGGGATACTGCTTCGCGGATTTCCGTTTCTGCTATTGAACTGGAAGAATTAAATAAGATGAGATAAATGTATTATCATAAAAAAATGTGTACAAGTGAAGTCAGACCCTTTTTTTTGTGGTGTGGGAAATCGTCCTCTGATTTCTCCCGCTCTGGGTTGAGCGGGAGGGCGTGTCAGACTTTTACTGACTGAAACCTGCCCCTGTTCCTTCCCTCCCTGAGTGCCCAGCGGCGCGGTAACTCTGTTTCGAATTTATCCACGACCCTAGGGCAGGCATTGGCCATGATGGACCCCGTCATGCATTGCAGACATCTCTTTGAGGAGCGCGTGGAATACTACGCGCCGTCGACTCTCAGGCCTGGTGCTGATCGGACGGCGAGCTACCCACTACTCGCCGACCGCAGGCTCGGGTCTACGGTGAATGGATATCCGGTGACGTCTCTCGATCTCCGACGCCCAGGGCGTCTTCCTGCGGTGGCTGCTGTTGGGGGCGTGAGGGCGACTCTGTTGAGTCTCCCTCACCCGTTCCACCTCCTCCTTCGCGAGCATTACTGCTTCGCAGAAGGAGGAGACGGCTTCCCATTCCCTCTCGCTCCGTACCATGGCCTGAACCAGAGCCAGGTGCGAGAGGTCGCCGCCACCTATCGCATCCACGAAGACACGGCGGTGCTCCACTCAAGCGGGGCAGACCTCCACCGTGTCCTCTGGGCGATCCGCACAGTGGTAACACCCGGGCGTTTCCCTCCGCCTTATCCGACTCAGGAACCACCCGAAACTTCCGTATCCGGTGAGGACCTGCGTCAGGCGGACGCGTTTTTACGTGTACGGTACACGTAAAAACATGT
Organism: Polia nebulosa; assembly: GCA_951329385.1. Classification (NCBI taxonomy): domain Eukaryota; kingdom Metazoa; phylum Arthropoda; class Insecta; order Lepidoptera; family Noctuidae; genus Polia; species Polia nebulosa. The sequence continues at coordinate 29,100,285 of OX589602.1, read as the reverse complement.
CAACTGAACTAATATTTCCATACAAATTGGTACACGGTGTATCCTTAATTTGTATGGAAATATTAGTTCAACTAAATTTGCCAGCTCTAATTTACGTCCGTCTCTTTCTTGTTTTATAAGAGAGAAAAAAATACCAATAGCCTAAATGAAGTTTAGTTTGTGCACAACAGAATCGGTACCAATATTAAATGTGAAAGGGCGCTAACATAACGCGAAGTCTAAATTATAATACTTACTTCAAAGCCAGGTCGTTCTGCTGCACCTCCCTGCTGGCTAAGCTGTCGATGAGCGCCAGACACTTGGCATACTCCGCGTAGGGCGCGCCAGCAGTACCGCACAGAGTGGACAGCTGCTGCTTGATGAGGGCCACCTCTTCCCTCTTCCTAGCGGGGTCTATTAAGTCTATGACTTGCTCCAGTTTTTCGGCGCGGCAGAATAGTTCGCGGGCCTGCGTAAAGTATAAAACTTTTTGGTTTTTTTGGGAGATTTTTTTCGAGTGTTTCAGTGGCTGTTTTAAGTTTTAATTATTGCAAGTTGATTCCAAAGTGCAAAAAGAAAACAACAAAAAATTGGTGTAGTTTTGTGTTTCAGGTGTCTATGCAAAGACAATATGCTGAACCATGACGCGATCTCAGTAAAATGACGCTGAGAATTTTATAGTATTGACCATCTCAACGAAGCTTGCCGAGAAGGCAGACTCGACACATTTGCTGCCAAATACTGCAACAACAATAGGATGTGTTACATCCGCATTCTAATAGAAAAAAGAGGTGACTGTATTTTGTATCTAAAAACTAAATACTTTCTAAACTGTGTAGCCAAAAGTAAAAAGTAAAAAAAAAAAAAATGTGCAGATTTCAATTGTCGATGAACTGTCTCTGTACGTCATTTATTTAATAACCCCAAATTAAACTATAAGTTTGGAGTCTTGTGTAGGGTCCAACCATTATAATCATGATGAGACTACCCTTAAGGTTTTTAAAACAAAAATGATGTTGGTATCGTGTGAAGTATGAATATTGATAGTAGATGACGGCTGATACGCTGACGACGGCAATAAATTTGATATGAGGGCAGGAGGAGTCTGCCAAGGTATGATAATATTCTAAAACTTTTCATGAGGTGGGCAGTTGGTGAGGCATTACCTGCTTAGCCCGCTCCCCCGTGAGCGCATGCAGGGTGGGGCTCTGTCCTCCTGCACCCTTCACCAGCGTCACGCAGAACTCACCCAGCACGCCCGTCGAAGGCACGTGGGTTCCGCAGCACAGCTCCCTGTAAATACACGTTTTTTATTATATATCAGCAAAAATCGCCCCGACAGCAGTGGTGGCCCAGTGGTATTGGTCGCAACTTACAAGCTGTAGGTCGTGAGTTCAAACCCAGGCAGGCACTTTACTTTGTGTAAATTATTTCATCACCACTGCTCTCAAAACGGTGAAGGAAAACATCGTGAGGAAACCGACATGTCCTAGAACCAAAAATTCGAAGACATGTGACATCTACCAACCCGCATTGGGCCCGCGTGGTGGATTACGGCCCACACCCTCTCATAGAGAGGAGGCCTGTGCCCCAGCAGTAGGGACATTAAAAAGGCTGATGTTGAAAATTCGCCCTTATTGGTGCCGCTTCTGTTGTGCACCAACTAAATAAGCAGCTCAAAGGCTTCTTGAACAAACATCGCATCATCGCGGAAAACCAGTATGGTTTCAAAGCTGGGGTATCGACTGAGGATGCTGTTCTGGACCTTACACAATTTGTGGCAAAGAAACTTGATGGTGGATCTAAATGTTTAGGTATATTTCTAGATCTCTCGAAGGCCTTCGACACAGTTTCTGTTCCCAAACTCATTGCAAGGATGGAGCGTCTGGGTGTGCGAGGCACAGCACTAGAAATGTTTAGAGACTATCTTAAAAATCGCTCTCAGCTAGTCAGGATAGGTGATTATCTCAGTGATGAGGAAACTGTGACCTACGGCGTACCCCAGGGAAGCATATTAGGGCCCACAATGTTCCAAATTTACATGAATGACCTTTGCAGAATGATTCTCCCTAACTGCAAGATCTTCGCGTATGCCGATGACACTGCAATCGTCATTTATGGACCTACTTGGGATATGGTTAAAACAGTGGCAGAAAACACGCTAAATCAGATCATGAGCTGGTTTCACAAAAATCAAAATCAAAATCAAAAGTCATTTATTCAAACTAGGCTGAGAACCAGCACTTTTTGAACGTCAAAGTTCTACATAAAGACAGTCCCCCAAAAAACGCCCGCCCGTCACCACTTCCTAGTGTTTTAGCTGTGAAGAAGAAGTGGCCAACAAACTCCCCAGCAACACATCTGTCTGTTAAGTTTTAAGAACTTGAATCTATATAATTCTAAGCAACAATCTTAACATTATGTAAAACAGAAAAATAAATATATGCCGTCTAAAATATAATCATAAAATTAAATAAAATAATCCGCCACTTGCCAGCTAGCACACTCAATCATGCCATTAAAAACCAACTCAAGCATAAACACTAAACCAAATTAAAGAAGCCTCCATACATAACTGGTGTGCCTGCTTACAAGAACAAAGATTGAAACTATCAAAGGGCTGTGATTCGAAGCCACAAGTGATGAACTAGGGCCATCACACTAAATTTGGTAGACAATTATTATATGAACTCATATAATCTGTTATAACCATAAGCTAAATATGGAGAAAGAACATCAAGTGTAACATTGTCTTGCGTTCAACACAGCGACCAACTATTATTATCTTCTAAGTAGTCGTTGATGGAATAGTATGCTTTCGAACAGAGACTAGATTTAATTTTAGTTTTAAATGCATTAAAAGGCAAGTCAAGAAAAGAACGGGGTAGCTTATTGTAAAATTCGATACCGAGACCCTCAAACGAACCATGAACCCTACGAACACGGTGGGAAGGAACATGAAGTTTATACTTATTTCTGGTGTTAAAATTGTGGATATCACTGGTCTTTTTGTACAAATGTATATTTTGTCTAATGTATAATATGTTTGCAAAAATGAATTGAGATGCCACCGTGAGAATTCCAATCTCTTTGAAAATTTCTCGTAAAGAAACTCTTGACCTTAACCTATAGATTGCTCGTACAGCACGTTTTTGTAAAACAAATATATTTTGTATGTCCGCAGCTTTACCCCACAAAAGAATACCATAAGACATAACACTATGGAAATAACTAAAATAGACTAACCGTGCTGTGTCAACGTCAGTATATTGTCTAACTTTTCTGACGGCGTAGGCGGCAGAACTGAGCCTTCCTGATAGGCCTGATATATGTGCGCCCCATTGAAGTTTGGAATCAACAGTTATACCCAAAAAAACTGCCGAGTCCACAGTTTCAAGCACTTCTTTATTTAAGATGACATTAGGTCCTAGATTTATAACATTAGGTAAGGCAAACTTTATACATTTAGTTTTCTTAGCATTAAGAACCAAGTTATTTGTCGTAAACCAATCCGTAACCATTGAGAGAGCGCTATCTACGTTATCAAAATCATTTCTATTCCTATCTACTTTAAAGATAAGAGAGGTATCATCTGCAAACAGTACTACGTCACAGATACCCTTTAAAAAATATGGTAAATCATTAATATACACCAAAAACAAGAATGGTCCCAATATCGAGCCTTGAGGCACACCTAAATGAACTGGTAGCCCGGAAGACTTAACACCATTGATATCTACACATTGGAACCTATTACATAAATATGAATCAATTACATTTAGAGCTTCGTTTTGGAGACCATAATGACGCAGCTTACGCAAAAGCGTGTCATGGTGTACGCAATCAAAAGCTTTGGAGAGGTCACAGAAAACTCCGATAGCATTTTGCGAGTTCTCCCATGCGTTGAATATGTGTTTTAGGAGAGCAACACCCGCATCTGTAGTCGATCGACCTTTTGTAAAGCCATATTGATCATTATGAAGGAGGCTATTTACATTAAAATATGTTAGCAACTGCTTCAGTATTAACTTTTCAAAAATTTTGCTAAATGCAGGCAGGATGGAAATAGGCCTGAAGTTGCCTATATCATTTTTATTGCCTGATTTAAATAGAGGTATGACTTTACTACACTTCATGAGATCAGGAAAAGTTCCTGAGTCCACGCATTTATTAAAAGTTACAGCAAGATAAGGCGCTACGATGCCTATTATATCACTCAAAAGTTTAATTGAGATGCCCCAGTAATCACCTGTGTTTTTTGATTTTAGAGAGTTAAAAACGTTAACTACGTCAAGTGGTGTTACATGCTCAAAACTAAATGATTGATTGCACTTAGGTACACTACCGTTCAAAAGACTTTCAGCTTTAGACGGGGATGAATTTAAGAAGCGAGTTGTAGTTATAGGTATGTTGGCAAAAAACTCATTAAATGCCTGAGCTACGTCAGCTGGTTTACTAACTAATTTGTTTTCGAATAGAATCTCTAGCTGATTTACTTTTTTAACCGACTTTCCCGTTTCATTATTTATTATTTTCCAAGTGGCTTTTATTTTATTATCAGAATTTTTAATTGTCTCGCTTAAGAATTTTGATTTAGCAGCAACACAAATCTTCTTAAACAATTTAGAATATTTTTTAACATACTCTAGAAAAGGAGTATCGAACCTATATCTTTTTAAACCGTATAACTCGTATAGTCTCGCTCTACTTTTATATATACCAGCAGTGGCCCATTGGTTGAAGCCAATGGAGGTACCCGTAACGTCTATAGTTTTAGACTTAAAAATGGCTTGGTACTCTTTTTGCACAACATCAAAAAGGGCTCTATAGATTTCATTAGGATTATCGTTGTCTACTAAAGATGGTGTAAGTTTATTTGCTATATTATTTTTAAACTTATTACAACGGCTTACCGTATAAGGCCTGCATTCTATTTTAAGCGGCTTTTTATTTTGTGGCATAGGAAAGCTAACTAATAGTCCACAGTGGTCAGACGTTAAGTCACTTAACACTAAATTTTTTTCTGAATTACAATTACTAAAAAAGTTATCAAGGCAAGTCGATGAGGATGCCGTAATCCTAGTAGGTTCATAAAACAAGTTGTTTAAATTATAAGACCTAAACAGATTGATTAACCTGACACTTAATGAAGTATCATCTAAAATATTAACATTAAAATCTCCACATATCACTATACTTTTATTACTTGATTTTATTTTATTAATTAAATCCTCCATTACCGATTCGAAAAGGCCAAAATCACCAGAAGGGGGTCGATAAACGCAAATTATAACGTATCGCTCAAGTTCAACACAAGACAACTCAACAATGTGCTCGATGGAAAGATTAACTAAATCTAAACGTTGTTTGCATTTCAAGTTATTTGAAACAAGGATTAATGATCCACCGCGAATTATATTTTTTCTTACAAATGCACTTTGTACAGTAAAATAATCATCATTAATAAAAACTACTTCATGTTCTTTCAACCAATGTTCAGTTAAACATAAAACCTGAACGTCATAGTTCTCTATAAATAAACATAACTCTAGTTCTTTGCCGGACAGACCTTGCATGTTTTGATGTACAACATTCAACATATTATGAGGCTTACCCGTTGTCGCATCTAATAGTTTAAAGAACTAGGGGTATCAATTGAAATTTTAGAATTATTACTAACTGTAATCATTGGTACACAACATGTACCTGTGTCACGCTGTATATTGTATGCTAAAAGATTAGCAATTTGTCTCCTACTACTAGGTGATAAATACATATTAGTATTGGTTAGTTTGTAATCAGTAATAAATTGATTACAATCAAAATATAAAATAGCGTCACTGTGACGATAGGTCCTATTATAAAAAAGCAAGTTTAAATTATAGATGTGCCTATTTTGCTCATCAGACAAATAATTTGAATAAGGCAAAGCGCAGAAAATAAATTTAATCTTATTTGTCTCACTGAGATGTAACATCAAATTGACACAATCAATTACATCCTTTTTCTTAATAGCTAAACTGTCCCCACACAATAGTATAATAGTTGAACTGGGGTGTATTTTTGTCAATCTAATATTATTTACTAATTGGCTAAAACTGGCACCGGGTAAACAATTATTTATTATACTATGTTGTGAACACTGGTTCAAAACAGTACCAAAACCTTGACTAAATTTGTCAGAAAAAACATAAGTAGTGGTATTCACATTATTTATATTAAGATTATCACTACAGCTATCGACAGGCTGAGCCGCTGAGGGTCTGGGTGCTATGTGCTGAGGCTGTGGTGCCTGAGAGCATGCACAGTTACAAGACAGGTTATTTGTCAGAGACTCATACCTCTCTGCATTGTACGTAACCAGGTCAACCAATTCATTGGCCTCCTGCATGCGCTTACTCAGATCTTGTTGAGAAGCCTCATATTTATTAAAAATATCGTTTAGAGCATATTCCCTAACAAACAGTTCATTCTGAAGGCGCTGAGTGTCATTATCATACATTATTTTACAAAGCTCTAATTCACTATTGCAATCCTTTAATTCTTGCAATAACGATAGCCTACTAACTCTAAACATAGATAAAACCTGTTACATTCCTTTCGCAATCCGACGAAAGACTATGCCCCCTAAAGACTTCACAATAATTGCTCATTCATGCCAGAGTTCATCAAATACACGCACTTGCCCTACACTGGATAGATGCGATAGTGGACTATGTGACAACAGAGAATCTGCTAACTTACATCTCTTAATATAATATAATAACTCATACATACTCAAAAATCACATCTCACACTTTATATCCAATTACTAACATTTATTACATAAACGGAAACCCTTTCCTCCCTCACACACACACATACACACCCACGTCACCTAACACACCCCACTCACATTCACCCACACACCCCTACACATACATCATACACATGCATGCCTGCTGTCTTTCACATCTTTGTTTTACTTAGGATTGCTTTTTGTTAATATTTTTATTTATTTTTTATTTTTGTATTTTCTGTACAGCTGTTAGTACAAATTAATGACACTGTTTACACTTAAATTGTTTTTGGTTGTGAATATTAACTGAATCCATATGGCTGAACCCTATCTTTAAGATACAGGCTAGTCCTAGTTTAAAGGATAGAGTCTAATATTGCATCATAATGTAAATATTAATTTTAAACAATGTATTCAGTGTAAGTGCTATGTTTTGCGAAATAAATACTTATTATTATTATAACTTAATTTAGGCTATTGCTATCTTTCTCTCTCTATTAGAACAAGAGACGGCCGTAAATTAGAGCTGTCAAATTTAGTTGAACTAATATTTCCATACAAATTAAGGGTACACGTAAAAACATGCCGACTAAAAACACGGTGAAGCGCAAGGCGTAAACTAGTTTGACATCTCTAACTTAGTTCATAGCTATAGCCGTCCTTTTCTAGCACTGCCTTTTAGTAAAAGATAGCTATTCTCTAATTTTAGTTTAGCTATTGAACAAGAGAATCGGCACCACTGTCTGTCGTAGGGCTGTCAGTTTAGAAAATAATGTAATAATATAGTCACAGGGTCTCATCTCGAACAATGAAAATTTTGTTCAAATAAATCTCAATAGCACCTCTCATATGCATCGATTTCTTATTGAAGTTTAACTAATAGTAATATTTTGAAAATAAATTATGATAAAAACTGTATTTCCTTATTTAATAAACTGCCCTAAGCATAAAATTGTGGAATAATTGGCTTGTAATTAAAAATTAGACGATTATTGGAACGAATCCTTAGACATCTAAATTTCTTGTATCAATAGATGGCGCTGTTTGAAGTTTTAGAGTTTATCCATTCGCCTCTTTAAAATTTGAATAGCGACACATTTTGATACAGTAAAACTGCTATAAAGTGCCAAAAATACTATTAAATAATTCCACAATGTGTGAGAAAATATTGGTAAGACTAAGTAAATTCATTCAGCTTGCAAGCCGTCGCTGCTAGCACCATCTAGCGAGGTGTAGAGGACGGGCCTGAACGAAGAACAAAAGTTACTTGTGCCAGACGAAAAGCCGTATTTACGGCGGTACCGTTTCTTTGTATAGGATGAGGCATCTGTACGCTAGTATTATATTATCTGTGATATAGTTAAAAAAGCAATAAAACACGCTAGAGTAACGTCATTACATTTTTCGAACCTCTCAGCAATCCCTTTCATTTGATATCCATATTATTATCATGAGAATGCATAAAAAATATAAAAATAAATAGTCCGCCATCTTTCGGAAACCGCCATATTGGATTTAGAATGACGTCATTTAGCTAACCACGCATTGTCATCCAAACTAAACATGTATGCAAAATTGTAGCTCAATCGGAAACCAGAAAGTGGGTCAAATTTAACTTCTAAGATTTTTTACATACTTAAAAAAGCGTGTTACCTGTGAAGCCCCGCGACTCACTGGTGAGTCGGACAAAAAAAAAAAAAATTAAAGAGAAAAAAAAAAAAAAAACGGCTGTCAACCCGGGTTGTCGTCGGGGTTCAATTTGACAACCCGGATTTGGCCGCGGGGCTTCACAGGTTTACAATATATTAAGTTCTGCGACGGACACATAATAATTTACATTCCTACAATGATCTTTTGACGCTAAAATTAAATTTTTAGGGGGCGGTTTTAGTAAATACTTGTGAAACTGTCTATGGATAGGTATTGAAAAGACAAGATGGCGGTATTCATTCTGATTTTAGCCCCGTGCCAAAAGCTCCTTTACAGCTGCTGCTATCAGCAGGTTCTCGTTGGCTCCCATCGTTTCCATTTGAAAACTCAAAACCACACTATTTTGGACGAGAAAAATGGCAATACGTGTGTTTACAGCTTTGCCGCTGAGGACAATTAATATGAACTAAAAATGAATACATTCATATTACTAAATAAAGAAACAAGGCTCCTAAAACATCCAGTTGTATGCTGTCCAGCACACGGGTCTCTATGATACTCACTTGGACACAAGCGGCGGCGCAGCGGTGACGAGTCGCAGGCCTTGCTCGGGGTAGGTCTCTCCCGGCACAGTCAGCACCGACGACTCGCGAGACAGTTGTATGCTGTCCAGCACACGGGTCTCTATGATACTCACTTGGACACAAGCGGCGGCGCAGCGGTGACGAGTCGCAGGCCTTGCTCGGGGTAGGTCTCTCCCGGCACAGTCAGCACCGACGACTCGCGAGACAGTTGTATGCTCTCCAGCACACGGGTCTCTATGATACTCACTTGGATACAAGCGGCGGCGCAGCGGTGACGAGTCGCAGGCCTTGCTCGGGGTAGGTCTCTCCCGGCACAGTCAGCACCGACGACTCGCGAGACAGTTGTATACTGTCCAGCACACGGGTCTCTATGATACTCACTTGGACACAAGCGGCGGCGCAGCGGTGACGAGTCGCAGGGTAGGTCTCTCCCGGCACAGTCAGCACCGACGACTCGCGAGACAGTTGTATGCTGTCCAGCACACGGGTCTCTATGATACTCACTTGGACACAAGCGGCGGCGCAGCGGTGACGAGTCGCAGGCCTTGCTCGGGGTAGGTCTCTCCCGGCACAGTCAGCACCGACGACTCGCGAGACAGTTGTATGCTGTCCAGCACACGGGTCTCTATGATACTCACTTGGATACAAGCGGCGGCGCAGCGGTGACGAGTCGCAGGCCTTGCTCGGGGTAGGTCTCTCCCGGCACAGTCAGCACCGACGACTCGCGAGACAGTTGTATACTGTCCAGCACACGGGTCTCTATGATACTCACTTGGACACAAGCGGCGGCGCAGCGGTGACGAGTCGCAGGCCTTGCTCGGGGTAGGTCTCTCCCGGCACAGTCAGCACCGACGACTCGCGAGACAGTTGTATGCTGTCCAGCACACGGGTCTCTATGATACTCACTTGGACACAAGCGGCGGCGCAGCGGTGACGAGTCGCAGGCCTTGCTCGGGGTAGGTCTCTCCCGGCACGGTCAGCACCGACGACTCGCGAGACAGTTGTATGCTGTCCAGTACACGGGTCTCTATGATACTCACTTGGACACAAGCGGCGGCGCAGCGGTGACGAGTCGCAGGCCTTGCTCGGGGTAGGTCTCTCCCGGCACGGTCAGCACCGACGACTCGCGAGACAGTTGTATGCTGTCCAGTACACGGGTCTCTATGATACTCACTTGGACACAAGCGGCGGCGCAGCGGTGACGAGTCGCAGGCCTTGCTCGGGGTAGGTCTCTCCCGGCACGGTCAGCACCGACGACTCGTGAGACAGTTGTATGCCGTCCAGCACACGGGTCTCTATGGGCGCGTCACAGCGTATTGATTCCCTGGACATTTAAAAAAGAGCTTTCAAAAATAACTAGAAATGATTTTTTGTCAATAAAGAACAACGAAATCTTCATCATCATTTTAGCCAAAAGACGTCCACTGCTGGACATAGGACTACCCTAAGTGTCACCATAACGACCGGTCCTGTGCGTTTCGGAACCATCAGCTACCCACAACCCTCACCAGGTCATCGGTCCATCTTGTAGTAGACCTTCTAACGTTGCGTCTTCCGGTCCGCGGTCACCACTCTAGAACCTTTCAGCTACATTGACCATCTGTTTTGCGAGCAATTTGCCCTGACCAAGGTCATTTCAGTGTGGCGATTCTTGGTGCTGTCGGTAACCTTGGTTCACCTACGGATATCTTCATTTAACCGACATCAAAAAAGGAGGAGGTTCTATGTTCGAATGTATGTATGTTTTTTTTTTTTTTTATGTAAGTCCACCGATTTCTCTGTCATTTGAGGACCGATTTTCAAAATTATTTTTTTAACCGATACTCCCGAGGTGGTCCCATATAAATTTTATCGAAAATGCCTCAGCGCTTTTTGAAAAACTGAACAAAAACGAAAAATACGTATACCTAGATGACGTTTTGGTGTTCTCCAATTACGACTATGTTTAAATTCCACGTTATTGGGGATTTTAGTCCTGGGATATAACAACTAAAAAGTGAAAAATAAAAAACTTTCTTGCAAAAAAAGAAACAAACGACTTCAAAAAAAAAATACACTAAAAATTTAAAAATAACTTAAATTTCGGAAGTCGGTGTAAAATAACGAAGAAATAAAAGAAACTTTTTTTTTTTGGAAGTCCGTTGTTTTTTTTTTGCATAAAAGTTTTTTTTTTGGTCTGTAAATTGCAGGATAAAGGTCCCACAGAAAGATCAAGCAAATAACCACTCACCTAATAAGATTCTGTACATCCATCACAACATCTTGCGAGAGCTTCTCACCGTAAACTGACAGATTTAGACTCAGCCCTTGATCAGTAACACAAGACCCAGTAGGACACACCGCACTATTGGGCAATACCCTTCTGACAGCCGCATTCAATAAATGTACACCGGTATGATTCTGCATCAACTTTAACCTCCGATCTTCATCAATTTCTAGTTCTACCTCCATATCACATTGGACACAAGTCCTTATCCCTGCTACGGAGAAATAACCCTTATGGAAGACAAAATCTTGAATCTTAAAAACACTTCGCACATCCAAAGCGACATTTTCATTGATAAATATCATTCCATCATCTGCCGCTTGGCCACCTTCCTCGCAGTAGAAATTCGTGTCTTTTGTCACTATGTAATAAGGTCGGTTTTCGCATGCTTCTAAATAGTCTACCCAGACGCAGTCTTCGTTTAGTAAGCCGATTATTTTTGTTTTTAATGGTTTCAATTCTAAGTTATTTCCGTTGACAATGTAGTCATATTTCGGTTGATCGTTGGTGTTATTGTGGCCATTTTTCTTTAAGGTTTTTATAGCTTCTTGAAACAGCAGTCCTTTGGACTTGTCCTGTTCTTTAAAAGCGGTCTTGTGCCGTGTCTTGTGGTTGGAGAGAAGCTTCCAGAAGCCTGTATTATCTATGGTCATATTGTTGAGCTGTGCGATGCGACTTATGACGTTTTCTTGAAAGCCATGCGTGTCGTACAGTTTGAAGACCAGTTCCCCTGGGATTTGGGTCGATTTTTGCTTGGCCATTGTCTGTGGAAGTTGGAAAGATAAGTATTTTACGAATTGTAAATTAATTGAAGCAAATAAAGACGGCTTTAAATATGGAGATTCTGTTTCGTACATAAACAAATTAACACAGCAAAAAACCACTAAGTTAGGGTTAAAAAAAATTACATAAAGGAAACCTTTAAGGTGAAAGCGCCAGGTTAGCCCGCGAAATTCAAATTTTCTTACGTTTTTTGCAATTTGCAGCTCAGTGTCAGGTTGTATCTTGGTCAAAATTTGATTCGCGCCCGTAGCAAGTATGTATTTATAGAATTATAATCATTAAAGTCATCAATGCAACTCTTTCAGTTAGAATTGATGTCAAATGTAACTATGTAAGTATTTCATGAAATCATGACATTTGGCATCAATTAGTAAGTAAGTAAATTTTATTTCACAAAAAAGACTAGCCTATAGGTAACATTACTGTTGAAATTACATTCATGGTAGTGGCTATTTTACATAAGTAAGACCCCTGTCCTTCAAACTAGGATATTATCCCGTATCTTGAAGAACAGTCTATTACTTTTAATAGGTTGATACAGATCCTTGAAAACAGTAGATCATTAATTCTGATGTTAACTATACAATCTTATTTATATCAGGTAGGTAGAAGTTTATAGTGAGGAGTGTTTATGAAAGTGTGTTGTATGGGTTAGTCTGAAAGCGGTTGTGTGTGAATGTGTAATTGTTTGGGAAACCAGACAAGTAAGTGAAAGTTTTTATTTTAGAGTTTAACTCTTTTTATTATTATTGTTTCTCTTATTATCGTTTGCTATTATCTTATTCTAACTGAGAGAGTTGTATTGATGATATTAATGATTCCAGTTCTGTAAATACGTACTTGCTACGGCTGCGAATCAAATTTTGACCAACATACAACCTGACACTGCGAATTGCAAAAAAACATAAGAAAACTTGAATTTCGCGGGCTACCATGGCGCTTCCACCTTAAATAGAACCTTAATTTACATAACAATGGCGGCTGTATCGCATTACCTCTTTAAACTCTTTATACCCTTGTGCAAACGCTGGCAGTTCCACATCACTCAGTTCCTCCACCTCGGGGTACTGCCGCGACAGTTCCTTCCACTTCTTCTTCAGCCCCGACCTCATCTTAGAAAGAAAGAAAGAAAGTTTGTTTATGGTCACAGAAAAATCGTTTTGCTAGGGAATTATATGCTCAAGTAAAACTCGACCTAAATCAATACCAATAAATAAAATTGAAGTGTCTGTTTGTAATGTCAAAGTAATAGTTTTTTTAGGGTTTCATACCCGAAGGGTCCAAACGGAGCCCTATTGTTGTCACTCACGTGTCCGTCTGTCTGTCTGTCCGTCTGTCGTCTGTCACCCATTGACCTATGAACTTGAAATTTGGTGATAATTTTTATTATTATGTATACTTTACTAACAAATACCAATATTTGGTACAGAACAATTAATGTGCGAAATTCGACACGCACTTGGCCAGTTTTTTTAAGCTCATACAGTTATCTTCACGATACCTATACCTAAAAATCAGTTTTTTTTTTTTAAATTTTGTCTGTCTGTTTGTTCCGGCTAATCTTCGAAACGGCTGGACCGATTCTGTTCAGATTTTACTGGCAGGTAGCTGACTATATACTGTATCTCAACGCTCCGCACTACTTCTTACCTACACTCGCGTCGGCCAAGCGCGCCGCGCCTCCATAGGTACGTAGGTATTAGGCGGGCGACATGAATGAACTCTAGCGAAACAGCTGTACGTATTTTATTTACATTGCTGTTTTTAGTGTAATTTGCGATTTAATTAAAACTGTCATTGGGTTGGATAGGAATAACGATTTTGATCAGTCTTAAGTAAAAAAAACAGCAGAATATTTTTTTAAAATTGAGGAAAGTGCCGACTAAAAATTCCTACGCTAGGGAGTCCATAATCATGTACTGAATCACTGGTACACGTATGTGCATGTATGTGCCTTACACGGTGTATATAAAATTCAAAGTCCTGACTGACTGTTATATCAACGCACAGCCTAAACCGCTGATTCTAGAGACATGAAATTTGGAGTGTGTGTTCTTTATGAAGAGTAGGTATCCACTATGAAAGGGTGTTTTTGAAATTCAACCTTTAAGGGGGTGAAAAAGGGGTTAAAAGTTTATAACGGGGGAAGTACTTAATCCACGCGGGCGAAGCCGCTGGCACAATCTAGTCTGTACTAATATTATAAAGAGGTTTGTAAGTTTGTTTGTAGGAAGTAATCTCTGGAACTACTGAACCGATTTTGCAAATTCTTTCACCAGTAGAAAGCTACATTATTCCTGAGTGAAATAGGTGTATAGGGTATATATTGTGTTTGCAGGGAATGGAATGTTGCCACTTAAATGTTAATATTTATTACGCTGTATAGTATTTAGTTTACTCATTGTTTGCTGCACCGGTCGACGTCATGACGTCAGCGCCGGCTGTCGCTGAAAACCAGCGCTGGGGCTCTGTCTCGCATAGTGTCACAGCATTAAGCTGAGCAAAGACCGTTTTGCGTGGATGTGACGTTTTACCCCAGCTTTTTCTTTTTTGTTGTGTTTCTCTGTTTTTGCGTCATGTTTACCGTAAAATAATGTATTTTCTTTCTTTTTCTTTATTAAGGACGCTAGATTGCGCTACGTGCCTTTTAACACAATTTTGCTGCCGTGCAAAGCCAGGGCGGGTTGCTAGTCATAATATAAGTAGATAGGCCTTAAGAGGGAACAGGGGCTGCGATTCTCCATACAAACGTATTCTCCTTTTTTCTTCCTGAATAATGCCTCTAGAGCAATTTTTTTTTTCATAAAGTCAAGGTCTGCTGTTGACACGTCCCTGTCATTTCTTTTTTTTCAGCAACTAATAAGTAGGAAGGAGTAAAGAAAATATGACCCTCCAAAAATGACAAAAAATGGCCCTATTTTTACCGCCGTTCTTAAAAGACTACCAGACAAAACAAAACAAACAAATTAGAAAAGTTTTAACATAAAACATTGAATAGGGACCTAGACATACTCTTTCTTAACAATTTGATGCCAAAAATAATTGAATCAGCTCAGTTTTCGAGGAGAAAAAAAGGGGAATACGAAACGTCGATCTCGTCAAAAATTGCAGCAACTGTCCCTATCGCACTCTACAGGGGCAGGTTTGAGGGAGCACGATGGCAATAGTTTCTTCAAATACCTACTTTGTAAATTCCTCGCAGGCCCTGTTCCCTCTTAAGTACTCAAATAATGTTAGTAACGATATAACAAAAACTATATTCATACCTTGGCATAAGCCAGTTCCTCATGGTCGATAATGACCATGGCATCGGCCTCCTTGGCTACCAACTCAGGGTAGGTGGAGCCGAGGGTTGCCACCACCTCGTTGTACAGGATCTTCAGCAGTTGAGGGTTTTGGAACACGTCATTGGAGATCTTGAACGATTTCCGCATTATCTGTTTTAGGCTTAGGCTGGAACAAGGGTTTTGTTGATTTAGATTAAATGTTTAAACAGTAAATTTAATCCTACTAATATTATAAGTTTGTGAGTGTGTATGTTTGTTACTTCTTCACGCTCAAACGAACAGAACACGTACGGCGAAGTGCCACCGGTTCATGGTGGACATCCCATCCATCCCAGCGTTTTGAGAAAACATTCATTGTGCGTACAGCTAGGGAGTGGAATTCCCTACCGGAGTGTTTCCTGATAGCTACAACCTGGGAGTCTTTAAGTCAAGAGTGAATAGGTTACTTCTAGGCAAGCGTGCTCCATCTTCGACCACATCATCGCTTACCATCAGGTGAGATGGTGGTCAAACGCGTGCCTATCAATAATAATAATTTAAAAAAAACGGCTGGACCGATTTGGATGAAATTTGGTAATTAGATAGCTTATAGCCTGGATTAACATATAGGCTTTTATTACGGTCTAGGCGGGTAAAACTGCGGGGCGCAGCTAGTTTAGGATAACCACAACAAAAAAAAAAAACCGTAAATATTTATTGGTAAAATATACGAAATAAACATAAACATTATCACCAAATTTCAACGGCAAGTTAAAAAAGTCTACGGAATAAAATTTTGTGACAAACAACGGACGGATAGAAAGAAAGCAAGAAAGAGAATATTTATTCGTACTTCACACAAGAACATAATAACTAAAAATACAAATAAAAAAAATAAAAATAAACTGCTCGAGGCCAAAAAGGGTCCTAACTCAGCATTACTGACAGACAGACGGACACGTGAGTGACAGCAATAAAACGGAGCCCTATTTGAACCCTTCTGGTACGGAACCCTAAAAATTATAAAAAAGCAAGACACGAAATTTTGTGTAAGTATGAATTTAAAAGTTTTTTTTTTTAATATACTATTAACTTATCTATTTAATTCAAAATGAATGTTTGTTTGTTCTCTATGCGTTCCGAAACCATTGATCAGATTGTGATGAAACTTTGGTAGGGTGTTCTGGGGACGCCCGCGAGGGTTCCTGACGCAAAATATCTACATAAATTAAAAAAAAAAAACAACCTTATTTTACTTCACGTGGCATTGCAACGCATGCGGGATGCAGCTAGTTTTAAATAAAAATGTTCCCATTGACGCGCGCTTCACAGTGAAAGGCAGAAGTAAAATAAAACTTACTTGGAAGCCGGAAACACTCCATCAGCCAAACAGACGCTGATCATCCTGGCGTGGTCTGCGAGCCGGCGGTAGGCCGCGTCCAGCACAGCAGCAGGCGAGTAGCTGCCGCCGTATGGCGACGCGCCTTTACTGTTCTGGACAACACTAACATTATATCACGACTGTCCTTCTAAGGGCCGATTTCACTAATTCTAAACGCCCAGTTAAACGCGTTCAAGCTCGCTTTAACGCATTTAGTCGCTGTCATAAAGCTGAAGAGTTTGTTTGTTTGTTAGCTAATCTGAGGAACTACCGGATCGAATTGAAAAAATATTTTTGAGTTGAATAGTTCATTTATCGAGGAAGACTATAGGCTATATAACATCCCGCTGCGACCAACAGGAGCAGAGAATCAGGGAAAAATGTGGCAAAAACGGGGAAAAAAAATCCTTTTGAGAGTTTCAGTTGCGTGCGCTGCGAAACGGTTAAAGTTACGCAAAAATTATGTATGACGGAATTGTTCTCCTTTTAAAGTTCTAAAAAAAAGTCCGCGACAGCATATGTCTATCTTTTATGGTTAACTCACTATATTCATTTTTATGGTTTTTATTTTTTACGCTAAGCTTAGTTTAGTAAAACTTAGTTTATAAAGCGCATGATGAAATCGACCTTAAGTGGGGTAAGCGGTCGCCGGCTTAATATTGTATGCCGCCAAACATTACTTATTTTCTAATTAACAAAATGGGTGAAATTGAGTGTTATTAGCACGGAATAGAAAAATCAAGTGGAAGTGCCCACGCGGAAAAATATGTAAAATAATAACAACCTTCATCAGTAGTAATAAGTCTTAATTTTGTATGAACAATAAATTAAATTTTGACGAAAAGCTTATCTGTTGTTCATACAAAATTACGACTTATTACAACTGACGAACGTTGTTATTATTTTACATTTTTTCCGCATAATTTTGACACGCGCGGATAACTGCGTGGACGCTTCCACTTGTTTTTCTATTCGTGGTTCTTAGTATGTACTTTGAATGTACGCATACATGCTAGCTTGGGACGATAGGCAATTTTATTGTTTTGCATGCATGTTGATTGTATTTGAAAAACCAAACAAGGCGTTTAGCACCCTCCCAAATCATCGCTGACTTTCAACTTTCATTATTTAGTGTGCCCTAACAAGTCCTGATTGGTGGATGTCACATTAGAACGCTAGCTACTTGTGTGCTGGTACATGCCTTCTCAATAGCCCTGATGATCGGCTGGAACAGGTCCGTGTCGTAGTTGGACGGCACACCCTGCAGGATGGAGGCCACGCGTTCCAGCCCCATGCCGGTGTCCACGTGCCGTTTGGTCAAACCCTTCACTTTGCCATTGGCATCTCTAGGGACGAAAAATAGGTATTAATATAATATCACGGTCATACAGCTGATAGAGGAGCTCGTGGCTAAAGTAATAACAGCCGCACGGGTCGATCCATCAGATTAAGCTGCGCTTGCCGGGGTTGGTCCATGGATGGGTGACCACCTTTACATACCGAGACTCCTCCGTGTCTCGGAAAGCACGTTAAGCCGTTGGTCTCGGCTGTCAATCGTGGATTTTTGACAGTCGTTACGGGTCGTCAGAAGCCCGAAAGTCTGACAACCAGTCTTACCAAGGGGTATGCCCAGTAACTGGGTTGTTGAGGTCAGATAGGCAGTCGCTCCATGTAAAATACTGGTATTCAGCTGCATCCGGTTAAACTGGAAGCCGACCCCAAGGTAGTTGGGAAAAGGCTAGCAACCTATCCATGGACCAACCCCGGCAAGCGTAGCTTAACCTTATGGATCGACCCGTGCGGCTGTTATTAATTTAGCCACGAGCTCCTCTCCTCATACCATACTATTTTGATATAACAATAGCATACGTGAAATGATTTTGGCGATATTTGACCCCTCTCCCCAGTGAGATGTCGTGAGGTTAGGCTCGAATCCCTCACCACGAATCTTACATGAGATTGTTAAAAATGCATTTTTTGATTTCAATACATTCAATCTATGCTTGATTACGTAGGATTAAAAAATAAACAAAGTTTTACTCAATTTAACTCAGTTTTCTCGGATTTAACACTGTTTCTTGTGGAGATTGAACGACCCACCCTCACGAGAGAGATTGGACGAGATTCGGCACGACCCCCTCCCCCTAAACACCTCACGTAATTAATTGACGCTCCCTTATACCTATAGGAACGTCATCAGTTGTTAAACAAACACGAAACTCACCTGTGACAATGAATAAAGACTAGATTCCATATCTCAGTGAGTGAGCCATCAGGATTGACATAGTGTATCTCAGTGCATGGACCGCATGGGCCCGTGGCCCCCATCTCCCAGAAGTTATCCTTGGCTCCCTTAGCTATGAGCCTGCTTTCTGGAACACTGGAAGACAAAATGTATTAAAGCCATGAGGATAGTGGTTTCAAGCTATTTAGGGACAGAGTATGGTTTGTTTTTTCTTCTGTGGAAATTATCCAATGACTTCTCCCGCTCTGAGTGGAGCGGGAGGGCGTGTCAGACTCTTGCTGACTAAAACCCACCCCTGTTCCTTCCCTGCCTGAGTACCCAGGGGTGCGGTAACTCATGTTGAGAATTTATCCGCTACCCCTAGGCATGCAAGCACCGGTCACGATGGGCCCCGTCAGTGGTAGCTGACACTCATCTCTTGTTCGTCGCGCGTGGAACACTACGCGCCGTCGACTCACGGGCCTGGTGCTGATCGGACGGCGAGCTACCCACTGCTCGTGAATTGCTATTCATGGAAATATTAGTTCAACTAGAGCTCTAATTTACATCCGTCTCTTTCTTGTTTTATTAGAGAAAAAGATAGCAATAGCCTAAATTAAGTTTAGTTTGTGCATAACAGAATCGGCACCAATATTCAGCAAAAAAAAAAGTTTCATTGCGTCTTTCGAAGGGCGCGGGAGGGAGCAATGTTGCCACATCAGATTTCAAAGGTGTTGCAAAATTCGTAGGCTGACACTGAATGCTATGTATATTGCCTCTAGATAAATCTGTAGATTTACACTTTTCCAAAAATAGAATTTACGAGCTGTGAAAGCGTCGACTTCGTAATTTGTATGTGGCGGGATAAATGTCACTACAAAACTATTTATTTGAGGGTATAGGCAATCATTTCAAAAGAGTTATACACTAACTATTGTTCAGTATAGGCTCAGTGTCTCAGTACTTATGTTTCAGTTTAGGGACCCTTACCCTATAGACTTCCAGATATCCCTGCATTCAGTATCTGCCTTCAATCCAATGGCAACGTCTCCCGAGAAGTATGTCACCACCAAGTTCTCCGGTTTCAAGCGGTAAGGACCGAGGAGCAGGTCCCATGCCATCTTACATGCATCTTTCTGTGAAAAAAAAAAAAACTCAAGTTATTGCTAAATAAAAGAGTGTTTTTAATAAGAGAATACTTGCTTGTTGTGATTGTCCTAAAACTTGAAGGTTGTCTTTAAAAGATCGCTTTTAGCGCTAATACCACCCATTTTTACATCAATCCTTAAGCTCCTATTGTGAGAGACTTGGGGAGGTCTTTGCCCAGGAATGGGACAATAGAGGCTAAACGAAAACATGTTTTTAAATAAGAATAAAAATAGTGGTTGAGTTGGAGAAGCGAACTGTCAATCGTGGATCTTTGACAGTCGTTACGGGTCATCAGAAGCCCGAAAGTCTGACAACCGGTTACCGTTAACCGGTTAGACTGGAAGCCGACCCCAAGATAGTTGGGAAAAGGCTAGGCAGATTGATTGTTAATTTGGAGAAGGGGGATCATTATTTATTAATTTTATTTGAGTAGCTTACAGCTAACAATACAAGAGATAACATCAGGGTAGTTCACAACAAGCCATTTTACAAGCACTACAGGCAAGTGTAACTCCAACTTCGCAAAGTGGCCCACGTTGACGGAGCGGCAGCAAGGTGTGGGTTTGGAGCAGAGTTGCAAACTATGCTGCATTTGCTGTCCTGCCCCCTGTGGCCCAAAACATGCAACACGAACTCTGCGCTGCCACCGACGACGCCGTAGAAGTGCCAAAGCTTTGGCCAAATAATAATATACAGCATGTAACAAAAACCCTGTCCGATCCTGAAGGGCATTACTTGGTATCGTACTGCGTACACATATACGTAATCATTTAACGGATACGAGATAATTATTTTTCCCCAATAAAAATAATTCATTTAAAAAAAAACTTTTACAAAAAAAACAACTGACTTTCAAAAAAAATACACTAAAAATTAAAAAATAACTTTTATTTCGGAAGTCGGTGTTTGTAATTTACTTCTTCGTTATTTGACACCGACTTCCGAAATAAAAGTTATTTTTTAATTTTTAGTGTATTATTTTTGAAAGTCGGTTGTTTTTTTTTGTAAAAAAGTTTTTTATTTTTCATTTTTTAGTTGTTATACCCCACAATTAAAAACCCCAATAACATGGAACGTGGAATTTAAACATTTGGAGTACACCAAAACGTCATCGAGGTAAACGTATTTTCCGTTTTTGTTCATTTCCTCAAAAAGCGCTTAAGCAATTGCGATAAAATTTATATGGGACCACCTCGGGAGTATTTTCTTTCGGATAAAAAAAGAATTTTGAAAATCGGTACACAACTGACGGAGAAATCGGCGGACATACATAAAAAAAAAAAAAAACATACATACAGTCGAACATAGAACCTCCTCCTTTTTCGAAAGTCGGTTAAAAAAAAAGAAAAATTTGTCAAAGGCAACACTGAGCGCTCGACTAAGTTCACCTACTGTTTCGTTTCAAAGACGGCCTGAGCGAGTCAGAGTGCCTACAGCGCGCCTAGTGCAGGGTGGTATCGTTTGAAATAAAAACTTTTTAACAAAAAAATCAACCGACGAAAAAGAACTAAAAAGCAAAAAATAAATAAACCTTTTAAGTCTTGAGTATTGAGCTTAAGAGAAAAAGTTTTTTATTTTATGATTTTTTGTGACTCGCATCATCTTTTATGACTCGCATCATCTTTTAATACTCTGAGGCTAATTTCTAATCCTTCATCATTCCTCTTGGCACTGAGGTTCCCAGGATATTGACTAGTTGAGGTTACCTCCAATATTCTAAAGACGTCTTTTCTCAAAGCATATTAAGTGGTATCTGTCACTAAAACCAGTTTTTATATCTAACTTCTATTGTTTAGCTCAGTTTCATGATGTGATGATTCCTAAATGCAAATACCTGATTAAGTTATGAAAAGTAAACAGAAACAATATTTGTGCCCAATTTTCGAGGTTTTCTCTCAATTTTATCAGGATTCCATAATCAGATCCTGATGTCCTTGACATGGGACCACCCTTGAGGTATACCCTATCTAACAAAAAAATAATAATTAAGATCGGTTCATAAATGACGGAGGGCTGAATATACACAAAAAAAATATATATATATATGTATATACGGCCGAATTGAGAACCTCCTCCTTTTTTTTTCGTCGGTAAAAAAGTAGGTAACAATGAAAAGATTTCGCCAGGCGGTGGAGTGTTGTCAAATTGAGAAAATTTGCCATATTTAGTGTTAAATTTCGCATATTTTACAAAAATATTAAATCTATAACTTTTGGTTTTTATGAGTTACATTTTTTTTACAACTTTTTCTAGTACGTATGTTAAACCAGGAATACGCCTTTACTGGATCGGACAGGGTTTTTGTTACATGCTGTATAGTGGGTACACCGTCGTGACAGACACGAAAAAAAAAAAACAAAAAAAAGCACTACTGTTCCATTTTTTACTCTCATGTCAGAAACAGCCTATAACTCTCCTGTCTCTCTAAATGTTATCATAATAATTTCACTGGAAAATTGCAAACACCTGATTCTAATAAATTTTGCGATAGAAAACTCTTAATAATTTTATAATTGGATCATTTCAAATACAATCAATGTCATCCCAAACTCATAATGTGGCCGATTTTTATTGAAACATCCTTCCACCAAAACTTTCATATTAACCCGTCTACTCCCCCACGCGCGAAACTGGCGCATCCGTTAACTCCCGCGCGATTTTGCCGCCATTGACATGTTTACGACTTTGTTTACATAAAACGGTTCGCTGACGCTTCTATTGGCGCGAGGCACTTGAAGTTTTTTTTTTTTTTGGGTTGTTGAATAAACAGACCTTATAATAAAATGTAAACAATACTTGTGTTACGAGAGTTGAATTCTAATCAAATGCTGTTATCAACGATTTGGCGGAAATAGTATTTTTTCACGTATTAGGTTCATTTCTGATAAAACCACTGCATTAATTTACACGAAATTTTGCATGTTACCTATTAATATACAAGTAGTTTAAAAACACTGTTTTTTTTGTAGAGTCCGATATAATATTTTCCTATTATTCATTCTCAAACTTCATATCACGAAAACCAAACCAAGTAACACACACACAGATGTCACATGTCTTCGAATTTTTGGTTCTAGCCGGTTTTCTCACGATGTTTTCCTTCACCGTTTTGAGAGCAGTGGTGATGAAATAATTTACACAAAGTAAAGCGCCTGCCTGGGTTTGAACTCACAACCTACAACTTTTAAGTCGCGGCCAATACCGCTGGGCCACCACTGCTATATTCAAGATATTATGATGTAATGTAAAACATACAACATAGCCATTTCGAGCACAACCTAATTTACCTTATAATAATCACCAAAAGACCAATTGCCGAGCATTTCAAAGAAAGTGTGATGGGTTCCATCAGTGCCAACCACATCCAGGTCATTGTGCTTACCGCCGACCCTCACACATTTTTGTGAGTTCACTGCTCTTGCGCAAGGGGCAGCCACTTTACCAAGGAATACACCTTTGAACTGAAAACAAAAATGATAAAGTAAATTAGAAGGCAGTTTTAACTTTGCAGAAATGGGGCCTTATTTAGAAACAGGGTTGGGCGTTATTCGAATAAATTATTATTTATATAATTATTCGAATAAAAACTTATTCACAATATAATTATTCGCGAATAATTCAATCACGAATAAATTATTCGTGAATAAATTGCTTTCGAATAAATTATTCATGATTATATTCGTTATTTTAAATAATTTTTAAAAACTCGTATAATTTATGGTTATCTGCATTGCATCAGGATGTCATTAAAAACTTTAACGTCTTGTGGAATGCTGCTAGATGTCCCAAAACAGCAGAGATCATTCAGTGTTTTAAGGCATACACTTAGCAAACCTGGTGTTACAAGATGGAATAGATAATATGATGCAATGAAGCAAATTTACTCCGTCAAAGACAAAAACTTTTAAATGCATAAAGCTTTGTGCCTCACAAATTACATCAGTAGCCATGAATTATGAATACATAAATGAATATGTCAGATGTTCACGTCCGATTGCCGAGGCTTTAGATATAGGAACTGCAAGGGGAAAGAGTCATGTATTATGGGCCAATCGCGGATAAATTCGAAACAGAGTTCGGTAACTCTGTTTCGCTCCTGGGAACTCAGGCAAGGAACAAACAGGGGTGGGGTTTAGTCAGTAAGTGTCTGACACACCCTCTCGCTCCACCCAGAGCAGGAGAAGTCATTGGATGATTTCCCAAACCCACAAAAAAGAAATGTATTATGGGCTTTTGATACCATGTTTGATGGCTTTATGCAAGAAACTTCAAAAATTAGAGAACACTCCACTGACATACTGCGATGATTAGCAGCAGCATACAGACAAAACGTTGAAAGAAGATTTGAAGAGTTCTTCTAACTGTTTACACCTAAAGGTGAACACACTATAATTGC
Source organism: Polia nebulosa (assembly GCA_951329385.1). Classification (NCBI taxonomy): domain Eukaryota; kingdom Metazoa; phylum Arthropoda; class Insecta; order Lepidoptera; family Noctuidae; genus Polia; species Polia nebulosa. The sequence goes on along the minus strand of OX589602.1, from coordinate 29,075,829 downwards.
CAGTATAAATATTGATTCTCAAATTCTTTGTTTTATTTTTTTAATTCATTGAATAACAAATTAAATAAGTTATTTGTCATTCGAATGATTTTTCTTTATTTATTCATTATTCGAATAAATTTTGCCCAACTGTTTAGAAATACACTGAATAGCAGATTCTAAATTCAACATTTTCTAAACGTAAGAAGGATAGACATGGGTGGTAAAGTTCTAAATAAATAATCATTTGAAGGAGGTTTCATCCCACAACTGAATTTGATGTACAAGAGATAATATTATACATCTTGAAATTAGAATTCGCTAATCAGTATATAGTGTATTTTATAAATAATGGGCATAGAGTCATCAGATTAACAGGAGAAAGTGCTCCACAAACAAGGAGCAATTGTAAATAAAAACTCTCACTCTTAAGAGAAAGGCAATTATTACTCAAAAGATGGCCTTGTGAGACAAGGTTGGCATTCTGCCACTACAAATAGAGATTTTAGCAGATTTGGATTACTCTATTGGTACTGAACAAGACTCGACTACTCAAGGATCAGAATATACACTAAAATTAGGAGAGTTACTACGTAAATAAGAAAAATATTAACAACATACCTGGTTCATGCCAGCATTTACAAAAGGTACACTGGGATCGTATAGAGGTACCACAGAACTAGATTTGACGTGCTTGTGACCATGACTAGTCTCATAATATTCTATAAAAGTACTCCTAATAAAACTGCTAGAGGACTTTAATCGAACCCAAAGTTGGCGCAAGACGATACCACTTCTAACCGGTGCCCGCAGCATTTTAGGTTATGGAGTAGTTACAGCCACTCTAATAACAAATTTAATGGTTTCAACACAATTTATATAAGTTTTCGCTGCAAATGCACTGTAAACATACCGTTTTACAGTTTTGTAAGTTTTCGTAAAATTCGGCAAACTCGATCAGTTTTCGCTGTCATTATGTCAGTGTAAATGTCAATAGTGTCAGATAGACAACAACAAAAACCCATCAAAAACCCAAGATGAATACTACGGTAATGAAAAAAGGCCACTTATTGATGAAGATACTTTTTCAATTGACTACCTTGATAATTCCTAATTTTTCCTTTTTTTTCATACGAATAAGTAATCATTTATTCGTAGAAATGGTAAATTCCTGTATTTGCTGTGATGAGAAACAATACGCCCAACCAAACGCAAGTTTTTGGCGGGATGTTCTCGAGTGAAGTGAAGTGGCTGTTTTAAAATTTAATTATTCGCTTATTAATTCCTAGTGGATATTGTGATGTAAAATTGGTGTAGTTTTGTGTCTCAACTCAAGTGTTTACACAACTGGACAACATGCGGAATCGTTGAAACAGGCGCAAACTCGTTATAATGGAGCTGAGAATTTTGTTGTAGTATTGAATACCTCAGTTAAGTTTGCCGAGAAGGCTGACTCGACACATTTGTTGCCAAATACTGCAAAAAACATTAGAATGTATTACATCTGCATTTTAATTGCAAAAACTATATAAAATACACTACTAATGACAAGGCTGCATGGTCTCTGCCTGCTTTAGCCTGTTTCAATAGGATAAAAAAGAGACAATTGACATTTGACTTGACAGCTGTGGTTGTTTGACAGACGATGCTGGGAAATGCTTTTATTTCAAGAAAAATTGGAAAATAAATTGGTTTATTATCAAATCGTTTAACTTAATACCACTTTAAAGTATGCAAGGACACGTGTACATTCGCTAGAGGTGACAATTGTATATTCTCTTTCATCATATAAACAAAATTCTTGTTACAAGAAGTGTTGGGTTTAGGGACACGTAAGTCTTTTTGACCGATGCGTGATATTAAATTTATAAAATGAAGCAATTGGAACTTTATGTATTGTATCTGTGCGTTGTTTTGTCGGCCGGTGAATTATTAGGGCCGGACTCTCGTAAGAAAAGTGAAAAAACAGATGAAGAAGATGAAGTGAACGAAGGTAATGAAAGCTCGGAAACTAAATACACTGGGCAATGGAATTCAATTGACGCTGACGACTTAAAAGAGCTGAAAGATGCTATGAATAAGGAAATCGTGACGCTGCAGGAGTATGCGGAGGCTCTGCGAAATACCAAAGATGTGCAAAAGGATGAAGAAACTAATAAGGGTAGAGTTGTGTTCATCTTTCTTATTAATGCTTTTAATAATTAGATTCCCTGTATTATACTGTTATTTTTAGAGCCTAACTCATACATAGCTGCTTTTTCATCATCACCCCGGCCTTCAACTGTCCTCCACAAGCCATAGATTTTAAACCTACAGTTTGGTTGAAAATGAAGAAAGTTATCTAAGGAAAAATTCTCACTGTTAATAGAAAATAGAACATAATTTTAAACATTCATTCATTCAAATTTTCAAAACACATCTGTTGAGAATATTATTGCCTTGCAGATAGTCATCTAGACCAAATGGAGTATACTCTAAAGCTGTTAAAGAAGAGCCTTCTGAGGCACACAGAGGCAGCCTGGATGCATGACCCCAAGGCTTCAGAAAATTCAGACCTTGAAATTGAGGTAAACAATTGCACTTGTGTCACTTTTATTCAAATTTTTATTTGTACTTAGTTTCTCTTCATTTTTCTGAAGAAAATATTGTTCAATTTTATGTAAAGTTTACAAATTCACTATAGAGCAAGATCCCAGACATTACTTATATATGTTGGCTTTTTAACAGTTGGGCCAAAGTAGCAGGTATGCATATGTTGAAAGTACATACTAACACTATTCAATCCAACACATTTTGTTTATCAGAAAATAAGTAATGTCTGGAGGGTCTGGGAGTGTTTGACTATTAGTAACAAAATTTTTTTTTTGGGAAATCATCCAATGGAGATACCATTGGATGATTTCCCGAAAAAAAAATCCCTTCTCCTGCCTCCTCCCTCCTGCTTCACCCGCTCTGGGTGAAGCAGGAGGGAGTGTCAGACTCTTACTAAATAAAACCCACCCCTGTTCCTTCCCTGCCTGAGTGCCCAGAAGAGCGGTAACTCTGTTACGAATTTATCGCCTACCTCTAGGCATGACCTTTTCCCCTTGACATCTGTGTTAAATTACCTAATGTACAAAATGTTTTCTTTAATGTTCTTTCTGTTCGTAAAGTGAATGTTTTATTATGCGTAATAATAATAAGTCCTAATTTTTTATGACTTTTAATGAAATGTAATTGTGATTGTTTACACAAGATTTGTATCACGTATTTTTTTTTTATTGCAATTTGTTTATGGAACAATTAGCAATTTTTGTATTTTTCTTTTTATTTTCTTGCAATGGTATGCGAGGTATATGTCCAGTGACACATCCTTAAATTGGTAAATTAGAGAAAGCGTGCTCCATCTTCAACCACATCATCGCTTACCATCAGGTGAGATAGTGGTCAAACGCGTGCCTACCAACAATAAAAAAAAGTAAGCCCTTTGGTGCTCTCTTTGTAACAAGGCAGTGTTAAAGCCTTGTTTATTTTTTGACCTCTATTCCAAAATTACGTTCTTTGCCTCCTTTTTTTAAATTCAAATTCAAAATTACTTAGTTTTTTCTGTCAAGTCTCTGTTTTGATATTAAAAATCAGTTCTAATTCTGGAGCCGAACTAGTAGAAGCTCCTCATTATTTTCCGACTCTTCAAGTGTCAGTTACCAGTTTCCTAGAATTGTGCATTAATACAATTTATTTACGTAACTAGTCACAGTGTATGTGTTCGTAATATTATAATAAAGCCCACTGTTGTAAATAACAAATATAATGTGTTAACTCGTCGTGTGTTATTATTCATTGAACTCCTCCTCTGCGTGTCACTCCTATGTCCTGCTCTGCGTGTCACTCCTACGTCCTCCTCTGCGTGTCACACACACCACCACTCTGGTCCCGCAACGAGACACGTCCTCCGTACCGTGACATCTTCTTTAGTCTCCCATCGCTTGGAAATATGTCATCCATAAGGTGGTGTACCAGTATGTTTGGATGTTGCTGTAATCTGTTTTTACGTAATTCACGTTATTGCAATATATATATTTCTTAATTCAAATCTACCTCGGGGTGTAAGAATGTTCTGCGCTCCTAGTGTTAAATTTCCAAAGTAACTTTACTAATGTCAATAATAAAATGTGTTCCTAATACAGAAATTCGATGAAAACCCACAAGACATTCTGGACACTTTGCCACCGTTACCAGTAGAAGAAGAACCTGAACTATCACCAGAGCTGAAAGAAGGTAAAACCAGCTGACTTTGCTTGTTTATTATGTTGTATTTAGACTCCATTATCTCTACTTAAGACTGCCATTTAGTATGCAGTGCGTGGGGTTTTTTGGGTAACATAGCCAGCTTAGCTTCCACAAAGCTTCCTGGAAGCCTCAAAGCTTTTGCTGAGTAAGCTCAAAAATATTACACTGTGGTTATGTAGCCCATAAGGGGGTCTAAACCTACCTCTTAACTGAGTCAGTATTTGCAAACCCTCCTAAACTGCCTAGTATCTGGCACTGTCTCAGATTAACTATACTGTAGGTATATAGAAGTTCAAAAAGTAAAGCAAAGTAGTTTTTGATTGCTCCATAAACATACAAATGATTGAGTGATTACCTTGATTTTCATTATCATTCGATTTTATCACTTTCTATGTAGTAGTAATTACGAACTTCTTTTATGTTATCAACAAGCATGTGATTTTTATTATTGTTTTGCATTCATCATTACAAATTGTTTCTTTACATTTCGTGCAGTAAAGACTATTTCATAGTAACATGTGAAATTAAAAAAAAAAGAGTGGCACTCCGGGAGTGCCGACAGAAGTGAAAACTTGAACAAAAATGTCCAACGCGCCTAAAGAAGTTTTCACTTCAATCCGTGTCGGTTTCGGTATCGGTGTCGGCGGCGAATTCAATTGTTTTTTCATCTCAAAAATGCCCAACGCGCTTAAAGAAGTTTTCACTTCAAAAAGCTTGGTGCGTCACATGCGGCCCGGGGGTCACAGGTTGAGTGTAGCTCTTCTAGAGCGTCGCCTCCCAGACTTTCCAGTCACGTCTGGCTTGTAAATACTTTTTCAACACACTTTTATAAGCTTTACCCGGTTTCCGATTGAGCTGAAATTTTGCACACATGTTTAGTCTGGCCGACAATGCATGGTTAGCTAAGTGACGTCATTCTAAATCCAAAATGGCGGACTAGTTGTTTTTTATGCATTCCCATGATGACTGTATCAAATGAAAGAGTTTGCTGAGCAAAAAAAACGAAAAATAAAATTACGTCACTCAAAAGTGTCTTTTAGTTTTTTTTTAAACTATATTATTATTGTTAGTCAAAAAGCCAGGGTTTTTGGCGGGATTTTCTTGAGTGAAGTTCAGTGGCTGTTTTAATTATTCGCATATTGATTCCTAGTGGATATTGTGATGTAAAGTTGGTGTAGTTTTGTGTCTCAAGTGTCTACGCAACTGGACAATATGTTGATATCTTTGGAACAGGCGCGATCTCGGTAAAATGGAACTTAGAATTTTATTGTAGTAAAGACTACCTCAGCGAAGTTTGCCGAGAAGGCTGACTCGACACATTTGTTGCCGAATACTGCAAAATACATTAGAATGTGTTACATCTGCATTCTAATGGGGAAAAAGAAAAAGTGATAGTGATCAAATTAAGACTTGGCTTAAAGGTCTTGTAACCAAGTCAGTGGCATAGCCACAATTGTTAAAAAAAAAGTCAAACAGCCATTTTATTTTATATTCATCTCTACAGCCAAAGAACTATACGACGTTGCAATGGCGAAGCTGAACCGTCGTTCTCCCGACCTTCGCGGCGCCATCCTCCAGATCAAGCAGGCAGCTGACATCGGCTACATCCCCGCTAAGATCAAGCTGGCCTGGTCCTACCTCTTCGGGGAGGGGGTCGAACTTGACCTGGATAAGGCGAAGGAGATATTTGAGGTGTTGGCTAAGGAAGGAAATGCTGATGCTCATGCTGTAAGTGTTTTACTAAAATATAAACTATTTATTGATTCAAAAGAGTGGCCATGGAGTTTCTTGTGCATTGTTCATAGAGAATCGCGCGAGCATGCTTTGAATAGTGCAAATAGCAACAAAATTTTATTGTACTTGCTAGACGTTAGTAGACCCTGAGTCTACTAACGTCTGTAACTAAAAGATCTACATGATGTGGTAGGCTGTAACTAAAAGATCTACATGATGTGGTAGGCTGTAACTAAAAGATCTACATGATGTGATCAAAAAGTATGGTGAATCTTTTTAATACGATTATAGTAACATGCTTTCATTAAAATTGAATCAAAAGGGAATATGCATGATATTTTTTTATTTGTTCAATTGAAGACTTATTAACTATAGTGAACAAATAGAAAAAGGAATTTTCAAAATATCATCATCAGCGACGAAGTTATAAAGCTTTAAAGTTGATAATTAGAAAGCGAAGTCCGACGTATTCTTTGACGTCAAAGGACATGACGCCCATACAACAGCCACAGAAAACAGCGTTTTCGAGAGAGGGAAAGATATATTTGTTTAAAATTGTTATATCTCGTTTAATTTTCAATCAATTTTGATTCTGCCTTCACTCTATTTTAGTATATTCATCGATAAACCGGTTAGATAAAAAAATTTGTTACGAAGAATTTTTTAACTTCCCATTGACCTATGAACTTGAAATTTGGTGATAATGTTTATTATTACGTATAAGTACTTTACTAATACCAATATATGGTACGGAACCCTGAATGTGCGAAATCCGACACGCACTTGGCCAGTTTTGGCGCAGTGGTTGAGCGTTCGGCTGCTGCGCTGCGTGTCGCGGGTTCGATCCCCGCACGGAACAAATATTTGTATGACCTGCAGGGCTGCAGATAGTTGTTCCGGGTCTGGGTGTCTTGTGCATGTGAGTATACATGTTTGTGAACGCACCCACGATACAGGAATATTCCTAGTGTGGGGCAACGTTTTTTTAAAAGAAGAAAGAGAAGAAGAGGATGTATAAATAGCCGCGTTCTTCCAGGGCATGGGTTTCCTCTACGCAACAGGCATTGCAGTTCCAGTGTCCCAGCCTAAAGCCTTGGTGCACTATACGATGGGAGCCCTAGGAGACAGCGACTACGCACAGATGGCGCTGGCGTACCGCTACTGGAGTGGAAATACTGTGCCTAGTTCCTGCCCTAAGGCCATGGACTTGTATATGAAAGTGGCTTCTAAAGGTGTGTGGGTTTTTGTACTTGGTAGAAAGGGACCGTTCAAGTATTACGTAGGCAATATAGGGGAGCGGGGGGGGCGGTCTATGCCTTGCTTATTTTTGATGACATGGGGGTGAGGGGGTCTAGATGGTGATTACGTCAGCAGTAATAATTTTATTTTTTTATACATATGGCAACCAAAACATTGTCTATGCTTGAAAACGAAACGCAAATTCGGGGATTCCCATAAATAACGAATACGTTTAGGTACCAATGTTTGCGTAAGCATGGGAGGGGGGGAGGGGTAAGAGCTTTGCTTACTTTTGCTGACAAGGGGGAGGAGGGGGGGGGTAAATAATTGTAATGAATCTGCTTACGTTATACTTGAACGGCCCCAAAGTAGATGGACTAAGATAGACGACCCATCATAGCTGGTCATACATAGATGGCCTGACATAACAGCCCTGCCGCCCTAGCTAAATAACTTTTCTATTATCGTTTACGCTAACGCTTAGTACAAAATGTATGGCAATGACATTACCTGCGATAAGTCATGTGACAATATTCTCTCCGCAGGTAATGTCATTGCCATACATTTTGTACTAAAACTTGTTTGAATTCATACATACATTTATTTATTAAGGTAAACCAATAGCTTGCGTACGTATCTTAGGTATATTTAACAATGGTTCGGTCTGTGGATGGGTGACCATCTTAACATACTGAGATTCAGCCGTGCTTCGGCAAGCACTTCAACCGTATAGTTCGTTACGAACCCCAATTAGACCCCATTTTTTTTTTCGGGTGGGAAATCATGCAATGACATCTCCCGCTCTAGGGTGGAGCGAGAGGGCGTGTCCGACTCTTACTGACTAAAACTTACCCCAGTTTTTTCCCTGCCCTGAATGCCCAGGGGCGCGGTAACTCTGTTTCGAATTTATCCACAACCCCTGGGCAGGCATCGGCCATGACGGACCCCGTCATGTTTTGCTGACAACTCTTGTTCGGTGCGCGTGGAACGCACCGTCGAATCTCGGGCCTGGTGCTGATCGGACGGCGAGTAGTGGGTAATTCGCAGGCCCGGGTGTGGGTGACCATCTTAACATACTGAAATTCCTCCGAGCCTCGGAAAGCACGATAAGCCGTTCCGTTCCGGCTGTAATTTGTACATCTTTGACAGTCGTTATGGATAGTCAGAAGCCAGAAAATCTGGAACCAGTCTTGCCAAGGGGTACTATACTAGATAGTCAGTCGCTCCATGTAAAATACTGGTACTCAGCTACATCCGGTTCTACTGGAAGCCGACCAATTGTATGACATTAATAGCCTGACATAACTCACCATATTTGTAAGAGGAGAGGTTTTTCTGGGAATGAAAAAATCTTGATTATCCATTATGTTTTTTTGTGAGGAGCTCGTGGATAAAGTAATAACAGCCGCACGGGTCGATCAATCAGGTTAAGGTACGGCGTTGGCCCATGGATGGGTTGGTCCCGGCTGTCAATCGTGGATATTTCACAGTCGTTTCGAGTCGTCAGAAGCCCGAAATTCTATCAACCAGTCTTACCAAGGTGTATCGTATTACCCAGTAACTGGGTTTTGGAGGTCAGATAGGCAGTCGCTCCATGTAAAATACTGGTATCCAGCTGCATCCGGTTAGACCGTCGGCTTCCACGACCCCAAGATAGATGGGAAAAGGCTAGGCAGATCTCATCTCTATCCATTATGTTTTTATTTATGAATCACATAAAAACAGTCCCCAAAACGCCCACCCGTCGCCAGTTCCAAGTGTTTTAGCTGGGGAGAAGAAATGGCGGAACAAACTCCCCAGCAACACATCTGTCTGAAACGCGTCTGTGCGCTCTGCAGATTTGCTCTACGCCTTGTTATTGTGATGTTTTCATATGCGGAATAACTGCACCGATTTAGATGGCTGGACCTGTATAGATGACTCTAGAACACTGCAGCCGTTAAATCGTAATAGACAACACACACACACACACCATCACACACAATACATATACACATACACACACACACACAACAAAACAATAAATAACAACGACAATAAACAACAACAACAATAATATTTATTAGTTGTGCACTGTGTCCTCCTTCGTGTTTGATAAGAATGGTCAATTTACTCAATGTAACACTTCCTGCTTGCTGCTATGCCATTCGAAATCTATATGATATTTCGTTTTCGGTTGTTCCACTTGGGCCGAGTATATACAAAAGTCGTCGGATGTAAAACCTTATTTATTTTTTTCATTTTATAAATTTAAAAAAATGTGATATTTGTCCTCCAGTGGCAAGCCAAGTGACCTTCAGCGGCGGCCCCGCCATCCAACGCACTCGCCTCATCGACGAGGCGGAGGGCGGCGGGCCCGGCACGCTCGACACCGACCTCATCGAGTACTACCAGCTGCTGGCCGAGAAGGGCGACGTGCAGGCGCAGGTAGGAAGAGTACTACAACAATAGGAATATTTTTTTTTTTTTGGGGGGTGGGAAATCATCCTATGACTTCTTCCGCTCTAGGGTAGAGCGGAAGGGTGTGTCAGACTCTTACTGACTAAAACCCACCCCTGTTCCTCCCTGCCTCGAGTGCCCGGGGGCGAGGTAACTCTTTCGAATTTATCCTCCACCCCCGGGCAGGCATCGGCCGTGGCAGGCCCCTTCACTTGGCTGACAACTCTTTGAGGCGCGCGTGGAACACTACGCGCCGTCGACTCTCGGGCCTGGTGCTGATCGGACGGCGAGTTACCCACTACTCGCCGTCCGCAGGCCCGGGTACAATAGGAATATTGACTAGCAAGTCTGTTGTGAAAAGTCGCTGGTTTGCGGGACTTGCATCCCGACCCGCGCTGGGCGGTGCAAACAGTTTTTTTAAAGTGTAAGCTTCGGTGTAGACGGTTGGGCATTATTGAGATGGGAAAATACAATTAAAAACAATTGAACTCGCGATCTGTTACCGACATCGCTGCGAGTGCTACGACGCATAGCACTCGTAGCGGATTGAAGTGAAAGCTTTAGGCGCGTTGGGCATTTTTGAGATGGGAAAAAACAATTGAACTTGGAACCTATTACCGCCACCGCTACGAGATCCGCTACGAGTGCTACGACGCGTAGCACTCGTAGCGGATTGAAGTGAAAACTTCTCGAGGCGCGTTGGGCATTTTTGTTCAAGTGTTCACTTCTATCGGCACTCCCGGAGTGCCACTGTTTTTTTTTTTGTCGAATCGGTTAGAACCAGCACCAAGAAGCGTTGACGAGCGGCAACAATTTCTTTGGCCGTACACTCACACGTGGAGGTGGTCGTCATAAACAGCCGATTTCAAGTTCTTATTGATAGAGTTTAACCAGTCTCACCTGATTGTAACTTTACTCCCGCAAGGGTTATAAAATATTGTATAAATTACCCACTTTCCCCTACATTCAGGTCGGCCTGGGCCAGCTGCACTTCCAAGGCGGGCGCGGCGTGACGCTGGACATCAACAAGGCGCTCCACTACTTCCAACAAGCTGCCAAGACAGGCAACGCTGTCGCCAACGCATTCTTAGGCAAGGTGTGTATTAGCGCGCAAAGTTCCGAACGAATCATATTTTATAACATGTTTATAAAAAATAGTCTACAAAACAACATACAACAACACACACACACACACACAAAATTAAAAAAAGAAAGAAAGTTGTTAATTTACAGTTACATCCTTGAAAAAAATTGTTAATTTACAGTTACATCCTTGAAGAAAGTTGTTAATTTACTGTGACTTCCTAGAAGCAAGTTGTTAATTTACAGTTAAATCCTTGAAGAAAGTTTTTATTTACTGTTACTTCCTAAAAGAAAGTTGTTAATTTACAGTTACATCCTTGAAGAAAGTTGTTAATTTACAGTTATATCCTTGAAGAAAGTTGTTAATTTACAGTTATATCCTTGAAGAAAGTTGTTAATTTACAGTTATATCCTTGAAGAAAGTTGTTAATTTACTGTGACTTCCTAGAAGCAAGTTGTTAATTTACAGTTAAATCCTTGAAGAAAGTTTTTAATTTACTGTTACTTCCTAAAAGAAAGTTGTTAATTTACAGTTACATCCTTGAAGAAAGTTGTTAATTTACAGTTATATCCTTGAAGAAAGTTGTTAATTTACAGTTATATCCTTGAAGAAAGTTGTTAATTTACAGTTATATCCTTGAAGAAAGTTGTTAATTTACTGTGACTTCCTAGAAGCAAGTTGTTAATTTACAGTTAAATCCTTGAAGAAAGTTTTTAATTTACTGTTACTTCCTAAAAGAAAGTTGTTAATTTACAGTTAAATCCATGAAGAAAGTTTTTAATTTACTGTTACTTCCTAAAAGAAAGTTGTTAATTTACAGTTATATCCTTGAAGAAAGTTGTTAATTTACAGTTATATCCTTGAAGAAAGTTGTTAATTTACTGTGACTTCCTAGAAGCAAGTTGTTAATTTACAGTTAAATCCTTGAAGAAAGTTTTTAATTTACTGTGACTTCCTAGAAGCAAGTTGTTAATTTACAGTTAAATCCTTGAAGAAAGTTTTTAATTTACTGTTACTTCCTAAAAGAAAGTTGTTAATTTACAGTTACATCCTTGAAGAAAGTTGTTAATTTACAGTTATATCCTTGAAGAAAGTTGTTAATTTACAGTTATATCCTTGAAGAAAGTTGTTAATTTACAGTTACATCCTTGAAGAAAGTTGTTAATTTACTGTGACTTCCTAGAAGCAAGTTGTTAATTTACAGTTAAATCCTTGAAGAAAGTTTTTAATTTACTGTTACTTCCTAAAAGAAAGTTGTTAATTTACAGTTAAATCCTTGAAGAAAGTTTTTAATTTACTGTTACTTCCTAAAAGAAAGTTGTTAATTTACAGTTATATCCTTGAAGAAAGTTGTTAATTTACAGTTATATCCTTGAAGAAAGTTGTTAATTTACTGTGACTTCCTAGAAGCAAGTTGTTAATTTACAGTTAAATCCTTGAAGAAAGTTTTTAATTTACTGTTACTTCCTAAAAGAAAGTTGTTAATTTACAGTTAAATCCTTGAAGAAAGTTTTTAATTTACTGTTACTTCCTAAAAGAAAGTTGTTAATTTACAGTTATATCCTTGAAGAAAGTTGTTAATTTACAGTTATATCCTTGAAGAAAGTTGTTAATTTACTGTGACTTCCTAAAAGCAAGTTGTTAATTTACAGTTAAATCCTTGAAGAAAGTTTTTAATTTACTGTTACTTCCTAAAAGAAAGTTGTTAATTTACAGTTACATCCTTGAAGAAAGTTGTTAATTTACAGTTATATCCTTGAAGAAAGTTGTTAATTTACAGTTATATCCTTGATGAAAGTTGTTAATTTACAGTTACATCCTTGAAGAAACTTGTTAATTGTTGACTGGCCTGTTGGTCTAGTGGTTAGTGACCCTGACTGCTATGCTGGAGGTTGTGGGTTCAATTCCCACCCAGGACAAATGTTTGTGTAATGAGCACGATCATTTGTTCTGTGTCTGGGTGTAATTTATCTATAATATGTATGTATTTAGAAATATATAAGTATGTTTATCAGTTGTCTAGTACCCATAACACAACCTCTGCTTAGCTTGGGACTAGATGGCGTTGTGTGATAGTTGTGGAATATTATATTATATTATAATTTACTTTTTATTCCTTGAGGAAAGTTGTTAATTTCCATGGGCAGCACTAGCAGCAGCAGTATTTATAATACGATCACCCATTTCATTTACACTCTGTAGATATGTGAATTATAATGTATTACTTTGATCGCTTTATTTCAGATATATTTGGAAGGCGGAGACGGTATCAAGGCGGACAACGATACGGCTCTGCGGTACTTCACGAAAGCGGCTGAACTCAACAACCCTGTCGGTCAGAGCGGACTGGGCATCATGTATTTACAGGTGAATATAATATTGACAATAGATAACATAACTTCGCGCCAGTATTCCCCTGAGAAGTAGGCAATGGTGTATACTACAGCCACAGATGCCTCATCCCATACATATAAATGGGATCGCCTTCGGCAGGTAAAAAAGGCAATATTTTTAAACTATTTATATTTTTTAATTATTTATATTTTTTATTGGAGATTTAAACATAAATATTAGACCAGATAATAAGGACCTAAACTCTGAAGAATATTTAAATACAATGGCTTTTCATGGGCTCCTACCTGCCCACGTTCTCCCCACTCGCATTGAAAACTGCCTGGATCATGTCTTTTTAAAAACAGATAGACCCTCCACTACTTTGGTTCTGGACTCATATTTTACTGATCATGCACCTATCCTGTTTTGCACTCAGCGAGAACCTCTTAATGCTACGAAACCTAAAAGTATGATACGGCATTTAAACTTTCAAAGTATTACTGGCTGCTTAGAAAACTGTGATTTCTCAAGTGTTTTATCTAGCACTGATCCCAATCAAAGTGCGGAACAACTCATCTCCATTATATCAGACGCAATAAATCAACACAGTACGCTAAAAAAAGTCCCTAACAGGAAGCAGACTATTAAACCATGGATGACCACTGGCCTCCTAAGGTGCGTGCGAAATCGGGACCAACTCCATAAAAAAGCAATGCAAAATCCTAAAGACCATACTGCTAAATTAATATATTCTAGATACCGAAATTACTGTAACAATTTACTGAAGACTATTAAATGCAATTTTGACCAAAAAGAACTCCTGAAGGCCAACGGTAACCCCAAAGCAACTTGGGATATCATAAAATCTATCAGCTACAAGAACACCGCACCCATAAGTAAGTCAAGAGAGCTCCTTAATATGTGCAGCGATCCAAACTCCTCTGTCAATTTTATAAATAAGTATTTTGCAAACGTTGGAGCAGATCTTGCTAGGCGGGTTGCGCAGGGTCAGCGTGTAATTCGCCCAAACTTTGAATTTGACAGCTTAATAAATCCTCAAGGTAACTCATTCGTGTTACTTGAAACGAATATCTCAGAAATAGAAAATATAATTATAGAATTAAAAAATAATTGTGCAGTAGGTCACGATGGAATTCCAGCCTCAGTTATTAAGTCTGCCAGACATGTACTTGTTCCAGCAATAACGCATATCTGTAACTTATGTATCTTAAAAGGTATTTTCCCCGACACTTTTAAGAAGGCATTGGTCACACCAGTATTTAAGGGGGGAGATGGTGACCGCGTCGAGAACTATAGGCCTATATCTGTGCTCACCACACTGTCCAAAATTATGGAGAAGGTTCTGAATAAAAGGTTGCTTGATTATCTTGAATGCTACAACATAATTGCGCCAAACCAATACGGTTTTAGGAGAGGCGTATCAACAGAGGATGCTGTTCTTGAACTGACAAGCCGAATTGTTAATAATCTTGATTCTAGGACTAAAACTATAGGTATATTTCTAGATTTAGCCAAGGCTTTCGACACGGTTTCTACTCCCATCCTTCTACGAGAATTAGAAAGCTTAGGAATAAGAGATATCACTTTAAACCTCTTCCGTGACTATCTCACAAACCGTAACCAACGAGTTAAGGTAGACAACTACATCAGCGACGATGTGAATCTGACCTTTGGCGTACCACAGGGTAGCGTGCTGGGTCCCACTCTTTTTCTTCTATTTGTAAACAGATTGTGTCAGCTGTCAATCCCAAACTGCAAGATAGTCGTATATGCAGACGATACTGCCCTTATCATAAGTGGAGACACATGGGAATCTGCTCACCACGCAGCTGAGAATGCTCTCGGCATAGTGATGGATTGGCTTTCATTGAATTTACTAACACTAAATGTCACTAAAACCCACTATGTCCCCTTCTCAGCGAACTCTGCTACACAGCCTAGTATGCCAGACCTTAGAGCCCATAGTTGTCACCCTGCACTGACCCCTTGCAGCTGCCCTACTATATACAGAAGCTCTTGTGTTAAATATTTGGGAGTGCACATCGATAACACATTGAGTTGGCAAGAGCATATCAGTGTGACAGTTACACGTGTTCGTAAGCTTATGTTCCCTTTAAAAAAACTAAGAAGAGTAGTTGACGACCGACTGTTAAAAACTATTTATTTTGCCTTGGCGCAGTCACTTCTCACCTATTGTATATCTGTCTGGGGCGGTACACTTAAAACGTATTTGCTTCGCCTTGAGAGGGCACAAAGAGCTGTCTTGAAAGTCATGCTTCAGAAACCTTATCAGTACCCCACTACCCGGCTGTATAAAGACATATCTGTACTCACTGTCCGACAGCTCTGTGCACTTAACATCACTCTACGTGTACACTCGTCATTGACCTATGACCCAAGCTTACTGGAGCAAAATAAACGTCGAAAAGATCCTGTATGCCCACCTGTCACTACCAAAACTACTTTGGCGAGGCGAAGCTACCCGTATCTTAGCAGCTACCTTTATAACACTATTAACGAAACCTGCAACGTATATTCTTTCCCTAAATTCAAATGTAAAACTGTAGTTAGAAGTTTTCTCCAAAAGTTAACATACGATGAGACTGAACAACTCTTTACAAAAAAAAATTACTAACGCGTCCTATAACAGATTTGAATTGCTCCTTTACTTTTTTATTTATTTTTTCTATATTATTTACTTTATTTTTTATTATTATTTTTTATTTTTTTATTGTGACATGACATACTTATACGAAAAACACAACCAAACACACACACACACATACACCAACACTACACACTCACATTCCTTGCTTACATAAATTTTAATGTATTAAGTACTTAATTATATTAAACTAAGTTTTATGCCAGCCTAAACTGGTAACTGTCAGGTGCAGCAAATGGTCAATGAACTGTAAGAGGAAGGCGTCTGTGTCTGTAACACAGTTTATACTAGCACAGACACAGACGTTCACTCTGTCTCAAATAATGCATACTAGGTATACATACGCGTTGTACCTTATTGTTTTCGAGTTTGTTTGAGATGGACAAATTGTATTTGGCTTTTTGATGAATAAAGATTATTATTATTATTATTTCCGCGTTTAGGCCCGTCCGGAACACCTCACTAGATGGTGTTAGCAGCAACGGTTTATAAGTAGAGGAAATTTACTTAAAATCCCACCAGTTTTACCTAACTGCCCCAGAGAGACGGTAATGTTTTTTTTCTCAAACTTTGAGGTAGTGTTTTATGTATTTTTGGCACTTAATAACAGTTTCGTTCTATCAAAATGTCTTCATAAACAAATTTTAATGAGGTGAATGGAAAAACTCTAAAACGTCATACAGCGCCATCTATTGGTACAAAAATATAGATGTTAAACTAATAATCTTCTATTTTTTTTTTAAGTTAATTTTATAAGTACATACAGTTCAACCCTTTTTTTTAAAACATTAATATTTATTTGTTTCAATAAGAAATCGGTAGCCATCACGCCATCTATTGAAATCTATTTGTACTAAATTTTGTTTCTTCGAGATGAGACCCCGTAGTACAGCCTACTGCACGTCTGTGGTAGCACTTTAACCTTCGTAATTCGCTAGCGTCGTACGAAGTTCCAATAGAATATGAGGGCAACTTGTACCGGTATTGTTACCACACACGTGCGGCTTTCTGTACACTTGCATTTCGGAGTAATAGATAAAGAATAAAAAAAGGAAGAATGGGCAAGCTTCTTGCCAAAAAACCGTGTGAAAATCCAAACTGCTGATTTGACCTTAAATAAATATGTCAATTTATTCGTAGGGTCGTGGCGTTCCGAAAGACACGACTGCAGCATTTAAATACTTCACAATGGCGGCCAACCAAGGCTGGGTGGAGGGACAGCTGCATTTAGGATTCATGTACTTTGGTAAGTTTTTAATGTTTGGAAATAGGGAATATGCATGACATTTTTTTATTTGTTTAATTGAAGACTTATTAACTATAGTGAACAAATATGAAGGAATTTTGAAAATATCATCATCAGCGACGAAGTTATAAAGCTTTAAAGTTGATAATTAGAAAGAGAAGTCCGACGTGTTTTTTGACGTCAAAGGACATGACGCCCATACAACTGCCATAGAAAACAGCGTTTTCGAGAGAGGGACAGATACATTTGTTTAAAATTGTTATATCTCGTTTAATTTTCAATCAATTTTGATTCTGCTTTCACTGTTCGTACTCTATTTTAGTATATTGATCGATAAACCGGTTAGATAACAAATATTTTTTTCATGCATATTCCCTATTTCTGTTATGTTCCGTACGTCACGTGGACATTTATCATTGCAGTCTCGGCTCCATAACTCCAATTTTCAAATAGCCTCGACTGCAATGAGACAATTCTATTCTGAATTTTCTTGTACCGCAGGTGGTATCGGCGTCCGTCGCGACTTCAAGCAAGCCAACAAGTACTTCTCTCTGGCGTCGCAAACAGGCCACGTGCTGGCACTGTATCACCTCGGACAAATGCATGCGCAAGGACTTGGGGTTCTACGATCTTGCAGCACGGCCGTCGAGGTGAGTGCAATGAGATATTGAACTAATTTCGTATGCTGTACCACAGATAATATAATACTAGCGTACAGATGCCTCATCCCATACAAAGAAACGGTACCGCCGTAACTACGGGTTTTCGTCAGGCACAAGTAACTTTTGTTCTTCGTTCGGGACCGTCCTCTACACCTTGCTAGATGGTGTTGGCAGCGACGGCTTGCAAGCTGAATGAATTGAATTTGCTTAAAGTCTTACCTATATTTTGTTACACATTGGGGAATTATTTTATAGTATTTTTGGCACTTCATAGCAGTTTTACTGTATCAAAATGTGTCACTATTAAAATTTTAAAGAGGCGAATGGATAAACTCTAAAACTTCAAACAGCGCCATCTATTGGTACAAGAAATATAGATGTCTAAGGATTCGTTCCAATAATCGTCTTAATAGAATTACAAGCCAATTATTCCTCAATTTTATGCTTAGGGCAGTTTATAAAATAAGAAAATACTGTTTTTACCATATTTATTTTCAAAATATTATTATTACTTAAACTTCAATAAGAAATCGATGCATATTACGCCACCTATTGAGATTTATTTGAACTAAATTTTCTTTGTTCGAGATGAGACCCTGTGGCTGTACTTAACTATATTTTTTACTCGAGGGGATAGGCGCTGAAAGCTGAAATACAGGCTCTGTCTAGTTTGGCTTCAGATGTTTAAACTTTACGCAGCTACTTTTTGTCTAGCATTTCATTTGTTTCTTATTGTACTTTTATTTTTGGAGAATAAATATATTATTATTATAATTTTCGGCATTCTCTCTGAAAAATCTTGTAAAATTTATTTATGTATTAACACTTCATGCACAAATGTACAAAGGCGGACTTATTACCTTAAGCATTCTCTACCAGGCAACCATTCATGGTGAAGAGATTACATGGCAGGTGCATCGTAAATGACAACCATGATGGTAATATTATACTTACCATCTTGGATTTTGTTTTGGACCTCATTTTCGTTATCAGTGCCGTCTTTAAATCCCAGCCAAGTAAACTCAAGTCGCAAACTACAATATTTCATAGCCCCAATCTAACTCCTCCGCTGTCTTTTCTTACTCCTCCGCTGTCTTTTCTGATTAATTTCGTTGCGGGACCCAAGACAGTTTAATCGTTTCTCTGGGACTCGTCGAGCTTCATTGCCTTGGCGTTTTTTTCTGGTGGTCGCCACTGTTGATTCTGGCTTACAGAAATTACAGTGGTTTGGGAATAGTGTGGCGGGCTTGTCCCAAATATTAGCCCCAATCTAAGATTTTTTTACGTTATTTTCGGTATCAGCCAGCACTCCTAATAAGTTTAACGGTGGCCATCTCCTAACTGCCACCGGCTTGTTTAAATCCTTTTCTTGAAATGTTTTTATTTTTTGTTTTACATTGTTCTCGCATAATAGAAGCAACAAGAATAATGTAACCTTGTAATACATAACATGGTTTAAAAGAGTGTCCATGGAGTGTCTTGGAATGTGCTTCATCTTTCTGACTGACAGACCGCGACGTGACAATTCAAAAGTGCCTGTAAATGGTTTATTTGTAATAAATACTTAAAAGAAAAAGAAAGAAAGAAAATTTTATTTACGGTAAACCTGACGCAAAAAAAAAAGAGAAACACAACAAAAAAAAAAGAAAAGCTGGGGGAATAAATATGCGTCACATCCACGCAAAACGGCCATCGCTCAGCTTAAGTGCTATGCCCCTATGCGAGACAGAGCCCCAGCGCTGGTTTTCAGCGACAGCCGGCGCCATGACGTCGACCGGTGCAGCAAACAATGAGTAAAACTAAATATCAGACAGCGTAATAAATGTTAAGTGGCAACATTCCGTTCTCTGCAACATAACGCACGCGCCGCTGGCTTTGATTTTAATCTGTGCCACTCAGCTGTCAGTAAACTATCTTTGACAATGTTAGAATAGGTTATATAATAAAAAAAAATACGCAATAACATGGCTCATGGCGGCACTTAGCAGGCATTACGCAATGACACGATGATGCTTAGAACTTGAACTTAAACTAACCCTAAAGTTGACCTCCATCACGAAAAGTATGCAATACTTGATAACCGCCATTTTGGATATTTTTTACCTCAGTATCGTCATCAGAATCATGAATTTATTAAAAAATATAGCAGTAACAAAATTACTTACAGTATTTTCTCCTCTTGGGTTTTGATTATATCCTCGTTTACAGTTTTTACCAATTTTTTTTTAGATTTGCTCCGACTTGCGACGTTTTTAGTCTGGATCGGTCCCGAATAAAAACTTCTGACTGTTTAATTAATTTTTTTTTGTGTATAGCTATTCAAGAACGTCTGCGAGCGTGGGTCTTGGGGCTCGCGTCTCATGCTGGCGCATGCCGGCTGGCGCGCGCGGGACTCGGACTCAGCACTGCTGCAGTACCTCGCGCTGGCTGAGCGAGGATATGAGCTGGCGCAGACTAATGCTGCTTTCCTGCTCGATACCGGTGAGTAGAGAGCGTGATGTTATAACAGTGCTAGCCCTTCTTGGCCAAAGTTGGCTAATCTTAGCCCATTTTGGCCAAAGCTAGCTCATGCTAGCCCATCTTGGCCAAAGTTTCTCATCTTAGCCCATTTTGGCCAAAGCTGGCTCATGCCAACCCATCATTGCCAAAGCTGGCTAATGCTTACCCATTTCGGCCAAAGCTGGCTCATGCTTGCCTATTGTTCCTGCACTTTGTTCCTGTAGTTTTACATATACAAATTGTACAATTATTTCTATGAATCCTAATTTATGTAATTAAACCAATCCAATTTAATTTATTTTTAATCAAATGATGCTTAAATTTATAATTAAGTACAATGTCTTTGTGCGTTAACTAAATCTATTTTAATTTTACTTACCATCTTTGTTGTGGTGTTTGGTGTTTGTTGTTTGTTTGTTGTGTGTTTGTTGTTGTTTGTCTTTGTTTGTGATCTACACCGTTTCACACTTTCATAAACACTTTTTCCTAAAAACAATACCACTACACAATTCCCTTTATCTACCTATTATTGAATCAATAATGTCATTGTTTTGTTTGTTTTGTTTTTTTAAAAAACGTTGCCCCACACTAGGAATTACTCCTGTATCGTGGGTGCGTTCACAAACATGTATACTCACATACACAAGACACCCAGACCCGGAACAACTATCTGTAGGTCATACAAATATTTGTTCCGTGCGGGGATCGAACCCGCGACACGCAGCGCAGCAGCCGAACGCTCAACCACTGCGCCAACCGTGTCGTCAAGTTGCGAAATGCCTGCTGGGTGCCGCCATGATGTGTATTTTTTTATTATTATGTAACCCGTACTCTAAACTACTAACATTGTCAGAGATAGTTTGCTGACAGCTGAGTGGCACAGATTAATCATAGCCGGCGGCGCGTGCGTCATGTTGCTGGGAACGGAATGTTGCCACTTAAATCGTAATGTTTATTACGCTGTATAGTATTTAGTTTTACTCATTGTTTGCTGCACCGGTCGACGTCATGACGTCAGCGCCGGCTGTCGCTGAAAACCAGCGCTGGGGCACTGTTTCGCATAGGGTCATGGCACTAAGCTTTGCGATGGCCGTTTTGCGTGGATGTGACGCATGGTTTTTCCCCAGCCTTTTTTTTTTGTGTTTCTCTGTTTTTTGCGTCATGTTTACCGTAAATAAACGTATTTTCTTTCATTCTTTTCTTTTTCGTTATCTTATCCAGATCTGATTCATGCTAACCCATTTAGGCCAAAGCTGGCTCATGTTAGCTCATCTTGACTAAAGCTGGCTCATGCTAGCCCATCTGCCGATTTATTGGGCCGATTCGACGCCGAATTAAAGAAAAAACGACCCCATCTGGCGAAGAAAAAAGTGCTGTTTCACCACGACAACGCACCGGTTCACACGTCTGCCGTTGCCATGGCCAAATTGGTCGAATTACGCTACGAATTGCTGCCCCATCCACCGTATTCTCCAGATTTGGCCCCTTGTGACTTCTTTCTGTTTCCTAATCTGAAAAAATCACTCGCCGGGAATAGATATGGATCGAATGAGGAGGTTATCGCCGCCACGGAGGCCTATTTTGCAGAGTTTGACAAAAACTATTTTTCGGACGGGTTAAAAAAGTTGGAGCATCGCTGGGCTAAGTGTATCGAACTAAAAGGAGACTATGTTGAAAAATAAATTGCCACTTTTCCAAAATTTTCGTTTACTTTTTGTAGGCTAAGTATTTATTGAATGACCCTCGTATTATAGATAAATTACACCCAGACACAGAAAAAATGATCGTGCTCATTACACAAACATTTGTCCTGGGTGGGAATCGAACCCACGACCTCCGGCATAGCAGTCAGGGTCACTAACCACTAGACCAACAGGCCAGTCAAACTTTTTTTTGTCAGCTGACTCATGTTAGTCCATCTTAGCCAAAGCTGACTCATGCTAGACCATCTTGGACAAAGCTGACTCATGCTGGCCCATCTTGGCCAAAGCTGACTCATGCTTGCCCATCTTAGCCAAAGCTGACTCATGCTAGTCCATCTTGGACAAAGCTGACTCATGTTTGCCCATCTTGGCCAAAGCTGACTCATGCTAGCCCATCTTGGACAAAGCTGACTCATGCTAGTCCATCTTGGCCAAAGCTGACTCATGCTTGCCCATCTTAGCCAAAGCTGACTCATGCTAGTCCATCTTGGACAAAGCTGACTCATGCTTGCCCATCTTGGCCAAAGCTGAGTCATGCTTGCCCATCTTAGCCAAAGCTGACTCATGCTAGTCCATCTTGGACAAAGCTGACTCATGCTTCCCCTTCTTGGCCAAAGCTGACTCATGCTAGCCCTTCTTGGACAAAGATGACTCATGCTTGCCCATCTTAGCCAAAACTGACTCATGCTAGTCCATCTTGGCCAAAGCTGACTCATGCTTGCCCATCTTGGCCAAAGCTGACTCATGCTTGCCCATCTTGGCCAAAGCTGACTCATGCTTGCCCATCTTAGCCAAAGCTGACTCATGGTAGTCCATCTTGGCCAAAGCTGACTTATGCTAGCCCATCTTGGACAAAGCTGACTCATTTTTGCCCATCTTGAACAAAGCTGACTCATGCTTGCCCATCTTGGCCAAAGCTGACTCATGCTTGCCCATCTTAGCCAAAGCTGACTCATGCTAGTCCATCTTGGACAAAGCTGACTCATGCTTGCCCATCTTGGCCAAAGCTGACTCATGCTAGCCCATTTTGGACAAAGCTGACTCATGCTAGCCCATCTTGGACAAAGCTGATTCATGCTAGCCCATCTTGGCCAAAGCTGACTCATGCTTGCCCATCTTGGCCAAAGCTGACTCACGCTTGCCCATTTTGGTCAATGCTAGGTCGTGCTGACCGAGTTAGTGATGATTAATAATAACATGCTACGTCATGCCCGTACTGATACACGTAGGTATGCTACAGAAATTATAATTTTCCCGTTATTTTGGATTTGATTTTTGTAGCTCACTTTGTCCTGCACAATTGCGTGTATTCACGGAAAGTAAGCAGCTGGCGTCGATCTACCTGCCCCCCCCTAGCCATATTACTTTTCTACTATCGTTTACGCTAACGCTTAGTACAAAATGTATGGCGATGACATTACCTGCGTAGAGAAGTGTCACGTGACTTATTGCACGTAAAGTCATTGCCATTCATTTTGTACTAAGCGTTAGCGGATACGATAATAGAAAAGTGATATGGCTAGGGGAGCTGCTGCTTCAGTCTTCTACGTCTATTCGACCCTATACGTAGCGTGAATGTGCTCAGGTTGATCTCCCCCCAGGTGAGGTGCGCCTGTTCAGCGAGTCGGAGCGCTGGGCGCGGGCGCTGCAGCTGTGGGCGCGCGGGGCCGCGCAGGGCTGCGGGGCCGCGCGCGTCAAGCTGGGGGACTACCACTACTACGGGCTGGGGACGCCGCAGGACTTGGAGGCCGCTGCCTATCACTACAGGTAACACTGTTCGCTGCAGCTGTGGGCGCGCGGGGCCGCGCAGGGCTGCGGGGCCGCGCGCGTCAAGCTGGGGGACTACCACTACTACGGGCTGGGGACGCCGCAGGACTTGGAGGCCGCTGCCTATCACTACAGGTAACACTGTTCGCTGCAGCTGTGGGCGCGCGGGGCCGCGCAGGGCTGCGGGGCCGCGCGCGTCAAGCTGGGGGACTACCACTACTACGGGCTGGGGACGCCGCAGGACTTGGAGGCCGCTGCCTATCACTACAGGTAACACTGTTCGCTGCAGCTGTGGGCGCGCGGGGCCGCGCAGGGCTGCGGGGCCGCGCGCGTCAAGCTGGGGGACTACCACTACTACGGGCTGGGGACGCCGCAGGACTTGGTCCCGCTGCCTATCACTACAGGTAACACTGTCATCTATATGTATCTCCTTTGTTCGAAAGAGTTACCGCGGCCCCGGAACGCAAAGAGCAAATGGAAGAACTCGGGTGGATTTTATTCAGTATGAGTCTGACACTCCCTACCGCTCCATCCAGAGCGGTAGAAGTTATCAGATGATATCATACCCTCAAAAAATGGTGAGGTACGTCTGTTCAGCGAGTCACGAGTGTTCATATTTCGGCAACAGCGCTCCCAAAAACCATGGCAATATGTCAGCTTCAAAAAACAATTATTAAATGCAGAATTTGTCAAATGTTCAAAGCCGCCATCTTGTATTAATGTCGCAGCCATCTGGTTGAATTCGCCATTCAATTGGACGCCTAGGCCGTTCATTAAACGCCAGCATTCAATTAAATGGCTAGGCCGATAGTTAATTAAACTAGAATCACTCAACGTTTAACAACTTGGCGTGTTGAAAGTCAGCCCTTTGAAGACGACTGACTAAGACTCAGCCAAGTGATTCAAAACTTCAAGTTAAATGAAAAGTGATGAAAGATGAGTGTTATTAAGGGGAGCAATTTTTTAATTATTTTTGCGATAGGACACACCGTTCTCGAGATACAAGCACATTTAGAAAAAAAAAAACGCCCGGTAGATGTGAAACATCTATTTTGTGTGTTGTTGTTTGTTGTTGGTTATTGGTTGTTGTTGTGTTTCTTTTTTTCGCATAGATGTTTTTAGGGAGAAGGGAGTCGAGAGCGGCGGTGTAGTGGAGGCATCGTGACACGACGGCGAAATGCCGTTCTCCGTCACGACATTCGAGTCCATTTTACTGCCAAGTCGCGCCATTAGATGTTCCACATCAAAATTATTTATAGTGATTCAATTGTTTAAAAGGCGTAGTCGGAGCCCCGCTTTGCAGGGCTAATAGTTAAAAAAGAAGATAACCACGAAGGAAATGGCGGGGTCTAGTGAGCGAGCGAACTTAGTTCGAACCAAACCTATTCAAGTCGGGGTGCCCCATGTCCCGAGCTCGTTACACTCGCTCGTGCATCTTAACATTGCCTTTTGTACACACATAAATTGTCAGTGGTATCACAAACTCAACAATATCCAATTTAACTAAATGACTAGACTAGACATCCAGCCATATGGTTGCGTTCAACGATTTGGCTGGTTGCCTTCAGTCATATAATTGAATGCCAGCTTTTAATGAACGGCCTAGGCGTACAATTGAATGACGAATTCAACCAGATGGCTGCGACATTAATAACATCACCGTCACCACTTTTAAGACAAGCAGGGCAGATGTTTTCCGATTTTCAACCCAGTTGAATTATAACCCAGATACGACCTACAGGATAGCATCAGAACAGCTGCACAATGCGCAAGCCACCTTCAACCTGGGCTACATGCACGAGCGAGGCCTGGGGCTGGCCCAGGACGCCCACCTGGCCAAGCGTTGCTACGACCTCGCCGCCGAGACGTCGCAGGACGCCCGGCTGCCCGCCGCGCTGGCGCTTGCGAGACTGAACGCTGCCTCCGCTATTCATCAGATACTTGACGTTAGTATACACTGTTGTTGTGATTGACTAAGGGTGGTAGTACGTCCTGATCAAGAAGCCAGGGCGCCCCGCGGACTCTCCGTCCGCTTACTGGCCCATTGTGCTGCTCGACGAGGTGGGCAAGCTCTTTGAAAGAGTAATTGCAGACCGCCTCGTCGGGCAGCTGGTGCGGGTGGGGCCGGATCTACGCACGGCTTCCGCAGGGGGCGCTCCACGGTGGACGCCATCATGCGCGTACGAGCCCTCACGACGGGGGATGCTGTGGCCCGGGGTAGGGTCGTCTTGGCGGTGTCTCTGGACATCGCCAATGCCTTCAACACCCTACCCTGGAGTTGCATAGTGGAGGCACTCCGGTATCAAATTCAAATTCTTATTGCATCCATAATGTACATAGAGATGGTAACTTTTTTGTATATTTACTGAAACAATTATGAACCCTGTCGGGCACAGCAAAATTTAAAAGTAGGAGAGGAGAAGTGCACTATTATCCTTTTTTATTTATGTACTAAATTCAATTTCAGTTTTTTTATATCTGTCTTATTATTATTCCTATTTGTTTTACTTATTTTATATAATTATTATAATGTTATTTTATAAATTATCTATTTTATATTAAATTAAATATTATTATCCATTCGCTTACTTATTTTGTAAATCTATTATTGTATTATTATTTCGTTTATTTATTTTTTCACATATAATTTACATTTTTAAATATTTTTAAAAGAAAACATTAAAAAAAACCATTTTTATTGTATTTATTATTTCAATTAATATTTAATATGTTTGTCTATTTTAACTCGTTTATTTTTTTAGTTTTTACTTATCAAGTAAACTGTTTTATTTATTTATTTTTTAATTTATCCGTTAGATATTCGTCAATTGTACTCGTATAATAGTTTTTAGTAATTAAAAATTGAGTTAGTTTATTTTAAAATATACTTATTTTATTTTCTTTTTATATGTGTTCCGGTAATTTGTTGTATATTTTTATTGACATAGCATATGGACTGGAAGAGTGCAATTTAAGGCGGGATGGAGGTAAATTTAGTCTGTTTTTATCACCGGGTGCCGCCCTACATCCGTCGCGTGGTCGAGGCATATTTGACAGACAGGGCCGTCATCAACCACAGTCACCAGGGAGAATGGAACCGGCGAGAGATGTCGTGCGGTGTTCCACAGGGATCGGTCCTGGGACCGCCTCTGTGGAACATCGGGTACGACTGGGTGCTGCGCGCCGACCTCCCTAGCGGCGTCAGCGTAGTTTCCTACGCTGACGACACGCTGGTCCTGTCTGGCGCAGGGGAGGTCGTACCAGGCGGCGGCCGACTTGATGTCACGCGGGGTTGCGACAGTCTTTGAGAGGATCCGGCAACTGGGACTCGAGGTGGCATTGCACAAGTCCGAGGCCATGTGTTTTCATGGTCCTCGGAACGCGCCAACGTCGGGTTCCCGGATAACGGTAGGAGGGGTTCACATCGGCGTCGAGAGGACTATGAGATACCTGGGTCTCGTCCTCGACAGCCGGTGGAACTTCGTCGAGCATTTCCGACGTTTGGCTCCCAGACTGGAGCGGGCCAGCCCCCTTAGCCAAAATACATTTCTGTAAACGTTAACGCTAACGCTTCGTGCAAAATGTATACGTTTACAGAAATGTATTTTGGCTAAGGGGGCTGTGCTGCTTTGAAGCGGCTCCTGCCCAATCTGGGAGGTCCACACGCCTCCTGCCGGAGGCTTTACGCGGGGATCGTGCGGTCCATGGCCCTTAACAGGGCGTGTTCCCTGAGGCGGCGACCAGCTCGCCGGTTGAACGCGTCCCGAAGGGTCATGGCCATTCGGCTCATCCGAAGATACCGCAGGGTCTCCTGTGACGCGGCGAGCCTCCTTGCCGGACTGTCGCCATGGGATCTGGAGGCCAGGGTCCTCGCGCTGCTCTGGAAGTGGCGCGAGGAGGCCAAACGTCGGGGCGAAACTCTGCTGCCGCGACTCCTCGCGGCTCGGCGGACGGAGCTCCGGCAAGATCTCATGGCGACATGGAGACAGCGACTGTCGCAACCCAGCGCTGGGTACGCCACCATTGCGGCAGTAGTGCCCCTCTTTGAGGAGTGGCTGGAGAGGCGTCACGGCGTCCTCACCTTCCGCCTGACGCAGGTCCTCACCGGACCCGGTTGTTTCGAGAGGTTTCTGCATCAAATCAGGCGGGAGGAAACGCCCGGGTGTTACCACTGTGCGGATCTCCCAGAGGACACGGTGGAGCATATGGTGGAGGTCTGCCCCGCTTGGGCGGAGCACCGCCGTGTCCTCGTGGATGCGATAGGTGGCGGCGACTTCTCGCGCCCGGCCCTGGTTCAGGCCATGATACGGAGCGAGATCCCGAATGGGAAGCAGTCTCCAACTTCTGCGAAGCAGTAATGCTCGCGAAGGCGGAGGCGGGACGCGTGAGGAAAGCTCAACGGAGTGCCCCTCACGGCCCCGGCCTCTACCACCGCAGGAGAGGTACTGGGCGTAGGACGTCGCGAGACGATCTCCGGCCACCGTAGACCCGGGCCTGCGGACGGCGAGCAGTGGGTAGCTCGCCGTCCGATCAGCACCAGGCCCGAGAGTCGACGGCGCGTAGTGTTACAGAGAGATTAGTGTCAGCCACCACTGACGGGGCCCATCGTGGCCGGTGCCTGCATGCCTAGGGGTAGCGGATAAATTCTGAAAATGAGTTATCGCACCCCTGGGCACTCAGGCAGGGAAGGAACAGGGGTGGGTTTTAGTCAGAAAGAGTCTGACATGCCCTCCCGTTCCACCCAGAGCGGGAGAAGTCATTGGATGATTTCCCACCCCCAAAAAAAAAAAAGGGTGGTAGTACATTTATCCTATATTTTTGTCCAATATCTGAGTCCTATATTTGATCAAATTTCGTAGTCTGAGAAAATGGAGGATTGATGGAAGAATGATCATAATAAAAAAAAAAAAACAAGAAAAATCTTTGGGTGAAGCCATGGATCGAAAGGCGAAGAGAAAAAAGCATTCAAGATAAATTAAATAATTACAAGTCGAGGACAAACATTCTTATAGCTTATGTATAAATAACTCAACATTCAAATACATTGTAATGAAAGTATCACCGTCTAATGTTGCAGCCATTTTGATTTAAATGTCTGTCATTCTTTGATCAAACTCACTTGGACAAAGATCTAGGATAAATGTAATACCACCATAACCGACGCGTCCCACGAAGCATAAAATATTCAAGATCACTAAACTAAAAGGTCTCACAGTGCATTTGATCGTATTTTATTTATTTATTATAATTTTTTATTTATTTATTATTATTATTTGTTTATTATAAAGAGGTTTTTATATTATAAAGAGGTAAAGTTTGTGAGGTTATAGGGGGTAATCTCTGTTTTATATTATAAAGAGGTAAAGTTTGTGAGGTAGCGCTAGGGGGTAATCTCTGGATCACCCCCGAGCGAACCGATTTTGAAAATTCTTTTACCAATAGAAAGCCACGTTATTTGTGAGTGTCACAGGCTATATTCTTTTTTAAATTCACGCGGACGAAGTCGCGGGCGAAGTACTAGTCGTCAAAAAACGCGATCAATACAAAATGTATGAAAAATGTTTGTTTTTCATTTTTTTTTTCGTGATTATTTCCGATGTTTTAATTGTCATTCTGTTATTCGGAGTGGAAACAAACCCAACAAATCAAAAATCATTAAATCGGTCCAGCTTGTTGTAAATGGTGTAACTAACTCGGCTTTGATAAATGATAAATGATGTTTATTCAGTAAATAGGTTACAAGGAACACTTTTACACGTCAATGTTTTTTGTCAGTTTAAGCTAGATGAGGCCGGTGTTTCCTAGCAGGGTAGTCACCTGAGAAGAAACATCGAAACAAACTCAGAGGTCAAAGTCTCTTTTAAAGTGTTCAAATCCATACAATGTGTACTGGTTAAATCATATGAGAACCATGTACGTTTATGTCTGGGATGAGCTTTTTGAAGAAAGCAACACACAAATTCGAGTGGACCTGTCCAGACAGTGCAAGCATTTGTCAGCCATCGCGAAGATCAACTCAGAACTTTGAGGAGCTCAACGAACCGACGAACAATACCAAAGTAAGGACTTTTGAGTAGGCCGCAAAAATACTCAAACTGCCAGACAATCATAAAATCTACATGAATATAACGACATACATAGTTCTCGCATTCACTTTATTCTATATGTGCTTTGTTTTATACATATTTAAAGACTAGCTGGCCCGACAGACGTTGTCCTGACGCGCGAACTGTCAAACTCGCGAAGATCGGTTTTCTGAAATTATCCAATTTTAATAACAAGCACAACAAAAAAAGAATTGGCGAAATCGGTCCAGACGTTCACGCGTGACGCCGTGACCCAGGAAATAGGGATTCATTTTTATATATACAGGGTGTAACAGAAGGTCATATTTTAAGAACCGGTTCTGCCAATGGAAACGAACAACTTTCTCTAAGAAAAAACGAAAAATATCTAAAAAAAAATTGAAATTTCCACATAAAGTTATCATCAGCTGATCAATATTTGTATAGGAAGCAAAAAAAATTTTAGAATTTCCTCAGCTTTTCTCGAAGAAAGTTGTTCATATCAAAAAGCAGATGCAGTTCTTAAAATATGACCACACCTTTCTGTTACACCCTGTATATAGATTAGATATAATGTAGTTAAATAAGAAGAAAGTAATGATATGTGATGTAATGCATTTTGAATCCTGTGCAAACCTCACTAAAGTCGATAATATCAGTCATTCTTTCAGAGTCCTCTGGCAGTCCTGTTCCTAACGGACTCCACTCTGCTGTCGAACTGGGACCTGTATCTCATCACGGCACTCCTGGGGGCTTTGGGAGTGGTGGTCTACCTGAGGAGGCCGCCGCAGCAGCCAGCAGCCTAGGGTGAAGGGCGATAGCAGAACTAGTACTTTTGGCATAGCCCAGACAGCAAGGATGCCTCAGGCCTCGGCGGTCGCTGTTGGAAGCGCCGGGAATTGTATTAGTTCTGCCGGCGGGTGCGTGGATTCCTTATTCTGTGGCATCGACGATTTAGATTTTCAGAAGTTCTATAAAGCGACTCGTGGTGTAAACATCTCATACTTTCAGCATAATTTTTTTTGAATTAATTAGTAATTCGAGATTATATTATTATTCACTTACTCAAGAATCATTTTTTTTTTATTGTATGTTTTAAGTGAAGATTTGTATTAAAAAGGCCCTAAAAAAGAATAGGTTGCAAAGGTATTTGAACTTTGTCTTGTATGGCATAAAGTTTGTTATTCCAAAATTTGACAATTATCTCGAATTATATATTCAAATATAGAGATTTACTCGATTTTATCTTTATACAGTTACTAACAGAAACTGACGCAGCGAGTCGCCAAAACAAGAAATTTATTCTTGTAAAATTGTAAAATCGTCGATGTTAAAAGTAGCATGTCTGCTGAAGCCCTAAGACTTAGACATCAATTATTTTTGTGAAGTGTAGTGAATGTCCCTCGTGATGACAGAACCGGGATTTGTACATAATAGTGTATATGATATATGTAAATAAAATGTGAAAATGTTTTTATTAAAGTCGTATGTGTTTTATTCAGTATATTGTAATATCTGAATCACAGAGCACGGAGTCCCCGCACCGGCTGCGGCTAGAGATACCATCTATACTTAAAGAAATGAATGTTTGTATGATTGTCCTCTATGAGTTCATAAACCATTGATCAGATTGTGATGAAACTTTGTTAGTGTCTTCTGAGGACGCCTGCGAGGGTTTCTGGCCCAAAAAATCTGTATTAATAAAATAAAATAAAAACAGCTTTTCACTTTACTTGGCAAGGCCGGTTACAGTTAGTAATAAATATAATAAAACAGAAGAAATGTGGAGCGATGTTTTCACTTGGCGCTAAAACTACTAAACCGATTCTGTTCAAATGTTCTGTGAATAATAGTTATAAGTCTGGGCAATATATAGGCTCTAAATTATCACGCTATTCGCTATGGGGGATGAGCAATATGTCTGTGTTCAACGACACTTTATCGCGGTTTCCATTCTCAGCTACAGTTATTTTTGGGATTTTAACTAATAATATTCGTGCAATGAGCGCTAAGCACGAGTTTCAGCTGTCATAGCCTTAGAGCGGTTGCGTGCTACGTCCGATAATTATCCAATACTTATCCGTGAAAATACGGTCGTAGAACAATTTGTATGGTACTCGTAGGTTACGCACTACCGATCTGAGTTCGGTCCGAGTTTTCTATAGATGTGTATTTTGAAGGATAAGAATCGGACGTAGTGCGCAACCGCTCTTAGACTTGTCACGGGCTGTCAATCTATGAGTAAACGGTGACTCTCACGCTTGGTTTGTATTTAAAATATTGACAATGTCGTCTCGAGCAGTTGCCGCCGAAGCGTCTCCATGCTCTGTGATCTGAATGGATAAATTACACTGGTCTGGAATAAAACCTCCTTTAAACGAAAATATTATGAGTTTAATTAATATGCTGAATCTAGACCTGCTTCTCATTTTTTGCTATCAGACCTTCATTTATTTTTAAAACAGAAACTAGTACTAATTGTATCTGATTTATATCGATAGATCCCTTAAAAATATGTAATTACGAGTATGATACCTGATTCATAAAACATTAATACATAATTTATGAGATATTAAATTATATGGTAATCATGTATAGCAGGGAGAGATTTTTTTACAGACCATTGTAATTTGTTCAAATAAACATTGATTTTAGCGGTTTTTATAACATTATATAATATAGGAGTTTTGTTGAGTTTAAAGTAAACGCAATATTCATTTTATAAACGTTTATTTATACATATAATTAAGATGTATTTATACCTCAGTTGTTCGATTCCTACATTAAAGTTACTAAGTTAATTTTAAAAATGTGTTTTTATTTTAACAAAATACATAGTATAATAAAGATAGATACCTCGCTTTATAAAAAGCGAGACGGTAAATACGAGCGACTAAACATATTTATAGAGTTTATAAACTATAATAAACACAGTACAGTAAGTACTTTTATGTAATATTATGTACATTCAGGGAAAGTAATCTTCTTCTTTTGAGTCGGTGGTTTTCTAACATTTTAAATACTTTGGGCCCAGAAACTGGGCACATTAATTGCAGCGTCAGTAAGGTTCATCAGGTCCTCTACAGCATGTAACAAAACCCTGTCCGATCCAATAAAGGCGTATTCCTGGTTTAACATACGCACTAGAAATTATAGCAACAAAACAATGTAACTGCTGTAAACTAAAACTCATAGATTTTTTATTTTTATAAAATATGTGTTTAACACTAAATTTTCATAAGTTGACGACACTCCACCGGCCGGCGAAATGTTTTAATTTTTACCTATTTTTATAAAAAAAATAAAAATAATAATTAAAAATATATATATTTTTTTTTAATGCCTTCAGGGCGCTGATGAGGCTGCCTCGCTACTGTAGCGCGTCGGGTATGTTTGCGGATGCAAACATAGATGGATTTGCGGCGATTATTCGCAAGCGAGTTGTGTCCCTGATGCGCCGCATACGGGGCAGTTCCAACAGCTACGTTCGGTTGTTCGCATGGAGGATGGATCTGGATCTGGATTGCCCAATTATTGCGGTACTGGACCAGGCTGCATGTTGAGCACTCCGGATCCAAACCTAAATTTAGACTAAGGTGAAATAATGTATTTAATTTAATAATATTTGTGTTATTTATTGTGAAATCATAATGTATATGTTTCTAATGACGACCTATGAGATGAACTATGAAATGTTTTTGTGTTGTTTTTGTTTATGAAATTGTAATCCTATCTAATATTTTTAATTTCACATGTATGCATAATATGGACTAGTTCTGAAATAAAATAAATTTATTATTATTTAAAACGATGTAGGCACTCTATAACAAAGGATCAAAAAGACAGTCTCGCTCAGGCGGCTTCTTTGACACAAAACTGTAGGTGAACTTCGTCGAGCGCTCAGTTTTGCCTATAAGTTCTTTTTTTTAAATTAATTATTTGTATTGGGGAAAAATAATAATCTTGTATCCATTAAATGATTACGTATATGTGTACGCATTACGATACCAAATAATACCCTTCAAGATCGGACAGGGTTTTTGTTACATGCTGTACCCATAGTGCAGGCAGGCACTGGGGGCATTCCAGTATGTGAGTCAAGTTCTGGACAGGGGTACCGCACTCGTATTGAGTGTCTGATGGGTCTATAAAACCCCATGGGAAGGGAATGATTAAGCAGATTGACACACTGTGCCAATGTGCCGTGTTAAAGCCATTTCGGAGTTCCCGATCATGCGATTGGACAGGCCAGTGACCAGCATTGCACTGCTGTAAGCTGATGATAAAAGTCCTATCAAACTTCTTGAATTTTACAGATAATAGGGTAGTAAGCTCATTTTTTTCTTTCTTTATTTGTATCAAAAAGTAAGTGTCTTTTTACACGTGCCGGTTCCGACTGTCCGGTAAAAATAAAAAGTAAATTACACCGGTACGTCTGGCAGCTAACGTACATGGCTATACACTTTGCCACCGGGTACCCGGCAACCGGGGCGTGTGAATAGCACTAACTTTAACCAAATTCGAAAGTAGAAAGGATTTTGCAAATCCGTTCAAAAGTAAGTAAGTTAGAATGATTTCAAATCTGGTTAAAGGGGAAACTGTCAAGTAACATAAAGGATGCACGCACTGACGTATGACGTCAACACTATTAGGTTACACGCGAGCAAAAGAGATAGCAAGATGTCCCCACCACACCCCCATAAAGCAATATTTAAAATGCTAATTGCTGCTTCATTTAATAACCAATTTTGATGCTGTTTTTCTAATAAAATTTATTTATAGTGTTATTTGTTGTTTTGTACAAAATATTGTAGGTACGAAAATAAACTAAGGAATATAATCTATTTAAGTAATCGATCAAGTTCCCTGACTCACCTATGAGTCCAACCTAAGTTATCTGTAACAGTGATCAGAGATAAAAAAAAAATATAGGGAACGTGCACGGCGTAGTATGTGCCATCTAGTGGAGTAAATTCAAAACTTTTACCCTTTAAAAACTTGTTATTGACATTTCCGTGTCATATATGTATACCTGGACGCATCAAGCACACATGCAGCACGCATAGCGTAGACTGCCATCTACTGAGTGAAATCCGCATCTTATACTGTAGAAATACTTGACATTGAAATTTATGTGTGGCCATCTATAGTTCCTGCACCCTGGGATATAGGTATTTTTATATAATATTTATCGTCTGCATAAAAAAAAAAACAGAAAAGGCCTTTACTCTATATTGACAAAATAGGGAATAGGTATGAAAATAATATTTGTTATCTAACCGGTTTATCGATAAATATAAAAAAATTCTAGTAGTGAAAGAAGAATCAAAATTGTTCGAAAATCAAACGAGACATAACAAAAAAAAATAAAAAATCCTTGTCCCTCTCTCGAAAACGCTGTTTTCTATGGCAGTTATATTTCACGGTATTTGACGTCAGAAACCACGTCAGACTTCTTTTTTAACCGACTTCAAAAAAAGGAGGAGGTTCTCAATTCGACTGTATTTTTTTTTTTTTTTTTTTTTATGTGTGTTACCTCATAACTTCTAACTACGTGAACCGATTTTGAAGATTTTTTTTTTATTTGAAAGCTGTTGCTATACATTTGGTCCCATTTTAATTTGGTGAAGATCTGATGAAGGACTTCGGAGATACACAACGGAACTCTTCAATAAATGATAGCAAACCTTCCAGAATTGCTGCAATCGCATGTCTGTATATTGTTTTCACCACTTCACAACATTACATCACGCTGATGCGCTCTGAAGGGGTATACAGATTTGTTCAGTTCACCCTGATACACCCTAATTTCACCAACTACGTTCAAATTCCCTATTTTTGGGGCTATCAATTCGGGCATAACTTTACTATTAATTTAGTTTTAGAATGGGGTAAAACAACTAAAAAGTGAAAAATAAAAAACTTTTTACAAAAAAAATACAACCGACTTCCATAAAATAATACTAAAAAATGCAAAATAACTTTAATTTCGGAAGTCGGTGTCAAATAACGAAGAAACCAAACTAGAAACACCGACTTCCGAAATTAAAGTTATTTTGCATTTTTTAGTATTATTTTATGGAAGTCGGTTGTATTTTTTTTGTAAAAAGTTTTTTATCTAATTATCAACTTTCAAGCTTTATAATATTTCGAGAATTCCTTCATATTTTTATGTACGTGAGATTTCATGTTTGTGAACGCACCCATGATACCTTGCCCCGGTTTAGAAAAAGATTGTTCACTATAGTTCATAAGTATTAAAATAAAAAAATGTCATGCATATTCCCTATTGGGTACATCAATTGCAAGACGGTCTAATACATCTCTTTCCTAATAAATCCGCTGTTTCAAAATTTTTTTCACAGCATGCCTCTTTCCAACTGTTCAATCTTCCTTGAGATGTCATCGGCTGAGAAGGCGTAGTCCACCGTCCCTTCTTGTTTCATGTCCGAGTCCCTTGTAGTTTTCTGTAGGAAAATATAAGAGAACTGCTTTATTATAAAACAGCGTTTTACAATTTGAAATGCGAAAGTTTGGACGGATAGTTGTGTGTAACTCAATCTTGCTAGAACGGCTGGACGGATCTGGGTGAAATTTGGCATAGAACTAGATTATAGTCTGGAATAGCACATAATATTATAAATGTGAAGGTTTGTTTGGATGTTTGTTACTCTTTCACGCAAAAACTACTGAATGGATTCTGGATGAAACTTTACAATAATATATCTTATACATCAGAATAACATATAGGCTATAATTTATAATGGAGGGAAGTACTAATTCCACGCGGGCAAAGCCGCTGCCAGTAATATTATAAAGGTAACGTACCCAAAACTGCGAATACTCGGGAGACACAGCTTGTAGATCCGCGATCTTATCCTCCATGTCTTTCAGTCGTTTGTATATGTCCTTCGACACGGGGCCGATGTTGAGATACTTCTCGATGGCTACCACTCGCTCGGCTATGGAGGATGGCAGGCCGCTGTTGTCTCTTTGTTCAGGGTACATGTCCGCTGCTGATACAGTCTGCGGACCCCATTCGTTGTGGACTTTTCGAACTGGGAAGAAAATGGTAAATGATCTTTTTCACTAATTTTTTGTCCTAGTAAAGTAAAAAAATAAAATAAAATAAAACGACTGCCTGGGTTAGAAGCCACGACCACGACCTATAACTTGTAAGTCGTGGCCGTTACCACTGGGCCACCACTGCTCTCAACATTTGCACCTCCGATAAAATAGAGTTACAACTCGAAAAAGTTTGATTTTCAAAATTGAACTTTATCTAGTTGTCAAATAAGTTGAATTTTGTCAAACAACTTTTTCGAGTTGCAACCGTATTTTACCGAAGGTGATGGTATAATTATAATATTAACTGATGTAGATGGTATAATTATTATGTACCCACTCACATTGCTAATGAAAGTGTTTTAAAATTAATGTTTACGCAACTCCGGCCCCTGAGATACAGGGGCGGACCCTGTATCTCAGGGGCCGGAGTTGCGTAGGTCTAGTTCGGGGACCACTATGAAATTTTATGTTTATCACAACTTGTTACATTTACTCACTAACATTAATATTATTAAGAACTTTTTTGTAACAGTTATTCAATAAATTTATTATGAATTATTATTATAAATTTATGGGTAATACGATACCCCTTGGTAAGACTGGTTGTCAGACTTTCGGGCTTCTGACGACCCGTAACGACTGTCAAAGATCCACGATTGACAGCCGGGACCAACAGCTTAACATGCTTTCCAAGGCACGGAGGAGTCTCGGTATGTAAAGATGGTCACCCATACATGGACCAACCCCGGCAAGCGTAGCTTAACCTGACGGATCGACCCGTGCGGTTGTTATTACTTTAGCCACGAGCTCCTCCTTTGTCAAAAATAAACAAAAAACACTCACTTTTCAAATGCCCCTTGGAGTCATTCCTCCTAACAAACTGAGTCCTCACTCTAGCACAAGTTTCGGTCTCCATATCGTCCTTTTTATCAGGAATAAAGTCGTGAATATTACTGATGTTCACTTGCTCTCTCTTCCTCTCTATGAAGTTGTTGATACGCTGCTGCAGCTCCTCGCAGGACACGTTGATCTGGACGAGGGTTTTGTCCACAGGTGGGGCTGGATTTGGCGCTGGAGTGGGGAGTGGTGTTGTGTCTGGTACTGTGCCTGTAATGGTTTGTCGGTTTTAGGGGTCTGATTTTGTGTCTATGTAGTTTTAGGTTCTGTAGCTTTGATTTTTCGTGATCAATAATATAAATAAAGTTGAATGCTCGAAAACAGCTGGACCAATTTAGATAAACTATTTTTAAACTATTTGTTGAAGTATCAGGAAAGTTCTTATGAAAAGAAAATGATCTAGAGTATTCGACCTATCTATGTAAAATCGATATTTAGCGGCTCTCTACAGTATTTTCTTGTTTTGTGAACGGAGTGTGTGATCTTCATTAGGGTAGTGTTAGTTTCTGTTTCGCCATTTACTTCCTAAACAGTAAAGCTAGTGTCTCTAGAATCTAAGCCTCTCAGTCACATCACATAGGCGTACAAATACAAATATTAACTAGCTTCTGTCAGCGGCTTCGTCCGCATGGTAAAAAGTAGCCTATGATTTAATCCAGGTTATAATCTATCTGTGTGCAAAATTTCATTCGAATCCCATCAGGATTGTAGTTTAATTTCAGCATGTCAGTTTGAAATACAATTCATATTCATAATCATTAAATTAAGATGAAAAAGTATAGTCCTCTTCTTAGGGCCCTTTTCCTGTCATGCGGGTAGCCGCCCGCGTGCGAATCTGGTCCGCATGCGGATGATAGCACGGTCCTGGCCACGCAGAACAAAAATTTCGTTCGCCGCTGCATTGTAGTGCGTGTCGCCCGCGTGCGTGTTGTACTATGCGTACTCTACTGTGACCATGCGTGGGATCTCCACGACAGTAAAAACTACACTTGAAAAAGAACTCCCGCCCGTATCCAATCCGCATTTCACGCGCGTGCTGCCCGCGTGATAGGGAAAACATGTAAGAAATGATAGGATGCCGGCAGCCCGCACGCGGACGGCTACCTGCATGACATGAAAAGGGGCCTTAGCGTGTCGAATGCAAATTTAGTTCTTAAACATAATGTTCGGCCTAGTACTCAGTGACGGCAGCAGCTATCGCAGACGCAGCCATAAAGTCCTCACTAGTACTCCTTTACACCTATTACAACTAATATAGTCGCCACCAGTCAGGTTATTTGTGTAATTTCTTGTATTTTCTACTTTTGACACAACTCCACACTGTGCACATGCACAAATTCTTATGAGTGTGCTTTAATAATGTTTTCCAGTTGTATTTTTTCTACAAACCCAATTATAACGTCAGAAACGTGGCAGCAAAGTAGTATGGAAAAGGAAAGGTATTAAATGGCTGTATATTTCAAATTTACTAAAGAAAGTAAGTAGCAAATGATATTTCTTCACCTTATAGTCCAAGATCCCAGAGCCATATGTGGGATTCAGTAGTGTAAGGGCCGATTTCACCATTCGCTCTATAAACTAAGTTTTACTGAACTAAGCTTAGCGAAAAAAATAAAAACCATAAAAAAGATAATAGTGAGTTAACCATAAAAGGTAGACATATGCTGTCGCGTACTTTTTTTTAGAACGTTAAAAGGAGAAAAATTCCGTCATACATAATTTTTGCGTAACTTTAACCGTTTACGCAGCGCACGCAACTGAAGCTCTCAAAAGGATTTTTTTTTCCCCGTTTTTGCCACATTTCTCTCTGATGCTCTGCTCCTGTTGATCGCAACTGGATGTGTTATAACCTATAGCCTTCCTCGATGAATGGACTATTCAACTTAATAATAATTTTTCAATTCGATCCAGTAGTTCCTGAGATTAGCAAACAAACAAACAAACTCTTCAGCTTTATGACAGCGGCTAAACGCGTTTAAGCGAGGCGTTTGGAATTGATGAAATCGGCTCTTAGTATGTTATTTGAACGTAGGCAAACCTGCCGCACATTTTGTTAATCAGGAAATAAAGAATGTGCGGCGGCTCTTGGATCTCACTCATTTCAATTAAAAGTTTTTGTATAACTTTATGTAATGTGCATTTATTTTGTCAACAAAAATTAAAGCAACTGAATGTTCTACAGAACTATTATTAACTGCACGGCACATTAGTAATCGAACCTTTGACCTTATCAGAACCTTATCACTAAAACGGATCACTCGGTTATCAATGAAAACTGCTGGAAAAAATCTTGAACTTTATTTTTGATTATTGCATTGCTCACTTAAAAACAAACAACAAAAATAAAAAATAAATTGCTGTAGCCCAAACCTTTTATACTAAACATCGAAAACGAGTTTGGCTTTAAATATAAATTATGTAAAACAAAAAGGTCTACATAAAAATAAAATAAAAATATATAAACACTCACAAAAATATCTTTACTGTGAGAAAAAATGTATAAAAACATGCATTTCATGCTGTGTCTATTTAATTTATTATAATAGTTTTTATTTAATAAAAAAAAAAACAAATAATTGATATAAAACATTACTTCTAATAAAGTATTCATTTCCAACTGAACTAAACTGTAGATAATTCATTTCACATTTTACACCATATCGCATCGTGTGTCGAAATCACGAAACATGCATTAAGTTTTTATGCGTCTACAAACATCTTATAAAGTAAGTTTTATATCAACGATAAAATTTTAATAAATACATATAAATAATATTTAAAATAAAATAAAACTGAGCAGCCAATCCATTTCAAACATACGGAGCGGTTACAAGATTGGAAATTGTCCTAAGAAATTTTTGAATTGATTGGTGAAAAGTAAGCATACTGATGGTACACGTCTGTCTAACCCTTCGGGATACACAAGCGTGATGATGTTATCTTTATGAGGTACCTACAATGAAGTAGCAATGCAGAGTATAACCGAAAACAGTGGTCGTATTTTTTTTAAATACTCTATTTGTCCATAGAAATGAATAGGGAATATGCATGAAAAAAATATTTGTTATCTAACCGGTTTATCGATGAATATACTAAAATAGAGTACGAACAGTGAAAGCAGAATCAAAATTGATTGAAAATTAAACGAGATATAACAGTTTTAAACAAATATATCTGCCCCTCTCTCAAAAACGCTGTTTTCTATGGCAGTTGTATGGGCGTCATGTCCTTTGACGTCAAAGAACACGTCGGTCTTCTCTTTCTAATTATCAACTTTAAAGCTTTATAACTTCGTCGCTGATGATGATATTTTGAAAATTCCTTCATATTTGTTCACTGTAGTTAATAAGTCTTCAATTGAACAATTAAAAAAATATCATGCATATTCCCTATTATGGACAGAGGCGTGTATTGTCAATGACATCACTGGACCACACCACTGGGGTGCCGTTCACAATTTTTTTTTTGTAACCACATCACTGCCGACTAGTGCACTTTAAAAGAGACTTTGACCTCTTAGTTTGTTTCGGTGTTT
The DNA here is from genome assembly GCA_951329385.1 of Polia nebulosa. NCBI lineage: Eukaryota > Metazoa > Arthropoda > Insecta > Lepidoptera > Noctuidae > Polia > Polia nebulosa. Next base: position 29,034,623 of record OX589602.1, on the reverse strand, counting down.
CTTCTCAGGGTAGTAAGCTAGGAAACACCGGCCTCATCTAGCTGACAAAAAACATTGACGTGTAAAAGTGTTCCTTGTAACCTATTTACTGAATAAACATCATTTAGTGATTTATAACGTGTACTAAAACAATTCGTTATGTTTTATTTTTTAATGATAATGCTGAAATTGGCCGAGTTCACAAGGGATTCGTAAAACATAATAATTGTATCCATAAAGAGATTATCTATGTCGTGGTCGTAATCTTACGAATGATAAATAATTGATATCGATAAGTATTGTATTAGAACTTCACTAGGATGGTGGTTACCAAAACAAACAAAAAATGGCACTCCGGGAGTGCCGGTAGAAGTGAAAACTTGAACAAAAATGTCCAACTAGCCTAAAGAAGTTTTCACTTCAATCCGCTATAAGTGCTACGACGCGTAGCACTCGTAGCGGTGTCGGTGTCGCACGAGTTCAATTGTTTTTCCCATCTCAAAAATGCCCGACGCGCCTAAAGAAGTTTTGACTTCAAAAATTGTAAACGACACCCCAGTGGCGTGGTCTAGTGGTGTCGTTGACAATACACGGACAGGAGCAGTATTTTAAAATATAACATTGTGCAATCTTTTTTTTTTACAATGGCTTCCTTGAAGAAAGTTGTTCATTTCCATGGCCAAAGACGGTATCTAAAAAATATGACCACGCGTTTCCATTACACCCTGTATAAATCGAGACGAATCAAAATTAGGTACCTCGAGACGAATCAAAAGTTGGTACCTCGAGAGGAATCAAAAGTTGGTACAACTTACAATCTTGTAAACGCACTTAAAACTTGCTTGACACATATGAAATTCATATAAGTTACATTAAATTTTTGAACAAGTATGAAATGTCTAATTAAAAAATAATTTAAAAAAAAACTCGTCGAATGCTTATGCTCTTCTTTTTTTGAAGTCAGTTAAACTTAAAATGTTTCGAATGAGCAAAGGCAAAAACGCTGCAAGCGAGGCAGACAGTATATTTCATAAAATAATAATTTGTTTAATAGTACCTACCTACCATATACATACTTTAACTCTTAATTGCATTGTTCGTATTTGCAAAATTTGGCAGCCTGAAAAATGGGTAATGTTAGCAACATCTGAAGAGATTTCGAGTTCTTAACTATCGCCATTATATTGGAAACTAGCTGACCCGACATACGTCGTTCTGTCAAAAACTCTACTGATCTCAGATCGCCATCCTTAGGATTGACAGCTAACCTTAATATTGACAGCTAGGAACAATTTTTAATGTAAAAAAAAGAAAGTTTTTACAGTTGAAATTTTTCTCTTCTTATGAACCTTCCTGAGACTTCAAGAAATAGTTTTAAAAAAAAGTTCACCTAAATTGGTCTCGAGTTTTGCGCTTAGCAACACATTTAGTAGGTACTTCAGTTTTATTTATACAGATAAGTTTTTGAATCAGTGACACTGGACCTTAGTTTTATGTTTCTATAAGTCATAGAGTGGCAAACGAGCAGATGCTAATGCACATCTGCAATACCAGAAGTATTTAACGGTATTTTTCTGTCCACAGGTGCGTGGACAAGTATTTAACGGCAACATGACTTCTTTCTATATACACTGTAAATATAAATTGTGCGAAAATTGATCAATCTTCCCAGCCTTTTCCCAACTAAGTTGAGGTCGGCTTAGACTAGAATTCTAACCAGTATTTTACACGGAGCGACTGCATATCTATGACAGTTGACATCAATATGATAGGCACTTTGCAGTACATTGTTGCTTTGCTCAGTGGACATCAATTTTAATAGGCACTACGCAGTACATTTTTGTTTTCCTATACGTCAAAGCAGCAATGTACTGCTTAGTGCCTATCAAATTGATATCAACTGAGTTAGCGAATACACCTGCTGGCCTCCAAAACTCAGAAACTGGGGAATATGATACCCTTTATTATTATTATTATTAAATTATTATTATTATTATACCCCTTGGCAAGATTAATGTCTGAATGATTGATAAATGACAGCCGGGACTAACAGCTTAACGTGCTTTCGAGACTTTCTTTACACCCTACATGTAGTACCAACCACCATAAATTGTGCAAAAACACACTTATTTAATTCAACCCTCATTTCCTCACAGCCCTACCAATCAACATTCTTTAACCTTTAGTTAGTCGTGTCCAAATACCCACACTATTAGTCGCGCGGGGTCCATTGGACCCTAGACAACTCCAAGTGGCATGTGTTAACAAAACCGTGACTAGCAAATGACTCAGGACAAAGAGCTATGTGAAGAATGAAGCTACTTGAAAGGAAATACGCGTACGTATAAAATTTGCAGAAATATGACCAAATCTATGTTGCTTGGGGTTCAATGATCTCACAATCAATCTGCCTAGCTTTTTTTTTCCCAACTGAATACCAGCATTTTACATGGAGCGACTGCCTATCTGACCTCCAAAACCCAGTTACTGGGTAATACCCCTTGGTAAGACTGGTTGTCAGACTTTCGGGCTTCTGACGACCCCTAACGACTATCAAAAATCCATGATTGACAGCCGGGACCAACGGCTTAACGTGCTTTCCGAGGCACGAAGGAGTCTCGGTATATAAAGATGTCACCCATCCATGGACCAACCCCGGCAAGCATAGCTTAACCTGATGGACAGGTTTAGCCACGCGCCTTGGACAATGGACCTCACGTACCTAACAATAGAGACCTCACGTGACTAATTAAAGGTTAAAAACTTTTTAAGCCCTTTTAAAAGGCTATAAACCTACTATAGCACTAATCAACATTATTTCATAATATTCAAATCTTAAATAACGACCCTTAAACCACTAACAATAATAGAGCTGTAAAAATAACAGACTTACGAACAAAGGCTCTAATGAATAAAGCTCTATGAGCGCTAACTAATCAGACACAATTGGTACCTAATTAGTAGCAAATTAATATAATATATCCTAAGAACAAATAATCTAAAACAACTGAATAATAAAAGCCCTCAACATGGAGAGCATTTACTGAGTAACAACCAATAACCTGCGAATTCCTAAACGGCACAGCTAACTTTAAAACGATTTTAACATACAGTGTCCCTACCGTTAGGCCGCACGTTAGTAGTAACTTTGGACCTAAAGCTGGCCTAGCATAGTAAGGAGTTTCAATAAAATGCGAGGCTAACTTATACTGGTTTTGTTACCACTGGCATGCAGTCTACTCTACGCTTTAAAGTGGCAGGTAAAACATTCAAAAATCCGCTGTAAGAGCACTAACAAAAATCTACAAAGTACCTGTCCAAGAACTCAGCCATCGGTCTGACCTTTGTAACCTCTACGTTTGGTAGACCACGCACATTCAATGTTCTCCTTCCAGGCTGGAGCGTCACCCTAGTACACTTCCTTCCAGATGGGTTCGCTGGCTGTCAGGCTCTCGATAAATTCCAGATATAAGGTCCTAACCTACTATCAAAGGCTCAATGAAGCTCTTTGAGCTCATAACTAATTAAAGATTCATGCCTAATTTAATTACTCGAAAATTAACTAAAACAACCGAATGATAAAAGCGCCCTCACCGCGAAGACCGTTTTTAAGCGGCGTAACAACAAAAAGACTAAACATTTAAACGAATTTAAAAGGTTTTAAAAGTATGTCGCTTCATAAGTTGAGAGTACGCTGCGTTCGAGAATCCAGCGTAATAACTCTAACAAAAATCTACAAAGGAACTGTCCAAGAACTCAGCCAACGGTCTGACCGTTGCAACCTCTACGTTTGGTAGACCACGCACATTCGATGTTCTCCTTCCAGACCGGAGCGTCGCCTTCGTACACCTCCTTCTTCCAGATTGGTACGCTGGCTTTCAGGGTCTCGATGCAGTAGGAGACGGCGTCAAGGGAGTCCCGTCGGTGCGGGCTGCTAACTGCTATGACGACTGATGGTTCTCGGCAGGGGACGAAGCCGAGTCTGTGGAAGAATAGAGTAGATTATTTAATTAAAAATGAGAGGATATGCAACAACACCAATAGCAATAGGGTATGCCCTCCTCTCTGTTTATTTTTGTATTTTTTTTTGAACATAATACTGAAAATAAATCTTTTTCTGAAAACAGCATCAAAATTTGCTATTAAATGAAGCAGCAATTGGCATTTCAAATATTGGTATAAGGAAGAGTGGGAGTGTGGTGGGGACATCTTTTTGCAACTTGACAGTTTCCCCTTCTACCAAATTTGAAAGGTTTCTAAATTACTTAGTTTTGAACGGAATCACGGGGTCTCATCTCGAACAAAGAAAATTTTGTTCAAATAAATTTCAATAGATGGCGTAATATGTATCGATTTCTTATTGAAGTTTAAGTAACATTAATATTTGAAAAAAAAAATGGTAAAAACTGTATTTTCTTATTTAATAAACTAAATTAAGCATTAAATTGTGGAATAATTGGCTCCTAATTCAAAAGATGTTTATTGGAACGAATTCTCAGGCATTTATATTTCTTGTACCAATAGATGGCGCTGTTTGAAGTTTTAGAGTTTATTCATTCGCCTCTTTAAAATTTGTATAGTGACACATTTTGAAATAGTAAAACTGTTATAAATTGCTAAAACTACTATAAAGTAATTCTTCAATGTGTGAGAAAATATTGGTAAGACTATGTAAATTCATTCAACTTACAAGCCGTCGCTGCTAACACCATCTACCAAGGTGTAGAGGACGAGCCCGAACTAAGAACAAAAGTTGCTTGTGCAAATCGAAAGCCCGTAGTTGCGGCGGTACCGTTATTGTTCATGGGATGAGGCATCGTAGCTAGTATTATATTATCTGTGACGGAATTGAAAAATTCTTTCTATTTTCGATTTGGACAAAGTTACTTTAGGATACAATTTAATCAAAAAACTGAGGCAACTACCCTTCAAGCGGAATGTTATGTTATTTTAGATGTAAAGGCAGAATCACTACCAAACAAAAACCTCGCTCAGAAATACATGCTTTTAAATCAACCACACGACGCCAGGGTCAGTGAAACAGCATTATTAGTTATCAATAGAAAATTGCTAACATCCTCTATAACTATCCTAGCATTCATTTTGAACTCAATCTGGTTTGCATAAGGTTGATAGTTGAAGGACTTGTTTGTGGAAGCCACTAGAAGTATATTAATGTATGAATGCAATATCAAAGTGATGTCGTGACCTCGATATATCGTTTTTGTTGTGTATAAAAAGATGGTTTACATTAGTTTGTTAATAAGCAAAAAAGACTTGGCTGACGGGTTGGGTTGGTAAATCATCCAATGACTTCTCCCGCTCTGGGTGGAGCGGGAGGGCGTGTCAGACTCTTACTGACTAAAACCCACCCCTGTTCCTTCCTGCCCTTAGTGCCCGGGGGCGAGGTAACTCTGTTTCTAATTTATCCTCAACCCCCGGGCAGGCATCGGCCATGACGAGCCCCGTCCTAATTGCTGACAACTCTTGTTCGGCGCGCGTGGAACACTACGCGCCGTCGACTCTCAGGCCTGGTGCTGATCGGACGGCGAGCTACCCACTGCGAGCCGTCCGCAGGCCGGCGGGTAAGGAAATCATCGTGATGGGGGTAAGGATATTCCAATACAAGTAAAGGTGAAAAAGTATTCGATACTTTTGTTTCGATACCAAATACTGATAGCATCGACTTAATATCCCAATGCAGAGAGAACGTAAGAGACACTCAGACAGATGAGACAGAGAGAGAGAAAAAAAACTAGCTAAGTGCATATCGGATTTCGCACATTAAAGGTTCCGTATCAAATATCGGTATTTGTTAGTAAAGTATACGTTATAATAAACATTATCACTAAATTTCAAGTTCTTAGCGTCAATGGGAATTTAAAAAATTCTTCGGAACAAAATTTTATGTTAGACGACGGACAGATGGACACGTGAGTGACAGCAATACGGCTCTGTTGAGACCCTTAAGGTACGAAACCCTAAAAAGCCAAAAAAAACACGTTTTTTTTAGCTGGGGCTTGTTGTGTTTGTGTATAATGTTATAGCGTCAACAGAAATACACATTTTGTGAAAATTTCAACTGTCTACCTATTACGGATCATGAGATACATCCCGCTGACAGACAGACGGACGGACGGACAGCGGAGGCTTAGTAATAGGGTCCCGTTGGTTACCGTTGGTTACCCTTCGGTTACGGAATCCTAAAAAGCGAGAAGCACAGGACTGGTTGATGTAGCGACTAGTGAGTTTTGGGCAGTGCAATGTCAAGTCAAGTGGTGGAAGTTTTTTGGCTGAAATGATGATGATTAGACATTTTTTACATTATAGTAGGTACGACTAGCTTCTGACAGTGGCTTAGCCCGCGTGGACTTAGGACTTCTCCTGGGTGAATCTCCTGGCGTTTTGCAGAAAATAATGACGAAGTGTTGCCGACAATGACGAATCGTGGGAAAATCAACTTTAGCACACTATTATTATAGTACAATAATACTACTAGGCAATGCATACTTCTAGTGTACTTTAATACGAGTGTATTAAAGTTGAATTTCCCCCGATTCGTCATTGGCGGCAACACTCTGTCATTATTTTCTGTAAAATGCCAGGAGATTCACCCTCCCACTTTATATTATTTATAACCTACATTTACTATTCCAAACTATAATCTATCTCTGTGCCACATCCAGATCCGTTCTGCCGTTCTGGCTTGATTGAGCAACACACACCCATCCATCCACCTAAACGTTCGCATTTATAATATTAGTAGGAAGTAGGATGGTAAAGATTAAAACAAATATCGGTTAAATTCTTCCATAAAAAAAAAGAGTGACACTCCGGGAGTGCCGACAGAAGTGAAAACTTGAACAAAAATGACCAACGCGCCTAAAGAAGTTTTCACTTCAATCCGCTATGCAATCCGAGCTACAAGGCGCGTAACGTCGTAGCACTCGTAGCGGGTCGGTGTCGCGCGATTTCAATAGTTTTTTCCCATCTCAAAAATGCCCAACGCACCTAAAGAAGTTTTCACTTCGAAAACTTGTCAAATAATAATAATGTTTTATTGACATAAAGGTGTTACATTTTCACTTGAAGCCCTGACTCCTGTGCTAGGTTAGTACCTGTGTTACAGGAGTCAGTGTCTTCACCCGTTTGTGGAACATTAACAATTTACAATAAAATTAAAATCGGAACAATTAGTGCAAGCTTGCTCATGTGTAGTGTAGTGTGTGATGTTGAGTGTGTTATGTGTATGCGAGTATGTTGTATTTCGTGTGTGTGTGTGTGCATTTGTTTGCCCATATTACTATTTAGTTATTACGAGTTTTGTTCTTTAACTATGTTTTCTGTCTGTGAGTAATCTAGTGTTTGAAGCCCTGTGTTTAGTTTCATCTTTGTTTTCTTTTAAATCAGTATGTTTATGGTGAAATACACACCAAAAAAAATCCTAATCAAATGATCATTATAAAGTTTACTGCTTAACACAATGACTACTGCTTTCCTATTTAGTCGAGTATTATCGATTTACGTTCAAATAAAATGCTGTTATCAAGCTACAAAGTTTATTGCACAACTGTTGAATTTGTGAATTACTTGTTACACCGAATAAATAAAAGAGATAATTATAAAAATACAGTAAATATGTTGTGACGTGGTACGCAGACATAATTAGATGCAAATGTATTTGATGTAAACAGTGCGCTTAAATTATAACGTTGTAAACTAATTTGTGTCTCTGTAGGTATTTTGTATACCTACAGAGTGTAGCAGTAAAGTGTGGACATATCTCAAAAAAAAAACAGCTAAGTGCGTGTCGGATTTCGCACACTTAGGGTTCCGTACCAAATATTGGTATTTGTTAGTAAAATATACGTAATAATAAACATTATCACCAAATTTCAAGCTCATAGGTCAATGGGAAGTTAAAATATTCTTCGGAACAACATTTTATGACAGACGACGGACCGCCCTATCACTCGTGCCCGTCTGGCCGGACACGCGAGGGACAGCAATAGGACTCCGTTGAGCTCCTTCTGGCACGGAACCCTAAAAACTGCTTCTACCCATGGAAATGAACATATATACAAAATGTCTCGGCAAAGTGTATGCATTGTTGCCGTTCCGCCAACGGACGTGCGCCGCACATCTCTCGCACGACCTTGCGTCGAGATATTTTGTATGAAAAATCATAACCGACCGTGCGCAGTACGATACCCGGACTGCAGCAGTCCGGCACCAACCGTCTAAATTGAAAGCGCCCTTAGTCGGTCATATCGAATAAACTAACGAACTAAAGAGTGACGGATTTGGGATCTAGTTCGCGTAGTTCGTTCGCGAATTACACAAGCATCATTCATCATTCTTCTGCCCTTATCCCAATTTATTTGGGGTCGGCGCAACATGTCTTTTTCTTCCATACTCCTCTATTAGTCGTCATCTCTGTAGTCACCCCCTTTTTACCCATATCCTCTTTCACACAGTCCAACCATCGTTTCTTTGGCATTCCCCTACTCTTATAGCCATCCACATCCATACACAAGACTTTCCTCACGACATTTTCTTCATTCCTCCGCATCACATACCACGACAACCGATAAAAAATTATAAAACAATGGTCAGACCTGCTGTCTTGTATGTTTCAGAATGTTGGGCCACAAAAGGGACGAATGAAAAGCAATTGCATACAGCTGAGATGAGAATGCTAAGAGCGATGTGTGGTGTTACGCACATGGATAGAATTAGGAATGAGTATATAAGAGGAAGTCTGAAAGTGGCACCGCTGACTGAAAAGTTGTGTGGAAATCGCGAATTACACAAGGCTACTGTATATTTAGTATACTTTCAAGCTGAGGGTAATATTCACAAAACAAACTGTTACTTTGCTGAGCAAAGTAGGTACCTATCTAATAGATAAATGATTAATTTTCTCATACATTGATATCTCGAGAATGGATTCAATTTATTGATTCTGAGGCGGTACGTAGTTCGCCTGGTCAGCTAGTTAAAAATAGAATACTCTTTATTATGTACACCATTTAGATTACAGAACATATTGAAGAAAACTTTACCTATGGTGACACAATGGGCGGCCTTATCGCCAAAAGAGATCTTTTCAAGTCAAAATCGCAGTACTGTAGGTAGTCTTAGATGTACTATTTATTTATATAGGTACAATAAATACATAATAGATAAATATATACAATTAATATACAGCATGTAACGAAAACCCTGTCCGATCATGGTATTATTTGATATCGTACTGCGTACACTTAAACGTAATCATTTAATGGATACGAGATTATTATTTTTCCCCAATGAAAATAATTAATTTAAAAAAAAAAAAACTTATCAGAGTCAACACTGAGCGCTCGACAAAGTTCACCAGTTTTATGTCTAAGTGCCTACAGCGCGGCTAGTGAAGGACGGTATCGTTTGAAATAAAAATAGGTAAAAATGAAAAGATTTCGCCGGCCGGTGGAGTGTTGTCAACTTATGAAAATTTGCCATATTTAGTGTTAAATTTCGCAAATTTTATAAAAATAAAAAAAATCTATAAGTTTTGGTTTTTAGGAGTTACATTTTTTTTACTATTTTTCTACTACGTATGTTAAACCAGGAATACGCCTTTTTTAGATCGGACAGGGTTTTTGTTACATGCTGTATAATGGATAAATATAAACAAATAAAAAAAATGTGAATAACTACTGAACGGATTGGGTTGAGACTTTACAATAATAATTTCGATAAAATTTATATGGGACCACTTCGGGAGTATATTCTTTCGGATAAAAAAAGAATTTTGAAAATCGGTCCAAAACTGACGGAGAAACCGGCCGACATACATAAAAAAAAAACATACATACAGTCGAACATAGAACCTCCTCCTTTTTCGAAAGTCGGTTAAAAAGAAAGTACTCCAACAGGACCCAAAACTTATCAACAGTATTTTTATATCTTTTTTATTGTGACGATGTTCACCAGCCAAGCTATGATGTGCATTTATCAATAAGTATGTCAGTTACAATCATTACGACATTGCGTATCAAGTTCATTTACGATTCTCTCGACAACAATGTGCCGCGTGACTTTATGACCTTCTGGTGTGCGTACCTTGGTGAAAGAAAATTAATTATTGTGACATTATCTTTGTATGAAGCATAATCAGACTATAATATTCCCACTGCTGGGATACAGGCATCCTCTCTATGAGAGGGTCATCATCATTCTCCTGCCCTTATCCTAATTTATTTGGGGTCGGCGCAACATGTCTTTTTCTGCCACACTCCTCTATTAGTCGTCATCTCTGTAGTCACCCCCTTTTTACCCATATCCTCTTTCACACAGTCCATCCATGTTTATTTGGCGTTCCTCTACTCTTATAACCATCCACATTCATACACAAGACTTTCCTCACGACATTTTCTACATTCCTCCGCAACAAATGGCCATACCACGACCACCGATTTCCACACAACTTTTCAGTCAGCGGTGCCACTTTCAGAGTTCCTCTTATATACTCATTCCTAATTCTATCCATGCGCGTAACACCACACATCGCTCTTAGCATTCTCATCTCAGCCGCATGCGTTTCTTTGGCCTTCCCCCTCTCTATGAGAGGGTGTCCACCACGCGGGCCAGTACGGTTTGGTGGATGACACATGTCTTTCGTAGTTTTGTTCTAGGACGTGTCGGTTTTCACATGATTTTTTCCTTCACTGTTTTGAGAGCAGTCACTTGCGACAAAAATATATGTACCGTGCAAGTGATACCCACGTTTTAATTGATTCTTTACATAGGTAGTGTATCGAGATCATGAATAATAATTAGTATTATATACGTGAACTGGAAACACAAAAAGAGCACCTACACGTGTTTAGCATAACAACAAAACAATGAAATTTCCTGTCATCTATATCAATAATGAAAAGAATAATTTTCAGACGATCGTTTGCCCAGGTGTTCGACAAGGTCTCTACACTATTTTCCATGTTAATTCAAAATCATTCGGTAGCTAAAAGGAACCATAGGAGGTGATGTAGACACAGTCCTAAAAGATATTACTTTTTTGAAAACCATGTGCCATTGGGCTAGAACTAACACGTCACGGCTCAACGCCGCACCAGTGAGGCAGGGCGAAAATAAAATTATTATTAAAAAATTATAATAATTAATATTAAATTTTATCTTCCTCACTGGTTAATGTTGAGGTACCCTTATTGACCGATGCGTTGAACGCTTGGAAAATGGCTTGTCCCAATACGATTTTGCCCGATAACTTGTCTTCCCAGAGACGGTAGGATGTACCGCTCTGCAGTATTATACGTAAAAATCTAATTATCACGACATCGAGTACTGCTGAGCGTGCGCGTCTGCTGGCTGTGGGGGAATGGGAGTCGAGCTTATGGCTGCACGCACTCCCGTCATCCACCATAGGCACTATGATGGATGACGCTTTGTTTCGGCTCGCAACCTGTATACGTTTAGGCGCACCTGGTGTTGCTTCACATCGGTGCCACTGCGGTGAAGCTGTCGACAGCCTCAGGCACCATGGTCTGTCCTGCTGCAGGAGTGCAGGCCGCATAGCTCGGCACGCCAGCATCAACGATATTATTCGTCGAGCTCTTGTCACCGCCGACGTACCTGCCGTATTAGAACCAAGTGGCTTGGTACGAGACGATGGGAAGAGACCAGATGGCATGACGTTGGTGCCGTGGAAGAAGAAGATGAAGGCCTACCCACCGGTAGGCCTTTGGTGTGGGCCGCAACCTGTGTCGACACCCTTGCGCCATCTCATGTTCCAAGTACGGCGGGCTGTGCCGGCGCTGCCGCTGCAGCTGCTGAGGCCCTCAAGCGGCGCAAATACTGTAACCTTATTGGGAATTACAGTGTTGAGCCGTTTGGGGTTGAAACGCTCGGGTCATGAGGTCCAAGTGCGCGTCTCCTTTTTAAGGATATTTCTCGCCGACTGATCGACACTTTACATGACCGCTCGCATGATGCTCGTTTTTTGCCTAATTTAATAAGGTGCCATGTACGAAAAGGTGGATTAACGAAGGACGCAAGAACGAAGAACCAACTTCCGAAATTGAAGTTATTTTGACTTTTTTTGGAAGTCGGTTCTATTTTTTTGTAAAAAAGATTTTTTTTTCTCGTTTTCGTTATGGTTGCCCATTAAACTATGTTAACAATTCATAGACATACGATCGCAGCAATCGCGGTTGACTTGCTGTCAATTTTTGAAGAGTTCTGTTGTCTGTCTCCGAAACCCATCATCAGATCAATATGAAATTTAAATGGGACCATTTCGGAACAAACCGCTTTCGAACAATAAAATAATTTTGTAAATCCGTCAATTATAACGGAGTTATGCCCGAACATACATAAAAAAAAATACAAACATTCGAATTGATAACCTCCTTCTTTTTGAAGTCGGTCAAGTAAGTTCCTGGTCAAAAACCTATTCTATTACTTTATATTAAATATATATACTTATTGGTAGTTATTATATTAAATATATATGTATGTTTATTATTAATATATATACCTATTTTCGTTCCCGTATTTTTTTAAATTTTCTCCATATTATTACTTTGTTTGTTTTTTTTTATGGATCTGCCTTATTATCTCTCCACCACCCTTGTTTGACTGTTAGAGAATGCCTAAGGCATTTAGTCCACCTTTGTACTTTTGTTGCATGAAGTGTAAATAAATAAATTATATTGAACACGATACCCCCAACGCTTAAAAGTAAAGCGAACATTTAAAAAAACACAAAAGAGCTGATGACCTTGAAAACCTGCTTTCAAATAAAAAAAACCGCATTCAAATCGGTTCAACCGTTTATGAGCTACGGTGCCACAGACAGACACACAAACACATAGCGGTCAAACTTATAACACCCCCCTTTTTGCATCGGGGGTTAAAAATGGTCATCGGTAAGTTCCGCAGGTATAAAGGACACAAACCTGTGGTATATAGCTATACTGTGGACGGCAGGCCACTTGCTCCGGACTTCGTCGCAGATAGACTTCATAGCCTTTAGGGCCATGGACTCGTAGGCTTCATACTCCAGCCGTACTACCTGGACAAACAAAATAAATGATTAATAAATAGCTTCTGACTGCGTCTTCCTTCGCGTGAAAGTCAAAAAAAATCCCAAGTGAGTATGTTCCCTGGGACAAAAAAGTATCCTGTCCTATAGGGAGCGTGCTGGAACAAGAAGGCGCCATATAAATGTCAATGTCTAGTATTTATACAGTACAAGTTGCGGATTTCACTCACTAGATGGCAGTCTACGTTACGCGTGCTGCATGTGTGCATGATACGTGTGTGTATACATATATGACACGAAAATGTCAATGACAAGTTTTTATAGGGTAAAAGTTTCAAATTTCCTCCACTAGATGGCACAGACTACGTCGTGCATGTTCCCTAATCTAGGCAAAGGCTCAAGTGGCTGCCAAAATGTTGGGGATCCTAGCAAAGGTTCGATTGTGTATGGAGTACTGCTTTCATCTTTGGGATGGATCTGCCAGATACCAGCTTGATGCGCTTGAGTCAAATAAGAAACGAGCGAAGAGGATCATCGGCAATGATAGGCTCGTCGATTCGAGGCTCCAGTCTAGAGCATCGACGCCGAGTTGCTAGCCTGTCGGTTTTCTATCGGTTGCATTTTGGAGAGAGTGCGACGGAATTGCATAGTTTAATTCCACCAAGCCCGTTCCATCACCAGACCACTAGACATACGGCGATGCGCCACCGGTTCATGGTGAATATCCCACCCACACTCACAAAACGTTTTGCGAACACATTCATTGTGCGTACAGCTGAGGAGTGGAATTCCCTGCCAGAGTTTGTGTTTCCTGATAGCTACTCGTACAACCTGGAAACCAGTTCTGGCGCAATTATACGACTTTTATTTATTTTTAATTGAAGATCACGTCAACTTCTTATTTCTTTGAAAAAAAAAATATGTTACTCTAGACAATTTCCTACGTAATTTGATATGTGAAAAATTAAAGAAAATAAAAATTGAGAATCACGTAAAAACTATAAAGCGTATTTATACGACCATCACCATTTAATTATTTATATTTTAGTAGGTATACGTGTTTTAGTATAATACCTGTTGTTTATGTATAATAAATTAGTAATGCGTCTAATTTCGGACAGCGCTCCTTGATGGGCGATTCCTATTACTGGGTGGACGTACGACACGTTACGTGAGCTCAGCACAGAACACGCAAGCTAACCACTCCAGGTCATTGTCAGTTAATAGCGCCTTAATAAGTTAGCTTTTCATACGAATAATTATGAACTTTTCTGTAATAAAATAATGTTCTCTTTTTCTCTAAATGATGGGCTCGTGTTTGCCCACTATCTCACCTGATGATAAGCGATGATGTAGTCGACGATGGAGCACGCTTGCCTAGAAGTAACCTATTCAGTATATACTCTTAGTAGACCGCCACTCAGGCAACTGAAGGAACAGGGGTGGGTTTTCAGTCAGTAAAAGTCTGACACGCTCTCCCGCTCCACCCAGAACGAGAGAAGTCATTGGATGATTGCCCACCACGACTAAAAAAAAAATTGTGTGTACTTATGGGCGCACGTAAAATCAAACTGTCACAAAGTTAACAAAAGGAAAACAATCATTCTTTATGTACCACAGACTATCGCTAACTTCAGGGTGTCGGTTCTAGCTAACTTCAGGGTGTCGGTTTTTTGTGACGGTGTGCGCGCGCATCGTAAAAATGTACTCTCATATTTTTTCCCTAACGTGCCAAAAGAAGTATAACTTCAAAAAAAAGGCTGTAGCTATCAGGGAACACATACTCCTTTTCATATAAGCGAATACATTATATGAACATGCGAAGCGGAACGAAAAGTGAAAACAAACGAAAACCATTTTCGTAGGAAAAATTGTTCGAAAACCTGTTTAATTTGGAACTTATTAACTTGTGACGTTGTATTTGTACAAGTGATAAATGATAACGCCCGTGTTGATCCAATGTTTAGCGACAAACATTCGTTGCGATGACTATATAGCATTTAACAAAAACCCTGTCCGATCCAAAAAAGGCGTATTCCTGGTTTAACAGAAGTACTAGAAAAAATAGTAAAAAAAATGTAACTCATAAAAACCAAAAGTTATAGATTATTTAATTTTATAAAATATGCGAAATTTAAGACTATATATGGCAAATTTTCATAAAAGGATCAAAAAGACCGTCTCGCTCCGGCGGCTTCTTTAACACGAAACTGTAGGTGAACTTTGTCTACCGCTCAGTGTTGCCTTTGATAAGATTTTTTTTTAAATTAATTATTTTTATTGGGGAAAAATAATAATCTCGTATCCATTAAATGATTACGTATATGTGTACGCAGTACGATACCAAATAATATCCTTCAGGATCGGACAGGGTTTTTGTTACATGCTGTAAAGCCTAGCTACTCCGTGGACTGTATCCCACCAACTTTTCCGTCCTCTGTGCCCTAAAATATGCAGCCAAAGCAAAGTAAGCACTGGCAGTGACAATGCCGTAAAACTGGCGAAGTATTGGGCCAACAATCATACTAATCAAATATTATGAAGGCGAAAGTTTGTGAGTGTGTATGTTTGTTACTTCTTCACGCTCAAATGGCTGGACTGATTTGGATGAATTTTGGTACGTAGATAGCTTATACCTTGGATTAACACATAGGCTAGCCAGGCTTTTTATCCTGGTCTACGCGGGTGAAACCGCGGGGTGCAGCTAGTAATATTATAAATGTGAATGTAAGTTTGTTTGTTACGCTTTCACGCGAAAACTACTTAACCGATCATCATGAAACTTCGTACACATATTCTTGAAGGTATTAGAAGTAACATAGGAAACTTCTTATGAAAAAAAAAAAAATACGAAAGATACATAAACGCGGGTGAATCCGCGGGCACAGCTAGTAACCCGTTGACTCCCGCGCGCGCGAAACTCGCGCGAAAAGAAAAAAAAAATTTTGCACAGATTACAAACGCACATTAATTTACAAAAGCCTAGTTAGTATTCAAGCAAAAATACAAAAAATAAAACTAAACTAAATTGCCTAGGGATCTCATAATAACGATTTTCATAAGTATAAAAATATTAATTCTATTTAGTCCGTAAGATAAATTATCAAAAGAGTCATCATTCTCCTGCCCTTATCCCAATTTATTTGAGGTCGGCGCAACATGTCTTTTTCTTCCATACTCCTCTATTAGTCGTCATCTCTGTAGTCACCCCTTTTTTACCCATATCCTCTTTCACACAGTGCAACCATCGTTTCTTTGGCCTTCCCCTACTCTTATAGCCATCCACATCCATACACAAGACTTTCCTCACGACATTTTCTTCATTCCTCCGCATCACATGCCCATACCACGACAACCGATTTCCACACAACTTTTCAGTCAGCGGTGCCACTTTCAGACTTCCTCTTATATACTCATTCCTAATTCTATCCATGCGCGTAACACCACACATCGCTCTTAGCATTCTCATCTCAGCTACATGCAATTGCTTTTCATTCATCCCTTTTGTGGCCCAACATTCTGAACCATACAAGACAGCAGGTCTGACCATTGTTTTATAAATCTTCCCTTAAGTTTTAGGGGAATGCGGGAGTCACAGATAGTCCCGGTGACCTGCCGCCATTTCATCCATCCAGTGTTAATTCTGTGTTCAGATAAATTATCAAAAGAGTATTGGACATGTATTTTCTTTTTACCAAACCAATAAAAAATTACAAAGATAAATCGCATCAAAGTTCGGTAGTGGGGGCTCGTTACGTCACTTTGTGGCAAGAAGTGTCGCACACACACACCGTCACGCGAAATTTCAACGCACTTTAAGGCTCCCACACACAGGCGCGTTATTATCGGTCGATAATATCGCATGCGGTATTGCGATAACTTCCTATACTTCCATTGCGGCGTTATTATCGCAGCAGTGTGTAACTACATGACCATCCTAATACAAAATGTACTGAAAACAGATATCGCAATAACGCATGCGATATTATCGACCGATAATAACGCGCCTGTGTGGGGGAGCCTTTATCGTCCTCATTTTTAGGGTTCCATACCCAAAGGGACCCAACCTACCCGGGCCTGCGGAGGGCGAGTAGTGGGTAACTCGACGCCAATCAGCACCAGGACCGAGAGTCGACGGCGCGTAATGTTCCACGCGCGCCTCAAAGAGTTGTCAGCAAAAGGACGGGGCCTGTCACGGCCGATGCCTGTCCGGGGGTTGAGGATAAATTCGAAAGAGTTACCTCGCCCCTGGGCATTCAGGGCAGGGAGGAACAGGGGTGGGTTTTAGTCAGTAAGAGTCTGACACGCCCTTCCGCTCCACCCTAGAGCGGAAGAAGTCATAGGATGATTCCCACCCCCAAAAAAAAAAAAAAAAAGGGACCCAACCTACTTCAATCTGCCAATCTGCTTAGACTTTTCCCAACTATCTTGGGGTCGGCTTCCAGTCTAACCGGATGCAACTGAATACGAGTATTTTACATGGAGCGACTGCCTATCTGACCTTCACAACCCAGTTACTGGGTAATACGATACCCCTTGGTAAGAGTGGTTGTCAGACTTTCGGGCTTCTGACGACCTGTAACGACTGTCAGAGATCCACGGCTTAAGGCCCTACTACCGGCTAAGTGGCGCCCTCATAGAATAAAAAATCGTAGCATAGCATAGAAAGCAAATATTAAAGAATCCAACGTCACGTTTGTTACAAAGAGGATAAAGTATTTTTACGTTGTTAAAACAGGTCTCAGAATGTTTTGTATCCAAAGTAGTAGGGAAAAGTATCAAAAACGGCCGTTTCTGACAAATGTGACGTTGGATTCTTTAATATTCATTTTCTATGCTATGCTACGATTTTTTTATTCAATGAGGGCGCCACTTGGCCGGTAGTAGACCCTTAACATGCTTTACGAGGCACGGAGGAATCTCGGTATGTAAAGATGGTCACCCACCCATGGACCAACCCCAGCAAGCGTAGCTTAACCTGATGGTTCGACTCGTGCGGCTGTTATTACTTTAGCCACGAGCTACTAAATCTAAACTACAAACCTACTTATATGTCTATATATAACGTCGTTATCTAACTGCAGATTACGCAATATTATTGTTTACTCATTTTTCCGAAGAGGTCCACTATCAGTTGGTTACTATGTACTCGTATATCATTAGTATGTAACTTATGTTATCACCGGATTTGTCTTGCGAATGACTTGTTTTTTGCAATATACATCGTTGTTTTGTAATATTATTGAAGTACCTACAGTATACATATATACATATATCTATGTTTGTGCTTCTTGTTATGCATGTTTTATTAGGGTTCCGTACCCGAAGGGTAACCAACGGGAACCTCTAAGCCACCGCCGTCCGTCTGTCTGTCAGCAGGCTGTATCTCATGATCCGTAATAAGTATGTATTATCGTAATAATAGTGTATTTCTGTTGCCGCTATGACAACAAATAATAAAAATAAATTAAAAATTACGGGGCTCCCTAATAAAGCAAAAAATAACATGTTTCTAGTAGGAGCCCCTAACTAGAAACGTGTGTTATTTGGCTTTTTTTGTTCGATCTTAATAATGGCAACAAGTAGACGCTTGAAATGCTTGTAGAGTTTGTATTGCTATATTCGCTAAAAAATAAAGTTTGATGGTACGGAACCCTTCATACGCGAGTCCGACTCGCCCTTGGCCGGTTTTATGTTTTTATTATTATTGTTAGGCTTACGTTTACGTTTTTTATCTAATAAAAAGTAAGCGATAATGTTGTCAGTTGGCGATAGAGCATCCTTGCCTACAAGAAACCTTTTCATTATTTACTTATAGAATTAACTTAGATCCCCAGATTAAAGTATCCCTGCCCTGAGTGCCCAGGGGCGCGGTAACTCTGTTTCGAATTTATCCACAACCCCTGGGCAGGCATCGGCCATGACTTTGACACTTTTGCCTACTACTTTGGATACGAAACATTTTGAGTCCTGTTTTAACAACGTAAAAATACCTTATCCTCTTTGTAGTAAACGCAACATAGGATTCTTTAATATTTACTTTCTACGCTTTGCTACGATTTTTTATTCAATGAGGGCGCCACTTGTCGGATATATACGCCTTAACTTCCCATTGCCCTATGAATTTGAAATTTGGTGATAATGTTTAATATAACGAATACTTTACTAACAAACATCAATATTTAGTACGAACCCTTAATGTGAAATACGATACGCACTTGGCCAGTTTTATGTTTACGTGACAAAAGACAAAAACAGTGTCCAATATTTTTTGGAATTACTATAAAACGCTAGATGGTGCTACGCGTCATTCGAATCATTTTGCTTTCGTGCGAAGCCTGGGGGAGTAACTTGTACGATATAAGAGCAAGAGAATCACAATTATTGGTTCCCCCTAATTAATGAATATCTGATCCAACCTTCCCTTGCTGCCAACAGTGACGCCCTAAGCCGAGGCCCGTACCCCGCAGGGGGTGCCCTTAGCGTTGTCACTTAGTTTATAAGAAAATAATAAGTCCTGGCTGGAGGCTTTAATGCATTAAAGCCTACACAGGCAAGCCCGGTTGAGCAGACGACAGCCTCAGAGGCTGACCTGCGAGAAGTCCCACCAAAAAAATAAATAAATAAATTACTGGTTCACTTATTATTTATAATCACGCTGTGGCATCCAAGTAACTTATTACAGTAAATAAGTTTGATGTTACATATCTACTAACAATACATGTTTTAAGCTTGTTTTCATTTCTAGTTCCACTTTTTCCACTCATAAATTTAATCTAAAGTACCTATTAACTATTGTTTGTGTAAGTTAAATAAAAAAATAATGTAATTATGTATTTAGGTTCCACTAACATTTGTTATACCACTAGCTTCAGCCAGTACCCGGGCCTGCGGACGGCGAGCAGTGGGTAGCTCGCCGTCCGATCAGCACTAGGCCCGTGAGTCGACGGCGCGTAGTGTTCCACGCGCGCCGAAAAAGAGATGAGTGTCAGCCACCACTGACGGGGCCCATCATGGCCGGTGCCTGCATGCCTAGGGGTGGCGGATAAATTCTGAACATGAGTTACCGCACCCCTGGGCACTCAGGCAGGGAAGGAACAGAGTTGGGTTTTAGTCAGTAAGAGTCTGACACGCCCTCCCGCTCCACCCAGAGCGGGAGAAGTCATTGGATGATTTTCCACCACCCCCAAAAAATAAAAAAAAGAACCTTCAGCCAGTGGCTTCACTCGCGTGGAAATGGTACTTCCTCCAATTATAAATTATAGCCTATATGTTATTCTGATGTATAAGTTACATTATTGTAAACTTTCATCCAAATCCGTTCAGTAGTTTTTGCTTGAAAGATTAACAAACATCCATACATTCTCACAAATTATCACATTCATAATATTAGTAGGAAGTAGGATTACTAGCTACGCCCCGCGGTTTCACCCGCATAGTCCGGGACAAAAAGCCTATGTGTTAATCTAGGGTATAAGCTATCTACACACTAAATTTCATCCAAATCGGTCCAGCCGTTTGAGCGTGAAGAAGTAACAAACGCACACAAACTTTCGCCTTTATAATATTAGTGTGATACTACACTAGCACTTCGCCCACGACTTCGTCCGCGTGGATTTCGAAAATACAGCCATAAATTATGTAAATATCATTTATAGCCTATGGCCCCTACTACTGATGAAAGAATTTTCATAATATTGATTGAGTAGTTCCAGAGATTACTTCCTACCAACGAACTCACAAACTTACAAACTTTAACTCTTTATAATATTTAGGGTTCCGTACCCGAAGGGTCCAAATGGAGCCCTATTGCTATCACTCACGTGTCCGTCTGTCTGTCGTCTGTCACACAGGTTTTAAAGCTAAACGGATGGAGCTAGTCTTCAAATTTTCACAGTATAAGCTTGTTGACCCAAAGCCATACAAATAGTAAAAAATACGGAACCCTAATGTGCGAAGTCCGACTCGCACTTGGCCGGTTTTTAGTATTAAAGTATAGATTAGTAGGTTAGTAGGATATAGTAGATTGGCAGAGCAGAGGTCACTTTATGGCAGAAGGCAGGATGATAATTTATATCATAGAGATACATAGTTTGAGATTCTTAAATGATAATTCTAAGGCTGAGGCTACAGTAGGCAGCGATTTGCGATGCGACTGGAAGAGCGAAACGAGAAAAACATGGTATGGCTACATTACAAGCGAAATTCCGGCGTATATTCGACGTATATTCGCTCATATGTTGATGTAGCCGATGCCGTGATTTCAGTAATGTTGTTCCTATCGCATAAAGAAATCAATGATCGCTAGTAATATTTGATGTACGGTGTAGCCATTTACGTGAGCATTCATTTACTTGTTTTAATCGCTCATGTGTCGCAGGTCGCGTCGCGGCCTAATGTAGCCTCAGCCTTACTTGATATTGCCACTAAATTGGATCTAATCTTCACATACACTGTCCAATGCTGTAACAAGCTGCCTGATGAAATCTGATCCTACTATCTGTATATTCATACATTTAGTCCTGACCAACTGACTGATATATCAACGCACAGCCTAAACCGCTCGTCCTAGAGACATAAAATTTGGAGGGTGTATTCTTTGTGAAGAGATCCACTAAGAAAGGGTTTTTTGAAATTCAACCCTTAAGGGGGTGAAAAAGGTGTTGAAAGTTCAGACAGTGACAGGGGAAATACTAATTCCACACGTGCGAAGCCGCTGGCAGAAGCTAGTCTTATCCTATGCTACTTCCTCATCATCATCATCAAACTAATATTGTCCTCACTGCTGGGGCACAGGCCTCCTCTCTGTGGAGGGTGTGGACCACAATTCACCACGCGGGCCCAATGCGGATTGGTGGATGTCACATATCATCGAATTTTTGGTTCTAGGACATGCCGGTTTTCTCACGATGTTTTCCTTCACCGTTTTGAGAGCAGTTGTGATGAAATAATTTACACAAAGTAATGCGACTGCCCTTTTTGTTTTGGAGGGTGGGTAATCATCCAATGACTTCTCCCGCTCTGGGTGTAGCAGGAGGGCGTGTCAGACTTTTACTGACTAAACCCACCCCTGTTCCTTCAGTTGCCTGTTCCAAGGGGCGTAGTGACTCTCTTTCAAATTTATCCACGACCCCTAGGCAGGTATCGGCCCTGGCGGGCCCCGTCTGTTATTGCTGACATCTCTTTGAGGCGCGCGTGGCACTACGCGCGCTTGACTCTCGGGCCTGGTACTTATATACAACGTTGATGTGACAGAGGGGCATTAAATTAAACTACGTATACTATACGTGTTTAGTATTAATTCGATACGGTATAAAAATAAAAATAATAATAAATGAGGTTTTTTTTTTTTCAAACAAACTAAATAGCTTACAATTCAGAGTAAAACGCAACCACCCTTTATACCATACTTTATACCCATTATCCTTGTTTGCATTGCCATCTTATAGCGAAAATGTACTTGTGACTTGCGTGAGAACGGCAACAACGCGTCGTATCGTAGGTTATACTCAGATTTATCGTTTTAAGGTGCATGACCTGTGCGTATAGACATAATCAGCTGTTAGGAAAGATACATCGTGTTCAAACGAGGCCAAAACTTAAAAAATCGTTTGTGACTAAACTACTGCTCCGATTTAATTGATTTTTGGTACAGAGCTTGAAAATAGTACCTAGTATAGGCAGTTTAAAGGAAAGCCCCTCTGTCGTATCAACTTTGTATATACCCCATTACTCGCCGTCCGCAAGCCCACGCCTACGGTGGTCGGAGATCGGCTTGCGACCCCCGACGCCCAAGGCGTCTCCTGCGGCGGCTGCTGGGGGCGTGACGCTCACGCGTTCCGCCTACTCCATCGCGAGCATTACTGCTTCGCAGAAGGAGGTGACAGCTTCCCATTCCCTCTCGCTCCGTACCATGGCCTGGACCAGGGCCGGGCGCGAGATTTCGCCTCCACGAGGACACGACGGTGCTCCGCCCAAGCGGGGCAGATTTCCACCGTATTCTCGACTGTGTCCTCTGGGCGATCCACACAGTGGTGACACCTGCGCGTTTTCTCCCTCCTTATACGGCACAGGAACCTCCCGTAACAGTCGTGTCCTGTGAGGAGCTGCGTCAGGCGGAAGGTGAGGACGCCGTGGCACCTCTCCAGCCACTCCTATTGAACTCACGACCTACCAACTTGTAAGTCACGGCCGCTACTACTGGGCCACCACTGCTCTCTACCACTGGGCCACCACTACTCTTCCTACATCCTACTAATGTTATAAACAGGAAAGTTTGCATGGATGTTTGTTACTCAATCACCCCAGAACAGATAAAAAGACTATGAAATTTGGCACATAGATAGATTATAGTCTGGAATAGCACATAGGCCTTAATTTATAATGGGGAAAGAACTAATACCACGCGTGCGAAGCCGCAGACAGTAACGAGTTTGTATGTAAGTTTTATGATAGGTTTTGATAGAAACAATAGAACGCCTGTTCCATCAGCGGACCACAAGACGTACGGCGATGTGCCACTGGTACATGGTGAACATCCCATCCACACGCACAAAACGTTTTGAGAACACATTCATTGTGCGTACAGCTAGGGAGTGGAATTCCCTGCCGGAGTCTGTGTTTCCTGATAGCTACAACCTGGGAGTCTTTAAGTCAAGAGTGAATAGATTACTTCAACCACATCATCCCTTACCATCAGGTGAGATTGTGGTCAAACGTGTGCCTATCAACAAAAAAAAATACTAAATAAAAGTTCACTTACCTTTTTCCCTTCAAAATTATCTCTAGTGGTACCAATAAAGACAGATATAGCTCCACAGCTGTCAGCGGTGACCAGTTCCGTAATCTCATCCACTGACAGTTTATCCACGGTCAACTTTAGGTGATCCATATTAGCTTTAGTTGTGTAGTTAGGGTGTGTAGTCTCTGTTGTATAGCTAATAGCTATTAAATACTGTAGTTTGCAGTTGCTCTATACAGTTTCCATGTATTAACCTCCACTGATTGGAGGAATGACAGCAATACTGTCTCGTTCGCTTATTTCAATATCAACCTCCTCTTCGCAAACCTCCTCGTTTTTAGCCAACAATATATTGTCCTTAATGGTTTGCAAATTGTAGCTTTCACTTATAATGTTAAGAAGCTTTTTGTAGCTGATTTTGGTTGGGAGACGGATTGTGGACTCCCTTGTACCGGCCAATTCCTTTGAGCGCGCAAAAAACAATAGTTTCACAGTTACGTCATGCTCTATTTCCATATTTTAACTGTAACAAAAAGAAAAATAAATATAAAGATAGCCACATGGCATTAATTAGCAAAGTAGGTACTAGATCTTGCTTATGTTTTTTTTTATAATGTCAGCTTTTTTCATTTATATTGATAATCATAGCTACACTAAATATGATGACACACTCTATCACTATGTGGCATTAATAAATTCAGTCTATTTTATGACTGTCTTAAAACCTGCTTTGCACATTCAGTCATTTGAAGTAAGACACATAATATATCACTTAAGAAATGTGATACAATATGAACCAAAACATGATTGAATTAATCAGATTTTTCACAGGGAAATAAGAAGTTTTACTCAACATTCAGTCACTTTAAATTACAAATACACATGCCTAAAATTCATGCCTAGCATTCTTTATGTCAATATAATAATGTAGGAGAATAAAAAACCATACTAGAGCATGACCAAAAACTTTCATTAATGCTTCCTTTCATTGACCCATGTCACTCATGAACCAGTTATTAAAAAGTAAAAAAAATATATATAGAAAAAAATAACATACTCTACCTGCTTCCAAGCTCTACCTAGTCTTCCAATATTTAAATTTAGAACTGGATTGTATGTAAAAATAAGCTAGGTGGGTGCTTATTGCGCCAAATGTACTCGCGTAATTATTTATATACGCGTTGAGAACGTGTGTCGCATGACACAGTCGCACTTGCACTAAGTATATAGAGGTATAATAATTACTTGACGGCTAAACTACAACTGGTTTTTGCGATCTCTGAACCATGACTACTATGAAGTAGCTGATACAAAAATATGCAATAATTGTCTTCGGAATTAGTGTTTAGTGGCGAACAGGTTAATTTACGTTAAATGATGTAACAAATAAGTTTCTACACACTTAAATTAATTTGATAACATCGATGAGGTTATAAACTTAACCTTGACATTTTGCGTAAACTAAAATTAAACTTACAAAGTATAGGTGTACTTACAATGTCATCGTTATTTTGATGTAGAATTAGAATAATTAGAATTATTAACTTTGTTTGTTCTTATTTAAAAAATGGTATTTGTTTTCCTACGAACACCTGATGAACTGACAGTCAGTCCAGCCAGTCAGACGTCAGTTATGTTTAGTTTATGGAGTTAGCTACGAGTAAGTTGGTTGACGACTTAACCTTTAACCAGTAAACTTTATTATATACAAACAAAATAGAGTAAAGTTACTGTTTTTGACTAAAGAAATCGTAGTATACCTTGACTTTAATAACGATATCTACAAATTATATAAATTTTCTTTAACAAGATAACGCGGAACTTGCTTCGTCAACGCTTTTTCAACAACTGTCATTCATTATCAAAGTAAAGAAGGTTCCACGCTGTGGTATTTCTATTTTAAATAGTACTCACAGACATGAGACACGTAACTCTATAGTATAAAATCAGTATTATATTACAGTTTGTGATATTATGTCTGGAATGCCGATGTTTTAATTTTATTTATATTTGCTGCGCATTGGTTAATTTACGACAATTATTTTTTTTCAATTTTTGAAGTGAAACTTCTTTAGAATCGTTGTGATTTCAAACCAGATGCAACGGAAAAAACGACAGGTAAGGGACACAATTACAAAAGAGCGAGAGAGCAGATGACGGCGAGAGGAGAGGGCGCGCGCGACGCGGGGCCTGGGGTCCCGTCACTTTGCTACCGATCATCAACTTTAGACAACTATTGCTCACCTTTGGCCACCTTTTGACAATCTTTTCCCACCTTTGACCACCGATTGCTCACCTTTCGCTCACCTTTGACCACCTATTGCTCACATTTGACCACCAATTGCAAACCTTTGACCAACTTTTGCTCACCTTTGGCCACCTTTTGACCATCTTTGCCCATCCTTGCCCACATTTGCCCACCTTTGACCACCTTCGACCACCGATTGCTCACCTTTCGCTCACCTTTGACCACCTATTGCTCACCTTTGACCACCAATTGCAAACCTTTGACCAACTTTTGCTCACCTTTGGTCACCTTTTTGCTCACCTTTTGACCATCTTTGCCCATCTTTGCCCACATGAAGTTTCACTTCTATCGTGTGTGAATCGCACACACACCTTTTTTTTTGGTTTTGTGCTGCCATGTGCTGATATTTATAAAACAGAAGAGTAGGTAGTTTTTGGTTACGGACTTTGCCAACAACGCAAAACGATTAGTTATCTACTATTGTAGATAGGAACACTAGGTCTTCACTGGCTAGCGTACATTTAACGTTTGTTTTTTTTTCTCGTTTTTATTTGTTATCTTATTTCTAAAAACATTTTAATACATAGGGATGATAAGCGAAACCTTTTTTCAAATAAAATTTAATATCAGTCTAGATCTGTCCACTCAAACAATCTGCCTAGCCTTTTCCTAACCATGCTTGGCTTTCAGTGTAACCGAATCCAAATGCAGCAGAGTACTTGTATTTTATCGGCACGACAGCCCATCTGATCTCTACAACCCCTTGGCAAGGCTAGTGCCAGATTTTCTGGCTTCCGATTACCGTAACGACTGGAACAGTCTCACAATATCACAGGGCATTAATTACCTAGTCTACTGAAGCTGTGTTGGCGAATTCAGACTTACATTACTACTACTGCAAGTCCAGGCTTCATCATGATGTAAGTAACGTCTGTTGAATTAAAAAAGTCATTTAAAAATTTCCGCTAATAAAATTTTGATCCCGTCTTGGGATCAAAATTTTCACAAGCTTATGAAGCGAAGCCTTCCACTGGGGCATGGGAAAAAAAGTTTATTACG
This sequence comes from Polia nebulosa, assembly GCA_951329385.1. NCBI lineage: Eukaryota > Metazoa > Arthropoda > Insecta > Lepidoptera > Noctuidae > Polia > Polia nebulosa. The sequence continues at coordinate 29,007,548 of OX589602.1, read as the reverse complement.
CTTAGCAGACTTTCTTTTCTGATTTCAGTTTTGTCTATAGATCTTTTAACTAAATAGCAGACCAGTCCTAAAAAAATTGAGGAGGTTCTCAATTTTAAAGTATGTACACAATAATGATACTCATTCGAATTAATAATCACAAGCATTTTATTTCGCTAAAAACTTGTGCAATTTTATTCATATAAAAGAATTGCACAACCAACACACTGATACACATACAGAAAATTCCTTACATATTTTCAACAATATTCATTGCGCTATTTAGCAACCTGACGCATTTTTCACATGAAATGGATTTGAATATAAGGGTATTGTGATTGTATGTAAGTCGGATACGCAATCAGAATGCTGAGATGGAATATAAGAACACTTCCAAATTTATATGATAAATGACGCAATTTTGGAAGTAAACCTAATCATTTCCTTTTTTTATGAAGTTATAAATTCGAATATTAGCGCGACAGATCATTTAAAAAGTAACCGACCAGCTTTCATGTGGACACACCTTTTTGTAAACTGACATAAACTGACATTTCAAATTATAAAAAGTTACCGGATTTCAAACGGTCTCCTCGGAGCGGGCGATGTATTTGTGTTTGGGTTCAACAGCTCTGCATCGCATTTTGGCAAGATTCCCTCAGGCGCGCGCGTTACATAAAATGAACGTCGCGTTTCGTGCCACACAAAAAGGACAAAAATAGATTTTTAGAGTGAGTTGCGTATTCACATCACCGACATTTTTGTTTTTAAATGACATACATACGCGCGTCGCCGCTTGTAGTACGACGTATTAGAAATCTTAGTGAAACTATCTGAAATCGGTAACTGTAAACATTGGACTGATTTTTTCTTTGTATCTCGCTCCAGATTGACGGTTGGAGGATCGAGTATCGAGTGCGGACGGCTTCTGTTAGTGACTGAACTCCGTGTGGTGTGTGACGGGTGATAATCCAAGTGTGTGACTAGTGGACGTGCGAGATGGCTCACCACGCCGAGCCGATGGACATTGACAGTGACTTCGATAACAAAGAGAACAGTTTACATCACAACAATGTGCTGCCATTCACGGAAAAGGGGTACGAAGAACTCGACGTGTCGGAACTTAACATGAAACTCAGGTATTCCATCACGCCGGCCTCCTCGCCTATGTCTAAGAGCTACACCGCTAATTGTGTTGATAACAGGAGCCTTGAGTCAGGTGATGACGCCCTTAATGTCACAATTAATGAGAATAGTAATTTAACTCGCTCACTTAATTCCAATATGACAAAAAATGACAGTGTAGTAAAATCTCTCAAAACTTTACCCCTCCAATCAATCTCCTCAGAACAATTTGGTGACAATAGTAGAAGCACATCGGTACTTAGGCCTATTGATACCACAGTTATTCAAGACAATGCAAATGTAACCGTCACAGTTAGCGGTCCAAATGACATTGATGAAAACTTGTCTCTGTTGAGTTCATCATCATCTGCGGTTCAAACCCCTGAAGCAACAACACCAACAAAGGATAATGTAAAGAATGACGGTGGTAGTTCTCCTATTATGCGAGGGATCAAGTCTGTCCTCAACATGTTTAGATCATCACAGAGTCCAATACCACCAGCTGACAGTGGAGATATTGTGAAACCTGACATATTGAGCCCTGTCGAGGCAACATTATCAGCAGACGAAGCTAAGTCACAGGCCTTATTGGCCTCAACTCCAATTTCTGCTCATCGGAAGAAGGAAACAAGTCCAACAAAAAGAAACAGCCCACATAAAGAATCAATTGTTTTTAATGATGATCTTGAGAAAGAGCTGCAGTGGAAAGATGAGACAACAATCATATTTAGTCAGGAGCGCATTCCGATACACAAACTATTTTTTCAACATCCTCAAACTGAAATTAAAAACATTAACGAAGATGTGGAATTACCTACACAAAATGTCCAAAATGATATGAATACCACAGTTGAATATATGGATATTTCATACAATGATTCTATTACAGATAGCACTATGACTGACGCACATGACAAAACCAACTGCACTTTTACTGGTGAATCAGATGCTGAATTTGTTGATTGTGAAACAACATTTACTAAGAATGATTCCCTGCTAGAAGATAATGACAAGACTCCAGTGGAAGATACTGACAAGACTCCAGTGGAAGATAATGACAAGACTCCAGTGAATGACAAAACACAAGATTTGGACTTGACAAAAGAAATAGAAACCACAAGTACAACAAAAAATACAAGTGCATCTCGGCTTAAACAAATAATTCTGAATACTACACAAGATATACTAGATGCAACTCTCTCAATAACTCCTGAGGATTTGATGCCTGAAGCGTTACTTAAAAGTCAAAATAAATCAAGCCAAGACGAGCTGGACCAAAAACCTGTATCTGAAATTGGAGAAGTTAATACACCAAGTGAGATTGAACTTGAAGGAGCTAATGAAACTATTGATTCCTCAGTTTTTGTAGAATCCCAGGATAATTTATTAACACCACAAGAAAATCTTTCTGCATTGAATCAAACGGTAGATATTTCGCACCTGTCGGTGGACAATAGTGGAGAATTGAATGTTACTATGACTGCTGAAAATGTCATACAGTCAATATTGAATCAAGCAGTTGAAACTACAAATTCAATGACTAATGTAGAATATATGGTAGAACCAAATGTAACCAAAATAACAGAAAAGATTTCATCTCAGACTGTTACTTTTGATAGCAAACTGGAAAATCTGGATTCAACAGTAAATAGTGCAACATTTATACAAAATGAACAACACATTGAAGATTTACAAAGGCAAAATATTTCCCAAGATATTAAACCAAATAAAACTGACCTTGATACTACAAATGTCAGTGAATTGAACGCCTCCAACTTGGCTGAGACTGCAAACAGAGCCATTAATAATCCTGAAACACTAGAAGAAGTAGTAAACAAGTCATTACCTAATCCTGATGATGAAGGGAAGTCTAGTCCTATTAAAGAAGCATCAATGACTGAATTAGCTGCTGAAATTCCATTACCTGATGAGGACGACCTTGACAGAGAATTTAATTTACTTGCTGACCAGACTGATGTTTATACCTTTCCTAATAGTCTGCCACTAGATCTTGTAGACAATATCAAGGAGCAAACAGATATCACCGAGATAATACACAACCTGACACTTGAAAAAGAAAAACAAATAATGGAAGTAGAAGCAAACAATGAAGATAAAAATGTTTTGTCTGTACCGCCGTTAAACACTTCTAACTTCGAATGCGGCGATAACATACAGAATGACACAGTGACTTTGGATACAGAAATAATAAAAGCAGAACCAGAAGTCACCAAAGATAATATTAACAATGAAAAGCCACTATTAACTGAAGAACCACCAGTTGTCACCATTGATGTACTACCTGAAACAATAACATCAATAAATTATATGGAAAATGAAAGTAAAATTGATCAAGTGCAGCCCGATATTGAAGTTATAAACAAAACAGAAACTGCAACAGAGTGCCTTAATGAAACAGTGACATACCATACTGAAGAAAACAAAAGAGTTGATCAATCTATGGATATCAATGAAAGTGTAATTGGACCTTTACCTGACATTATTAACCAGACAAATATAGTGTCTAGTGTCGAAAATTCTGTATCAGCTCTAGACATTCCTGAACCTGTAGTGCTAGAACAACCAACAATTTTGCCTGACAATCTCGAAAATGTGGCAAATGTAGTTAATTGCTCGGAAATTGTGCCTGAAGCTGCTCATAATGTTGTACCCGAACTTTTATCAGATGTTTCTATAATACATACACATACAGATGAATTAAAAGAAGTAATTAGAGAGGAACTGCCTATTCTCCCAACAAATGATGAAATTGCTAACACTGTTACCAACAGCACCGCAATTGAATCCACTGAAGAAATACCTGTTGCCACAAACGGTGTAACAGATACACAACTTAAATATGTTGACGTAATTCCTACAGAGCCTGTTATACCTGAAAATGACAACATATCTATTAATTCAGAAGTCGCAGTTAGTACTGACATTAAAACTGAAGATGACGAAATCGTACTTTCTGAAAACAACAGTCCATTCGTATCAGTGATTGCTGAAGATATTCCAGGAATGATACCTGAGGAAAATTCTGATGTTCAAAATATTGACCATCGATTAGTGACAGCTGGTAAAGTTGTGTTTACCCCACCAGCTTCTCCCCCAATCGCTTCTAAGGGATACAACTTCAATTTTGATGACATTGATGATCCATTTGCTACAAAAACTAAAATAAGGGAGTCGCCATCTTTAGATACTCCAACTAAAACTGATGATTTAAAAGCGAGCTCTAGAAGTGTCGCAAAGCCTATGCAGAAAAAGGAAATAATGAACAGGCGACAATCGCAAACTGAAAGGAAGAAGCCTGTTGCTCCTAAAAGAAAATTCAATTCGACTTTTAGTGGTGCTGTTCACGACAAAACAGTAACAGCAATAGAGAGCCCAGTTCAGGCATTCTCTGTCGGTGACTTTAATCTTGAACCACCAGCTAATGTAGCTTTGGAACCTAGTAATGTTACTATTGAAGACAAATTAGTTGAAGAAGCCAAAATTCTTCACAACAAAACGGTAACAGCAATAGAGAGCCCAGCTGAGGCATTCACTGTCGGTGAATTGAATCTTGAATCATCAGCGAATGTAGCTTTAGAACCTAGAAATGTTACTATTGAAGACAAATTAATTGAAAAAGACAAAATTATTCATGAAAAAACACTTGACGTAGCGAGAGAAGTACATATATTAGAGCAAGAACTTACATCTGAAATTGTACAACCTGTTATAACGTCCTCCGCAGAGGCTATTGAAACTGAGTCGGCTACCATTCTCGCCAAAGATTCAAAATCCTCTTCGTCATTAGAACAGTCTGTATACTTTTCTGCAGGGGCATCATCAAATGAAAGCTTCCATTCAAAAAATGTTTTTAACATACCTGAGATTGATGACAAGAACTTTAATCCATTTGCAACAAAATCTAAAATGCGACAGTCTCCACCTCCGAACCTTGACATGGAAAATCCTTTTACAACCAAGAGCAAAATAGAAAATTCTCCTGATTCTTCCATAATTTCACCTCAAAATGATGAAATTGTCAAAGCACAGGATATAACAGCAGCTGCTTTACCAAATTTAAATGCTGATGACAAAATTGAAACTGAATTAATGGAAAAAGATGGTTCAGGAAACGTAAGTAATACAACCACTTCGTCTAATGCTACTGATGATAACAATGATACAATTAAAGAAGTTAATACTGAAGATGAAGACACAATAGAGGGACCATTCCTGGAAGCTGAAGATTTAAATGCTGACGATAAAATGTCTGATTTTGATGGTGAAAATATTGACATGATGCAATTCAATGATTTACCAACTCAAGGAAACGACGAAACTGGCGACACTGGCGAATTGTTTATTGATGCAGAAGCTTTTGAGTTTCTCCTGAATCAGAACAAGAGTAACACTGTCGTGGACAGCGGTAAAGAGAGTTTGTTCCTGAAGTTTGATCCTCTCTTCGCAAAGAGGATGTCATCTATTACTTCAGAAGGTTTAGTTGCTTCTTTAAATAAGCTACAGAAAAGGCAGAGTACTCCTATAAAAGTGCCAATGCCTGAGATGGAGGTAAAGTCTCCTATGGCTGGGCCTTCTAATTTTAACGTAACCCAGGAGATGGACATCTCCCACATTTTAAGTGAGGAATTTAACGATGATCTTAACATCACAGTATCCAAACCGATGATGGTTGTGCCTCCCGCCGTCAATCCAGTAACACCCAGAAACAAGACTTTGACCCCAAATAGATCGAACAGGCGTTCTGTTACATTCACGTCACCTGCCATGGCCGTTATTGATAGACTACTGTCTTTGAGCGGAAACAGTTCTTTTCTGCATGACACTACTGTGACGCATGCCACAAGAGAGCAGAACGAAGCCGACTTGGCTCTTGCACAGCTACGAGAGCTCTTAGCCGAAAAAGAAGTTAGCGTATATAGTCTAAGATCTGAAAGTAGAGAACTAAAAGATAGATTAACTTCATTAGAATCTCATTTAAAAAGTTTAGAAGACGAAAGTCAGAACAGATTAAAAAAGATCAACGATTTGAACGATCGACTGGCTGAAAAGACTCAAATTAATAGGAGCATGGCAGCTGTGGTCGAGGACTATGAGAGAACGATAGCTAGTTTGATCTCAGAAACAGCACAGGACAAGAAAAGGCACGCTGAGGAGAGAGCAAAATTAATCAATGAAAGAGACGAACAAACAGCGCATCTGGCTAGCATGGAGGTATCCTTCAGCGACCTCCACAGCAAATATGAGAAAAGCAAACAGGTTATATTCAACTGTAAGGCAAACGAAGACGCCTATAAAAAATCTATCATAGAGTTTGAAGAAAATCTCACCAAAATGCAAAACAATTATGAGCTTCTAAAGCAACATGTGACGTCAAAGCTTAACCACGCTAACCAGGAGCTGGATAAGATGAACATGTCACATGAGGCGGAGGTGATGAAGCTGAACGCCATGATTAAGAGAAAGGAACTCCACATCACGTCGCTGGAGGAGTCTCTCGCGCAGAAGACGAAGGCAAACGACGAACTTACAGCCATTTGCGATGAACTCATTAATAAGGTCGGCTGAATTAATTTTAGGCTTTTCTACATTTATTGTGTCTGTGATCTAGGCGGATACTCCGAGACTCGCTTTTGTGCTTATCTTAAGATAAGTAGCATTAAGTTTAAACTAGTCTCTACGATATTGTGCCAAATCATTTTAGTGTAAAGATATTCCTGTTGTTCATTGTAATATACTCAAAGACTGCAAAATGTGATAAAATTCGAGTTCTATATAATCATGTTACAGTGTATACTTATATGTAATTCAATTCAGGTCACGTAATATTTCAATAGCACATCATACCAATGCACTGTTATATTATGCCGGCCATAATAAAAGTGTGCGCGGAGGACATAAGTCAGACACAGATCTTGAAATAATTCATAGAAATGTATATTTTTTGCATGTATAACTGTTGTATTTAAAATGCCCAGATATTTATTTTGTATGTTAAAATTTACGACAATATTTTTGGTAAAATATGTATAGAAATTCACCTAATAATATTTTTGTAGCATGTTTAGTCCAGGAAAATAAGAGAATTTTATGCGAAAAACCTTAGGGAACATTTCCCGCCAGGATTATTTTTATTTTGCTAATAGAGATACTACGAGAAAAGTTCTTTGCGAAATTAGCGACACGAAAAAAAACAAAGCGCTCAAAGATTGTAAGAATTTCCCAAACTATCAGTTTAATTGGTTGTTTTACTTTTAGTTCTAAATATTCTGCTTCTTCTCCAACTTCATTGTCAGAAATATTGGGTGGGAAATTTTCAAATAACTTCTCCAGCTCTGGGTGGATCGGGACGGCGTGTAAGTACAGTTACCTGTGCCAGGGCCACGGTGTCGTGTTTAACCAGTCATTTTCCTGACCTAATATCTCAAGAATCATCCTACGACAATCTTGTCTACAACGAATGTATTTTAAATCCAATGAGAATTTTGGCAGCCATTATCTTTTTCCGCACATGGTAACGTAATGCCGGCTCTACCCGCTCGTCAAGACACCATGAGACAGGCCGACTACGAGTGTGTAGATGGTGCCCTCGTCGCGACGAGAGCCACGCGACGCAAACGAGACGAGCGTGTACTGCCGGTACAATGGACTTTTCACACACTATTATAATGGCCTAAAATAAAGATAATCCCGATAAGGATTTTTTTCGCAGATGTGCCTTTAATTTGACTTATTTTCCCGGGCTGTATTCGTGAAATACTACGATATATTTGATATTTAGATGTAATAATTATAATTTAATCCTGTGTTTATCTTGACAAAACAGTCAAGTATCTTGACACTTGGTTGTTGTACCTATTAATATCATAAAAAAATGTTGCATGTTATTCTTATATGGCTCATTGAGTTCTCGTGAGGTATATTAACTCTTAGTGGTTTTTCACACGTGCCGATTGCCGGGTAGCCAGTGTTGACGACGGTCTGCGGCGCATAAAGAGTTTTCCTTAATTCATTTTGATATTTCATCTCATTTTGTTCCGTAATAAAAAAAGTAAAAATATAATCGATCTCCGGCATTCTCACATTCAGTTTATTTTCAGTGTTAAAATTTTCGTAGCTCGACTTTCCAATAACGGGTTGTTTTGTCAGTTATTTTTGTATGATATAGAATTTAGTCATTATTTTAGTTAATAAAGTTGACATTTTCATAATTATGCTTTTATTATTTGAACGACTTTACCTCATCTTAGGCCACGTAGTCAAAGCTCTTCAACTCATTTCAAAAGTAATTGAAAACATAAACAAACAGTGTAGGAAATATAGGATTAAGGAAAATGGCATTAAAAGAGAATTTTACAACTACATGGTTCGATATGACGACCTTCTGGTACTTTACAAGCAAGTTAGCTAAAGTACCTAGCTAATTGCTTTTTTATCATTGATAGCCTTGCGTTTGACCACTATCTCACCTGATGGTGAGCGATTGGTGTACTTATGTATCTTCGGTAACAATACAAAAATATGGTACTGTAGGACCCCAAGGCACCAGCACGGCCTGCAGGGATCCTGGGACGTTCTTCGAAGCTCGGGGTATGTCGCATTCGCTGGCAACGCGAGAGTGTGGTGTATGAGAGTGACTGATTACGGTGTACAGTGTTATAAAGAAAGAGGAATAGGGCACTCAGAGTAACTATATTAAATTAATACATGTGCCCACTTCGGCCAGGCAAACAGAACAGAAGGATTATTTTGTAAAATCTCACCGTGAAAACTTAGGTGAAGGGAACTTGAAGTGAGCTGTCATTCCATACAATAAAGAGGAAAGACAGTTCACTTCACCTAAGTTTTCACGGTGAGATCTTAACTGCCGGTCGATTCTGTTCACAGCTCACCGTGAAAACTTAGGTGGAGTGAGCGTGAAGTGAACTGTCATTCCACCTTGATTGTATGGATTGACAGCCCACTTCACGGTCACTTCACCTAAGTATTCACGGTGAGATTTTACAGAATAGCTCTACAGAATCGACCGGCTGATCCCTAAAACAAATGTGATGCCTACACCTTCTAAATTCAAACGGCTATCCAATAACTCTCCAACAATCTTACCAGCCAGTTGACGGCTGGTACAGACCCACTAAGATTAGGCTGTGACTACAATCGTCACAGTACCATGAACCTGGTCTGATGATGGAGACGGAAGATGACCAAACGAACTTCTGAACTAAACAAGAGTAACCAATCGAGTTTGGGCTCGATTGATTCATCTTGAGGAACACTTTACACCTAGATGATATCCAGGGTCTGATAATACCCGGGCCTGCGGACGGCGAGCAGTGGGTAGCTCGCCGTCCGATCAGCACCACCACGCGCGCCTCAAAGAGATAAGTGTCAGCCACCACTGACGGGGCCCATCGTGGCCGGTGCCTGCATGCCTAGGGGTAGCGGATAAATTCTAAAAATGAGTTACCGCACCCCTGGGCACTCAGGCAGGGAAGGAACAGGGGTGGGTTTTAGTCAGTAAGCTTCTGACACGCCCTCCCGCTCCACCCAGAGCGGGAGAAGTCATTGGATGATGCCGCCCCCCCCCCCTCTCTCCCCTCCAAAAATGGTCTGATAATGAAGCTGGAAGGTGGGCACGGCATCTCTCTCTGTCGGTCTGTGATGCGGTCGACGATGGAGCACGCTTGCCTAGAAGTAACATTCTTGACTTACAAGTCCCCCGGTTTGTAGGTATTAAGGGTAGTTTTTAAAAAAAATCCAATTAGATTACCAAAAAATATTGTACACGTATTTTTTTCTTTTGTCACGTTGATAACAAATAAAACCATTTTTTTTTAAAATATCGATTTATTTGCGGAGTTTTTTCTTAGCTACACTCTTGACCACGAAGTGACGTAACAAGCCCCCACTGAACTTTGATGCGTTTTGTCTATGTCACTTTATATTGGTTTGGTAAAGTAATAGCGTTTCCAATATTTTTAACCGACTTCAAAAAAAGGAGGAGGTTCTCAATTCGACTGTATTTTTTTTTTTTTTTTATGTGTGTTACCTCATAACTTCTAACTACGTGAACCGATTTTGAAGATTTTTTTTTTATTTGAAAGCTGTTGCTTCACATTTGGTCCCATTTTAATTTGGTGAAGATCTGATGAAGGACTTCGGAGATACACAATGGAACTCTTCAATAAATGATAGCAAACCTTCCAGAATTGCTGCAATCGCATGTCTGTATACTGTTTTCACCACTCCACAACATTACATCACGCTGATGTGCTCTGAAGGGGTATACAGATTTGTACAGTTCACCCTGATACACCCTAATTTCACCAACTACGTTCAAATTCCCTATTTTTGGGGCTATCAATTCGGGCATAACTTTACTATTAATTTAGTTTTAGAATGGGGTAAAACAACTAAAAAGTGAAAAATAAAAAACTTTTTCCAAAAAAAATACAACCGACTTCCATAAATAATACTAAAAAATGCAAAATAACTTTAATTTCGGAAGTCGGTGTCAAATAACGAAGAAACCAAACTAGAAACACCGACTTCCGAAATTAAAGTTATTTTGCATTTTTTAGTATTATTTATGGAAGTCGGTTGTATTTTTTTTGGAAAAAGTTTTTTTTTGATAATCTAACTTACAATTATTATTTTTCTGCCCAAGAAACATCCCTATTCCACTTCTTGTTCCCAAATCGTTTTGTGCGTGTGGGTCAGTCTATAAACAAATAATTCTTGAATAAAAATTGAGATTTTTAACAGACTTCAAAAAAAGGAGGAGGTTCTCAATTGAACTTTTTGTTACCTCATAACTTTTTACTACGTGAACCGATTTTGAAGATTTTTTTTTTATTTGAAAGCTGTTATTTCATATGTGGTCCCATTTTAATTTGGTGAAGATCTGATAAAGAACTTCGGAGATACACAATGGAACTCTTCAATAAATTATAGCAAACCTTCCAGAATTGCTGCAATCGCATGTCTGTATATTGTTTTCACCACGTTACAACATTACATCACGCTGATACGCTCTGAAGGGGTATACAGATCTGCCCGGGGGTGGAGGATAAATTCGAAAGAGTTATTTCGCCCCCGGGCACTCGAGGCAGGGAGGAACAGGGGTGGGTTTTAGTCAGTAAGAGTCTGACACACCCTTCCGCTCCACCCTAGAGCGGAAGAAGTCATAGGATGATTTCCCACCCCCCAAAAAAAAAAAGAAAAAAAGGGGTATACAGATTTGTACAGTTCACCCTGATACACCATAGTTTCACCAACTACGTTCTAATTCCATAGTTTGGGGCTATCAATTCGGGTATAACTTTACTATTTATTTAGTTTTAGAATGTAACAACAACTAAAAAGTGAAAAATAAAAAAACTTTTTACAAAAAAAATACAACCGACTTCCATAAATAATACTAAAAAATGCAAAATAACTTTAATTTCGGAAGTCGGTGTCAAATAACGAAGAAACCAAACTAGAAACACACTTCCGAAATTAAAGTTATTTTGCATTTTTTAGTATTATTTAGGGAAGTCGGTTGTATTTTTTTAGTAAAAAGTTTTTTTCTAGATAATTAATTTATATATACCTACCTACTCAACTGTCTTCTTCGAATAATTATGGCCTTCACTCGTAGAATTTATATTTGTTCGCCTTGCTCCGGCGCTCGTGACATATCTATAAACTTTTCGAACATGAACCTTCTATAAAATTCTGTGCACTATTATTTTGTCTACGGCGTGCTCCGAGCACATCTATTTTAAACGAACAGCTCTACTTTATGGCCTTTTTTGTAGACAGCAAGACAGCGCATTTTATATTCCAATAGTTTATTTATGAACAGCCGCAGTGGCTTTAACCGTTTGTTACAAAAATCGTATTTCGAGTAAGTTGGAAATAGCTACAGTATGTTCACTTTTATAGTCTTTATCACATTCACCTAAAATTTTGCCGTTTCTCTGTCAGATTATATGATATTACTTTAGACATCACTAGCGACTCGCCGCAGCTTCGCACAGGTACAAATTATACACCTAGTGATGCGATTATAATATACTAAATCGTACACAATTTAGGAAGTCAAATCGGGACCTTTCAATCTTACTAAATCGGACACTAACTGCTATTACACCTTCCTGTTTCCTAAATTGGGTCCCTTGAAATCGAAAGGTGTAATTGAGCCTTAAATCTTACTCATGAATCATTCTGTCTATTGGTGACAACCGTATGAACATCCGTTCAGTGGTTTTTGAGTTTATCGCGAACAGACAAGCTCCTGTATAGCTCCGTCTCTCTCACACTAGGTTCATAGTAGCTCTGAAAAACACGTTTCATACAATAAATAGCAAAACATAGGAGGACATTGTTATGAAAAGGGCGTAGAGTATTAACGTAGAGCGTCGAGCCATGTCTGCCATGAGCCCATGATGCCATCTGCAAAATTGCAGACGCATTTTTGTAAATTCACACCGAAATCCGAACTCCTCTGCGGTTAACAAGCGCCAGAAAAACGAGTGAAAAAAAAAAAGTTGCAACGACGCCCTTGAAATTAGAGCCAGTTCGAAAAGAGACCGCGGCAGACAAGGGAACGGAATCCGGTTTAGATATTCTTTTTGGTTGGCATAGGTGTTAAAGAGGTGATTCTCGGTAGACCGGACGTTTCACTGAAAAGTTTATGATTTACGCGGCTGCTACTAAATAGTTTTCCAATAACAGGCATCCACACATGTATGGGCACGTACACTAAATAATACTCGTAGATGTACTATACGAGGTATGTATCATCATATCATTACACCGTGTCAGCTCGGGACTAACAGGAGAATAAAATAAACATTACATTGCACGCGAGCCCAATGGCGGGCAAAAACTAGCAGAATTATTCACGAACGGCCCCGTGGCCCCTGCATACGTTGATAAATGTGTGAAATATGTACTTGATGTCGTTCTAATCAGTACCAGGCAGTGCCACGACTATTTTGACGAAAAAAAGGCCATCAATGGGACTCCCGCCTTTCCTCGTTAGGATTCCAAGCGAGGAGGTTCTACATCGTTGCCATGGCAACGTGCGACAAACACTGCCAAACATTTTCACTGAGTAGCGATCAAAACGGGTCGGCTAACGATTATGCTCGAGTGATGTATGACGAGACGGTTAACGTGGTGAACGCTAGAGAGATCGACAGCCCGTCGAGTGAAGAGGAAGTGGTGAAACCAACGATGTCCAAGTTTAATCCTCCGGTGAGGCATACGGCGAGGCATGACTTCGACTCCGACAGCGAAACTGAGTCGGAAGGTGACAAGTTTCTGGAGAATATGTCTGGGGAAGATCAGGTTGGTATTTTATGTTAAGTCATAATCTGCTACGTATCAATTTTCATGTTATCTATCTTAGGTGCATTAGACATAGTAGACCTACCTTTTTAGGCCCACTTTCTTCGGAATTTCCTTTTTACTATAGCTTGATACAATGACCTCACATTACAGCTACCTACGCTAATCTTCCAGGCGTGTAGGTAATTCCTCAAAAATCCCTCTGTCTCATAAATTTGGGCACTAACCACTCATGATGATGTCACGAATACCTTCATTATTTGCCAACTATTCCAATTACTGTTCGTTAAGTCCGATAAAATCTTGCAACAATAAGATACCAGTGAGGAATAACATATTACACGCTCCAATTGCTGTTCTTATAGTTAAATTTCACTGCTAGGGAGTTATTTTTACTGTAGACAACAGTAGACGAACGAATGCGTTTATTTGCACTAAGGCATTCGAAGAATTTAGCTTACAGCTGCTAGATCGGCCGCCATATTGCGTAGATTGCATTTCCCCGCCATAGTTTGCTTGGCGCCACCTGTTTGCCGCTCTGTTGTTTACGCCCGGTGTAAACATAGACAATTTTGGAATGGGTTCAATGATCAACGGTTATTTTATTCCGGGTATGGTTAAAAATGGTTTTTATGCTTTTAACCGTCGTAAAATGAAGACAAGGAAGTTAACAAGGGAAGGCTTCCAAGTATAAGAATGTTTTAGGATGAATAAGTACATAAAAGTTTTTGCTAGTCTGTTGTTGTGTGGTCGGTGTAGAATCTATTAGTATTTGCGAGATTTATTCCCAGAGATAGTTGTGAGATCGTGCGAGCAAACGCACGACCATATTCATTTATTCATGGTACGAATAGCGTGTTGATTGTACACTAGTGAATCTGTAATTAGCCACTTGAAGTTAATAATACCAGACTTTTAGGATACAACTGCGCAGAAAGAGAGTAACGTCACCTAAATCTCGTTGCGTTTGACTCATCCCGCACTCGATGCAAAATTAGTCTGTCCGAAATTAGGTCGAGTGTCGATCGTAATTGATCGAATGTTTATTCTGCAACTCATCTTTTGCGACGCTCATTATACACGGGTTACGCTCATCTTGCCCCACCGTAGTCGTTTCTTTTGTCCTTACGGGCAGATTTCTAAGAAGTATCTACTGATTTTAAAGAAGGGCTGATTTTTAACATAATATGACGGTTTGATAGCTTGTATATTGCCTATTATACTAGCTTTTCCAGCAGCTTTGCTCCCGGGGTAAAAGGAACCGTATATTTTTCGGGATTAAAATCCTGTGGCAATCAGCGGTAGTGTAGTTTTATATAAGTGAAAGACTAGAGATTACCTACATCCAACGTATAAACAATTTTACTTCTAACATTCTATTAGTTTAGATTTCAAAGCAAACCATCATATTTATTCTTCCGATAGAAGTTATCAGACAGCCTTTAATATATTCAAGTGATCTATGCCACAGTCGCCAGACAGAAAGTCCTTGCAGCCTTCTGACAAGTCCGTGGAAGCCCCGAAGGTGACGCGCGCCGAGATGATGAAGGAGACCACCAGTGGCAGAAGCAGACCTTTCACTAAACGAGACGATTCTTCCAACTCAGGTCAGTTTATTACTTTGACTGGCTCGTTCTTTGTTAGTCATCGCCACAGCGACTGCTGAACGCTAGGTCCGCGAAATTCAAATTTTCTTACGATTTTTGCAATTTGCAGGTCAGTATCAGGTTGTATGTTTGTCAAAATATGATTCGCGGCCGTAGTAAGTACGTATTTACAGAACTGTAATCATTAAAATCATCAATACAACTCTCTCAGTTAGAATTGATGGCAAATGTCATGATTTCATTAAATACTTGGGACACAAAAGAAAAAAAAAGAAAAAGTGTTTTTTTTCGGATTGGTGGATGTTGTGACATCCACCAATCCGCAAACCTGATATCATGCTCTTCCCTGAAGATGTAGGCAGACGTATAGAACACAGCCACGTTTCTCCAGTTTCGTTCAAGCCTCATGTAATCATCATCATCATCATCAGCCTTATAATGTCCCACTGCTGGGGCACAGGCCTCCTCTCTGTGAGAGGGTGTGGGCCGTAATCCACCACGCGGGGCCAATATGGGTTGGTGCATGTCACATGTCTTTGAATATTTGGATCTAGGACATGCCGGTTTCCTCACGATGTTTTCCTTCATCGTTTTGAGAGCAGTGGTGATGAAATGACTTACACAAAGTAAAGCGCGCGCCTGGGTTTGATCTCACGATCTACAACTTGTAAGTCGCGGCTGTTACCACTGCGCCAGGGCCACCACTGCTTGCCAAGTCTATACTGCATAAATTTTCAATAGCTCGCGAAATTGACTTCCACTACCATTGTGGTGTTTTCCCAACTATTTTGGGGTCGGCTTCCAGTCTAATAGGATTCAGCTGAATACCAGTATTTCTTTACCTGTAACCAATTATGTAAAAAAACCTTAGAAGTTAAATTTGACCCACTTTCCGGTTTCCAGTTGAGCTGAAATTTTGCATATATGTTTAGTTTGGATGACAATGCGTGGTTAGCTAAGTGACGTCATTCTAAATACAATATGGCAGACTCCCAAAGATGGCGGACTAGTTATTTTTTATGCATTCCCCGTGCAAGGGTATCAAATGAAAGGATTTGCTGTGCAGAACACGAATAGCGTTTTTTTTTAGTTTTTTAAACTCATTCCCCACTTCGCATTTCCCTTACACTTAAGGGAAAGATTTATGAAACAATGGTCAGACCTGCTGTCTTGTATGGTTCAGAATGTTGGGCAATAAAAGGGATGAATGAAAAACAATTGCAGGTAGCTGAGATGAGAATGCTAAGAGCGATGTGTGATGTTACGCACATGGATAGAATTAGGAATGAGTATATAAGAGGAAGTCTGAAAGTGGCACCGCTGACTGAAAAATTGTGTGAAATCGGTTGTCGTGGTATCGGCATGTGATGCGGAGGAATGAAGAAAATGTCGTGAGGAAAGTCTTGTGTATGGATGTGGATGGCTATAAGAGTAGAGGAAAGCCAAAGAAACGATGGTTGGACTGTGTGAAAAAGGATATGGGTAAAAGGGGGTGGCTACAGAGATGACGACTAATAGAGGAGTATGGAAGAGAAAGACATGTTGCGCCGATCTCAAATAAATTGGGATAATGGCAGAAGAATGAAACTATAGTATTTTACATGGAGGGATTACCTATCCTGCCCTCCATAATCCAGTTAGTTCTTGGTTATAAGTACGAAACCCTTTATACTGAAACGCACTTTACTGAATGAAATAAGTCATGCTCTCGTTCGATGCAGTTCCGTTATGATTAAATGCCCAATTTTCTATCTGAAACAATGCTGTAATGCGTTGAGCTATTTTCATCCTGCGCAAACAGTTTTTGTTTACTAAAGTCTGTAGATAGCGCGGCATTGCCGTGCGTGTTTGAGAAATGGTCTACAAAGTAGCATAATATTAATTTAGTATAATACCACGCTGCGGGTAGACATGAAGGATAAGCAGAGTAACCCACTTTTCGCTGTTTTTGTCAAGTCCAATAGTCGGTGATTTGACCACTAGAGTAATATAGCAGTCAATAGTGGCAAAAGTAAGGTCACAAAGCTAGCTAAAGCTAGTGTAGTAACAACACGTTTGTATTATTAAAGGGTCAAGTAGAGATGCACCAATAGCACATCCACCCACATTCGCCAATAGGCTTAGTTTCCTAAAATATTTAATTAGTCCGTTAATTAGATTACCAAAAAATATTGGAATCGTATTCTTTTGTCACGTAAACCAAAAACCAGCCAAGTGTGTGACGGACTTCGCACATTTAGGGTTCCGTACCAAGTGTATTTTTAACGGACTTCGAAAAAGGAGGAGGTTCTACGAGTACGTTCGTATTGTCCACCGATTTCATATTGAATAACATAAAAACTACTGCACACGAAGTGACGGCGTCGTGTTACGCTGCGAGGTGTCGCGTAGCTGGCCGCGGAAACGCCGATACAGCACACCTTTCGGCCAAAACTCTTCCTTGAGGAAGGTCATCAAATGGTGAGTCGGAACGCGCACCACGAACGACTTGAAATTCGTGTTATGGCGTGCCTCCAACTTCACCCTCCTTCGCGTATTTTGCGTACAGATGGGACAGCATTGTCATTCGATCCACCCCAGCTCCTCGAGGAAGGCCAGCAGCGCCCTGGTGTTACTGACTATCTCGCTTAGGTTACCTGGGTGTCCGAAGTGTTTTGCCCTGTATGCAGCGACTTACTGGACAGCTTAGTAGCAGATGAGCTGCTGTCTCGTCCTCCTCCATGCAGGCTCTGCAGAGTGACAGTCTGTGACTCCTATGACAGAGAGATGCTTATTAAAAGACCCTTGGCCAGTTGCCACGGCCGTGACTTTCCGGCTCGGTATCATAGGAAATAACTTACGTACACAGAAACAATGTGCACGTGGATCTACACACACAACCAAGACCGACCCGGCTTCGTGAGATATATAAACATGTACCTATGTAATGTACCTAAGAGTAACTTGACAAAGTAGCTATGAATTACAAATGGTTTTGTTGAAACTGAGACGAATCCAACAATGCGAGTTAACGCTCTACTTAGCTAAATCTGTCACAAGCCCTATTATGTTCGGTTCTGTGTGTACATGTTAGACCTTGAAATGTGTGAAATTGTGGATACGGACAAACAGGATAAGTCAAGGGCCCTATTTAAATGGTCCCGTTGTAATTACCAGCAAAGAAGATATTTCAGCTTTCAGGTGTCTGGGACTCTGGGATGACAAAGAACTGCGATGTTTCAGATGTTGTAGACTAGCTTCTGCTAGTAGTACTCACTAAAACTTATAGCCTATGTGCTATTCTAGACTATAATCTATCTCTGTGCAAAATTTCACCCAGATCCGTTCAGCCGTTCTGGCGTGATTGAGTAGGTAACGAACATCCATCCAAATTTTCACATCATGCTAATATTATAAATGTGAATGTAAGTTTGTTTGTTACGCTTTCACGCGAAAACTACTTAACCGATCAACATGAAACTTTGTAAACATATTCTTGGAGATATTAGAAGTAACAAAGGATACATTTTATGAAAAAAAAATTACGAAATACATATACATAAACGCAGGTGAAACCGCGAGCACAGCTAGTATACAGGTGTAACGGAAAGGTGTGGTCATATTTTAAGAACCGGTTCTGCCCATGGAAATGAACAACTTTGTCTAAGAAAAAATAGAAAATTCAAAAAAAAAATTGGTCTTTCCATACAAAGTTATCATCAGCTGATCAATATTTGTATGAGAGCTAAAAAAATTTTTGAATTTCCTCAGGTTTTCTTGAAGAAAGTTTTTCATATTGATGGGCAGATACAGTTCTTAAAATATGACCACACCTTTACATTACACCCTGTATAATATTAGTAGGATGTTCTTGGTCATCATCCACCTGACCTGAAACCAAAATACCAACTTAAGTATTAGCGGTTAGCACAGCAATTCTTCTTCCATACAACTTGCCGCCAACTCAATCTTCGCCTCCTTTCCAGCCATGTCTTTCACATAGTCCATCCATCTTTAAATTCTTTCGTCTTCCCCTACAGACTTTTTTTTTATTTTTTGGTGGGTCTTAAATCATCCAATGTCTTCTCCCGCTCTAGGCGGAGCGTGAGGATGTCTGACTTTTATTGACTAAAACCCACTCTTGTACCTTCAGTTGCCTGTGCCAAGGGCCGCGGTAACTAACAAAAAAAAAAAACTATTCAGTCCCCTACAGCACTCCAATCATATTCATACCCAAAACTTTCATTACACCGTATTCCTCATTCCTCCGCATCACATGCCTCATCACATCATCATCATTTCGTGGCAATATTTTGGTCACAAGAAATTTAATTTTAGAATCATTGATACGACGAAGAGGGAGAGATCATCATTTCAGCCGAAATATGACCACTCCAGGACATAGGCCTCCTCTAAGTGTCGCCACAATGACCGGTCCTGTACGTCTCGCATCCATCGGCTTACCGCGACCTTCACCAGGTCATCAGTTCACCTTGTGGAAGGTCTCGAATGCCTATCCACTTCACAATACGGACTCGTGCGTGAGATGGTGAATAGTTTGGCATTCAATATCATAAAAAATATTGTATTTCTAATTCCAGATACAGATTCAGTAGACCTGGAGCCAGAACGAGTGGATCCTTTGCTGGGAAGTGGTCGCAAGCGTGGTGGCGGGGTGGTCATACCAGCGGAGGGCGCCTACGATCCCAAGAACTTCCTCGATCTGAAGGTGTCTCCCGAAATGGAGAACATATTCCAGTATATCATGAAGTAAGTATGTAATAAAAGAAGAAAGAAAAATATTTATTTAGCTACAGTAAGGTTTACGCAAATGTACTAAAACTAAAAAAAGTGACAATCATAAAAAAGAGTGACAATCCAAAAGTAAAAAAAAAAATAGCATAGCGTGTGCCTCAAGACTGCGCCAAAAAGATCCATTTCAGCAATGTTACCAGACAGATACTGACCACCACCATCCACCACCACCACCACCACCATCCACCATTCGGATAAAAGGTCCTCCCAGACGTCAGTTTGAGGTTTAAGTAATCTAGAGACCTTGGCACGATCGTGTTGAGGTAAAAAATCTGGGTCCGTAGTCTTTCGTGGCAATAGTAAATTGAAGCACGTCAACATCGACTGGAAGTACACCTGCAAGTACCGGTAAGGCTTCAGTGCTAACCGTCCTATACGCTTTACATAGGAAAATCGGGATCCAAGGCAGTTTAATCGTTTCTCTGGGATTCGTCGAGCTTCATTGCCTCGGCGTTTTTTCTGGTGGTCGCCACTGTTGATTCTGGCTTACAGAAGTTACAGTGGTTTGGGAATAGTGTGGCGGGTTTGCCCCAATTAAAAAAAAAATGTTTAGCTCTAGGTAACTGGCAATCTTATTTGGCACCGTTCCCAATTTACCATCTATGATTTTGATATTACTCGTATAAAAAATGGCTCTTTAGATGAACTTTTGAAACTTCTCGATGTCTATGTTGATCTATCTGCGAGAATAAATATAATTTATCTAAAATTTTGAACGGCCATGACGAGACGAGCTGGACGCGGACCGCGAGGGCTGGTTTGAGGAAGTACGGGAGAAGTGTTCCGAGGGACAGTGTAGGCTAGTTAAAAAACCCGACCAAGTGCGAGTCGGACTTGCGCTTGAAGGGTTCCGTACCATCGTACAAGATTATCACGTCTACTTCTTGCCATTATTAAGATCGAGCAAAACACACATTTCTTCTCGGCGAGCCTCCTTTAAGTTGTACTTTTATTATTTGTTGTTATAGCGGCAAGAGAAATACACATTCTGTGAAAATTGTAACTGTCTACCTATTACGGATCATGAGATACAGCCCGCTGACAGACTAAGGACAGAGTAATAGGGTCTCGTTGGTTACCCTTCGGGTACGGAACCCTAAAAAATAGTATGTATACAGCTGCTTCACAATTTTGAAGATAAGCTTTATATTTTAGACATTAGGTATTATCCTAAAATCTCAACAGATTGATGTAACCTACTTGTAAACATGATTTCACTAAAGTAACAAGCTACATTTTAACTAAATTTCCAGTATCGAAACCAGCCGCTTGTGAGTCACTAGTAAGATATTTGCTGTCTCATGTTTGTTGGGACGCCGGACGGTGCAATGTTCTGAAAGAGTGCCACTTCTGTGCCATACATAATTTAGTAGTTAAATGCATGTGCGTACATTGGATTTGGCATCATTAATTGATGTTTTACGTACATCAAAGCCAACTTCACCGCACGGTGTCGAGTAATATTACTCGAATAATAATTATCCACCTGACCGACTTTGAATCACATTGAGATTAGCCAAGTACACAAGAGATATACACAAGTGGAGGAGGCATTTTTCTCACATTTGTATCAAGCAAATGATCATTATCGTTTTGAAAGAAGTGCTAGTGACAGAAAAGTTGCAAGGAATCGATGTGAGACAGGTATGCAACGCACGTGACTTTTAGAGAGTTATGAACCATATACAGGATGTAACGGAAAGGTGTGGTCATATTTTAAGAACCGGTTCTGCACATGGAAATGAACAACTTTCTTTAAGAAAAAATAAAAAATTCCCAAAAAAAAAATCGGACTTTCCATACAAAATTATCATCAGCTGATCAATATTTGTATAGGAGGTAAAAAAAAATTTTTAGAATTTCCTCAGGTTTTCTTGAAGAAAGTTGTTCATATCGATGGACAGATGCAGTTCTTAAAATATGACAACACCTTTCCGTTACAGCCTGTATATGGGCTTATATGGAGAGGGAATACCACAAAAAACATGGATGGATTGTGTCAGGAATGATATTATAATGTCCGGGGGCGAGATACATGAAGTCATAGACTTGTTTGAGAGTAGTTTTAGGATTTATTTCTATTAAATTACTTTTATATCTTAAATTCACTCGCACTTATATCAGCCTGTCAGCCGTCCTCAAATCTATCTGATAATCTTATTTATTTCAAAACTCGAATTAGTGTTTATCACTACATATGTAGAAAGCCCCCCACCGCGTCTGTACGCGATAAACTCAAAAACTACTGAACCGATTTTCATTCAGTTTTCACTAATAGACAGAGTGATTCATGAGGAAGGTTTAGGTGTATAATTTGTACCCGAGCGAAGCTGTGGCGAGCCACTAGTTTCTTATAAATTATAAAGTGCCATTACATCTTAAACTTAATGTAAGCTTGTTCGTGTGAAAAAAATGTATGGAGTGTGTATTGTTTTCATTGATTATTGTTCAATAATGAGTTGGTAAGTACATGAAACAATACCTTTTGGAAGAATTGCTTTTATTGTAAAACAAACTGGGAAAAAAGTCGCTCACCCTACTTTCAACGTCGAATTAACAATAAATTACAAGGTAAAACTGTACTAAACTCTATATAATCAGATAGCTTATTTCATAGCTGGTTTCTGGAGCTACGATGCGTAATTTCTGAGATATCGTAGATTTGGTGAACGCTGGGATATCGCAAAATTACCGGGCCGCGATGGTGTGCAGATTATGCACAATGACGTCATGCGGGGGGTACAGTATGAGAGGTTAAGAGGTCCTGATCAAAGAGTCGACAATAATATCATGAGATTTGCAGTGGTCAAACTACTGTTAAAATCTCTGCGATATTTAGAGGTGATTTCATTCAGCTGTAAACCTTCAAAATAGCTAAAATTACCACTGGTTAAATCATACGGAGACCGTGAATCTATCCCGTGGTGAAATCAGGTCATAGCGATCCTATTTCATTTCACAGTCACCACACGTGGGAGGACTACCCACCATCCAACCTTGCACTTTGTAAAACCTAGATCTTAACTAACACTAATTTAAACCTTATGTAATAAACATACAGTTTATATTGGCTCAGTGGTTATGAAAATTATGATAACTGAGATCTCGAGTGGTATCAATGAGGCAGAATGAATCTAATTTTGTGCACGTAATATTATTTAATGGACCACTTTCCAATGCTCAGATGTTAAATATTGAATATCATTCGTTATTGAGATATCGGGTGACTCGGAAGTTTTGTTGTTCGATATTTGAAACGTTGGATCTGATACCAAATTGATGTAGGTAGTTACACAACTTTTATTTCTTTAGGTGAGTATAGACTAGAGCATTTGCTAGAACATTACAATGTAATGTAACGTTCTTACGAATGGTACAATACAGGCAAATGCTCAGTTATTTAGAGTATCTCCATGTAATGTAATGTTCTTGCGATTGTTCGACTCTGTGTTTGACGTAATGCTCACGGCGAGTGAGCCTGTAACATTTCTTTCTAACTTGCGTAAACTTTTGTTGATATATGGGACCTACAAGTTGCGTGTCTTTGCTCGATAAAATGTTACACCAGAACGCTCATTAGATTTTAAAATCAGGTTGTAACAAAACATCGAGCATCATATTCGAAATGTTGTTCAAGTAAATTTAAAAACAGCGAATGCTCGATGTTCTGTTACTAGTAAATGCTCTAGTCTATACTCACCTTTAGTAGCACCCGTCTTTTTAACCGATTTCAAAAGAGGAGGTTCTGTATTCGACCCGTATGTTTGTGTGTAAGTATGTATGTTTGGCCGCGATTTACTTGAAAACTGCTGATCCGATTTGGATGGGGTTTTCGTTATTATAATGCATATTTTTAACCGACTTCGAAAAAGGAGGAGGTTCTATGTTCGACTGTAGGTATATGTATATGTTTGTCCACCGATTTGTCTCTCAGTTGTGGACCGATTTTCAAAACTTCTTTTTTTATCCGAAAGAATATACTCAAGGTGGTCCCATATAAATTACCATCTTTACATACCGAGACTCCTCCGTGCCTCGGAAAGCACGTTAACTCGTTGGTCCCAGCTGTCAATCGTGAATCTTTGACAGTCGTTACTGGCTGTCAGAAGCCCGAAAGTCTGACAACCAGTCTTACCAAGGGGTATCATATTACCCAGTAACTGGGTTGTGGAGGTCAGATAGCAGTCGCTCCATGTAAAATACTGGTATTCAGCTGCATCCGGTTAGACTGGAAGCCGACCCCAAGATAGTTGGGAAAAGGCTAGGCAGATTGACTATTCACATGCATTTCTTAACTCCCCATCACATGCTTATACAATGACAAAAGATTCCCTGCGGATACTTTTCTTAAAGAAATTATTTTAGTTTTCATCATATGATTAAAAATTATCTGATAAGATGCATGAGGAATTTCCATAAAGCTTTGAGATCATTTCTGTGACTCTTATGTCATTACGATAAAGTGTAAATTGCAATAATTGAAGCGCTTTCATGAAATGCTACAGCTATAATAAGATGTTCACAAGCTGAGCTGAACAATCCGAGAGATAACATCAGAGTATTGTATTCAGTCGTTAACTCTATTGGAGAGTTGTGAGCTTTCAATTTTCTGCCAATTATCTCATTCATTATTTTGAGATCCTACTGGCGTCCGCTTTCGATTTACTTATAATGATTTATCATTCGATGGTAAAAAGTGCCGAAGTGATAATTACAATTTAATGTATCACGGTTTCGGAGGAGCTCGTGGCTAAACTAATAACAGCCGCACGGGTCGAGCTGCGCATGCCGGGATTGGTCCATGGATGGGTGACCATCTTTACACACCAAACTCCTCCTTGCCTCGGAAAGCACGTTAAGCCGTTGGTCCCGGCTGTCAATCGTAGATCTTTGACAGTCGTTACGGGTCGTTAGCGCCCGAAAGTTTTTTTTTTGAGTGGCTTTAAAGCGTAGACGCCGCATGTTAGTGGTAACAAAACCAGTATAAGTTAGCCTCGGATTCTATTAAATATAGGCCAGCTTTAGGTCTAGCATAGTAAGGAGTTTCAATAGAATGCGAGGCTAACTTATACTAGTTTTGTTACCACTTTAGGTCTAAATTGTTACTAGTACCGTGCGACCTTTTTTTTTGTGTGTTGTGGGAAATCATCCAATGACATCTCCTGCTCTGGATGGAGCGGGAAGGCGTGTCAGACTCTTACTGACTAAAACCCACCCCTGTTCGTTCCCTGCCTGAGTGCCCAGGCAGGGAAGGAACAGGGGAATTTATGCGCTACCCCTAGGTATGCAGGCACCGGCCATGATGGGCCCCGTCAGTGGTGGCTGACAAATTCTCTTTGAGGCGCGCGTGGAACACTACGCGCCGTCGACTCACGGGCCTGGTGCTCGCCGTCCGCAGGCCCGGGTAGAGCCCGAAAGTCTGACAACCAGTCTTACCAAGGTGTATCGTATTAACCAGTAACTGGATTGTGGTGGTCAGATAGGCTGTCGCTCCATGTAAAATACTGGTATTCAGCTGCATCTGGTTAGACTGGAAGCCGACCCCAAGGTATTTGGGAAAAGGCTAGGCAGATTATTTTTGTATGACGGTTTCTGTGAGCTGTGATGGTTTTATGTACCATGATTGTATTACTAGAGATGATTTCTGTGTACAAAAACAATAATTCTATTTAGTTCGTGAGTTAGATTATCAAAAAAATATTGAATACGTATTTTTAACTTTACCAAATCAATACAAAATTACAAAGATGAAACGCATTAAAGTTCAGGAGTGGGGGGCTTGTTACGTCACTTGTAGGTAAAAAGTGGTACTTACATTTTTTTTCATAGGTGTAACGTCACGCGAAATTCCAACGCACTTTATCATCCTCATTTTTTGTTGACGTGAGAAAAAATACATGTCTTGGAAATCTAATTGACGGAACAAATATATTTTTTTAGTAATCTAACCTGTTGGGCCAGAAACTATTGGCTCTATGCTTCAAAATCAAGCACAGCAAAGCGTATGAGAGACTCAGTCTCTGGTTGTATTGGACATCAGCCTTTATAATGTCCCCACTGCTGGGGCACAGGCCTCCGCTCTGTGAGATGAGAAGGTGTGGGCCGTAATCCACCACGCGGGCCCAATGCGGATTGGTGGATGTCACAAGTCTTCGAATTTTTGGTTCTAGGACATTATGGTTTCCTCACGATGTTTTCCTTCACCGTTTTGAGAGCAGTGGTGATGAAATAACTTACGCAAAGTAAAGCGCCTGCCTGGGTTTGAACTCACGACCTACAACTTGTAAGTCGCGGCTGTTACCACTGGGCCACCACTGCTCACTCTGGTTGTATGTTCGACCCAAATAGCCAAGATAAGAGCAGCCGAAAACCGAGTTTTAAGCCTACCGTTTAGGTATATTTGAGACGATGCCTGATATGTGCCTGTACCTTGGGCTACTTGCAAGACTGTACCGTGTAGCTCTGTGGTGGTACTCCTAATGGGTGGTTCTATGTTTCTGATATGTAATAAAGGAAACTATTAAGGCTGGCTTCACAGCTGTCTTGGCGACACTTACGGGCCGCCCGTAACGGCTCTCGCAACGGAGACATACGTCGACGCGGGCGGGTCGCGTACGGACCAATCCGCATCGCTGTGAAACGATGTTCTAGCGCCTTACGTATGTCTCCGTTCCGGGAGCTCGTACGGCCACTGTGAAGCCAGCCTTATCCAGAAAAATTTATATGTTGTATTATAAAATGAATCTTAATCCATTGACAACACACGCCTTACTGACTTATGGCAATCCAATTCCTATCTTTTTTATTTAAAAAATTGTTTTAAATCTGCATCACCTTTTAAAGTATATTTCACAAACTAGATTAGTCTGTCTGCTGACAACGTTGGTATTCTCACTCGACCTCCTTAGATGTCACACTACCGCGTGGGAGGGTTCATTCACCCGCTGACGGGCATTAACAGCCGTCCCGCGCATCCACATTCGGCACCATCGCAATTAAACGGTGGGCGTAATGTCCAGCTGTGGACTGTGGACTACTCGTATTCTTAGCGTGTCGATGGCAATTTTAGTCTTTATATATGATAATTGGCCCAGTTATTCAGCGACGGCTACAGTATTCGCTGACGCAGACATAAGGTCCTCACAGGAACAGGCGAAGTCAGTAAAAGAGACACGCCCTCCCGCTCTACCCAGAGCGGGAGAAGTCATTGAATGATTTCCCACCCCCACAAAAAAAAAAAAGAAAAATAGGGCGGCCCAAGATTAGAGGTGACCGACGATCGAAGCCATTCGAGAACCCCTACCAGTGGAGGTTGTCTTTACTGTGGCTGACTTGAGTACGGAGTCTATTTAAAGTTTTCCAGGTCGGTCACGGCAACGCGTACCCAGGTGGAAGGCACTCCGAGGCTGATGATGATTCCTTTTCAATTCTCTTCATCTTTTCAACAGGTACACTCCCCAAAAGATCGACATTGACCTGAAGTTGCAGCCGTTCGTGCCGGAGTACGTCCCAGCGGTGGGCGACATCGACGCCTTCATCAAAGTGAGCACGCCGGCTTGCAACGTGCGTGCGGCGCCGCTAGCTGACAACGTGTTGGAACATATTGATAATTTAGGTGAGATTCCGTAATATTCAGACTTGGGGCGTTACTACTATTCATAACTGCGGTGAGATGCCTTCATCAAAGTCAGCAAGCTGGCTTGCAACGTGAGCGCGGTGCCGTTTGCTGACAACCTGATGGAACCTATTGATAATTTAGGTGAGATTCCGTACTATTCAGACTTGGGGCGTTACTATTCATAACTGCAGTGAGATGCCTTCATCAAAGTCATCACGCCGGCTTGCAAAGTGCGCACGGTGCCACCCGTTAGCTGACAACGTGTTGGAACATATTGATAATTTAGGTGAGAGTCCGTACTATTCAGACTAGGGGCTGTACTATTCAGACCTAGGGCTGCACTATTCAACGCTTCCTGGGGCTATACTATACTATACAGACCTAGGGTTGCTTCAAACCATAGCCCACACTATGAAGTGAAAAATCCATTTCATTTGACAATACACAACAAGATCCTCAATCATGGTTGAATATATGTAACCATGACTCACAAACAATACGAGTGAAATAGTAACTTCTTATATTGCATCATTATTCATTATAATCATGTTATTGATGAACTTTAGCCAAAAATGTAAATTTTACGACTTTTTAATTGGGTTACATGACAGTTAGTTTTTTACATGTTAAACCTACAAAGACACTAATTGGTTTGATAAGATACTTCAATTAACGCCGTACCTCTTATGCTGGGACCACACTACCTTACCGTCTACCGCCCGTTTACCGCAATAATTATGGCATTAAATTACGGCCTAAATTACCGCGTGAAGTGGTGTGGTTACACTGATGTTTACCTAGGTATGACAATGAACAAGGTGGTCTTTGATATGCGAAAAAAGACGACCACCGGTGCTATTGCCTACCGTCATATGCCATATTGATTGACATTATAAAATTATGGTCGCGGTTCGCTACAACTAGTTGTTGTTTCAATTATGGTCATAATTATTGCCATATCACGGTAGTGTGGCCGCAGCATTAGAGGCTAAAATTAATAGATTGGAGGATTGTTTAGAAATCTTTGCCTTAGTTGGAAGTTTGGCAGTAATACAGTAGGTACTACTATATCAAGTTTAAGGCTAGCCGCTATGCATAGGGATAGCGGATAAATTCTGAAAATGAGTTACCGCACCCCTGGGCACTCAGGCAGGGAAGGAACGGGGTGGGTTTTAGTCAGTAAGAGTCTGACACGCCCTCCCGCTCCACCCAGAGTGGGAGAAGTCATTGGATGATGTCCCCCCCCCCCCCCTCCCTCCAAAAGAAAAAGGCTAGCCGCTGACTTGTGATTTTTTTCGCGTGACTTTTTGTCACTGTCACCCACGATGCGCCCACTTGAAAAGTCACTGGGCAACAAAACGCGCTCATTTTTGAAATAGATTTCGTACAGATTGCTGTAATAAGTGCTCTTGAAATAAGAAGAAAAATGAAACGAAAAAAAAACGCTAATGGGTGCATCCCATATACACTGAAAGATTGTTTCACGGAAATTAGGAAATTTTACACTATATTCTAAACTACGTCAGTATCCTTCAAAATTTAGTCACCTAGGAACTATTTGTCACCGTATTGTCACTTTACCATGATCAGCACTCCCATCATAGCACTCGACTGGGTAACAAAAAGTCACGGTGACAAAAATCACAAGTCACGGGCCTGCGGACGGCGAGTAGTGGGTAACTCGCCGACCGATCAGCACCAGGCCCGAGAGTCGACGGCGCGTAGTGTTCCACGCGCGCCGAACAAGAGTTGTCAGCAAAACATGACGGGCCCGTCATGGCCGATGCCTGCCTAGGGGTTGAGAATAAATTCGAAACAGAGTTACCTCGCCCCTGGGCATTCAGGGCAGGGAAGGAACAGGCGTGGGTTTTAGTCAGTAAGAGTCTGACACGCCCTCCCACTCCACCCTAGAGCGGGCGATGTCATTGGATGATTTCCAACCCCACAAAAAAAAAGCGGCTAGCTTAATTAAATAAATAAACTATACAGGGTAACGGAAATGGGTGGTCTTAAAAAATAGTACATTCCCATAAAAAAAAAATAACGTATGAGGCACGTTTTTTAAAAACCGCCCAGGTGCGTGTCGGATTTCGCACATAGGGTGCCGTACCAAATATTGGTATTTGTTAGTAAGCAGACAGACAGACAGACGGACATGTGAGTGATAGCAATAGGGCTTCGTTTAGACCCTACGGGTGCGGAACCCTACAAAAGAAAAAGAAAAGTATAAAACAAAGTCGCTCTCCGTCTGTCTGTTTCTTGGCTAACTCCTCCTAAACCACGCAAAGGATTTGAATGCAGTTTTTATTTATAGAAAGAGCGATAAACGAGGAAGGACGTGTAGATGCTATAGGCCGCGCATGGTTATAAAAAAGTTGGCTGTCAGTTTTTTGCCATCACACTAATATTATAAAGGCGACAGTTTGTGTGTGTGTTTGTATGTTTGTTACTCCTTCACGCTCAAAAGGCTGGACCGATTTAGATGAAAATTAGTATGTAGATAGCTAGTATATACCCTTTTATTTTTGTGGGGTTGAGAAATCGTCCAATGACTGCTCCCGGAGGGCGTGTCAGACTTTTACTACCTAAAACCCACACCTGTTCCTTCAGTTGCCTGAGTGGCCAGGGGCGCGGTAAGGATAGGTTATAGCCTTTTTTTCTTTTCTTTTTTAGAGGGGGGGGGGGGGGGGGGGAATCATCCAATGACTTCTCCCGCTCTAGGGTGGAGCGGAAGGGCGTTTCACTCTTATTGACTATAACCCACCCCTGTTCCTCCCTGCCCTGAATGCGCAGAGGCGAGGTAACTCTTTCGAATTTATCCTCAACCCCCGGGCAGGCATCGGCCATGACGGGCCCCGTCATGTTTGCTGACAATTCTTTGAGGCGCGCGTGGAAGACTACGCGCTGTCAACTCTCGGGCCTGGTGCTGATCGGACAGCGAGTTACCCACTACTCGCCGACCGCAGGCCCGGGTCTACGGTGGCCGGAGATCGTCTCGCGGCGCCGGAAGCCCCAGGCATCTCCTGCGGCGGCTGCTGCTGAGAGTGTGAGGGCGACTCCGTTGTTGAGTCTCTCGCTCCGTACCATGGCCTGAACCAGGGCCGGGCGCGAGAGGTCGCTGCCGCCTATCGCATCCACGAGGACACAGCGGCCAAGCGGGGCAAACCTCCACCGTGTCCTCTGGGCCATCCTCGCAGTGGAAACAGTGGAGGTTAGCTTATACCCTGGATTAACATATAGTCTACTTATCCCGGCCTACGCGGGTGAAACCGCGGGACGCAGCTAGTCTTAAATATAAACGCGTCGAACATAATGTTCCAGGTTTAACAGTTCTGGACGAGCCGGCCGCCGAGCAGAGTGACTCCGCGCTCCTTCATCTGCAGCTGAGGGCCATCTCTAAAACCAGCAGTGCCAAGTCCACTGTGGTAAGTGATGATTTTAGGTTAGTCTTTAAATCAAGAGTGAAAAAGCTACTTCTAGACAAGCGTGCTCCATCGTCGACCACATCTTCGCTTACCAACAGGTGAGATAGTGGTCAAACGCGAGCCTATCTGTGTGTATAAGATTCAAAGTCCTGACTGACTGACTGGTATATCAGCCTAAACCGCGTGTCCTAGAGACATGAAATTTAGAGGGTGTGTTCTTTGTGAAGAGTAGGTATTGTGACGATTGTAGACACAGCCTAAACTCAGCGGGTCTGTACCGGCCTTCAGCTGGCTGTTATTATTATTGAAGAGCCGTTTAAATATTGAATGTGTAGGCATCACACAGTGGCGTAGCTAGTCCCAAAGAGGCCCTGTATCAAAAAATGTATGGGGCCCCTTTTTTACCCAACTGCGGTAAAGTCCAAATGAATTATTTTTTATTTTTAGACAATAGGTCATATTAGCACAAAACATTGGGTGAAAATCGGAGCATACTATCAAATCATAATTATTCACTAATATTGCAAGCCTCTCATTTATAAAAATTTGAGGTAGTTAATTTTGTGCTTCTACAAGTCGGGGCCCCGTATAATTGATACGGCTGATACCGCGGTAGCTACGCCCCTGGCATCACATTTGTTTTAGGGAGCAGTTCTGCGGCTCTGACCGAACTGGGCACATGTATAATTATGTATATACTTCTATAATATAATAGTTCTGAGTGCACCATCCTCTTTCTTTTATAACACTGCACAAGTAAACCAGTCACTCTCTTACACTGCACTCTCGCGTTGCCAGCGAGTGAGACCTCTACCCTGAACTTACTAGAACATCCCGGGATCCCTGCAGGCCGTACCTTGGAGTTGGGTTAAGGGTGAAAAACAAATCCCACCACCACAAAAATAGGGGGTGAAAAAGGGGTTGAAAGTTTATAACGGGGGAAGTATTAATTCCACGCGAGCGAAGCCGCTAGCAGAAGCTAGTCAATGATAAAAAAGAAGTCTTTAGCTTTAACAGTTTAGCCGCTAGACTCTTGACAGAGGAACGGACGGACTCCGTTTGGACTCTTTGGGTACGTAACCCTAAAAACCAATCGGTTACTGGAATGAAATTATTGACGTGTCACAAATGAAACGTAAAAAGACAAGTGATGGATTCTTTGTCTTCTCTTCGTCGTTCCCTCACTGCTGAGGATGGCAACAACATACGACGCGGCTCCAAGTTTTGCGGTCTTCTGCTATGTGGACCGCTGGTATATGCTGCCACCAACAGCCTTCTTTATTTCGTCAGACCATCACCACCACCGTGATGCAATAAAAGTGGTATTGGCCGCGACTTACAAGTTGTAGGTCGTGAGGTACAAACCCAGGCAGGCGCGTTGTACTTGCTTCGACAGTACATATACTAAAATTGGAACGATACAGAGAAGATTAGCATGGCCCCTGCGAAAGGATGACACGCAAAATCGTGAAGCGTTCAACATTTTTTTTTAATGCCTAGGGGTAGCGGATAAATTCTGAAAATGAGTAACCGCACCCCTGGGCACTCAGGCAGGGAAGGAACAGGGGTGGGTTTTAGTCAGTAAGAGTCTGACACGCCCTCCCGCTCCACCCAGAGCGGGAGATGTCATTGATCGATTTCCCACCCAACAAAAAAAAAAAGGAAGGCGCGTTACTTAGTGTGAATTATTTCATCACCACTGCTCTTAAAACGGTGAAGGAAAAGATCGTGAGGAAACCGGCATGTCCTAGACCCAAAAATTCGTAGACATGTGACATCCACCAATCTGCATTGGGTCCGCGTGGAGGATTACGGCCCACACCCTCTCACAGAGAGGAGGCCTGTGCCCCCGCAGTGGGGACATTACAAGGCTGATGATGATGATGCAATAATTGTCTGCTGAATATTCAGTCAACCTACTACGGTAACTAATGCGCATTTGACAGTTTGTCACTGTAATTTTGTGACAATTCTCGTTGCAGTAACTGGGCGTAAAGCTCCGTTACACAACAGTTAGTATTTATATGCATACTTAATGCAAAATTATACCTATGCAGGTAGCTAGCTATCCGAACTTCAGTGTGTACAAGTACCGTAACAATAATATTTATATAATTATTTTGTATTTTCCTGTTTCGCTTTTCCTCTGAATTGTACATATCGGGTAAATAGCTTTCGATTAACAAAATGTATATATAACATTGCTGTTGTATATGCGAATGTGCTTACGACACATGTGTGTGTTACCGCGCGTGCGCGGTGCGACAGAGAAACCTTTCAATAAAACAGTATGACACTGACTTCTCCCAGTCTGCTCCGATTTTCGGTATCTCGGTTCACTCGTGCAAAGCGATGGCGAAATAGATCGGACTGTTAAGCACAGAATTAACACTGGATGGATGAAATGGCGGCAGGTCACCGGTACTATCTGTGACGCCCGCATTCCCCTAAAACTTAAGGGGAAGATTTATAAAACAATGGTCAGACCTGCTGTCTTGTATGGTTCAGAATGTTGGGCCACAAAAGGGATGAATGAAAAGCAATTGCATGTAGCTGAGATGAGAATGCTAAGAGCGATGTGTGGTGTTACGTGCATGGATAGAATTAGGAATGAGTATAAAGAGGAAGTCTGAAAGTGGCACCGCTGACTGAAAAATTGTGTGGAAATCGGTTGTCGTGGTATGGGCATTACGAGTATGTGATGCGGAGGAATGAAGAAAATGTCGTGAGGAAAGTCTTGTGTATGGATGTGGATGGCTATAAGAGTAGGGGAAGGCCAAAGAAACGATGGTTGGACTGTGTGAAAGAGGATATGGGTAAAAAGGGGGTGACTACAGAGATGACGACTAATAGAGGAGTATGGAAGAAAAAGACATGTTGCGCCGACCCCAAATAAATTGGGATAAGGGCAGGAGAATGATGAGTATGACACTGACTCGCAGTTTGATTGCACGTGTTTATTCCCGCCCCCGTAAGATACATAACAGTCGCGACGAGGATCAAAATAAAACGAAAAAATGCTTTCCAGTGGAGCTTTAGGTTCAATAACCAACTTCGACCATCTCATAAGCGAATGGGATACCTATAAATCACGGCTCACACAGTGGTTTATTGCGACCGACGTAAACGATGCGTCGGACAAAGCCAAGGTCAAACGAAAGGCAATATTGCTAAGCGCATTGAGTGAGTCAAGCTACAAACTAGCGAGTGAGCTGGCGGTGCCGCAGAAACTGGCGGAGGTAGAATACGACAGCATCGTCAGTCTGTTGGACAGTCATTTCACCCCAAGACGACTTGGTTTCGCGGAACGGTACAACTTCTACTCAGCTACGCAGCGCCAAGGTGAGAGGGAATGGCAGCGGGTCCCGAGCGTGAAAACTTGTTCGCGTAGGATCTGCAGGAACTGACGCTGGGCAAGGGTGTGGAGCTGGCTGAGAATGTGTGCGCAGCGCACAAAGCAGCAACTACCAGCTATCGAGCGGCAACGTAGGCGCGAGCGACGCGTTCGCCGCTGGGGTCGCCGGCAGCGCCAACACGAGGCCCGACGGCGTGTGGGTCTGCGGGAAAGGTCATTGGATAGCCCCCTCTGGTTGCCGAGTAGTCCCCACCAAGGCGCATGAAATAATATATCCCCTAGCCATTTCTCACAATAATAATATTATGTTTATAAAGTTTCACTTATTATTTTCGAGTGTGTTGAAAAACGTCGTTTGATACACGTGAGCAATTTTCATTGCACAAAGTTTGCCCACTTGCATCAAAAATCAATCCAGTCAATTTTTTTGTTGATATTGAACGCGTTTGACCACTATCTCACCTGATGGTAAGCGATGATGTGGTCGAAGATGGAGCACGCTTGCCTAGAAGCAACCTATTCACTCTTGACTTAAAGACTCCTAGGTTGTAGCTATCAGGAAACAGACTCCGGCAGGGAATTCCACTCCCTAGCTGTACGCACAATGAATGTGTTCTCAAAACGTTTTGTGCGTGAGGATGGGATGTTCACCATGTACCGGTGGCACATCGTATGTGCGTGCGTGCAGTTAGACCTCTATAATATCAATTAGATATTTTTTTTTTTTTTTTAATACTTACAGTTAACGAAGAAGATAGAGAATGCGGAGAAGAACTCCAAGGCGATCGAGCGCTGGATCAAGGACGTCAGCGAGCTGCACTTGTCCAAGCCCGCACCGACGGTGGCGTATACTAGGTAACTAAACAACCCATTATGAACTAATTACTTTTCGAAAGTAATCCCATCGCACAGATAATATAATACTAGCGTACAGATGCCTCATCCCATACAAAGAAACGGTAACGCCGTAACTACAGGTTTTCCTCTGGTACAAGTAACTTTTGTTCTTCGTTCAGGCCCGTCCTCTACACCTCGCTAGATGATGTTAGCAGCGACGGCTTGCAAGCTGAATGAATTTATTTAAAGTCTTACCAATATTTTCTCACACATCGAGGAATTATTTTATAGTATTTTTGGCACTTCATAGCAGTTTTACTGTATTAAAATGTGTCACTATTAAAATTTTAAAGAGGCAAATGGATAAACTCTAAAACTTCAAACAGCGCCATCTATTGGTACAAGAAATAAAAATGTCTGAAGATTCGTTCCAATAATTGTCTAAATTTGAATTACAAGCCAATTATTCCACAATTTTATGTTTAGGGCAGTTTATTAAATAAGAAAATACAGTTTTTACCATATTTATTTTTAAAATATTTTGAAATTACGTAAACTTCAATAAGAAATCGATGCATATTACGCCATCTATTGAGATTTATTTGAACTAAATTTTCTTTGTTCGAGATGAGACCCCGTGCCCATGGGAACAAAGTACTGCTAGGAAACAACATTGAATATTTTCAAAAACCAGACTGTTAAAAACAACTAAAAAGTTCCAAACAAGTCACTTTTCAAGCAGTCTGATGCAGTTGGTGGCAGTTATTTTAGTTCAATTATTGATTTGACGCGTGAACCCTCAATTTTGGTCCCTTTATAGAGGTAAAGGCTCACAGTGGCTGCCAAAAAGTTGGTGATCCTCGCAAAGGTGAGACGGTATTTCACGCCGGAACAGCTGCTCCAACTTTATCAAGCGCAAGTTAGATCGTGTATGGAGTACTGCTCTCATCTTTGGGACGGATCTGCCAGATACCAGCTTAATGCCCTTGAGACAATTGAGAAACGAGCCAAGAGGATCATCGGCATTGATAGTCTCGTCGAGTCGAAGCTCCAAAGTCTTGAGCATAGACGCCGAGTTGCTAGCCTGTCGGTTTTCTATCGGTTACATTTTGGGGAGTGTGCGACGGAATTGCATAATTTGATTCCACCAAGCCCGTTCCATCAGCGGACCACAACACGTACGGTGATGTGCTACCGGTACATGGTGAACATCCTATCCACACGCACAAAACGTTTTGAGAATACATGTGCATAGATTTTTTTCCTAAGTAACCGGTTTAACGATAAATACTCGTATACAAAGATGGAATACTAACAGTAAAATCAGAATCAAAATTAATTGAAAAACAAACGACATATAACAATTTTTAACCGACGAAAAAAGAGGATGTTCTCTATTCGACCGTATATACAATATATATTTGAAACAAATGTTTCTATCCCTCTCGAGAAAATGCCGTTTTCTATGGCAGCTGTATGGGCGTCATGTCATTTGACGTCAGATGTTGCGTCGGACTTCTCTTTCTATTTTATCATCTTTAAAGCTTCATAACTTCGTTTCTGATGTAGATATTAAAAACATTCTTGCATAGTTGTTTACTACAGTTATTAAGTATTATAATTCGTAAATAAAAACGGCATGCATATTCCCTATTCTGTTCCAGCAAAATGCCCGACATAGACACTCTGATGGAAGAATGGCCAGAATCCATGGAAGAAACGCTCAACGAAGTCGGCTTCCCTCCGGGAACCCTGGACTGTTCCCTGTCCCAATACGTGGATCTCGTCTGTGGCCTGTTCGACGTGCCCATCGCCGGAGACAGCCTCAACGACAGGATACAGGGCCTGCACCTGCTGTTCAGTCTGTACTCTGCGGTGAAGACTTCCCAACTATATGCTGAAAGACAGAAGGAGAGAAGCGACAGTAACGCGTAGATAAGAATAAATTGGTTGTTTTGGAAATGTGTTGTTTTATTATTTTTGTCTTTACAGACTTTTAATCTCACACGCATATTTAGACCTACTATTTTATAGTTTACTTGCGACCCAGCCCCTACGAATAAGTAATAAGTCATTAAATGTAACTGGGCTAAAAAAATTACCCAATAAAAGTCGTGTCCTAGTAGGCAGGGCTTAAAAGTAGTGTCCAGCGCGTCATCAGTCGGACATGTGTCTTGCAAGCGAATACACGTCCAATCTTCGCTTACAATTTCGTTTTTTCATTGTGAACTACAGCTGTGAATCATCATGCCAGCATTTGTGTTGTGAACTGGTGCAAGAGTCATACAAGATTAAAACGTCCAGGGGATCACTTTTCACCAGTAATTAAGCACGGGCTCTCATCTCGAACAAAGAAAATTTAGTTCAAATAAATCTCAATAGATGGCGTAATATGCATCAATTTCTTATTGAAGTATTATTAATATTTTGAAAATAAATATGGTAAAAACTGTATTTTCTTATTTAATAAACTGCCCTTAGCATAAAATTGTAGAATGATTGGCTTGTAATTCAACTTTAAAACGATTATTGGAACGAATCCTTCGACATCTATATTTCTTGTACCAATAGATGACGCTGTTTGATGTTTTAGAGTTTATCCATTCGCCTCTTTAAAATTTGAATAGTGACATATTTTGATACAGTAAAAGTGCTATGAAGTGCCAAAAATACTATAAAATAATTCCTTAATGTGTGAGAAAATATTGATAAGACTTAAGTAAATTCATTCAGCTTGAAAGTCATCGCTGCTAGCACCATCTAGCGAGGTGTAGAGGACGGGCCCGAATGAAGAACAAAAGTTGCTTGTGCAAGTTGAACCCGTAGTTACGGCGGTACCGTTTCTTGGTATGGGATGAGGCATCTGTACGCTAGTATTATATTATCTGTGGTATGGGTAATGTCAAATAAAAAAAAATATTCCATGTAAATTATATTTATTGTAACTCAAATGAGATCTACATTAGGGTATCTGGAAGACTACATAGGACTAAAATATTACATCTACACTACACATGTACCATAGAAAAATATTTTATTTTTAATGCTATGATTACTTCTTCATTTTATATTCACAATTATGTTACATTTTTCTAGTACATGGCTATATGTATTACTAATTCCCGGTGACTTTCATGAATTTTTATTATAAATAGTTCCTATTAAGAAGCTAAGAATAAAGACTTGATGAAGGAGATCCCACTTTCGTATGTTATCTTAGTTATAGTTTGTAGGCAGTTTGTATTGAACAAAGTATTCATTCTAGTCTGTAAGAAATATGCAGGGTTTTATTTTGTTCTTGAATGTGAAATCCTCCTTTAGTAACTACATTTATTTTGACCCTTTGAATTTCGACAATTCTCTAATTGATCATTTTTAATGTCTAAAAAATTTTGAACTAATTTTTAATCATTATCATCATCTGCCTGCCTAACCTTTTCCCAACTATCTTGGGGTCGGCTTCCAGTCTAACCGTATGCAGCTGAATACCAGTATTTTACATGGAGCGACTGCATATCTGACCTCCACAACCCAGTTACTGGGTAATACGATGCCCGTTGGTTGTCAGACTTTCGGGCTTCTGACGACCCGTAACGTCTGTTAAAGATCCTCGATTGACAGCCGGGACCAACGGTTTACGTGCTTTCCGAGGCACGGACGAGTCTCGGTATCTAATGGTCTCGGCATGGATGGGTGACCATCTGGTCACCCATCCATAGACCAACCCCGGCAAGCATAGCTTAACCTGATGGATAGACCCGTGTGGCTGTTTTTACTTTAGCCTCGAGCCAAATTACTATATATACAATTTTAAATAATAAAGGTGCAATTTACATTACATTTTTTAATAATTTTGTACAATTTTAGGCTAGTTCGTCATTCAAAGGGTCTCCGTCATAGAAACAACAAAAAATTACAATATACCCTAAAATGTTTACATATTACAGCAAATTTACAAAGCATATTTATCACAGTTTTCCATAATTTGCACCCACTCTTACAAACATACAGACATACAAACTTTAGTCACATGAACCATGATTGCTCATAAGAAAAGCATAGCTTCACACTCGAGTCAGGGTTCACACTTTTAAAATGATATAATCAAACATACATAAGCCCTTAGGTATCCGCTGACCATGGGAGGTCACAAACAATTTCGGGGTAGTATAATAACCAGAGGCCGGAATTAGTTAGAGTTATTTATGTAGTTACACTGATTTCATACAGCAAAAGAATAAAGTGGATATGCCTCAAATCCCGAGATTAATTTTAAAGAGCAAAACAATCCCGTGATTTATTAAATAAAAAAGCTATTTACTTTTACACAATTTAAACCACTGCACGCGCAACGTTGCCAAATTTACATCAACGATATAGAACGAAAGAAACCACATTTGTAGTTCACACAACATAGCTTGTGAGAACAAAAGAAAACAATAGAGGTTTTTATTATTATTTATTTGTAATATTGTTGGACACACGGTATTGTCCATTAGAAATCCCGGGAAGATCCATATTAATATCAACATTTCAATGCAAGTACATAAATTCCTAATTCTGACCTCTGATAATAACACTGTATAATAAACAAATGAAGTAGTAACACATTACTAGGCCTGCTTGCATCACAATCACAAATCACAAATACGTTTAGCTCTAATCATACTTGAAACCTCTATACGAGCGTCCAATAATTACGTGAGCCGTTTAGGGGGGGAGGGGGTCGAGCCGAATCTCACCCAATCTCGCGTGGGGAGGGGTCTCTACAAGTATCACGTATTTTTTTCGTCGAGCCATATCTCACGACATCTCACTAGGGTTAAAAATCACCTCACGTAATTAATGTACGTCCCCCTATCTATCTGGAAACTTGGTTTCCGTACTTAGTCCATAGTGGACCATTGTACATGTACTTGAAGCATCTTGTTGTAATCTGTTTCTGTCAATCGTTGAAGATGCCAGAACCAGAACATATTTAGCTAAATGTGTTTAGTTGCTTGTGGCGCAATTGGTGCAGCTTTAGTATCTAAAGCCCGTAACATTTTTGAGAATGTCGTACACTTGTCGATTTGCGAATTTAGGGATTATACTACAAGTTTAGACTATGAAAGGATATAGACGCAACGTCATTAAACATTAAATGAAGCAGGATCGTTAAAATGTGTGAGTGACCTCGACGAACATAACGATGACGTTTCGGCTTCTCATTTTATCTGTGTGAGCTTATTTCGCGTGTACAGATACAAGCCGGCTTCTCATTCTGATACTTCAGATTGCTGGCTTTTGACACTGTCTATAACCTTTCATAGTCTAAGACTACAAGTTCATAGAGTATCACAACTCAAAACCGATTTACAGCGAAGTTTTAGCATGACTTTAAAAGTTAACGTCACGCAAGTTTGACGTGAAGCCAGGCATTTTCGTTGCACTTGACATGGCACGCTGCTGTTTTAGTATGAGATTTACTATTGCGCAGCATTTGTAGCCTACTTCGGAGCGCCAAACTTACCTAACGTGAACTTTAGTTCCTCAGGTATTTCGTCACTCATCAATTTTGATAAACCATATTTTATTACAGGCAATGTTGTACGCATTATCACTTCATCTATTCACTCACTTATCACTTTATAATCACACATAAAATTTAATTTTAATTATCTTAACTAAACAGTCTCGAAGCCGTGTCTTTTACTCACACTGAAAAATATTTTTTTTACGTATTTTCTTGAGTTCACTCAACATTTTTGTCATCAGTCGATAGTTTATACACTTTTAACGATATTATCACACAGTCACGAGTGGCAAGTCGAAATGATATTGTTAATGTTTTTGCACGATATAACGTCCGTCACTGTCACTGTCTAGGTTACCTGGAACAAAAACATAACAAATTATCATTTGGTTTGATGAACATCATCATCATTTCAGCCGAAAGAAGTCTACTGCTGGGCATTTGCCTCCCCCAAGGGTCGCCACAACGACCGATCCTGTGCGCTTCGCATCCATCGGCTGCCCGCGACCCTCACCAGGTCATAGTCATCCACCTTGTGGAAGGCCTTCCAACGTTGCGTCTTCCGGTACACGTTCGCCATTCCTTGCATTTTAAATGCCATATCTTTATTTGATGAGTTGCCCCAAAAGATAATGCCATATCTGAGGACAGATTCAACAAGTCCATAATAAGCCGAGAGTAACACATCAGTGTTGATTGATGGAGCAAGTTGGTACAAAGCATATGCTTGACTACTGATTTTTTGACATAGTCAATGTGTTTTTTGCAATTTAGTTTACTGTCTATAATTAAGCCTAGAATACGGGTATTAGTTACTTCATTTATAGTGTAATTATCATGATTCAAATTTACATTTAATGTATTATGCAATAATAATAATAATATAATATTCCACAACTATCACACAACGCCATCTAGTCCCAAGCTAAGCAGAGCTTGTGTTATGGGTACTAGACAATCTTTGTCCAAAGTGCATTATATTTGTATTTGTAGCCAAGACATTTATGTCCTTACATACAATTGAAACTGTACTGTCATCAGAAAATAATGACATAGGTTGAGTCGTTGCCTTTGGCAAGTCGTTTATATAAATAATAAACAACGGCGGCCCTAGCACACTGCCTTGAGGAACACTGTATGTGACATACTTCCTCCTCACAGAGCTGAATGTTTCTTCTTTTTTGTTTTAGGATTCACTCTAGTTGTTTCTGTTATCTGTTGTCGATTCGTTAAATAGGATCGAATTAAATCTAAAATATTGCTTCAAAAGCCGTCTGCCGTCAAGTTTACTAATTAGTATTTTATGATCTACATAATCAAATGCCCTGTGGCATATCGTAATAAATAGCACAAACTTTTTTGTCAACGTGGCAGATAACATTTTGGATGAATTTATAAATGGCCATATTTGTGGTTTTATTTTGTCGAAAGCCTTTTTGTTCATTGCACAATTTTTTTTTCAAGATATGAATTAAGTTCACCATACAGATATTTTGCGAATTTTTTTGAAAATATTGTTAATAGTGCAATAGGCCTATAATTCACCATTAACTGTTTACTTCCATTTTTGAATAAAGGTTTTATAAAACTGATAGTTTAAGATCTTGTGGAAATATTCTAATTGATATCGATAAGTTGATAATGTGACTCAGGTGACATTATATCCTCATTTTCTGCTTTAACTATTTTAGTAGAGATACCATCGTATCTTACACCGTTGGTATTTTTAAGGTTGTTTATAATTTTATTAACCTGGTAGGTTAAACTTGGTCTGCCCAGGGGTTGAGGATAAATTCGAAACAGAGTTACCTCGCCCCTGAGCACTCAGGGCAAGGAAGGAACAGGGGTGGGTTTTAGTCAGTAAGAGTCTGACACGCTCTCCCGCTCCACCCTAGAGCGGGAGATGTCATTGGATGATTTCCCACCCCACAAAAAAAAAAGGTGACATAATGTCCTCATTTACTGCTTTAACTATTTTAGTAGAGATACCATCGTATTCTACACTTATGGTATTTTTAAGCTTTTTTTAAATTTATTAATCTGTTAGGGTGAACTTGGTGCAAGTAACATTGATAATGATGTCAGTTACCTCGCTAGTGATAGTGGAACAGGTTGAACAGTCTCCGGTTGAAGAACCGCTGCTGCTTCAGCTCCGACAGCTCTCGCTCGTCGTCGTTACGGATGCAGAAGTAGCTCGTGATCACACTGCGGCAGATCGGGCACTTGTCTAGTTTAGCTGGAATAAGAGAGGAAAAATTGTTAGTAAATTATTCTGCTTTCCTCTTCCACGCAGGCGAAGTCGCAAGCTTATTGGAAGATGGCAGCACTTTTTTGCCATTATTGATTCATAATTTT
The DNA here is from genome assembly GCA_951329385.1 of Polia nebulosa. Classification (NCBI taxonomy): domain Eukaryota; kingdom Metazoa; phylum Arthropoda; class Insecta; order Lepidoptera; family Noctuidae; genus Polia; species Polia nebulosa. Next base: position 28,964,581 of record OX589602.1, on the reverse strand, counting down.
AATTTATTCACAATTTTAATTTATTGATTTTATTACTTACAATTGACTATTTAATTTGATTAGTTATTTTTTTTATTATTATTGCACAGTTTACAGTAAATTTAATTTTAATGTTATTTTAAAATCGATCACAGTATATTTTTACCTGCTTTGAAAATTACATCTTTTGAAAGAACTAACATATATAAGTATTACTAACACCTGATTGTGGATCAAAGCTGTCTTAAATAAATAAATATTATTATTGTTTATTTGTAGTATACAAACTCATTACCTATGTCCCATGTGACTAAAAGAGTGAAGAATATAGATGTTGATGGATGGAGAGAGAGTAATGAAAAAGAAAAAATGGCTTGTGTGATACCTTCCGAATTAGGTGTGCACATTCTTTGGTGGTATGTACCCACAACCCACATCATGCTGATTGATCTTTAGAGGTGTGCGGAACAGGGTGTGAAGTCCCGCAAACCTCCATTGAAAAGGGAGGATCCTCTGACCAGACGGATTTTGTATCTGGTCTGGGCAACTGCCCGATGGTTAATTTCGGACTGTTGTATATGTTCAAATCGCGCGGAGAACTTTGATTGGGCGATGCAGGATTTTAATGTTTAGTTCGTATATGGCTACATAGATGTCGATACATATCATAGGCTCGTTGAGTCGAAGCTCCAAAGTCTTGAGCATAGACGCCGAGTGGGTAGCTTGTCGGTTTTCTATCGGTTACATTTTGAGGAGTGTGCGACGGAATTGCATAATTTGATTTCGCCAAGCCCGTTCCATCAACGGACCACAAGACGTACGGCGATGTGCCACCGGTACATGGTGAACATCCCATCCACACGCTCAAAACGTTTTAGGAACACATTCATTGTGCGTACAGCTAGGGAGTGGAATTCCATACAGGAGTCTGTGTTTCCGGATAGCTACAACCTGGGAGTCTTTAAGTCAAGAGTGAATAGGTTACTTCTAGGCAGGCGTGCTTCATCTTCGACCACATCATCGCTTACCATCAGGTGAGATAGTGGTCAAACGCGTGCCTATCAACAATAAAAAAAAAGATTGGTGCCACATGTGCTGTTTACCTATTTTCAAGCGGACGATAACGATCTACATAAATCTCATAACAATTTATTACTAATGTGATTATTTAATTAATTTTAAAACAAAGATAAGAAGTCTGACAGCTGAATCCTTGCTCCAAAAAGGTTAAGATCCGCAGTGTAAGGTCGGGCTCTCAAGGCGCCACAGACATTGACGGCCACTGCGTTAGTATTGATAGCCCGGGCGCAGATGCGGCGCGCGATCGGAATTATAAGAGGGTAAGGTAGCGGCACAGGGGAGGTTGCAAGCGACGCTGTACAGATGCTATACCGTGTGTAACTGAAATATGTGGTTTAATTTTGCCCAAGAAATTGAAAATTTTCATTAATGCCCACGAAAAATATTTTTACAATACATAAAATGAAATAGTCGGTGTTTCTGGTTTTGTGTCTTAGTTTTTTGACACCGAGTTTCGAAATTAAAGTTATTTTGCATTTTTTGAAGTGAAACTTCTTTAGAATCGTTGTGATTTCAAACCGGATGCAACGGAAAAAACGACAGGTAAGAGACACAAATACAAAAATGTGTAGGATGAAGCCAGGAAAGAATGAGACAGAAATATACATACTATTTTATATTATCGGTCTCTCTTCTTTGTCCCATACTTCGTAGCGTCCCCACTCCCGTCTTCTAAGCATAGTCGCCTGTAATTTGTGAGCCAGAGCGAGAGAGCAGATGTCGGTGTGTATGTATATTGCACACTGTTTAATACGTGCTTGTATTTGAGCATTTAACGTGTGTTAGTGTATGTGAAAACTACGTTATATATATTCATCTCATTCTTTTGTCGATTTACAGAAGTTTCACTTCTATCGTGTAAAAAAAATCAGATCCTAATGTATTATAAAGGCTGTAACGGAAAGGTGTGGTCATATTTTAAGAACCGGTTCTGCCCATGGAAATGAACAACTTTTTTTAAAGAAAAATAAAAAAATCCCAAAAAAAAAATTTGGACTTTGCATACAAAGTGACCATCAGCTGATCAATATTTGTATGGGGAGTTAAATTTTTTTTTTATTGACGTGACAACGTCTTATAAATTGGTTTGCCGGGTGACACTTCAAGAAACTGCGTTACGCTCCGCTCACGTTATGCGCTCACAATGAGAGCGAGTGAGAGGCACGCGTCCCTTCCACTCGGGCATGGTTAGCCCGCCTAAGAGCGAGAGAGACAGACATAAAAAGTGAAAGGCACGCGTCCCTTCCACTCGAGCACAGTTAGCCCGCCTAAGAGCGAGAGAGACAGAGCGAGAGAGAGAGAGTGAGAGAGATAGGCATACACACCGGTTCATGTCTTGCGCTTCTATTTCGCTTAGGCGCCTGCATACAAGTTTACACGTTGCCAGTTAATTGTAAAACGATTGTGTAGTGATAATGTGAAGGTAGTTTCGTCCATCGCAACAATTCAAACAGCAAAGGTAAATAATTTCAGACTGATAATATAACATGATGAAATAAATGACTAAGACATAAGTGAATAGGTTATGTTGTAGTAATCACAATGTTGTGGTAGTTTTCAATCAAAAAAGTAGTATAAGTCAGTGCGAGATTCTTTGTATAAATTAATGTTTTAAATATAATTCTTTGTATAAATAAATGTTTTAAATTGTTACTATTATTTCATCCTTCTTCCTACTATACGAATGAATATTCACATTAAAATTATTTTACCACTCAAAGTCGTTGTCACGTAAAACTTTCGCCCGTATACCGACTTTACAGGCAACCAATTTTTTTTTCTTCACTTTTTCTTGAATAAAGTTGTTCATATCGATGGGCAGATGCAGTTCTTAAAATATGACCACACCTTTCCGTTACATCCTGTATACTAAAACCTTCCTTGAAAATAATGCATTTGAATAACAAAAACCCCATCTACCTAATACGAATCAGTGCCTAGTTTTCAAGAAAATCGCGGACAAACAAGATACATACATATAACACACGGGTCGAATACAGAACCTCCTTTTTTGAAATCTGTTAAAAAAATGGACTTTCCGTACAAAGTTATCATCAGCTGATCAAAATTAGTGTGGGAGGATTAATTTTTTTATTGGGGCAGCAGAAATCACATACGCACCTCGCCGCACGCATCGCTACTACTAGACACGTTAGGGCCCTTTTCCTGTCATGCGGTTAGCCGCCCGCACACGGATCTGCCCCCTTAGCCAAAATACATTTCTGTAAACTTTAACGCTAACGCTTCGTGCAAAATGTATGGCAAAGACATTACTGGGCGTGAGTCACGTGACAGTTCTCTGTCTAACGCTTCGTGCAAAACGTCGTTGCCATACATTTTGCACGAAGCGTTAGCGTTAACGTTTACAGAAATGTATTTTGGCTAAGGGGGCAGGGCCTGACTAAACTAAAACTAAATACTTTTCTGTTAGCGTTCACGTTAACGTTTAGTAAAATGTATGGCAATGACATTATCATATGAGAGAATTGTCACGTGACTCACGTCCAAGTAATGTCATTGCCATACATTTCTGGTCAGCGTGCGGACTGCTGGCATCCTATCCTTTCGTACATGTTTTTTCTATCACGCGCAGCAGCAGCACGCGTGCGGAACGCGGATTGGCTGCGGGCACGCCCCGCATGCGGGCGCGCGTTCTTCTTCCGGCAGTGTAGTTTTTACTGTCGTGCAGGTCCCACGCATGGTCACAGTACAGTACACTCACGATACTGCAGCGGCGAACGAAATTTTTGTCCTGCGTGTGGCCAGGACCGTGCTATCAACCGCATGCGACCCAGATCCGCACGCGGACAAAAATACGCATGAGAGGAAAAGCTATAAAACATATCTCCGCTCAGCAAGGTGTGGGTCACAGCTAATTGCCCTTGCATACTGTATAACTCACAGCACGTGAGCGGCGTAGACAATAGTTTCTATAAACTAACGCCGACTGACAGTAGCATCAATATTTATGTTTGTTATTTACTTCTCGTGTACTGTTGACTTCTGAGATACGTGTTGTAGGTTAGATTCTTGATCAAAGCACGGCCATAAATATTCAAATGTGCAAGGTCCGGATAAATTCGTAACAGAGTTACCGCGCCCCTGGGCCAAAATACATTTCTGTAAACGTTAACGCTAACGCTTCGTGCAAAATGTATGGCAAAGACGTTTTGCACGAAGCGTTAGACAGAGAACTGTCACGTGACTCACGCCCAGTAATGTCTTTGCCATACATTTTGCACGAAGCGTTAGCGTTAACGTTTACAGATAAGTATTTTGTCTAAAGGCTCTGAGGGGTTAGCCAAAATACTTTTCTGTTAACGCTAACACTTCGTGCAAAATGTATGGCAACGACATTACTTTTTGCAATTTGCAGGTCAGTGTCAGGTTGTATCTTGGTCTAAATTTGGTTCGCGGCCGTAGCAAGTGTGTATTTATAGAATAATAGTAATTAAAATCATCAATAAAACTATCTTAGTTAGAATTGATGCCAAATGTAAGTATTTAATGAAAATAATCATGACATTTAGTACTTGCTACGGCTGCGAAAGGTATTTTGACCAAGATAGCAACTGACACTGACCTGCAAATTGCAAAAAATGTAAGAAAATTTGAATTTCGCCGGCTACCCTGGAGTTTCCACCTTAAGTAAAATTATTATTTTACTATTAGGGAATATCGATAATTTCGTCAACATCGACTTTCTTCTGAAGTTGTTGCAGCACTACAGCTTTGATACAAATAGAAAGGGACAGACGTATTGACAATACTCAGTGAGAGAAAGGGACTTTTCAAAAAGACATCAACGCGGAATACATTTTTACGTAACCAACCAGATTAGCTTGAGCCCTGCACTTACTAATAATATGATAACTAATAAATATATTTTACTTACTGATGAAAAGTTATGCCATCTTTTTTATAGCTGGATATTCTAGAATTTGTGAATCCCAATTTTATTTCCAATATGTCACTTGTAATGATGTAATCAAAACTTTTAATACTTTAAATGTTAAAAAGACTGCAGATCTATGGGGTAATTCTGTTGACGTTGCTAGGTCTATTATAGACATTGTAGCACCTACTTTAGCAGTAATCTTTAATAATTGTATAGATTGTGGTGAGTTTCCTGATCTAATGAAATATAGTAAAATTATACCATTGTTTAAATCGGGTAGTACATCAGACCCTACTAATTATAGACCTATATCAGTGTTACCTACTTTTAGTAAAATTTTTGAGAAAATTATTTTAGATCAAATTCAAAGATATTTTAATAAACACAAATTATTACACAACAAACAGTTTGGTTTCACAAAGGGTCGTTCAACAACTGATGCTGGTGTTGAACTTTTGGGACACATTTATAATGCATGGGAAGATAAATGCGATGCGTTGGGCATTTTTTGCGATTTGTCTAAGGCTTTCGATTGCGTTCTCCATGATACATTGATCAGGAAGCTGCACTACTACGGAGTCCGGGGCGCCTCTCTGGATCTTCTTACTTCATACTTGGGTAATAGGATTCAGAGAGTTGATGTGAACGGCAAAAGGTCTTCCGGGTCTGTAGTCAGAATGGGGGTTCCTCAAGGCTCAATTCTGGGTCCTTTTTTGTTTCTAATCTATATCAACGACTTGCCTTACCTCATAAAGGATAAACATGATATAGTGCTGTTTGCAGATGACACTTCACTTTTATTTAAACTCAAACGTCAGCAGGTGGTTGTTGATAATGTAAATAATGCTCTTTCAACTGTAGTTAACTGGTTTAATGTCAATAATCTTCTCCTTAACGAGAAAAAAACAAAATGCATAAAGTTCACATTACCCAATGTAATACAAGTGAACACTAGTGTGTCAATAAAGGGTGAAGAGTTGAAGCACGAGGATTCCACAGTGTTCTTAGGTTTAACTTTGGATGCGCAGCTTCAGTGGAGCCCCCATATAGATAAACTGTCCAAAAAACTTAGCTCTGCAGCATACGCCGTAAGGAAAATTCGTGGTTTAACTGATTTAGAGACAGCTCGTTTGGTATACTTTAGTTATTTTCATAGTGTGATGTCGTACGGCATTCTGTTGTGGGGAAATGCCGCCGATATTCAGACAATTTTTGTTTTACAGAAAAGGGCTATTCGTGCAATTTATAAATTAAGTCCCAGACACTCCCTCAGAGACAAATTTAAAGAGATTAATATTATGACTGTTCCCTCTCAATATATTTATGAGAATCTCATGTATGCACATAAAAATATTAATCTGTTTAAAAGATACAGTGATATCCATAGCATAAATACTAGGAACAAACACAAATTTATTGTACCAAAAACCAGGCTCAAGAAAAAAATAGGTGGTTCGTTTAGATGTCAATGTATACGTTTCTATAATAAACTTCCTAGCCAAATTCAAGAACTAAGCATAAATAAATTTAAATCATTTATTAAACGTAAGCTATGCCAGAAAGCTTTTTACACAATTAATGACTTTCTTGAGGACAAAAAGGCGTGGGATTGAGCTGCTTCAATGATATACATGAGCCATTGTTTTCATATGTACTACTTACTGATGAAAAATTTTTTATATATATATTTTTTTTAATATTCGTTTTTGACATGAATACTTGTATAGTATTGCATTATATTTTTTATTTTATTTTTTTATTGACATTTTATTATTATTATTATTTTTTTTGACTTGAATACTTTGTTATATTTTCATTTTTTGATTGACATATTATGATTACTATTTTGTTTGACACAAATATTTACTTTGTAAAGTATTATATTTTTATTTTTTTTTGATTACTTAATTATTGTAAATGTGAGGACTATGTGGGTTATTATTATTATTTTCTCCTCCTTTTTACAGTAATTTTCAACGTTGTCTGACAGTTTGAGTACTTTTGCGGCCTACCCAAATGTCTTTTCTTTGGTATTGTTCGTCATGTCATTGAGCTCCTTAGTGGTTTTTAAGTTGAGCTATTCGACTATTGACAAATGCTTGCACTGACTGGACAGGTCCACTCAAATATGTTTGGTTCTTTCTTCAAAAGACCACTACAGACACTAAGCTGCATGGTCCTCATATAGAATAATGTGAATGCGAGAACTATGTATGTCGTTATATTCATGTAGATTTTATGATTGTCTGGCAGTTTGAGTATTTTTTGCGGCCTACTCAAATGTCCTTACTTTGGTATTGTTCGTCGGTTCGTTGAGCACCTCAGAGTTCTGAGTTGAGCTTCGCGATGTCTGACAAATGCTTGCACTGTCTGGACAGGTCCACTCGAATTCGTGTGTTGCTTTCTTCATAAAGCTCATCCCAGACATAAACGTACATGGTTCTCATAGGATCTAACCAGTCCACATTGTATGGATTTGAACACTAAAAGAGACTTTGACCTCTGAGTTTGTTTCGGTGTTTCTTCTCAGGGTAGTCAGCTAGGAAACACCGGCCTCATCTAGCTTAAACTGACAAAAAAACATTGACGTGTAAAAGTGTTCCTTGTAACCTATTTACTGAATAAACATCATTTATCATTTAGACGATTCCCCATACCATTTAATTGAACAGTAACTCATAATTGTTTTTTTATAATAGCAGAAATGTTTTAAAAGTTATCAAAATAAACGCGTGCGCAGAGATCTAACAACTGATCAAAACTAAAATGGCCAGTCATATTGCCATCTATATAAGTGCAATTTCATATACAAAAATCCTGTCCAATCCTGAAGGGTATTATTTGGTATCGTACTGCGTACACATATACGTAACCATTTCATGGATGAGGTTATTATTTTTCCCCAATGATATTAAAAAAATTAATTAAAAAAAAAAGAAAAACTTATCAAAGGCAACACTGATCGCTCCACAAAGTTCACCTACAGTTTAGTGTGAAAAAAGCCGCCTGAGCGAGACGGTATTTATGCGCCCTTTGTCGCGTGCCGCTAAACCGAGAAGTTGTGCCTACAGCCCGGCTAGCGCAGGGCGGTACGCTTTGAAATAAAAATAGGTAAAAATAAAATGATTTCGCCGGTCGGTGGAGTGTTGTCAACTTATGAAAATATGATACCTAATCAATAACTTTTCGTTTTTATGAATTACATTTTTTTTTTACTATTTTTTCTAGTGCGTACTTTAAACCAAATATACGCCTTTATTGAATCGGACAGGGTTTTTGTTGCATGCTGTATAAGTCGTGCGCCTGAGTCGCTCGTATGTTTTTTTTTTTTTTTTCTGAGGGGCATCTTACAGGTCAGCCTCTGAGGCTGTCGTCTGCTTAACCGGGCTTGCCTGTGTAGGCTATAATTTATGAAAGCCTCCAGCCAGGACTTATTTTAAACTTACAAACTAAGTGACCACGCTAAGGGTACCCCCTGCAGGGTACGAGCCTCGGCTTAGGGCGTCACTGGGGGGGCAGCAAGGGAAGGCTCGACCAGATTTCCATTATTTAGGGGATTTACAGGCTCAGCGGCACGTGCTGGCGAGAGACGGGAAGGACAATGACTTAGATTTCGCGACGGGCCTCGCCGGCGAGGTCGGAAAATCGGCGGTCTGGTATGTTTTCCGATGGTGCTGGTCTCCCTACGGCTCTCTTGGAGCAGGGTGGTAGCATCTCGCTCGTATGAGCAGTCTCTTAGGCTTTATAGTCATTGACGTATGTACTCACGCAGGCAGTCGGCGCACAGGCAGGCGTGGCGGCACGGCAGCAGCGCGCGGGACAGCGGGTGCGACGCGCACACGCAGCAGAGCGCGTCGGCGGCGTGTGCGGCGCCATAGCCCTCCGCCGGCCCGCCGCACTCCCCGCTCACGTACAGTTGCTGTAATCACAAGCAACACGATAAGAACAACAACAACCAACTTCCAAAAACAAACAAATATTGATGCTACTGTTCGACGACGAAGTTGTGGACCGATTTTCAAAATTCCTTTTTTATCCGATAGAATATACTCCTGAGTCGGTCCCATATAATTTTTATAAAAATTGCTTCAGCGGTTTTTGAAAAACTTAAAAAAAAACGAAAAATATGTATACCTAGATGACGTTTTGTTTTTCTCCAATTACGACTATGTAATTCCACGTTCCATGTTATTGGGGTTTTGAGTTCTGGTTAACAACTAAAAAGTAAAAAATAAAAAACTTTTTTACAAAAAAAAAAAACAACCGGCTTCCAAAAAAAAAAACAATAAAAATTAAAAAATAACTTTAATTTCGGAAGTCAGTGTCAAATAACGAAGAAATAAAATACAAACACCGAATTCCGAAATTAAAGTTATTTTTTTAATTTTTAGTGTATTTTTTTTTTTTTGGAAGCCGGTTGTTTTTTTGTAAAAACGTTTTTTATTGTCATTACTGCTTAAGCATCGGTTTTTAAGGGCCCATCCAATATTAGCTCGCAACTCACTTGCGGGTCCGCGACCACTTGGGAACCACTGCCATAAAGTATTAATTGCTAAAGACAGAAGAAGCTATGTCATGATGAGCGAAGTATTCTCCGGTGCCCATAATCCCTCGAGTAAATATAGTCACAGATTAAACAATAACATTGGCATATTAAATATCTGTGTTATTTACGTGTATTATTACTACAAGTACATAAACACATCACAATTGTATGTGTAGTCATGTTTTATTATACTATCAATAACCATTGTGTCGGAAATAAACATTTTACATTAAACGAAGAATTGTTATTTAAAAACATAGAATACCGAACTGAGAAGTAAATTCATAATTTCATACTAATATTATAAATGCGAAAGTAACACTAGTCTGTCTGTCTGCTACCTCTTCACGTCTTAACGGCTGAACGGATTTCGATGAAACTTGGCACACGGGTAGACCATATCCTGGAATACGACATAGGATACTTTTCATCCCGGGAGTACGATCCCTTTCATCCAATGACTTCTCCCGCTCTAGGGTGGAGCGGAAGGGCGTGTCAGACTCTTACTGACTAAAACCCACCCCTGTTCTTCCCTGCCCTGAATGCCCAGGGGCGAGGTAACTCTTTCGAATTTATCCTCAACCCCCGGGCAGGCATCGGCCATACCAGCTGGGAGTACCGACAGAAGTGAAAACTTGAAAAAATCCGCTACGCGATCCGCTACAAGTGCTACGACGGTCGGTGACGGTGACAATGTCCAACGCGCTTAAAGAAGTTTTCACTTAACAAATTAATACTGGTTTGAAAGCCGGATGAATTCTGCAGATACGTGTGCTTTCATAGATATACAATACCTACACACGGAAGCGTGTGAAAGGAACCAATTGCTATCAAGGCTTACCTTCAAACAGGACAGGTGTCCGTTCGCTTGCTTCAAGTACTGCGCGATGACGCCGCTCGGCAATTGACACTGTTCGTCTCTGATGTGAACTACGCTTATTAATGCCACCTGCAAAAAGAAAAGAATTATTTTAAGACACAACGAAAGAAAATGCCTGAATATCCCGAAATGCCAGTTAATCTGCCTAGCCTTTTCCCAACTATCTTGGGGTCGGCTTCAAGTCTAACCGGATGCAACAGAATACCAGTATTTTACATGGAGCGACTGCCTATCTGACCTCCACAACACAGTTACTAGGTAATAAGATACCCCTTGGTAAGACTGGTTGTCAGACTTTCGGGCTTCTGACGACACGTAACGACTGTCAAAGATCCACGATTGACAGCCGGGACCAACGGCTTAAGGGTCTACTACCGGCCAAGTGGCACCCTCATTGAATAAAAAATAGTAGCATAGCCTAGAAAATAAATATTAAAGAATCCAATGTCACGTTTGTTACAAAGAGGATAAAGTATTTTTACGTTGTTAAAACAGGTCTCAGAATGTTTCGTATCCAAAGTAGTAGGAAAAAGTACCAAAAACGGCCGTTTCTGACTTTCCGAGGCATGGAGGAGTGTCGGTACGTAAAAATGGTCACCCATCCATGGACCTACCCTTGCAAGCGTAGCTTAACCTGATGGATCGACCCGTGCGGCTGTTATTACTTTAGCCACGAGCTCCTCAATGCTATAAAGTGGTGACCCATATTAGACACAGTCACAGAACTAGAATCAGTTGCGTCTATATGGCCTGCCAATCAATAATCATCATTCTCTTAACCGTATCTCAATTTAACCAATCGGTAGGGTCAATCAAATCCAATCAAAATGCAGTAACCCGGTTCCTCATACATAACACATTTCTTGAAGGGTACAAACTGAGCCTTATTGCTGTCACCCATGTGTCCGTCTGTCCGTCGTGTCACAAAATGTTGTTCGAATAATTTTTTAACTTCCCATTGACCTATGAACTTGAAATTTGGTGACAATGTTTATTATTACGTATATTTTACTAACAAATACCAATACATTGATAAATCAGATTTTTTCTTTGATAACTCCCTCGGTCATCATCATCTTCATCATCTTCCTGCCCTTATCCCATGTTACTTGGGTTCGGCGCAACACGTTGTTTTTCTTCCATTCTGTCCTGTCAGCCGTCACGCTATCACTAACTCCCTTTTCTTTCATATCACTCCTCACACAATCCATCCATCCTTTCTTTGGCCTCCCTCTCCCTCTCCGTCCATCCACATTTATATTCATAAGTCTTTTAGTTACATGTGCTTCATCCCTCCTCTTTACATGACCATACCAAGATAAGCGGTTCCCTTTCAACTTTTCTGTGACTGGCGCCACTTTTAAACTACCTCTAATGTACTCATTTCTCACTTTATCCATTCTCGTTACTCCACACATCCATCTCAACATTCTCATCTCCGCCACATGCAGTCTTTTTTCATCCGTCTTTTTCACAGCCCAACATTCTGACCCATACAGTACGACAGGTCTAATCACGGACTTATAGATTTTCCCCTTTAACTTAAGGGGCATCCGTCGGTCGCAAGTTGTTCCAGTGCCCTGTCGCCATTTCATCTATCCTAAGTTGATCCTGTGCGTTACGTCTCGGTCTATATCGCCATCCCCCTGAACAAGCGACCCGAGGTACCGAAAGATAAAGAGATAACTCCCTCGGTATGGTACCCTAAAAGTGTGAAGTCCGACACGCACTTTCCCGGGTTTTTTTTAAATGAAATTTTCTATCATTGGGGGGCCCTATCTATCTTCTACAGGTTGTAACGGAAAGGTGTGGTCATATTTTAAGAACTGTATCTGCCCATCGATATGAACATTTTTTTTCAAGAGAATTCGAGGAAATTCTAAAAATTTTTTTTTACTCCCCATACAAATATTGATCAGCTGATGGTAACTTTGTATGGACACTCCAATTTTTTTTTTTTGGGAATTTTCTATTTTTTCTTAGAGAAAGTTGTTCATTTCCATGGGCAGAACCAGCTCCTAAAATATGACCACACCATTGCGTTACACCCTGTATAAATAAAAAAGATTTTTTGTATGTTTGTCCTCTATGCCTTCCTAAACCATTGATCTTGTGAAGACGCCCGCGAGGGTTTCTGGCGAAAAATTATCTAAACAAATAAATAACCGGCCAAGAGCGAGTCGGACTCGCGCGCAAGGGTTCGAAACAAATCATATTTTTTTAACCGACTTCGAAAAAGGAGGAGGTTATCAATTCGGATGTTTGTATTTTTTTTTTCGGGCATAACTCCGTCGTATATTGACGGATTTGCAAAATTATTTTTTTGTTCGAAAGGGGTTTATTCCGAAATGGTCCCATTTAAATTTCAAAAAGATCTGATAATGGGTTTCGGAGACAGACAACGGAACTCTTCAAAAATTGACAGCAAATCAAACGCGATTGCTGCTATCGTATGTCTATGAATTGTTAACACAGTTTAATGGGGAACCACAACTAAAAAGTGAAAAATTAAAAACTTTTTTACAAAAAAATAGAACCGACTTCCACAAAAAGTGCAAAATAACTTTAATTTCGGAAGTCGGTGTCAAAAAACGAAGACACAAAACGGGAACACCGACTTCCGAAATTAAAGTTATTTTGCACTTTTTTTGGAAGTCGGTTCTATTTTTCTGGTTTAAACTACATATAGGTACATCCTATAATCTATAAGTAAAGAACTACATTCTGTATTTTTTTCAAAATTTTGGTCTATTTTCTCAAATAACTTAAAAAACTTAACATTTTGGAATTATGAAAAAATATATTGCCCAACACAACAACACAACGTGCGCAATCTTTCATTTGTTTTGTAGCACATTACAGTTTAAAAAACTATTTTTAAATTTATTGATTTGCAACCCCAAAGTGACCCCCATATTCCAAATTCATTTATTTACGTTACACGTTCGTGTCATATTCATATGTACCAAATTTCAACTCAATTGGTCGAGTAGATTTGGAGTAAATTGGCTGTGACAGACGGACGTACAGACAGACAGACGCACGAGTGATCCTGTAAGGGTTCCGTTTTTACATTCGGATGTTCGGAACCCTAAAAATGCCAACAGCTAGTTGATAAATCACCCCTACCTTGCGTTGCGCAGTTTAGGAAAAAATAAGCATGTGTCATAGCACTTAAGGCGCTATTAGCTGCCAACGACCTTGAGTGGTTAGCTTGCGTGTTCTGCGCTGAGCTCACGCAACGCGTCGTATGTCCACCCAGTAATAGGACTCGCCCTTCAAGGGGCCCTGTCCGAAATTAGACGCATTATTAATTTATTACACATAAAACAACAAGTATTTAACGAAAACTAAATTATAAATAATTAAATGATCTTTAAAATGGTGAAGGTTTCATAAAAATACGCTTTACAGTTGTTGCGTGATTCTCAATTTTTTATTCGCGTCAGACATAACTTTACAAATTAATTACACAATGTTATAAAAATATAATTTCAAATATTCTGAGATCAAATTACAAAAGAAATTGTTTAGAGTAACATATATTTTTTTCAAAGAAATAAGACCAGTCATTTAGACGTGATGTTCAATTAAAAACCATTAAAAGTCGGTTAACTGCGCCTTAAATACCGACTAACAGGTTTTAAATTAAAAACATTCTATGGAGACAATGACTTTAGAATCCGCTTATCAGTATAAACTACGCATAAACTTAGCGAGTTTTATAAACAAGGCTGCAGGTTTCTAGAGGCTAAAATCTATATTAAAACCGAATCTAACCGGTAAGTCTAATATCGTACTTTGCTTATTATACTAACCGAAGAAAATATAAAATTCGTAGCGCATTCCGCGCGTTGGTAGAAAACACCTCACTTTAAATATTAATAACGCTGCAGTACGGGTGGCACGTGTAGGTATAAGAATTTTATTTACAGAGAATTATTGAACAGGCCTTGGGCTGCAGAGGTAACACGTTTATTTAGGTTTTTTTTTTTACAGAATTGGCACACACTTCGGAACTTGGAAGAAACCGAAGGTGTCAAAGTTTTGTACAAGGAAAATTCTGATAGCATCTGGAAACTACCTTTGAGTAAAAAAATCGGTCAAGTGCGTGTCGGCCTTCGCACATTTGGGGTTCCGTACTATTTGTATGGCTGGGTCAGCAAGATGCATATACTGTGAAAATTTTAAGACTAGCTCCAACTGTTTGGCTGTAAAACCTGTGTGACAGGGCTCAGTTTGGACCCTTCGGGTACGGAACCCTAGAAAGTGTACCATTGACAAACTAAGAATTACATATAACATATCTATACTAATATTATAAATCTGAAGAGTTTGTTTGTTTGAACGCGCTAATCTCAGGAACTACTAGATCGAATTGAAAATTCTTTTTGTGTTGAATATTCCATTTATCGAAGACGGCTATAGGCGTGATGTTATATAACATCACGCTGTGATTAATAGGAGCGGAGCATCAATGAAAAATGTGGTAAAAACGGGGGGAAAAAATATTCCTTTTGAGAGCTTCCGTTGCGTTCGCTACGTAAACGGTTAAAGTTACGCAAAAATTATGTATGACGTAATTGTTCCCCTTTAAAAGTTCTAAAAAAAGTCCGCATATGTCCATCTTTTAAGGTTGACTCTATAATCTTTTTTATGGTAATCAAATTCGTTCTAAAATAATGCATTATTTGCGAAGGTGTTTTTATAAACATGACATTAATCCTTTTCCAAATAAATAGGTTATTCATCATAAGTATTTAATTTTGAACGAAATTGCCCTTGAAATCAGTTGATTTCAACGAATATCTAAGGAGATATCATAGTGCTAATCAAGTACCACACATTCATGATGTGCAAGGCGGGCGATTATGAGGGATGCGGAGAGCGAGGTACCATTTTGCACTGTATAGCCTATTTATTGAGGGAGGTTATAGACGTTATATATAATCACGCTACGACACAGTAACCATAACCGCGGGTACAGCTACTATTTTTAATAAATAAGCAAAACAAGACAAGCCTTTTTGAGCACTTGACGTCTTATGACATCTTCGCTTACCGTATCATCAGGCCTAAGTTCCCCGGTATCCCGTAGATCTCGCGCCAGGATCACCACGAGAGGATAGCAGGACCGAGGAGGCGGCCCTAGGTGGATAGGCTCCTCCGTCGATAGCTTGAGGGGCTTCTCGTCGTGAGGGTTACTTCTGAAAAGAAGAACGGCAATCATGAAGTTCTTGAAATGGAATAAGTAGGTTTTGTGGTTGAGTCTTTCAGGCGAATTCTCTGAACACATGTCAATTTTACAAACTTTTATTTAACTTGCAATGTTCCGAACAAATCTTGTAAGCTGAATCAAAATCAAAAGTCGTTTATTCAAACTAGGCTGAGAGCCAGCACTTTTTGAACGTCAAAGTTCTACATAAAGACAGTCCCCATAAACGCCCGCCCGTCACCACTTCCTAGTGTTTTAGCTGTGAAGAAGAAGTGGCCAACAAACTCCTCAGCAATACATCAGTTTGAAGAACTTGAATCTATATATTTATATGCAACAATCTTAACATATTTGTATGTAACGTATGTAAAAAAGAAAAATCAAGATATGAGGTCTAAAATAAAATCAAAGATTAAATTATCCGCCACTTGTTAGCTAGCACACTCAATTATGCCATTAAAAATGAACTCAAGCATAAACACTCAACCAAATTAAATAAGCCTCCATACATAACTGGTGTGCCTGCTTACACGTGCAAAGGTAGAATCTGTCGAAGGGCTGTGATTCGAAGCCACAAGTGATACACTATGGCCATCGCAGTAAAATTAGTAAACAATTTTTATATGAACTCATATAATCTGTCACATGACCTAAATATGGAGAAAGAACATCAAGTGTAACACGAGTAAATTATAATCACTTCCTCTTATCCTACGGATTTTTACATGTGTAATGTGTGTAGTTCCGTTATTAATGCATTTTATGGTAAGCATGACGTGAATAAACATCCAGGATTAGCTCCAGATAAAGGAACTCTTTAATGTTTAACAGCATGGACCCGAAATGTACTTTGTGTACGCATTTAATTATGATAGCCACTATTATAAAGCATGTTTAAAAAATGTTTTTTTTTTTTTACTATTAACTTATTAAGAAATAATAAAAAAAATTAAAAACTGGTCAAATGCGTGTCGGATGTCGCACATTAAGGGTTCAGTACCAAATATTGGTATTTGTTAGTAAAGTATACGTTATAATAAACATTATCACCAAACACGTACAGGTCAATGGGAAGTTAAAAAATTCTTCGTAACAAAATTTTGTGACAGACGACGGACGGACAGACAGACGGACACGTGAGTGACAACAATAGGGCTCCGTTTGGACCCTTCGGGTACGGATACCTAAAAATGACTGTCGAGGTACCATGTATTAATTTCTATGACAATCCTAATAATAACGTAGCTATAGCGGCAATCGCAATACACACTGACAAAATTTCAAACGCTTACCTATTAGGTACGGTTCATGAGATATAGACCGCTGCCCTACAGACGGACGGACAGCGGAGGCCGTTGGTTTCCCTTTGGGTACGAAACCCTAAGAGCTACCTATGCTTAAAGACATTTTTTTATACCGTGTGTTCTATGACAATTTAAACAGTATGTCAAGGTTTAAAATTAAATATAATTAGGTCCTAAAATGAGGAAAAAAATAACTTCTAATTTTTTTGCACCAGGAAAGGTCACGGCTGATTTATAATGATACAAGTACCTATTAAAAGATGATAGATGGTTACAAACAAAAATTTAAATATTAAAAAGTTTTTGCAAAGTCCGATTATTATTATTAATGACTAAAAAAATCACTGAGAAAAACTAATGTGACATTAATGATCAGTCAACTTAAGGCGCTATTAGCTGCCAACGACCTTGAGTGGTTAGACTGCGTGTTCTGCGCTGAGCTCACGTAACGCGTCGAATGTCCACCCAGTAATAGGACTCGCCCATCAAGGAGCGCTATCCGAAATTAGACGCATTAATAATTTATTACTCATAAAACAACAAGTATTAAACTAAAACACTGAGACTAAATTATAAATAATTAAATGATCTTTAAAATAGTGAAGGTTTCATAAAAATACGCTATATAGTTTTTGCGTGATTCTCATTTTTATCCGCGTTAGACATAACTTTACAAATTAATTACACTATGACAGAAAAATATAATTTTAAATATTCTGAGATCAAATTACGACGGAAATTGTCTAGAGTAACATATATTTGTTTCAAAGAAATAAGACAAGTCTTTTAGACGTGATGTTCAATTAAAAACCACTAAAAGTCGTATAACTGCGCCTTAAGTCGTACATAAAGTTGACTAATTATTAATGTCACATTAGTTTTTGCATTGTCGAAAAGGCCGTCCATAATCAGTAGTATATTAATCGTACTCTAAAATCTTAGAGATTATAAAATGGATCGGAAAAGAAGCTGAAAGATCTTTCGTTGCATCTAGAAAATTATTTCAGAACTAACGACTCGCTCCTGTCTTTTTAGGGTTCGGTACTATTGCTGTCACTCACGTGTCTCTCTGTCCGTCGTCTTGTAACAAGGCAGTGTTAAAGCCTTGTTTATTTTTGACCTCTATTCCAAAATTACGTTCTTTCCTACCTTTTTTAATTTAAAATTCAAAAATTACTTGTTTTCTCTGTCAAGTCTCTGTTTTTATATTAAAAATTAGTAATTCGGCTGCCGAGCTAGACTAAGCTCCTATCCATCATTGTCATTTTCCTTCTATTAAATAAATGACAGTTACCAGTTTGTAAGAGTTACTAGAACAGTGAAGTGCAGCTATTATAACCAGGCAGTTCCTAGCAATAATACAATTAATACCTTTACCTAGTCACAGTGTATGGTGTACGTACGATTAATAAGTCCTCCATATAATCAAGCCTACTTGTATATAATAAAATATACGTCTGAACTCGTCGTGTTTATCTTCATCTAACTCTCATCTACGCTCCTCCTACTCTACGTCCCCCTCTACGTGTCACACCACACCAATACTCCGGCCCGTTCCGTGACAGTCTGTTAAAAAATTGTGTTCCAAAGAATTTTTTTAACTTCCCATTGACCTATGAACTTGAAATTTCGTGACAATGTTTATTATTACGTATATTTTACTAACAAATACAAATACATTTATCAAATCAAAAAAATCAAAATCAAATCATTTATCTATAATCTTTATAAATTAGATTTTTTCTTTGATAATTGGTACGGAACCCTTAATGTGCGATGTCCGACACGCACTTGGCCGGATTTGTTTAAATCATCGAATACATCTCCCACTCTGGGTGGGAGAGCGTGTCAGACTTACTGACTAAAACCCACGCATGTTCCTTCAGTAGCACATGCTAGAACCGCGGTGAATCTTTCCCTGTCTGGCACGGTTTTTACGACTTGTCAAAACTGTCATATAAGTCTGGTACTATTGTACTATTTTAATCTATATATACATATAAAAGGAAATACTAACTGACTGAATGACTGACTGACTGACATAGCAACGCACAGCCGAAACTAAATGGGACTAGGAACGTGAAATTTTGCACATGGCTTTCTTTTTATAATGTAGGGGAGCACTAAGAAAGGAATTTTGGAAATTCATCCCCTAAGGGGTTAAAGTGAGGGTTGAAAGTTTGTATGTAGTAGGTACTAATACCACGCAGGCGAAGCCGCTGGCATAATTAATAATGGTTCGCTGATGAATGGAAAAAGATACTGTCTGAATGTCTGACGATTTGCGAGAAGACTGAGTGGCTTAAGTATATGTGTTTTATACAAGGCATAATTCATAATGGTTCGCTGATGAATGGAAAAAGATACTGTCTGAATGTCTGACGATTTGCGAGAAGACTGAGTGGCTTAAGTATATGTGTTTTATACAAGGCATAATTCATAATGGTTCGCTGATGAATGGAAAAAGATACTGTCTGAATGTCTGACGATTTGCGAGAAGACTGAGTGGCTTAAGTATATGTGTTTTATACAAGGCATAATTCATAATGGTTCGCTGATGAATGGAAAAAGATACTGTCTGAATGTCTGACGATTTGCGAGAAGACTGAGTGGCTTAAGTATATGTGTTTTATACAAGGCATAATTCATAATGGTTCGCTGATGAATGGAAAAAGATACTGTCTGAATGTCTGACGATTTGCGAGAAGACTGAGTGGCTTAAGTATATGTGTTTTATACAAGGCATAATTCATAATGGTTCGCTGATGAATGGAAAAAGATACTGTCTGAATGTCTGACGATTTGCGAGAAGACTGAGTGGCTTAAGTATATGTGTTTTATACAAGGCATAATTCATAATGGTTCGCTGATGAATGGAAAAAGATACTGTCTGAATGTCTGACGATTTGCGAGAAGACTGAGTGGCTTAAGTATATGTGTTTTATACAAGGCATAATTCATAATGGTTCGCTGATGAATGGAAAAAGATACTGTCTGAATGTCTGACGATTTGCGAGAAGGCTGAGTGGCTTAAGTATATGTGTTTTATACAATTTGTATTTTGATTTTAATTTGTAATGTGTATGATCAGTGCAATTGGCATTTTGTCGTTCTGGTTAAATAAACAAATAAAAATAATATATATAATTCTCTAACCAATATCCGTTGCTTGGTTTACAATGGACCGTAAAAACCCTATATCCTTATGGCTTATGGAAAACACGTTTTACGATATCTAGTTTTATCGATTCAAACTGGCTTCTAACAAAAAATAATGAAGAGAATTATTTGATTACTTAAACCAATTTTGCTTCAACAAATCAAAATCCATTTAATACTTTTTAACTGACTTCCAAAAGGAGGAGGTTATCAATTCGGATGTTTGTAATGTTCGGGCTATAACTACGGGCTATATCTAATATAACTCCGTCATATATTGACGGATTTGCAAAATTCATTTTTGTTCGAAAGGGGTTTGTTCCGACATGGTCCCATTTCAATTTCATTTATATCTGATGATCGGTTTCGGAGACAGACAACGGAACTCTTCAAAAATTGACAGCAAATCAACCGCGATGGCTGCGATCGTATGTCTATGAATTGTTAACACAATTTAATGGAGAACCCACAACTAAAAAAAGAAAACTAACCTCCATTTTTTTGTAAAAAAGTTTTTTTTACAAAATTAGTGTGCACTTTCTGTTTCGTTTTTTGCGTAGGTACTTACCTACGCAAAAAACGAAACAGAAAGTGCATAATATAAAGTTGATATCGTAGAATTGCATCTGTGGTTATATTTTGCCATTTGTCGGGTTCAATATGGGAAAACCAGACATCTAGGTTTATTGAACTTAATAAATTAAAACGCATATACATATTTTTACGCCTTTTTTGTGTTTCGGCTATTACATTTTCTTGTGTTTTTTTTTAAATGTTATTTTAGTTAGCCTATACCACGTTCCGTGAGTGTGTCCTTGGCATCACATCGGGCCCTAGCAGAATACCAGCACTGCGTTTTTTTTTTTAATATCGCAGCTAAATTATGCTGAGTTAGGCTCCTTTTTAGCCTCATACAATTTATTTTAATTTTTAACCGACGTCAAAAAGGAGGAGGGTCTCAATTAGTTGGAACTCTTTTTCGGAAGTCGGTGTCAAATAACGAAGAAATAAAATAAAAACACCGACTTCCGAAATGAAAGTTATTTTTAAATTTTTAGTGTTTTCTTTTTTGGAAGTCGGTTGTTTTTTTTTTGGAAAAAAGTTTTTTTATATGTATAGTAAATTTTAATAAGTTCTTGTGTGAGGCACAGATAAATATTTTTCTTTCATTCTTTCAACGTGAAGACGATCACACAAATGGAACAATCAATAAAAAATAATTTCAGTTGAATAATTTAGTTAATGTCTCCAAAACAATAGTCCACATGACATTGAAGGGTAATAAGTTAATAACTAATCTGATGATATTGTTACGTCAGCCATATTACGAGACCGTTCGAGAATGTGGTCGAAGTGTCCAGACAATTCCACTTCGTTCGAGAACATTCCACTATGGTACTGCGTAGAATTCCAAGGATGATTCTAGAACGTTCCACTATAGGCTAGTTGGGCAATGTTCTAGAAACTTATATTATGACTGGTCGGTGTATAAATAGGCCGGTCAGATTATTAAAAAACATTGGACATGTATATTTTGCTTTACCAAACCAATCTAATAATTCTAGGCCAATATTATAAAAAGGTAAATTTTGTGTTTGTGAGGTTGTAGGGGTAATCTCTGGATCTACTGAACCGATTTTGAAAATTCTTTTACCAATAGAGAGCCACGTTATTTGTGAGTGTCATAGGCTATAAATTTTTGAAATCCACGCGGTGGAAGTCGCTAGCGAGGTGATAGTAAAAAATAAAAAGATAAAAATAAGTGGAGGCTTGTTTATTACTTCACTGGAAGGTAGAAAGTAGTAATTTTTTGACGTGTGACGTTACGCGAAATTCCAACGCACTGTATCGTCCTCATTAAGGCGTAGTTACATGACTTTTAATGGTTTTTAATTGAACATCACGTCTAAACAACTTGTCTTATTTCTTTGAAAAAAATATATGTTACTCTAGACGATTTCCGTCGTAACTTGATCTCAGAATATTTGAAATTATAATTTTATAACATAGAGTAATTAATTTGTAAAGTTATGTCTAACTCTAAAGTTATGTATTCTTATGAAACCTTCACCATTTTAAAGATCTTTTAATTATTTATAATTTAGTCTCAGTGTTTTAGTTTAACACTTGTTGTTTTATGTGTAATAAATTAATAATGCGTCTAATTTCGGACAGCGCTCCTTGATGGGCGAGTCCTATCACTGGGTGGTCATACGACGCGTTACGTGAGCTCAGCGCAGAACACGCAAGCTAACCACTCAAGCTCGTTGCCAGCTAATAGCGCCTTAAGGGTTGCACATCCGAAGGGTCTAAACGGAGCCCTATTGCTGCCACTCAGGTGTCGGTCTGCCCGTCGTCACATAGATTTTACAGCCAAACAGTTGGAGCTACAGTCTTAAAATTTTCACAAATATCATTTGGTACGGAACCCTAAATGTGCGAAGTCCGACGTCCGATACGTTATTGGCCGGTTTTAATGTTTATGTAACAACAGAAAAAAATACTCATCCAATATGTTTTGGTAATCTAACGGACCAAAAAAAATATAGCGCAATTTCCTAATAAGGATAACACAAGTATCAGACAGAATTATAACCCCCATTTCCTCTACAAGGATCAATCCTATAATAATCTTAATTTTATTTAATAATAAGAAGGATCAATCCTATAACAATAAAATAAAATAAGGTAATCTTAATTTTATTTTATTTAATTGTAATTTTTATTTTATTTCTTGTGTCTCATTTTATGATATGGGTTATTTTATGCCTGAAATAAATGATATTTAATTTAATTTAATAACCGCCATTCTTTTGGACACATTATCAGTCGACAGCGATGCGGAGGAATTTTTCGACGCCATATTTTAGATTTTATTATTTTTAGTTCGTAAAAAGTTTTTATTTTTTTCTTTAAGTGTATTCGAACTCCTAAATCGATTTTCAAATCATCAAGCGGAAAATTCTGCTCCAACTAGACCAAGAGCCGAGTTTTTCAAGGTGTGGGAACTCGGCAGGTGTTGGTTTCAACGACCTATTCAATCGAAGAGACATTGTCGCCTCACTCGCATTGTCCAACGATTGAGGTCACCGTTGTTATGCTGTGGAAAACTTCTGGATTATCTATAATGACCGTTTTTGCTCTAGTGACGATAGACTTACTTGTCGTAGGAAATAAACTAAACTATTATAACAAAGAGGTATTTTTTTTCATCGTGACTGCTCGCGAAACTGTGAAGGAAAAACTTTTTTACAGAAAATAGAACCGACTTCCAAAAAAATTATTGTATTTTATTTCTTCGTTTTTTGACACCGGTTTCCGAAATTAAAGTTTTTTTTTAAATTTTTAGTTTATTTTCGTTTCTGGAAGTCGCTTTTTTTTTGTAAAAAAGTTTTTTATTTTTCACTTTTTAGTTGTTATACCCCAGAACTAAAAACCTCAATAAAAATGGAACGTGGATGTTTAACATACTCGTAATTAGAGAAAATCAAAACGTCATCTATGTATTTTTCGTTTTTGTTCAGTTTTTCAAAAAGTTCTTGTGTTTTTTTTTTAATGTTATTTTAGTTAGCCTATACCACGTTCCGTGAGTGTGTCCTTGGCATCACATCGGGCCCTAGCAGAATACCAGCACTGCGTTTTTTTTTTTAATATCGCAGCTAAATTATGCTGAGTTAGGCTCCTTTTTAGCCTCATACAATTTATTTTAATTTTTAACCGACGTCAAAAAGGAGGAGGGTCTCAATTAGTTGGAACTCTTTTTCGGAAGTCGGTGTCAAATAACGAAGAAATAAAATAAAAACACCGACTTCCGAAATGAAAGTTATTTTTAAATTTTTAGTGTTTTCTTTTTTGGAAGTCGGTTGTTTTTTTTTTGGAAAAAAGTTTTTTTATATGTATAGTAAATTTTAATAAGTTCTTGTGTGAGGCACAGATAAATATTTTTCTTTCATTCTTTCAACGTGAAGACGATCACACAAATGGAACAATCAATAAAAAATAATTTCAGTTGAATAATTTAGTTAATGTCTCCAAAACAATAGTCCACATGACATTGAAGGGTAATAAGTTAATAACTAATCTGATGATATTGTTACGTCAGCCATATTACGAGACCGTTCGAGAATGTGGTCGAAGTGTCCAGACAATTCCACTTCGTTCGAGAACATTCCACTATGGTACTGCGTAGAATTCCAAGGATGATTCTAGAACGTTCCACTATAGGCTAGTTGGGCAATGTTCTAGAAACTTATATTATGACTGGTCGGTGTATAAATAGGCCGGTCAGATTATTAAAAAACATTGGACATGTATATTTTGCTTTACCAAACCAATCTAATAATTCTAGGCCAATATTATAAAAAGGTAAATTTTGTGTTTGTGAGGTTGTAGGGGTAATCTCTGGATGTACTGAACCGATTTTGAAAATTCTTTTACCAATAGAGAGCCACGTTATTTGTGAGTGTCATAGGCTATAAATTTTTGAAATCCACGCGGTGGAAGTCGCTAGCGAGGTGATAGTAAAAAATAAAAAGATAAAAATAAGTGGAGGCTTGTTTATTACTTCACTGGAAGGTAGAAAGTAGTAATTTTTTGACGTGTGACGTTACGCGAAATTCCAACGCACTGTATCGTCCTCATTAAGGCGTAGTTACATGACTTTTAATGGTTTTTAATTGAACATCACGTCTAAACAACTTGTCTTATTTCTTTGAAAAAAATATATGTTACTCTAGACGATTTCCGTCGTAACTTGATCTCAGAATATTTGAAATTATATTTTTATAACATAGAGTAATTAATTTGTAAAGTTATGTCTAACTCGGATAAAAAACTGAGAATCACGCAAAATCTATAAAGCGTATTCTTATGAAACCTTCACCATTTTAAAGATCTTTTAATTATTTATAATTTAGTCTCAGTGTTTTAGTTTAACACTTGTTGTTTTATGTGTAATAAATTAATAATGCGTCTAATTTCGGACAGCGCTCCTTGATGGGCGAGTCCTATCACTGGGTGGTCATACGACGCGTTACGTGAGCTCAGCGCAGAACACGCAAGCTAACCACTCAAGCTCGTTGCCAGCTAATAGCGCCTTAAGGGTTGCACATCCGAAGGGTCTAAACGGAGCCCTATTGCTGCCACTCAGGTGTCGGTCTGCCCGTCGTCACATAGATTTTACAGCCAAACAGTTGGAGCTACAGTCTTAAAATTTTCACAAATATCATTTGGTACGGAACCCTAAATGTGCGAAGTCCGACGTCCGATACGTTATTGGCCGGTTTTAATGTTTATGTAACAACAGAAAAAAATACTCATCCAATATGTTTTGGTAATCTAACGGACCAAAAAAAATATAGCGCAATTTCCTAATAAGGATAACACAAGTATCAGACAGAATTATAACCCCCATTTCCTCTACAAGGATCAATCCTATAATAATCTTAATTTTATTTAATAATAAGAAGGATCAATCCTATAACAATAAAATAAAATAAGGTAATCTTAATTTTATTTTATTTAATTGTAATTTTTATTTTATTTCTTGTGTCTCATTTTATGATATGGGTTATTTTATGCCTGAAATAAATGATATTTAATTTAATTTAATAACCGCCATTCTTTTGGACACATTATCAGTCGACAGCGATGCGGAGGAATTTTTCGACGCCATATTTTAGATTTTATTATTTTTAGTTCGTAAAAAGTTTTTATTTTTTTCTTTAAGTGTATTCGAACTCCTAAATCGATTTTCAAATCATCAAGCGGAAAATTCTGCTCCAACTAGACCAAGAGCCGAGTTTTTCAAGGTGTGGGAACTCGGCAGGTGTTGGTTTCAACGACCTATTCAATCGAAGAGACATTGTCGCCTCACTCGCATTGTCCAACGATTGAGGTCACCGTTGTTATAATAATATAATAATAATATTCCACAACTATCACACAACGCCATCTAGTCCCAAGCTAAGCAGAGCTTGTGTTATGGGTACTAGACAACTGATAAACATACTTATATATTTCTAAATACATACATATTATAGATAAATTACACCCAGACACAGAACAAATGATCGTGCTCATCACACAAACATTTGTCCTGGGTGGGAATCGAACCCACGACCTCCGGCATAGCAGTCAGGGTCACTAACCACTAGACCAACAGGCCAGTCATGTTATGCTGTGGAAAACTTCTGGATTATCTATAATGACCGTTTTTGCTCTAGTGACGATAGACTTACTTGTCGTAGGAAATAAACTAAACTATTATAACAAAGAGGTATTTTTTTTCATCGCGACTTCTCGCGAAACTGTGAAGGAAAAACTTTTTTACAGAAAATGGAACCGACTTCCAAAAAAATACACTAAAAATTATTGTATTTTATTTCTTCGTTTTTTGACACCGGTTTCCGAAATTAAAGTTAATTTTTAAATTTTTAGTTTATTTTCGTTTTTGGAAGTCGCTTTTTTTTGTAAAAAAGTTTTTTATTTTTCAATTTTTAGTTGTTATACCCCAGAACTAAAAACCTCAATAAAAATGGAACGTGGATGTTTAACATACTCGTAATTAGAGAAAATCAAA
The DNA here is from genome assembly GCA_951329385.1 of Polia nebulosa. Taxonomy (NCBI): domain Eukaryota; kingdom Metazoa; phylum Arthropoda; class Insecta; order Lepidoptera; family Noctuidae; genus Polia; species Polia nebulosa. The sequence goes on along the minus strand of OX589602.1, from coordinate 28,937,940 downwards.
ACGTCATCTATGTATTTTTCGTTTTTGTTCAGTTTTTCAAAAAGTGCTGAAGCAATTTCGATAAAATATATGGGACCACCTCGGGAGTATATTCTTTCGGATAAAAATAGAATTTTGAAAATCGATCCACAACTGACAGATTAATCAGTGGACATACATAAAAAAAACATACATAGTCGAACATAGAACCGCCTCCTTTTTTCGAAGTCGGTTAAAAAAGTGCAAAATAACTTAAATTTTGGAAGTCGGTGTTTCTGGTTTTGTGTCTTCGTTATTTGACACCGACTTCCGAAATTAAAGTAATTTTGCACTTTTCTGTTTTTTTTTTGTTTTCCGATACGTCAACGCAGCAATGTGAAGTACGAACGCAACAAAACGGCTTAATGTACTTTCCGAGGCACGGAAGAGTCTCGATATGTAAAGATGGTCACCCATCTATGGACCAACCCCGGCAAGCGAATCTCAACCTGATGGATCGACCCGTGCGGCTGTTATTACTTTAACCACGAGCTCCTTTGTTTGTGTAGCTTAAAACTAACAAATTTTAGTTTGCATTCAGACCAAAACCTCAGTTGTATTACGAAATAGGAAGTTTCGCTCTATTGACTGTCCATTCCAATATTATTTTAGTAGATACCATCTTCACGGCTGCGAGCAAATCTTTATCAGCAAACAATGCAGCGTGCATTTAATAGGTTTTCGCATATAACACCCGAACTTTATCCTCGTGCCAAGATGGACGTGACGAGAGTTTTAACGATCCCAATATCCTTCGAGATGGTGGTTAGTCGTATATGGAAAGTCCGTTAGCAGTAGATACTCGTATTAGATTACTGCCTCGCCTTTTCCCAAATTATTTAGATCAGCTTTCAGTCTTTTTAGACTGAAAGCTGACCTAAAGGCGAGGCAGTAATTGGGTTTCGTACCAAAATGGTAAAAAGGAACCCTTATGGTGCGACACAGTCTGTCTGTCTGTCCGTGTGTCACAGCTGGATATCTCAAGAACTACTAATGCTATCAACTTGAAATTTGGAATAGTTTTAGATTACATTTGCACAATTATTTTGCAAGAAAGAATTAAAAATATGTTTTTTTTTTTGCAACAAGGACTGAAAGCGGGTCTTAAAAAATCGAAGTGTGGCTACTTGTGGGGGGGTATCATATGAAAGAGCGCTGTTTTCACATTCTCAAACATTTTTTTTAGCCCGCAATCCGCATAGTTTTCGACTTTTCATGAATGCAAATGTAAAAAAAAAATACCATTATCACCCAAGTTAGCACAGAGAAAAATCTGAAATTATTCTATAAGATAGAAGTTTATGTAAATATTACAGGAAAAATAAAACGATGTCTCTAAATACACTTTCACAATTCCATTATCGGTCAAGAGATGGCGCTGACCGGTTTTTTTTTTGTGAGAAGCCGGCCACACGGTTCTCAACCATTGCAACTCCTGAAAACCAGAATGAACAGTGGCTACCACCATTTTTTTAGGCAGAAATATAAAGACTAAAATCAAAAGTCATTTATTCAAACTAGGTTGAGATCCAGCATTTTTTAAACGTCAAAGTTCTACATAAAGACAGCATACGCCGAGGTAATGAAGCCCAGAACAAACGATTAAACTGTCTTGGGTCCCACAACGAAATTAATCAGAAAAAAAAAACAGCGCAGAGGTAAGAAAAAAAGCCATTATTTCCACTTCCCTCCTTATCAAGCAGGAAACAGAACAAAGCCTCAGTATAAATATGGACAGTACGGAAACTACGTACAAACGTTCGAAACGGCACACTCACACAGACGCGCGCATCTACGCTAGCCCTAAGCGATAGTCGCGGTGCGCGCAGTTGCGGCTGCTGTCGAGACGAGTGGTCGTGTTATCTCCTGAGCCACGGACCGTTTTAAAATGCCACGAGCGTATTGCGCAGTGTACTGTTGTACGAACTCGGCTTCTTCAAATCCGGGGCTTTTGTTTTAATGATTTAATTATCAAAAATAAAGACGTTTTCTAAAATGTTAATGGTTTTTCATTTACTTACATCACACGCATTTTCAGGTTGAAACGCGGTAAGGTGCGCTGCCACAGGGTTAACTAGCTATCAGCCGAGCGCCGCGCATTTTGACTTCACTTTAACACCCTCGAAAACCATGAAAATTTTTGCGTGACGTGAAAAAAAAAGGGTACGGGCCTTTGTGGGATATCTTAATGTTTTTCATATTGCGCGGCAACTTTGAAGCATCTTCCATAGAAGTTTTTTCCAAACATTAACAGTGACAACCCTAGCTCTCTAATGGAACGTAGGTAATTATCTCAACAAATAGGCTTAGTTTCCATACTGTCCATATTTATACTGTGACAAAGCTAGGCCAATAGGCATCAACGGAAATTTAGTTACAACTGGGGTCAGCCCAGTTGCGAAGCACCACGGATTAAAACACTAATATTAATGGGCCTTAAATTGTGATTCCAGGCCTCTCTTAGAGGAGTGGCTGGAGAGGCGCCACGGCGTCCTCGCCTTCCGTCTGACGCAGGTCTTCACCAGACACGGCTATTTCAGGAGGTTCCTGTGTCGTTAAAGGCGGGAGAAAACGCCCGGGTGTCACCCGGGGGTCGCCCAGAGGACACGGTGGAGCATACGGTGGAGGTCTGCCCCGCTTGGACGGAGCACCGCCGTGTCCTCGTGGAGGCGATCGGCGGCAGCGACCTCTCGCACCTGGGGAATGGGAAGCTATCACCTTCTCCTGAGAAGCAGTAATGCTCGCGAAGGAGGAGGCGGAACGCGTGAGGGAGACTCAACGGAGACTCCCTCACGCCCCTGCCAGCCGCTGCATGAGACTCCCCGGGCGTCGGGAGATGCAAGGTGACTCCCGGCCACCTTAGGCACGGGCTTACGAACGGCGAGTAATGGGTAGCTCGCCGTTCGAAAAGGACCAGCTTCGAGTCGACGGCGCTTGAAACACCACGCGCCGTTGACTCAAAGAGACGTCAGCAGCAACTGACGGGGTCCGCTAGGACCGATGCCTGCCTGGGGTTGCGGGTAAAAAAAAAAACTTACCGCGGGCCTTGGCAAAGGCAACTAAAGGAACAGGAATGTGGGTTTCAGTCAGTAAAAGTCTGACACGCTCTCCCGTTCTACCGAGAGCGGAAGAAGTCATTAGATGACTTCCCACAACCCAAAAAAAAAGGGTTCGCAAGTGTTCCAAAGAGTCACCGTTTTTTTTTTTTTTGGGGGGTGGGAAATCATCCTATGACTTCTTCCGCACTAGGGTGGAGCGGAAGGGCGTGTCAGACTCTTACTGACTAAAACCCACCCCTGTTCCTCCCTGCCCTGAATGCCCAAGGGCGAGGTAACTCTTTCGAATTTATCCTCAACCCCCGGGCAGGCATCGGCCATGACGGGCCCCTTCTCTTTGCTGACAACTCTTTGAGGCGCGCGTGGAACACTACGCGCCGTCGACTCTCAGGCCTGGTGCTGATCGGGCGGCGAGTTACTCACTACTCGCCGTCCGCCGGCCCGGGTCACCGTGGCCCTGGCATAAGCAACTGTTAAGTATGTCTGCGTGTGCCTACGCACCACTAAGTACAGAACCAAATAAACATCATTGCGTTACTCGCAAGCGATTGTTTCACTCGTCTGTCCTCGTATTCATCATTGAAGTCGAGGATGGGATGATAAAGACGTGGACCTAGAGGACCAAAATAGAAGTGCAACGTCAGCGACGCTGTCTACTGATGTGATGACGGGACGTGGACCAGGCACGGGCGAAAGGGGTGAGGACGCGCCGATTGCTGCAGATAGTTCAGACTTCGCAAGAGCAGCTACTTTGACAGTTACACCTATAGTTGCCTCACAGTAATCAACACCAGACCACTCGGCCGAGGAGGAGGAATTCCAGGAGGAATTAACCGGTCCTCCTAGCACAGGGCATACTGGCGAAGAGCCCCCGCAACAGCAGACAAGTGAGTCTGCGGCAACACCACGGTCTAAACGTAATCGGCCTTATGTCAATTATAAATTATTTTATTAGCGAGTACTTTTATATTTAGAAATAATAGTAGGTTTCCGACCACTGGATGGATGAAATGGCGGCAGGTCACCGGGACTATCTGTGACTCCCGCATTCCCCTAAAACTTAAGGGGAAGATTTATAAAACAATGGTCAGACCTGCTGTCTTGTATGGTTCAGAATGTTGGGCCACAAAAGGGATGAATGAAAAGCAATTGCATGTAGCTGAGATGAGAATGCTAAGAGCGATGTGTGGTGTTACGCGCATGGATAGAATTAGGAATGAGTATATAAGAGGAAGTCTGAAAGTGGCACCGCTGACTGAAAAATTGTGTGGAAATCGGTTGTCGTGGTATGGGCATATGATGCGGAGGAATGAAGAAAATGTCGTGAGGAAAGTCTTGTGTATGGATGTGGATGGCTATAAGAGTAGGGGAAGGCCAAAGAAAAGATGGTTGGACTGTGTGAAAGAGGATATGGGTAAAAAGGGGGTGACTACAGAGATGACGACTAATAGAGGAGTATGGAAGAAAAAGACATGTTGCGCCGACCCCAAATAAATTGGGATAAGGGCAGGAGAATGATGAGTAGGTTTCCGACCCTTAGTGATTAATTTGTATTTTTAAGCTAAAGGGAGGAATGTTAAGTACCTATGTGTGCGTGTGCCTACGCACCACTAAGTACAAAACCAAATAAACGTCAGTGCGTTACTAGCAAGCGATTGTTTCACTCGTCCCTCCTCGTATTCATCAGCAACTGAAGGAACACGAGTGGGTTTCAGTCAGTAAGAATCTGACCTAAGACTACGGACCGGCCTCGACAAACATTGCTCGACCTTAGAGATCGAGCCGTACGACTGTTATTACTCAGCCGTGCGTGAGCTCCTCATAGAGATATTAGATCAATGTTCTTCGTGATCGATGATCGACTATCCTCAATAATGTCGTGTTGCGTGAGGTCATGGTCGCTGGTACAATGACGGGCGGTAACACGTATCCGATTAGCATAGGTACGTGACAAGTGCTGTTAATGTACCTTGCGGGATCTCAAGCTTTATAATAATAAAAATAAAAATCTTTTATTGGCAGGCATCGTAGGCCCATAGCGTGTTAGCATTACAGGAATGCTTAAAAAATATGTTAGTATTAACGAATTAGGCACACAAATACATTATTAAAAACATAAAAATACGATTATGAATACGACGATACGGTTGGCGCAGTGGTTGAGCGTTCGGCTGCTGCGCTGCGTGTCGCGGGTTCGATTCCCGCACGGAACAAATATTTGTATGACCTGCAGATAGTTGTTCCGGGTCTGGGTGTCTTGTGCATGTGAGTATACATGTTTGTGAACGCACCCACGATACAGGAGTAATACCTAGTGAGGAGCAACGTTTAAAAAAAAAAATAGGCTTTCATCTCTAGATAGAGTGCAATAGTGCATTTGCGTTATACGTAATCGTTTTGGGAACACATTAATTTCATTCATGCGTACAGTTAACGTGAAAGCGCCAGGGCAGCCCGCGAAATTCAAATTTTCTTACGTTTTTTGCAATTTGCAGGTCAGTATCAGGTTGTATGTTGGTCAAAATACGATTCGCGGCCGTAGCAAGTAGTAAGTATTTACAAAACTGTAATCATTAAAACATTTGACATCAATTCTAACTGAAAGAGTTGTATGGATGATTTTAATGATTATAATTCTATATATACTCATTGCTATAAACTTGCTACGGCCGCTAATGATATTTTGATCAAGATACAACCCGACACTGACCTGCAAATTGCAAAAAACGTAAGAAAATTTGAATTTCGCGGGTTACCCTGGAGCATTCACCTTAAGGAGTGGAATTCCCTGCCGAAGTATGTGTTTCCTGAGCTCCAACCAGGAAGTTTATAAGTCAAGAGTGAATAGGTTACTTCTAGACAATCGTGCTCCGTCGTTGACCACATGGATATGGAGATGGTAGTCAAACGCATGAAAAGCAATAGTAAAAAAGTCAATTATCATCATCGCATTTCAATTAACATGTCCATCAGTTATTAGATTTATTGTGTATAATAATTTGAATTCATACCTAAGTACCTACTTAGTTCACACGAAAATCAAAACAAAACAACAATAAAGTACTTAGTTCTGAATTCAAATTATTGGGTTGCCACCTATGAAATTGGCGTTTTTTTTCTCACAAATAGAGAAAATCTTCATTTCTATGAATTAAAATATTCATCAATTGCTTGATATTACTTATATCGAATAATGACCGTCATAGACAACTGCCAATAGTAAAAAACCTTATTACTTATAGTTTTATAAAAAAAAAAAATACTATAAAAATGACTCCTCTTTTTAACCGACTTCCAAAAAGAGGAGGTTCTCAATTCGTCTATGTTTTTTTTTTTTCTTTTTTTTGTATGTATGTTACCCGATTTCTCCGTCAGTTGTGAACCAATTTTCAAAATTCTTTTTTCATCTCAAAGAATATACTCCCGAGGTGGTCCCATATAAATTTTATCGAAATTGCTTCAGCGCTTTTTGAGAAACTGAACAAAAACGGAAAATACGTGTACCTCGATGACGTTTTGGTGTTCTCCAAATGTTTAAATACCACGTTCCATGTTATTGGAGTTTTTAGTTCTAGGGTATAAACAACTAAAAAGTGAAAAATAAAAAACTTTTTTACAAAAAAAAAAAAAGACCGACTTCCAAAAAAGGTACATAAAGTACACTAAAAATTAAAAAATAACTTTAATTTCGGAAGTCGGTGTCAAATAACGAAAAAGTAAAATACAAACACCGACTTCCGAAATTAAAGTTATTTTTTAATTTTTAATGTACTTTATGTACCTTTTTTGGAAGTCGGTTGTTTTTGCTACTTAATCTAAGTGGCATACGTTATCTTAGTTTTTAAACATTATTGCATAAAAGTTTTAAAACATTAGTCTTCATAGTTTTTAAATAAATTAAGAAAATGTTAGTATGAAAAATGCAACTTCTTTAAAATTCTCCATACAAAACGCTGATTTCATAGGTGGGGACCTAATATTATACACGATTGTGACACGATAAATCTGATAATTGATGGACATGGAAATTACCATTCGTTTGTATTCGGAAATGCGATAATTGCCGAGGACACTAAGAAAAGAGTTGTACTGTACTTTTGTCATCGCGAGTATTTATATAGAAGCTAATTGGCACATTGTCAATCTGCCTAACTTTTACCTTCCTTAAGACGCTATTAACTGCCAACGACCTTGAGTGGTAAGCTTGCGTGTTCTGTGCTGAGCTCACGTAACGCGTCGTACGTCCACCCAGTAATAGGACTCGCCCATCAAGGAGCGCTGTCCGAAATTAGACGCATTATTAATTTATTATACATAAAACAACAGGTATTATACTAAAACACGCATACTAAAATATAAATAATTAAATGATCTTTAAAATGGCGAGGGTTTCATAAAAATACTCTTTATAGTTTTTGCGTGGTTCTCAATTTTTTATCCGCGTTAGACATAACTTTACAAATTAATTACACTATGATATAAAAATATAATTTCAAATATTCACATTTCAAATTACGAAGAAAATTGTCTAGAGTAACATACATTTTTTTTAAAGAAATAAAACTCGTCGTTTAGACGTAATCTTCAATTAAAAATCATTCATCTTTGTCAAGTATTCTTTCATTACCCAATACCTTTTTGCAACAAACATTGGCTATCAATGCGCCGACTCATTTTAAACCGAAGGCCCTGTCTCCTGTGATACAGTTTTTTAACTAGTACAGGCGCTAAAATTAAGTACCTACTGTATTGTATTGCATAGTTTTTGCTTATCGCGAACTGGTGGAAAAACAATCTATAACACTATTTTTGGAACAATAAAAATTTTTATTATTAAAAGTCGTGTAACTGCGCCTTAATAAACCGCCAACCCATATTTGTGTAAGGTTACAAAACAAATCAAGCATAAATGGATAAAGTTTTAGGTATTATACGACCTTCGTCTTTACCTTTCAAAGGTCATAGAATTATGAAAGGTCCACGTCTGGGGTTGAATAATGCTTAGGAACTTTTCCGTTACCTTTACCCTTTGCTTCCAACCTTTTGAGGGCGGCAGCCTCAGGGTGACATCATACCTCAATTACTATTCTTAGACCAAATTTATTTATTCATTCACTAGTAAAAACCGGCCAAGTGCGAGTCTGATTCGCGCATTAAGGGTTCCGTACCATCGCTCAATAAAAAAGAGCATAAAAAAGCGAAAAATGAAACGTTTCTAGTAAGGGAGCCTTCGGAACGAATACACATTCCGTGAAAATTTCAACTGCATTACATATCATGTGATACAGCCCGCTGACAGACAGTCGGACGGATGGACAGTGGAGGCTTAATATTAGGGTCCCGTTGGTTCTTTTCGGGTAGGGAACCCTAAAAAACCACTGTACAAAGGCGGAATTAATGCCTTAGGCCAAATCTACGTCTATCTAGTGTTATTTAAAGAGAACATCGAAGATGTGTTGTAGTCGGAATCGCACAATTAAGTTCCACCAAGCCCGTTTCATCATCAGACCACTAGACTCGTGGATGCGGTAGGCGGCTGCGACCTCTCGCGCCCGGCCCTGGTTCAGGCCATGCTAAGGGGCGCGGAGCTTCTGCGAAGCAGTAATGCTCGCGAAGAGGGAGGCGGCATGTGTGAGGGAGACTCAACAACAGAGTCGCCCTCACGACCTCAGTAGCAGCCGCCGCAGGAGACGCGAGACGATCTCCGGCCACCGTAGACCCGGGCCTGCGGACGGCGAGTAATAGGTAGCTTGCCGTGCGATCAGCACCAGGCCCGAGAGTCGACGGCGCGTAGTGTTCCACGCGCGCCTCAGAGAGTTGTCAGCAATAATGGCGGACCCCGTCATGGCCGATGCCTGCCCAGGGGTTGTGGATAAATTCGAAACAGAGTTACCGCGCCCCTGGGCACTCAGGGCAGGGAAGGAACAGGGGTGGGTTTTAGTCAGTAAGAGTCTGACACGCCCTCCCGCTCCACCCTAGAGCGGGAGCTGTCATTGGATGATTTCCCAACCAAAAAAAAAAGGACATCCCACCCACAAGCACTAAATGTTTTGGGATAACTTTCATTGTGCGTACAGCTAGGGAGAGGAACTCCCTGTTGGCAGTCTGTGTTTCCCGATAGCTAAAACCTAGGGGTGCTCCATCGTCGACTACATAATCGCTTATCATCGGCCCCCTAGCAATATTACTTTTCTATTATCGTTTACGCTAACGCTTAGTACAAAAAAGAAAATACACTAAAAATTAAAAAATAACTTTAATTTCGGCAGTCGGTGTCAACTAACGAAGAAATAAAATACAAACACCGACTTCCGAAAATCAAGTTATTTTTTGTTGTTACACCCCAAAACTAAAAACTCTAATAACATGGAACGTGGAACTTAAACATACTCTTAATTGGAGAGAACCAAAACATCTTCAATGTATACGTATTTTTCGTTTTTGTTCAGTTTTTCAAAAAGCGCTGAAGCAATTTAGATAAAATTTATATGGGACCACTTCGGGAGTATATTCTTTCGGATGAAAAAAGAATTTTGAAAATCGGTCCACAATAGACAGAGAAAAAAAAAACATACATACAGTCGAACATAGAACCTCCTCCTTTTTCAAAGTCGGTTAAAAAAGAGGACATTCTCAATACGACGGTATTTTTTTTTAAGACCGTAATAGAGGCGAGTTTTTTGCCATCAATCGGGTACGGGACCAGACAGCGGGCTGAAACTGAGTTTATAATATGAAACTGAGTTTGTAGATCGTTACTAGGCGAAGGAATTTAGTGTATTTATGTTTTAATCTCTGACGACGGTTAATCTCTGATTCTTTGTAGCGACCACACTTGGTTTAGCTAAATAATAGCTAAGCTAAGTGTTCTTTGTTATCTGAGAACTGAATAGGAGTAAAGCTATAAACACAGATCTTTTATCATCAGTTACACACATATATTTAAGTACTACAAGATTGATCGTCAACGCTTCAAATACTTTCCAGTGTCTCAACAAACAACACAGATTCTGTAGAATGTCGGACTGTAGTAATGATAGAATCTATGCAGTATGCACAGTCAGGGTAATGCTTTGTTAAGGCGTAGTCATACGACTTTTAATGGTTTTTAATTGAACAGTGAGTGACAGCAATAGTACTGAACCCTAAAAAGACAGGAGCGAGTCGTTAGTTCTGAAATAATTTTCTAGATGCAACGAAAGATCTTTCAGCTTCTTTTCCGATCCATTTTGTAATCTCTAAGATTTTAGAGTACGATTAATATACTACTGATTATGGACGGCCTTTTCGACAATGCAAAAACTAACATGCGTGCGTGACATTAATAATCAGTCAACTTATGTACGACTTAAGGCGCATTTATACGACTTTTAGTGGTTTTTAATTGAACATCACGTCTAAACGACTTGTCTTATTTCTTTGAAACAAATATATGTTACTCTAGACAATTTCCGTCGTAATTTGATCTGAGAATATTTGAAATTATATTTTTATAACATTGTGTAATTAATTTGTAAAGTTATGTCTAACGCGGATAAAAAATTAAGAATCACGCAAAAACTATAAAGCGTATTTTTATGAAACTTTCACCATTTTAAAGATCATTTAATTATTTATAATTTAGTCTCTGTGTTTTAGTTTAATACCTGTTGTTTTATGTGTAATAAATTAATAATGCGTCTAATTTCGAACAGCGCTCCTTGATGGGCGAGTCCTATTACTGCGTGAACGTCCGACGCGTTACGTGAGCTCAGCACAGAACACGCAAGCTAACCACTCAAGGTCATTGGCAGTTAATAGCGCCTTAATATCCACTAGCTTAGCTTCCGGCAGCGGCTTCGCCCGCATGGAATTAGTACTTCCCTCCATTATAAATTATAGCCCATATGTTATTCATATTAATTTTCATTAATATCCCGTTCCTTCGTTTTTGCGTGTAAGAGTAACAAACATGCATACATCTTCACAAACTTTCACATTTATAATATTAGTAGGATTCATAGTTAATTTGCAAAATAACCTGTTATCCTAGCTGTGTACAAAACCCACTGGCACGGATTTGTGACGAAGGCACGATGGAGCCTAGATATTGACGCTATGTGTGTCGCAATGGTTACTGTAAGACAATTAGTATGTATGAGCTTCCAGTCTTCCACGTTGTTTAGCTAAGAAACAATAACCCCATTTTGTTATGTTATTGCCTTTATAGGGAACGTGAGCTTGCTGATGGAAACGCGGCCTAAGAACCACCAAGTTTGGATGGGTACAGCATTCGCTATTTGTCTTGTTTCTATGCAAAACAAGTTAGATAAAATGTATAGTTCACGAATAACTTAGAATCCGTATTTATACGTCAATTAGGCAGTATTCGTCAAAAACTACTTTACTTATACGAGTAACGGGAGTTAAATCTCAGCCCAGCCCCAAACTAAGTTCAGGTAAGTTAAATTTTATCTTTAAGTCAATACTCGCTAATCAGATTAAGTTTGCTTTTCAATTATCGCCTGTGTCAGTCAAGTAAACATGGGAAAACCCACATAAACGTGTTGTTGGCAACGGTTAAGAACCTATATACATATATGTGAATTTTAAGAATATGACCTTGTTAACAGAATGCCTCATGATAATACAAAAACTTTTTTACAAAAAAAAAAACAACCGACTTCCAAAAAAATACACTAAAAATTAAAAAAATAACTTTATTTTCGGTAGTCGGTGTTTGTATTTTATTTCTTCGTTATTTGACAACGACTTCCGTAAATAAAGTTATTTTTTTTTTAAATTTTTAGTGTAGTTGTTTTTGGAAGTCGGCTGTTTTTTTTTTGTAATTTTTTTTTTATTTTTCACTTTTTAGTTGTATTACTAGAAGAACACCAACACGTCATCTAGGTATACGTATTTTTCGTTTTTGTTCACTTTTTCAAAAAGCGCTGAAGCAATTTCGACAAAATTTATATGGGTGGTCCCATATAAATTTTATCTAAATACGTACTTCGCTCATTTAGGGTTCCGTATCAAATGAGGGAATTATCAAAGCAAAACTGATTTATCAATAATATTAATATTTTGTTAGTAAAATATATGTAATAATAAACATTATCGCCAAATTTCCAGTTCATAGGTCAATAGGAAGTTAAAAAAAACTTTGTAATATTTTGTGACAGACGACGGATAGACAGACAGACGGACACGTGAGTGACAGCAATAGGGCTCCGTTTGGAACCCTTAAAAACAACCGAATTAAAAAAAAAAAATACACTAAAAATTAAAAAATAACTTTAATTTCAGAAGTCGGTGTCAAATAACGAAGAAATAAAATACAAACACCGACTTCTGAAATTAAAGTTATTTTTTCATTTTTAGTGTATTTTCTTTTTGAAGTCGGTTGTTTTTTCGAAAAAAAAAAGAATTTTGAAAATCTGGTAAAATTGACGGAGAAATCGGTGAACATACATAAAAAAAAAACATACAGTCCAACATAGAACCTCATCTTTTTTCGAAGTCGGTCAAAAAACAGCGATATCTTCGCGAATTGTTAATTGATTTTGATGATTTGTTATTAGAGTTATAACCGCGACCCTTGGCACAGGCAATGCGGCTCTTGGTTAGTCAGTTAGAGTCCGACACGCCCTTCGCTCCACTCAGAGCGGGAAAAGTGATTGGATGATTTCCCAAATTCCAAAAAAAAAAAATGTTTGGAAGAGTATTTGCCCAATGATGATTCGAAGTAAGTAGGTATGTCAAAAACACTCGCTAAACAGTAAGTCGAACGTTTAAAAAAGTAAATTACGCTTCAGTTAACTAATAAAACGTGACTAAAATAGACAACGTCCAATTATTTAGCCAGACCACAAGTTATTAAAGATTCCCATTCCATTCTCCAAACTGTCGGAGTACATTGATCCAGCAGACAACGGACATTGGAGAACCTAATAATAGGACATGTTTTCTCTTCTACCTAATTGGTCTATAGATGTAGATTAATTTATAAGAATAGGGAAAGAAGCCAATTGTCTCAGTTTGAAACCTGAAAGTGTAGCAATGGGCTGTCATGTAGCTCTGTGACTGACAATACTGTTTTTTTAACCGACTTCAAAAAAGGAGGAGGTTGTATGTTCGACTGTATGTGTTTTGTCCACCTATTTCTCTGTCAGTAGACCGATTTTAAAATTATTTTTCTTCTTTTTATCAAAATGTATATAAATATAAAGGATAAAAAAAACATTTAAAAATATAAAAAATAGTATCCCACCGGTATCGGGAACAGGGTCCAAGCTACCGGCGGTCAGGGCTCCAGAGAGAGGAACCGCCTGACAATGCGAGCCGTGTCCAGAAGTACTGCTTTCTGAATCAAGCCCTTGATCCAGCCGCCTAACGAGAGCCTCCTGAGGTGTTGGTCGAGGCTCGTGGCTATTAAGCCATTGGCTGACACGACTATCGGTACAATGATCGCCGAGTCCACATCCCACATGTCGACAACCTCGCGAGCCAAGTCAATATACTTGATTTGTTTATCTTTCTCGGCTTTCACGAGGTTCTCGTCATGTGGGACGGTAATGTCAACAATCATTGCACGCCTCTCGATTCGGTCCACGACCACTATATCAGGCTTATTGGCTACAATAGTCCTGTCAGTGATGATGGACCGATGCCAGTACAATGAGATATGACCATTATCGAGAACTGGGTCGGGCGCATATCTGTAGTACGGCACTTCCGATTCCACAAGAGAGTACTTCAGAGCAAGTTGCTGATGGATAATCCTGGCTACAAGGTTGTGCCTATGCAAGTACTCACCGTTAACTAGACGAGAACAACCAGAGATTATGTGGCGGATTGATTCTCCCGGACGATGACATGCCCGACATATGTCAACCGAGCCGACCTTCACAATAAATCTCCGGTAATTTTTCGTCATGATAACTTCGTCCATAATTGCACAGACAAAACCTTCGGTTTCCCCAAAGAGGTCACCGACACGCAGCCAGGCTACGGACGCTAACTGGTCTACATCGGGCCCATGTAGTGCCCGGAAAAAGCGTCCGTGAAGTTCCTTACTCTGCCATACTTCTCTGCGATCGTTAGTGTCAAGCACTAGAGGTTTGCGCCAGTTCTCGTTAGCCAAGGAGAGTGGAGTAAGGCCCTTGTCCACTGCCACTACATCTCGATGCATACCCACGTCAGCAGCTAGGAAATATTCCCTTAGACATGCCTCGCGGTTGTGGAGGGTCTTAGCATTTAAAAAGCCTCGGCCTCCACACTTCCGCGGGATATACAGTCTCATCACCGACGAACGTGGGTGATGCATTCGAAATGCAGTCAGCAGTGTACGGACACGCCTATCCAGGGCGTCAAGTTCTGTTTGAGTCCATTTGAGTACGCCGAAAGAGTACATCAATACCGGCATGACCCAACCGTTGAAGGCGCGCACCTTGTTTCCGCCCGATAGAAGGCTATTAAATACCTTCTTCAGGCGGCCAAAGAAGCGCTCCTTCAACGATTGCTTCATGTCAGCAACATTGATACCTAACGCTTCCGACATACCCAAATACTTATAGGTTTCGGTAGGAGAGAGGGATCTCAGGTTTATGGAATCCGAGAGTTGAGTACCCACGGTTTCCACAATCTCCCCTCGCTTTACATGCATGACCGCACATTTGTCTACACCAAACTCCATCCTGATGGCACTACTAAAGGTTTTAGTTACCTTCAGTAGCTCCATCAGTTGCAGATTGCTGGGGGCAAAAAGTTTCAAGTCATCCATGTAAAGGAGGTGAGATATAACCTGACCACCTCTCTTCAACCGATAGCCTAGCCCTGAATTCTCCAGCAGTGTGCTTAGAGGATTCAAAGCTAGGTAAAACCAAAGCGGACTCAAACTGTCACCCTGGAATATACCCCGCTCGATCCTTATCGGTTCGCTATTCCTCTGGATTTGTCGACATCCTGGATAGCGAAGGACCGTCCTCCATTGCCCCATACATGACATCATGAAGGTGCGTAGCGTTGCATCAACTTTATACAATTCTAGCACCCTCATGAGCCATGTATGAGGAACTGAGTCATAGGCCTTCTTATAGTCTATCCAACATGTCGACAGATCCTTTCGGAAACGTCGAACCTGTTGGCTAATGGTCATATCTATGAGGAGAAGCTCCTTAGTACCGCGGGACCCATTCCTACATCCATTTTGGGAGGCCGACATGATACAGTTACTATCTATATGTGTGTTAATCTTAGCTCTCAAAATGGATGTAAGAACCTTATAACCTTATTAACTTAATTATTAATGTTAGGTTTTCTTTTAATAATGCCTTGTACATTTTTTTATGAATTTAACTATTTATTTTTGCCACTTTAAAGTTGTGAATTGAGTGTTTTAGAATTTATTGGAATCTCACATGATGTCACATCCGGGAACGGTTAGTTCGATGGTTGGGCAGTTGAGTGAGTTGGGGCAGTCTGATAGTGGCGACCGAATACGACGGTTGTATTTACCTAAGAGGATATTGGTTGATGTTAAGTGTGATGTACTGAAGTAAACAATAAATGAACTATTTACAAAGTGAAACCTGAGTGTTATATCCATATCCAAAGGGGGGTTTTCATAGTCACAGCACTCTGGCTTATCGCTGCAGGTTGAGTTATCCTTCCCACCCTATATCATCCTTCCCACCATATATCATCCTTCCCACCCTATATCATCCTGCCCACCCTATATCATCCTTCCCACCCTTGCTCAGCTTTGCTCACTTTTGGCCACCTTTTCTCACTTTGGCCAACTGCTCACTTTTGGCCACCAGATAAGCACAGGTGGACAAAGGTGAGGCGAAGGTGAGGTGGGATCATCTTCGCTCACCTTTGGCCACCCATCCCACCCTTGATCATCCTTCTCACCCTATGTCACTCTTCCCACCCTTGATCATCCTTCCCACCCTATGTCACTCTTCCCACCCTATGTCACACTTCCCACCCTATACGTCACACTTCCCACCCTATACGTCACACTTCCCACCCTGTATGTCACACTTCCCACCCTGTATGTCACTGTTCCCACCCTGTATGTCACTCTTCCCACCCTGTATGTCACTCTTCCCACCCTATATGTCACTCTTCCCACCCTGTATGTCACTCTTCCCACCCTATGTCTCTCTTCCCACCCTATGTCTCTCTTCCCACCTTATGTCGTTATTCCCATCCTGTCGCTATTCCCACCCTATGTCGCTATTCCCACCCTATGTCGCTCTTCTACGTCGCTCTTCCCACCCTATGTCACTCTTCTACGTCGCTCTTCCCACCCTGTATGTCACTCTTCCCACGCTGTATGTCACTCTTCCCACCCTGTATGTCACTCTTCCCACCATGTATGTCACTCTTCCCACCCTGTATGTCACTCTTCCCACCCTGTATGTCACTCTTCCCACCCTATGTCGCTATTCCCATCCTGTCGCTATTCCCATCCTGTCGCTATTCCCATCCTATGTCGCTATTCCCATCCTATGTCGCTCTTCCCACCCTATGTCGCTCTTCTACGTCGCTCTTCCCACCCTATGTCGCTCTTCTACGTCGCTCTTCCCACCCGATGTCGCTCTTCCCACCCTATGTCGCTCTTCCCACCCTATGTCGCTCTTCCCAGCCTTACCCTTACCTTAGCTTTAGTGGTCATAGGTGGGCAAAGGTTGTCAAAGTGAGCAAAGGTGGACAAAGGTGAGGTGAAGGTGAGGTGGGGTCATCTTTGCCTACCTTTGGCCAACCTTCCCACCCTATCTTATCCTTCCCACCCTTGCTCATCCTTCCCATCTTTGTTCACACTTCCCACCCTTGGTTACACTTCGATCGAGTGCCCAGGGGCCCTCTCAACTGTTTCGTATTTATCTTCAACCCCTGGGCAGGCATCGGCCATGACGGGCCCTGTCATTATTGCTGACAACCCTTTGAGGCGCGCGTGGAACACTACGCGCTGTCGACTCTCGGGTCTGCTGCTGATCGGACGGCGAGCTACCCATTACTCGCCGTCCGTAGGCCCGGGTCTACGGTGGCCGGTGATCGTCTCGCGGTGCCGGAATCCCCAGGCGTCTCCTGCGGCGGCTGCTGCTAAGGGCGTGAGGGCGACTCTGTTGTTGAGTCTCCCTCACCCATGCCGCCTCCTTTTTCGCGAACATTACTGCTTCGCAGAAGGAGGAGACAGTTTCCCATTCCCTCTCGCTGAACCTGGACAGGGCGCGAGAGGTCGCAGCCGCCTATCGTATCCACGAGGACACGGCGGTGCTCCGCCCAAGCGGGGCAGACCTCCACCGTATGCTTCACCGTGTCTTCTGGGCGATCCGTGCAGTGGAAACACCCTGGCGGTTCCTCCCGCCTTATGTTCGCATAACATTACAGGAGCCTGCCGAAACAACCGTGTCCGGTGAGGACCTGCATCAGGCGGAAGGTGAGGATGCCGTGGCGCCTCTCCAGCCACTCCTCAAAGAGGGACACTACCGCCGCAATGGTGGCGTGCCCAGCGCTGGGTTAATTGTACTCATCATTATGAACCACTTTTCATATGAGACCAACACCGAAATCGAAAACAATATCAGCTGTTCCATACATAAGATTTGCTTTTTTTTTTTTTTTTTTGGGGTGGGAAATCATCCAATGATTTCTCGCGCTCTGGGTGGAGCGGGAGGGCGTGTCAGACTCTTACTGACTAAAACCCACCCCTGTTCCTTCCTGCCTTTGAGTGCCCAGGGGCGGGGTAACTCTGTTTCGAATTTATCCTCAACCCGCGGGCAAGCATTGGCCATGACGGGCCCCGTCTCTTGCTGACAACTCTTTGAGGCGCGCGTGGAACACTACGCGCCGTCGACTCTCGGGCCTGTTGCTGATCGGACGGCGAGCTACCCATTACTCGCCGTCCGCAGGCCCGGGTCTACGGTGGCCGGAGATCGTCTCGCGGCGCCGGAAGTCCCAGGCGTCTCCTGAGGCGGCTGCTGCTGAGGGCGTGAGGGCGACTCCGTTGTTGGTGCTCTCTCACGCGTCCCGCCTCCGCCTTCGCGAGCATTACTGCTTCGCAGAAGGAGGAGACGGCTTCCCATTCCCTCTCGCTCCGTACCATGGCCTGAACCAGGGCAGGGCGCGAGAGGTCGCTGCCGCCTATCGCATCCACGAGGACACGGCGTGGCTCCGCCCAAGCGGGGCAGACCTCCACCGTATGCTCCACCGTGTCCTCGGGACGATCCGTGCAATGGAAACACCCGGGCGTCACCTCCCGCTTGATCCGAAACAGGAACCTCCCGAAACAGCCGTGTCCGGTGAGGACCTGCGTCAGGCGGAAGGTGAGGGCGCCGTGAGGCCTCTCCAGCCAAGCCTCAAAGAGGGACATAAGGTTTGCTGGGAGAAAACTCAACTTTGAGTTAAGCTCGCCTTTGTACATGAACTGTGTTATGACTGTATTATAAGTTAAGATGTGGTGTACTCGTACAATAAAGAATTAAGAATTTTGACGAGTGAATGCGAACATAATTGTAGGGAACAGTCATTTTTTTTTTCGCGATTTCAGTGTTGTTCCCATAGTAAACGTTGTTCATAACGATAAGTACAATTACCCCTTAAGAGATTTCGTGTATTAAGAGATATGCCTTATATACGTACTCATAGTTATAAACCAGTTTTGCGATGGGGTTACGCGTTATTGAACAAATTAAAAATAAACAAAAACCCGGCTGACAAGAAACAACTAAAAAGTTCCAAAATAGTTAACTCCGCCAACTGCATCAGACTGCTTGAAAAGTGGCTTGTTTGGAAGAATGGAAACATTATATTAATTTTTTGTCAGTCGGTTTTTTATTGATTGACTCGCATTTCGCCACTATCTCAACCCCGGGAAATTGACGTCACGGACGTCGGTAACAGCTGACTAGCTTGCTTGTTTACATGTTTTAAACAAGATTGATTTAGATTGATTTTTGATTGATGATTGATTGAGAAAAAATCTTCAAAATCGGTTCACGTAGTAAGAAGTTATGAGGTAACACACATAAAAAAAAATAAAAAAAAAATAAAATAAAAATACAGTCGAATTGAGAACCTCCTCCTTTTTTTGAAGTCGGTTAAAAAATAACTTTAATTTCGGAAGTTGGTGTCAAATAACGAAGAAATAAAATACAAACACCTGACTGCCGAAATTAAAGTTAGTTTTTAATTTTTAGTGTTTTTCTGTTTTGGAAGTCGGTTGTTTTTTTTGTAAAAAAGTTTTTTTTTGTTGTAATTTGCGGTAGTTATTTGGTTCAGTTTGGTATAAGTATAATCTTCTTCTTTGGCCTTATCTCTTTCCGTTAGGGTGTTATTACACCAGTCGATCGAATCGATCGACGATAGAAAGCATTAGTCGACGTCGATCGATAGTTTCTACTGATTACACGAATCGATCGAAGGTCGATGAAATAGGTTGGATTAGTCGACGTCGACCGATCGATTGTTTATCGACCGGTATCCGTCGATCAGCCAAAGCTATTGCACACTATCGCACGCTACAGGGGCAGGTTTGAGGCAACACGACGATTTTTGAAATTCCTCGCAGGCCCTGTTCCCTCTTAAGGCGCAGTTATTTGTATGACTTTTAATGGTTTTTAATTGAACATCACGTCTAAACGACTTGTCTTATTTCTTTGAAAAAAAAAAAATGTTACTCTACAGAATTTCCGTCGTAATTTGATCTCAGAATATTTGAAATTATATTTTTATAACATAGTGTAATTAAATTGTAGGAGGAGCTCGTGGCTAAAGTAATAAAAGCCGCATGGGTTGATCCATCAGGTTAAGTTACGCTTGCCGGGGTCGGTCCGTGGATGGGTGACCATCTTTACATACCGAGATTCCTCCGTGCCTCGGAAAGCACGTTAAGCCGTTGGTCCCGGCTGTCAAAGGCGGATCTTTGACAGTCGTTACGGGTCGTCAGAAGCCCGAAAGTCTGACAACCAGTCTTACCAAGGAGTATCGTATTACCCAGTAACTGGGTTGTGGAGGTCAGATAGGCAGCCGCTCCATGTAAAATACTGGCATTCAGCTGCATCCGGTTAGAATAGAAGCCGACCCCAAGATAGTTGGGAAAAGGCTAGGCAGATGATGAGTGTAATTAATTTGTAAAGTTATGTCAAACTCGGATAAAAAATTGAGAATCACGCAAAAACTATAAAGCGTATTTTTATGAAACCTTCAACCATTTTAAAGATAATTTAATTCATTATAATTTAGTCTCAGTGTTTTAGTTTAATACTTGTTGTTTTATGTGTAATAAATTAATAATGCGTCTAATTTCGGACAGCGCTCCTTGATGGGCGAGTCCTATTACTGGGTGGACGTACGACGCGTTACGTGAGCTCGACGCAGAACACGCAAGCTAACCACTCAAGGTCGTTGGTAGCTAATAGCGCCTTAATCTTACCGCGTCGTTTCTTTTGCATGACCATCCCAACATTTGTCATCCAGGTAGTTTGCGCTCTACCTCTCTCTCACTTTTTTGTAGCCATGGAAAGGTACTTTTTCACGATATGGTCCTCGGGTCTACGTATAACGTGTCCGTACCACATCAGCCTGGACTCTGCAATCTTCTCAGTAATAGGCGTTTCTTTGAAACTCGCCCTCTTACGTGTTCATTACGCATTTTGTCTTTGAGACTGACTCTACCCGCCCAACGTAGCATATTTTATTGAAGTTGGTATAAGTATAGCAGATAAACACACGCATCAATAGCCAATCAATAAATTCCAGTCGCCACCAGTGCCGGGTGCAGCTGAAGTATTTCACATGGTGCGACTGCCTATCTGACCTCCACAACTCAGTTACTGGGTAACACGATAGCCCTACTGCAAGACTGGTGTCAATTTTTGGCTTCTGACCACACGTAACGACTGTCAAAGCTCTACAAATAACCGCAGGGAACAACGGCTAAACGTGCTTTCCGAAACATTGGGAATCTTTGTATATTTTGGATGATCACCCATCCATGTCCCGACCTCGGCAAGCGTTGCTTAACCTCGAGATCGACCCATGCGTCTGAAGAACTAAAAACATTACTTACTCTCCTTCTGAGACAGTCGTGCAAAACTGAGGGTTTTTAAACTGTGACCACGTCAGAAACCGTAGTGATTCAATAAGTGTTACTTTTAAAGGAAGTTGATCGAAAAAATAAAACAAACACATTTCGTTCGCCCATGATTCATGACAAATAAAAGTTTTACCATTTTTTTCCGGGGTGACGAAACGGTAGCTAAGTATTGGTTTAGTCAGTCAGAGAGTAATCAAAATAGGTATACACATGTATCAATCTGTTCACATGATTCATGACAGGGTGTCGCATGCCGTGATGAGAATTTTCTGTGGGAATCACACTAATATCATAAAGGCGAAAGTTTGTGTGTACGTTTGTTACTTTTTCACGCTGAAACGGCTGGACCGATTTGGATGAAATTTAGTATGTAGATAGCTTATACCCTTGATTAACACATAGGCTACTTTACAATATCCCAGTCTACGCGGGTGAAACCGCGGGGCGCA
This sequence comes from Polia nebulosa, assembly GCA_951329385.1. Lineage (NCBI taxonomy): Eukaryota > Metazoa > Arthropoda > Insecta > Lepidoptera > Noctuidae > Polia > Polia nebulosa. The sequence goes on along the minus strand of OX589602.1, from coordinate 28,916,329 downwards.
GCTAGTAATAAAATAAATTCATGGATGCTGAGATGGGAGTTAAGGCGTATATATATATGTATAGCCGCCAAGTGGCGCCTCATTGAATAAAAAATCGTAGCAAAGCGTAGAAAATAAAGATTAAAGAATCCTATGTTGCGTTTGTTACAAAGAGGCAAAGGTATTTTTACATTGTTGAAACAGGACTCAAAGTGTTTCGTATCCAAAGTAGTAAGCAAAAATACCAAAAACGGCCGTTTGACACTTGCTTACTACTTACACTTTGAGTCCTGTCCGCTATGTGTGTCTTAGAGAGAGACACACACATAGCGGTCAAACTTAACACCCCTCTTTTTTGCGTCGGGGGTTAATGAAATAATTCCAATGTCTCGATCTTGAATGGCCTTCACCTAACGCCACGATGTACGAGTACGTTGAATCACTCACAAAAGAAATATAAATTTCGCCTTTGACTCTATATTTGACTACCGCTGAAATTTAAAGTTATCTAAACATAATTATGTACATACATAAACAAAATCACGAGAGCAGTCTCAAAACGGTGAAGGAAAACCTCATGAGGAAACCGGTAGGTCCTAGAATCAAAACTTCGAAGATATTTGACATCCACCAACCCGCACTGGGCCCGCGTGGTGGATTACAGCCCACACCCTCTCACAGAGAGGAGGCCTGTGTCCCAGCATTGGGAACATTAAAGGCTGGTTATGCTTTATGCTATGCTATAAAATCACGACTTTTATTCCCAAGGGGGTAGACAGAAACTATGGAACGCCACGCGCCATAAGGTATCTTAACATGTCATACGACCAAACTATCGCACCTTTTTCGAAACAGATGAACCTTTTTAACCGACTTCCAAAAGAAGGAGGTTATCAATTCGAATAACTGTTTTTTTTTAAATGTATGTTTGCGCCAACTCCGTCATATATTGACGCATTTGCAAAATTCTTCGAAAGGGGTTTTGTTCCGAAATGGTCCCATTTAAATTTCATATAGATCTGATGATGTGTTTCGAAGACAGACAACGGAACTCTTCAAAAATTGACAGCAAATCAACCGCGATTGCTGCGATCGTATGTCTATGAATTGTTAACACAGTTTAATGGAGAACCACAACTAAAAAGTTAAAAATAATTTTTTTTTACAAAAAAAAAAATTAAATCAATTTCCACAAAAGTGCAAATAACTTTAATTTCGGAAGTCGTTGTCAAAAAACGAAGACACAAAACCAGAAACACCGACTTCGGAAATTAAAGTTATTTGCACTTTTTTGGAAGTCTGTTCCATTTTTTTGTAAAAAAGTTAACACTAAGTGTGTCCAAACTAAAAATGTACGCAAAATTTCAGCTTAATCAGAAACCGGGAAGTTGGTCAAATTTAACTTCAAAGATTTATTTACATAGTTACGATTATTATTGAAGCTAACATAAATGTGTTAAAAAGATGAATCTCTTTTTAGATCAATTCTACTTTCGTTTCAGTGCACACTCAAGAAAAGACAAGGTCAATCATTATTTTAAAAATAAAATCATCCATGTGCGCTTAACCTTTCTTTTCCTGACTGTACAATGTAAATATACTCGACTAAGTACTTGTACTAGACATCCGGCAGCCGGCACTCATAAAAACCGAAAGTATTAAATTGACATCAGTGTAAATTGACTCAAAGAACGATGTATGTTTCTATGTCAAAGTAACTGTTGTTTTTGCAAACAATGTTCATTTACTTACCTATCTGATACGGGTGGCCATGAATCATACTAGTTTGTGATTGGTCCAAGTTATGAGCGAATATCTTACTCCGATTAAGAGGTCCTAGCTTTATAAATTTTCTTTAATTTCAGAGTTGAGCTTCACGATAACTGACAAATGCTTGCACTGTCTGGACAGGTCCACTCAAATCTGCGTGTTGCTTTCCTTAAAAGCTCATCCCAGACATTAACGTACATGGTTCTCATATGATTTGACTAGTACATATTGTATGTATTAGAATACTTTAAAAGAGACTTTGACCTCTGAGTTTGTTTCGGTGCTTCTTCTCAGGGTAGGAAACACCGACCTCATCTAGCTAAAACTGACAAAAAAAAAAAAACAATATTGACGTGTAAAAGTGTTTTTAAAACCTATTTACAAAAATAAAATCATTCATCGTAAAGAATGTGTGCGATATGGATTACATGTGGATCCCTGGAGAAGAGGTGGTCTGATGCTGCGAAAGCAAGGGACGCACCCTAGCATTCGCAGAATCAGACCACCTCTCACGAGCCACCGCGTACAGGATGTTGGATACTTTGGAAAACAGATGACTCTGAAGTTTAGTTGTCACATGAAATCTTAGTAGTAGGTATAATAATTTATATTTTGTATTGATAGATCGATACAAAACGTGAAAAAGACGGATGAAAAAAGATTGCATGAGGCGGAGGTGAGAATGTTGAGATGGATGTGTGGAGTAACGAGAATGGATAAAGTGAGAAAAGAGTACATTAGATGCAGTTTAAAAGTGGCGCCAGTCACAGAAAAGTTGAAAGGGAACCGCTTATCTTGGTATGGTCATGTGAAGAGGAGAGATGAAACACGTGTAACTAAAAGAGTTATGAATATAAATGTATGGATGGAGTGAATACACTTTATACCTTTTTTGGTAGTTGGTTGTAGTTATAATTGTAAAAAAAAAGTTTTTATTATGTTTTTATTAGTTTTTGTTACTCCTATGTTGGTCGAAATAAACGTTATTATTGTTAAACGTTACTTAGTACCAAGAGAAGGAAGGTGCATAGACCACAACGTTTATATTCAGTATAGGTTTGTTTGTTTGGTGACGATTTCAGAGTTTCAAGTCCGGATTTCCTCAAACAGTTTTTTCCTTGTCAGTGCCTAAGTCAGGTGTCTAAAATAATGCCTAGGTACTTATAGGAAGGAAAAAGTTATTGCAAAACAGGCTGCGTTAAGCAAACTACAAGAACCAGTGATGCGGGACTTAATCGATATCAAGGACGAGCTGAGGAAGCGAGGTTGCTTCAGGTTTCTGATGTTTCTTTATTGATGTTCGTGCCATCAATCAATCTTAAGTTAGTTATTTAACGGTTATCCGTTGAGGCACCGACCTGTACAAAATTGTACATGTCGACTCATTACCGTCAAGCACCGGGTGATGAATGCGGGGATCGCCCGCGGTGTATGACAGGTTTTGACGTTATCGCGATGGAGTACGTAAAAAACTCACACTCGGGGTACTGAAGGAACAAGGGGTGGGTTTTAGTTAGTAAGAGTCTGACACTACGGCGCGTAGTGTACCACGCGCGCCTCAAAGAGTTGTCAGCAAACAGGACGAGGCCAGTCATGGCCGATGCCTGCCCGGCCGGCGGCGGTTGCGGATAAATCCCCTGGGCATTGAGTGACACTCCCTCCCGCTCCACCCAGAGCGGGAGATGTCATCTGATGTTTTCCAATCATCAAAACTCATCAAATCTCTAAGCTTACTAAGACAAATATTTCATTGGTAAAACAGACAACAAAGATTTTATAAATACAGAAATAAAAAAAACACAAGTGTTTATGTTTTATGTTGGAATGTGTGTGTTTGAGGATATGTTATAGGACGGGGGAAAGTTTGGAAAAAAAATTGTGTCTATTTAAAACGTACAGCTGATTTTAGTTACCATAGTAACCACATAACGCCGTCTACACTTGCGCCCAAGCAAAGTAAACACTCTTATGTACACTTCTTTATAACAGTATCGAGCCACGGTCAATGGGACAATATGCTAATCATTGTGGCATATCACACCAGTTCATAACACGACCGTGTTATACTAAGATGGAGAGAAAGTAAAAGATCTCTTGATTGTAAGTAATGCAATTTTAATCTTGATGATCAGAAAACATCGGCCGGACGTATCGGATACGTGATGTGGTTCAATTAGCTGAAAGTCATAAGGAAAATACTTTGCCCAGGAGTGAAGCAGTAACATTAGTGGCGTAGCTAGTCCCAAAGGGGCCCTGTATCAAAATAATTTAGGGGCCTCTTTTTATCTGACTGCGGTAAAGCCCAAAAGGGGCATTGTATATTTTTTACAAAATAGGCTAGCATAGAACTATTGCCAGTGGCGTATTTAAGGCGCAATTATACGACTTTTAATGGTTTTTAATTGAACATCACGTCTAAACGACTACTCTTATGTCTTTGAAAAAAATATATGTTACTCTAGACAATTTCCGTCGTAATTTGATCTCAGAATATTTGAAATTATATTTTTATAACATAGTGTAATTAATTTGTAAAGTTATGTCTAATGCGGATAAAAAATTGAGAATCACGCAAAAATTATAAATATTTTTATGAAACCTTCACCATTTTAAAGATCATTTAATTATTTATAATTTAGTCTCAGTGTTTTAGTTTAATACCTGTTGTTTTATGGGTAATAAATTAATAATGCGTCTAATTTCGGACAGCGCTCCTTGATGGGCGAGTCCTATTACTGGGTGAACATACGACGCGTTACGTGAGCTCAGCGCAGAACACGTAAGCTAACCACTCAAGGTCATTGGCAGCTAATAGCGCCTTAAAGATTTGGCGCCCCGGGCCAAATATTTATGCTGCCCCATAGTTAACAAAAAAAGGGGATATTCTTTTTTGTTACTGTTTATTTAAAATTTGACGATTCCGATAGGTAAGGTTTTCTTGTGATAGACAAGAAGTTACGGGGTGGCAAGAAAAGTAGAAATAGTAGTGCTTATACAACTTGAAAAAACGGTAGCAGGTAGCATTCGTCGCCCCTGGTAGTCTGCCACCCCGGGCCATGGCCCGCTTGGCCTAAGGGAAAATACGCCACTGACTGTCGCGGAAGGCCATGAAGGTGATGGCGGGACTAAATGAATAGGATGCAGGAAGACGTGCGCGTTCGTGAAAGATGGAAGCCTCTGCAGCAATCTAATTTGAATAGGTTGTCATCATGCAAGAGTGAACCCAAAAAACGGAAGTATCCTGACTGGGATAGTTTGGAAAGTCTTCACGGTGATTTTTTTAAGATAAAGTAGGAACAAGCGAAGCAAGCCAGAAACTTTGAAGATCCTATCATATCATCATTATTCTTTACGATTTTTTGCTTCATCGTCGGGGCCCTTGAACCCCGGGGGCCCTATATCATTGATACGGCGGTAGCTAAGCCTCGGAGTAACATTTTCATAGAGTCGTATCTCCGGAATGGCAATTTTTTTTTGTAAAACCGATTCAGACAGATTTGGTGTCACATCAAGCCCATAATTATATCTTCTAAGCTTTGCTTTGCGCGTCCAGTAGGTATATTCGCTAATTCAGTCGACATCAATTTGATAGGCACTATGCAGTACATTGCTCGGTGGACATCGATTATAATAAGCGCTACGGTTTTGCTATACGTCAAAGCAGCAATGTACGGCAAAGTGCCTATCAAATTGATGTCAACTGAGTTAGCGAATACACCTGCATGTCACCTCGCCATCGCTCTCTGGACCGGGCTCCGCAACTCCCTTCCCTCCCTGGCGCTTCCACCTTAAGGTGAAAAGTACAGGGTTACCCGCAAAATTCAAATTTTCTCATGTTTTTCTTTGCAATTTGTAAAATTATAATCATTAAAATCATCAATACAACTCTCTCAGTCAGAATTGTAGTCGAATGTCAGGCTTTCATGAAATAGTCATTACATACTGTACTATGAACTTAGAAGGTTGTATTGAAGATTTTAATGGTTACATTTCTGTAAATTCGTACTTGCTACGGCCGCGAATCATATTTTGATCAACATACCACCAAGTAGCAAAAAACGTAAGAGAATTTGAATTTCGCGGGTTACCCTAGCGCTTCCCTCTTAAAGCCAGCCTATAAATGTTGTAAGTTAAAAGCTTTGTCTGACAACACAGGAAGCGAGGCAGACTAATGACATTTGGCTGTAATGAAATTCGATCCCGTAAGTGAGCTAGCCTGCCATAACCTGGCTAATGGAGAAACATCGTTATGAAAATGAATCATGTCATAAGGCGTCCATTACACGCTCATGCAAGCGTCAGTCAATACTGCCAAGGGGTCGCGGATAAATACGAAACAGAGTTACTACGCCCCTGGGCACTCAGGCAACTGAAGGAACAAGGGTGGGATTTATTCAGTCTGACACGTCCTCCCACTCCACCTGGAGCGGGAGAAGTCATTGGATGATTTCCCACAGCCACAAAAAAAAGCGTCAGTCAATAGGATGTTTCCTGGGTACACAAATAGTAATTTTATTTAGTACGTAAGTTAGGTTATCAAAAAAAATTCATCATCATCAGTCTTTTAATGTCCCCACTGCTGGGGTACAGGCCTCCTCTCTGTGAGAGAGTGTGGGCTGTATCCACCACTGCGGATTGGTGGATGTCACATGTCTTCGATTTTTGGTTCTAGGACATGCCGGTTTTCTCACGATGGTTTCCTTCACCATTTTGAGAGCAGTGGTGATGAAATAATTTACACAAAGTAAATCGCCTGCCTGAGCTTGAACTCACGACTTACAGCTTGTAAGTCGCGGGCGTTACCACTGGGCCACCACTGCTCGTCAAAAAATATTTCAACGAATATTTTGCTTTACCAAATCAATAAAAAATAACCAAGACAAAACGCATCAAAGTTCAGGAGTGGGGGCTTGTTACGTCAATTCGTGGTACAAAGTGTATCATGGCGTGATGTCACGCAAATTTTCAACGCAGTGTATTGTTTTAATTTTTGTAGACGTCACAAAAGAAAAAATTTGAATCCAATATTTTTTGATAATCTAACTGACGATGACGGAACAAATACACTTTTTTTTTTTTTTTTGGGTGGTGGGAAATCATCTTATGACTTCTCCCGCTCTAGGGTGGAGCGGAAGGGCGTGTCAGACTCTTACTGACTAAAACCCACCCCTGTTCCTCCCTGCCCTACATGCCCAGGGGCGAGGTAACTCTTTCGAATTTATCCTCAACCCCCGGGCAGGCATTGGCCGTGGCAGGCCCCGTCCTTTGCTGACAACTCTTTGAGGCGCGCGTGGAACACTACGCGCCGTCGACTCTCGGGCCTGGTGCTGATCGGACGGCGAGTTACCCACTACTCGCCGTCCGCAAGCCCGGGTCTACGGTGGCCGGAGATCGTCTCGCAGCCCCTGGCGTCTCCTAAAAATTAAAAAATAACTTTCATTTTGGAAGTCGGTGTTTTTTGTATTTCTACGTTTTTTTACACCTACTTCCGAAATTAAAGTTATTTTTTAATTTTTAGTGTATTTTCTTTTTTGGAAGTCGGCTGTTTCTTTGGTAAATAGTTTTTATTTTTCACTTTTTAGTGGTTATACACCAGAACTAAAAACCACAATAAAATGGAACGTGGAATTGAAACATACTTGTATTTGGAGAAAACCAAAACGTCATCTATATACGTATTTTTTCGTTTTTGTTCAGTTTTTCAAAAAGCGCTGAAGCAATTTCGCTAAAATTTATAAGGGACCACCTCGGGAGTATATTCTTTCGGATAAAAAAAGAATTTTGAACATCGGTCCACAACTGACAGAGAAATCGGAGGACATACATAAAAAAAAAACAAAGTCGAACATAAAACCTCCTTTATCGAAGTCGGTTAAAAAGATGAGTTCATCGAAAAAGTACAGAAATTTGCAGAAGGTCACGAAAAGAGGATTCATCAGCATGTGAACGTCGAGGCAATCCAGCTTCTCGATCACACAAACATAGTAAGAAGACTAAAAATAACAAAACCGTTCGAGTTAGATTTAGTGCATAGTGTAAAGTACTAAAGTGATAACCAAACACAAACATGAAGTTATTCGCTTTAATAAAGACAATAAGAAAAGTGCTATTGGACACATTCTTAGTAATGAAAAATTTTATAGTTCAGGTTATAATTTAATTACTCCAAAAATTTATAGCCACTCACACTCACAAATAACGTGGCTTTCTATTGGTAAAAGAATTTTCCAAAATCGGTTCAGTAGATCCTGACATTAACCCCTACAACCTCACAAACTGTACCAGTGTACTTTCCACCAGTTTCTTTATAATATTAAGTATAGATTAGTCTATCTACAGAATGTAACGGAAAGGTGTGGTCATATTTTGAGAACCGGCTCAGCCCATATGGGTATGAATATCATTATCAAAGAAAAAACAGAAAATTCACAAAAATAAAAATTGGACTTTTCATACAAAGTTTCAGCTGATCAAAATTTGTATGGGAGGTAAAAATTATTTTTGAGAATTTCCTTAGGTTTTCTTGAAGAAAGTTGTTCATATCGATGGGCAGATGCAGTTTTTTAAAATATGACCACACCTTTCCGTTACACCCTGTATAAGGCTAGAGATTGTTATAAGATTAGGGTCCACCTATTGATGAACCCAAGGAAAAGGGTAAAAAAAATTAAACCAATCAGTCAGCGTACTAAACGATCAGTTATCCATCAGTCAATCTTGACTGTGGTAAAACTGACAGTAAGACTTACCTTGTAATGTACGCCTTACATTATTCAGAACTCATTACGCGACTAATTAATTTATCAGGTAACCTGATAAATATATAAACAGAACTGGTTTTACATGATAATTAAGTGATTTGGTGATGACGTAGTTGCTTCAATGCCAAACAAAGTTCATTGAATGGATTGAAATATAGATTTGAGAAATCAATTACAATTTCGATAAGATAATTGAGGACCTGAAATACTTGACGTAATGTATTTGATAATATTACAGGGTATCTGATAAGGTGATGTTGATTTTCAAAACGAACGTGACAAGGGTCAGGAGACTTATTCAAATTTTTTTTGATTCATATGCAAAACCGAAATATTTACAAAAAAAAAACTTCCAAAAAAGACTTGTAAAAAAGTTTTTATTTTTCACTTTTTAATTCAATTCAATTCAAATTCTTTATTGCATCCATAATGTACATAGAGATGGTAATTTTTTAGTATATTTACTGAAACAATTATGGACCCTGTCGGGCACAGCAAAATTTAAAAGTAGGAGAGGGGAAGACCACTTTAATATTATCCTTTTTAATTAATGTACTAAATTCAATTTCAGTTTTTTATATCTGTCTTATTAATATTACTATTTGTTTTACTTATATTATATAATTATTATAATGTTATTTTATAAATTATCTATTTTATATTAAATTAAATATTATTATCCATTCGCTTACATATTTTGTAAATCTATTATTGTATTTATTATTTCAATTAATATTTAATATGTTCGTCTATTTTAACTCGTTTATTTTTTATTTATTAAGGGCTGATTTTTCAATAGTCAGATAACTTTTAACTGAGGAATAAAAATGGCATTTTGACAGTTTTTGTATAGAAATTTTGTCAAACCGCAATTTTTATTCCTCAGTTAAAAGTTATCTGACTATTGAAAAATCAGCCCTAAGTAAACTGTTTTATCTATTTATTATTGAATTTATCCGTTAGATATTCTTCAATTGTATAATAGTTTTTAGTAATTAAAAATTGTTTTAGTTTATTTAAAAATATATTTATTTTATTTTCTTTTTTTAAGTGTTCCGGTAATTCATTGTATATTTTTATTGACATAACATATGGACTGGAAGAGTGCAATTTAAGGCGGGATGGAGGTAAATTAAGTCTGTTTTTATGGCGCAGCGAATATTTTGTTTGTATTTCTGCCCGGGTGGTGTAGAAATCTGGGTGTTTGCGGACTAGTTTGCATAATTCTAAAATATAAATATCAATTAAGGTAAGGATTTTGTGTTTCTTGAAGTGAGGCTTGCAACTATCTGTTTGATCTATGTTGGTTATTATTCGTATGAGCTTTTTTTGTAGTGTAAATAGGGAGGGTGCGTCTGTGCTATTTCCCCATAAAATAATGCCATAGCTGAACCAAGCGTGCGCATACGCATAGTATGTGACTAGTGCGGTCTGCAAGTTTGTAGTCTTTTTAATTTCACGAAGGGCATAAGAGAACTTTAAAATTTTTAATTTAACTTGCTGTATGTGTACTTTCCAGTCTATGTGTGTGTCTATTGTCAAACCTAGCAAAGTAAAATCGTTCACTGCTTCTATTTTATGTTGGTTAAATGTAAAATTTATATCTAGTTGTTTTTTTTGCCGAGGATGAAAGGTGATTAATTTGGTTTTGGTAAAATTAATTTCGAGATTATGTTCACTCAACCATTCTATGGTTTTATTGAGAATAGTGGTAAGTTTTTCATTTAAATGAGCATTAGTTTGGCATGAGGTGAGGATAGAAATATCATCCGCAAACAGTACACATGGTTCGTCTATGATTTTGGGGAGGTCGTTTATATATATGAGGAAAAGGAGGCACCCTATCACACTTCCTTGGGGAATTGAAGCATATATCGGTCTTATGTCTGATCTTATAAGCTGTATTTCTTTGGTTTTTTTATTGTAATGTTCAATCTCAACTAATTGTTCTCTACCCGTCAAATATGATGCGAACCAGTCGTGGGCTTTTCCACGTATTCCTATCCCGTATAACTTGTTTAATAATATTTTAAATTGGACTTTGTCATAGGCCTTAGTCATATGCGAGTAATATTCATATTGCGTATTGCTTATTATTTAAAATATTTAATGCTTCTTGGATATACTTATAAACAGCTAGCGTTGTAGATCTTTTTTTGCGAAATCCGTTTTGGGAGTCATCGAATAATTTATATTTTTCACAAAAGGAATATACGCGATCGCACATTGCTTTTTCAAAGACTTTAGATGCTGTAGGAAGAAGGGCAATTGGTCTATAATTACTTGGGTCTGTTTTTGCATCCTTTTTGTGAATTGGTTTAATTACAGTTTTTTTTAGTTGACTGAGGAAAGTGCATTTATCGAACGATTGGTTAATTAATTTGACAAAAGGTAAGGTTAGTTCATCAGCACACTGTCTAAAAAGAGTTGGTGGGAGTTCGTCTATGCCGTGACTATTTTTGTTTTTTAGGCTTTTTAATATTTTGTTTACTTCGTATCCGTCGACTGGGGTAACAAACATAGTGTTTTCGGTGGGCTTAATCACCGATGTTTTCCTTGGTTCGACACTGGGAGTTTGGGTGGTATTTTCTCCAATAGATGCGAAAAAGTCATTAAATAGGTTGGCTACTTGTTTTGGTTCACTTAGTAGGTTTGTCGTCTGTAATGTTATATTTTGTTTGTCTTTTTTAATTTTTTTGTTTGTTCGTTCTTTTACAATGCTCCACATGGTCTTAACTTTATTTGATGATTTATTCATTTTATTTATGTAATGTATTTTTTTTGCCATTATTACAGATTTTTTTAGGATTTTTTCATATTTTTTATAGTATTTCGTGAGTATTGGATTATTAATTTTTAGGGATAGGATTTTTAATAGTCTTTTATTTTTACAGGATTCTTTTATGCCAACGGTTTTAGTTGTTATACCCCTGAACTAAAAACCCCAATAAAATGGAACGTGTAATTTAAATTTACTCGTAATTGGAGAAAACCAAAACGTATCGAGGTATACGTATTTTTCGTTTTTGTTCAGTTTTTCAAAAAGCGCTGAAGCAATTTCGATAAAATTTATATGGGACCACCATGGGAGTATATTCTTTCGGATAAAAAAAGAATTTTGAAAATCGGTTTACAACTGACGGAGTAATCGGTGGACATACATAAAATACATACAGTCGAACATAGAACCTCCTCCTTTTTCGAAGTCGGATAAAAATGAGCGAGCATAACATTTGAAATCTCACCTTGGTAATAAGCAACATTAACATTCTATCCTGAATGAAAAATAAAATTAAAACGTTGTTTCGATTTCGACCGTGCGCAGACTTATCGTGCACCCGCTCTACCATCTGACGGCCAACTCTTCCACCGCGTGCGCTTATTGGTCAAATCAAATAGCGCGCGCTTCCCCGGCTTCCTGTTACACACTTCCGTCCCATTTCCCGAAATCTCTGCCACAGATTACAGAAAAGCGAGGGGAAAGATGTTACACATCAAAAATATAACGTAACGAGAACTAGGAATTATTAATGAATTTTTTTTTTTTGTGGGGTGGGTAATCATCCAATGACTTCTCCGGCTCTGGGTGGAGCGGGAGGGCGTGTCAGACTCTTACTGACTAAAACCCACCCCTGTTCCTTCCTGCCTCGAGTGCCCAGGGGCGAGGTAACTCTGTTTCGAATTTATCCTCAACCCCCGGGCAGATTCCTGTATCGTGAGTGTGTCACTAACATGTGAACTCACATACACAAGATACCTAGACCGGAACAACTATCTGTAGTAGGCCATACAAATATTAATGTTTTCGCTATATCTTAACAACATACACGCAGCCTGTATGTTCTGAAAATCTCTTGGAAAACGATGGCCAAAGTTTTGTACTGGACAATGAAATTGAAGCTGTAGACAGGGATGATAGGGAGCGTGCAGGAACTATAGATGGCGCCACATAAATGTCACGTTGTAGATTTCACTCACTAGATGGCAGTCTACGTTACGCGTGCTGCATGTGTGCATGATACGTGTGTGTATACATATATGACACGGAAATGTCAATGACAAGTTTTTAAAGAGTAAAAGTTTCGAATTTACTCCACTAGATGGCACAGACTACGCCGTGCACGTTCTCTATAGGTGGCCATCCATAAATTATGTCACACGAAATTCATGTTTTTGTTTCGGCCAATAGTCTACTCTAGACGTGCTTTTTAGTTCAACTTTTTTAAGCAGCCTCAGAAAAATATGAACAGGTGTCATTTAGTTCGGAATAGCATGTCGATGATTTTTGAAAAAAAAAAAAAAAAAACCGCTCGCCAAAATTCCAAGTTATAAACAAATTACTGAAATAAAAGGGGGTTTGGTTTTTTGCAAATATTATTTGCTAAAAAACCAAACCCCTTTTTTATTTCAGTAAATTGTTTATAACTTTTGCAATTATTGCGAGCGGAATTTTGTTATTATTATTTTTTTTTAAATCATCGCTATTCCGAATCGAATGACACCTGGTTCATATTTTTCCGAACTGCTGAAAAAAGCAATTGTTGTCTAGACTAAGTATACCTAGTGTGACGTCAGATAGTTTGCAATTTTACATCTGGAAATGATTAAATAACAGCAGTTCCCAAATTACTTTCGAATTCGCCAACAAAACAATTCGTACAGATACGAGTTGGAAACATTCTTAAGTTTTTCGTTAACATTTAAAATTTTGCGTTTTAATCCTACTAATATTATAAACGTGAAAGTTTGAGGATGTATGGATGTTTATTACTCCTTTACGCAAAACTGCTGAACGGATTTTGATGAAACTATACAATAATATAGCTTATACATCAGAATAACACATAGGCTGTAATTTATAATGGGGGGGAGCACTCATACAACGCGGGCGAAGACGCTGGCAGAAGCTGGTACTTGATATACGAGTAGATTTTGAAACGGAAATCATGAAACTTCTCGACTCCTTCCACCCCTTGTCACATAATGTCACACTTCGTCGACCCCTCCCCGCCACGCAGCGTTAAAAGGCCCACAAGGTGGACCAATGACCTGGTGAGGGTCGCGGGTAGCCGATGAATGCGAGACGCACAAGACCGGTCGTTGTGGCGACACTTGAGCGAAACCTATGTCCAGCAGTGGACATAGGTTGATGCCAAAAAACACGTAGGATCTACGAAGCAACATGAATCACTAACACGTCATGATAAAACACAATAGAACGTATCTAATCAAAATTTCAGAAGTTAACCTACTCGGTTATTTGGTATGATATCAAATCAATGTCTACATAACATGTCATATAAAAGAATATCTGGTGTAAAAAGACAGTTTCCGACGACGAAAGCGGCATATTCTACCCATTATTTGGATATTTTTTTCCACAAGACCATACCTGGGAATCCACTGGTTCTGGAGATATTGAAGGTCAAAGTAGTATTTTTTTTTTAACTTTTTTACGAAAATGAATTCAGTGTTATTACTTAACTTTTTTCCAAACAAACATTAAGTACCTGAATTTTCGATTATTTATTTAAAAAATTTGAAATTACGCATTTGCAGTTACAAAAACGCAATGAATATCAAACTTTTCCGACAAGTACCTACGTGGCTTAGAGCGAAGGGGCGGGGTTTAACTCCACTGGTCTGGGTTCGCGTTACATTGCGCGCAATAAAAAAAATGTTTTTTTTTACTACCTAATAATAAAAGTCGTTTCCCAGCAATAATGTTTGGGCAAACCTACTTTGTTATACGTACAGTATGCGTAGTTAACGGCTCTGTGACGTGTCTTTTTACACCCTGTATAACTGATTGACATTTGAACTGATCGACCGAAATCTAAATAGGTACTCAATTGATGCAATGACAAATACTGAGTAGGTACTCACGTTGATATATGAATCACCTCCCACTGAATTGTTACAAATTGAACAAATATAAATAGAAGAATATTAGACAAATTTAAGTCAAGAGTGAATAGGTTACTTCTAGGCAAGCGTGCTACATCTTCGACCACATCATCGCTCAAACACGCTCAAACACGAGCCTATCATCATCATTCGCCTGCTCTTATTCCAATTTATTTGGGGTCGACGCAACATGTCTTTTTCTTCCATACTCCTCTATTAATCGTCATCTCTGTAGTCACCCCCTTTTTACCCATATCCTCTTTCACACAGTCCAACTATCGTTTCTTTGGCCTTCCTCTACTCTTATAGTCATCCACATCCATACACAAGACTTTCCTCACGACATTTTCTACATTCCTCTGCATCAAATGCCCATACTACGACAACCGATTTCAACACAACTTTTCAGTCAGCGGTGCCATTTTCAGACTTCCTCTTAATATACTCATTCCTAATTCTATCCATGCGCGTATCACCACACATCGCTCTTAGCATTCTCATCTCAGCTGCATGCAATTGCTTTTCATTCATCTCTTTTGTGGCCCAACATTCTGAACCATACAAGACAGCAGATCTGACCATTGTTTTATAAAAACGCGATCCTATCAATGGTAAATAAAATGTAATGCTTATATACGCGTACCTACCGCACGAGCTGCTTTGAGGATGAGGAACAGTTCTTGGAAGGACTTGGGGAGGCCTTTGACCAGTAGAAGGACAGCATAGCCACTCGAACATCCCAGCGGCCTAGCTGATTCAAAATCCAGAGTTTTTTTCAGCGCCAGCCGGGCGTTCCAGTGGATAGGCTAGTCAGTTAATTAAAAAAAACAAGCCAAGTGTGTGTCCGACTTCGCACATTTAGGGTTCCGTACCAAATGAGACTATCAATACACACAAACTCTCTCATAAACACACACACTTGCGAACACACACACACACCTACCCATACACACACACACACACCTACCCATACACACACACACACACTAATATATACATATACGTCTTCCACTACTCCCATATACATCCCTTCGAAGTATTAAATAAGTAGCGTTTAAGATCTCCGGTTGGGGCCAGGAGACCCAAGACACAAGCTTTGCTTAGTTCGGGCTCCTGTCTCTCTTCCAATTTTGTACTAATTCTAATTGTTAACATGTTTTAAGGGAGAAAATAAAAGAAATTAATATTATTATTATCAAAGAAAAAATCTGATTGTATTTGTTAAGTAATAATAAACGTTATCACCAAATTTCAAGTTCATAGGTCAATGGGAAGTCAAAAAATTCTTCGGAATAAAATTTTGTGACAGACGACGGACGACACGTGAGTGACAGCAATAGCCGTTTGGACCCTTCGGGTACGGAACCCTAAAAATTGGTTAATACACAGTACTCAATTGAAGTCATGACATATACTGAGTAGGTAGGTACTCAGTTACTCACGCGTTGATATATGAATCACTTCCTACAAAAGTCAATAACCATTTCATTTGAATAGTTCACTGTTACAAATGTAATGGTTATTAACTTTTAAAACAAGTAAACAAATGTATTTAGTTAGATAACACGGACATAATATTTAAATAATTTACCTCTTTGTAAAGAACTCTATTTGTAACAGGAAATTGACTACACTTACATTGCAGCACTTCTATGTATAATACTTAATCTATAGGTACTAATATTATAAAGAGGTAAAGTTTGTGAGCTTGTAAGATTGTAAAAAATTCTTCTTTTTTATTTTTAGACGTTGCGGGGACACTAGGAATTATTCCTGTATCGTGGGTGCGTTCACAAACATATAAATTCACATACACAAGACACCCAGACCCGGAACAACTATCTGCAGGTCATACAAATATTTGTTCCGTGCGGGGATCGAACCCGCGACACGCAGCGCAGCAGCCGAACGTTCAACCACTGCGCCAACCGTGCCGTCTAGTTTATTTTTTTTTTCAATTTAATTAGTCCTTCGATTATCAAAAAATATTGGATACGTATTTTTTTTCTTTTGTCACGTAAACAAAAACCGGCCAAGTGCGAGTCGGACTCGTACACGAAGGGTTCCGTACCATAAACTGAAAAAAAAAACCAACAAAAAAAAAGTTTCTACAAACGTGTTTTTTTTTTGGCTGCATATCTTATGATCCCGTAATAGGTAGACAAAAAACCAGCTAAGTGCGAGTCGAACTCGCGCATGAAGGGTTCCGTACCATAGTACAAGATTTAATACTATGTAGGTATTGCCATTATTAAGTTCAAGCAAATAACAGCAAAAAAAAAAACACGTTGCTAGTTGGGAGCCCCTTTAATTTTTATATTTGTTGTTAGACCGGCAACAAAAATACACATTCTGTGAAAATTTCAACTGTCTATCTGTTACGGATCATGAGATACAGCCCGCTGACAGACAGACGGACGGACGGACGGATAGCGCTGCTTAGTAATAGGGTTCCATTAGTTACTCTTCGGGTACGGAACCCTAAAAACTGAAATATGAAGACGCTGCTGTCGGAATTGCAAAATTAAATTCCGCCAAACCCGTTTCATGATCGGACCACTAGAGTTACCATACATACGGCGATGCGCCACCGGTACATGGTGGAAGTACACACAATCTTTGAGAAGTGGCTGGAGAGGCGTCACGGCGTTCTCACCTTCCGCCTGACGCAGGTCCTCACCGAACAAAGTTGTTTCGGGAGGTTCCTGCATCAGTTCTGTTCTTGTAAGTAGGCACACCAGTTATGTATGGAGGCTTCTTTAATTTGGTTTAGTGTTTATGCTTGAGTTTGTTTTTAATGGCATGATTGAGTGTGCTAGCTGGCAAGTGGCGGATTATTTAATTTTATGATTATATTTTAGACGACATATATTTATTTTTCTGTTTTACATAATGTTAAGATTGTTGCATATAATTATATAGATTCAAGTTCTTAAAACTTAACAGACAGCTGTGTTGCTGGGGAGTTTGTTGGCCACTTCTTCTTCACAGCTAAAACACTAGGAAGTGGTGACGGGCGGGCGTTTTTTGGGGGACTGTCTTTATGTAGAACTTTGACGTTCAAAAAGTGCTGGTTCTCAGCCTAGTTTGAATAAATGACTTTTGATTTTGATTTTTCAGATCGGGCGGGAGGAAACGCCCGGGTGTTACCACTGCGCGGATCACCCAGAGGACACGGTGGAGCATACGGTGGAGGTCTGGCCCAGCTTGGGCGGAGCACCGCCGTGTCCTCGTGGATGCGATAGGTGGCGGCGACCTCTCTCGCCCGGCCCTGGTTCAGGCCATGGTACGCAGTGAGAGGGAATGGGAGGCAGTCTGCGCCTTCTGCGAAGCAGTAATGCTCGTGATAGCGGAGGCGGGACGCGTGAGGGAAACTCAACGGAGTGGCCCTCACGGCCCCGGCCGCTACCACCGCAGGAGGTACTGGGCGTACTGGGCGTAGGACGTCGCGAGACGATCTCCGGCCACCGTAGACCAGGGCCGGTAGCTCGCCATCAACAACGTAAAAATACTTTATCCTCTTTGTAACAAACGTGACGTTGGATTTTTAATATTTATTTTCTATCCTATGCTACGATTTTTTATTCAATGAGGGCGCCACTTGGCCGGTAGTACGGCCCTAAAGACTCCCAGGTTGTATATCAGGAAACACAGGACTCCGACAGGGAATTACATTAGATTAGCTGTTACATTTGATTCCAATACTAAGTATGGCAAACACGCTTGAACGCCTACAAGCCTATTAATTACAATAAAAAAAGAAGGCATCTGTCAACAAGATGACAAAACACAATTTCCCTTATTTAGCAACGCCTATGTATTATTCATATTTATTATAATATATGTCAACAAATTAGGTCCGTTTATTTTATACCAAAACAGCAGATAATCTGTTGTGTTCGTTCTAAAAATAAGTCAATCATACCTAAATGTTCAGATTTTTATGTCAATTATAATAACAAAATGCGGGTCACGTTTGTCTGTCTGTTTGCGATAAACTCGAAAACTACTGACCGGATTTTCATGCGGATTTCACCAATAGACAGAGTGACTCATTAGGAAGGTTTAGGTGTATAATTTGTACCTGTACGAAGCTGGGGCGGGTCGCTAGTTAGCCATAATCTGACCAAATAATGAGTTCGGATGAACGCGTCCTTCAAATCGTAACTAAATGCAGCTATTCGGTTAGTCAGTCACTAACCGAATTAAAAATAAAACTTATTAAAAGTAAATTTATTTTTAACTTTTTAGTAGGTAAGTATTTTAGAGTAGGCGTGATGTTTTAAAATACTCTACGGATAATAGGAAGTGATGTAAAGTGCTCCTCAAGACGAATCAATCGAGCCCAAACTCGATGGGTTTAACTTGTTTAGTTCAGAAGTTCCTATGGTCATATTCCGTCTCCATCATCAAACCAGTTCCATGGTATCATATCATTGTATTGTCACCAAAGATACATAAGTACACCAAACTTGAGTTCAATCGGACATCGGGAAGTGGGTCTAATTCCGCTTGCAAGATTCCACCCGAACAAACATAGCATAAAAATACAGTGCAAGTTTAATAAAAGCTGGTAAAAAGCATCTGTCATTCTTTTAAAATGGTATGTGCTATGATGGTATGGTAGACTCTTTCATCAGGACCTCAGCAAATGTATTTTTAAGTATTTGTATGGCTTTCGGTCAACAAGATGCTTATACTGTGAAAATTTGAAGACTGTAGCTCCAACCGTTTGGCTGTAAATCTCGTGTGACAGACAGACGGTCACGTGAGAGACAGCAATAGGGCTCCGTTTGGACCCTTCGTGTACGGAACCCAAAAACATGGTACATTATGAATAAAAGAAATAAACGCTAATTCGAGTTTTTAAATAAATTAGATTGTCAGAGTGATTTAGGACGGCTGTCATGCCCATAGGCTCCAGTGATTATTATAGTATTGACGTAATGTGACAAATTGACAATCTCTTGAACGATAAATTTCTGTGACTGTACATCGTTATTCAAATGTAGGATTAACGTATAATTTAAAACTTCACGTCTGTATGGGCACAGATATTATAATACTGGCGTACAGATGCCTCATTCCATACAAAGAAGCGGTACCGCCGTAACTACGGGTTTTCGACTTGCACAAGCAACTTTTCTTCTTCGTTCGGGCCCGTCCTCTACACCTTCGCTAGATGGTGATAGCACGACGGCTTGCAAGTTGAATGAATTTATATAAAGTCTTACCAATATTTTCTCACACTTCATAGCAGTTTTACTGTTTCAAAATGTGTACTGTGTATGTGTAACTATACACATTTTAAAGAGGCGACTGTATAAACTCTAAAACTTCAAACAGCGCCATCTATTGGTACAAGAAATATAAATGACTAAGGATTCATTCCAATAAACATCTAAATTTGAATTAGGAACCAATTATTCCACAATTTTATGCTTAGGGTAAAATAAATAAATTAAAAAAGTATTTTTTAAAATCTTGTTTTTACCATATTATTTTTTAAAATATTAATGTTACAATTCAATAAGAAATCGATGCATATTACGCCATCTATTGAAATTTATTTAAACTAAATTTTCTTTGTTCGAGATGAGACCCCGTGGTATGGGGTATATACATAGACGTGTAGATGTGAAGAAAGCAGGTGAGAAGATAAAACCTAAATCCAAGTCTTTAGTTTAGTCCCTGCTCATCCTAAAAAAGTTCGACACGTAGAGCACGTCAAAATCTTTAAGTATCGGGTCTAAAAAGACAGTTTCTGAAGCCACATATTCTACCCATTATTTGTATATTTCTTTCCAGTAGACCATACCTGGAAATTCACTGGTTCTGAAGATGTTCAAGGTCAAAGTAGCATTTTTTTTTTTTTTACTTTTTTACGAAAATGTATTCCATGTGTTATTATTATTTATAACTAAAAACTTTTTCCAATCAAAAATTCGTTTCGTTCGTTTTTAACAAATTACGCATTTGAAGTTACAAAAACGCAATGAATATCAAACGTATCCGACAAATACCTGCGCGGCTTAGAGCGAAGGGGCGGGTCTTAACTCTGCTTGCCTGGGTTCGCGTTACATTGCGCGGAATAAAAGATTGTGTTTTTTTTCATACCTAGAAATAAAAGTCAAAGCTACTTTGTTAGATGTACAGTATGCGTAGTTGACGGCTTTGTGATGTATTGTGTCTTTATACATCCTGTATAATCACCAATTTCCAAAACTCCTAGAAAACTTTCCAAGTAACCGCCTTAATGAGCACCAAATGACTGTTCTACTTACGCTATCGCAGTATTTATATATGAAGCAAGTAAAGTACCGATAAAATACCAGATCATTGTTACTTTAAATACAGAGTACAACTTACTTTGTGAAATTGAAGTTATTAGAGGCGAGGATCTCAGCCAGAGAGCCCCACAGCGTCCTGTGTAACTCCCGCACTGGAGCACCCCACCAGCTGGCGTGCCAGTACCGCACTGTGGAGGATACGCAGCAGTTTACACCTGGAAAAGAGAGAAAGAATTTTTATAGGGTTTTTTTTTGTCTAGTTGGAGCTCGCCGTCCCATCAGAACTAGGCCCGAGAGTTGACGGCGCGTAGTGTTCCACGCGCGCCTCAAAGAGATGTCAGCAACAAATGACGGGGCCCATCATGGCCGATGCATGCATGATAAGGGGTCGCGGATAAATTCGTAACAGAGTTACAGCGACCCTGGGCATTCAAGCAAGGAAGGAATAGGGGTGGGATTTAGTCAGGAAGAGTCTGACACGCCCTCCCGCTCCACCCAGAGCGGGAGAAGTCATTGGATGATTTCCCACCTCTCAAAAAAAAAAGTCTACCATACTTGAAACTTACAAACATAAAACCGATCAAGAGCGAGTCAGACACGCGCATGAAGGGTTCCGTACCATCAAATTTTATTTTATTATATATTTTTTTAGCGAATACAACAATACAAACTTTGTGCATTTGAAGCGTCTATTTGTTGCCATTATTAAAACCGTGCAAAAAAAAACGCCAAAAAAAACACGTTTCTAGTAGGTGACTGTAATTTTTCATTTATTTATATTTTTATTACTTGTTGTTATCAACAGAAATACACATTCTGTGAAAATTTCAACTGTCTGCCTATTACGGATCATGAGATACAGCCCGCTGACAGACAGACAGACGGACGGACGGACGGACAGCGGAGATTTAGTAATAGGGTCAAAATGGCAAATGAAAGTAACTAAATTACTACTTCCTACTAATACTATACATGCGAAAGTTTGGATCGATGGATAGATCTTTGTTACTCAACCAAGCCAGAACGGCTTAACCGATCTAGGAGAAATTTGACACAGAGATAGATTATAGTCTGGAATCGTACATATGCTATAATGTATACTGTGACTGGTAATTAGTGACCGATACTTAAGCAAGTGATTGTACTCATAATAACAAACTACTTTTCCAAAGAAACATTTAATGAGACAGAACTGCGTCACGCGGCTAACAGCTGATAGGCCACAGGCGCGCGCGCGCGTGTTTCATACGGCTGTTGTGTTATTGTGATAAAAGTGAATGAGTATAAAAAAATGTTTCTGCAGGAAAGTTGTTTGTTATCGAGAGTACAATCACGTGTTTAAGTATTGGTCACTAATTCTCAGTTGTTAACACACAGCCTAAACCGCTGCTCCTAGAGACATGAAAGGAGGGTGTGTCCTTTGTTAAGACTAGGTATCCACTACGAAAGGGTTTCTCGAAAAAGGGGGTACAAAGGGGTTTGAAAGTTTATCCCCCGTCTTAAACTTTCAACCCCTATAGGTACTAATTTATATATATATTTATATATATATTTATATATATATTTATATAGCTTTATTTATATATTTTAATATTATTTTTATTACATAATATATTTAAAAAAAATATATATATCCACGCGGGTGAAGCCGCTGGCGGCAGCTAATTTCTTATCTGGAATTTATGATGCCGTTTTTTTGGGAATGCAGACGAGTTTTATTACTGGATTAACAACGCCGAAATGATAAAAAAAGCCAGATTATTCTTTTTTTATTTATTTGAGTGGCAAATGATGTTGATCTGTTCTGTAGGCGTATTCGCTTACTCAGTTGATATCAATTTGATAGGCACTTTGCAGTACATTGCTGCTTTGACGTATAGGAAAACAAAAATGTACCACATAGTGCCTATAATAATCGATGTCCACCGAGCAATAGACTGCTGCCTATCAAATTGATGTCAACTGAGTTAGCGAATACACATGCTGATGTTGTGAAGAGTGACCCTAGTCTTCCGCCCCAGCTTCAAACGGGTACAAATTGCACAAAAACCTTCCTCGTTTATCACTCTTTCTATTAGTGAAAATCGCAATCGAAAATCCGTTGCGTAGTTTAGGAGGACTTAGCGGCGAAACAGACAGACGCGGAAAGCGACTTCGCATATATGTGTATACTATTTAGAAATAGAGAAGAGATTTACTATACAGTGTGAGTCTTTATAATGTGCACATATCGAAATGAATCTATGCTTAACTTTATCGACGGAAAAAATATAAAAAAATCTATTTTTTTTTTTATATTAAAAACAAATTAAAATTGGTAAAAAAAACTACCTTAATTGAAAATAAACATGTTTTTTTAGCAAAAATCAGTTTTTTTTTATCAATTTAAAAAAATATAAAATTATTTAGATTTTTTTTCTGTCGATAAAATTAAGCATAGATTCTCTCCTTTCGATATGTGCACATTATAAAGACTCACACTGTATTTAGTTGTCTTCCAGCATTTTATATAAAATAGCAAGAAATACATTTTTCTCTTAAGATCCATATACTATTGCATAATATGGATACGGTAACGTATAAATTACACCTTGATTAGGTTGTTTATCAACTTTTTCAAAGCGAGACAAACACGGAACCTGCTTTGAACCTAAATATAGATACCTCGATTATCATAAAAGCTATCTACAGTCGCCATTTAAAATATGCACGTGCATGACCTATCAGACAGATGCTAATCTGACCAGTTGCTAGCACGCGCACCTGACATTGAACGGTTCTTTCGACACAAGTCTTCGGTCGACGCCTACGCAACCCAAGACTGTTTTGTTATGCAAAAGAATATTTGGCTGATTGTCGAGTTGTTTTTCGCGAATGGAGATATATTTTTAGGTGACGTGATTTTTGTCACGATATGAGCATGTGATATTTAGAAATTTGAGGAAAGTATTGAAATTATTTTTTTTTTGTCTGACAAAAACTTCTCCGGCTCTGGGTGGAGCGGGAGGGGCGTGTCAGACTTTTACTGACTAAAACCCACCCCTTTTCCTTCACTGCCTGAGTGTCCAGGGGTGCGGTAACACATTTTCAGAATTTATCCGCTACCCCTAGGCATGCAGGCACCGACCACGATGGGCCCCGTCAGTGGTGCCTGACAACGTCTCTTTGAAGCACCCGTGGAACACTACGCGGTGTCGACTCACGGGCCTCGTGCTGATCGGACGGCGAGCTACCCACTGCTCGCCGTCCGCAGGCCCGGGACGGCTAATGGATGATGTTTGGAAGTGAACACATATGCAGCACATATCTTAAAGAATTGAAAAGGAAAGACGAGTTTGATGATTTCCAGTAAGTTAACATTAATTGAGGCAAAGATGCGCAAAAGGAAACACTGTTCCAAGCACCATGAAGACTGAATCTCAACTCTTCTAGAGACTTTTGTTTCCATTCCAAACTGATAAATAAATCCCTTCAAGAAAATGAGAAATTGCTGTGGTAAAAATATTCGCGAAATATTAGCCGGTGGCACACATTCATTTACTGTCTGTCTGTCTGCGTTGGCAGCTCTTCAAGACAGCTGAGCTGATAAGTAATAACGAGTGCGAGTATAATGATATTTTGATGACGGTCTAGCTCAACGAATTGATTACTTTTTAACAGACTTCGAAAAAGAGAAGGTTCTATGTTCGACTGTATGTATTTTTTTTTTATGTATGTCCACCGATTTCTCTGTCAGTTTTGGACCGATTTTCAAAATTCTTTTTAATATACTCCCGAGGTAGTCCCATAAATGGCAATTATTATCGTATACGTAAATGACGTTTTGGATTCCTCCAATTACGGGTATGTTTAAATTCCACGTTCCATTTTATTGGGGATTTAGTTCTAGGGTATAACAACTAAAAAGTGACAAATAAAAAACTTTTTCACAAAAAAAAAAAAACAACCGACTTCCAAAAAAGAAAATACACTAAAAATTAAAAAATAACTTTAATTTCGGAAGTCGGTGTCAAAAAACGAAGGAATAAATTACAAACACCGACTGCCGAAATTAAAGTTATTTTTAATTTTTCCGTTTTGGAAGTCGGTTGTTTTTTTTTTATTCAACTTTTCAGCCAAAAGACGACCACTGTTGGAAAAAAGCCTACCCAATATATCGACCGCTCTTATGATTCTTGCATTCAGAGGCCGCGGTATTCACCAGGTCATCTTAACACAATGTGGGGTACCTTCAAATGCCACACCTTCTTTTACGTGGTCGCCTTGAGAACCTTTCAGCCCGATCGACCTTCTGTTCTGTGAGCAATGGACCCTGCCTGCTGCCACTTATGTTTGGCAATTCTTATTAGGGTTTTTTTTTGTGTGGGAAATCATCCAATGACATCTCCCCCTCTGGGTGGAGCGGGAGGGCGTGTCACTCTTATTGACTAAAACCTACCCCTGTTGTGAGTGCTCAGGGGAGCGGTAACTCTGTTACGAATTTATCCACTTCCTCTAAGCATGCAGGCACCGGCCATGATGGGCTCCGTCAGTGGTGGCAGACAAACATCTCTTTGAGGCGCGCGTGGAACACTACGCGCCGTCGACTCACGGTCTTGGTGCTGATCGAACGGCGAGCTACCCACTACTCCCCGGAATTCTTAGGGCTAAGTCGGTCACATGGATTAAAAATCTGCCTAGCCTTTTCCCAACTATCTTGGGGTCGGCTTCCAGTCTAACCGGATGCAGCTGAATACCAATATTTTACATGGAGCGACTGCCTATCTGACCTCCACAAACCAGTTACTGGGGGTAACACGATACCCCGTGGTAGCACTGGTTACATGGATTAATTGGCTTTAGTTTATCATCATCATTTTAAACGAAAGTCGTCACCAGCTGGACATAGGCCTTCCCGAAGTGTCACCACAACGACCGGTCCTATGCATCGGAGTCCCGTGATCCTCACCAGGTCGTCGGTCCACCTTGTCAATGTTATTTCGGTTTACCATGACCTTGGTTTTGTCCAAGTTCATTTGAAGACCGGACCTGCTGAGGTCATCGAGCATTGTACTGAGGTCCTCCATAGTCTCAGCCATGACTATTATATCGTCGGAAAATCGAAGGTGAGTAGTGGACTTTTTAATGACTAGCCCTCCAGTTCAGAACGTTGAAGACATCTTCCATTGCGGCTGTGAAAAGTTGCGGAGAAACGACGTCTCCCTGCTTCACACCCCGCTGCAGGATAGGTTTCGTCGTACGTAACGTACGCGTACGTACTTAAGTCGAACTGACATGGTGGCGTTTTCGTACAAACACTTAAGCACCTAGATGCACCGATAGTCAATCTGCCACCGTTGGAGAGACTGCAGTACAGCCCAAGTATCGATCGAATCGAAGTCTTTCTTTTAGTCCGCAATCGTTATGCAGTAAGGAAGATTATACACTTCGATCTTCTGTATAACCTGCCGCAGCGTATGTATGTGGATGCCTTTTTGGCATCTAGCTTGTTCAGGACGCTCGAAGTCGTCAACATTGACTTTAAATACTTTTCCCTATATTAATAAATGAATAATAATAACAGCGATTAAACCAGGGTCAATGAAGTGTCCTTACACTCAATCCTGATATTAGCAAGAATGTCAATGTAAAAGAGTGCAAACAAATGTTGCAATTTAGTTGTAAATAAATGCATTAATGCAATAACAACTTAAAGTACATACATATGTATGTGTATTTCGATACAATTTTGAAGGTTAGCTGCAATTTTTGACCAATTTTGGATTTAAAGTTGATTTGGACAACTTTCAAATTTAGTATTTCTAAAAGGTTCTTTAGTGATTTTTAGAGACAATCCACGTAATGTCGTCGATAAAAGAATACATGCGTATCTATCTGCGTAATACAATTGGTCGGTACAGTTTGGTCTAAAAATAGGACTATTTCGTGGGTGGAGCTAGAGGCTACCTAGGGTTTGTAAATATTTGTAGTAGACAAATATTACACAAGAAAGCTACTTGGTATATATACATTTTACATGTGTGTGTGTGTGTCACACGGAGTAAGTACGCATGCGAGACGCGACATTGAAAGTCTTATATAATTTATATCGTCGTCTTTAGTATATTAATTTAAAAACACAATACTACCCGGGCCTGCGGACGGCAGGTAATGGGTAGCTCGCCGTCCGATCAGCACCAGGCCCGAGAGTCGACGGCACGTAGTGTTCCACACGCGCCTCAGAGTTGTCAGCAATAGGGACGCGGCCCGTCTTGGCCAATGCCTGCCCGGGGGTTGAGGATAAATTCGAAAGAGTTACCTCGCCCCTGGGCATTCAGGGCAGGGAGGAACAGGGGTGGGTTTTAGTCAGTAAGAGTCTGACACGCCCTCCCGCTCCACCCAGAGCGGGCGAAGTCATTGGATGATTTCCCATCCCACAAAAAAAAAAAAAAACTAAACATAATACTGTTGTCAGCTATTTTTCTAATGTATTTAACACAGTACCTAATAGATGACTAAAAAAATCATTTGGCCTGCCAGTTAGATTACCAAAAATAATTTGACACGTACTTTTTTTTGTCAAGTAAACAAAAAAACCGGTCAAGTGCGAGTCGGACTCGCGCCCGAAGTGTTCCGTATTATCTATAAGAAACAGCAAAAAAAAAACACCTTTGTTGTATGGGAGTCCCCTTAAATATTTATTTTATTCTGTTTTTTACTATTTGTTGTTATAGCAGCAACAGAAATACATCATCTGTGAAAATTTCAACTGTCTAACTATCACGGTTCATGAGATACAGCCTGGTGACAGACGGACAGACAGACAGACGGACGGACAGCGGAGTCTTAGTAATAGGATCCCGGTTTACCCTTTGGGTACGGAACCCTAAAAATGAGGGTGATACGGAGAGTTGAAATTTCGCGTAACGTCATATCTACGTCAAAAATGTACCACTTTTTACCTAGACGTGACGTAACAAGCCCCCACTCCTAAACTTTTAGGCATTTTGTCTTTGTCAGTTTTTATTGATTTATGAAAGCAAAAAATACGTAATGCAATATTTTTTGATAATCTAAATTACGCACCCACGGGATCATCTCACTTGACATACGTTTGTCAATCTGCTCAACAATTAATTTCTCTGACTGTACATAACCTCAAATCATCTAGGTAAAGTGTTAAAGAAAAGGTGTCAAATAAGTAGGTTGTAGTTTTTATCGACTAAATGCGAATGTGGTCGAACTTTTAGCAAGTTATTTGCATTGCTTACTTTGCTATCACGGTCACTGGCTTGATGGGAGGAAAGTGTAAGCGAATTCATTCACCGTTGAGTTTTTACGAGTAGATGTGACATATTGACACAGGTCAAATGTGGAAGTGGAACAGATCAAGGTTATATTCTACATCTTTGGCACACAAATCTAAGTTTTGTTTTTCATCATTCATAGGCTTGCGTTTGTCCACCATCTCACCATAGTAAGCGACGATAGGTTCGACAATGGAACACGCTTGCCTAGAAGTAACCTAATCACTCTTGACTTAAGGCGCTATTAACTGCCAATGACCTTGAGTGGTTAGCTTGCGTGTTCTGTACTGAGCTCACGTAACGCGTCGTACGTCCATACAGTAATAGGACTCGCCAATCAAGGAGAGCTGTCCGAAATTAGACGCATTATTAATTTATTACAAATAAAACAACAGGTAAACTAAAACACTGTGACTAAATTATAAATAATTTATTCACGTAATAATTCAAAAACAAAAATGTAAGAATTTCATGGCATTTGGAATCAATTTTAACTGAAAAAGTTGTATTGATGATTTTAATGATTACAGTTCCATAAATACGTACTTGCTACGCCCTCTAATCAAATTTTGACCAAGATACCATCTGACACTGACCAGCAAATTGCAAAAAACGTAAGAAAATTTGAATTTTGCGGGTTACCCTGGAGCTTTCACCAGAACACCAATCAATATATAACTTCCAGGAAACGAAATAAACAACAGCAAACATTAAACATACGGCGGCGACTTGGGGTTAACGCACTAAACATGGTCGCTCCCAGAGGCTCGCCATTCGCCATAAGAGTAGGGTTCGATTTTGAGAGTTTATGGCCGGTTTTCTGCTGACATTTACATATGTCAACGACCATACAGCCCATGTGCTTACACGGGTAAACTTCTCCACGTGTTCAGGATCAGATTGGAGTACAGATATTCCAAGAAAATATGCGCTTTGGAAACCTGTCTTCAGAAATAAGAATGCTCGACGCTAAGATTTAAGGCGCAGTTATACGACTTTTAATGGTTTTTAATTGAACATCACGTCTAAAAGAATCGTCTTATTTCTTTAAAAAAAAAAAAATGTTATTCTAGACTATTTTCGTCGTAATTTGATCTGAGAATATTTGAAATTATATTTTTATAACATTTGTAAAGTTATGTCTAACGCGGATAAAAAATTGAGAATCACGCAATCACTATAAAGCGTATTTTTATGAAACCTTCACCATTTTAAAGATCATTTGATTATTTATAATTTAGTCTCAGTGTTTTAGTTTAATACTTGTTGTTTTATGTGTAATAAATTAATAATGCGTCTAATTTCGGACAGCGCTCCTTGATGGGCGAGTCCTATTACTGGGTGGACATACGACGCGTTACGTGAGCTCAGCGCTGAACACGTAAGCTAACCACTCAAGGTCGTTGGCAGCTAATAGCACCTTAATACAGAGCTGTTATAACCATGAAAGAACTTGCCTATTTTGTGCATGCCTATCATGTTAGTCACTTATACGCACAAAACGTATCGGGAACACTTGTATTGTGCGTATAGCTAAGGAGTGGAATTCCCTGCTGAAGTCTGTTTCCTGGTAGTTACAACCTAGGGGTCTTTGAGAAAAGAATGAATAGGTTTCTTCTAGGCAAGCGTGCTCCGTCTTCGACCAAATCATCGCTTCGTGAGATAGTGATTAGGTAAGTGCGAGCCTATCTGTGTATATAAAAAAACTTTTTTCCATAAAAAAACAACCGACTTCCAAAGAAGAAACTACACTAAAAATTAAAAAAAATAATTTTAATTTCGGAAGTCTGTTTGCATGTTAATTCTTCGTTTTTTGACACCGACTTCCGAAATTAAAATATTTTTTTAAATATTTAGTGTATTTTCTTTTTTGGAAGTCGGTTGTTTTTTTTTTTTTTGTAAAAAAGTTTTTTATTTTTTAGTTGTTATACCCAGAACTAAAAACCCCAATAAAATGGAACGTGGAATTGAAACATACTCGTAATTGGAGAAAACCAAAAGCCATCGAGGTATACGTATTTTTCGTTTTTGTTCAGTTTTTCAAAAAGTGCTGAAGCAATTTCGATAAAATGTATATGGGACCACCTTGGGAGTATATTCTTTTAGATAAAAAAAGAATTTTGAAAACCGGTCCACACTGAAGGAGAAATCGGTGGACATATTTATAAAAAAAAAAAACAAAAAAGACAGTCGAACATAGAACCTCCTCCTTTTTCGAAGTCGGTTAAAAATTCAAAGTACCTACTGACTGACTAACTGATATATTAACACAAACCGCTGGTCCTGGAGACATGAAATTTGGAAGGTGTGTTCTTTGTGAAGAGTAGGTATCCACTAAGAAAGTGTTTTTCGAAATTCAACAATTAAGGGGGTGAAAAAGGGGTTGAGAGTTTTTATCGGGGGAAGTACTAATTCCACGAGGGCTAAGCCGCTGGAAGTAGCTAATCGAAGATATATTATATATATATTTTTTATAATTATTATAATTTTTTATTTTCAAACTTACAATAAATATTCACAACGTTGTTAAACAAAACATAAATGTAAATAAAAAAACCTTTAAAATCCTTTCGAAAAATGTCCACATTTAATTTACAAATCACCATTAATCTCAACAAGACAACGGCATAACATTATCACTCATTACAAATTTTAATTAAATAAGTCAGTCACGTTTGAGAACTGAAGGCGATTAAATGTTGCGATAAACGAATCGCGAATCACGTGTATGCAGTAAACAGACTATTATCACGCGAATGCAAGTCAGCTGTAGCAACGGAATACTTAAGAACGAGCGCATATTGTAGACTAGTCTCAAAATGTTCTGTTTTTACCCGACTGGTCGACCAGAAGGAGGGTTATGTTATTAGCAGAAGTCGGAATTAGGTAGAGTTATTAACATACTTGTATCAAAATGTTGATATTAATATGGATCTTCCCGGGATTTCTAATGGACAATCCCGTGTGGCCAACAATATTACAAATAAATAATAATAATAAAAACCTCTATTGTTTTCTTTTGTTCTCACAAGCTACTCGTATGTTGTGTGAACTACAAATGTGGCAAAATCGCGCGTGTGCGCATTGAAATTTTACAACTTCGGACATCCGATGTCGTTGATGTAAATTTAGCAACGTCGCGCGTGCTGTGGTTTAAATTGTGTAAAAGTAAATAGCTTTTTTATTTAATAAATCACGGGATTTTTCTGCTCTTTAAAATTAATCTCGGGATTTGAGGTATATCCACTTTATTCTTTCGCTCTATGAAATCAGTGTAAGTACATAAATAACTCTACCTAATTCCAACCTCTGGTTATAAGTTTGTATGTATGTATGTCTATTTCTTTGGCACGTTCGCCTTAAATGAGGAAGGGGGCGGGTTAGAAATCAGCGATGACCGGCGTTGATGGCTATGCCTGCCGCAGACAGCTCAACATTGAGTGAGCCCGCTCCTTGTGTCACACTGAAATCATCTGATAACTACCTTGTAATGAGTCTTTTGTGTTGCTGTTATGATTGTTTAGTGTTGGCAATAAAAGTTTCTTTCTTTCTAAAGTTTAGATAGATTTTGAGAGGGAACAGGGCCTGCGAGGCATTTGAAAAATAGGTATTTGAAGAAACTATTGCCGTCGTGCTGCTTCAAGCCTGCCCCCGTAGAGTGCGATAGGGACAGCTGCAGCTCAGACCGATTTTACCTCTTGGTAATTTTTGACGAAATCGACGTTTCGTATTCTCTTGTTTTTTCCTCGAAAACTGAGCCGATTCAATTATTTTTGACACAACATTTTTAAGAAAGAGTATGTAGGTTCCTATTAAATGTTTTATGTTAAAAACTTTTCGAATTCGTCTGGTAGCCCTCTAATCACGGCGGTAAAAATGGGCCATTTTTTGTAAGGTCATATTTCTGTTACTTATTAGTTGATGAAAAAAAGGAAATGACAGGGACGTGTCTACAGCAGACCTAGAATTTATGGAAAAAAATATTGCTCTAGCTAGAGGCATTATTCAGGAAGAAAAAAGGGGAGTACATTTGTATGGAGAATCGCAGCCCCTGTTCCCTCTTAAGGGCCTACCTCCGCATAAGTGGCGCCCTCATTGAATAAAAAATCCTACTAAAGTGTAGAAAATAAAGATTAAAGAATTCTGTTTCGTTTGTTACAAATAGGGTAAGTAGTAAGCAAAAGTAACAAAAACGGCCGTTTTTGACACTTTTGCTTACTACTTTGGATACGAAACATTTTGAGTCCTGTTTTAACAACGTAAAAATACCTTATTCTATTTGTAATAAACGCAACACAGAATTCTTTCATCTTTATTTTCTACGCTTTAGTAGGATTTTTTTTCAATGAGGGCGCTACTTGGCGGATATATACGCCTTAAGTCGTTAGCATTTCTAAAAGAAAGAACTTTTTAAACGATTTTTTGGAAATAATCCACGATATGTCGGCGATAAAGAATACATGAGTATCTGCGTACCATTACGACAGTTGGAAAACACATAAATATTTTGTAAGTCTTACAAAACTCATAAATCTTGTGCATGAGAATAAAGATATTTCATTCATTATTTAAACAAACGTTTTCTACTCAAAGTAAACAACTCTATCAACTCTTTAATCAGATAATTTGGCTAAAGATAATGCTCATTTTAAAATCCCTGTATTTAGAGCGTACTCGTTGTCCTCAAACGTAACGTGCCAAGAAAATTGTTTTTGTTCTTAACGCACTTTTAATAGCTTTACCTGTAGCTACGCAAAACAAAAAATTATAAATAAATTTTGACACACTTCTCGATTTCCGATTGAGCTGAAATTTTGCATACCTAAATCATCATCATTTATATATTTATTAAACTTAATGCACAAGTAAGAATTACTCTACAATGGTGGACTTAATGCCTTAGACATTTTCTCTGCCTAGCCTTTTCCTAACTATCTTGGGGTCGGCTTCCTGTCTAACCGGATGCAGCTGAATACCAGTATTTTACAAGGAGCGACTGCCTATCTGACCTCCACAACCCAGTTACTGGGTAATACGATACCCCTTGGTAAGACTGAAAAAAAAAAAACCTAAATATTTAGTTTATAGTAATGAAAGAAAATGCATGGTTAGCTAAGTGACGTCATTCTAAATACAATATGGCGGCCTCCCAAAGATGGCGGACTAGTAATTTTTTATGCTTTCCTATGTTATGGGTATCGTAATGACAAGTTTACTGAGGAGAATACGATAAATAAAATGACGTGACCCTTAGAGTGTTTCAAGTTTTTTTATTTAAACTATATATTATTTTCAATGATATCATCTCATTAAAAAAAAATCTCTGTGTTGATAATTGGCCAGTTCCATAAAAAAAGTAGTATATTTCTTTAATTTTTTTTTATAAAACCTTTCCCATCCTAGGAATTTCTCCCGTATCGTGGGTGCGTTTACAAACACCCAGAAGACCCGGAAAAATATAGGCCAAACAAATATTTGTTCCGTGCGGGAATCAAACCCGCGACACGCAGCGCAGCAGCCAATTTCTCAGCTACTGCGCCAACCATGTCGTCATACTTGATACAAGATTCGTTTTGGACTTAAGGGCCTTCTCGCGGTCCAGTGGCGCCCTCATTGAATAAAAAATCGTAGCATAGCACAGAAAATAAATATTAAAAAAAAAACTTTTTACAAAAAAAATACAACCGACTTCCACAAATAAAACTAAAAAATGCAAAATAACTTTAATTTCGGAAGTCGGTGTTTCTAGTTTGGTTTCTTCGTTATTTGACACCGACTTCCGAAATTAAAGTTATTTTGCATTTTTTAGTTTTATTTATGGAAGTCGGTTGTATTTTTTTTGTAAAAAGTTTTTTATTTTTCACTTTTTAGTTGTTGTACCCCATTCTAAAACTAAATTAATAGTAAAGTTATGCCCGAATTGATAGCCCCAAAATTACGGAATTTGAACATAGTTGGTGAAATTAGGGTGTATCAGGGTGAACTGTACAAATCTGTATACCCCTTTAGAGCGTATCATCGTGATGTAATGTTGTGAAGTGGTGAAAACAATATACAGACATGCGATTGCAGCAATTCTGGAAGGTTTGCTATCATTTATTGAAGAGTTCCATTGTGTATCTTCGAAGTTCTTTATCAGATTTTCACCAAATTAAAATGGGACCACATGTGAAGCAACAGCTTTCAAATAAAAAAAAAATCTTCAAAATCGGTTCACGTAGTAAAAAGTTACGAGGTACTCGTAACACATAAAAAAAAAATACAGTCGAATTGAGAACCTCCTCCTTTTTTTGAAGTCGGTTAAAAAGTATTGGGAGTACTTTCATTGTACGTGCCTACAGCTAAGGAATGGAATTCCCTGCCGGGGTATACGACCTGGGGGTCTTTAAGGCACAGTTATACGACTTTTAATGGTTTTTAATTGAACATCACGTCTAAACGACTAGTCTTGTTTCTTTGAAAAAAAAAAATGTGTTACTCTAGACTATTTCCGTCGTAATTTGATCTGAGAATATTTGAAATTATATTTTTATAACATTGTGTAATTAATTTGTGAAGTTATGTCTAACGCGGATATAAAATTGAGAATCACGCAAAAACTATGAAACCTGCACCATTTTAAAGATCATTTAATTTTTTATAATTTAGTCTCAGTGTTTTAGTTTAATACTTGTTGCTTTATGTGTAATAAATTAATAATGCGTCTAATTTCGGACAGCGCTCTTTGATGGGCGAGTCCTATTACTGGGTGGACATACGACGTGTTACGTGTTACGTGAGCTCAGCGCAGAACACGCAAGCTAACCACTCAAGGCCGTTGGCAGCTAATAGCGCCTTAAGTCAAGAGCGATAGTGGTAGTGTAGTTAACCATTGATAGGCTCGTATCGTTTGACTACTATCT
Organism: Polia nebulosa; assembly: GCA_951329385.1. Lineage (NCBI taxonomy): Eukaryota > Metazoa > Arthropoda > Insecta > Lepidoptera > Noctuidae > Polia > Polia nebulosa. The sequence goes on along the minus strand of OX589602.1, from coordinate 28,881,434 downwards.
CACCTGATGGCAAACGATTATGTGGTCGACGATAGAGCGCGCTTACCTATAAGTGACCTATTCACTCTCGACTTAAAGACTCCCAGGTTGTAGCTATCAGGAAACACAGACTCTGGCAGGGAATTCTACTCCTTAGCTGTACGCACTATGAATGTATTCACAAAACGTTTTGTGCGTGTGGGGTCTATCAATAGTAAAAAATATTTGATTATGTGACTAATTCCTTCAAGATTTCACAATATGGTTAAAAACAGAATTTCAGTCCGAATCACTGGTTATTTGCATACGCGAACGAAAATAAAGGAATTACAAAACAAAGGCCTGTATTGTTTGAATTAAACAAAGCCCGAAGACATTTGGACATTATTTGCCGCCATCTTGGTTTTCAATGTTTGTCAAACTCACAATTACAAATGCCGTCGGGTCGCTGAATATGTGAAATAAGGACAGCTTGTAACTATTGCTACACTCTCAGAATGCTACTTTAAGTAAAGATAATTAGTTCATTTGTGACAAACCAAGACGCATACAATAAAATCCAATTAATATTATAAATGTGAAAGTTTGTATGGATGTGTTACAATCACGCAAAAACGGCAGAAGGGATTTGAAAGAAATTTTGCACACAGATAGATTACAACCTAAATTAAAAAATAGGCTGCTTTTTACCATGCGGGCGAAGCCGCTAGCAGAAGATAGTATTGAATATTTTCTAATGAGTTTGATGGCAGTTATTTTAGTTCAATCATAATATTTCATACCATCAACAGTATCAGACTCATCAGAAAATATTCAATGTTTTGACTGCTTGAAAAGTGAGTTGTTCAGACCTTTTTAGTTGTTTTGCTGTGAGGCTCTTTTTTATTTTCTACATTTTAGTGAGTTATACCTACATATTTTTGGAATCGCCTCTTCGAGCCCTCTATTTTGATACCCCACATGATATTGTCACAAAAAAGTACGAACTTACTTAGGTAATGGTGGCCGACATATTGTTTTTTTTTTTTCAAAATTCATAAGTTAAGGGTCTACTACCGGCCAAGTGGCGCCCTCATTGAATAAAAATCGTAACTTAGCATAGAAAATAAATATTAAAGAATCCAACGTCACATTTGTTACAAAGAGGATAAAGTATTTTTACGTTGTTAAAACATGTCTCAGAATGTTTCGTATCCAAAGTAGTAGGCAAAAGTGTCTGAAACAGCCGTTTTTGGTACTTTTTTATCCTTTTTGTAACAAAGGTGACGTTGAATTCTTTAATGTTTATTTTCTATGCTATGCTACGATTTTTTATTCAATGAGGGCGCCACTTGGCCGGTAGTAGACCCTTAATTTGGCAAAACTAATTTAAAGATACCTTATTTGTTGAAATCCGTCCAGACGTTTAGGCTAAAGGGCGTGCCAAACAAATATATACAAACATACCTATTATTGATCGAAGCAAACATACATATTAATTACAAACTCTCGTTTATAAAACATTGGTGCCGAATCTGTTATGCACAAACTAAACTTAATTTAGGCTATTACTATCTTTTTCTCTCTAATAAAACAATAAAGAGACGGACGTAAATTAGAGCTGTCAAATTGAGTTGAACCAATATTACCAAACAAATTTAGAGTACACGTAAAAACATATCGACTAAAAACACGGTAAAGCGCAAGGCGTAAACTAGTTTGACATCTCTAACTTAGTTCATAGCTATAGCCGTCCTTTTCTCGCACTGCCTTTTAGTAAAAGATAGCGATTCTCTAATTTTAGTTTAGATATTCAACAAGATAATCGGCACCATTATCCAGTAACGTGTAGTCCAACAACGTTTGCTGGGTCTGCTTTTTTATATAATTGTTGACTGCTGCAATGCGATTGCCTCTCTGTGGTCTCTATAGAACGGTATCGATGCGACCTTCACATAGTTTACAGGTTGCAAAATTATTATTTGCTTAAAAATGTAAACGCAGACTCGCGTGGATTTGGTTTTAAGGCGCTATTAGCTGCCAATGACCTTGAGTGGTTAGCTTGTGTGTTCTGCGCTGAGCTCACGTAACGCGTCGTATGTTCACCCAGTAACAGGACTCGCCCATCAAGGAGCGCTGTCCGAAATTAGACGTATTATTAATTTATTAAACATAAAACAACAGGTATAAAACTAAAACACTGAGACTAAATTATAAATAATTAAATGATCTTTAAAATGGTGAAGGTTTCATAAAAATACGCTTTATAGTTTTTTCGTGATTCTCAATTTTTAACCGACTTCGAAAAAGGAGGAGGTTATCAATTCGGATGTTTGTATTTTTTTTTTTTTTTTTTTTATGTATGCTCGGGCATAACTCAGTCATATATTGACGGATTTGCAAAATTCTTTTTTTGTTCGAAAGCGGTTTATTCCGAAATGGTCCCATTTAAATTTCAAAAACATCTGATGATGGGTTTCGGAGACAGACAACGGAACTCTTCAAAAATTGACAGCAAATCAACCGCGATTGCTGCTATCGTATGTCTATGAATTGTTAACACAGTTTAATGGGGAGCCACAACTAAAAAGTGAAAAATAACTTTAATTTCGGAAGTCGGTGTCAAAAAACGAAGACAAAACCAGAAACACCAAAAAAAAAAAGAAGAAAAAAGTAAAAAGAAGAAAAAAGTGACACCTGACAGTCGTGTTATTTTTCCTCAGATTTTTAAAAAATATATTTAAATCATTAAATCAACGAAAAATTATGCTATTTAGTGATATTAGTGCATTAAACCTGAATTTTATCAATTTAATCTGGCGAATTGGGGAACACAAAGACATTTAGAAAATACAAGCAGGTACGAAACATCCAAACGTCCAAAAATCCTGCCCGAAACCCAGGAAGGGCGGGATACGCAGCAAGAAGCTACGACGAGTTTATGTACAGGTACTGTTACCAACCGTACAGAAGACAATATGAAGCGAGCTGCCTCTAATCAGCTGATAAAGAGGTATTTCTATCAGTTTCTTGATTGCTGAGGCAAACCCAACTGCAACAATTTGTGCTGTGCATCAAGCGGAGAGTCCACGCATTGCCAAGGTAACGCATAGAAGGAAGACTGCGCCCCCTGCGGCTGTCACTCGTTTATTGACTATACATTTGGACATTTATTACTTTTGTTTATTTTTTTGGAATATGTGTAAGTGCAGTGTTTTTATTATAGTTCTTTAATATTTGTGTAAGTTTAATCAACTTATTTTATGTTTAATGCCGGCTGTAGCGATGCCGGAACCTGTAGCAGTCAACCTGCCACATCGCTTGAGGTCCAACAGGTGAGATGTCCCAATTGCTCGCAGGCACGCTTTTTTAAAGGCGAACGGGGGCTGAGGATACACTATGGCAAGGTTCACAAACCACATAGTGTTCCTTTGTGCCCCCCAGCTACATCTACACCTCACGAACAGACCTTGTGGAAAACGCTCTCAAAATTTAAAAATTCAACACCAGTTTTAAAAAGAGTTCCTCGGGGTGCAAGACGATCCGTTGCTCTGAGTTTGGCACAATGCGTCCGTCTTGCGACCCAAGAGAACTCAGTAAGTGCCTGGGAGCAATTGCTCACCTTCCCCTACAGAATTCTGCACGTTCAAAAAGATTTGGCAACTAAAAAAACTTTAACAAATCAAATTAAAGAAAATTGTAATATTTCGACCATAATTTTAGATCCAAAATTACCACCATTTAATAACCGTTCACAGAAAAGCCTATGTTCGCATGTGGAATCGAAAATAAGTGAAGGTGACATTAGGGGAGCGGCCAGGCTATTATTCAGCAGTGATGTGGTGGCGCCTTACTCTCCAGAAACAATCTCAGCCTTGGAGAGTAAACATCCAGCGCCTGCGAATGATCTCACTTTCCCCGACCCCCCTGAGACCCCCGTTCCGGATTCATGTGTTTTTAACATTTCAGCCCCCCAATTGCTTGCTGCCGTGGGCTCCTTTCGAAGTGGTTCTGCCGGCGGCCTCGACGGCCTGACTCCGCAACACTTAAAGGACCTATTGAGTTCAGGCGCCGGGGATGCTGGTGAGTCGCTTTTGAAGGAGCTTGCGGCACTAGTCAACCTAATGCTCTCCGGCGGCGTGAACGATGCCGTCGTCGATGTCTTGTACGGGGCCAACCTATGTGCCCTGCGCAAGAAGGACGGCGGCATTCGTCCCATTGCCGTCGGGTGCACCTACAGGCGTATGGCAGCCAAAATTTGTTGTAAACTGTACAGTGACAGACTTACAAACAAATTCCAGCCCCTACAGCTTGGCTTTGGCTCCAGAGGGGGCTGTGAGGCTGCCGTACATGCACTATCTTCCTTTTTAAATTCTGAAAAGGGTGAGGTCATTCTCAAGGTTGACATTAAGAACGCTTTCAACTCTGTCAACAGGGACACTTTGTTGGCCGAGGCAAAAAAAGAACTACCCGAAATTTTCGGTTTTATTTGGCAATGTTACAGGCACCCTTCTAAATTATTATATAAAGAACAGCTTTTAGAATCTGCAGTTGGATGCCAGCAAGGTGACCCTCTCGGGCCAGTCATTTTCAGTTTGGCTATTCATCCAGTCATTCAACAACTAAATTCAAAATTTAACGTATGGTATTTGGATGATGGAACATTAGGAGGTGACGTCGATACCGTATTAAAAGACTTTCAATTCCTGAAGACTCATTTTCAATCCATCGGACTTGACCTTAACCACTCGAAGTGTGAAATTTTTCTTTGTGACAATACCGAAAGACAATCGACCCTTCATAAATTCAATACAATTGCACCAGAAATCAACATTTTAGAAAAAAGTTCACTACACCTCCTAGGTTCCCCTATTTTGGAAGAAAGTTTTTCTCCATTCATTGACGGAAAAATTAATCATTTTAATGATATTTCGGACAGACTCACAAAAATAAATTTACATTCGGCATTCACCCTAATTAGATATTGCTGTTTTGGACCAAATTTTATATATTTTCTCCGCTCTTCCCCTTTATGGAAGCATTCACATCTCCTGGACAAAATTGATGAAATCATTCGATGCACTCTTACAACCATTTTAAATGTGGCCTTGGATGACCGAGCGTGGCTGCAAACCACACTACCTATTCGTTTTGGTGGGCTCGGCATCCGCAAAATTTCTAGTATAAGCCTACCGGCGTTCCTGTCCTCGGTCCACAGCACTGAAAAGTTAACCAAAAGAATTTTGACTTCATCACTGGTTAACTGTGAAGTGCCGTGCTTGACCGACGCAATGAACACTTGGAAAATGGCTTGCCCGGACACGGCGTTGCCCGAGAACCCGTTCTCCCAGAGGCAGTGGGACGAGCCGCTCTGTAGTTTGGTACGGAATAATCTCTTAAATACGTCAACCAATACTGCTGAGCGTGCCCGCCTGCTGGCTGTGGGTGAATGGGAGTCGGGCCTCTGGCTACAGGCACTGCCGTCACCCAACATAGGTACTATGCTGAGTGACACCACCTTCCGGATCGCTACATGTCTGCGTCTGGGTGCTCCTTGCGGAGCTCCACATCGCTGCCAATGTGGTGAAGCAGTCGACCATCTCGGACACCATGGCCTATCCTGCAGTAGGAGCGCGGGTCGTATGGCACGGCACGCCAGCATTAACGACATCATCCGTCGGGCTCTTGTCACCGCCGGTGTGTCAGCCGTTTTAGAACCTCATGGCCTGGCACGTGACGATGGAAAGAGGCCCGACGGGATGACAATAATGCCTTGGAAGATGGGTAGGCCTTTGGTGTGGGATGCAACATGTGTCGACACCCTTGCGCCATCTCATCTTCTTAGCACGGCGGGCTGTGCTGGGGCGGCTGCTACAGGTGCAGAAAACCTCAAACGGCGCAAATATAACAACCTTATTGGGAGTTATATGTTTGAGCCGTTTGGGGTTGAAACACTAGGGCCATGGGGTCCGAGTGCTCATCGAGTTTTCCATGACATCAGCAAACTTTTAGTCGACTCTTCACGTGACCAGAGGGCTGGCCTTTTTTTCGGCCAACGAATCAGCATTGCCATTCAACGTGGCAATGCTGCCAGCGTTCTGGGCACTTTTCCCATTGACAGCGAGGTGGACGAATTTTTTGATGCCCAATGAGCTTTACCACTACCGGATTTTTTATGCCTCTTGTACATATTTTATTTATTAAGTTATTTATTAGTTTAATTAGCTATTTTAATTAGATATTATAATAAATGTGTTACTTTACAAATTAATTACACTGTTTTAAAAATATAATTTCAAATATTCTGAGATCAAATTACGACGGAAATTGTCTAGAGTAACATATATTTTTTTTTTCAAAGAAATAAGACTAGTCGAATAGACGTGATGTTCAATTAAACACCGTTAAAAGTCGTATAATTGCGCCTTAAAATAAACATAGAGGATTCCCTGTTCACTTCGTCTCGTGTCTCGTATGTCGTCATGTGCCGACGCTAAAATAACCCAGACAGTATTAATTGGCCTTGTGACTCACCCAGCGTTGATTACGGCATTTTCCCCTTCAATATTATTTGTTAGGAGTTCAAGTTCAGTGTAAGTCTTCAGGCAATTGATTCATAATGGTTTCAGACATTCCTTTGAATTAATAATTTTAGGCTTAGATAAATCTCGATCATGCGATGCTGAACTTTTCAGTGACTGTCATCCTGATGTCTGATATTTCTAAGTTAGAATACAGTAAATGCATGAAAACTTTCACACCCTTGATAGATTTAAAAAACCGGCCAAGTGCGAGTCGGACTCGCACCACGAAGGGTTCCGTACCATTATCTATAAAAACGGCAAAAAAGCACGTTTGTTGTATGGGAGCCCCTTTAAATATTTATTTTGTTCAGTTTTTAGTTTGTCAGAATTATGTGACAGACGACGGACAGACAGACAGACAGACAGACAGACAGACAGACAGCCAGACGGACAGACGGCCAAACCGTAACCGAATGTTCGGCACCCCTTCACTGTTTCGGTCGAAAGCGAAACTGACGTGGCAACAGAAAAATTGACAAAAGTTAAAAATTCTGAATTGAAAAATTATCAGACCATTGAAACTTCAGCCCTAACTTTCATAATATGACCAGTGCTGATGACATATGGAACAGAAACGTGGTCGCTCACAATGGGCCTCCTCAGAAGGCTTAAAGTCACCCAAAGGGCAATGGAGAGGGCTATGCTCGGAATTTCCTTGCGTGATCAAATCAGGAATGATGACATCCGCAAGAGAATCAAGGTTACCGACATAGCCCGAAGAATCGCAAAACTGAAGTGGCAGTGGGCAGGGTACATTGCTCGCAGAACAGACGGTCGATTGAGCCGAAAAGTTCTGGAGTAGCGACCGCGTACCGGAAGACGCAGCGTTGGAAGGTCTCTAACAAGGTGGACTGATGACCTGGTGAGGGTTGCAGGTAGCTGATGGATGCGAGACGCAAGGGACCGGTTGTTGTGGCGACACTTGAGGGAGGCCTATGTCCAGCAGTGGCCGTCTTTCGGTGAAATGATGATGATAAAATAATAAACAAAGTTCCCCAGTTTTTCTTTTTGGAACGAAGTTCCTTATCGCGCGTTGTGAAAGGGGGCTAGACGGAAAAAATTCTTACGAAAAGTTGTCACGACACTAATGAGGCTGTCCATCCAAAAAGATTGTGTTGGAAAAACAATCTAATAAAAACTTCTTGTATTTTTGGTGGGTAAAAAGTTTGCAAGCAGATCAAGCATTATCTAACCAATTTCATGTGTTAAATCTAGCGGAGCTTGGAACAATCTAACTTCGAATCTAATCTGAGCTGAGCTGAGCTTAGCTGAGCTGAGCTGAGCTTAGCTGATCTGAGCTGAGCTGAGCTGCGATGAGATGAGATGATGAAGTATAACTTCTTACGTGCGTGCGTGTGTGCGTAGTTAATAATAAAAAAAATATTATAAATTAAAAAAAATAAAATTATATTACAATTCCTTCACTAATTAATCGAAAGGAACTTCGTTCCATCCGGGTGTCCCTTGACACCTCTCAAGTTTTTTTTTTTTGTGTTTCTCTGTTTTTTGCGTCATGTTTACCGTAAATAAACGTGTTTTCTTTCTTCTTTTCTTTCTTATACAATTATGATTACACACATAGCCGGTCAGTTTTTAGGTGTCGTATATCACAGCCCTGAGGAGCTCGTGGCTAAAGTAATAACAGCCGCAAGGGTCTATCTATCACGTTAAGCTACGCTTGCCGGGGTTGGTCTAAGGATGGGTGACCATGTTTACATAAGAATAGCACGTTAAGCCCTTGGTCCCGGCTGTCAATCGTGGATCTTTGACAGTCGTTACGGGTCGCCAGAAGCACGAAAGTCTGAAAACCAGTCTTACTAAGGGGTATCGTATTACCCAGTTACTGGGTTGTGGAGGTCAGATAGGCAGTCTCTTCTCAGCCTTTTTAATATCCCCACTGCTGGGGCACAGACCTCCTCTCTGTGAGAGGGTGTGGGGCGTAATCCACCACGCGGGCCCAGTGCGGGTTGGTGGATGTCACATGTCTTCGAATCTAGCGGAGCTTGGAACAATCTAACTTCGAATCTAATCTGAGCTGAGCTGAGCTTAGCTGAGCTGAGCTGAGCTTAGCTGATCTGAGCTGAGCTGAGCTGCGATGAGATGAGATGATGAAGTATAACTTCTTACGTGCGTGCGTGTGTGCGTAGTTAATAATAAAAAAAATATTATAAATTAAAAAAAATAAAATTATATTACAATTCCTTCACTAATTAATCGAAAGGAACTTCGTTCCATCCGGGTGTCCCTTGACACCTCTCAAGTTTTTTTTTTTTGTGTTTCTCTGTTTTTTGCGTCATGTTTACCGTAAATAAACGTGTTTTCTTTCTTCTTTTCTTTCTTATACAATTATGATTACACACATAGCCGGTCAGTTTTTAGGTGTCGTATATCACAGCCCTGAGGAGCTCGTGGCTAAAGTAATAACAGCCGCAAGGGTCTATCTATCACGTTAAGGGTCGTTCAACAACTGATGCTGGTGTTGAACTTTTGGGACACATTTATAATGCATGGGAAGATAAATGCGATGCGTTGGGCATTTTTTGCGATTTGTCTAAGGCTTTCGATTGCGTTCTCCATGATACATTGATCAGGAAGCTGCACTACTACGGAGTCCGGGGCGCCTCTCTGGATCTTCTTACTTCATACTTGGGTAATAGGATTCAGAGAGTTGATGTGAACGGCAAAAGGTCTTCCGGGTCTGTAGTCAGAATGGGGGTTCCTCAAGGCTCAATTCTGGGTCCTTTTTTGTTTCTAATCTATATCAACGACTTGCCTTACCTCATAAAGGATAAACATGATATAGTGCTGTTTGCAGATGACACTTCACTTTTATTTAAACTCAAACGTCAGCAGGTGGTTGTTGATAATGTAAATAATGCTCTTTCAACTGTAGTTAACTGGTTTAATGTCAATAATCTTCTCCTTAACGAGAAAAAAACAAAATGCATAAAGTTCACATTACCCAATGTAATACAAGTGAACACTAGTGTGTCAATAAAGGGTGAAGAGTTGAAACCCGAGGATTCCACAGTGTTCTTAGGTTTAACTTTGGATGCGCAGCTTCAGTGGAGCCCCCATATAGATAAACTGTCCAAAAAACTTAGCTCTGCAGCATACGCCGTAAGGAAAATTCGTGGTTTAACTGATTTAGAGACAGCTCGTTTAGTATACTTTAGTTATTTTCATAGTGTGATGTCGTACGGCATTCTGTTGTGGGGAAATGCCGCCGATATTCAGACAATTTTTGTTTTACAGAAAAGGGCTATTCGTGCAATTTATAAATTAAGTCCCAGACACTCCCTCAGAGACAAATTTAAAGAGATTAATATTATGACTGTTCCCTCTCAATATATTTATGAGAATCTCATGTATGCACATAAAAATATTAATCTGTTTAAAAGATACAGTGATATCCATAGCATAAATACTAGGAACAAACACAAATTTATTGTACCAAAAACCAGGCTCAAGAAAAAAATAGGTGGTTCGTTTAGATGTCAATGTATACGTTTCTATAATAAACTTCCTAGCCAAATTCAAGAACTAAGCATAAATAAATTTAAATCATTTATTAAACGTAAGCTATGCCAGAAAGCTTTTTACACAATTAATGACTTTCTTGAGGACAAAAAGGCGTGGGATTGAGCTGCTTCAATGATATACATGAGCCATTGTTTTCATATGTACTACTTACTGATGAAAAATTTTTTATATATATATTTTTTTTTAATATTCGTTTTTGACATGAATACTTGTATAGTATTGCATTATATTTTTTATTTTATTTTTTTATTGACATTTTATTATTATTATTATTTTTTTTGACTTGAATACTTTGTTAAGTATTATATTTATTTTTATTTTTTGATTGACATATTATGATTACTATTTTGTTTGACACAAATATTTACTTTGTAAAGTATTATATTTTTTTTTTTTGATTACTTAATTATTGTAAATGTGAGGACTATGTGGGTTATTATTATTATTTTCTCCTCCTTTTTACAGTAATTTTCAACGTTGTCTGACAGTTTGAGTACTTTTGCGGCCTACCCAAATGTCTTTTCTTTGGTATTGTTCGTCATGTCATTGAGCTCCTTAGTGGTTTTTAAGTTGAGCTATTCGACTATTGACAAATGCTTGCACTGACTGGACAGGTCCACTCAAATATGTTTGGTTCTTTCTTCAAAAGACCACTACAGACACTAAGCTGCATGGTCCTCATATAGAATAATGTGAATGCGAGAACTATGTATGTCGTTATATTCATGTAGATTTTATGATTGTCTGGCAGTTTGAGTATTTTTTGCGGCCTACTCAAATGTCCTTACTTTGGTATTGTTCGTCGGTTCGTTGAGCACCTCAGAGTTCTGAGTTGAGCTTCGCGATGACTGACAAATGCTTGCACTGTCTGGACAGGTCCACTCGAATTCGTGTGTTGCTTTCTTCATAAAGCTCATCCCAGACATAAACGTACATGGTTCTCATAGGATCTAACCAGTCCACATTGTATGGATTTGAACACTAAAAGAGACTTTGACCTCTGAGTTTGTTTCGGTGTTTCTTCTCAGGGTAGTCAGCTAGGAAACACCGGCCTCATCTAGCTTAAACTGACAAAAAAACATTGACGTGTAAAAGTGTTCCTTGTAACCTATTTACTGAATAAACATCATTTATCATTTATCATTTATCGTTAAGCTACGCTTGCCGGGGTTGGTCTAAGGATGGGTGACCATGTTTACATAAGAATAGCACGTTAAGCCCTTGGTCCCGGCTGTCAATCGTGGATCTTTGACAGTCGTTACGGGTCGCCAGAAGCACGAAAGTCTGAAAACCAGTCTTACTAAGGGGTATCGTATTACCCAGTTACTGGGTTGTGGAGGTCAGATAGGCAGTCTCTTCTCAGCCTTTTTAATATCCCCACTGCTGGGGCACAGACCTCCTCTCTGTGAGAGGGTGTGGGGCGTAATCCACCACGCGGGCCCAGTGCGGGTTGGTGGATGTCACATGTCTTCGAATTTTTGGTTCTAGGACATGCCGGTTTCCTCACGATGTTTTCCTTCACCGTTTTTAGAGCAGTGGAGATGAAATAATTTACACAAAGTAAAGCGCCTGCCTGGGTTTGAACTCACGACCTACAACTTGTAAGTCGCGGCCAATACCACTAGGCCACCACTGCTCTTTAGATTGGAATATAGGTATAAATTAGGTAGGAGGATAGGCAGTCGTTCCATGTAAAATACTGATATTCAACTGCATCCGGTTAGACTGGAAGCCGACCCCAAGATAGTTGGGAAAAGGCTATGCCGATTGTGGCAGATTTTGTATATCACTTTATATTTCCATGTGGAAAGTCATAACGCCATACTAATCCTAGTATTTACCTTACATCACGTGCATGTAGCGTGAAACCAATACAAAAGCGTGTATTACAGCTCACAGCTGGTACAACAAACGACTGTCTTCGTAACTCTGTTTCGCTTTCTACATTGTCTGTGAACCATGACACTGACTGTGGTCACGGTCGAAGCGATGCTACATGTCTTCAACCAGATTATTCCCGGAACGGTTGCTTTTCATCAGGCGAGATCCAAGTCAAGATCTGGCTCAACACGAAAAAATAAAATGCGTTGACGAATATAATTTAAAAAAAAAAATCCTTTTATTCAGATAACAAGATCCATATAGTGCAATTAGACTCGGTATTAAAAAAATATAAATTAACACAATAACAACATAACATAACAACAACAACATGATTAACATATAATGACTTTTGTAAAAAAATAAGATGACATTTTAATAAATTATGACTTTGACTTCCAATTCATCTGACATTGAATTTAATTTTTTATACCTATTACTTTTAATAAAATTTACATGATAATAATTAAAATATAATCTTGACATCAATTGTAGTTAATTAGAGCTCCGAAAGTCCGAATGAAAAAGCGGAACCCTTAAAGAATCACTCGTGTGTTTGTCTGTCCGTCACAGCCAATTTGCTCCGAATCTGCTGGACCGATAGAGTTAAAATTTGGTACACACATGAGTGTCTGTGTCCCAAACACGAAAGTATACCCTAAATAAATTAATTTGGAATATGGGGGTCACTTTTGGGGTGAAAATCGGAAAATTAAAAATCATAGTTTTTCAAACTGTGTCATGCGACATATCAAATGAAAGGGCATATTGTGAGGGCCTCGAATATTTTTTTTCATAATTTTAAAATTATTGAGAGATGAGAAATGACCGTTCCCCCCCCCCCCCTCCCCCTCCTCCTCCTTATCTCTGAAACCACTAAACCTAAAATTTTGAAAAGAGTACAGATCTTTAATTATAGATTACAGGAAAACCTATAAGGTGGAGGCAGTTTAAAAAAAAACCTGAAAACAAATATGATTTGTTCGGAACACTTTGCGCACGAGTCCGACTCGCTCTTGGCCGGTTTTTTAAAATTATAACACTAATATGATATTTTTATACCAGATGTTATGGTATGTAAGAAACTTTTTAACGAACCTAACACCATACGATGTAAAATAAAAAACTTTTTTACAAAAAAATAGAACCGACTTCCAAAAATAACCAAAAAAAGTGCAAAATAACTTTAATTTCGGGAGTCGGTGTTTCTTGTTTTGTTTTTGACACCGACTTCCGAAATTAAAGTTATTTAGCACTTTTTTGTGTTTTTTTGGAAGTCGGTTCTATTTTTTTTTAATAGTTTTTATTTTTCAATTTTTAGTTGTGATTCCCCATTAAATTTTATGCGATAGCAGCAATCGCGGTTGATTTGCTGACATTTTTTGAAGAGTTCCGTTGTCTGTCTCCGAAACTCATCATCAGATCTACATGAAATTTAAATAGGACTTCGGAATAAAGCCCTTTCGAACAAAAAAAGAATTTTGCAAATCCATCTATACATATATATGACGAAGTTATGCCCGAACATAAATAAATTAAAAAAAAAAATACAAACATTCGAATTGATAACTTCCTCAGATTAGAAGTCGGTTGAAAACTACATTCTTACAAATAAATAAATTCCAGTACCTACCTCTTGAAACGGTGGTTCTCTAATCTAAAAACCGGAGTATTAGACCGATTCTTAGGAATACCCGATTCCCATGAATCACGTCTGTAGTGTGGTCTGCCAAAATGTGGCTGGGACAGAGTAAATGCGGAAGGGATAACCGGGTATCGTGCAGGAGTTTGGGAAAGGCCTTTATGCAGCATTGTACTGGGATAGGCTAAGTAATAATAATAAATAAGTTTACTGATCCAAAGATAAATAAAGACACAGGTTATATACTAGTTACAAGCTAAGACTTAATCAACTAACAATGGGCACTAGAGGAGAACAATTATAGTCTATATTAACAAAATATTAAATCCTGTCTCCTAAACTAGGCATGGCCTGTATCTTAGGAGACATTCGACCGAACTGAGCTGTAAATTACCTAGTGTAAGATTTCGTCTGTTCTTCTACCACAAAACTAAAACTATAATGTGAGTTAGCTAACTAAAGAATTTTAGATTTATTTGAGCTAGATGCGGGTGTGAATGGGAGAGGGGTGTGTGTGTGTTCGTGTTTGTGAGTGTAATGTTAGTTGTGTTGTATGGGTGAGTGTGTTGTGTGTTAGGAGGTGTTTCTTTGTTGCGTAGTGTTTTTTGTTCCTACTTAATAGTGATTTTTCAGGCGATATATGCCAGTAGAGATTCGAGATTCGGTGTTATTGTAGTCCTGCTCTATGAGCCAGTCTGTAATTTTAGATTCCTAATATTGAATTTATTTAAATTGATTAAGGATGTGGTACTATAAAGATAAAATAAAAAAAGAAGCCTCGATGCGTCAGCGTCATAATTTTATGACGTAAACACCCATTGTAATTTAAAAAACTTCAGCAAAAAAACATGTAAGGTCAACGACACGACCGGACCGGTATAACTAGGCATTATAGTAGCGTATCGTAATGTAACAACGTAACTAGTAGGCATGAACCTGTACCGTTAACGTTTGGATTACGCGAGTGATTATTAGGTTTAACTGGCATTGGCTAGGCGTAACATGCCCTAAAGCGCGGTCACTCTCGGACTGCATAGAAAAGAAAGAGATGCGCAACGACACAATGCTTGCAATTTATTGCAATATGAAGCATTTATCGATTTACACATAATTAAGTTGCGCTATTAACACGTTGACCGCCACGTAGGTCACCGGTGACCGCAAACATAAAAAAAAAAATGTTTGTTTCTCACCAGCATAGCAACAAGGATTACATAGTAAAAGTACTTAAGGTGGATGCGCCAGAGTGGCCCGCAAAATTCAAATTTGCTTACGTTTTTTGCAATTTGCAGGTTAGTGTCAGGTTGTATCTTGGTTTAAATTTGATTCGCGGCCGTAGCAAGTATGTTGTTTTTTTTGTAAAAAAAGTTTTTTTGTTATAAATTTTACCCACGTACGAGTACGTTGGCTGCGGAAAAAAAATTCTAAAGGTCAAAGTTTGAGGTAGGTAAGTTTGACAATCATTTCTATCGAGGATTTTTTAATTAAACGTGTTTCGGAAACAACAAAATTCTGGTCTGATATATGAGTGTCACCAACGCCTAAATCAGGTGGGTAAACATAACAAAGTCACCATTCAATGGATCAAAGGACACAACGATTCCCGTGGCAACGATGCAGCGGACGAACTCGCCAGAAGGGGGTCGAGCATGGCAGCGATGGGACCCGAACCTATTGTGCCTCTCCCCTTTGGATACTTACGCAATCTAGTAAGGAAACGCACCAGAGATCAACACAACAAGCTATGGGCTGACCATAGTGAGTGCAGGCAGGCCAAGAAGGCACTTCCCTCCATTAATGACCGCTTCACAAAGCAAGCCCTACGACTGACGAAACTTCAGTTGCGGAAAGTCACGGCCATTACAACTTGCCACGGGTCTTTTAATAAGCATCTCTCTGTCATAGGAGTTACAAATAGCCCAGTCTGCAGAGCCTGCATGGAGGGCGACAAGACAGTAGCTCATCTGCTACTAAGGTGCCCAGTAGTCGCTGTATACAAGGCAAAACATTTCGGACACCCAGGGTACCTAAGCGAGATAGTCAGTAACACCAGGGCGCTGCTGCCCTTGAGCTGGGGTGGATCGAATGAAAATGCTGTCCCACCTGTACGCAAAATACGCGTCTTGAGCGTAGAGTTTCAATAGAATAGTCATTGACATTTGGTATCCTACAAATTATTTTATGGTCATTGACTTGCCACTGTAATGCCATAGGAACGCCATTATAAGACTATTGTAATAATTGGTAGTCTGGTCTACTATAATACGTCAATAGCATTTCGAAGTTTTTGCAGAATATCAAATTTGCAACAGTGGCAAACTAATTCCTGTAGTGTGTCGATAAAGTGTCGATGGCAGTTACAGAATTGGGCCCCTGGTACTCACCTGCAAATTGCATAAAAAATAAGAAAATTTGAATTTCGCGGGCTACCCTGGCGCTTTCACCTTAAATGGATCAGATTTAGACAATAAATAACATACGTTCGGAAATTATCGTGTTTGACGATGTAACCTTTAAAGCTATCTCGTCCTAAAACTAGCTTATCTCGTCTTTCAAGTCGCTAAATGTACCTGCAGCTGCTAGATCCACACATTGGTGTCGCAGTAAAACATTATCCAGTCTGAAGTACACTCTATCATCAAAGCTTATAGGTTGTTTTTACACTACCCATACCTCGATTAGGATATTACCCGTAATGACCGGGGAACTTGCATAATGTGCAGCATCGCATCTTGTGACCTAATTGGCAATACGTTGTGTCACCTTGCCAAACGATGCTTCATTATTTTGTTTTAATGGATGTTTGTAGTCCATCTGGATTATTATAGTTGCTGGTTCCATTGTGAAGACGATTTGGTTTTAGGATTTATTGGTCTTAGTTTTGAATGTATGTATCTGTGGACGTTTGTTTTGAATGAGGTATAATGGGAGTTGGTTACTTTGATTATAATAATATTATTTATTAAGGCCCATAGAAAAATACTCAACGTAATCTTAAAACATAATAAACTAATCACCATCATCATCAGCCTTTTAATGTCCCCACTGCTGGGGCACAGGCCTCCTCTCTGAGAGTGGGCGTGAGCGGTAATCCACCACGCGGGCCCAATGCGGAGTAGTGGATGTCACATGTCTCCGAATTTTTGGTTCCAGGACATGCCGGTTTCCTCACGATGTTTTCCTTCACCGTTTTGAGAGCAGTGGAGATGAAATAATTTACGCCTGTCTGGGTTTGAACTCACGACCTACAACTTGTAAGGGTCAGCGCAGACAGAGAGGCTAAGGCTGATTTTAGTCTCACGCTCACCGTCAGCGCTCATAGCTCAGCGCGTAGTTTGTCAGCGCTGAGGCTCAGCGTGGCTCGTTTTAGTATCGTACTGACCGCCTTACTGTACAGACGACGACCAAAATGCGAAGTGTATTAATTATTGCTGCTTTGTACTATCTATCCCAAAAAAATAAAAACCGGCGACGGCGAAGACTCCATGTTCATACATTAATTGAGCAGAGAGCCGTTGCAGGAGACTTTGTCTTGTTATATGGCACTTTGAGGGCTGACGAAAGTAAATTCTTTAATTTTATAGTCTTTATTTTTATAGAGTGGATCGGATGCATCCCACAATTTCTTCCTCAGGCGTACCTCATCGATAACTCGACCTGTATCCACTTCGCGATTCGCCATGAGTGTACGCGCTGACGACGTCCACTCCGCTCGACACTAGAACGCTCACTGAAAGCAGAGGCGCTCGTGCGATCGTCAGCGCCGACAACTACGCGGAGCCGACGCGCGACGCGTACGGCTGCGTAGCTATCAGCGCTGACCACCGTACGCGCTGATAGCTACGCGTCATTCAAAAATGCTTCCTAGAAGTTCATATATCTCGGCCATCAGCGCTGACAGTGCGCATGCCGTCGGCGTAAGACTAAAACCAGCCATAATCCCCGTGCGGTCTCGGGCATTTTCTTTACGGATCGCGTATGCTCACCGCATATCTTCGAGGACGCGCGAGCATTTTTTGTCAGGTTCAAGCATTTATGCACTTTATTGTAATAATTTTAAAGTTTATTTTCAAGTGCGTTAATAAAATCCTCTCCGCTGCGCTCCGTTCCGTCTGCGCTGAGCCTAAGTCGCGGCTCATACCACTGGGCCACCACTGCTCTACAACAATAAACTAATACATATTGAAAAAACATTGGGTCGGCGACGTATTGCGTTGAGCCGTGGTGTCATGTAGCCATTCGCGAAAAGGCCGAAACACGACACCCGTCGGCCAAAATTCCTCCTTCATGAAAGTCTCTTGATGGTGAGTCGGTACCCGCACCACAAAAGATTTGAAGTTAATCTTGTGGCGCGACTCCAACCTTTCAACTGTCAGGATGAACTTGGCCTTCATCTTGATGCATCCTTCGACCTCCTCTACCTTCGTGGAAAGATGCAGACGTGACACGTACAGCTGCGTCGATGGAATAGCGGGACGCAGCCTTAAGGCGCTATTAACTGCCAATGACCTTAAATGGTTAGCTTGCGTGTTCTGTGCTGAGCTTACGTAACGCATCGTACGTCCACCCAGTAATAGGACTCGCCCATCAAGGAGCGCTGTCCGAAATTAGACGCATTATTAATTTATTACACATAAAATAACAGGTATTAAAATAAAACACTGACACTAAATTATAAATAATTAAATGATCTTTAAAATGGTGAAGGTTTCATATAAATACGCTTAATAGTTTTTGCGTGATTCTCAATTTTTTATCCGCGTTAGACCTAACTTTACAAATTAATTACACTATGTTATAAAAATATAATTTCAAATATTCTTAGATCAAATTACGACGGAAATTGTCTAGAGTAACATATATTATTTTCAAAGAAATAAAACTAGTCGTTTAGACGTGATGTTCAATTAAAAACCATTAAAAGTCGTATAACTGCGCCTTTAACGTGTCTCACACACAATTAGGAATCAAAGAGATCTTTCCTCATGCTCACTGCAATGATGAAGGAAGAATCACTGTAGCAATAAAACTATACAGGATTTAACGAAAATGGGTGGTAATATTTTATATACTGCTTTTGCTTATAGAAATAAAACTTTCTTCAAGTTCACAGACAATTTTTTTTTTTTTTTGTGTGTATGTTACGCGATGTCTCCGTCAGTTGTGAACCAATTTTCAAAATTCTTTTTTTATCTGAAAGAATAGTTATACTCCCGAGGTGGTCCCATATAAATTTTATCTAAATTGCTTCAGCGCTTTTTGAGAAACTGAACAAAATCGGAATATACGTGTACCTCGATGATGTTTTGGTGTTCTCCAAATGTTTAAATTCCACGTTCCATTATATTGGGGTTTTTAGTTCTGGGGTATAACAACTAAAAAGTGTATAAAAACTAAGAGTGTCAAATAAGGAAGAAGTAAAATACAAACACCGACTTCCGAAATTAAAGTTATTTATTAATTTTTAGTGTATTTTTTTTGGAAGTCCGTTTTTTTTTTTGTAAAAAAGTTTTTTGTATTTAAATTTTGTAACTCGGCTACACATCAAGTTATAATTTCCAGTAATTTCTTCTTTTCGTGTTGTGGTACATTTAAAATTTAGTTATACTGTATGGGCCCAGTAAGTGGCCACGTTTATAGCGGCATCGGAGGCCCTGTTCAGATCATCGAGCGTGCAGGTGAAAGCACATTTGGGACACTCCAGTAGATGGTATATAGTTTGAACAGGAGCACCGCACTCGCACTGTGTATTAGATGGATCGATGATCCCCCACTTCGCCAGAATTTCCAGTAAAAGCTAGCCTCTCATTTACGGAAAGCCAGTATGCATTCATCAGTATAAGATGTGTCAAATTCAGGAGTGTAAACAAAGTTCAGGAGTGGAAGCTTGTTACGTCACTTTGGTGGTAAAAAGTATCGCAGCGTGACGTCACGCGACATTTCAACGCACTGTATCGCCCTCATTTTTTGTTTACGTGACAAAAGAAAAAATAGGTGTCCAATATTTTTTGGTTATTTCACTGAGGGGCTAATTAGATTTTTTGGTTATTTCACTTAGGGGCTAATTACATTTTTTGGTTATTTCACTTAGGGGCTAATTAGATTTTCTGGTTATTTCACTTAGGGGCTAATTAGATTTTTTGGTTATTTCACTTAGGGCTAATTAGATTTTTTGGTTATTTCACTTAGGGGCTAATTAGATTTTTTGGTTATTTCACTTAGGGGCTAATTAGATTTTTTGGTTATTTCACTGAGGGGCTAATTAGATTTTTTGGTTATTTCACTTAGGGGCTAATTAGATTTTTTGGTTACTTCACTTAGGGGCTAATTAGATTTATTGGTTATTTCACTTAGGGGCTAATTAGATTATTTGGTTGTTTCACTTAGGGGCTAATTAGATTTTTTGGTTATTTCACTTAGGGGCTAATTAGATTTTTTGGTTATTTCACTTAGGGGCTAATTAGATTTTTTGGTTATTTCCCTTAGGGGCTAATTAGATTTTTTGGTTATTTCACTTAGGGGCTAATTAGATTTTTTGGTTATTTCACTTAGGGGCTAATTAGATTTTTTTAGTAAAATACTCTAAAAGACAACCTCAGTGACAGGAGGCGCGACGATCACTTCATCAAAATGGCCGTCTTAGTGCTGTTGAGAACTGTCAAGGGCTCCAAATGGAATCCAAAGATATTAGGTTTATAAATTTAAAAAAGAAAACTGGCCAAGTGTGTGTCGGATTTATTGGTATTTGTTAGTAAAGTATACGTAATAATAAACATTATCATCATCATATTTCAAGTTCTGTCAAAGGGCAGTTAAAAAATTCTTCGTAACTAAATTTTGTGACAGACGACGGACGGACAGACAGACGGACACGTGAGTGACAACAATAGGGCTCCGTTTGGACCCTAAAAAGTGGTACAATTTTAACTCAAGAGTGACGTCATGCGAAATTTCAACGCACTGTATCGTCTTCATTTTTTGTTTACGTGACAGAAGACAAAATACGTGTACTAAGCCATGTTAACATTTGTAAATTGTACGCATAGCACAAACTTGATACGAGTAGGTACGTATGGCGAAATTTTCGCATTCACGCTCAATCGTAGTAGACGCAACGGTTCAAGTGGCAGACCTTCAGTTAATTGAAAGTGGTCTTGCTAAATATGTTCGAGGAACTTATATGAAAGGAAGTAGAGTCTTAAGATCTGAGTGGTTATATCGGAAGCGTTATTCAAGTTCTAGCCAGAGTTTATCGGAACCGGAACTGTGCGAAAGGATCGAAAGAAATAGGAAGTGTACGATTTTTTTTGCAATTTTATGAGCGAATATACATATTATTAGGTATTTCACCTTCCGCCTGACGCAGGTCCCCACCGGACATGGCTGTTTCGAGAGGTTCCTGTTTCGAATAAGGCGGGAGGAAATCCCCGGGCGTCACCATTGTGTGGATCGCCCTGAGGACACGGTGAAGCATTTGGTCGAGGGCTGCCCCTCTTGGGCGGAGCACCGCCGTGTCCCCGTGGACCTCTCGCGTCCGGCCCTAGTCCAGGCCATGGTACGGAGCGAGAGGGCATGGGAAGCTGTCACTTCCTTCTGCGAAGCAGAGAGGGCGAGAGGCAATCCTCGCGCCCTCACTCCCGGCGGCTAGGCGCCGCAGGACACGCCCTGGGCGTCGGGAGTTACAAAGCCGATTCCCGGTCACAGTAGGCGCGGGCTTGCGAACGGCGAGTAATGAGTAGTCATTGGAAGATTTCCCACTTATTCTTTTAACACACATTTACCCTTTTAACCCGACTAAGATAAAGCTAAAAGGATGGGTAATTGAACGCAGTTATTGAAGAAGGGTCGGCAAAGACAAGTAATTTTAAGAGCAAATAAACCAGTAACTTACCATTATACCCTAGAGGCGCGTTCTCCTGTATCTTGAACGTGAAAGGTATGTGCACCCTCTGCATGAGGAGTCTTGGAGGCTGCATAGTGCGGGCCCAAGCATCTTCCCGACCCTCGCCCATTATGCCTATGACCTCCATGTTCCTGCAAATAAAGAGATTTTTTTTAAGGTTTTGGTTGGTTTTATTTCTTCTCTAAATAGTAGAGCAGGTCACCGGGACTATCTGCGAATCCCGCATTCCCCTTAAACTTAAGGGGACGATTTAAAAAACAATGGTCAGTCCTGCTGTATTGTATGGTTCTGAATGTTGGACAAAAGGGATGAATGAAAAGCAATTGCATCCAGCTGAGATGAGAATGCTAAGAGCGATGTGTGGTGTTACGCGCATGTATAGAATTTGGAATGAGTATATAAGAGGAAGTCTGAAAGTGGCACCGCTGACTGAAAAGTTGTGTGGAAATCGGTTGTCGTGGTATGGGCATGTGATGCGGAGGAATGAAGAAAATATCGTGAGGAAAGTCTTGTATATGGATGTGGATGGCTTTAAGAGTAGGGGAAAGCCAAAGAAACGATGGATGGACTGTGTGAAAGATATGGGTAAAAAACTTTTCTACAAAAAAAAAAAAAAGAACAACTGACTTCCAAAAAAGAAAATACACTAAAAATTAAAAAATAACTTTGATTTGGGAATTCGGTGTCAAATAACGAAGAAATAAAATACAAACACCGACTTCCGAAATTAAAGTTATTGTTTAATTTTTAGTGTATTTTCTTTTTTGGAAGTCGGTTGCTTTATTTTGGAAAAAAGTTTTTTTATAATAAATAAGATACTTTGTGTTGGAATTCTTTTTAGGGGTTTTTTACCCGAAGGGTCCAAACGGAGCCCTATTGCTGTCACTCACGTGTCCGTCTGTTTTTTTTATTTTTTACGCTAAGCTTAGTTCAGTAAAACTTAGTTTATAGAGCTACTGGTGAAATCGGCCCTAAATGTGTGAAGTCCGACACGCACTTGGCCGGTTTTAAAATAAGATACTTTTTACCCGATTACCCCCGAAGGAGGCTAATGTTTTTGTTGGAATTCTTTTGTTTGTGGACAAATAAGTGTAGTGGTCTATCGTAAATTCATTCAACCAATCACAGCAGTTTGTGCGCCCTTGACATTTTTTTTTACATAGTTTTCGTTCAGAAACTGGGCGATTGGCGTGTCGAACAAATAATTTCCTTTACAGTACACATATTATAAAATTTTATTCTGTCTTTTAGAATATTTATGTAGCTATTGTTTAAATTGCATCTTCATAAAACTTGGTACATGTAAAATAAATAATAATTTATAATTGTTTATTTTTACTGACCATTTAATAAAGAAGTTAATATTATTGGTCCCTGTCCGGCTGTTAGTATTCATACTCAATCAGAATTATACACTAAATCAGTTATTTTACGATTTTTATGCAATCATAGTAATCGTAATTTAAGAGATTTATTGCCACCAGTACCTAGCTCTATGAAGACAAATAAAAAAAAAACTGGCGAAGAGCGTGTCGGACTTCGCATATTTAGGGTTCCGTACCAAATGAGGGAATTATCAAAGAAAAATCTGATTTATCAATGTATTGGTATTTGTTAGTAAAATATACGTAATAATAAACATTGTCACCAAATTTCAAGTTGAAAAATTCGTCGGAACATAATTTTGTGACAGACGACAGACAGACAGACAAAAACACAGGCAGGCTCAGACTCCGTTTAGACCCTTCGAGTACGGAACCCTAAAAAGGGTAATAGGCACTAAGGTTAAGCTTAGTTGCCAAACACCACGAATTTAAATGAACACTAACATTAATGGGGGACTGTCTTTATGTAAAATGTGCAACGGAATTGCATAATTTGATTCCGTCAAGCCCGCTTCATCAACGGACCACAAGACGTACGGCGAAGTGCCACCGGTTCATGGTGGACATCCCATCCATACGCACAAAGCGTTTTGAGAACACATTAATTGTGCGTACAGCTAGGGAGTGGAATTCCCTGCCGGAGTCTGTGTTTCCTGATAGCTACAAGAGTGAATAGGTTACTTCTAGGCAAGCGTGCTCCATCTTCGAGCACATCATCGCTTACCATGAGGTGAGATATGGGTCAAACGCGTGCCTATCAACAATAAAAAATAAAAAAATGACGTTATGAAAAGTAATTTAGATAAATGACTTAATTTTGATTTTTGACTGCTAGAAACCCACTTAGTACAGGGTTTACTTACGTCACCAGCTAAAGTTGATGCCATCAAAGTGTTGGACGAGACTTTAGATTCAAAATCTGTGTCAAGTCGCAACTCACAAGTGCGGGTTTCTGGTTTGTTAGTGTATGCTAATTTTTCGCTAAAGTGCGAGTGTTGATAAACTGTTTGCGCCATAGGTGGGTTAGGCAGACGGCATTCTTCGACCTGTTCCGCCAAATATTACTTTGACCTGCACGATTCTGTCATTATTCGCTATAAATCATAATTATGATAATGTCCTTAGTCTCAAAATTAAACTGAAGGCTCAATTGAAGGCAAAGTCGATTCAATTAGGTTATTCAAAGGCTTATTTAAATTTGGTGAAGAACTTCGGAGATACACAATGGTACTTTTCAATAAATGATAGCAAACCTTCCGGAATTGCTGCAATCGCATGTCTGTTTATTGTTTACACCATTTCATAACATAACATCACACTGATACGCTCTGCAGGCGTATTCTTGATAGGCACTTTGCCGTACATTGCTGCTTTGAGGTATAGGAAAACCGTAGTGTCTATTACAATCGATGTCCACCGAGCAATGTACTGCAAAGTGCCTATCAAGTTGATGTCAACTGAGTTAGCGAATACACATGCTGAACGGCTACACAGATTTGTACAGTTCACCCTGATACACCCTAATTTCACCAATGTACAAATTCCATATTTTTGGGGCGTAACTACTAATTGATTTCAGTTATGGGGTAAAGCAACTAAAAACTAAAAATTACAAAAAAATACAACCGACTTCCATAAAAAAACTCAAAAAAATTCAAAATAACTTAATTTCGGAAGTCGGTGTCAAAAAACGTAGACACAAACCCAGAAACACCGACTTCCGAAATTAAAATTATTTTGCACTGTTTTTTTTTTGGAAGTCGATTCTATTTTTTGGAAAAAAGATTTTTATTGAAGGATTGGAGTCGAAAACAATGTGTAATATTGCTAAGTATACTAAATAGATTTTAACAACACAGACATTCATATTTTTGGCTAGTTTGTGCTCCATTATTTTCTTATGCCCGCCCCGCTCTCTGTCACTGGGTAATGACATTACATGATCAATCTTGCTAGCCTTTTCCCAACTATCTTGGGGTCGGCTTCCAGTCTAACCGGATGCACCTGAATACCAGTATTTTACATGGAGCGACTGCCTATCTGACCTCCACAACCCAGTTACTGGGTCATACGATACCCCTTGGTAAAATTGGTAGTCAGACTTTCGGGCTTCTGACAACCCGTAACGACTGTCAAAGATCCACGATTGACAGCCGGGACCAACGGCTTAACGTGCTTTCCGAGGCACGTAGGTGTCTCGGTATGTAAAGATGGTCACCCATCCATGTACCAACCCCGGCAAGTGTAGCTTAACCTGTTGGACCAACCCGTGCGTGTCATTACATGACCGTTGTGTTTATTTCTATATGACAATAAAATACGTTTTAAATTTCGATTAAACTTTAGATCTATTTTATGGGACTAATCAACATTAATTAAGTGCCAAAATTTTATTATTTCCTGCACTTTGTTCGAAACGTCTGCTAAATATTGATCATCATGTCTTATCATGTGTAACAAACATACATTTGCATTAAGCCTTACTATTTTAATCTCCACTTCCTTTTAAATTACAATGTCATTTATTTTATTACTGGACGCGACCTTCCTACCGCTACAGAATCAATAAATGAATCCGTTCTATAGATATCATCAAAAAGCCGTTATACAGCATGTAACAAAAACCCTGTACCCTGTACCCGGGCCTGCGGACGGCGAGTAATGGGTAGCTCGCCGTCCAGGGGGCTTAGACAAAGTAACAATTTAAAAACGATAACGAAGTCAGAAAAGACTAAAATGTATGAGATTGACATAAACCGCGCTAAGTCATGTGGTCAGTCGACTGTCGACATCGTTATTGCAAGTTGGTAGACAATGTTATAATTCGTAACGAAACCATAAAGAAACGAATTGCTATCGTGTTTATCGCATACAAATGCGTAGACAAGCAGCGCTTTCAGAGTTCGCCTTCGCCTCGATCGTGATCGCCAAAAAAGATAACGAAGGAACGCTAACGCTAGGAAATATTTATCGATATCTCAGAGACGATGACGAATTTAGATATCGTTTCGCTACGAAGCGATGTTACTTTGTCTACAGGGCCAGGCCCGAGAGTCGACGGCGCGTAGTGACACGCGCGCCTCAAAGAGTTATCAGCAATAATGACGGGGCCCGTCATGGCTGATGCCTGCCCGGGGGTTGTGGATAAATTCGAAACAGAGTTGCCGCGCCCATGGGCACTCAGGGCAGGGAAGGAACAGGGGTGGGTTTTAGTCAGAAGAGTCTAACACGCCCTCCCGCTTCACCCTAGAGCGGGAGATGTCATTGGATGATTTCCCACCAACAAAAAAAAAAAATACTAAAACCCTGTCCGATCCTTAAAGGCGTATCCCTGATTTAACATACGTAACAGAAAAAATAGTAAAGAAAATGTAACTCTTAAAAACCAAAAGTGATTTTTTATTTTTATAAAATATGCGAAGTTACTGCCGAAATAAGCACTACCGAAATATGACAAATTTTCATAAGTTGACAACACTCCACCGGCCGGCGAAATCTTTTCATTTTTACCTATTTTTATTTCAAAGGATATCGCCCTGCACTAGCCGCGCTCAGGCGACGTCTTTGACACGAAACTGTAGGTGAACTTTATCGAGCGCTCAGTGTTGCTTTTGATTAGTTTTCCTTTTTTTTATTAATTGTTCATTCATAAAATCATTGGGGAAAAATAATAATCTCGTATCCATTAAATGATTACGTAGACAGGGTGTAACGGAATGGTGTGGTCATATTTTAAGAACTGCATCTTATTTCTTGAAGAAAGTTATTCATACCTATGGGAGGTATGAATAACTTTTTTCAAGAAAACTTGAGGAAATTCACAAAAAAAAATTTTACCTCCCATACAAATATTGATCAGCTGATGATGACTTTGTATGGAAAGTCCAATTTTTTTTTTGGGAATTTTCAGTTTTTTTTAGAGAAAGTTGTTCATATCCATTGGCAGAACCGGTTCCTAAAATATGACCACACCTTTCCGTTACAACCTGTATGTGTACACATTGCGATACTAAATAATACCCTTCAAGATCGGACAGGCTTTTTGTTACATGTTGTATACAAAATGTAGGAAATTAATTTTCTGCATATTTTTTTTGGGATTTTTTCCGATATTTTAATAATTATTCTGCTATTCGGGGCGGAGAAAAATCCAACAAATCAAAGATCATAAAAATCGGTCCAGCCGGTCTTGGTCTTGAGTTATACGAGTAAATGGTGTAACTAACCCGACTTTGTTTTCTATAAAAACATTAAAAACGCCAGCAAGCTTGTCAAAACCAAAACATCGTAAACATGAGTTATTTGACGTAAGATTATTATTATTTATTTACCTACTTACATATTTTGTTAGTTAATAATGTCTGCTTACAGCTTTAGATGTTATAAATAATACAAAATGTCAAGGTCAAAGCTACGGAAATACGGTATAATTTAATATTGGAAGGCCAGTTATAAGCCGAAAATTAATAGTTTTATGACATTGTATAATAGACTCATTTTTACCTATAGGTTCGAATTAGATTTCTAACGAAACTCTGCTGACGCAAAGGCTTTTGAGAACAAATGACAATAAAATCATATTTCTTGGCTCTTTTGGTTTAGAATACCTTTAATAATATACAGCCCACTGACAGACCGACGGACAGCGGAGGCTTAGTAATAGGGTTCCGTTGGATACCCTTCGGTTACGGAACCCTAAAAACTAATCTCAAAATTTCAAATAACAACACTAAAAACGGCCGCTGACCCCTCAGCTGTAGTAACCCGAAATTAAGAGTATATATTTTTTTATGATCTTTATAATATCGTTCAATTACGTCAATTAGAAATCAAATTTTTTTTTGCTGACCAATGTGGAAGGCAAAATCATCACCATCTTCCTGCCCTCGTCCCATGTTACTTGGGGTCGGCATAATATGTTTTCTTCTTCCATTCTGTCCAGTCACCCGTCACGCTATCACTGACTCCCTTTTCTCATCATCTTCCTGCCCTCGTCCCATGTTAATTGGGGTCGGCAGAACACGTTATCTTCTTCCATTCTGTCCAGTCAACCTTGACGCTATCATGCACTAACTCCACTTTCTCATCATCATCTTCCTGCCCTCGTCCCATGTTAATTGGTGTCGGCACAATACATTTTCTTCTACCATTCTATCCAGTCAACCGTAACGCTATCACTGACTCCCTTTTCTCATCATCATCTTCCTGCCCTCGTCCCATGTTAATTGGGGTCGGCACAATACGTTTTCTTCTTCAATTCTGTCCAGTCAACCGTCACGCTATCATTGACTCCCTTTTCTTATCATCATCTTCCTGCCCTCGTCCCATGTTAATTGGGGTCAGCACAATACGTTTTCTTCTTCAGTTCTGCCCAGTCAACAGTCACGCTATCACTGACTCCCTTTTCTCATCATCATCTTCCTGCCCTCGTCCCATGTTAATTGGGGTCGGCACAATACATTTTCTTCTTCCATTCTGTTCAGTCAAACGTCACGCTATCAATGACTCCTTTTTCTCATCATCACCTTCCTGCCTTCGTCCCATGATAATTGAGGCCGACATAATACGTTTTCTTCTTCCATTCTGTAGAGTCAATCGTCACGCTATCACTGACTCCCTTTTCTTTTATATAACTCCTCACACAATCCATCCATCTTTTCTGTGGCCTCCTTTGTGGAAGACAGAGTGTTGGGCTCTAAACAGGCGGGCTCTGAACTGCATTTACACTGCACGCCAACAGCAAAATTGCAATTTGATTTGCATCGAAACTGCCAACTAACTGCGCAGTACACTAATCTTGCAGTGCAGCGCGCGCAGTCGGTTGGCAATGTTGATGCAGTTATGCGAACTGCACAAGCTGCATAGCATAATCAGCCTTATAATATTTCCACTGCTGGGACTCAGGCTTCCTCACTAGGATAAGGAATGGGCCGTAATCCCCCACGCAGGCCCAGTGCGGGTTGGTAGATGTCATATGTCTTCGAATTTTTGGTTCTTATGCATGCGTATATTTTTATTGCCTAATCTAGTACACGTTTATTGCCACCATTAAATCAAACGACATCTTCAATTGATTCCCACTCATTCCATAAGCTAGATGGATAGTTTATTGAACAACGGAAGGAAGAATGCATGAGAGGGTTCATACCAATAAACAAGAATATATATATAATACGAATATCTCGTATAAACATATT
Organism: Polia nebulosa; assembly: GCA_951329385.1. Classification (NCBI taxonomy): domain Eukaryota; kingdom Metazoa; phylum Arthropoda; class Insecta; order Lepidoptera; family Noctuidae; genus Polia; species Polia nebulosa. The sequence continues at coordinate 28,852,341 of OX589602.1, read as the reverse complement.
TATGTATAATTTATTGACGATCTACTACCTCAATCTGCCCGCGCCTTTTCCCAACTATCTTGGGGTCGGCTTCCAGTCTAACCGGATGCAGCTGAATACCAGTATTTTACATGGAGCGTGTGCCTTAGACTAGTTGTCAGACTTTCGGGCTTCTGACGACCCGTAACGACAGTCAAAGATCCACGATTGACAGCCGGGACCAACGGCTTAACGTGCTTTCCGAGGCACGGAGGAGTCTCGGTATGTAAAGATGGTCCCCATCCATGGACCAACCTTGGCAAGCGTAGCTTAACCTAATGGATCGACCCTTGCGGCTGTTATTAAAAAAATATTGTAATTTCCGTACAAAGTTATGATCAGCTGATCATAAGTATGGGAGGTTCAATCTTTTTTTTCGGAATTGACAACGATTTTCTTGAATAGGTAAAAGAAGTATTTAAATTATGACCGTATACAGTACTAGCTCCCGTGACCTATCCCGCGGGAATTGTTATTTTTCCCAAGATAAAAAGTAGCATATGTTAGTCGCCGATAATTTAGCTTTCTGGTGAAAATATTGTTAAAATTGGTTCAGTAGTTTCGGAGCTTATTCGGTAGAAACGAACAAAAAAAAATTGCCACTTTATAATATTATTATTATTATAAGAACAGACAAACATTTAATTTCACCTTGTTTATAAGGTAAAAACAGTTTTATCAACAAAGTATTTAAGCATTTATTTTTTAAACAAGGACGAATCTATCTTCACCAGTGAAATGAGTATATTATGCATATTGACTACAGTAAAATTCCAATCATTTACGGAATTTACCCGTGTTGCCTAATGCTGGTTACCTCGCGAAGTCGCGAGTAATAGCGTGAAGAACACAATCATAAATATTAAAGCAGGAAATGATTCCAAATCAAAATTGCCCTAACCTCGCTTGCACATTAAATTTTCTGTGGTAAGACTATTTAAAACGTGGATATTGTACATGGTGTACATCCAACCACACGCACAAAATGTTATGGGAACACATTAATTATTTTGCGTCTGCGTAGCGTACAGCTAAGGAGTGGAATTGAATGAATGAACAGGGTACTTCTAGGCAAGCGAGCTCCATCGTCGACCACATCATCGCTTACCATCAGGTGAGATAGTGGTCAAGCGTGAGCCTATCAATGATAAATAAAACAGTGGCACTCTGGGAGTGCCGACAGAAGTAAAAACTTGAACAAAAATGCCCAACGCGCCTCGCGATCCGCTACGCTACGCGTCGTAGCACTTTCGTAGCGAATCGCGTAGTACAATTGTTTTTTCCTATCTGAAAACTGCCCAACGCGCCTAAAGAAATTTTCACTTCAAAAAAGTTTGTAACTTCCTTAGAAATCATCGTTAAATATTTTTATGAAGGTATATCAGGTGAGATAGTGGTCAAGCTCGAGTCTAAAAATGATAAAAAATATGAAAAATTGTAACTTAAATATTTTTTATGAAGGTATTCTGCCTATATACCTCCGGCAAAATCTACGATTTAATGTGTAAAGTCAGGGAATTTCATTGTAGCAAATTGGCTATCAACTCAAATTGTCCGTGACCCGTAAATTTATATTTACTCAAATGTTTATACTATGAAGTAAGAAATTGTGGAGTACCGTAGAAACTATGTATGTATAGAATTATAATCATTAGAATCATCAATACAACTCTCTAAATTAACATGGTTGTCGAATGTCATGATTTCATGAAATAGTCATTCCATACATCTATATGAACTTAGAAGGTTGTATTGATGATTTTAACGATTACAGTTTTGTAAATACGTACTTGTTACGGTCGCGTATCATATTTTGATCAACATACAACCTGATACTGACCTGCAAATTGCAAATAACGTAAGAAAATAAAAAAATCTAATTTTTATTTAAAACTAGCTGACCCAGAGAACTTCGTACCACCTCAGAATCAATAAACAAAAAAGTCGTTCTATACAAAACGTATTAAGGTACCTATGAAATCAGCGTTTTGTATGGAGAATTTTAAAGAAGTTGCATTTTTCATACTAACATTTTCTTAATTTATTTAACAACTATGAACACTAATGTTTTAAAACTTTTATGCAATAATGATGAAAAACTAATATAACGTGTCTCTTAGATTAAGCAACAAAAATACGTTTTTGCTAAGTTAAAACAAATATAGTGGTCATTTCTGCTAACAAAAAGAAGTCATTTTTAAGGTATTTATTTTTTGTTTATATAAGTCTAATGACGGTCATTGTTTGATATAATATCAAGCAATTCATGAATATTTTAATTCGTAGAAGTGACGAAGTTCTCTATTTGTGAGAAAAAAATGCCAATTTCTGTAAGGACACAATATAAGATTTTTGATGAGGATGTTTTAATAAGTTATTCTGCTATTCGGTGCGGAGACAAATCCAACAAATCAAAGATTATAAAAATCGGACCAACCGTTCTTAAATTATACTTACAAAGTGTAACGGAAATCAGTAAACATAATATTATAAATATATTTAAAACAAAGTCTGTTTAGTAACACCATTTATAACTCAATTCCTACCATAAAATTTACTGTCAACATGTCTACACATGTTGACAGTAAATTTTATGGAAGGATATGAAATCTATTGTGTTAATTAATTATTAAATAAGAGGAAGTTGTCTATTTTATTTCCGAAAACGTAAGTTCCGCATCATAACTTCATTGTAGTTACATTGGAGGAAGGGTTTGTATCCGCTTGGCAAAATGCGTCAGATCAAGTACGTCACCACCCACAGATCTACTCGTACATATATTTAGGATAACTATAAGTAAGTAACCATTTATTTCACAAAAAGATTAGCCTATAGGCCTCTTTTTAGGGTTGAGTACCTGAAGCGTAACCAACGGGGCCGTATTACTAAGCCTCCGCTGTCCGTCCATCCGTCTGTCTGTCAGCGGGCTGTATCTCTCGCTGTGTTCATTAAGTAGAGTCTGTAATTGGTGAACACTTTAAAAATGTAGAGCCTCATTGGCCGACTATCAGTGAGTCAGACCGTTCAAAGTCAATTGTGGAATACGAGAAATGTATTGGCTGATAGGGAAAGAGCTCCCACACTACTTGTCCCATAGTGTTCCGGGCATAAATATGGGTGCCCCGGGGAGGCAAAATCAGTCCTCAGTTGTCCTCGACAGTTAGCTATACTTAATAGTAAAAAGAAGTCTCTCTATTGTGTTTTATGTCTTGTTGTATGTTTTAATGTATGTGTCTTGTTTGTGTGTGTCCGCAAGTGGACTGATACTCTGAACTCTTTTTATATCTTTTTTACTGACTGTTTTAATTCTGTGTTTTTATGACTTTTGTGCTTTTTACCATTATTCTGAACTTTAATATATACATGTTTTATACTGCAATTTGTGACATTTTCTTCATTCAACAACTGTGCCGCAAGGCAACATACGCTGGTCAGCACCAATCCTCAACCCTCGCGCCTATCGCGAAAAACATCTGTAACACTAGTAGAAACGTGTTTTTCGGCTTTTTTTGCTCGATCCAATGGCAACAAGTAGACGCATATAATCTTGTACGATGGTACGGAACCCTTCATGCGCAAGTCCGACTCGCACTTGGCCGGTTTCTTAATAAAATACATATACGTAAATATCTTAAATATTAATGAACTATTTATGACCTGTAAATATACAAAAACAGAGCAGTGGCGGCCCAGTGGTATTGGCCGCGACTTACAAGTTGTAGGTCGTGAGTTCAAACCCAGGCAAGCGCTTTACTTTGTGTAAATTATTTCATCACCACTGGTCTCAAAACGGTGAAGGAAAACATCGCGAGGAAACCGGCATGTCCTAGAATAAAAATTCGATGACATGTGACATCCACCAACCCGCACTGGGCCCGCGTTGTGGATTACAGCCCACACCCTCTCACAGTGAGGAGGTGTCATGTGCCCCAGCAGTGGGGACAGTAAAAGGCTGATGATGAGAAGTACTCCTCCACATCGCTGTCATCTGGGCAAGCCGTACCGGCCAGTTTTGCCAATATTACCACGTTGAATGGCGATGTAAATTCTTTGGGCGAAGAACGTGCCAACCCTATAATTTATTTATAATACCTATACCTACACATAATTTATTTTTAGAGAAAAATAATTAGGTATTCATCTTCTTAATAATTATAATTGTTATTTCCTCATGGACTGGTACAAATAGTAAACAAATTAATTTATTCGCCTAAACTTACGAGTACCTACACAATTATAACGTAATGTCAGGGTGAGTCATCGTGGGAATTACTAATTAAATCTCAATCAAATTAAAATTTAATTAGGTAAACACTTCACACTCATACATAACCCCACACAAGAATTACCATAAGGTGGAAGTAAATTAAAACATTAGAAGTTAACAGTACAACATTAAAAGACAACTAAATAAATAAAAACTAAAAACTACTAGAAGTTAGCAGTATATTACATTTTAATCAGTAAAAGTCTGACACGCCTTCCCGGTCGACCCAGAGCGGGAGAGGTCATGGATAATTACCCAAGACCAGAAAAAAAAACAACTGACTTCCAAAAAAAAAGTACACTAAAAATGAAATAAAAAACACTTTACAAAAAAAAAACAAAACTTCTAAAAAAAAATACACTAAAAATTAAAAAATAACTTTAATTTCGGAAGTCGGTGTTTGTATTTTAGATAAAAAACCAAACTGTCACAAAGTTTACAAAAGGAAAACAATCATTCTTCATGAACCACAGACTGTAGCTAACTTGCAAATATCGGTTTTTTGTGACAGTGTGCGCGCGCATCGTAAAAATTTACCCTCATAATTTTTCCCTAACGCGCCAAAAGAAGTATATCTTCAAAAAAAAAAAATGTACCTCCAATACTATTTACATTTTGATCAGATGATGATAACTATATAAAAAAAAACAATTTTTTTTTTGGGATATCATGACTTTCAAGAAAGTTATTCATTTCCATGGCCAGATTAGTATTTTTTTTTCCTTTGTTACTTTTTTTTTAATCATCTTCCTGCCCTTATCCTACGTTTTTTTCATCCATTCTGTCCTGTCAGCCGTCACGCTATCACTAACTCCCTTTTCTATCATATCACTCCTCACACAATCCATCCATCCTTTCTTTGGCCTCCTTCTCCCTCTCCATCCATCTACATCTATCCATTTATTTTATATTATTAAGTACCAATCTAATTTTTTTTCTTTTGTTCTCAAATCCACTGTATTTTGTTTCTTTCGTTTTTGTTGTGTGCCTCTAACTGTGGCCAATAAATGTATTTTCTTTCTTTCTTTTCTATTTAAAGTACGACCACACATTTCCGTTCCACCTTGTAATGTACAGTCAAGAATTCAAAATGTTAAGAGGGAACAGGGCCTGCGAGGAATTTACAAAATTTAAGGTATTTGAAGAAACTATTGCCGTCATGCTGTCTCAAGCCTGCCCGCGTAGAGTCCGATAGGGACAGCTGCAGCTCAGACCGATTTTATCACAAAATTTTTGACGAGATCGACGTTTCATATTTCCCTTTTTTCTCCTCGAAAACTGAGACGATTCAATTATTTTTGCCACCAAATTTTTAAGGAACAGTATGTCTAGGTCCCTATTAAATGTTTTATGTTAAATCTTTTCGAATTTGCCTGGTATTCCTCTAATAACGGCGGTAAAAATAGGGCAATTTTTGACATTTTTGGAGGGTCATATTTTCTTTATTTATTAGTTGCCGAAAAAAAGAAAATGACAAGGACATGTCTACAGCAGACCTTAACTATATGAAAACAAATGATTGCTTTATAGCCATTATTCAGGAAGGAAAGAGGGGAATACATTTGTATGGAGAATAGCAGCCCCTGTTCCCTTAGACTGGCGAATATTTTTATTCCTTGCATACAGTATGGCTGTACGAGTATCTGGCATTTACCAAGGCATGAGCTATTTTAGTTAGTGCGAAGTATAACGATATTATTCACCATCCATTTTACAGTAATTATTAAAATGATTTTTAAAACAATAAAGATTTCATAGAAACCATTTAACTCCCTGTTGAAGTGTCAATTACATACTGAAGTTACTAATAACATAGTTCAGTCATATTTTAAATGTTTTTAGTAGTGACTTGTTCTATTTAAGTGCATCAATTAAATAAAACATGATAGGTCGCATGTAACTGTCTCTGTTACTTGTGAAGCACTTAGAAGATAAATATAAGTACAAGTTGATCCTTGGCCCTAAGGTAACAATACCTATAATAGAATTTAATAGCATTCAAGTTATTCATAGAAAATTATTGAAATAGATAAGATCTAGAAACTATTAAATGTTGGGCTAGTAACTCCACATCACATGAGTAGGTACATTTATTTAATTGCATTTAAATTGTCTTAATAACTATTTTTAACAGACTTCGAAAAAGGAGTATACTCCCGAGGTGTTCCCATACAAATTTCATCGGAATTTGCTTTAGCGCTTTTTGAAAAACTGAACAAAAACGAAAAATACGTATCCATAGATGACGTTTTGGTTTTCTCCAATTACGATTCCACGTTCCATGTTTGTGGGGTTTTTAGTTCTGGGGTATAAAAACTAAAACGTGAAAAATAAAAAACTTTTTTACAAAAAAAAAACCGACTTCCAAAAAAGAATACGCTAAAAATTAAAAAATATTTTAATTTCGGAAGTCGGTGTAAAATAACGAAGAAATAAAATACAAACACCAAGTTCCGAAATTAAAGTTGTTTTTTAATTTTCTTTTTTGGAAGTCGGTTTTTTTTTGTAAAAAGGTTTTCTATGGAGAGTTTTCATAGTTTACCATCTACGTGTTGAAGAGAAAGATACGTTTTTAGTACAATCAGACATTGGTGCCGATTCTCATAATAATTACTAAACTAAAATTAGAGAATCGCTGTCTTTTACTAAAAGGCAGTGCGAGAAAAGGACGGCTATAGCTATGAACTAAGTTAGAGATGTCAAACTAGTTTACGCCTTGCGCATCACCGTGTTTTTAATCGACATGTTTTTACGTGTACACTTAATTTGTATGGAAATATTAGTTCAACTAAATTTGACAGCTCTAATTTACGTCCGTCTCTTTCTTGTTTTATTAGAGAGAAAAAGATAGGAATAGCTTAAATTAAGTTTAGTTCGTACAAAACAGAATCCGCACCATTGATTAATAAATCAAAAACACGATTTATGTAGCAAAAATAAACTTTGAAACAAAACAGCAGCTGTTCAGCACAATTTTGTACCATAACTCGACCGACTTCAAGATGTTCAGAACAGCAGTTTTGTAATTTTGTTTTTAATATCAGGCAGTGGAGGAGGTAGAAGTGCCCGGAAGTAGTGGTGGGCACGGAATAAAAAAAAACAAGTGGAAGTGCCCACGCAGCTATCGTATCACAAAAAATGTGTGTCACAATTATGCAGAAAATAATATAAAATAATAAAGCTGAACAGTTTGTTTGAATGTGCTACCAGTCGGATTTGAAAAAATATTTTTGTATATGATAGGCACATTCATGAGGAAGGCTTTAGGCTATTTAGCATTACGCTGAGACGCACGGGAGCTGAACAGTAACCAAATACGTGTAAAATAATAACAACCTTCGTCAGTTATAATAAGTCTTTGTATGAACAATAAATTCAATTTGGACGAAAAGCTTATTTGTGTGTTTACCGCATAATTGTAACACGTGCCGGATAGCTGCGTGGGCACTTCCACTTGTTTTTTCTATGCCGTGCTGGTGGGCTATTAAGTGTTTTTTTTAACGAGGACCGTAATGGGATCGACTTTATGACTCATCAAATTGTCATCTGATTTTAGCAGCTGAAATCCTACTCCGTTGTGTTAAGGTGCATGCATTGATGTACAATCTGGGATATTAATTGTTCATCACCTATTGACCTCAAGGCAAATTGAATGACAACTTGATAGTGTCAGCCTTATTGAAGTTTCAAATGACTGGGAATATATTCTTCTGTGTTTATTTTTGTACAATATACATATATTATATAACATGCCATAACATGGATGGGTGACCATCTTTACATACCGAGACTCCTCCGTGCCTCGGAAGCACGTTAAGCCGTTGGTCTCGGCTGTCAATCGTGGATCTTTAACAGTCGTTACGGGTCGTCAGAAGCCCGAAAGTCTGACAACCAGTCTTACCACGGGGCATCGTATTACCCAGTAACTGGGTTGTGGAGGTCAGATAGGCAGTTGCTCCATGTAAAATACTGGTATTCAGCTGCATCCGGTTAGACTGGAAGCCGACCCCAAGATAGTTGGGAAAAGGCGCGGGCAGATGCAGATGATATATTAATAACATATTTTGTATAACATATTATTACAATTATGAAACAACAAATAACACATAAAATCAATATTTTCCTCAAAACAGCATCGACATTATTAAAATGAATCAGTAATTAATATTTCAAACATTGGTACATATATACGCTAGTATTATATTATCTGTGGAACCTACTATAAGAAAGATTGGGGGTATAGTGGGGACAACTCGCTATCTCTTTTGTGTGCATCCTTTCCTTTTTAATTACTTGACAGTTTTCCCTTCCACCAGATAAAAAATATCTTTCTATTTTCGACTTAGTTACTTTTTGGTAAAAAAATAATTTAAAAAATCTTTTTTTTTTTGTCTTCGTTTTTGACACCGACTTCCAAAATTAAATTTATTTGCACTTTTTTTTGGAAGTCGGTTCTATTTTTTTTTTTGTAAAAAGTTTTTTATTTTTCACTTTTTAGTTGTGGTTCCCTATTAAATTGTGTTGACAATACATAGACATACGATCGCAGCAATCGCGGTTGATTTGCAGTAAATTTTTGAAGAGTTCCGTTGTCTGTATCTGAAACACTCATCATCAGATCTATATGAAATTTAAATGGGACCATTTCGGAACAAACCCCTTTCGGACAAAAAAAATATCGTCGATCGTCAAAATATGACGGAGTTATACCCGAACATAATAATATTAATAATAATAATAATATTCCACAACTATCACAAAACGCCATCTAGTCCCAAGCTAAGCAGAGCTTGTGTTATGGGTACTAGACAACTGATAAATATATATATTTAGTATAAACATCCGAATTGATAACCTCCTTCTTTTTGAAGTCGGTTAAAAATGATTCAACTACTCTATCGTCATTAACACTGGTAAACAGTTAACATTACATTCGACTTCCAAACTGTTAACAAGAGCATTCATAACCTATACATAAATACAGAGGGTATTTTTTTATTGAGATTATTTGAGGTAACTCTTCATGTGTGACAGTTATTAGTGCAAAGTAGGTGCACAACACTATTGTTATAATAATAAGGCGCAGTTTATGCCAACAGCCTTGAGTGGTTAGCTTGCGTGTTCTGTGCTGAGGTCACGCAACGCGCCGTACGTCCACCCAGTAATAGGACTCGCCCATCAAGGTCCCAAATTGGACTCATTATTAATTTAACACTACAGGTATTATACTAAAAAACGTATACTAAAAAATAAATAATTTAATTATCTTTAAAACAGTGAAGGTTTCATAAAAATACGCCTAATAGTTTTTGCGTGATTCTCAATTTTTTATCCGCGTTATACATAACATTATAATGCTAAAAAAATATAATTTCAAATAGTCACATATCAAATTACGAAGAAAATTGTCTAGAGTAACATATATTTTTTTAAAGAAATAAGACTAGTCGTTCCGAAGTCGTGAGATCGAAGAGTGTACGACTTTGAAACGACTAGTCTAGGTATAGATTCGCCTTAAGGCGCAGTTAAACGACTTTTAATGGTTTTTAATCGAACATCACGTCTAAACGACTAATTTTATTTCTTTGAATAAAATATATGTTACTCTAGACAATTTTCGTCGTAACTTGATCTCAGAATATTTGAAATAATATTTTTATAACATTGTGCAATTAATTTGTAAAGTTACTAACTCGGATAAAAAATTGAGAATCACGCAAAAACTATAAAGCGTATTTTTATGAAAACTTCACCATTTTAAAGATCATTTAATTATTTACAATTTAGTCTCAGTGTTTTAGTTTAATACTTGTTGTTTTATGTGTAATAAATTAATAATGCGTCTAATTTCGGACAGCGCTACTTGATGGGCGAGTCCTATTACTGGGTGGACATACGACGCGTTGCGTGAGCTCAGCGCAGAACACGCAAGCTAACCACTCAAGGTCGTTGGCAGCTAATAGCGCCTTAACTTCTTTAGTGTTCTAGAAGTTCTAGAACAAATACATAATTATTGAAAGGGAAAAATAGCTTTTATAGTAACAGACTCATGTTATCTGCTGTCATGGTTGACTCACTAATAACAGATGGTCAAATCACTATCAACAAAGCTGAACTACCTAATATTATTTTGAGTTTTTTTGTTTTTTTATTTTTACACTTGAAATGGGTTTGCTCTTGACTCTAGTCTACGTCAGAGGTGACAGAGACAGAGTCGCAGTCAGAGAGATCCACTCCTTTGCTGTGCGCATTATAAAAGACGCTTGGAAACGCTTAGTGCGAATTGATGGAATAGCAACAAGGTAGGGATGGTAACTTGCCGTGCGTCCTAGATATCCGATGATAGAAGGGGGCCGGCAGGATGAGGTCGTGGAGTTCTTGGGCACACTCTCCGATTCTGTAGAAGACCGACAAGCAGGCAACCTTGCGGCGATGAGCCAAGTTGTGAAGTTTGGCATTCACCAGTTTTACGTCACCAATGAGCCTCTTAGCTCTACGTTCCACCGAGTCAAGTGCAACAAGTTACTATTTAGGTGAGCCATCTCAAAGATGGTTGCAATACTCCATGCAGGATCGGACTTGTGTTTTGCAAAGGGTTAAAAGCTAAGGCGTGAAGTATCGCCTCACTCTATTTAGGATGCCCAGCTTTTTGGATGTTTCTAGAAAGTAATATCTGGATGTACTGGCTGAGACGATTGCAAAAAATTATTTCTAAAATAAGAAGGTACGCTACAAAAAAAAACAACCGACTTCCAAAAAAGAAAATACACTAAAATTTTTAAAATAACTTTAATTTCGGAAGTCGGTGTCTGTATTTTATTTCTTCGTTATTTGACACAGACTTCCGAAATTACCTAAAGTTATTTTTAAATTATTAGTGTATTTTCTTTTTTGGAGGTTGGTTGTTTTTTTTTTGTAAAAAAGTTTTTTTATTTTTCACTTTTTAGTTGTTATACCCCAGAACTAAAAACCCCAATAACGTGGAACGTGTAATTTAAACATACTCGTAATAGGAGAAAACAAAAACGTCATCTATGTATACATATTTCTCGTTTTTGTTCAGTTTCTCAAAAAGCGCTGAACCAATTTCGATAACATTTATATGGGACTACCCCGGGAGTACATTTTTTCAGATAAAAAAAGAATATTAAAAATCTGTCCACAACTGACGGAGAAATCGGCGGACATACACAAAAATAAATTTAAAAAAACATACATGCAGTCGAACATAGAACTTCCTCCTTTTTCGAAATTCCGTTAAAAAAACCCACTAACTAAATACATACTTTCAACCAATTGTAAAATATAGGTTAGTAAATGTATGTCAGATACATCAACACTTGACCATTATTTAATGAATTAATTATCTACCTATTTTGTTATTGAAGGCGCTTCTTTGTTACTAAGTCCAAATATTTAGTTTTGTTTAGGACAGCAAGTATATTATTATGAAAATGAAATCATCAATGTTTCTTTGATTTAATTATTTAATTTTACAAAGTTGGTTATTTTTAATGATGATGTAATTGACCTTTAGCTACCTAACAGCGGTCACAGTGATCCCAACAGTTTTTTTTTTAAACGGGGTTTCTTTCATGGTTTAAGGTAAATTTGTCCACAAATTACCCCTTTTTAATGCAATGTTAATGCCAAACTCCTAGAAAATTGTAGCTTCCAACAGTTTAAACAATGCACCTGCAATTTACACTCTTCACCACCCTTGGTTACCTGGTAGGGAAATGCCTAAGGCATTAAGTCCAGATATGTACCTTAATGCATGATGTTTAATAAATTCCATGATAGTAAAACACATAAAGACTGTGAATATTACAAACTAAATGCTGAAATAAGTTGATTATTGTTTCCACTCCTTATCTCTTTTTATTATCAGCTAAAACAGAGATAGTTGACATACCGCATAAGTACACAATATAATGACAAGTGCAAGTACTTGGAAGGCACTAAAACATGTTATTTTATTCTATTTTCACTTTCAAATTGCCAACTGCAAACATGATAAATTAAAGAGAAAGTGACTGTAGTAAGTAGGTACTTTAAAGAATAGCTTTCTTTATTTTAGATAAAAGAATTCCTGTTTGTAGATAGTCTAAGTAGATACTTTGTTAAAAAAAGAATAATCAACATACCAATTACTACAGACCATACCATGTTTTTAGAGAGTTGAAAACAGCAAAAGTATTTCTAGATTCAGCCAATTAATTTAGTTAGGGGAATCAAATAGGCTCCATTCACTTGTCAGCCACAGACACACAGACCAATTATTAAAATAGATTGTATCATACGAATTTGCAACATAATTATGCATTCATGTTACGATTTTTATGGGTTTGGCCAAAGGAAACAGTCTAGTACATTCTGCAGGATAACAACAGTCCTAGACACATTGTTTTTAGCTGTACAGCGTATTCCTTATCTGTAGCGGTAAACTCACCTGAGTAGGATGACTAACATTACGAAAAGCGCCACGAGAGCGCCAATCATAATAAAAATATTTGGCAAATCTGCCAGAGTCAGCCCCGTGGTGCCCATTGTTCAGCCTACTCCTCACTGTCACAACACTAAAGTCACACAAACTACGGCAACACGCATCAGTTCACTACCTAATCTAGATTTTCATCTCAAAAAGTCACGACCTTGCTACAAGATACAATTTGCAAATTCCATAAAGGCTCGTATTGTTTCACTTATATTTCAAAACGCGTGTAAAATGTACACCGGGTTTATTGCACAATAATATTTTCGTCAGAACATTAAAATATCAGGGTGATAGCGGACGCGCCGATTGTACGTTTTATCATTACATTATACCGTTCACAAACAATAACAATGATCATTGATCGAAAAATCAGGCAATTAACGTGTTCTCGCTCGCGAGTTTTTGACAGGAATGAATTCTTGCCAACTTTTGCGTCGGCGAGTCGTCAACTCGTCAATGGTGAGCAATCGCAAAGCAGCGCATGACAACTGAACGAATGAAAGAGATAGCAAATACGTTGTAGCCGGCTGCCCGCATGTATGAACGAGATGGACAAAACAGCTGGGTCTTGATACGATGGAAACGTTCGAAACGCTTCAGTGAACTGCGTACAATATTAGGACGTTTAGCATACAATATTATATTTTTTTATAGTGGTTTTGAACAATTGAATACTTCTGTATAATCAAATAAATAAAAAAAATGTTTTTCTTTCTTTCATTAGGAGAATTTAGATCTGATACAATATTTTCATTTATGAATAACTTTAAAGGGTTTATTTCACCGTAAGAATTTTCTCAATAGCAGCCGGAGTCTGGATTTGTGCCCGATTGAGGGCTGCAGGCTCGCTACCTTTTTAACCGACTTTCGAAAAAGGAGGAGGTTCTATGTTCGACTGTATGTAGGTATGTTTTTTTTTTTAATGTATGTCCGCGCATTTCTCCGTCAGTTGAGGACCGATTTTCAAAATTATTTTTTTATCCGAAAGAATATACTCCCGAGGTGGCCCCATATAAATTTTATCGAAATTGCTTCGGCGCTTTTTGAGAAACTGAACAAAAACGAAAAATACGCCTATCTTGATGACGTTTTTGTGTTCTCCATATGTTTAAATTCCACGTTCCATGTTATTGGGGTTTTTTGTTCTGGGGTATAACAATTAAAAAGCGAAAAACAAAAAACTTTTTTTTTTTTGGAAGTCGGTTGTTTTTTTTTGTATAAAAGTATTTTTTTTTGGGTGTGAGATCATCATCATTCTCCTGCCCTTATCCCAATTTATTTGGGGTTGGCGCAACATGTCTTTTTCTTCCATACTCCTCTATTATTTACCCATATCCTCTTTCACACAGTCTAACCATCGTTTCTTTGGTCTTTCTCTACTCTTATAGCCATCCACATCCATACACAAGACTTTCCTCACGACATTTTCTTCATTCCTCTGCATCACATGCCCATACCACGACAACCGATTTCCACACAACTTTTCAGTCAGCGGTGTCAGTTTCAGACTTCCTCTTTTATACTCATTCCTAATTCTATCCATGCGCGTAACACCACACATCGCTCTTAGCATTCTCATCTCAGCTGCATGCAATTGCTTTTCATTCATCCCTTTTATTGCCCAACATTCTAAATTATACAAGACAGCAGGTCTGACCATTGTTTTATAAATCTTCCCCTTCAGTTTAAGGGGAATGTGGGAGTCGCAGATAGTCCCGTTGACCTGCCGCCATTTCATCCATCCAGTGTTAATTCTATGCTTAACAGTACGATCTGTTTCGCCATCGCTTTGCACGAGTGAACCAAGATACCGAAAATTGGAGCAGACTGGGAAAAGCGCGCCATCTAGCACTATAGCTTCAGAACTGGAGAGACCGCCGAAATCGCAGAACATGTATTCAGTTTTCTTTCTGCTGATTTTCAAGCCAACTTTCTCCATCTTCTGTTGCCATTTCTCCAATCTTCTCTGGATCTCAAGTCCATCTTCACCGACCAGAACAATGTCGTCGGCAAACAGCATCCACCAGGGTACCTCCTCCTGTATTTCCGACGTGAGAGCGTCCATAATCAACAGGAAGAGGTAAGGACTTAAAGCCGACCCTTAATGCAAGCCTACAGCCACACTGAACTCATCGGTGTTGCCAGCTGCCGAGCGGACGTAGGTACTGGATTGTCTGTACATAGCACGAATCAACTCAACATACTTCCCAGGCAAATCTTTCTCTTTCAAGGCCAACCACAACACATCCCGAGGTACCCTGTCATACTTTCTCAAGATCAATGAACACCATGTGCAAGTTCTTGTGCACGTACTGTACTTCTCGCACAATTGACGGAGAGCAAAGGTGGCGTCCATTGTCCCTCGACCTGGCATAAACCCAAGCTGGTTTGGGGTAATCTCACTCTCCTCTCGCAAACTTTTCTCTATCACTTTCTCCCATACTTTCATAGTATGTGACATGAGCTTTATGCCTCTATAGTTGTTGCAGTCCTGTACATCCCCTTTATTCTTTGGGTGTGAGATCATCAATAAAATATTAAATATATATTTAGATCAAATAACTTCTCCCGCTCTGGGTGGTCAGAGGTGATGTGTCAGACTCTTACTGACTAAAACTAAAACCAACCCGTGTTTCTTCAGTTGCCCGTACCAGGGGCCGCGTTGACTCTTCCAAACACACTCGTGACCCTCGCAATTGCTACATACCTATTGAATGGGACTAATGCTGAACATGAGGTCGAGGGTTCTCTTCTTGGGTCGAGCAAACTGTTGTAGGATTTTTCTATCAAGTTTTTTTTCGGGAACAAGACAAGCCGGGCAGGTTCTGAATTTGTGCCTTGTTAATGGGATTATGCGCTCTTTCCCTCTATTATGGGATTAGAACATACTTAACTGGCAACACATGGGTGTTGTAGTATAGGTGAGTGGAGTTTTTGGCGGGATTTTCTCGTGTGAAGTTCAGTAGCTGTTTTAATTATTCGTTTATTGATTCCTAGTGGATATTGTGATGTAAAATTGGTGTAGTTTTGTGTATCAAGTGTCGCAACTGGACAATATGTGGAATCATTGAAACAGGCGCGATCTCGGCAAATGGAGCTGAGAATTTGATTGTAGTAAAGACTACCTCAGCGAAGTTTGCCGAGAAGGCTGACTCGACACATTAGTTGCCAAATACTGCAAAATACATTAGAGTGTGTTACATCCGCATTCTATCGGGGAAAAAGAAAAGTGATAGTGATCAAATTAGGACTTGGCTTAAAGGTCTTGCGCAACCAAGCCTAGGGGTGGGGCATAGCCACAATTGTTAAAAAAGGTTTAGGTGAGTTTTTTTGCGGGAAGTGAAGTTCAGTGGCTGTTTTAATTATTCGCTTATTGATTCATAATGGATATTGTGATGTAAAATTGGTGTAGTTTTGTGTCACAAGAAAAAAAGTGTCTACTACGCAACTGGATTACTGGACAATATGTGGAATCATTGAAACAGGCGCGATCTCGGTAAAATGGAGCTGAGAGTTTTATTGTAGTATGAACTACCTCAGCGAAGTTTGCCGAGAAGGCTGACTCGACACATTTGTTGCCAAATACTGCAAAATACATTAGAATGTGTTACATCTGAATTCTAATGGAAAAAGAAATATATTCTGTATCTAATTATCTACTATGTAGGTATCCGACTGAAAGTCATGAAAAAAGGAGTGTAGGTAGCTACACCTCCACTCAACCTTTTCAGGTAAAACAGGCGTGATACTGATAGTTATGTTCGTTACAACCGATTCATTCATTTCTCTTTCATTGATGCATTCTTGAGGACGACAATAGTATTCTGAGACTAGGCAAGCGAACTCCATCGTTGACCACATTATTACTTACCATCAGGTGAGATAGTGGTCAAGTGCGAGCCATCAATTATTAAAAAAAAACTTTCTCTTAAGGCGCTATTAGCTGCCAACGACCTTGAGTGGTTAGCTTGCGTGTTCTGCGCTGAGCTCACGCAACGCGTCGTATGTACGTCCCACCCAGTAATAGGACTCGCCCATCAAGGAGCGCTGTCCGATATCAGACGCATTATTAATTTATTACACATAAAACAACAAGTATTAAAATAAAACACTGAGACTAAATTGTAAATAATTAAATGATCTTTAAAATGGTAAAGGTTTCATGAAAATACGCTTTATAGTTTTTGCGTGATTCTCAATTTTATATCCGAGTTAGACATAACTTCACAAATTAATTACACTATATTATAAAAATACAATTGCAAATATTCTGAGATCAAATTACGAAGGAAATAGTCTAAAGTAACATATATTTTTTTCGAAGAAATAAGACAAGCCGCTTAGACGTGATTTTCAATTAAAAACCATTAAAAGTCGTTTAACTGCGCCTTAAGCACTTTAAAAGTGTTCGTGGAAAAAAACATAATTAAAAAAAATATATATCTCAGCAATCTAAGAGGCCGTACACGAAATTTTGGTCGATTTCACTGATTTACGTGATTTTACAGTTAAAATAATGCAATTCTATAATTTTATTTTAATGCACAAAATGAAAGATCACTTCAATTATGATCTAAAGAATGAGCTAGATTCGAAGCTTGCGTTGCGTAAGTCGAGATTTGGGTTGTCGTAAAAGATTTTTTATTGCCAAATTTTAGTATTTTTTTTTTTTTTTCTCAAGAAATGGATTGATGGTGAACTGAAGTTTATCTTTTGTCTGTTTTAATGTTATGAACGAGAGTTCTAAATAGCCAAAATCAAAAGCAATTCTTTGCTAATTTTCTCTAAAATTTGACTAAGTTAAATATTTTTTTATTCAAATTTTTTCTTTAAAAGTGGTAAAAAGTGATTCATACATTATTTAAATGACTTTTGCAACAATACATTTTAATTTTTTCATACCGTTTAGACGTCAAAACGATTCGTAATTTTTATTTATTTATTTATTTTCGCCTTACATCTATCTTTACAGGGGGCTTAGACAAAGTAACAATTTAAAAACGATAATGAAGTTAGAAAAGACTAAAATGTATAAGATTGACATAAACCGCGCTAAGTCACGTGGTCAGTCGACTGTCGACATCGTTATCGCCAGTTGGTAGACAATGTTATAATTCGTAACGAAACCATAAAGAAACGAATTGCTATCGTGTTTATCCCATACAAATGCGTAGACAAGCAGCGCTTTCAGAGTTCGCCTTCGCCTCGAACGTGATCGCCAAAAACGATAACGAAGGAACGCTAACGCTAGGAAATGTTTATCGATATCTCAGAGACGATGACGAATTTAGATATCGTTTCGCTACGAAGCGATGTTACTTGGTCTACAGGGCCAGGTTGTTTTTCCCCCAATGCGATAAATGCGCTTATCCTAAATTATGTATACTAACACCTATAACTAATTATAAATAATGCACTCCTAATTAATTCACTCAGAGTACAACACAAAAGGTCAACTTCATTATGGACCAAGTTGAGCGTGCGAAGTGCACGCGTCAGCGGCGCCTCCCTTAAAAGGTTGGTCCGACTGCACGGCTCCACCAGCAGGTTCGGTCGCCGTCGTCTCCATACGTACCTGTTGGGAACACACAGGCTCAGCTGCTCCAAAACAATTGCATTATGCAACTTCCCTCTCTAAATTTTAAATATACATATATGAGGTGAGTGCCAAATCTCTCCTAACCCTTAGTTCATTGTATTCTACCATACCTAAAATAAATAAGGTAGGATACATTAATGGATAAAGTGGATAAACACCGTAATATCGCTTATATAAATATCTGATAAATTTGTTTTGTACCCTCTCCAGCATGAGACTATATTTAGCTTCATGCGGAGACCAGATGACTGCGTTACATTCTAGCTGGCCTTGTAGACAAAGTAACATCGCTTCGTAGCGAAACAATATCTAAATTCGTCATCGTCTATGAGATATCGATAAACATTTCTTAGCGTTAGCGTTCCTTCGTTATCTTCTTTGGCGATCACGACCGAGGCGAAGGCTAACTCTGAAAGCGCTGCTTGTCTACGCATTTGTATGGGATACACACGATAGCAATTCGTTTCTTTATGGTTTCGTTACGAATTATAACATTGTCTACCAACTTGCGATAACGATGTCGACAGTCGACTGACCACGTGACTTAGCGCGGTTTATGTTAATCTCATACATTTTAGTCTTTTCTAACTTCGTTATCGTTTTTAAATTGTTACTTTGTCGAAGCCCCCTGGCTCCTAACCAGTGCGTTATACAATGATACAATAGCTTTTACATTCGAGAACTCTCGGACCGTACGAAGTATGAAACCTAACTTTCTAAAAGCTCTTTGGCAGCACCTCATGACGTGATCACTCAATCATGTGATATTATAAACCCCTTACAGCAAAAATTCACAAAACCGTCGTCGATTTGTGGTTAATTAACAGTAATTATAATAAAAATTTAAAAAAACTTTCTCTACATTAGACCATAACTGAAATGATCTTTCATGTTGTGCATTAAAACTTATGGAAAAACATTATTTTAACTGTAAAATTACGTCTGTAAAATCACGTAAATCAGCGATATCAGCAAAATTTCGTGTACGGCCTCTTAAGGCCCTATTACCGGCCAAGTGGCCCCCCCCATTGAATAAAAAATCGTAGCATAGCATAGAAAATAAATATTAAAGAATCCAACGTCAGGTTTGTTAAAATGAGGTTTTTTTTTATGTTTGATAGGCTCGCGTTTAACCACTATCTCACCCTCACTTAGCCCCACTTGGCCGGTAGTAGACCCTTAACAATTAGTTAGGCCTATTTAAGACTAGCCGCAGTAGTTAAAGTCAGTTTACAAACTCACTAGGGCAAACGTATTCAAAAAAGCCTCTGTTCCACGACACTGCATTCCTTATTATGTAAATTGCACGATTATGCCGAAATACACGAGAACCCTTTGTCTCAAGTGGCGGTGTAAATACTACCTCGTAAACATAGGGAGAGGGGTAATAAATAATGTGGCCTGAACTTAATAATACTTAGTGTGAACTAACTATTAAATTAATTATTGATGAAGAGGGCTACTATTATTTGAGTGTACTGACAGCTCTATATTTTATGTGGGTTGGAGTGACGTATATATAAATAATGAATAGAACATTCACACATCTACGTGGTTTAACGTAATAGTTTCACCAGTCTCCGAAGGACTGGTGAATGTATGACGAGGAGCTCGTTGCTAAAGTAATAACAGCCGCACGGGTCGATTCATCAGGTTAAGCTACGCTTGCCGGGGTTGGTCCATGAATAGGTGACCATCTTTACATACCGAGACTCCTCCGTGCCTCGGAAAGCACGTTAAGCCGTTGGTCCCGGCTGTCAATCGTGGATCTTTGACAGTCGTTATGAGTCGTCAGAAGCCCGAAAGTCTGACAACCAGTTAGACTGGTTATCAAGGGGTATCGTATTACCCAGTAACTAACTAATTACATCATCGCTTACCATCAGGTGAGATAGTGGTCAAACGCGTGGCCAATCAACAATAAAAAAAAGAAAAAACTGGGTTGTGGAGGTCAGATAGGCAGTCGCTCCATGTCAAATACTGGTATTCAGCTGCATCCGGTTAGACTGGAAGCCGACCCCAAGATAGTTGGGAAAAGGCTAGGCAGATTGTGTCACCAGTCCCCAAAGGAGTAAGTCAATGTACGTAGTTAGGAACACCCTCGTTCGCCATCTAATTAGTTTTCACCATTTAAATTAAGGTATTGGTATTGTCAAGAAGATGGACAGAATGTCCTAGAAAATTGAGGTATTGGTCTTAGACTATGAAAGGTTGGTATTGGTATTGTCAAGAAGATAGACTGAATGTCCTAGCAAATTAATGTATTGGTATTGTGAAGAAGATGGACAGAATGTCCTAGCAAATTCTTCATCTTCTTTCGACTCGATGGTTCCCTAACTTTTTAAATACTTTGGGCCCAGAAGCTGGTCACATTAACTGCAGCGTCAGTAGCGTTCATCGGGACCTGCACAGTGCAGGTGCCTGAGGCATTCCTGTACGTGACTCACGTTCTGGAAATCTGGACAGGGGCACCGGTCTCACAATGTGTATCCTAGTTTCCTAACAATTGATAATAAGGGATTAGGAATAATATTAAAATCACCAAAAGATCTGCGGTCGCCAAGACGATTGCGGCATTTGTCTCCAAATGCCATAATCGTCTTTGCAGACCGCCTGCCGCCCGCTATTCTGAAGTATGTCGGTTGACTACGTTGATTACCTTCTTGTTACTGTAAGGCTTTTATACAGCATGTAACAAAAACCCTGTCCGAACCAGAAGGGACACATAATACGTAATCATTAAATGGATACGAGGTTATTATTTTTCCCCAATGAAAATAATTAATTTAAAAAGAAAAAAATATCAAAGGCAACACTAAGCTCTCGACAAAGTTCACCTACAGTTTTGTGTCAAAGAAGACGCCAAAGCGAGGCGGTCTTTTTGATCCTTTGTTAAGGCGCAGTTAAACGACTTTTAAAGGTTTTTAATTGAACATCACGTCTAAACAACTTGTCTTATTTCTATGACAAAAATATATGTTACTCTAGATAATTTCCTTCGTAATTTGATTTGATTTTTTGACAGAATATTTGAAATTATATTTTTATAACATAGTGTAATTAATTTGTAAAGTTAGTCTAACTCGGATAAAAAATTGAGAATCACGCAAAAACTATAAAGCGTATTTTTATGAAACCTTCACCATTTTAAAGATCATTTCATTATTTACAATTTAGTCTCAGTGTTTTAGTTTAATACTTGTTGTTTTATGTGTAATAAATTAATAATGCGTCTAATTTCGGACTGCGCTCCTTGAAGGGCGAGTCCTATTACTGGGTGGACATACGACGCGTTGCGTGAGCTCAGCGCAGAACACGCAAGCTAACCACTCAAGGTCGTTGGCAACTAATAGCGCCTTAAGGGTCTTTTTTTATGTTTTATAGGATCGCGTTTGACCACTATCTCACCTGATGGCAAGCCATGATGTGGTCAAAGATGGAGCACGCTTGCCTAGAAGTAACCTATTCACTCTTGACTTAAAGACTCCCAGGTTACAGCTATCAGGAAACACAGACTCCGGTAGGGAATTCCACTCTCTAGCTGTACGCACAATGAATGTTTTCTCAAAACGCTTCGTGCGTATGGATGGGATGTCTACCATGAACCAGTGGCACTTTGCCGTACGTCTAGTTTATATAAAATTTTATATTTTATGTAGGTAAATAAGCTCAATACTCAAGACTTAAAAGGTTTATTTATTTTTTACTTTTTAGTTCTTTTTCGGCGGTTAAATTTTTTGTTAAAAAGTTTTTTATTTTCTATTTCTTCAAGCCCCTCATTAGCAGACACAATTAAAAACTATTGTTGCGTACCTCCTTTATTGGATCGGACAGGGTTTTTGTTACATGCTATATACCCACCCTTTACTATACTAGCTACATTTCGTATTAGGATGTGACAGGCGTTTCCAATAAAAAATAAAGCATCGCATTATTGGAAATTACAGATCTAATAAACGGTAGTTGCATTCATAACAAAAATATTAACCCATTAACCAAAGGAAGTGGAAAAAATACCCGTAAATATGAATTTAATGGCTTTTTGTTTAAAAAATGCCTTTTAAGTACCATAAAATCAAATTGGAAACATTATTTTCTACACTGGAAGTCATAAACTCGTAAGTCAATACTTCTGGATTGGGTTGAACTTAAGGCGTATATAGCCGCCAAGTGGCGCCCTCATTGAATTAAAAATCGTAGCAAAGCGTAGAAAATAAAGATTAAAAAATCCTATGTTGTGTTTGTTACAAAGAGCTTAAGGTATTTTTATGTTGTTAAAACAGGACTCAAAGTATTTCTTATCCAAAGTAGTAAGCAAAAATACCAAAAACGGCCGTTTTTGACACTTTTGCTTACTACTTTGGATAAGAAACACTTTGAGTCCTGTTTTAACAACGTAAAAATACCTAATTCTATTTGTAACAAACGCAACATAGGATTCTTTAATATTTTTTTTCTATGCTAAGATACGAATTTTTATTCAATGAGGGCGCCACTTACGGGGAGGTAGGCCCTTAAGCGGTTGGGTATGAAAAACTTTGCGTGTACCGATGTTCTAAATTACGGAAAAATATTCAAATTATACCTTCTTATTATTACGGTAGGGGTAATTGAGCAAGGGATATTGCGTTCTCATACTTTAAATATAATCTTTTATTAAGTTTTCATGTGACATCCACCAACCCGCACTGGGCCCGTGTGGTGGATTACGGCCCACATCCTCTCACAGAGAGGAGGCCTGTGCCCCAGCAGTGGGAACATTACAAAAGTGAAAAATAAAAAACTTTTTACAAAAAACAGAAACGACTTCCAAAAAAAAAAAATAAACAAAAAATGTTCAAAACAACTTTAATTTCGGAAGTGGGTGTTTCTGGTTTTGTTTCTTCTTTTTTTGACTTCCGAAATTAAAGTTATTTTGAACTATTTTTCTTTTTTTTGGAAGTCTGTTTTATTTTGTTGTTTTAAGTTTTTTATTTTTCACTTTTTAGTTGTGGTTCCCCCTTAAACTTTGTTAACAATACATAGAACGCAGCAATCGCGAGTCATTTGCTGTTAGTTATTGAAGAGTTCCACTGTCTATCTCCGAAGATCTTCATCAGATCCTAATGTATTTTATACTAAAACTTTCCTTGAAAAATATCCATTTGAATAGCGCAATCCCCATCAAAATCGGATTACTAGTTTTCGAGAAAATCGCGAACAAACAAACAAACATATATAATACATATGTATACATACATACGGGTAGGGACGTACGAAGTAGGCACGAATACAGAACCTCCTTTTTTGAAGTCGATAAAAAGGCTGATGATGATGATGAGTTATGAGAGTAGTATTTTTTTCCATTTCGTTATAAAATAGCCTGGTCGTTTTATATATAGGGTGACTGGTAATTAGTGACCGATACTTAAACACGTGATTGTACTCATGATAACAAACAACTTTCCCAAAGAAACATATAGTGAGACAGAACGTCACGCGGCTGTTGTGTTATTGTGATAAAAGTGAATGAGTATAAAAAAAGTTTCTTTGGGAAAGTTGCTTGTTATCATGAGTACAATCACGTGTCTAAGTATCGGTCACTAATTACCAGTCACCCTATATATTTATATTTTTTTAAGAAAAACGTTGCCCCACGGTAGTAAGCAAAGTAGCCTCAGCGCTTCTAACTCTTTGGTTTCATGCCTTGATGAAAAGATATCTTCTTTCTTTTTCGTGTTGGTTAACTTACTATTCTTGCTAGACTAGTATGATGTGGATACCTCAGTTGGCGGAATTACACATTTGACCCCAGTAGGATATTCAAGTTTTGCAGCCCTTACCGACCTCTACAATTCGATACCCTGGTTTCACAACCATATTATTAATAAAAAAAAAGTTATCAGTGAAATTATATCTTTATTATTTGGGCAGTATCGTCCTAAGGTCATTAAGGACCTGTTCCCCGTTATAAGTATGATATGGTACCGATGTGTCAGTTTCTAGATTATTGAGTGGGTACAACAGTGCAGTGGTGGCCCAGTAGTAAGTGCTCCAACTTGCGTGTCGTCAGTCCTGGGTTCAAACCCAGGCAGGCACTTTACTTTGTGTAAATTATTTCATCACCACTGCTCTCAAAGCAGTGAAGGAAAACATCGTGAGGAAACCGTCATGTCCTAGAACCAAAAGATCGAAGACAAGTGTCATCCAGCATCTCGCGTTGGGTCCGCGAGGTTGGTTAAGACCCAATCCCTCTCACAGAGAGGAGGCCTATACGTCCCAACAGTGGGAAAGTTTAAAAGCTGATTATGATATACAACGGTGTATTGAAAGATTTGCCTAAATAGTCTATTAAGTATTAAGTGCGAAGGTAGTGAGTAGTGCTAAGAGCGATGTGTAGTATTACGCGCATGGATATAATTAGGAATGAGTATATAAGAGGAAGTCTGAAAGTGGCACCGCTGACTGAAAAGTTGTGTGGAAATCGGTTGTCGTGGTATGGGCATGTGATGCGGAGGGATGAAGAAAATATCGTGAGGAAAGTCTTGTGTATGGATGTGGATGGCTATAAGAGTAGCGGAAGGCCAAAGAAACGATGGTTGGACTGTGTGAAAGAGGATATGAGTAAAAAGGGGGTGACTACAGAGATGACGACTAATAGAGGAGTACGGAAGAAAAAGACATGTTGCGCCGACCCTAAATAACTTGGGATAAGGGCAGGAGAATAATGAGTCTATTAAGTACTCAAAATAATATTTATGTGTGTAAACGCCTACGACATAGTTAGTATCCATCATTAAAACGTTATGCCCTCATGTCAGGACCCCGCATGACATGTATTTAACGGCCATTACGATGGGGACCCACCATCGTACATGAAATTTTTATGAAAATACCTCTATAGGCAAGGAGACCGGCCTCTTTTTTTGGAATGTTGTTTTTTTTTTGTAAATAACAGAAACTAATGATTAAAGATGCATTAGTCAGGTAGTTTGTAGATGTCGAATTAATGGAATCAAAATTCTATCAGGCTTAAAATAGCTCTGTTAGTTTTAGGGCATCAACTTGCCGAGAGGCCGTGTCTGCTGGCCACCTAAATGATCGCTGCCCTAAACCCTAATACAGAATTATAAGTGGGCCTTTTAAGAAACGGTTAGATACAAAGGAAAATACCTTGATGAAAATGGGAGTTTAAGTAAGTGAAATTATTATTAGGTATGTATTTTCTACTTTGAAAGTCTAGCATAGCACATGATCTCGCTTTTTCTGCACCCCTTACAGCAAAGTAGCAGTTGTAGCGAAGTTATTTTCAAATATAAATTATTACACGTAACGATTATGTAGAACAAGAAAAAAAAAAGATTTAAAAAAGGAGTCAATCCTCTAGCCTACATTCCGCCCTTCCACCGCGGTTGTCATGTACACAGGCCAACAGAAACTGTAAACAAACCAGCGATCGATATTCTCGACAACCACAACTAAAAGCTTTGCAGCATTCGTGACGACAACTCGTGTACAAATTAAAAAAAAAAAACAAATCGCATCACTGTCATTTACGGGACCGGCGCGAATTTTGACATCATTTTTGGCGGGATATGCTCGCGAGTTTTGACTTTCGGATACGCGAATGAAGGATTCTATTGTGTGGGACTGTTCTCGAATCAAACTGTGGAACAACGTGGCATCCTGTATGGAGAAATGGTTCGGTGATAAACGGCTGTGGTTATTCGGCAACAACCTGCCGCTGCTACCTCGAAGGTAATTTAGATTGTGGTACGAAATATTTTTTTTAATGAAGTGAGAACTGCTAGATAAACATGTATTAAACTATTGGGTTTCGCGCAGAAGACAGTTCAGCGTTATTATTTAATTTGCTTGCATGCAATGATCCTTTTTCTAATCAAAATCTAGAGAAAAGTAACCAAATATGGATCACCATTTTGTTTTTATGACATATAAAATAATAGTTATTTAAGTAGGTAAATCTTTTTATTTTTAAAGATTTTCAACAGACTTATAACTACAATAAATATTATACTAAACTAAAAAATAACTTAATAAATAAAATATGTACAAGAGGCATAAAAAAACCGGTAGGAGTAAATCTAAAAAATATATATCTAGTAAATCTTTTATTTGTAATTACAATCTGTCTTACATTTACGCTTAACTTAGTAACAGTCTGGTTACATTTATATTAATTTAAAGTTTAATAAACATTTCTCAAAAACAATATAAATAAACAGGTATCTGTAATAAGTATTATGTTTAACAATTATGTAATACCTAAATTACGGAAAAAATATATAAAACTATTTATAGGTTTTTTGGTAAAATCTAAAGAGAAACATTAAAATATTTGCAAATATCATAAATCTATGTATCGAACTCAGCTTCAGCCCAATCACCATGAGCCTAGGACCTACACATAAGGTAATTGAACCGTGTTTCTCCATGTGTGTCTGCGATCAGAACATAAAGAAAAGAAAGAAAAAAAGAAAGAAAATTATGTTTATTATGTCTAGTATTTTTTTTTTTTGTGGGACGGGAAATCATACAATGACATCTCCCGCTCTGGGTGCAGCGGAAGGGCGTGTCAGACTCTTACTGACTAAAACCCACCCTTGTTCCATCCCTTCCCTGAGTGCCCAGGGGCACGGTAACTCTGTTTCGAATTTATCCACAACCCCTGGGCAGGCATCGGCCATAACGGGCCCCGTCATGATTGCTGACAACTTTTTGAGGTGCGCGTGGAACACTACGCGCCGTCGACTCTCGGGCCTGGTGCTGATCGGACGGCGAGCTACCCATTACTCGCCGTCCGCAGGACCGGGATTATGTCTAGTATGACGCTTAAATAAAATATCAACTCTGTAGTTTTCTGTAGGTAGGTATTTATTTAGCTTTTTATGATTATTAATGAGCTCGCGCCAACTAAATCAATACTTAGCTTATTCAATTCAATTAAGAAGGTACAAATGATATTTATCATGAAGTAGAACGAGACACACCGTCAGTCGTCACACGTTTTCTAATACAATTAATAATACTTTAAAGCACCCTAATCTTATCTTTACTAGCACTTTGCCCGCGACTTCGTCCGCATGGATTTCAATTTATTATATATGTCGCATCCTGTCAAAAGTACGGGACGTCAACGAAGCACAAACGTCATAACGGCGTGTACAGAGCCTAGACTGGAGGGAGATCGTCAATAAAAGAGCGTGCGCTCAGTATTCGTCCCTTCTTACCTGATCGTCCGCTCTTGAAGAAACGATAGCCTAGGAACTGTATTGTGTTATTTTCTGTTAGCCGTCTGTTGTCTCTAGTGTTAATCTAAAGTAAAAGTATTGTGATTTGCCTACCTACGAAATAAATTATTATTAGTAATTCTGCCAACGACTTTATTTCTCGCCCGGACCCTGCTGACGCCCACTATGAGCGACTGTGAAGATAACGAATCTCCTACATATTTTTTTTTTTTTTTTTCCTTTTCATTCAATAACGTGGCTTTCTATTGGTGAAAGACTTTTCATAATCGGTACTGTACATCCAGAGATTATCCCCTACAACCTTACAAACTTACTAACTTTACAATATTAGATAAAATTTTCATTATGCTCGCTCTTGTAATAGGGCGCAGGCTGCAGCAAAAAGGGGCATAGCATGCTTCATGCATGATTTTGATAAGGTATATGCAGAGATGCATAGTCACAGAAAAAATACCATTGTTGCGTGCAAGTTCAGTCTTCATCCTCACCCTATGAGTGAAATTATTTATACATATTCACTAGAAATCGCTGTATTTCAACGGCATTTTCATCATCACAGTTGAAAAATGTGGAAAATTACTTTAATTTCGGCAGTCGTTGTCTCTGGTTTTGTTTTTCGTTTTTTGTCACCGGCTTCCGAAATTATAGTTATTTTCCACATTTTTTTTTGGAAGTCAGTCCTGTTTTCTTAAAAAAGTTTTTTTTATTTTTCAGTTGTGGATCCCCATTAAATTGTGTAAAAAAACAGAGACAAACGATCGCAGTAATCGCGAGTAATTTGCTTTAGTTATTAAAGAGTTCCACTGTCAAACTCCGAAGTTCTTCATCAGATCCTAATGTATTATACACTAAAACCTTCCTTGAAAAATATGCATTTGAATAACGAAAAACCCATCCAAATAAGATCAGTAGTTTTCGAGAAAATCACGGACAAACACACATACGTACATACGGGTCGAGTACAGAACCTCCTTTTTTGAAGTCTGTTAAAAACCACGGTTTATCACAAAACTGACACGAAGAAACAGGGCGATAATGTTTACCCTAGTTTGTGTAAATTAGCAGCGAACTTGAACTTGAAAACATCCCCTAACATAGACAATGAATTCTCCCTTGACACAGAATAGGAACACAAACGAAATTAAAAAGTTTATGAAGTTAACTACCTGATTTAACCTCTAGTCAAGGTGTCTGGCATAGAAATCTGGGTAGTCAGCCAATCATCTTTGCTGACTGATCTTGTTACCAAAGCAGGTTGTCCTTGTGTACCTAGGTCTGGTGTACGTGTCTGGGTCCCGAGGCGACGTTTTCACATATTATGAGATCTATAAAATAAAAAATAAAAATAAAATAAAAAAATAGCCTTTATTTCCAAAAAGAAGTACATTATGATTTGAGTTTACTATATTAAAAAAAAAAAAACTAAAAATTATGGGTTCATCCATTCCTGGATGAAGGCCTCTTCCATCTGTTGCCACTGGTTCCTTTCGTTTGCCGTTCTGGTCCAGATATTCCCAGCTATAGCGGTGATGTCGTCTCTTTCCATTTTGTAGGTACCAATGATAGATGTAGGTACCAGGACACTTGCGCTCCATCTGTTGTCTGTGATCCTCGTGACGTGACCTGCCCACCTCCATTTAAGTTTACCAGCCATGTTTAGAACGTCTTCTAGCTTGGTCTTTGCTCGAATATCGCTGCTTCTGATGCGATCTCGTATTCTTAGACCCATCATACTTCTTTCTACAGCTCTTTGAAAGGATCTCAGTTTCGTTCTCATGTTTCTGGTCGTAGCTCACGGTTGGCACCCGTAGAGCAGGGTTGGTAGTACGTTTGAGTCGAACATTTTTTTCTTTATGTCGTTTGGGTATTTTCCTTTCAATATTTCTTTGAGTGACCAATACTTTTGAGATCTATAGGTACAATAAATATCTAGTTTAAATCAAAGTCGCTCTCCGTGTCTGTCTGTTTCTCTGCCACCTCCTTCTAAACCACGCAATGGATTTTAATGCGATTCTCACTAATAGAGAGAGCGATAAACGAGGAAGGTTTGTGTGTATTATTTGTATCCGACTAACCGGGTGGGTCGCTAGTATGAGACAAAGTATTCAAAACTTAACCAAATTATAGACATCATCACTATTTCAGCTACAAGCCACTTTTTTATGGTTCCGTACCCAAACGGAGCCCTATTCCTGTCACTCACGTGTCCGTCTGTGTGTCCGCCGTCTGTCACACAGGTTTTACAGCCAAACGTTTGGAGCTACAGTCTTCAAATTTTCACAGTAGTGCATCTTGTTGACCCAAAGCCATACAAATAGTCAAAAATAGATTTATCACGGAACCCTAAATGTGTGAAGTCCGATACCCACTTGGCCAGTGTATTTTTAAGAGTGCTGGGGAGTTTGTTGCGCCACTTCTCCTTCACAGCTAAGTTAAATTAACGTAAATTAAAGTTTTGGGGGATTGTCCTTTACGTAGAACTTTGATGTTCAAAAAGTCCTGGCTCTCAGCCTAATTTGAATAAATGACTATTGTTTTTTGGTAAATTGGTGTCCCCAAAAAGCCCATTATCAAAGACTACAATAATATATCCCATGATCCCACTTCGCAATATGTACGTGACAATAACAATATAAAACATGCACTTACAAAATAGAAAATCAAATTAAAATCAATTGATAAGATAATGTCTAAATTACATACAAATAACAGGTAGGTTATATGTAATTAGATTGATTGGAACATTAGAAACGTGTCCGATAGCTGCAGACTTATCAAGTTTATGACATAATTTGTTATTATGGTAGACATGTAGACGACTTCGTTTTATTGAAATAAATGCGTCAATGCCGACTGTCAACGGGACTTGACAGATGTTGACATTTGACGCGCGCAGGGTCTGAGGGATTAAAACAACATTAATACAGTTTTGTGCTTTTAAATGTTGTGCTCTAACCAATTTATTTTTGTTCTTTCATTATTATCCCATCCACAGGCACAAAACGTTTTGAGAACACATTCATTGTGCGTACAGCGTTACGGTGGCCAAAGTGGTTAGCACTGTGCCTCGCATGGCGAACGTTCAAGTTCGAGTCTGACATCAAACATGAAAAATATTTTTTGCCTAGGGGTTGAGGATAAATTCGAAAGAGTTACGTTTTGGTGGGTTTTAGTCAGTAATAGTCTGACACGCCCTTCCGCTCCACCCTAGAGCGGGAGAAGTAATTGGATGATTTTCCACCCAAAAAAAAAAACAAAAAGCTAGGGAGTGGAATTCCCTGCCGGAGTCTGTGTTTCCTGATAGCTACAACCTGGGAGTCTTTAAGTCAAGAGCGAATAGTTTACTTCAAGCAAGCGTGCTCCATCTTCGACCACATCATCGCTTACCATCAGGTGAGATAGTGGTCAAACGCGTACCTATCAACAATAAACAAAAAAAAAATGTATATTTGATGGCTTTCGTGGCCTATCCCACAAGATAAAAAGCAGCTTGCTGTGATGTTTCACATATGCATTTCCTATTTATTTATTTATTGGTATTTACATAAGGATGTTCTGAGGTAAAAAAAATCCGTGAGCTCCCGGACTACAGAACACATGTATAAACTGTGCAGATATAGAAAGAAGTTCTGACATTATGATAATTCTTCTTTTTGGTTCTGTAAGAAATGCTAAACTTCAAATTAAACGTCAGAAGTCCCGTATTATTATTATACTCTTTGGTCAGAAGTCTCCATGATATCTCAGGACTTGTTATGTCAAAATAATCTAAAATAACGATACCTTTAATCTACTAAAATACTGCTTTCTGCAAATTTGTCGGGAGCAGCAACAAATAATGCAGTCCACTTTACTTGTAATACGTTAAAAATAACTGAGCCAAGATGAGAGGAGAAATCAATAGAGCTATAATTTCGCCGGAAGTGATCAGTTTTAAGTAACTTATTTTGTATTTTTGTGCATAAATAGCTTTTACAACATAATAAATAAAATCTCCTGTGCTACGTTGTAGAGGCTCAATCGTAGTCGTGTGCTACGCTGTAGAATCTCAATCGTAGTCCTATGCTACGCTGTAGAGACTCGATCGTTGTCCTGTGCTACGCTGTAGAATCTCAATCTTAGTACTATGCTATGCTGTAGAGACTCAATCGTAGTCCTATGCTTCGCTGTAGAGACTCCATCGTAGTCGTGTGCTACGCTGTAGAATCTCAATCGTAGTCCTATGCTACGCTGTAGAGACTAGATCGTTGTCCTGTGCTACGCTGTAGAATCTCAATCGTAGTCCAATGCTACGCTGTAGAGACTCAATCGTAGTCCTGTGCTACGCTGTAGAATCTCAATCTTAGTACTATGCTATGCTGTAGAAACTCAATTGTAGTCCTATGCTACGCTGTAGAGACTCAATCGTAGTCCTGTGCTACGCTGTAGAATCTCAATCGTAGTCCTATGCTACGCTGTAGAGACTCAATCGTAGTCCTGTGCTACGCTGTAGAATCTCAATCGAAGTCCTATGCTACGCTGTAGAATCTCAATCGTAGTCCTATGCTACGCTGTAGAGACTCAATCGTAGTCCTGTGCTACGCTGTAGAATCTCAATCGAAGTCCTATGCTACGCTGTAGAATCCAATCGTAGTCCTATGCTACGCTGTAGAGACTCAATTGTAGTCCTATGCTACGCTGAAGAAAATCAATCGTAGTCCTGTGCTACGCTGTAGAATCTCAATCGTAATCCTATGCTACGCTGTAGAGACTCAATCGTAGTCCTGTGCTACGCTGTAGAATCTCAATCTTAGTACTATGCTATGCTGTAGATACTCAATCGTAGTCCTATGCTACGCTGTAGAGACTCAATCGTAGTCCTGTGCTACGCTGTAGAATCTCAATCGAAGTCCTATGCTACGCTGTAGAATCCAATCGTAGTCCTATGCTACGCTGTAGAGACTCAATCGTAGTCCTGTGCTACCCTGTAGAGGCTCAATTGTAGTCCTTTACTACGCCGTAGAGTGGCAGTCGTAGTCCTGCGCCAGACCATCAAGATATGCTACACCGGAGATATTTTTCCCATGCTACTTTTTAGTGGAGGCTTGTTCAACAATCTACAGGAGATTACACAGCTACACCGTAGAGTGTCAATCGTAGTTCTGTGCTAGGCCGTAGAGGTGTGTTATACCGGAGAGACTTGTCCCATGTTACGTTTTAGTAGAGACTCGTTCAATAATCTCATGTGTTACACTGTAGAGTGTCAGTCGTAGTCCTGTGTTAGGCCGTAGAGGTGGGCTACACCGGAGATACTCCGCTAGAGTCCCGTACTACAGTTTAATAAAGGCTCGTTCGACAATTTCCTGTGCTACACTGTAGAGTGTTAATCGCAGTCCTGTGCTAGGCTGTGGAGGTGTGCTACACTGTAGATAGTACGCTGGTGTGTACTGTAGATAGTATCCTGTGTTACGCCGTTTTTTTTTTTTTTTTGGGTGGCTGGGAAATCATCCAATGACTTCTCCCGCTCTGGGTGGAGCGGGACGGCGTGTCAGACTCTTACTGACTAAAACCCACACCTGTTCCTTCCCTGCCTGAGTGCCCAGGGGTGCGGTAACTCATTTTCAGAATTTATCCGCTACTCCTAGGCATGCAGGCGACCACGATGGGCCTCGTCAGTGGTGGCTGACACTAATCTCTTTGAGGCGCGCGTGGAACACTACGCGCCGTCGACTCACGGGCCTGGTGCTGATCGGACGGCGAGCTACCCACTGCTCGCCGTCCGCAGGCCCGGGTCTACGGCGGCCGGAGATCGTCTCGCGACGTCCTACGCCCAGAACGCCCAGTACCTCTCCTGCGGTGGTAGCGGCCGGGGCCGTGAGGGCCACTCCGTTGAGCTTCCCTCACGCGTCCCGCCTCCGCCTTCGCGAGCATTACTGCTTCGCAGAAGGCGGAGACTGCTTCCCATTCCCTCTCGCTCCGTACCATGGCCTGAACCAGGGCCGGGCGCGAGAGGTCGCCGCCACCTATCGCATCCACGAGGACACGGCGGTGCTCCACCCAAGCGGGCGTCAGGCGGAAGGTGAGGACGCCGTGACGCCTCTCCAGCCACTCCTCAAAGAGGGGCACTACCACCGCAATGGTGGCGTGCCCAGCGCTGGGTTGCGATAGTCGCTATCTCCATGTCGCTATGAGATCCTACCGGAGCTCCGTCCGCCGAGCCGCGAGGTGTCACGGTGTGTTACGCCGTTTAAGCTTAATGAGAGCAGTCTCATTGTAATACCTCGCTAACACTGAGTTAATGAACGGCATATTGTGCGGAGCAAAAGCGTTTCCCCTCGAACAATGAGTACCCACAGGGAGCAAAGTTATACCTTGCTACACCTACAATTTTTCCTCTCTTTATTAAAATGCTGAAATGTGAGTCTATGATTACGTTCGAGAGGTAAGTACACCTCTGCCTGACCCTTGGGTAAATGTAGGCGTAAAATGTATATATTCTTTTCATCCTTTCTAGTGTCCTACAAAACTGTCTGTTTCTAAAAGTAACCTTACTTTCATTGTTATCCAGATCCCGCGCGAGCAGTCGCGCGATGGAGCGGTACGAGAAGCTCGCCAAGCTAGGCGAAGGCTCGTACGGGCTTGTGTACAAGTGCCGCAACCGCGACACCGGCGAGATTGTCGCCGTCAAGAAGTTCGTCGAGAACGAGGACGACCCCCTCATCAGGAAGATCGCGCTCAGGGAGATTAGGATGCTTAAGGTAAGATATTTGGGCTATCAAATCTGCCTAGCCTTTCCCGACTATGTAAGAGTCAACTTCTAGACTGGCGGATGCAGATGAGTATCAGCTTTTTACACGGAGAGACTGCCTATCTGGCCTCCATAGTCCAGTTACTGGGAAACACGATTAAGTTTTATATGGTGATTTAAAAAAAATACCACAAAAGGGATGAATGAAAAGCAATTGCATGCAGCTGAAATGAGAATACTAAGAGTGACGTGTGGTGTTACACGCATGGATAGAATTAGGAATGAATATATAAGAGGAAATCTGAAACTCGCACCGCTGATTGAAAAGTTGTGTGGAAATCAGTTGTAGTATGGCCCATATGATGCGGAGGAATGAAGAAAATGTCGTGAGGAAAGTCCTGTGTATGGATGTGGATGGCTATAGGAGTAGGGGAAGGCCAAAGAAACGATGGAAGGACTGTGTGAAAGAGGCTATGAGTAAAAAGGGAGTGACTACAGAGATGAAGGCTAATAGAGAAGTATGGAAGAAAAAGACATGTTGCGCCTAATCCAAATAAATTGGAATAAGGGCAGGAGAATGATGATGATGGTGTTTTAAAGTTACCCTTATACCGCCTGTGTTCTATTTGAACTTTGCCTTTTCGAAAAAAGGAGTGACAATATTGATCGCGAAGATGGCACTTTAAAAATGGATCCGTCTGATCTGATCAAAATTGAGTAGTACCTAATCAACCTATATTGAGGGTGGAAAAGTCCCTTCACGAAATTCCCCATTTAGCAGGGACATTATTTCATGTATCTTCCAAGCTGTCACAGTAAGCTACAGCTAGATTTTTTGTGGTCATAATAATGAAGTCCTTGAATATCATTTTTTTTTTTGGGACAAGGCCGCTACACTATTCCCAAACCACTGTAACTTCTGTAAGTCAGGATCAACAGCGGCGACCACCAGAAAAAACGCCGAGGCAATGAAGCTCGTCGAGTCCCAGAGAAACGATTAAACTGTCTTGGGTCCCGCAACGAAATTAATCAGAAAAGACAGCGGACGAGTAAGAAAAACACAATTTCCACTTTTCAATATCTATTTTCGGTACGCCCATCGAGCGTAATTTTCAATCTAATCTATGGACAAGGTTATGCTTCTGTCAATCAATACGGAAGTAACTAAACACAACGGTGTGGCTGTGTCCAAGCAATATTATCTAAATTGATAAAATAATCAGATAAAAAACTAAATAGTAAAGTAATGCCCGAATTGATAACCCCAATAATATGAAACTTGAACATTATCGGAACCAAAACGTCATCTGTGATTCTTTCCAAAAACACTGAATCAATTTCAATAAAAGTATGGGTCCACCTCTGAAGTATTACCTAATATACAAAAAATAACCATCAAAATCATTTCATAACATTGGCGGAATATTGCGTAACAAACATACCAAAAAACACAGTCGAATTGAGAACCTCTTCCTTTTTGAAGTCAGTTAAAAATAGTACATATCACGACATAATACTTCCTGAAAAATCCTGAAATATATATCCACATAGTAAAAATGCAACATGAAAATAGGTCACAACGACGCGTGACGCTTGGTGCCAATGTTTTAGAAAACCATTTACTTAAAGCTACGACGCAAAGTTGGTCCTTGTTTACCCAAACGAAACAATGTTCTTTGAGAAGTCAAACGTACTCGTAATTTAACCAACAGCAACCTCAATCTGCCTAGCCTTTACCTAACTATCGGTCGGCTTCCAGTCTAACCGGATGCAGCTGAATACCAGTATTTTACATGGAGCGACTGCCTATCTGACCTCCACAACCCAGTAACTGAGTAATACGATCCCCTTGGTAAGACTGGTTGTCAGACTTTCGGGCTTCTGACGACCCGCAACGACTGTCAAAGATCCACGATTGACAGCAACGTGCTTTCCGAGGCACGGAGCTTCCGTAAGCATGTGAGCCTGTAAATGGAAAAGTATTTTTAGTTGGGCTCTACATTCTATCTAACAAAATGAAATCGGTTTGTATTTTTAACACACTTATTAGTAGTACACATCAAGTACACTAAAAGATCGCTGGATGTCCTACGAGTCCAGTATAATATAGGATTCTGTTGAGACTGCCTCAATACTGCAGTGCCTCAATAATGTTTGCGCAAACTTGTACGGACGGTTTTCACGCGATTTTGCGTAAAAAAACAGCGTCACTGCTGAGGAGAGTGAGGGATAGTCGAAACAGTATCCTAAAAAGCGGTAGCGGAAAATGTCTGCTCGATGGTGAAAAATTTTATACAGAGAATGATCGGTACTAACACTAGATAATAAGTTTGTTTTATGTATTACTAACACTATATGGACTGCTGTCCGAAATAAACGAAATTTAATTTTAATAGCTTCACTGGTAACTTTACTCGTAAC
Organism: Polia nebulosa; assembly: GCA_951329385.1. Lineage (NCBI taxonomy): Eukaryota > Metazoa > Arthropoda > Insecta > Lepidoptera > Noctuidae > Polia > Polia nebulosa. The sequence continues at coordinate 28,815,560 of OX589602.1, read as the reverse complement.
TGTGTAAACAAATCTCAGAAGTTAAATTTGACCCAATGCCCGGTTTCCGATTAAGCTGGAATTTTGCGTACATATTTAGTTTGGATGACAATGGCGCCGATTCTCTTGTTCAATAACTAAACTAAATTTAGAGAATCGCTATCTTTTACTAAAAAGCAGCGCGAGAAAAGGACGGCTATAGCTATGAACTAAGTTAGAGATGTCAAACTAGTTTACGCCTTGCGCCGTGTTTTTAGTCGACATGTTTTTACGTGTCGTCTTAATTTGTATGAAAATATTAGTTCAACTAAATTTGACAGCTCTAATTTCCGTAGGTCTCTTTCTTGTTTTATTAGAGAGAAAAAGATAGCAATAGCCTAAATTAAGTTTAGTTTGTACCTAGCAGAATCGGCCCCAATGCGTGGTTAGATAAGTGACGTCATTTTAGATCCAATATGGCGGATTCGCAAAGAGGATGTACTAGTTATTTTGTATGCATTGCCATGATATTATAGGGACCTGGAGCACCTTCTCTTAGTGCAGGTCCCTGGAGATTCCTTTTACGTTCCTGGGGTTTGTCGTACTCGCTGGCAGTGCGAGAGTGTGGTGTACGAGAGTGACTGCTTATGTGTGTTGTGTGATAAAGAAAAGAGGGATGTCGAACTTATACGTTATATTGAATAATAAAAATAATACAAGTGCCCTCTTCGAGCGGGCTAGAAGAAGTCTAGTCAAAAACAAAAGTCTTCCTTATTCTTCTTAATTTTCAATCGGCGTTCCAAACTTCCAACGTGCCAGTCTCCACCATAAGGTCGCCAACATAAGGTCGTCACAATATGGGTCTCAAATGAAAGGGTTTGCTGAGAGAAAACGAAAAATAAAAAACTGGCCAAGTACGTGTCGGAATTTGCACATTAAGGGTTCTGTACCAAATATTGGTATTTGTTACAGGACAGGTCAATGGAAAGTTAAAAAATTCTTCGTAACAAAATTTTGTGACAGACGACGGACGGACAGACAGACAGACGGACACGTGAGTGACAACAATAGAGCTCCGTTTGGACCCTTCGGGTACGGAGCCCTAAAAATAAGTGATTTTTTGTTTTTTTTTAACTACAGAAAATTATTTCCTTCGCTATGTTGACGTGACCTTTAAGCTCTAAGTAATACCGTTTGCAGCACTGCCAAGGCCGTGAGCACTAATAAAAAGCTAAGTGGCCACAAAACATCGATTTCTGCAAGTGAACATGGGAAATACAGGTTGATCGTCATATGAGTTCTTAGAAGTTATCAATTAAGTAATTAGAGAATTGCGTCGCATTCTTCAAAAGAAATGACACAAACAAACGGTGGAATAGTTGAGATTTAAGTAGTATTTTTATTTTATTTTACTACTAGTGACTAGCCGCAGCTTCGCTCGGATACATGTTATATACTTAACTAAACTTTGGTCTATTGGTGAAAACCGGATCCGGGAGTCGTTTTTGAGTTTAACGCGGATAGACAGACGCGGCGAGGGACTTTTTTTTTAACCGACTTCCAAAAGGTGGAGGATATCAAAAATTCTTTTTTTGTTCGATAGGGGTTTGTTCCGAAATAGTCCCAATTAAATTTTATATAGATCTGATGATAGGTTTCGGAGACAGACAACGGAACTCTCCAAAAAATGACAGCAAATCAACCACGATTAGTGCTATCGCCTAGATATCCATTGTTAACACAATTTAATGGGGAAACACTACTAAAAAGTGAAACGAAAAAACCTTTTTACAAAAAATAGCACCGACATCCAAAAAAAAACAAAAAGTGCAAAATAACTTTAATTTTGGAAGTCGGCGTCAAATAATTCGTTATTTGACACCGACATCCGAAATTAAAGTTATTTTGCATTTTTTAGTTTTATTTATGGAAGTCGGTTGTATTTTTTTTGTAAAAAGTTTTTCATTTTTCACTTTTTAGTTGTTGTACCCCATTCTAAAACTAAATTAATAGTAAAGTTATGCCCGAATTGATAGCCCCAAAAATAGGGAATTTGAACATAGTTGGTGAAATTAGGGTGTATCAGGGTGAACTGTACAAATCTGTATACCCTTTCAGAGCGTATCAGCGTGATGTAATGTTGTGAAGTGGTGAAAACAATATACAGACATGCGATTGCAGCAATTCTGGAAGGTTTGCTATCATTTATTGAAGAGTTCCATTGTGTATCGCCGAAGTTCTTCATCAGATTTTCACCAAATTAAAATGGGACCACATGTGAAGCATCAGCTTTCAAATAAAAAAAATCTTCAAAATCGGTTCACGTAGTGAAAAGTTATGAGGTACAAAACACACATAAAAAAAAAACAATATTTTGCACTTTATGTTTTTTTTGGAAGTCGGTGCTATTTTTTTGTAAAAAAGTTTTTATAATATGTAGTGATTATTTATTGTCCTCTTTTGTCGCAGTGTAGCTCGATCGTACTCCCCTATACCGCACAACGCGCTCGTAGAGACCAATCCTGAATAGGGAATATGCATGATATTTTTTTATTTGTTAAATTAAAGACATTAACTATAGTGAACAAATATGAAGGAATTCTCAAAATATCTTCATCAGCAACGAAGATATAGGGCTTTAAAGTTGATAATTAGAAAGAGAAGTCCGACGTGTTTTTTGACGTCAAAGGACATGACGCTCAGACAACTGCCATAGAAAACGGTGTTTTCGTGAGAGGGACAGATATATTTGTTTAAAATTGTTATATCTCGTTTAATTTTCGATCAATTTTGATTCTATTTTCACTGTTCGTATTCTATTTTTGTATATTCATCGATAAACCGGTTAGATAACAGATATTTTTTTCATGCATATTCCACATTGGACCTGTTCGCTGATGAATGGAAAACGATATTGTTTTAATGTAAACGACTAGTCTTATTTAATTGAACAAAATTTAAGTTACTCTAGACTATTTCCTTCGCAATTTAATATGGGAATATTTGAAATTATATTTTTGTAACATAGTGTAATTAATTTTTAAAGTTATGTCTAACGCAGATAAAATTGAGAATCACGAAAAAACTATGAAGCGTATTTTTATGAAACCTTCACCATTTTAAAGATCATTTAATTATTTATTGTTTAGTATGTACGTGTTTTAATATTGTTGTTTTATGTATAATAAATTAATAATGCGTCTAATTTCGGACAGCGCTCTATGATGGGCCAGTCCTATTACTGGGTGGACGTACGACGCGTCACGTGATCTCAGCACGGAACATGCAAGCTAACCACTCAAGGTCATTGGCAGTTACTAGCGCCGAGCCTCAACGTGTGCCTCGACCAATACCTCAGGAGGCTCTTGTTAGGCGGCTAGGATCAAGGGCTTGATTCAGAAAGCGGTACTTCTGAACACGGTCGTATTGTTGGACGGTTCTTCTCTTTGGAGCCCTGACCGGATACCGGCGGGGAACAACTTTGGAGCCCTGACCGGATACCGGCGGGCAACAACTTTTTTTTTAAATGATTTTTTATAAAAATATTTTAAAATTTAATTCCAATCTTTAATGAAATGAATAAACGAAATAATAACTAAATTAAATTAATTTTAATGCTGTACCAAATACGAGTGGCAGATAGCCCACCTAGGCGCAGTTATCTCTGCTGGTTTGAACCCTTGTACTTTCCACTTTAGACTAAAACACAAACAGAATAATGCTGCTTCAGGTAGAAAACGGTAATCCAATTACGGTATGCTAGATGAAACGATCGTAATTTACGGTCTTTAAAATAAGCAAAGGGTTTACCAGGAGCTCGTGACTAAAGTAATAACATCCGCACGGGTCGATCCATCAGGTTAAGCTACGCTTGCCGGGGTTGGTCCATGGATGGGTGAACATCTTTACATACCGAGCCTCGGAAAGCACGTAAAGCCGTTGGTCCCGGCTGTCACTCTTGGATCTTTGATAGTCGTTACGGGTCGTCAGAAGCCCGAAAGTCTGACAATCAGTCTTACCATGGGGTATCGTATTACCCAGTAACCGGGTTGTGGAGGTCAGGTAGGCAGTCGCTCCATGTAAAATACTGATATTGAGCTGCATCCGGTTAGCCTGGAAGCCGACCCCAAGATAGTTGGGAAAAGGCTACGCAGATTGATTGGTTTACCATTAGACACACCAGTTTTTGATCGTTAACTTGACACAATTTGATTGACTGTAGATTAAATTGGGGCCTAGCATGACTGTCAATGTCATCATGATTCCGTTGGTAAAATGGGATATTGCTATTCGTCCTGTATAGCTCAGACAGCTAGCTAGTACTACTAACTGCAACTTTCTTTAGAAAACCTGAGGAAATTACTCAAAACAATGTTTTACCTCCCATACAAATATTGATCAGCTGATGATAACTTTGTATGGAAAGTACTATTTTTTTTGGGAATTTTCTAGTTTTTCTTAGAGAAAGTTGTTCAATTCCTTAGAAGAACCTGTATTTGAAATATGACAACACCTTTCTGTTACACCCTTTATATAACAGGGATAATATCTGTGTACAAAAAAATAATTCTATTCCGTAAGTTAAATTACCAAAAAAAATAATTCTATTCCGTAAGTAAAATTACCAAAAAAATTATTCTATTCCGTAAGTTAAATTACCAAAAAAATCATTCTATTCCGTAAGTTAAATTACCAGTTTGTCTGTTCGTCATTACAGTCATTACAGTCTGTCTGTCCGTCTATCGTCTGTCACACAGCACCACCAAACGGTTGGAGCTACAGTCTCCAAATTTTCACAGTATATGCATCTTGTTAACCCAAAGCCATACAAATTGTCAATTTTTTTTTTTGTGTTGTATAGTAGAGCTCCCAGGTAGAGGGGCCCGAAAAAAAAAATTGTCCTATCCCATCAAATGGTGTATCTTTGTTTAGAGCTTGTTAAGTAGACAAATTCCATATTTTTGGTTTTTTAAAAAATATATGAAGACAAAGGAATTAGAAGCAACCAAAGTCAGCTTTTTTAACAAAATTTTTTTACGAAGAATTTTTTAACTTCTCATTGACATATGAACTTGAAATTGTTAGAGCGGGAACAGAATATGTATTTCTGTTCCCGCTCTAACAACAAATAATAAATTAAAGGGTTTACCCCATTTAAGGGGGGAGCCCCTTTTAAATACACATTCTGTGAAAATTTCAACTATCTACCTAGTACGGATCAAATCTGTTTTTTTTTCAGTTTATGGTACCTACGGAAATTATGTTTTTTTTTTCTTACTCCTCCGCTGTCTTTTCTGATTAATTAGGGACCCAAGACAGTTTAATCGTTTCTCTGGGACTCGTCGAGCTTCATTGTCTCGGCGTTTTTTCTGGTGGTCGCCACTGTTGATTCTGCTTACAGAAGTTACAGTGGTTTGGTAATAGTGTGGCGGGCTTACCTACGGCACACTTGGTCGTATTTTTGAAAGAAAGAAAAATAGAAAGTAATAACTTGCGGACCAAATATATTTTTTTAGTCATGTACCCTATTCTATTGTAGTAAGTTTGTACATTGTAACATTATACACATACCTCCGATTAGGTTGATAGATTGGGTCGACGGACTCACCCCCTATCATATGAAACTTAATAATGGTAGTTGGAAAACTGTGTGTGTTAGTACGTTGACCTTTGTTTGTACCTACCCCTTAGGAAACCACGTACGCGTGACGGTGATTGATATGTTTTAGTCGAAGTTTTTTTTAGCCGGTGCCGCCCTCTGTCGGTAATTGAGTGTGTAATTATAGAGGGTAGAGTTTGTTTTAACTGTACATTATAGAGGTGAGTGATGAGAATAAAATAGAGTGGTGTACTGCACATTTATCAAATTAACTAGCTGCGCCCCGCGGTTTTACCCGCCTATACCGGAATAAAAGGTAGCCTATATGTTAATCCAGGCTATAAGCTATCGCATAAACAGGGAGCCTGACGCTCGGTGCCATCACTGCACCGACTGTCGGGAGGACACGGCGCAGCACACACTGGCAGAGTGTGCCGCATGGGAGGAGCAGCGCCGTGTCCTCGTATCCGAAGTGGGTCCCGACCTGTCGCTGCCGGCCGTCGCACGTTCGATGGTCGGGAGCGCCGAGTCGTGGGATGCGGTGATCTCCTTCTGTGAAGCCGTAATTTCGCAGAAGGAGGCTGCGGAGAGGGAGAGGGAGGCCGTGGCCACTCTCCCGATCCGCAGCAGGCGTACCGGGCGTCGGCGGAGGGCGGACAACGCCCTCTTCCAGCCCCCATAAACAGGTCCGGAGGGACGGTGGACTCGAGGTCGTCCGCAGCCCCTTATCCAGCAGGACCCGAGAAGGCGGCGCGTAGTGTTCCACGCGCGCCCCCCTATTAGACGTCGCGGGGAGAGGACACCTCAGTCTCCCCGCGGGCCAGAGGTGGCCCGCATAGGCGGGCCGGCGCTAGCCGGGGATCATGGAAGTCGTATTAGCTCTCACGATCCCCGGTCCAGGTGTGGGAAGGAACACCGGGGTGGTTTTTAGTCAGTAAGAGTCTGACAGACCCGTTCGCCTGCCCAGGCGAAGGGGTCCATGAGGATTTTCCACCCCGGCAACAAAATTAAAAATTAAAAAAAAAGGCTATAAGCTATCTACATTCTGAATTTCATTCAAATCGGTCCTGCCGTTTGAGCGTGAAGAAGTAACAAACATACACACTCACAAACTTTCACATTTAAAATATTAGTAGGATACTCGTTTTTACCCGACTGCGCGACGCAGGGAGGGTAATGTGTTTATCAGCTTATGTATACAGGGTGTAACGGAAAGGTGTGGTCATATTTTAAGAACTGCATCTGCCCATCGATATGAACAACTTTCTTCAAGAAAATCCGAGAAAATTCTAAATTTTTTTTTTATCTCCCATACAAATATTGATCAGCTGATGATGACTTTGTATGGAAAGTCCAATTTTTTTTGGGAATTTTCTATTTTTTCTTAGAGAAAGTTGTTCATTTCCATGGGCAGAATCGGCTCTTAAAATATGACCACACCTTTCCGTTACACCCTATATATCTGCCCAGCGGTTGAGGATAAATTCGAAACAGAGTTACCACGCCCGTGATGGGCACTCAGGGCAGGGAAGGAACGGGGGTTGGTTTTAGTCAGTAAGAGTCTGACATGCCTTCGCGCTCCACCCAGAGCGGGAGATGTCACTGGATGATTTCCCACCCCACAAAAAAAGGCCTATGTATGTATGTATGTATGTTTGTTCCTTTGTGGCACTATAGAGACTAAACGATTCTCAAAGAGAATATGTCAGCCACCCCTGACGGGGCCCATCATGGCCGCTGCATGCCAAGGGGTAGCGGATAAATTCGTAACAGAGTTACCGCTCCTCTGGGCACTCAGGCAAGGGAGGAACAGGGGTGGGTGTTAGTCAGTAAGAGTCTGATACGCCTTCCCGCTCCACCCAGAGCGGGAGAAGTCAGAGGATGATTTCCCAGACCAAAAAAAAAAGAGTTGAATAACATAGAAACCAAGGGAACTTAACGACGATAGTAGAAAAATACTGCTTAGACTGATCGATAGAGAATTTTTGACTGATTCATGGTATCAAAAAACGAAAACTCGTGAAACAAACTCGTGAAACACGTAAAACAGATTGCGGCACTTTAGCTTAAGACCGTGATATGTCAAAAAGCGTGGTCACTCTCGGAATGCATAGAAAAGAAAGATGCAGACGCGAAGCCACAATGCTTGCAATTTATTATGATAATGTAATAATGACAGCGTCTTAAGTACGGCAGATATACGATTCGGTACCTACCTAGATAGACAGACCCGTATGGCCCTGGATGGTGCATCATATCTTATCATCTGCCGACACCTGTTCCAATACGGAGCTCAATCAAAATTGTAAACCATCTTTCTTTTAAAGTCTTATTTTAATCCCGAGATAAACATCTCAAGTGAAAGACCCCTGTCATAAGTTTAGTCTCGAGATAAACATCCCAACTGAAAGATCCCTGTCATAAGTTTAATCCCAAGATAAACACCCCAAGTGAAAGACTCCTGTCATAAGTTTAATCCCGAGATAAGCATCCCAAGTGAAAGACCCCTGTCATAAGTTTAATCCCGCGATAAACATCCCAAGTGAAAGACCCCTGTCATAAGCCTAATCCCGAGATAAACATTCCAAGTGAAAGACCCCTGTCATAAGTTTAATCCCCAGATAAACATCCCAAGTGAAAGACCCCTGTCATAAGTTCGTAGCTTTCTCACAGACTGTTATGTTAACATGAAACTTTTTTGTCCCCAGAACCTGAAGCACCCGAACCTAGTGAACTTGATTGAGGTCTTCCGCCGCAAACGCAAGCTGCACCTCGTGTTCGAGTACTGCGACCACACTGTGCTACACGAGCTGGAGAAATACCCTGCTGTAAGTTTGTTTGTTATACTAATAAACTACCTTTTAACCTGGATTTCCGTCGTAGAAAACAACGTAAAGGCACCTAATTTACCCGGGCCTGCGGATGGCGAGTAGTGGGTAACTCGCCATCCGATCAGCACCAGGCCCGAGAGTCGACGGCGCGTAGTGTTCCACGCGCGCCTCAAAGAGTTGTCAGCAAAAGGACGGGGCCTGCCACAGCCAATGCCTGCCCGGGGGTTGAGGATAAATTCGAAAGAGTTACCTCGTCCCTGGGCATGTAGGGCAGGGACCAGGGAGGAACAGGGGTGGGTTTTAGTCAGGAAGAGTCTGACACGCCCTTCCGCTCCACCCTAGAGCGGAAGAAGTCACAAGATGACTTCCCACCCCCCAAAAAAAAAAAAAAGGGACCTAATTTTGATGTTTCGACGACCCAGCACAGACACGTCTGGCGAAGAATGTCGAGGAGAGCTGACCCCAGGGTCCCAATCTTATTTTTTTTTCCTTGTACGTAAGCAGTTAAAAATCTCGTAATTTGGCTTTCGAACCTCTTATATTTCATTATGCACCTAAAATGTGTTAAAACCAAAAATAAGGCATAATAAACTACTTATTATGCCTTATATACTAAATTAACAACTATACTATAAACTATGATAAAAATAATAAACTACATTTTTACGTATTGAAATAAAATTTTACAAGTTTGTTATTAGAAAAAACATCACTTATTATTTGACACATGCGGCTTGCCAAAAAAGAGTCTTACGCGGTGAAAGTTGGAACTAAAAATGAAACTGGACATTGAAGCTTCACATCTCTTGTTCGGCGCGCGGCGAGCTGCCCACTGCTCGCCGTCCGCAGGCCCGGGTCTACGGTGGCCGGAGATCGTCTCGCGACGTCCTACGCCCAGAACGCCCAGTACCTCCCCTGCGGTGGTAGCGGCCGGGGCCGTGAGGGCCACTCCGTTGAGCTTCCCTCACACGTCCCGCCTCCGCCTTCGCGAGCATTACTGCTTCGCAGAAGGCGGAGACTGCTTCCCATTCCCTCTCGCTCCGTACCATGGCCTGAACCAGGGCCGGGCGCGAGAGGTCGCCGCCACCACGCCGCATCGACGAGGACACGGCGGTGCGCCGCCCAAGCGGGACAGACCTCCACCGTATGCTCCACCGTGTCCTCTGGGCGATCCGCGCAATGGTGACACCCGGGCGTTTCCTCCCGCCCGATCTGATGCAGAAACCTCCCGAAACAACCGTGTCCGGTGAGGACCTGTGGCAGGCGGAAGGTGAGGACGCCGTGACGCCTCTCCAGCCACTCCTTAAAGAGGGGCACTACCGCCGCAATGGTGGCGTGCCCAGCGCTGGGTTGCGACAGTCGCTGTCTCCATGTTGCCATGAGATCTTGCCGGAGCTCCGTCTGCCGAGCCGCGAGGTGTCGCGGCAGGCAGAGTTTCGCCCCGGCGTTTGGCCTCCTCGCGCTACTTCCAGAGCTGCGCGAGAGTAAGTGCATCTGCATTGCGAATAGCTAATCCTTTGAGATTGGCCACCATGATCATATTGCAAGTGAATTACATCGACCTTTTATGCTGCATTCACAATAGGCGTAGGTCTTTAAAAAATCTAATTATCACACTTTTGGTTACGTAAAACAAAAATGAGGACGATACAGTGCGTTGAAGTTTCGCGTGACGTCATATCTCGTATCGTGTTCAATACACTTTGTAATGATAAGTGACGTAACAAGCGGACTTGGATGTGTTTTATCTTTGTCATTTTTTATTGGTTTGGTAAAGTAAAAAAATACTTGTTCAATATTTTTCGATAATCTACTTACAAATTAAATAGAATTACTTTTTTTATACCCAGGACAAGGCCATATTTAGTTAACGAAATTAGGCAACAACGTTTGACCTTCAACTTTATTTTTTATGACTTTTCTAATACAATTACTGAAATCAATTCTTACACAAGTTACGCCGTTTTTTTTTTTTTTTTTTTTTTTTTTTTTTTTTTTTTTTTTTTTTTTTTTTTTTTTTTTTTTTTTGGGGGGTGGGAAATCATCTTATGACTCTTTCCGCTCTGGGGTGGAGCGGAAGGGCGTGTCAGACTCTTACTGACTAAAACCCACCCCTGTTCCTCCCTGCCCTACGCGCCCGGGGGCGAGGTAACTCTTTCGAATTTATCCTCCACCCCCGGGCAGGCACTGGCCGTGGCAGGCCCCGTCCTTTGCTGACAACTCTTTGAGGCGCGCGTGGAACACTACGCGCCGTCGACTCTCGTGCTACGCCGTAGAGGCTTGATTGTGTTATGCTACGCCGTTTAGGCTTGATTTGTTTTCTGTAGAGGCTTGATTAGTGTCCTATACTACGCCGTAGAGGCTTGATAGACCTATGCTACGCCGTATAGGATTGATTCGTATCCTGTTCTTCGTCGTAGAGGCTTGATTCGTATCCTGTGCTACATCGTCTAGGCTTGATTCGTATCCTTTGCCACAGTGTAGAGGATTGTTTCGAATCCTGTGCTACGCCTAAGAAGCTTAAGTCGTATCCTGTGAATAGAATAGAATAGAATAGACATTTATTTTGCAAATATGGGTAATACACAATAGATGTTTAGATACATTAAAGCACATCCATATATTGTTTCACCATTCGGCATGCAAACATTTATAATATAAAATTAACAAAATGAATTGATTATTAATAGGATTATTTGCAAGATTGATTATTAATACAATATCCATTATTATAAAGATTATTGTCAAAATTTATTATTTATCCTTTTTTTTATTTATTTATCCTGTGCTGCAGTTTAGAGGCTTTTTATTCGTATTCTGTGCTACGGTGTAAAGGCTCAAAGCTAGCAAAGCAAAGACGTTGCTTAAAATACCTCATTGTTGATTGCAATGTGTGCATTACGGTGTGGAGACATGGGTCGTAAATGCTTGGAAAAAAATTAGGAAAAAGACTGACCTTTTACTATTGTTTTCCGAATGATAATCTTAAATCACGTCATGATCATCATCAATATGACTCGATCATTGTCGCTAATAGTTTGTGCTGACACAACTAAATAATTTAGACTTCAGCCAATAAATATCAATTGACTTTCCTAAAAATCGAAAATGTGAAATTATCATGTGTCACATTATCAATTTATTGAAAGCCTTTGATTGACATTCCTACCTAAATAAGTATTATAAAGAAAACATTTCCAAATGAAACTTTCATAGTACTTACCAAAGAAATACCTAAATAGGAAATCGATTCAAGTTAACGAACTATAATAAAAGGTCGGATGACCTTCCAACAAGTAATTTTTACTTTTTTACCGTTCTCTTTATTATTGCACATAATTCGACATTGCGTGTTAGACAACATTCTTACTTGAATACCTAGTGTTTAGTGTCTCCGAGATAATAAAACAGACCTTGTTTTTTTAGATGGATGTCTAAAAGCAATATTCTAGACTGACTTCTGCCTGCGACTTCGTGTTAATGTCGGAAAATATCCAGCGAGAGTTTTCAAAACGTTTCTAAGCTTTTTTGTTGTTGTTGTCTGGCTCTAACTAATAACCAGAGGTCGGAATTAGTTACAGTTATTTGTGTACTTACGCTGATTTCATACAGCGAAAGAATAAAGTGGATATGCCTCAAATCCCGAGATTAATTTTAAAGAGCAGAAAAATCCCGTGATTTATTGAATAAAAAAGCTATTTACTTTTACGCAATTTAAACCACTACACTCGCGACGTTGCCAAATTTACATCAACGACATCGGATGTCCGAAGTTGCAAAATTCCAATGCGCACATCCGCAATGTTGCCACATTTGTAGTTCACACGACATAGCTTGTGAGAACAAAAGAAAACAATAGAGATTTTTATTATTATTTATTTGTAATCTTGTTGGCCACACGGGATTGTCCATTAGAAATCCCGGGAAGATCCATATTAACAGCAACATTTCGATGCAAGTACATAAATAACTCTACCTAATTCCGACCTCTGCTAATTAGTTATTTGTCCTGTGCGAACCACAATTTTATTTAGCCCTATTGCTGTTACTCACGTGTCCATCTGTCCGTCTGTCTGTCTTTCCGTCGTCAGTCACAAAATTTCGTTCTGAAATTTTTTTTAACTTCCCTTTGATTATGAACTTGTGGTGATAATGTTTTATTATTACATGTATTTTAATCAAATATTCATATATTGATAAATAATTTTTTCTTAGGTCGGATACGCACTTGGCCAGTTTTTTTTTTTAATTTATAATCCTAATGTCTTTGGATTTCTATTGGAGGTGGTTCTATGTTCGACAGTACCTATGTTTTTTTTTTTTATGTCCGCCGATTTCTCCGTCAGTTGTGGACCGATTTTCAAAATTATTTTTTTATCCGAAAGAATATACTCCCGAGGTGGCCCCATATAAATTTTATCGAAATTGCTTCGGCGCTTTTTGAGAAACTGAACAAAAACGAAAAATACACAGTGTAGAGGATTGTTTCGAATCCTGTGCTACGCCCAAGAAGCTTAAGTCGTATCCTGTGAATAGAATAGAATAGACATTTATTTTACAAATATGGATAATACACAATAGATGTTTAGATACATTAAAGCACATCCATATATTGTTTCACCATTCGGCATGCAAACATTTATAATATAAAATTAACAAAATGAATTGATTAATTTGCAAGATTGATTATTAATACAATATCCATTATTATAAAGATTATTGTCAAAATTTATTATTTATCCTTTTTTTTATTTATTTATCCTGTGCTGCAGTTTAGAGGCTTTTTATTCGTATTCTGTGCTACGGTGTAAAGGCTCAAAGCTAGCAAAGCAAAGACGTTGCTTAAAATACCTCATTGTTGATTGCAATGTGTGCATTACGGTGTGGAGACATGGGTCGTAAATGCTTGGAAAAAAATTAGGAAAAAGACTGACCTTTTACTATTGTTTTCCGAATGATAATCTTAAATCACGTCATGATCATCATCAATATGACTCGATCATTGTCGCTAATAGTTTGTGCTGACACAACTAAATAATTTAGACTTCAGCCAATAAATATCAATTGACTTTCCTAAAAATCGAAAATGTGAAATTATCATGTGTCACATTATCAATTTATTGAAAGCCTTTGATTGACATTCCTACCTAAATAAGTATTATAAAGAAAACATTTCCAAATGAAACTTTCATAGTACTTACCAAAGAAATACCTAAATAGGAAATCGATTCAAGTTAACGAACTATAATAAAAGGTCGGATGACCTTCCAACAAGTAATTTTTACTTTTTTACCGTTCTCTTTATTATTGCACATAATTCGACATTGCGTGTTAGACAACATTCTTACTTGAATACCTAGTGTTTAGTGTCTCCGAGATAATAAAACAGACCTTGTTTTTTTAGATGGATGTCTAAAAGCAATATTCTAGACTGACTTCTGCCTGCGACTTCGTGTTAATGTCGGAAAATATCCAGCGAGAGTTTTCAAAACGTTTCTAAGCTTTTTTGTTGTTGTTGTCTGGCTCTAACTAATAACCAGAGGTCGGAATTAGTTACAGTTATTTGTGTACTTACGCTGATTTCATACAGCGAAAGAATAAAGTGGATATGCCTCAAATCCCGAGATTAATTTTAAAGAGCAGAAAAATCCCGTGATTTATTGAATAAAAAAGCTATTTACTTTTACGCAATTTAAACCACTACACTCGCGACGTTGCCAAATTTACATCAACGACATCGGATGTCCGAAGTTGCAAAATTCCAATGCGCACATCCGCGATGTTGCCACATTTGTAGTTCACACGACATAGCTTGTGAGAACAAAAGAAAACAATAGAGATTTTTATTATTATTTATTTGTAATCTTGTTGGCCACACGGGATTGTCCATTAGAAATCCCGGGAAGATCCATATTAACAGCAACATTTCGATGCAAGTACATAAATAACTCTACCTAATTCCGACCTCTGCTAATTAGTTATTTGTCCTGTGCGAACCACAATTTTATTTAGCCCTATTGCTGTTACTCACGTGTCCATCTGTCCGTCTGTCTGTCTTTCCGTCGTCAGTCACAAAATTTCGTTCTGAAATTTTTTTTAACTTCCCTTTGATTATGAACTTGTGGTGATAATGTTTTATTATTACATGTATTTTAATCAAATATTCATATATTGATAAATAATTTTTTCTTAGGTCGGATACGCACTTGGCCAGTTTTTTTTTTTAATTTATAATCCTAATGTCTTTGGATTTCTATTGGAGGTGGTTCTATGTTCGACAGTACCTATGTTTTTTTTTTTTATGTCCGCCGATTTCTCCGTCAGTTGTGGACCGATTTTCAAAATTATTTTTTTATCCGAAAGAATATACTCCCGAGGTGGCCCCATATAAATTTTATCGAAATTGCTTCGGCGCTTTTTGAGAAACTGAACAAAAACGAAAAATACACAGTGTAGAGGATTGTTTCGAATCCTGTGCTACGCCCAAGAAGCTTAAGTCGTATCCTGTGAATAGAATAGAATAGACATTTATTTTACAAATATGGATAATACACAATAGATGTTTAGATACATTAAAGCACATCCATATATTGTTTCACCATTCGGCATGCAAACATTTATAATATAAAATTAACAAAATGAATTGATTAATTTGCAAGATTGATTATTAATACAATATCCATTATTATAAAGATTATTGTCAAAATTTATTATTTATCCTTTTTTTTATTTATTTATCCTGTGCTGCAGTTTAGAGGCTTTTTATTCGTATTCTGTGCTACGGTGTAAAGGCTCAAAGCTAGCAAAGCAAAGACGTTGCTTAAAATACCTCATTGTTGATTGCAATGTGTGCATTACGGTGTGGAGACATGGGTCGTAAATGCTTGGAAAAAAATTAGGAAAAAGACTGACCTTTTACTATTGTTTTCCGAATGATAATCTTAAATCACGTCATGATCATCATCAATATGACTCGATCATTGTCGCTAATAGTTTGTGCTGACACAACTAAATAATTTAGACTTCAGCCAATAAATATCAATTGACTTTCCTAAAAATCGAAAATGTGAAATTATCATGTGTCACATTATCAATTTATTGAAAGCCTTTGATTGACATTCCTACCTAAATAAGTATTATAAAGAAAACATTTCCAAATGAAACTTTCATAGTACTTACCAAAGAAATACCTAAATAGGAAATCGATTCAAGTTAACGAACTATAATAAAAGGTCGGATGACCTTCCAACAAGTAATTTTTACTTTTTTACCGTTCTCTTTATTATTGCACATAATTCGACATTGCGTGTTAGACAACATTCTTACTTGAATACCTAGTGTTTAGTGTCTCCGAGATAATAAAACAGACCTTGTTTTTTTAGATGGATGTCTAAAAGCAATATTCTAGACTGACTTCTGCCTGCGACTTCGTGTTAATGTCGGAAAATATCCAGCGAGAGTTTTCAAAACGTTTCTAAGCTTTTTTGTTGTTGTTGTCTGGCTCTAACTAATAACCAGAGGTCGGAATTAGTTACAGTTATTTGTGTACTTACGCTGATTTCATACAGCGAAAGAATAAAGTGGATATGCCTCAAATCCCGAGATTAATTTTAAAGAGCAGAAAAACCCCGTGATTTATTGAATAAAAAAGCTATTTACTTTTACGCAATTTAAACCACTACACTCGCGACGTTGCCAAATTTACATCAACGACATCGGATGTCCGAAGTTGCAAAATTCCAATGCGCACATCCGCGATGTTGCCACATTTGTAGTTCACACGACATAGCTTGTGAGAACAAAAGAAAACAATAGAGATTTTTATTATTATTTATTTGTAATCTTGTTGGCCACACGGGATTGTCCATTAGAAATCCCGGGAAGATCCATATTAACAGCAACATTTCGATGCAAGTACATAAATAACTCTACCTAATTCCGACCTCTGCTAATTAGTTATTTGTCCTGTGCGAACCACAATTTTATTTAGCCCTATTGCTGTTACTCACGTGTCCATCTGTCCGTCTGTCTGTCTTTCCGTCGTCAGTCACAAAATTTCGTTCTGAAATTTTTTTTAACTTCCCTTTGATTATGAACTTGTGGTGATAATGTTTTATTATTACATGTATTTTAATCAAATATTCATATATTGATAAATAATTTTTTCTTAGGTCGGATACGCACTTGGCCAGTTTTTTTTTTTAATTTATAATCCTAATGTCTTTGGATTTCTATTGGAGGTGGTTCTATGTTCGACAGTACCTATGTTTTTTTTTTTTTATGTCCGCCGATTTCTCCGTCAGTTGTGGACCGATTTTCAAAATTATTTTTTTATCCGAAAGAATATACTCCCGAGGTGGCCCCATATAAATTTTATCGAAATTGCTTCGGCGCTTTTTGAGAAACTGAACAAAAACGAAAAATACACAGTGTAGAGGATTGTTTCGAATCCTGTGCTACGCCCAAGAAGCTTAAGTCGTATCCTGTGAATAGAATAGAATAGACATTTATTTTACAAATATGGATAATACACAATAGATGTTTAGATACATTAAAGCACATCCATATATTGTTTCACCATTCGGCATGCAAACATTTATAATATAAAATTAACAAAATGAATTGATTAATTTGCAAGATTGATTATTAATACAATATCCATTATTATAAAGATTATTGTCAAAATTTATTATTTATCCTTTTTTTTATTTATTTATCCTGTGCTGCAGTTTAGAGGCTTTTTATTCGTATTCTGTGCTACGGTGTAAAGGCTCAAAGCTAGCAAAGCAAAGACGTTGCTTAAAATACCTCATTGTTGATTGCAATGTGTGCATTACGGTGTGGAGACATGGGTCGTAAATGCTTGGAAAAAAATTAGGAAAAAGACTGACCTTTTACTATTGTTTTCCGAATGATAATCTTAAATCACGTCATGATCATCATCAATATGACTCGATCATTGTCGCTAATAGTTTGTGCTGACACAACTAAATAATTTAGACTTCAGCCAATAAATATCAATTGACTTTCCTAAAAATCGAAAATGTGAAATTATCATGTGTCACATTATCAATTTATTGAAAGCCTTTGATTGACATTCCTACCTAAATAAGTATTATAAAGAAAACATTTCCAAATGAAACTTTCATAGTACTTACCAAAGAAATACCTAAATAGGAAATCGATTCAAGTTAACGAACTATAATAAAAGGTCGGATGACCTTCCAACAAGTAATTTTTACTTTTTTACCGTTCTCTTTATTATTGCACATAATTCGACATTGCGTGTTAGACAACATTCTTACTTGAATACCTAGTGTTTAGTGTCTCCGAGATAATAAAACAGACCTTGTTTTTTTAGATGGATGTCTAAAAGCAATATTCTAGACTGACTTCTGCCTGCGACTTCGTGTTAATGTCGGAAAATATCCAGCGAGAGTTTTCAAAACGTTTCTAAGCTTTTTTGTTGTTGTTGTCTGGCTCTAACTAATAACCAGAGGTCGGAATTAGTTACAGTTATTTGTGTACTTACGCTGATTTCATACAGCGAAAGAATAAAGTGGATATGCCTCAAATCCCGAGATTAATTTTAAAGAGCAGAAAAATCCCGTGATTTATTGAATAAAAAAGCTATTTACTTTTACGCAATTTAAACCACTACACTCGCGACGTTGCCAAATTTACATCAACGACATCGGATGTCCGAAGTTGCAAAATTCCAATGCGCACATCCGCGATGTTGCCACATTTGTAGTTCACACGACATAGCTTGTGAGAACAAAAGAAAACAATAGAGATTTTTATTATTATTTATTTGTAATCTTGTTGGCCACACGGGATTGTCCATTAGAAATCCCGGGAAGATCCATATTAACAGCAACATTTCGATGCAAGTACATAAATAACTCTACCTAATTCCGACCTCTGCTAATTAGTTATTTGTCCTGTGCGAACCACAATTTTATTTAGCCCTATTGCTGTTACTCACGTGTCCATCTGTCCGTCTGTCTGTCTTTCCGTCGTCAGTCACAAAATTTCGTTCTGAAATTTTTTTTAACTTCCCTTTGATTATGAACTTGTGGTGATAATGTTTTATTATTACATGTATTTTAATCAAATATTCATATATTGATAAATAATTTTTTCTTAGGTCGGATACGCACTTGGCCAGTTTTTTTTTTTAATTTATAATCCTAATGTCTTTGGATTTCTATTGGAGGTGGTTCTATGTTCGACAGTACCTATGTTTTTTTTTTTTATGTCCGCCGATTTCTCCGTCAGTTGTGGACCGATTTTCAAAATTATTTTTTTATCCGAAAGAATATACTCCCGAGGTGGCCCCATATAAATTTTATCGAAATTGCTTCGGCGCTTTTTGAGAAACTGAACAAAAACGAAAAATACACAGTGTAGAGGATTGTTTCGAATCCTGTGCTACGCCCAAGAAGCTTAAGTCGTATCCTGTGAATAGAATAGAATAGACATTTATTTTACAAATATGGATAATACACAATAGATGTTTAGATACATTAAAGCACATCCATATATTGTTTCACCATTCGGCATGCAAACATTTATAATATAAAATTAACAAAATGAATTGATTAATTTGCAAGATTGATTATTAATACAATATCCATTATTATAAAGATTATTGTCAAAATTTATTATTTATCCTTTTTTTTATTTATTTATCCTGTGCTGCAGTTTAGAGGCTTTTTATTCGTATTCTGTGCTACGGTGTAAAGGCTCAAAGCTAGCAAAGCAAAGACGTTGCTTAAAATACCTCATTGTTGATTGCAATGTGTGCATTACGGTGTGGAGACATGGGTCGTAAATGCTTGGAAAAAAATTAGGAAAAAGACTGACCTTTTACTATTGTTTTCCGAATGATAATCTTAAATCACGTCATGATCATCATCAATATGACTCGATCATTGTCGCTAATAGTTTGTGCTGACACAACTAAATAATTTAGACTTCAGCCAATAAATATCAATTGACTTTCCTAAAAATCGAAAATGTGAAATTATCATGTGTCACATTATCAATTTATTGAAAGCCTTTGATTGACATTCCTACCTAAATAAGTATTATAAAGAAAACATTTCCAAATGAAACTTTCATAGTACTTACCAAAGAAATACCTAAATAGGAAATCGATTCAAGTTAACGAACTATAATAAAAGGTCGGATGACCTTCCAACAAGTAATTTTTACTTTTTTACCGTTCTCTTTATTATTGCACATAATTCGACATTGCGTGTTAGACAACATTCTTACTTGAATACCTAGTGTTTAGTGTCTCCGAGATAATAAAACAGACCTTGTTTTTTTAGATGGATGTCTAAAAGCAATATTCTAGACTGACTTCTGCCTGCGACTTCGTGTTAATGTCGGAAAATATCCAGCGAGAGTTTTCAAAACGTTTCTAAGCTTTTTTGTTGTTGTTGTCTGGCTCTAACTAATAACCAGAGGTCGGAATTAGTTACAGTTATTTGTGTACTTACGCTGATTTCATACAGCGAAAGAATAAAGTGGATATGCCTCAAATCCCGAGATTAATTTTAAAGAGCAGAAAAATCCCGTGATTTATTGAATAAAAAAGCTATTTACTTTTACGCAATTTAAACCACTACACTCGCGACGTTGCCAAATTTACATCAACGACATCGGATGTCCGAAGTTGCAAAATTCCAATGCGCACATCCGCGATGTTGCCACATTTGTAGTTCACACGACATAGCTTGTGAGAACAAAAGAAAACAATAGAGATTTTTATTATTATTTATTTGTAATCTTGTTGGCCACACGGGATTGTCCATTAGAAATCCCGGGAAGATCCATATTAACAGCAACATTTCGATGCAAGTACATAAATAACTCTACCTAATTCCGACCTCTGCTAATTAGTTATTTGTCCTGTGCGAACCACAATTTTATTTAGCCCTATTGCTGTTACTCACGTGTCCATCTGTCCGTCTGTCTGTCTTTCCGTCGTCAGTCACAAAATTTCGTTCTGAAATTTTTTTTAACTTCCCTTTGATTATGAACTTGTGGTGATAATGTTTTATTATTACATGTATTTTAATCAAATATTCATATATTGATAAATAATTTTTTCTTAGGTCGGATACGCACTTGGCCAGTTTTTTTTTTTAATTTATAATCCTAATGTCTTTGGATTTCTATTGGAGGTGGTTCTATGTTCGACAGTACCTATGTTTTTTTTTTTATGTCCGCCGATTTCTCCGTCAGTTGTGGACCGATTTTCAAAATTCTCTTTTTATCCGAAAGAATATACTCCCGATTTAATTATTTCAGAAATTTTCATAGCACTTATTATGTAACGAGAGAGAATTGTCCGGCAGTTTGAGAATTTTTGCGGCATACCCAAATGTCCTTACTTTGGTATTGTTCGTCGCGTCGGTTGGTTGAGCTCCTCAAAGTTCTTAGTTAAGCTTCACGATAACTGACAAATGCTTGCACTGTCTGGACAGGTCCACTTGAATTTGCGTGTTGCTTTCCTCAAAAGCTCATCCCAGACATAAACGTACATGGTTATCATATGATTTGACCAGTACATATTGTATGGATTTGAACACTTTAAAAGAGACTTTGACCTCTGAGTTTGTTTCGGTGTTTCTTCTCAGGGTAGTCAGCTAGGAAACACCGGCCTCATCTAGCTAAAACGGACAAAACAAAAGTTATGACGTGTTAAAGTGTTGTTAAAACCTACTTATAAAAATAAAATCTTTTTTTTTTTTTTTCTGTAAAAAGTTATTTAAGAATAGGTGACACATTACAGCGGCACGTGTGTAGTACAGGCCAGACTAATTAAAACATTAATAATATCTTTATTATCATTCTTAATGGTAATACTTCCATTGTGTAATAACTTAATAAGTGTGTAAATTAAAACAATCAGCTATTCTGCTTGTTATTTTAATTATAAGTAAACAATCAGTCATTATGAGTCATACATCGTATGACATTATCGTAGAGGAGCTCGTGGCTAAAGTATTAACAGGCGCACGGGTCGATCCATGAGGTTAAGCTACGCTTGCCGGGGTTGGTCCATGGATGGGTGATCATCTTTACATACAGAGACTCCTCCGTTCTTCGGGAAGCACGTTAAGCCGTTGGTCCCGGCTGTCAATCGTGGATCTTTGACCGTCGTAACGGGTTGTTACGACGGTCAAAGATCCACGACGAAAAAAAAAAATTCTTTTTCGTCGGTTGAATTTTTTGTTAAAAAGTTTTTTAATATTAATTTATTTATGGTTTTTTTTTCTCTAAGGAATAGGTCACCACGATGATTTAATACAAATTATTTATAAGTACTACTTTGTCAAGAAAGTACCGGGACAAGGTCAATAATACACAAAATGTTATTTATTCTTCCAAATTAATTTTAGCGCTTTCAAATTATGTTCTTTTGTGGGGTGGGAAATCATCCAATGACATCTCCCGCTCTGGGTGGAGCGGGAGGGCGTGTCAGACTCTTACTGACTAAAACCCACCCCTGTTCCTTCCCTGCCCTGAGTGCCCAGGGGCGCGGTAACTCTGTTTCGAATTTATCCACAAACCCTGGGCAGTCATCAGACATGACGGGCTCCGTCATGATTGCTGACAACTCTTTGAGGCGCGCGTGGAACACTACGCGCCGTCGACTCTCAGTCCTGGTGCTGATCGGACGGCGAGCTACCCGTTACTCGCTGTCAGGACCGGGTAAAGCGTGTTCCTTCAGGAATGTTTGACCTTCCGGCAAGAATTACAAGTGCACACACAACACCGCGATAGTCAAAGAAAACAGTCAACATGACTTTGTCTTTTGATCGACTTTGGCGTGGTTTTTTCGGTTTCGGTTCAGTTGGAAGGCGCCACTTCAAAGCTTATTGACTGGTTTACATGTCAAACTCATAAATCCACGTCTCATCACCAGTGCGTTTCATGAATTTCGGGTCGGAATCGAAATTGACTCGTTCGCATGTCTTCAGCTATTCTAAAGCGATGAGTTTTTGGAGAAAATTCAGGTCTTTTGGGACTAGTCGAGCGACAATATATTTCATACCCAAGTGATTGTTTAAAAAACTTTTTTGCAAAAAAATAGAACCGACTTCCAAAAAAAGTGGAAAATAACTTGAATTTCGGAAGTCGGTATTTCTGGTTTTGTGTCTTCGTTTTTTGACACCGACTTCCGAAATTAAAGTTATATTCCACTTTTTTTGGAAGTCGGCTCTATTTTTTTGTAAAAAAGTTTTTTATTTTTCACTTTTTAGTTGTGGTTTCCCATTAAACTGTGTTAACAATTCATAGACATACGATCGCAGCAATCGCGGTTGATTTGATGCGAATTGATAACCTCCTTCTTTTTGAAGTCGGTTACAAATGGTACGGATCGATTCGTGAGACACAAAAAGTTCAGCGGCTATCCCTCTCAAACTTGAATGAGGATTTTCAGTCACAATTTCCTTCACTTTTGCGATGAAGACGTTGATGGCCTACCAGAGCGAGGCAAATCTTCCATCACATCTCGACCGCTTTTGTACGCATTATACCACTCATAAGCACGTGTTTTTGATAAAATCGAATCACCGTAAGCCTTCCATAACATTTTCAGCGACTCAGAACACTTCCATTTGCGATGCAAAATCTGAGACAAACTCTTTGTTCGATGTTTTTATCCATTATGAAATTCGCCGCACACACTAGAGATGATCCAACAGAAAATGGCACTGTATTTAATCTAAATGACAGATGCAACTCAAACTCCGCGCCATAATGGAAAACAGTTGTGCCAAACAAGCGTCAAAAAAAAAGAATGTGGAACCATAAACAAATGATCAATTCCCGATACTTTTTTGACAGAATGTACATATAATATACTTGTCTACCCGCAACCTTATACCCATGATTGTACACAATGTACATATCCCAGCCAACAGCGTAATTCGCCATTCAGTTGACCGACAGCCTGACGACTAAATGGCGCCATTCAAGTAGCGGCCTGAATGATACTTATTCAGCCGATGCGTCTAATACAACATTTAATGAACAGCCGCCTTAGCCAAATAACTTTTATAATAGCGCTAACGCTAACGCTTCGTGCAAAATGTATGGCAACGGCATTACCTGCGGAGAGAACTGTCACGTGACTCACGCCCAGTAATGTAGTTGCCATTCATTTTGCACGAAGCGTTAGCGTTAACGTTAAAAGAAAAGTATTTTGTCTAACCCCCCTGGCTGGCTAATGCTTAGGCCATTCATACGACAGAGTGACCATGTGACGAAAAAAGACTGGCACCCCGACACGGACAGGTTAGTGCAGAAAGAAATAGGAGCCTCGCGCAGCAGGGCTCCGTCGGCTTATCATATCTAAGACCGTCGTCAGCACATTGCCGGTTGAACGCATATCAAAATTAATTTTACGACTTGAATGAGCCCCTTTTAAATGTCTGGGCTAGGTAAGTAATGAAACGTTAGCGCTCCAAGTCCCTAGCTGCCTAGCTGTTTGATTGAATGGCGGCGTATTATTCGGGCGGCTAGTTGAATGGCGGTATATATTCGGGCGGCTTGTTGAATGGCGGTATACAGGGTGTAACGGAAAGGTGTGGTCATATTTTAAGAACTGCATCTGCCCATTGGTATGAACAACTTTCTTCATGAAAACCTGAGGAAATTTTAAATTTTTTTTTACCTCCCATACTAATATTGATCAGCTGATAATAACTTTTTATGGAAAGAACAATTTTTTGTTTGGGAATTTTCTATTTTTTCTTAGAGAAAGTTGTTCATTTCAATGGGCAGAACCGGTTCTTAAAATATGACCACACCTTTCCCTTACACCTTGCATTATTCGGGCGGCTTGTTGAATGGCGTAATAATATTCGGGCGGCTAGTTGAGTGGCGCAATATTATTCGGGCGGCTAGTTGAATTGCGCAATATTATTCGGGCGGCTAGTTGAATGGCGCTATATTATTCGGGCGGCTAGTTGAATGGCGCTATATTATTCGGGCGGCTAGTTGAATGGCGCAATATTATTCGGGCGGCTAGTTGAATTGCGCAACATTATTCGGGCGGCTAGTTGAATGGTGCAATATTATTCGGGCGGCTAGCTGCATGGCGCAATATTATTCGGGAGGATAAGGTATTTTTACGTGGTTAAAATAGGTTTCAAAATGTTTCGTATCCAAAGTAGTCAGCAAAAGTACCAAAAACGGCCGTTTTTGACACTTTTGCTTACTACTTTAGATACGAAACACTTTGAGTCCTGTTTTATGAACTTAAAAATACCTTATCCTCTTTGTAACAAACGGAACATAGGATTCTTTAATCTTTATTTTCTATGCTAAGATAAGAATTTTTATTCAATGAGGGCGCCACTTACGGGGAGGTAGGCCCTTAAGTCAACGTAATTAGCAACAAAATGTGTATTAAAGAAAATAAACCAAGATAATTAATGTATTATCTAAGTTTTTCACCTGTTGTGTAAAAAAGAACGACGTTTTTCAAGGTTATGGACACCGGACTATAAAATAAATTCGAAACGATAATTGACTGTCTACCTAATTTACTCAAGAATTATCTCATGATTACTCATTCCTCTGTGCAATCATCTTATGTAACTTCTAATATACGACAAAATTAATGAAGTGGTCATAAATGCTGGGTCGCATCGAAAATAATGCACAAAAGACGCCTCACCTAAGTAGGTACGGGCAATAACACTTTAGAAAACTACGAAATTAACTATAACTACAAAAATGCCATTTTTAGGGCTCCGTACTCGAAGAGTCCAAACGGAGCCCTATTGCTGTCACTCTCATGTCCATTGTCTGTCACACAGGTTTTATAGGCAGACGGTTGGAGCTACAGTCTTCAAATTTTCATAGTATAAGCATCTTGTTGACCCAAACCATACAAATTGACAAAAATTGGTACGGAACCCTAAATGTGCGAAGTTCAACACGCACTTGGCTGGTTTTTTTTAATATCGGGGGGAAACCTTGAAAAGGTGCCTGGACTTTAGAGGAGGGAGAACCAGGGAGAGTGGGATTTAAACCTCGCTAAAACTTCCTCGGTGATCACCATCAGCATATGGAATGGATCCCGTAACCTCATAAAAGACTACCCCGGAATTCTATACAACGCCTGTTCGCGCATATCTCTGTGGAGACTGTGACACGTAATAAAAAAAAGAGTGGCACTCCGGGAGAGCCGACAGAAGTGAAAACTTGAACAAAAAATGCCCAACACGCCTAAAGAAGTTTTCACTTCAACCCACAACGCGATCCGCTTCGAGTGCTAGCGTCGTAGCACTCGTAGCGGATCGCGTAGCAGTGTCAGTGTCGGTGATGGTCTCGGTGGTTCAATTGTTTTTTCTCATCTCAAAAATACCCAATGCGCCTAATGAAGATTTCACTTCAATCCGCTACGCGACGTGCTACGAGTGCTAGGACGCTACGTGTCGTAGCACTCGTAGTGGATCGGCTTCGCGCGAATTCAATAGTTTTTTCCCATCTCAAAAATGACCAACGTTCCTAAAGAAGTTTTCACTTCAAAAAGAGTGGCACTCCGGGAGTGCCGACAGAAGTGAAAACTTGAAAAAAAATGCCCAACGAGCCTAAAGAAGTTTTCACTTCAATCCAAATAGCGGTGTCGGTGTCAGTGTCGGTGGCGCGCGAGTTCAATAGTTTTTTCCATCTCAAAATATCAATGTTTATGACAAAACTTAAACTTTGATATTTAATTCAGTTAATATTTCATTTACCCTCGTCCGTGCGTCGCTGCGGGGTACCAACTGAAAACCAGCGCTAGGTGTGCAACGCCCAGAAAATGCTGAGATGGTAACCTTTTCGATATGGGCACGCTCAGCACAATTTTATTGTATCTTTGTGTACCTACTATTATTTTCTTTACCTTTTGTTTGTTGCTGTTGTGTTGTGTCTGCGTCGAATACTCGTAAATGTTTACTCTATTCTATTCTATTCAACGTGCCTAAAGAAGTTTTCACTTCAAAAAATACTTACGAGTGGTTCACTGTACGTGTGGTACACCTTATTGGCAGACAGATTGACTACCAGCCTAATAATAATAATCCTCGCGACCGAATTTAGATCACGGTGGCCAATCTTAACGTAGATTAACCAAGTAGGTACTGTAGTACGGCCTGCAGGGATCCTGGGACGTTCTAGTAGTTTCAGGGTAGAGGTCTCACTCGCTGGCAACGCGAGAGTGCAGTGTAAGAGTGACTGGTTAACTTGTGCAGTGTTATAAAAGAAAGAGGATGAAGCACTCAGAACTCTTATATATAGAAGTAATTATATATGTGCTCAGTTCGATCAGGGCCGCAGAAATGATCCATAAAACAAATGTGATGCCTACTCATTCTATATTCAAACGGCTCTTCAATAATCTTAACAGCCAGCTGAAGGCCGGTACAGACCCGCTGAGTTTAGGCTGTGTCTACAATCGTCACAGTACCTACCTGGTCTACGCAGGAGATATTATAGTGCACAAGCGTATGCGCAAACACAGGTGCACTCTCTGTTCCTTTACTCTCATAGTCCGATGGGACGGCAATCCGACACGAGCGGGGAGAGATCAGGTGCAGGACCAACCAACCTTGGTAACTGGCTGGTATACTGGCTAACCTAATAGCTAAGTATATCACTACAACTACATAAATAAGTATCTGCCAGGGTGTTTTTGGCGGGATTTTCTCGAGTGAAGTTCAGTGGCTGTTTTAATTATTCGCATATTGATTCCTAGTGGATATTGTGATGTAAATTGGTGTAGTTTTGTGTCTCAAGTGTCAACGCAAATGGACAATATGTGGAGTCATTGAAACAGGTGCGATCTCGGGAAAATGGAGCTGAGAATTTTATTGTAGTATTGACTACCTCAGCGAAGTTTGCTGAGAAGGCTGACTCGACACATTTGTTGCCAAATACAGCAAAATACAATAGAATGTGTTACATCTGCATTCTAATAGAAAAAAAACATTGCTGGTGACTAGGCAGCATGGTCTCTGACCTTAATCTGTTACAAAAGGTACAAAAAATATTAAAATTATAATAGTAGCTGCGCAGGTGTTTGAAAGTGTCACCGTGGGTTTTTTTTGGCGGGCTTTTGTCGAGTGAAGTTCAGTGGCTGTTTTAATTATTCGTTTATTGATTCCTAGTGGATATTGTGATGTAACATTGGTGTAGTTTTGTGTCTCAAGTGTCAACGCAAATGGACAATATGTGGAATCATTGAAACAGGTGCGATCTCGGGAAAATGGAGCTGAGAATTTTATTGTAGTATTGACTACCTCAGCGAAGTTTGCTGAGAAGGCTGACTCGACACATTTGTTGCCAAATACTGCAAAACACATTATAAATGTGTTAGGTACATCTGCATTCTAATGGAAAAAAGTATAAATACACTACGTAAGACTAGGCAATATGGTCAAAAGACTTTAGCCTTCCCTTCGGGATAATAAAAAAAAAAGTGTTTTTTTCCACCCGTGTTTCTTCAGTTGTCTGTGCCAGCATAGACAACTGAAGGAACACGTGTGGGTTTTAGTCAGTAGGAGTCTGACACACGCTCCACCCAGAGCGGGAGAAGTTATTGATGAATCACCTTAAAAATAAAAAAAAATAAAATACTTAAAGAATTCTCGTATCTTTAACTTGTGCTTCACCAAAAATACTTAACAATAATGTGGGATGGATGGCAAGTATTTTGGTTTACTAAATTACCTCTCTTGCTGAAAGTTAAAGGGTAACCATCACGACCTCATTCGAAACCCCATTCGCTTCAAAATGGCAAAGGTTAACGTTAAAACATTCTTTGTAAGCAAAACAAATAAAAAGTCGATTCGCGATTCTATTTTGGTTAACCGCTTTTCGATCGATTTAATCGCGGGCTTCGGTGTATTTTTATCTCTGAACGTTAGGTATATGAATTAGGGTTTAAACAGTCGGACGTAGTAAGCTTTATTTCAGGTAATTTAGTCGAAATTAACGTGTGAACAACTTTTAGAATGGAACCAAATCTGAAATGAAAAAAAAAATAATCAGCTAAATAATATAGAATCAATAATATCAACGTTTTAGTTTGCATAGCTCGTGGCTAAAGTAATAACAACCGCAGGGGTCGATCCATCAGGTTAAGTTACGCTTGCTGGGGTTGGTCCATGGATGGGTAACCATCTTTACATACCGAGACTCCTCCGTGCCTCGAAAATCACGTTAAGCCGTTGGTCCCGGCTGTCAATCGTCGAGCTTTGACAGTCGTTACGGCTTGTCAGAAGCCCGAAAGTCTGACAACCAGTCTTACCAAGGGGTATCGTACCTCTGGGTAAAGGTCAGATAGGCAGTGGCTCCATGTAAAATACTGGTATTTAGCTGCATCCGGTTAGACTGGAAGCCGACCCCAAGATAGTTGGGCAAAGGCGAGGCAGATTGATTGATTTCAGTTTGCTTAAGGCTAGCCGCTGACTTGTGATTTTTGTCACCGAGACATTTTGTCACTGTCACCTACTGTCACCCACGATGCACCCACTTGAAAAGTCACTGGGCAACAAAACGCGCTCATTCTTGAAATGGATTTCGTACAGATTGCTGTAATAAGTGCTCTTGAAATAAGAAGAAGAAAAATGAAACGAGAAAAACGCTACTGGGTGCATCCCATATACACTGAAAGATTGTTTCAAAAAAAATTTACACTCTATATTCTAAACTACGTCAGTATCCTTCAAAATTCAGTCACCTAGGAACTATTTGTCACCGTATTGTCACATCAACATTTACTGCTCATTTTATTTCGCTATTTCTGGTCCAATAGTAAAAGTTGTTCATAACGATGAGTATTGTCCCATTGACCAGAACTGTTTACTGCCCGGAGGGTGCGATGCTAGTTTGGCCCCGATACGTTCGACATGGTCAAGTCTGCTCCGATTTTCGGTATCTCGGTTCACTCGTGCAAAGGGATGGCGAAATAGATCGGACTGTTAAGCAAAGAATTAACACTGGATGGATGAATTGGCGGCAGGTCACCGAGACTATCTGTGACTCCCGCATTCCCCTAAAACTTAAGGGGAAGATTTATAAAACAATGGTCAGACCTGCTGTCTTGTATGGTTCAGAATGTTGGGCCACAAAAGGGATGAATGAAAAGCAATTGCATGCAGCTGAGATGAGAATGCTAAGAGCGATGTGTGGTGTTACGCGCATGGATAGAATTAGGAATGAGTATATAAGAGGAAGTCTGAAAGTGGCACCGCTGACTGAAAAGTGGTGTGGAAATCGGTTGTCGTGGTATGGGCATGTGATGCGGAGGAATGAAGAAAATGTCGTGAGGAAAGTCTTGTGTATGGATGTGGATGGCTATAAGAGTAGGGGAAGGCCAAAGAAACGATGGTTGGACTTTGTGAAAGAGGATATGTGTAAAAAGGGGGTGACTACAGAGATGACGACTAATAGAGGAGTATGGAAGAAAAAGCCATGTTGCGCCGACCCCAAATAAATTGAGATAAGGGCAGGAGAATGATGATGAATAATTTATGATACTTAATCTTAATTTACTTTGACTGCTTGCATGAATTTTGATTTTAAATCTATGACTAATTTGCACGCCGAAATTAATGGCAGAAGAGGTCTGTAATTCTTTACGTACCTTATTTATGCAAATAAATGATTTTGAGTTTTGTTGTTTTGTTGTTAAATCCAATTTAAAATATTACTTCTGTGAAAAAAAAACTAGAGCATGTCATGCGATCCGAAAGGTGGCAGAGTGTCAAAACCGTTTTTGGGTCAGACTTTCTTTGCAGATAAAAGAACGATTCCGGTCCATTTCCGGTCATATAACATAGAACCTTGACTTGAACAGTTGGCACAGAAACAGTTCGTGTACAGTTGACAGCGGTGTGTTCTTGTTCGCCAAATTGGAATTCCGTAGAATAACGAAATGGGAAATGAAACCAATCCAATCCAATGTTCAAACATGTCAAATTAAAAACCTATATTGAAATTTAAAAGAGGGGCTTTTTTTCTTTTTTTTTTGAAGTAAAACTTCTTCACGCACGCTTGACTTGGGGAGTAAGCTGGTGAATGCGTGACGAGAACGTTACGTAAAGTGTGATCGGGCGAGGCGAACGGAAGAGATGCAGCTAAAGAAGTTTTACTTCAGTCGTGTGGTCTAAAGCATAGTCTTTTTTTTTCCGTAACCTGGTTTTTTTTTTGTGAGGGAAAATCATCCATCGACTTCGAGGGCGTGTCAGACTTTTACTGACTAAAACCCGCCCCTGTTCCTTCAGTTGCCTGAGTGCCCAAGGGCGCGGTAACTCACTGTTTAGAATTTATCCGCTCCCTGGAAGAGGGAATAGCATTTCAATAATAATAGCCGAGAGGGTTCAAGGTTCCGGTTGGATCGTAGGTGGTTTATATTTGTGTCCGCGTTTAGCGGTGGGACAGGTTTGCTATTTGATCCAGCCCTGCTTCTCAGCTGGCAGCTGCAGTTGTTGTTACAGATAAGGGGCAAGTTAACAACGTTATTTGATCTGTTCTGCAGGTGTATTCGCTACCCGGGCCTGCGAGTAATGGGTAGCTCGCCGTCCGATCAGGACCAGGCCCGAGAGTCGGCGGCGCGTAGTGTTCCACGCGCGCCTCAAAGAGTTGTCAGCATACATGACGGGGCCCGTCATGGCCGATGCCTGCCTAGCGGTTGAGGATAAATTCGAAAGAGTTACCTCGCCCCTGCGCATTCAGGGCAGGGAGAAACGGGGGTGTGTTTTAGTCAGTAAGTCGCTCCACCCAGAGCGGGAGAAGTCATTGTATGATTTCCCACCCTACAAAAAAAAAGGTGTATTCGTCAGTGGACACCAATTTGATAGGCACTATGCAGTACATTGCTCGGTGGACATCGATTATAATAAGCACTACGGTTTTCCTATACGTCAAAGCAGCAATGTACGGCAAAGTGCCTATCAAATTGATGTCAACTGAGTTAGCGAATACGCCTGCTGGTCAACAGATTTTAAGCTTTCTTGACTTGTGATTGTGTAAATCAGTCAATATATAATTGTCGAGGGTGTTATTTACTCTGATTCATATTATTATTTATCTAATCATTTAACCCGTGAACGGCCGAGCCTCTTATCGCAGTTTGACATATTTACGACCGGGCTCATAAAAAACAACTTGCTGAGGTTTCTATTGGAACGAGGCACTTAGTAAACTTTTTTGGGTTGTTGAATAAACAGACCTTAGAATAACATGTAAACAATACTTGTAATTCGAGAGTTGAATTTTAATCAAATTCTGTTATCAACGATTTGTCGGGAATAGTGTGTGTGTGTGTGTGTGTGTGTGAGTTGTTAAAACCACTGTATCAATTTACATGACATTTTGCATGTTGCACTATGAATAGACAAGTAATCTAAGAACAGTGATTTTATTGTAGAGTCCGATATCATATTTTCCTATTATTCACACTCAAACTTCAAATTACGAAATCAAAACACAAAATAACGGCTTTTTAAAATTGCGTTTCTGCGTTTGCGTTGCGTTTTGTGTTGCGTTTTTTTTCTAACACTATGTAATAACTATCTAAGAATGCATGTGAACCATGCCACAGGATAAAAGATCTGACGATGACTGGCCTGTTGGTCTAGTGGTTAGTGGCCCTGACTGCTATGCCGGAGGTCGTGGGTTCGATTCCCACCCAGGACAAATGTTTGTGTGATGAGCACGATCATTTGTTCTGTGTCTGGGTGTAATTTATCTATAATATGTATGTATTTAGAATTATATAAGTATGTTTATCAGTTGTCTAGTACCCATAACACAAGCTCTGCTTAACTTGGGACTAGATGGCGTTGTGTGATAGTTGTGGAATATTATTATTATTATTATATCTTTAGTTATTTAATAAACCCCTGAACGCCCATCGGCATGCGGGTATGCCGTCGGACGTTTAGGGGTGTAACAATAAAATACCCTTCCCTAAAACAGCAAAATTCTTCGATACGCCATTTTTATTAAAAATGCGAAGGGTATTGGTATTCTAAGGTAGGGCATTGCCCCACAATGCCCCTTTGCTACGGCCCTATCCTATTTACATGGGACTTAACATAACTAGTGCAAAACGGGAGTACCTACTGTAAATACACCAGGAACATAAACGTGGAATTATGTTATGTTAATTCAATGAATTACAACATTTCCTTCAGTAACTAAACTGTTTAATACCTTCATTTCCGTCACCTGGTAAATAGGCTCATAAAACAAAAACGGTTTCGAGTTGTCGGTAGATAACAGCCAATTTCCTAAGTCTAATGAAGGTGAATGGCATTAGTAAGTATGTTTTTCTGGTGGACGACACTGTTGATTCTGGTTTTCAGTAATTGTAGTGGTTTGGAATAGTACGGCGGGATTATTTTTAACCCTTCGGTATGCAGGTGTAATGTTACGTTAATTCTACGAAGTAAAACATGTCCACCAGTAACTGGTAGGTACTGTTGTGAACCCGATCCTTTTATAGCTGATAAATATCTCATAAAACAAAAACCGGACAAGTGCGTGTCGGACTTCACACATTTAGGGTTCCGTACCAAATGAGGAAATTATCAAAGAAAAATTATTTATCAATATATTGGTATTTGTTAGTAAAATATACGTAACCAACTTATCAACCAAATTAAGTTCATAGGTCAATGGGAAGTTAAAAAAATCTTCGGAACAAAATTTTGTGACTGACGACAGACAGACAGACAGCCGGACAGACTGACAGGGCTCCATTTGGAGTTCGGACCCTTTGGGTACGGAACCCTAAAAACGGTTTCGAGTTATCGGGTAGTAACTGCCATTTTCCTAAGTCTAATGATGGTGGATGGCATTAACGAATCGGTTGAGGGTTCCGACCGCATTGGCATGCAACGACCGCAGCTAACCGCGCTGATGTGAACGAACCTTTACGTCTATGAATACGGAGCAATGTTCGAGTGTGGTATTTATATTTTCACCCGGCGGCAAAGCCAAAAGGCAGGGTTATGATTTTAGCAGTCTATGTTTGTTGGTATTTACATTCCATCGTGGCGCCTAAACTACTGACATTGGCTCAGCAGTATGACGGGTATAATAACCAAAAAATAAAATGTGAATAAGAAAAAAATAAGAATAACAATTAATTTATTAAAAGAAAATAGGGGTTACAGAACCTTTGATTTTTATTGAAAACGTGCCAAGTGTTAGTCGGACATGAAGGGTTCCGTACCATCGTACAACTATACGCTTCTACTTGTTGCCATTATTAAGATCTAGCAAAAAAAGGCAAAAAACACGTTTCTAGTAGCTCCTTTCATTTTTATTATTTGTTGTTATAGCGGCAACAGAAATACACATTCTGTGGAAATTTCAACTGTCTACCTATTACGGATCATGAGATAAAGC
Source organism: Polia nebulosa (assembly GCA_951329385.1). NCBI lineage: Eukaryota > Metazoa > Arthropoda > Insecta > Lepidoptera > Noctuidae > Polia > Polia nebulosa. Next base: position 28,781,732 of record OX589602.1, on the reverse strand, counting down.
CCGCTGACAGACGGACGGACGGACGGGCGGACAGCGGAGGCTTAGTAATAGAGTTTTTGTTGTTGGTTACCCTTCGGGTACGGAACCCTAAAAATTAAACTTATAAGAATTTTCTGAGTTCCAAAACATAAATCGGTACCTACAGTCGCCAAACATCGAAATCCTAATTCGCAAATCATACAGACTTTCGCCTTTTTTTTTGGCTAGCCTGCACTGTATCTCACTGCTGGACTAAGATGGGAGGCCTTTCTCCTTCGAAACCTCTCTGTCTTGGGCGACCACAGGCTAAGTTTACCCCGAAATAAATAATTGTAAAATAAATAAAATAAAATTCATTTATTGCAGGCAAGCATGATACTCGTAGATAAAATTGATTACTTACTTACTTAATTTTATATATAGACCTTTCATCTTCTCTCTTTTTTTTCTTTTCTTTCATTTTTTCTTGGATGAAATATAATATCAAATCACCCACCGACCCGACCTAACAAATTAAAAAAATGTCAAATCATTGACACATTAAATCATCTCATTGACAATCCATTAAAATCAAATTGTGGTAGTAATTTGCATGTAAAATACATAATTATGTTATTTACAATGACAACTTAGACTTTTAATTAGTCATAATATAATAATTCAAAATAATTTAATTCTTATTATGCCTGCGCAAAAATAGTATACTCGTATTATAAACCGTTTAAAAAATATTTTTGGAATACTACCAGCCACTCTTGTTTGTAACAACGATTGCTGCTTTCGTATGTCTATGAAGTGAATAAAAAACTTTTGTACAAAAAAAACAACCGACTTCCAAAAAAAAAGTACACTAAAAATTTAAAAATAACTTTAATTTCGGAAGTCGGTGTTTGTATTTTATTTCTTCGATATTTGACACCGACTTCCGACATTAAAGTTATTTTTAAATTTTTAGTGTATTTTTTTTTGGAAGTCGGTTGTTTTTTTTGTAAAAAAGTTTTTTATTTTTGTAGTTGTTATACCCCAGAACTATAATCCCCAATAACATAGAACGTGGAATTTAAACATTTGGAGAACACAAAAACGTCATCAAGATATGCCTATTTTTCGTTTTTGTTCAGTTTCTCAAAAAGCGCTAGAGCAATTTCGATAAAATTTATATGGGACCACCTCGGGAGTATATTCTTTCGGATAAAAAGAAGAATTTTGAAAATCGGTCCACAACTGACGGAGAAATGCGCGGACATACATAAAAAAAAAAAAACATACATACAGTCGAACATAGAACCTCCTCCTTTTTCGAAAGTCGGTTAAAAATAAAAAACTTTTTTACAAAAAAAATAAAACCGACTTCCAAAAAAAGTGCAAAATAACTTTAATTTCGGAAGTCGGTGTCAAAAAACGAAGACACAAAACCAGGCACACGTAGTAAGTATTTCTTGAAATCATGACATTTGACATCAATTCTAACTGATAGAGTTGTATTGATGATTTTAATGATTATACTTCTGTAAATACGTACTTGCTACGGCCGCAAATCATACTTTGACCAACACTGACCTGCAAATAGCAAAAAACGTAAGAAAGTTTGAATTTGCGGGCTACCCTTAAAACAAATGGTCTGTTTTATTTTATTTCCAATTATTTATTAATAATCAAGTACATTACATAATTATGCAAATTAAACGGTGATCCCCAATCTAGAAATTTGTCTGTATCTTGGGGATCAGAGTTGTACATTTGGTTGAATTCAAAATAGTGGTACAGTGATTATTAACATAGTATATATAGTAGTGAAGTTGATACATTATTATGAATGACTAGTTAAAAAGTAACCTTGAGTTGGTGCCAATGGATTTAAATTATCTCTAATTAAAAATTCAAGTAAACGTTGATGAAAGAGCCGCGGCCTCTGGCACAGGCAACTGAAGGAACACATGGGTTTTAGTCAGTAAGAGTCTGACACGTCCTCCCAGAGCGGGAGAAGTTATTTGTTGATTTTCCACCAAAAAAAGAAGAAAAGTATACGTTGATACTTGATAGTAACCGCGGTGGCTTTATAAGAGTGAGCGTAGCACATTCTCGTAGCCCGTAGCGTGCGCTACGCGTAGTACCCGCGCGTAGCAACCTGAGTGGGCGCGTGCTACGATCGTCTTGAGCCTTTTTTTTTTGTGGGTTGGAAAATCATCCAATGACTTCTCCCGCTATGGGTGGAGCAGGAGGGCGTGTCAGACTCTTATTGACTAAAACCCACCCCTGTTCCTCCCTGCCTGAGTGCCCAAGGGTGCGGTAACTCATTTTCAGAATTTAGCTACTTAAGGCGCAGTTACACGACTTTTAATTATTTTTAATTGAACATCACGTCTAAACGACTAATCTTATTTCTTTAAAAAAAAAAAAACTTGAGAGGTGTCAAGGGACACCCGGATGGAACGAAGTTCCTTTCGATTAATTAGTGAAGGAATTGTAATATAATTTTATTTTTTTTAATTTATAATATTTTTTTTATTATTAAGTACACACACACGCACGCACGTAAGAAGTTATACTTCATCATCTCATCTCATCTCATCGCAGCTCAACTCAACTCAGCTCAGCTCAGCTCAGATCAGCTAAGCTAAGCTCAGCTCAGCTCAGCTCAGCTCAGCTCAGTTCTTTTTTTTTTTTTTGTTTGGCAGGAGTGGGAAATCCTCATGGACGCCCAGGCTGACTCGCAAGCGAGCCAGTCTGGGCAGTGTCAGACTCTTACTGACTAAAACCACACTCCTGCCATGCTAATTGTCCTCTGACGTGGTCAGAGATCTCATGATGCGATTTTGAATTTATTATTTATTAATGATTTTTTACTATTTTTATTTTATTGTAAATTGTGCTTAAATTTTGAAAAGACTGATTTTATATTGCCGCTATTAGTAATTTTTTAATTTAATTGTTTCCTGTTTAGTACGATGCTTCACATGCTATATATACGCCTATATAGTGTAAGCATAGTTTGCTCAGCTCAGTTCAGCTCAGCTCAGCTCAGCTCAGCTCAGCTCAGCTCAGCTCAGCTCATCTCAACTCAACTCAACTCTTTAGCAATAACAACAACTATAACAAAAGTAATTGTAATAAAATTTTATTTTTTTTATTATAGCAAAAAGTGTCGTGACAACTTTTCGTAAGAATTTTTTCCGTCTAGCCCCCTTTCACAACGCGCGATAAGGAACTTCGTTCCAATATATGTTACGCTAGACAATTTCCGTCGTAATTTGATCTGAGAATATTTAAAATGATTGTATTTTTATGAAACCTTCACCATTTTGAAGAACATTTAGTGACATATAATTTAGTCTCAGTGTTTTAGTTTAATACTTGTTGTTTAATGTGTAACATTGTTGTTTTATCACTACATAGTTTAAAACAAAGTCGCTTTCTCTGTCCCTATATCCCTATGTATGCTTAAATCTTTAAAACTACGCAACGGATTTTGATGCAGTTTTTTTTAATAGATAGAGTGATTGAAGAGGAAGGTTTATATGTATAATTTGTACCCGAGCGAAGCTGGGGCGGGTCGCTAGTGTGTAATAAATTAATAATGCATCTAATTTCGGACATCGCTTCTTGATGGGCGAGTCCTATTACTGGGTGTACATACGACGCCTTACGTGAGCTCAGCGCGGAAAACGCAAGCTAACCACTCAAGGTCGTTGGCAGCTAATAACGCCTTAATGTATTTTCAAAAAAATTGGGTAATCGTATATTGCAATCTGAGATTTGATAACACCGACTACATCAGACTGCTTGAAAAGTGGCTTGTTTGGAACTTTTAAGTTGCTTTTTTTGCAGCCGGGTTTTTAAAAATATTTTTATTTTTTCTACTTTTTATCGGGCATGCCAAACAGATAGGTTACATAGAATCACACTGATATTATAAAGCCGAAAGTTTGTGAGTGTGTTGTTACTTCTTCACGCTCAAACGGCTGGATTTTTTTTTATTTTATTTTTTATTTTTATTTATTTATATACTACAATTATTAAATAACACACACACAATTACAATTATTAATTTGGATGAAATTTAGTATGTAGATAGCTTATATCCTAGATGAACACATAGGCTACTTTTTATCCCGGTCTACGCGGGTGAAACCGCGGGGCGCAGCTAGTCAAACATAAATATAAACTGTCGAATAGCATCGGGTGATGTGCTTCTGAGGCAATCGGGTAAAAAACCGATCAAGTGCGAGTTTGAGTCGCATACGAAGGGTTCCGTACGATTTTTTGTCTCTTATTTAGACAGTGGAAGATTAAAAATAGGGTTCCGTTGGTTACCCTTAGGGTACGGAAAACCCTGAAATTGTTGAAATTCAAACCACGTTTTCTTACTTATAATGCAGTAGTTACGCCGAGGGGGATAAAAATATTCTCATCATATGTCCTAATCCAGCACAAGATCGAGTTGGGGCGAGATTGATTAACGGACATCCGAACATATTTTACGCGTATTTAATTTCGAGAGACGAGACCGGCGAACACGTCGCTGCCTGAAATGTCTATCTATTTGCGTACCTAGTAAAAATTAGTAAAAAAGGTTCTATGTTCCTTGTATCGCTATCTTGAAAAGTACACACCTCGTCGCGCCGTGTCCCTCGACAGCGTTAAAGTAATGTTCAGCCTAAAACAGTCGTCATCTTCCAGGGCTGTCCCGAGCTGCTGTCGAAGCAAATCATCTGGCAGACGCTGCAGGGCGTGGCGTACTGCCACCGACACAACTGCATCCACAGAGACGTGAAGCCGGAAAACATACTGCTGACCAGTGAGGGCGTCGTTAAACTGTGCGACTTCGGCTTCGCGAGGATGATCAGTGCGTATTGCTTTGTAATATTTGTCAAATATATGTATTTATTTGTGAGCACACAAAACAATAATAATAGAAAAGAACAAATACGGATAGAAGAGCACAAAGGTGCTTTCATTTGGCATGTCGAGAGACTAAAGGAGGAGTGTTGGCAAACCACATCCAGAGGAGCTAGATAAACTGGAACATTCTATCAAGGATAACAATATTGTCGAAAAGTCGAAAATCTATAGGCTTGATTTGTGCTGCCGAAATGTCTTGTTGTCAACCCCAAACATTACGGCATTTCTATAGGCTTGATAATTATGTGCTGCCGAAATGTCTTGTTGTCAACCACAAACATTACGGCATTTCTATAGACTTGATATGTGCGGCCGAAATGTCTTGTTGTCAACCCCAAACATTACGGCATTTCTATAGACATGATATGTGCTGCGGAAATGTCTTGTTGTCGACCCCAAACATTACGGCATTTCTATAGACTTGATATGTGCTGCCGAAATGTCTTGTTGTCAACCCCAAACATTACGGCATTTCTATAGACTTGATATGTGCTGCCAAAATGTCTTGTTGTCAACCCCAAACATTACGGCATTTCTATAGACTTGATATGTGCTGCCAAAATGTCTTGTTGTCAACCCCAAACATTACGGCATTTCTATAGACTTGATATGTGCTGCCAAAATGTCTTGTTGTCAACCCCAAACATTACGGCATTTCTATAGACTTGATATGTGCAGCCAAAATGTCTTGTTGTCAACCCCAAACATTACGGCATTTCTATAGACTTGATATGTGCTGCCAAAATGTCTTGTTGTCAACCCCAAACATTACGGCATTTCTATAGACTTGATATGTGCTGCCGAAATGTCTTGTTATCGACCCCAAACATTACGGCATTTCTATAGACTTGATATGTGCTGGCGAAATGTCTTGTTGTCGACCCCAAACATTACGGCATTTCTATAGACTTGATATGTGCTGCCGAAATGTCTTGTTGTCAACCCCAAACATTACTGCATTTCGACGATCGCGATCACCGATAGAATGACACTTTGTTTTAAGCCCCAGACCCGGGCATTCTTCACAAGATAGCGGGAGAGACTTGATACCTCCATAGTTTTAAGCCCCAGACCCGGGCGTTCTTCACAAGATAGCGGGAGAGACTTAGTACCTCCATAGTTTTAAGCCCCAGACTCGGGCGTTCTACACAAGATAGCGGGAGAGACTTAGTGCCTCCATAGACGTACTGCTTGGAGCAGTCAGGCGACAGCTTCAAGCGGTCACTGTTGGGCGATCTGCACAGTTAAAAATGCACTTACTGCTCCAGGCAGTCCATCTATGGAGGCCCCGACCGTAACACGACTGCTCTCGTGCCGTTGGTCTCGACTAGTAACTGCTCTAAGCAGTCTGTCTATGGAGGCACTAAGACAAGACTAGCGTAGATAAGGAAGTATGACACAAAAGGGAAGGACAGTATACACAAGTGGTAGTGATGTTCAGGTCTTTCTATTACCGACCCAGAATCTCACTCAACTTTGATGATCGATTTGCCTATACACATCAGTGTATTTTTGCTTTGAAGAAGCGAGAACACTGATTGATTAGGTAATATTTAAAACTCTGTGATTTTATTTTATAAAAGCGCACTCAAGTTATTTACTAGCAATAGGAATTGTCAGAGAAAGATTCTCAATTCTATATCGTATTTCTTTCATAGATTTCTTTGCATTTTTTAAACATAAAGGATAATTTATTTGTAAAACATGAGTAGGTGTGGAGTAGGTACAAATTGGAGTTTCTTCGTATAATCTTACCCATGTATTCATTAAATTATTAACAATTTTCACACCTTCACAGACAAAGGCGTAGAGTTATTATCATTGTTTACGAGTATCATATATAGGTACCCATTATATTATTTTATGTTCTTGCTGGTGTTATGTTCTTGATGGTAAATGAAAACATGTAAATGTTAGTCAATATATTACGAATACTCTGGGATTACAAATTGCTTATAAATAACTGTAACAGGGGGTCTACTCCGAAGTGTTTTTACGAAGTATCGGCCGAATATATTTTTAAGAGTCTTTTGGCTAGACGCTGTCCTTCTTACTCTCACACTTATGTTTACAATAAAATTAATAAATCCTGTAAAACCAAAGGCTTGAACAATCGCAAATGTAAAAAAGATGTCTAAAAATTACTGATGTATTAAAATCAAGTAAAAATTTCAAGATTGTACTAATCACACACACGTACTGACCTCAAAAACATACGCACATTAAACCTCTGGCTCCAATACAACGCTTACAAATCTATACCACACACACTCACACCATCACACACAACCACAAACATTACAGAATTGATTTTTATTTTATTTTACACTAATTCTATCCTAGGCTTAATTTTAAAAGGTAACCTAAATACCAAAATATTATGTATCTTAAAATACTTCATCCTTGTTATTGACTCTTTTATTTACAACATGTTTTTTTATAATGTCATCGCAACTCCGGCCCCCAAGATACAGGCGCTGCCTAGTTTGGGGACCAATGTATCTCTTATTTTGTGAACAAAACAATGGTTTTATTAAACATTTTATTCTTATTCAATTCTTAATGTGCGGACATCTTTGTGTGAAGTGTTAAAGTGAATGTACCATACCTAAAATTGTAGCGAAATGGCATTATGTATGTTTTTGGTGGAAGAAGCTCTCAGAGAAGAGCTACAATTTTAGGCACATTCACTTTAACACTTCACACAAATATATCCGAACATTCAGCCGATACTTCGTAAAAACACTTCGGAGTAGACCCCAGGCATTATTATGACATGACACCCATAAAACTGTTTGCAGACCAAAAGCTTACAGATAAACGAACAGATAAAATAGGATCTCTTTTGTCTTTTCTGTGATCGTCGACCACACCATCGCTTACCATAAGGTTACATGATGGTCAAGTGCGAGAATATGAATAATACAAAAAAAAACATTATACGAGTACCTAACGGCCTTTGGAACCACTTGAATTGTTTCCAGAAGTTGCTGGTTCCGTGTCACTTAGGAATCCTTTCACAAAAATTTAACTACAGTATTACTCATTAAAGGTTAAGGTGAACACTCCAAGGTAGCCCGCGAAATTCAAATTTTCTTATGTTTTTTGGAATTTGCAGACCAGTGTCAGGTTGTATCTAAGTCAATTCTATAAATACATACTTGCTACGGCCGCGAATCAAATGTTGACCAAGATACAACCTGACACTGACCTGCAAATTGCAAAAAACGTAAGAAAATTTGAATTTCGCGGGGTACCCTGGACCTCCTATAAACCCCTAGCACCTATCCCAACCTATTCCTAATATCCTGTCTTCCTCTAGGTGGTACCTGTTCGTCGGAGTACTCCGTCCATACCATGATCCCCTTCGGCGTTGACTTCCGCAGAAGAGCTAGTAACTATCTCATTTTGATATTTATTTTAATGAAAGTTTTCTGAAATGACGTAGGTATACCAGAGGGCAGCACTGTGGCGTCAGATCCAGACACCTGTCAAAACGCCAAATCTGACATTAGTTAAGTTGACGTCAACGTTATTTTTTCGTCATTATGTTTTGTTTTCAAAGTAAAAGAACTGTCGCCAAAGTAGCGCCAATTGGTGGCGTAAATTTACCTAAAAACCCTCATTATATGTAACTTTTAATTCTTTGGCTATCTTTCAGGGGGTGAAAGTATTTTCCTCTCACCCCCCAAAGATGGGTTCGCCCCGTAGTTAAAATTGTAGTTATATAGGGTTACTGGTGTATTTGACGTATTCCCGGCAGGATATGAGAATGTGACCTATTTGCAACAAATATGCACCCGAGGAAGCCTAGGTGGAAACCACAGATAATGGTGCGAATTCTGTTGTTCACAAACTAAACTTAATTTAGGCTATTCCTATCTTTTTCTCTCTAATAAAACAAGAAAGAAACGGACGTAAATTAGAGCTTTCAAATTTAGTTGAACTAATATTCCATACAAATTAAGGGTCCGCTCTAGTTTAGTTGTTAATTTAACACTTGCTTACTTTTTCATTAATATGTACTTGACATTGAAAGTTTATTTATCTAATGACTAAATTAAGTTATTTACGTATTTTCAACTCACAGTCCACACCAATAATTTATGTAAAAGTAGCTAATTTAAATAAAACAATAGACAGTAATGTTAATAAGGACGAAGAAAGAACAAAAACTGCATTTATTAGCCACCCATGTGACACTGCCATGACGAATCTTGACTCGAAGATGGTGATTAACAAATTAACCTGTGTACACTCGAAACACATTACCTACTCTCCTACTAGAGTATTTTTTATTTTATTCTAAATGAAAAAAAAAGCATTCGAGGAAAATATCAAACTTTGGAACAAAAACCTCTTTAATAGGGTATTTTATTCTATATGAGAAAAAAACTAAAAATATATTATTGAGATAACTTAGGCAAAAAGCAGTCGGAAAATGTTAGTTTTAGTTCATAAAATAACAAAATAAATTTTAAAATTCGATTCAAAATTTTCAGTTTTTTAACACCATGGAATAGTAGCCGCCATGTTACGTCATACGGCTATGTAAACTGTAAAGTGTCAACTGTCAACTGATCAGCGTATCTATGCTTTGTACTTTTATTTACATAGCCAACTGACGTCACGGCCATAGAGCAATATGGCGTCCACAGCGTCTAGCGTTTTCGTCAAATTACGCGCGACATTTGAAAATGTAAAATTTAAATGCATTTTTATGGCACTTAATGACTGAATAAAAATTTTGTGTTTTTTTATTATTGGATTAAAAGCACTATAGAATATAATTGAGACACTTTTCGAAAATGGGTGTAATACCCTATTATAAAGGGGGGTATCGTATTACCCAGTAACTGGGTTGTGCCCAGTAAACTAAGTAAAACCTTGTAAATAAAATATATCATACAAGACCAATTTCAAATTCAATTGCAATCCATACTTTTTTAGGGTTCCATACCCGAAGGGTAAACAACGGTACTAAGCTTCGGCTGTCCGTCCGTCTGTCTGTCAGCAGGCTGTATCTCATGATCCGTAATAGGTAAACAGTTGAAATTTTCACAGAATGTGTATTTCTGTTGCCGCTATAACAACCAAATAATAATAAAAATTAAAGGGGGCTCCCATACTAGAAACGTGTTTATTTTTAACCCACTTCAAAAAAAGGAGGAGGTTCTCAATTCGACTTTATTTTTTTTATGTATGTTACCTCATAACTTTTTACTACGTGAACCGATTTTGAAGATTATTTTTTATTTGAAAGCTGTTGCTGTACATGTGGTCCCATTTTAATTTGGTGAAGATCTGATGAAGAACTTTGGAGATACACAATGAAACTCTTCAATAAATGATAGCAAACCTTCCAGAATTGCTGCAATCGCATGTCTGTATATTGTTTTCACCACTTCACAACATTACATACATCACGCTGATGCGCTCTGAAGGGGTATACAGAATTGTACAGTTCACCCTGATACACACTAATTTCACCAACTATGTTCAAATTCCCTATTTTTGGGGCTATCAATTCGGGCATAACTTTACTAGTAATTTAGTTTTAGAATGGGGTGCAACAACTAAAAAGTGAAAAATAAAAAACTTAATACTAAAAAATGCAAAATAACTTTAATTTCGGAAGTCGGTGTTTCTAGTTTGGTTTCTTCGTTATTTGACACCGACTTCCGAAATTAAAGTTATTTTGCATTTTTTAGTATTATTTATGGAAGTCGGTTGTATTTTTATTGTAAAAAGTTTTTTAGCTTTTTTTGCTCGATCTTAATAATGACATCAAGTAGTTGTATAATCTTGTACGATGGTCGGGAACCCTTAATGCGCAAGTGGCCGATTTTTAGGGCCTTTTTCATACAAATGGTCAACGTCTTTCATTTAACATTCGAATTAATGCCGAACCTAATGAAAAGGTCAATCTGATGCACTATGCTAATGGCTTCATTTAAATGTTTAATTTACTTTTAATTAGGGCACGTACTACTCATCTATAATATAAATAAATGTCAAAGGTTAGTTTCATTTTACATAAATATAAACGTCACGCAGAAATTGATTATTGCAAAATGTCTGCCATTTTTTACCCGACTAGCTAGAAGGGTAATGTTTTTCGAAAGTATGTCTGTGTAGTATGTTTCTCTGTATGTATGTCTATATATTTGGCACGCTTTGTAGCTTAAACGGCTGGGTGGATTTCAACAAATGAGGTATATATATTGGGTATGACAGCCGAAGTGATACAGGCTATATGAATTTTGAAAAAAAAAACAAAAAAAAAACAAGATGGCGACCGCTATTAGGTTGATGGGGTCGTATTTTTTGTGACATTAGTGAGGTATCACATTGGAGGGCTCGATTATCAATTCCAAAAATATAACTTACTAAAATTATAAAAAATAAATATATTTTAAAAACACCCGACAGCAAAAAACAACTAAAAAGTTCCAAACAAGGCACAGCAGGTACAGGTAAAGCAGTTTGATGCAGTTGGTGGCAGTTGTTATAGTTCAATTAAAGATTTTATATATTACTAACTGTCTTGGCGAACTTCGTACCGCCTCAGAGCGGTTACGCACTACGTCCGATACTTATCCGTCAAAATACAGATCTATAGAAAACTCGGACCGAACTCGGATCAGTAGTGCGTAACCTAGCATACAAATTGTTCTACGACCACGCCAGATCGTACTTTCACGGATATGTATCAGATAAGTATCGGACGTAGTGCGCAACCGCTCTCAGAATCAATACACATAATATCCGTTCCATACAAAACATGAAACAATGAATTGAAATTTTTGAATGAAAGAGCGAAAAATTGAAATGAATGATGACTAACATACTCAGCCTCAGCAGCGAGTCATCATCGTTCGTTTGTTTGCGGTGCCCTAACTGGGTTTATGTGCAAAACTTTTCTTCCTTACTTTTTCTTCTGTGATTTTTTACGATGTTTTAATAGTTAATCTGCTATTCGGGGTGGAGACAAATCTAACTTGAATCAAAGTTCATAAAAATCGTTTCAGCCTTTCTTGAGTTATAAATGTTGTAACTAACCCGACTTTGTTTTATATATAAAGATAAAACGATTTATCCCACTAATATTAAAAAAAATATTGTTAATACGAAAGTTTGGAAGGTGGTTTGTTACTCAATCACGCCAGAACGGTTAAACGAATCTGGATGAAATTTGGCTTAAAGATAGATTATATAATATAGTCTGGAATAGCATAGCTATAATAAATAGCAGAGGCTATAATTTATAGTGGGAGAGGTACAAATGCCACGTGAACGAAGCCTCTGGCAGACGCTAGTTCACCAGAAATCATCCAATACGCTAACAAAAGTAATCGATTCTGCTCCAGTTTTTCCTACAATATTTTAAACTCTATCGGCCTGTCCACGTTTCCTTGCCTCGATCTAGGTGAGCGATAAATAATGTAGACCATTTTCCAGGCTGTACCTTATCGTCAATCGGCCTCTTTCGTCGATTTCAACGTCAGATAGAGCTATACCGACGGCTAGGGTTGCCTGGCGTTTGCATAAGCCTTTTTGGATGTCTGTCCAGCCAAATTAGACGGTGTCCGGCTAGCACGTTGAGCTGTTGATCCCGGCTGTAATTAGACGGTGTCCGGATAGCACGTTGAGCTGTTGATCCAGGCTGTAATTAGACGGTGTCCGGCTAGCACGTTGAGCTGTTAATCCCGGCTGTAATTAGATGGTGTCCAGCTAGCACGTTGAGCTGTTCATTCCGGCTGTAATTAGACGGTGTCCGGCTAGCACGTTGAGCTGTTCATCCCGGCTGTAATCAGACGGTGTCCGGCTAGCACGTTGAGCTGTTGATGTCGGCTGTAATTAGTCAGTGTCCGGATAGCACGTTGAGCTGTTGATCCTGTCTGTAAATTGTAACTCGATTTTATTAATTTCCGCTGTAATTATGTAAAGAAATCTTAGAAGTTAAATGTGACCCACTTCCCGATTTCTGATTAAGCTGAAATTTTGCGTACATATTTAGCTTGGATGACAATGCATGGTTAGCTAAGTGACGTCATTCTAAATCCAATATGGAGGACTACCAAAGATGGCGGACAGTATATTCTTTCGGATAAAAAAAGAATTTTGAAAATCGGTCCTCAATTGACAGAGAAATCGGTGGACATACATTAAAAAAAAAGACATACAATCATACAGTCGAACATAGAACCTTCTCCTTTTTCGTAGTCGGTTAAAACACCTGAAATGGCTACATAAAAATTATATTCTTCAATTTAGAAACTAAAAAAGTCTCTATCTCTTTAAGTGCCTAAGTTTAAATGTATAAACAAAGTAGCTGTTTGCGTCTGTCTGTTTCTCCGCTTGCTTCTTCTAAACCTCGCAACAGATTTTGAAACGATTTTCATTACGGTGAAAACGCCAGGATAGCCCGCGAAATTCAAATTTTCTTACGTTTTTTGCAATTTGCAGGTCAGTATCAGGTTGTATGTTGGTCAAAATATGATTCGCGGCTGTAGCAAGTACTTATTTATAAGATTATAATCATTAAAATCTTAGTAGCCTTTACGTCCACGCATGACAGTAATGCACTAAACTTATCTTTTTATCCAATATTCTAGCGAAATAGACAAGTAGAGGCGGCTATATGACTATGAAATTGAATAATTGAATTTTCGGAAGTCGGTGTTTGCATTTTATTTCTTCGTTTTTTGACACCGACTTTCTAAATTAAAGTAATTTTTAACCGACTTCAAAAAAAGGAGGAGGTTCTCAATTCGACTGTATTTTTTTTTTTTTTTTTTTTTTTTTTTTTTTTATGTGTGTTACCTCATAACTTTTCACTACGTGAACCGATTTTGAAGATTTTTTTTTTATTTGAAAGCTGTTGCTTTACATGTGGTCCCATTTTAATTTGGTGAAGATCTGATGAAGAACTTCGGAGATACACAATGGAACTCTTCAATAAATGATAGCAAACCTTCCAGAATTGCTGCAATCGCATGTCTGTATATTGTTTTCACCACTTCACAACATTACATCACGCTGATACGCTCTGAAGGGGTATACAGATTTGTACAGTTCACCCTGATACACCCTAATTTCACCAACTATGTTCAAATTCCCTATTTTTGGGGCTATCAATTCGGGCATAACTTTACTATTAATTTAGTTTTAGAATGGGGTACAACAACTAAAAAGTGAAAAATAAAAAACTTTTTACAAAAAAAATATAACCGACTTCCATAAATAAAACTAAAAAATGCAAAATAACTTTAATTTCGGAAGTCGGTGTCAAATAACGAAGAAACCAAACTAGAAACACCGACTTCCGAAATTAAAGTTATTTTGCATTTTTTAGTTTTATTTATGGAAGTCGGTTGTATTTTTTTTGTAAAAAGTTTTTTTTAAGGTATTTTTTTTTTTGGAAGTCAGTTTTTTTTTGTAATAACGGTTTTTATTTTTCACTTTATAGTTGTAAACTAAAAACCCTAATAAAATGGAACGTGGAATTTAAACATACTCGTAATTGGAGAAACCAAAACGTCATCGAGATATACGTATTTTTCGTTTTTGTTCACTTCAACCTCGGGAGTATATTCTTTCGGATAAAAAAACAATTTTGAAAATCGGTCCACAACTGACGGAGAAATCGGTGGACACACATAAAAAGAAATACATGCAGTCGAACATAGAACCTCCTCCTTTTTCGAAGTCAATTAAAAACCACAATGGACTGACGAAAAAAATACACATTACGTTTGCAGGGACGAACCAAGAGAACTTGCTGCGGGTCGGGTCGATTTTCTGGTTTTAGAACTTGGCAACCCTAGTTATGCCGACGATGTTACGTAGGGGTCGAGGGTAACGACGATACGCATAATTTTGTATCATGTGCATAATTTCACTGTAACCCCGATTGGTTTAAAATTAGGGAATGGTTTTCGTATTTTTTTTTAATATTTTTTGTTCCCGGGGTTAGTAATGGGGTAAATGAGATTAGCGTTCTCGTTAGTCATTATTATTTTGAAAAAAAAAACACAATGTTCACTTCTTCACCGTTCTACTTTTTAACCGACTTCAAAAAGCCTAGTTTTTTAATAGCCGGACAAAATTTGAGTCAAAATCGACACGAAAAGTAGAAGAATAGCCTATCGTGTCCCATTGCTGGGCAAGGCCTCCTCATATCTTTTTAGATACTCTTTTTTTGCGTCACCTCGAACCAGCCTTCGTAGTGCGTGTCCAGGTCATCTCGCCACTGCCTTCTGGGCCGACCTCGGTGAAGCAGTCCATCCTCTAGCATGGCTCCCATTGCGGGGAGATTTTTGTTTTTGCTATATTTTATTCGAACTAAATAAGGTATTATTGGTTTCCTCTGCATACTTACCATTATTTTATATAGAACGACCACCTATCTTCCCTTTACAACTCAGTTACTGGGTAACACATTACACCTTGGCAAGACTGTTTGAAAAATATTAGTTTTTCTGCATACTTACCATTACTTTACATAGAGCGCCTGCCTATCTTACCTTCACTACTCAGTTACTGGGTAACACATCACGCCTTAGCAAGACTGGTTGAAAAATTATTAGTTTCTCCTGCATACTTACCATTACTTTAAATAGAACGACTGCCTATCTTACCTACACAACTCAGTTACTGGGTAACACATTACGCCTTGGCAAGACTGGTTGGAAAATTATTAGTTTAGTCTGCATACTTACCATTATTTTAAATAGAACGACTGCCTATCTTACCTTCACAACTCAGTTACTGGTTAACACATTACGCCTTGGCAAGACTGGTTGGAAAATTATTAGTTTCCCTGCATACTTACCATTATTTTGCAAAGAGCGCCTGCCTATCTTACCTTCATTACTTAGTTACTGGGTAACACATTACGCCTTGGCAAGACTGGTTGGAAAATTATTAGTTTACTCTGCATACTTACCAATAATTTGCACAGAGCGCCTGCCTATCTTACCTTCACTACTCAGCTACTGGGTAACACATTACGCCTTGGCAAGGCTGGTTGGCAAATTATTTGTTTCCCCTGCATACTTACCATTATTTTAGATAGATGTACTGCCTATCTTGCCTTCACAACTCAGTTACTGGTTAACACATTACGCTTTGACTGGTTGGAAAACATTCGAACTGCTGACTACCCATAGCGACTGCTAAGGATTTACAAATCACAGCTGGGATCAACGCTTTCTTTTATAGCGTGGGAAATCTTCAATTAACTTCTCTCGCTCTAGGTGGAGCAGGAGGACATGTCGGACTCTTACTGACCAACACCCACCCATGTTCCTCAGTTGCCTATGCCAGGGTCGCGGTAACTCGTTCGATCAGGACACCGCGACCCTGGCTGGGGGATCAACGGCTTGACGTGCTTTTGGAGGACCAGAGAGGTCATATAGGTTTGACGGTCACCCATCCACTAACCAACTACGTCAAACGTAGCTTAAGAGTATATTAACTGCCAATGACCTTGAGTGTTTAGCTTGTTCTGTGCTGAGCTCACATAACGCGTCGTACGTCCACGCAGTAATAGGACTCACCCATCAAGCGCTGTCCGAAATTAGACGCATTATTAATTTATTATACATATAACAACAGGTATAACACGTATACTAAAATATAAGTAATTAAATGATCTTTAAAATGGTGAAGGTTTCACAAAAATACGCTTTATGGTTTTTGGGTGATTCTAAAATTTTTATCCGCGTTAGATATAACTTTACAATTTAATTACACTATGTTATAAAAATATAATTTAAAATATTCACATATCAAATTACGAAGAAAATTGTCTAGAGTAACACATTTTTTTTCAAACAATTAAAACCAGTCGTTTAGACGTGATGTTCAATTCGAAATCATTAGAAGTTGTACAACTGCGCCTTAATGATCGAGTAACACGTGTGGCTATTATTACTTTGCCACGAGCCCCTTTTTTTGTGGGGTGGGAAATCATTCAATGACATCTCCCGCTCTAGGGTGGAGCGGGAGGGCGTGTCAGACTCTTACTGACTAAAACCTACCCCTGTTCCTTCCCTGCCCTGAATGCCCAGGAGCGAGGTAACTATTTCGAATTTATCCTCAAACCCTGGGCAGGCATCGGCCATGACGGGGCCCGTCATGTGTGCTGACAATTCATTGAGCACGCGTGAGCCCCTTAGAACTAACCTACAACTAAAAATGCCCATAAAAATGCTCGTAACTCCTTCCAATTACCTTCAAATAGCTGCAAGCATTCTGTAAAACGTTTTATTAAAAAAAATGCTCGATATTTACGGCCGTCCCATACCGTAACCACAGGTTTTATTTAAATACATACGTCGCATGACTCGGGTTATTTGAGCAGCACGTGAGCATGAACAAACGTTATCGATCCCAGCTTTTATAAACTGGAGCCTGAAAAAAATACTTTCCTGTTAGCGTTCACGCTAACGCTTAGTTAAAAAAAAACTTTTTTACAAAAAAGTAGAACCGACTTCCATTTTCTTCTATTTTTTTGTAAAAAAGTTTTTTATTTTTCAATTTTTAGTTGTGATTCCCCATTAAACTGTGTTAAAAATTCATAGACATACGATCACAGCAATCGCAGTTTATTTGCTGTCAATTTTGAAGATTTCCGTTGTCTGTCTCCGAAACCCATCATCAGATCTATATGAAATTTAAATGGGACCATTTTGGAATAAACCACTTTCAATCAATAAAAGAATTTTGCAAATCCGTCAATATATGACGGAGTTATGCCCGAACATACATTTAAAAAAAATATATAAACATCCGAATTGATAACCTCCTTCTTTTTGAAGTCAGTTAAAAATGTATGGCATGACATTACCTGCGGAGAAAATTGTCACGTGACTCACGTCCAGGTAATTGTCATTACCATACATTTTGTTTTTCTCCGGCCGCTGATCGGATTCGTCTGGATTCCATGTTCGGAAAATAGGTTTCGGTTCGGGAGTCGGTGTCAAATATCGAAGAAATAAAATACAAACACCGACTTCCGAAATTAAAGTTATTTTTAAATTTTTAGTGTATTTTTTTTTTTGGAAGTCGGTTGTTTTTTTTGTAAAAAAGTTTTTTATTTTTCGCATTTTAGTTGTTATACCCCAGAACTAAAAACCCCAATAAAATGGAACGAGGAATTTAAACATTTGGAGAACACAAAAACGTCATCAAGATATGCGTATTTTTCGTTTTTGTTCAGTTGCTCAAAAAGCGCTAAAGCAATTTTGATAAAAATTTTATGGGACCACCTCGGGAGTATATTCTTTCGGATAAAAAAAGAATTTTGAGAATCAGTCCTCAACTGAAGGAGAAATGCGCGGAAATACATAAAAAAAACATTTAAACGACTGTAAGTCGAACATAGAACCTCCTCCTTTTTCGAAAGTCGGTTAAAAATGACGAGAGAGTGTTTAAACTAATATTATAAAGGGGAACAATAGGGTAGGACTTCAAAATCTATTTGGGCCGACAGTTAGGCCGCTTTCACATTAGGACGCTAGCACTTTTTTTGTTTTTTGTGGGGTAGGAAATCATCCAATGACATATCCCACTCTAGGTGGAGCGGGAGAGCATGTCAGACTCTTAATGACTAAAACCCACCCCTGTTCCTTCCCTGCTCAGGGGCGAGGTAACTCTGTTTCGAATTTATCCTCAACAGGACGCGTTTCGAGTTTATCCTCGACAGTAGCGCGCCAGAAGCATATGTTTCTGTTTCTAATATGAAATTCTGTCTGGGCGCGACGGTTGCGCGTCTGTGGCGCTGCTGAAGTCGCCTAAGCCGTCGTCCTAATAGAAAGCGACCACAATTTGATTCCGCCAAGCCCGTTTCATCAACGGACCACAAGACATACGGCGAAGTGCCACCGGTTTATGGTGGACATCCCATCCATACGCACAAAGCGTTTTGAGAAAACATTCATTGTGCGTACAGCTAGGGAGTGGAATTCCCTGCCGGAGTCTGTGTTTCCTGATAGCTACAAGAGTGAATAGGTTACTTCTAGGCAAGCGTGCTCCATCTTCGACCACATCATCGCTTACCATCAGGTGAGATAGTGGTCAAACGCATGCCTATCAACAATAAAAAAAAAAACAATTCAGGTCTCATCGCTTACAGCAATATTTACGAGTTTATTAAGTCATCATCAGCCTTTTAATGTCCCCACTGCTGGGGCACAAGCCCACACCTCATCTCTGAGATATGGTGTGGGCTGTAATCCACCACGCGGGCCCAATGCGAATTGCGGCATGTCACATGTCTTTGAATTTTTGGTTCTAGGCTATGCCGGTTTCCTCGCGATGTTTTCCTTCACCGTTTTGAGAGCAGTGGTGATGAAATAACTTACACAAAGTAAAGCACCTGCCTGGGTTTGAACTCAAGACCTACAACTTGTAAGTCGGGGCTGTTAGGTTACCACTGGGCCACCACTGCTCTTATCAAGTAGATTCCTAAAATTTCCAAAATTTTATTCATGGTAGTTAATCGAAGGTGTCTACGAAGCAGACAGTCACAAATCAAACCACGCCATCACGTCGTTTGAACATAAACATCGCTCTAGATACTGATCAGGTAATTTGATTTACTGCCTCGGCACTTACACTACACATTATTTTTATGGGTTTGAACCCTAAGAGTCATCATTATACGGCTGTCACCGAAGGGGTAGGTAGAAATGAATAGTAAACTGTCATTTCGCTTGTTACATTCAGCATAATCAGCTTATACTGTTCCCACAGCTGGGATAAAGAAAGAATAAAACAACTATCTTGTAATAAAAAATAACAACATAGTAATAATCATACAGAATAATGTGAATGCGAGAACTATGTATGTCGTTATATTCATGTAGTTTTTATGATTGTCTGGCAGTTTGAGTATTTTTGCGGCCTACTCAAATGTCCTTACTTTGGTATTGTTCGTCGGTTCGTTGAGCTCCTCAAAGTCCTGAGTTGAGCTTCGCGATGACTGACAAATGCTTGCACTGTCTGGACAGGTCCACTCGAATTTGTGTGTTGCTTTCTTCAAAAAGCTCATCCCAGACATAAACGTACATGGTTCTCATATGATTTAACCAGTACACGTTGTATGGATTTGAACACTTTAAAAGAGACTTTGACCTCTGAGTTTGTTTCGGTGTTTCTTCTCAGGGTAGTCAGCTAGGAAACACCGGCCTCATCTAGCTGACAAAAAACATTGACGTGTAAAAGTGTTCCTTGTAACCTATTTACTGAATAAACATCATTTATCATTTATCAATACTTATGCGAAGCCAAAAAGGCTCCTATCTAAGCCTAAGCTGTGATATTTAAAAAAACCGGTAAAGTACGTATAGGACATTTAGGGTTCCTTACTTCGCACATTTAGGGTTCCATACCAAATTATTGACTATTTGTATGGCTTTGGGTCAACAAGATGCTTCTAATGTGAAAATTTGAAGACTGTAGCTCCAACCGTTTAGACAGGAAACAGACGATGGACAGACAGACGGACAGACGGACACGTGAGTGACAGCCATAGGGTTCCGTTTGGACCCTTCGGTTACGGAACCCCAAAAAAGACTCGCGAAATACAAAATTAATAGAAAAATCGGCCAAGTGCGAGTCGGACTTGCGCATGAAGGGTTCCGTACCATCCTACGAGATTATAAGCGTCTACTTGTTAACATTATTAAGATCGAAGAAAAAAACACGTTGCTAGTAAGCGCAGACATCTACTAGAAACGTGTTATTTAATTTTTAATTTACTTTTATTTTTATTATTTGTTGATAGCGGCAACAGAAACACACATTCTGTGAAAATTTCAACTGTCTACCTACTCGTATTACGGATCATGAAATACAGCCCGCTGACAGATAGACGGACGGACAGTGGAGGCTTAGTAATAGGGTCCTGAACCCGGGTACGGAACCCTAAACAGTTTTTTTTGGAACGAAGTTCCTTATCGCGCGTTGTGAAAGGGGGCTAGACGGAAAAAATTCTTACGAAAAAAGTTGTCACGACACTTTTTGCTATAGTAAAAAAAAAAAAAATTTATTACAATTACTTTTGTTATAGTTGTTGTTATTGCTAAAGAGTTGAGTTGAGTTGAGCTGAGCTGAGCTGAGCTGAGCTGAGCTGAGCTGAGCTGAGCTGAGCCGAGCTGAGCTGAGATGAGATGAGATGATGAAGTATAACTTCTTACGTGCGTGCGTGTGTCCGTAGTTAATAATAAAAAAAATATTATAAATTAAAAAAAATTAAATTATATTACAATTCCTTCACTAATTAATCGAAAGGAACTTCGTTCCATCCGGGTATCCCTTGACACCTCTCAAGTTTTTTTTTTTTAACGTTGTGACCTCGTGGGTGCGTTTACAAACATGATAACTCGCATACTCAAGACACTATTTAGAGCCGTTAACTATCTGTAGGCCATATAAATAATTGTTCCGTGCAGGAATCGACCCCGCAACACACAGCGCAGCAGCAAGTCGCTCAACTACTGCGCCAACCGTGCCAACAAAAATTTAATTTCGCGTCGTACCGGAGGTGACATTTTATGTGAAAATCTCTGAAAGGGTGATTACGGAAAACGTAGCGTTCCTGTGAGATAGGCCCCGGAAACAAAGCCGCATGCACATCCCACTATTAGTTTGGCAAGATAAGAAAGACTTTAATAAACTAAACATTCGGTGACTGCAGCCATGCGACGACCTTGAGTGGTTAGCTTGCGA
Source organism: Polia nebulosa (assembly GCA_951329385.1). NCBI lineage: Eukaryota > Metazoa > Arthropoda > Insecta > Lepidoptera > Noctuidae > Polia > Polia nebulosa. The sequence continues at coordinate 28,760,111 of OX589602.1, read as the reverse complement.
GTTCTGAGCTGACCTCACGTAACGCGTCGTACGTACACCCAATAATAGGACTCGTCCAACAAGGAGCGCTGTCCGAAATTAGACGAATAATTAATTTATTATACATAAAACAACAGATATTCTATTAAAACACGTACACTAAAATATAAATAATTAAATGATCTATAAAATGGTGAAGGTTTCTTAAAAATGCGCTTTATAGTTTTTGCGTGATGCTCAATTTTTTTTCCGCGTTAGAAATAATTTTACAAAATTAATTACACTGTTATAATAGTTATTTATGATACTAGTGCGGTAAGTTGGTTTTTACAAACGAGTAGACGAATGTAAGCCCGAGACGAAGTCGAGGGCTTACCATAGTCACGAGTTTGTACAACAATCAACAACAACAACCAACAACAAACAACGTCAACAAGCAACAACAATAACCAACAAAAAAAACCAGAACTAACAACAACAACAACCACCACAACCAATAACAACACAAAAAAAAAAAACAAAATAGAAATTCTTGTATTATGTTTTTTTATGGAAATAAAAAAAAAAACCATAAAGGATACGCACGGTTTTACCGCACGCTATACAATGGAGCGTACGGTAAAATAGGTACTTAGGTGTGAGTACCTATTTTACCGCCCGTTCCATTATAGGGTGCGTAATTTTTAACTTTCGAACAATGTATGTATGTATGTATGTATGTCGGGCTGGTTTCCGCAACTCCACGCCCAAGGCGCGTATTTTGCGTACAGGTGGGACTGCATTGTCATTCGATCCACCCCAGCTCCTCGAGGAAGGCCAGCAGCACCCTGGTGTTACTGACCATCTCGCTTAGGTTACCTGGATGTCCGAAGTGTTTTGCCCTGTATGCAGCGACTACTGGGCAGCTTAGCAGCAGATGAGCCGCTGTCTCGTCCTCCTCCATGCAGGCTCTGCAGAGTGGACTGTCTGTGACTCCTATGACAGAGAGATGCTTATTAAAAGACCCATGGCCAGTTGTAACGGCCGTGACTTTCCGCAACTGAAGTTTGGTCAGTCGTAGGGCTTGCTTTGTGAAGCGGTCATTGATGGAGGGGAGCGCCTCCTTGGCCTGCCTACACTCCCTATGATCAGCCCATAGCTTGTTGTGTTGATCTCTGGTGCGTTTCCTTACCAGATTGCGTAAGAATCCAAAGGGGAGAGGCACAATGGGTTCAGGTCCTATCGCTGCCATGTTCGACCCCCTTCTGGCGAGTTCGTCCGCTGCATCGTTGCCACGGGAATCGCTGTGTCCTTTAATCCATTGAATGGTTACTTTGTTGTGTTTACCTACCTGATTTAGGCGTTGGTGACACTCGTATATCAGCCCAGAGTTAACTGTTTGGCTGTTTAGCGCTTGCAGGACTGCCATGCTGTCCGAAAGTATACGTACCGAGTGGTCCTTAACATCCCTAGCTAGGATGGCTGAGGCTGCCAGGGAAATTCCCAAGCACTCTGCTTGGAAGACTGTATTATGGACCCCCAGTGGTGTGGCTATATGGATGTTGAGGTCCTCCGAGAAGATCCCCGCGCCCGTGCCATTACCTGTTTTGGATCCATCAGTGAAGATCCGCAGTTCTGCGGGGCATAGCCCCTCACAGCGGTGGTCCTCATGCAGTTGGATTTTGTATTTTTTGTCAAAGACAAATTGTTTGGGTCCGGTCGTTGATTGCTCTAGTTATTGGGAAGTCGTTGTTTAGTCCCATGAGCAGAGCGGTGTGTTGAGTTTCTCTCTTACCCCAGAGATCCAGTGTTTTAAGGCGTACCGCGGCCATCGTCGCCTCCTGCTGAATAAACAGATGAAGCGGCGGGAGGCCCAGCATGGCTTCAAGCGCTGCCGTTGGAGTGGTCCTCATGCAGCCTGTGGTTGCCATGCAGGCCAGCCTTTGCATGTGTTGTAGTTTGTTTACGGCTGTGACTAGCTTGGTGCGGGACCACCACACCACGGCACCATAGGTGATCATGGGCCGAATTACTGCGCTATACAGCCAGAGTATAATTTTGGGAGATAGGCCCCACCTCTTACCTATCATTTTCCTACATTGCCAAAAGGTGATGCAGGCCCTGCTTAGTTTATTGTCTAGATGAACACTCCAGTTTAACTTACTGTCTAAAGTGACCCCTAGGTATTTGACTTCGTTAGATAACTGGAGTTCTGTATTGAATAGCTTAGGCAGGCTAAAGCGGCCCAGCGCTCGTTTTTGGGTGAACATGACTAACTCAGTTTTGATGGGGTTTACTGATAAAACTTTCGAACAATGTATACAGGCTTCGTAAATGCATTTTTTGAGCAAATGTGTTGAAAAAATATTACTTAAAATATTCACTTAAAAAATTACGAAAGAAATTGTCATTCAACATATTTTTTTTTTAAGAAATAAGACTAGTCGTTTAGACGTGATCTTCAATTAAAAATCAATAAAAGTCGTAACTGCGCCTTAAGTGTCTACTACCGGCCAAGTGGTGCCCTCATTGAATAAAACATCGTAGCATAGCATAGAAAATAAATACTAAAGAATCCAACGTCACGTTTGTTACAAAGAGGATAAAGTATTTTTACGTTGTTAAAACAGGTCTCAAAATGATTCGTATCCAAAATAGTAAGCAAAAAGTGTCAGAAACGGGCGTGTTTGGTACTTTTGCCTACTACTTTGTACTTTTTTCAATGACCACCACTTGGCCGGTAGTAGGGCCTTAAAGTAGTTCGTGTTGCATCTCTATTTGCATTCTCGCGCAATGTTTGAACCCAATAGGCCAACACCGCTCGTTATTGGTTCACGGGCACGGCTGAACGTTGACTAAGGTCAGTCAACTAGCCACTTATAGGCTAGGTTTGCTTTGCGAGTGCAATTGTACGAAACCACGCAATAAATTGCGGGCCCTTTATCTCATTTATGGGTTTTTGTGGCTTTTGAATCGTTATTATGGAATTTACAATCTTTACTTACGTGTAAGAAAATGACCTTACATCTACTTACTCGTAGGTAATTCAGATAACATGCCTAGGGGTAGCGGATAAATTCGTAACAGAGTTACCGCTCCTCTGGGCACTCAGGCAGGGAAGGAACAGGGGTGGGTTTTAGTCAGAAAGAGTCTGACACGCCCTCCCGCTCCACCCAGAGCGGGAGATGTCATTGGATGATTTCCCACCCTACAAAAAAAAGGGGGTAGCGGATAAATTCGTAACAGATTTACCGCTCCCCTGGGCAAAAAAGGTAATTCAGATAAACAACGCACAACCACCATTGGATCTAAAAACATGAAATATTGTACAATAAAACATCTTCTAAAGATTTTAAATGGGGCATGATTGTAAATTTCATAACTTTTTTCGTAAGTTGAACTAACTGCTGCTTTTTAGGGTTCCGTACTCGAAGGGTCCTAACGGAGCCATATTGCTGTCACTCACGTGTCTATCCGTCCGTCTGTCTGCCTGTCCGTTCGTCGTATGTCACATAGGTTTTACAGCCAAACGGTTGGAGCTACAATCTTCAAAATTTCACAGCATTTTATTGACCCAAAGCCATACAAATAGTCAAAAATACATTTGGTACGGAACCCTAAATGTGCAAAGTCCGACACGCACTTGACCGGTTTTTTTAATGATGTTAGTGTCTCATATTAGAGCAATGCCAAAAAAAAATGGCCGTCGCGTCGCCCCAATCCAGCAGGTATGTTCAAAGTACTTCTAAGTATACAACTACTAATACTCATCTGTTCCTCATTTTGTAACTGTAGCGCTTTGGGGGCTCTGGAATCTTGGACTACTAAAGTATTAGGACAGACAACGTAATCTACGAGTGTTACATGCATAACGCTCCAGCTGAGGCAAATTAAAAATGTTTTTTTCTATTGCCATGCCATGCGATTTTGGTTTGTTTGAATTTACTAAAGCTACTTTTATTAAGCTACATCATATATATTTGCTGCCATATGGCCCAACCACATTCCTATGCACGATAATATACAGGGTGTAAGGGGAACGCTTCCGAACCCAGAACGTCGATTATATCGGGTGTAACAAGACAGTTTTCACAGAAGACTTACATTGATTGAATACGAGGCTTTTAGCATTCATGTATGTTTACGTTATTTAATCCATTTTTTCTGTAATGTGCGTTAAATCTGTGCAGAATAAATTATTTTTCTTTTTTTTTTTCTTTTTCGAAGCCGTTAGCCACTTATTCTACCCTATTTCTAGATCATACCTGGGGATCCGCTGGTTCTGGAGATATTGAAGGTCAAAGTCGCATATATTTTTTTAACTTTTTTACATTGAATTTCAAGTGCTATTACTAAACTTTTTTCCAAACAAACATTACGTGAATTTTCGTTTTTTTTTTCTTCTATACATATATCAAATATCAAACGTATCCGACAAGTACTTACATGGCTTAGAGCGAAGAGTTGGGGTTTAACTCCACTTGCCTGGGTTTGCGTTTCATTGCGCGCAATAAAAAATAGTTTTTTTTTCATACCTTAAAATAAAAGTCGTTTCCTATCAATAACTTTTGCGCAAAGCTACTGTGTTAGACGCACAGTATGTGTAGTTAACGGCTTTGTGATGTGTCTTATTACACCGTGTATCTATACAACATAAATGCAAACGGATACCAATATCTTTCGCTTTACTTCGGCATCGCGTGGACGGTCGTTGGCCGCGCGGCTGTCGGCTTGGGCGCGCACTCATTGAACTCGAGGAATGCGCGAGCGTCAGCTGTTAATTACGAATATTACATTGCATGCCAAAATGTTAAGAAAAAAAGTGTCTTTAACTGGCAATAACGTTTTTATTTAACTGTTCTCACAGCATAGTGTACGAAAAATGCTAAAAAATTAGGTATTCTTTTTTATTTTTTCCATATTTTTTGATGGTTTCGTATCGAAAATCACTAATCTTATCACTTGCCTCCCTTCCCTCTTTCTCTTTTCTTTCCCTTACACTCTGTATCAAAATCAATACCTATGAATAAAGTCAAGAAATAAGCGTGAATGCCCTGACGTGACGACCCTGGCATACTTGTAAGAACTGAATGTCAAAAGTTTTCGCAATGCTCGGAGTGCAGATTCTAAGTAGATTATTTGCAGTTACACAATACTGAAAGGTCTTCAAATAAACGCGGGCTGGTTCGAAAGAGTCACCGCAGCCCTGAAACGCAAAAGGCTAATGAAGGAACAGGGGTGGGATTTAGTTAGTAAGAGTCTGACACTTCTTCCCCTAGAGCGGGAGAAGGCATCTGATGATTTCACACACTCCAAAAAAAACACAATGATATTCAAATAAAACGTGGTAACGAATAGGTCCTTTTTAGGGTTCCGTACCCAAAGGGTAACCAACGGACCCTATTATTAAGACTCCGCTGTCCGTCTGGCTGTCAGCGGCTGTATCTCATAATTCAACAGAAATACACAATCTGTGAAAATTTCAACTTTCTACCTATTACGGATCATGAGATAGAGCCCAAACAAAAAACACGTTTCTAGAAACGTTTTTAATTATTTTTTTTTTTTTATTATTATTATTTTGTTGTTAAAGCGGCTATAGAAATAGACGCTGTGTTAAAATTTCATCATTCTAACTAATACGGATCATGAGATAGAACCCAAAAAAAAACACGTTTCAAGAAACGTTATTAATTAATTATTTTTTAATGTATTGTTATTATTTGTTGTTATAGCGGCAATAGAAATACACGCTGTGTGAAAATTTCAACTGTTTACCTATTACGGATCATGAGATAAAGCCCAAAAAATAACCCAAAAAAAAAACACGTTTTTAGGAAGGTGTTTTTTTTCAGTTTATGATACGGAACCCTTCGTGTGCGAGGCCGACTCGCACTTGGCCAGTTTTTTTTTAAGACGTCCGCGAATAGGTGTGACGCAACAATGCAACAATGATGGGTCAACGTTTTTAACCGACTTCCAAAAAGAGGAGGTTCTCAATTCGTCTGTATGTTTTTTTTTTTTTGTATGTATGTTACCCGATTTCTCCGTCAGTTGTGAACCAATTTTCAAAATTCTTTTTCCATCTGAAAGAATATACTCACGAGGTGGTCGCATATAAATTTTATCGCAATTGCTTCAGCGCTTTTTGAGAAACTGAACAAAAACGGAAAATACGTGTACCTCGATGACGTTTTGGTGTTCTCCAAAGGTTTAAATTCCACGTTCCATTATATTGGGGTTTTTAGTTCTGGGGTATAACAACTAAAAAGTGAAAAATAAAAAACTTTTTAAAAAAAAAACAACCGACTTCCAATAAAAAATACACTAAAAATTTATAAATAACTTTAATTTCGGAAATCGGTGTCAAATAACGAAGAAGTAATAAAAAACTTTTTACAAAAAAAATACAACCGACTTCCATAAATAATACTAAAAAATGTAAAATAACTTTAATTTCGGAAGTCGGTGTTTCTAGTTTGGTTTCTTCGTTATTTGACACCGACTTCCGAAATTAAAGTTATTTTACATTTTTTAGTATTATTTATGGAAGTCGGTTGTATTTTTTTTGTAAAAAGTTTTTTATTTTTCACTTTTTAGTTGTTTTACCCCATTCTAAAACTAAATTAATAGAGTAAAGTTATGCCCGAATTGATAGCCCCAAAAATAGGGAATTTTAACGTAGTTGGTGAAATTAGGGTGTATCAGGGTGAACTGTACAAATCTGTATACCCCTTCAGAGCGCATCAGCGTGATGTAATGTTGTGGGGTGGTGAAAACAATATACAGACATGCGATTGCAGCAATTCTGGAAGGTTTGCTATCATTTATTGAAGAGTTCCATTGTGTATCTCCGAAGTCCTTCATCAGATCTTCACCAAATTAAAACGGGACCAAATGTGAAGCAACAGCTTTCAAATAAAAAAAAAACTTCAAAATCGGTTCACGTCGTTAGAAGTTATGAGGTAACACACAAAAAAAAAAAAAAAAAAAAAAAAAAAAAAAAAAATACAGTTGAATTGAGAACCTCCTCCTTTTTTTGAAGTCGGTTAAAAATACAAACACCGACTTCCGAAATTAAAGTTATTTATAAATTTTTAGTGTATTTTTTTTTGGAAGTCGGTTGTTTTTTTTTTTTCTTAGTAAAAATGTTGGTATTAAAACCTATCTACATAAATAAAATCATTTATCATTTAGTCATTTGGATTTTTGATAGGAAAGTTTCTTTGAAAATATTTTGTCCCCAAAAAGACAATCAGAAAGAGACTAAACAGTTTTGCAGTTATTAAAAAAACACACATAATGTTGTTGTACCTACCTTGTGAATGTGCCCAAACTGAAGGGCTTAAAAATTATGACGAGTGCCATTTGAATGTCACATCACTCGCATCACACATATTCCATGTCGGATTAATTCGAGTTCTGTTATTCCATGTCATGTGGCAACACTGGGAAGCTATCTTTGGGAGTGCAGTTTTTGGCGGGAATTTCTCGAGTGCAGTTCAGTGGCTGTTTTAATTATTCGTTTATTGATTCCTAGTGGATATTGTGATGTAAAATTGGTGTAGTTTTGTGTCTCAAGTGTCTACGCAACTGGACAATATGTGGAATCATTCAAATAAATTCTTTTTAGTATTCTTGTAGTATTGACTGCCTTAGCGAAGTTTGCCGAGAAGGCTGACTCGACATATTTGTTACCAAATACTGCAAAATACATTAGAATGTGTTGCATCTGCATTCTAATGGAAAAATAAATGTTTTTGCACCTAATTACTATGTATCCGACTGAAAGACTTGAATCTATGGTCATGAATAAAAATTAATTTTAAAAAATCTTTGGGAGTCTTTACATATAGTATAACTCTGACATCAATTAATTGATTTGTTCCTTAAAAATCCTAATGCATGAGGTCTTTTATGTTGTTACTGTCTTTTCTCTTAATTAAAATATTTACACACCATATTTAATGGTAGAATGTAAAGGCGCCATCATAGATTTAAGATCATACTTTGTAAACCTACATTCTGGTAAATAAATGAATTTGAATTTGAATATAATTTGAATATAATAATACAATAGAAACGTAATATTTGCCTATGTCATTGCTTAGGTGGCAAGCGCGGCTGCTAAGTGAGTGGCAGGTTTTCCATGAAGAAGTTGGACTCACTAATTCAGATACTGTAACAGAAATTCTAGATATAAAAACCCAATAAATCTCTACCCAACCCGGGAATCGAAACCAACCATTCAGCAGTAGCGCTCGAGACCACTACACCAACGGGTAAAAGTTTCATGACAAAATACAAACGCACTTTAATAGGGAAAAACACAAAAAAAAAAACAAAATACAAACACTTATACGAATCAACAAATAACACTGAAAATAAATCTTTTTCTGAAAACAGTACCTACCTATTAAAATTATACAGTGTGATTCATTATAATATAATGTGCACATATCGAAATGTCACCTATGCTTAATTTTACCGATGGCAAAAATATAAAATATGTAACACACGTACTTATAGTTAATTATTAACACAGCCTGTCAAGTAGTACGAGTATATCCTTAGATCATCTATGTCATAATAGTCCCGCCGGACGCTACGAGATGGCGCTGTACAAATACGTCACGAATCTGGATTGCGGTCTTAAGATTCTCCGTGAATTAGTGACCCTCGACAGATTAATTATGGCTCCTCGACGCTAGATGGAGTTGTACAAATACGTCACTGTTCTGAATCGCGGTGTTATGACTCTCCGTAGCCTAATGACCCCCTAAGGGAATTGTAAGTCAAATCAAACCGGATTAGCCCGTTGCCAATCCTAGCAGTCGCGAATCGCAGCTGCTAACCGCTCGGACCTAATTTGTACTCGGTGATCCCTCTGTGTTTGCGTGGGTGCACGTCTCGGCGGGCATCTGCGGGAGCACATAGGGGGAACCGCCCCGTGCCGCCCGGTGTGGAAACACTCCGTCATGGTCGCGGTGGCAACGTTTTTAACCTGAATTTTAACAAAGACTATTATTATCAAGTGAAGTGACCAACATGAAGCCGACGAAAGCCGGCAGCCGTAGCTCCTTGGGGGCCGGCGCCGGCTCTCCATCCTCATCTGATCGTTCGTTGGAGGACCGGGCGGCCTCGCTCCCGCACACTGGGATCAGGTCGCCCGGCGCCCCAGCGACCGCGCCAATTGTAACTCGCGCTAGGACGTCCGATACCGGCCCACCGACGGCGCTGGCGACTGCGCGCGTTTCGCCGCCGTCGTCGTCGGGCCGGCTGCCGCCCGTCGTGATCCGCCCCTCGGCCTTCCGTCCCGTGCCAACGCAAGAGGCGGGAAGGCCAACAAAAACCCGCGCGCAAGCGTCGCGGGCCGCCTCCCCTGCCGTGCGCCCCGGTGCGCAGGGGTTGAGGCACCCCGCGCCGTTCACAACTAGCGCTACTGTGCGCTCCGCTGCGCCAGCCGCGTCCGCGGCGCGCTCCGCCGCGCGCCCCGCTGGAGGAGCCGCCGCGGCTCCCGCGACGCGCCCACAATCAAAAACCACCGACGACACCGCACCAGATGTCGGACGTGCTGGTGTCACCGCAGCTGCATCCACAGCAGCACGCAGCGCCGCATCGACCGCCGCCGGAGAAGCAGTCCCAAGCGCCGGCCCATCGCGCCGCGCAGCATCGCCCTCTACCCGCCGCATGCTGGCGGGGCCAGCTGAAGCAAGGTCAGATGAAGTTCTGTTTTCACCATTGCCACCCAGGGACTCCGCCCAGGACTCCCCCGCCATGCGGCTCGCATGTTCTTCCCGTCAGGGGTCGGATATGTCGGCCTCGTCTGGGGGCTCCTATGCCGGTCGCCGAGACGTGTCCCCGGATACGCCCGTGCGAGCCGTGCCAAGGGACTCGGAGTGCCCTGGCTCGCCAATTGAATTCGACTATGAGCTCAGACTGGACACCAGGCCACAGCGCCGGCCTCGTAGTTCAGACGACGAGGGTACCGAGGCGGCGAAGCGCTACTGCCCCGACTCACCGCTGCCGCAGCGCCCCCCGCGCGCGCAGGGCGGAGCAAGGTCCCCCGCCACCTTCGCCGACTTGGTGCGCTCATCGTCCAACCAAGATGAAGACAACCCGGACGCAACTCAGTCCGCGGCAGCCCCTATGGCAGCAAATGACTCCGCTAAGGCCCAGAAGAAGAAGACACCACGCTACCCTCCGCTGGTGGTGGAGAGGCTGCCTGACTGGGCGGCTCACTTCAGAGCGGTGAGTGCTAAACTGGGCCACCCGCCGAATGCCCGCCCGTACCAGGGCGGCATTCGGTTCTTGCCCGAGTCTGAGGGCGAATATAGGGTGGTGCAGAGGTACCTCGCCGACTTGGAGAGGGAGAGCGGCCTGTCATGGTTCGCCTATTCGCTCCCGGCGGAGAGGTCTTTTAAGGTGGCGATCCGCGGTTTGCCCGCGGACACCAACGTCGAGGATATAGAAGAGGAGCTACGCACCCATGGGTATGAGCCGGAGTACGTGCGCAACATCAAGGCGCGCGAAGGGAGACCCGGCTGCATATTCCATGCGGTGCTCAAGAGGACGCCAGACATCAGACGAATTTACGACACCACCACGTTCTTATACATGCGTGGTGTCAGGATAGAGGCGTGGAGGGCCAAACGAGGGCCCGCGCAATGTCACCGGTGCCAGCAATTCCGGCATAGCTCACACCAGTGCCATCGCCCGCTCGCATGCGTGAGGTGCGGCGGAAACCACGCTGCCAAAGATTGCCCGCGCCCTAGAGATGAGCCGGCAACCTGTGCAAACTGCGCGGATAATCATCCGGCGTGTAACTCGCGATGCCCCGTGTACCAGAGCGAGATGAGGAACAAGCGAGCGGGCACTGTCGCCATCACGCAGCAGCAGCGCCGGCCCGCGGCGGCCAGTGAAAGGCCTGCAACTGCCGACCAGACAGAGGCGCCTAGCGCAAATCTGATGGCGACAGCAAACGGGCCCACGGATCGGAATGCTGCCCCCTCCGGGAGGCGGAGGACAAGGAAGAGGGGGGGGAAGAAAGGGAAAAACCCCCCTCCCCCTACAACCACCACGGAAAAACCGAAGGCGACCGACCTTGCCCCAATTAAGGTGCAGGCGCAGTCGCAACCCACCCCTGCCCCGGCTGGCGCCAAGACAAAGGCGCAGCGCATAAGAGCAGGAGCGGCCGCCCTAACGGCGGCCCAGACCACCCATGACGCAAGCGCTGCGCCAGTCCAGCAGAGACGGCGAGCGCAAGCCATCCCCAGCGCGCTGTCCGAGGAGCGCGATAGCGAATTTATTGCCTGCGCCATGAAGCTTCTCCGTGACCTGATTAGGGTCAGGAAAGAGGGAGGTGACGCTAAGCAGCTGATCCTCGAGGGCCTATTTGAGTTACTCGCGATTTACAATGTCTAGGCCTTTGAGGATCATGCATTGGAATGCTCGCGGCCTCAAGGGTAAGGTCGCCCCCCTCCGCCTCCTCCTCAAGGAACAGGCCATCGACGTGGCGCTCATCAGTGAAACGTTCCTGGGACCGGCCGACAGATTGAGGATCCCGGGGTACTTCAGCTACAGGAAGGACGAGAAGTCGGCAATCGGCACTAACTACCGCGGTCTGGCAGTACTAGTGAAGAGAAGAGTCGTCCACCAGCCCCTACCACTGCCTCCACTTAACACCTTTTATGCGCTGGGTGTGCAGGTGCACGTCGCCGGCGAGGACCTAGACGTCTACGCGGGCTACATTCCGCCCGCGGCTCCGTACGACGTAGCGGAACTGCGGGCCTTGATACTGCAATCGTTGCGCCCCACAGTCCTTGCCGGGGACCTGAACTGCAAGCACCCGGCGTGGAATTCAAAAGCGCCTAACATCGGTGGGCGCCGACTCTTTGCAGACGCGGAGGCCCACGGATATGAGGTCTCCGGCCCAGAAACCCCGACGCACTACCCTGACCAGCTAGGGTATGCGCCGGACGTGCTGGACATCATGGTCCATAAGGGCCTAAGCTGCCAGATCTCACAACAGGTCCTGGACGACGAGATGCTGTCGGATCACCAACCTGTTCTCGTCGTCCTAGCAGGAATGCCGACCCGACTCTCGCCCCCAGCGCCACGTCGAAAAACGGACTGGGATAGGTTCACAGAAAAGGCGGAGACCACCACGCCGACTTGGCCCATCGTCACCGCCGCTGACGTGGACAGAATGGCAGAGGAAGTCACCGTTTGCATCCAACGCGCCTATGAAGAGGTGACAACCTTAGGGACCCAGAGGGGCGGGCTAAATTTCAGGCCCCTCCCGAGGTACTTGCAGGAGCAGGTCGCCAAGACTAGGCGGCTTCGCAAACGGTGGCTGTCCACGGGATGCCCAAGGCAGAAAGCCGAGCTAAACCGTCATGCGGAGAAGGTTAGGGCCAAGCTCCAGGCGTTTAATACCGAGAGCTGGGAGGACTACATCAACTCCACGGAGGGAGATTGGCCGGCAATTCATAGACTTTGCCGGCAAGTTACGAACACCCCAGCTCCGGTACGCCCGCTGCTTCACAGCGACGGCGCGCCAAGATACTCTGCAACAGACCGTGCAGAGATCTTTGCCGGACACCTGGAGCGTCAATTCCAGCCGAACCCAACTGATGACCACGAGCACGTCGCAGCAGTGGAGAGGCACCTTGGAGAGTACTTCGCCCGGCCGATAGCGCCCGAGGAGGACCCAATATTCTTTTCGCCCAACGCAGTTAGGCGCGCCATCCTCTGGGCCAAGCCGAGGAAGGCCCCTGGGGCGGACGGCATCACGAATACAGCGCTGCGCCACCTGCCGTACCGAATGGTCGCGGCCCTGGCGCGCCTGTACACGGGGGTGCTGCGCACGGGGGTTTTCCCGAAAATCTGGAAGGAAGGGCGCGTCATAATGCTGCCCAAGGCGAACAAGAACGTTCTGAAGCCGGAGAGCTATCGGCCCATCACTCTCCTGTCCACTGTCTCCAAGGTGTTTGAAAAACTCCTGCTGCGACATCTGACGCCGCACATCACGCCGAGACCGGAACAGTTTGGGTTTCGGTCGGAACACAGCACGACGCTCCAGTTATCGAGGGTACTGCACCTGCTGACAGCAACGCTTAACAAGAAGGAGCATGCAGCGGCAGTATTCCTCGATATGGAAAAGGCTTTCGACCGTGTCTGGCATGCCGGTCTAATTTATAAAATGTCGCTCACCGACGCGCCCCGTCGTGTGATAAAGGTGGTCTCCGCTTTTCTTACAGATAGGACTTTCAAGGTGGTGGTCGATGGCGCGCTATCGGGCACTCGACCGGTAGCGGCGGGTGTACCGCAGGGCAGCTGTGTCTCGCCGGGCTGCTACGCATGTTACACCGACGACATCCCTACGACAAAGGACGCCACGCTCGCGCTGTATGCTGACGACGCCGCGTATATCTGCACCTCGCTGAATGCGAGACACGCGGCCGTCAAAATGCAGCGCGTGCTTGACTTACTACCAGATTGGCTGTCGAAATGGAGGTTGTCGGTGAACGTGGGTAAGACCCAGGCTTTGCTTGCCGGGAGCGCCCGCCTCCCACCACCTCTCCAGCTGCAGGGGGCTGACATCGAGTGGTCGCCCCAGGTGAAATACCTAGGGGTCACCATTGATCGTCGGCTCTCCATGAGGGCCCACGTCCGGAAAGTCGCCGCAAAAGGAAGGGCAGTCCGCGCCCTGCTCCGTCCAGTGCTCTCATCTCGCCTCCCGTTACGCACCAAACTGGGCGTGTATAAAACTTATATACGCCCAGTCCTAACATATGCCGCTCCAGCTTGGCTCGCTCTGACGAGCGAGTCCACCAAGAAAAGTCTCCGCGCGCAACAACATCTTGCGCTGCGGACTATCTTAAGCGCTCCTCGCTGCGTGAGAAACGCTGTCATTAAGCGGGACCTCCAGATAGAGAGCCTGGACGAATTTTGCGCCCGCCTCGCGTCCAACATGTTCGCGTGGGCTGACGCTTCAGCTTGGCCACAAGTCAAGCACATAGCGCCCTGGCACGCGCGGCCTCCCGACGCGAGGCGCCTCCCACGCGACCTTATTCCGGACGCAGTCGACCCTCTCCCCCACCGGATTTAACGCCTGTGTGAGTCGCTTACGCCTACACGCGACTCACACACACAATAATACTCCGCACGCACAACATACACTCGGTGTGCGCCGTGTGCTAAGTTAATATAGGCATGGCGCGCACCGAACCATCATACAAGCACGACTCTACATACACCTATTCACGCATTGGACTCACGGCGCGTACGTGCCTCCAATTGCACACATGAGCGGTGTTACACAACACAATACCGCTCACACACACATGACGTCCCCTAAGTCTGGAGCGTGACCGGCTAGACCTGGAAGCGTGACAGACGGGGGTCAACATCCTCAGTGGGGAGCGCCACCAAAGTTGGCACCTCGCCGCTGGTTGTCTCTCGCTGGGCTTCCCCCGGGTAACCGGGGGTCTCACCTGGCGGGGTCGGACCGCCGAGGTGTCATGATGAAACGGCGACTTTGCCGCGGCGCTCCCACTGACACAAAACCATCCACACACAGACAGGCAGAATGAAGCCTGTCATAAACCACGGCCTATATTGGCCACCATGACGCAGTGCCTGTTTTGACAGGCACATCATAGATGCTGCGGTAAGAGGCAATGCCTGCACCGCCCGCCGCGCCCCTTGCGGGGTAGCAGCGATTTCCCGGAGTCAAATCAACAACATCCTCAGTGGGGAGCGCCACCAAAGCTGGCACCACGTCGCAGGTCGTCTCTCGCTGGGCTTCCTCCGGGTAACCGGGGGTCTCACCTGGCGGGGTCGGTCGGACCGCCGAGGTGTCATGAAGAAAAGGCGACCCTTGACGCGGCGCTCTCACTGACACAAAAGCACTTACACACAGACAGGCAGCGTATATGCGCCTGTCATCAACCGCGGCCTATATTGGCCACCAAAACGCAGTGCCTGTTTTGACAGGCACATCATCGAAACTGCGGTAAGAGGCCATGCATGCACCGCCCGCCGCGCCCCCTTGCGGGGACGTAGTGATATTCCACAGGTACGTCAAATCAAGCTATTTCTCCTGCTATCAGCGAGGCGCATCCGCGGATCTCGTCCTAATTGGAAAGGTCACGCAGAACACCCATGATAGTTTGGTGGAGTAGCCAAGCCAGTATATTTTTTGGTTTAGAGGACTACGTCCTCAGCCCTCGTCCGAGCGAACTTGGCTGTGTGGAACTGCGCCTATTTTTATATAAAGTTCTAAAGTCAAATATCGTTTGTAAACACTGTACAATCCTGCTGCTAAAATAAACGTCTGATATCACGTCACCATCGAGTTTTCTTCGCATCTGTGACGCTGACGACATCGACCAACCCTCCTACAAATGTAAATATTTATAAATACGAAAACAAAACGGTGTAACTTCTAAACTAAATGATCTATCGCGATGAAACACACTCCATAATAATTGGAAGTAATTAGGTGTCCTCATAAAATGAAAATTGTGAAAAAAAAACTACCTTCAATTGAAAATAAACACGTTTTTTTAGCAAAAATCTGTTTTTTTTAAATATAAAATTATTTACATTTTTTTTTTCCGTCGATAAAATTAAGTATAGATTCCCTCTTTTCGATATGTGCACATTATAAAGACTCGCACTGTGTAGTTATTGAATAAAGCAGCAATTAGCATAAATTTCGAATATATATATAAAGAAGAGTGGGGGCGTGGTGGGAACATCATGCTCTCTCAGGATCTCTTGTGCGCGTGTAACCTAATGGCGGTGACGTCATACGTCGGTCTGTGCAAAAGTATCAAAAATGGCCGTTTCTGACACTTTTACCTACTACTTTGGATACGAAACATTCTGAGACCTGTTTTAACAACGTAAAAATACTTTATCCTCTTTGTAACAAACGTGACGTTGGATTCTTTAGTATTTATTTTCTATGCTATGCTACGATTTTTTATTCACTGAGGGCGCCACTTGGCCGGTAGTAGACCCTTAAACGGGTGAACCAATTTGTATGCAGTTTTTTTTATTTGAAAGCAGGTTTCCTAGCGATGGTTCTTAGCATGTTTTAACAAAATCGATTCAGCTGTTTCAAGGTCATCAGCTCTTTTGTGTTTTTTCGAATGTTCGCTTTTCTTAGCGTCGTGGGTTTTTTAAATTTTTAATTTAA
This sequence comes from Polia nebulosa, assembly GCA_951329385.1. Taxonomy (NCBI): domain Eukaryota; kingdom Metazoa; phylum Arthropoda; class Insecta; order Lepidoptera; family Noctuidae; genus Polia; species Polia nebulosa. The sequence continues at coordinate 28,743,943 of OX589602.1, read as the reverse complement.
TTGGTATCTTGTAAGTTCATGTAAAAGTTTGTTTTAAAAAGATTATTACTTGACAGTTTCCCCTTTTTTTGTGGCATAGGAATCATCCAATGACATCTCCCGCTCTAGGGTGAAGCGGGAGGGCGTGTCAGACTCTTACTGAATTAAAACCCACCCCTACACCTTCCCTGCTCTTAGTGCCCAGGGGCGAGGTAACTCTGTTTCGAATTTATCCACAACCCCTGGGCAGGCATCGCCCCCTCATGAATGCTGACAACTCTTGTTCGGCGCGCGTGGAACACTACGCGCCGTCGACTCTCGGGCCTGGTGCTGATCGGACGGCGAGCTACCCATTACTCGCCGTCCGCAGGCCCTCCACCAGATTTGAAAGGTTACTAACTTACTTAATTTTGAACGGATTCGAAAAATTCTTCCAATTTTTGATTTTCGCTAAAGTTTTTTTGATAGAAATAATAAAAATCGGTCAAGTGCGAGTCGGACTCGCACGCGAAGGGTTCCGTACCAAAAGCTGAAAAAAACGCGTTTCTTGTATGGCCACCTTTAATTTAGAATTTATTTATTGTTGTTATAGCGGCAACAGAAATACACATCATGTGAAAATTTCAACTGTCTAACTATCACGGATCATGAGATACTCGTACAGCCCGCTGACAGACAGACGGAAAGCGGAGGCTTAGTAATAGGGTCCGGTTGGTTACCCTTCGGGTATGGAACCCTAAATTCTACCCTATTAATCACCACATCCTAATCGACTGCAAAAGCCATAAAACCGCATCGACCTTGACTACTATCGCATTGCCAAGGGCAAGGCTTTATCGTAGGAACGGCATTACAAAATGCTACTATTATGTTCCTTTTATTATACTTACTTTGATTCATGGTCTTGTTAAATAATAGGGTGAAGCCACAGTCGAAAATAAAATGTACCAAGTAATAATAAACACAAAGCAAAGCGCCTACCTGGGTTTGAACTACTGTGTGTCTGATCTCAAAACGATGAAGGAGAACATCGTGAGGAAACCGGCATGTCCTAGAACCAAAACTTCGAAGACATGTGACATCCACCAATCCGCATTGAGAACGCGTGGTGGATTACGGCCCACACCCTCTCACAGAGAGGAGCTGTGTCCCAGGGTAGTAGTAGGGAAGATTAAAAGGCTGATAATGCTATGCTTATGCTAATTAGGGTTCCGTACCCGAAGGGTAGCTAACGGGACCCTATTAGGTACTAAGCCTCCACTGTCCGTACGTCCGTCTGTTTCTCAGCGGGCTATATCTCATAAACCGTAATAGGTAGACAGTTGAAATTTTCACAAAATGTGTATTTCTATTGCCGCTATAACAAATAATAAAAATAAATTAAAAGTGTAATAAAAAAGTGTTTTGGTTTTTTCCTTTATCTTAATCAAGTAGACGCGTATATTAATATAGTCTTGTACGATGGTACGGAACCCTTCATGGACGAGTTCGACTAGCACTGGGCCGGTTTATTATAATTATATACATGAAACTCTGTATGTTTGGATGTTTGTTACTCAGTCACGCCTCATCTGCAAAACGGATTTGGATGAAACCTTTCACATGGATAAACCATTAAGTCCTATTTCTGTTGCCGATAAAAACAAATAGGTACTAAAAAAAGGGTGTGTGTACTTATGTACGCACGTAAGAAGTTATACTTCTTTGGCATAACAAGATAAAAAACCAAACTGTCACGAAGTTTACAAAAGGAAAACAATCATTCTTCATGAACCACAGACCACAGCTAACTTCAGGGTGTCGGTTCTAGCTAACTTCAGGGTGTAGGTTTTTTGTGACGGTGTGCGCGCGCATTTTAAAATTTTACTCTCATCATTTTTTACTAACGCGCCAAAAGAAGTATAACTTCAAAAACAGAATAAAATAAATATTTAAGGGGGCTCCCATACAACAAACGTGATTTTTTTTGCTCGTTTTTATAGATAATGGTACGGAACCCTTCGTGCGCGAATCCGACTCGCACTTGGCCGATTTTTAAGATTTCGTGATTAATCAGTGAGAGTGAGTGACCTTTCGCTTTTGTATAGGTACATAAAAATTGTGGTGGCTGTTATTTTAGTTCAATTATTGATTTCATGCCACCAACTTTTTTTTTTTTTTTTATGTTTGATAGGCTCGCGTTTGACCACTATCTCACCTGATGTTAAGCGATGATGCGGTCGAAGATGGAGCACGCTTGCCTAGAAGTAACCTATTCACTCTTGACTTAAAGACTCCCAGGTTGTACCTTACAGGAAACACAGATTCCGGTAGAGAATTCCACTCTCTAGCTGTACGTGCAATGAATGTTTTCTCAAAACGCTTTGTGCGTATGGATGGGATGTCCACCATGAACCGGTGGCACTTCGCCGTACGTCTTGTGGTCCTTAGATGAAACGGGCTTGGCGGAATCAAATCATGCAATTCCGTCGCACACTCCCCAAAATGTAATCGATAGAAAACCGACAGGCTAGCAACTCGGCGTCTATGTTCAAGACTTTGGAGTTTTGACTCAACGAGTCTATCATTGCCGATGATCCTCCTGGCTCGTTTCTCAATTGACTCAAGGGCATCAAGCTGGTATCTTGCAGATCCGTCCCAAAGATGAGAGCAGTACTCCATACACGATCGGACCTGCGCTTGATAGAGTTGGAGCAGCTGTTCCGGCGTGAAGTATCGTCTCACCTTTGCGAGGACCCCCAACTTTTTGGCAGCCACTTGAGCCTTAGCCTCTATGAAGGGACCAAAATTGAGGGTAGATGTTAAAGTAACACCAAGAAGGTCAAGTCGGTCGGTTATCGGCACGGTTACACCTCGGAAAGATGGAGCCGGGTGAAATTGGCTCTTTTTAGCAGAAAAAAGACACGCCTGGGTCTTAGCAGCATTGAACTTAACCAGATTGGCATCGCCCCATTCTGAGACAGCCTGCAAAGACAAGTTCAAGCGCCCAACCATAGCCTCTCGGAGAGACCGGACCTGAGACCCACTAACTCGTGCGTCCGGCACGTATCTCTCGGCAACAGTGCTGTCGTCTGCATACCCAAAGGTACCGGGTTTTAGCAGATCGTTAATATGCAGCAAAAACAATGTTGCCGAGAGCACCGACCCCTGAGGAACACCGGCATTAATAGCCAGCAGTCCGGACGAGCAGCCATCTATGACTACTCGGATAGACCGATCCCTCAGGAAATCAGCTATCCAATCACACAATCCAGCGGGCAGACCGAAGGAAGGAAGCTTGCCAATTAAGCTGTCGTGCCAGACCCGGTCGAAGGCCTTCGAGATATCAAGGGAGACCGCAAGGGCTTCCCCTTGTTTGTCGATGGCCTCACTCCAGATGTGAATGGCATACGCTAGAAGATCTCCTGTTGACCGATTTCGGCGGAAGCCGTATTGTCGGTCACTTAGGATATCGTTAGCTTCTAGGTATGCTAGGAGCTTACCATTCAGTATACGTTCCATACTCTTACAGAGAACGGAAGTTACCGAGATGGGCCTGTAATTTGCTGGGTCAGCTCGACTACCCTTCTTGGGTACGGGTTGCACGTTAGCTTCCTTCCAAGCCATCGGCACTTTTCCAGTCTCAAACGAAAGGCGATATAGGCGTGTCAAGATCGGAGACAACTCAGGCGCACAAGTCCTCAGTACAATTGCCGGTATCCCGTCGGGACCACTAGCCTTGTTCACGTCCAGGTTACGCAGTACCCTCCGGACATCCTTCTGATGAATGCGAATGTCTGACATAATCGACTCGCATCCACCAAGAGTGCCAGGGGGCCTCGCGCCACCAGGATCTAGACGGGAAGATTCCGCAAACATAGAGGCAAACAAGGTTGCTTTCTCCTCAGCGGAGTGGGCCAGCGACCCGTCGGGTTTCAGCAGTGGAGGTAGTGAGGGGCGGCAGAAGTTCGATTCAACCGACTTAGCCAGGGACCAAAACGCCTTACTACCAGCTGGGTAAGAAGCAAGTTTGTTCCCAATTCGGCCAATGTGGTCAAACCGAGCCTTCCGAAACACCTTCTTGCAGAACTTGGCAGCCCTGTTGAAGGCTCTCTTCTTCTGACTCACGTCACTCGCTTTACGCGTCCGAGCATCGACCCATGCTAGGTAGGCCGCGTGTTTAAGCGCATCAGCGCGATTGCACTCGGCACCAAACCATGGTCGAGCCCCGCCAGACATTGTTACGTCAGAGAATGGAATGTAGTACTCCATTCCCCGCCGCAACACATCCGTCACGGCGTCCGCGCACGACGAAACATCAGTCGAAGAAAAGCAAGTGGGCCCCCAAGGATAACATGCGAAGAAAGATCGCATGCCATCCCAATCTGCTGACCTGTATCGCCAAACCCGCCTGGTGCCTCTAGGGCTAGGATCGGGCGGGGAGTAGACGGATACAGATTTCACCAGACAGTGGTCGGAAGTACCTAATGGTGAAGAAATCGACACTGAGTATCGGTCTGGATCTGTTGTCAGCAGAAGGTCCAAGCAATTGGCTGTGTGCGAATCAACATCCGGCACCCTCGTTGCCCCCTGGACCAGCTGGGTAAGATTTAACGCCAGCGCTAGCTTATACGTCTCTTGTCCAGCATGGTCTGTGTACTGGTATGGGAAGAGCCACTCCTGATGGTGGGCGTTGAAGTCCCCCAGTAACACTAATTGGGCAGAAGGGTACCGTTGCTGAGCCACATCCGCCGCTTTACTCAGATGTTGTGTGAGCCCAGTTGTCTCCAGATCACCGCTGTGCGAACGGTAGACACAGGCGTAGACAATTTTATCTAGGCCTGTGTCCACTAGGACCCAAAGAGTTGAAAACCTGGAGTCCTCAAGGTTATGGAGACGCCGATAGCAGATGTCGTCCCGGGCGTACATGCATATACCAGCGCGTGGCTTAAAATTGTGCTCCAGGGTAAACCCTGGGTAAGATAGGTACGCCACGTCAGACGGACATCCGATCTGCGTCTCCGAAAGGAATAAGAGAGCTGGTTTCTCAGTCTCTAGGTGGTGGTGGACTGCGGCGAGATTTGAGTGCAGACCTCGAATGTTAGAAAGGTGCACTTTGTGTGAGAGCGAGTGCTGCCGCTGTACAGCTTTTTTCTTTTTAGTTCCTTTTTTCATGAATAAAAGAGTGAAGGAAGGAGAGGAGAAGGAAGTGAAATGAGGTTCCATGCTGGCTACCTTCAGGCACGCACTGACAGGACGGTATCATTGGGGGACTAGTCTGGAGACTGCGGGGACGCCCGAGCCCCCCCGGGAATGTCCATCGGGCCCTCTCGTCTGGTCGCCAACCAGCACGATGGTGCATTCCGGGATTTTTCGTCAGTTGGCGGGGCAGCCTTTCGTGTGTGGCTAGTACACTACTTGGGCCCCCAACTAACTGCGGTCGGCCAGCGGCGCACCGTGGCTCGGATCCCGCTACCCTCCGCGACTAGTCTCCCGATACATTCCCATCAGCGCGAGCCCGGTTGGTCTGCCTGCAATGGAACAACTATTTCGACCCAACTCCTCTGGATTGGCTACACTGAGCATCGTACCGGAACACGGCCAGGCCGCTTGGCGGTACGTCTTTGCCCAGTGGGTGGTCGCAAGCCATCGGTCGAAACCTACCACCAATTTGTCACCTGATTAGCACCACCCGGGGACCACGTGTAGGGACTCAATGGGTATACTCCTACGGACGCGGGTGACTCGGCCCCCAAAACTGACAACTGCATCAGACGGGTCGTGGGGCTTTTGGGACCGGGACCGCGGCCCCAGATTCCACCTATATAATATTTGAGTGGTACTTTGGGACCACAAGAAAAAAGAAGTTAAAGTACAGTTAACGAAACCGCTGATATAATATTTTGATTACCGGTACAAAATAAAAGGTAATATTATTTTCAAAACGCTTGTAATGTGTTGAAAAACGTCGTGTGAAACTCGTGAGCTCTGGTCATTACACACTCGGCTGAATTACGCTCTCGCCTGCGGCTGCAAACCACGGCCTCGTGTGTAATAAACAACTTAGTTCACTTGTATCATAATATAATATTAAGTGACTTGTTCGGAACTTTTTAGTTGTGTTTTACAGTCGGGTTTTTTGAATTTTTTTTCTACATTTTAGTGAGTCATATTTTTGGAATCGCCTCCTCGAACCCTTTATTTTGATATCCTCGACATTCACTTTTTTCTTTTTCACAATATGGCGTGTGGTTGTCGCTATACTGTATTTTGTTTACTGTCATGTCTTTAGTAGCACTCCCAAGGTTAAGACGAATCAATTGACGTAAGAATTATCAAAATCGGCCCACGCGTTTGGTCTCTATAGTGCCACAAAGGAACAAACATACATACCTACATTCATACTTACATAGGCTGATAAACACATTACCTTCCCGTGCGTCGCGCAGTCGGGTAAAGAGAGCGATTTGTGATGATAATTATGTAATATAGGAATATCAAAGACGAAGTCATGTTGCACCAACCTCTGATATACAAGGTCAAGAGAATTCCGAATGCTCTTCTTTCGAATCGGTGCCATCTTTTCGTTCCTTCTGAAGCCTAACATAACTTTTAAAATACTTTCGGCCCAGAAGCTGGCCACATTAATTGCAGCTTTAGTAGCGTTTATCAGGTCCTCCATAGTGCTGGTATATCAGCACTGGGGGTATTCCAGTACGTGAATCATGTTCTGGACGTGGGCATCGCACTCACATTGGGTATCAGACGAGTTTATAAAAACTGTTTTACAAAAAAATAGAACCGACTTCCAAAAAAAAACAAAAAGTGCAAAATAAAAAGTGCTAAATTGGAAGTCGCTTCTATTTTTTTGGTAAAAGAGTTTTTATTTTTCACTTTTTAGTTGTGATTCCCCATTAAATTGTGTTAACAATGGATATCTAGGCGATAGCAGCAATCTCGGTTGATTTGCTGTCATTTTTTGAAGAGTTCCGTTGTTTGTCTCCGAAACGCATCATCAGATCTATATGAAATTTAAATGGGACCATTTCGGAACAAACTCCTTTCGAACAAAAAAAATATTTTGGAAATCCGTCTATAAATGACGAAGTTATGCCCGAACATACATAAAAAAAAAATACAAACATCCGAATTGATAACCTCCTCATTTTGGAAGTCGGTTAAAAACCCCATTTTGCTATAGCCCGCTGCAACCAGATTGTTATGGGTGCGTAACCAGATTTGTTACGCACCCGATTGAGTGCTTTTCCATAATAAACCATAATGCTGATGGTAGGTATAGGTACCTACCTATGTACACCATAACCTAGGTTAATTTTCTAACTTACACGCAGGCAAAGCCGATGGCGAAACCTTTTATAAAGACTAGATTTCACCATCTTAAACACGCAATTTCCACACTCACGGAAGGCTATAAATATCCAAGGCCTCGTCTAACCTAACCTATAGGTTCTAAGTAACATCCTGCGTGGGCGTTTTCCTCAGCCATTAATCAAGTTATCAACAAAGAACCATCTAATCGAGAAACGTGTAACCTAGCCCTTACCTTTGGCCTTTTTATAAATGCCTTAGTTATGTTAACTACATAGAACGTACACCTACACGACCTACAGCTAATTTGCGAAATATTAAGGCGCAGTTATATGCCAACGGCCTTGAGTGGTTAGCTTGCGTGTTCTGTGCTGAGCTCACGCAACGCGTCGTACGTCCACCCAGTAATAGGACTCGCCCATCAAGGAGCGCTATCCCAAATTAGACGCATTATTAATTTATTATACATTAAACAACCGATATTATACTAAAACACTTATACTAAAAGATAAATAATTAAATTATCTTTAAAATAGTGATGGTTTCATGAAAAGACGCTTAATAATTTTTGCGTGATTCTTATTTTTTTATCTGCGTTAGACATAACTTTACAAATTAATTACACTGTGTTATAAAAATATGTTTTAAAATATTTACCAAATTACGATAAAAAATGTCTAGAGTAAAATTTTTTTTTTTCAAAGAAAATAAGACTAGTCGTTTAAACGTGATGTTCAATTTAAAATCATTAGAAGTCGTATATCTGCGCCTTAATAGACTTAGTAGTACAGCTAGATTGGCTAGGTGTGTTTATTTTGTAGCTGTAAAGAATATACAAAGGAGTCTTTGTTTATTGTTAGAAAAGAATTTATTCAATATCTTTTTACGATCGCTTAATAAAACCTTTTTTTTTGGAGTGGGTAATTTTCAAATAACATCTCTCTGGGTGAAGCGGGAGCGCGTGTCAGACTTTTACTGACTCATCATCATCTTCCTGCCCTTATCCCATGTTACTTGGGGTCGGCGCAACACGTTATTTTCTTCCATTCTGTTCTGTCAGCCGCCACGCTATCACTCCCTTTTCTCTCATATCACTCCTCACACAATCCATCCATCTTTTCTTTGGCCTCCCTCTCCCACTCCATCCATCTACATTTATATTCATTACTTTTTTAGTTACATGTGTTTCATCCCTCCTCTTCACATGACCATACCAAGTTAAGCGGCTCCCTTTTTTTTTGTGGGGTTGGAATTCATCCAATAATATGACATCTCGCTCTGTGTGGAGCGGGAGGGCGTGTCAGACTCTTACTGACTAAAACCCACCCCTGTTCCTTCCCTGCCCTGAGTGCCCAGGGGCGAGGTAACTCTGTTTCGAATTTATCTTCAACCCCCGGGCAGAAGCGGCTCCCTTTCAACTTTTCTGTCACCGGCGCCACTTTTAAACTACCTCTGTTGTACTCATTTCTCACTTTACTGACTAAATAATAATAATAAACCATTTATCATCAGGTTTAAAAGACCCATATATAAATACCTTGGCCTAAGTATACATGTAATAACAATTGTGTTAGTAAATAAAACTTAAAACTATGTTAGTCTCACTGAGTTGCGTTCCGGTGGCATTTGTTCGCGAAAGTGGCGGAATACCACATCCTGTGGCCAAAAGCTTTCTTCCATCACCTGATGCAGGTAGCAGGTCGATATGAGCACCACAAACGCCTTAAGTTAGAATACATTAAAATAGTTTATTTATCACTCTTCATATAATTTAAATTTCTCTTAATCCATGTACAAAATCATAGCAATGAACACATATTTATAACAGATTACGTTGACGACTATACTAGTATAAACTGTGTCACAGTCGTCAGCGTTGAGTTGATGTTGCGATGCGACTCCAGCAGCTGCACTCTCGGCGCATACAGCCTCTGGCGCACGTACATCACGATGTCTTCCACGTCAGTGGTGTAGTTAGGGTTGCTAACCTTACTCTAAAATAGAGTATTGTACTCCATTTCATGTAGGTGTACTCTATAATCTGTAATACTAATAGAGTACGCTAAAATACTCTTTTTTCACAATGTTAACTACGAGTATACTAATGCCAGTCATGTATGTTACCCATTGACATAACTCAAAAATGTAACTTTTTTTTTTATTGTTGATAGGCACGCGTTTGACCACTATCTCACCCGATGGTAAACGATGATGTGGTTGAAGATGGAGCACGCTTGCCTAGAAGTAACCTATTCACTCTTGACTTAAAGACTCCCAGGTTGTTGCTATCAGGAAACACAGACTCCGGTAGGGAATTCCACTCCCTAGCTGTACGCACAATGAAAGTTTTCTCAAAACGCTTTGTGCGTATGGATGTGATGTCCACCATGAACCGGTGGCGGGGGCACTTCGCCGTACGTCTTGTGGTCCGTTGATGAAACGGGCTTGGCGGAACGTTTACTGTTATTATCAATAAACGTTAAATTTTAATTGAAATGAATAAAAAATAACCTAAGAAAATAGATTAAGAATTTTTGGAGTCATACAATTCTTTTAAAAATGATGACAATTGCTATGTGCCGCAAAAGGCACAAAAATATACCTTTTCAAAAACTTAAAAAAGTACTTTTTTTAAGGTGGTAATTACCTACTCTTTATTTACCTTGTCTGAAATCAGATATACCTACTCTATTTCTTTTAAAAAAAGTTAGCATCCTCAACCATAGTCCATACACTGGGGTATTCGGCTTCGCAGCACGCAGTTTTTCGTTTAGCTCCATGAGAGCCTTGCCGCAGCGGTACTTACACTAAAACCCGTGTTCCTTCAGTAGCCTGTGCCAAGGCCGTGGGACTCTTTTAGAAACACCAGCGACCCTGGCAGGACTTATTCAAACCTGCAAGAATGATTTTGCAGCGATTGAGGAGCAGTGGTGGCCCAGTGGTAACCACCGCGATTTACAAGGTGCAGGTCGTTTTTTTTTTAAAAAGAAATCATCCTATGACATCTTCCGCTCTGGGTGGAGGGCGTGTTAGACTCTTACAGACTAAAACCCACCCCTGTTCCTTTCCTGCCCTGAATGCCCAGGGGAGCGGTAACTCTGTTTCGAATTTATCGACGACCCCTTGGCAGAAGTTGCAGGTCGTGGTCGAACCCAGGCAGGCGCTTTACTTTGTGTAAATTTCATCACTAGGTAGGTACTGCTCTCAAAACGCTGCAGGAAAACAACGTGAGGAAGCCGGCATTTCCTAGAAACAAAACTTGGAACACAATGTGACATCAACCAACCCGCATTGAGCTCGCGTGATGGATACGGTCCACACCCTCTCACAGAGAGAGGAGGCCTGTGCTAAGAATAATTTCAGGAATGAATGATGTTGACATCAATAGAAATTATAGAAGATAATGCTAACGAAGCCGTGATACTAGAGTTCTAGATGAACTCGGGAATAACAGCGCAATTCATCAGTAGTTAATTTTAGCTCCTCATCACGAAAGCAACTACAAACTTTTTCTTTTTTACTAAGCCTCCTGTAGTGAAAGGCACCTCTTTCCTCTTTACAGTTACTCTTACCAATCATCATCATCATTTCAGCCTAAAATGTCCACTGCTGGACATACCTACCCCAAGTGTCACCACAACGACCAGTCCTGTGCTTACTACTCTCTCAACATTTTTTACTACATCACGTGGGCCTGCGGACGGCGAGTAATGGGTAGCTCGCCGTCCGATCAGCACCAGGCTCGAGAGTCGACGGCGCGAAGAGAATATGTCAGCCACCACTGACAGGGCCCATCATGGCCGGTGCCTGCATGCCAAGGGGTAGCGGATAAATTCGTAACAGAGTTACCGCTCCCCTGGGCACTCAGGCATGGAAGGAACAGGGATGGGTTTTATTCAGTAAGAGTCAGACACGCCCTCCCGCTCCTCCCACCTGAGCGGGAGAAGTCATAGGATGATTACCCACCCCCCCAAAAAAAGGGTTCTGGGGCCAATCTTTAGAATAGGTTTCAATGCAGTTCCGGTTGATGAATACGATAGAAATAGCATGCAAACCATGCAGATTAGTGTCTAAGATAGTCTTAGGAAAGACCCAAAAAGATTTGAGTATATGCTTGTCCAGTCAGTACACGCATCATGCATCTGTATTGTATACAGTAGTCAACTGGAGCTCAGTAATTTTTAAAAGAAATAATCTCTTTTACTGTCTCTGCATAGTATAAATCGAAGTCGCTTGCCGTTTCTGTCTGTTACTTGGCTAACTACTCCTAAACTACGCAACCGATTTTAATACAGTTTTTAACCGACTTTAAAAAGGAGGAGGTTCTCAATTCGTCGGCTTTTTTTTATGTACATACATCCATCCATCCATCCATCCAGCCATCCAGCCATCTTTGAGTAATCGGGGAACATTCCCCGATTACTCAAAGATGGCTGGACTGATTTCGATTTTGTTTTTTGTTTGAAAGGGTATACTTCCCAGGTGGTCCCATATAAATTTTATCAAAATTGATCCAGCACTTTTTGAAAAAATCAACATAAACAAAAAATATGTATACACAGATGACGTTTTGGTTGTCTCCAAATGTTCAAATGCCATTTTATTGGGGTTATCTATTCGAGCATAACTTTAATATTTAGTTTTACTTCTGGGGTACAACAACTAAAAAATAAAAAATAAATTATAAAAAATACAACCGACTTCTCGGAAGTCGGTGTCAAATAATGAAGAAAAAAAATACACATACAAACACCGACTTTTGAAATTAAAGTTATTTTGGAATTTTTAGAAGTCGGTTGTATTTTTTGTAAAAAAGTTTTTTATCACTAATAGAAAGAGCGATAAACGAGCAAGGTTTGTGTGTATAATTTCTACCCTTTCGGAGCCGGGGTGCGTTTTTTTTTTTTTTTTGGGGGGTTGGAAATCATCCTATGACTTCTTTCGCTCTAGGGTGGAGCGGAAGGGCGTGTCAGACTCTTACTGACTAAAACCAACCCCTGTTCCTCCCTGCCCTTAATGCCCAGGGGCGAGGTAACTCTTTCGAATTTATCCTCAATCCCCGGGCAGAGCCGGGGTGCATTGCTAGTAGTTTATAAATAAAGCCTCATGACTAACAGCATCTTTCCGCCCTACATGTCCAGGTCCTGGTGAGAGCTACACAGACTACGTGGCGACGCGGTGGTACCGCGCGCCCGAACTGCTGGTCGGAGACACCATGTACAGTACGCCGGTCGACGTCTGGGCTATAGGTATGTATGTAGACGAACACTATCACGAACATCCTTCTCATGCCTGCAGAAAAAATCCAACGTGCTAGAAACTGCCTTGGATCGACTACAAAGACAAGTAGATCTACAGCGATCCACTTGGCTTCGTCGTCACAATCAGAGAACTTCTCCGATACCTAAATCCCCATCATAAGCTACTTCACCTCCCGTCCTTCTCTTTATGTAATCTCTTGCTGAGACCTGTAAGAGGGCTGACCATGTTGATGAAGCTGATTTATGGCACCCAACGCTCCAGACAAGAAGAACGTCGAAAGTGACGGGGGTGCAGCTCTTTCATAGAATAGAATAGAATAGAATAGAATACTCTTTATTATGTACACCATATAAATTACAATAAAAATATGAAGAAGACACAATGGGTGGCCTTATCGCTAAAAGCGATCTTTTCAAGACAACCTTTGGATGGATTTTAAAGACAAAAGGAAATACAGTACTGTAGGTAGTCTTAGGTGTACTATTTATAATAATATATACAATAAATTCCTTTTTGGTTAATTATATCTATACATATAATAAATCTGTAGAAAAGTCATTTTTGTACATTGAAGAAATTGAAACAAAAAATAGCCAGCGTGTGAAAAGATAAGTAACAGAACCCATTTCCATCATTTTTGAAATTTTTGTCTGTTTGTCTGTTTGTCTGTTTGTTTGTGCGCACATCACGTAAAATCTACGAATTCAATGCTGACAATGTTTATATACAAAAATTATACGCAACTTGAGGATTAACTTAGTTTTTGTTTCATCGAAATCGGTTCACTCTATCAAAAGATATGATTAATTTAGTGAGTTCAAGAAGTAAAATATTACGTTACGCAATTAAGTATAGTACTTGCAACGACATCTTAAGACTAAAAATAGAACTAATGTTGATAGTTGAAATCTAAATCCGATAGATGGCGTTGTGCAAATGACGTCATTTTCTGAATCGCGGTGTTAAGATTTTCCGCGCGAGGATGACGTCCACCGTGTTTACTAGGCAAATTGGGTGTCGTTAGGTGTCTTAAAAGTTCTTGCGTGTGTCGTAAAAGTTCTTTGGTTGCTTGGTTTATCGATTTTCTAAATTGGTCGAAAAAAAAGTATTTGCTTATCTTATTGGTTTCGTTTGGTCAACTTTGGTCATTGGTTTGAAGTACGAAGTAAAGATTGTATTTGATTTACTTCGTAGTTTGAATCCAATAGTGCCAATCGTTATACAGTAAGTTAGTGTTGCCAATTCGTTGAGTCACGACCACGAACAGACGATACGTTGTCACACTAGACTGTTCGACGCACCGATCTTTTAAGTTTGTAGGCTATTCAGTCATAAGTGTTGTTAGTTTTGTTTATTGCTTTAATTTTCCTTGAAAATGCCTCAAAGAAAAAAAACTAACCTTTCGCTGCGTAGCCGAAATGCGAAAAGGATGAGACTTTGTAGGTCTCAGGAATCGGAAGAAGATCGTGAAGCACGGTTATCTGCTAACCGAGAGCACATCGCTCTTTCACGTGAATCGGAAACGTTCACCGAAAGGGAGTCACGTTTAAGTTCACAAAGAACACGGACCGCGACTTTGCGGTCTCAAGAGAGTATCCAGGAACGCGAAGACCGGCTGTCTGCTGATCGGGAGCGCCACTCTCTCTCACGTGAGTCAGAGACATTCACAGAAAGGGAGTCGCGCTTAAGTTCGCAAAGAACTCGGACCGCGACTTTGCGTTCTCAAGAGAATATCCAGGAACGCGAAGTTCGGCTGTCTGCTGATCGGGAGCGCCAGTCTCTCTCACGCGAGTCAGAGACTTTCACAGAAAGGGAGTCGCGCTTAAGTTCGCAAAGAACTCGGACCGCGACTTTGCGTTCTCAAGAGAATATCCAGGAACGCGAAGTTCGGCTGTCTGCTGATCGGGAGCGCCAGTCTCTCTCACGCGAGTCAGAGACTTTCACAGAAAGGGAGTCGCGCTTAAGTTCGCAAAGAACTCGGACCGCGACTTTGCGTTCTCAAGAGAGTATCGAGGAACGCCAAGCACGTCTGTCATCTGACCGAGAGCGACACGCTCTCTCGCGCGAGTCTGAATCTCTCTCCCAAAGAGAAGAACGATTACAAATAGCTAGACATAACTATGTAGGTGTACAAAGAAACAATGAAAGTTATCTTGCATCTGAAAGGGAAAGAATAGATGAACTAAGACGAGCAGAAACAGCAGAACAACGTCAATCTCGCCTAGAAATAGAACGAGCTCGATACCATATGAATAGAGAAACAAATAGCGGAGCTGATGAGTCCATGGAAAATGACGATGCAAATATTTTATTACCTTGGGACAATAGGGAAAAATCAGGGTTCACATATTCGTCTAGAATTAATTATGCTGGCTTTACTTTCGTGGGTGACATGAGAGAAATTTGTAATTTTTGTCATGCTTTGAAATGGAGGAAAGAGACAGATGGAATGTGCTGCTCAAATGGAAAAATTGTTCTTCCAAATTTCCAAGATCCACCACACTTACTTAAAAGTCTCCTGAATGGCGATCATCCCCAGTCGAACCGTTTTTTGGATAATATTCGTTTATATAACAGTGCTTTCCAAATGACTTCCTTTGGGGCAAAACAAATAACGGAAGGACCGTTCATGCCAACCTTCAAAGTACAAGGTCAAGTTTATCACCTTATTGGATCTTTGCTGCCAGAAAATGAACCCAAATTTCTCCAAATTTATTTTGTATCCGATTACACGCAACAGCTCAATGTTAGAAATCACAATTTTCCCCAGCTCAATGCTGAGCTTTTGGGTCAACTTCAAGAATTGCTGCATCACGTTAACCAGTACGTTCGTGAATTCAAAGCTGCATTGGAGTCAATTCCACAAGGCAGCAATGATTTCAAAATTGTTATAAGTGCCGATAGACGTCCTGTGGGTGAACACCGTGGAAGACACAATGCACCCGTCGCAGATGAAGTTGCAGTTGTTTTAGTCGACCAGGAGTGTGAGAGACGTGATATCGTGTTGCGTACACGCGACGATCGCCTTCAACGCATTTTGGAAACCCACCGAGCTTACGACGCCCTGCAATATCCACTAATTTATTGTCATGGTGAAGATGGGTACAATTTTGGGCTGTACCAAGTGAACCCTACTACGAGAGTCACTAATTATCAAAAAAAAATATCTGCTCAACAATACTATTCCTACCTTTTACAAATAAGGCAAAACAGTTTCGTATATTTGCAACGATTTCGTGGTTTGTTCAGCCAATTTATTGTGGACATGTACGCAAAAATAGAAACTGAACGTTTAGTGTATATTCGCACTAACCAGCGACGGTTACGCGCTGAAGAATACGTGCACTTGCGGGACGCCATGCAATCAGATAATAACGTCGAAAACTTGGGTCGATTGGTTATTTTGCCATCCAGTTTCACAGGCGGTCCGCGGTATATGCACGAACGAACGCAAGATGCTTTTTGTTACGTCCGTAAATACGGCCGGCCGGACCTTTTTATAACATTTACAACAAATCCAAAGTGGACGGAGATTTGCCAGGCACTTCTCACAGGACAGGCGTCATACGACAGACATGACATTATTGCTAGGATTTTTCATTTAAAACTCAAAGTCTTGATTAATCTACTTACAAAGGAGAAAGTTTTCGGTTCAACTCTTTGTTTTATGTATAGCGTCGAGTGGCAAAAGCGTGGTTTACCCCACGCGCACATTCTTCTGTGGCTGGAAGAAAAAATTCGTCCCGATGCTATAGACAGTGTCATAAGTGCAGAATTTGCGGACTATAATGCAGATCTGATTTTGCATGACATAGTAAAAACACATATGGTTCACGGGCCATGTGGCCTCTTAAACAGGGAATCACCGTGCATGAAAGATGGTCAATGCTCAAAAAAATACCCCAGAGCACTGAAAGAACTAACTATGGCTGGGGAAAATGGGTATCCGCAATACCGGCGAAGATCACCGTCACAAGGTGGTTTCACAGCTACTGTCAGATTCCGTGGACAAGAAATAATTCTAAATAATAGTTGGGTGGTACCGTATTCTCCAGTTTTGTCAAACGCTTTTCAAGCACACATTAATGTTGAAATTTGTAATAGCGTCGAATCTATAAAATATATATATAAATATGTTAATAAAGGTAGTGATCAAGCCATGATAGCACTAAGAAATAACAACCAATTTGATGAAGTGACAAGGTATCAATCTGGCCGATACATAAGCTCTTCGGAGGCAGTTTGGCGCATTTTGAGTTTCCCTATTCATGAAAGGTATCCGCCAGTCATCCATCTTGCACCTGGAAGGCGGGCAGCGAGTTTACTTTCAGCCAGAAAATGTGGCAGAAAGAATGAACAACCCAAGACAAACCACCTTGCTCGCATTCTTTCGCCTTTGCGAAAGAGACAATTTCGCTAAGTCTCTGTTGTACAATGAAGTGCCACATTATTATACTTATAACAAGCAGCAAGGTGTTTTTAATCGCAGGAGACGTGGAACTGCTGTAGAAGGCGAGTCCGGCATTTTTAAAGAACACGTGATTGGAAGAGTATACACGGTGCACCCAAATAATGCAGAGTGTTATTATTTACGCCTTCTTCTTCACACAGTGCGAGGACCTACTTCTTTTGCTGAGCTCCGCAAAGTGGACGATATAGAATATCCCACATTTCAAGCTGCTTGCCGCGCACGGCATTTATTAGATGGCGATCAGCATTGGGATGATGCTTTAGCCGAAGCATGCGTCAGTGATAGTCCACATCGTTTGCGCCATTTATTTGCCATTTTGTTGACATTTTGTGGCCTATCGGACGCTGGGCAGTTGTGGCAAAAACATAAAGACGCGTTTGCCGAAGATTTTTTGAGACAGCAAAATATAAATAGTGAAACTTCTGACCAAGTACGTGAAAGCTGCCATAATAGGGCTTTGCTGGCTATACAAGATATAGTTACAAGTATAGGAGGGAACCCCCTCAGTCAATACGGCTTGCCGACACCGACAGTTGGTGGGGAACGAATTAATAGGGAGTATACATCTGAAATAAATTACAACCCCGAAGAGTTAGCAGAAATATTGCGAAATGGCTGTTCAAATTTGACGACAGAACAACGTCAAATCTTTGATAGAGTATGCTGTAGTGTAGAACATTCATTAGGAGAAATGCTGTTTTTAGATGCACCTGGTGGAACAGGTAAAACTTTCCTCACTAAAGTTATCTTGGCTCAAATAAGGAGCCAAAACAAAATTGCCCTTGCCGTCGCTTCCTCAGGAATAGCTGCCACTTTATTACCAGGAGGAAAAACTGCACATACAACATTTAAAATACCAATCGACTTGGACCGCACAGAAAACCCTGTTTGCAACGTGTCTCGCAATAGTGATAAAGCAAGGGTTTTACGCGATTGCGCCCTTATCGTTTGGGACGAGTGTACGATGGCAAATCGTAAAGCTGTGGAAGCTGTAGATAGAACGTTGCGAGATATAAGACAAAATGACCGACCGATGGGAGGCTTAACGGTGCTATTCTGTGGAGACTTCAGGCAGACACTCCCTATAATACCCAGAGGAACGAGGGCCGATGAAATAGGTGCCTGTTTAAAGAGCTCTATTTTATGGCGTAGTGTCATATTAACTAATTTGAGCTTTAATATGCGAGCATATTTGGGAGGTGACGCAAACGCGCAGGTTTTCTCAAATTTACTACTTCAAATTGGTAACGGCACATACCCGACTCAAGAAGGAGGTAAAGTAACTTTAGTCGAAAGCCTGTGTTCTTCTGTTGCCTCACAGCAGGAACTCATTTCCTCTGTATACGGAGATCCATCAGAGATCTCGAACCATGACGCTGCTTGGCTATGCCAACGAGCTATTTTGGCACCTCGCAACGACCAAGCAGCAGCAATAAATTCTCAAATATTGGTACATGTTTCTGGAGAAAGTAGGGAATATTTATCTATTAACACGGTTTTAGAAGAAGGAGATGCCACCCACTATCCAGTAGAGTTTTTAGACTCTCTAAATACACCAGGTCTTCCAGCACACAAAATTTATTTAAAAGTCGGAGTACCAATCATTCTACTCAGAAATTTAAGCCCACCAAAACTATGCAATGGAACTCGGTTGAGAGTAACAAATCTCCAACGAAATGTCATCGAAGCCGAAATCTTAACAGGTTGCGGCTCCGGTGATGTTGTTTTCATTCCCAGGATACCCATTATCCCCAATAATTTTCCGTTTACTTTCAAACGTGTGCAATTTCCTGTAAGCCTCTGTTACGCTATGACTATTAATAAAGCCCAAGGCCAGACGTTATCCGTTGCGGGTGTAGACCTTACTTTTGATTGTTTTTCACACGGCCAACTCTATGTTTCTCTATCACGTGTTAGCAACCCAAACAACCTTTTTGTATATGCTCCGGGTAATTCCACCGCTAACATAGTATATAGAGAAGCATTAACGTAATCAACTATACCAAAGTCAGGACTCTTATCTAAATCATCAAAAAGGTGATATACTCTTATCTAAACGACGTTGTTTTGTTCTCGACAACCACGCGAACGAAGTCGCGGGCACAGCTAGTACATTAATAATTATGAAACAAAAATCATAGAACCCTAGTAAAAACGATTAAAAAGAGAGGTAGCTTTCATATGGCGAACGGAACGGCTGTTTCTGGTACCGAGTAAGAAGCGAATGAAAAACTTAACCTGTGAAGCCCCGCGGCCAAATCCGGGTATTCAAATTGAACCCCGACGACAACCCGGGTTGACAGCCGATTTTTTTTTTTTAATTTTTCTCTTTAATTTTTTTTATTTTTGTCCGACTCACCAGTGAGTTGCGAACCTTCACAATTGTACTTCGCTTTGGGGTCACCACACTTGTACGAAAGCAAGCTAAGCGAGCGCAAAAAAATGTCGCCCTGCTATGGATAAGCTAGACATGATTATTGATCTAAGATATACTTATTCGACTACTGCACAAAAGATAAGCATCCCGCCTCGGATAGGTTAGATTTTCTTTTGGTAGAATAGAAGTTATGGGGCGGTTAGAAAAGCATTGTGGTGCTTGTATAACTTGAGAAACAGCAGGTGTCTCGCAGTCGGTCGCCCTGGGCAATGGCCCTTTTTTTGTGGGGGTGGGAAATCATCCAATGACCTCTCCCGCTCTGGAGCGGGAGGGCGGGTCAGACTTTTACTGAAAAACCGCACCCCTGTTCCTTCCCTGCCTAAGCGCCCAGGGGCGCGGTAACTCTGTTTAGAATTTATCTACGACCCCTGGGCAGGTATCGGCCATGACGAGGCTCGTCATTATATAGCTCTCTTGTCTCTTGTTCGTCGCGCGTGGAACACTACGCGCCGTCGACTCTCGGGCCTGGTCCTGATCGGACGACGAGCTACCCACTATTCGCCGTCCGCAGGCCTACGTCTACGGTGGCCGGAGCTCGTCTCGCGACCCCCGACGCCCAGGTCGTCTCCTGCGGCTGCTGCTGGGGACGTGAGGGCGATTCTGTTGAGTCTCCCTCACCCGTTCCGCCTCCTTCTTCGCGAGCATTACTGCTTCGCAGAAGGAGGCGACGGCTTCCCATTCCCTCTCGCCGGAGAGGTCGCTGCCGCCGATCGCGTCCACGAGGACTCGGCGGTGCTCCGCACAAGCGGGACACAACTCCACCGTATGCTCTGGGCGGGCCATGGCCCTCTTGGGCTAAGGATACTGTCTGTACGCTACTGACTGCGATACGCCATTGTCGTTTGCTTCGGTATTCTTCTTCTTCTTTCGAAACGATGGTTTTTTGACTTTTTAAATACTTCGAACCGCGAAGCTGGCCACATTATGGGCGGCGTCAGTATCGTTCATCAAGTCCTCCATAGTGCAAGTGTATGGGAAACTGGACAGGGGCACCGCACTCGCATTGGGTATAAGACGAGTCTATAAAATCCCATTTTGCCAAGTTGTATTTGCAACGGTCTACCTGGGTAGGCAGGAGCAGTGGTGGCGCAATGGTGACGGCAGCGACTTACAAGTTGTAGGTCGTGAGTTCAAACCCAGGCAGGCGCTTTACTTTGTGTAAATCATTACATCACCACTGCTCTTAAAACGGTGAAGGAAAACATCGTGAAGAAACCGGCATGTCTTAGAACTAAAAATTCAAAGACATGTGACATCCACCAACCCGCATTGGGCCCGCGTGGTGGATTACGGCCCACACCCTCTCACAGAGAGGAGGCCTGTGCCCCAGCAGTCCCGACATTAAAAGGCTGATGATGATGATGATGATGATGACCTGGGCACGCAACTGATTGAGTGCTTTCCATATAGGGAACTGCAGTACCCGTCCAGGTGGTAGGTGTTTCTGGGGGCTTGCCTGGAGGTTTGCTTTGGTGAATATTTATTTATACTGTCTAAGCTAAACGCCTGTCACTAAGCTCACTATACAATACACACAATCAATCAATCTGCCTAGCCTTTTCCCAACTATCTTGGGGTTGGCTTCCAGTTTAACTGGATGCAGGTGAATACCAGTATTTTACATGGAGCGACTGCCTATCTGACCTCCATAACCCAGTTACTGGGTAATACGATAGCCCTTGGTAAGACTGGTTGTCAGACTTTGGGGCTTCTGACGACCCGTAACGACTGTCAAAAATCCACGATCGACAGCCGGGACCAACGGCTTAAAGTGCTTTCCGAGGCATGGAGGAGACTCGATATGTAAACATGGTCACCCGTCTATGGACCAACCCCGGCAAGCGTACTTTAACCTGATGGATCGAACCGTGCGGCTGTTATAACTTTAGCCACGAGCTCCTCAGTGTTTAATTATTTATATTTTAGTCTACCTGGTGTTTTATGTATAATAAATTAATAATAGTACTGTTGTGTTGTTTGTGTTTACTGGTTGTGTTTTATTTGTTTGTGTTGTTTTTTTTTGTTTGTTTGTTTTGTTCTGGTGGTGGTACTGTTTTGGTGTACAATAAAATATTATTCTATTCTAATGCGTCTAATTTCGGACAGCACTCCTTGATGGGCGAGTCCTATTACTAAGTGAACGTACGACGCGACTTATTACTTTAGCCACAAACTATACAATACACACATTCAGTTTTATTATAATTTCATCAGGCGCTTCATCTTTCCAGGGTGTGTGTTTGCGGAGCTCCTTTCAGGCGAAGCGTTATGGCCAGGCAAGAGTGACCTCGACCAGTTATACTTAATACGGAAGACTTTAGGAGACCTTCTGCCTAGGCACATGACAATATTCTCACAGAATACCTTCTTTCAGGTGAGTTTGGGACTAGTTAATTTGTTGTTTTTAACCGACTTCGAAAAAGGAGGAGGTTATCAATTCGGATGTTTGTATTTTTTTTTTTTTTTTTTATGTATGTTCGGGCATAACTCCGTCATATATTGACGGATTTGCAAAATTCTTTTTTTGTTCGAAAGGGGTTTATTCCGAAATGGTCCCATTTAAATTTCAAAAAGATCTGATGATGGGTTTCGGAGAGAGACAACGGAACTCTTCAAAAATTGACAGCAAATCAACCGCAATTGCTGCTATCGTAGGTCTATGAATTGTTAACACAGTTTAATGGGGAACCACAACTAAAAAGTGAAAAATAAAAAACTTTTTTACAAAAAAATATAACCGACTTCCAAAAAAAGTGCAAAATAACTTTAATTTCGGAAGTCGGTGTCAAAAAACGAAGACACAAAACAGGAACACCGACTTCCGAAATTAAAGTTATTTTGCACTTTTTTTGGAAGTCGGTTCTATTTTTTTGTAAAAAAGTTTTTTTTGCATTTCAATTGCAATTGTCAATTGTTTGCGGTTTGTTTGTTGCTCTGGACGATCGCGATATAAAGATAATTTAATAGTAAGATAAATTCCCCGTCTTCGATATTACGTGGCGTATCCGCCATATTTGTTTTTACTGCTGTCAGACGCGCGAATGACGGAAACGATTGTCAACGACTCGGTTAAATGATCAATTGGCAGCTTTAGCTTCAATGGCTCCTGTCAATGAGCATCGACCAAATTTTTCATCAATTGCTTTCAATCACGTAACTGCGATTGACTATCCTTTAAATTGTACTCGTAAACGATCAATGGCAATGTCCGCTTTAGAATCGAGATTTTGGATCGAAGTTCTTTATTGCTAGACCGAAGGGAGACTTCGACCGTCTCGGCATTCTTGCTATTGTAGTTATACAGGGTGTAACGGAAATCCGTGGGAATATTTTAAATAAGTAGGTACTGCTTCTGTCTGTGGAAATTAACAACTCTCTTCAAGAATGTCCTAGTCAATACAAATAAATAAAATTTAAGTGTCTGTTTGTAAAGTCAAAATAATAGTTTTTGGAACGAAGTTCCTTATCGCGCGTTGTGAAAGGGGGCTAGACGGAAAAAATTCTTACGAAAAGTTGTCACGACACTTTTTGCTAAGTAGTAAAAAAAATAAAATTTTATTACAATTACTTTTGTTATAGTTGTTGTTATTGCTAAAGAGTTGAGCTGAGCTGAGCTGAGCTTAGCTGATCTGAGCTGAGCTGAGCTGCGATGAGATGAGATGAGTTGCGTGTGTGCGTAGTTAATAATAAAAAAAAATATTATAAATTAAAAAAAATAAAATTATATTACAATTCCTTCACTAATTAATCGAAAGGAACTTCGTTCCATCCGGGTGTCCCTTGACACCTCTCAAGTTTTTTTTTTTTTTTTTAATTTCGTACAGTTATTTCCACTTTACATGCCTATAAACCGGCCAAGTGCGTGTCGTACTTCGCGCATTTAGGATTCCGTACCATATGACGGTAATCAATATTTTGGTAATTAGTAAAATATACGTAATAATAAACTTTATCGCCAATTTTCAAGTTCATAGGTCAATGGGAAGTTAAAAATATCTGCGGAACAAAAAATTTTGTGACAGACAGAGGGACAGACGGACACGTGAGTGACAGCACTGAAAATCAGTTTCTTTTTATTGAAGTTATACTTCTTTTGGCGAGTTAGAGAAAAATGATCAAAGTAAATTTTTACGATGCGCGCGCACACCGTCACAAAAAACCGACACCCTGAAGTTAGCTATGGTCTGTGGTTCATGAAGAATGATTGTTTTCCTTTTGTAAACTTTGTGACAGTTTGGTTTTTTATCTTGTTACGCCAAAGAAGTGTAACTTCTTACGTACGTACATAAGTACACACACACTTATTTTTGTCTGTCTGTCTGTTTGTTCCGGGTAATCTTTGAAACGGCTGGACCGATTCTGATAAGATTTTACTGGCAGGGCACACGCGGGCGAAGCCGCTGGCAGAAGGTAGTTCGGAATATAAATATGAAACTCCAGTATTAAATTTGGATCAACTTATGAAATATTTGTACGGAAAGTCCAATGCATCTAAAATCTTTGTACGGAAAGTCCAATGTTTCTAAAATCTTTGTACGGAAAGTCCAATGTATCTAAAATCTTTGTACAGAAAGTCCAATGTATCTAAAATCTTTGTACGGAAAGTCCAATGTTTCTAAAATCTTTGTACGGAAAGTCCAATGTATCTAAAATCTTTGTACGGAAAGTCCAATGTTTTTAAAATCTTTGTACGGAAAGTCCAATGTTTCTAAAATCTTTGTACGGAAAGTCCAATGTATCTAAAATAATGACCACGTATTTCCGTTACGCTCTGTATAATGTACTTTTCAGTTTTCACGAAAGGAAGTTCGTTACAACCGGTAGTTCCACGACACCTCTGGTTCTCAATTCGTCTGAATGTGTATTTTTTTTTGTATGTATGTTATGCGATTTCTCCGCCACTTTTGAATAGATTTTGATGATTTTTTTTTTGGTAGGCCATACTTCAGAGGTGGTCCCATTAACATTTTTCGAAATTGATGCGGCACTTTTTGAAAAAATCAACATAAACAAAAAATCATGTACCTACTTAGTCTATACACGGATGACGTTTTGTTTGTCTCCAATTATGCTCAAATTGCATGGGGTTATCCATTTGGGCATAACTTTATTATTTAGTTTTAGTTCTGGGGTAACAACTAAAAGGGGAAAAATAAAAAACTTTTTTGCAAAAAATACAACCGACAGAAAATTGCAAAATAACTTTAATTTCGGAAGTCGGTGTCAAATCACGAAGAAACAAAATACAAACACCGACTGCCGAAATTAAAGTTATTTTGCAATTCTAAATGTCGGTTTTATGTTTTGTAGTTTTTTTTTCTTTTACAGCATTATTATTGAAAGGAGCCCAGTTTATGTGGGACATATAAATCCTTGTCTTGACTGTCTAAATGTTCTTGTTTATCTGGTCGATGGGGCCGAAAAGTTCTGGAAAGGCGACCGCGTACCGGAAGACGCAACATTGGAAAGCCTCCCACGAAGTGGACCTGGTGAGGGTCGCGGGTACCCGGCATGTGAGACACTCAGAACCGGTCATTGTGGCGCCACTTGGGAGAGGCCTATGGCCAGCAGTGGACGTCTTTCGGCTGAAATGATGATAATAATAATTAGCAAAAGTTTGCTAGCCTGATAAACCACTATCACTTAAATTTGATCGAAGATCATTTAGTACTTTTGGCATTTTGGAACAAGCCCGCCACACTTTTTCCAAACCACTGAAACTTCTGTAAGCCAGAATCAACAGTGGCGACCACCAGAAAAAACACCGAGGTAATGAAGCTGGGCGAGTCCCAAAGAAACGTTTAAACTGTCTTGGGTCCCGCAACGAAATTTATCAGAAAAGAACAGCGGAGCTGTAAGAAAAACATAATTTCCACTTCCCTCCTATTCGAACGGGAGACAGAACAAAGCTAGGCCATTAGGCACAAAGGGGGTATTTACAACTGGAGTAAGCCCAGTTGCCAAGCACCTTTGTTGGTTAAAAACACTAATATTAATGGGTCCTAAAATTGTGAGCTGTTACTATAGGTATGGCAAAAACGCCGCACGGAAATTCGTTCTAGTTTCCACAAGGCCCGTGTAATAGACAACTCCAGACGTAGGCTGAATACTATCCAACATATCTAATATTGCGTTCAGTTTGCCAAAAAGTAGGTACACTCACATAGGATATGATGTGCGGATTGTTCGTATTCGCAATCAGGTGTAGAACATTAACATAAAGGCGAGGCAACAAGCTTGAAGAAAAATTTGCCATGACCTGTGAGAAATTGGGCAACACAGTGATCCACCTCCAGCCATATCCTAGCCAGCCGCTCGCGAACCGATGGGAAGAACTGACTGAAGTACTTTCGGCATGCAAACAATCAAAATTTTCAGGCCCAAGTGCTACAGTTTGAAAAAGAATGAAATTTTAAAGCAATATTTCCAGGGCATGGCGCTCCCCGAGCCGACCACTGTGGAACCTCTTGAGAAGAAGATTCCGCAGCGGTACTCCAGCAATGAGCTGGTCTTAGACTTTATGAATGTGAGTATACTACATTGAAAAATATTAAATTGTTATAGTTTAAGATCCCAGAGCCGCCAGACATTACTTTAATTTAATAAGGAATATGCATGAAAAAATATTTATTATCTAACCGGTTTATCGATGAATATACTAAAATAGAGTACGAACAGTGAAAGTAGAATCTAAATTGATTGAAAATTAATCGAGATATGACAATTTTAAACAAATATATCTGTCCCTCTCTCGAAAACGCTGTTTTCTATGGCAGTTGTATTGGCGTCATGTCCTTTGACGTCAAAAAACACGTCGGACTTCACTTTCTAATTATCAACTTTAAATCTTTATAACTTCGTCGCTGATGATGATATTTTGAAAATTCGTTCATATGTGTTCACTGTAGTAATAAGTCTTCAATTGAAGAAATAAAAAAATATCATATATATTCCCTATTATGTGCCATCAACTGCATCAGACTTTTTTAGTTGTTCTTACAGTCTGGTTTTGTGAAAATATTATTATTTTGTTCATTTCAGTGAATTATATTTTAGGAATTCCCTCTTCGAACCCTTTATTTTGATACCCCCATGATCATGACACGAAAAAATACGACCTCACTAACGACTGCCGCCATTTTTTTTTTTTTTAAATATAGTTACTGAGACGATTGTAAACACAGCCTAAACTCAGCGGGTCTGTACCGGCCTTCAGCTGGCTGTTAAGATTATTGAAGAGTCGTTTGAATATTGAATGTGTAGGCATCACATTTGTTTTAGGGAGCAGTTCTGTGTCTCTGACCGAATTGGGCACATTTATAATTTCCTTTATATATAATATAACAGTTCTGAGTGCTTCATCCTCTTTCTTTTATAACACTGCACAAGTTAACCAGTCACTCTCATACACCACACTCTCGCGCTGCCAGCGAGTGACACCTCTACCCTGAACTTACTAGAACGTCCCAGGATACCTGCAGGCCGTGCTGGTGCCTTGGGGTCCTACAGTACCATATAATTATGTCACTAAGGCAGTCAAATCCAAACTAACAATACCTCATTTCTTAAAACCATCCAGCCGTTTAGGCAGCCAAAGAAATAGACATATACATACAACAGACTACATCTACACAGTCTACATTTACATTGTCATTTACTCTCGAAAAACATTACCTTCCTACTGGTGGCAGTCGGGTAAAAATCATTGACATCTTAGTCTAAGATCCCAGAGCCACCAGACATTTTTTTAATTTTTTTTTTTGAGGTAGGTTTGCTCTTTACTAACAAAATGTAGTAGTGTTAGTATGTACCTACCTACTTTTAACGTACGCATACCTGCTAGCTTGGGCTGGCGGCCAATTTACCGGAATTATAGTCATTATAGTTACGTAATATACGTAACACTTTTCTTAAAGTTTGAGTGCTGATTTTCATGTCTGTTTTGTAGATTTTTTATCGTTATTCTCTCGCTCGTCTCACTAGCTAATTCAATTTGACCCTGTCTACAGCATATAAAAAAGCCCTGTCCGATCCAATAAAGGCGTATTCCTGGTTTAACATCGTACTAGAAAAAGTTGTAAAAAAAAAATGTAATTCAGAAAAACCAAAAGTTACTGATTGTTTATTTTTATAAAATATGCGAAATTTAACACTAAATATGGCAAATTTTCATTAGTTGACAGCACTCCACCGGCCGGCGTAATCTTTTCATTTTTACCTATTTTTATTTCAAACGATACCGCCCTGGACTAGCCGCGCTCTGGGCAATCTGTCTCGCTCAGGCGGCGTCTTTTAAACGAAACAGTAGCTGAACTTTGTCGAGCGCTCAGTATTGCCTTTCATAAGTTTTTATTTTTTTTATAAATTAATTATTTTCATTGGGGAAAAAAAATAATCTCGTATCCATTAAATGATTACGTATATGTGTACGCAGTACGATACCAAGTAATACCCTTCAGGATCGGACAGGGTTTTTGTTACATGCTGTATAAAGTAACTGTATGATAACAGCCGTGCCTTCTCTTCGCTTCTCCTGTAACTAACTATGTAAAGAAATAAAAGTTATATTTACCCATTTTCCGATTGAGCTGAATTTTTGCATGATTATGATGACAATGCATGGTTAGATAAGTGACGTCATTCAAAATCCATAATCGCGGACTCTCAAAGATGGCGGACGAGTTATTTTTAGGGTTCCTTACCCGAAGGGTCCAAACGGAGCGCTATTGCAGCTGTCACTCACGTGACCGTCTGTCCGTCACACAGGTTTTACAGCCAAACGGTTGGAGGTAGTCTTCAAATTTTCACAGTATAAGCATCTTGTTGACCCAAAGCCCAAATTGGTACGGAACCCTAAATATGCGAAGTCCGACACGCTTTTGGCCGGTTTTTTAAGCATTCTCATCAAAAAGTATCTTTATTGTTTTTCTTTCTTTCTTTAAAATAAAACGTTGCCCCACACTAGGAATTACTCCTGTATCGTGGGTGCGTTCACAAACATGTTAACTCACATACGCAAGACACCCAGACCCGGAACAACTATCTGTAGGTCATATAAATATTTGTTCCGTACGGGAATCGAACCCGCGACACGCAGCGCAGCAGCCGAACGCTCAACCACTGCGCCAACCGTGTCGTCAAATTGGTTTGCTCAGTAGAATACGACAAAGCGTGCTTTTTTGTTTTTTTTTTTTTACTAAGATTATTTATATTATAACGCATTGAGTGACGAAAGCCTTGAGCGAGCGTATGTTTCAAGCGTTTCTCTAACAATAGTCCGTCTCCTTTCCAGAAATGCTTAGACAAAGACCCCATGATGAGGTGGACGTGCGAACAGCTGCTGAGGCACCCCATCTTCGAGAACTTCCTCTTCACAGTACCACATTCAGACCATGAGGAGTATGAAAAGGCCAGAAGAGCACAGGTATGATTACTGCTTACAATTGCTTACTAGTTTCTGCCAGCAATTTTTTTTATTCTTGATAGGCACGTTGTTTTTTTTTTTTGTGGGGTTGGAAATCTTCCAATGACATCTCCCGCTCTAGGGTGGAGCGGAAGGGCGTGTCAGACTCATACTGACTAAAACCCACCCCTGTTCCTTCCCTGCCCTGAGTGCCCAGGGGCGAGGTAACTCTGTTTCGAATTTATCCTGAACCCCTAGGCATGCATCGGCCATGACGGGCCCCGTCATGAATGCTGACAACTCTTGTTCGGCGCGCGTGGAACACTACGCGCCGTCGATTCTCGGGCCTGGTGCTGATCGGACGGCGAGTTACCCACTACTCGCCGTCCGCAGGCCCGGATACAGGCACTCTTTGACCACACCACAGAGTACTTTATACTATACTGGACCACACTATCTCACCTGATGGTAAGCGATGATGTGGTCGAAAATGAAGCACGCTTGCCTAGAAGTAACCTATTCAGCTAGTAGCTATCAGGAAACACAGACTCCGGCAGGGAATTCCAATCCTTAGCTTTGCGCATAGTGAATGTGTTCCCAAAACGTTTACAAAGCAAACACTTTTAGGCTAATTTTGACACGGCTTTTGGTAAGACCCGGTATTTCGTTGAAAAGTCCTCATTCCAAGGCCTTTTATTTTTCAGGCGCCTGGACTTTTAGCAAATAGAATAGGGCCTGTGGGATTTATATCTCACTATAACCACCCCGATAATCACAATATACACATGGAAGGGGTCCTGTGACGTCTTTAAAGACCGTCCCGGAACCCCCTCTGTACAACGCTTGTTAGGTGGTAGCGCCAGGGTAGCCCTCGAAATTCAAATTTTCTTACGTTTTTGCAAGTATGTATTTATAGAATTATAATAATTAAAATCATCAATACAACTCTCCGTAAAGTAAGTATTTCATGAAATCATGACATTTGACATCAATTCTAACTGAGACAGTTGTATTGATAATTTTAATGATTACAGTTCTGTAAATACGTACTTGCTACGGTCGCGAATCATATGACCAATATACAACCTCATACTGACCTGCAAATTGCAAAAAACGTAAGAAAATTGGAATTTCGCAGACTACCCTGGTGCTTTCACATTTTTTTTATTTTTGGTGGGGTGGGAAATCATCCAATGACTTCTCCCGCTCTGGGTGGACCGGGAGGGCGTGTCAGACTCTTACTGACTAAAACCCACCCCTGTTCCTTCTCTGCCTGAGTGCCCAGGGGTGCGGTAACAAATTTAAAATTTATCCGCTACCCCTAGGCATAGGTGCTTTCACCTTAAGGCAAACTCTTGGGGCATTCCATATGGCCTATGGGCCCGTTAACCACATATCATAATTCTGCAGCAAGAATTCGCGGATCGTTACAAAGTGGGCACTGATCACGACACCGGTTCAAGCGCTTCCGGTTCTAAGAAGAAATCGGACCACAAGAAACAGAAAAAATGATCGCTTCCTATAGCGCGCTATAGTATCGCTTGAGCAGTGTAGCAGTGTCTGAGATGAACTGGAAAAGTACGATTTTAAAGAACTATAGTTTTGTATAGTTTGAAAGTTAGTTAGTAGGTAGTTGTAACATTGCGTGTAGGAATGAGAAACTATTTTTAAGTAGGTCGGTATTATTACGTTTCCTAATGAATTGTGTTCATTGAGTTGTTTGAATAAATAGGTTTATTTATTGCCATTTTCAATATCAAATCTGTCATCATCACCCATCATTTTCGTGCCGATTCCGATTACTTCAAAGACTACTACTACTACTACTATTCTATAGAACTATAGTATTATTTTAGTAGTAGTACTATTCTATAGTATAGTGGATTACTTATATGGGGTCGGGGCACCGTAACTTCTTGCCGTTCCAAATTTTGAAAAACTGACAGCTCTTGCATTGAGCTGAGCGCTATTTACGAGGGCGCAAATATTATTAGTACCTACTGGAGCTTCCCTAGACAAAGTGACATTACTGACATTCTATCAGCGTTACCTTCAGTCCAAAATTAGGCGGGATTCAAGGATTAACCTGTCTATTCCCAGTTGTTACCACCGACTTAGTCACCACTGAAGACAAATGGAGAAAAATTGTATTTGTTGGGTTGTCCTTAAGGATTAACCTGTCTGTTCCCAGTTGTTACCACCGAGTTGGTCACCACTGAAGACAAATGAAGAAAAATTACATTCGTTGAGGTTGTCCTTAAGGATTAACCTGTCTAGTCCCAGTTGTTACCACCGACTTAGTCACCACTGAAGACAAATGGATGAAAATTACATTCGTTGAAGGATTAACCTCTCTATTCCCAGTTGTTACCACCGACTTAGTCACCACTGAAGACAAATGAAGAAAAATTACATTCGTTGAGGTTGTCCTTAAGGATTAACCTGTCTATTCCCAGTTGTTACCACCGACTTAGTCACCACTGAAGACGAATGGAGAAAAATTACATTCGTTGAAGGATTAACCTGTCTATTACCAGTTGTTACCACCGACTTAGTCACCACTGAAGACAAATGGAGAAAAATTACATTCGTTGAAGGAGTAACCTGTCTATTCCCAGTTGTTACCACTGACTTAGTCACCACTGAAGACAAATGGGGAAAAATTACATTCGTTGAAGGATTAACCTGTCTATTCCCAGTTGTTACCACCGACTTAGTCACCACTGAAGACGAATGGAGAAAAATTACATTCGTTGAAGGATTAACCTGTCTGTTCCCAGTTGTTATCACCGACTTAGTTATCACTGAAGAAAAATGGAGAAAAATTACATTCGTTGGGGTTGTCCTTAACTTGTCTATTCCCAGTTGTTACCGCCAACTTAATCACCACTGAAGACGAAATGGGGAAAAAATCGTTGGGCTAAATGTCTCCGCTGTAGTAAACCAGGGAATTAATGTCAGTAAGTTCAGATCGCTGCTAACACCATCTAACACTGTCTGCGGGTCGGGCTCAATCACCATTCTTCGTATGAGATGACCAATGACTAATAGTGACTAGTAGTTTAATTCTTTTTGGAGATGAGGCATCTGTACGCTAGTATTAAATTATATGTGGCAATCGTGAAAAAGTTGCTGGTAACTGGGAATAGACGGGATTAACCACGCGACCAAGAGACAATTCGGCAACAAATCAATCTCATACATTTCCATATTTTCGACAATCGTTATTAAGTACCTACTGATATAATGTCACTTTCTTCTACGTCCTAATGTTTTTAGTTTCGTAATTTAAAAAAATATTACGTGTAGGTAGGTACGTAAATCTTACGAACTACCTTAAGCCCTCGTGAGATTGAACAACTACGTATACGAATGCGGCAGTGAGAACTGATACGTACAGTAGTAGGCAATATGCATGATATTTTTTTATTTCTTCAATTAAAGACTTCGTTAATGAACAAATATGAAGGCTTTTTCAAAATATCATCATCAGCGACGAAGTTATAAAGCTTTAAAGTTGATAATTATAAAGAGAAGTCCGACGTGTTCTTTGACGTCAAAGAAAATGACGCCCATACAACTGCCATAGAAATAGCATTTTCGAGAGGACAGATATATTTGTTTAAAAATTGTTATATCTCGTTTAATTTTCGATCAATTTTGATTCTGATTTCAATGTTCGTACTCTATTTTAGTATATTCATCGATTAACCGGTTAGATAACAAATATTTTTTTCATGCATATTCCCTATTTTCATTTCCGCATAGGTATAGCTACTTGCAATAGATAAAACGCGAATTGATGCTGATTTACCAAATGTTATTCAGGCTTTAAAAACTATTGTCCATTTGCAGGTACAGTCATCCCCGCTGCTGCCCCAACTGATAGTGACGGACCGCAGCCAGCCCACCAAGAACAAGAAGTCGGAGCTGGACTCCCGGAGTCACCTGCCGACCATCTGACTAGCGCCGCGCGTGCGCAAACTTCCCGCCAAGTGATTAAATGGTTCTTCATATTCATAGCGCCTTTCATTTTGTGACTTGCTTTTGACAGCCAGCGAGAAAGTCGAAGATTATCCAAAACGAACCAACTACCATTAAAAAGTGTCTTAAGGTCTAATCCAGATCATAATCTACCTGAATTCTAAAATTGATCCGAATCTATTTAGCCGTTTAGGCGTTATTTATTAACGAACAAATATCCTGACTTGAACACATGATATTAGTAGGATAGCAGTCACCAGGGTATGACGTCACTGGTTACATCGACTAGTGATGGTTCGCAGCCAGCCCGCCAAGAACAAGAAGTCGGAGCTGGGGCCCAATTCTGTAAAATAACTAACTTGTCAATAGTGTGTCGGTAGTGTGTCAGTGGTGTCTCAATAGAATAGTCATTGACATTTGGTATTCTATAAATTATTTATGGTCATTGACTTGCCACTGTAGTGCTATTGAAACGCCATAATAAGACTATTGTAATAATTGGTAGTCTGGTCTACTATATGGAACGTGCACGACGTAGTCTGTGCCATCTAGTGGAGTAAATTCGAAACTTTTACCCTGTAAAAACTAGTCATTGACATTTCCGTGCCATATATGTATACACACACGTATCATGCAGCACGCATAACGTAACGAATTTGGTCAACCGTTTTTTTTTTTTCTTTTTATTGTTGATAGGCACGCGTTTGACCACTATCTCACCTGATGGTACGCGATGATGTGGTCGAAGATGGATCACGCTTGCCTAGAAGTAACCTATTCACTCTGACTTAAAGACTCCCAGGTTGTAGCTATCAGGAAACACGGACTCCAGTAGGGAATTCCACTCCCTAGCTGTACGCACAATGAATGTTTTCTCAAAACGCTTTGTGCGTGTGGATGGGATGTCTAATATAAACCGGTGGCACTTCCTTTAGGCGCCGTTATTGACGAACAAACATCCTGACTTGATTAGTAAGGAGTAGGATAGCAGTAACCAGGGTATGACGTCACTGGTTACTAGTCACGGATTGCAGTCAGCCCGCCAAGAACAGGAAGTGTGAGCTGGACTCCCGGAGTTACCTTTCAACCATCTTAATAACGCCGCGAGTAACCACCCACCGCGCCGGCCAGTGCGAAGATGGCATCGTCGGTGCTCCATAGACCAATTGAAATTAAATGGCTCAATTACACCTTCCGATTTCAAGGGACCCAATTTTTTATTATCCTATCCTAAATCGGGCTCCTAAGTCGGCAGTGCTGCCAACTTTTACAAATTCGAGTCTCTAGACAGAATATCAAAAGTCGTTGTAAAGTCTCTTAATGAAATAATAAACATTTTAAACTTGCAATTTTTTAGTTTTATTTCTTTACAAACTGCTCGTTTAAAAAGACAATATACCCTATATACCCTACGTCGTCTATTAAAGAAATGTAAAAAAGTGTAATAAAATATCTAAATTTAGGTTAAACTTGGTTTCGAACGTAGACAACGATGAACATCGCACTACCTTAGTCACCACAAGACCAACACAAGTTGGGTTGGCTTATAAGAGTTGTGTTACACAACTCTTATAAGCCGCATTGAAATTTGATCTTAGTTGTAATGCTAGACGCAATATTCAAAAAAATTTGAACCATATAGTATACTTTCATAAAGTTTATTCTTGCACAGCACGAGCAGCCATCTTCTCCTCGTGCAAATTATTTTGTATTTTAAATAATCACTACATAGTAGCATTTGAATACCAGCTTTATAATGAATACGAATATTTAATTTTCAACTACCCACTTACGAGTATTACAAGTTATGTGAAAATATTACCAATTTAAAAAGTTTATGTATAGTCTGTAGTTCTTTACAATAATACAAGAAATAGTTTTGGAATATAAATTTTATATTGAAAACAAAACAATATATTTGTCGCAGGATTTGATCACGAACCTCGTTTTTCTCAGTCTTAAAACACAGACCACGAGACCAGAATTACTTGAACTCAATCATTAAAATAAGATAGTACACTTATCATATTATATCAAATAGTTATAAAATATAACCTAATGCTAACGTTTTAAAGATCAAATTTGCGTGTCTATATTATTATTGTATTTGTTCATCAAATCCTCGAGCAGTTGTCTGATAAGCTATATAACCTAATGCTAACGTTTTAAAGATCAAATTTGCGTGTCTATATTATTATTGTATTTGTTCATCAAATCCTCGAGCAGTTGTCTGATAAGCTCCTATAAATTAAATAAACCTTAATGTTACAAGCAGAGGGTCCAAAGTCGTTTGATTTTAGAGTGGGTCAGATAATGCTGACAACAGTCTGTACTGTACGCTCATGAATCAATAAAAAAAACGAATACTTACATTAAAAGAAAAATGCATAAACCAATGTTTACGTAAGCATGGGAGGGGGGGGAAAAGAGCTTTGCTTACTTTTGCTGACAAGGGGGAAGGGGGTGTAAATAATTGTAATAAATGTGCTTACGTAATACTTGAACGACCCCCTATTACTTTGGATACGACAAGACTTTCCTCACGACATTTTCTTCATTCCTCCGCATCACATGACACCACGACAACCGATTTCTACACAACTTTTCAGCTAGCGGTGCCACTTTCAGACTTCCTCTTATACATAATACCTACTCGCTCTTAGCATTCTCATCTCAGCTGCACGCAATTGCTTTCATTCATCCCTTTTGTGGCCCAAAATTCTGAACCATACAAGACAGCAGGTCTGACGATTGTTTTATAAATCTTTCCCTTAAGTTTAAGGGGAATGCGGGAGTCGCAGATAGTCCCGGCGACCTGCCGCCATTTCATCCATCCTGTTCTGTGGTTAACAGTCCGATCTATTTCGCCATCGCTTTGCACGAGTGAACCGAAAAAATAATTTATTCATCTCAATATTCTTTGTAATAGCCAAATACCAGGCTGCATTCAAAGTAAAACATCAAAATAATAATTTACAATTATTTTAATCTAAAACCCTTAACTGGTTACAAACATTAAGCTATGTACCTTAAATATAAAACAGGTGATTTAGGTCTTCTTAAATTTATTCTTCCATATTTACAAGACGCGGTGAATGGTGTCATCATTTAGACGCTAATGCCTTTTACTCCCTGAAAAAAAAAAGTAAAAAAAAAATTGAGAACCTTACTTTTTTAATGTAACATCTGCTATATTGACTTCAGATATGATATACTTAAGGATATGTGTAAAAAGGGGGTGACTACAGAGATGACGACTAATAGAGGAGTATGGAAGAAAAAGACATGTTGCGCCGACCCCAAATAAATTGGTATAAGGGCAGGAGAGGCAAGGAGAATGATGATGATCTGCTATATTGACTTCATTCTCATTAAGTATTGCCTGTCTCCCAGGCCATAATAATGAATAGATTGATATGTCATTTATCGAAATCGGTTCAGTAGTGTAATAGCTAGGATGGAACATATTATATACAACATTTATACGTACACTGCTCTCTGTCTGCTGGCTTTGCCATAGCATAGCATACTGACACAGGCCTCCTCTCTGTGAGAGGGTGTACGCCGTAATCCACCATGCAGGCCCAATGCTGATTGGTGGATTTTTTTTTTGTGGGGTGGGAAATCATCCAATGACTTCTCCCGCTCTATGGTGGAGCGGGAGGGCGTGTCAGACACTTACTGACTAAAACCCACCCCTGTTCCTTCCTGCCCTGAGTGCCCAGGGGCGAGGTAACTCTGTTTCGAATTTATCCTCAACCCCCGTGCTGATTGGTGGATATCACAAGTCTTTGTAGTTTTGGTTCTAAGACGTGCTGGTTTTCCTTCACCACTTTGTGAGCAGTGATGATAAAATCGCAACCTACAACACATAAGTTGGAGCTGTTGCCACTGAGCCACCGTTGCTCTGTACATAGTGCTTTGCCATTGTCAGGTAAAAATGAAATAAATTGCAATTTAACTATTAGACTACCTAGTCTATCTATAACCATCATCTACCGAGCCGTTTCTCACCTATGTTAGGGTCGGCTTACAGCTTAACTGGATGCAGCTGGATAGCAGTGTTTTATATGGAGCAATTGCCTATGTCACATCTTTTAAGTAAAACTGTTTGACATAGTTACTGGCTTCTAAATAACCATATTATCATCAGCTTTTTTAATGTCCCCATTGTTGGGGCACAGGCCTCCCCTGTGTGAGAGGTGTGGGCCGTAACCCACCATGCGGGCCCAATGCGGGTTAGTGGATGCCACATGTCTTCGAATTTTTGGTAAGGATAGGACATGGTAGGACATGCCAGTTTCCTCACAATTTTTTCCTTCACTTTTTTGTGAGGCGTATTATTGCATAGTAACAATATTGTGTAATATTATTGTAGGTGTATGGGCCATTACCACTGGGCCACCACTGCTCGCTAAATACCCATAAAGACAGTCAAAGATTTAACAATAGCAATCAGGAATGGCTTTGCAGAGGGACTCCGTATATTATATTTATGTGATCTAGCTAATCTCGTTAAGAAAAGACCAAACTTTTTATAGTTACGAGTCTTTATTTTTTCTGGATATAAGAAGTTATGAGATTTTACAATAAAGATGGTAAAAAGGAAAAACTCAGTAGTTGAGGTGAGGTATGTGGGAGAAAAAACCATTTACAAAAACGCTAGAACGTAATTTATCAAGAAGGTTACACTATAACTTTCGGATCACGCGCAGTCATAAACTATACGGTAATTGTTATGTCATAAAACTACGGAGATAAAACAGAAATTACTTTCGTAATCGGCAGTTTATTCCTCTCCTCCTGCGACACCAATGAGTCTACTTGCTGCAGTTTGTACCAGCCGTAATGGACACTAATGATTGCGGGCACCATTACAATAGCGACTATGTTTTTTTTAACGAATTGTCCCACCGTCATATTGTCAAATTTAGAATTTCTTTAATATTTGCCGTTTTGGTTATGTATGAAATTTACAATGCCTTTTGACTTTTTGACTTTTTCTAGATTGTCTATAATGCTATCTGTTTGCAAAGGTTCTGTGTCAGTGATATTTTTTTACTGCAACGAGGAATATCTCATTTTGCCGGGTAATGTAAATAAAAGAAGTTTGTTGTCAATGTCAACTACTCAGCTGATTGACAGCTTGGAGTACGTTCCAAATAGGCCCAACACTCCATTCCAAAGTTTCATCGTTCCGTATTCATGCACAAGTAAATAAAAAATACTTTTCGTTATGCCGTACAAGAATAATAAATTACAACATGCATGTTATTATACAGATAGTTACATCGTGATTTCTATATTTCAAATTATAATTTTAGGAAAATAAATATGTTTTCGATTGTTTTTTTATTGCGTTTTGTTATCGACCTAAAAAAGGTAAATGAAATAAAAGTTATTTTCTCCAAAACAATAATTGAACTTATGTGAAGATAATATGTTTGGTATACAATAAGTAACAATATTTTTTGATTTCTTAAACATTTTTGTAATCTCTGCAAGGTTTGGTTGGCTTTGTTTTTTTAAGTTAAAATGTAAATTTTCTGTCTGCGTTAACGCAAATTAAACGCAATGTGTGTGTTTTTGATTTAACTTTAGTGCGTCCTATCAAAACTCCGGCGTTTAAACTATCAGCCAATGACAATCCGTATCATTTCTGTATTTGACACAATGATACGGTACGTACGAAGTCAGGCAGAGGCAGGGAAAAACGTGCTTCAAAAACATGGTGGCAGCTCAGTAAAGAGGGTGAACCGCTCGACTAGTCATTAAAAATAATAGAGGCTTATTTAGTAGGAGTGTTTGAAACAATTTGTAAGTACACCTCCAACCCCGGCTAAATAATAATCTCGAGAAGAAATAGTGATATCAACGTTAACTTTTAGGTAAACACCGTTTAATAAGCTTCATACAAAACCGAGGATGACGTCTGAAGAAACCCAAGTATCTGAAGAACTGAAGGGATGTTACGAGAATCTTATTGTAATCGACATTGGCGCGAACTTGACGAACAAGAAATACGGCCGTGATCTCGATTCTGTCGTGCAAAGGGCAAAAGATGCAGGTTGGTAAAAAAAGGAGTATAAAAAAACATATGTGTGATTGCGTGTGGAGCATGATTTGGTGTTACAATGCCGACACTCGCTTTAAAAGTAATTTATTCATTTAGAATGATTGCACATTGAATACCTCGCGAGTTACTGGGTTATTGTCATGCTACATATTTTTTTTTGCTTGGAATGTTATGTATTTTTATGTGTGCAATGAAATATGATCTAGCACTTAATTATTAGTGAAGAAAGCAGTTGTTACTGCGGACGAGTTTTCTTGCAATAAAGATAATATAAACTGCTTTAAATGTGTTGTATAAAGTAAATTTCGTAAGAAATTATGTTTTTTCTAAATTAAGCAATGACTAATACATAATAGTCAGTTGTTTCTTACTTGGTGATTGTTCAATAATATTCAGGCCCTTCTTTCCCGGGACAAATGCCCAGGGCCCGCAATCAATGGGGGCCCCCTAGTTCCTGCCAGACCACCAACTGATAATGCATATTTATTAACATGACTAATATATATGTAGTATGTAACTATTTATAATACTTAAGAAGTCAGGATTATTAAAAATAAAAATTCACTAAAACCTTTACAGCATGTAACAAAAACCCTGTCTGATCCTGAAGGGT
The DNA here is from genome assembly GCA_951329385.1 of Polia nebulosa. Lineage (NCBI taxonomy): Eukaryota > Metazoa > Arthropoda > Insecta > Lepidoptera > Noctuidae > Polia > Polia nebulosa. The sequence continues at coordinate 28,704,410 of OX589602.1, read as the reverse complement.
ACTTGGTAACATACTGCGTACACATACACATAATCATTTAATGGATACGAGATTATTATTTTTTCCCAATGACAATAACTAATTAAAAAAAAAAAGAAAAACATCAATGGCAACACTGAGCGCTCAACACAGTTTACCTACCGTTTCATTTCAAACATGCCGTCTGAGCGTGACAGAGTGCCTACAGAGCGGCTAGTGCAGGACGGTATTGTTTCAACTAAAAATAGGTAAAAATGAAAAGATTTTGCCGGCCGGTGGAGTGTTATCAACTTACGAAAATTTGCCATATTTAGTGTTAAAGTTTGCATATTTTATAAAAATAAAAAATCCATAACTTTTGGTTTTTATGACTTACATATTTTTTACAACTTTTTCTAGTACGTATGTTAAACCAGGAATACACCTTTATTGGATCGAACAGGGTTTTTATTACATGCTGTATAAAATAATTATTAGTAGCTACACTATTTTAAAGATGAATCACCCACCAGTGAACTAGAGCATTTTTTCTTAATCTAGTCAATGACAATTTACACTATAGGTCTGTTTTAACAAAATAGTCATTATCTTAATGAGCCTAGGGCCTCGTATAGGTAAAAGACGGCCCTGATAATATTAGGTATTTCTATAAAAGTATGTGAACTTATTTCAAACCTAATAATATCAAAGATAAAGTAAGGTTTGCCGATGATATTGTACTTTTAAGTGATAACCATAAAGAGCTACAATATACAAGTCATTCATTCATTATTTTAAAACCCAAAACATTAATTCAAGCATAGAATGCATGTTATCCCAACTAGAATAACAAAGACATAAAATAGATGTCTGTTTGATATTATGATTTGTTATGTGTGCTTGTTATTCTTTAACCTTTGTTATTCAAAGATTGATATGAATGCTTGTTATTATAATAAATTTTGCCTAAACATTCATATAGGGTTTAAAGGAATTGGGTGGTCATATTTAACGTCTTGCATGTCTGGCGGATAGCACTGGGGCAGTAAACAATTAAAAATCAATTTCGACTGCTAAATAGATGCGCGACGCGTTAAAATATTGCCTCTGCCTATGACAAGGACAACTTTTATGAAGAACAATACAAGTTGATTCTGAAAAAATAAAGCCATCTCCCATACTAATTTTGGTCAGCTGATGATAACTTTGTACGTAAACTACAGTAATTTTTTTGTAATTTACTGTAACAGTCTTTAAACAGTTCAAAAAAAAAAAATCTTAAATATAACCATGCAATTCTGTTTCACTCTGTATAATACCTACTAGATTTTTTCCTGTGGCTTCTTTTCCATGGTCTATTCCACTGAAACCTTATCACCACCTTATCAATAGTGTACGTAGTATGCTGTGAATGAATTTACATAATCAACTCAGTGGGTACTTTCAGAGATTACTTTTTACAAAAATTAAACATGCTCTTTTCTTTTATTTATTTATTCCATGGAAGATTTACAGACGAATAAAATCAGTGACTTAAGGTCCAAGCAAGGAAGCTCCAGGTTAGCCTGTGAAATTCAAATTTTGTTACGTTTTTTGCAATTTAAGTAATAATTTTTGATAGCCATTTAACCTGTATTACTAATAAAGCTTCTCGTATGCTGGGATTTATCTTGCGTGTAACAAGAGATTTTAAAAATATATCTACTGTCCTACTTCTTTATGAAGCCATAATTCGACCGATTCTGGAGTATGCATCTACAGTGTGGAATCCACAGTATCACGTCTATATTGAACAAATACAAGTGATACAAAATAAATTAATAAAACACACTACTTGGAGAAGCAAGATAAATAACCCTCAAGTTGTAAATAAACTGCCATCACTGGAAGCCCGGCGAGACGTGCGTGATTTAGTGTTTCTCTATAAAATTTTATGTAATCAGGCGGACTCTTATTACCTTCTTAGTAAGATTTGTTTTAGATGTCCGTGTTATAGTGTTCGTAGGAAATCTCTTTTCTGCATTCCCTTTGCTGGGACTAATTATGGTGCTAGCACATTTATAAAAAGATCTTGTCATTCATATAACAAATTAATGGCTAAAAGTGAATGTGATTGTATGGATGTATTTCACCTTTCCCTCCCAAAGTTCCGAAAGTCTGTTCAAGACATTCTTTCAGCAAAATTATAATTTTCATGTTTAAATATTGTTCTAATTTTTGTTTTTTTTTTCTCAATGTTGAATCATTTGGGTACTTATAATTATATTCTTTTTTTGATAGCGTCCGTCGTAGCTTTCAAAATTGTATTTATAATGTGTGGAAACTGTTTTGGATTAAGTTTTTTTTTTTTGTACTAACTTCATATGATATTGTATCTGTTTGTTTCCCAAATAAAAAAAATAAAAATAAAAATTTGCAGGTCAGTGTCAATTGATACCAAATGATTTCATGAAATACTTACATTTGGCGTCACTTCTAACTGAAAAAGTTATATTGATGATTTTAATGATTATAATTCTATAAATACATACTTGCTACGGCCGCGAATCAAATTTTTGACTAAGATACAACCCGACACTGACCTGCAAATTGCAAAAAACGTACAAAAATTTGAATTTTGCAGGCTACCCTGGAGCATTCACCTTAAATAAAAATACAGAAGGTCTCACTAAACCCGCAGTATTAAAAACTAGGGGTGCCGGATTATTAAATACTAGCACTTTGCCCGCGGCTTCACTCCAGTGACCTATCCCGCGGGAACTGTTATTTTTCTCTATCTGTAGGCCATACAAATATTTGTTCCGTGCGGGATCGCACCCGCGACACGCAGTGCAGCAGCCGAATGCTCAACCAATGCGCCAACAGTGCCGTCAAAAATATAAAAATACAAGATAAACAAATAAAGCAAGTTAGAATGTCCTGATTTAATAAGGGACAATGTAGGAAGAGGTTGGGTAGACCTAGACAGAGGGTACCGGACTAATGAATGTACCGAAGTACTAAAGAAAAGTTGTGAGACTTCTGTAAATAGTAATATATAGAATAGACTAGAATAGAAAACATTGGTTCGACACAGACACAACATAACAGCAACAAACAAAAGGAAAAGAGAAGTAAACAAAGATACAATAAAATACAACAAAAATTGTGCTGAGCGTGCCCATACAAAAAAAAGAAAAGAAAGAAAATACGTTTATTTACGGTAAACATGACGCAAACAACAGAGAAACACAAAAAAAAAAAAAAAACTGGGGGAAAAATGCGTCACATCCACGCAAAACGGCCATCGCTCAGCTTAAGTGCTATGACCCTATACAAGACAGAGCCCCAGCGCTGGTTTCCAGCGACAGCCGGCGCCGACGTCATGACGTCGACCGGTGCAGAAAACAAAGAGTAAAACTTCTAAATATTAAACAGCGTACTAAATATTAATATTTAAGTGGCAACATTCCGTTTCCTGCAACATGACGCACGCGCCATACCATCTAAGCATTTGCTAGCCTTCAGAGACCCAACGCTGGTTTTCAGTTATATACCAATTACCTCTTTATTACTTTATAAGTTTAGCTTTTTAACCGACTTCGAAAAAGGAGGAGGTTCTATGGTCGGCTGTATGTCTGTTTTTTTTTTTATGTGCTCCCGATGTGGTCCCATATAAATTTTATCGAAATTGCTTCAGCGCCTTTTGAAAAACTGAACAAAAACGAAAAATACGTATACCTAGATGACGTGTTGGTGTTCTCCAATTACGACTATGTTTAAATTCCACGTTCCATGTTATTGCGGTTTTTAGTTCTGGGGTATAACAACTAAAAAGTGAAAAATAATTTTTTTTTTTCCAAAAAAAAAAATACACAAAATTTAAAAATAACTTTATTTTCGGCAGTCGGTGTCAAATAAAGAAGAAATAAAATACAAACACCGACTTCCAAAAATAAAGTTATTTTTTAATTTTTAGTGTATTTTTTTTTGGAAAAAAGTTTTGTGTTTTACTATTATAGCTTATTTTTATCCCTAGTAAACCATGTATTATTTGTGCAGGTGTCCAAAAGATCATGGTCACGGGCACTTCGGTGCGGAACAGCAAGGAAGCCCTACGCCTGACCCGCCTCTATCCCAGCACAATTTATTCAACAGCCGGTAAGTCTCTTGTATATGTTGCAGCTTTATTTGTACTCTCATAAAATGAAGGGTGGATTTATCATTATTTTAGTCACCTTGTTAAAGTAAATAGCGTCAGTTAAGGCGCTATTAACTGCTAATGACCTTGAGTGGTTAGCTTGCGTGTTCTGTACTGAGCTCAAAAAACGCGTCGTAGGTCCACCCAGTAATAGAACTCGCCCATCAAGGAGCGCTGTCCGAAATTAGACGCATTATTAATTTATTACACATAAAACAACAGATACAATACTAAAACACGTATACGAAAATATAAATAATTAAATGATCTTTAAAATGGTGAAGATTTCATAAAAATACGCTTTATAGTTTTTGCGTGATTCTCAATTTTTTATCCGCGTTAGACATAACTTTACAAATTAATTACACTATGTTATAAAAATATATTTTCAAACATTTACATATCAAATTACGACGGAAATTGTCTAGAGTAGCATATATTTTTTTCAGAGAAATAAGACTAGTCGTTTAGACGTGATGTTCAATTAAAAATCATTAAAAGTAGTATAAGTGCGCCTTAAGTAGTTGTTTTTACTGCTACATAAACTACGAAATGAAACCAGCTACTTTTCAAAATATTTATTTAAATCAGGTGAAAATCCCATCAAAATTCGTTGTAGTAGTTCACTAGAATACCACACTACCCAAACAGCTTCAAGTGAAGAAAATAAACATTTCCTTATTGTGCAGATTATGTAAATATTCAAATATTAAATTACAAGTACGTAAATAATTACCCTACTTTTACAAGAGGTATAATTAAAATTTTGTAACTCTCTCTTTGTTATAAATTCATGTGCATAATATTAATGGCCGTATGTAGGCAAAGATGTTAGTTAGTCACCTTTCTCAACTAGAATGTCTACTTTAGCCATTCCGCAAAGTTGCTTCCGTAACGCTAAATGATATCTGATTAGGTTTTTACTCGACTGCGCGACGCAAGGGAGGGTAATGTGTTTATCAGCCTATGTATGTAAGTATGTATGTATGTTTGTTCCTTTGTGGCACTATAGAGACCAAACGCGTGGGCCGATTTTGATAATTCTTACGTCAATTGATTCGTCTTAATCTTACGAGTGTTACTAAACACATGCCAGTAAACAAAATACAATATGGCGACAATGAGACGCCATATTGTGAAAAAGAAAAAAAATAAAGGCTTCGAAGAGGCGATTCCAAAAATATAACACAAAATATTGAATATTTTCAAAAAACCCAACTGTAAAAAAGAACTAAAAAGTTCCAAACGAGTCACTTTTCAAGCAGTCTGATGCAGTTGGTGGCATGAAATCAATAATTGAGCTAAAACAAAATGAACTAAATCGAGCAATGGTGGTGGCCGCGGCTTACAAGTTGTAGGTCGTGAGTTCAAACCCAGGCAGGCGCTTTACTTTGTGTAAATTATTTCATCATCACTACTCTCAAAACGGTGAAGGAAAACATCGTGAGGAAACCGGCATGTCCTAGAACCAAAAATTCGAAGACATGACGTTGACCAATCCGCATTGGGCCCGCGTGGTGGATTACGGCCTACACCCTCTCACGAAGAGGAGGCCTGTGCCCCAGCAGTGGGGACATTAAAAGGCTGAGATGAACTGCCTGCCTGCTTTACAGTCGGGTTTTTTGATAATATTCATTTTTTTTCCACTTGGCGTTGCTCCTGCTTCTATCCCACCGCCACCAAAAAACTGTGCATATTTTGCACGGTTTTCGGGGTTCCGTACCCGAAGGGTAACCAACGGGACCCTATTATTATGAATGCTGTGAAAAATACGGATGAAAAAAGATTGCATGTGGCGGAGATGAGAATGTGGAGATGGGTGTGTGGAGTAACGAGAATGGATAAAGTGAGAAATGAGTAGGGGAGACCGGGGATGGTTGACTCACTTTTGACTCAAGCTCGTCTAACTCTGATGTTCAACTTAATATAACAAAAGCAACAGTTGATACAGATAGAAGAAATATTCAGGCACCTAAAATAGTAATCTATAACCTGTATATTTATCATTATAATACTTATTTAGTCAATTTTCTAAACCCCTGACGCTTGGTCAACCTACCCCATGTTCGGGGTAAGTTGGCCATAAACATGGGGTAGGTTGACCTAGGCAGTAATTAGTGTAAATAAAAAAGATTATAGTATAAAATAAGACATTAAAATGTATTAAATGATAGAAACTTTTTATTTAATTATAAACAAACTTAAATTTTTGGTCCATTCTCGGTTAATAAAGAACTTTAATAAAGGTAACAGTCTCTTTTAAAACTATAAAAAAAAACTTAATAATAAGTAAGATTTTTTTGTTGAACGACGTAGCTCTAGACAGGCTTGTAGCTTGAGGTGATCTTATTGATAACGAAGGGTGACGTTTTAAAAAATTACCAAGCCAATCTTCGCCAGCCATTTGTTTTGTATTCCAAGATTCAGGCATAGTTTTATTATTCCTTTTTGCGTATTCGAATGCAAACTTGCGTGTCTCATACGGTGTTAATCCATAATAAATGTCAGCAGCCGTCTTCAAATAAGCTTCCAGATTATTTTCTTCGTCATCGCTAAATATCTGCCTATTTTTTATGTACCCCACCGTGTCCAGGGTCAAATCAGCTCTCGTAGGGTTCGGATTACTTTCTAGCTTTTGTTTAAGTTTAGTTACATAACGATGCAACGTTTTGTATGGAATTTTATATTTCTTTGATGTGGCGTTTATGCTGTTATTATCGAAAATAACTTCATGGCAAGCTCTTTCTAAAATATCTTTTGGTACATCACCCCTTTCAGATTTTCTTTTGTACGTCCTCATTTTCTGTAAAAATACAATTACTGTAATTTAGTATGTGAGAGAAGACCATATAGTGTTTGCATTAATGTGCACATTAACCTGCCCGCACAAATCTAGTAAGTAAGATCAAAAATAAGTATTAAATGTTATATTTATTTTAAAGGGGTTGGTTGACTAAGTAGTCTACCTACCCCGAACAAAATTTGTCAACCAACCCCTGACGCCATTTTGAATTTTACCGGCGTATCACGTGCAAACTCTAGCACTAACATGGAAGCAATACTGTGTAAAATAGAATAAAACTATCATATTTACTTTTTGCATAACAACAATAATGTTTCTAACAGATCCATAGGCACAATAACAAAAAAAGTACGAACGAAAAAAATAACTTACCGAGACCAAAAACACAACATGTGATCCCACTCACGAACGCCGTGCGACTGGAGTGGCTCACTTTGCACAAGTTAGTGGGGCCTGGAGAGGCATCGTCGCTCGTGATTGGTTGATGAAAAACACGCGATAGTTGCGAGTTATTATTGCTTAGTCTACCTGCCCCTATAGTCAACCATCCCCGGTCTCCCCTACATTAGAGGTAGTTTAAAAGTGGCGCCAGTGACAGAAAAGTTGAAAGGGGGCCGCTTATCTTTTTATGGTCATGTGAAGAGGAGGGATGAAACACATGTAACTATAAGAGTTATGAATATAAATGTGGATGGATGGAGTGGGAGAGGGAGGCCAAAGAAAAGATGGATGAATTGTGTGAGGAGTGATATGAAAGAAAAGGGAGTTAGTGATAGCGTGACGGCTGACAGGACAGAATGGAAGAAAAAAACGTGTTGCGGTGACCCCAAGTAACATGGGATAAGGGCAGGAAGATGATGATGATTATATTTTTAATGATTTTTGTATTTTTAATTTTATATGTGAATAGGTATTTACAAATGTAAATTGTATGTTCATAAAATGAAATAAATGGAATAATAATAATATTTCTAGGGCAAAAAGTAGCCTATGACTCTCAGGGATAGTTTAACTATCTATCAGTGAATTAATCTTCTGATCTTCAATAAGGATTCTGATGCGGCTTTAACCATCATTTTGAGCATTTTTCCCGGAAGGCTTTTGTGTAATATTTTACTATTATCTCACTGTCTCTCTAAACTCTCTTTAGAAAAGTTCTTAGTAACTAACTTTTAAGACCTAGGTATTTTGCGTATGCGTATCAAGTTAATACAATCGGTGCATTCAGACTTGCAAGTTAGTTTGACTTGCTCATTGCAAAGAAAGTCGATGTTTTGACATGTCACCTTGGCTCTCTTCAAATGTCTAGTCAACAGCAAATTAAGCCGTCCGTCTTTGGCCCAGGTGTTCACCCCCACGATGCGAAGTCCATGATAGAGGAAGATATGTGGGCCGACCTGCACGAGGTGGCCGCCGCCCCGGAGTGCGTGGCGGTGGGAGAGTGCGGCCTCAACTACAGCAAGGACTTCTCCGAGCCGCACGTGCAGCGCGACGTGTTCAAACGACAGGTCAGTCACACCCCTAGCCGCCGCAGGAGACGCCCTGGGCGTCGGGAGTCCTAGGGCGATTCTCGGCCACCATAGGCGCGGGCTTGCGGACGGCGAGCAATGGGTAGCTCGCCGATATAGACCAGGCCCCGGGTTGACGGCGCGTTCTGTTCCACGCACGGCTCACGAAGGTGTCAGCAATAATTGACGGGGCACGCTAGGGCTGATGCCTGCCAAGAGTCTTCGAAAGAGTCATCGCGGTCAACTGAAGGAACAGGGGTGGGTTTTAGTTAGTAAGTCTTACACACCTTTCCGCTCCACCCAGAGCGGGAGAAGTTATTTGTAAAAAAAAAACAGTACAACATAGCTATAGTGTACGACGGAGACATTTGGGTCCTGCACGAGGTGGCAGCCGCCTCGGAGTGCGTACAAGCGACTGGTCAATCTTCGAATTGAGAAAGAAAAGGAGGATAGAAAAATATATACTTACTTGGTAAAAACAAAAAATAGTCGGCAAATGGACGTCATAACTGTAACGAGAAGACTAGACATTAACTTTTATCATCAGTTCATCACACAACGCAACGACTGTAATCCCCGAAGGGAGAGGTTTTAATAATAATAAACTTTTTAATAATAATAATAATAAACTTTTTAAAACCCAATTCAAAAAGGAGGAGGTTATCAATTCGGATGTTTTTTTTTTTTTTTTTAATCTATGTTCGGGCATAACTTCGTCATAATATATAGACGGATTTGCAAAATTCTATTTTTGTTCGAAAGGGGTTTATCCCGAAATGGTCCCATTTAAATTCTAAATGTCATGTAGATCTGATGAGGAGTTTCGAAGACAGACAACGGAACTCTTTAAAAAATGACAGCAAATCAACCGCGATTGCTGCTATAGCATAAATATAATATTCATTGTTAACACAATTTAATGGGGAATCACAACTAAAAAGTGAAAAAAAAAACTTTTTTACGAAAAGATATAACCGACTTCCAAAAAATAGTGCAAAATAACTTTAATTTCGGAAGTCGGTGTCAAAAAACGAAGAAACAAAACCTGAAACACCGACTTCCGAAATTAAAGTTATTTTGCACTTTTTTTGTTTTTTTTGGAAGTCTGATTTTTTATTGAAAAAAGTTTTTTACACTACATGAACAAAAGGTGTTCGGTTGTTTTGAAACAGTTTCGCACTAACCTCCGTACACGTGTCACGTTAGGACAGTCTTCCTCAACTCTCACAACATAAAATTTGGATGGAGGTATACCTTGTAGTACACACTCATTTCGCTAGTTATGTTTAAGTCCCATATAATAAGGGGCGAATCTATAGCCATCTATGGGACACATATCTACTACAACTTTTTTTTTTTTCGTTAGTCTACGTAGTGTCCCACTGCTGGGCAAAGGCCTCACCTCTTTCCCTCCACAAACCTCTCTGTCTTGGGCGATTTCTGGCCAAGTTTGCCCTGCAAACGTGATCAGATAGTCGCACCATCTTCGCCGCGGTCGACCTCGACGGCGACGTTGTCCCTCTGGCATCCAATGAGTGACGATTCTCGCTCACGTGTCTGGGTGCATTCTTGCAACGTGGCCAGCCCACTCCCACTTCAGCCTAGCTGTTTTTTCCCCAACATCTGCTACTTGAGTTATGGAGCGTAGGATGGTGTTTCTAACGCGATCTGATCGCTTAACACCTATTTGCTGCGTTCTACTACTGCTACTCAGAAATTCCTGGTAGAAAAATCCAAGACTTAACGTTTTCCCGACCTGAGCCTTTAGACAAAATACTTTTCAGTAAACTTTAACGCTAACGCTTCGTGCAAAATGTATGGCAAAGACATTACTGGGCGTGAGTCACGTGACAGTTCTCTGTCTAACGATTCGTGCAAAACGCCGTTGCCATACATTTTGCACGAAGCGTTAGCGTTAACGTTTACAGAAATTTATTTTGGCTAAGGGGGCTGGGAATTTACCTCATACGCTCCAGGCAGTTATCAGTCCATCTTTTGAGACCCATACAAGCATTATAGTAAAGCATTTAAATCATCATCATCTCAGCCTTTTAATGTTCCCACTGCTGGGGCACAGGCCTCCTCTCTGTGAGAGGGTGTGGGCCGTAATCCACCACACGGGCCCAATGCGGATTGGTGAATGTCACATGTCTTCGAATTTTTGGTTCTAGGACATGCTGGTTTCCTAACGATGTTTTCCTTCACCGTTTTGAGAGCAGTGGTGATGAAATAATTTACACCAAGTAAAGTGCCTGCCTGGGTTTGAACTCACGACCTGCAACTTGTAAGTCGTGGTTAATACCACTGGGCCACCACTGCTCTAAGCATTTAAATATCTACGAGTGTCTAGTCTATTTTGTCCCACTGCTGGACACGAAAAATCTGCTGCGTTTTTTATCATTATTAGGATCGCGTTCGACCAATATCTCACCTGATGGTAAGCGATGATGTGGTCGAAGATGGAGCACGCTTGCCTAGAAGTAACCTATTCATTCTTAACTTAAAGACTTCCAGGTTGTAAGTACCAGTAAACACAGACTCCGGCAAGGAATACCACTCCTTGGCTGTACGCACAATTAATGTGTTCCCAAAACGTTTTGTGTGTATGGGGGATGTCCACTCTGTACCGGTAGCACATCGCCATACGTCTAGTGATCCGATGATGGAACGGACTTACCAGAATTAAACTATGCAATTCCGACGCACACTCCCCGAAATGTAACCGATTGAAACCCGACAGGCTAGCAACTTGGCGTCGATGCTTTAGACTTTGGAGCATCGTTCGTTGGTTAGCTATCATAAAATTATAGTACCTACTTACAGTACATGAGATACATCCGTACACACTCAATAACAATCATCCGGATTGCTCCAGAGAACGTCAGCCCGCATACGACGCGCGGCTAATCTTTTCAATAAAATACTCACTGCATTCAGTTCAGATGAATCAGCTTCGAATGCAATGCGCTTGAAAGTTCCAGCCAATATAAATAGCTTTGAGATTTTTTAAGGCGCTGACATGAGACAAACACCCACAAAATAGGCAAAAAATATTTATGTATGTTAGTCTTGTACATATTTTTATGATATTTCTTAAAATATGTTCAGGATTAACATAATATATTTTATAATGTTTCATATTTTCTATTAAATATATTCTTAACCGACTTCAAAAAAGAACAAGGTTCGCAATACGCATGTATACCTATATTTTATTTTCCCTTTACTATTTGTTTCCTAAAAACGTTTAAAAAAGAATAAATACAAAAAAAAAATACTTACACTAAAAATTACTTTAATTTCGGAAGTCGGTGTTTGTATTTTACTTCTTCGTTATTTGACACCGACTTCCGAAATTAAAGTTATTTTTTCATTTTTAGTGTATTTTTCTTTTTTGGAAGTCGGTTGTTTTTTTTGTAAAAAAAAAATATTTTTTCACTTTTTAGTTGTTATAACCCAGAACTAAAAACCGCAATAACATGGAACGTGGAATTTAAATATTAGGAGAACACCAAAACGTCATCGAGATATACTTTATGCGAAAATTTGGACGGATGCATGTTTGTTCAATCACGCTAGAACGGCTGAACAGATCTGGATAAAATTTGGCACAGAGATAGATTATAGTCTGGAATAGCACATAGGCTATAATTTATAATAGAATAGAATAGAATTTATTCAGCAACAGTACACGAAACACGCACGGTACACAGAAATAACAGTGAAAAAAAAAATACATTTTAACAAACAAAGTGTGTGCCTCACGACTGCGCTAAAAAGGTCCATTTCAGCGATAATGTCAAACGGGCTGGAGCCGCCTGACGCTGGTTTTCAAATGAACCTTTCAAAGGTCTGTGACGGATCATTTGAAGGCAACAACTACGAACTAAGTGAAACAAGTTGTAGTAAAAAAATAATACTTATAAATATAAACAGTAAATAGATATTATGTAGAAGGTGCTTAAAAATACTAACTAATTAATAAACAGAGGATACAAATAAAACTTACTAAATACCTACATGCTAAAACAGTCAAATATGAAGATGTCAAATAAAATAATTAAAGTTAAAAATAATAGGGGGGGAAGATGCTAATCCACGCGAAGCCGCTGGCAGAAGCTAGTCTATACTAATATTATAAAGAGGTAAAGTTTGTGAAGTTGTAGGGGGTAATCTCTAGATCTACTGAACCGATTTTGAAAATTATTTTACCAATAGAAAACCACGTTATTTGTCAGTGTCATAGGCTATATTTTTTTTTTTAAATCCACGCGGGTGAAGTCGCGGGCGAAGTGCTAGTGTTTCATATTTTTAACCATACTTCGAAAAAGGAGGAGGTTCTATGTTCGACTGTATGTATGTTTTTTTTATGTATCTCCAATTCTCCACCGATTTCTCCGTCAATTTTAGACCGATTTTCAAAATTCTTTTTTTATCCGATAGAATATACTCCCGAGGCGCTTTTTGAAAAACTGAAAAAATAACGAAAAATACGTATACCTAGATGACGTTTTGGCACATCGTGGTTTTGGTGTTGTTCAATTACGACTATGTTTAAATTCCACTTTCCATGTGCTTGGGGTTTTTAGTTCTGGGGTATAACAACTAAAAAGTGTAAAATAAAAAACTTCTTTACAAAAAAAACAACCGACTTCCAAAAAAAAAATACATTAAAAATTAAAAAGATACTTTAATTTCGGAACTCGGTGTCAAATAACGTAGAAATAAAATACAAACTCCGACTTCCGAAATTAAAGTTATTTTTTAATTTTTAGTGTATTTTTTTTAAGAAGTCGGTTGTTCTTTTTTTTTTGTAAAAAAGTTTTTTTACAAGCGTTGTGTCATCGCGAATCTCGCTTCTTTTCTAAGCAGTCTGACAGTGTGTTAGATCTTGTCAGTGCCTTAAACAAAATGCTTTACGTTTATAAATTCTTTTCTTTGGAACACGTAATCTGTGCCCATACCATTACAATATAAATAATATCCGGCACCTAAGTTACGTAACACATTCGTAATCACGAGAGCTTGCCTTTTGACGATTCTGTTATTCATTTGTTACTGTCTAGACAATTCGCCATACTATTCCCAAACCACTGTAACTTCTGTAAGCCAGAATCAACAGTGGCGACCACCAGAAAAAACGCCGAGGCAATGAAGCTCGACGAGTCCCAGAGAAACGATTAAACTGTCTTGGGTCCCGCAACGAAATTAATCAGAAAAGACAGCGGGGGAGTAAGAAAAACATATCTATGTTTTTCTTTTTTAACCGACTTCAAAAATCAAATCAAATCATTAAAATCATCAAAAAACTCTTTCAGTTAGAATTGATGTCACATGTAAGTATTTCATGAAATCATGACATTTGGCATCATGTCGAGACTGCAGGCCCAAGACATACAGACTCCAGCATGGAATTCCTCTCATTATACTATGTTATATCTGTGGCGTATGTTGTCTATCATTCACAGAACGGTATTCTCATTTTGATTTCCCCTGGCACCAAGCCAAGCTAAGCTCCAGTAAAACATTGTTGTCTTTAGTAGTCTCTATTTACAGTTTCAACTATATTTGGTCGCGTCTCACTTCTTTGTTTAACAAATGAATTTGCGTCAGTGAGATTGTGTTTAGTGAAATAGTGAAACTGAAATCGTTATGGATCAAGAGACTGGTTATTGCTAATCGATGCAGCATTGGCTCATGTAAGATGTATCGATGTTCGCTGTGATAAAGAGAATAGACATGAAAAACATTGATTCACTCACAATGGCACACAATGGTGGTTGGCGCAGTGGTTGAGCGTTCGGCTGCTGCGCTGCGTGTCGCGGGTTCGATTCCCGCACGGAACAAATATTTGTATGGCCTACAGATAGTTGTTCCGGGTCTGGGTGTCTTGTGTATGTGAGTTTTCATGTTTGTGAACGCGCCCACGATACAGGAAGTAATTCCTAGTGTGAGGCAACGTTTTTAATTTAAACGAAGTTTTAAACAAAACAATATAGACATTAGCGTAAGAGACATAATAAAAGGATGAGATAGATTCTTTTTCTTAGCGTGTAGATGGCATAATTACTATATTTTCTTAGTTATATGCCAACTACCTTAAGTTAGCTTGCGTGTTCTGTGCTGAGCTCACGTAACGTATCGTACGTGGGCAGAGCACCGCCGTGTCCTCGTGGATGCGATAGGCGGCAGCGACCTCTCGCGCCGTGCCATGGTACGGAGCGAGAGGGAATGGGAGGCCGTCTCCTCCTTCTGCGAAGCAGTAATGCTCGCGAAGAGGGAGGCGGCATACGCTAGGGAGACTCGAACACAGCCGAGTCGCCCTAGCGCCCCCAGCCGCGACCGCCGCCTGAGACGCCAGGGGGTTCGGACGCCGCGAGACGATCTCCGGCCACCGTAGACCCGGGCCTGCGGACGGTGAGTAGTGGGTAACTCGCCGTCCGATCAGCACCAGGCCCGAGAGTCGACGGCGCGTAGTGTTCCACGCGCGCCTCAAAGAGTTGTCAGCAAAGTGAAGGGGCCTGCCAAGGCCGGTGCCTGCCCGGGGGTGGAGGATAAATTCGAAAAAGTTACCTCGCCCCCGGGCACTCGAGGCAGGGAGGCACAGGGGTGGGTTTTAGTCAGTAAGAGTCTGACACGCCCTTCCGCTCCACCCTAGAGCGGAAGAAGTCGTAGGATGATTTCCCACCCCCCAAAAAAAAAAAAAAAAAACGTATCGTACGTCCACCCAGTAATAGGACTCGCCCATCAAGGAGCGCTGTTCCAAATTATACTCATATTATTTAGAAAACAACAAGTATTATACAAAAACACGTATACTAAAAGATAAATAATTAAAGTATCTTTAAAATAATGAAGGTTTCGTAGAAATAAGCTTAATAGATTTTGCGTGATTCTCAATTTTTAGCCGCGTTAGACTTTACAAATTAATTACACTATGTTTTAAAAATATAATTTAAAATACTCACATATCAAATTACGAAGAAAATTGTCTATAGTAACATATATTCTTTTCAAAGAAATAAAAGTAGTCGTTTAGACGTGATGTTCAATTTAATATGATTAGAAATCTTGTAATAGCGTCTTAATATGAAATACGTTGTCTGGCCCAGTATTCGGCCAAGGCAATGCAGTCCGCTAACGCTGTCATTAGATCCGTACGTGATCAGCCCCCTTAGCCAAATAACTTTTATAATAGCGCTAACGCTAACGCTTCGTGCAAAAAGTATGGCAATGACATTACCTGCGGAGAGAACTGTCACGTGACTCACGGCCAGTAATAGCGTTGCAATACATTTTGCAGGAAGCGTTAGCGCTATTGTAAAAGTTATTTGGCTAAGGGGGCTGGTAACAGGGCATATGGAGCAAGGTGGAAGGTGGGTCATGGTCTGCGGAGAGACAACGCACAGATCGGTGGAGAAAGAGACAGAATGATACATTATTCTGAGTATGTGCTGTCCTACTGCAAGCCACCACACTATTCTCGACCACAGCAACTCTTGAAAGTCAGAATCAACAATGGCATCCACCAGAAATACGTCCAGTCATTGAAGCTCGACGAAATTAATGAGATGAATCACATCATGTCCCACTGCAAAGGAAAGACCTCCCTACTTATATTTCCACTTTTCATGCCTTCAGCAATTTTAGGCCAGTCCTTTTAGAAGGCTCATCCCTCCATCTTTTTCTAAGCCTGTTGCGTTTGCCTGGCGTTTAGGATCCACTGTTTTTTTAGGATTCCGTACCCGAAGGGTCCAAACGGAGCCCTATTGTTGTCACTCACGTGTCCGTCTGTCTGTCCGTCCGTCGTCTGTCACAAAATTTTGTTACGAAGAATTTTTTACTTCCCATTGACCTATGAACTTGCTGATAATGTTTATTATTACGTATACTTTACTAACACATACTAATATTTGATACGGAACCCTTAATGTGTTTTTTTTTTAATTTGATAGGCTCGCGCTTGAGCACTATCTCACCTGATGGTAAGCGATGATGTGGTCGAAGATTGAGCACGCTTGCCTAGAAGTAACCTATTCACTCTTGTCTTAAAGAACCCAAAGTTGATTAGTAATTTTTTCCACGTTACACAAGCTAACATAAGGGAGAATGTCTAGAATATAGCCAGCAACAAAGAATTTTCAATTAAATACCCTAATAGCTGTAGGCTGTTCTAGAAATCGAGCTACAGCCGTTATTACGAGTAATAAACCAATGACCGGTTACGTAAAAATGCGTGTTTATTATAGCTCAGTTAAAACTACAAACAATAGAATGGTTATTTTGTATAACATTGTAGCTCGTAAAGCTATACGGATTCAGTAGACTAGTCACTGATTTGTCTTGTCGTTTTCCAAGATGACCTTCATTAAAAATAAATTTTGATTCTTCTTACTCACGACCATCTCCAGACTTCAACGTCAATATCAACTCAACTCCAGAATGCAGAGGACACGGTGGAGGTCTGTCCCGCTTGGGCGGAGCACCGTCGTGTCCTCGTGGATGCGATAGGTGGCGGCGACCTCTCACGTCCGGCCGTGGTTCAGGCCATGGTACGGAGCGAGAAGGAATGGGAGGCAGTCTCCGCCTTCTGCGAAGCAGTAATGCTCGCGAAGGCGGAGACGGGACGCGTGAGGGAAGCTCAACGGAGTGCCCCTCACTGCCCCGGCCGCTACCACCGCAGGAGAGTTACTGGGCGTAGGACGTCGCGAGACGATCTCCGGCCACCTTAGACCCGGGCCTGCGGACGGCGAGCAGTGGGTAGTTTGCCGTCCGATCAGCACCAGGCCCGTGAGTCGACGGCGCGTAGCGTTCCACGCGCGCATCAAAGAGATGATTGTCAGCCACCACTGACGGGGCCCATCGTGGCCGGTGCCTGCATGCCTAGGGGTAGCGGATAAATTCTGAAAAATGAGTTACCGCACTCGTTAAACATCTAAACCGCCTTCGTGACTCACTCTGTCTGTTCGTGAAAACCCCATGAATATCGGTTAATTCAGTAGTTTTTAAATTAAACCCGAACAGAATAGACAGACCCGGCGGAAGACTTTGTTTTATAATATGTTGTGATTTTTAGGGTTCCGTACCCGAAGGGTCCAAACGGAGTCCTATTGCTATCACTCACGTGTCCGTCCGTCTGTCTGTCCATCTGTCCGTCGTCTGTCACAGGTTTTATAGCCAAAGGATTGGAGTTACAGTCTTCAAATTTTCACAGTACCCAGTGACCCAGTGAATACATTTAGTACAGAACCCTAAATGTGCGAAGCCCGACACGCACTTGGTCCGTTTTTTTAGGGTTCCGTACCCGAAGGGTCCAAACGGAGCCCTAATGCTGTCGCTCACGTGTCCGTCTGTTCGTCGTCTGTCACACAGGTTTTACAGCCTAACTATTGGAGCTACAGTCTTCAAATGTTTACAGTATAAGCATCTTGTTGACCCAAAGCCATACCAATAGTTAAAAATACAGACCATGACAGCTAACATGACAGAAACCCAATGCGATAGTATAGAAAAAAATCACAATAACATTCAGTTAATACAATTCAATTCAATTAATAATTTAATTATAGTACCGATGTCCGTGGCCATGGCCAGAAGGCATGTCCGCGGTAATGTCTCTCTAGTCACTAGACCAGGGATCACCAATAAGTTTTATTGCGGGTCCGTTTAAAAAAAATATATAATTCCAAAATTTAATAAGTCATTAAACAATTAAAACGAAAATAAAACAGAATAATGTTTTATTAAAAAATAATAACGAAGGAGGATGCGAAAAATGTCGTTTTGTACTCTGAACAATCTGTCTGCATTCTGGTTTTTTTTTTGAGGGTTGGGTAATCATCCAATGACATCTCCCACTCTAGAGTGGAGCGGGAGGGCGTGTCAGACTCTTGCTGACTAAAACCCACCCCTGTTCCTTCCCTGCCCTGAGTGCCCAGGGGCGAGGTAACTCTGTTTCGAATTTATCCAAAACCCCTGGGCAGGACGCCGTACGGTGCGTGCGAGAATCTCGAGTCTTCACAGTGAGAGCAATACCGCGGGGCTTATGTCGGTAGAATGTATAAGTATTTCCCTAAGAGAACATAAAGGATGGTGCTTTTAAAAGACATTTGATAATAATTTGGCACTTAACTGAAGGCGCGGTTGGCACAGTGGTTGGCTGCTGCTGTGCGTGTCGTAGGTTGGATTCCCACATGGAACAAATATTTGTATGGCCTACAGATAGTGGATCCGGGTCTGGATGTCTTGTGTATGTGAGTTTACATGTTTGTGAACGCACCCACGATACAGGAGTAATAGCTAGTGCGGGGCTACGATTTAAACTAAACCGGTCAAGTGCGAATCGGACTCGCGCACCGAGTGTTCCGTACCATCATACATATAAATATTTTTGATGTCTTTACGTACAGTTGCAGTTTTAGGTCAGCGCCATCTCTTGACCGATAGTGAAACTAATGTAATTTTAATTGATGGTTTCTGAAAAAGTTTACTATTTAGAGACATCGTTTTATTTAAAGTTGATAGCATTAGTAGTTCTTAAGATATTCAGCTGTGACAGACGGACAGACAGACTGACTGAATCGCACCGTAAGGGTTCCTTATTACCATTTTGATACGGAACCCTAAAAAGAAGGAAAGAGCTAACAGGCAACATGGGATTACGATAGCCAGAAAAATTGTCAAACTCAGTATCTACATACAAAACATAAAAATACCAACCACTTTTTTTTTCTAGCACTTTATCTAACAACGTAACTGATACATGCGTGTCTGTCTCATCGAGCAAACCCGCTGATATGTTAACCTGACAAGAAACAGCGATCTCATGCACTATCATTAATCAAAAACAATTGCACACACAGAGCATAGAATTACTTCTTCTTAATGAGTGTTAAACGATCAACGCTCAACGTGCTAATTTTCATTTTAATACGACTGCCAAATGTATCATTACTATCATTGATCCACTCGGATTTACATGCATGCCCACGCTTTGATGTGTTACAGTGTAGGAATGATGCAGTCTTATGTTGAACTGCTGATCAAATTTTATGGGAACGTTTGTGGTTTTTGAGGAACTCGTGGTTAAAATAATAACAGCCGCACGGGTCAATGCATCAGGTTAAGCTAAGCTTGCCGGGGTTGGTTCATGGATGGGTGACCATATTTACATATCGAGACTCCTTCGTGCCTCGGAGAGCACGTTAAGCCGTTGGTCCCGTCTGTCGATCGTGGATCTTTGACAGTCGTTTGTCACGGTACGGAGGGCGTGTCTCGTTGCGGGACCGGAGTGGTGGTGTGACACGCAGAGGAGGACGTAGGAGTGACACGCAGAGGAGGTCGTAGGGTAGGAGGACCGTAGATGAGGACTTCAATAAATAATAACACGACGAGTTAACACATTTACAACAGTGGGCTTTAATATTATTTTAAGAACACAAACACTGTGACTATAATTAAATTGTATTAATGCAAAATTCTAGGAAAATGGTAACTGTCACTTCAGGAGTCAAAAAATAACAATGAGGAGCTTATACTATCTCGGCTGCCGAATTTGAACTAATTTTTAATATTAAAACAGAGACATGACAGAGAAAACTAAGTAATTTTTGAATTTGAAATTAAAAAAAGGTAGCAAAGAACGTAATTTTGGAATAGAGGTCAAAAAATAAACAAGGCTTTAACACTGCCTTGTTACAATACCCGGCTGCCCCGGAAAGAAAAATCGAGCAGCAGGTGAGCGATTTTTCGTTAACAATAAAATAATATAGAAAAATATAAAAATATCTTAAATAGGACGGTTATGAGTGAGGTGAAAATTTAGAAGGCGAGGGTGTTATATACAATGAGTATTTACAAAAGGAACAATCTACCACATCCATATTACCTTCCATAATACCTTCCATACTTCGTTCATTCAAAGTTATGTTCGCATATAGGTAAGTGCAGAACATAACGCAAAGTCAAAAAGAGTTTATCCTATTATTAGGCATAACTCGTTAGATTGCCCTTCAATAGTGTAGGCTTATTTTATCAGTCACCAACCGCTGATGTTAAATTATATGATGATAAGAAGCTATGATACAAGTTTAATTACCTGCTGTAACAAGTAGTAAATAAGGCGAAGAAGCCTTCGTACTATGCACGTTAAGTAACTATTAAGGGAATAACTTAATAAAATATACCTATGTATATATTAAACGGACCTAAGGCTTATTTAAAGAGTAGCTAGCCGCTCTAAATAATGAAGTGGCAAAAATATTACCATAAGTAGTATGATTATGGCTTATTTAAGGAGTAATCACCCGCTCCGAATGATTCTTATGGTTTAAAGCCATAGAATAAATTAATGATCAAGGGGTAGACCATGATCGGTAATGATTTAGGCTTATTTAGGGAGTAATCACCCGCTCCATAGAATTCTTGAACTAAATAACCACCGATGTAGCAATCGTGGTGAATGTAATTGAAAGGGGTATTAATGGGTTAATGACGTAAACAATAGGTATAAACCTAATAGGTTTAGAAAAAAATAAAATTATCAAAAGAAATAATAATATAAAAGAGTTCCAATTCTGTATTGTACGGAGGTTGAGTAGAGAAAATTAAAAAGAAAGATTTGTTATTTTGTCAAAATGTGTCTGACGTTTGAAATATTTTTTTGCAGACAGATTTGTTTAAAATAATTATTTAGTTAAATATTCAGTAGCAGGTTTAAATAGTTATGTAATTTATCTTTATGCATACTATTTACGGTGCATAGTGAGAATATGTGAAAACACCATAGTAATGCATGCCTACGGAGTTCTTCAGAGGTTGAGGAGGAAAGAGGGAAATTAATACGTCAAAGCTATAACTCATAGAAGCTTTGATTTATAATAAACTAGCGACCCGCCCCAGCTTCGCTCGGGTACAAATTATACATATAAACCTTCCTCTTCAATCACTCTATCTATTAAAAAAAACCGCATCAAAATCCGTTGCGTAGTTTTAAAGATTTAAGCATACATAGGGATATAGGGACAGAGAAAGCGACTTTGTTTTATACTATGTAGTGATATAACGGATTCATCATGGTTTTTAATTGTTAACGGGTTGGTACGTTTATAATAACTATGTAATATGATTAAATAAATTTGAAAGTGAAGTGTACGTTATTTATTTAAATAGTAATTTGTGTTGTGCGTGTGAAGTAGCCAACTTTGACTATACAGTGACCCCTAGCATGTCGGCAGGATGCCCTAGAAGAGTCACCTTCTAATCAATAGTTGGTATGTAGGATACGCTGAGGATATTCTCCAACAGCACTCCCGTTAGTCAGTACTGGTCACAAACACAAGTGTCTCCGAGGAGTTTAGCACAAGTGAATGCTACCAGCTTATGAGGGTTCAGATGTGAACCTTGGGTAATGTTACTGTCTGTAGGATGGGGTGGTTATGTTTTGTTTTGAGTTTTGTAAGTAAGTATTGCACCATGTACTGATTGGATATGTGTGTTGTAAAATAATAATAAAATAGTATGTCGGGTAAAATCTTGATAAGTAGTATGCAAATTGGAACCTGTAAGAAATGTTAATAAATTAAAATGCTTTATTTTTATTGGAATGATGGAATTGATGTAGTCAAAAGGGGCCGCAAATTTTTTTTGGGAAGACTAGTTCCTTTTGGAATTTTGAGAAATAAAATAACAGTATAACAATAATTAAATAACAACACAAAATTATAAAAATTTAAAAATTATTTTAGATGGGATGGGCTTCACTCGACAGACGGGGTCGAGACTTATCCAGAACAGCTTCACGACCAGAGCTTATCCTGCTGATGCTGATGGCTCCGCGATGATGAGCTGGGTTCACGATGAGGTGGCTGCTGGACTCTGGTATGGGAGGGGCTGGGTTCAATCACGTTGAGGCGGCTGCTGGGCTCTGAGATGGAATGGGCTGGGTTCGATCACGTTGAGGGCGCCAGTGTCACGGTACGGAGGGCGTGTCTCGTTGCGGGACCGGAGTGGTGGTGTGACACGCAGAGGAGGACGTAGGAGTGACACGCAGAGGAGGTCGTAGGGTAGGAGGACCGTAGATGAGGACTTCAATAAATAATAACACGACGAGTTAACACATTTACAACAGTGGGCTTTAATATTATTTTAAGAACACAAACACTGTGACTATAATTAAATTGTATTAATGCAAAATTCTAGGAAAATGGTAACTGTCACTTCAGGAGTCAAAAAATAACAATGAGGAGCTTATACTAGCTCGGCTGCCGAATTTGAACTAATTTTTAATATTAAAACAGAGACATGACAGAGAAAACTAAGTAATTTTTGAATTTGAAATTAAAAAAAGGTAGCAAAGAACGTAATTTTGGAATAGAGGTCAAAAAATAAACAAGGCTTTAACACTGCCTTGTTACACGTTACTGGTCGTGAGAAGCCCGAAAGTCTGACAACCAGTCTTACCGAGGGGTATCGTATTACCCACCTAACTGGGTTGTGGAGGTCAAATAGGCAGTGGCTCCATGTGAAATACTGGTATTCAGCTGCATCCGGTTAGACTGGAAGCCGACCTCAAGATAGTAGAGAAAAGGCGCGGGCAGGCAGGTTGGTTTGTGTGAAAGACGATATGAAAGAGGGTGGCTATTGAGATGGCGACCAATAGAGACCCCAAATAGATTGAGATAATGATGGTAAAGTTCTGGAGTGGCGACCACGTACTCAAGACGCAACGTTGAAAGGCCTCCCACAAGGTAGACTTATTGCAATCTGCCTAGCCTTTTCCAAACTATCTTGGGATCGGCTTCCAATCTAACCGGATGCAGCTGAATACCAGTATTTTACATGTTTTTTTAAAAAGCGCTGGGCTCAAGGCAGGGTTCGAGGAGGCGGTTCCAAAAATAAAACACACTAAAATGTAAAAAAAAAAAATTTGCTAAAAACCCTGACTGTAAAAAAACAACTAAAACGTTCCATACAAGTCACTTTTCAAGCAGTCTGATGCAGTTGGTGGCATGGAATTTTTCGTTGTTTTTTTACAGTTGGGTTTCTTTTCATTCTAGGAAACGTCAAGGAAACTGACGTGCTCTTCAATGTTTTGAGAGTACCTTGTTAATATATCCGACCTTCCCTAACATTCGACCTTGACGTTGACCTCAAACACGCGAACACTTTGATCTTCTTGTTCGTTGGCACGGTTCTAATTCGAGTACTGGTCCCATTTTGCAACGCTCAAGTTCTGAGTCAGACGTGCAGTCATGACCTGTTTTAGATCATTCAAGCGTTTTTATCGTATGTTCCTGTTAATTTGATGAATATTCACGTTTCATACCTACCTACTGGTGTTTCTGGTCGGAAAATATAGGGATTTTCCGTAAGGGATTTTTTTTAGTAGCATCCTCAAATTCAGTGATTTGTTGCAGTATTATTATCCTCCTATGTTTAGTCCAATTTCTTATTTAGTCTTTTTCTACAAGACTTCGAGATTCAAGCAGAACTAGCGTAATGTGGATGTCTGGGTACTTACCCACCATACTCCTCTGCCTATCTCACTGGCGAAAATATAATGCTTGGCGAATGTTACGTAGGTACCTCCTATCTAGGGTTGCCAACTTTTTTTTTTAAAGAAATTTAATAGAGTATACTTACCTACCTGATTTTGAGACAGGTAAATAAAGAGTACATTATTGTTTTTAACTTTTAAGAAGATATTTTTTGTGCATTTTGCGGTACATCATCATCATTTTTAAAAGAATTGTACGACTCCAAACATTCTTGATTCTTTATTGTACACCACATCTTAACATAAGATACAGTCATTACTCAGTTCATGTACAAAGGCGAGCTTAACTCAAAGTTTGAGTGATAGAGTGAGTTCACATTCGAGGGTAGGATTGTGTACAATATAAACTTATATAAATAAGCCCTATGTATATTCATTGAGAAAGGAAGTGCTCTTTTATTTTCCTCTTAAAGACATTCAGAGAAGGGCTGTCGCGTAGGGAGTGTGAAAGAGTGTTCCAGAGACGCACTGCAGTCACTGAAAAGGAGCCATTATAGCGGCTGGAAGTGTGACGCGGAGTACGAAGGAGAAGAGAAGAGGCGGTGCGACAGAGTTTACCTCTCGGGACGAGGTACTCAAAGCGTTCACGAAGGTATTGAGGAGAAATAGGATTATGCAGAATAGTATAAAGAAGGGATAGGATATGGGTATCTCGCCGACGCCGAATTGGTAGCCACCCTAATCTAGTCCGAAACTCCGACACATGCACTTTGCAGTCGTTCAAGTTTAAAGTCTTTATTTTTTAGTTATTTCAATGGACGTTACATTTTTGGGTTATAACAATGGGTATACATGACTGGTATTAGTATAGTAAACATTGTGAAAAAAAGAGTATTTTTGCGGACTCTATTAGTGTTACAGATAATAGAGTAAACCTACATGAAATAGAGTACAATACTCTATTTTAGAGTACGGTTGGCAACCCTACGCCTATCTAAACCAGTATTACACAGACTGATATATGTAAACAAAGTCACCTTGGGTTATTTCAACTACCTAGTTGTGGAAGACCTTTATTGATTGTGTTATCACTTCTCGTATGTGTCACAGACTAAGATAATGTTTTTTATTTATTTATTTATTAAACTTACAAACACTATCTTTACAGAGTTTTTTTTTGTGGGGTGGGAAATCATCCAATGACTTCTCCCGGTCTGGGTGGAGCGGGAGGGCGTGTCAGACTCTTGCTGACTAAAACCCACCTGTTCCTTCCCTGCCTGAGTGCCCAGGGGTGCGGTAACTTATTTTCAGAATTTATCCGCTACCCCTAGGCATGATCTTTACAGGATGACCCCAATGCAATAGTGGTTTCTTAACTCCCGACCGATTTCTTTTTTCTTTTTGACGTAGTGACCAATCGTTAGGACGTAGCGTATCCGTATCCTACGAGTATGTTACAAGTTTCAACCAAATCAGTTCTGCTGTTTAGGCGTGAATCAGTAACAGACAGACGGATAGCTTTCGCATTTATAATGGAAGTATGGATGGAAAGTATTACGCGATACATTAGGGACCTGTTTCTGAATGCTAGCCAAGTTTAGTAAAACGTCCTTCTGCGAAGCAGTAATGCTCGCGAAGGAGGAGGCGGAACGGGTGAGGGAGAGGCAACCACAACAGACTCGCCCTCACGCCCTCAGCAGCAGCCGCCGCTGGAGACGCCCTGGGCGGAACACGTCGCGAGACGTTCTCCGGCCACCGTAGACCCGGGCCTGCGGACGGCCAGTATTGGGTAACTCGCCGTCCGATCAGCACCAGGCCCGAGAGTCGACGGCGCGTAGTGTTCCACGCGCGCCTCAAAGAGTTGTCAGCAATAACGACGGGGCCCGTCATGGCCGATGCCTGCCCAGGGGTTGAGGATAAATTCGAAACAGAGTTACCTCGCCCCTGGGCACTCAGGGCAGGGAAGGAACAGGGGTGGGTTTTAGTCAGCAAGACCCGCTCCTGACACCCCTCCCGCTCCACCCAGAGCGGGCGATGTCATTGGATGATTCCCACCCACAAAAAAAGGTCTAGTAAAACTAGTGCTGTAATTGATATCACACGTAGTTTACGTTTCTTGATTCTCAACTTGTAGATTACAAGTCTTTTAGTAATAACTAGGTTTTTTCTGCGGCTTAGCTTCTCAAGAGCCGTACAATTATCTGTGATAAGAATTAGTATAAGGCACTCAGCGATAGCTGTTAGGTTTCTATACGTAATCAGCCTTATAATGTTCCCACTTTGAAGCCCACCATGCGGGCCGAGTGAGGTTTGGTAGTTGTCACATGGATATGTCTTCGAGTTTTTTGTTTTTATTCATGCCGTTTTCCCTCACGATGTTTTCCTTCACAGTTTCGAGAGCAGTTATGTTGAAATAAATTACACAAAATAGAGCACCTGCCTGGGTTTGAGCCCACGGCCTACAAGTCGTAAGTCGGGGCCATTCCCACTGAGCCACCACTCTCTAGTTATCAGCGAAAGATTATTTGTAATCGGATCAGCCGCTCTATTCGCTAACACAGTTGACATCAATTTGATAGGCACTATGCAGTACATTGCTGCTTTGACGTATAGGAAAACAAATTATACCACTGCCTGTAATAGTGTAATAGTGCCACTGTTATAATCGATGTCCAACGAGCAAAGCACCCGGGCCTGCGGACGACGAGCAGTGGGTAGCTCGACGTCCGATCAGCACCAAGCCCGTGAGTCGACGGCGCGTAGTGTTCCACGTGCGCCCCAAAGAGATGATTGTCAGCCACCACTGACGGGGCCTATCGTAGCCGGTGCCTGCATGCCTAGGGGTAGCGGCTAAATTCTTAAAATGAGTTACTGCACACCTGGGCACTCAGGCAGGGAAGGAACAGGGGTGGGTTTTAGTCAGTAAGAGTCTGACACGCCCTCCCGCTCCACCCAGAGCTGGAGAAGACATTGGATGATTGCCCAGCACCACAAAAAAAAAAAAAACAAAGCAGCAATGTACTGCAAAGTGCCTATCAAATTAATGTCAACTGATTTAGCGAATACACTTGGACTTCCAGGGATTACCACTTACAAACCAGCATACAATTTCTTTATGATGTTTGTTTAGATTTAGACAGACGTATCACCACTTCTTATAATATAGACAGACTGCCCATATTCGACATACGAATATGATATTCATCATATAATCGCAAACTCTGTTTTATTCTATGTTATGAAAAATCAAGTAAAATTGTAAACTTTTATTTTCAAAAAGACTACTATATCAATCTGCCAAGCCTTTTCCCAACTATCTTGGGGTCGGCTTCCTTTCTTAACCGGATGCAGCTGAAAACCAGTATTTTACATGGAGCTACTACCTATCTGACCTCCACAACTCAGTAACTGGGTAATACAATACCTATAACTATATAACTCCTTGGTAAGAATGGTTGTCAGACTTTCGGGCTTCTGTCGATCCGTAACGACTGTCAAAGATCCACGATTGACAGCCGGGACCAACGGCTTAACGTGCTTTCCGAGGCACGGAGGAATCTCGCTATGTAAAGATGGTCCATGGACTAACCCCGGCAAGCGTAGGTTAACCTGATGGAACGACTCGTGCGGCTGTTATTACGTTAGCCACGAGCTCCTTTGAGACAACTAGAGACGAGACTCTTATACATAACATATTGTACATAATCGAAATGCGATTTAGTGTATTTGAAATTATCTATTCATAATATATAGAGAATTTACACTCTTACAAAATTTATTACAATCTTACGGTGTTGCCAATTATCTTTTTTTTTTTTAGTTTGTTTCGGTGTTTCTTCTCAGGGTAGTCAGCTAGGAAACACCGGCCTCATCTAGCTTAAACTGACAAAAAACATTGACGTGTAAAAGTGTTCCTTGTGAATTTACTAAATAAAAATCATTTATCCGGTGACATAATAATTTTGGTTGGTTTTTGTTCATGAAAAACCGGCCATGTGCGTGACGGACTTCGCACAATTAGGGTTCCATACCAAATAAGGGCATTATCACAGAAAAAATCATTGTTTATCAATATATTTGTATTTGTTATTTATATACGTACTTAATAAACATTATCACCAAATTTCAAGTTCATGAGTCAATGGGAAGTTAAAAATTCTTCGGAACAAAATTATGTGACAGATGTCGGACAGACGGACACATGAGTGACAGCTTTAGGGTTTCGTTTGGACCCTTCTGGTACGGAACCCTAAAAATGATGATGCAATCCAATCATCATTTCTGTCAATCATAATTGTCTCTGCTATATTATTGTGTTCAGTTTCATTAATAAACATCGTGATAGTCACTGGTAATTACAGCTGTACATCGCATCATTTGGTGATCAACCAATAAGCTAGTATGTCAGTGACTATGTCACCGCATTTTTTACCTATTCGAAACTGCTGACATGTAAACACATTGGTGTTTACATGTCGGCAGTGAATGTGCAACACTCGCATAACAAAACGCTTTTATTTCTCACAGACTCTTATTCTTCACTTATTCAGACGGCGAGCCTTTTTTCGTCAACCTATCACAATTGCAGACTCCGTGCTTCTATTGAGAAATTCCAGATGAAACATAATAACACTGCCCGATTCGGGAATCGAATCCAAGACCTCATACGGAAAAAAACTTAAAAAAAACAACCGACTGACAAAAAAAAAAAAACAAAAAATTCAAAAAATACTTTAATTTCGGAAGTCGGTGTTTGTATTTTACTTCTTCGTTATTTGACACCGACTTCCGAAATTAAAGTAATTTTTAAATTTTTAGTGTTTTTTTTTGGAAGTCGGTTGTTTTTTTTTTTTGTTAAAAAAGTTTTTTATTTTTCACTTTTTAGTTGTTATACCCCAGAATAAAAACCTCAATAACATGGAACGTGGAATTTAAACATTTGGAGAACACCAAAACGTCATCGAGGTATACGTATTTTTCGGTTTTGTTCAGTTTCTCAAAAAGCGCTGAAGCAATTTCGATAAAATTTATATAGGACCACCTCGGGAGTATATTCTTTCGGATAAAAAAAGAATTTTGAAAATCGGTCCACAACTGACGGAGAAATCGGCGGACATACATAAAAAAAAAACAAAACATTCGAACAGAGAACCTCCTCCTTTTTCGAAATATGTATTTGTATGGCCTACAAATAGTTGTTCCTGGTCTGGGTGTCTTGTGTATATGTGAGTTTACATATTTGTGAACGTACCCACGATATAGGAATAATTCTTAGTGTGGGATAACGTTTTTTTTTTAAATAAAGAAATAATACTTAACAGTTTTCCTTGAGACGGCTAGTCCAACGAGGCAGTCGAATTCTACCAAGTCATAAAGCCATATAATAAATTTAATGGTCAGAACGAATTACCATAAACTCATATAGAGTAATGGTAACTGCCCAAATGAGAGTCATTGCAAAGAGTATATTATTATTACGCAACTAGGGTGTTAGTTACGGCCTGATGAGGAAATTAAATGAAAGCGTTTTAGTCGCTGAGGCTTGCTTATATTGCGTTTTATAGTTTCCATGATCCAGTTGCTAATATTGAATGTGACAAATTGGTATATTAAGGCGCAGTTATAAAACTTTTAATGGTTTCTAATTGAACATCACGTCTAAACGACTAATTTTATTTCTTTGAAAAAAATATATGTTACTCTAGACAATTCCCGTCGTAATTTGATCTGAGAATATTTGAAATTATATTTTTATAACATAGTGTAATTAATTTGTAAAGTTATGTCTGACTCGGATAAAGAATTGAGAATCACGCAAAAACTATAAAGCGTAATTTTATGAATCCTTCACCATTTTAAAGATCATTTAATTATTTATAATTTAGTCTCAGTGTTTTAGTTTAATACTTGTTGTTTTATGTGTGATAAATTAATAATGCGTCTAATTTCGGACAGCGCTCCTTGATGGGCGAGTCCTATTACTGGGGGGGACATACAACGCGTACCGAGAGCTCAGCGCAGAACACGCAAGCTAACCACTCAAGGTCATTGGCAGCTAATAGCGCCTTAAGGAGAAATGTACAGGATAACCCACGAAATTCAAATTTTCTCACGTGTTTTGCAATTTGCAGGTCAGTGTCAGGTTGATAAATGTGATTCGCGGCGGTAGCAAGTATGTATTTATAGAATTATAATCGTTAGAATCATCAATACAACTGTCTCAGTTAGAATTGATGTCAAATGTCATGATTTCATGAAAGAGTCATTCCATACATCAATATGAACTTAGAAGGTTGTATTGAGGATTTTTATGATTACAGTTCTGTAAATACGAACTTGCTACGGCCGCGAATCGTAAGACCAACATACAACCTGATACTGACCTGTAAATTGCAAAAAACGTAAGAAAATTTGAATTTCGCGGGCTACCCTGCCGCTTCCACCTTAAGGCCCTACTACCGGCCAAGTGGCGCCCTCATTGAATAAAAAATCGTAGCATAGCATAGAAAATAAATATTAAAGAATCCAACGTCACGTTTGTTACAAAGAGAATAAAGTATTTTTACGTTGTTAAAACAGGTCTCAAAATGTTTCGTATCTAAAGTAGTAGGCAAAAGTACCAAAAACAGCCGTTTTTGACACTTTTGCTTACTACTTTGGATCTTTTTTTATTCAATGAGGGCGCCACTTGGCGGGTAGTAAACCCTTAATGTGGAAGTTCAGCTCAGTTAGAATTGATGCCAAATGTCATGATTTCATGGAAATACTACATTTGGCATCAATTCTAATTGAGAGAGTTGTATTGATGATTTTAATGATTACAATTCTGTAAATACGTACTTGCTACGGCCGCGAATCGTAAGACCATCATACTACCTGATACTGACCTGCAAATTGCAAAAAACGTAAGAATATTTGAATTTCGCGGGCTACCCTGGCGCTTCCACCTTAAATACATCTCAGACAGTTTTTTCTAAAAACAAAAATAAATAACCTCATTGCAACATCATCCATTATAACGTTGTTTGTGAATGCACATCGCTCACTTATTAAGTTGATTAGTGTTAATGAGTATTTATGTAGGTATTGATAAGCAGCAGACGTTCTTTGCACATTTGTAACCAGAACATGACGTGTGCTGAGTCGAATATTCAGGTCAGAAAATGTTTTTGAAGAATATGCACTCGTTTGCATAATATTGAACTTATATTTTTGTTATTTCTTTCATGTATTGTGCTAAGGTAGGATAAATACCAGTGGGTCAGTGGTGGCTCAGTGGTAACTAGGGTTGCCAACCGTACTCTAAAATTAGAGTATTGTACTCTATTTCATGTAGGTGTACTCTATAATCTGTAATACTAATAGAGTACGCTAAAATACAATTTTTTTTCACAATGTTTAATATACCACTGATAATATAATACTAGTGTACAGATGCCTCATCCCATACAAAGAAACGGTACCGCCGTAACTACGGGTTTTCGACTTGCAAAAGCAACTTGTTCGGGCCCGTCCTCTACATCTCGCTAGATGGTGTTAGCAGCGACGGCTTGCAAGTTGAATGAATTTACATAAAGTCTTACCAATATTTTCTCACACATTGAGGAATTACTGTATAGTATTTTTGGCACTTCATAACAGGTTTACTGTTTCAAAATGTTTCACTCTACAAATTTTAAAGAAGTGAATAGATAAACTCTAAAACTTCAAACAGCGCCATCTGTTGGTATAAGAAATATTAATGCCTGAGGATTTGTTCCAATAAATATCTAAATTTGAATTAGGAGCCAATTATTCCACGGTTTTATGCCTAGGGTGGTTTATTAAATAAGAAAATACAGCTCTTACCATATTTTTTTTCAAAATATTAATGTTACAGAGACTTCATTATGAAATCGATGCATATTACGCCATCTATTGTTTGTTGGTTTGAGCTAAATTTTCTTTGTTCGAGATGAGACCCCGTGACTATACTAATACCAGTCATGTATACCCATTGTCATAACTCAAAAATGTAACGTTTACTGAAACGTTAGGTATGTCCATTGAAATTAATAAAAATAAACTGAAAAAATAGATAAACAATGTTTGGAGTCATACAATTCTTTTAAAAATTATGAAAAATCATTATGCGAAAGACATTAAAAAAATATCTTTTCAAAAATTATAAAAATGTACTGGTTTTTTTTAAGGTGGCTCTTTATTTATCCTGTCTGAAATCAGGTATACTCTATTTATTTTAAAAAAAAGTTGGCAACCCTAGTGGTAACGGCCCCGACTTACAAGTTGTAGGTCGTGAGTTCAAACCCAGGCAGACGCTTTCATTATCAGCCTATAAATCTGCCCACTGCTGGGGCACAGGCCTTCTCTCTGTGAGGGGTTGTGGACCGTAATCCACCACGCGGGCCCAATGCTGGTTGATTGATGTCACATGTCGAATTTCTTGTTCTAGTACATGCCGGTTCTCTCACGATGTTTTTCTTCACCGTTTCCCAGGCGCTTAACTTTGTGTAAATTATTTCATCACCACTGCTCTCAAAACGGTGAAGGAAAACATCATGAGGAAACCGGCATGTCCCAGAATCGAAACTTTGAAGACATGTGACATCCAACAACACGCACTGGGTCCGCGTGGTGGTTTGAAATCCATTCCCTTTCCTACAGAGGAGGCCTCTCAACCCAGCAGTGAGAACCTTGTAAGGATATGTATGAGAAACTGAAATTTCTTAATATTTTTTATTTTCCGTGTTTTGATAGTTCTTCTGCTATTTGGCGCGAAGAGAAATCCAAAAAATCAAAGATAGGTGGTAGTGTAACTAACCCGACTTTCGTTTTATATATAAACAAATATGATAGGCACTTGCACACACAACAAAGACTCATAAAGATAATAACAATGATATAGGATTGTTGACAATCCATTCAGATAGCTATGTAAATAATCTTGACTTCTGAATGTACTACGAGAACGGAAGTAGGTACATTACAACAGATATAATAGGAGTGCGCCACGTATGTATTTGACACTGCAAAATCCGGTTTTACTCACTAAGGCACTTGTCCCACTGCCAAAGATGAGTGAGTAGAGAGTAGAGCTTCAAACTAAAAACGAGTTGGCGGCAGCATATGAAAGAAAGAAAGAAAAATTATTTATTTTGCACAGATTACAAACGCACATTAATTTACAAAAGCCTAGTATCCAAGCAAAAATAAAATAAAAAACTAAACTAATTAACTAATGCCTAGTGATCTCGTTTCTGGTGCGGTGCACCACTACGCGCCATAGACGAAACGTAGGTCTATGACGTCTCGATCAATGACAAGATTGACAATGACATTAGGAGATCACCACAGCAAACAAAACGGAACGTATATTACTTATTACAAACGTAAAGACAAGGAATATTACATAAATGAAACTGCGCCGTATCCGTACAAAAATGGTCATTGCTCAGCGAAAATACTATGGCTTCGGGCGGACCGAAAGTCAACAGCGCTGGTATTCTGCAAAGACAAGTGTGTAGTTCCGATAGTTTTGTCGAGTGCGACGGGCGATTACTCGCACCATTCCTGTTTTAATATACGTACTAGAAAAAGATGTAAAAAATATGTAACTCATAAAAACCAAAAGTTATCGATTTTTTATTTTTAACACTAAATATGGCAAATTGTCATAAGTTGACAATACTCCACCGGCCGGCGAAATCTTTTCATTTTAACCTATTTTTATTTCAAACGATACCGCCCTGCACTAGCCGCGCTGTAGGCACTCTGTCTCGGTCAGGGGGCATGTTTGACACGAAACAGTAGGTGAACTTTGTCGAGCACCTTTGATAAGTTTTCCTTTGTTTTTCAAATTAATTATTTACATTGGAGAAAAATAATTATCTCGTATCCATTAAATGATTACGTATTTATGTGTACGCAGTACGATACCAAGTAATACGTAATATGTGGTAATACCCTTCAAGATTGGACAGGGTTTTTGTTACATGCTGTATGCATCTCTTTTGTTTACATGGAATGTATATCTATTGTACGTTTCTTGAGCGTCAAAATAGCAACTACCCAATGGAAAAACCGGCCAATTGCGTGTCGGACTTCGCACCAAATAGGGTCCCGTACCAAATGAGGGAATTCCAAAGAAAAAATCTGATTTATCAATATACTAGCGACCCGCTCCAGCTTCGCTCGGGTACAAATTATACATATAAACCTTCCTCTTCAATCACTCTATCTATTAAAAAACCGCATCAAAATCCGTTGCGTAGTTTTAAAGATTTTAGCATACATAGGGATATAGGGACAGAGAGAGCGACTTTGTTTTATACTATGTAGCGAGTAGTGATTGTTATTTGTTAGTAAAAATACGTAATAACAAACATTATCACCAAATATCAAGTACATAGGTCATTCGGAAGGTAAAAAAAAATCAAAAAGAAAATTGTGACAGACGACGGACAGACGGACACGTGAGTGACAGCATTAGGACTTCGTTTGAACCCTTCGGGTACCGAACCTTGAAAATTAAAGGATCAACGTTTAATTATAGTCCTAACTAAAATTATAAATGAGAAAGTAAGTTTGTTCACGCCGAAACCACTGAATCGGAAATTTATCATGAAATTTTAGACTTGGGTACCTGTCATCCTGAAAAAAAAAAAATACTGTTCCCGAGGAAAAAAACAATAACTTTCAAAAGTCACTCTGGCTTTCAGGAGTTGCTGTGGTTGGGAACTATGTGGCGGGCTTGTCTCAAAAAAAAGCCCTGCCTTATGTTGTTTAAGTTCTTTTCTGGAAATAGTCTTTTTGTATTGGGGTGGGAAATCATCCAATGACTTCTCCCGCTCTGGGTGGAGCGGGAGGGCCTGTCAGACTTTTACTGACTTAAACCCACCTGGCGTGGCGTGGTGACTCTCTTTCGAATTGGGGTCTAGGTATCGACCCTGGCGGGCCCCGTCAGTTGTTGCTGACATCTCTTTGAGGCGCGCGTTGAACACTACGCGCCGTCATAAATAATATAATACTAGCGAACAGATGCCTCATCCCATACAAAGAAACGGTACCGCCGTAACTACGGGTTTTCGACTTGCAAAAGCAACATTTGTTCTTGATTCGGGCCCGTCCTCTACATCTCGCTAGATGGTGTTAGCAGCGACGGCTTGCAAGTTGAATTAATTTACAAAAGTCTTACGAATATTTTCTCACACATTGAGGAATTACTACTTATATAGTATTTTTGGCACTTCATAACAGTTTTCCTGTTTCAATATATTTCACTAGACAAATTTTAAAGAGGCGAATGGATACACTCTAAAACTTCAAACAGCGCCATCTATTGGTACAAGAAATATAAATACCCAAGGATTTGTTCCAATAAACATCTAAATTTGACTTAGGAGCCAATTGTTCCACAATTTCATACTTAGGGTAGTTTATTAAATAAGAAAATACAGCTTTTACCATATTTTTTTTTCAAAATATTAATGTTACTTAAACTTCAATAAGAAATCGATGCATATTACGCCATCTATTGTTTGTTTGTTTGAACTAAATTTTCTTTGTTCGAGATGAGACCCCGTGGCGCCGTCAACTCTCGGGGTTGGTTCTTATCTGACGGCGAGCTACCCACTACTCGCCGTCCGCAAGCCCGCGCCTACGGTGGCCGGAAATCGGCTTGCGACCCCGACGCCCAGGGCGTCTCCTGCGGCGGCTGCTAGGGGTGTGACGGCGTCTCCGTAAAGTCTCACTCACGCGTTTCGCCTCCTCCTTCGCGAGCATTACTGCTTCGCAGAAGGAGATCCTAGAAATAGCCTGGAGTTAAATCACTAATTTATAAACAACAAAAAAAAAAACATATAAACATTCTACTAAACATAAAAATCCCTAAAACAAATTAAAACGTTACAAATAAAATTCTTCCTAATAACTCGAACTAATTTGTTACTGCGACGGAAAGCTCGTCCAATCTCACAAGATCAAAGGAATAGGTAACTGATGTCGCTGTCAAACTATATTTAGTTCGCTCCAGACGCATTCGAGACACGCCCATATACATTTAGATAGCGATCAACGTGAGAAATTGATGGCTGTATAAAAACATGTGTTGGCAGGAAGACATTTTTTTTGGGATATTTATTTATAGCAGTATTTCCCAAAGTGTCGCGTCCCGCTGGTGACTCGCGAGCGATTATTGGATGAGCCCTAAAAAACAGTTTTTAAGTCAAGAGTATAGGTTGCTTCTAGGCAAGCGTGCTCCATCGTCGACCATACAGCATGTAACAAAAACCCTGTCCGATCCTGAAGGGTATTACTTGGTATCGTACTGCGTCCACATATACGTAATCATTTAATGGATACGAGATAATTATTTGTCCCCAATGGAAATAATTAATTAAAAAAAAAAAAAACTTATCAAAAGCAACACTGAGCGCTCGACAAAGTTCACCTACTGTTTCGTTTGAAAGACGCCGCCTGAGCGAGACAGAGTGCCTACAGCGCGGCTAGTGCAGGGCGATATCGTTTGAGTTGAGTTACATATTTTTACAACTTTTTCTAGTACGTATGTTAAACCAGGAATACGCCTTTATTGGATCTGACAGGGTTTTTGTTACATTCTGTATAATCGCTAACCCCACTAGGTGAGATAGCGGTTAAGCGCGAGCCTGTAAATGATGAAAAAAAACGCTTAGGGGTTTATAATTATCCAGTTAGTTCGTGTACTTGTAGGAATAGTATTAAAACAAGTGACACAGTAATGTATTGAGTGTGGGGAGCGCTGTGGTTTGATAAGCGGCTGATTCATCTGTTTTGTTTCAACGTCACTGTTGAGATATGTCGGACGATCTCGTCTCTTGAAAAACAGAACTGTGACTAACACGTCTTCTATGGATGTTGTAGTTTCCGTATGCAAGAATAGGGAAGATTTTTTTTGCAGTTTAAATATATTTTTAACCGACTTCGAAAAAGGAGGAGGTTCTATGTTCGACTTATTTTTCTTTTTTTGTTTATGTATGTCCACCTATTTCTCTGTCAGTTGTGGACCGATTTTAAAAATTCTTTTTTATCCGAAAGAATATACTCCCGAGGTGGTCCTATATAAATTTTATCGAAATTGCTTCAACGCTTTTTGAAAAACTGAACAAAAACGAAAAATACGTATACATAGATGACGTTTTGGTTATCTCCATTTACGAGTATGTTTAAATTCCACATTCCATGTTATTGGGGTTTTAGTTTTGGGGTATAAAAACTAAAAAGTGAAAAAAAAACTTTTTTACAAAAAAAACACAACCGTTTTCCAAATAAGATAATACACTGAAAATGAAAAAATAACTACGGAAGTCAGTGTCAAATAACGAAGAAATAAAATACAAACAGCGACTTCCTAGACAGACAAACAGAGACAAACTGGACCGGTCGTTGTGGCGACGATTGTGAAGTCTTTCGAATTATTATGATGAACCATTTGATTAATTTTAACCGTTAAACTTGGTGGCGCAGTGGTAATGGTCCCAACTTGCGAGTTACAACGTCGTGGGTGGGTTCGAAACATATTATTTTATCTATCTTGCACGTTTTTACTTTTTAAGGCGCTATTAACTGCCAATGACCTTGAGTGGTTAGCTTGCGTATTCTGTGCTGAACTCACGTAATACGTCGTACGTCCACCCAGTAATAGGACTCGCCCATCAAGGAGCGCTGTCCGAAATTAGACGCATTATTAATTTATTACACATAAAACTACAGGTATTAAAATAAAACATAAGTATTTGTTGACTAAATTATAAAGAATTAAATGATCTTTAAAATGGTGAAGGTTTCATAAAAATACGCTTTATAGTTTTTGCGTCATTCTCAATTTTTTACAAATTAACTACACTATGTTATAAAAATATAATTTCGAATATTCTCAGATCAAATTACGAAGAATATTGTCTAGAGTAACATAATTTTTTTTCAAAGAAATAAAATTAGTCGTTTAGACGTGATGTTCAATTAGAAACCATTAAACGTCGTATAACTGCGCCTTAATTGTCACATGTGCGTGTGCATTATCAGTCAGCCATTCAGTTCAATCAATCAGACAGACACGAAAGTGCTCCATTTTTATAATATTTTATAAATAACAACTTTCTTTTTTGTTACTTACAGGTTGAAATGGCATGCGAACTACGGAAGCCACTCTTTGTACATGAAAAAGAAGCACAGGAAGACTTAATAAAAATTCTAGACGAATTTGGAAGTCGCCTGCCCGCAGTTGTGATTCACTCCTTTACCGGCTCAGTGGAACAAGGCCTCAAGTATATTGAAAAAGGGTTCTACTTGGGTATCACAGGGTATATCTGTAAGGATAAATCTGATGGAGGAATTAGAAGGTTGCTGTCAGAGAGATTGCTGCCTCTTGATAAGCTGCTGGTGGAAACTGACTCGCCCTTTATGTACCCTAATATGAGGGCTTCGAAACTGCCGTTGCATGTTAAGGATTCTTTGACTGAGAGGTGAGTTTAAAATACATACTTTTTCCTTGTAAAGTAGGCTATGTTTTGAAGTTTCGGATTTCGTCACAATTTTATCGTTTTGTACTGTACCGTTAAATTAACGTGACTAAATTGGAAGTGCTATCAAAATTGACGCACGATTAAGATTGTTTTGAATTGAAAAGAAAAATGTTAGATAATACGTATGTAACAATAAAATAAAATAAATATGATTATATATATTAGCAGTACACCACCGACATCCCACTTTTAAGGGTTCCGTAGTCCCAAAAAGGTTATAGTCTCGCCTTCTCCGTCTGTGTCCGTCCGCGGCTTATTATTATATAGTTCTTTCAGTCCATTCAAAGTTTGTCTGGAAGACCGCCATTGTACCTATAGATTTAAGTTCGTGTGTAAAGTTGTGTAACTTTTTTGGACTCAGGACCGGACCTCATGGTCGACAGTTGCGCCTAGCGATCCGCGCCGGCTTCACACGGGTGAAAATTATATAAACAGACCTACCTCGTTTAATTATAGCTCTTTTATTAGGACCGGTTTCACCAATGAAACTAATCGCGATTAGTTTAAACTAAAGTCAGGGCCGATTTCACCAATTCTAAACGCCCAGTTTTCGACGTTTAAGCTCGCTTAAACGCGTTTAGCCGCTGTCATAAAGCTGAAGAGTTTGTTTGTTTGGTTGGCTGGTTGAACGCGCTAATCTTGGGAACTACTGGATCGAATTAAAAAATATTTTTGTGTTGAACAGTCCATTTATCGAGGAAGGCTATATAACATCACGCTGCAACCAACAGGAGCGAAGCATCAATAAAAAATGTGGAAAAAACGAGAAAAAAAAATCCTTTTGAGAGCTTCAGTTGCGTGCGCTGCGTAAACGGTTAAAGTTACGCAAAAATTATGTATGATGGAATTGGTCTCCTTTTAAAGTTTAAAAAAAAAAGTACGCGACAGCATATGTCTATCGTTCATCGTTAATTCACTATAATCTTTTTATGGTTTTTATTTTTTACGCTAAGCTTAGCTCGGTAAAACTTAGTATATAGAGCGAATGTGTGTGTTCATGCGTTTAATCGAGATTAGAGCTTCATTTTGCGTTTCACCGAAAACTGGGCGTTTAGAATTTAAACTAAGTTAAGCTTAAACTAGTTTAGTTTGTAGTAGTGAAACGCAAAATGAAGCTCTAATCTCGATTAAACGCATAAACTGAGTTTAGTTATACTAATCGCGATTAGTTTCATTGGTGAAATCGGCCCTTAGTGAAAACCGTATCAAAACCCGTTGCGTGGTTTAGAAGGAGTAAGCGGAAAAACAGACAGACAGAGAGCGACTTTGCTTTATACTACTTAGAATGAAAGAAACTCAAAGTCAAAGCATTTTTTTATAACTAATATTATAAAGAGGTAAAGTATGTAAGCTTGTTTGTAGGAAGTAATCTCTGGAAATTCTGAACCGAAATTAAATTTTTTTTCACCAGTAGAAAGTTACATTATTTATGGATTATTATTATTACATTTTTTACATTATTAGTTATATTATTTATGGATTCTATATTTTGCAATTTTTAGAAGACGGTTTTTTTTTTTTGTAAAAAAGTTTTTTTGATTGTCACGAAGTCGGTCAGTCAAAATGATGAAGTAAACCGTAGATCTCTATGCAGATGAACGTGCAATAAAATCCACGGACATGCACAGCATTAATCCGCTAAATATACAATAAAATTGACATAAAAAACAGACATAAACGTTATCGAGATAAAGCTACCGAATGATAATAAATATTACCCATATCACGGCGCTAGACGCTGCTTTATTGGGCCATATCTGATAGCACAGATGGTGATAAGATTAGCAGCCTCTACTTAATGTTGATAACGGAATTTAAATAACAACATTATCGTACAACGTGCTATTTTGGTATGAGCTGTTTCTAATATAAACATAAAGTAGCTGTAGAATGAATACCAAAAATAATAGTAAATAAATAATAGATATTAAAAAAAAATACAAAAAAATAGAACCGACTTCCAAAAAGTGCAAAATATCTTTAATTTCGGAAGTTGGTGTTTCTGGTTTTGTGTCTTCGTTTTTTGACACCAATTCCGAAATTAAAATTATGCGCTTTTTTGGAAGTCGGTTCTATTTTTTTGTAAGAAAGTTTTTTATTATTCACTTTTTAGCTGTGGTTTCCCATTAAATTATGTTAACAATACATAGACGTATGATCGCAGCAATCGCGGTTGATTTGCTGTCATTTTTTGAATAGTTCCATTGTCTGTCTCCGAAACTCATCATCATATCTATACGAAATTTAAATGGGACCATTTCGGAATAAACCCCTTCCGAACAAAAAAGTATTTTGCAAATCCGTCTAAATATGACTGGAGTTATGCCCGAACCACAGATGATATAATACTAGCGTACAGATGCCTCATCCCATACAAAGAAACGGTACCGTCGTAACTACGTGTTTACGACTTGCTATGGCAACTTTTGTTCTTCATTCGGGCCCGTCCTCTACACCTCGCTAGATGGTGTTAGCAGCGACGGCTTGCAAGTTGAATGAATTGACATAGTCTTATCAATATTTTCTCACACATTGAGGAATTACTATACAGTATTTTTGGCACTTCATAACAGTTTTACTGTTTCAAAATTTTTCACTATACAAATTTTAAAGAGGCGAATGGATAAATTGTAAAACTTCAAACAGCGCCATCTATGGGTATACGAAATATAAATGCCTAACGAATCGTTCCAATAAACATCTAAAGTTTAATTAGGAGCCAATTATTCAACAATCTTATGCTTAGGGTAGTTTATTAAATAAGAAAATACAGTTATAACCATATTTTATTTCAAAATATTAATGTTACCTAAACTTCAATACGAAATCGATGCATATTACGCCATCTATTGTTTGTTTGTTTGAACTAAATTTTCTTTGTTCGAGATGAGACCCCGTGCCCGAACATACATTTAAAATATATATGTATATATATATACAGGCTGTAAGGTACATGAACGCACATACGTGTTCCAGTGATTCAGTACGTACAGACCCCCTAGGGTTGGAATTTTTCGTCGGCTTTTTCCTAATTTTGAAAAAAAAAAATTTTTTTTTTTTCACTTCAAGCTGTATAAAATCGTTATACCTATCTACCCTAAAGACATTTTAAATGAAAAAAATTAATTAATTATTTATTGATTTAAAAAAAAAAAATTTTTTTTCACTTTAAACTGTAAGTATGAAATCGTTATACCTATCTACCCCAAAGACATTTTAAATGAAAAAATTTAATTACTTATTTTTTAATTTAAAATGTCGACACTTCGAAACACTTTGAGTCCTTTTTCAACAACGTAAAATTATATTAAGCTCTTTGTAACAAACGC
The DNA here is from genome assembly GCA_951329385.1 of Polia nebulosa. Taxonomy (NCBI): domain Eukaryota; kingdom Metazoa; phylum Arthropoda; class Insecta; order Lepidoptera; family Noctuidae; genus Polia; species Polia nebulosa. The sequence continues at coordinate 28,662,575 of OX589602.1, read as the reverse complement.
AACATAGGACTTTTTAATCTTTATTTTCTACGCTTTGCTACGATTTTATATTCAATGAGGGCGCCACTTGACGGCTATATACGCCTTAACTAGAGGGTGTGTCCTACGTGACGCTTGCTCCGCGGTTTCCACTCTGCGACTCATCTGCTCCCCTGACTGTCTTTCGACAAACATGTCCGGACGGTTCGCCTCTGCATAATTTCATTAAAATAAAATAATATTATTTTATTTTATTCTTCACTTTCCAGATCCATGAACTTCGTGAACCGCTACTGCACATTTCAACGCAACGAGCCGTGCGCCTTACCAGCCATCGTGGAGCTGATCGCCGGCTTCCTGGGCCAGAAGCCCGAAGATGTGGCGCTGGCCACCGCCTTCAACGCGCTCAAGATCTTCGGCCTCAGCCAGTGAGCCTGCTGGACCACCCTCTTACTTATTGAAGATCAAATTTTTATAAAGAAAGATGTGTTCTGAGAGAGGAGAAAGTATTTATAGATAGCAAAATTCCGATCTACATTTTGTCTAAAGCTAAGTAAGAGGGTTGATTTATTTATAAAGAATCGAAAATTAGTGCCTTAAGCGCATAGACAGTGCCTTGATTACAATGAAAGTCAATTACGTCCCGAAATAGAAATAAATCCATGTTTCAAGAGACTTATCACTCTGAAACGAATCCCAGTTATTTATAAACTGATAATATTACTCAGATTTGATGAGGTGGTTTCTTCGACCGTCATCCGAATAGTTCATGATTTTTAACGTAACAAAAAAATTATGAATTTATTAATAAAACTAACCTCGAAAATTGAAAATACTCATGTTCATTATTAACGTGCATTTCGATATTGACAAGAAACGACGGTTTTGTGGTTTATAAAAGAGATTTTTTGTGGCACAATGAGGCTATTGAGGTTTTTTGCGAGTTCGATTTTTTACCGAATCGAATCAGCGCAGAATTCGTCCTAATTCGATATTATAACATTCGATTATATCTTGCCATTGAATTAGTTAACACTAACATTAAATGTTGCCTCTTTAAATCGTAAGTTTGCCGAAGTAAGTGTTGCAAGTTTTTGGGAGTTGTTGTCGATATATATGTGAATATACTTGACCTGACAATGGAATGACCAAGTCTTCAAGTTATAAATTATTGCAAAAGCAGCTATTTTGATTGTGATTTAAATTATTGAATAAAAATTAGCTTTACAGATTATTCAGCGTTTATATTTATTTAAAGTTTATTGTCTGTGAGGTTAATTTAACTTTATCTTTCAGTATTGTACATGTAATAATTTATAACGCTATTTAAAATGTCAGGTGTATTCCAATATGTCCGACACGTAAAAGAGTTTTCATAATAATGAAAGAAATGCTAAGCAAGTTACAAAAGCGTACCTGAAACGCGCCAAGTCTAAATTATTGCCATTTTGTAGTACTTGGTATTTTGCATAATGTATGACGACTTTATAATTAAGTTTTTTTTTTGACATGAAATGTGGCTTATGTATGCACTCGCCTTTAAAATTTGGTGGCAATCGGGCTTAGTCAGACTGATCTCAAATATTTACCGTGTTTGAATATAATTTTGATTTATTTTTCCACTAACAGTTTTATAGTATCGTTTGAAAAAAGCTTTGATTAAAATCAAACAATTTTTTCAACGATTTTTTGTTAACTTAGGGCAGCAGTCCATTTACGCGATATTATTTAGTTGTAATTAATATTTAAGTGTAAGGAAATGTAAACCATGTTTGATACTAACACTTGTACGTAAATATAGTTATAGGCGATGTGTTTAGACTTGAGATAGATATTTTTTCGCCAAATATTTAGTGACGATAGCGTTTTTTTGTGTATAAACATATTTGTATAAGTCGGATAGCCTGTCATTAGAGGCGGAGTGGAACAACTGATTAAAAATCTATAAATATTATTTTTTTACAAACCAATTTGATGGATATGAAGGGTTTTTAAACAGTTTTTTCCCTCGTTCGCCCTTGTTGACAAGTTATAACGTCTTGCCTGTATACACGCGGCAATGGATTGCACCCCTAACCCCTTTAACATAGCCTGTTGCCACCCCTACGTGCACGGTGTTAGGTATCTCTAGGTATTCTCGCTCTCCTCCGCAGAGCATTCCTAATCGAATTACAATATTTATATTTTCATCGAATATTTGTAAATAGTTTGAAGAATCAATGTAAATTAATAAATAAATAAAATATAATTATTTAATTAATGTTAATTTAATGCTGGTAGTCACAACGAAATCAAAGACTGCAGGTATTAAATATGTGAACTTGACATGTTAATTGTTTACGTTTTTGTATCAATATTTTTTACGTATTTAATCGTTTATTGTGTAAGAAGTACTGTTATTCCTTTATTTTTTGACACTTTGTTGTAGTGTGTAAGTATGGGTCGTCGGGTCGAATGTCGCTATGTAATAGATTGATATGTATATTGCGATGGTCCGCCGACTCTGGTCGAGTGCCTTCGATGAAACGTCCTTTTGTGATACAATATTTTCATAGAATGTACAGATTATTTCTTTCAATATACAATTAAAGAAATTATATTTGGATTTTATTTTGTATAACCTCCGAATCTCAAACTCCCACGCTCACCCATCCTATTGGAGATGTTTTACAGAAAGGCCAGGAGCGTAGTACCCGCCGCCGGCGTGTATGATCAGCCGGTCGATTCTGTTCACAGCTCACCGTGAAAACAAGTGGAGCGAGCGTGAAGTGAACTGTCATTCCACCTTGATTGTATGGATTGACAGCCCAATTCACGTTCACTTCACCTAAGTTTTCACGGTGAGATTTTACAGAATAGCACTTCAGATATGCAGGGTGTAACGGGAATGGGTGGTCATATTTTACAGAATAGCACTACAGATATGCAGGGTGTAACGGGAATGGGTGAGCATATTTTACAGAATAGCACTACAGATATGCAGGGTGTAACGGGAATGGGTGAGCAAGTTTTACAGAATAACACTACAGATATGCAGGGTTTAACGGGAACGGGTGGTCATATTTTACAGAATAGCACTTCAGATATGCAGTGTGAAACGGGAATGGGTGGTCAAATTTTACAGAATAGCACTACAGATATGCAGGGTGTAACGGGAATGGGTGGTCATATTTTACAGAACAGCACTACAGATATGCAGGGTGTAACGGGAATGGGTGGTCATATTTTACAGAATAGCACTACAGATATGCAGTGTGAAACGGGAATGGGTGGTCAAATTTTACAGAATAGCACTACAGATATGCAGGGTGTAACGGGAATGGGTGGTCATATTTTACAGAATAGGACTACAGATATGCAGTGTGTAACGGGATTGGTTGGTATATTTTACAGAATAGCACTACAAATATGCAGTGTGTAACGGGAATGGGTGGTCATATTTTACAGAATAGCACTACAAATATGCAGGGTGTAACGGGAATGGGTGGTCATATTTTACAGAATAGCACTACAGATATGCAGGGTGTAAAGGGAATGGGTGGTCATATTTTACAGAATAGCACTACAGATATGCAGTGTGTAACGGGAATGGGTGGTCATATTTTACAGAATAGCACTACAGATATGCAGTGTGAAACGGGAATGGGTGGTCAAATTTTACAGAATAGCACTACAGATATGCAGGGTGTAACGGGAATGGGTGGTCATATTTTACAGAATAGGACTACAGATATGCAGTGTGTAACGGGATTGGTTGGTATATTTTACAGAATAGCACTACAAATATGCAGTGTGTAACGGGAATGGGTGGTCATATTTTACAGAATAGCACTACAAATATGCAGGGTGTAACGGGAATGGGTGGTCATATTTTACAGAATAGCACTACAGATATGCAGGGTGTAAAGGGAATGGGTGGTCATATTTTACAGAATAGCACTACAGATATGCAGGGTGTAACGGGAATGGGTGGTCATATTTTACAGAATAGCACTACAGATATGCGGGGTGTAACGGGAATGGGTGGTCATATCTTACAGAATAGCACTACAGATATGCAGAGTGTAACGGGAATGGGTGGTCATATTTTTATCCAACTGGCCCAGGAGGGTAATGTTTTAGTTTTTTTTGTTTTTTGTATGTCATAAGCATATGTGTAGCATAAACGGCTTGATGGGTTTTAACAAATGAGGTATAGTAGATTGGTCTTAACCGCCGAGGTGACATATGCTGTATGAATTTTGAAAAAAAAAAACAATATGGCGCCCGCCAGGTAGGTAAGAGTAGTCGTATTTTTTTATGACCTGGTCAGTATCAAATTAAAGAGCTCAAGGAGACGATTCCAAAAATTTAACCTACTAAATGAAAATTGAAAATTTTCAAAAAACCCGACTGACAAAAATCAACTAAAAGTTGCAAACAAGTCACTTTTCAAGCAGTCTGATGCAGCTGGTGGCATCAAATCTGTGATTGAACTAAAATAAATTCCACCAACTGTAACAGACTGCTTGAATAGCGACTTGTTTGGAACTTTTTATTGTTGTTGGGCAGAAGTATTATTTCAAATAAAACTACGTAATTACGTCAACGAAGCAAAAGGAATGTGTAAGGATCGGAGTAGGTTCTGTGGTTTCTGCTCACGATCGAGCCCAAGTTAGATAAATCAGCATCAACGTTTAGAAATTTGCAGCGTAGACGGTAGGCAAAATACATTCTTTGTTTCTTTACGTTAGTTTCACACGAATTTTACGTTCCAAATTCAAATCACGGTATTCCCCTATTTAAAATACAAATGACAAAATACTATCTTACACGTATCAATACAAAATATTTCTAAGTCGTGTATTTGAAATAAAAAATACAGTAGGTATTTTTTTTAAAACTATTTTTATTTAAAATACAAAATACAGTCAGGTATTGGGTTATTTATATAGAATAGAACTATAAAAGTAGAATTTATTTTCGTGAATACTAGATATCAGACGAACAGCCATTTTGCTTACGAAAGCTATCGAGCGCTATTTTCTGTAGAATGCACCCATTATTAAGATCGCTGAAAGTACAGCTCAAATGTATTTTGAAGCCGTAAGTATTTGAAATACTAACTACAAAATATCTCAGTGTAAGGTTACCAATTACAAATTACATTTTTAAGAAGTAATTGAATTACAAATACCATTACTTACGTATTTCAATAACAAGTAAGTAATTCAAATACTGCCCAATCCTGAGACTAGGTATACAGACGAATATTACAAATGGTCCAAAATCTTTTTGGAAATTGGTTAGAAGCAAGCGATAAAACTCAAGTCACAAAATATGGAAAGGACTTGAGTGACGAAGAGTGTGCGAAATGTTTGGCTTCATACTTTTATTCGGTGTACAATGAGGTACCTGCGAGCGCGCACGTGGCTCAGCTCGGCGCGCCGCGGGGTGGCTCGGGAACGGCATATACCTGGAGGGATTTGAGAGAAGCCTTTGCCCAACAGTGGGTAGGTACGGGGAAACTTCCAAAAGCTCGTCCATTGATATCAAAATAACGGTAAAATTATTATCATTTAATCCGTCAGGCCCCGCGCGTCTTATAACGGAGACGCGACAATGGGTTTTTTAATTGTGTCTCTCGTCTGCTATTCCAGGTCCTGACGGCATTAATTTAGTTCGCTATATTATTCGTATATAGCTTAGTTCGCTATATTATCGCTATATAGGTAGTTCGCTACGTGTGGAGGCGGCACAGTCAGACGGTTTTTGCAGCCAGAACTGACCTGCTTGCCAAGGCACCCCTTACCAGAGCTATCCGTACCATCAACGACTTTCAAACCCAGATCGATGTGTTTAGATGTGGTTTGAGTAAATTCGCAAGGGTAGGTATTGGTATTTATATTAAGCTACAAGCGAAATAATGCTTAAGATGTAGGAATCATGTACAGGCAAGTTATTATGTAGGTATTTTGTGTTTATAATGGTATAATAATTTAATATTAGGTATTAAATTATTGGTGTTAGTTTTATTTTTTTTAATTTGGTTATTGTATTTCAGTATATAGTTTAGGTTATTAGTTTAAGTTCTTAACTGTCGCATTAGGGTAAACCCTGTAATGATAGTTTAAGCTGTTATAAATAAATACATTATATTTGCTGCAAATCGTCATTCTTTTCAGAAGAAAATCCCGAACGAAGCCACAACAACATTCACGAACAATCTTGACAAATCTAGCTAAACCAGCTTCTGTCAGCAGCTTCGCCCGCATGGTAAAAACTAGCCTATGTTTAATCCAGGTTATAATCTATATAAGTGCAAAATTTCATTCAAATCCCTTCAGCCGTTTTTGCGTGATTGAAACACAAACCATTCATGAAAAAACTGGCCAAGTGCGTGTCGGACTGCGCACATTTAGGGTTCCGTACTAAATGAGGGAATTTCCAAGAAAAATCTGATTTATCAATATATTGGTATTTGTTAGCAAAATATACGTAGGTACTTGCTTAGATTATAAAAAAACTTTTTAACAAAAAATTCAACCGACGAAAAAGCAAAAAAATAAATAAACCTTTTAAGTCTTGAGTATTGAGCTTATTTACCAACATAAAATATCTAAATTTTATGTGTACGTAGAAATGAAGAAGGCTAGATGTAGGTAATTAATCATATTATTATTTGGTGCCGACTCAAAATTAGTTTATATAAAATTTGATATTTTATGTACCTAGGTAAATAAGCGCATTACTCAAGACTTAAAAGCTTTATTTATTTTTTGCTTTTTAGTTCTTTTTCGTCGGTTGAATTTTTTGTTAAAAAGTTTTTTATTTTATGATGTGACTCGCATTATCTTTTAATACTCCGATGCTAATTTCTAATCCTTCATCATTCCTCTTGGCACTGAGCTGATGATGTAACCATTCTTCCATGAGGTTCCCAGGATATTGACCAGTTGAGGTTACCTCCAATATTCTAAAGACGTCTTTTCTTCAAAGCATATTATGTGGTATCTTTCACTAAAACCAGTTTTTTATATCTAATTTCTATTGTTTAGGAGGTATGGTTTCCATGATCAGCTCAGTTTCATGATGTGATGATTCCTAAATGCAAATACCTGATTAAGTTATGAAACGTAAAGAGAAACAATATTCGTGCCCAATTTTCGAGGTTTTCTCTCAATTTTATCAGGATTCCATGATCAGATCCTGATGTCCTTGACATGGGACCACCCTTGAGGTATACCCTATCTAATAAAAAAAGAATCATCAAAATCGGTTCATAAACAATGGAGTGAGGGCCGAACATACGTACAGAAACGCTAATCGTGCCCACAATTTTCGAGGTTTTCTCTCAATTTTATTAGGATTCCATTATCAAATGACGGAGTGAGGGCTGAACATACACAATATATATATATATATATATATATTAGTTTTAAATATGTATATTAGTTAGGTTAGTCGGGACGGGACGGACTCCTTTTTCCTCATTTCCACCAACAAAGAGTTTTGTCTGTTGATTTCCACTGCAAAAGGAAAATGAGAGAGAGGAATGAGCGGAGCGAGCTGAATGGAAAATGAAGTCAATTTTCACAGAGAGCAACTTCTGGACCGGTTGCGTGTGTCGTGTTTTCGCGATGTTGTCGTGTGACAAACTGCGTTGCGAGACATGCATTTTTGTACGTTGTTTTTGATGGGATTTTTATTTCTGGGACATGCCGGTTTTCTTAGGACTTTTTTTATCACCGTTTTGAGAGCAGTGTAATGAAATAATTTACACAAAGTGCCTGCCTTGGGTTCAAACCAAAGATCTACAACACATAAGTCGGAGCCGCTTACCACTGGGCCACCACGCCCACCACTGCTCATATTTTTATTGAGCTAGATTTAATTTCACCTGCTGAAGTTCACAACATTGAAGTTACAAGCATTAATGTGCGTTTTCAATGCACATCAATGCTACTTCTTCTTCTTATAGATACAGATTCCTGATAGCAATGCTTTTTTTATTATTATATTTTTTTTTTTGGGGGTGTGGAAAATCATCCAATGACTTCTCCCGCTCTGGGTGGAGTAGGAAGGTGTGTCAGACTCTTACTGACTAAAACCCACCTCTGTTCCTTCCCTGCCTGAGTGCCCAGGGGTGCGGTAACTCATTTTCAGAATTTATCCGCTACCCCTAGGCATATAATTATGATATTTGAGGTTGGTGTTATTCACATAATTTAAAATAAAAAGCAGAACATCACTTGGATTTTAATTTATTGCTACTTATTTACAATTTTTGGCAGTCAACATAATTATTACTAAACATAATACATTAAACAGCATAACTTGTTTTGAATTAATTGTGGTCTTGTCATTTTTAGAAAAGCTGTCTTGTAATACTGAAATTTTGATATTATTTATTAACTGAAGAGAGACTCTGTTTCCTAAATTCCAAATTATAATAAAACAATCTACTAAACATGCAGTAGTTAATAGTTATTTAACTATAGTCATATACTTTACAAAGGTCAGGCTTGGTGTAGGTAGGTAAATTAATCTTAACAACAAAACTAATAAAATTAACTTAAACAAGAATCCCACTTCGGGAGATAAATTTATGCAACGTGATTATCACTGTTCAAATTTATTCTATCCATTACAGAAGAAAAATCAGCTGATTCCTATAGTGTGTAGGTTAAAATCTTAACAACAAAACTAATAAAATTAACTTAAACAATAATCCCACTTCGGGAGATACATGCAACGTGAATAACACTGTTAAAATTTGTTCCATCGTTTATAGAAGAAAAATCAGCTGATTCCTATAAAGAGTGTAACGGAAAAGACTGGTCAAATATGAAAAACTGTCTTCAAGAAAGTCAGAAAACTCCAAAAAAAAATGTACTTCCCGTACTAACTTCCATCAACTGGTGATAACTTTGCATGCAAAGTTTTTGAAGTGAGAACTTCTTTAGGCGCGTTTGGGCAGTTTTTAGATGGGAAAAACAATTGAACTCGCGCGCCACCGACACCGCTACGCGACTCGGGAGGCGCGTTGGGCATTTTTGTTCAAGTTTTCACTTCTGACGGTACTCCCGGACTGCCAGTTTTTTTGTTATGTTCTTGTGACTTCTTTGCCGAAAGTTGTTCATTTACATGGGCAAAAAGAGTATAAAAAATATGACTCCGCATTACCTTTACACCCTGTATTTTTGAGGTATGCGAACAAAGAAAGAAATAATAACATTTATTGATTTTTTTAAGAGTTGTTTTTCGCATAAATCGTGTCTGATTGATATTCAATGGCTCGAAAAAAATTTAAATGTACCAAAAATATAACAGGCAGTTTTACTGCTCAACAAAAACCCAGTTTAGACAAAATGTATTGCTAAATTCATAACACAAATTTTCAAACATATTAGAAGCTGTTGTGATTTCTTTAATGGATTTTAAACAGCCAACCACATCGCTTGACTTGCATTTAATTTGTGACGCATCGATAATTATTCCTTTTAACCGGGGTAGCGGGTAGGGGGGACCTTTTCATTACAATATCTCACCCATTCACATACAATTCCGTATCAATTTCAATCCTTGGTTCCAATTAATATATTATGACTATGATATACATTGAAAAAGTCACAACCAACTTTTAAGTTGCATCGCAAACAACTTTATGACATCGGTATATGAAATCAATGGGGGGTATTTTACTGAAAAAGATCTAACAAGTCCGTCGTTAAATAACCAAAAAATATTGGACACGTATGTTTCGCTTTATGGCGAAATAGATCGGACTGTTAAGCACAGAATTAACACTGGATGGATGAAATGGCGGCAGGTCACCGGGACTATCTGTGACTCCCGCATTCCCCTAAAACTTAAGGGGAAGATTTATAAAACAATGGTCAGACCTGCTGTCTTGTATGGTTCAGAATGTTGGGCCACAAAAGGGATGAATGAAAAGCTTTTGCATACAGCTGAGATGAGAATGCTAAGAGCGATGTGTGGTGTTACGCGCATGGGTAGAATTAGGAATGAGTATATAAGAGGAAGTCTGAAAGTGGCACCGCTGACTGAAAAGTTGTCTGGAAATCGGTTGTCGTGGTATGGGCATGTGATGCGGAGGAATGAAGAAAATGTCGTGAGGAAAGTCTTGTGTATGGATGTGGATGGCTATAAGAGTAGGGGAAGGCCGAAGAAACGATGGTTAGACTGTGTGAAAGAGGATATGGGTAAAAAGGGGGTGACTACAGAGATGACGACTAATAGAGGAGTATGGAAGAAAAAGACATGTTGCGCCGACCCCAAATAAATTGGGATAAGGGCAGGAGAATGATGATGTTTTGCTTTACGAAACCAATAAAAAATGACAAAGATAAAACGCATCAAAGTTCAGGTCGTTACGTCACTTTGATGGTAGTGTCGCGCCGCGTGACATCACGCGACATGTCAACGCGCTGTATCACCCTATTTTTTTGTTTACGAGACAAAACAAAAATACATGTCTTATATTTTTTGGTTATTTAACTGAATAATAAACTTTTTTTTTAGTAAAATACCATATTTATTTATCTGCCATGTAATGACAATACACTGTATCGGATTTCTTTTTTCGGAATAGCGTTTTTATGTATTGGAGCCTGCATGTGCTTGAAACTGCTTCTTTAAGTAAGTATATTTTTGCTCGCCTTGACAAATGGAAACTGCTGCTATGTTTTTATTCCTTTTGCACAAATCGTGTCTTTAATTGAACTCCTGCAATATCTGTTATTTATGATGCAAAAAAATCTTTACGTAGTTCTCAAGTACATAATTATGAGACTTAAAAAAAGTTTTGAAATGCCGTCCTATTTAGTAGAGAATATGAATGATATTTTTTTATTTGTTCTATTGAAGACTTTATAACTTTATAGCGAACAAATATGAAGGAATTTTCAAAATATCTTCATCAGCGACGAAGTTACAAAGCTTTAAAGTTGATAATTAGAAATAGAAGTCCGACGTGTTTTTTGACGTCAAAGGACATGACGCCCATACAACTGCCATACAAAACAGCGTTTTCGAGAGAGGGGCAGATATATTTGTTTAAAATTGTCATATCTCGTTTAATTTTCGATCAATTTTGATTCTGCTTTCACTGTTCGTACTCTATTTTAGTATATTAATGGATGAAACGGTTAGATAACAAATATTTTTTCATGCATATTCCCTTTTGTGGCTAAGGAACACATTGAGTGTTACCACAAACCACTGTATCTCAAGATACAGTGGTTTGTGGTAACACTCTATCACAAGATACAGTGTACTGCCATTACACGGCAGTTTTCCAAAAAGAAAAACACATGTTTGGAAACAAAATTGCGAACGCTGTTTACATACAAACACAACAAAGTAACATTTTTTTAATAATAGCCTAATTATCACAGTGTCCCCTAGCTCTTGTCGAGTTTCTTCACGATGCCGGGGGGCGGAGAGATCAGCACCTTCCGCGACAGTCGCACCTGACCCGACACCGGGTCGCGACCGAAGTACTTAACCTGGATCTCCGAGCCCACGTCCAGCCCCAACACTGAGGGGTGCATTATCTGTGAACATTTAAAGGGGCTGTTGTAATTAAATTTTCGTCCCATCTATTCGAAAAGGACGACTTGGTTCGCCTTTAAGTGCACCCAAAGTTGGTGTTTTCTATAAGAAACTTTTAGCGGGCAGTAATGAGTTTTTAATCCTCTTTATAAGTGCGATGCAATTATCTTTTCCGCGCACTTTTTGAGTTTGGAACATCTTAGTGTTCAGCGCCAAAGAAATCGAATGCAAATATTGTTTGAATAAAGACTGGCTGGTACGACGCACCGCCGGCTGAATAAAAAAAAAAGAAATCAAATTAAAAACGCGCGAACTACAGCCCGCGTTTTCGTCAATTTTCACGGATTGGTAGAAATTCATGGCTTTGTTTTGAAAAATGAGTTCTTCAAGTGATAGTGAAAGTATAGAATTAACTCCGGAAAGTATTAGAACTGACGCAAGAATTGCGATGGATAATCTATTACCTGCAAAATCCCGGGAGAAATATATGAAAGCCTATGGTAATTTTATTGAATGGAGAAATGCAAGAGGCGCCAAGAATTTTTCAGAATCTGTGTTTTGGCCTACTTCCAGTACTTAGCCAAAACTAAACAGTTACATAAACTATTGTTTTAAGTACTATTTAATTTCAATATAATTGTTACTCTAAGCTTTATTAAATAATAATATTACAATAAAATATGAGGCGCCTTTTATTTTCTCATAGTGGGTGATGAAAAGTAGAGTGTATCACTCGGGCGCAATATATATATTTTTGGCTCGGGCGACGTACTTTGAATCCCTCGCTACGTTCAGGATTCTACTAAAGAATCCCTCGCTACGCTCGGGATTCAAAAAAGCGCCCTCGCCGTAAAAATATTATTTTGCTCATTTGTGATACAATCTACTATTAAACTTTGCATTGCTTGATTTTATTTGGAGACACAAACAGGCGCTTTACTTTGTGGAATTTATTTCATCACCACTTTTCTCATCTATTTGTTCAAATATGATGATCTGTCTCTTTATCTCAAAGGTTTGCGGGCTGATAACTCAATGTTGAGTTAAGCTCGCCTTTGTACATGAATTGTGTGATATCCAGAGGTCAGAATTAGGTAGAGTTATTTATGTATGTACACTGATTTCATACAGCGAAAGAATAAAGTGGATATGCCTCAAATCCCGAGATTAATTTTAAAGAGCAGAAAAATCCCGTGATTTGTTGAATAGAAAAGTAATTACTTTTACACAATTTAAACCACTGCACGCGCGACGTTGCCAAATTTACATCAACGACATCGGATGTTCGACGTTGCAAAATTCCATTGCGCACACCCGCGATGTTGCCACATTTGTAGTTCACACAACATACGAGTAGCTTGTGAGAAAAAAGAAAACAATAGAGGTTTTTATTATTATTTATTTGTAATATTGTTGGTCACATGGGATTGTGACGCGTGCCTATCAACAAAAAAAAAGTTTTTTTTTTTTGACCATGTATGCGATCTTCTCGTCTTATTATCTCCTCGGTTTTATTACATACAGTGTAAATATCTTCTAGCGTAACACAGACCACCAAAATCCTTCAAATCTATTAGTTTGTGCCGACAGAAGTGAAAAGTTTAGTTTTCAATGTGGCATGTTGCGCGAGACTAGCGCGGCACGTCACATTGACACTTCTCTAATTATTAGCATGTCACATGTCGAGACGAACCCGTAACTTATGGGCACTACTACGTACAAAATGTTTGTACATATTATCGTCTTGACGATCTCTTCCCCTTTTGGAAATCGATTAAAAACTATATTTATTTTTAAATATTTAGATATTAGTTCAAAACTAAATATAAAAAGTACAAAAATTAATAAACTAAATAAAAATTAAAAAAATCGACTCCATTGAATAGAACAGGGTCATTTGTATTATGCGAACAAAAACAAAAGAGGTTGTAATGTATTGTTCTTACACTAAAAAGCCATTTCAATTTGTCGTATTATATTTGGACCGCTGAGTGAAGTTTTAAGACAAATTAAATCAAAATCACATATTACTTCCAGTATTTAGTCTTAAAAACATCAAAACCAATTAATAAACTTTTTTTTTTGTTCTTGACGTAAAATTCTTACAATTTCTCAACGAACACTTCGGCAATTTTGACGTGCGTGCAGTGACGCGACTATTTGAAATGAGCGCTCAATTTGAATTTGAGCGCTCATTTTATGCGGATGGTTTTGAGACGCTGATTGTGAATCTTGGGTTTTTTATATATCAATGCTATAAAGGTTCCGTTTCTTCATTCGGACTTTTAGAACCCTAAAAATACCTATACTATTACCTTTCTATGATCCAGCTGCGTATTATGCACTAGCGCGGGCGGCATGCCCGGGAACAGCGTGACCAGCACGCCCATCTCCTTCAGCTCCACGACTCGAGCCTTGTAGATGGCGCCGAACTCCAGCTCGTGTTTCCTGTCCTCCGTCAGCCAGCCGTCAATGCGCGCTCGTGCCTCGTTCATGGCCGCTTGCGACGGTGCAAACACGCTGTACTTTATGTCGTCTATGGGCGACACCTATGGGAGATTAAAAAAGAAAATAATAATATTGAAACGCCTTTTGCGAGTAACACAACAAGAAAGTAACTTGACAGATGTGATGGGAATAACTTTACGTATCATGGAAAAGGTGTAGAAAACTAACTAGGGTTTATTATGAACTTGTTTCTGCCGCCCGCATGAACCTCGAAAATTATAAAAATAATATAAATTTTTGGACTAAAATTGCTGTTGTGACTATCTGTATTTTAATCCTAATTAATATCAAAGTATTATATTTATTACACAACCTGCCTTTTAGAAACACATTAAGAGCGCATACTCGGTCCGCGCGCTGTTTGGTGCAAAAACGTGCTTTTTCAAACCAGATTGACCATCAACCACTTAACTTACAAACATAACAATTACTAGCAATTTTAGGAAATGTTGTTGTCCATGTTGATAGTTAGACTTTTTTTTCGATTAATAGAGTGTTTCTGAATACCATCAAGATAACTGAATAGAGTTTTTCTTGATTACACTTTCCGTGTCAACTTCGAAGCTGAAAATATCTGAAATTACTGACAGATCTAACAAACAAATATTTTTAACTAACTGCAAAGATCCTTAGGAATATAGTTAATTAAATGGATTTTTTTGTTTTAGGCTACTTACATAAGAAATTAAAATCCAAACAATGTGTAAAAATGCAGAAATTACAGTCGATAAAATGATTATTTTCACCAATATATCTTATTTAATATAATCTAATTAATACTTATTGTAATAGTAGAACATCTTCTTCGTAGATTGCAATTTAAAAATTCAACTAAATTATGTCTATTATTTTTCTATAAATATTTTAAAACTACTATAAAACTCTGCGTGCAAATCGATTCAAATCAGTCGGCCGCGAGCTCTTCCAGAGAGAGGACACGTCACTGCGCGCTCTGACTGACCCTTGTTGACCTTTGCCGTGCGTACAAGGATAGTACAAGCATATAGAGTGATCGACAAATCTTAGTACTTTGGTAAGTAAAATATTTTCATTTTGATGACTGAATATTTTACAGAGTGATCGTAAGCACTTTGGTATTTGCACGTAGGTATTTGTTTTTTGGATGATCGACATTATTTTAAAATGATAACAAATTATGTTTTAGACGGAATGGGAAATAAAGCGAAGCTATTTTTAGGAAGGAGAAAACGCAAAAATTTAGAAAATATGGCTAAGGCAAGAGCTAAAAGGTTGGTATATTTATTTTATATTAGCTTACACCCGCGGCTTCCGTCCGCGTGAAATATAAAAGATGTAAATAGACCCATAATGAAGCCGAAAGCAGGCCTCCTTCACTCGGCCGTACCTACAACGATAAATGCCTACTTTTTCGCGTGGCACCTTGGCCACAAAATAATTTTGACGCGTTTCATACATATTGGAATATTACGAATGCAACTTGAAAATGTGATTTTTTGTTTGTTGCGATATCTTAACGATTTTGGTGTCAAATGAAAGGTCTAGGTCAAAAACTATTTTACTCGTTTGAATCATGTAAATCGGTGCACCCGTTTAGGAGATAATTAAGAATTAGTATAATGAAAATGTAAACAACCAGATTTTTTTATGTTTTTGTTCTACTAACTTTTTAATTAATGCAGAAAGAGCAGCAATCAATTAGGTGAATATCGCGTTAGGCAACTTTTTCACTTTTTTTTATTACAAGTTTTTAATATTATAACTTTTCTTTAAATACCTCCATGACCCGTTTACTACTCAATGCATCCATCAGCACAATGTGTTAAATACGTTACATTGAGTTTTACCGTAATACATGATTTTTCAACTCAAAAATAAAAGTAGGTAGTTTCCCAGCAATCATTTTAGTTACTCAGTTTGATGTACAGAATGCGTGGTAACGGCTTCGTGAAGGATTTGTTTACATCCTGTACCACCAGGATCTACTTGAATAAAAAAACATTTTGAATCTGAATTTACGAGTACCTAGGTTTATTCTTTCAGACAAAAAAATAATTTAATTGAAGAACAGTCGAGGAAATCCAATGATGCAATAAACTGTGATGATACAGGTCATGTAAGTATTTTAGTTTACGGTTGGTGAATTTTTTTTTACATTTTGACTGGTTTTGTCATATAATAGAGGTAAATGATGAAAATTTTACTATAATATGCAATATAATATTGAGTTCCCCGCCCTACCCTTACACTTTCTTTTAGGATATCTTCTCATCATTAATAGAAGATCTCGTAATACCGGAAAATAAAATGCAAAGTAATGAAGAGGAATTTAACGATATCGAAGATTTCCAATTTGTAAGTATGATTCGTTGATAATAATGTTGGAATTGTTGTAATACAACCCTTGAAACAATATGAATCGGTATCTGTTTCACTTTATCAAACCTTATGAATAACCATATTTGTTTTAGAGTGTGGAATCAAATGTTACAACCAGTTCACCATTTCGAATTGAAGGTCGAAGGATTGTTGACTTCAATCACTTTTTTGACCAAATGAAAACATTATCTGATCACAATCCGGGCTTAGGTTGTTCAATAAGCCACATGCAAATTATAAGAGAGAAGCTTATTGGTTTGGAGTCTGTCGTCTACTTCCACTGTAATATGTGTAACCGAAAATTTCAATTAAATTTGTGTGTAAATTCACCCGGTGAGTCTGATGATATGACTATAAATCATGCTGCAGTGACTGGCACAATGTTGATTGGCTGTGGACGAGCTAACTTAAATGAGTTATTAACAGCTATGGACCTACCAAGATTAAATCAAAAAGCTTACAATAAGTGTCATAGTGACTTATCCAATTGGTGGGCAGTTGCTGCAGAAACCAGTATGAAAGAGGCAGCTAAAGAAGAAGGTGAATTAGCTATTGAAAGTGGAGATATTATTGACGGAATTCCTGCGATCATAGTTGTGGCTGATGCGTGCTGGTCTAAAAGATCTTATGGAAATAATTATGCCGCAGCATCGGGAGCAGCTGCAATTATTGGATTTAAAACTGGGAAAGTTTTATTTATGAAGGTAAAAAACAAATATTGTATAATATGCGCCCGATCTGTATCAAAAAATCAGTCGCCACCCATCCATCAGTGCACTAGAAATCATGTAGGATCTTCGACAAGTATGGAACAATCAAGCATAGTCGAGGGATTTAAAACTTCAGTCACCACTCATAACTTGATATATAAAACTCTTATAGCAGATGGAGATGCAAGTACTTTTAAAAAAATATTGGAAAGCAGACCATATCCCAATGTGCAAGTGCAAAAAATTGAATGTTCAAACCACCTGCTTAGAAACTACTGTAGTAAACTAATGCACCTACAAAAGGATACATCTATTCCACTTTCTGAAAGAAAACTTTTAACAAATGAACGAATCACTCGACTTCGTACAGCCGTAAGGGCTGCAGCTCGCTTTCGCAATGCTCAGAACACCAGCAGTTCCGATAAAATCATTAAATTAAAGGATGATATAGTAAACAGCCCAAAACATATTTTGGGTGATCATAGTGCATGTGAAAACTATTATTGTACAGATGAAAAAAAAGGAGCAAAATCTGGTTCCTTTAGCGACAACTCTATTTAGAAAACTAATGGTCCATACAATACAAATTGCATTAAACTCCAAAAGCTTGCTTTACAATGTAAGTAATAATAGAGCCGAACAATTTAACAGTATTGTTGCAAAGCACGTAGGTGGCAAACGTATAAATTTTTCATTGAAAAATTCTTATACAGCTAGGTGTCACACTGCAGTTGTAGCTTTCAATACCGGCAAAGCGCAGTACAGTTTGTACAAAACAAACTTTGAAAAAAGCCCCAGGAGATCAATTAAACTGCTGGAGTTGAGACGTTGCAAGAGTAACTGCAACCGTAATCATAGAAAAGGCTTAAAAAAAAAAATAGTTTTTCAAAATGATAAGAACGACTATGGCGAGAGATGCCAAAAACCGGATTTAACGCCAGAACAGTATGAAACTGCAAAACAATTGTTTTTGGAAAACTTGAAAGGCCTGGTTGAAAGGCGGCATGAGGTAGAACGAGACACAATATTACAAGCTGAAAGCGCATTATGGCTGGAGCTACGAAGATGTCTGTTAACAGCCTCATCTTTTAGCAAGGTACGTTTCTAATATGAAATACAAAAATCATACCTGAACATTTATGTTGCTGTTATACACACTAATTACTTTTTTAGGTTTGCAAAAGGCGAAGTAATATTAGCTCTGCGCCACTCGTGAAGTCTCTCGTCTATACCTATTCTTTGAACAGCGTGCCAGCCATCGAATACGGAAAAACGAATGAAAAGACAGCTATCAAGCAACTAGAGCAGCAAGAGACTTTTCATTGACCAAAAATATTTTTTCTTGGGAGCGTCTCCAGATGGTCTATTCGAAGAAGGGATCGTCGAAATTAAATGTCCATATTCAGCGCGTAACATGGATGCTGAACAGGCCATAACGCAAAAAAAAATTAAGTTTTGGAAAATTGATGGGTCAGTTAATACCAACCACGACTGGTACTTTCAAATCCAAGGCCAGCTCCATATCAGGTAAGGATCACTATTATCACTTTTATGTCATAACAGTGAGCGCGATTTTCACAGTTCAAATGACTAACGTTCGGTTGACCATGCATATTAGGTATATTTTAGTTAAGCCGACAAGCATTGCAATTTTTTCAAATAAACAAAATTTATTTTCAGTCAAAAAAATGTTTGTCTGTTTGCGGTGTGGACAGGAGATGAATTCGCTGTGAAGACCACAAAAATTACTAGAGACGACGTATTTTGGACAACGAAAATGGAACCTAAATTATTGGACTTCTATGAAAAATCTTTTTTGCCTGAGATGATCGACCCCAGAAAAAGTCGGTCAATGCCAATTAGAGATGTGCGATTTTAAAATTAAATACCTACTTTAAACTTCACTTGTTCTAATTTATTTCAACAATTAGATCCAAAAAATAAAATCATAAAGTAGATCCTAAAAAATAAAAGTATCAAAATGATTCGTAATAACTATAACGGTGCAGCTCTCACGCACACAGAGAAATCATTGTAGTGTGCCGCAATGAGTATGCCATTCGATAGATAGTGTAGATTTTTGACTTGCGCTAAATCGAGCATGCGCTCTTAAATATAAATTTTATAGGCTAACAATAGGGCTTGCTGGACGCACATTTCCCGGCGAGGGGTAGGCTTCTCAAAGCACCCCAAATTTTATAGGCTAACAATAGGGCTTGATGAACGCACACTTCCCGGAGAGGGGTAGGCTTCTCAAATACCCCAAATTTTATAGGCTAACAATAGGGATTGATGGACGCACATTTCCCGGAGGGGTAGGCTTCTCAAAGTACCCCAAATTTTATATATAGGCTAACAATAGGGCTTGATGGACGCACATTTCCCGGAGAGGGGTAGGCTTCACACGATAGGCTTCTTAAAGGACCTCAAATTTTATAGGCTAACAATAGGGCTCGATGGACGCACATTTCGCGGAGAGGGGAGGCTTCTCAAAGTACTCCAAATTTTATAGGCTAACAATAGGGCTCGATGGACGCACATTTCCCGGAGAGGGGTAGGCTTCTAAAAGTACCCCAAATTTTATAGGCTAACAATAGGGCTTGATGGACGCACATTTCCCGGAGAGGGGTAGGCTTCTAAAAGTACCCCAAATTTTATAGGCTAACAATAGGGCTTGATGGATGCACATTTCCCGGAGAGGGGTAGGCTTTTCAAAGTACCCTAAACTTTATAGGCTAACAATAGGGCTTGATGGATGCACATTTCCCGGAGAGGGGTAGGCTTTTCAAAGTACCCTAAACTTTATAGGCTAACAATAGGGCTTGATGGACGCACATTTCCCGGAGAGGGGTAGGCTTTTCAAAGTACCCTAAACTTTATAGGCTAACAATAGGGCTTGATGGATGCACATTTCCCGGAGAGGGGTAGGCTTTTCAAAGTACCCTAAACTTTATAGGCTAACAATAGGGCTTGATGGATGCACATTTCCCGGAGAGGGGTAGGCTTTTCAAAGTACCCTAAACTTTATAGGCTAACAATAGGGCTTGATGGATGCACATTTCCCGGAGAGGGGTAGGCTTTTCAAAGTACCCTAAACTTTATAGGCTAACAATAGGGCTTGATGGACGCACATTTCCCGGAGAGGGATAGGCTTCATACGGTAGTCTTCTCAAAGCACCCCAAATTTATTGTTCTAACAACGCTAGGGACGGACCTTATTTCGCTAAAACCAAACCCCGACCGTTTTGTGGGCCTATTACTGAATCTGCACTATTTAGCGAAACGCGGGATTTGGATGGAAAGCCGCTCATAGCCGCACCATATATCCACGAAATGAGCAGTTCACGCACAACACGCACAGTCTACGTTATCCATTCTTATTAGTTACCTCCACGGCATACTAATAGATAATTTGTTGTGTGATAATTATAAATGCCTTCTCGACTTTGTGAATACTTGTTGTATGATTAGCTAAGGAAATGTGAAGTGAATATTAAAATCACTTCTGTGTGCATCAAGAACGATCGCAATGAATTCGTCTACAGTCTGCGATGCGCTTGCGCATGTTTTGTAAAATCTTAGTAAAGGGATAGATATCAACGCTCCCACGTTACATAAGGTACTTTTCATCCCTCTTGACTTATTAACTTTGTTATTATTTTGTTTATGTATTATTATTGTATTTATTACACGTGAATGCCCAATATTAACTTCATTTTGTATCCCCCCTCTTGTCCCCTAGCTTTTTATAAGTCGGGACAAGACAGTAGTTAAAGGAATTTATTTCGAACAATCGGTGGGAGACTGGTCGGTATGGAGACGAGGTCTACAGAAATGGGCGGACGGAGGGGCCCAGCTCCTTCCACATTGGGGAAGCTGACTCAAAACCAAATCTAGGATAATTGAGGAAAAACGAAAATTTTATCAGCCTGGGGTAATTTGGGAACAGTCTCATTGTGATCGGTTAAATAAAAATCCAATCACATCAGTTTAAGCATGCTTGATAATTTGTCTGAACAACTTTCGCTAGACTCATTCAGTAGGTGATTGATGTGTGCTAGATACCTGTACACCAGTCTCCACATACAGCCTCTTGAGGTTGGCGCCGGCCGGCCCCAGCAGCCTGGCTCTCTTGTGCGCCTCCACCTGCAGCTCCTCGATCACTGGCATGTTGTCCTTGTGGCCTTGTCTGGAAAATTATAAGCATAATAAGTTACAATAAAGTTCTTCATTGTCACAGATAATATAATACTAGCGTGCGATGCCTTATCCCATACAAAGAAACGGTACCGCTGTAACTACGGGTTTTCGTCTGGCACAAGTAACTTTTGGTCTTCGTTCGGGACCGTCCTCTACACCTCGCTAAATGGTGTTAGCAGCGACGGCTTGCAAGTTGAATGAATTTACTTTAAGTCTTACCAATATTTTCTCACACATTGAGGAATTATTTTAAAGTATTTTTAGCACTTCATAGCAGTTTTACTGTTTCAAAATGTGTCACTATTTAAATTTTAAAGAGGCGAATGGATAAACTCTAAAACTTCAAACAGCGCCATCTATTGGTACAAGAAATATAGATGTCTAAAGATTCGTTCCAATAATCGTCAAAATTTGATTACAAGCCAATTATTCCACAATTTTATGCTTAGGGCAGTTTATTAAAAAGAAAATACAATTTTAACCATATTTATTTTCAAAATATTAATATTACTTTAACTTCAATATGAAATCGATGCATATTACGCCATCTATTGAGATTCATTTGAACTAAATTTTCTTTGTTCGAGATGAGACCGTGCCATTGTTAATTTTTATTATTTTGATTTGTGTTTTTTTTATTATTTTTAACTTTCAACAGACTTGTCTAAACTTCTTGGTCCCATTAATTATGTTCACACAAGATCGTCTTTTAACCTTTTACTATATTGTTTTACTGGTGGCTTGTAACACAGGCTTTCTCAAAAACCTACTTCAGGCATCAGTCTCTTACAATGGTGGAATTTAACATTAGTAAAAACATTGTTAATTTTAAAGGAAACCAATATTGTCAAGAGAGAATAAATAAATGAATTGATTATAAACATAATATGAATTTTGAAGTTCCCAATGCTGGGGCACAGGCCTCCTCTCTGTTAGAAGGTGTGGGCCGTAATCCACCACGCGGGCCCTGTGCACATTGGTGAATGTCACATGTCTTCGAAGTTTTGGGTGTAGGATATGGCGGGTTCCTCACAATGATTTACTTCACCGTTTTGAGAGCAGTGGTGATGAATTACATAAAGTAAAGCACTTGCCTGGGTTCGAGCCCACGACCTACAGCTTGTACGCCGCTGTTGTTACCACTGGGCCACAACAGCCCATGAAAATTATGAGCTTATATTAAGAAGAAAGAAAATACATTTAATTAAACATGACGCAAAGACAGAGAAACACAACAAAAATAGAAAAGGCTGGGAGAAAACATGCGTCACATCCACGCAAAACGGCCATCGCTCAGCATAATGCTGCGACCCTATGCGAGACAGAGCCCCAGCGCTGGTTTTCAGCGACAGCCGGCGCTGACGTGATGCCATCGACCGGTGCAGCAAGCAATGAGTAAACTAAATGCTACACAGCATAATAAATATAAGTATAGTATATATGTATAGTTGCAACATTCAGCTCCCTGCAACATGACGCAGAGTTTTTGGC
This sequence comes from Polia nebulosa, assembly GCA_951329385.1. Classification (NCBI taxonomy): domain Eukaryota; kingdom Metazoa; phylum Arthropoda; class Insecta; order Lepidoptera; family Noctuidae; genus Polia; species Polia nebulosa. The sequence goes on along the minus strand of OX589602.1, from coordinate 28,639,773 downwards.
GGAATTTTTTCGAGTGAAGTTCAGTGGCTGTTTTAATTATTCGCTTATTGATTCCTAGTGGATAGTGTGATGTAAAATTGGTGTAGTTTTGTGTCTCAACTGTCTACGCAACTGGACAATATGTGGAATCATTGAAACAGGCGCGATCTCGGTAAAATGGAGCTGAGAATTTTATTGTAGTAAAGACTATCTTAGCGAAGTTTGCCGAGAAGGCTGACTCGACACATTTGTTGCCAAATACTGCAAAATACATTAGAATGTGTTACATCTGCATTCTAAATCGGAAAAAGAAAAAGTGGTAGTGATCAAAATTAAGACTTGGCTTAAAAAAAGATTTTTGCTAAAAAAACATGTTTATTTTTAATTTTGGGTAGTTTTTTTTTTTTCACAATTTTCATTTTATGAGGACGCCTAATTACTTCCAATCATTATGGAGTGGTGGTGGTTTGTGGGTGGCTGGTAGCAGCTGGATGAGAGTTGCCGAGAACCGAGCTGAATGGCGTGCAATTGGAGAGGCCTATGTCCAGCAGTGGACTGCTATAGGCTGATGACGATGATGATGATTATGGAGTTTGTTTCATCGCGATAGATCATTTAGTTTAAAGGTTACACCGTTTTGTTTCCGATTGTTTTTTAATATAAAAAAATATTTAGATTTTTTTTTCATATTTTTCCGTCGATAAAATTAAGCATAGATTGCCACATTCCGATATGTGCACATTATAAAGACTCACATGTATTTCAGTTTCAAGATTTGACCCATACATACTTACAAACTAACAGACAATTTAAATAAAAGCTCCTAATAAAAAATCAAGTGTTACAAACCTAGGCTTATCGAGACACCGGTTCATAATATCGATGATCTTGGACTTAGCGTCGCAGGCCTTCTGAACGGACTCCATGACAATCTTGAGCGGCAGGCCGGACAGCTTGATGTCTGCCTGGAGGGCCGTTATGCCTTTCTTAGTTCCAGCGACTTTGAAATCCATGTCGCCCATGTAGTCTTCTATACCCTGCAAGAGAATGGAGTCAAATTTAGGTAAATTCTAACAAAAATTGTCTCTTTTGATGATTTTTGCTGTAAAATTTTTCAGTCCGAGTGCATTTCCGAACGCAGCCTTGGCTGTCATACCCTTTCTTTATATACTCTATGACTTTTTTCTGTCATCTGGCACTTGTTGGTTTGACCGTAGTGAAAAAACGTATTGAAAATGTAGATTTTGTGATTCAAATCTAGCCGAATATATTGCTTCTGAACCTAATTGTTTGCTATTGAACTAATTTTGATTAAAGCCCCATTTGATGTAGTGGTGAAACGGATTATTTTGTGAAAATACTTAGAATTTGGTTGGTTTGCGAGAGATCGCGCGCTGGGTGAGATCACCGGCACCCTTTGAGTTACCTTTAGAGTCTGGTATACCCACTGAACAAGCACTACACTACCACATTTAACTCTAACATACACACAAATACCCAGATGGAAGGCTTCGGAACCTTGGATAAGTTGTTCAAAACGTTTGTACTTAAATTATTCTGTAGCTCTGCGTACTTGCAGACAAGTTTGTGATCAGGTTGGAGCCGGGGATCCCGACAGGCACGCTTCCACACTCTTGTCTCCTCAAGTCGGATCCTTTGCTCTGGCTTGGTCGCAAACAAAAATTTAATTTCTTTTACATTATTTTTAAATGAAGATTCTGTTTCTTTAACTATTATCTCATTTTATTTTTTCTGGGTGTATCAAAGATTGACTCTTGGTCAACGCCTTCTTTAGGCTTATCCGGTAGGTACTAGAACAAAAAATACTACTGAAAAGTATTTCTAACGAATAGAGTTGTCTGTGGATAAAGTTTTTTAATAAGGTATTTTTATTTTATTTCCCTATTAGAAGTAAGACATTATTTTTTTTTTTTGGGTCAAGCCCGCCACACTATTCCCAAACCACTGTAACTTCTGTAAGCCAGAATCAACAGTGGCGACCACCAGAAAAAACGCCGAGGCAATGAAGCTCGACGAGTCCCAGAGAAACGATTAAACTGTCTTGGGTCCCGCAACGAAATTAATCAGAAAAGACAGCGGGGGAGTAAGAAAAACATAATTTCCACTTCGCAACTAATCAAGCGGGAGACAGAACAAAACTAGGCCATTAGGCACAAAAGGGGGTTTTTACAACTGGGGTAAGCCCAGTTGCCAAGCACCACTGGTTAAAAACACTAATATTAATGGGTCCTAAAATTGTGAGCCACACTTGATTCCAATAATAGGTATGGCAAAAACGCTTGAACGCACGGAAATTCGTTCTAGTTTCCACAAGGTCCGTGTAATAGAGAAGTAAGACATGAGAAAATAAATATTGTAAATGGCAAGAGGGTCGTGATATTCCATACGAGTACATAAATCTTTTAAATACATCGTTTTTAGGGTTCCGAAAGTCCGAATGAAAATACGGAACCCTTATAGGATGACTCGTGTGTCTGTCTGTCTGTTTGTCCGTCTGTCACAGCCATTTGCTTCGAATCGGCTGGACCGAAAGAGTTGAAATTTAGTACACACCTGAATATCTGTGATCCAAATACGAACATGTACTCCAAATAAATTAATTTGGAATATGGTGGTCACTTTTTAGATGAAAATCGAAAAATTAAAAAACAAACTTTTTCAAACTGACATATCAAATGAAAGGGACATTGTGAGGATCCCGAATGTATTTTTTTCATAATTTTAAATTATGTTACTTTAAAGTAATTTAAGAAAATAGATGAAAAATGACTATTCCCCCTCTTATCTCCGAAACCACTGGGCCTAAAATTTTGAAAAAATTACAGAAAGTAGTTCTTTACTTTATAGATTACAGGAAAACCTATAAGGGGGAGGCAATTTAGAAAAACCTGAATTAAAATATGATTTGTTCGGAATCTTTTGCACGCGAGTCTGACTCGCTTTTGACCGGCTTTTATTTTATGTGGCCTTCCTAAGTCGATCTTTTAATTTGACAAAGTAATAATCTATTCAATATATTACACCCTGTATATATGTATACTAATTAAGTTTCATTCAATTTAACCCAGTTTTGTCGGAGTTTACACTGTTATGTGATACTTGTTAAGAAGCTCACCTAATCGTAGGTGGGGGTGAGGGGGGGCCCTCAACCCCACCTAAGATTAGGTGAGCTTCGGCTCGACCCCCACCCCCTTAACCGCTTCACGTTATTAATGGACGCCTTACGAGGAGCATTACTACAAAATCGTGTGAACAGTTAGGTATAAAATCAAGACTCACTAACAAATCAGTGAGGATCCTGTAGTCGGCGATCTGCCCGTGCTCGTCTGCGCGGGACACCAGGCCGATGGCCACGCCAGCCGCCGGCGCCGCCAGCGCCACGCCCGCGTCCAGCAGCGCCAGCGAGCCGCCGCACACCGACGCCATCGAGCTGGAGCCTGGAACCAACACCACATATTCACCGGACTGTCATAGTCAAGAGTCTCAAGACATAGTGATACTTGATTTTAAAAGACTTTTTAACAAAAAATTTAACTGACGAGAAAGCAATCTGATTAATTATCTAAATTTATATGTACATAGAAATGAAGAAGGTTCTACGTAGGTAATTAATCATTTTATTATTTGGCGCCGACTCAAAATTAGTTTATAATATAAAATTTGATATTTTATGTAAATAAGCTCAATACTTGTGACTTAAAAAGTTTATTTATTTTTTGCATTCTAATTCTTTTTCGTCGGTTAAATTTTTTGTTAAAAAGTTTTTTATTTTATGATTTTTTGTGACTCGCATCCTCTTTTAATACTCTGAGGCTAATTTCTAATCCTTCATCACTCCTCTTGCCACTGAGCTGATGATATAACCATCCTTCCTTGAGGTTCCCAAGATATTGACCAGTTGAGGTTACCTCCAATATTCTAAAGACGTCTTTTCTTCAAAGCAGATTAAGTTGTATGTCACTAAAACCAGTTTTTATATCTAACTTCTAATTGTTTAGGAAAGGTATGGTTTCCATCATCAGCTCAGTTTCATGATGTGATGATTCCTAAAGGCAAATACCTGATTAAGTTATGAAAAGTAAACAGAAACACTATTCGTGCCCACAATTGTCGAGGGTTTCTCTTAATTTTATCAGGAATACATCACCATATCGTGTCATTCTTGACATGCGATCACCCTTGAGATATAATATATAACAAAAAAGAATCATCAAAATCGGTTCATAAATAACGGAGTGAGGGCCGAACATACATGCAGAAACACTATTCGTACCTACAATTTTCAAGGGTTTCTCTCAATTTTATTAGGATTCCATCATCAGATCCTGACTTCCTTGGCATGGGACCACCCTTGAGGTACGGTCAATTTTAAAAACTCCTCCTTTTTGGTATCCTTTGAGGTATCATAATGTGTGCCCAGCTTTCAAGACCTTTACACACAAACACTTACAAGGACATTCCTTCATCATCATCATTTTAGCGGAAAAACGTCCACTGCTAGACATAGGCCTCCCGTAAATGTCGCCACAACGACCGGTCCTGTGCGTCTCGCTTCCATCGGCTACCCGCGACCCTCACCAGATCACTTGTACACCTTGTGGGAGGCCTTTAATTCATGACATTCCCTCAAGGTATGGGAAAATTCATGATGAAAAAAAGCTTTTGAAGCAACTCCTGCCTAACCGAGTTGTAACAGCATGTACTTACAGGCAGAATTAAAGTTTATGGGGGATGGGAACACTCCGCGGGTCGCTGTGCAGTAGGAAATTAATGTGACAGTGGGGCTGAGGTGGGGTACTGCGCAGCGAAACGCGAACTTCACACACGTCATTAACTTTGAATCGAGCTATAAAAGGCTTAAAGCTATTTGAAACATAGGATAAAGGTAATTTGAAAAAAAAAAACAACAAGTTAGCGGCCGTCTCTAAGTTTTGGATTTTTGTGGCATGGTCTCCCACATGGATACCAGGTGTCCCCTTGTTTCGCAGACAGAAATTTCATAGAATTTCGTTTCCCAGAAAGTGTTTCATATAATATTTGGTCCTTGTATTTTTATTTCGAATATTATTGTTTCAACTACTCTTTACTTGAATGAAACTGTACGACCTGATGATGTCCAGCCAGGGTCAGCACAGGGCTTCGGATGGAACCAGGGAGCCAATGAATAAAACGCAGCAACCCTGTTCCAAACTTCCAACGGTATATTTCGCAAGACAAAGAGAAATATTTTTTTTTTTTTTTTTTTTTTTTTTTTTTTTGTGGGGCGTCTTGCAGGTCAGCCTCTGAGGCTGTCGTCTGCTTAACCGGGCTTGCCTGTGTAGGCTTTAATATATTAAAGCCTCCAGCCAGGACTTATTAACTTACAAAACTAAGTGACCACGCTAAGGGCACTCCCTGCGGAGTACGAGCCTCGGCTTAGGGCGTCACTGAGGGGCAGCAAGGGAAGGCTGGATCTGGTTACCATTAATTGGGGAGTTTACTGGCTCAGCGGCACGTGCTGGCGAGAGACGGGGAGGGCAATGACTTAGATTTCGCGACGGGCCTCGCCGGCGAGGTCGGAAAATCGGCGGTCTGTAGTGTTTTTTGATAGTGCTGGTTTCCCTACGGCTCTCTTGGCGCAGGGTTGTGGCGTCATCAGGGACTTGGAGGGTATGCCGGGGGCGGCGAATCCTAGAAATTTGGGAGGGAACGTATCGAGTAGCCGATGCGATAAGGGGGTTACGATGTTTAGCAGCAGTTTCTAGGAAGCGCTTGGTGGAGCGCTTCATGAACTGCTGCAGGGTGGGGATTTTGAGGTCAACATGCAGCTCCTCGTTCCTCACAAAGTAGGGGGCATCCACCACCTTGCGGAGAAAGCGGTGCTGCAGTGTCGACATCTTGTGGAGGTGACGGGGCTTGGCATGTGCGAACACTGGGCAAGCATAGGTCATGATTGGTCGGATGACCGCGGTGTAGGTACGCAATTTGCACTTGAGTGACAATTTGCTTTTACCATTTAGGAGGAAGTGGAGTCTACCTTGAGCAAAGGCGGCCCGCGAGCGAGCTTGCTTTATGTGCTCGACGAAGGTGAGATGCTGGTCTAGGATTACGCCTAGGTACTTGGCCTGCTTCTCCCAGGGGATCGGCCTGCCGTACATGGTGATCGGACGAGGGGGTCTGACCGTATGTCGCGGTCTAGAGTAGAGGACTGCCTGACTTTTCTCAGGGTTGACCTCAATTCTCCATTTCCGGAACCACTGGCCCAGCTGGGTAGTGTAGGTTTGGAGATTGAGGCCTATCTGGGCGGGTGAACGACCCGAGTAGAAGATGGCCGTGTCGTCAGCGAATAATGCTAACTGGGCCTTTTTGGGTTTAGGGATGTCGCTAGTGAACAGCGTGAAGGCTAGGGGGGATACCACAGAGCCCTGGGGGACACCAGACTTTATAGGATGGGGGGCAAAGAGAAATATTCACACACAGGGTCCTTATACTATCGGCGGAAAATCTTAACACCGCGATGTAGAAATCGGTGCTCATCTAACAACACCATCTGTCGAAGCATCGCGGAGCTAATTTACAACAGTGTGCCTAGGGTATTTTATCGATACAGTGCGACCAAGGTTATACATTCTCCCCCCATTAAGGGCAAGCATAAATTGACCTTAATATTATAACAAGTTCGAGCAACAACAAACATTAAATATTACGTACTAACCAGTTAAACTAATGTAACATTAACAATTGTATAGGTGTAAATAAAAATAGTAACAACAACAAAAATTAACAATCGTGCACACTTATTTTTGAGTTCTCCTTCCCAAGTATAAAATCCGTTTATTACACAAATTAAATATGTTATTCAGTAACAGGAAGCAAACATAATTTGGATACAGGTCTTTTAATAATCGAGTTTATCGTTTTAATAGTGACTACTCGTACGATCCCGTCATTACCTGGATGCTCTTCCTCTACTATACCCCAAACCCAACGACACGGAGGAAGACCGTCTTCCTTGATTAAAACCACATTTCCTCTTTTCGGAGAGGGAGTTTCCGAGGTCCATTTATGTCTATGAAAGAATTGCCTCAAATATTCCTGAGACCACCTTTGCCAGAATGTTTGCAGCATACGTTGGGTATACTGCCATCTCTTTAACGAGCTAATGTTCGAATTTTCAAAGTTATAATCTGGTGGCGTAACAAGAGGCTCACCAACCAGAAAGTGGCCAGGAGTCAAAATTTCTGTATTTTCAGAACTGGTTCCCAATCTAGATAGCGGCCGGGAATTTAGACACGCTTCCACTTGAGCTAAAACAGTTATTTCCTCGTAAGAAATCAGGTCCTTGAAACCACAATGAATGCTTGCTTAGCTCTGCAGGGAGCAAGCAAGCCCCTGGATGCGCAGTCGGCAGGGTTTTGTTTTGTAGAAACATGCGACCATTGCCATGGATCCAACGAGGTAAGTATCTCCGACACCCGATTCGCGACAAATACCTTCTATTTATTCGGCAAACCATTAAGCCAAGCCAGCACAATGCTGGAATCAGTCCAAGCTCGCACATTATGTTTTTCTATATGCAATACCTTGGCTACATCTAATAAAAGTGTTTTCAGCAATACTGCCCCGCACAACTCTAGTCGTGGAATCGATACTTGTTTTATCGGCGCGACTTTAGTTTTGGCAGTAATCAACGAAATTTGAATGTTGCCCGTCGAATCAATCACACGGAGATAAATAACGGCAGCATATGCCGATTTCGAGGCATCGCAGAAGCCGTGCAATTCTACTCTGGCATTGCTAGAGTTGGTACCTACCCACCTGGGTACCGCAATATTTTTTAACTCACCTAAACTACTGCGGTAAGTATACCATTCCTTTTTTATATCAGATGGAATTTCCTCATCCCATTTGATACCAGAAATCCATAATTTTTGAATTTGCATTTTCGCTAGTACAATCACGGGAGCTACCCATCCTAAAGGGTCAAATAGTCTTGCTATTTCCGATAATACCTTTCTTTTTGTTACAGGTTCCTGCAGCGGAGGCAACTTGACGGAGTACTGGAATGCGTCCCAGCTTCTGTTCCAGGTAAGTCCCAGTGTTTTTATTATCGCATCCTGCTTAATGTAGATCTCTTTACCTACCCTTTCTTGTCCTTTACACCTTTTACCGATTATTCTCTCCAACAATTCATCGCTGTTGCTCGACCATTTCTGTAACTTGAATCCTGCTTTAGCCAGTAACTCCTCCATTTGACTGTAAATTTGTATGCCTTCTTCAATAGTATCACAACCGGTCAGAAGATCATCCATATAATAATCATTGAGGACTCTTTCAGCCGCCAGTGGATAATTTGCACCTTCATCGTACGCCACTTGATGCATCGCTCGAACCGCTAAGAAAGGTGCAGAAGACGTTCCGAAGGTTACGGTAAGTAACTTATAATCCTTTATGGCCGAGTCCTTGTGGTCTCTCCACACAATGCGTTGAAAGTCTGTGTGTTCATCGGCCACGCGCACCATTCGGTACATTTTAATTATGTCCGATATTAGGCAAATACGATGGGTTCTCCATCGAATTAGTAAATGCCGCAAATCGGCTTGCAGCCGAGGACCGATCATTAAATCATCGTTAAGAGATATCCCATTACTTCCCTTGCAGGAAGCGTCAAAGACGACCCGGACCTTTGTTGTGTCCTTGTCGTCTCTCACAACCGCATGATGAGGTAAGTAGACCGCATGTTTATTTTCTGTATCCGCTTCGGCTAATGGCTTCATATGACCCAATAGTAAATATTCTTGTATTACCTCAGCGTAATTTGCTTTAAGCTCCAAATTTTTATTAAGTTTAGCTTCCAGGGCATGAAATCGCTTTATGGCTATGGGTTTTGAACCGCCATATTTGCAGCCTGGATCTTCGCTTCGAAATGGTAAGTTCACTATGTAACGGCCCTTTACATCTCTGACCGTCGTAGCTTTAAACAACTCTTCGCATTTTATCTCTTCATTTGTCATTTTCTGTTGACTAGATAGTTCTTGATCTGTTTCCAGTTCCCAAAATCGTTTTAGTAAGTCCTCTTCCTTTTGTACTTGACAATGTAATGACAGTACACCTTCAGTTTGAGTAACCGATGAATCTACAACTCCAGATAAAATCCAACCTAAAGCTGTAGACTGAGCAATAATCGAACCCGTAGGACTATGCATCAACCCTTCATTTATAATCTGACTATACATCTCAGCTCCTAATAAAAGATCAATTTTATTAGGTTGATGATACTTCGGATCAGCAAGATCAATCCCTCCTAATTCTGACCATTCCAATACATCTACTTTCCTCGTTGGAAGGAGAGTAGTGATTGAGGACAGAACATGAGCCTTAAAGGTGAATATGCATTGTGGATTGACTCTAGATCGAATTTTCATGTACACTATTGATTTGGAAAGTAATTCTTGATCTTCCCCTAGACCAGAAATCTTACTTCTCAACGAAATCTTTTTTAATTTCAGGTCCTGAACCGTGCTTTCTGTGACAAAGTTTGCCTGCGAGCCTTGGTCCAGTAACGCTCTTAAAACGTGAACATTTCCGAATTTCGACTCTGCCTTGACTAGCGCCGTCGCTAGCAAAACCTGCTTACAAATTTTACCTGTCGAAAAACAGCTAACTACCGACGTTTGGCTTTCTATTTTTTCAGAGCCCCCTGCCTTAGGAGACTCCGGCTCCTGATGCGAAACGCTCTTTCCCGATTCCCCGTTTGTAATGACATCAGTGGTCTCAGGCGTATCTGAGTTCTTTGGGTGTAATAGTGTGTGGTGACGACGATGGCATAATTTACATTTGGTACTAATGCGACAAACCCTCGCTGTATGGTTATTGCCTAAGCAATTAAAGCATATTTTTTTTTGTAGTGACGAAATCGCGACGTTTGTCCACTATTTCACGAGCAAAATTCTTACAGTTACTTAACCTATGTGTATCTTCAGAACAAAATGAACAGACAACTTCGGATACATGCAATGATTTTAATTTGGAATTATTATTGTTGTTAATCTTGTTTGCTGAAGGTTTATTATCAATAAACTCTAGGGCCCTGTATCTATTTGTTAGGAAATTTTGGAATTGCTTCAAACTCCCATTGTTTTCTCGATTCCAAGTCCAATTTTAAAGTTAAAATGTGAATAATCATTATATCCCAATTTGCTACATTTATACCGAGGTTTGCCAACCCACTTAAGCAGTCACTGGTAGTGTCCACTAATTCCTTTAAGTGATATGCTGATTCTACAGTAATGTTTTTCTGACTAAGAAGTTGCCTTATTAAGTTGTGGGATAGATATCGTTTATTGTTATATCTACCCTTTAATAACGACCAACATCTTTCGTAGTTGTCGTCTGCGATCGGTATTTGCCTTATTAATTGTTCGGCTTCACCGGTCAAGTAACTTTTCAAATAATGAATTTTTTGGACATTACTTAATTTGGAATTATTATGTACTAACGAAATAAACAAATCTCGGAAACAAACCCATTCGTCATACTTTCCAGAGAATTTAGGAATAACTATTTTTGGTAATTGGACGGTCTGAGATTTTGTTTCATCTTGTGGAGTCCCAGCGTGTACATTTTCATTCTTTGAGTCTTTACTAAATAACAGCAAAACAGATTTTAATTCTGCCTTATATTCTAAATAACATTCTTCAGCTTCATCATACATATCACTTTTTAAATATTCGTGATCACGTAATTGAGAACCAAATTTTTCGATTAACGTTCTGTGAGTATTAGTAAATACATCCCATAGTTTTTCTAAAGCTTCTAATCTCACTTGAACGTAAACATCCGTGATCCTTTCCTTAGGAGACTTTTAAAGTTACGTCTGGCTTTAACAATATTATTGAAATTGTCACTTTGAAGTAACAGTTTGGACTCCATCGTAAAATAACAACAATAGACGTGAAAAAAAAATAAACACAAATAATCAAACAAGGATAAAATTAATTATCTAAGTTCAGCTTTTAACTAAACTACCTGTAAAGAAACGCAAAGGACTCAAGTCCAAACCCAATCCACACAAAATTAAACACAATATTTTTGTTAAATATCCAAAAGGGTAAAGTCTCTGGAACGTTTTTATAAATTTTGCAGAATTGTAACACCGATGACAACGTCGCTTCAAATGACAGTCCGTATCACTGTCAACGTCACTTTGAATGACAGTCGTGTCACTGTCAACGTCACTTCGAATGACAGCTGTCACTATTTGACAGTGACAGTCACTAATTTAAATTGTTCAAACACTCACGTTTCTTTCACTTGGTTCACTCACTCACGATTGCACCAACCTCGTGATGTCACCCTCAGTTCTTCAGGTGTCTTCCGGGTCCCGTATCCTGACAGCGCCAGTGCCTGTCTCGAAGTCCAAGGCAGGATTCACCACCAAACCCTGGCTCCTGATTGTTGCTGCAGCAGCTTCTCACGAGCTGGTCTACTTGCTCGGAAGAACCAACTCAGTTACGCAAAAAATGCACCACCGCTAAGGTGCCCAGATACTGATGTATCCGGCTCGAAGGACCATGTACGACCTGATGATGTCGAGCCAGGGTCAGCACAGGGCTTCGGATGGAACCAGGGAGCCAATGAATAAAACGCAGCAACCCTGTTCCAAACTTCCAACGGTATATTTCGCAAGACAAAGAGAAATATTCACACACAGGGTCCTTATACTATCGGCGGAAAATCTTAACACCGCGATGTAGAAATCGGTGCTCATCTAACAACACCATCTGTCGAAGCATCGCGGAGCTAATTTACAACAGTGTGCCTAGGGTATTTTATCGATACAGTGCGACCAAGGTTATACAGGGTACTGCGCAGCGAAACGCGAACTTCACACACGTCATTAACTTTGAATCGAGCTATAAAAGGCTTAAAGCTATTTGAAACATAGGATAAAGGTAATTTGAAAAAAAAAAAAAAAAACAAGTTAGCGGCCGTCTCTAAGTTTTGGATTTTTGTGGCATGGTCTCCCACATGGATACCAGGTGTCCCCTTGTTTCGCAGACAGAAATTTCATAGAATTTCGTTTCCCAGAAAGTGTTTCATATAATATTTGGTCCTTGTATTTTTATTTCGAATATTATTGTTTCAACTACTCTTTACTTGAATGAAACAAATTGTATAGAAATATAATTCAATGAATTTTATAGTCACATTTTTTTATCTAACAAACTTATCAAACAGTAATTATTTTTTAACGAATATTATTGTTCGGTGTTTTTTTCCATGGCATTTTATTTCAACGAAAATGTAAAAATATAAATATAGTCCTAAAAAGTCAATATATTGCTACAAAAGTTAGTTACAGAAACAAATCGCTGCAAAACCGACTCCACGTAGCCTTGTCTGCCCTACCCCTAGTGTAATTTAAGCCTGCGTAGGCGGGGAGGGGCGAGACGGCCCGTGACCTGAGGAGCAGGTGCCAGCAAGCTGAGGCTGCGGTGGTGAGCGTCAATACCATCTGCGACGATATAAGCTCGCGTGGGACCGTCGGAGCCTCGCAGCGCCGGAGCCGTGACAGAAATCATGCCTGCTGCATGTTGCATGCTTGCTTGCACGCTGGATGTTGCATGCTCGCTTGTATGCTGCATGCTTGTTTGCATGCTGCATGCTTGTGTTTCTGGTTTTGTGTCTTTGTTTTTTGACAATGGTGCCGATTCTCTTGTTGAAAATCTAAACTAAAATTAGAGAATCGCTGTCTTTTACTAAAAGGCAGTGCGAGAAAAGAACGGCTATAGCTATGAACTAAGTTAGAGATGTCAAACTAGTTTACGCCTTGCGCTCTACCGTTTTTTTAGTCGACATGTTTTTACGTGTACCCTAAATTTGTATGGTAATATTGGTTCAACTAAATTTGACAGCTCTAATTTACGTCCGTCTCTTTCTTGTTTTATTAGAGAGAAAAAGATAGTAATAGTCTAAATTAAGTTTAGTTTGTGCATAACAGAATTGGCACCACTGACTTCCGAAATTAAAGTTATTTTGCACTTTTTTGGAATTCGGTTCTATTTTTTGTAAAAAAGTTTTTTATTTTTTACTTTTTCATTGTGGTTCCCCATTAAATTGTGTTAACAATACAGAGAAATATGATCACAGAAATCGCAGTTGATTTGCTGTAATTTGTTGAAGAGTTCCTTTGTATGTCTCCAAAACTCATCATCAGATCTGCATATATGAAATTTAAACGGGTTCATTTCGGAATAAATCCCTTTCGACCAAAAAAAGAATTTTCCAAATCCATATATGACGGAGTTATGCCCGAACACACATAAAAAAATCATATATACAGGGTGTAACGGAAAGGTGTGGTCATATTTTAGGAGCTGGTTCTGCCCATGGAAATGAACAACTTTTTCTAAGAAAAAATAGAAAATTCCAAAAAAAAAATTGGAATTTCCATACAAAGTTATCATCAGCTGATTAATATTTTGTATGGGAGGTAAAAAAAATTTTTTAGAATTTCCTCGGATTTTCTTGAACAAATTTGTTCATATCGATGGGCAGATGCAGTTCTTAAAATATGACCACACCTTTCCGTTACAGCCTGTATATAAACACCCGAATTGATAAAATCCTCCTTTTAGAAGTTGGTTAAAAAAACTAAATTAACATAGTATGTGCATGAAGTATTAGTTTGAATAACGAGATTGTTTTCCTGCTTGACAAGAATTTACCCGCATTATTTTTGTGAACGCGGTGTTGTAATTTTATAGGAGGGATTCATTTTATCAAAGGTATGAAAAGAAACGTTTAGAATCTGACACTCGATAAAATGTTATTTTTTTTATAAGGATAAATAATACTTTATTTGTTATTCTACGAATGAATATGCTAACATTAAACTTTATGTGACACAAAAATCAATGATTTAAATTTGTTCAAAGTGAGTATTCCGCGTATTGATTATTTCTATGAAATGACAATATGAGATTTTTTTTCTGTGAAACGAAATTCTTAGAAACTATTAGCTGCAAAACAACGCACAACCGAGTTGCCTCACATCTAGCTGTATATTTGAAGACGACTTACCATTAGACTCGAGCACTTCAGCCGTGAGCCTGACGGTGTAGGGCTGGTGCGGCACGACGGGCAGCAGGCCGCGCTCGGCCAGGGCTCCGTGGCCCGCCTCGCGCCGCCCCGGGCCTCCGCCCCGGCCCACTTCACCCGTCGCGTACGAGGGAAACTCGTAGTGCAGGAAGAAGCTTTTTTCTTTTATGCCACTGAGGAAAAGGAGGGTTTGAATAAAGATTAAAATGACAAATTTGGATAAGTCCTATAATTTCAAAGAGGACTCAAAATGCAAAGTCATTTATTCAAACTAGGCTGTGAGCCAGCACTTTTTGAACGTCAACGTTCTACATAAAGACAGTCCCCCAAAAACGCCCGCCCGTCACCATTTCCTAGTGTTTTAGCTGTGAAGAAGAAGTGGCCAACAAACTCCCCAGCAACTGTTAAGTTTGAAGAACTTGAATCTATATAATTATATGCAACAATCTTAACATATGTGTATGTAACCTATGTAAAACAGAAAAATAAAGATAGATTGTCTAAAATATAATCATAAAAATTAAATTATCCGCCAATTGTTAGCTAACACACTCAATTATGCCATTAAAAACGAACTAAAGCATAAACACTCAACCAAATTAAATAAGCCTCCATACATAACTGGTGTGCCTGCTTACACGTACAACGATAAAATCTATCAAAGGGCTGTGATTCGAAGCCACAAGTGATAAACTAGGGCCATCACACTAAAATTAGTAAACAATTATTAAATCAACTTATATAATCTGTCATAACCATAGGCTAAATATGGAGAAAGAACATCAACTACGACTAAATAATAAAGCACAGCTACACCAACTACATGGGTCGCGGAAGAGTGTCACCGCAAGCGTAACTGAAGAAACACGGGTCGGTTTAAGTCAGTAAGAGTCTGACAAGTCCTCCCAATATAATAAGTTAGATTCGTGTAATGGAGTGTTATTTTGTAAGTTGACAGATAGTAGTTTGACGTTTCTTTTTCGAATAGGATCTGGAGCGAGTCTAACTCAATAAACTTAATTTATTGAAAAAAAAACTTTACTAAAGCACTTAATGATGTCTCGAGGAGTTAAAGGGGCCAGAGTCAAGTTCAAATGCTTTAAGCACAAGAATGACGACGCTGTAAGTACTACTTTGAGATTTTTTTTAAAGAGGCGCTATCTTTAGACGTGGCATTCATGAACCTCACCAAGCTTTCTTATTGTCGACAGGGTTCCTAGGTTCTACTTAAGATCTTAGATATGGTTGGATCTTAACCTCACTTTTTTTTGGAAGAACAATGCGGTCTTAGCAAAAGGGTTCAGACGTCCACGTGTCCAAGGATAATCAGGATTGTATGGCACACAGCTGCGATATTACTTGTGGAATCTCCTCTCTGGACCTTAATCTTCGATCTTAGAATGATGGGTAATAATTGTTCACCATCAACTGTAAGTGCTACATATAATTTTCTATAGGACTCTAGTGTGATGCAGTGTTGCTAATAAATGTGAGAAGTGAAGACCAAATCTATGGACTATTATTTACCACAAACATTCCTCAATGCAATAAACCTGTAGATTGGCAAATAGGGTCTCATGCTAAAAATTATTTTTGACGCTAGCCGGTGAGAAGAAAAAATTTTCTTTACCTACAGTCATCTGATGAATACCCACCCTCTTAGCAGTTTTTTTTTTAAATATTGATATTACATAAACTTCAATAAGAAATCGATACATAAAACGACATCTATTTAAATTAATTTGAACTAAATTGTCTATGAGACTCCATGACTTTGTCTACAGAGCGAAAAGGGTATTTTACTTTAGATGAGAAAAAAACTAAAAATATCAAATTGAGATACTCGTAGCTTAGGCAAAAAACAGTCGGAAAATGTTTGTTTTAGTTAATAAAATAACAAAATAAATTTTAAAATTCAATTCAAAGTTTTCAGTTTTTGTTAATCTGTTTTTTAACACCATGGAATAGTAGCTGCCATGTTATACGTCTTACGGCTATGTAAACTATAAAGTGTCAATTGTCAACTGATCAGCGTATCTATGCTTAGTACTTTTATTTACATAGCCAACTGACGTCATGACCATAGAGCAATATGGCGTCCACTGCGTCCAGTGTTTTCGTCAAATTACGCGCGAAATTTGTAAATGTAAAATTTAAATGCATTTTTATGGCACTTATTCATTAAATAGAAATTTTTTGTTTTTTTTTATTGGTTTATTAGCACTATATAATCTAATTGAAACACTTTTCAAAAATGGGTGTAATACCCGATTATAAATGTTGCCAAATACTTCCGTAATACTAACCTCGTCAACATGGTAAGTGTGTCCATCTTGAGCGCGCTCTCCGGTGAGTCAAACGCAACAGTGCACAGCACTTGTGTCTGACCACGCTGGAACAGTGCGCTGCCGTGCAGGGGCTCGTACAAGGACACCTAGATAAACGCATACCAATAAAAATCCTTCATTTTTAGGGTTCCGTAGTCAATAAGGAACCCTTATTTATATATTTATTTACAGTTCATGCAACAAAAGTACAAAAGCGGACTTAAGCCTTAGGCATTCTCTACCAGTCAACCAAGGGTGGTGGAGAGATAATATGGCAGGTGCATAAAAAACAACAAACAAAGTAATAATAAGTAGAAATAATAAAAAAAACGGGAACGAAAATATATATATTAAGAATAAACATACATATATATTTAATATAATAACTACCAATAAATATATATTAAATATAAAGTAATATAAAAGGTTTTTGAGACGACTATACTCCTTGTGTAGAAAATAATTCCGCAACTTCCGCTTAATTGCATACTGACTGGTGGACATGTCCGTCTGTCCGTCCGTACGCAGCTTAGCTCAGAGACTCTTAGTACTATAAAGCTATAATTTGGCATGGATATACATGTTAATCATGCCGACAAAGTGGTTAAAGTACTACACGTAAAGTGGGGTTGTTTTTTTCTCGTCAATCCCATGGTGCCCATATTATTATTCTTTATTGTACACATAAAAACACAATGGGACACTTAATTACCAAGGCTCTCCGTCCGCATGCCCAGGTCTACGGTGGCCGGAGATCGTCTCGCGACGTCCTACGCCCAGGGCGTCTCCTACGGCGGCTGCTGCTGAGAGCGTGAGGGCGACTCTGTTGTTGACCCTCCCTCAATCGTTCCGCCTCCTCTTTCGCGAGCATTACTGGCATCGCGCGGCAATACACGCTTGGCGTAGAGCCGTAAGCGCCCGCGACCACCAGTACTTCTGGCGCCGAGCACATCCTGGTTGGACCCGGGGCATTGCCACGTCACATATCTCGGACATGGGCTCCTGTAACAACTCCACCTCGTCATTGATGTCGGCAGGCCTGTCCGGTGATGACACCCAGGCCTGCACTATCGAGGCTTAAAGGAGTAGCTCCCGGTCCAGCTGCTTCAGCGACCAACGCGGACCACTCGGGGTCTGTCGGACCGGCACGCTCGAGATCTGGGCGGAGACGTCAAACCGGATATACCAGTGATCGGAATAAGTCTCCACCCCCTCCATGACACGCCAGTCAACGACACGCGATGACAGAGTGGGGCTGGCGAACGAGATGTCCACCACCGACTCACCCCGCATCCGCACGCACGTGGAGACGTGACGAGACGTGAGACGTTTAGGATGACCAGGCCTGTCTCCAGAGCCCAGTCCTCCACCATCCTGCCCCGTGTGTCCCCGTGTACCGCGAACCCCAAGCCACGTTCTTGGCATTGAAGTCCCCGAGAACGAGCACAGGGAGGGAACGGTAACCGACGACGACGATTTTCAACTCCGCGAGGGAGTTGTGGAACTCGGCGAGAGTTCGGTTTGGGGAGAAGTACACTCCTATCACAGCTATTTCCTCGAAGTGCTGCCACGCAACTCCGACCCCTCTTGACATCCTCGAGGGACGGGGAAGTGCTCCCCTACCAGCTAAATGGTTGCTTTTGGATATGTGAATAAATTCACGGCAATAGTATATTAATAACGAATTTAAATAGAAATAACTGGTTCTGGCCATGGAAATGAACCACTTTCTCAAAGAAAAAATAGAAAATTCCTAACAAAAATTGTTCGTATGGGAGTTAAAATTGGTTTTTGAGTACTTCCTCAGATTTTCTTGAATAAAGTTGTTCATATCGATGGGCAGATGATGAGATGCAGTTCTTAAAATATGACCATACAAAGGTATGCCCCCGTCACAATTTATCTGTCCCATTTCCCGCTCTGATGCGAAATACACTAAATTGCAAGAGCAGTAGGGGTAGAATCGGGATTTCAAGTGTATTAAAAAATATATATTTCAAAAGCTTACCGCACAGCTGATCGGACGAAGCTCATCATGATACCGCCCATCGCACCGAACGTCAGTCTCGAAGATCATCTCCCTGAATATTTCCCTGAGGTTCGCGTTGAAGGCGTCTTGTAACTGTTGGATGTCGGCGTCCGTGTCTCGGAGCTGGTTCATCACGGTCTGACGGAGCTCCGATATTGCATTGTCTCGGGACATCTTGTCGTGGGAGAAGTCTCTGGGAATGGGATAGTTTAGGCTATTATATAAAAAGTTTTAACGCGTCAGCTACCGGAGAAACAGACACAATAGGGCATTGTCCTGTGTTTATTTTTGTAAAATATTTAATATGAAATAGCAAATAGCACTAAAAAGAAATCTTATTCTGAAAACAGCATCAACATTGCTTATTAAATGAAACAGCGATTGCATTTCAAATACTGGCTATGGAAGAGTGGGAGCGTGCTGGGGAGATATCGCTATCTCTTTTGTACGCGCGTCACCTTATGGCGGTGACGTCATACTTATGTGTGTGCATTCTTTTTCTGTTACTTGACAGTTTCCCGTTCCACAAGATTTGAAAGGTTTCTAACTTGCCCCGTCAGCCACCGTAAGGCCCAATCGGGCCTCTGCCGACTCGCGCTGTTTCAACCTCTATTATTAAATAACGAAAGGTCATATTCCTCTGGATTTTTTTATACACTCGGAGCGTGATAATATCGTACTTTTACAAACATTTCCATAGACAAATACTGTTTTGAAAAATTTGAAAAAATGTTTTTAGTTGCAGTTTACGTTTGTCAATGGCGGACGAAAATTTCTTAATATTGTGTTTTAAATAGTTTTGTTTGTTTATGTGACATGTTCAGTTTATACAGGATGTAACGGAAAGGTGTGGTCGTATTTTAAGAGCCGATTCTGCCCATGGAAATGAACAACTTTCTCTAAGAAAAAATAGAAATTTCCCAAAAAAAAAATTTAACTTTTCAAAGTCATCATCAGCTGATCAATATTTGTATGGGAGGTAAAAAACATTTTTTGGAATTTCCTCGGATTTTCTTGAAGAAAGTTGTTCATATCGATGGGCAGATGCAGTTCTTAAAATATGACCACACCTTTCTGTTACACCCTGTATATTCATTACTATGTTGGTATTACGTCGTTATAACATCGTTCTAGATAAATATTTTGAAGAATTATTACGTTATGACATTTCTTGTCAAGGTCAATCGGTTTTGTTCACATTGTTATTGTAAGGGTGAATGTTGTGACTTTTTGTGTTATACACAGTTTGAAGGTATGTATTTATTCGCAGGTAGTTATAACATAGTATTAGAAAAAAAAACGTATAACAAAACGCAACGCAAACGCAGTAACACAATTTGAAAAAGCCGTTATTTTGTTTGGTTTTCGTGATATGAAGTTTGAGAATGAATAATAGGTAAATATTCTAAGGGACTCGATAAAAAAAAACACTGATATTTAACTACTTGTATATTCATAGTGTAACATGCAAAATATCGTGTAAATTGATTCAGCGGTTTTATCAGAAATGAACCTAATACGTGAACAAATACTATTCCCGCCAAATCGTTGATAACAGCATTTGGTTAGAATTCAACTCTCGTAATACAAGTATTGTTTACATTTTATTTTAAGGCCTGTTTATTCAATAACCCAAAAAAAAAATACTTCAAGTGCCTCGCACCAATAAAAGCGTCAGCGAACCGTTTTTTGTGAGCAGAGTCGCAAACATGTCAATAGCGGGAAATAGCGCGGGCGTTGACAGATTTGGCCGTTTCGCGCGCTCGGGAGTTGACAGGTTTTTTGAACGGATTTGTAAAATTGTTTCAATTTTCGATTTTGGATAAAGTAACTTTTTGATACAAATAATAAAAACAATTGAGTCTGATACCCTATAGAAAATCTATTGTTACCTCCGTTGGTACCCGACGCGTTAAATATTAAAGTTATGTGATTGATTGTGCATCGCCAGTGTAGTGGTCGCAAGCGCAAGTCCAAGATTGGATTCCGGGTTGTGCAGTGTTATTGGGTTTTTTCCATCTGAAATTACATATTTTATTGCCCTGACTCCCCAGAAGCAGGGTAATGTTTTTCGAGAGTATGTATGCACGTATGTTTGCTTTCTTTGGAACACTATGTAGCCTACACGGCTGGATGGATTTCAATAAATGACGTAATTTTTTTTATTTTGGCTTCGCACGGTTTGTGCATTTAGCCATTGTCAAGTTAAAGAAAGTATTTAGTTTTAGATACAGAATAGTAACTTTCTTCCCATTAGAATAGAAGATGTAACACATTCTAATGTTTTTGCTGTATTTGGCAGCAAATGAGTGAGTCAGCCTTCTCGGCAAGCTTCACTGAGGTAGTCAGTACTACGACAAAATTCTCAGCTCCATTTTACCGAGATCGCGCCTGTTGCATAAACACTTGAGACACAAAACTACACCAATTTAACATCACAATATCCACTAGGTATCAATTTGCGAATAATTGAATACAGCCACTGAACTTCACTCGAAGAATCCCGCCAAAACCTTCACAAATGACGTATCATTGCATTGGTTTTGACAGCCGAAGTGACATGGGGTAAATAAGGAGGGTTTGATATACCACATGACCACGTCTCAAAAAAAAAAAAATACCGACCACACTCACCTAATGGCGACCGCCATTTTTAGGGTTCCGTACCCGAAGAGTCCAAACGGAGCCCTATTGTTGTCACTCACGTGTCAAAATTTTGTTCCGAAAAATTTTTTAACTTCCCATTGACCTTTTGTGATATGATGATTGATATTTTGTGATAATGTTTATTATTACGTACAATTTTCTAAAAAATACCAAAATATTGATTTCCCTCATATTAGAAACCTAAATGTGCGAAGTCTGACACCCACTCGGTCGGTTTTTATTTTATCTGATCTTACTAAAATCACGGGCTCTCATCTCGAACAAACAAAATTTAGTTCAAATTAATCTCAATAGATGGCGTAATATGCATCGATTTCTGATTAAAGTTAAAGTAATAATAATATTTGGAAAATAAATATACTACTACCACTATAGTACCAATAGATGGCGCTATTTGAAGTTTTAGAGTTTATTCATTCGCCTTTTTTAAATTTGAAATGTGAAAATTTGAATTTGAAATGGCATTTTGATACAGTAAAACTGCTAGGAAGTGCCGGAAATACTATAAAATAATTCCTCAATGTGTGAGAAAATATTGATAAGACTTTAACCTGTGAACCGCCGAGCGCGAGCAAATTAGAAATATATCGCAGTTTGACATGTTTACGACCCGGCTCACAAAAAACAGTTTGCTGAGGTTTCTATTGGAGCGAGGCACTTAAAGTTTTTTTTTTTTGGGTGGTTGAATAAACAGACCTTAGAATAACATGTAAACAATACTTGTAATACAAGAGTTGAATTCTAATCAAATGCTGTTGTCAACGATTTGTCGGGAATAGTGTCTGTTCACATGTTAAGTTGATAGTTGATAAAACCACTGTGTCAATTTACACGAAATTTTGCATGTTACACTATGAATAGACAAGCAATCTAATAACAGTGTTTTTTTTTGTAGAGTCCGATATCATATTTTCCAGTTATTCATACTCAAACTTCATATTTCGAAATCAAAACAAAATAACGGCTTTTTAAAATTCAGTTTCTGCGTTTGCGTTGCGTTGTGTGTTGCTTTTTTGTCTAATACTATTTAATAAGTACTTATGAATAAATACATACCCGCAAACCTTGAATAACACCGAAAAAGCCACATCATTCACGCTCATAATAACAAAGTCAACAAAACCGGTTGACCTTGCATTGCAATGAATATATAAACTAAACATATCACATAAACGAACACACAATTTAACAAATTTTCGTTCGCCATTGACAAACGTAAACATGCAACCAAATACTTTATTTTTTATTTTTCGAAACTGTATTTATCTATGGAAAGGTTGGTCAAAGTACGATACTATCACTCCCCGATCATGTGAACCTTGCCACAGGATATAAGATCTTTAGTTATTTAATAATTGAGGTGTAAGCCGCGTAATCTGGTACGGCATACGGGCATGCCGTCGGGCGTTGACGGACGTTTACATACACGGCATACGGGCATGCCGTCGGGCGTTCAGGGCGTTAATTCATTCAGCTTGCAAGCCGTCGCTGCTAACACCATCTAGCGAGGTGTAGAGGACGGGCCCGAACGAAGAACTTGTTACTTGTGCCAGACGAAAACCCGTAGTTACGGCGGTACCGTTTCTTTGTATGGGATGAGGCATCTGTACGCTAGTATTATATTATCTGTGCTAAAATGTATTTTTCAGGGATTTATTGCCGACTTCCACACGAGTGAAGCCGCCTGCAAAAGTTGGTTCGTATGAACCCTACCGATCCAAACTAATTTACCTGAGTATTTCCCTAATTTTCATAGAAGACAGTGTGTTGATGGCGTCAACGATCTTGAAGTGCAAGGGAGGCTGTATCTCGTAGTGTCGCTTCATCTTGCCAACCTCTTTCTGAAGTTTCTCTATGCCCCTTACTATGTGTTGGGCCTCTTTTGTGCCTAGAGTAGGAATAAAAGTTATTTAGTTAAGTTTTGTATAATCCAGAGCTTACGCACACTTAGCCTGGGGTTGCGGATAAATTCGAAAGAGTTACCGCAGCCCTTAGCACAGGCAACTGAAGGGACAAGGGTGGGTTTTAGTCAGTAAGAGTCTGACACGCCTTCCTGATCCACCCAGAGCGGAAGAAGACATTTGAGAATTCCTAAAAAAAAAGTGTGAGTCCGACTGGCGTGCAAAGGGAACCGAACGGTTTTTTTAAACAATAGACTTCTTAGAGATTTGCCTGTAGTCTATAAGAAATAACTAAATTTTATCAAAATTTTAGACTCATTAGTTCAGGATATAAAGTAGGGGGCGAGGGGGGGGGGGGGTAAACTTACATCTATTTTCTTAAATAACTTTGAAACTATTTATTTTATAATTACAAAAAAAAAACCTTTGAGAACCTCACAATGTGCCTTTTCATTTGATATGTGTCTCGGTACAGTTTAAAAAACTATGGTATAAAAGGGAGTTACATTACGCGATCATAATATTCTAATATTTAATTTTTAAAGGGATGTCTAAAATATTGGAGGAGCTTTTTTTTTATTTTCTTCAAAAGTAATAATACAAGTATTCTATACTATTTACAAACTTATAAAATACTTGACTAACTATAATTAAAACAAAACCGGTAGGTAAGGTAAGGTAGGTACAGAATTAAGAATTAGAAAGAAAACTGAAGCTATAGGCAAACTAGGTCGCGTATCGTAATCGCGGATTTAACCCCTCAACGGCCGCGGCCTCTTATCGCAGTTTGACATATTTACGACCGGGCTCATAAAAAACAACTTGCTGAGGTTTCTATTGGAGCGAGGCACTTAAAGTTAACTTTTTTGGGTTGTTGAATAAACAGACCTTAGAATAACATGTAAACAATACTTGTAATTCAAGAGTTGAATTTTATTCAAATTTTGTTATCAACGATTTTTCGGGAATAGTGTGTGTGTGTGTGTGTGTGGGTAGTTGTCAAAACCACTGTATCAATTTACATGAAATTTTGCATGTTGCACTATGAATAGACAAGTAATAGAGTTGTTGTGTTGGAGTTGTAGAGTCCGATATCATATTTTCCTATTATTCACACTCAAAACTTCAAATTACGAAATCAAAACAACATAACGGCTTTTTAAAATTGCGTTTCTGCGTTTGCGTTGCGTTTTGTGTTGCGTTTTTTTTCTAACACTATGTAATAACTATCTAAGAATGCATGTGCACCATGCCACAGGATATAAGATCTTTAGTTATTTAATAATAGAGGTTTAAGCCGCGTAATCGGGATCGGCATACTGGTATGCCCGTGGCCGTTCAGGGGTTAAATAAATTAGCACGTGCATTCGCCGTCGGAGCAGACTAACGACTGGCGCGGATGACCGAGCGATCGCGGCTCGAGGCGCGCATGCGGGGTAGCCGGTGCGTGGGCGCAGGCGGTGAGGTGTAAACTGCTGATCGCGGACGGTGCCACAAGACTTTAAAATACGTCAAAAAATTCCTGTGCATCGCTGTCAACCGGAAGTGTGCCCAAAAGACTGGCGGCATTGCCACGTTGTATGCTTAAACTCTGGAAAAAATTATTGCGACTTTGACCTTCAATATCTCTAGAACCAGTGGTTTTCTAGGTATGGTCTAGTGGAAAAAAAATATCCAAATAATGGGTAGAATATGTGGCTTTCGGCTCCGGAAACTGTCTTTTTACACCCGATATACTCTTGACTCTAGTCTAGGTCAGAGGAGACAGAGACAAAGTCGACGATGGAGCGAGCTTACCCAGAAGAAGCCTTTGATGACTCTTTTTTGCGGTAAAAAGACACGCCTGTGTTTTGGTGGCGTTAAAAGAGACCAGATTGTCATCACCCCACTGGGAGACAAGGCATAAGGTCAAATTTGTTCGCTTTACCATGGCCTCTCTCAAGGAACGAACTTCATCCCCGCCGGTTTTTGCACTGGACAAGTATCTCTCTGAAACTGTACTTTCATCTACGTACTCAACAACACCAGGCTGAAGTAGGTCATTGATGTGCAGCAGGAAAAGAGTTACAGAGAGAACAGACCCCTGAGGAACTCCGGCCATCAATAGCCATGAGGTCAGAGGAGCAGCCGTCAACGCCTACTCAGATCGACCGTTCACTGAGGAAGTTTGATATTCAACTACAAAAAGCAGCTGGGATGCCATAAGCAGGAAGCTTGTTGAGTAGACTTGTATGCCAGGCCCTGTCAAAGGCCTTCGAGATATCAAGCGATAAAGCTAGTGCTTCTTCGTTGACATCAATTTGATAGGCACTATGCAGTACATTACTGCTTTGACGTATACGAAAACCAAAATGTACTACATAGTGGCTATTATAATAGATGTCCATCAAGCAATGTACTGCAAAATGCCTATCAAATTGATGTGAACTGAGTTAGCGAATACTACACCAGACCAGACGCCTAAGTGGTGCCATGTGGTGGCGTAAATTTTCTTGAAACCCCTCATTGGGTTAAGGGTAGGAGGATGATCATCATCTTCCTGCCCTTATCCCATGTTACTTGGGGTCGGCGCAACACGTTTTTTTCTTCCATTCTGTCCTGTCAGCCGTCACGCTATCACTAACTTCTTCTTCATATCACTCCTCACACAATCCATCCATCCTTTCTTTGGCCTCCCTCTCCCTCTCCATCCATTCACATTCAAAACAAAAAAAAAAATCATCCATTCATAATGTTACGAGCTGGGTATAGGATAAATTATTTTACACCAATTAATTAACCAAATATTCTTTATTAACTCAACAACTTATAAACACAAACACTAATTCACTAATAATCACTATTCTCTTCGTAATCGCTTGTATTCGCATCCGTTCGCATCCGTAGTCGAAATCAGACTGACTCACTCGCCCGCCGTCCGGCCTATTTATACGGTCATGGAAGTTTCCAGAACATTGTCGAACTATCCTATAGTGGAATATTCTAGAAACATCTATGAACTTCTATACAGTACCACAATGGAATGTTCTCGAACCTAGTGGAAACTTCTGGAAACTTCGACCACATTCTCGAACGTTCCAGTGTAATACGGTCGACGTAACACTGCCCCCTCCTTAGACATGCTCGTCCCGAGCATCATTAGTCCCGTAGTATCGCGCCAAACGGTCTACATGGACAATCTTAGGCGCACCTCGTGGACCCTTCTGTATTCGGTAGGTGACATCGTTGATCCTGGTCACGATTCGGTATGGTCCATCCCATTTTGCTTGCAATTTGGGAGACTTCCCTTTGCTGCGCACTGGGTTATGCAACCACACCAGTGAACCCTCGTCAAAACCTCTATGGTTTGCCTTCCGGTCGTATCGGGTCTTCATCTTATCAGACATTTGTTGCCCGGATTGTCTGATATGCTCATATACATCATTCAACTTGTTACGCAAGTCATTCGCATAATCGGTTACACTGCGTGGGGCATCAGGGGGGGTTCCGGTGATCAAATCTGCAGGCAACCGTAATTCCCTTCCAAAGTTCGCGAAGGCTGGTGTCACAGTCGTACTTTCGTGAACTGCACTACGGTAGGACAGAAGAAATGGCTGTATGTGCTTGTCCCAATCCCTTTGCCTGCTTTCCACAACTTTTGCCAGATATCTCTCCAACGTTTGGTTGAAACGTTCTACCATTCCATCAGATTGCGGATGGTAAGAAGTGGTTCTGGTCTTGTGAGTACCCATCAGTCGACAAGTCTCCTGAAAAACTTGTGATTCAAAATTCCTCCCTTTTTCGCTGTGAATTTCCAAGGGTACTCCAAAACGACAGAAGACTTCCTGAACCAATTTATCTGCGACTGTTGTTGCTTCTTGGTTGGGAATGGCGAAGACTTCTGGCCACTTTGTGAAGTAATCCATGACAACCATGAAGTACTTGTTTCCGTTTTCACTTTCCGGAAATGGTCCTGCAACGTCTAGTGCTATCCGTTCCCAGGGGGCTCCCACGTTGTATAATTGTAAAGCACCTCTGCTGCGTGTCTGGGGTCCTTTCACAGCCGCACAACTGGTACATTTGCGGCACCAGTCCTCAACATCCTCTCGACAGTGAATCCAGTAAAACCGCTCTCGTATCTTCAGTAGAGTTCTTTTTACCCCCATATGTCCTCCTGAACATCCATCATGGTAGAGCCGTAAAACATCAGGTACTTTGGCTTTGGGGACAACAATTTGTAGATGACAGTTGTCTCCTCGAGCGTTTTCCCATTTACGGCACAAGACTTCATCCTGGATAACCAAGCTGTTCCATTGTGCCCAATAACTTTTCGTGATTGAACTCAACGCCGCAACATCACTCCACTTGGGTTTAGGAGCACCAGCTTTAATCCAGTCGAAGATCGGTTTGAGGTCCGTGTCATTTTGCTGAGCAAGCTGTAGGATTTCCTTCCATTCATTGTTGACATCCATTCTTAGCATCCTCACTCCGCTCATTCCCGGGTCGGACCTATCGTCCGCATCGCGCGCGCACACTATCACACAGTTGTCCTTCTTGGAGGCCACGGCGCTGGCAACACCATTCGCACCTGCACTCACTTTACTCTTCACTTGCTTCTGTTTTATGCACTTGTCGGGTGCAGCGCCGACCTTGACGACATCACTTGAACTAATACTTTCAGGGGCCTCCGCCACGGTCGTGCGCCATGTCGCGCCACTCGCGCTCCTCCACCGAACTGGCCGAGCCGCCCTTCCTTGCTGGGATTGATCTTCTCTCAGTATGCCTCGCTTTGGACAGCTTAACCGAAGATGACCCCTTTCTCCACAAGTGTAACATCTAGGGCTATATCCTTGCGGACGATCGCGTACAGGTGATGCCACAACCTCCCTGATACGGTGTGTTCGATGGTCTTGCCTCACTGCCTCTACTTCCAAGGCATGGGCCAAGGCATCCTTCAGTGTCTCATGATGCCCAAGTCTTACAGCGGCTCTAACTTCCAAGTCACGTATTCCGTCGATGAACGCTTGTACCAGATTGCCATTGATGAGTGCAGGGGCGGACTGGTATGCTTTCCGAACCAACTTTTCAACTTCCAAGGCCCACTGCTGTAGGTTCTCGGCACTACGTTGAACGCGATCCCTTAACTTAGCGCGAAATACGTGCTCCAAGTGAGCGTCGCCGTATCTGGACTCTAACGCTTCCAGCAGTTGTTCGTAGGTCACATCCTTGCCAAGAGCCTCAAGTATGGTTAGGGCCTGGTCTCGGAGTCCTAAGGTGAGCGCGGTCATAGCTTGGTCTTTGGTCCACCCATTCGCTTTCATAACGGCCTCAAATTGAATTTTGTAGGCCGACCATGAAGATGTTCCGTCGAATGGCGGCACCTTAAATCCATGTGCCGAAGGTGCAGCAACCACTGAAGGCACAACCCCGTCTCCAGCCCTAAGTTCACCTAAAGCCTTTTTCACCCCGGCAATCTGAACTTCAGCTTCTGAGATGCGATTCTCATGCTGATAAACCTGCTCCTTCATCACCTTGAACTCTTTGCCAAGTGTTGAGTGAAGGTCTTTAATGAGGAGCATCTGCTCTTCTTGGCGGCGGGCCTGTAACTCTTCTTGGCGGCGGGCCTGCTCTTCTTGGCGGCGGGCCTGTTCTTCTTGGCGGCGGGCCTGCTCCTCTTTATCTTGTTGAAGCTTCTCTTCCATCCGACGGGCCTGTTCTTCTTGGCGGCGGGCCTGCTCTTCTTGGCGGCGGGCCTGCTCTTCTTGACGGTGAGCCTGTTCCTGCAACAGCGCCATTAGCGCAGACAAGTCTGGCACCGCTGGTGCTGAAGAAACTCCACATGGGCCAGCGACTGGCTCTGTCGTAGGCTGAACACCACCCGACGTCTGTATCGGAGAATCTCCAAACCGCCTCTGATCCATGTCTTGCTGCCGTTGACTCCTTGTACGAATACCCTCCGTGTCGTCCTTTGGTAAAATTGGCATAATTTATCCCTCACTTCTGACACCAATTTGTTACGAGCTGGGTATAGGATAAATTATTTTACACCAATTAATTAACCAAATATTCTTTATTAACTCAACAACTTATAAACACAAACACTAATTCACTAATAATCACTATTCTCTTCGTAATCGCTTGTATTCGCATCCGTTCGCATCCGTAGTCGAAATCAGACTGACTCACTCGCCCGCCGTCCGGCCTATTTATACGGTCATGGAAGTTTCCAGAACATTGTCGAACTATCCTATAGTGGAATATTCTAGAAACATCTATGAACTTCTATACAGTACCACAATGGAATGTTCTCGAACCTAGTGGAAACTTCTGGAAACTTCGACCACATTCTCGAACGTTCCAGTGTAATACGGTCGACGTAACAATAACAATCCATTCAAATCCATCCATCCATAACTCTTTTAGTTACATGTGTTTCATCCCTCCTCTTTACATGACCATACCAAGATAAGCGGTTCCCTTACAACTTTTCTGTGACTGGCGCCACTTTTAAACTACCTCTAATGTACTCATTTCTCACTTTATCCATTCTCGTTACTCCACACATCCATCTCAACATTCTCATCTCCGCCACATGCAGTCTTTTTGCATCCGTCTTTTTCACAGCCCAACATTCTGACCCATACAGTACGACAGGTCTAATCACGGATTTATAGATTTTCCCCTTTAACTTAACCTTCGGCCAGTCGCGCATCTTTTAATAACGCGGTAAGTCGCGTGGGGTCTCTCAAACCTCAAGAATAAAACGCCTATAAAACCCCTTAAAACTTGTATCTTTCCAACTATTGTAGCAGTTTCTTATTTATTTATATAATGACAATAAAATCACAAAAAAAATATCAAAAATAGTCATTTATTTACTGTTTAAACTTCCAATCTAAAATTAGGAACATACATTTCTCTCTTTGAGATCACATCACAGAAAAAATATTTTTATTCTAACTAAATCAATGAACTTTAATTTATATTATACCTATATGAGATCACATAAGAACAATCAACATTTTATGTTAAATTTGGCTCGCACCAACAAAAAAAAAAACAACTTTTATCAAACTAAATCAGACTAATTTTCCGTTTGAACACAGTCAGAACATACCAGTTTAGTATGTGTAGGGCATATGTTACCCTTGCAAAAGTGGCAGATTGATTTGAATTTTCTATCTGTTCGTCTTGGACAATATATGCAGCGCTTCCTCATAGGAGCGATGTCGTTTCCATCAGGTTGAATATTCTGAAGCTGGGGTGTGAATCGCCTTATAATCTGTTTCAATTCTCGAGGCAAAGTTGAAATAGTGGCCCGCGATTGCAATTGAGGACGGCACAATTCAAATGCCAGTGTTTTCAAGAAAAACACTACAAAAAAACACACAATCAAACAATACAATTTTACTTATGGGGTTCGTCGCGTGGGGTCTTTTACGGCCCTCGCGCCAAAAACACGTCCGTATCTCACTGCGCTGGCGCGCGAACTGAAGTAAGCGGCGATGCGCGCTAACTATAATCTAATTTCGGAGGGTACCTGAAGTACTAAAACTCCTGGATAGTTTTAAATGTGTTAATTTTACATTTTTCTAACACCTAGGCTTTCAAAGACCCCATGCGACGGGCCGAAGGTTAAGGGGCATCCGTCGGTCGCAAGTTGTTCCAGTGACCTGTCGCCATTTCATTCACACCAAGGGTAGGAGGATGATGATGATGAAAATTTAAATGGAGTAGGTACATTAAATATCCATTAGTAAACAACATTCTATTGGCTTTAAAAAACAATGTGACAATTCTGGACTTACTTTCATACCTAATTTGATGGCCTTGAGCAAGTCTTGTTGCAGGATGTCTTGTGCGCTGCCCTCCATCATCACGACCAGGTTGCGACTGGTTGCGGCGACCACCAGGTTCAGGATCGAGTGTTCAAGGTCCTTGCGAGTCGGGTTGATTACCACTTCATTGTCGATTTGGCCTACTCTGTGGAAAAGAGTTACATTTCTAAATTAGTGAATTTATTTGAGTCCCATACTACTGCACCTCGAAGAAAGAAAACTTAGTTCAAATAAATTTCAATAGATGGCAGGAGGATAAGAAAATCGATACATATCGATTTTTGTGTAAAATTAAGTTTAAAAAAACAGTGCTGCTAAGAACTGTTTTTTATTAATAAACTTCCATAAGCATACAATTGTGGCATAATAGGCTCCTAATTCAAATTTAGATGATTATTGGATAAAATCATTTAACATCTACATTTTTGTACAAATTAATGGCGCTGTTTTAAGTTTTAGTTTTTTCATCCCCTTCATTTTTGTTTAGTATTTTGATACAATGAATTCTCAATTCTCAATTCTTTATTGCGTACCATAATGTTTATAGTTGGTAGGGAAATTATTATATTAGTCACAATTATGGACCCTGTCGGGCACAGCATAGATCAAGTAGGAGAGAGGAGGAAGACAATTACTGTTTTATTAATACAATTAATAGAATTCAATTAAACAATTGTATAGTTTTTTTTTTTTTTTTTTTTTTAAATTATGTACTAATAAGTTAGTACCTAACATTGTGTAAAACCATTATTATTTTATAGTTTTATTCACTTTGATTATTCGTTCGTATATACATATCAATTAATTATTTTTAACTTATTGTTATTTTTATTTATTACTAAAGGTGAGTTATTTATTGGACGCTCCATATTTATTAAAATATACTTAAATATTTATGTATAAAATTTTCGTATTATGAGTAGGTAGGCGTATCTTTTAGTGAGTATTTGTACATAGAAATAGATAGATAAGAAGTTACTTATAATTTATCATTTAAGTATTCACTTATACTATAGTAGCATTTGCTTACAAGGAAAAGCTTTAATTTATTTATAAAAATGTTGTATTTATTTAAATTCTTTATTTCGGGTAACTTATTATAAATTTTTATGGACATGACAAAGGTACTATTGGAGTGCATTATTAGCCGCGATGTTGGTAAGTTTAGTCTATGAAACTGTTATGAAGTGAAAAAAAAATACAATAAAACTTATTGAAAGTGCAAGTCGTCGCTGCTAACACCATCTAGCGAGGTGTGCCAGATTGACCTAAATGTGGAAAAAAATATTTTCTTTGAGACATCTCTATGCCAGTATTATAATTATCTAATTAACGTATGATCAAACTGAGGATTTACTGACTATCATAAAGTAGTGATATAGTGTTGTGATACAATTTATGATCGGATTTGTATTTGTATTGTATTATTTTTATAGAATCTATTAGCAAAAATATTCAGAAAACTCTCTCACACACCCTCTCACACACATACACTCATCCCTTTCATCTTAAACACCCAGAGGACAGTTACCTTGTTTAATAAAGTATTAAGTATAAGCTTTTATTTTTTAATGTTTACTTTTGTTTGTGAGCTCATACTTGCATCTTTAGTTTGAGGGCTTGAGGCGCAGCGTACTGAAACACAGGCGACAAACCTAGTTCGGTAGCAGATGCTAAAAATAGACACAATGGTGTGACTATAATTTTAAGATTAATTATAAGTAGCTTGTTAACAAATTGTGTGAACATATGTACATTTTTCTGGTCTAATAAAGATTATTATTATCTATGCCTATGCTAAGATTACAAAGAGGTACAATTTTGGTGAGAAGGATCTAAGACCTTGTAAAGACCCAATAACAAAAATTCTTTGTTACAATTTTTTTTTTTACTCTTCATAGGCATGTGTTTGACCACCATCTCATCTGATGGTAAGCGATGACGTGGTCGAAGATGGAGCAGGCTTACCTAGAAGTAACCTATTCACTCTTGACTTAAAGACTCCCAGATTGTAGCTACCAGAAAACACAGACTAAGGCAGGGAATTCCACTCCCTGGATAGCCAGGGAGTGGAATTCCCTGCCTGAGTCTGTATGGAAATGCCACCCACACGCACAAAACGCTTTGAGAACACGCGTTTTATGCGTGTGGGTGGGATTTCCACCATGTACCGGTGACGCGGTATGCCTTGTGGTCCGACGATGGAACGGGCTTGGCGGAATTAAATTATGCAATTCCGTCGCACACTCTCCAAAATGCAACCGATAGAAAACCGACAGGCTAGCAACTCGGCGTCTATGCTCAAGACTTTGAAGCTTCGACTCGACCAGCCTATCATTGCCGATGATCCTCTTTGCTCGTTTCTCCATTGTCTCAAGAGCGTCAAGGTGGTATCTGGCAGATCCATCCCAAAGATGAGAGCAGTACTCCATACACTCGAACTTGCGCTTGATAAAGTTTGAACAGCTGTTCCGGTGTGAAGTACCGTCTCACCTTTGCTAGAATCCCCAACTTTTTTGCAGCCACTTGAGCCTTTGCCTCTATAAAAGGGAATAACTAAAGTTGAGTACAATAACTAAAGTTCGATGGCTCACCTCACCGTGCTGCCATCACCACATGATGCTGGCAGAATAGTTAATTAACATCAGCTCCGTTGCCAAAGAAGAAAAAAAAACTATTACTGATAGAAAACTATACAATCACTGAGTGATCCCAGAACAATATACAAATCTATTATATACAATATATAAATATATATTATAATAAATAAGGGTCAAGTAAGCATTTTACAGAAACCAGTGAGTGTTGCCAGTGATGACTTGGATGGAACCAAAATGTCGCAATGAAGAGGGTGATGCTCGGAGTTACCTTGCGTGATAGCATCAGAATGATGATATCCGCAAGAGAACTAAGGTTACCGACATAGCCCAAAGAAACGACAAACTGAAGTGGCAGTGGGCAGGGCACATTGCTCGCAGAACACATGGTCGTTGGGGCCGAAAAGAAGACGCTGCGTTGGAAGGCCTCCCATAAGGTGGACCGATGACCTAGTGAGGGTCGCGGGTAGCCAATAGATGCGAGACGCACAGGACCGGTTGTTGTGGCAACACTTGGGGGAGGCCTATGTCCAGTAGTGGATTTCTTTCAGCTGAAATGACAATGATTTTACAGAAAAAAAAAAACATGATAAAATACAATACCTTACAGCACCAATAGGTCCATTCCAAGGCACATCAGACACCGCTAGAGCCGCACTGGCAGCGTTAATGGCAACAGTCTCCGGAGGATTTGTGGAGTCAACCGCAAGCATATTGCAGACTATCTGAGTGTCATAGCAGTAGTTTTGAGGGAACAGGGGCCTTAGAGACCGGTCTATCAGGCGTGATGTTAGGATCTCACGTTCAGTTGGGCCTGGAAAGACATGTAATAGTCAGAGTGATTATATTGCAAATATTGCCCATACTCAATTTTTAAAAGTTCTGAACCTCGGTTTAAATCTCTTATTGGATCACTCAAACGTCTGTCTGTTCATCTGTTACAGCCTGTGCTTCAAATCTCCTGGACCAATACAGTTGAAATAAATTAATTCTGAAATACCCCTATGACTACATAAATAAATTTACAGTCAGTTTTGGGGTGCTAACTGTACCATGGGACATATCAATTAAAAAGGCTAATTGTAAGGGTCTCAAATATTTTTTTTCATAATTTTAATTGAATAATTGTAAAACGATTTACTTTATCACTGAAATTAATGAGCCTGCAATTTTGAAATAAATACAGGAAGTAGTTTTTTCTTATAGCTTACAAGAAAACATTTAAAAAGTCTATAGTTAAAAAAAAAATGTGCTAAGAAAATAGGATTTGTAGTAGCTACTCATGCAAAGGATTCCAAACCCTTTGTGCACAAGTCCAACTCGCACTTTACCAGTTTTTTGATAAAAATATATATCAACGTGTTATTTTTGCTGCAGAAAAAAAGCTTTCTTCTTACACAAAAAGAGTATGAGTTAATACTTATTTTATACAAATTTTAATACTAGCTTGTATTTTCCCATGGCTGTGCAAGGGCACCCTACATTCCATCCACCTTACTACTGCTAGCATAGATTAAGATACCTAAATGAAGTCTTACCTAGCTCCCTTCTAAGAAAATTTGTTGGTATTCGCCCAGCAGCTGCTGCCTTCTGTCTATAATCCACCACAAGGGGTAGGAATGATGAAGAGCTTTGCTTTGCCTTCGAGACTACTGTTGCTAGGATGGCAGTGTTTCCCAGAGTTGCCACGCAGGCTCCGTCTGCAAACCTTGCATACCGGCCTGAACTGAGGTTTAATGTTGTCCTGAAATAAAAAACAGCTGAGTTCAATGCAAACTTCAATAGTTGTGTTTATAAAAAACTTTGAACAGCCTTCAACTGTTTGAATGGATCCTCCAGTGAATACAACAAGCCAAAATTCTTATATGAAAATTTCATGATCCAGATAGTCTATAAAAATTTTAAAAGTAACTCTTAACCTTTTAAAAAATAACCTCAAACTTACCCATTTGTAAACTGAACATCTAATTCGTTTAAGTCTGATTTAGTTGTTAAATATCTAAGATAACTACTATTATTCGTGATTCGTGATAAAATTATTTTTTTCATTAACAGCATCTTGAAATGCTAGTTTCGGAGGGGTCAAAAAAGGGCAAAGAAAAAATTAGGACACGAAAAGTTTTGGTTACATTTAATTCGATATATTTATTTTATTAATGAATAACGTAAGCACGTCTAACAATAAATTGGAGAAAATTTGGAATTCTTTTTTATTCGTTTTGAATTAAGGAATTTCACTGGGATTTCTCAGAGTTTATTGGATTTCTCATTTCACAAGAAAATTAGAAAACAACAGGAACACGCATGACGCATTCCAGTTTGTGACAGCCTAGGATGAGAAAGTTCAAAGTTGCATAAATTAATCGCTTTTTCGCATAAAAATCATGTGGTCTCTTTCTATTGTACTGGAATGATTTTAAACGTTCAGAAACGTACTATTTTAATTTCAATGGTCCGTTGGCCCATGGGCTTCAACGATAATTCCAACATACAACACACCACAACAGGGCAGGTTTATATCATGATATGGATATGACCGTCCAGGTTAATTAAGTAAATAAAAAATTAAACACTTTGATGTTGTTTTTTTTAAATAATTAACCCTAAAATTTTGGTTGAAAATAAACGAAATTGAAAGTGTCACTGTCATATGGAACAGCTGTTTGTTCTGTTTTATCAGTTGAATTTTTAATTTAGAGATAAGGTATTATTGTAATGTGTTGATTGTTGATAGTGTTTAAAGCAAAAGTTCTATTGAAGCAAAATGAAAAAGGTCCATGGAAATGATTCGTTTCAGCGAATGAATTACCTCTACCAAGTGAGTTTATAATATATCAAAGCCCAACGAATAGATTTAGACTAAAGTGCTATGTACCTACAATTGACACATTTTAACTATTTAATTTTGTTTTCAGATCAGTAAACACATAGCGAGCAAAAATCCAACCTTGTCTTCTTACTACGGCAACCTGATTGTAAATGTTGCCAAGAAACATGTTTTAAAAATGTAAGTTTATCAAGAATCAATATTTAAAAGGTTTATTGTAGTTTAGAAGTCAGGGCTCAAATCTTGTATTGACTGAACCTACTTTCCCCACCCACCCATCTTGAGCACACTACTGTTCCTGTTTGATTTTCTGTTTACTAGTAATTTTGTGTACTCTAACATATTGTGTCAAACTTGTATTTATGCAAATAAATAAATTATTATTATTAAATTTTGTTTGATGAGTATGTAAACACCTGGATAGCTCTTTGTCTGGCATTGTGGCTAAACTTTAGTTAATCTGACGTGGAGTTGGGAGTTCATATTTTTTTCACAGATAGGTCATGTTATTAGAAGCATCCGCGTACAGTTTTTAAGGCGAGGAAATTAATGGTTTCGGAGATAAAAAATATCAAACTTTGATAAAATAACCTCACTTTCACACTATTTTATTACTTTTGACGTAATTTTGACAGCTGGTGTTGCTATTTTAGGGTGTTTTAATAATGCGTTTTGATAAAGCAAATAATAAGTCGACGCGCAAATTTTTATGTTTTTTTTAAATTCGCATTTTAATTAGTTATTTTATTTGTATATAATAATTTCTCAGTGATGAGTGTTTTTTGGCTGAATAACTACGAAAATTTTGATTTATTGACTATTTAAAGTTATTTTTTTCTCTTGTGGTATTTGATAGGTGAAACGAAACGCATTTTTTTGCAGCAATACAATGCATAAGTAGGCTACCCCACAGAGTACATTATGGCTACCCGGAAAAAGTGGTTGGGTTAGAACGGTGACCCTCTACGCACGAGCCGAGCGAGCGTAGCGAGCGGTGCCGCGGTAGCGGCCGGCGAGTGCCAGAAACGACTAAATTATATAGAAAAAAATTGAGACTTGAGGCACCCCGGCTCAGATCATTTTGTGTTAGGTTAGGTTACTACATTTTATTTTAAGTAGGCTACCCGGAAAAAGTGGTTGGGTTAGGTTAGGTTAGAACTGTGACCCTCTACGCACGAGCCGAGCGAGCGTAGCGAGCGGTGCCGCGGCAGCGGCCGGCGAGTGCCAGAAACGACAAATTTATATAGAAAAAAATTGTCTAGTTCAGCAAATATATTTAAAAAAAAAAGGGGGGGGCTTCCGCAACTTTTTCTTCATGGGGGAGCTTCTACACCTTCCTCTCTCACCCTTCCTCCCTTTAAATTGACAAAAGAATTACGTAAACATAACCTCAAAATGCGAATTTTAAAAATTCATAAAAAAAAAAGGAGTTTCCTCGCTTTTTCTTTCATAGGAGGGGGGTCTATACCCTCCCCCCTCCCTCCCCTCCCCCTTTCAACCCTTAATTCCACGTCAGATTAAATAAAGTCGTACCAGAAAAATAATTTATTTGCCACAAATTAACGACATACACAACAATTACTACTAGTAGTAGTAGGTACCAGACTAATTTATGTAAATCCTTTGATCTCTCTCTGTTAAAGTTTTATACATTGAATAAATTAATAAACAATATTATTAATATGCTTTTTTTAATTTTTAATAATAATTATGTAATACTTACTTTAATTATTTTTTCAAATTTTATATTACCATTTTAGTTTTTTATGTAAAATTTGTATTTAAGTCAATGGTTCATCATCATCAGCCTTTTAATGTCCCCACTGCTGGGGTACAGGCCTTCTCTCTGTGAGAGGGTATGGGTCGTAATCCACCACACAAGCCCAACGCAGTTTGGTGGATGTCACATGTCTTCAAATTTTTGGTTCTAGGACATGCCGGTTTCCTCACAATGTTTTGCTTCACGTCACGATGTTTTCAATGGTCAATCGTTGCATTGCGTAAATTCACCTAATGTTTGGGAGAAGACACTAATTCTTGTAACACCAGTCCAGGAGTTAGGGCCTATTTTATGCCAATAAATTTATCTTTATCATACTTAATTCTTTTTACAGACATCCTGACATAAAAAGGCAGTTTTGCAAGAAATGCCGGTGCATGCTCATTCATAAAGAGACGGCCACTATGAAAGTCAAGAGAAAAGACGGTTCCAATATAGTACAGTGGTCGTGTCACACTTGTGGTGCTCAGAGGAATTTTCCCACGAAAAACCATCAAGAAAAAACAATATGGTTAGAAAATCCGAAAGCTGTTGTTGAAGTCATTAATTAAAATATTGTAAGTAATATTGGGTTTTATTTAAGACTAGCTAACCCAACAGATGTCTTCCTGTCACATTCTTTCCCTCAAAATCTTACATTTATCACCAGTCCTAACTTCCACCCAATCGGTGTAACTGACAGTCCTCTGTGCAGCAGGGCATGCGTTGTGGTAGAGAAAACGGTCACGCTAGTGCGTTTTGAGTCACGGGCGTCACCCACCGATATAAAACGAACCTTAGGATCACGGGATTCCCTCAAAGATGCCCTGAATAAACTGGGTGGCCTAATCTGATTCTGGAGAGAGGTGGGCTGGTTGGAATAACCCTGCTATGGCCCACGTACGATGGTTCACCAAGGCCTAAGTGCTAGACCACTCGCATCTTTATTTATATTTAATTTGTGCACACTGTCTCGAGTATTTGACATCTCTCGGGTCAAGACAGAGCGATAATTCTTAATTGTTTATTGTACACCAAAAATTTCACATAGTACTTAGTGGTTACACAATGCATGTACAAAGGCGAGCTTAACTCAATATTGAGTTTTCTCCCAGCAAACCTTTGAGTGATAGAGATCAAAAAAAAAAAAAAAAACTACTAATATTTACATAGCCTATTGTTACGAGCTGCTTATGGGATAAATTAATTTACATCAATTGATTATTATTAACTCAAACAATTTATTTATACAAACACGAATTCTGTAATTATCACTATTTTCTTCGTAATCGCTTGCGATCGCTTCTGTAGCCAAAAACAGACTGACTCACTCCGTTCGGGAAATCGCTACGCCCCCTAGGGGCTAGGGGGCGTGGCGAGCAGCACCAGGGCATAGCCCTCTAACTGCGGTATCTGCTGCCACCCGTAAAAACGGGTGTTTCTTTGGGGTGCCGACCTGGGCTTTAGATGAATTGGGTGACTGACTATAAGAACCTACCAGGCAGGCGATGGAACTAACGCCTGCCGAAGTTCTCACAGCAATCACCCATGTGTATTGCTAAGTGTAATACTGTAGGCTCGAACGTATGTTCACGGCAGCTAGGTCACCGCCAGATGAGACCCCCAGTTACCTGGGGGAGGCCCAGCGGATGACGACCGGCACAAGGCCGCCGGCTAATAGTGAGCCTACAGTATTCAGTGAGAGGCCCCCGTCCGCCCGGTTTCCAGAGAAAGCCGGTTGCCGTCCGGTCCGCAGAGCCGTAGGTGTATGTGTGGGCGGCATTCTATGTGTAATACCGCCCATGTATGCATTGCTATGCGCGAACGTGCTGCTTATGGAACGCGTAAATACACATGCGTGTGGAGTCATGCGTATCTGGCTTATGTTACGCGACGTGCCTATATTAACTTAGCACACGCCGCGCACAGTGTATATACTGTTGTTTAGTGTATCTGTATGAGTAGGTCGCGTGTAGGTGAGGATGACTTACTCAGGCGTCGGTTGGTGGCTGGCGGCGGCCTCGCCCTGGTATAGGGCCAGGATGGCCACCATGCCTTCCAGCACGGTGATAAGCGGGTCCTGGCCCCGCCTGATGGCCTTTATAAGGTCCAGCAGGAGGCCACTGGCCTCCTGGACCTACTGGATTTAGCTCGGTCTTCGGGAGTGCAGCAGCGGCGGCGCCCTCTGGCGCTTGTTTCTGCGTGCGGGCTCCAGTTGGTTTCCGGGGGGCCGCCGCTACTGCCGCGGTATCCTCCGGTGATTGCTGGTTTAAGTACCCTATATAGGGTGACTGGTAATTAGTGACCGATACTTAATCACGTGATTGTACTCATGACTACAAAAAACTTTCCAAAGAAACATTTTATTTATATTCATTCACTTTTATCACAATAACACAACAGCCGTATGAAAATCGCGCGCGCGCGCCTATTACCGATCAGCTGTTAGTTGCGTGCGCCGTCCTGTCTCACTATATGTTTCTTTGGGAAAGTTCTTTGTAATCATGAGTACAATCACGAGTTTAAGTATCGGTCACTAATTACCAGTCACCCTATATATACTTGCCCCACTATAAATTATAGCCTACATGCTATTCCAGACTATAATCAATAGCCTTGCCAAATTGCTTCCAGATCCATCCAGCCGTTATGACGTGAAGGGGTAACAAACATCTACCCATCCAAAGTTTCGCATTTATAATATTAGTACATACCATTAATTTCCCTGCCCGTAGGTACAACAGTCACAAACAACCTTCATCTGATAACGTAAAGTCAAAGAAACTGTGCCCCAAGCTTAGCTGGCAAGCCTCCAGGCAATCGATGTTACACATGGCTTCGAACGTCTGATTATATCGCTAGAACTGGCGCGTTGTTTGCGGACTGTACTCTGAACTAAAACTAGATGAATCAGTTACTGTTCCAGGAACCTACCTATTTCTGATCAGTACCGCTTCAGTACCTACCTGCTTCAGATCTTCTTCAGATTATTACTATACTGTTCTTCAAGATAAGTAGGTAAGTACATGATAATATCCTAGTTTGAAGAACAGTGTTCTTATTTATCATCGCCTTAGAGTGAAAACCTCATATATGCAAAAGAGGTAACTTTACAGGCGGAAGAAAAAACTGGGCCCTGTTAAACTCGCCTTAAAGTGAAAACCTCGTAAATACGCAAGAGGTAACATTACAGGAAGAAGCAAAATCGCCCTGTGGAATTTTATACCACAGCTTATTCAAATGTGTATTTTAGTTTTCAATTTTGATACGTTTTACAGATGCATATATCGGTCGTAACAGCATTAAATGGTACTTACGAGCTTTTTATAGATGCATAAATATCAGTCGTAACAGCATTAAATGGTACTTACGAGCTTTTTACAGAGGCATACATATCAGTCGTAACAGCATTAAATGGTACTTAACGAGCGTTTTACAGATGTATAATTATATATCAGTCGTAACAGCATTAAATGATACTTACGAACGTTTTACAGATGCATATACAGAGTGGTGATGACAATACGATATTAAATTAAACCTCGCATACCTCAAGACGTTCTCAGTCTACATACAAAAAATCATTTGAATATATCCAGTAGTTTAGTCACAGGAAATTATTTTTCATTTTTAACATTTGCTACATGATGTATCTGATAATAGGGAAACACTGTCAGGTTAACGACCCACATCGGTATAAACATCAAAACATTAAGTCACTTTGCCAACTCGCTACTTAAACACTTTCGCCAAATTAGTATTTTCATCTGATTTAGTGAAAATTATACCTTAACTCTGAGTAATAAGAGTCATAAAGCGTGTCATCAGAGTTGGATAAGAAAGTAACGAATGCGGAAATTGCAATGCACTCATAATATTAATAGAAAATTTAGTGTGTGCGAAAGAGATAAATCTAGTTTCGTTTGTTAGTTCGCTTTCTTGAAGAAATTTGCTACAACAAATTTATGTTAGTGTGTCGCCGCGGTCCTGTGAAGAGTCACGCGTCCTCGCTTTGTAGGGGCCGCTAACTTTCGTTCGCGCCGCGTCGCCCGCACAGGTACTTCCCCGCCGCTCGTGTTTAAATTTGTAAATTCATTTACGACGGTATTAGTGCGAAATTGGATGCTTTATTTTGGTGACAGGACACGTAACGTTTTAATAGGTATTTAGTTAAACAGTGAGTGAATTGTGCGAAATTAGACGCTTAGTTTTTATTGTTTTCGTGTTTTTTTTTAACGCAACCCAACGTGTAGTTCAGGTGTTGACCATACAACTATTCTTAAATTTTAAAACGCGACAAACAGAAGCCGTATACTCGTAAATACAAGAAATTGCATGCATTGTTACCTAGAGACAAACCAGTTAGGTAAAACTTCTGTCGCTGGATTGAAAATAAACATTTCGAGAATCCGGATTTCTTGTACAATGTGATGTGGACTGATGAAAGTACATTTACAAGGAACGGTTTATGGAACAGACAGAATATTCGTTACTGGAGCCGCGTGAATTCGCGTCTAGGACGGGAGACTTCGCACCAGTACAGATTTGCTGCCGTTTGGGCTGGCATTCATAGCTGTGATTCTGTGCTAAATAATCTGTGATTTAGAGTAATTTTACTGAGCATTAATCCATAATTAAAAGCCAAAAAATCAAGTCACTACAGGACCGCGCGTTGTTGCCGCTCTTACGACAGGTTAGTGAACTCATATTTATAAGTGGTGTTCTATTTCGTTTCTAGTTTTATGCCATTTAGTTTGTTTGAAATTTTTATTTTTTTATTTTCGATGTTAGGATATTTTTGATAGCTTAAACTTATTCTTATAAACTAGTATTGTCCGTGTTTTCATTTATTGTCGTAGTGTCTTCTCCACGCTGTATATCAGTCGTAACAGCATTAAATGGTAGGTACTTACGAGCTTTGCGCAAACACACTCCCGACAATTTACGAAGTTATCACTGACCATCATAGATGGCGTTACAGGTTACTAAACTTTTTTTCTGAGAAACGGGCGTGCGTCCCGAGGGTTTTTCACTAAAAATGTAATAAAATAAAAATGTCGAAAATTGCATATCCGAGGTTTTCACTCTAAGGCAACGTTATGTGAAATAACCACTGCAATTTTTGTAATTTCAACATAATGCTAACGTATAGGCTAATCTTTAAAAAAAATGCTCAGTGAGGTACTTATTTATTTTTTAAGCCCTTTTATTCTGAATTGCTTCTCTGATTTTTAGCCCCCGATGAAAAAGTTATAAGTTTGATTGCTATGTGTGTGTGTCTGTCTGTGGCACTGTAGCTCTTTTTATTGGGTGAACCGATTTGAAAGCAGTTTTTTCTAGCGATGGTTCTTAGACATGTTTTATCAAAATCAGTTCAGCAGTTTCAAGGTCATCAGCTCTTTTGTTTTTTTTTTAATGTTCGGGGCCACTCTTCTATCACGAGCCAGTCTTTTTTCTCGAGAGTGCTCGACGTTAGTACTTAAAGTACTTCCCAACTAGCAAAACATATCGTAAAAAAGTCAGCAGCACGTTTCTATTTCAGCTATTGGTGAAAATATCGAGTAAATGATCTGGGGGCCGATTCTACTAATTTACAACGTTACACGTTCAATTGTGTTTCAACAACCGTCCGATTTAGATCCCCGTTCGATAGTTACCTAAACAGTCATTCTACTATTTTTTATGCCAACTGGAAACTAAACTTAAGTCGAATAGCAACTGAATCGTAGCGGGAACGTTCAAGCGGTTACCTGTGTTACCAACATGCCAAATAGTATGTTTTAATAATACCAGAAAAAAAAAAACTAAAATTTTTACTAAATACGAAAAAGTGTCATTAAAAGTATTTTATATTACAAAATGATATCTGGGCCATACTTATTATTATTTCCCTGTATATTTTATGGTTACACATACAACAATTCAACTTTTTACAAAATAATAACTCAGAAGTCTTAGAGTTTTGTCCCTAGCTGGTCGAAGCTGTGAAAGGAAACGTTTCGGCTATGGGTTTTTGGCGGGATTTTCTCGAGTGAAGTTGTGGCTGTTTTAATTATTCGTTTATTGATTCCTAGTGGTTATTCTGATGTAAAATTGTTGTAGTTTTGTGTCTCAAGTGTCTACGCAACTGGACAATAAGTGGAATCATTGAAACAGGCGCGATCTCGGTAAAATGGAGCTGAGAATTTTATTGTAGTATTGACTACCCCAGCGAAGTTTGCCGAGAAGGCAGACTCGACACATTTGTTGCCAAATACTCTAAAAGACATTAGAATGTGTTACATCTGCATTCTAATGAAAAAAAAATACACTACTGATGACTACGTAAGACTAGGCAATATGGTCAATAGACTATAGCCTTCCCTTCGGGTAAATAAAAAAAATAAAAAGTTTTCATTATGTCAAAAGAATAATGTAAACAAACAGCGGGAAACAAAAACCGAATTTTTTGGCGGGCTTTTGTCGAGTGAAGTTCAGTGGCTGTTTTAATTATTCGTTTATTGATTCCTAGTGGATATTGTGATGTAAAATTGGTGTAGTTTTGTGTCTCAAGTGTCAACGCAAATGGACAATATGTGGAATCATTGAAACAGGCGCGATCTCGGGAAATAGAGAATTTTGTTGTAGTATTGACTACCTCAGCGAAGTTTGCCGAGAAGGCTGACTTGACACATTTATTGCCAAATACTGCAAAAAACATTAGAATGTGTTACATCTGCATTCTAAGGGAAAATAAGTATAAATACACTACGTAAGACTAGGCAATATGGTCAAAAGAC
Organism: Polia nebulosa; assembly: GCA_951329385.1. Classification (NCBI taxonomy): domain Eukaryota; kingdom Metazoa; phylum Arthropoda; class Insecta; order Lepidoptera; family Noctuidae; genus Polia; species Polia nebulosa. Next base: position 28,594,988 of record OX589602.1, on the reverse strand, counting down.
TTTAGCCTTCCTTTCGGGGATAATAAAATAATAATAAAAAAAAGAAACAAAAACTTTTGTGTGCGAGTTCAATAATTAAAATGGTTGATTTATTGTGAGTATTCGTTTTAAAATATAACGTTTTATTTTCGGCAAACGAATAAGTACCATTTAAATAATAACCATTTTAGAAAGTAGCAGATGTTTCATGTTTCCCTACGGCGGGCGCATTTCAGTTTTGGAATGATTACAAAATTGTAGGATGTGGACCAAACTAGCCGAAATAAACCGAGGCTATAAAGGTACTGGGGGTGGGCCTAGCAGGGCAGTACAGCTAAGTCCTATTGAGGAAAGAGTTGCTGCTCTTAAAGGAAGGGATACCGGACTACTTACTAGAGTCCGTCAAGATCCAGAGTTTGAAATTGAGGTTATTAGATATTTATCACTCATGTAATAATTACCTATTCCAAAAATGCAATTGTGTGTTTTAATCATGTATTTTTTTAAATTAAAGTTTCTTAATGCTGAAGAGATGGAAGTGGAACAGTATTGTTCGGGTCAATCACCGAACAATAATAAACATGTCAGCGTAATTGCGACACCGCGCTCTGTGCCTTGAATATTTTATGTATTACTTAAGTAAAACAGTCAGTACGTTTTCGGATAGCATACCTGTCGGGCGCGACTCAATCTCATCTCATTTACCTCATTAGTTTTAATCGTTATCCCATTTGTATTAAGTGCTGAAATATAGTTATCTTTATAATCTTTAATCCTAGTTTATTGTAGAGGATCCACCATCACCCCGGTGTTGAAAATGGCGCCATCACTCTGGACCATAGCAAAATATAGCTAGTATAGTTCGTTTTGTAATGTTTAAAGTATGCCTTATTATGTCCTAAGTATGTCTTATTATGTTTTAAATACGTCTCATTATGTTCAGTAATATCCTAAAAATAAAGGTAAAAGTATGTTCAATGTCAAAGTTTATGAGGTAACTTTTTTGTATAGCGCAAGTAGTGTATGCCACAGCGCTAAAATTGACCAATTGTGTTAAAGTCCGTAGTAAGGAATTTCGGCTAGTCAGCGATTGGTTGTTCATATTCATGCTTCTCATGATTGGCTACAGACAGTGGAAAGTTTTCGGAGTCCACCATGTTAAATTATGTACATATTGAAATACATATGTAAAGTTGCTTTGTTTTTATTGTAGTTTATAGATTTGTGAGAATGTGAATTTAGAATCTAATATTAAAATATAACGTAGATTCAGTTTGTCCTTGGAATACATACTTTGTATTATGTATAAATGTCAGTTTTGTTGTTAGTAAGACCAGTAAATATGTAAAAGTAAATATGCAGGTGTTCATTACATAAGAGATAAGTAAAACCTCTCTGATTGGTCATCGTTAGAATGTTGGAATGCCTGTGATTGGTCGAAAGTTAATGTTCAAGTTAATTTGTAGAATTAACAAATTGTATTGGCTGTCCGGGTCTGCATTTGCTGCACTACGTGCCCCATAGAATTTGGGTAATATATATAGGCACCCCTGGCAGTCAAAATTAGTCTCTCAGCGTCAGTGACTCAAGTGAGCTCGAAAGCCTCTGACTTCGCTCCTATCGCCTAGTACCACACCTTGTACGGCGGTTTGTTGTCTTGTACCACACCTTGTACAGACTGTTGTTACTGTCCACTATTGGGGCAGTAATTCTAATTGTGTTTTCCATCGTAATTCTGTGTTTATACCTGTGCTTCATGTGACTTTTTACCATTTTACCTTTTTTTATGTACCAATATACCATTTTTATTCAATCTGTGTATCAAATTTATTGACCCACTTGCTCCATTCATCACACGTGCGTGTCGCAAGACTACAATACGCCAGTCACACACAAATCCTCAACCCTCGCGCCTATCGCGAAAAGCATCGTGTACAATTTGGTCCTTCGAGCCGGATTGTGTGTTGTGACTGGGTATTATGAGTGAGCATAGTGCGGTCACGACAAGAAGTATGTCGAGAAGAATGGCCAGTACAAGACACCTAGAGTCAGACTCGGGCGTGCCCAGTGAGAGGGCGCCCGCTTCACCGTCAATGGCACCAACGACGTCGTCATTCCCCACGCCGGCAATACCTCTGGTGGGTGGTCGAATAGTAGATCACCGTAATGTGAAAGCACCAGAGGTAACGCCACGAAGAGGCCGTGGAAGGGGAGAGTCGAAAGAGCCCAGTGTCGCCGCCTCATCCAGGAGCGGGCAGAGCCACTCCACGTACCTGAGGAGGAAGGCGGAGTACGAGGCACAAAGGGAGTTGGTGCGCCTCAGAGAGGGGCTGGTGAGGAAGAAGTTGGAGGTCGACTTAGCGGAAATTGACGCTGAGAACTCATCAGGTACGGACGAGGAGGGGACTACAACCCGACGTGTTGAACAGTGGATGGACACGACTCCACAAGAAGATGGACATCAAGAGTCATCGGAGTGCCGTGTACCGTCCACACTCGCCGTACCTACACCAAGTGACGCGCACGTGCAAGTGACCGCGTCGGCGCCCGCTTCGTACAGCGGATCGCCCGCGACCGCGCCCGTTTCATATACCGGTGCGCCCGCGACGTATGTAACACGCGCCGCGACGCCAAGTGCCGCGTTGGCGACGAAAGTTGTGTCCTGCGCTACGACAGCGCCCGTGCTACGGTTTGTGCCCAGTGAAGAAAGACGACCACCCACAGTGTCAGTGCAGTTTGCGGATCCAGTGTTGGCGGCGCCAACTCGTGAGGTTGCTGGTCCGCAGACATCAGCAGCAAGGGGGGGAGTAAATTGGGGGCACGAGCCCGAGGACGCGGAGCGCAAGCCGATGGACAACCGTTTTGACCAGTTGGCCGACGCTATAGCAAGCATAGCTCGGCCACGCCCGGTGCCAAGGCAAGCTTACGAGCTGCCCATGTTTGGTGGCAACCCGGCAGACTGGCTCGCCTACAAAAATATGTTTTGGGAGACGACGGCCCAATATAATTTCAAGTCGTACGAGAACCTGGCTCGGCTGCGAACGTCATTGCAAGGCGACGCACGGCGGGCAGTGGAAGACCTGCTGCGCACGTGCATCAATCCAGCCGACATCATGAGGGCGCTCGACGAGGAGTTCGGCCATCCGAACCTGTTGTTAGAATGTGCCACAAAAAAAGTGCGTGCATTACCAAGAGTCACCGACAGTGGACGTGAGTTACGTACATTCTCCACCACGGTACGTAATTGTGTGTCGTTGCTAAGGAATATTAATGCGAATGGATATCTCAACAACCCACAGCTGGTAAGTGAATTGCTTTCCAAACTTACACCTATACAACGTGCTCAGTACGGGGATTTCGCAATGGGGGTGGCATCGTCGCAAGGCATCGACGTCAGGGTGTCGCCTAGCTTAGAGCTACTATCAGAATTCCTAGTGCACCTAGCCAGGGCTACTTCATTTTATGTACAACTAGACTTGCCTAGCCCTGGCCCAGCTGTTAATATAAAATCCAGATCTGCTGTGCCTAATAAAAATAATAATCAAAATTACAATAAACAAAAGTTGTTCGTACAAGCTGAAGCTGACACTGGAAAAACAGCTGATACTGAAAAACAAACAGCTGATGATAAAAGTAAATGTTCCTTATGTCAGAAAACGCACACATTACTACAATGCGAGAGATTCGCGAAATTAAATAGTGAAGAAAGGTGGGGACATGTTAGAAATACGCGTGTTTGTTTCAAGTGTCTCAGTAAAGATCACCCGCGTATCCACTGTCGGGGCAAAAGATGTGAAAAGTGTAACGCGGCACATCATGTGATGTTACATCAAGAAAAAAAAAAGCATGAGTCTGTAACTAACATGAGAGTAAATGTAGGCAGTGCTCTTCTAAAAATTATGCCAGTAACAATTAAAGTTGGTAATAAGATTAAGAGTTGTTACGCCCTATTGGACGACGGTGCTACTGTATCTTTGGTAGATAGTAATCTTATTGGAAATGTAAAAGGCGTCCAAAAACCTATAAGAATCCAAAGTGCACGTGGCATAGAATTACATGATTCCAGTTCGAAGGAAATAAAACTGTCAGTACGCGGAGCTAATAGTAAAACTTACAAGATTATGTGTCGTACTTTAAGGGACCTGGACCTGCCGGCGCAGACGGTGCCTGCTGGCATCATGGAGGAGCATCGCCACCTCCGTGACTTGGGCTGCGAAGAAATGTTGGGAGCCAAGCCGCTGCTGCTGATCGGGCAGGACAACTGGGAGCTGCTCGCCAGTGAGGAGACACGCCATGGAAAGTCTGGTAAGCCAGTTGCCTCTCTCACTAAGCTAGGGTGGGTAGTTCACGGGCCTATTAGAAAATTGTATTCCGCTGACAGGTCATGTAAAGTTCATTGTATGTCTAGCCTACCCATGTTGCATGACATGGTCAAACATCAGTTTGACCTGGAGGCCATCGGTGTCAGAGAGGCCCCACGCAAACATTGGGAGGATGAGCGAGCCACTGCCATCTTGGAATCTACCAGCAAGATGACGGCAGATGGCAAGCAGTGGGAAGTAGGTCTGCTATGGAAGCATGACAATGTTCAACTTCCTGATAATAGAAGGCAAGCGTTGCAAAGATTAGGTGGCGTGGAGCGTAAGCTACACCGTAATGTCGAGTATGCAGCAGCATACTGTAATCAGGTGGACAGGTTACTAGAGGAGGGGTATGCCTCCAGGGTCCAGGGTGGCATAAGTAGTCACCCTATCTGGTACCTGCCTCACTTTGGGGTGGTCAATCCCAATAAACCAGGTAAGTTGAGACTGGTTTATGATGCTGCTGCTGCATATGGGGGCACGTCACTTAATGACAACCTTTTAACTGGCCCAGATATGTTAAATTCTTTGTTAGGAATTTTAATTAGGTTTAGACTGGGACCAGTAGCCTTCAGCGGGGACATAGCTGATATGTTCATGAGGATTCGTATCAGGAAGGAAGATCAGGGTGCCCAGCTGTTTTTGTGGAGAGGCCGAGATAAGGTCAATGAACCCGAAACTTATGTTATGAATTCGATGATATTTGGTGCAGTGTCCTCCCCGGCAACCGCGATCTTCATTCTTAACAAGAATGCAGATAGGTTTTCAGGAGAGTACCCCCAGGCTGTGGAGGCCATACACAGTCGTCATTACATGGACGATTATCTAGATAGTGTATGGTCTGTGGAGCAAGCTAGTCAGCTGGTCGAGCAAGTCACCCACATACACGCCCAGGGGGGCTTCATGATACGGGGGTGGATAACAAATTCATCGGATTTACGGGAGCGCCTACAGCTGGAAATGCCTGAAAAAGTATCGCTGGACAAGGGTGAGTCCGCGACAGAGAGAACGCTAGGTATGATATGGTCGCATAGCAACGATCATCTCGCGTTCGATCTGTCATTTAAGCGATTGCCTGACGAGATAAAATCGGGTAAGTCTATCCCTACAAAGAGGGAATTCTTACGTTTTATCATGTCGATTTTCGACCCGCTAGGCCTGTTGTATCCGTGTGTAATTCAGTCGCGGATATTGATGCAACGTGTGTGGAAGTCTGGGATAGACTGGGACGAGCCGCTGCCTGCAAATGAGGTGGACGCATGGTTCACATGGCTCAACAATTTGCAGTGCCTAGGTAACCTAGAAATACCTAGGTGGTATGGGCTAAGTTTAGGGAAAGTAGAGCTGCATGTTTTTGGTGACGCTAGCGAGTTAGCGTATGCAGCAGTCGCTTACCTAGTAGGTACCACCAAGGATGGCAAGAAACATGTTGCCATGGTACTTGGCAAGGCAAGAGTGGCACCCCAAAAGGTTGTATCGATACCGCGACTAGAGTTACAGGCGGCTGTGCTTGCATGTCGAGTGGCAGACACAGTCGTCAAGGAAGTAGGTATAGATATTACACGAAAGTACTTGTGGACCGACAGCAAAACAGTTTTGAATTGGATTAACTCTGATGCCAAAGATTTTCAAAGGTTTGTGTCTCATAGATTAGGTGAAATAGACTCGCGTTCTGAGAGATGTGACTGGCGCTGGGTTCCATCGGCGGAGAACCCAGCTGACGTAGCGACCAGGTTGTCGTGGCCGATAAATAGTGGTGCGTGGCTGTCGGGTCCCGCTTTTCTTCTGAGTTCACAGGAGCGGTGGCCGGTGTGTTCCGACTTGAGGTCGGAAGGTACTGATGCCGAGAGGATCCAGCGCACCCACAACCTGGTGGTAGCAGAGGAGCCAGTAGTTGACCACACCAGAGCGTCAACATGGAGACGCACACAGCGAGTACTAGCACGCGTGCTGGCATTTATCAGTAGATGCCGCAAGCAGAGACCAACTGCCACACTCTCCGTAGAAGACCTGCACGACGCCGAGATACGTCTCTTGCGCCAGATGCAGAAAGAAAGTTACCCAGCCGAGGTGACAGCACTCTCAGATGGAAAGCAGCTGCCACAGACAAGCAGGTTAAAATCTCTTGACCCTATGTTTTATGAAAGTCTCATTAGAGTGAGGGGTAGGCTCGGGGCTTGTGAAGCGCTCTCTTTTGACGAGCGCCATCCCATTATTTTAGACGGGCGCCATCCGCTAACCCGTAAATTAGTTCTTCAGTATCATATGTCTGCCTTACATGCCAATCAAGAGGCAATAGTGAACCTCATAAGGGAAAGGTTTTGGGTCACTAACATACGGTCCACAGTAAAGGCCGTAATATCTCAATGTCAAGTGTGCCGGCTGTCTCGAGCTAAGACAGCGGCACCCAAGATGGGTAACCTGCCGGCCGCAAGACTGGAGGTGACGCGTCGCGCGTTCATGCACTGCGGGGTCGATTATTTCGGCCCAATGGAGGTCACCATCGGGAGGCGCCGGGAGAAGAGGTGGGGGGCGCTGTTTACGTGCCTCACCACACGCGCTGTCCACGTGGAGTTGGCGGCCTCGCTGAGCGCCGACTCAGCCATCCTCGCCCTGCGGCGCCTAGTGGCGCGCCGGGGCCGGCCCGCCCACATGTACTCCGACAAGGGTACCAACTTTGTCGGGGCCAACTCCGAGCTTCGTGCTGCGCTGCGGGACCTGGACCACACCCGGGTCCAAGAAGAAGCCGTCGGCCGGGGTATTGCCTGGCACTTCAACCCTCCCGCGGCCCCACACATGGGTGGCTGCTGGGAGCGTCTAGTGCGTTCAATAAAGAACGCCCTCAAGGCGACGCTGCGAGAGCGCGCCCCACGTGAGGAGGTCCTCTACACCCTCCTCACCGAGGCCGAGCTGATCGTCAACAGCCGGCCTCTGTGAGGAGGGTGTTATGTGTTATGTCTCTGACGACGTGAGCCACCCCGTCGTTTTGACACCCAATCATCTCCTGCTGGGCTCAGCCGCGGGAGATGCTCCGTACGTGCGCCCTGATCCGGGCGACATCGACTCGCGACGCATGTGGCGTCGTGTCAACGCGTTGGCTGACATCTTCTGGCGTCGGTGGCTGCGGGAGTTCCTTCCGGCTCTGCAGCGGCGACAGAAGTGGACGAGCGACGTGCCCAACGTCAAAGTCGGCGACGTCGTGCTGGTGACAGATGAAAATAGGCCGCGTAATCAGTGGGTAAAAGGGGTAGTCAAAGATGTAAGTCCCGGTATGGACTCTATAGTTAGAGTAGTCGACGTGGAAACGACTTCGGGGGTCTTACGTAGACCGCGGTCAGGGTGATTGTGCTTCCTACCGACGGTAGCGTGATCGGTTGAAGCCTTTCACGGGGGGTGGTATGTAGAGGATCCACCATCACCCCGGTGTTGAAAATGGCGCCATCACTCTGGACCATAGCAAAATTTAGCTAGTATAGTTCGTTTTGTAATGTTTAAAGTATGCCTTATTATGTCCTAAGTATGTCTTATTATGTTTTAAATACGTCTCATTATGTTCAGTAATATCCTAAAAATAAAGGTAAAAGTATGTTCAATGTCAAAGTTTATGAGGTAACTTTTTTGTATAGTGCAAGTAGTGTATGCCACAGCGCTAAAATTGACCAATTGTGTTAAAGTCCGTAGTAAGGAATTTCGGCTAGTCAGCGATTGGTTGTTCATATTCATGCTTCTCATGATTGGCTACAGACAGTGGAAAGTTTTCGGAGTCCACCATGTTAAATTATGTACATATTGAAATACATATGTAAAGTTGCTTTGTTTTTATTGTAGTTTATAGATTTGTGAGAATGTGAATTTAGAATCTAATATTAAAATATAACGTAGATTCAGTTTGTCCTTGGAATACATACTTTGTATTATGTATAAATGTCAGTTTTGTTGTTAGTAAGACCAGTAAATATGTAAAAGTAAATATGCAGGTGTTCATTACATAAGAGATAAGTAAAACCTCTCTGATTGGTCATCGTTAGAATGTTGGAATGCCTGTGATTGGTCGAAAGTTAATGTTCAAGTTAATTTGTAGAATTAACAAATTGTATTGGCTGTCCGGGTCTGCATTTGCTGCACTACGTGCCCCATAGAATTTGGGTAATATATATAGGCACCCCTGGCAGTCAAAATTAGTCTCTCAGCGTCAGTAACTCAAGTGAGCTCGAAAGCATCTGGCTTCGCTCCTATCGCCTAGTACCACACCTTTTACGGCGGTTTGTTGTCTTGTACCACACCTTGTACAGACTGTTGTTACTGTCCACTATTGGGGCAGTAATTCTAATTGTGTTTTCCATCGTAATTCTGTGTTTATACCTGTGCTTCATGTGACTTTTTACCATTTTACCTTTTTTTATGTACCAATATACAATTTTTATTCAATCTGTGTATCAAATTTATTGACCCACTTGCTCCATTCATCACACGTGCGTGTCGCAAGACTACAATACGCCAGTCACACACAAATCCTCAACCCTCGCGCCTATCGCGAAAAGCATCGTGTACATTTATCTTAATCTCAACCCAACCCCGAACATTGGTCCTTCGAGCCATCAGAGCGGGACCATTACGCGTGTAACTACCAACAGTACTGTGTGAGTGTCTCGCTTGGAACTTATTACCAGACCCTGGTAAACAGATCCTGATTGAACCTGGGTTTTACGGAAGCTTCGCGTCATCTCATCGCGTCGTTACTTCAGGTTTGTTCTTGCAGCCATAGCAAGGACATTAGATCTCCAAAGAAGCCTTCAGTACAAGTAAGGTCTCTTTTTATCTTTAAAATGTCGGAAATGGATGACATTTTAGCAACCCAAAAACAAATAATCGAAGCCGTCGATAAGCTCTTCACGAATTTCAAGAAGGATGGTGCAGAGCGCAAGACCTCAGATTACCTACGTCGTCGATTAAGTACCCTGGAACAATACTTTACAGAGTTCCACAATAATCATATGAATTTGCTATCATTTGGTGATAAATCTCATACCTATTTCAGTACTAATCAATACGATCAAATGAAAGAAAAATACAACAACATTAAAATTACTATTCAGAACTATGACCCTCTCGCAAACAGACCGCAAACCCCTGAATTGGAACCGCCTACGTTCCAATCTACTGCGGAATCTCAAACCTCGAACCTAGCATCTCACGCTGCTTCTAAAGCCCCTGCTCTTGAAGGGAGTAAATCTGTAGGTCTCCTCAAAAAGCAAGCTACCAATTTTAAAGCTTTCTTGAGAACATCTTCCAATATCGACCTTGATCTCGTCACTGAAAAGTGGGAGTTTGAAGACATCCTGAAGACGTTACAATCTCGTTGGGCGGCTATTGACTCGCTTCATTGGGAGCTGGACAACGAGTTTGGCGGATCAAACCCCGAGTACGAAGAACAATTTACTCATTATGAAAAACATTACAACAAGATCAAGAAAGACATCAATAAGAAAATGTGGTCCGTTGCGCATATAGAAAAATCTACTCCTCAAATGGAGATACTACAATAAGTGGATTTCGTTCAAAGATCTTTTTACCGAAGCAGTGCACAACAACCCCACTTTATCGAATGCACAAAAGATGCAGTTTCTAAAGAGTAAGATCAAAGGTGAGCCCGAGAAATTGATCCAACATCTCCAAATAAGCTCCGACAATTATCTTGTATGCTGGAATATCCTCAATCATCGTTATAATAACAAACGACTGATCTTCACTTCCTATTTTAACAATCTCATGAATATCCCTGCAAACCAGCAACAATCATCAAATCTTATAAAACGCATTCATGACACCACGTACGAGAGCGTGAATGCTATCAAGAATCTTGGAGTCGATGTGTCTTCTTGGGACCCTTTCCTGGTATGTGTATTGTCCCAAAAATTGGACTCAGATACATACGAGGACTACCTACAAGCCTTAAAATCCCCGCGAGAGCTGCCCGTCTTGCAAGATTTCCTTAATTTTTTGGAAACTAAGTTTATGATGCTGGAAACTTCACGTAAGAAGCAAGAAAATTCCAGTCAAAAACCATCCACATCTCAATTCAATAACAAACCATCATTTTCAAAGGGTTCCAATTATAAACACAATTATAATAATCCTAAAACGAATTACTCAACAAACCAAGTTTCGCAACCGTCAAAGTCCAAACGCAAAATTAACCAACGCAAGATGCCCTATTTGCAACTCCATTGACCATCGAATTCATGAATGTCAAAAATTATTGGAATTACAACCTAATGAACGCAAAAATGCTATTACCAACCTCAACCGTTGTATTAATTGTTTAAATTATCACGAAGGTAAAAAATGCCTTTCCGAAATAAAATGCAAAGAATGCAATAAAGATCACAATACCATTTTGCATGAGTCTTTTACGTCACATCGATCTGGGTCAAATGCAGCCACGATTACGAAATCATCGTCTCAGCAACAAGAAAGCAACACAGTTGCATCGCTTCTTAAAGAACCCTCAGAAATATTGCTAGCCACAGCAATAATTAACGTACAAGCAGTGGACGGATCCTTCCAAAAAATGAGAGTTCTTTTAGATCAAGGGTCACAGACATCCATTATTAGGGAAAGCGCAGCTCAGTTGCTAAGACTACCGCGGCGGAAATGTAACGGTTATATCTCTGGAATAGGAAATAAGGAAAATAACTGTAAGGGCATGATTACCATCAAATGTTCGTCGTTGGTTAGCGACTTCTCCTTTGAAACGGACGTATATATAATGAATAGACTCATAAATAACCTACCAAGCTGTACCTTACCTAAGCCAGACTGGCCTACTCTTAGCCAAATAACTCTAGCGGATCCCGAATTTTACAAAAGTAGGCCTATTGATATCTTATTTGGGGCAGATATCTATTCCACTATGCTTATGGACGGTATCTGTCGATCAGAAGGTATGTTGCCCATCGCCCAACAAACCCAGTTGGGATGGATCTTAAGCGGCAACTACAAAACATACCATTGCAATGTGATCCTCAATAATATCGAAGAAATACAGCAATTTTGGGAAGTGGAGGACATACATGAATCTCCAGCAATATCAGAAGAAGATCAAAAATGCATCGAGTTTTACCAATCTTCGACCTTTAGACGGGAAGACGGAAGCTACGTCGTTAAAATACCATTTAAAGAAAATTTTGAGAAAAATATAGGCGACTCGAAAACAAAATCCATTGCTCAATTTTTCCAAATAGAACGGAAATTAAGTAAGCAACCAGCACTGGCACGTGACTATAAATCGTTTATTTCTGAATACCTAGAGCTCGGACATATGACACCCGTTGCGTCACACGTACAGCCGGACTGCTACTTATCGCACCATTGCGTCCAACGATCTGATCCGAGTCATCAACTACCAAATTGCGAGTTGTCTTTAATGCCTCGGCAAAAACCTCGAGTGGATGCAGCCTCAATGATCTTATGTGCCGAGGACCCAATTTACAACAAGACCTTCAGACTCTCATCTTAAAATGGAGACAATTTAGATACGCTTTTACAGCAGATATAGAAAAAATGTTTCGCAAAATCTGGCTACATCCCGATGATCAGAAGTATCAGAAAATTATCTGGCGCAACCATCAATCTCAACCTTTAAAAGAATACCAGTTAGCGACAGTTACCTATGGCACAAAAGCCGCACCCTTTTTGGCCATGATGACACTGAAGCAACTGGCCATCGATGAGAGACCAAACTATGCACAAAGCTGTGCTCCTGACATCTTAGAGCAGTCGTTTTACATGGATGACCTCATGCATGGTGAACATTCAGCGAAAGCAGCCAAACAGCTCAAAGCAGAGATGATCAACCTCCTCAAATCTGGTGGATTTAATCTCAGAAAATGGCGATCAAACTTGTCGGAAATCATAGATAGTTCTGATGTTCTTCAAAAGGAAGACTTTGACTTTAAGCAACCGGAGTCAACCAAAACTCTAGGTCTTCGGTGGGAACCAAAAACTGATCAATTTATCTTTCATCCTATAGAATTCAACTCTCAAGACATCCTTACAAAAAGACAATTCTTGTCTCAAATATCTAAGATTTTTGACCCTTTGGGCTGGCTAGCACCAGTGACAATAAAACTTAAGATCTTGTTTCAAGAATTATGGAAATCAGACCTGGGTTGGGATCACCCTGTCCCTCAAGAAACCGCGTTGGAGTGGAATACTATTAAAACCGATCTATCTCTCATATCTCGATTTAAAATACCACGTTGGATTCAAACCCAGGAAAAAGATACCATCGAACTCCATGGCTTTTGCGACGCTAGTACAAAAGCTTACGCTTGCGTCGTGTATTGTAAAATACAGAGAGAAAATGAAACTCATGTGACCCTTATTGCAGGAAAATCAAAAGTAATACCGCTGAAAAAACCACAATCGATCCCGCGCTTGGAACTTTGCGGCGCTCTCTTGTTATCAAAACTTATGCGAAAAATCATCTTATCCCTATCGAGCTACAAGGTGCATGTTTATGGTTGGATTGATTCGACGGCTGTTTTAGGTTGGTTAAGCGGCAAACCAGAGAAATGGAAACCCTTTGTTGCGAATCGCGTGAGGATTATTACTGAAATAATTTCTAAAGATAAATGGAGTTACGTAAAGTCCAAAGAAAACCCCGCAGATTGCGCAAGCCGCAGTTTATCTACTGCCCAATTAACCAATCACTCGCTGTGGTGGCAAGGGCCCGACTGGTTACCACAATATAAGCCCAAAGAATCTCATAAGATGCCGATTTATACGAGTATTACTAACGAAGAACTCAGAAAAAAGAAGGAAGTAAATACGGTCATTGTTAACCACGAAAATTTAATAATTAATCAACTATTAACAAAATATAGCACTTTGAAGAAAGTTACTCGAGTATTAGCTTACATCAACAAGTTCATCGACATTGTTGTTTACAAGAAAAATCGCACATGTTTTCTTACTCTGCAAAATATAAAGACAGCAAGAGAAATGTTAATTAAGCACGTTCAAAACGAATATTTCGACAAAGAAATATCGCGGCTGAAAAATAATGAACCATTAAATAAGAAAAGCCAGATTCTTAATCTCAATCCCATACTAGACACTAATCAAATGCTCCGTGTCGGTGGCAGACTTAAGCATTCAAACCTTGATCCCGAAATGAAGCATCCTATTATATGACGGACACGTAAGGGTTGTAACACTTAAAACCAAAAACGGGCTCTTAAAACGCCCAGTTGTAAAACTGTCTTTACTGCCAACAAATAAAAATGATCAAGATCCAACTGACCCAAAGGTTGATAATAAATTGCCAGCGGCGAAGAAAAAACGTCCTATGTCATTCTCAGCTATGGTTTTATCCCTGACCTTATTTTTGCTGTCACTAATAAACACCGCTCAAGCATCCTACAACCTCACCCTGCTTACAGACAATAGTGTCTACTTCGACAAAATATCAAATATGCATTTAATTAGAGATGATTGGCATTTAATAGTATATTATGACACAAATCCTTATCAAGAAGGAACAGCGGCATTATTAAGGGTCGATTTATACTAGCGCAGAGTCGAAGCGCATCGAAGCGTCTATCCAAAACTGAACATAACAAATTCAACTTTAACTCCACAGCGTAACGCACACATTACTTCGGAGATTTTAAAAAGACGCGCGCATTCGTCGGAATTCGCGCGTCTGCGCGCGAACAACGCTGATTAGTGCGCGCGCGTGCGCGCGCATTCTCGTGTATCCACGCGCCCACTAGCGAACCAACGCGTCATCAGTTGGAAATTGGCCTGCGTCGGTGTTAATCACAATGGACTCGGACGAAAAATTAATTTACCTGGTGCAAAAATATGAATGCCTATTTAATCCAAAAGCTAAAAATTATAGTGACAAACATTCCAAAAATAATGCTTGGGAAAAAGTTAGCGGGGAAATGAAATTAACTGGTAAGTAAAGCAAGTATTTATTACTACGCAATATTTTCGCTGTCGTGCGATGTTGCCGTTGTGGTGCGGCGCGGGGTGGCGCCAAAAAAAACATTTTGACAATTATCTCTTGCTTAACATCGTGTTATCATTTCATTTTGCCATGGTACTGCCCCATGTTCAGAAATGAAATAAGTTTTGAAGTTCTCTCTGATATTCATCGCGTCCACGTTTTGATTACCGGTTATGTCCATGTCTTGGTTGTCAAATGAATAATTTTGTAAAATGTTGTTATTAGACAGGGCAACGTCTTCAGACCCAAAATCTTCCAAAGTGTAATTATGCAGGCACGTGCATGCAAGAATCAGCGTATCTAAAAACTTTGGTTGCATTCTTATACGTTTTTGAAAAACTTCAAATTTCTGTTGTAATATTCCGAATGAACTTTCCACTAGACGCCTTGCTCGACTTAAACGATAATTAAAGATTTTCTTCTCGCTATCGTTTAATACCTGACTTCCAGGATAAGGTCTCATAATGTGTTCACACAGAGGGAATGCTTCGTCCCCAACAAAAACATGAGGAACTGGTATTGTCGTACCTGGCAAGCATTTATTAGGCGGTATACCAAGCATATTATTTTGTAATAGTTGTCCAAATTTGGAACTGCTTAATATGCCGCTATCGTTGTTACGCCCAAATGCACCAACATCTACTACAATGAATTTATATTTAGCGTCAGTAATAGCTAACAAGACAGTGCTGAAAAACTTTTTATAATTGTAGTAGAGACTTCCGCTGTTGCAGGGTGCCCTTATATTGACATGTTTGCCGTCAATCACTCCTATACAATTAGGGTAATTCCATAATCTTCTAAAATCTTCCTCTCTTTTAACCCATGACTCTGTCGTTGGTTTTGGCATAACAATGGGTCGTAAATATTTCCAAATTGCGGCACAAATTTCGTGTACAATCTTCCAAACTGTAGCATAGCCCATTCGAAAAGTATGAGCCAGTGCTTTGAAACTGATAGCAGTAGTTAGAAATCTGTAACAAATTAATGAAGCTGTTTTTTTTTTCTAGTGGCCGAATGTCAGAAACAATGGAAGAAACTTCGTGACTGTTACAAAAAGGCTCTTAGATTGAGACAATATAAAAGCGGTTCTGCGCGAAAAACTGAAAAACTAATTAAATTTGAGAAGGAGTTAGAATTTTTAAGGCCACACCTTCAGGACAGATCACAGACATCAAACCTTGATTTTTCTGATAATAGTTTAGACGTGGACACTGAAGACATCTCAATTATAGAGTCACAAACATCTGACGTCGGGGAAAGTTCACGCTCTGATTCGGCATTATCAAATCATACTACCAGAAATAAAACACTACCTCTATCGCAGAAATTATTCAGACAATATGTCGAGGCCAAAGGAAAGGAAGAAGATCCATTAGATGCGTTTTTTCTATCTATGAGTAAATCAGTAAAAAAGATGCCTATACGAATTCAAGCTGAATTAAAACGGGCAATACTTGGCCTGGTTACTGACGCAGAAGTAAAACTTGCCTCCGAGGAAAGTAGCGATACTACATCATCTATGACTAACTGCTATGGAACACAACAACAGCAAATTTATTCCTCACCATCAACTTCAACTTACATCCCATCCACTACTTATTGTCCACCAACTACTTCAACCACGCCACCCAACCATACAAATTACGGCACTATATCCAACACAACATCATCTGCTCCACCATCGCCTTACATACCACAACCTATTTCGAGAACACAGCAACAGCGGCAATCGAAGTTTGACGATTTCGAAGAATTTACTTATAATGACTGATAATAATGATTAATGACCTTAATAACTGTGATTTCACATGGTGAATAATTATTTCAAATTTTTAAATAAAGAGTCTTGAAATATAAGCTTGTTTAATTATGCTATTCTATCTAAGGCATGAAAATATTGATATTTATGTTGAACAACCAAGAAGTGTTTAACACCTTGCGTGTAAGTTAATAAAGTGCTACAATCGTAAGAAAGCATAAAACTCACCTTAAGCAGACTGATATTCGCTCTTCAACGGAAATGGGTATCGTTAAATTTGTTTCTTGTTTCTCAATGTGTGGTCTCAAAATATTGACTAAGTTTGTAAATTGATCGTAGTCCATTTTATAATAGTCATAAAAAAAACTCGGGTATCGATATAAATCAACGCAAAAAGTAGTAAATTCACCACAAATACGTCTTTTCTTCCACAAGTTGTGAACACTATAATTCCGCTTTCTTTTTCTTCTTTCTTCGTTTTCTTCTTCTTCAACTTCAGATATAAGTAATATCATAGCAAAATCAATGTCAACCATTTTACACACGTTTCAGCTACGAGAGTCAACTGGCAAGTGATTCAATAGCTCTGCTGTTGATGCCCATTACTACACGTGAGAGTGCGCGCGTATTCTGGCGAATACGCGCGCATTCGTGCGAATACGCGCGCATTCGTGCGACTTCGCTTTAGTTGTAAAAAATTTGACGCTTCGATGCGCTTCGACTCTGCGCTAGTATAAATCGACCCTAAAGTATATCAAGTATCTTGAAACCTTATGCTCTACGATAAGAACACAAACACCTTGCGACGGCGTCATGTTACAACTCCAGCACGAGTTCCAAGAAATAAAACATTATGATAATATTGTCATGATGAATGACTCGTTAATGACTAATAAGAAACGTCGGCGACGTGGTTTGATAGACGGAGTAGGTTACGTTGCAAATAGTTTATTCGGAGTGTTGGACCAACGATTCGCAGAAAAATATGAGAAGGATATTGACCTCTTAAAGCATAATGAAAACCATTTATACAACCTCTGGAAAAACCAAACGTCGGTCGTAGAAGCTGAATTTAATCTTATGAAAAGGATGGAAAATACTATAAACAAACACCACAAAATAATAAATCAAAAGCTAAATTACCTCCAAGACTCATACAATAATCTCGCTCATCAAGTGCAAAACATAACTATCATCACGGACTTCTTAACCACTGCATTCACTGCCAACAACTTGTTGTATACTCTTCGACGAATCCAGGATTCAATTTTAGACACAGTGACTGACATTTATAATGGCAAATTAGATTTTCATTTGATATCTCCAAAGCAACTCAGATCAGAGCTAAGCATAATATCAGCGCAAATATCTGGAGACTTGGTAGTTCCTGTCGACAACTTTAATTTCAAAGACCTTTACAGCTTGCTTAAAGTAAGAGCCAAATACTCTGGCAAATACCTAATTATAGAAATAAAAATACCCCTGATTGAAAGGGATCTTTACGAGGTATACAATCTTATCCCGGTTCCACGTATGGTGAAAGATAACATGATGATGAAGGTCAAAACTATCTCTGAATTAGCAGCCATCAACATGAGAAAAGATTCGTATTTAACCATCACAGACACGGATCTGCAGTCATGCGTACCCCAAAACCCTGTGACTGTTCTGTGTCATATCAGAAGGCCTATCCACCACATGAAAGATGATCATAGCCTTTGTGAGACGATCCCAGGCACAAGAACCTGTAAAACTAAAACTACCTTGTGCAAGAATGACTGGAGAGAGTTAACATCAGACAACAAATATTATTATTTATGCTGCGAGGAATGTAACGTTAAACTTCTGTGCGAAAATCAAGTTCAGGCAGTTAGGTTATCAGATGCTGGTCTGTTGCGTGTTGGGGAAGGCTGTTTAGTAAAAACAGAAGATTTCATGGTGTATTCAAACAAAAGATTGTCTAGTAAATTTAGCACGACGACAAAGATTATCTCGCCAGAAATATCACCAGTCAATCACATAATAAATATCACTATGCCAGAAATATCATATGAGCTTAATCCCAATAACTCAGACAACCTCAGGCAATTTGAAGCTATTAAGAGAAGTCTTGAGATCATGAAGCAGAGTGAACCTTTGAACACCAATATCTCCTACCACGACGTCCATCAGTATACTTCTATATATCTCATTATATTGGGAATCCTGTTATTGGGGGCAGCTTACTGTTTTAAACGTTGCTGGCAAAGGCAACGTAAACGAAACCGTTCTACTTCTACAGCAGAGCGGTCAACAGCTCCTGCGGCGACTGCGTTGACATCTCCACACACCGTTACAGAAAGTGTTGTGATTGAGTGCAGTGAAATTAGGGAAAAAGGGCAATGTAGTAAATCAGTGAAAAGTGATCCTAAGCGACGAGCGCTTTCCAGTGAGTGCTTACAAAAAAAAGGAAGATAGAGGTTCTTCACCGATCTTTCGCGTGTTTTCTCTTCCTGATTTACACTGTAGCGATTCTGTTTAATTTGTAATGTTACTATCATCTCATGTTTTAACATAACTAACACTACATAAATATTTTAGTATTAATTGAACATTGTTTTCACCTTGTCAATATTAATTTTATCGCCCATTTAACTATACCTACTTACTAACCTCATCTTTTTCTCCCTCGGGAGCATGTTCGGGTCAATCACCGAACAATAATAAACATGTCAGCGTAATTGCGACACCGCGCTCTGTGCCTTGAATATTTTATGTATTACTTAAGTAAAACAGTCAGTACGTTTTCGGATAGCATACCTGTCGGGCGCGACTCAATCTCATCTCATTTACCTCATTAGTTTTAATCGTTATCCCATTTGTATTAAGTGCTGAAATATAGTTATCTTTATAATCTTTAATCCTAGTTTATCTTAATCTCAACCCAACCCCGAACAAGTATGTTCAAATAGAGTGTTTTAAAGTCATATTTTGTTAAAATAATGAGTAATACATAGAATGTATCACAAGTTTTTGATGCTCTTATATAAGAGCATTAAAAACTTGTGATACATTCTAGAACAAAACTTGTGATACATTATAGAATAATAAGTACATAATTTTATGTACTTATTATTCTATACATAACATCACGCCTGTAATGAAAGGGTTAGGCAGATGTGTATCTACACCCACATTTCGCCAGTTATGTTTAGTTTAAGTCCCATGTAATAGGAGGCGAGCCTATTCTAATTTATTTATTTACACTTTATGCAACAAAAGTACAAAGGCGGACTTAACCTGTGAAGCCCCGAAACTCACCGGTGAGTCGGACCAAAAAAAAAAAAAATTAAAGAGAATAAAAAAAAAAAAAAAATCGGCTGTCCCGGACCCGGATTTTGCCATGGGGCTTCACAGGACCTGTGAAGCCCCATGGCAAAATCCGGGTTGTCAAATTAAACCCCGAGGACAACCCGGGTTGACAGCCGATTTTTTTTTTTTTATTCTCTTTAATTTGCCCTAGGCATTCTCTTACAGTCAACCATCAACTAGGCAAAAATATTATTGTCTATTATGTATTTAATATTATTGTAAATAATTTAGGCTGTCAGGTTCCGTTTTATTATGGCTTTGCTATAATATTTTATTTTATTCTGTTTGTTTCAGGCTGATGGTGATGAACTAATGACTGATTGTTCTATCTATTACTTTAACTATGACTTTGAGCCACCGGACATTAATCATTGTGTGTAATGTGTTTCATCAGGTTTATAATGAGACATGATTGAATATTTATTTTTTATAAATACTTTGTTCTTAATAAATAATTTAATGTTAACATAAATTATGTTTCATTTATACACAAAATAAAAAAGCATTGACATAATAAAAGTGTAAACAAACCCTGTTCAGGTTAAATGCTACCTAAAAGGATTAAGTAATATTCCCACACCAATCACTACCTAAAAGGAATAAGTAACACATTTCAACAGAATTCAACTTAATATCTCCGATCTCTTTGTTTACATTTTCATCGGAAACTTTGGGAATAGACCATAGTACATACTCACAGTAATTACAAAAAAAAAAATAAAGCTAAATTATACAATACTGATATGATATCTAAATTCTAATACAATTAGAAAAAATCAATTCATTTATTGCCTTGAAGTCCGTTGCACTAAAGCTGCTTGGTAATTACGCCCTTGCTCTAAAAGGTAATTCGGATGCCGCCGTGACCTATTTTTAGAAATTAATCTGGCTGCATCATCTCTTTCCTCACGCTCCTGTTCTATTATTTCTAGGTCCTCACTGTGCAACTTCAAGTCCTCCAGTTGTAGCGTGTTGTTGTGCGGTACACAAAAGGCATTTGTTATCTTTGCTGCAAATTCTGGCTTATAGTGCAGTTTTCTGTCTACTATCAAGCACCTGTGAAAATAATGTACAGACGTGTTAAGTAAAATACATGAATATTACAATTGTAATTATTGCAATATTATAATCAATTAAGAGAAACAATAAAATGCATACCTGAATCGTGCTTTTAAAATTCCGATACACCGTTCTACAACATTTTTGTACTCGTGCTTCTCAGTGAAATAAGCCTCAGGAGTGTTGTCTTAAAGGAAATCCTGAATCTCCTGAGAAAATAGGTTTCTTTTAGAAGCAAATATTACTTTTTCATTATATATGAGTCATAGATCTATATAAATATGATAGTGTAATAATCCCCTTAATTATAGCGATATTATTTAGTTAAGTGCAACAAAATAATTACCTAATAAATAAAAATCTTCACCAGTAGTGCTAATCATTCCATCTAGGATTGACTTTAGAGGATTATTACTCCATGCAGCACTATCGTATGTTCATCCAGGGTTACTCGGGTTAACACACAATATTCGGGCATCTGAGTCGCAAATCTGAAACAAGTTTTATGATATTACTAATAAACTAGTTCAAATTGCTATCTTTTTAAAGGTTATAAAGAAGAAACAACTCACAATTAAAGTATTCAAGGAATGATATCCCTTTCTGTTGAAGTAGCGCTCATCATACGTTGTTGGGGTAACTATAGCAATATGCGTGCCATCAATGCAGCCTGGAGCTCCAGAAATGCCAAACTTTCTATAGAATCTGCAAAACAACACATTATTATATTAAAGTGTCAACGTCCCATGGCACACGGGTAACAAGACACAATCGATTTACTATTGTCTGTTTTTTTGGTAACTGACAAGTTAATTAGGATCTAAGTCTAGGTCTGTGGTATACAACCTTCATTTCATTTTATTTCATTTATTTATTCAACCGAGAGTCGATGGCGCGTAGTGTTCCACGCGCGCCTCAAAGAGTTGTCAGCATTCATGACGGGCCCGTCATGGCCGATGCCTGTCCAGGGGTTGAGGATAAATTCGAAACAGAGTTACCTCGCCCCTGGGCTCTCAGGGCAGGGAAGGAACAGGGGTGGGTTTTAAGTTAGTAAGAGTCTGATACGCCTTCCCGCTTCTCCCTAGAGCGGGAGATGTCATGGGATGATTTCCCACCCCAAA
The DNA here is from genome assembly GCA_951329385.1 of Polia nebulosa. Taxonomy (NCBI): domain Eukaryota; kingdom Metazoa; phylum Arthropoda; class Insecta; order Lepidoptera; family Noctuidae; genus Polia; species Polia nebulosa. The sequence goes on along the minus strand of OX589602.1, from coordinate 28,573,337 downwards.
AAAAAAGATCTACATACAAACAGAAATAGAAACATTGTAATACTTACCCTCTTTTGATTTCATCACAATCTTCTCTGGAGCTTGGAAATTTGACATACTTCTTAATAATATGTGGCTTATTAAGTACCTCTGTTACTAGTTTTATTGCTCAAGAAACCGAGGGTTGTGACACGGCATGACATTGCGACTGGCCTACCAGTGTTTGGTACGAACCAGTTGAATAAAAAGCCAGTGCAACCAAGATCTAAAACGACAATAGAGAATACTTTAGCACATTGTAACACACACCTGGCACATAATAAAACGAGTACTTAACTATTTATTTACCTTTGTTTCCGTACCAATACCGTCAGAATGAAGACAGACAGGCATGTGAGGACTGATCTCCTCAATCAAAGCTCTTACGAGGTCTTTGGAGAGTCGGAACTAACGATGCTTATGGTCAAAAGCATTATTGCTTGTACTCTTGACGATAAATTTCTTTTTCTTACCCTTCCAACGACAACCTCATGGGCAAGTTCAACGAAATCCATATAAAACATGATTATTTTTAAGGAAGAAAATGAAAGAAAAAGCAAAAAACTGCGCTGAAAAAGTTATACTTTACCAACTTATGTTCAACCGCGAATTTTGACAGATGAACCGCCGCAGTTCTGTTTTGGTTCGATTGTAACAAGTGTCAAAAATGTCAAAATAATAGTAGAATGTGACTAAACGTTAAACGTCACGCTCATGTTCGATTTTGTTTGTTAGCAGAATAGATTTTGAGATTGCTTCGATCGATCGTTAGCGTCAACTAAAACGTAACCGCAGTCGGATCGTTGTGCATTAGTTGAATGAGAAAACGCTTAAAAGCCATGGTTAAGTTGCGATTCCATTGCGATTTTTTAACAATTTTGTTAGTAGAATCGACCCCCTGTGCACGTTATCTCAACGCTATTTGGGCGCACTTCTCTCTGCTTCATGTGATGTAAATATCGTAAGATTATCGTTTGAATAGCCAAATAGTCGAAAAAGGTTCTCTATTGTGTTACCTAACTTTTTTATCCATAATCTAAAGTGCCATAATTTTTTTGTCCTAATCATCATTTGTCGGAATGATAACTTTCCCGAACTTAATGTCACATAACATCACATGCCATAACATTGAAATCTCTAAATACAATATGCCCTAAATCCTTTTGTCATAAATATTACAATCAATAATATACAAAAGACTTAAAACCGTTTTCAATAAAAGTTACAAGTCCTAAATTCAAAATATATAATGTTTATAATATTTTTTATTAAAACTTTGTTTAACAAAGCTTTTGGTTTGAACTTCTCTCAAGCGTTACGTAGATACGAGTTTTATGCAATACGAGTTATAGAGCTATTCTATTATGAAATTAGCTTAGAATTGGTCTACAAATTATTAATGAAGGAATTAATGTATCTACGTTTAAGTAACATTTTTTTGTAATTATATATTATCTGATTTTGTATTACAATTGTTTATTATTTTACCAAATCCAACTGATACAATACATAAATAGTAAAGATGCAAAAGCAATAAATGGCTTTTGTCACGGCTCCGGCGCCGTTTAATAAAACAGTTGATTGTGAACATGTAGTTTTTATTTCCTTATATGAAGCATGCAAAAAAGCATACACTATGCATGTAGCAAGCATGCAGCTAGCAAATGAGCATGCAATCCTGCACGCAGCATGCAAGCAACCAGGCAACATGCAGCATGCAAGCAAGAATCCAGAATGCAAGCAAGCATGCAACATGTAGCAGGCAAGCAAGCATGTAAAATGCAGCAGGCATGCAGCAAACAAATGAGCAAGCAAACAACATGCAAGCAACCAAGCAGCATATAAGCAAGCATCCAGAATACAAGCAGCATGCAAGCAAGCATCCAGAATACAAGCAAGTATGGACAAGTATCATGTAAGCAAACATGCAGCATGCAAGCGAGTATGCAACATGCAGCAGGCATGGTTTCTGTCACGGCTCCGGCGCTGCGAGGCTCCACCCACGCGAGCTTATCGTCACAGATGGTTTAACGCTCATCACCCTAGCTTCGTTACAACTCGCGGGCCGCCTCACCCCTCCGCGCCTATGCGGTTCTAAATTACACTCTAGGGGTAGGGTAGACAGGACTGCGTGGAGTCGGATTTACAGCGATTCGTTTCTGTCACTAAAACCTAATTTCTAGCAAATGTTTTAGGACTAACAATTTTATTATAAGTGAACATTCGGAATAATACACATTATATAAATAAATACAATACTTAGGATGTATGACTTTATTTCATTCAAAATTATTAGATTGAATTATTATAGTACTCGATATTATGACAAAATAGTTTTAGAAGTAAAAATAATTATGTAAATAAAATTTCGAATTTTTGAACATAATGGTTACTGAAGTTTATAGCGAACGTGTTATGGATAACGATTTTCGGACAAACAATTTTAGGAGAAGAAAGGGAGTACCGTCGAAAAAATATAGAGTAATCGCAACTCGAATGTTACTACTTTGTACTATAATAAACATCAGTATACCTTTGTAGCGACATCTATGACGCCCCAAACGAACTAAAACAACAAAATCCTACATCGCGCAAGCAGAGTTCTCCGCGCGATTTGAACATATACAACAGTCCGAAATGCAACCATCGGGCAGTTGCCCGGACCAGACACAACACCCGTCTGGTCGGAGGATCCTCCCTTTTCAATGGAGGTTTGGGGGGCTTTACACCCTGTTCCGCCTACCTCCAAACTGGTGACCCTCGAGCATGAACGTCAGCGCAGCCTTCGTGCAGCTACTCCAGCGTGACGTCATCATCATCACTTTCTTCAATTTCTTGAGCAACGAACGGCTTCTACGGGTATGCAGCCAGCATGCAGTGGACGCGCGTTCCTGGTCAGTATCCTCAGCCTCTTTCATTACCCTCAACTTCATCAGCGATCTTGGCGCAGCGAACAGCACCTTCGGCCGGTCGAAGAACCTCTCCTGGCGCCAGCAGCCAAGCCACAACTGCCACCGCAGCACTACTAGAATCACTGGAGCCTGCAGCATCGTCCCGACTCACTGGGGCATCATCCCGACTCACCGGGATATCATCACCACAGACAGTTCCGACTTACCGTGAACTATGCGGTTCTTCCGGTTCCGACTCACTGGAACCAACCTTCCACTGGCCCGGCAAGCATCACAAGATGTATGGACGACTCATCAAGAACCATCGATCTCCGATTTCCGGATGGGAGTGATGTAGCGACATCTATGACGCCGCAAACGAACTAAAACAACAAAATCCTACATCGCGCAAGCAGAGTTCTCCGCGCGATTTGAACAATATACAACAGTTCAAAATCAAACCATCGCGCAGTTGCCCGGACCAGACACAACACTCGTCTGGTCGGAGGATCCTCCCTTTTCAATACAGGTTTGCGAGAATTTACACCCTGTTTCGCATGCCTCCAAACCATTATTCCACACATTAGCTTTTCCCAAGTCAGTAGAAGAAGCTCTTTCATTCCACTTATTTATTGTAATATAGCAGTGCGGTTGCTATCACTCCACTCTTTGATCGAGTGGATGCAACCAAGCAGCGCTCATAGAACGTTTTATATATCTTCAGACCTTAGAGCGTTGCTGTTGTGATTGTGGAATGAAATTAAAAGAAGTATTTGGCCATATTACACAATTTTACAGTTATAATGACAATTTGTGACCTATTAAAGTTAGCTTATATGTCTTACTTTCAAATGCGGAATTAAATTTTTATCTATATTCCTTGCATTTTAGTTAATATTTTCATGGGCTGTAAGATTTCTTAATAATTAATGAATTACAAATAATATTAATTTAATATTTAGAGATATTTTCGGAATGAAAACACACTTCACTAGCTGACGGTTCACTAATTTCATAACCAGTAGAAGTGAGAATATTTCCTACAGAACCCGCACTTATATTATTTGATCGCTCTTCATCTGTGGTTACTGCCAATGTATTGTTACGGCAACTGTATTGCAATGGAACGTTCGAGAATGTGGTCGAAGTTTCCAGAAGTTTCCACTACGTTCGAGAACATTCCATTGTGGTACTGTGTAGAAGTTCATAGATGTTTCTAGAATATTCCAGTATAGGATAGTTCGACAATGTTATTGAAACTTCTATGACTGTATAAATAGGCAGGGCGGCTGGCGAGTGAGTCAGTCTGTTTTCGACTACGGATGCGAATACAAGCGATTACGAAGAGAATAGTGCTTATTAGCGAATTAGTGTTTGTGTTAATAAGTTGTGGATTTAATAAAGGATATTTGGTTGATTAATAGGTGATAATTTATCCCATACCCAGCTCGTAACAGTATGATGTTTATTGTTTCAATTGTTTATAAATATTATTTACTTTCCGCCAGAAAACTCCGCTTCCTTTAATTTTTTCCACCGATTTTAGATCATTTTCTCAAAATAGAAGCAAATACAGTTTTTGTAACAAAATGGCGTTTACAGTGCTGTTTTTAAAAGATTTTACTGAACTCTGATACCACAATTACGCTGTTTTTTTTTTTTTTTTGGGGGGGAGGGAAATCATCTCATGACTTCTTCCGCTCTAGGGTGCAGCGGAAGGGCGTGTCAGACTCTTACTGACTAAAACCCACCCCTGTTCCTCGGTAACTCTTTCGAATTTATCCTCCACCCCCGGGCAGGCATTGGCCGTGGCAGGCCCTGTCCTTTGCTGACAACTCTTTGAGGCGCGCGTGGAACACTACGCGCCGTCGACTCTCGGGCCTGGTGCTGATCGGACGGCGAGTTACCCACTACTCGCCGTCCGCAGGCCCGGGTCTACGGTGGCCGGAGATCGTCTCGCAGCCCCTGGCGTCTCCTGCGACGGCTGCTGCTGAGGGCGCTAGGGCGACTCTATCTCTGTTGAGTCTCCCTAACGTGTGCCGCCTCCCTCTTCGCGAGCATTACTGCGTCGCAGAAGGAGGAGACGGCCCCCCATTCCCTCTCGCTCCGTACCATGGCCTGAACCAGGGCACGGCGCGAGAGGTCGCTGCCGCCTATCGCATCCACGAGGACACGGTGGTGTTCTGCCCAGGCGGGGCAAACCTCCACCGTATGCTCCACCGTGTCCTCTGGGCGATCCTCGCAGTGGAAACACGCAGGGGTCACCTCCGCCTTGATCCGACACAGGTACCTCCCGAAACAGCCATGTCCGGTGAGGACCTGCGTCAGGCGGAAGGTGAGGGCGCCATGGCGCCTCTCCAGCCACTCCTCAAAGAGGGGCACTACCGCCTCGATGGTGGCGTGCCCAGCGCTGGGTTGCGACAGTCGCTCTCTCCATGTCACCATGAGATCCTGCCGGAGCTCTGTCCGCCGAGCCGCGAGTTGTCGCGGCAGCAGAGTTTCGCCCCGGCGTTTAGCCTCCTCGCGCCACTCATACAGGTGCGCGAGGATTTTTGCCTCCAGATCCTACGGTGACAGTCCGGCAAGGAGGCTCGCTGCCTCACGGGAGACCGTGCGGTATCCCCGGATGATGCGGATCGCCATGACCCTCTGGGACGCGTTCATCTGGCGCGTTGACCGCTGCCTCAATGAACGCGCCCACACCGGTGCCCCGTAGAGGGCCATGGACCGCACGATCCCCGCGCAGACAATTACGCTGTAAGACGGCTTTCAAATAATGTTTAGAGCACCTTTGGGGCTGTAATAGATAATTTTAAAGCGTATTCTCAACTTCAATAGTTAAGCCTTGCAGAAAGCTATGCTAAGACATTTAGTGCCGGTATAGTAACTGAGATGCTATTTTGTCGAATAAACAGCGTTTACTCTACAATAATGCTATATCAATTAAATGTCGAAAGATAGTGTAGTCTTAAGCTAGTTTTAAGACAAATTAGCAATTCAGTTGCTTTCAAAGAGCTGTCATAAGACTTACGGTTGCATGAAGGCGATCGAGAGATATCTAACAATTATCGAGTAAATGCGATATGAATTCGTTGAGTCCATGTTTATTAGACATGTTTACAGAGCCTCAACGCATTTAGCATTCAACGCTTCTTCGTTGAATGCTAAAAAATCTAGAAAGCTGCTTTTATACGGCTGTTCGAAATAATAGGATCTTTCATACGAGTGTTTTTCGATCAATATTCTTGAGAGTAATTGCTTATACGATCTCTTTGCTAGTTGGGTTATTACACTTGGGTGAGTAATATCTACCCGTTTTCACGAACACAAGACATTCGCCATGGGATCTGGAAGACAAGGTCTTTGCGCTGCTCTGGGAGTGGCGCGAGGAGGCCAAACGCCGGTGCGAAACTCCGCTGCCACGACACCTCGCGGCTTGGCGGACGGAGCTCCAGCAGGATCTCATGGCGACATGGAGACAGGGACTGTCGCAACCCAGCGCTGGGCACGCCACCATCGCGGCGGTAGTGCCCCTCTTTGAGAAGTGGCGGGACAGGAGTCACGGCGTCCTCACCTTCCGCTTGACGCAGGTTCTCACCGGACACGGTTGTTTCAGCACCGTCGTGTCCTCGTGGATGCGATAGGCGGTAACGACCTCTCGCGCCCGGTCTTGGTTCAGGCCTTGGTACGGGGTGAGAGGGAATGGGATGCCGTCTCCACCTTCTGCGAAGCAATAATGCTCGCGAAGGCGGAGGCGGGAAGGGTGAGGGAAGCTCAACGGAGTGGCCCTCACACCCACGTCCGCCGCCACCGCCGCAGCAGAAGCACTGGGCGTACGACGTCGAGAGACGATCTCAGGCCACCGTGGACCCGGACCTGTGGACGGCGAGCAGTGGGTAGCTCGCCGTTCGATCAGCACCAGGCACGTGAGTCGATGGCACGTAGTGTTCCACGCGCGCCTCAAAGAGATGTTGTCAGCCACCACTGACGGCGGTAGCGGATAAATTCTCAATATGTGTTACCGCACCCCTGGGCACTCAGGCAGGGAAGGAACAGGGGTGGGTTTTAGTCAGTAAGAGTCTGACACGCCCTCCCACTTCACCCAGAGCGGGAGAAGTCATTGGATGATTTACCACCCCACAAAAAAAAAGGAAACAACTAAATGAAATTTTTAAGGCCCGTATTAATAAACGCTCCTCAACTTCGTTCTCAAGTGCGGTATCATTTGATCCGTGATTATTACGATGCCAGGAACTCAAGCTCCTTGCTAAATTATAAACACATGAGTACACGAGCTCAGTTACCAAGGTCCGCTCCTCAACACATTGACCGAAGTATAAAATAACATTCATCACGTTACGGTTTTATGAATAGCGCTTTATCATATTATAAAATGGTTACTTACATAAGTTCGTATGTATTACCTGTAATGATGCTGTAGCGTAAAACCTGAAAGTTAATATGACAGTTATTTCTGGGGAAATTGGAAGACCTCTGTTACTGTATTTCACCAATGAGTCTTTTATTAATGAGACTATATACAAAACTGACTCCTGCACAAATCTGTATCGTTTTTTAAAATGTTCACTTGGTAACTCAAAAGCATTTGAGGCACCCCTTATATTAATTCTTAACCGACTTTCGAAAAAGGAGGAGTTTCTATGTTCGACTGTGTATGAGGATAGGAGTGTCTATGTACTTATGTATGTTTTTTATGTCCCCCGATTTCTCCGTCAGTTGTGGACCGATTTTCAAAATTATTTTTTTATCCGGAAGAATATACTCCCGAGGTGGTCCCATATAATTTTTATCAAAATTGCTTCAGCGCTTTTTCAGAAACTGAACAAAAACGAAAAATACGCATACCTCGATGACGTTTTGGTGTTCTCCAAATGTTTAAATTCCACGTTCCATGTTATTGGGGTTTTTAGATCTAGGGTATAACAACTAAAAAGTGAAAAATAAAAAACTTTTTTAGAAAAAAAAAACAAACGACTTCCAAAAAAAAAAAATACACTAAAAATTAAAAAAAATACTTTAACATCGGAAGTCGGTGTCAAATAACGAAGAAGTAAAATACAAACACCGACTTCTGAAATTAAAGTTATTTTTTAATTTTTAGTGTATTTTTTTTTTTGGAAGTCGGTTGTTTTTTTTTTGTAAATAAGTTTTTTTGGTAAACGATACCGCAAAGGCAATAAAATATCATCATATCACTATATTTCATCGTAATTTTTAATTTCCCTCAAAACAATTTTCAAACTTCATGTTTCGCGCCATAGAGTATAATTATAAACTTTTCTTTCGCGCTACGCTAATCACGACCTTGTAGAAGTCTAAGTTTAGTATGTTGCGGTTCGTTTTTTTTTTTTTTTTTTTTTTTTTGGGGGGTGGGAAATCATCTAATGACTCTTTCCGCTCTGGGGTGGAGCGGAAGGGCGTGTCAGACTCTTACTGACTAAAACCCACCCCTGTTCCTCCCTGCCCTACGCGCCCGGGGGCGAGGTAACTCTTTCGAATTTATCCTCCACCCCCGGGCAGATGTTGCGGTTCGTAAACTCCTAATTTATACTGCTTCGTCTGGTCATAGAAGGTTAAATGCCGTTTAATTAAAGTCTTTTGATAACGTAATAATGTTCACGTTCATTATGTGGAAAACCCAGAAATACAACCTTTCGTGCCGACCAGTGCGCAGTAACTGGCCGAGGCCGACCGATCATACGTCTCGCTAATGGCTCAATTACACCTTCCGATTTCAAGGGACCCAATTTAGGAAACAGGAAGGTGTAATAGCAGTTAGAGCAGTTAGTGTCCGATTTAGTGAGATTGGGACGTCCCGATTTGACTTCCTAAATTGTGTACGATTTAGGATAGTGTAATCGCATCACCCCGATTTAGAGCTAAGTGTTGCCAATTTAGAGACTTTGTCGCTACAAATGGGGTAGTAGTATTTTGGTTTGTGTTTAAAATTAAATTAAATTTCACAAAGTCCCTTTCCCAGAAAAAAAATCTGAGTCCGCTCTTTTTATTTTTAAGTCTGCTCCTGGTAGAATCAGTTTTTAAGAGACGTTAGAGCGACTTTTGATATTCTGTTTAGGGACTCGAATTTGTAAGAGTTGGCAACACTGCCGACTTAGGAGTTCAATTTAGGATAGTGTAATTGCTCGCTTCCTGCTTCCTAGTTAGTTTGTTCCTAAATTGGGTCCCTTGAAATCGGAAGGTGTAATTGAGCCTTAACATAAACTATTGCTTATCAAGCGTTCTGCCTTTTGTACTTACATTGTGTCCCTACAACCTCAAGTCCCGGACTGTCTACACTCAGTCATGATCTAGCATCTCAAGTACACACACCTGTTGTAAGCTTAAGAGCGGTTGCTGATACTAAAGCGGCTTTCAGACTACGCTATAATACTCGTATAATAGCATAATATAGTATATAGCACAACAATATCGCGCTCAATAGATTGTTATGGACACGTTCACACTGTACTGTACTATATATTATTGATATGTATGGTGACCGATATTGTTGTGCTATAAACTATATGCTTCAAAATTTTTCGAACATATGAAGTAATGATTTATTTGTTGGTGAATAAACATTTTATTATTTAATGGATTAACAATATCCATCTAAATGATTTGGCATAAAAGGGGCAGGAGTTTTGAGACTGTCTTTATGTAAAACTTTCTGAAGCTCGCCATTCGTCAAACGTACCATCCGTCAAGCCCCGCCCGCATACGACAAACCGGATTCAAATGTCAGTTTGACATTTTTTCTCAGTTATGACAGCATATATTTTTTGTCGGAGGGCACCTGAGACGACCAATAATGTCTATGGCCAAGCGTGTAAATGTTGCCACAGCATAAAATACATTGCGTTTTGGTAACAATAGAGGTATAAACGAGTGAATCGCAAGAATCGCAAAACTCACTGGTGAGTTTCAGTGCTCAACGTGTTTTCGATCAATGAAACTCACCAGTGAGTTTCCGGGCTTAACAGGTTTACAACAACTTTAATGTTCATAAAGTTCTGGCTCTCAGCCTAATATTACTACTACTGCTCTCAGCTTAAAATTAATATTAGTACTTTGTATTTTGATTCCTACAGTGTTTCTTTACGTGCTACTCTCGGAAAATACCACTGTTTATAATTAAACTTATCACGCGGGTGAAGCCGCGGGCGAAAGCTAGTTTGATATATTTTCTATGGGAGCAAAAGATACCACTACTATTATAAACACATCACAAAAATGCACGTGAATATTTATTCCCTGTTACTCAGAACAAAAACTGCGCATTTAGGCCCGTATTAATAAACGTTACTCAGCCCAAGCTCTCGCTCTTGATACCAAGCTTGAGGTCCTGCCCCCTTAGCCAAAATAAATTTCTGTAAACGTTAACGCTAACGCTTCGTGCAAAATGTATGGCAACGACGTTTTGCACGAAATAGCGTAGTGTGAAATGTGCTTTATCCGTCAAAATACAGATCTGTAGAAAACTCGAACTCGGATCGGTAGTGCGTAACCTACCACGCCGGACCGTATTTTCACGGATAAGTATCGGACGTAGTGCGCAACCGCTCTAAGTGTCGAGTTTTGTTTACTAATCAGTCCAACACTCGGCTGATGACGTGAACCTAATCCGAAACTTGAGTACATGAATAATCTTGTTTATTAATCTGATCAGGACCTCAAGCTTGGTATCAAGTGCGAGAGCTTGGGCTGAATAACGTTTATTAATACGGGCCTAAATGCGCACTTTTTGTTCTGAGTAACAGGGAATAAATATTCACGTGCATTTTTGTGATGTGTAGATAAAAATAGTGGTATCTTTTGCTCCCATAGAAAATATATCAAACTAGCTTCAGCCCACGGCTTCGCCCGCGTGATAAGTTTAATTATAAAGAGTGGTATTTTCCGAGAGTAGCACGTTAAAGAAACACTGTAGGAATCAAAATACAAAGTACTAATATTAGTATTAAGCTGAGAGCAGTAGTAGTAATATTAGGCTGAGAGCCAGAACTTTATGAACGTTAAAGTTTTACATAAAGACAGTCCCAAAACTCCTGCCCTTTTTATTCCAAATCATTTTGATGGATATTGTTAATCCATTAAATAATAAAATGTTTATTCACCAAAAAATAAATCATTGCTTAATATGTTCGAAAAATTTGACTGATCAACAACTTCAATAATGCAATTAATGATGTTGAACACTCAAAATGAAAACCATTGCTACTGATAGTGTGTTAAATTACCCCGCTGGTCACCATCAGACCTTCAGAATGTATCATGTGGTAGCACCCGTGCTCAATTAGATAAATGTTGAAAGCCAAAGTATTTCCGTTTTCATACAAATCGATTTTCCCCTTTTTCTCTAATAGGGGTTGATTATGACAAATTCTTTGGTCCCGTTAATATGACTGTACTTTTAGACTGTTTATACCAATTTTTGAATTAACTGAAGCAAGCAAAAAATTATTCCCTAAAAACTTCAACACACGTTTTCGAAAATCGTCCCTTATAGGGGTAAGGGACGATTTTCGAAAAATTAAAAAATAGGTTATTCTCGTTTTTTAATCAAAATGATTCGTGCCGCGTTTAAACTTTATCGGACCAAGCGTTAAATATCTACCATACAAACTTTATCACCCTCTAAACCCCCGTTTGGGCGTAGGTTTTGCAAACTAATTATGTCGAATCTTTTTATTTACTTAGAGACACGTTTCTGCTAAGTTTCAAGTTTTAAAACCCTAGTAGTACGTTCCCTGCCTAAGTGCCCAGGGGTGCGGTAACTCATTTTCAGAATCTATCCGCTACCCTAGGGCATGCAGGCACCGACCACGATGGGCCCCGTCAGTGGTGGCTGACACTCATCTCTTTGAGGCGCGCGTGGAACACTACGCGCCGACGACTCACGGGCCTGGTGCTGATCGGACGGCGAGCTACCAACTGTTCGCAGTCCGCAGGCCCGGGTCTACGGGTGCCGGAGATCGTCTCGCGACGTCCTACGCCTAGTACCTCTCCTGCGGTGGTAGCGGCCGGGGCCGTGAGGGCCAGTCCGTTGAGCTTCACTCACGCGTCCCGCCTCCGCCTTCGCGAGCATTACTGCTTCTCAGAATGCGGAGACTGCTTCCCATTCCCTCTCACTCCGTACCATGGCCTGAACCAGGGCCGGGCGCGAGAGTTCGCCGCCACCTATCGCATCCACGAGGACACGGCGGCGCCCAAGCGGGGCAGACCTCCACCGTATGCACCACCGTGTCCTCTGGGCGATCCGCGCTGTGGTAACACCCGGGCGTTTCCTCCCGCCTGATCTGATGCAGGAACCTCCCGAAACAACCGTGTCCGGTGAGGACCTGCGTCAGGCGGAAGGTGAGGACGTTGTGACGCCTCTCCAGCCACTCCTCAAAGAGAGGCACTACCGCCGCGATGGTTGCGTGACCAGCGCTGGGTTGCGACAGTCGCTGATGCTGTGACATGATGGAGGTCTTGCACGAATATGTATATGCGACCATCCCTTCGATTTTAGGGTACACGCGCGCGCGCCGCGGGTTCATTTGAGACACTCGACGACCATCTTGCTTACCATTTTGCTTACCATCTCGTTACCCTCGCTCAATCTATTCTTATTATGGACTATCGGTCCAAAATAAGAATAAATTGAGCGGGGGTAACGATTGTTGTAGTGAAAAGAAAGATTTTGTGCAGGAAAGGGATAAGAGAGAAATCGTACCACCAACCCTATTACGACAGTTCGTTTTGGCAACAAAAGAACAATATAAAAAATAATGAACTAGGTACCTAATTCATGAATGGTTTATCAATTCATGAATTAGATACTAATAAACAGTCGGCGACCACTTACTAGTATACTTTTTTCTATAATTATTTTTTATAAGCTTTAAAAAAAGAAATCAAGTATGGGATAATTGTTTGGTGGTTCAACAAAACGTTTTGTGTAATATGATAATCAAAGTCACACTTCGAAACAAACTTTTATTGGTCAATAATAAAGCATGCCGTACTCCACATCATAGTCTATGACTTTAGGCTTTTCCTTCTCTGGCTCTAGTTCATCTTCCTCTGACTCTGATCGTACTTTCTCTAACTCTGGTTCTTCTTTTTCTAAATCTGGTTTTTCTTTCCCCGTCTGCTCTGGTTCGAAGTCGCCACCCATGCGCCGGTTCTTGTAGAACAGCGATATCACTGGGTGCGTCCGCTGAAGCCTCTTCAACTCTTTCTGATTAACCGTACCATTGACAACTATATCTCTGAATGTGCTATTAGTCATAAAAACTTCATTAACGCCTCGGATTTTATTCAAATTCGCTTCCAATTCTATGTCATACTTTACAGTGTCGAAATCATGCGCGTCCACAAGACGCTGCCGATCATTTTTGTACTGCTTCTTCAATTTTTTTATGAACTCCAACAACTCTTTCGCCTTCTTTTTCCGTGAAGTTGTTGCATTCCTATAGGTTATCTTCAGCAATTTCGTGAATTCTGTTATAATATGTGCAATACTATGTCGGATTTTATTCTTTAGCAGAGCCTTGGTTCTCTTCTGTCTATTGTTTTCGTGTTTTCGTTCTAAACGTTCTCGCAGCTTTTTCTCGTGTGAGTATCTATATCCTTTGTCGAGTTCGCTGTCTGTGGTCAAGCTGTTGTCATGTTCGAAGGACATGTCAGGTGCTTGGTACATGTCGTAGGCAGTGTCTATGATGGAGCAGCAGACATAACCGCCTCTACCGCAGGACCAGTCGCCTCGATGTATTCGAAACTCTTCTTCACATTCAGCGGGTCGCATGCATGTGCCCCATGGCATGTCAAGTTGGTTCTGATCCCCGCATGGAACTCCAGATGGCCCTTAAAGAAAAATGAATTGGGATTTGTAAAGAAAGTTAAGCTGTCATTTGAGTATCTACTGCTAAGATTTAGTAAACTAGTAGGATTAATACTACTTATTACTTTTTAATTTTCATGCTGCATTCAAAATTAAAATACAAATCAAAAGTCATTTATTCAAACTAGGCTGAGAGCCAGCACTTTTTGAACGTCAAAGTTCTACACAAAGACAGTCCCCCAAAAACGCCCGCCCGTCACCACCTCCTTGTGTTTTGGCTGTGAAGAAGAAGTGGCCAACAAACTCCCTAGCAAAATTTTTTTGTGCAGCAAATTGTTTTTGTGTTATAGGTAGGTACATAAATCCAGTTTGATGTTTATAATACTACAAAACCAACCTGTCTCGAGCACCTAAACGATGTAAATCAGTTTCGTTATTGCAGGCTCCCTTATGCCTATACCGGCCTATACCGCAGATACCGTTTATATTTCGGGAAACTATCAATGAAATATTTTTTGTAATTAGATCAGTAGTTTCTGAGATTACCTCCTACATCCAAACTTACAAACTAAACCCATCTTCACTATCACTATCACTAAATATTGATAAATGATTAATGATAAATGGTGTGGTCATATTTTAAGAACTGCATCTACCCATCGATATGAACAACTTTCTTCAAGAAAACCTGTGGAATTTCTAAGAAAAAAAATGTTCCTCCCACACAAATATTGATCTGATGATAACTTTGTATGGAAAGTAAATTTTTTTTTTTGGTAATTTTCTATTTTTCTAATAGACAGTTGTTCGTTTTCATGGGCAGAACCGGTTCTTGAAATATGACCACACTTTTCCACATTTTCTGTATATAAAAATGAATCCCTATTTTTAACCGACTTCAAAAAAAGGAGGAGGTTCTCAATTCGACTGTATTTTCTTTTATTTTTTTTTTTTATGTGTGTTACCTCATAACTTCTTAGTATGTGAACCGATTTTGAAGATTTTTTTTTGTTTGAAAGCTGTTGCTTCACATGTGGTCCCATTTTAATTTGGTGAAGATCTGATGAAGATCTTCGGAGATACACAATGGAACTCTTCAATAAATGATAGCAAACCTTCCAGAATTGCTGCAATCGCATGTCTGTATATTGTTTTCACCACTTCACAACATTACCTACATCACGCTGATGCGCTCTGAAGGGGTATACAGATTTGTACAGTTCACCCTGATATGTTCAAATTCCCTATTTTTGGGGCTATCAATTCGGGCATAACTTTACTATTAATTTAGTTTAAAATGGGGTACAACCACTAAAAAGTGAAAAATAAAAAACTTTTTACAAAAAAAATACAACCGACTTCCATAAATAATATCTACTAAAAAATGCAAAATAACTTTAATTTCGGAAGTCGGTGTCAAATAACGAAGAAACCAAACTAGAAACACCGATTTCCGAAATTAAAGTTATTTTGCATTTTTTAGTATTATTTATGGAAGTCGGTTGTATTTTTTTTGTAAAAAGTTTTTTATTGTAAAAAAGTTTTTTCTTGGTCACGGCATCACACGTGAACGGTTGGACCGATTTCGCTAATTATTTTTTTGTTGTGTTTGTTACTGGCAGGAGAAGGTTCTTATAAAAGAAAAAAATAAGAAAGTTTCGCGGAAAAATAGCAAATTTCAGAAAACTTAACGACTATTTAAACTTCGCGCGGTTGACAGTTCATAGCTAAGACAGGGTAACGTCTGTCGGATCAGCTAGTTTACAATAATCAAATATCTGATCAAAATAAAAAAAAAAAAAAAAAAAACACTTGTAGATCACTCTAAAATGGTTGCACCTATTTCGCTTAGTCTTTTTTGTTGTGTTCATCTTTGTCAGGAACTCGGACAAGGTTTGTATAAAAGAAAATTTGGAAAAATCGTTTTTTTTTAAATCGAAAAAAAATATTACACCCGTGCGAAACCGCGGCGGTTCGATAGTTTATAATCAGGGTAGCCCGCGAAATTCAAATTTTCTTACGTTTTTTAGAATATGCAGGTCAGTATCAGGTTGTATGTTGGTCAAAATACGATTCGCAGCCGTAGCAAGTACGTATTTCCAGAACTGTAATCATTATCATAATCAATACAACTGTCTCACTTAGAATTGATGCCAAATATCATGATTTCATGAAATACTACTTATACATTTGGAATCAATTCTAACTGAAAGAGTTGTAATGATGATTTTAATTATTATAATTCTATAAATACATACTTGCTAGGCCCGCGAATCAAATTTTGAACTAGATACAACCTGACACTGACCTGCAAATTGCAAAAACGTAAGAAAATTACACACTGGCGGTTCCACCTTAAGGTGAAAGCTCCAGGGTAACCCGCGAAATTCAGAGAGAGCTTCAACCTTAATACCTATATGTATTTTTTTTTGTAGCTATACAGGTAACTACTTCCACGGTATTGTCGGTGGCAGCGCATAGGTCGCTTCGGCGCCAGGTTTTGTGGCACCGGGGGCAGGAAAGTGGGTGAAAAATAGCCTTTTTTTTTGGGGAAATAATGTTTTTTTTTTTTTGGGGGGGTGGGAAATCATCTTATGACTTCTTCCGCTCTAGGGTGGAGCGGAAGGGCGTGTCAGACTCTTACTGACTAAAACCCACCCCTGTTCCTCCCTACCCTAAATGCCCAGGGGCGAGGTAACTCTTTCGAATTTATCCTCAACCCCCGGGCAGGCATTGGCCGTGGCAGGCCCCGTCCTTTTGCTGACAACTCTTTGAGGCGCGCGTGGAACACTACGCGCCGTCGACTCTCGGGCCTGGTGCTGATCGGACGGCGAGTTACCCACTACTCGCCGTCCGCAGGCCCGGGTCTACGGTGGCCGGAGATCGTCTCGCAGCCCCTGGCGTCTCCTGCGGCGGCTGCGGCTGAGGGCGCTAGGGTGACTCTGTTGTTGAGTCTCCCTAACGTATGCCGCCTCCCTCTTCGCGAGCATTACTGCTTCGCAGAAGAAGGAGACGGCTTCCCATTCCCTCTCGCTCCGTACCATGGCCTGAACCAGGGCACGGCGCGAGAGGTCGCTGCCGCCTATCGCATCCACGAGGACACGGCGGTGCTCTGCCCAAGCGGGGCAAACCTCCACCGTATGCTCCACCGTGTCCTCTGGGGGGATGTAATGGATGGGCGTGTCAGATTTATGGCCGCGGTGACTTTTCCGAAGACTACCGCGACCCAGGGGGAACTTCTTTTTTTTTTTTGTTTGCTATGCACTTCCACCCTTCAAGTTGCGTCGAGATATATATGAAACTAGTGTAGATAGTTAATAGGGAATTTAAATGATATTTTTTATTTGTTCAATTGAAGACTTATTAACTATTGTGAACAAATATGAAGGAATTTTCAAAATATCATCATCGGCGACGATATTATAAAGCTTTTAAGTTGATAATTAGAAAGAGAAGTCCGACGTGTTCTTTGACGTCAAAGGACATGACGCCCATACAACTGCCTTATAAAACAGCGTTTTCGAGAGAGGGACAGATATATTTGTTTAAAATTGTTCTGTCTCGTTTAATTTTTGATTAATTTTGATTCTGCTTTCACTGTTCCTATTCTATTTTAGTATATTCATCGATATACTGGTTAGATAACAAATATTTTTTTCATGCATATTCCCTATTCTCCCGTTCTGGGTGGAGACTCCAGTGCCTTCTTTTTTCGAAGTAGGTTGTTCGAGTTGCCCAGGCGTGTAAATAGCCGTGGTTCTCTGCAGGATGCAGAACAGTGTTACTGCCAGACACTTGGATTTAATGCTGGCCCAAAATTGCCTATATTTGTCTGTATAACTTCAAGTTAGGAGTGGTTGGCAGTAGACGGCGCATGTGGCCCTACTCACAATTTGCGAAAACAAGTGGTACCTGACTTTCCGGGCTGTTCTCGATGGTTGCACGTCGACTTGACGACGACGAGTGGCCACTCGTTCTCTTCACACCAACCCTCCTGGCTGTTCACTGGTTAACGGACGCGGTAAATATGGGTTATTTATTATTCCCGGAGGATCCCCAACGTTTACGGGATATTACTCGGGATTTTAGTGTATTTGCGGGGACGATATTAATTTAAGTAAAGACATTAATTTAGTCTGCGGTGAGATGCGCGCTGTGCCTCGCGGCGTTAGACACACACTGAATTATCTATGGTTGCTGCTTTCTCAGATTGCCTATGGCCCGTAAAGCCGGTCACACACTCGACTCACAAGTCAGAGCAAGGCACACACGTCGCGATACCACCCCCCATCCAACTTGCAGAGTGGCGGCAACTCGCCACACATGCTCCCCGCCTTGAAAGGTCCAGGAGCTTTCAAAAGCTGCTAATCTATGCGGAGCGAGTGAGGTTCAAGACGCGGTGATGATATGTAAGCATTAACTTGTTGAAGAGCTTTGAGGGAAATCCAAGCAGCAGTCCGAAACACCATCGCATTGATATAATGCTCGGGAAAAATAAATAACAGTGTCCTGAGAATGAATTGCGGTTCGACTTGACTATGGTAAGTCGAATAAACTAAATTACAACTATGTAATGGCGTACCATTGGAACGTATAATATGAACCCTAAACTAAATTAAACTAGATTACGTAGTAATAATAATCTATTGAGTTGGCAAAGGATACAACTTAGTGACAGGACGTTTATACGTGCCTGACGCGGTTTTTATTGAAGCGACTCGAATTACACCATCCGATCCCGGAAAAACTTCCTCTATGATACCCAATGGCCAAGTCAATGGAGGTACGTTATCTTGACCCAAGAGAACGACAGAACCTATCTCTATAGGGCGATCGGGAGTGCACCACTTCTGGCGAACTTGCAGCGTGTGCAAGTACTCAATTCGCCATTTATTCCAGTAGGATAACACAAGTTGATCCAAGAGCCTTTTGCGGTTGTTTAGGTTTTTAACAGAACTATGACTATGTAGTCTGTTTGTAAATTTAAGAATGTACATAAATACACGTAACAGTTTATTCCATGAGCAAACACGGTCAGCTATAGTATCTAAAATACGCGGTTCAGTATTCGAAGTTTCTACAAGAAAAACCTTTGATTTAAACTCCGGCAATGTTTCACATTGAGCAGGAGAGAACTTTAAAGGCCACTCGCTCATGGGCTGATGGAGCCATGTGGGGCCGTTCCACCACAACGAGTGTCTTATTAAATCCGACGGCAGCATGCCGCGAGACAGACAATCGCTAGGATTCTCTTTCCCGGACACGTGACGGAAACAAGCGGCAGGTAAGTTTTCCTGTATTTGAGCAATGCGGTTGCTGACAAAAATAGACCATCTATGGGGAGATGAGTGGATCCACGAGAGAGCTATGGTGGAGTCCGAGAAAGCGTGGACACCTGCAATAGGTACACGAGCGGAAAGTTTTTCCTTGACTACGCGAACAAGTTTAGACAGAAGTAAAGCGGCGACAAGTTCTAATCGAGCTAGCGTTGTTATTTTAGCGGGGGCGACTTTGGACTTTGCACATAAGAGTCGGACAGTGATATCACCAGTAGGGTTGGTAATGTGTAAATAAATACAACAGCCATAACCAGTAAAGCTGGCGTCGCAAAAGGCTACGATGTTCACTACAGCTTCTCTAAAGACGCCAATGTGGCGAGGAACCTTTAGAGAAGAGAGTGAAGGAAAATCGCGCGTAAAAACGGCAAACCGATTTGTGATAGATTCCGGTGGAACCTCATCCCATCCTACTTTAGCTAACCAAAGTTCCTTGATTAATATAATAATAATAATAATATATAATAATATAATAATATTATATATGTCGTTTAGCAAATGTAAAGTTACCAAGTTGTGACGAAGCTACTCGACCAAAGCTTACCGTACCGGCCTGGCAGTGTAGGATCGAGAGGCGTATTGATGGGGCCAGAGCACTCATTGGCAAACTATACTGCTTCAGGGAGGGCAATACAAGACCACGTGTGATGCGCTTCGTGAGGCGGGCATTTTCGGGGACTGGAATCAGTCCTCGAGAATACATGTCCCGTGTCACGGAACGCATTGACTTCCTGAAGCAGAAGGTTTGTGCATGGGCCAATCGTATTCGGCGGTATAAGCGTCGGGTCGACCGGTACTCGCAGAACCGCATGTTCCAGAGCGATGAGAGGTGGGTATATAGAGCTTGGGAGCGACCTGAACAAAATGTGACTGACGTGCTCCGCCCCGATGCTGCCGCCACGAATGCATTCTGGTGCAACATCTGGTCGGTGCCCGTCTGTCACACTGAGGGTGGCTGGATGCGTGATGTCGAACGCGTGTGTGAAGCTATACCAGACATGGAAAAAGTAACCATCACTCCATTCGATGTAGCCAAAGCAGTTCGTCCGTTACCAAACTGGAAATCTCCGGGACCGGACGGACTGCATAACTTCTGGCTTAAATGGTATAGTAGCTCACACGCGCTTCTGGCATCTCAATTCCAGGCATCCTTAGAGTCTGGGTCGCTGCCTCAGTTTCTAACAACTGGTGTTACCCACCTGCTCCATAAGACAGGTAGTCCCACGGAACCCAAGAATTATAGACCGATTACATGTTTATCGACGGTCTATAAACTTCTTACATCCATCCTGAGAGCGAAAATTAATGTACACATTGAGAGCAATACAATTATGTCTGCCTCTCAGAATGGATGTAGGAACAGGTCCCGCGGTACTAAGGAGCTACTCCTCATAGACATGGCCATAAGCCAACAGGTTCGTCGATCCCACAAGGATTTGTCAACATGCTGGATAGATTATAAGAAGGCCTACGACTCTGTTCCACATACATGGCTCATGAGGGTGTTGGAGTTGTACAAAATAGATGCAACTCTACGCACCTTTCTTGGGTCATGTATGGGGCAATGGAAGACGGTCCTTCGCTATCCAGGATGTCGACCAATCCAGGGGAATGATGAGCCTATATGGATTAAACGGGGAATATTTCAGGGCGACAGTTTGAGTCCACTTTGGTTCTGCTTAGCCCTGAATCCTCTAAGCACGTTGCTGGAGGATTCAGGCCTGGGCTATCGGTTGAGAAGAGGTGGTCAGGCCATATCTCACCTTCTTTACATGGATGATCTGAAACTCTTTGCCCCCAACAACTTGCAACTGATGGAGTTACTGAAGGTAACAGAAACTTTCAGTAGCGCTATCAGGATGGAATTTGGTGTGGACAAATGTGCAGTCATGCATGTAAAGCGAGGGGGGATTATGGAATCTGAAGGGATTCAACTCTCGGATTCCATACACCTCAGATCTCTCTCCTCAACCGAAACATACAAATATTTGGGTATGTCGGAAGCGTTAGGCATTAACGTTACTGACATGAAGCAATCGCTGAAGGAGCGCTTCTTTAGCCGCCTTAAAAAGGTATTGAGTAGCCTTTTGTCGGGCGGAAATAAGGTGCGCGCCTTCAACGGTTGGGTCATGCCGGTTTTGATGTACTCTTTCGGTATACTCAAATGGACTCAGACTGAGCTCGACGCCCTGGACAGGAGGGTCCGTACGCTGCTAACCGCAAACCGGATGCATCACCCACGTTCGTCGGTGATGAGACTGTACATCCCGCGGAAGTGTGGAGGTCGAGGTTTTTTAAATGCTAAGACTCTCCACAACCGCGAGGTGTGCAGCCTCAGAGAATACTTTTTAGAATCCGACGTGGGGATGCACCGAGAGGTGGTCGCAGTGGACAAGGGCCTCACCCCGTTGTCCATGGCTAAAGAGAACTGGCGCAAACTTGTAGTACTTACTACTGATGACCGCAAGGAGGTATGGAAAGGCAAGGAGCTTCACGGGCGCTATTATCAGGCTCTTCATGGGCCTGATGTAGATAGCCTGGCGTCCGTGGCCTGGCTACGGTTTGGTGACCTCTTCGGGGAAACTGAAGGTTTTGTCTGTGCGATTATGGACGAAGTTATCTTGACGAACAACTACCGGAGGCATATTATGAAGGATGGGACGGTTGACGTGTGTCGGGCATGCCACCGTCCGGGTGAGTCCATCAGACATATTATCTCTGGATGTTCTCGTCTGGCTAACGGCGAGTATTTGCACAGACATAACCAAGTGGCCAGGATTATCCACCAGCAACTTGCTTTAAAATACAAACTTGTGGATTCTGAGGTACCGTATTATAAATATGTGCCCGACCCAGTTCTCGAAAATGACCATGTCACGTTGTACTGGGATCGGTCTATCATCACTGACAGGACTATTATTGCCAATAAGCCGGATATAGTGGTGATAGACCGATTAGCGCGCCGCACAATGATAATCGATGTCACCATCCCACATGACGAGAACCTCGTGAAAGCTGAGAAAGAGAAACAAATTAAATATCTTGACTTGGCACACGAGGTTGTCGATATGTGGAATGTGGACTCGGCTGTCATTGTGCCGATAGTCGTTACCGCCAATGGCCTGATGGCCAAAAGCCTCGACGACCACCTGTCGAAGCTGTCGTTGCGCGGTTGGATCAAGGGCCTGATTCAGAAGGCAGTACTCCTTGATACGGCTCGCATTGTGAGGAGGTTCCTGTCTCTGGAGCCCTAACCACCGGTAGCTTGGACCCTGCTCCCGATACCGGTGGACTACTATTTTTTATATTTTTAAATGTTTTTTATATGTTTTCTTTTAAAATATTTAAAAATGTAAATAATATGTGTAAAAATAAATATACGAAATAATAATAAGTTTATTTCACTTGATTTTTCACAGTCTTACAAGAAATTTCCAGGCTATATTTTCACAATACAAAAGAATTAAACATCTGTAGCCGAACTAGGCAAAAGCCTGAATTTCAGCTATCAGTGCCAATCCCCTCAAATATTAAATATTATTGCTAGCCATTGAGCAGAATTGTTATTTAACATTTAATCTTAACTTAAAAATAAAAACAAAATCAATGAACTAAAAAGTAAGTAATACCTTCGCGTACAGCACAACGGGGTCCTACAAGGCCCAGTACGTCGAACAAGCGGGCAACTAGCGATAGAATCGCGCGCTTCGTGCATTTATCATCCACGGCGATTGTTGTCAAAGAAAAATAATCATCAGCGGGTTCCCAGGTTAATCCAAGGATTTTGAAATTATGGACATCATTATCCATGCCAGAAAAATTAACTGGTAAGCGGTGAGACTCTGGGAGAATCTCTAATAAAGCGGGTGAATTGGTAGCCCATTTGACTAAGTCAAAGGAACCTACCTTCATTAAATCAATTAAATCGCGGGATAAACGCATAGCTGTCTGTTCGTCCGAAACAGAGTAGACGTAGTCGTCCATGTAAAACTGAGTTTCTACCAATTTAGAAGCCTCAGGAAAGCGGTCGCTTTGCTCACACGCCAAGTTACGCAATGTGCGCATCGCTAAATAAGGACTAGGTTTTAGTCCGAAGGGAACGCGGTTAAAATGAAAGGTGCGAATAGGCTCACCTTTGCTAAAACGATACAAGATTCGTAAATATTTGCGGTGGTGCTCTCTTACACCGATACGTAAGAACATTTGTTTTATATCCGCTGTCATCGCGACAGGGAATGTACGAAAATCAAGTAATAACAAAAACAAGTCTGCTTGCAAATTAGGTCCGACATGCAAAATGTCATTGAGCGACAACCCTGAGTGAGTTTTGGCGCTAGCGTCCAAAACCACTCGAATGCTGTCCTTGTCCGGTCTAATGACGGCATGATGCGGTATATAATAACCCTCCTCTGTCAATTCAGAGTCGGGCACTTCCGCTAAATACCCCTGAGTTATATAATCCGCGATAGTTTTATTATAATTCTCGCGTAGGGTCGGCATTAACGTGAACTTACGCTCGAGAGCAAGTAAGCGCCGATGGGCGTAACCGCGCGAGCTACCTAGCTCGCTGGGTGAGCGCGCAAAAGGTAGATCGACAAAATATCTGCCGTCTTCAAATAAGACTGAAGAATTAAAATTATTTTCACACTCTAATTCGTCCGGACTAATAAAACGTTGAGATGGAATTTCCTCTAGCTCAAAAAACTTATGTAAATTTGACTCGACTTCAATGTCGGCCTGCGCGGTAAACGAAGATGCAATGTGTGTCATATCACTACTACAACAATCAATATCACCCATAAGCACATAACCGAAGCTAGTCAGTACAGCAGGGGTTGCGCGGGTACCTGTTTCGACCCTGTCTCCCAGGTAAATAAAGGGGAACAATTGTGCTCCAAGCACGACGTCTACCGTGCCCGGCACGTTCCAAAGCGGATCAGCGAGCTGCAAGTTACTTAAGTATGACATGTTATCATTGTTATGTAATCTAATTAATTTCGCGGGAAGTCTATCTGTAATACAATCAACAACTAACGCTTGTATCGAAAACTTCGTATGAGGGTCAAACCGAGATTCTATGTTGAGATGAATAAAACCGTGTATTGGTTTCGATGACATTCCAACACCTTGTAAAAATGAATTGCGTAATTTAATTATGGGTAAGTTCAAACGTTTACAACAGTCCACAGTAATTAAATTATTTTGCGATCCGTTATCTAGTAGGCACCGAACCACCTCCTTATCTCTGATGTCGCTATAGTATGCATATAACTGCGCGGTCGCTAGCAAAATGGTTGACCCAGTTTTAACAGCTGTAGTGAGCGAAACAGATGTATCCTTAGTAGGCGCTTGTGGTTCGGGCGATAATGACTCATGTTTTTCTCGGAAATGTAAGAGAGAATGATGTGACTTTTTACAAATTTTACAAACGTTACGTGACTTACATTTAACCAAAGAATGGGATAGACTTAAACAGTTTATACAGCCACGTTTAGCTTTAATAAATTCAAAACGTGCAAGCGGTGTTCTAATATTTTTAAACTGCGGGCAATAGAACAGCTGATGTCGTACGTCATCCTTATCGCACAACGTACATTTGCCATTCGAAACCGGTTCATTACGCGATACGAATGACTTAGCGGTATTATTTTTTGTTTGATGATTAACTGAACTAGACTTAGCGCGCGGTTCCGTCTGTAAATTATTACCGTATGAGCGTTGTAGTACCTTAACATATTCTTGCATGAATGTTATAAACTCCGCATAGGAAGGTAATTCTTTTTCACTCACACGTGATTCAAACTGTAAGACAGTTTGCGCGTCAACCTTTCTTAAACCACAGTGTAATAAAACAAAATCCAGTAAGTCTGGAATGTCTAACTGCTTCAAGGCTGCAACGGACGCTGAATATCGTTCCACAAAAGTATTGAGGCTCGCGGCATTTCCGGCGCATTGTTTAATATCCAGTATATTATTGAGATAATGAATCCCTAAACTACGCTTATCTTGATACCTTTTAACGAGACTGTTCAACATAACGTTGTATGTATCACCTGTAGGAACAATGCCTGCGGTCAGTTTCAAGGCATCATGAGTCAACTTACTGATCAAGTACTGGACACGCTGCGAGTCAACCAGATCGGTATTTAAATGAACATTGCTTCGAAACATTTCATAAAAGATGGGCCAATTTTCCGCTTTACCATCAAACGTTGGCAAATCTATGGGCGGTAATTTTATCCGAGTACCCACTATATTTAATATTAGAATATAAGTCTTCAATAGAATATAGACTCGAATAGTCTGGTGCGGTTTGGTCAATCTCGAATTGCAATTCATTCATTTGTTCTACTATTTCCTCAAATTTGTTATATTGCTCAGTAATTGTTTCTGACTGCGCTAAGAATGTCTCATTTGAACGTGAATCATAGTTCGAGATGTTTCTGGAATCATTATATATGCGATTAACTCGCTCGAAAATCATTTGTCTTTTAGCGGTAAGCTGAGCCAATTTAGCTTCTTGCTTGCGGGACGCCATTTTGGGGCACTAATAAAGTTATGTGCCTACCTACTGTAATGACTTGTACTTAATTTGTACTGAATTTTACTGATGCCTATCCAGGCTCGAAAGGACCATCAATGGAGATGGTCAGGCGTGATTACGGCCAAACACTTGAATTTAATGCTGGCCCAAAATTGCCTATATTTGTCTGTATAACTTCAAGTTAGGAGTGGTTGGCAGTAGACGGCGCATGTGGCCCTACTCACAATTTGCGAAAACAAGTGGTACCTGACTTTCCGGGCTGTTCTCGATGGTTGCACGTCGACTTGACGACGACGAGTGGCCACTCGTTCTCTTCACACCAACCCTCCTGGCTGTTCACTGGTTAACGGACGCGGTAAATATGGGTTATTTATTATTCCCGGAGGATCCCCAACGTTTACGGGATTTACTCGGGATTTTAGCGTATTTGCGGGGACGATATTAATTTAAGTAAAGACATTAATTTAGTCTGCGGTGAGATGCGCGCTGTGCCTCGCGGCGTTAGACACACACTGAATTATCTATGGTTGCTGCTATCTCAGATTGCCTATGGCCCGTAAAGCCGGTCACACACTCGACTCACAAGTCAGAGCAAGGCACACACGTCGCGATACCACCCCCCATCCAACTTGCAGAGTGGCGGCAACTCGCCACACCAGTTGTATTTTTTTTAAAAAGATTTGTATTTTTGACTTTTTATTTGTAGAACCCCAGAACTAATCCGCCCAAATTGATGAAATACCCCAATAACATGAAATAATAAAAAAACGTCATCTATGCATATTTATTTTTTGTTTTTGTTAATATTTTTAAAAAGCGCTGAAGAAATTTCTATAAAAATTAAATAATAATATATTATAATAATAATAATTTATTAAAAAAAAACCCATAGGCACTAATAACAGATTTGAGAACAAGTATATAGTAGATATGGAGGTCACATTACTGGTAGGTATACATTGTAAAATAAATTAGGTTGGGTTTACAGTAATTATGGGGCAAATACAGATGTTGAAAACTCTGGCTCTGAAACTAGGCAATGCCTGTATCTTCAGAGTCAGTGATTCCTCTAGATAGTTCAAATGAGCCTGAGTACAACAAGGACACAGTGTGGCAAGTAGTAGTGGGCAAGAGCAACTATTTGTAGGGTTTGTAGGGTTTACGTATTTGGGTAGTAAAGAGTGTGGGTGTATGTGTGTGTGTATGTGTGTGGTGATGGTGTGTGTGTGTGTGCGAGTGTGTCTTCGTGTGAACTCTCTATATACTTATATGATTATATTGATATACATATAAAGAGATTTTACTTGACTAACTCGGCCACGGGGGACCTAGGGACATCTTCCTCTAGGCCCCACCGAGGTAATTCCTGTCTGGCGCGTCCACGTCGCGGGGGTGGGCACCTCCTGCTTTAGTAGGCCAGGGCAGGTTGGTGGCGAAGTTCAGGTAGGGACCCAGTTCCACGGGGTATAACGCGCTCCCCTTGTCCAGGGTCACGGGTGGCGGAGATGGAGACCATCAAAACGACAACGAAGGCGGAAGGGGCGTGTCGCAAGGACTTACAACTTGTGTAAATGCGCCGCCGGGCCGCTCGAACGTACTCTGATACCGGGCCGACGGGGCACAACGGCAGTAGGCAGGCTGTCGCGAAGAGAATGGCAGCGGAGGAACGCAGGTCAACGGTGGCATTCTAAGCCCTAGTTAGCAAGAGGGGTTACCACCTTGACGTCAGGTGGCAACCGGTCGTAAAACACAGAGCCAAATCACCCCCCTCCTCATCATGAAGAAAGCCAAAATGAGAGATAGACAATATGCTAGGGCGTCCCCCTCAAGCGACGAAGGTATGAACTGCGATACAAATGCTAGGGCGTCCGCACAGTCGTGATCGCACACCAACATAACCCAAAGATGCGAATTGCAACATGGAACGTGGGCTCCATGACTGGATGCAGCGCAGAACTGAGCGAAGTACTATTCAGACGCAAGGTTATGTATGTTGGATTCAGGAAACCAAGTGGAAGGGGTCAAAGGCTCGAAACATCGGAAACGGGTAGGTATAAGCTCATTTACCACGGGACAAACACAAAACAGAACGGCGTTGGTATAGTTATAGATGGTGATCTATAATTCTTTATTGTACACCAAAAATTTCACATAGTACTTAGTGGTTACACAATGCATGTACAAAGGCGAGCTTAACTCAATGTTGAGTTTTCTCCCAGCAAACCTTTGAGTGATAGAGAGAGATCACATTATTTTGAGGGTAGGATCCAGTGCACAAAACATATAAACCTACATAAATAATTCCAAATGTATATTATACCTACATACTAATAAATACAATATATACTAACACTATGTCAATTTGAAAGGAAGTGCTCTTTGATTTTCTTCTTGAAGACGTCTAGAGAAGGACTGTCGCGTAGTGAGTGTGGGAGAGAGTTCCAGAGACGCACTGCAGTAACAGAAAAGGAGCCATTATAGCGGCTGGAAGTGTGACGCGGAGTACGAAGGAGAAGAGAATTGACAGTGCGACAGGGTTTACCCCTCGGGATGAAGTACTCAAACCGTTCACGAAGGTATTGAGGAGAAAAAGGATTGTGCAGGATAGTATAGAGAAGAGATAGGGTATGGGTATCTCGCCGACGCCGAATCGTCAGCCACCTCAATTTGGTCCGAAACTCCGACACATGGTCGTATTTGCGGAGGCCAAAAATGAAGCGGATGCACAAGTTCTGCAGTCGCTCGAGTTTATTTAGGAGTACCTCCGTAGCATCTAGAAAACAGACATCCGCATAGTCTATTAGCGGTAGGAGAAGAGATTGAGCAAGAGTGACCTTAGTGTGAAATGGTAAGAATTTTTGACGTTTAAGAGACTGAAAAGAATAGAAGACCCTCTTACTAACATCTGCAATATGTACTTCCCAAGAGAGGTTAGTGTCCATATGGACGCCTAGATTTTTAGCGGTTTTCGAGTACAATATGGGCACCGAATCATACACTACCGGCGGGAGAGACTGGTGATCTAAAAGGCTGAGCATGTATCTGCCACCAATAATGAGCGCTTGCGACTTAGTTGGGTTCAGTAAGAGTCCAAAAGATTTAGCCCACTTGTTGATATTTTCAAGGTCATCATTGATGGCATCCACAGCCCCAGCGAGTTCACCCACTTTAAAGTGACGGTATAACTGCAAGTCGTCTGCATAGAGATGATAGTTAGAAGTTAGGACCTTAGTGATAGCGTTTATAAAAACTGAGAAAAGAAGAGGAGAGAGAACGCCACCCTGAGGTACACCCGCAGCCAAATCACACCATTCAGAGGAACCCTCATCAGACCGAACAGACTGCGAGCGACCCCGAAGATAAGATTTGAACCACTCAATTACTGGCGCAGAGACATTAAGGGAGGAAAGAATTCCTAAGAGGATGTCAAAGTCAACTGAGTTAAAGGCACTGCTGAAGTCCAGTAAAACCAACACTGTCAGACATTTGTTTTCCATAGCCAGTCTTATATCGTCAGTTATTTTGACCAGAGTTGTCACGGTGCTATGGCCAGGTCTGAAACCAGATTGGTAAGGACTCAGCAGGCCATTAGAGGACAGATAAAAAGACAGTTGCTTCTGAACAACGCTCTCGAGAACTTTGGAGAGGATTGGGAGAATGGATATTGGACGAAACTGGGATAGTGAGGAAGGATTTTGAACTTTAGGAAGCGGTAGGACGTGAGCCCTCTTCCACGCTGAAGGAAAGGAGTTATTGAAGAGGGAAAAATTTACAATGTGGGTGATGACAGGAACTATTTCACTCAAAATAGGTAGGAACATTTGGAGCTGTAGGCCATCGTCACCTACCGCCTTGGTGGATATGGATTGGAAACATTTCTTAATATCTAGCTCAGTAATTGGGTGGAAAGTGAAAGAAGTATTTGCTGGCAAAGGAAGATTGGAAAGATCATTAAGAGTCGAAGATTTAACATCGTTATCGAGTATAATTGGTGACGTAGAAAAGTGCGCATTAAGTGCATTGAGGTCCATTTTATCAAGAGAACTCTTGTTAGAGGCTTTGCCAATACCAAGAGTCTTTAAAATCTACAGGAACGTACCGTGGAAATCAAACGGGTCAGTGACCGCATCCTGGCTATAAAGTTTGCAGTGGATAACCATCCTTGTATGAATCTTATATCAGCGTACGCGCCACAGGTAGGCTGCAGCGACACAGAGAAACAAATGATTCTGGGATAATCTAAATGACCTAATGCAATCGTACCCTCTTGGTGAAACTAAATATATTGCGGGAGACCTCAACGGCCACGTTGGAACGGTTTCACCTTGTCACCAAAGAGCCCACGGTGGACAAGGCTACGGGACTCAGAACACACAAGGTGTTGGTATTTTAGACTTTGCAACTACTTATGACGTGGCTACAATCAACACTTTTTTCACAAAACCTGATAAACATAAGATAACTTACAAGAGTGGTGGCGCAAACACTCAAATTGACTACATCTTAGCTGACCGCTCAAGGCTTATCTCTTTCAAGGATTGTAAGGTGATACCTGGTGAGCCCCCCACATCACAGCACAGACTTTTTGTTGCGGACCTCATCATGCCACAAACCCATCAAAGTTCTCAAAGAAGAGAGGCCTAAAATTCGTTGGCACAAGCTACCGCTCGCGGAAGGAGACCATTTAGTTGACAACATCAAACAATACATAGAAAACGAGGCACAAACAGACTGCACTGCTGACACAATGTGGAATAGATTCCAAGACCATTGTAGATAGAAGGCCTCTGAATTCCGCGGTATCTCAAAAGGACCGCTTACGAACACCAAAAAGGTGGTGGCAACCAGAGGTTGAAGAAAAAGTCAAGACCAAAAAGAGCCTCTTTAAGACCTGGCAGCTAAGTGGGAGTAATGAAGATCGTGAAAGTTACCGCACTGCCAAGAAAGAGGCAAAACGGCAAGTGGCGTGTGCAAGGGCAAGCTGTGACAGCGACTACTATGGCCGGCTTAAAAATGTCAAGGACGACAGAGAGCTGTTTAAACTCGCAAGGCAAAGACATTCCAATAGCATAGATGCACGGAACACCAAATACATCAAAAACAAGGATGGCCAAATGCTCACGTCAAACGCCGAGATAAATGCAAGATGGTGGGAATACTACTCTGAACTCCTTAATGAGACCTACCCATTTGAGAGGCAGGCCCCAGTAGACGCTGCCGAGGGACCAGTTCAAGAGATAACGCCTCAAGAAGTGGAAACAGCAGTAAGGAAAATGGCTAATAACAAATCGAATGGGCCAGATGAGATCCCCGCAGAATTGTGGAAACGGTTGGGCAAATGTGGCGTCTGGTTCCTTACAAATCTCTTCAATAAGATTCTGAGTGATGGAATACCCAACGAATGGAGTAAGAGCTATCTAGTCCCATTCTACAAAAACAAGGGTGACATCAGACTCTGTGAAACTTATATCGCACACCTTTCAAATATGAGAAAGAGTTGTTAACAAACGTCGGCTACAAATAACAGCTGTAACCGAAAACCAGTGCGATTTTGTAGCAGGGAAATCAACAACTGATGCGCTTCACAGCCTTAGAATCTTATTAGAAAACCACAAGCTATGCAAGAAGGACCTACATCTCGCATTCATAGATTTAGAAAAAGCGTTCGACCGAGTACCGCGACAGTTGATGTGGCAATCTCTTCGTGCTCAAAGGGTTCCAGAACACTATGTTAAGGTTATCATCGACATGTACTCCGACGTCTCTACAAAAATAAGGAGCCCAGCTGGAATAGGTGACGAGTTTCAGGTAGGAGTAGGTGTACACCAAGGGTTGGCTTTGAGCCCATTACTCTTTAACCTTGTGATGGAATATCTTACAGCATACTTCCAGAAATTGCCACCTTGGGACCTACTCTACGCAGACGATATCGTCCTTGTCAGAGATAGCCAGGAAGAACTAGAAGCATCTCTTGAAGTCTAGAGATCTGCCCTGGAGACTGCTGGATTAAAAATCAGCCGTAAAAAGACGGAATATATGCGATGTTGCTACTCAGCATCCAACCAACACCACTCGGTTAAACTACAGAGCCACCAGCTGAAGGAAGATCCCAGTACAATGAGATATGACCATTATCGAGAACTGGGTCGGGCGCATATCTGTAGTACGGCACTTCCGATTCCACAAGAGAGTACTTCAGAGCAAGTTGCTGATGGATAATCCTGGCTACAAGGTTGTGCCTATGCAAGTATTCACCGTTAGCTAGACGAGAACAACCAGAGATTATGTGGCGGATTGATTCTCCCGGACGATGACATGCCCGACATATGTCAACCGTGCCGTCCTTCACAATAAATCTGCGGTAGTTTTTCGTCATGATAACTTCGTCCATAATTGCACAGACAAAACCCTCGGTTTCCCCAAAGAGGTCACCGACACGCAGCCAGGCTACGGACGCTAGTTGGTCTACATCGGGCCCATGTAGGGCCCGGAAAAAGCGTCCGTGAAGTTATTTACACTGCCATACTTCTCTGCGATCATTAGTGTCAAGCACTAGAGGTTTGCGCCAGTTCTCGTTAGCCAAGGAGAGTGGAGTAAGGCCCTTGTCTACTGCCACTACATCTCGATGCATACCCACGCCAGCAGCTAGGAAATATTCCCTTAGACTGCATACCTCACGGTTGTGGAGGGTCTTAGCATTTAAAAAGCCTCGGCCTCCACACTTCCGCGGGATATACAGTCTCATCACCGACGAACGTGGGTGATGCATTCGAAATGCAGTCAGCAGTGTACGAACACGCCTATCCAGGGCGTCAAGTTCTGTTTGAGTCCACTTGAGTACGCCGAAAGAGTACATCAATACCGGCATGACCCAACCGTTGAAGGCGCGCACCTTGTTTCCGCCTGATAGAAGGCTATTAAATACCTTCTTCAGGCGGCCAAAGAAGCGCTCCTTCAACGATTGCTTCATGTCACTAACATTGATACCTAACGCTTCCGAGGTTTCGGTTGTAGAGAGGGATCTCAGGTTTATGAAATCCGAGAGTTGAGTTCCCACGGATTCCACAATCTCCCCTCGCTTTACATGCATGACCGCACATTTGTCTACACCAAACTCCATCCTGATGGCACTACTGAAGGTTTCAGTTACCTTCAGTAGCTCCATCAGTTGCAGATTGCTGGGGGCAAAAAGTTTCAAGTCATCCATGTGAAGGAGGTGAGATATAACCTGACCACCTCTCTTCAACCGATAGCCTAGCTCTGAATTTTCCAGCGGTGTGCTTAGAGGATTCAAAGCTAGGCAAAACCAAAGCGGACTCAAACTATCACCCTGGAATATACCCCGCTCGATCCTTATCGGTTCGCTATTCCTCTGGATTTGTCGACATCACGGATAGCGAAGGATCGTCCTCCATTGCCCCATACATGACATTAGGAAGGTGCGTAGCGTTGCATCAACTTTATACAATTCTAGCACCCTCATGAGCCATGTATGAGGAACTGAGTCATAGGCCTTCTTATAGTCTATCCAACATGTCGACAGATCCTTTCGGAAACGCCGAACCTGTTGGCTAATGGTCATATCTATGAGGAAAAGCTCCTTAGTACCGCGGGACCCATTCCTACATCCATTTTGAGAGGCAGACATGATACAGTTACTATCTATATGTGTATTAATCTTAGCTCTCAAAATGGATGTAACAACCTTATAGACCGTCGGTAACCACGTGATCGGTCTATAATTTTTAGGTTCCGCAGTACTACCTGATTTATGGAGCAGGTGGGTTATTCCTGTAGTTAGAAATTGGGGTACCGACCCTGACTCTAAGGCAGACTGGATCTGAGATGCCAAGCGGGCATGCGACCTTGTTAACCATTTTATCCAGAAGTTGTGCAGCCCGTCCGGCCCTGGAGATTTCCAGTTAGCTAACGGACGGACTGCACGAGCTACATCTTGGGGGCTGATGATAAGCGTGGCCTAAGTTCGAGCGGCATGCTGCGATATTCCCGAATAGCACACTCCAAAGGACTCCTCAATTCGTATTATTATTATTAATGCTAATCCATAACTGCCAATCGGGTAAGAACTTACAAAAAGTCAACAATTGCGTGGGATTTGAACTTGCGGCACACTGATTTACGCTTCAATCTGTGTGTTCTATACCACTGGGCCATCTTGACTTATGCTAAGTTGATGAAATCGTGAATTTCAATCATTTGTTAGCGAAAACTTGAAAATAGAAGGTCGTAAGTCAAACTAAACGTCAAACTAATACGTTGTGAGAATTATTATCGAATTTTGCTGGCGTCTGTACCTAGGCTCTGTTGTTGCAAACGATGGTACGATGGTACAATTAACGCCGAAATAACGCACCGCGTAAACGTTGGGTGAATGAAGTGGCGAGAACTATCGGGCGTATTATGCGACAGCAGAATGCCGATACCAATAAAAGGTAAAGTTTACAAAACCGTGGTGCGCGCTGCGCTCATCTATGGTGCTGAGTGTGTACCTATGAAAAAGGTCCACACCTTGAAACTGCACTCGACGGAGATGAAAATGTTGAGGTGGGCAGGAGGTGTCACTCTGCTTGACAGGGTTTTTTTTTTTTTTTTTTTTGGGGGGTGGGAAATCATCTCATGACTTCTTCCACTCTAGGGTGGAGCGGAAGGGCGTGTCAGACTCTTACTGACTAAAACCCACCCCTGTTCCTCCCTGCCCTACGTGCCCGGGGGCGAGGTAACTCTTTCGAATTTATCCTCCACCCCCGGGCAGGCATTGGCCGTGGCAGGCCCCGTCCTTTGCTGACAACTCTTTGAGGCGCGCGTGGAACACTACGCGCCGTCGACTCTCGGGCCTGGTGCTGATCGGACGGCGAGTTACCCATTACTCGCAGTCCGCAGGCCCGCTGCTTGACAGGGTAAGAAACGATAATGTCCGTGGAAGTTTTAAGATCCACCCAATCCAAAAAAAGCTCTCCGAAACACGCCTGAGATGGTACGGGCATGTGATGAGAAGACCCGAAGAACACATAACCAGACAAGTCCTGAGCTTCGACACCGGTCCGAAAAAGCAAGGAAGACCTCTGGCCCCTGACCCCCTTTAACCTGGATGTCCCTCGTAAACAACGACTTGAAGGCAGGGAATTTGGACGTTTTGACGACCCAGCACAGACACGTCTGGCGAAGAATGACGAGGAGAGCCGACCCCAAGTAATGGGATAAGGCTAGGCAGAGAGGGAGACATATAAAGAGATTTTCTGTTTCGTCATAAGATAAATACAGTAAGTAATTCGTTAATTTGTTTTTTACTTCATATTTATTTAGGGAATAAATGGATAATGATTTATTTAATTTGTTGTATAATTTCGAAGCAAGAAAGGAAAATTGCCGTCTCGCGAAACTTGTTTTAATTGGCTCTGTTCTACATATAGGTTTACCGGTGCGCAGGGTGATTTTCTGTCGAATGGAACGGAGCCGTGTTTCCTAAGAATAGTTCGCAAAATGAAAAGTTTTCTAACAGATAGGATATTGCATTCTGAAAATAGGTCAGACGTTGGATATCGACGTGGCTTTTGCATCATTACCTTTAGAACAGCCCTTTGGGCTCGTTCAATGCCTAACATTGCCGTCTTGTCAGCCCCACCCCATACTGGGATACAGTATGAGAGGATAGACTGACATAGGGCGAGGTAAACATTTCTTAGGGTGTTATAATCTGCCGACTCCCGGAGGCTTTTGAAAATATAGAGAAGACGTCTTATTTTAAAGACTCTAAGTGTGTATGCCAATTCAATTTCTCATCCACATATACACCTAAATATTTTGTGTTTGTGACAAGAGTAAGAGGTGAACAATTACAAGCATGAGATGGGTCCAGACATACATGTGCCTTGATGACTGATTCTCGGGGTGAAGGCGCTGATCTCGGGTTAATACGGAAGGCAACTGCTTTTGTTTTTAAAAGGTTTAGGGTAAGCAAGTTGGCAGAAAGCCAAGCCATTACTTTTAAGTTGTACTCTTACAGTTTAATTGCAAAAATATCACTCGATCAGCTGATTGTGTGAGAAGATTATGTGGAGTGGCTGACGTCATCGCGCTTCAGGAAACCTGGCTGTTACCTCATGATCTAGCCTATTTAGGCACATTGCACGATGATTTCGCGTATACGGGGAAGTCTGCTGTCGATACGTCTGCTGGAGTACTCATAGGCAGACCCTACGGAGTCGTTGCCCTATTGTGGAGGAAGTCGGTTTTCTCAAAGGTGTCAGTGTTGTCGTGTAATAGTGATCGTTTAGTTGCAATTAGAATTGATCACACGGATCGTTCTATGTTAATTTTCTCGGTTTACGAGTATATGCCTACTGAGTCGAAAGATAATATAATAGAATTCACTACATGTTTGAGTGAGATTATTGCGATTACTGAAAATAGTGATACGGAGACGGTGTGCATATTGGGAGACTTTAATGCTCACCCAGGTGAACGTTTTGCAAGTGAACTGTTAACAGTGTGTACGGTCTCAGCATTTTATTTAGCCGTTTTCCAGTCGGTACCATATGCTAGGAGTACACCACCAATTGGGGCCACCTCTGGAGTATATTCTTTCAGATAAAAATTTGAAAAAAAATGAATTTTGAAAATCGGTCCACATCTGACCGAGAAATGGGTGGACATAAAAAAAACGAACATAGAACCTCCTCCTTTTTTCGAAGTCGGTGAAAAATGGTGGTGGGAAATCATTCAATGACATCTCCCGCTCTACGGTGGAGCGGAAGGGCGTGTCAGACTCTTATTGACTAAAACCCACCCCTGTTCCTTCCCTGCCCTGAATGCCCAGGGGCGCGGTAACTCATTCGAATTTATCCACAACTCTTGGGGGGGGGGGGTAGTAGACCCTTAAGTGTAGAAAGTATACTTACTAGCCATTTTCATGTTGAGCACGTCACCGGGTGTTGTACCGTTGAGCGCTTCAATCTTTTGGAGCTGCCTCTGCTCCCCCCAATCCTTCATCCAGAACTGCATCTCAATTTCTTCTGAACTCGAACTTGAAGATGTGGCTTTGATTTTTTGTTTTTGCCATAATCTTCTATTCTTCAACGAATCAAATACGGGATCTAAGTGGTAATTAGATCTTCCTATATTTTTGAGTTTGCTTATAGAAGTTGCAGTCATTTTTGAGGAAGACATATCTCGTCGAAAATGTTTTTTGCGTGTTCTTACTTTCTGGGCTGGTGTCTTGTCTTTCGCATTGTCTTGGCGTTTTTCTTGTAGGAAGTTCTTTAAACCTCGCAGTACAGGAGTGTCTCCCGCATCAGCTCTTGACGTATCCAGTATAGCTCGGACATTTTCTTTGTGATTCGATACGCCAGAACTACTAACAGCGATAAAAGGCAAAACCAACAATAATAAGAAGTAAGATTCATTCATTTTACTTCGACATATTTTTAATGTTTTCGTCTATCTGAGGCTTATCTTCGAAACAATTTATTTTTTACCGTATTCTTTTATCGGGTGCTATTTACAAACAATATTGAAACTATTAAATATTTATGGGTGCATTTATTTTAAATAAGTTTTCTGATTCCGATTTATGGTTATGTGGTTGGACTTTTAGTGATACTTATATAACTACCATGCTTAACTGCGTACCTACGTATAAATAAAAAATAAAATAAAATTAGTTTATATCAAGTAAAAATAGACTCATACACAAACATTTACATAAAAGGGGTACAGATAACAAGCACAGACAAAAAGAAAACTCACAATATAACAATATGCCTGCTGCAGCATTGCAGGATATAGGGGCAGTCCAGTCTGTTGGCGATCATCGCCAAGACGGTGCTGGTGCTGCCCCGCACTCTGTGCATGAGCGACGCGCACCGCTTGCGCATCGTCGCGTGAAAGCAGTCGGCGCGCGCCTCCGCGAACATGCCCGAGGCGCTGCAGTGGCGGGGCAGCCCCAATATCGCCCTGAACGCGTTATTGAACTGGACGCGGAGGGCGCTGTATGCCGCACGAGTATATTTTGCCCACAGGCTGCACGTGTAGAGGGATGTACAATAAGCTCTAAAGAGTGTTATTTTTACCTCCCTCGAACAGCGCACAAACCTACGCGCTATCATATTACCTCTGACTGACAACGCCCTCCGCTCCCGCTCAATGTCCGCATCGTCTTTTAGGTCAACTGTAACAATGTGACCCAAGTATTTGAACTGTTTCACTTTCCCAAGCGGTGCGTTATTTATACCCACAGGGGGCACACTATTCACACTACTTAGACTAGCTCCAAACACCATGAATTTACTTTTCCCTGCATTATATTTCAACCCATGGCTCGAGGCATACTCTTCACAGGTCCGCATCAATTTCCTAAGACCGCAGACCGATGCGCTCAGCAACACCATGTCGTCAGCTCAAATTATTGACGCATACTCCATCTACATGGCAACCAACATGCTGGCTGCTGAGCCCAACGATCAGGGCATTCACATAGAGATTGAAGAGCGCAGCAGAGGTCAACCCCCCCTGTCTCACCCCGCACTCCAACCTATACGGTTCCGACATTACACCCGCCCATCTCACGCTATTGATCTGGTGTCTGTACCAATATTTGAATATGTTCAAGAGTTCTGGGGGTAACCCGATACTCTCCAGTTTCTGCCATAGGATGTTATATGACACCAGATCGAAAGCTGGAAGAGCTGGAAAGATCCAGGAAACACGCGTACACAGGAGTTTTGCGATCCGTATAATACCT
Organism: Polia nebulosa; assembly: GCA_951329385.1. Classification (NCBI taxonomy): domain Eukaryota; kingdom Metazoa; phylum Arthropoda; class Insecta; order Lepidoptera; family Noctuidae; genus Polia; species Polia nebulosa. Next base: position 28,534,939 of record OX589602.1, on the reverse strand, counting down.
GACGACATGCTTACGACTCAGAATTGCAGCTTCAGTGGACAGTTTAGGCCAGAACCCAAACTGATTGTCATGCAGTGATAGATATTTATCTAGCTGAGTATTAAGCAAGCCGTCAAATACTTTTGCTACAATTGTTGCAAGTGAAATAGGCCTGTAGTTATTTATGTCGGCAACATCCCCGGTCTTGTTCTTAACTACAGGCACTATAACAGTTTTCGTAAGATCGGCAGGTAGGTATGAATGGCTCACACACAGAGAATAAAACAATGCCAGCACTCTCGATATATGCGGGCCTGCATGCTGTAGGTGCTCAATACTGAGCCCATCGTGGCCGGGGGATTTACCTTTAGTCATAGCCTTTATGACTGCAGCTACATCTTTAGCATTATATCTTGTCCCCACAAGACCACTCAGTATCTGAGCAGTGGGCACCCCAACTCCTTGCCCTAGTGGAGACTACACGAAAATAGCTTCCAAATAAGTCTGCAATACCTTTAGAGCCACTCACCCCGCCGACGCTCACCGGGCGACCAGGTCTCGGGTTATTATTGCTGCATTGCCAGAAACTCCAGAAGTCTCCAGACTTATGTTTTTCAGCAATTGCATCCATTCTTACCTGATCTTGATGATCCTGACACCATTTGAGTCTGGACTTAAATACTTTTCGACTTTTGTTCATGTCATCATAAACACACCCAGTTCTAGGCCTCCCGCACATAAACCATTCCAGAAACCTCGCCCGGGCCTCCAGATGAGCCCCGCGGACGTATTTACTCCATCCTGCCATGCGTGAGCCCTTCCGACCACTCCCAGCATGAATGCCCCTATCACTGACCACTGCTGCATCACGAAGGGCGGCTACAATGTCGGAGTACAACTTGTCAAGAATACGCCTGTGACCAGGGTCTCCACAATACGTCCGGGTGAAGGTCACCAAGACCGGAGCCCGGATGCTGGAGGTCCCCGGTGCCTCCAGCGGCCCAGCCGCTGACGCCCTGGCCGAAAGGATCAGGGCGTTGCTGGTGGACGAGGCCCGGGTGTCCAGGCCCACGAAATGCGCTGACATCCGCATTATGGGCCTGGACGACTCCGTGACGGAGGGTGAGGTGGTGGCCGCTGTTGCCAGGACTGGAGAGTGCCCTGCTGAGCAGGTGAGGGCGGGCACCATTCATCCTGACACTGCGGGGCTGCAAACCATTACGGTGAGCTGCCCCGTGTCAGCGGCCAGATCCATCACCGCGGGGGGCCGGAGACTCTTGGTGGGCTGGGTTTCAGCGCAGGTTAAACTGCTGGAACCCAGGCCTCTGAGGTGTTTCCGCTGCCATGTGGGCGACCACGTGGCAGCTAAGTGCACCTTGGAGGTGGACCGCAGTGACCACTGCTTCCGCTGTGGTCAGCCCGGTCACAAGGCCGGCTCGTGTAACGCCGCGCCGCACTGCATCATATGTGCGGCAGCAGGCAAGCCGGCCGATCACCGGGCTGGGAGCAATCACTGCGCTCCACCCGCCAAGGCCAGGGGTAGGGCCAAGCCCTCCGCCACCGCCGTCACCACCGCAGCAGCCGCCGTCACCGCTTCCGCCGCTGCCGCCCCCATAGCTGTCGTCGCCGCCGCAACCACCGCGGCGGCGGGATCCTCACAGGGGGCTCAGGAGGAGGCTGTAATGGAATGCCAATAACGGCCCCATTACGCCTCCTCCAGGCGAATATCAACCACTGTGCCGATGCTCAGAACCTGTTGTTCCAGAGCGCGGCGGAGTGGTCGATTAATATCGCCGTGGTCGCTGAGCCGTACTTTGTCCCACCCAGGGATGACTGGGTGAAGGACCTGAGCGGCTCAGTGACCCTCATCTCGTGGGCCGCCGCCGGTACCCCAACCCTCGAGGACATCAAGAGGGGACAGGGTTGCGTGGCAGCACGGTTCGGGGAGATAGCCGTGGTGGGGGTTTATTTCTCTCCGAACCGAACTCTCGCCGAGTTCCACAACTCCCTCGTGGAGTTGAGAGACGTCGTCGTCGGGTACCGTTCCCTCCCTATGCTCGTCCTCGGGGACTTCAATGCCAAGAACTTGGCTTGGGGTTCCCGGTTCACGGACGCACGGGGCAGGATGGTGGAGGACTGGGCTCTTGAGATAGGCCTAGTCGTCCAAAACCGGGGTTCTGTCCCCACGTGTGTGCGGATGCGGGGTGAATCGGTGGTGGATCTCACGTTTGCCAGCCCCGCTCTGTCATCGCGTGTCGTCATGGAGGGGGTGGAGACGTATTCCGATCACCGGTATATCCGGTTCGACGTCTCCGCCCAGACCTCGACCGTGCCGGTCCGACAGACGAGTGGTCCGCGTTGGTCGCTGAAGCAGCTGGACCGGGAGCTACTCCTGGAGGCCTCGATCGTGCAGGCCTGGGTGACATCACCAGACAGGCCTGCCGACATTAACGACGAGGCAGAGTGGTTCCAAGAGGCCATGTCCGAGATTTGTGACGTGGCAATGCCCCGGGTCCAGCCTTGTGCTCGGCGCCAGGTGCGGCTTTACGCCAAGCGTGTATTGCCGTGCGACGCCGGTACACCAGGCATCGCAGGCTCCGTAACCGCCCGCCGGATGCGGAAGCCATCGAGGCGGAGCTGTATGAGGGGTACAGAGCGGCGAGGACCGCCCTCCGAGCTGAAATCAGGCGGGCCAAGAAATTGGCCCGCGAGGAGTCGCTGGGGACTCTGACCAGAGACCCGTGGGGGCGCCCATACAGAGTGGTGCGGGATAAACTCCGCCCATGGGTGCCCCCGCTGACGCAGAGTCTCCGGCCTGAGCTCGTGGAGGGCGTGGTGAGCGCTCTGTTCCCTTCGCGAGGGGAACACACTCCCCCGCCTATGGCTCCGCCTCCTGCGGTGCCTGACGCGGACCAACCTGACGACGATGATGCTCCCGAGGTGACCGAGGTAGAGCTGAGAGCGGCGGTGCGTAGGCTGAATGCCAAAAGCACCGCCCCAGGGCCCGATGGCTTTCATGGGAAAGTCTGGGTCCTGGCCTTGCAAGAGGCTCTCGGGCCTCGACTGAGAGGTTTCCTAAGCGCATGTATGGAGAGGGGCCAGTTTGCGCTTCGTTGGAAGACGGGGAAACTGGTCCTGATCAAGAAGCCTGGGCGCACCGCGGACTCTCCGTCTGCTTACCGGCCCATTGTGCTGCTCGACGAGGTGGGCAAACTCTTTGAGTATGGCTTCCGCAGGGGGCGCTCCACTGTGGACGCAATCATGCGCGTACGAGCCCTCACGACGGGGGATGCAGTGGCCCGGGGTAGGGTCGTCTTGGCGGTGTCTCTGGACATCGCCAACACCCTGCCCTGGAGTTGCATAGTGGAGGCACTCCGGTATCACCGGGTGCCGCCCTACCTCCGTCGCGTAGTCGAGGCTTACTTGACGGACAGAGCCGTCATCTACCCCGGTCACCAGGGAGAATGGAACCGGCGAGAGATGTCGTGCGGTGTTCCGCAGGGATCGGTCCTGGGGCCACCTCTGTGGAACATCGGATACGACTGGGTGCTGCGCGCCGACCTCTCTAGCGGCGTCAGCGTAGTTTGCTACGCTGACGCCGCTAGGCGTGGCCTATCGCGCCTGGCCCTGGTTCAGGCCATGGTACGGAGCGAGAGGGAATGGGAGGCAGTCTCCGCCTTCTGCGAAGCAGTAATGCTCGTGAAGGCGGAGGCGGGACGCGTGAGAGAAGCTCAACTTAGCGGACCACTAACGGGGCCCATCGTGGCCGGTGCCTGCATGCCTAGGGGTAGCGGATAAATTCTGAAAATGAGTTACCGCACCCCTGGGCACTCAGACAGGGAAGGAACAGGGGTAGGTTTTAGTCAGTAAGAGTCTGACACGCCCTCCCGCTTCACTCAGAGCGGGAGAAGTCATTGCATGATTTCCCACACCACAAAAAAAAAAAAAAACTGCTGAAATTAAAAATAAATTCAAGTCAACCTTCATTCATTTATTTTTATTGTTGTGATTGCATTATAATGAATAGGTACTGTAATATTTGTTTCATTATTAGCTTATCAAAACGGGAAGCATGCTAGGGCTACATACCTCAATCATAAGTGCTAATATTAATCATTTATACATAGGGCCTATTTCACCATGTTTGAATAGCCACTACTCTCTGAATACATTATAAAATGGAACAGAATCTGCATGAAATTATCTCCCAAGTAAGTTGTAGTTGATGAAAGAGGCCCTTATTGGTATAGACAACTTGCTCAGTGTCTTATCATCGTAGCGTTGATAGTTTTTGGTAATCACTGGGTCGCGAGTTCGATCCCCAGACAAATTCAGATTGGAATGTGCTATTCGCAAAATTGGATTTCGATAGCAAGACTTTCATATAGCGTACGTAGCAGTTTTTCGAATCAGCGTGTTCGCGACAACGTCATTCGATATAGCGGTTTTCGACTTAATGTGTTTTCGAACTTGCGTACCACTCGTAAAGTTTTTCGAAATAGCGTGCGTCGCAATAACGTCATTCGAATCTTCATATCACTCCCGTATTTCTTCGCGTCTTGTATAAAATTCTTGATACTTACGAACAATTTGCAGGTCTCTAATATACTTGGGAGGTTTAAGATGTTATGATTTTGGAAGTGAGGGTTACAGCTGTCATTTTGTTGGATGTTTATTAGGATCACAGATTACATTATGATTAGGATTCTAACTAATTTCTTTTGGAGGGTAGGTAAAGTTATTATCCGGCCAAGTACTTATTATTAGTAATTAAGGTGGAAGCTCCAGGGTAGCATGATTTCATGAAACTCTTACATTTGGCATCAATTCTAACTGAGACAGTGTTGTATTGATGATTTTAATGATTACAGTTCTGTAAATACGTACTTGCTACGGCTGCGAATCAAATTTTGACCAAGATACGAGTACAACCTGACACTGACCTACAAAATTAAATTGCAAAAAATGTAAGAAAATTTGAATTTCGCGGGCTACCCTGGAGCTTTCACCTTAAGACCCATAAGTTTATCAGTTAGCTTAAATTTAGTGGTAGAGGTGTAATGTCGGTTTCTGTATAATTATTTCTGTGTGTCAGTCCAAGTTTAAACTTAGTACCTACCTTGAACACGTTGTTTCATGAGCAAACAGTTCACTTTTTAATGCTTTTAGCTTGATATTGTTTTGACAAAACAAAGTATTGTAAGTAGTCTACTTTAAGCAATAGTAAATAGAAAGATAACACACTGTGATCACTTCTTTAATTCACAACCAATTAATTAATTACAATAAGTATTTGACAGTAATGAACAGTATATAATTATGTTGTTTCTATGACGAGGCGCAAGTGGAAAAGAGCCCCATTCCGCTGAGCTCGGGGTTTATAAAGACTTGTATTCTCCCGCCAATGTGACGTCAGTCGAGGTAGCCAGTGACTCGCCAACGTTTCAACGTCCGGTTCGACGCAGGTGGCAGCACTGGACCCACGGTGCGTCGCTTGAATCGTGATACTGGCGCTATGTTTGGTCGCCGGAAGCACTGGCGCCAACAGTATTTATTTGTTTCCTTACATGCCTCTGCCCAGCGATCTTTGAAGATCACTTTTATTGAAAAACCTGTGTCGAATTGCATCTGGCTGGATTCTAAATGTGATTATAGATATATCATTCATACTCGTACGTCTCATCCATCGAATTTAACTGTATATAAGACAAAACCTCCTTTATATCATTAGTCAAGCAAACTAATCACAAGGTTATTTTATTATAAATAAATTCCTTAATTTATTTCGTCCATACACATAGTTACGCTTCGTGCCCGCCGTATTCTCATGTAAGAAACACGACGGGCACTTGGCAATAACATTTTTATCCACTTTTTATCGATTTCACACAAACTGATATTATTTTTTAGGGTTCAACTGAAATCAAATTAATAGATTTTATATTTTTATTCAATTGTGTTACCTACTATTCTTCTCTGATGCTATTTTGTTGTGTTTCTGTCTTATAAATATATATAAATTAAAAAAATAAAAAAGCCTTTATTCTACTACTTTCAATATTTCTTACATCTAGTTACTTCCATATATTTTACTTTTAATTAGACATTATTGACAGGCCTGTTGGTCTAGTGGTTAGTGACCCTGACTGCTATGCCGGAGGTTGTGGGTTCGATTCCCACCCAGGACAAATGTTTGTGTAATGAGCACGATCATTTGTTCTGTGTCTGGGTGTAATTTATCTATAATATTTATGTATTTAGAAATATATAAGTATGTTTATCAGTTGTCTGGTACCCATAACACAAGCTCTGCTTAGCTTGGGACTAGATGGCGTTGTGTGATAGTTGTGGAATATTTATTTATTTAATTGATGATGATGATTCTAAACTTAAACTTATTACTTAAAACTTACTATTTATGGTTGATGTTGTTGAGCGAATCAGGTTACTTAAATGGAAATGGGCTGGCCATGTCTGCAGACTAGAAAACAGTCGACGGACCAAGAAAATAACCGAGTGGATAGCAAGAGATCAAATCAGAAGTAGAGGTCGGCCTAGGAAAAGATGGGAAGACATTTTTTGGGAGAAAGGTGGACCAGGGGGCTTAGACAAAGTAACAATTTAAAAACGATAACGAAGTTAGAATTTTAAAAACGATAACGAAGTTAGATTGACATAAACCGCGCTAAGTCACGTGGTCAGTCGACTGTCGACATCGTTATCGCAAGTTGGTAGACAATGTTATAATTCGTAACGAAACCGGTAAACCGATAGTGGTCAAACGCGAACCTATCAAACATAAAAAAAAAAAAAAAAAAAAAACCATAAGGTAACGAATTGCTATCGTGTTTATCCCATACAAATGCGTAGACAAGAGCGCTTTCAGAGACAAGCAGCGCTTTCAGAGTTCGCCTTTGCCTTGATCGTGATCGCCAAAAAAGATAACGAAGGAACGCTAGGAAATGTTTATTGATATCTCAGAGACGATGACGAATTTAGATATCGTTTCGCTACGAAGCGATGTTACTTTGTCTACAGGGCCTGGTTGGATGACTGAGGCTAGAGACAGAAATCAGTGGAAGGAAATGGGGGAGGCCCACACCAAAGAGGCGACTACTGCTTAAGAGCGTAAATCACATTTAAAAATCACTTAAATATATATACTATATAATATCCCTACTAATATTATAAATGTGAATGTAAGTTTTGTTACGCTTTCACGCGAAAACTACTTAACCGATCATCATGAAACTTTATACACATATTCTTGGAGGTATTAGAAGTAACATAGGATAGTTTTTATATATTTTTTACGAAAGGTACATAAACGCGAGTGAAACCGCGGGCACAGCTAGTATATAACATAATGAAATACATGCGAAGAGTTTGTTTGTTTCCTTGTTTGAACGCGCTAATCTCTGGAAGTACTAGTCGGATTTGAAAATTATTTTTGTATGATTGCCACATTCATGTAGCATTACGCTGCGACCCACGGGAGCAGAACAGTAACCAAACACGCGGGTAATACCGCGGAGGGCAGTTAGTATTATTAACCGACTTCGAAAAAGGAGGATATCCTATGTTCGACTGTATGTATTTTTTTAAATATTAAATATTTTATATATTTTTTCTGTGTCTGGGTGTAATTTGTCTATAATATGTATGTATTTAGAAATATATAAGTATGTTTATCAGTTGTCTAGTACCCATAACACAAGCTCTGCTTAGCTTGGGACTAGATGGCGTTGTGTGATAGTTGTGGAATATTATTATTATTAAATTTATTTTTTTATGTATGTCCACCGATTTCTCCGTCAGTTGTGGACCGATTTTCAAAATTATTTTTTTATCCAAAAGAATGTACTCTCGAGGTAGTCCCTGTGGTGGTATAAATTATATCGAAATTGCTTCAGCACTTTTTGAAAAACTGAACAAAAACGAAAAATACGTATACGTCGATGACGTTTTGGTTTTCTCCAATTACGAGTATGTTTAAATTCAACGTTCCATTTTATTAGGGTTTTTAGTTCTGGGGTATAACAGCTAAAAAGTGAAAAATAAAAAACTTTTTTACAAAAAAAAAAAACAACCAACTTCCAAAAAAGAAAAATACACCAAAAATTATAAAATAACTTTAATTTCTGAAGTCGGTGTCAAAAACGAAGAAATAAAATGCAAACACCGACTTCCGAAATTAAAATTACTTTTTAATTTTTTGTGTATTTTCTTTTTTGGAAGTCGGTTATATTTTTTTGTAAAAAAGTTTTATATGCAGTCCTTTTTTTTATAAGTTTATAAGTTTTTGACATACATCTCACCTTTACGCTTCTACCATAGATCGTTCCACTATTGCAAGAATGTCCAACTACATAATTATTAAAGATACGTGGTCACCACACACCACTCGTTTGACACGATTGTTTCTACAACGTACCTGCAAAATGTGAAATGAATTCCTTTCTCAGGACTTTTCACTAAGTTACGGCAAAATCAGTTTCATACCAAAGTTTAACAAAGTACCTGTGGTACCTACTCCTGGTATTGAACATGTAGGAGGCGGTGACCACCACCATCAGATTGGTCACCTGGTTGTTTGCCACGCCATGGCATGAAACAACATTGTTGGTGGTACGGAACCATTAGTGCGCGATTCAAACTCGCACTCAGTAGATTTTTTATACTTGTGTAACAAAATTTATACAAACTCTAAAAGTGAAAAAAAAGGCTATAAATATTTAATGGTTTCAATATTTATTGCAATACTTCTCGATAAAAAACTTCTGTTAGAAGCTCTGTTAAGTATGTCGAAATAAAATGCATTATTTTCACTTTGCGTTATTTGTTTTTTCTCTGAACGCTATTCACGCATCCATTTATTCGGTTCTAAAACAAAATGTTAAATCATTGCTGGATGAGCTACAACCTGAAAACAGAGACCTTGTCCCAAAACGTCGAGCGATGAGAGGTTTCCATCATAACAAAAAACAAGAAGATGCAAAAGATAAAAAAGCAGCTCAGAGTAAAGCCAAGATCCTGAGAAGTGTAAGAACTCATGAGCAAAATTTAAACATTGGGCAGGATATCCCTTTCTCAAAATTTACTGGAATGAAAGACAAGATAGGAAAAGAATACTTCCACATGGACCCAGTGTTTAATGAGTTAAAGCGTAGAGTAGCTGCAATCAAAAGAAGGAGAGGAGGTGCGGGTCGCGATGAGTCCAGTTCTGAGGAGGAGCAGTTCTGGATGGATCAATGGGACGACCACTGGATGCAGAAGAAATTCGAGGCGCTTAATTCGACGCAACAAAGGGGAGACGTCGTCAATATGGCGGCAGCTAGTAAGTACAATATACTGTTACCTATTTATATGTAAACTAGCAACACGCCCCAGCTTCACACGGGTACAAATTATACATCTATACCAAAACCGCATGAAAATCTGTTCAATCGTTTTTGAGTTTATTGCAGACAGACGCGGCGGGGGGCTTTGTTTTATGGTATGCAGTGATAGGTGTAAGACCTTAAATAAAACTTTTTACAAAAAATATAACCGACTTCCAAAAAGAAAATACACTAAACATTGCAAAATAACTTTTTAATTTTAGTGTATTTTTTTTATGGAAGTCGGTTGTATTTATTGTAAAAAAAACAGTCTTTAGTTTTTGTACCCCAGAACTAAAACTAAATATTAAAGTTATGCCCGAATTGTTAACCCCAATAACATGGAACATGGTATTTGAATATAATTGGAGGAAACTAAAACGTCATCTATGTATACATATTTTTTGTTATTGTTGATTTTTTCAAAAAGCACTTATTTAATTTCGATAAAACTTATATGGGACCACCTCTAAAGTACTCGTATGACCTACCCAACATAAATCTATTTACAAGTGGCAGAGTAAACGCGTTTGTTACGCGTGTATACATACAAAAAAAACATACAGGAGAATTAAGAACCTCCTCCTTTGTGAAGTCGGTTTAAAAGCATAACAGGCTATTCGAGATGTTGTTTTGTGTTTACGTTCGAGATGCTCTGGTTACCGATACTTCGATATTGCTGTGTGTAGGTAGGAACAGGAACAAGTTCAATAAGTGCACAAACATGTATAATTGCATAAATTGTTATAGAAACCAAACGATTGCGTCAAAATAATGCACCGTTGAAAATAAAATAAATGATATATCCAGCTATTTTGGTCTGTCTCTGAATACTTCTTACAGCTTTAATTTCATTTGTGAGACTTAATTTTCTCTTTAAGGGCCATGGGGAGTTCCTTGCGGAGATCCCAACCAACACGACGCGCCTTGGGGAAGTTGCATGCTGTCGGCAGAATGCGATGCAGAGTATCGAATATATAGAGGTGACTACTTCTGCGGTAGAAGCTTATACATCTGCTGCGCTCTCCAAGTAACCAACTACGACATGTACCAAGGACTAGACATCTCTTTCGAAGGGAGCAGCTTCGAAACCGATTCAAACGAGAAACACCGTGAAAGCAAAATTAAAGCCGCAAAGAAGAAAGATTCCAAAAAAAAGAGACGGAAAGATGAACGAGAGAAAAGAAAGAAAAAAATCGCGAAGAGTATCCGAAGAATAGTAAGGGAGATCAAAAGTATATTGACGAAAGCTTATAGAAATGGAACAGCTCAACGCAAGAAGAAGACAAGGGAGTTGAAGAGGTTCATAGAACTAATGAAGAGGCAATACCGGAAGGATCGTAAGTCTGTTTTGAACGTTCATGAGTATGAGCTTGTGAAGATAGACGAGAAATTGATATCGAAATTGGATAGAATCAAGGGTGTAAATGAAGCTTATATGACCAACGACACGTTCAGAGATATAGTTGTCAACGGAACTGTTAATAAAGAAAAGTTGAAGACTCTCTTACGTGCGCATCCCGAATTGGTGAAGGCTTTCAAGCACAGGCGAACGGGTTTAAATTTAAAGCCAGCGGCGGTACTGCTGGAGCCAGAGTCAAGGGTTCACTTTCAGCCTCTCTCTAAGCCAGAGATCGAGAAGGAAAAACCTTCAAGTAAAGTTCTTGACTATGATCTCGAGTATGGCTTGCTTTATTATTGAGCAATAAAGGGTTGCTTTCATGTTGTTGCTTTTATTTACGTTTTCAACAGCTACTTACCAAATATATCTTGCTTTGTTGAACATTGAGTTTAATGCCACATCTTTAACAGAAGACTCTTACAATCAAATTTATAAACTCTTATAAAATTCTTGTTCTAAGGAGTTAATGAGAGTAGTGGTGGCCCAGTGGTAAAAGCAGCGACATACAAGTTGTAGGTCGTGCGTTCGAACCCAGCCAAGCATTTTTTTATTGCCTATACTGTCCCACTGCTGGGCAAAGGTCTCCCCCAGTCCTTCCAGGAACTCTTCTGCAGTGCTTCCTCAAACCAGCCAGGTGCTTTACTTTGTGTAAATGATTTCATCATCATTGCTCTCAAAATGGTGAAGAAAAAAATCGTGAGGAAACCGGCATGTCCTGGAACCAAAAATTCAGACATGTGATGTCTATCAATCCACACTGGGCCCGTGTGGTGGATTACAGCCCATTCCCTGTAACAGAGTGGAGGCCTGTCTCCCAACAGTGGGAATATTAAAAAGGCTGATTATGTTAAGCCGTAAGGATAAAATATTTGAAAAGTTAATACTCAAGCAGTTGCTAAGATATTTTAATGTAAATAGCCTTTTCATAATGAACAATAAGGCTTTACAAAACCTCTATCGACCGTTTTTTTTTAGTAGGGACAAGCCCGCCACACTATTCCCAAACCACTGTAACTTCTGTAGCTAGAATCAACAATGACGACCACCAGAAAAAACGCCGAGGCAATGAAGCTCGACGAGTCCCAGAGAAACGATTACACTGTCTTGGGTCCCGCAACAAAATTAATCAGAAAAGACAGCGGTGGAGTAAGAAAAACATAATTTACACTTCCCTCATAATTAAGCGGGAGACAGAACAAAACTAGGCCATTAGGTACAAAGGGGTTTTTGACAACTGGGATAAGCCCAGTTGCCAAGCACCACTGGTTATAAACACTAATATGAATGGGTCCTAAAATTGTGAGCTGTTACACTTGATTCCAATAATAGGTATGGCAAAAACGCTTTAACGCACGGAAATTCGTTCTAGTTTCCACAAGGTCCGTGTAATAGACAACTCCAGACGTAGGCTGAATACTATCCAACATAATATTGCGTTCAGTTTGCCAAAGAGTACACTCCCATAGGATATGATGTGCGAATTGTTCGTATTTGCAATCAGGTGTAGAACATTGACATAAAGGTGAGGCAACAAGCTTGAAGAAAAATAATTTACCATGACCTGCGAGAAATTGAGCAACACAGTGATCCACCTCCAGCCATATCCTATCCAGCCGTTCGCGAATCGATGGGAACTGGAACTGGTGGGGGTGACTGCTTTTCATGGAAGTTTTCCACCTACATTACCATTCGAATAAAAGGTCCTCCCAAACGTCAGGTTGAGGTTTAAGTAATCTAGAAATCTTGGGACGATCGCATTGAGGTAAAAACTCTGGGTCCGTAGTCTTTCGTGCAGAATAGTACATTGCAGCACGTCGCTGCACCTCAAGATCGACTGGAAGTACACCTGCAAATACCGGTAAGGCTTCAGTGCTAACCGTCCGATACGCTTTACATAGGAAAATCAAAGCTAAACGTTGGCTTTGTAGCAATTTGCGTCGTACCGCCCCAATGGTGGCCCTATCAGCCCAATCAGGTGCCCTGTAGCACATACAACCCAGGTAAGTAGCCCCATAGATCGTTTTTAACGTTAGGAATGATAGGTTTCAAGTAGCCCTGGAAATCCTCGTCAACGCATAGAAGTTCTTTTTAGCTTTTTCACTTACTGTTTTTACATGCTCAATAAATGGAAAGTTATTTTCTAATACCATACCGAGGTAGCATATGGACTGTTTTTTTTAACGGGAACGTTATTAAACTTAATACTAGGCCAAGACTTAAGGTTACCTTTCAACATAAGTTGATAGGTTTTATGCGGTGCGAAGGTGAGACGACTCCGATCACCCCACTGAGATATTAAACGAAGGGAAGTCTCAGCCAAGCTCTCAAGGCCAGCGCGAGTACTTGACTGAATGATCAGCAGCCCATCGTCCTCATACCCGGTTAATGAGCAACCACAAGGAAGCGGAATCGCGAGAAAAACATCGTACCCCAAATTCCATACGTACGGGCCTATCACTGAGCCCAGAGGGCATCCCATGGTTAGAGATTTCGTCACAGAATGATGTCCAAGTTTGAGTTTCGCGGAACCGTTAAAAAAGTACGAGTGAACAAGAGTATAAATATTTTTGTAGCAACCACGGGTTTTCATTCTAAGTAGTAGCATTGGCCACCATGCATTATCAAAAGCCCCAGAAATATCCAGAAAAAGCCCAATAACGTATTTATGTTCGGATAGATTAACAATTTTACGGAGAGTGCTGCGTCGACGGTAGACTTTCCAACAGTAAAACCGAATTGGTTATTATGAAATTTAGGTCCGTTCGGTAGCAAGCGCGGAACGATTAGTCGCTCTAAGAGCTAACCCAAAGATGGAAGTAGTGTTTTGAGCCAGTACGACTTAGATTCGTTAGGAGGTTTATCACCATTCTTTGCAATTACGCGTATATATCTCTGTCGCCATTTCGGAAGAAAAATACCATCCGCTATGCATCGGTTATAGATAGTTAAAATCGCGTCACCCACAGTTTTACACGCTTCTATAATCATTCTGTTAGATATTTTATCTTCACTTGCCGATTTGTTAAGAGAAAGTCTCCTGACAACATTCATGAATTCGTCAGTGGATGGAAGGTCTGACGCTGGTGACTCAGGCGGTACAGCTACCCACGCTCTAATCTGTTGGTGGTATTCAGTGTCATTTACTAATGAATCATCAGGTATAAGAGAATTAAGCAGAGCTTCCGTTGTTTCTTCGATACCGGTAGTATGTTCATTGTTTACTTTGATGTTTTGGACATACGCAAGGTCGACTGATCTATTGGCCTTGAAGTCATGATATAAAAGAGACCACGGACCCTCCTTATCTAGTTTTTTTTTCACAATTCTCCGTAATAGATTACCCTTAGATTTTTCCACCGATTCTCTGTAGCGTGACTTGGCAACTCTAAACGTATTTAAAGCATGAGTAAGCTGGTCCCCGGTGACATTACGTTTTTTCAGCTAATTAAGATGTCGGCGTGCTTTGCGATAACTTTTGCGTTGTTCAACTAGATAGTCACTCCACCAATCACACCTACGAATATTGGTCATAGATGCGCGACCAATGGTAATGTCAGCAAAGTAAGTGTAGGTTTCTGACATAATCTCAGTACTTTCTTCAGTTGACAGCCCGTCGTGAGTGAAGTCTTTGGAGTGAAGTCTTACACGCAAAAAGTGAGCTAAAGAATTCCCAATTCGCGCCTTTACATTTATATCTAAAATTATCATCTATGTGTCGCGGACCGTGAGTAAACATAGAAACGAATTCGTACATAATCAGGCGATGATCACTACAAGACGCGTCAGGTAGGACACGCTACTTGTCTAAACGTACGTCTGCACTAGAAAGTGTGACGTCAATAAAAGATTCGCCCATTTGGCTGCAAAAAATAGGTGGTGCGTCAGGGGTATTATGAATTGATAGGTTCATTTCAGCAATGAAGTCTTCAACAGCCCAATGTCGTTCTGAGTCCGTGGACCAAACCTTGCCATACCACAGGGAAGAAGATGTGTTAACGTCCGCACTGACTATAACTTTGCAGCCCGCGAGCAGGAGCTACAGGCTCTGGATATTGAAAGTAGCAGCTCACAACATAGATCTTAAAGGTAGCCGATGAGAACTCCGCAACGGCACAGTGGGGCGTCATGAGATTACATAAAGACGTAATAATAATAATAATAGGCCCAACGACTTTCGGATCAGGTGCGGGTCATCCAGCGTAATCATATGTTGGATGATACTGTACTTGATCGCCTTCGATCTGAGATGGGTAGCCATGTCATTGCCCCTCCGTCGCAGACTGTGGTACCAGTGTTGGTACCACCGTCCAACCATATCTCCAGCCACGCTGACGAGGAGTGTAATGACGTGGTTACAAACGTAAGTACCCAATGCAATGACGAATTGAGGAGTGCTTTGGAGTGTGCTATTCGGGAATATCGGAGCATGCCGCTCGAACTTAGGCCACGCTTACCTCGTTTGCCCATGCATAACAAGAATAGGGCGCTGGTGGCTGCTCTGGATTCGCAGTTGTCAAAGTATTTTGATGACTGCGAAGACCTCACCGATACACACTCGATACTGTACTGCGCGGCTGTAGCGGCATGTCGTGTAGCTCACGTCAAATTTCCTAATGACAGAGCTACACGACCGAAGCCAGCCGTGCCGGCTTGGCAATGCAGAATCGAGCGTCGTATTGGTGGGGCCAGAGCACTCATAGGCAAACTAATCTGTTTCAGGGAGGGCAACATTCGCCCAAGAGTTTGTGAGACGGGCATTTTCGGGGACTGATGTCAGCTCCCGAGACTATATGTCCCGTGTCACAGAGCGCATCGACTTCCTGAAGCAGAAAGTATATGCATGGGCAAACCGTATTCGCAGGTATAAGCGGCGAGTGGAACGATACACCCAGAATCGCATATTCCGAAGTAATGAAAGGTGGGTGTATAGGGATTCAATTCAATTCAATTTTCAAATATCTTTATTTAACATAAGATCAACAAAATGCACTTACCTAAGATACATTAACACATATAAAAACTGGAAACACTTTATGAGGCTAGCGATTCACCTTTCAAAGTCTACAAGAGATATATATATATTGTATAAGGATTGGGAGCGACCGGACCAAGGTGTGACTAATACGCACCTGCCGGATGATGACGCCATATACTCGTTCTGGCGCAGCATCTGGTCGGTGCCTGTCTGTCATACCGAGGGCGATTGGATTCGGGATGTTGAGCGCGCGTGCGATCCAATACCAGAAATGGGGGCAATTATCATCAGCCCCCAAGATGTAGCTCGTGCAGTCCGTCCGTTAGCTAACTGGAAATCTCCAGGGCCGGACGGGTTGCACAACTTCTGGATAAAATGGTTAACAAGGTCGCATGCCCGCTTGGCATCTCAGATCCAGTCTGCCTTAGAGTCAGGGTCGCTACCCCAATTTCTAACTACAGGAATAACCCACCTGCTCCATAAATCAGGTAGTACTGCGGAACCTAAAAATTATAGACCGATAACGTGCTTACCGACGGTCTATAAGGTTCTTACATCCATTTTGAGAGCTAAGATTAATACACATATAGATAGTAACTGTGTCATGTCTGCCTCTCAAAATGGATGTAGGAATGGGTCCCGCGGTACTAAAGAGCTTCTCCTCATAGATATGACCGTTAGCCAACAGGTTCGGCGTTTCCGAAATGATCTGTCGACATGTTGGATAGACTATAAGAAGGCCCATGCATAACAAGAATAAGTCGCTGGTAGCTTTTCTGGATTCGCAGTTGTCAAATTATTTTGATGACTGCGAAGACCTCACTGACACACACTCGATAATGTACTGCGCGGCTGTAGCGGCATGTCGTGTAGCTCACGTAAAATTCCCTGATGATAGAGCTACACGACCGAAACCAGCCGTGCCAGCTTGGCAGCGCAGGATCAAGTGTCGTATTGGTGGGGCCAGAGCACTCATCGGCAAACTAATCTGCTTCAGGGATGGCAACACTCGCCCAAGAGTGATGCGCTTTGTGAGGCGGGTGTTTTCGGGAACTGATTTCAGCTCCCGAGATTATATGTCCCGTGTCACAGAGCACATCGACTTCCTGAAGCAGAACATGTATGCATGAGCAAACCGCATCGGTAGGTATAAGCGGCGGGTGGAGCGATACTGTGACGATTGTAGACGCAGCCTAATGTTAGCGGGTGTGCACCGGCCTTAACTGGTTGACTAGAACATTCTAGACTTATTGGAAAACCGTTTGAATATTTAAAATGATAGGCTAGACATATGTGTCAGTTAGTGAGTTAGAAGTTGAGCCCGATCAAGTGGGCATGGTTGTAAATTGATTATTTCAATATAGATAATTGAAGTCGCCCTCAGCAGTTTCCCTTATTCGCCCGTAGTACGATCCCTTCGATATAGTCCTCTCGCACCAAGTCAACGAGTCGCCAAGCTACGCAACGTCCCCGGGACTTCGAAGAACGTCTAGGAATCCCTGCAGGCCACGCAAGAGTGCCTTGGGATTCTACAATACACCCAGAATCGCATATTCCGGAGTAATGAAAAGTGGGTATATAGAGCTTGGGAATGACCGGAACAGGGTGTGACTGACAGGCGTTTGCCGGATTATGACGCCATGAGTTCATTCTGGCTCAACATCTGGTCGGTGCCTGGTGTCAGTCACACCGAAGACGACTGGGCTCGGGAGATCGAGCGAGCGTGCGTTCCAATAATAGAAATGCGGGCAATCACCATCAGCCCCCAAGATGTATCCTATGCAGTCTGTCCGTTGCCTAATTGGAAATCTCCAGGGCCGGACGGGCTGCACAATTTGTCCTCTGCTTGCGTCTGGCGCAGGTCCTCACCAAACACCGATGTTTCGGGAGGTTCCTATATCGCATAAGAACCATACCATTGTGTGGATCACCCAGAGGACACGGTAGAACATACGGTGGAGGTCTGCCCCGCTTGAGCGGTGCACCGCCGTATCCTCGAGGAGGCGATCGGCGGTAGTGATCTCCCACGTCCAGCCTTGGTCCAGGCCATGGTACTCAGCGAGAGGGAATGGGATGCTGTCACTTCCTTCTGCGAAACAGTAATGCTCGCGAAGGAGGAGTTGGAACGCGTGCGGAATACGCAACGATGACGCCATCACGCCGCTAGCAGCCGCCGCAGAAGGCTCGGGGCGTTGGGGGTCACAAGCCGATCTCCGGCCACCGTAGGCGCAGGCTTGCGCACATAAGGGGTAGCTCGCCGTCGGATAAGGGCCAGGCCCGAGAGTCAACGCGTGTAGTGTTCCACGCGCGCCTCTAAGAGATGTGAGCAATAACTGACGGGGCCCGCCAGGGCCAATGCCTGCCTAGGGCCGTATACAGAAAGAAAGCTGGAAAAAGCTGGAAACTTATAAGCGCTTACCGGCGCTTGTCAGCGCTGGTTCGTTCCACACAAAGGAAGCAGGTTGAAGCAGACCAAGCAAAATGTCGGACTCGTCAGTCACGTTTCTATTACAATGCCTTTTATCCCTTTTGTCCCACACAGGTGGTTTACTGAAGACTAAGGATATCAACACGTCTCTATCCATTTTAATATTATCGAAATAAATATGCCTGTCGTAATTGCACGTGCTGTCGCAGTTGTTTATTAATTTTAAATGGCAGCGCCCAGCGCTGACCAGCGCGTTTTGAAGCTTGTCGGTACTTGTCGGCGCCGGTCAGCGCGTATCGGCGCGCGTTCATATATTTTCCTGCGCGGGTTACCAGCGCTGTCAAGCGCCGATAAGCGCTTATAAGTTTCCAGCTTTTTCCAGCTTTCTTTCTGTATACGGCCTAGGGGTCGTGGATAAATTCGAAAGAGAGTCACCACGCCCCTTGGCACAGGCAACTGAAGGAACAGGGGTGGGTTTTAGTCAGTAAAAGTCTGACACGCCGCGCGCCATCCCGTAAAAAAAGAGGTAATCCTACATCCAACTTACGCCATTTATGTTTTAATCCTTTGTAATACGGGTTGAACTTTACCATCAATCAATACCTTACCACAAATACAGTTTAAAGTAGTGTCCAACTGAAGGATCGGTTTCGTCCAGTTTTTGCCAAAAAAAACTGGTTTCGGCTGGAATTTCGGTTTCGGCCGAATAATCGGCATGACCGCAGTTAGCGTTTTGAGCTGAAGGTTGTGTTATCATCGAATTATTACTTACGAACATTAGCATTTTATGAAAGTTATGGCTGAATTTTCAATTGTCTGATAACTGTTTTCATGTCACTTTTTTATGTTTTACGGTTTCGATTTCGGCTGAAACTGGAAGGAAAGCCGAGACCTATGTGATAAGGGTCGACCCAATACGGTAATTGTTGATGTTAAAACCTCGAGGTTTTAACATCAATTCTTACCGTAAATATACTCAGCCTTTTTTTACTAACCACGCCTTTTTGAAACTACATTTATTCATAACCTTTAACGAGCCCAGTAAAATATGCTACTTTTTCCTCCATTTTGTTTAAAAATAAGCCTAACTTATCTGCATGAGGGTGTTGAGCTCGAGTCGGCCCATTCCCTGGGCGCCGCTCTGATTAGCACTGCCGATTACCTTATCTAACCTTGTAAACAGGAGCGGGCTTCTAAATAAGCGGCGTAAACTAATACAGTACAATTATTTTCTTAATGTCTCTCGGTAATCATCGCATTTCCGAATACAAACGAATGCTAATTTCCATGTCCGTGAATTATTCGATTTATCGTGTTTAATAATTTGAATACAGAACTAAGTCCTTTATTGTTGTTTTTTTCGAGTACTTTATATAGTTTAAGATAGTGCTTCTGTCCATGGAGATGAACAATGTTTTAACCGACTTCAAAAACGGAGGTTCTATATTCGACTCGTATGTATGTGTTTGTCCGCGATTTTCTCGAAAACTACTGATTCGATTTGGATGGGGTTTTTGTTATTTAAATGCATATTTCTCAAGGAAGGTTATAGTACAGTATATACATTCGGATCTGATGAAGACCTTCGGAGATAGACAGTGGAACTCTTCAATAACTAATTGCAAATGACTCGCGATTACTGCGATCATATGGTTTAGGTACACAATTTAGTGGGGTTCCAAAACTAAAAAGTGAAAAATAAAAAAAGTAAACTTTTTACAAAAAATGGAACCGCCTTCCAAAAAAAAAAAAATGTAGAAGTTAACTTAAATTTTGGAAGTCCGTGTCTCTGGTTTTGTTTCTTCGTTTTTTGACACTGACTTCTAAAATTAAAGTAATTTTCTACATTCTTTTTTTTTTAGAATTCGGTTCTATTTTTGTAAAAAAGTTTTTATCAAGGGAGTCATAGTCATTTCCCGCAAAAAAAAAAAAATTGAATTTCTGTTCACAATATCATCAGCTGATCAAAATTAGTAGGTATGAGAAGTCCATTTTTATTCTATTTTCTTGAAAAGTGGTTCTCTTACCTATGGGGGCAGAAGCAGTATTTAAATAATGACCACCCATTTACGTTACACCCTGTAGGTATAATAATATAACCCGAATAACATAACACTCCATTTTTTTTTACCTAGTCACTAGACCATGATACATTCTTAAAACACATATTCAACCGACTGTACTTTGCAAAACAAATGAAAAGCGGGCGGAAACGGAACTTAATTTAGAAAGAGGCGAAAAAGGAAATTTACTTTTTTCTTTCAAAATTGACCGAAAAAGTAGGCAAAAACGGATCAAAATGAAAAAACTTCATGCATTAACAGCACATGATCTATAGATCTAGAGATCGCTTTGGAACGTGCAAATAGCATCATCTTCTTTATGACTATGAAAGTGTCTGTCATCATCTTCCTGCCCTTATCCCATGTTACTTGCGGTCGGCGCAACACGTTTTTTTCTTCCATTCTGTCCTGTCAGCCGTCACGCTATCACTAACTCCCTTTTCTTTCATATCACTCCTCACACAATCCATTCATCCTTTCTTTGGTCTCCCTCTCCCTCTCCATACATCCACATTTATATTCATAACTCTTTTAGTTATATGTATTTCATCCTTCCTCTTTACATGACCATACCAAGATAAGCGGTTCCCTTTCAAATTTTCTGTGACTGGCGCCACTTTTAAACTACCTTTAATGTACTCATTTCTCACTTTATCCAATCTCGTTACTCTACACATCCATTTCAACATTCTCATCTCCGCCACATGCAATCTTTTTTCATCCGACTTTTTCATAGCCCAACATTCTGACCCATAAAGTACGACAGGTCTAATCACGGACTTACAGATTTTCCTCTTTAACTTAAGGGGCATCTGTCGGTTGCAAGTTGTTCCACTGACCTGTCGCCATTTCATCCATCCTGAGTGGATCCTGTGCGTTACGTCTCGGTCTATATCGCCATCCCCCTGAACAAGCGACCCGAGGTATCGAAAGTCGGAGCAGATCGGTATAGGCGTTCCGTTGAGAGCTACAGGCATAGGACTGGAGAGACCGCAGAAATCGCAGAACAGATATTCCGTTTTGGTTCTGCTCAATTGGACTGTGAAAGTGTCTGTAAAAGGTTTAATTGAAATAAATGCTTTGAGGAGTTAAAGTTTCCAAATTAGAAATTGGAAGTTGAAAACTTACCAACTTGTTACAATGAAGCAATAAAGAAGTATACAACAAGTTCCTAATTACAAATTCGCAATAGGCAACTATCATACGAATTTGTAATTAAGAACTCAATTTTGTTTTCATCAAATAGTAACTTTATCCAAAATAGAAAGAATTTTAAAATCGTTTCAAAATTGAGTAAGCTAGAAACCTTTCAAATCTAATGGAAGGGAAAACTGTCAACCAAACTGCGCCAGAAGGAGGATAATGGGTTGGTTAGACTTTATCTACACATCAATCAATCTGCCTGGCCTTTTCCCAATTATCAGCCTGGCCACGGGACATTCGTTGCTGTGACGTTTTCGCACGGTACGTCCGGCGAAGCGTCTGGCGACTAAAACAAATGAATAGAAATGTACTAATCAAGCCACGCGTAGCGGCGACCGGCCGCGCGGCCGGCGAAGTTTGCCGAGCGAATCGCAAGAGCGTCTGGCGACTGAAACAAATGCATAGATCAGTACGGCGCATGCCCCGTGGCATATAGTGCAGGAACCAGGCTGATTAAAAAGTTAGAAATAATTTCATTTTCGATGAGTCGATGTCATATAATTTAGATTACTTATTCAAATAAATAACATAACATTCACATTCTATTCTAATAAATAAATATTCTATTCTATACATTATGTCGTATGTAGTGTACATACCTTAACGTCAAAAACATTTTTTCTGCAGCACTGCATTGACCGTTTTCTCCAGTTCTGGTTGTATGTTTATAAGAATATAATCAAAGGTTTCGACACTCATGCGGGTATGAAAAAAAAGACTGGCACTCTGGGAGTGCCGACAGAAGTGAAAAATTGAACAAAAATGCCCAACGCGCCTAAAGTAGTTTTCACTTCACTACCGCGTAGCGCTATCAGTGTCGTTGTTGTTGTCAGTGTCGGTGTCGGCGTCGGTGTCGGCATCGGTGTTGGCGTCGGTGTTGTTGTCGGTGTCGGGCGAGTTCAGTAGTTTTTTCCCATTTCAAAAATGCCCAACGCGCCTAAAGAAGTTTTCACTTCTAAAATCTGGATATAGTCTGTATTTATCGTACTTCTTGTGGATTTCTCCATTTTTACCCCGATCTTTACTCAAATCATGTACTCCACAATCTCTTCCTCATATAATATCTTGAACCAAAAAACTACTACTTTCCAAGCAATAGCGAAATAAACTTTGATAGTGATATTTCGCTCTCGGTCTATACTGGTCGCGGCGGCGATCGCTACTGCCCGTGGCCTGCAAACTGTGCCGCGTGAATAGACGCCCCGCCAGACGCACCGCCGGTCGCGTCGCCCGTTCCCGTAGCCAGGCTGTATCTTGGGGTCGGCTGCCAGTCTTACCGGATGCAGTTGAATACCAGTATTTTACATGGAGCGACTGCCTATCTAACTTCCACAACCCAGTAACTGGGTAATACGATACCACTTGGTAAGACTGGTTATCTGACTTTCGGGCTTCTGACGACCCGTAACGACTGTCAAAGATCCACGATTGACAGCCGGGACCAACGGCTTAACGTTCTTTCCAAGGCACGGAGGAGTCTCGGTATCTAAAAATGATCACCCATCCATGGACTAACCCCGGCAAGCGTAGCTTAACCTGATGGATCAACCCGTGCGGCTGTTATTACTTTAGCCAGTGTAGTGCCTTACCTTTTGACGTTACATAAATGCCCATATAATAATATGTAGTTTTATGTAAAACACAATATTTTGAATTTTCAACTTCAGTGCTCCGCTTACTTCCTGTCCCCAATACTTTGCCACCAGAGGGTGCAACGCGAACAGAATACAAAAGGGGATCTTACCGCAAAATATACACCGGTATTGAAGACATCTTGGCGTTCTATCTACTAAAACATTAGCCCGTATAATAGTCCCATAGGGAAGAAAGTTTTAGTCATTCTTATTCATTTATATTTTGTCTGTTTGTGTGTTTGTAGCTGCGCTCTGCTTTTATAGGTTACTTGTGTTCTCGACTCGGAAGACGCTGTAGTTAGTGTCCATACGCAATTGTTTTACTTTGCATGTTTAGGCTAGCCACTGACTTGTGATTTTTTGTCACCGTGACTTTGTCACTGTCAACTACTGTCATCCACGATGCGCCCACTTGAAAAGTCTCTGGGCAACAAAACACGCAATGCATTTCTTACAGATTGCTGTAACAAGTGCTCTTGAAATAAGAAGAAGAAAAATGAAACGAAAAAACGCTACTGGGTGCATCCCATATACGCTGAAAGATTGTTTCAAGGAAAATTTTACACTAATCTTAGAAGATTTGTCAGCTGAGAAGGCAGGGATATCACGTGATCGAGGCGACGCAGCCGGTGGAAAGGGCAACACTTCGTGAAAAGGGCGCTCGAGTGCCTCGGTCACTTTTGCTCGGGAGCTCAGATGCGACGAACGGTTCTTAGGACTTAGTGTTGAATTATTTTTTGTGTCTAACGGTTTTTCTTTATAGTGATTTGTTTCTTTATATTGTTATTTTAAAATAAGTACTTCTAGGTAGTATTGCGTTTCTTTTTGAAAAACTAAATGAGCTTCTGATCCATAAGATCAGAAGTGGTATAGGTTTAAAATACACGTGACTTTGATCGTTCGCCATCTATTTTTGCTGTAGTGTTTCGTTTTAAAATAATTTTGAAGCCGTGTCTTAGTTTTGAGTGCAATTCAAAAGTACCTCACAACGACGTGTTAATTATTTCTTTCGGTTTTTAGTTCTAGTGCGTGTTTAGGTTACTGCCCACGTGTTAGCTATATTGTGTTTGGTTTACGTTGTCTTTCAATTAACGTAGCGTGCTAACTGTTGATTAATTATGTCGGATCGCGAGTGCACACCGCGTGAATATTCATCTCAACGTAATTCTCGCAACTACCGTCGTAATGAGTCGCGTTTTCATTCATACGAGGCGTCGAGACCGTTATCATGAAACCCGTAGCAGATCCTCTAGGCGTCGTCGCGATAGATCTGCGAGTTTCGAAAGTCCACGTAGGCGTCGCGATTGTTCTTATGGTCGTCGGGACAGCCCTCGCCGCAACCCTTTAAATAAAGTCCTTGATCGCTTGAACGCTTTAGAGGAACGATTGTCTCAAACCGTGACTCCCACGTCGTCGCATCCGTGCATGAGAAGCTACACGCCGGCGCCAATATCGGTGGCTGCCGAGGAACTTGTTTCTGGTATGGCAACACGTGCTACCGGGACCGCAGCCTCCGTGGCATCGCATGAGGCAGAAACTGCGGACAGGATTGTGGGCGCACTTTCTTCCCTGATTCAAGTAAGATTCACCCATTACTATATTTCGAATTTTGATCCCAGTGTGACTTTGACGTGTGGTGTGCGGAAGTAGATATGGGGCGCGAATTAAGTCAATGGGGCGATCGGGAATGCCTGGGACACATTGGTGGCTGTTTACGTGGTGATGCTAAGACGTGGCTCAACGATTGGGTGACCAATGACCGAACGTGGACTAATTTTAAAGCTGAATTTCGGTCATTGTGTCCGCGTGAAGTTGATATGGCCACTGTGCTGTATGAAGTTATGAGTACGAATTCGAACAAATTCACCACGTATGCAGAGTATGCTCGAAAGTCCTTGCTGCGGTTGAACATTGTCATGGCGCTTTCGGGTGAACTGAAAGCCGCCATAGTGATCCGTGGTATTTCTGATCCCCAAGTTAAAGCCGCGACAACCAACGCTAAACTACAGTCAAAAGATCTTGTAGAATTTTTGTCAGTATCAGTATATTTAAAACCTAAAAGTGCACCTACCACAACAAGCAATCCTTTTCGCACGTCAAACCCAAATGCCTCTGATCCACGTAAACGCAAGGTTCCTATGCAATATGATCGGTTTGACTTGTTTTTCGTGCGGAGAGGTAGGCCATAAGCAACTCAACTGTTCGAAGAAGTCTGCTAAAACTGAAACAAATTCTGTGAATCCTCAAGCGAAAGCTGAGCCCAACTTGCAAACAACAAAATTGGTTCACAAAACCATTAAAACCTGTACTTATTGTAAAAAGGCTGGGCATTGAGACCTGCTTTGTTAAAGAGCGTACGGAATCAAAATCAAATAAAACAAGTAACGTAAATTTTTGCTCCCCCAGAGTCACCCCCAGACAAAACATTGTGATGTCCGCAGTCATTCAGAATGTAACTGTCGATGTTTTAGTAGATTCCGGTTCTGATATTTCGCTTTTATCTGATTCCGTGTTGAAGCATTTTAGTTTAAATAAAATACCTACCTACCGCCGTATGCGAGGTATTGGAAGTCAGGATATAGAATCTACTTCATTTGTAAATACTATTATGGAGTTCCCAGAACTTTCTTTGGACATAGATTTGTATGTTGTCTCCCCGGGCTGCATTCAAGCTCCAATTCTAATAGGCTCAGATGTTTTAAATCGTAGCGGAGTTACATACATTCGAAAGAACGACTCTCAACGTTTGATTAGGGTCGCGCATACAAATAACGTGTCAACTGTAGAGTTCGCAAATATAAAAACACCCTTGGCTCTTTTTCATCACCAAGACGAAAAAGAGTGTTTGTTGGCTGTATTAAACGAATTTTATGGTACGTTTACCACTGGAACAGCGACGTCTACAGTTAACACGGGAAGTATGGAAATAAAGCTTAGCAGTGACATTCCTGTAAATTATCGGCCTTACAAACTGTCTGCGGATGAAAAACGTCACGTTCGCGAGATAATAAGTGACCTATTAAGTAAGGGCGTGATCCGCGAGTGGCAATCCAATTACGCAAGTTAAGAAAAAGGACGGAGCTGATAGGATGTGCGTCGATTATCGGGCTCTAAACGCAATCACTATTAAAGAGCGATTTCCATTACCATTGATCGATGACCGTATTGACAGATTGGGCAGTTTTAAATATTTTACCAGCCTTGATATGGCTACAGGGTTCCATCAACTGTCCATGAAGGATGAGGACTCTATTAGTAAAACAGCATTCGTAACGCCTGACATTACGAATATTTAAAAGATGCCATATGGGCTCGCTAATGCTTCTATTGTCTATCAGAGAGTCATTTCCAAAACTCTGAAGCAGCTGATGGATACCGCCAAAGTCGTGATTTATATACATAGATGATGTACTCATAACGACTAATTCTGTTGGTGATGGTCTGAAAACTTTAAGCGAGGTATTAAAAACTCTTATTGACACGGGATTTTCGGTAAACCTAAAGAAATGTACGTTTTTGCATACTGAACTCGAATACCTTGGTCGACTTATTGGGCAAGGTCAGGTACGGCCGAGCCCAAGTAACACTGAAGCTTTAGTTAAGTCCCCGAAACCATCTAATGTAAGAGCGGTTCGCCAGTTCCTGGGATTGGCGGGCTATTTTCGTAGGCACATTGCAGGTTATGCCTCAAAAACCGCTCCTATTGCTAAGTTACTCAGGAAAGGTGAGCCTTTCAAATGAGGTGCGGAACAAGACTTAGCACGTGACTATGTTATTAAAAGTCTAACTGAAGAGCCCGTTTTAGCAATTTTCGATATCAAGCTGCCTACTGAGCTTCATACCAGTGCTATCGGTTACGGTGCGATTTTAATGCAGGAGCATGAGGGTAAACGGAATCGAGTTGTTAGCTATTTCAGTATATCCACACAGGGCGCAGAGTCCCATTATCATAGTTACGAACTCGAGACTTTGGCAATTGTTCGTGCGTTACAACATTTTCGGCACTATTTAATCGGTGTTAAGTTTAAAATAGTTACCGATTGCAACTGTTTATAGCTGGCCAAACGTAAAAGAGACTTGTTGCCACGTGTAGCGCGCTGGTGGATCTACATGCAAGATTTCCAGTTCACGTTTGAGTATCGAAAGGGTTGCCTCATGCAACATGCAGACTTTTTAAGCTGACAGCCCGCTACTGTTGTCCAAAACGCTTCTGTTCTGCAGAGGGTCCAAATTCGTTTGTTTTTAGGGTGGGTTAGATAATGTTGACAACAGACTGTACGCGGCTACTGGTGAGGATTCTCGCCTCCTCTGTTTTATTCCTAAAGGTCATAGACTTAGTTTGTTAAGAGTTTTCCACGATGGTCACGATCATATTGGAATAGATAAAACAACGGAGCTGGTATTGCGTCATTTCTGGTTGCCCGGTCTAAGACTTTTTATTAAGAAATATGTAGGTCATTGCATTGTGTGCTTGGCACATAAGAAAGAACCTCGAGCTCCTAGCCAACCGATAGAATCGTGGACAAAGCCTGAAATACCGTTTTCAGTGGTTCACACCGACGTTCTTGTCCCCCTAACGGAGTCAAACGGCTTCCGGTATATACTCATCGTCATAGATCCTTTCTCAAAATACTGCCTCTTGTACGCTCTATACAGACAAGATACTGGCGAACTGAAACGCGTATTTTCAAATCTAATTTCACTTTTTGGTACCCCGTCAACAATCGTTTGTGACCGTGGCAGGATGTTAGAAAGCGCATCCTTTCAAAGCTTTGCTGCAGAGTTAGGCTGTGACATGCACTTTATCACGCCGGAAATGCACCGCGAGAACTGGCAAGTCGAGCGTTACTGCCGGAAGGTCCTTAATATGTTGCGTATCGAGGTGAATAATAAGGGTGCTCAGTGGTCTGACGCGTTGTGGAAGATACAACTAACCCTAAACATAACAAAGCAAGCCATGACCCGCACCTTGTCTTTACAGCTGCTGAATGGTGTTGAAGGCACGACTCCGATCCTGAGATCCTTGGTGCGAGACGTCGCGCTGAACGACTCTCATTCCAACCGAGAAGCGCTTCTTACGATAAGGAGACAGAGGGCATCTGAGTTACTTGCTGAAAATCAGCAGCGACAAGACGCGTACGTGAATGAGCGTCGCCGACAGCCGCGTACATTTGCTGTCGGCAGTTTTGTGTTTGTTAGCAAGGAATCTCAAAGCACCGGGAAGTTGGACTCCGGGATGCGCGGCCCCTATAAGGTTGTGCAAGCGCTACCACATCACCGATACGAACTCGAGCTATTGGCTGACTCGTAAAGAAAGAAGACTCAGACCTCCGCAGAACACATGGTTCAGTGGCGTGGTGAGTGAAACCCGGACGCGTGTGCAGCGTTTTTCGGTAATGGTGAGTAATTTAAGCAGCCCCGACATTGTGGCAGCGTTATTAAATTTAAAAAAAAAAAAAAAAAAAAATTATTTACTTCAGGTAACCCATATCAGAAAAAATAATAATTACACAATATGTCGTCACGAGATTACATACATACAATACATTATCAAAAATTAATTAGCATAAATACATCACATTCAATTCATTAAAATTAATTACAGTAGTCTCTTATATGCGACACTACATGTAACTTGTCTGTCACAGCAGTGTCGCACATAAGAACAGTCCAACCTATTTGCTATCATTTTTAGAACGGTATTGGTGCTGGCCCGCACTCTGCGCACAAGAGACGCGCATCGCTTCCGCATGGTCGCATGGAAACAGTCCGTGCGTGCCAATGCGAACATACCTGAAGCGCTACAGTAGCGGGGCAGACCCAAAACCGCCCTGAAAGCGTTATTAAATTGGACACGAAGGGTGCTGTAGTTTTTCTGCGTGTAATTAGCCCACAGGCTGCAAGTGTACATAGACGTGCAATATGCTCGGAAAAGAGTTATTTTTACGTCATCCGAACACCGCGCAAACCTGCGAGCCAGCATATTAGCTCTCTTAGATACAGCCCTTCGTTCCCGTTCCAAATCAGCATGATCCCTGAGGTCAGCCGTGACTATATGCCCTAGATATTTAAAATTATTTACCCTGTCTAAGGGTACATTATTCAGACATACATGTGGCACATTGTCTGGGCATCTAGCACCACCGGCCTCAAAGACCATGTACTGACTTTTCTTAATATTATAAACAAGTCCATGTTTAACCGCATAATCCTCACATGTCGCCATCAACCTCCTCAGGCCACAGATTGACGCGCTCAGCAGTACCATGTCATCCGCATAGCTTAAATTGTTTACACATCATCATGTCGGCTGTCATCTATATGACAGCCGACATGCTGACTGCTCAGCGCGACGATCAGCGCGTCCATGTAGAGGTTAAATAGCGTGGGTGAGGTCAGTCCGCCCTGTCTCACACCGCATTCCATACGATATGGCTCCGACATTGCCCCCGCCCATCTGACGCTGTTGACTTGGTTCGTATACCAATATTTGAGGATGGTAACAAGTTCTCGTGGTAGGTCGGTACGCTCAAGTTTTTCCCACAAGAGATCATACGCCACCAAATCAAAAGCCCTGGAAAAGTCGAGGAAGCATGCATATACCGGGGTTTTACGGTCATTGTAGTATCTGACGGTATGCTTAAGACACAGTATGGCACTTTCCGTTGATAATTGCGGTCTAAATCCAAACTGGTTATCGTGCAGAGCTATATATTTACTTAACTGTGCATTAAGCAAACCGTCAAACACCTTCGCTGTAACTGTAGCCAGAGAAATGGGCCTGTAGTTGCTTTTATCAGCAATATCCCCAGTTTTATCTTTAACTACTGGCACAACCACCGTTTTCATAAGATCCGGTGGAAGATAAGAGTGGCTCACGCACAGCGAGTAGAACATTGATAATACTCTGTTTATATGTGGGCCAGCGTGACACAGGTGCTCAATGGATAAAGAATCATGACCTGGACTCTTGCCTTTCGTCATATTCCTAATGGTTACGGCCACATCTTTGGCCGTAAACCTCACCCCTACTTTCCCTTCAGGTATCTCTCCATTGAACACCTTGCACGACGGACCCAAAGGTGACGGTACACAAAACTGACGCTTAAAGAGTTCAGCAATGTCCTTACAGTCACTCACCCCCTCGACGCTCACCGGGAGACCAGGTCTTGCATTAACTTTGTTAGTGTTTTTCCAAAAGCCTCGAAAATCACCATTGGAGTGCTTTTTTAGCTAGACAGTCCATTTTAATCTGGTTGGGTTATTACTCATTGCCCCGACATTGTGGCTATTGTGTTTATTATAGCCCCGACATTGTGGCAATTTTGTTTTCTAGAGCCCCGACATTGTGGCTGTTTGCCCCGACACTGTGGCAATTGTATTTATTATGGCCTCGACATTATGGCCAGCTGAAACCCCGATAGTGGTTGCCAGGCGACGTTGTGGTTGTTTCGGTAATGATTGAGGTCCGGAACTCTTTCATTGGCGAATACAATCTACAAACTGCTGCCTATTTTGGTGCAATTAATTGTTATTTCATTACAATGGGCAGTTAAAAGTTCAAACTTTCAGAACATTTCATACAAGACTTGTCTTTACTATGTTTTAGAAGACGAGTCTACCAATGAGGACCAAAGTGGTGAAGACCAGGCGCAGAACAACTTATCTTTGGAGGATGGACCAAGCGAGGACCAGCAAGCAATGCCAGCGAACCAAGCTGACGAGGTCGTTCAGCTGTCAGGAACGGCCGTCTTAGAGGATTTGTCAGCTGAGAAGGCAGGGATATCACGTGATCGTGGTGACGCAGCCGATGGAAAGGGCAACACTTCGTGAGAGGGGCACCCGAGTGCCTCGATCGCTTTTGCTCGGGAGCTCAGATGTGACGGACGGTTCTTAGGACTTAGTGTTGAATTATTTTTTGTGTCTAACGGTTTTTCTTTATAGTGATTTGTTTCTTTATTTTGTTATCCTACTAATATTATAAATGCGAAAGTTTGTATGTTTGTATGTTTGTTTGTTTGTATGTTTGTATGTTTGTATGTTTGGCTGAAGGTATCGCAAAAACGGCTGAAGGGATTTGAATGAAATTTCTCACACAGGTAGGTCATAGCCCGGATTAACACATAGGCTACTTTTTATCCCGGTAAATGACAAGACTAAGCGAAGGCTGAGGTGGAAGTAGAAATCCAAAGTCAGGCTGAACGAGCGGTTTACGCTCACAAAGTACCAGGAGACCAGAAACATGAAAAGTATTTCCGGGGTTGGAATCATGAGCGGTAAAGTCTCGCAAAGTACCAGGGGACCAGAATCGTGAAGAGGTATTTTCGGGGCTACAACTCTAGCGGTATAGCTTCGCAAACCACCAGGAGACCAGAATCAAGAAGAAGTATTGCCGGGGCTTGAATCCTGAGCGGTATAGATTCACAAGCTACCAGGAAATCAGAATCACAAAGTATATTCCGAGGCAGGTATTATGAGATGTAGAGATTCACAAATTACCAGGAGACCAGAGACATGAAAAGTATTTCAAGGACTGAAATTATGAGCGATAAAGACTCACAAAACTACGAAAAGATCAGGATTCACGAAAAAGTAGTTCCGGAACTGGAATCATGATAGGTGTAGATTCCAAAACTACCAGGAGACCATAGTCATGAACCAGTATTTTTGGGGCTTAAATCCTAAGCGGTATAGATTCCTACGACCTACTAGGAGATCAGAATCACAAAATATATTCTGTGGCTGGTATTATGAGAGCTACAGATTCACAAATTACCAGGAGAACAGAATCATGAATAAGTTTTCCGAGCAGTACAGATTCACGAACAACCAAGACATAGAAGAAATACAAATGTTACCAAAAGGCTGGGATTAATAAATTACCAGGAGACCAGAATTATGAAGAAGTGATTTTGGGGTTGGAATCATGAGAGGTATAGATTCTAAAATTACCAGGAGACTAGAGTCGTGAATCAGTATTTTTGGGGCTAGAATCTTAAGCGGTATAACTATGAAACTTCACAAAATACTAGGATACCAGAAACACAAAGAGTGTTCCGGGGCTGAAATCCTGAGTGGAATAGATTCTCAAACTACCAGGGAGAGGGCTGGAATCCTGAGCGGTATAGATTCATAACCTACCAGGAGATCAGAAGTACAAAACATATTCCGAAGCTGGTATTAGGAGAGGTAGAGATTTACAAATTACCAGGAGACCAGAAATGTGAAGAAGTAAAATTTCCGAGCGGTATAGATTCACTCACTACGAGTTCAGAATCACAAAAAAAACCCAAAAAAAAGGGTGGGATCAAAAGAGGTAAAAAAAAACATCTTGAATAAGTAATAATAATCATAATAATTTATTTAATAAAGAACAGTATTACATATATTTTTTTTACATTGGCCCCAAACTAGGCAAGCCTGTATCTTGGGTACCAATATTGAGGGTTTACCATTTTATTATTTACAGTATTTTCGGGACTGGAATCCTGAGCGGTATAGATCCTTAAACTACGAGGAAAGCAGAATCATGAAGAAGAGAAATTTCAGACCTGCACGCGGATGAAGCCAAAGGTAAATTGGAAGTAAAAGGTGGTGATAAAGTTAATCCTACTAATATTATAAATGCGAAAGTTTGTATGTTTGTTTGTTTGTATGTTTGTATGTTTGGCTGAAGGTATCGCAAAAACGGCTGAAGGGATTACAATGAAATTTTGCACACACGTAGGTCATAACCTGGATTAACACATAGGCTACTTTTTATCCCGGGTAATGACAAGACTTAGCGAAGGCTGAGGTGGAAGTAGAAATCCAAAGTCAGGCTGAACGAGCGCACACGCTCAAAAAGTACTAGGACACCAGAAACATAAGAATTATTTCCAGGGCTGAAATCATGAGAGATAAAGATTCACAAAGTACCAGGAGACCAGAATCATGAATAGGTGTTTTCGGGGATACAATCCTAAGCTGTATAGCTTCACAAACCACCAGGATACCAGAATCAAGAAGAAGTGTTTCCGGGGCTATAATCCTAAACGGTGTAGATTCACAAACTACCAGGAGATCAGAATCACAAAACATATTCCGAAGCTGGTATTAGGAGAGGTAGAGATTTACAAATTACCAGGAGACCAGAAAAATGAGAAGTATTTCCAGTGCTGAAATCATGACCGGTAAAGACTCACAAAGTACCAGGAGACTAGAATCATGAATACGTATTTTCGGGGCTATTTTAGCGAAGGCTGAGGTGGAAGTAGAAATCCAAAGTCAGGCTGAACGAGCGCACACGTTAAAAAAGTACTAGGACACCAGAAACATGAGAATTATTTCCAGTGCTGAAATTATGACCGGTCAAAGTTTTAGTTTTTTTTTACCGGTTTTTGCAATACCTTCAGCCAAACATACAAACATACAAACAAACAAACATACAAACATACAAACATACAAACAAACAAACATACAAACTTTCGCATTTATAATATTAGTATTTAATATAAATGTCTAAGCGGACGGAGCCACGAGCAAGAAGCTAAGCACCAATTTAGGATATGTTCGGGACTCAATAAATGAAACTGTTTGGATATGGTAAACTATTATATTTAACACGGTAAATGTCTACGCGGACGGAGCCACGGGCAAGAAGCTAAGCACCAATTTAGGATATGTTCGGGACCCAATAAATGAAACAGTTTCGATATGGTAAACTATTATATTTAATACGGTAAGAGTAACAAGATAGGTACCCCGACACACTGAGTGAGTGTGTGTGCCCCTACTATCTTTATGTAGAACTTTGACGTTCAAAAAAATCTGGCTTTCAGCCTAATTTAAATAACTTTTGATTTTGATTTCTACAGGATTTATTTAACGTGCTCCTCTCTGAAAATACCACTCAGACTTATTACAATTACACTTCTTACGCGGGCGAAGCCGCGGGCGGAAGCTAGTTTTAAAATAAATACTTCTAGGTAGTATTGCGTTTCTTTTTAAAAAACTAAATGAGCTACTGATCCATAAGACTATATATTCTAAACTACGCCAGTATCGTTCAAAATTCAGGTTCCTATGAACTATATGTCACCGTATTGTCACGTCACAATGATCAGCGCACTCCCATGTCATGTATCTTCATAGCACTCGACTGGGTAACAAAAAGTCACAAGTCAGCGGCTAGCCTTGTTTTACAAAATCACAAGTCAGCGGCTAGCCTTGTTTTACACGCTATTTATAAATTATACACACTCGATAAAATAAAAATAAATAAAAAAGCCTTTTATTTCCTACTAATTACCTACTTTACATTGTTTTTGAGTTACTTATTTAATTTAATTAAAAACCGGCCAAGAGAGAGTTGGACTCGCACGCAAAGGGTTCCGAATAAATCATGTTTTTTAGGTTTTTGTTTTTAAACTGTATTAAGTAAAAATAATCAAAGAAAAACTAGTTATGTGAAGTTAATTAGGGTTCCGAAAGTCCGAATGTAAAACGAAACCCTTATTAGATCACTTGTGTGTCTGTCTGTATGGCTGTCTGTCTGTCCGTCTGTCCGTCTGTCACAGTCCATTTGCTCCGAATCTACTGTACTGATATACGGATTTCGGGTCATCAATATACACACATGTATATTGATGACCCGAATACGGAGGTGTAACGTAAATTAATGAATTTGGAATATGGGAGTCACTTTTGGGGTGCAAATCGGAAAATTTAAAAAAAAGAGTTTCAATTTGTACCGTGCTACATATTAAATGAAAAAGCTTACTGTAAGGGTCTCAAATATATTTTTTTCATAATTTTAACATGTGTAATATTTAAGTTATTTTAGAAAATAGATGAACAATTACCATTCCCGCCCCCTTATCTCCGAAACCACTGGGCCTTAAATTTGAAAAAAAAATACAGAAGGTAGTTCTTTACTTAAAGATTATATTAAAACCTAAAAAATAATTTACATACGCTTAACTATTAACTTATTTAAAATAACATAATAATATAGCCTAATATAATTTAGTTTGATAAAGCAATATCTGCAGGAACCCCATATTCGGTGAATGCCTCCTCCAAAGATGTCCATTCGTCTCTGTCCTGTGTGGTTTGTTTCCACTCGATAGTATACACACTCTTATGACACTTTATTGAAGTTTTTTTTTTGTATATTTTTACTTAAATACGCAACACACTAAGGTCAAGAGTTCAAGACACTATAAAACTGTTTTACGTCCGTGACACCTAAGGTCCAGTTGAAAAAAAGCGTCAGTAAAAGTCTGACACGGGCTACCGCTCCACCCAGAGCGGGAGAAGTCATTGGATGATTTCCCACCCCACAAAAAAAAGGCACTGTCTGGCATTTATGCTGAACTAGACCTATTTGGCGCAGCCGTGGGGCGCACACTTCTTTATCTTTTGTTACTTTTTTATTTAATCTAATTTTAATTATTTTTCTCGTTTGTTCTCAAAGGCAATATAATAATTAAAAACAGTTTATTTATTTATTTAACAATTTATGTACACACAAGATAAGCTATAAATAAACAACATAATAAAAATTATCACAAAGGTACTGCTTATTTCTAAAGAAATTTCTGCCAGCAGACCCGCGAAAAGAGAAGTGAAAAAGAAATGTAGACAATAGTATGTAAAAAGCAGAAAAAAGAGTACGAGAAGTCTTAAACTAAGGAATTAAATAAACCTACACATATAATGTTAATATTAATATATATGAAACGATGGTTGGACTGTGTGAAAGAGGATATGGGCAAAAAGGGGGTGACTACAGAGATGACGACTAATAGAGGAGTATGGAAGAAAAGGACATGTTGCGCCGACCCCAAATAAATTGGGATAAGGGCAGGAGAATGATGATTCACATAAATATATACCTAATAATATATACATACACACATACATATATAAATATTTACTACAATAGAGAGGAATGGTAGTGCTCTTTTAGACGCTTTTTAAAGACAGAAATAGATTTTAAATCACGGATGCTAGGCGGAAGTGAGTTCCACAACCTTACCGCATGGACAGAGAAAGAGTAGGAATAGTAGCTGGATTTATGAGGATGGATTTTAAGGAGGGATTTAAGGTGAGATCTGCACGGTGCGTCACTTGGGCGATCGTAAGTGAATCGCTCACGCAGGTAGGAGGGATAAGACAGATTGTGTAGAATGTTAAATAGGAGACATATAATCCTAGTGTTCCTGCGAAGACGGATAGGGAGCCGTTTGAGTTCCTTGCGAAGGTGAGAGACATGGTCATACTTTCGCAGACCAAAAATAAACCGGATACATAAGTTTTGCAAGCGCTCAAGCTTGTTTAGTAGCTCCTCAGTAGCATCCAGGTAGCGGGCGTCGGCATAATCAATGATCGGCTGAATAAGAGTTTGGGCCAGGGAGATTTTTGTTTTTAAGGGCAAGAGACTCTGGAGGCATTTAAGCG
Source organism: Polia nebulosa (assembly GCA_951329385.1). Lineage (NCBI taxonomy): Eukaryota > Metazoa > Arthropoda > Insecta > Lepidoptera > Noctuidae > Polia > Polia nebulosa. The sequence continues at coordinate 28,498,432 of OX589602.1, read as the reverse complement.
AATGATAAGAGTAATTAACCTTTCGACTGACCTCGTTCACCTGCGCACGCCACGAAAGATTGGAGTCAATAATAACACCCAGATCTTTGGCAGTTTTGGTATATTCAATAAGAACACCGTCAAGATATAGAGGCGATAAAGACGAAACAACAGCCGCGTTACGAACGAACCTGCTGCCTATGATCATGGCCTGAGATTTTGCTGGGTTGATCTGCAAGCCAAAGGACTTAGCCCAGGCACTGATACGAGCCAGGTCATGATTCACAGCAGCAATAGCAGAATCCGCGTCGGCCACAGTAAAATGACGATAAAGCTGCAAGTCATCTGCGTAAATGTGAAAACTGGAGGAGATTACTCTGGTAACAAAGTTAATGAAAACGGAAAATAGAAGAGGAGAGAGAACGCTACCCTGAGGAACACCCTCAGTGAGGCTACACCAATCAGAGAAAGACTCATCGAGGCGGACACACTGAGAGCGTCCCCGAAGATATGAATTGAACCAGGCTAGAGCAGGAGAAGAGAGATTAATAGATTTTAGGATACCTAGTAAGATGTCGAAATCCACAGAGTTGAAGGCACTACTAAAGTCAAGCAATACCAGAACAGTAAGAGACTTACTCTCCATAGCCCAGCGGATATCGTCAGTTACTTTCAGAAGCGCAGTAACAGTACTGTGACCCGCGCGAAAACCAGATTGAAAAGGGGATATTATCGAGTTCGACGCCAAGAAAAAAGATAGTTGTCTATGAACTATGTGCTCAAAAACTTTAGAGAGAAATGGAAGAATAGAAATAGGTCTAAAGTGAGTTAATAATGAAGGATTGTTCGTTTTTGGCAGAGGAATAATGTGAGCCTGTTTCCAGACTGACGGAAAGGAGCAGGAGGTAATGGAATGATTTAAGATATGAGTAAGAACAGGGAATAGTGAGGGAAGGATGAGAGTTATCATTCTAGAGCACAACTTATCATTATCAACTGCAGAAGAAGTAATCGCAAGAACAGATTTCTTGACGTCAACCTTGGTAACATCGCTTAGCTTAAAGTGAGAACATTGAGGCAACGGCAAAGTAGAAAGACTCTCCAAAGTCGCAGCTTTGACACAAGGATCAAGAGAAAAGGGAAGTAGAGAGAAATGCTTATTAAGGTCGTTAAGGTTCACATCCTTGCACTGGCTGTTAGATGATTTGCCTATGCCAACAGACTTGAGGAATTTCCAAACATCGGAGGAACTGCGATTATTGAGTTGTTCGTGGAAATAGCGTCTCTTAGCATCTTGACACAGACGCCTGCAGCGATTACGTAACGATTTGTAATAAGAGAGATTCAGCTCTGAAGGTCTGCGCTTATATCTGCTCTTAGCTTTATTCCTGTTGGCCATAAGTTCTTTGATTGGAAGCGTAATCCATGGTGCAGGGTTATATTTAACTTTCACTCGACGAATAGGGGCATGCTCGTCATACAAGCCGAGAACGGTCGTATTAAAGCAAGACACCTTTCCGTCAATGTCATCGGTCTCAACCAGCGGGGTCCAGTCGAGATCGCTGGCATCATACCGCAATGCCTCCAGGTCTATGCCCTTGTAGTAACGGAGATATAAGAATAGAGGCTTACGCTTGGGAACACGGATACGGTACGACAAATAAATGAGGTCGTGGTAGGAAAAGTTAGCTGTGAGTTGACCATGATGAGAAACGTTATTAGGAGAAGAAACAATCATAAGATCTAGTAAAGAGGGTGTACAGTTAGGGTAATGGTGAGTTGCAGAAAGAGGCAAGACTTGTAGATTGAAAGAAGATAGAAGTGGCAGGAGTTTATGAGAGCGAGTATCATTTTTGATCAGGCAAGTGTTAAAATCACCCATTAAAATAACATGTTCATACATGGGGCAAATATTACTGAGAGTACAGTCAAGAGAATCGAAGTAGTCAATGCGAAGGTTAGGGCTGTACAGCACTGCAAGCAAGATTTTTGTGTGATGAACAGAAATTTCGATGAACAAGTATTCAGCCGACTCAGAGTACAAAGAAGGGGATGAGCTGACTACCTTGTAGGGTAGATCAGCACGTAAGTACATAGCTACACCTCCTCCACCCTTGCCAGTTCTATCGTTGCGGACCAAGACGAAACCAGGAAGTGAAAATTGCGTAGAGAGAAGAGAAGGCTTCAGAAATGATTCCGAAATCAATAGGTCATCAAGGTGGGCACTGCTAAAGGATGCCAGAAGATCAGAATAGTGACTAGGAACACTCTGGGCATTTATATGCGCAATATGCAGATTTTTAGGATCAGTAGAGAAAAGAGATGAAATTTTATCGTGTAAAGTAAGTGGAAAGGAAGAGTCATTGTCCGCACTAGCAAAACTGTCAGAAGAAGAGCACGAGAAAAAGCTATCGTTAAGATCAACTACATCATTCATAATATACAAATTTACGTAAATAATAATACAAATATATAAATCTACCTAGAACGTAATCTAGTTAAAATAAACAGATAAATATAAAAACGCTAATTTAGATTTTCTTTTAAAAGAAAAGAAAACCACCCCAACTCGCTGGTATATTGGCAGAAATTTTATAATTATAGTTGTAGCTGAAGACAAAAAAAATAATAATAGAAAAATAAACTATAAAAAACGTTAACAAAACAAGAACGCACTTGAAGTCGTACGTATAACGAAACGCAACATGATCACGGCTACTGTCATCCATTGCTATATAAATGTCATCTGACAGATGAAAACATCGCCATCTGACAGATGACAACTGACACACTGTTATCGACCCTTCCTTTCCTTTATCAAAACATTGTCAAAAATAAAACTAAACACCGGCAGAGGCTAATAAATTAAAATAAAATGTTTTACGGTGAGACTGACAAAAATAACTTTAAGAACTACCGGCTTAACAATTGAAATGGTGAACGCGATCGTACAAAACGGTCAAATTCAGATGGAGCAAAGTAAATGGACTAACAACAACACCGATTTTGCTACTTACGCAGACGTGTCTTCCTCAAATGCTTAGCGGGTGTAGCCGAAGTTGCGACTGCAGAAAATCCAGGTTCTTCAGGTTCCGCAGAATCCCCGATGTCGACTGAGCAGTACGGGAATTTGGCTATCAAATCGTGGAGTTCGCCTGCCGTTTCGATTTTTCTTCGGGATTTGTCTGGGCAAATAACAATAATCTTGCCTTCCATGGACCAGCAATTTGGCATGCCGAAATGCTTACGAGCTGCTGCAAACACACGGTGCCTAACTTGTGTCAGAAACTCGGAGATGGTTATCCCAGATCCCTTGAGAGCCTTCTTGCTTTCCCACACAAGTTGTCGGTTCTCCATTTTGAAGAATCTTACAAGTATGGGACGGGCCTTCTGCTTTGAGAATCCGAGTCTATGACATACATGGATGACATTCTTGTCCCTACTCAGGTCTGTCAATTTAATTTGGCTGGATAATATATTGTGGACCACATCAAGTAACTTCTCATTATCCTTCTCCGGAACACCATGGAACAACAGGACCTTTCTTCGCATGCTAGTTTCATGCCTGTCGAACCCAGCAGCAAGCAACTCAATTTGACTCTTCAATTTGGAGAGTGCTTGGTAGACAAATTGCTTAAATTCAGAGAACTCACTTGCGATGGATGAAATATCAGGCGAAGCTGAAGCAGTGCCAGTAGCCCTTTGCAGTTTGGCTTCATACTCCTGCATGCGGGAGCCAAACAACTTCTCGAGGTCTTCTAGGCTGGCAGTAAGCTTAGAGTCCATGTTCAGTGTAGTAATGTGATGAGGTTGCAGGTATGTACCGGTGCTACAGACTTGACAATAACAGATAGCGGGTGTGGGGCGATTTAATCAATAATGGACTGGTTTAATTCATCAAATATTAGTTATAAATATTAAAAAAAAATAATTTAAATAAGAGCTCCCAAAATGAATTGTATATACTTCGTCTACCCACATGGGGAAAAAAAAAGTTTATTTAGTAGTTTATTTTATTTTTTATTTTTTTCGTTTTTGTTGTGTGCCTCTAACTGTGGCCAATAAATGTATTTTCTTTCTTTTTTTTCAACTGATCCGTTGATGAAGCCGAAAGGTAGGCACTGGAAATCTGTAGTAATACAAAATATCCCAGCAGTGTTTGGGATTAATACAAATGTCTCTGGCTATAAGGCTTTCGACCTAATTTGATGATAAAACCAGAAGGGAGGCACAGGAACTTCATAATAAAACAATGTATCCCAGCCTTGATTCAGCTTTTAGGAATTGTGTTGAGATACACTGTGGCTGTAAATGGTTGTAATGGTTATATTCAATGAGATATGCTGTGGCTGTACAACTAAAAACCGGCCAAGAGCGTGTCGGACTCTGCACATTTAGGGTTCCGTACCGAATGATGGAATTATAAAAGAAAAAATTTGATTTATCAATATATTGGTATTTGTTATTAAAATATACGTAATAATAAACATTTTCACCAAATTTCAAGTTCATAAAGCGGGAAGTTAAAAAATTCTTCGGAACTATGTAACAGACTACGGACAGACGGACACGTGAGTGACAGCAATAGGTCTCCTTTTGGACCTTTCGGGTATGGAACCCTAAAAACAACTGACTTCCATATAAAACACACCATAAAGCGCAAAATAATTTACTGTCGGAAGTCGATGTTTCTGGTTTTTTTTTTAATAGGTTAGGTTTTGCTCAATCATTTCGCTATGTGTACTGTGTAGCTAGTAGAACCGCCATTTTGGATATCCCGTCATGTCATTTGTTTTAAATCAGTAAAGTTTAGATTGTAGGAACAAGCATTCATACACACACACATACAGCTCATCGTTCCGTTTGCCGAAAGGTAAAATTTATTTATTTTTACAACACAAGTTATTGTGAACGGATAAAACCCACAGGATAACATAAAGTACACGCATGCATTATGCAGTAGCTGCGTTCGGAGGATTTATCAAAATCTAGTGTTGGCTAGTGCCGTGACTTTTTCTTCGGACACGCTTCTTATAAGCATGATTTATTTATTTATTATATTCTTTATTGTACACCATGCATGATACATAACTAAAGAAACTTAAAAACTAAATGATTATGACGTATTACTGCTGAAAAGCCACTTGCGCCACTAAAAGAGTGTTAATCTGAAGTATTATGAGTGCAGATGTGAGGTATCGTGTGAATAGATGTTGACCAACTACCTATTACGCTAGCGTAAGGGTTGTTCACACGAACTATCATTTATTAAAGATTTACGTAGCATCCCTTAGTTATATTATATGTTCCTAAACCACTTCTAATGTGTTTCACAACTTGAATTCCTAAGTCTCACAAAATCATTTCTTTCGCGCCCTTCCTTGTTTCAACAACAAGGCTTTGGGCTGCTTTATACTTATGGAATTCGAACTTTAATCGGCGAGAGCTTATCCAAGTCAGAACGACGAAAAGCTACGAGGCCGTACGGGGCGGGGTGCGGCCTTTTCCTCTAGGGGAAAACCGAACCTCAACACTAAATCTATGATATTACAGAAAACGAAAATTTTAATCAGCCTGGGGTCATTTAAGAACAGTCACACCATGTATCTGCAAAATCGTAAGGAGCGTTTGCCTGATAAAAGAATTAATAGCAATAACCAATCTGGTAATAATTTTAAAACGCTTTTTCAGCCGTTTAATGTGCCTGAGCCAAGGCCTAATGACTGTAGCATGCCAGGGCACCCCTACCGAACTACAATAGTCACAACAACCCATTTCAAGTAGTCCAGCAGAATTTTCCTAGCCAGCTTAGTGGATCAGCGCAACCACGCCCAATGAGTGGTGTTAGCCATTTCGTGAGCAGACAATTACCACATACTAACACTTTTTCTAGGCATGATTGGAGCAAATCAGGCAATCCGCCACCCAATAATTATTTTAAAACTCGGGAAATGCATTTTAGTGATTGTTATAATGATCCTTCGTTCATTGATTACCTTACCGATTATGATGGAACTAATTACGATTACTATGAATATCCAGAAAATTTGTATTATGTTTATCAACCATCCCCTCAGGAATGTTTAGAACTTCCCCAGCAGTCCGGAAACATAAAAGAGGATGCCACAGAACCTAAGGAGCCAGATTTTCAGAAAACTCCGAAGTCCGACAAATTAAAATAGAAATAAATCTCCAAACTCAACGGTACCTTCCACACATTCAAATAGCGTCACCTCCTCTTAAGCTTTTATTAGATACAGGTACTAACCAGTCACTTCTATGTCCTAACGCTGTCGAAAAATACTTTAGTGATTTTCCATTAAATTATTCTCCATTCGAATTGCATAGTGTTCATGCTAAAACTAGAAACGACTATTCAATTACCTTACCTATTTTTAATAAATTTAATGATCCAAGCACAGTTTCATTTGATATCTATAAGTTATAATTTAGCAAGGAGCTTGAGTTTCTGGCATCGTAATAATCATGGATCAAATGATACCGCACTTGAGGACGTAGTTGAGGAGCGTTTATTAATACGGGCCTTAAACATTTTATTTAGTTGTGTCCTTTTTTTTTGGTGGGGTGGGAAATTATTCATAGATTTCTCCTGCGGAGCAGGAGGGGGTGTCAGACTCTTACTGACTAAAACCCACCCCTGTTCCTTCCCTGCCTGTGTGCCCAGGGGTAAGGTAACTCATGTTGAGAATTTATCCGCTACTCCTAGGCATGCAGGCACCGGCCACGATGGACCCCGTCAGTGGTGGCTGACAACATCTCTTTGAGGCGCGCGTGGAACACTACGCGCCATCGACTCACGGGCCTGGTGCTGATCGGACGGCGAGCTACCCACTGCTCGCCGTCCTCAGGCCCGGGTCTACTGAGGCCGGAGATCGTCTCTTGATGTCCTACGCCCAGTGCTTCTCCTGCGGCGGTAGCGGCCGCGTGTGTGAGGGCCACTCCATTGAGCTTCCCTCACTCTTCCCGTCTCCGCCTTCGCGAGCATTATTGCTTCGCAGAAGGAGGAGACAACATAACATTCCCTCTCGCCCTGTACCATGGCCTAAACCAAGGCAGGGCGCGAGAGGTCGCTACCGCCTATCGCATCCACGAGGCCACGGCGGTGCTGAAACTAAGCGTGTCCGGTGAGAAACTGCGTCAGGCAGCAGGTGAGGACGCCGTGACTCCTCTCCAGCCACTCCTCAAAGAGGGGCACTACCGCCGCGATGGTGGCATGCCCAGCGCTGGGTTGCGGCAGTCCCTGTCTCCATGTCGCCATGAGATCCTGTTGGATCTCCGTCCGCCAAGCCGCGCGGTTTGCACCGGCGTTTGGCCTCATGAGCAGTGCAAAGACCTTGGCCTCCAGATCCCATGGCGAATGCCTTGTGTTCGTGAAAACAGGTAGATATTACTCACCCAAGTGTAATACTTAACCCAACTAGCAAAGAGATCGTATAAGCAATTATTCTCACGACTATTGATCGAAAAACACTCGTATGAAAGATTCTATTATTTCAAACAGCCGTATAATAGCAGTTTTCTAGATTTTTTAGCATTCAACGCGTCTTGGCTCCGTAAACCTGTCTAGTAAACATGGACTCGATGAATTCATATCGCATTTACTCGATAATTGTATAAAGATATCTCTCGATCGCTCTTATGCAACCGTAAGTCTTATGACAGCTCTTTGAAAGCAGCTGAATTGCTAATTTGTCGTAAAACTAGCTTTTATAGCACTATCTTTCGGAGTTTATTGATATAGCATTATTGTAGAGTAAACGCTGCTCATTCGACAAAATAGCATCTGAGTTACTATACCGGCACTTAATGTCTTAGGATAGCTTTCTGCAAGGCTTTCATTCGACTTAACTATTGAAGTTGAGAAAACGCTTTAAAATTATCTATTACAGCCCCAAAGGTGCTCTAAACATTATTTGAAAGCCGTCTTACAGCGTAATTGCGGTATCAGAGTTCAGTAAAATCTTTTAAATACAGCACTATAAACGCCATTTTGTTACAACAACTGTATTTGCTTCTATTTTGAGAAAATTAACTAAAATCGGTGGAAATAATTACAGAAAGCGGAGTTTTCTGGCGGAAAGTAAATAAAATTTATAAACAATTGAAACAATAGTCTCTTGCTTGGTACAATGCTTACAGTCTTAAGGGCAAGGTCTTCTAGATAGTGCATCTGCGTTACCATGAGTTCAGTTACGAAGTCAAATTCTTGTAGTAGTTCAATCCATCTTGACACTTGTCCATCTGGATTTTTCAACAGCAATAGCCACTTTAATGCAGCATGGTCAGTTTGCAGTTGGAATTTCCGTCCCAGCAAATATTTACTGAAGTGCTGCAATGTCCTTACTACGGCGAGTAGCGCCCGTCTCGTAACGCAGTAATTTCTATTCGGTTTGGATAAAGATTTGCTGTAGTAAGCTATAACAAGTTCCTGGTTTCCTTTCCGTTGAGACAACACGCCTCCAATGCCAGTATTACTTGCGTCTTTATAATCTATGAAATCATTTTCAGTGTCAGGATAGACACATATAGTATAGTAGTGTATGTATTGCACAGACGTTTCTTTAATTCCCGAAATGCGATGTCACATTTCTCGTCCCAATAGAATTGTTGCTTCTCCTCAGTGAGTTTGTGTAGAGGTTTTGCAATGTCGGCAAAATTCTTGATAAACTGCCGATAGTAGGAGCACACATCCAGAAATGCTCTGACCTGCGTCTTGTCTTTCGGAACTGGCCAATCTTTAACGGCAACGATTTTCGCCGGATCTGTCTGAACACATCATCATCATTCTCCTGCCCTTATCCCAATTTATTTGGGGTCGGCGCAACATGTCTTTTTCTTCCAAACTCCTCTATTAGTCGTCATCTCTGTAGTCACCCCCTTTTTACCCATATCCTCTTTCACACAGTCCAACCATCGTTTCTTTGGCCTTCCCCTACTCTTATAGCCATCCACATCCATACACAAGACTTTCCTCACGACATTTTCTTCATTCCTCCGCATCACATGCCCATACCACGACAACCGATTTCCACACAATTTTTCAGTCAGCGGTGCCACTTTCAGACTTCCTCTTATATACTCATTCCTAATCCTATCCATGCGCGTAACACCACACATCGCTCTTAGCATTCTCATCTCAGCTACATGCAATTGCTTTTCATTCATCCCTTTTGTGGCCCAACATTCTGAACCATACAAGACAGCAGGTCTGACCATTGTTTTGTAAATCTTTCCCTTAAGTTTTAGGGGCATGCGGGAGTCACAGATAGTCCCGGTGACCTGCCGCCATTTCATCCATCCAGTGTTAATTCTGTGCTTAACAGTCCGATCTATTTCGCCATCGCTTTGCACGAGTGAACCGAGATACCGAAAATCGGAGTAGACTGGGAGAAGCGCGCCATCTAGCACTACAGCTTCAGAACTGGAGAGACCGCCGAAATCGCAGAACATGTATTCGGTTTTGGTTCTGCTGACTTTCAAGCCAACTTTCTCCAGCTTCTGTTGCCACTTCTCCAATCTGCTCTGGATCTCAGGTCTATCTTCACCGACCAGAACAATGTCGTCGGCAAACAGCATGCACCAGGGTGCCTCTTCCTGTATTTCCGACGTAAGAGCGTCCATAATCAATAGGAAGAGGTAAGGACTTAAAGCCGACCCTTGATGCAAGCCTACAGCCACACTGAACTCATCGGTGTTGCCAGCAGCCGACCGGACGTAGGTACTAGATTGTCTGTACATAGCACGAATCAACTCGACATACTTCCCAGGCAAACCTTTCTCTTTCAAGGCCCACCACAACACATCCCGAGGTACCCTATCATACGCTTTCTCAAGATCAATGAACACCATGTGCAAGTTCTTGTGCACACGTCTGTACTTCTCGCACAATTGACGGAGAGCGAAGGTGGCGTCCATTGTCCCTCGACCTGGCATAAACCCAAACTGGTTCGGGGTAATCTCACTCTCCTCTCGCAAACTTTTCTCTATCACTTTCTCCCATACTTTCATAGTATGTGACATGAGCTTTATGCCTCTATAGTTGTTGCAAAAAAAAATTGAAATGCAAAAGCAAACAGCAGAATTAACTAACACAATTATGGAAAAAATTGATGAAAAATTAAAACCTGTTCTGGAAGAAAACAAAAAGTTGCAAATTAGAGTGGAAAATTTGGAAAAAAAGGTGGAGTATCTGGAAAGAGATAAAAGAACCAACAATGTAATAGTTCATGGGTTGAAGGAGGAAGAAAAGTCTACATTAGAGTTACTGAAAAATATAAAGAAATGTTTTTTACAAGAATTAGAGATAAAAATAGATGACTGGGAAATAAATAAAATACACCGTATTGGGAACACAAATAAAAGTGGGAAACCAAGGCCTACGCTCCTTTCCTTAGTAAACCGGTGGAAGAAGAATGAAATCATGAGGAATAAAAAGAAACTGAAGCAGATATACATAACAGAAGATTACTCAAAAGAAACCTTGGAAAAGAGGAAGGGCCTACAACCCCAGCTTATGGAAGAAAGAAAAAAAGGAAAATTTGCCTACATAAAGTATGACCAACTTATCGTTAAGGAAAATACTAGTATTAAGGATAAAAGGAAAAGAGAGATATCTACCTCCCCGCAAAATGATGCGCAACCAAGGAAACAGCAGACATTAAATCCACCAACAAACAAAAGAATAAACGCATTTGATATGATGAAAGGTCGATCTCTATCTTATTCCGGATACTCAGATACAAAGGAACAATAGCAATTAGACACCGGCGATCGGAAACAACAACCAAATAACAAGCAGAACTATAATATAACAGAAACGAAATACCCTCCCCCAAGCCGACTGGTCCTCGTGGGGGAAAAAGACCACAACCCTCATAAGACAGCCAAGCACACCTCGGATATTTACATAGCTACTTTTAATACAAGATCGCTGAGAACTACCGAAAAGCGCATTGAACTCGAACTAGCCTTAGCAGACATAAAATGGGACATAATAGGAATCAGTGAAATGAGAAGACATGGCGAAGGTATAGAAGACTATGGGGACTACATTCTACACTACAAAGGTGAGACACCAGGACTGTATGGTGTGGGCTTCCTAATTAAAAAGAAACTTGCACAAAGAATCGAAGAAATCAAAGGAATATCTGAAAGAATAACAGTGTTGAACATAACATTACCTTTAAATAAAAACGAAAAGTGGTCTATCATTCAAGCCTACTCACCAACTGAATCGGATAAGAAAGAAGATATTGTAAAAATTGAAAAATTTTATGAAGAATTACGAACGACTATTACAAACTCCCACAAAAACATTATTGTAATGGGTGATTTTAATGGCCAAATAGGAACGTGTACCAATAATGGAGAAGAATACACAGTGGGTAAACACGGAAATGGCAAAAGAAGCAAGAATGGAGATAGATTAGTCACCTTGGCTTTAGAAAACAAACTTAGGATCCTGAATAGTTTCTACAAGAAAAAGAAAACAAAAAAATGGACCTGGATTGCCCCAAATGGATTACATAAAAATGAAATTGATTTCATTATGTCTAATAATGGCAAAATGATTCAAGACGTGTCAATCATAAATAATTTAAACTTTAATTCGGACCATAAAATGGTCCGTGCTAGACTGACAAGCACGCATATAAAGAGAAAAAGGATGTTCCATAATGAGAGTCCTTCCTTTACATACACCCGTAATTGCGACCAACTAACGACTTGTTTAAAAGAATCAATAGAAAAAAGCAAGGTAAATAACATATCAACTCAGGCCAAGTATGAAACACTTGTAAACATTTTACAAACAGAAACCAAGAAAGTTAATCCAAAAAATAAAAAGGTCGTTTCTGATAAGACACAACAGCTGCTACAGGAGAGGAAAAAATTATTACAAAGAAAAGAAAACAAAGTCCACCGCTGTAAAATAGCAGAAATTAGCAAAGAGATAAATGAAAGTATAAGAAAAGATAAAAAACTAAAACGACAAAGTACACTGAAAAAACATATCGAAAAAACTGGAGGAATAAAAAAGGCTATTAAAGAATTGAACTCTAAAAAAGATTGGATGCTAAAGGTGAAGAATAAAGACGGAAACTATACAAACAAAAGAACAGAAATACTTAAAATAGCTACAGACTATTATCGAAATTTGTACCAAAGTAAGAACCCGAAAGAAGGAATAACCGAAAGGAACACAACAGACTTTGAACCGACACCAAAAATATTAAAGGAAGAAACAATTAAAGCAATTAATACACAAAAGAGAGACAAGACTCCTGGAACCGATCAAATAACGAACGAACTACTAATAGCTACTCTACCGATCATTGCCCCTATACTAACTGATATATTTAATGAAATTATAGAGACTGAAAATATTCCTACAGATTGGACCAAATCAACTATGATATTACTACATAAAAAAGGGGATAGAGGAGAAATAGTAAATTATCGACCAATCAGCTTGATGTCGAATATTTATAAAGTCTTCTCTAAAATAATCTTGTCCAGAATCACATCTATACTTGATGAAAACCAACCGAAAGAACAAGCGGGGTTCCGTAGTAAATACTCAACAGTAGATCATATACATGTTTTAAGACAAGTCCTACAGAAATACAAAGAATACAATAAAACTTACTATCTAGGATTTGTAGACTACAACAAGGCCTTCGATTCCTTAGAACATGAATACATCTGGGAAGCATTGCGTTCTCAAGGTGTACAGGGAAAGTATATACGAATACTAAAAAACATATACTCAAAAAGTACAGCCCAAATTAGGCTGGAAGCAACGGGAGAGGAGTTTCCTATAGAAAGAGGCGTCCGACAGGGCGACCCAATTTCGCCCAAATTGTTCTCAGCGACCTTGGAGATGATATTTAGAAACCTAAATTGGAATAAAAATGGACTCAACATAAACGGTGAAAACCTAAATCACTTACGTTTCGCAGATGATTTAATTCTGTTCTCAGAATGTCCAAAAAAACTAGAGCAAATGCTACAACAACTAGCAGATCAAAGCATAAAAGCAGGACTTTCTATGAACACAACAAAAACAAAAATTATGACTAATGCTTCACAGACATACAACATCACTATAAACATGGAGGAAATTGAATACGTAGATGAGTATATATACCTAGGCCAGCTAATAGCCACACAGGATACTATGCATAAAGAAATTGATAGAAGAATCGCCAACACGTGGAAACGATTTTGGTCTCTTAGCGAAGTTATGAAAAACAAAGACATGCCAATTAAAGATAAAAGGAAATTATATAACACATGCATTTTGCCATGTTTAACATATGGCTGTCAAACATGGTCATTAACTGAGAAATTAACTAAAAAGATAATAGTGTGTCAAAATGGAATAGAAAGAAGTGTAATCGGAGTAAGACGAAAAGATAAAGTAAGATTAAACAAAATCAAAAATATAACAAAATTTAAAGATGTAAATAAAGTATGCAATACACTAAAATGGAGATGGGCAGGACATATAATGAGAGAGAAAAATGAGAAATGGACTAGGAAAATATCGGAGTGGTACCCCAGGGATGGCAAAAGGAGAAAAGGTCGACAAATGAAACGCTGGGAAGACGACCTCAAAAAAGTCGCCGGTCCAGAATGGACCAGAATAGCAAGAGACAGAGATAGGTGGAAGTCTTTGGAGGAGGCCTTTGTCGAAGGACAAGCTGTTGTAGGAATAACTGATCGTCAGTAATAAGTTTACTATATTGTAATATGTTAAACAGCAATAAAGGCTTATTTTTTTTATTTTAGTTGTTGCAGTCCTGTACATCCCCTTTATTCTTGAAGATGGGCACTAGCGAACTATTGCACCATTCTTGTGGGATCACTTCTTCATACAACAACTTATTGAAGAATAAAGTCAGCCACATACACCCATCCTCTTTTAAACACTTCCATACTTCTACTGGTATGTCATCAGCGCCCATGGCCTTTCCATTTTTCATACATTGAACTGCCTTTCTTACTTCATCCATGCTAATTTCTCTCACCAAACCCATATTTACTTGTACCTCTTTGAGCACACCATTCCATTCATTCTCTTCGTTCATCAACTTTTCAAAATAAACCTTCCATCGCTCTTTTATTTCGTCATCTTTCGACAAGACTTTACCGAGTTCATCCTTCATACATTTTATGTGCATTATATCCCTCGTTCTCCTTTCTCTTAATTTTGTAATCCGGTAGAGCTCCTTCTGGCCTCTAGGGCTGTCCAATAAATCATATAACTTTTCCTGCGCCTTAGCCCTGGAAACTGCAACCGCCTTTTTTGCCTTCCTCTTCCATTCTTTATAAATTTTCTTTTTCTCTTCTTTCAAATTATGGTTAAAGAAATTTATTTCTCAATAAGAAATTACAAAGATTTCACTTACTTGAGAACATTTTTTAAAACTTATACTATAAGAACTTTGACATAAAAACTAAGCAGCTATCACTTTTATATATCAAAATCATTTCACTTACGCAATAACATTTCACTTTGTACGAACTTAAAACTTTTCAATTCACCCGCAAAAGAAACAATTAGCATGGTCGCAAATGTTCATAATAGATAAGGAACGCGAACCCGGTGCCACAATAAAGCAACACAACAGTAGGGCAAGTCTATTTATGGCACTAGTGTAAGGTCATTTAGTATGTGATTTTTTAATTTAGTTTTGAAACTATTAAACGAGTTCGCATTCTTTACCTCTTTAGGTAGTTTATTATATTGTTGTACTCCCGCAAAAATAATTGTTCTCTTGCCATTGACGGTTCTCACTCGCGGTAGCAAAATGATCATTTCCGGTTTCTATATTCTGCCATACTTTAAACGACATTTTCTTTTCTTTTAGCATCTTTTGCACATCTTCATTCCACCACCATGTATCCTTTTCTATCATGCCTTTACCTTGCGATTCTCCAAACACATCTTTTGCTACTCGCCTTATACAATCCGCCATCTCTTTCCAACATTCATCCACAGATTTTCCTTCCATATCCTTCATGTCTAACATTTTATCTACCACTTGACTCTTAAACATACTTGCACACTCCTCATTTTCTATCATACGCCATCTGATTTTGGGTGGGGGCCGTTCTTTGTTCCTACTGGACGAGGCATTGACTGTTACGTCCATCATTATGAGCCTGTGTTGAGAGACTAAGCCTTCGCCTGGCAACACTTTACAGTTTTTGACTGTTTTGAGACTGTTTCGTTTCACCAAGAAAAAGTCAATTTGGGTCGCGTGCTGGCCACTTTTGTAAGTGATCAGGTGTTCGTCTTTCTTTTTGAACCAGGTGTTAGTTATTGCCAGGTCAAAAGCCGAAGCAGCTTGCAGCAATGTCTCGCCATCAGTGTTACGGTCTCCGTACCCCCAACCACCATGCACTCTCTCATAACCGTACTTCAGACTTCCTACATGCCCATTAAAATCACCCCCCACAAACACCTCTTCACTCTCCTGTACATTCATCATCACACAATCGAAGTCCTTCCAAAACTTCTCTTTTACACTATCCTCACATCCTGATTGGGGTGTATACGCACTAATAACATTTACTATCATACTCTCCACAACCACTTTAATAGCTATCACTCTATCACTTACTCTTTTAACATCCACCACACTTTCTTCTCCTAATTCTCTTGCTTTTGCACCCTTCCATTTCGTTTCTTGCAAACACGCTATATTTATCCGTCGCCTTTTTAAAACATCTGCTAACTCTCTTCCTTTTCCAGTCAGTACAGTAGTACCTAAATTCCAGCTCGCACACCTCAATCTTAATTCTCTCACTCTCCGAGCTTGCGTCTTACGTCGCACCCGCCCGTTCTGGTGCGACAACCCTTGTCCATTTCCCACAGGAGCCGGGTGCTGCCCCTGCGCGTCGCCTGTGGGGTACGCCCTAGCCCTATCGCACATCATATCTGTCTGAACACCTTCCTCCGAAACTATGTGTCCTAAAAAAATCACTTGTCGTCTGAAAAATGAGCACCTCTTCGGACTTTTTTTACTTAAGATTTTCCGACCGGATTTTTGACAGCACTCGATTGAGGTTTTGAAGGTGATCTTCAAATGTACGGCCCACGATAATGATGTCGTCTAAATAGACAAATATGCGTCTCCGATCAATCCGGCAAGTACTTGCTCCATTAGCCTTTCAAACGTCGTAGGAGCATTGCGTAATAAGGATGGCATAAGTTTAAACTGCCATAGTCTCTTTCCTGTTGAGAATGCAGTTTTCTCCTTATCTTTAGGGTCTATTTCCACTTGCCAGTAACCAATTTTCAGGTCTAGCGTGGTAAACCACCTCATTCCAGTCAGTGTATCCAATGTGTCGTCGATCCTAGGTAGTGGGTAACTGTCCTTTTTCGTGATGTCGTTTAATCGTCGATGGTCCATACAAAAGCGTGTGTTGCCATCCTTTTTCTTCACTAGGACCACAGGAGAACACCATGGACTCAATCAAGGCTCTATAATACCGTCCTTCACCATGCCCTCAATCATCGTTTCCACTTCCTTTTCACGTGCAACCGGCAGTCTTTTTGGTTGTTGACGGATTGGTAACTCGTTGCCAGTATAAATTTTGATCTCTTTACGAGACGCGGCGCTATTTTAGGGACCGAGTCACCCGCGTCCATAGGAGTATACCCATTGAGTCCCTACACGTGGTCCCCGGGTGGTGGTAATCAGGTGACACTAACTGGTGGTAGGTTTCGACCGATGGCTTACGACCACCCACTGGGCAAAGACGTACCGCCAAGCGGCCTGGCCGTGTTCCGGTACGATGCTCAGTGTAGCCAATCCAGAGGAGTTGCGACGAAATAGTATTTCCATTGCAGGCAGACCAACCGGGCTCGCGCTGATATGGGTGTATCGGGAGACTAGTCGCGGAGGGTAGCGGGATCCGAGGCACGATGCGCCGCTGGCCGACCGCAGGTAGTTGGGGGCCCAAGTAGTATGCTAGCCACACATGAAAGGCTGCCCCCACCAACTGTCAAAAAATCCCGGAATGCACCATTGTGCAATAGAGTACTACATCCCATTCTCTGACGTAACAATGTCTTGCGAAGCTCGACCATGGTTTGGTGCCAAGTGCAATCGCGCTGATGCGCTTAAACACGCGGCCTACCTGGCATGGGTCGACGCTCGGACGCGCAAAGCAAATGACGTGAGTCAGAATAAGAGAGCCTTCAACAGGGCTGCCAAGCCCTGCAAGAAGGTGTTGCGGAGGGCTCGGTTTGACCACATTAGCCGAATTGGGAACAGACTTGCTTCTTACCCAGCTGGTAGTAAGGCGTTTTGGTCCCTGGCTAAGTCAGTTAAATCGAACTTCTGCCGCCCCTCAGTACCTCTATTGCTGAAACCCGACGGGTCGCTGGCCCACTCCGCAGAGGAGAAAGCAAACTTGTTTGCCTCTCTGTTTGCGGAATCTTCGCGTCTAGATCCTGGTGGCGCGAGGCCCCCTGGTACTCTTGGTGGATGCAAGCCGATTATGTCGGATATTCGCATTCATCAGAAGGATGTCCGAAGGGTACTGCGTAACCAGGACGTGAACAAGGCTAGTGGCCCCGACGGGATACCGGCAATTGTACTGAGGACTTGTGCGCCTGAGTTGTCTCCGATCTTGACACGCCTATTTCGCCTTTTGTTTGAGACTGGAAAAATGCCGACGGCTTGGAAGCAAGCTAATGTGCAACCCAAGCCCAAGAAGGGTAGTCGAGCTGACCCAGCAAATTATAGGCCCATCTCGGTAACTTCCGTACTCTGTAAGAGTATGGAACGTATACTGAATGGCAAGCTCTTGGCATACCTAGAAGCTAACGATATTCTCAGTGACCGACAATATGGCTTCCGCCGAAATTGCTCAACTGGGGATCTTCTAGCGTATGCCATTCACATCTGGAGTGAGGCCATCGAGAATCAAGGGGAAGCCCTTGCGGTCTCCCTTGACATCTCGAAGGCCATCGACCGGGTCTGGCATGACAGCCTAATTGGCAAGCTTTCTTCCTTCGGTCTACCCGCTGTTTTGTGTGATTGGTCTATCCGAGGTCTATCCGGTCTATCTGAGTAGTCATAGATGGTTGCTCGTCCGGATTGTTGGCTATTAATGCCGGTGTTCTTCAGGAGTCAGTGCTCTCGGCAACATTGTTTTTGCTGCATATTAACGATCTGTTCAAACCCGGTACCTTAGGAGATGCAGACGACAGCACTGTTTCCGAAAGATACGTGCCCGACGCACGAGCTAGTGGGTCTCAGGTCCGATCTCTCCGAGAGGCTATGGTTGGACGCTTGAACTTGTCCTTATAGGCTGTCTCAGAATGGGACGATACCTATCTGGTCAAGTTCAATGCTGCTAAGACCCAGGCGTGTCTTTTTTCTGCTAAGAAGAGCCAATTTCACCCGGCTCCATCTTTCCGAGGTGTAACCGTGCCGATAACCGATCAACTTGATCTTCATGGTGTTACTCTAAAATCTACCCTCAATTTTGGTCTCTTCATAGAGGCAAAGGCACAAGTGGCTGCCAAAAAGTTGGGGATCCTCGCAAAGGTGAGACGGTACTTCACGCCGGAGCAGCTGCTCCAACTTTATCAAGCGCAAGTTCGATCGTGTATGGAGTACTGCTCTCATCTTTGGGACGGATCTGCCAGACACCAGCTTGATGCCCTTGAGTCAATTGAGAAACGAGCTAAGAGGATCATCGGCAATGATTGGCTCGTTGAGTCGAAGCTCCAAAGTCTTGAGCATAGACGCCGAGTTGCTAGCCTGTCGGTTTACTATTGGTTGAATTTTGGGGAGTGTGCGACGGAATTGAATAATTTGATTCCGCCAAGCCCATTACATCAACGGACCACAAGACGTAGGGCGAAGTGCCACCGGTTCATGGTGGACATCCCATTCATACGCACAAAGCGTTTTGAGAACTCATTCATTGTGCGTACAGCTAGGGAGTGGAATTCCCTACGGAGTCTGTATTTCCTGATGGCTACAACCTGGGAGTCTTTAATTCAAGAGTGAATAGGTTACTTCTAGGCAAGCGTGCTCCATCTTCGACCACATCATCGCTTACCATCAGGTGAGATAGTGGTCAAACGCGTGCCTATCAACAATAAAAAAAAGACGCAGACGTGCGTATTTACTAAATATAATGAAATAAACAATTACGGAAAATATATAATTTTTGCGGTTTTTACTGACTTTCAAGATTGTTTTTTATCGAAGTAGCAAGATGAATTAAGTTAATTTTAAAAATAGTAAATAAAGTGTTTCGGGTAGTATGTCTAACCCAGTATCGAGCCAATTTGCTGGCCGTAGCCAATTACTACGGCGAAGTCCTCCACCAACGCCTGCTGAACCATTGCCTCTGGCCGACTCAAATCCACCAGCACCCGAAGAGAATGAATTGCCGAGTGAAGTCATCAGCTTAACGGAGGTACAGAAATGGTTAGGATCTATAGATGCCATTCTGAATGAAGTTTGCACTATTGTCGGTGACGATAAAATGAACTTAGACCAGAAGCTTCGTGTGTCCACTCTTTGCCGGAGGGTCTCGAGTGGGACTTCTCAGATGGCTGTATTATATCAATCATTGAAGCAGAAAATTATCCAGGTCAATACCACAATCCAGCACCTACAGGTTCACCAGAACGTTGTGAACTCTGTCCAGCAGTTCAAAGAGGTTGTAGAAACAAAGCTGAATCCAGAAAATTTGAGATCAGTCGTCATCTATCCCAGCGATAAGACCCAAACAAGCAACGAGACCAAGTCCACTTGTTCAAAAGTTAATCTCCCTGTAAGAACTTAAGCTTCATGCTCGTGGAATGAGGAAAGTAAAAAATGGGGGCGTACTGATTATCACCGAAAACAAAGGTGATATTGATAAACTTAGAAATTCCCAGAAACTAATACCATCAGGCCTTACAATAGAAGCGGATAAATTCCGAAATTGAGTTACCGCACCACTGGGCACTCAGGCAGGGAAGGAACAGGGGTGGGTTTTAGTCAGTAAGAGTCTGACACGCCCTCCCGCTCCACCCAGAGCGGGAGATGTCATTGGATTATTTCCCACCCCCCCCCAAAAAAGGGTCGTTGTAATTGGTGTTCCCGTTGCCCTTACAGAGAAGGAGGTATTTGACTGCATTTACGAGCAGAACCCTTCAGACAAGTTGCCGAATATAACACGTGAGTCTTTCCTTGAGAGCATCAAATTGAGCCATAAATCGGGTAAGAAAAACCTTCCTACATGTAACTAAATCTTGGAACTACCCCATAGCTCTCTAGCATAAGAAAAATTATCATTAATCAAAGCCGAGTTTTTGTAAATTTCGGACATGCAGCCAAGTTTTTCCAGGAAACTAGTCCTACTTGCAACCACTGTGGAGAGACTGGACACTCCTTCAATGAATGCAGCAGCAAATCTTCTGCCGCTCAATGTGCGACGTGCAAACGCTTCAAAAGGAAATGTGACCATCCAACTGGTGATGTAAGTTGCCCGTCGCGCAAATTTGCAGAGCTCAATTACATCAACTTCGCGTTACCGAATACTTTATTTGGTTAGCACATGAACAGGTAGTTTATTTAACACTACGGACGAGTTTGGAACGCATTATGACATATGAGTTCGGATACATGCATATGGCATAAGTCTAAAGTTAATAGCACGTTCATAATTTTTTTAAAAACAGGGTTTGTTTGTTAGATTTTGTTGCTATAAATATAGTATTTTAGTGTAGGCACTATATGTATATTTGCTCAACAGTATATAGTAACTGTACGCAGACCCGAAATATAGTAGAATACTGTAAGTATACCTGTAAGCATCCAATGGGCCTCAGGACGATAACGATTTTGCGCACCAAAATCGTTACCGACCGTCAACATCCAATGGGCCACTGGGTGCCCCGCCGACGAAGAAATATTACGTAATAACATTTTTTGTCAAGGTCAACCGGTTTTATTCGTATTGTTATTGTGAGCGTGAATGATGTGAGTTTGTATGTGTTATTCAAAGTTTGAAGGTATGTATTTATTCTAAGGTAGTTATTACATAGTATTAGAAAAAAACGCAACACAAAACGCAACGCAAACGCTGAAACGCAATTTTTAAAAGCAGTTACTTTGTTTTGATTCCGTCATATGAAGTTTGAGTATGAATAATAGGAAAATATTTTATCGGACTGTACAAAAAAACACTGTTATTAGATTACTTGTCTATTCATAGTGTAACTTGCAAAATTTCGTTTAGATTGATATAGTGGTTTTATCAGAAACCAACTTATCACGTGAACAGGCACTATTCCCGCCAAATCGTTGATAACAGCATTTGATTAGAATTCAACTCTCGTAAAACAAGTATTGTATACATTTTATTATAAGATCTGTTTATTCAACAACCCAAAAAAAAAATACTTCAAGTGCCTCACGCCAATAGAAGCGACAGCGAACCATTTTTAGCGAGCAAAGTCGTAAACATGTCAATGGTGGGAAACAGCGTGGGCGTTGACGGATGTGGCAGTTTAGCGCGTTCGGACGTTAACAGTAGTAAGTTTGGCAACCCTAGTACCTGTCCAGTCAGAGTACTGTGCAATGTTGATGCTAAACACTCAAGCCACCACAAAAATCGAATTAAAATGCCGTTCTATCTTTTTAATAAATGTTGATAAATCTGTGAACACTTCTTTTATACAACGGCTCATCGACTGCAAAATACAGCACGTCCGTGCATTACCACTGCAAACTCACTAATGCTGACAACTTTTACGAAAATAGAGCTTATCGTCTTTGAAATAGGAGAGTTGAAGGTGCTACGAGGATATTGGCACCTAAGCAAAGACATGCTGGAACATGGTTTTGGAAGCCAGCCAGCTAGCGCACCGTTGTTTGCGAAGCTAACTCATAGAGGTATTCTAGTTGTAAAATTTGGAGTTTATGAACAATATTCTGTTTCTGAATACACTGGTCATTGTGGTTTAGAATATTGTGTGTCGGGAGATTACGTTTTGTGATGAGTAGCCGAATTTCTGGCTGGTTCTTTTTACCTAAGATTTCCTGCCACATGCTGGCTGTGTTTTCTGGATACGATAGCTTAATTTAACCTTTAGGTACTTAAGTTCTACGGATTGGTGTGTAGCCACGCTCCACGCCACGTTTTTGACAGTTCTTATAGAGAAATAATGAACCAGCACGTTTTCGACAGTTTCTTATAGAGGAATAATGAACCAGCACGTTTTCGACAGTTTCTTGCAAAGAAATAGTGAACGCGGAGCGCGTGGGCTCTCGCGGCAGACGGTAGACACGGCGAAAAGACCGCACCCTGCGCGCGGCTCCTATTTATAGATTCGCGACGGACGGTGCCGTGTGCGCTAAGCAGCGCCCCGCACCCCGCACCCGTCTTGCCTACGCGCGACGCTATTGGTAGATTTATCGAAGTGTAATATTAATGATGTATATAAAAGTAGGGTGTTTTTAGAAAATATAATCAGATTTTACCAGACCACCACGCTGTTTGTTTTATTACGAGTCTAGTTAGCTATACCCTCAAGTTCTAGTTAGATTACCCTCAAAGGTGTTTATTGAAACAGAACTTTTTTGGCGTAGCCGTTAGGCTCACGCTATGGTATTATTATTTTTTATTATTGCCACTTTTTTGGGTTCCGTACCTAAAGGGTTCCAACGGAGCCCTATTGCTGTCACTCACGTGTCCGTCTGTCCGTTGTCTGTCACAAAATTTGGTTCCGGAGAATTTTTTAACTTCCTATTGACTTTCTGACTTGAAATTTGGCGATAATGTTCCAATGATGTTTGATAATTCCCTCATTTAGTATGTAACCCTAATTGTACGAAATCCGACATGTACTTGGCTGGTTTTTATTTTATTTCTCTTGTGTGTACCTACCTGCTGACTGTCGCCAAATAAATATTCTTTCTTTCTTTCTTTCTTTCAAATCCATAGGATTTTGAGGGAAATTCCTAATGCATTGTTTCATGTTTTTGAAAAAATCTTCGCATTGGTTGTTTAGGTGGAATTCTCAAATAAAATAGCAATTCTTTTAAAATCTTTCCACATAAATGTATACTCTTAATTGGCGGGTAGAAGTCATGAATAGGTTGGAAATCCAAAGATAAAGGTAGCTTATCCGCAATTAAGTATACAAGGAAAACTAAATCAGTACCCAATTAAGATCATTTAAGGAGAGGGTCAAGAAAGCACATTTTATGGCGTAGTTGTATGCCAACGGCCTTGAGTGGTTAGCTTGTGTATTCTGTACTGAGCTCACGTAATGCGTCTTACTTCTGCCCGGGGGCTGAGGATAAATTCGAAAGAGTTACCTCACCCCTGGGCACGTAGGGCAGGGAGGAACAGGGGTGTGTTTTAGTCAGTAAGAGTCTGACACGCCCTTCCGCTCCACTCTAGAGCGGAAGAAGTCATAAGATGATTTCCCACCCCCCAAAAAGAAATAAAAAAAATGCGTCTTACTTCCACCCAGTAATAGGAATAGCCCATCAAGGAGCGCTGTCTCAAATTAGACGTATTATTAATTTATTATACCTACCTATAACAAAAAGTATTACACTAAAACAAAAAAAAAAAAAAAAATTATGAAAGTTTTATAAAAATATGCTGAACAGTTTTTGCGTGATTCTCAATTTATTATCCGAATTAAATATAACTTTACAAATTAATTACACTATGTAATAAAAATACTAGCTGACCCAGAAAACGTTGTTCTGCCATATAAATTATTACTAGTGAATATTTTGGTAGCGACCTATTCTCAGATCTACCTAAAAAATTTCATAAAAATCGGTCAAGCCGTTTCGGAGGAGTTTGGTTACAAACACTGTGAACGAGAATTTTAATTTCAAATATTCACATATTAAATTAAGAAGAAAAATGTCTAAAGTAACATATTTTTTTTACAAAGAAATAAGACTAGTCCTTTAGACGTGATGTTCAATTTAAAATCATTAGAAGTCGTATGTTTTCTGGTCATGTTAAAGTTAAGGGACTCTATTTTACCTTGACTTCTCCCACATATATCGAGGTCAGTCCAGTAACCAGTTTTATAGAGTGACATCCAAGAACCGCCAGACAAGATATATTTTTTGATTGACAATGTATGGGGTTGAATAGTGTTCGTATGTACTTTAAACGTACGCATACCTGCTAGCTTGTGCCGACGGCCAATCATTCTTTTTTAGGGTTGCGTAAGTCCGAATAATAAAACGGAACCCTTATAGGAACACTTTGTGGTCGTCTGTCAGTATGTCTGTCAAGACACTTTTTCTCAGGAACGCGTTGAGGTATCAAGCTGAAATTAATATAAAATAATCAGGTCTACAATCCATTGGAGCAGAGAAAAAATCAAACTTCTAAATCAACGCAATGAAAAGATACGGCTGTTTATGCTCCATTTATGGCGCATACTTTGACAGTCAGAAGGGAATCAAAACCTATAGGGTAGGTAGGTACTTCCCGTTGACCTATAATCATGAAACTTGTCAACAAGCATTGATATATACTAGCACAAGTAAAGGAAACAATCCGAAAACCGTAAAATTGTAATTTTAAGTATATTTAAGTACATAGCACACACAGTACATCACAAAAAAAAAAATACCGAAAGAAGTGAAAACTTGAACAAAAATGCTCAATGCGCCTCGCGATCCGCTACTAGTGCTACGTAGCACTCTCGTAGCGAATCGCGCAGCGGTGTCGGTGGCGGTGACGTACGAGTTCAATTGTTTTTTCCCATCTCAAAACTACCCAACGCGCATAAAGAAGTTTTCACTTCAAAAAATTGTGATTGCAATCTTAATTGCAGTTGCTAAGCTAACCGCGACCCCACGACCTATTTATGTCGATGCATCGACAAAAGATTTCAAACAGAAAAGAAAGAAAGAAAAAATATTTACCCTACAAGTTTGTACGGGACCCTCGGTGCGTGAGCCCGACTCTCACTCGGCCGGTTTTTTTTAATAACGTTAACATTAAGAATTACTGTATCGTGGGTGCATTCACAAACATGTAAACTCACATCCAAAGACTCCCAGTCCCGGAACAACTATCTGTAGGCCATACAAATATTTGTTCCGTGCGGGTATCGAACTAGCGACACGCAGCACAGCAGCCAATCGCTCAGCCACTGCGCCGGCCTTGTCGTCTTTACCGTTTTCTGGTGCTAAAGTTTCGTTATGAACATTATTCAGTATGATGAGTTTCTTTAATATAGAAAATTTTCCTGCGGTTTTTATCATCTAACTACGAGAAAAGGTACAACTGCCTGCCTAGCCTTTTCCCAACTATCTTGGGGTCGGCTTCCAGTCTAACCTGGATGCAGCTAAATACCAGTATTTTACATGGAGCGACTGCCTATCTGACCTCCACAACCGAGTAACTGAGTAATACGATATCCCTTGGTAAAGTTGGTTGTCAGACTTTCGGGTTCTGACGACCCGTAACAACAGACAAAGGCCCACGATTGGCAGCCGGGACCAAAGGTTCACGTGCTTTCCGAGGCACGGAGGAGTCTCGGTGTGTAAAGATGGTCACCCATCCACGGACCAACCCCGAAGAGCATAGCTTAACCTGATGGATCGACCCATGCAGCTGTTATTACTTTAGCCACGAGATCGAGAAAAGGTACAACTATAAAGATTAAAAAATATCCGTTTTTCCTGACACGTCTGGTATTTTCTTTCAGCCCGTATTGGGCACATTCCGACTAGGGTAAGTTTAATATAAAAATATAATACATTTGTGCTGTTGGTTTAGGCCAGTCGTTATTGAGTCAGGGCCCGCGGGGCTCGCTGTATAAACAATGAAATTCGTTTACATTTGCTCTGGACCAATTTCGAAAGTGTATAGTTTTTGATTTCTGTACTGCGTGAGATTATTTTATAATAAAGGTGACTGGAACACAGTATCGTTCTGCTTCATAGTATTGTAGAGACTCTTTAGTCAGGAGCTCTTTAGAGGGTTTAAAACATGGTTATTATTAATCATACTAATATTATAAAGAAGAAAGTTTGTGAGTGTGTATGTTTGTTACTTCTTCACGCTCAAATGGCTGAACTGATTTGGCTGAATATTGGTATGTAGATAGCTTATACCCTGGATTAACACATAGGCTAATTATTCTGGTCTATGCGGGTGAAACCGCGGAGCGCAGCTAGTTGTTAATAAATAAAAGAAATACTTAAACACTAATTAATTTAACAATGGCTCATCTACTGGAGTGTCCCAAATGTGTTTTCACCTGCACTCTTAATCATCTGAACAAAGCCTCAAACGCCGCTATAAACGTGGCTCTTACTGGGCCCAAACAGTATAACAATAAATGTACTAGGACACGAAAATAAGAAGAATTTAAATAATAATAAAAAATCTTTATAAATGTTTATATTTTGTTTCTTTGTTATTTGACACTGATTGCCGAAATTAAAGTTATTTTGCAATTTTTAGTGTAGTTTATTTATTGGAAGTCGGTTGTATTTTTTGTAAAAATGTGTTTTTATTTTTCACTTTTTAGTTGATCTACCCTAGAACTAAAACTAAATATTTAAAGTTATTCCCAAATGAATAACCCCAATAACATAGAATTTGAACATAATTGTAAAAAACCAAAATACTCGTATCATCTGTGTATACTCGTACATATTTTTTTACTATTTGTTGATTTTTTTTTAAAAATGTTAAATCAATTTCATTAAAATTTATGTGGGACCATCTCTGAAGTATAACTTGCCAAACATAAAAAGAATCATTAAAATATATTCACAAGTGGCGGAGTAATCGCTTAACAAACACACAATAAAAAAAAAGTGTTAAAAAATGCTCAACGAGCCTAAAGAAGTTTTCACTTTAATCCGCTACGAGTGTTACGCTGCTACGCGTAGCACTCGTAGCGGTGTCGGTCTTAAGTTCAATTCTTTTTTCCCATCTCAAAAATGCCCAACGCACCTAAAGAAGTTTTTACTTCAAAAACATACAGACGAATTGAGAACCTCCTGCATTTTGACGTCGGTTTAAAATGAATCATATTGTCATATAGATTTAGGGCCTTCTTAGACGGACTGCTTGGAGCAGTCAGTCCCATCAGCTTCAAGCGGTTGCTGTTGGGCGTACTGCAGTTTCAATACAAAATTGACATTCACGATACAGGGACCGCTCAAGTAGTTGCAGTCAGCAAGCAGTCCTGTTTTGCAAAGGGAGCACGTCAAGAGGCGAGACAGTTAAGTAGTAAGTTGAGATTATAATAAATAATAAAATAAATAAATAAATGAATACATAAATACATAAATAAATAAATTAGACCTTTGCGTCACACTCCTGTATCGTGGGTGCGTTCACAAACATGTATACTCACATACAATTTCATTTTTGCAGCCGAAGCGCGGGTCGCATAGCGCGGCACGATCAACGACATCATCCGACGAGCTCTTGTCACCGCCGGCGTTCCGGCTGTATTAGAACCACATGGTCTGGCTCGCGACGATGGTAAAGGACCGGACGGGATGTCGTTATTTCCGTGGAAGTTGGGTAGGCCTTTAGTGTGGGACGCTACATGTGTCGATACTCTTGCGCCATCTCATCTTCCTAGTTCGTCTTGCTGTGCTGGTGCTGCCGCTGCGGCTGCGGAAAACCTCAAGCGGCGGAAATATAGCAACCTCGTCGGTAGCTAAATTTTCGAGCCGTTTGGGGTTGAAACCCTTGGGCCGTGGGGTCCCAGTGCTCATATATAATTTAAAGATCTGTCTAAACGCCTTGTTGACACTTCGCGTGACCCAAGGGTTGGCTTTTACCTCGGCCAGAGGTTAAGCATTGCCATACAACGTGGCCATGCCGCCAGTCTTTTGGGTACACTTCCAGTCGACAGTGATGCGGAGGAATTTTTTGACGCCATATTTTAAGTTTTATTTAGTTAGGAGTTTTTGTTTTAATTACAGTTTGTTAAGTATTTTATAAGTTTTTAAATAAATTATGGATGTTTCCATACACAAGACATCCAGACACGGAACAACTATTTGTTACAAATATTTGTTCCGTACAGGTTACTCGTAACATGCAGTGCAGAAGCCGAAGCTCAATCACTGCGTCGTTGGCAATGTCTGATATATATACTCGTATGTAACTCCACGGTCAAATTGCCAACACGCACTGGGCCCGCGTGGTAGATTACGGCCCACACTCTCTCACAGGGAGGAGACCTGTGCCCCAGCAACGGGGACATTAAAAATCTGATGATGATGACGGTCAAATTGTGACCACTGTAAAAATGGGGGTACCCATTTGACTAAGTTGTGCCTACAGCGGCCTACCTGTCTTCGTAGTCTAGAAATTTCTAGGCGGGCCATGGCAGTTGGTGGCACGCAGGAAACTTTACTACTGGTTTAACATAGTCAGTTAGAGGAGAATGACAGTACTACTGTACAGATTTCTCATCTCATACAATCATCTCCTAATACATAAAAATTTCGTGTCACGGTGTTTGTCGTTGCACTCCTCCGAAACGGCTCGACTGCATTTAATGTTGTTTTTTGTATATTTGGTAGATATGAGAATAGGTAGGTTCTCATTGTAAGTGAACCTATGTATTGTTCTTATGAGAATAAAATTCTTTAAACCTATAGGTCGTAAAGTATTTTTCACCCTCCTACACCCCACCCCTCATTTTTAAATCGTAGAACAACGTTTGCTGGGTCAGCTAGTCTTACTGTACCCGGGCCTGCGGACGGCGAGTAGTGGGTAACTCGCCGTCCGATCAGCACCAGGCCCGAGAGTCGACGGCGCGTAGTGTTCCACGCGCGCCTCAAAGAGTTGTCAGCAAAAGGACGGGGCCCGCCACGGCCGATGCCTGCCCGGGGGTGGAGGATAAATTCGAAAGAGTTACCTCGCCCCTGGGCACTCGAGGCAGGGAGGAACAGGGGTGGGTTTTAGTCAGTAAGAGTCTGACACGCCCTTCCGCTCCACCTTAGAGCGGAAGAAGTCATAGGATGATTTCCCACCCCCCCAAAAAAAAAAAAAAAAGCTAGTCTTACTGTATCAAAATGTGATAGGTAGGTACTAGGTTAGGTGTACAGATTTCAATTAGTTGAATGGAATAACCTCCATACTCCAAACTCTACTCCTAACCTCCTTCCTTGGTGGGTACTGAGTGAACTCCAATTCACACAATTAATATTTCAAACATTCTATTTAAGTTTTTTCGCACCTAATAACAATATTTGCTGAAAAAATCTCTGCTGTGCTTATTAGCACAATGATGTCCAAAACTCGAAAAGAAGGAAAATAATTGCTCGTGTATTTGGGAAGCGAATTATCGCCAACACGACAACATTTCACATCGTGTGGCACGCGGGCGGCAGGTACGGATGGCATACATGAATAATAATGCATTCGTCTGTCTGTAGAACGTGAGGTTTTCTGTTTTGTGGGAGATTAATCTTATAAGGGTTTGTGTAAGTGAAAACATGAGTTAAGAATTTGAAGTTGCGTACGAGTACTTGAGTCTTTTTTTGTTTTGGAAAAAGTCCTAGCCACTAATAATCCACCACACATGGAAATGGCCCCGTTAACCGGAACCCTTTCTGTGCAACCGCTGTTAGGGCACACCCCCGAGGAGACTATAAAGGTGGGTACTGACCGACGTTACGGTGACGCTCTGGTCTGAAATAAAAATTATATTATTATTCCATTTATTTAACTTTATGTACATACTATTTACATTTTTAAATATTCAAATATAAAACAATATAAAAATATAAAAAATAGTAGCCCACCGGTAACGGGATAGGGTCCAAGCTACCGGTGGTCAGTGCTCCTGAGAAAGGAATCTCCTAACAATACGCGCTGTGTCCAGGAGTACCGCTTTCTGTATCAAGCCCTTGATCCAGCCGCCCAACGAGAGCCTCCTGAGATGTTGGTCGAGGCTCTTGGCTATTAAGCCATTGGCCGTCACGACTATCGGCACAATGACTGCTGTATCCACCTCCCACATGTCGACAACCTCGCGAGCCAGATCAAGGTACTTTGTTTTTTTATCTTTCTCAGCCTTCACGAGGTTCTCGTCATGAGGGACAGCTATATCAACAATCATTGTGCGACGCTCTTGTCGATCTATCACCACTATGTCAGGCTTATTGGCAACAATAGTCCTATCAGTGATGATAGATCGATCCCAATACAACGTGATATTGCCATTTTCGAGAACTGGGTCGGGCTTATACTTATAGTACGGTACTTCAGATTCCACAAGATTGTATTTAAGAGCAATTTGCTGGTGGATAATCCTGGCTACAAGGTTGTGTCTGTGCAAATAGTCTCCGTTAGCTAGACGAGAACAACCAGAAATAATGTGTCGGATTCATTCCCCGGGCCGGTGGCATGCCCGACAGATGTCAACCGTACCGTCCTTCACAATATATTTCCGGTAGTTATGCGTCATCATAACTTCGTCCATATATTATTATTATTGTTACGGCGCGTAATGTAACATGTTACAAAGCGAGAATTCTTGCGGATATATGGCCTATAGAGGCCATAGATCTCGTTAGGCGATTTTAAACATGAAGTCAGTTCGCCTAATGGGATCTATGGTCTCTATGCCATAGATACGCACGAATGATCGCTTTGTAACATGTTACATTACGCCCTGTAACACCGGTCAGTACCCACCTTAAAGGGGTCTCACCTGAGCCTCACTGTGCACGGCAGCACGTGATCATAGTGCCGCCGTACGAGTATTTTAGCCTCAAAACTTGTTAAACTTTGGCATAGCTGTCAACGAGGTTAATAGAAGTAAAAAAGTGCCGACAAAAGGTGTCGGTGTCAATAGCCAGTTCAATTGTATTTTCCCATCTTCAATCCATTACGCGACGCGAAAGTGCTACGCGTTGTAGCACTCTTGTACCGAATCGCTTAGCAGTGTCGGTGTCGGTGGCGCGCGAGTACAATAGTTCTTTTTCCATCTCAAAAATGCCCAAGGAGAAGTTTTTACTTCAAAAATAAGCGGACAAGTTCGCGGGCTGAAGCTAGTTTTAGATTATTCAATTATTTATTTGTTAAGTTTTATGTAGTCTACAAAAAAGATCCCTGATAATAGCCGTCCCTGCTCAAAATCTCCTTCCTCATTAAAAAAAAACCGGTCAAGAGCGAGTCAGTCTCGCACGCTAAGGGTTCCGAACAAATCATGTTCTTCCAGGTTTTTTTTAAACTGCCTCCACCTTATAACTTTTCCTGTAATTTATAATAGTAAAGAACTACTTTTTGTATTTTTTTCAAAATTTTAGGCTCTGTGGTTTCGGAGATAAGGCGGGCGGAATGGTCATATTTCATCTATTTTTAACCGACTTCAAAAAAGAGGAGGTTGTCAATTCGTCTGTGTTTTTTTTTTTTTTTGTATGTATGTTACGCGATTTCTCCGTCAGTTGTGAACCAATTTTCAAAATTGTTTTTTTATCTGAAAGAATATACTAATGAGGTGGTCCCATATTAATTTTATCGAAATTGCTTCAGCGCTTTTTTAGAAACTGAACAAAAATGGAAAATACGTGTACCTCGATGACGTTTTGGTGTTCTCCAAATGTTTAAATTCCACGTTCCCATTATATTGGGGTTTTTAGTTCTGGGGTATAACAACTAAAAAGTGAAAATAAAAAACTTAATAAAAAACCGACTTCCAAAAAAAAATGCACTAAAAATTAATAAATAACTTTAATTTCGGAAGTCGGTATTTGTATTTTACTTCTTCGTTATTTGACACCGACTTCCGAAATTAAAGTTATTCATTAATTTTTAGTGCATTTTTTTTTGGAAGTCGGTTGTTTTTTTTGTAAAAATGTTTTTTATTTTTCACTTTTTCTTAAATAGCTTTATAATTATGTATTTTAAAATTATGGTAAAAATATATTCGAGACCCTCTGCAATGTGCCCTTTCATTTGATATGTCGTACGACACAATTTGAAAAACTTTGATTTTAATTTTCCGATTTTCACCCCATAAGTGACCCTCATATTCCTAATGTATTTATTTAGGGTACACGTCCATGTTTGGTCATAGCTATTCATGTGTGTATAAAATTTCAATTCTATTGGTTCAGCAGATTCGGAGTAAATTGGCTGTGATAGACGGACAGACGGACAACAGACAGACAGACACAAGTGGCTGCCAAAAATTTGGGGATCCTCGCAAAGGTGAGATGGTACTTCACGCCGGAAAAGCTGCTCCAACTCTATCAAGCACAAGTTCGATCATGTATGGAGTACTGCTCTCATCTTTGGGATGGATCTGCCAGATACCAGCTTGATGCCCTTGAGTCAATTGAGAAACGAGCCAAGAGGATCATCGGCAATGATGGGCTCGTTGAGTCGAAACTCCAAAGTCTAGAACATAGACGCCGAGGTGCTAGCCTCTCGGTTTTCTATCGGTTACATTTTGGGGAGTGTGCGACGGAATTGCATAATATGATTCCGCCAAACCCGTTTCATCAACAAACCACAAGACGTACGGCGAAGTGCCACCGGTTCATAGTGGACATCTCATTCATACGCACAAAGCGTTTTGAGAAAACATTTATTGTGCGTACAGGTAGGGAGTGGAATTCCCTACCGGAGTCTGTGTTTCCTGATAGATACAACCTGGGAGTCTTTGAGTCAAGAGTGAATAGGTTAATTCTAGGCAAGCGTGCTCCATCTTATACCACATCATCGCTTACCATCAGGTGAGATAGTGGTCAAACGCGTGCCTAACAACAACAAAAAAAAAAGACACACGAGATGATCCTATAAGGGTTTCGGTTCTCAATCGGACTTTCGGAACCCTATAAACGATTTTCTGTCCCTCCATAACAGCTCGACCCAACACAGTTTAGGCCTGTGACGATTTGAAAACTAATTGCAAGACAAGAGTGTCAGCCCTAGTGTCAAGTCTAGTGTCAGCTTCATTAGTGAAGTAACAAGCATCGTAATGACGTCCAAAGGTTTTGAGGTCGACTCAAAGACAGACGGTTAAATGGCAGCTAATGGCGGTTAGGATAAGACCATAGCCGCTTAGTTTGCTGCTCTGAGAAGTTAGTCTGAATATAACCATGTGGGATAGAAACCTAAATTCTGTCGAATTGATAAGTAATTTACTTTAAACAATTTTTGTTCCAATAAAATATTTTTATTTGTATTATTGTATTGTGTGAACCAGCGGTCAGGTCAGGATGGTCACAGTCACAGTAAAAGTACACGTATTTACTTTCGTAGTTTATTTTTAAAAACAGGACAGTTTTCCTCGTAGGTACAATTTTATATAATTTTCTTGGTAGCCGGTTTGCCGGGTTTTTTGGAACTGCTCAAAACTACCAACCCACCGGCTTTTAATGTTACATAGACTATTGTATAAGTATTAATTAAACTGAATTCCCTAAATAAATGGCTTACATTAAATAAAGATGATTAACTATAATATTTATTGAGGAATCAAGCGTAATCATAAAATTTACTAAGTAATTATTTGGCGCACCGGAAGCTGACAAGCGAAAAAGGCGCCATAACTGTTTATCGGATTATAAATTATTGCAAAAGATCAAGAAAATCAAATTAAATTGACTAAATAATAAAGTTAAGATTATTAAGACACAACAAGCTTGGTTTTACTGGTTAAGGTGAATTACGAGATCGAGCTGGTATGTGTAGTACCGAAAGTCGGTAGCAATTGTTTTATTTTCGAGTAAGTGTGTTGGAAAAACGTCGTTTGTACACATGGGAGATTGTCATTGCAGTTTCTTTGCTCCAAACTCCTTTCATGGGGATGAAGTAGGTAGCTAATAAAAATTGCGAAAATTTTAAAATTCCCTTGTGGGATACAAGGGAATTTTATTTTTTTTAATTTTTTTTTTATTAAATTTTATTTATTTTATTATTTCTCCACCAAAATGCTGTAAATTGACTCTAAGCCAGCTCTAAATAGTTCAACAATATTGCAAGCCGTTAGTTTCTGTTGAGCTCGTATATAAGGACCTCTTCACTCAAGATGTTACTCCAACACTATTAACATGCTTAAACCCAACATGTTAGCTGACGTGCTTCTGAACATAACTTAAAAGATCTATTACATATAGGGTTTTTGAAGTGAAACTTCTAATGCGACTTACAACAAGGTTGCGTTAAACGTTTAACGCTACCATGGAGGGGGTATGAAAGCACTGTTGCGTTAAACGTTCAACGCTCCTGGGGTGAGGGAATAGAGACAGAGCGAGAGTGAATGCGTGGCACTCGAACGCATGCGCGTAGTATACCTGTTACAGGCCAGCGTGAGCGTTAGCAACGAGCAGCGTCCAATATTCCAACGCAAGAGGGAGAGATAAAGAAAGATACACAAAGGTAGAAAATAGGAGAGAGAAAGAGAGTGAGTCAGTAGATCTCAAGCACATGCGCGTGGTATTCTTGCTATGTAGCGAAGTAAACAGTGTGAGCGTCGTGAAATTAGCTGAAATACGTGCTTGTTGTTCTATTTAAGATGCGATCAATTGTGAATTGTAAGCAATGTTAATAAAGTTTGTCTTAAAGAAACAATATGATTTCATAAAAAATCAATTTCTACCCCTCCTATTTCCATTTCCACATTTCATTTTTTTTTTTGTGGGTTGGGGAATTGTCCAATGACTCTCTGCGTGGAGCGGGAGGGCGTGTCAGAATCTGACTGACTAAAACCCACCCCTGTTCCTTCCCAGCCTGAGTGCCCAGGGGTGCGGTAACTCATTTTCAGAATTTATCCGCTACCCCTAGGCATATTACATATAGGGTGGCTTTTAATTTATTGGCAAAGGGGAGTCTTCGAAAGAGTCAACGCGGCTCTGGAACGCAAAGAGCACTGGAAGGAAGACTGGTGGGTTTTAGTCAGTAAGAGTCTGACACACTGTCCCGATCCACACAGAGCGGGAGAAGACATCTGACGATTTCCTACCCTAAAAAAAGAGCTTCTCGCGATGAAAGAAAGAAAGAAAATACGTTTATTTACGGTAAACTTGACGCAAAACACAGAGAAACACAACAAAAAAAAGAAAAGCTGGGGGAAAATATGCGTCACATCCACGTAACACGGCCATCGCTCAGCTTAGTGCTGTGACCCTATGCGAGACAGAGCCCCAGCGCTGGTTTTCAGCGACAGCCGGCGCCAACGTCATGACGTCGACCGGTGCAGCAAACAATGAGTAAAACTAAATATTAGTAGATAAATAGTGGCAACATTCCGTTCCCTGCAACATGAGGCACGCGCCGCCCGCTTTGGTTTTAATCTGTGCCACTCAGCTGTCAGTAAACTATATTTGACAATGTCACTACGTAGTATTAGGTTATACAATAAAAAATGCACATCATGGCGGCACTTAGCAGGCATTACGCAATGATATTATATAAGGAATGTTATGATGAGATAATAATAGGTAGTTAAAGGAAATTGTGTAGTGTATAGTGGTATTGTTTTTGGGAAAAAAGTGTAGAAACGATGTTGTTCTTATTTTAGTCATAACTTTGGTACTTGCCAGGTAAAAATTGTTGCCAGTTCTTATCTGGCAAGTGCGCGAGAACTCTGTAACCACCAAACAATCACTCTTGATATCTATTTATTTAGCCTCTACTTTCCCTTGTAAACTTCTATCACGATGCAAAAGATAAAATCTATTCAGAAACATCTGTTGTCGCTACAGAGAAGGAAAACAAACTGATAACAACAAAACGCCTTAAACTCCTTAAAATACCAAAACGCCAAGTTATTTCTTTATTAGTCTACCGTGCCCATTAAGAAAATGTTTGGCCGCATTACCGGATAATGACGGCCATGACAAACAGCCCGGCGCGTCGCCATTTTGTTATTTTGCGCGGGAAAATTATGGCTAGCGATTCTGTTAGTGACTGGGGTATTAATAGTGAGAGGAATACTGTAGGCGCGATTCAAGGTAAAGAGGTAGCTTGTTTCTGAAAGCCTCTAATGAATGGGCTGAATCTTTTAGCCTTTTTAGGGTTCCGTACCCTGTCGTACTGTATGGGTCAGAATTCTGGGCTGAGATGAGAATGTTGAGATGGATGTGTGGAGTTACGAGAATGGATGTAGTGAGAAATGAGTACATTAGAGGTAGTTTAAAAGTGGCGCCAGTCACAGAAAAGTTGAAAGAGAACCGCTTATCTTGGTATGGTCATGTGAAGAGGAGGGATGAAACACATGTAACTATAAGAGTTATGAATATAAATGTGGATGGATGGAGAGGAAGAGGGAGGCCAAATAAAGTATGGATGGATTGTGTGAGGAGTGATATGATAGAAAAGGGAGTTAGTGATAGCGTGACGGCTGACAGGACAGAATGGAAGAAAAAAACGTGTTGCGTCGAACCCAAGTAACATGGGATAAGGCCTAGAAGATGATGAGGGTTCCGTACCCAAAGGGAAAAACGGGACCCTATTACTAAGATTCCGCTGTCCGTCCATCTGTCTGTCTGTCTGTCCGTCTGTCACCAGGCTGTACCTCATGAACCGTGATAGTTTTTTTTTTTTTTTTTTGGGGGGTGGGAAATCATCTTATGACTCCTTCCGCTCTAGGGTGGAGCGGAAGGGCGTGTCAGACTCTTACTGACTAAAACCCACCCCTGTTCCTCCCTGCCCTACGCGCCCGGGGGCGAGGTAACTCTTTCGAATTTATCCTCCACCCACGGGCAGGCACTGGCCGTGGCAGGCCCCGTCCTTTGCTGACAACTCATTGAGGCGCGCGTGGAACACTACGCGCCGTCGACTCTCGGGCCTGGTGCTGATCGGACGGCGAGTTACCCACTACTCGCCGTCCGCAGGCCCGGGTGAACCGTGATAGTTAGACAGTTGACATTTTCACAGATGATGTATTTCTGTTGCCGCTATAGGTAACGTAAAATAAATATTTAAGAGGGCTTCCATACAACAAACGTAATTTTTTTGCCGTTTTTATAGATAATGATACGGGATTTTTCGTGCGCGAGTCCGACTGGTACTTGGCCGGGTTTTTTTTTTCCTTATAATTTTGCTAGCTTCTGCCAGGCGCTTCGTCTGCTTCAATAGCGAAAATTATCTCAAAAGAACGTAATGTCAGGTTATAAGCAACTGCTTTTAAACTAACTATTATGCATGTATTTTCAGTTAGTAGGCAATTAGTAGATACTCTCTCAATGTTTGTAAGAAAGATTTTGTTTATCTTCGCAGTGGGGGCTGGCCGGTGTACATTCATCATTCATCGAGTGTCAAAAGCTATAAGGTAGGAGCCAAATGAGTTTTCGAGTAGGAGTGTATTGTAACACGTAATTTTTTTTATTTTTGAAGTGAAAACTTCTTTAGGCGCGTTGGGCATTTTATGTTCAAGTGTTCACTTCTGTCGGCACTCCCGGAGTGCCACTCTTTTTTTTTATTTGAGATGTGTTTGCTCTTGACTAGGTCAGAGGTGACAGAGAAAGAGTCGACGCTGGAGCGAGCTTACTCAGAAGAAGCCTGTTCACTCTAACTTTGAAGAGATTAGGGTTGTATGCGTTCGGAAACACAGACGCAGGTAGAGAGTTCGACTTCTTTGCTGTTCGCATTATGATTTGGAAACGCTTAGTGCGAATTGGTGAAATAGTTACAAAGTAGGGATGGTAACGTGTTGTGCGTCTAGAAGTTCGATGGTAGAAGGGGGCTGGTGGGATGAGGTTGTGGAGTTCTTGGGCACACTCTTCGAAGTCATTTGATACACGTGGGATTTTTTCATTGCAGTCTCTAAGCTCCATAATGGCCTCGTCTTCGGCTCAGGGGTCTATTCTACCTGAACTGCAATGAAAATGTTTGCCCAGTCCATCAAAATGTACGTGTAAGTATTTGTCATTGCAGCCGAGGCAGGATTGTTCCGAGAAATCCGTTTTGAAACCGAAAATGCAATAGAGAGACAGAGATTAACTTCGCTATTGTATTTTTTTTCCGTTTATTCTTTCCCTTAAGTTGCACCTGCCACGTTCCGTCTCTGCACCACCCTAAGGTCGACTGCCGTCATTCCGCCATTGTACAGTAATTCTTGCTTGTGTATAACCACTCTATTTATACGACGTACTGTACATTACTACTACATAATAATATGTAGGTAACAAAAAATATGGATTCGTCATTATTTCGATGTTATTCTGCCAGATTTATGGCCTGGACGCATAATTGTGGCGAGAATACCTGAATTTGGGAGAGCATACATGAGTGTTTTAGTTTAAATGAAGCAAATATCTTTAACCAATAGTTAAAGATATTCTGTGTCTGTTATAAGAACTCGAAATACCTAATTAAAAAAATAACGAATAAACAGAAAGTTTCAAAACATAGTTTTGGTACTGAGCATTAATTTGTTCATTACCAAATAGAAAACTAATTATGGATTGTGTGTGGAATGTTATGAAATTAAAGATGAGGCAGGGCCGTCATTAAGGCGCTATCAACTGCCAATGACCTTGAGTGGTCAGGTTGCGTGTTCTGTGCTGAGCTCACATGACGCGTCGTACGTCCACCTAGTAATAGGACTCTCGCCCATCAAGGAGCGCTGTCCAAAATTAGACGCATTATTCATTTATTACACATAAAACAACAGGAATTACACTAAAACACTTAGACTAAATTATAAATAATTAAATGATCTTTAAAATGGTGAAGGTTTCATAAAAAAACGCTGTATAGTTTTTGCGTGATTCTCCATTTTTTGTCCGCGTTAGACATAACTTTACAAATTAATTACACTATGTTCTAAAAATATTATTTGAAATATTCTTAGATCAAATTACGACGGAAATTGTTAAGAGTAACATATATTTTGTTCAAAGAAATAAAACTAGTCTTGTAACACCTACAAATAGAATGAATTTAGATTCGTGGAATGAAGCGTTATTTTGCGAGTTGACAGATGACAGATTGTCGTTTGACGTTTCTTTTTTCCAAGTTGATCTGGAACGAGTCTGCCACTTTAAACTTTATTTATTGGAAAAAGTTCTTAAAAACATTTAATGATGTCTCGAAAGGTAGCTGGAACCAGAGTTAAGTTCAAATGTGTTAAGCATTGGGATGTAGGACGCTGTGAGTATCTTTTTTGGGTTTTTTCTCTGTGCTGATGCTAAGTCTTAAGCGCGTGGCATTCAGGAGTGTTACCAAAATCTTTCTATTTGTTGGCAGGGTTCCTACGTTAGATTTATATTAAGGAAAAAACTATATAAAATGGTCGGATCATAATTTACATTATATTTTGGAAGAACTATGCAGTTTTGACAATAGCAAAAAGTTCCGTACACAAGCATACACGTGTCCAGAGATGCCCAGGATTAGATGACCACGGTGTAGATGCCGCTTAAGGACCTCTGAACTGGACCTATAATCTTCGAACGATAGGGTAAAAGTGTTTCAACATAAATTGTAGGTTAAACATACAATTTTCTGTAGACGGAGTGCTATCTAGTGTGATGCAGTGTTGAAAATAAACGTGATATATGTGAAGACCAAATCTAAGGACTCTTATTTACTACATACATACCTCATGCGAAAATACCCGAAGATAGGTAACAGGGTCTCATGCCATAAGTATCTCTGACGCTAGCCGGTGGAAGAAAGAAATTTTCTTTACAGTCTTTAAAACGTGATGTTTAATTAAAAACCATTAAAAGTCGTATAACTGTGCCTTAACGTATTGAAGGCCCTGGGCACATTAGTATAACGACTTTGACAAAGGACTATTATGTTAAAAGCAGGCATAAAGAGTAGATTAACAATATCCACTTTAAAAAATTGCATTAGTTCAATGAAGATCCTTTTATTATTATTTGCGATTGGTTTGCTCTTGACTCTAGTCTAGGTCAGAGGTGACAGAGACAGAGTCAACGATGGAGCGAGCTTACCCAGAAGAAGCCTGTTCACTCTAACTTTGAAGAGATTAGGGTTGTATGCGTTGTCTTTAAAACAGTGTAGGTACTAAACATTATTACTATAAGTACCATTAAAGATATTTAAAAAAAAATCTGATTTTCGGGCAAGAGTAGAGCATACTCTCAGTGGTTCATCCTTAACGCTTGCAAAATTTAATAAGTACCTAATTATTCTAGTCAGTAATCGTTTGATTTTCTCAACATATATATAGTTAATGTTAATGAATATCGGCTATCGGAACTAGGGGTCCTCCATTTGATCGCGGGGCCCTGGGTACTTTCCCAGACTGGCCAGTGGGAAAGAGGAGTCTGAGATGAGGTAGTGAATGATGATAACATGATGGTTCATCATCAGCCTTTTAATGTCCCCACTGCTGGGGCAAGGGCTTCTTCTCTATGAGAGGGTGTGAGCCGTAATCCATCACGCGGGCCCTATGCGGATTGGTGGATGTTACATATCTTCGATTTTTTGGTTCTAGGGCATGCCGGTTTCCTCACGATGTTTTCCTTCACCGTTTTGAGAGCAGTGGTGATGAAATAAATTACACAAAGTAAAGTGCCTGCCTTGTAACAGTTAAAAATTGAATAAATTTAATTCGTGGAATGAAGCGTTATTTTGCAAGTTGACAGATTGACAGATTGTCGTTTGACGTTTGTTTTTCCAACTTGATCTGTAGCGAGTCTGCCTCTTAAATTTTATTTATTGGAAAAAACTTCTTAAAAGCACCTAATGATGTCTCGAGGTGTAAAAGGGACCAGAGTTAAGTTCAAATGCTGTAAGCATAAGAATGTAGGACAATGTAAGTACTTACTCTTTTTGGGATTTTTCTGTAATGATGCTAAATCAAGCGTGGCATTTATGAGTCTCACCGAATCTTTCTCTTGTTGGCAGGGTTCCTACTTTACCTTTAATTATATAAAATAAAAACTTTATAAAATGGTCGGATCATAAACTTCATATTATTTTGGAAGAACAATGCGGTCTTAGCAAAAGGTTTGGAACACAAACGTCCACGTGTCCAGAGGACCATGATTAGATGACCACGGCTTAAATACTGCTTGTGGATCTCCTCACTGGACCTTTAATCTTCGATCTTCGAACGATAGGGTAAAAGTGATTCATCATAAATTGTAAGTTCAACATACAATTTTCTGTGTACTGAGTGCTATCTGGTGTGATGCAGTGTTGACAATAAATGTGATATATGTGAAGACCAAATCAAAGGACTCTTATTTACTACAGACAAATCGCATGCAATACACCCGAAGATAGGTAACTAGGGTCTCATGCCATAAATTATCTTTGACGCTAGCCGGTGGAAGAAAAATTTCTTTACAGCCTAAGTTTGAACTCACGACCTACACCTTGTAAGTCGCGGCCGCCACTGCTCTTCACATGATGACCCATCATTTATTAAAGGTAAAGTAGGAACCCTGCCAACAAGAGAAAGATTCGGTGAGACTCATAAATGCCACGCTTGATTTAGCATCATTACAGAAAAATCCCAAAAAGAGTAAGTACTTACATTGTCCTACATTCTTATGCTTACAGCATTTGAACTTAACTCTGGTCCCTTTTACACCTCGAGACATCATTAGGTGCTTTTAAGAAGTTTTTTCCAATAAATAAAATTTAAGAGGCAGACTCGCTACAGATCAAGTTGGAAAAACAAACGTCAAACGACAATCTGTCAATCTGTCAACTTGCAAAATAACGCTTCATTCCACGAATTAAATTTATTCAATTTTTAACTGTTACAAGGCAGGCACTTTACTTTGTGTAATTTATTTCATCACCACTGCTCTCAAAACGGTGAAGGAAAACATCGTGAGGAAACCGGCATGCCCTAGAACCAAAAAATCGAAGATATGTAACATCCACCAATCCGCATAGGGCCCGCGTGATGGATTACGGCTCACACCCTCTCATAGAGAAGAAGCCCTTGCCCCAGCAGTGGGGACATTAAAAGGCTGATGATGAACCATCATGTTATCATCATTCACTACCTCATCTCAGACTCCTCTTTCCCACTGGCCAGTCTGGGAAAGTACCCAGGGCCCCGCGATCAAATGGAGGACCCCTAGTTCCGATAGCCGATATTCATTAACATTAACTATATATATGTTGAGAAAATCAAACGATTACTGACTAGAATAATTAGGTACTTATTAAATTTTGCAAGCGTTAAGGATGAACCACTGAGAGTATGCTCTACTCTTGCCCGAAAATCAGATTTTTTTTTAAATATCTTTAATGGTACTTATAGTAATAATGTTTAGTACCTACACTGTTTTAAAGACAACGCATACAACCCTAATCTCTTCAAAGTTAGAGTGAACAGGCTTCTTCTGGGTAAGCTCGCTCCATCGTTGACTCTGTCTCTGTCACCTCTGACCTAGACTAGAGTCAAGAGCAAACCAATCGCAAATAATAATAATAGGATCTTCATTGAACTAATGCAATTTTTTAAAGTGGATATTGTTAATCTACTCTTTATGCCTGCTTTTAACATAATAGTCCTTTGTCAAAGTCGTTATACTAATGTGCCCAGGGCCTTCAATACGTTAAGGCACAGTTATACGACTTTTAATGGTTTTTAATTAAACATCACGTTTTAAAGACTGTAAAGAAAATTTCTTTCTTCCACCGGCTAGCGTCAGAGATACTTATGGCATGAGACCCTGTTACCTATCTTCGGGTATTTTCGCATGAGGTATGTATGTAGTAAATAAGAGTCCTTAGATTTGGTCTTCACATATATCACGTTTATTTTCAACACTGCATCACACTAGATAGCACTCCGTCTACAGAAAATTGTATGTTTAACCTACAATTTATGTTGAAACACTTTTACCCTATCGTTCGAAGATTATAGGTCCAGTTCAGAGGTCCTTAAGCGGCATCTACACCGTGGTCATCTAATCCTGGGCATCTCTGGACACGTGTATGCTTGTGTACGGAACTTTTTGCTATTGTCAAAACTGCATAGTTCTTCCAAAATATAATGTAAATTATGATCCGACCATTTTATATAGTTTTTTCCTTAATATAAATCTAACGTAGGAACCCTGCCAACAAATAGAAAGATTTTGGTAACACTCCTGAATGCCACGCGCTTAAGACTTAGCATCAGCACAGAGAAAAAACCCAAAAAAGATACTCACAGCGTCCTACATCCCAATGCTTAACACATTTGAACTTAACTCTGGTTCCAGCTACCTTTCGAGACATCATTAAATGTTTTTAAGAACTTTTTCCAATAAATAAAGTTTAAAGTGGCAGACTCGTTCCAGATCAACTTGGAAAAAAGAAACGTCAAACGACAATCTGTCATCTGTCAACTCGCAAAATAACGCTTCATTCCACGAATCTAAATTCATTCTATTTGTAGGTGTTACAAGACTAGTTTTATTTCTTTGAACAAAATATATGTTACTCTTAACAATTTCCGTCGTAATTTGATCTAAGAATATTTCAAATAATATTTTTAGAACATAGTGTAATTAATTTGTAAAGTTATGTCTAACGCGGAC
This sequence comes from Polia nebulosa, assembly GCA_951329385.1. Lineage (NCBI taxonomy): Eukaryota > Metazoa > Arthropoda > Insecta > Lepidoptera > Noctuidae > Polia > Polia nebulosa. Next base: position 28,454,954 of record OX589602.1, on the reverse strand, counting down.
AAAAAATGGAGAATCACGCAAAAACTATACAGCGTTTTTTTATGAAACCTTCACCATTTTAAAGATCATTTAATTATTTATAATTTAGTCTAAGTGTTTTAGTGTAATTCCTGTTGTTTTATGTGTAATAAATGAATAATGCGTCTAATTTTGGACAGCGCTCCTTGATGGGCGAGAGTCCTATTACTAGGTGGACGTACGACGCGTCATGTGAGCTCAGCACAGAACACGCAACCTGACCACTCAAGGTCATTGGCAGTTGATAGCGCCTTAATGACGGCCCTGCCTCATCTTTAATTTCATAACATTCCACACACAATCCATAATTAGTTTTCTATTTGGTAATGAACAAATTAATGCTCAGTACCAAAACTATGTTTTGAAACTTTCTGTTTATTCGTTATTTTTTTAATTAGGTATTTCGAGTTCTTATAACAGACACAGAATATCTTTAAGCAATAACATTTGCTTCATTTAAACTAAAACACTCATGTATGCTCTCCCAAATTCAGGTATTCTCGCCACAATTATGCGTCCAGGCCATAAATCTGGCAGAATAACATCGAAATAATGACGAATCCATATTTTTTGTTACCTACATATTATTATGTAGTAGTAATGTACAGTACGTCGTATAAATAGAGTGGTTATACACAAGCAAGAATTACTGTACAATGGCGGAATGACGGCAGTCGACCTTAGGGTGGTGCAGAGACGGAACGTGGCAGGTGCAACTTAAGGGAAAGAATAAACGGAAAAAAAATACAATAGCGAAGTTAATCTCTGTCTCTCTATTGCATTTTCGGTTTCAAAACGGATTTCTCGGAACAATCCTGCCTCGGCTGCAATGACAAATACTTACACGTACATTTTGATGGACTGGGCAAACATTTTCATTGCAGTTCAGGTAGAATAGACCCCTGAGCCGAAGACGAGGCCATTATGGAGCTTAGAGACTGCAATGAAAAAATCCCACGTGTATCAAATGACTTCGAAGAGTGTGCCCAAGAACTCCACAACCTCATCCCACCAGCCCCCTTCTACCATCGAACTTCTAGACGCACAACACGTTACCATCCCTACTTTGTAACTATTTCACCAATTCGCACTAAGCGTTTCCAAATCATAATGCGAACAGCAAAGAAGTCGAACTCTCTACCTGCGTCTGTGTTTCCGAACGCATACAACCCTAATCTCTTCAAAGTTAGAGTGAACAGGCTTCTTCTGAGTAAGCTCGCTCCAACGTCGACTCTTTCTCTGTCACCTCTGACCTAGTCAAGAGCAAACACATCTCAAATAAAAAAAAAGAGTGGCACTCCGGGAGTGCCGACAGAAGTGAACACTTGAACATAAAATGCCCAACGCGCCTAAAGAAGTTTTCACTTCAAAAATAAAAAAAATTACGTGTTACAATACACTCCTACTCGAAAACTCATTTGGCTCCTACCTTATAGCTTTTGACACTCGATGAATGATGAATGTACACCGGCCAGCCCCCACTGCGAAGATAAACAAAATCTTTCTTACAAACATTGAGAGAGTATCTACTAATTGCCTACTAACTGAAAATACATGCATAATAGTTAGTTTAAAAGCAGTTGCTTATAACCTGACATTACGTTCTTTTGAGATAATTTTCGCTATTGAAGCAGACGAAGCGCCTGGCAGAAGCTAGCAAAATTATAAGGAAAAAAAAAACCCGGCCAAGTACCAGTCGGACTCGCGCACGAAAAATCCCGTATCATTATCTATAAAAACGGCAAAAAAATTACGTTTGTTGTATGGAAGCCCTCTTAAATATTTATTTTACGTTACCTATAGCGGCAACAGAAATACATCATCTGTGAAAATGTCAACTGTCTAACTATCACGGTTCACCCGGGCCTGCGGACGGCGAGTAGTGGGTAACTCGCCGTCCGATCAGCACCAGGCCCGAGAGTCGACGGCGCGTAGTGTTCCACGCGCGCCTCAATGAGTTGTCAGCAAAGGACGGGGCCTGCCACGGCCAGTGCCTGCCCGTGGGTGGAGGATAAATTCGAAAGAGTTACCTCGCCCCCGGGCGCGTAGGGCAGGGAGGAACAGGGGTGGGTTTTAGTCAGTAAGAGTCTGACACGCCCTTCCGCTCCACCCTAGAGCGGAAGGAGTCATAAGATGATTTCCCACCCCCCAAAAAAAAAAAAAAAAAAAAAACTATCACGGTTCATGAGATACAGCCTGGTGACAGACGGACAGACAGACAGACAGATGGACGGACAGCGGAATCTTAGTAATAGGGTCCCGTTTTTCCCTTTGGGTACGGAACCCCCCGACGCCCAGGACCCCCGACGCCCAGGCCGTCTCCTCCTCCTCTCGCGGCTGCTGGGGGCGTGTGGCCGTCTCCGTTGAGTTTCCCTCACGCGTTCCGCCTCCTCCTTCGTGAGCATTACTGCTTCGCAGAATAAGGTGACAGCTTCCATTCCCTCTCGCTCCGTACCATGGTCTGGACCAGGGCCGCGTGCGAGAGAGGGTTGCCGCCGATCGCCTTCACGAAATATGTAACCTACTTTAAGGTTATTTATTAATCAAATCAGAGGAATTAATTGTTAAGCTAATTGGCTACTATGGTCTTAATAAATAATTTTAATTATTAATTCTAATTACTGTCTCAATTTCATTATCATCATCATCATCTCAGCCGAAAGACGTCCACTGCTGGACATTGGCCTCCCCCTAGTGTCACCACGACGGCAGGAACAGGGGTGGGTTTTAGTCAGTAAGAGAGCGGGAGAAGTCATAGGACATCCCACCCACACCCCCAAAAAAAAAGGTCCTGTGCATCTCGCATGCATTGGATTCCCGCGACCCACCAGGACCATTTTGTGGGAGGACTTCCAACGCTGCATCCAATTTGATTGCAATGAAATTAACAGGTTGCCAGGCTGTACCTTAGGTAATTTGTTGAGTCTGAAAAAAGAAATCGATGAAAAAAAGCGTCAAAAATAACGGGAATAATAAGCGGGAGATTACACATGTACCAGCCACTCTGTCAAATCCTTCTGAGAATACAGTCATGATGCTATGTGAAAAAGGCACTCTTCCATTTTTAGTCGACTAAATAGTTCTTAGAACACCGTTAATGAACAAATTCATTATCATCTCCCTGCCCTTGTCCCATATTACTTGGAGTCGGTGCAACATGTTTTCTTCTTGTATTCTGTCCTGTTTCTTCTTGTATGGTCATGATGGGTGACAGGACAGAATACAAGAAGAAAACATGTTGCACCGACTCCAAGTAATATGGGACAAGGGCAGGGAGATGATAATGAATTTGTTCATTAACGGTGTTCTAAGAACTATTTAGTCGACTAAAAATGGAAGAGTGCCTTTTTCACATAGCCAGCAGTGGACGTCTTTCGGCTGAGATGATGATGATGATAATGAAATTGAGACAGTAATTAGAATTAATAATTAAAATTATTTATTAAGACCATAGTAGCCAATTAGCTTAACAATTAATTCCTCTGATTTGATTAATAAATAACCTTAAAGTAGGTTACATATTTCGTGAAGGCGATCGGCGGCAACCCTCTCTCGCGCGCGGCCCTGGTCCAGACCATGGTACGGAGCGAGAGGGAATGGAAGCTGTCACCTTATTCTGCGAAGCAGTAATGCTCACGAAGGAGGAGGCGGAACGCGTGAGGGAAACTCAACGGAGACGGCCACACGCCCCCAGCAGCCGCGAGAGGAGGAGGAGACGGCCTGGGCGTCGGGGGTCGCAAGCCGATCTCCGGCCACTATAGGCGCGTAATGGGTAGCTTGCGGTTTGATAAGGACCAGGCCTGAGAGTCGAAGACGTGTAGTGTTCCACGCGCGGCTCAAAGAGATGTTAGCAATAACTGACAGGGCCCGCCGAGGCCGATGCCTGTAAATTTGAAGGAGAGTCACCACGCCCCGTGGCCCACAAAAAAATTAGGTTAGATATTACAATTTCAGTATCCACGCAAAGAAATAAACAACCAGTTTCGAGCCATCTCGTCTGAACTAAAGTCTGTTAAATATTTACTCTCACCAATGTGTACTAACTTTAAGTTTGCGTCGCACTACATATGTGGGTAGTCGCAAATTTATTGCAGCCAAGCGACGGGTAGTAGTGACGTATTTGTGTATCTTCACGACAACGCTTCAGGGAAGAAGTAGATAATGAAGGGTGGGAGTTACGATCGCAGTGTGAGTCTGATTAAATTCATTGCGTCGTTTCTTTGGGACTTGCTATGTTTTACTGTGACTTTCTTGTAGATATTGAATCGAAATAAGAGGAAAAGGTTATGGCTAAATATAGAGGGCTCTTCTCTCTTCTTGCTTATCGGGCGCGTTAATTTGTGTAAATTATTTCATCATCACTGCTCTCAAAACGGTGAAGGAAAACATCGTGAGGACACCGATATGTGATACGAACTAGAATTCGAAGACATGCGACATCCACCAACCCGCATTGGGCCTGCGTGGTGGATTACGGCCCACACCATCTCACAGAGAGGAGGCCTGTGCCCAAGCAGTGGGGACATTATGAGCTGATTATGCTTTTATGCTAACGAGAGTTCGATGCTAAAAAATTACAGCTGCATGGGTCAACTTTCAAGTTAAAGTAACGCTTGTCAAGGTTGATCCGAGGATGGGTGGCCATTCATTACATACTGAGACTCATTCGTGCCTTCCGAGTGTCATTCGACAGTTATTTGACAGGTGTTATAGTCAAAAGCCTGAAGGCCTGAAGTCAATTCTTCACGTGTCCAGAAAGCTGTGCTTTTGTTTGGCCAACTAATCAGCATTGCAGTTTTTTGACGGCACAGTTGGCGTAGTGGTTGAGCGTTTCGGCTGCTACGTTGCGTGTCGCGGGTTCGATCTCCGAACGTGACACATATTTGTATGGCCTACAGATAGTTGTTTCGGGTCTGGGTGTCTTGTGTATGTGAGTTTAAATGTTTATGAACGCACCCACGATACAGGAGTAATTCCTAGTGTGCGCGTTTAAAAAAAAAACGGTTTTAACAAAGATGGGGATGAATTTCTTGATGCCCAGAGATTTTTTCACACGTTTGTAAATTTATTATTATTATCAATTTGTATAGTTAAGTTGTGTATAAGTATATTGTACCTAGTGGTGAAGCGTCAATGAACTTTTTTAATATTCATTACGAATAAAATTGGGAAATAAAATCAAAATAACGCCAATATTTTTGACCAGATCTTTAAATCGGTCCCAGTAAGATATCGCTATTAACACGCTATGCCACCTAGTTATATTCTGTTTTTGAAAAAACACAAGTAGATAAAGCCTGAAAGTTCAATAAACACTCATAACAAATGGTATCAAGTAACAGTCATCCTGCCAGGGTCGCGGGAGTGATTCAAAAGAGTTACCGCGCCCCTGGTACAGGCAGCTGAAGGAACAGGGGTGGGTTTTAGTCAGCAAGAGCCAGACACGCCCTCACGCTTCACCCAGAGCGGGAGAAGTTATTTGATGATTTGCTGCACTATAAAAAAAAAAAACACAGTCGCTCCATGAAAAAAAACTGTTATTTTGCTGCATCCAGTAATCAACAAATGATACAGAGTTTGTGTTACTGGGAAAGTGGTTCCCTTTCATCTGTTTCTCTGTCCTTAAGGACAATCTGTCAAATTCTTGCTTATGTCGCGTCATCCCTGAAGGGCCACTCGTCACTGCCATAGGTTTTGACGTAAATTTGCTTATAAAAACTGTATCTATCTTAATCAAACTTGCACAGAATCTAGAAGACAAAACAAGAAAGATATAATGTCTCTGTCAAGTACTCTTAAGGCATTTGTTCCACCGCAGGCGAGCAAGCGACTAACTCTCGCCTATTTGGACGTTCAAGAAACGTACAATAGATATACAGTCCGTGTAAACAAAAGAGATGCAAATATTAATAGTTGATCGCTGACTGTTCACTCCGCCAGTGAGAACTCGCTCCACAAGTTTGTCACTGAGCGACAAGAGCTATCAAAGCTTACTCGCTCAGATATGCTCGCTCGGTGTCCAAAACTCGACTCGACGACTGAGACTAACCCGAGCGAGTGGTGCGAGTAACCGCCCGTCGCACTCGAACACTCGCTGCCGCAGTTATACGACTTTAATGGTTTTTAATTGAACATCACGTCTAAACGACTAGTTTTATTTCTTTGAAAAACATACACGTTACTCTAAACAATTTTCGTCGTAATTTGATCTGAAAATATTTGAAATTATATTTTTAGAACACGGTGTAATTAATTTGTAAAGTTATATCTAACGCTAATAAAAAATTAAGAATCACGCAAAAACTATAAAGCGTATTTTTATGAAACTTTCACCATTTTAAAGATCATTTCATTATTTATAATTTAGTCTAAGTGTTTTAATTTAATACTTGTTCTTTTATGTGTCATAAATTAATAATGTGTCTAATTTCGGACAGCGCGACGCGTTACGTGAGCTCAGCGCAGAACACGCAAGCTAACCACTCAAGGTCATTGGCAGTTAATAGCGCCTTAAAGCCAAGCGACAAAACTATCGGAACTACCACTCGCTATACTCGATGCTCATCAACTTGTTTTTGTTTTGAAGCTCTACTCGCTGCTCGCTCATCGCCGGCGGTGGGACAAGTGCCTTAAAATGAAAGAATGACGCGATATTCAGTATTTTCAAACCCTGAAAGATTGCCGATGAATTAACAATCATCCTGTATAATGAGAGCATTGCTGCGCAAGTTGGAGACTCGTTAGACGTTCCGTCACTACCACTTAGTACTGCGACCTAAGCCTTGAATGCCACAGGGCTGCCGCCGAACATTGAAGATACTTTGTTTACTGGAGTGTCAATCTGCCCAGCTTAACCTGGTGTAGTACCAGTATTTTACATGGAACGACTGTCTATCTGACCTCCACATATACAGGATGTAACGGTAAGGCGTGGTCATATTTTAAATACCACTTCAGCCCATAGAAATGAATAACTGTGACACGTAATTTAAGTTAAACCCTGTATATAGTTTTCGCTACGTCCTATAATTTTATGGGTTAAATATCTCGGCAGAAAAATAGCCGGAAAGTATGTTCTGTGACCGACCATGCGCAGTTCAAGGCTTGCGCACACAGGCGCAACAAGACAATGCAAGAATGATGCGACGACAAGTTTTATAGAAATTGTTCGACGGATATCTATTCGTAAAGTTTCTTCGACACAGACACAAAAACACAGGTTTAAGAAAAAAGAAAAATAAAGAAAAAGAGAGAAAATAAAAAAAAAAGCAAATAGAAGAAGCGAATGAAAGAATAAAAAAGAGAAAATTAAGAAAACAAATAAAAGAAGAGAAAGAAAGAAGAAAACAGGAAAAGATAAATAATAGGAAAAAGAAAATTAAGAAAACAAAGAAAAACAAATAAAAGATCAGAAAGACACAAGAAAAAAGAAGAAAAGAATAAAACTAAAAAAAATACGAGATAAAACGAGAAAAAAAAATAAAAGAAATGAGAAAAAAGAAAATAGAGAGAAAAGAAAGAAGAGAGTGAATTTCTGTGAAAACTGGCCGTCGCATCATTGTGGCACAGGTCGCACTTTCTCGCCTAGTTGCCTGGTTGGATCCCAAAAACACTGAGCTCGTTAGTTATTATACTCGTTACATACTAGAAATACCATTCTCTCATAAATGGTGCGATGAAGTTTAACTCGGCAAAAATCGCGGGTAAAAGTTGGACGAGAATAAAGCCAATAGATGCAACCCTAGACTAAAATCGATAGTTGTCTCCATATTCGCTTGAAATCAGACGCTCAGAGCTGCATCTGTAAGCAAAGCATTGCTATGTTAGTACATAATGTAGGTAGCCTAGTTCGCTTGTGCTGGGTTGTTGTATTTCACGTAAACTTGCAAGCCTTTTTATCTTGGAATGAATGAACCGACTTGTAGTAAAATTTAAAAAATTGTGTTAGCACGTTCGTTTGGCCTCACACCTAAATGGCTGATCACAATGGTTAATTAACAAGCTTATCTCTTTTACACTTCACCCCTTCACAATAATACCATTACCATAAATTCATCATATTCATTAATCACAATTTCACACAACCTCTAATTCACGGCACCTGAAATTCAAAGCACACCTCGTACAATACATATGTCAAACAACATTAAATAAAGCTCTAAAAGATTTATTCGTTTTTAATCTCCGTTGGCTTTAAAAACAAAGGTTTCGTGTTAAAAAGGGCGTTTCATATGGCATGTGGTTTGTTGGTGTTCCACATTTTGCACGCATATGTGGAACCGCAAAACGGTTCCAACACAATTATTGGATTACAATTTTGTTAGACGAATTTATTATGTGGATGCTCTTTTGGTGTTTTTATTGCGTTGTTTATAGGGTTGTAATTCATTGTTAATAGTAGAACTGCGAGAGCAATGGTGACTCAGGGGTAACGGCCGCGACTTACAAGTTATAGGTCGTGGTTTTGAACCTAGGCAGGCTTTTTGTACCTTTCATCACCGCTGCTCTCAAAACGGTAAAGAAAAATATTAATAATAATAAATTGTTTGATTGTTGACATAACCGTCCCGCATGACGAGAACCTCGTGAAAGCTGAGAAAGATAAGCAAATCAAGTGTATTGACTTGGCTCGCGAGGTTTGTCGACATGTGGGATGTGGACTCAGCGATCATTGTGCCGATAGTCGTATCACCAGCCAATGGCTTAATGGTCACGAGCCTCGACCAATACCTCTGGAGGCTGAATCAAGTGTTGGATTCAGAAACTTGTACTTTTGGACACGGTGGTTCCTATCTCTGAAGCCCTGACCCGCCGGTACTTGGACCCTATTCCCGATACCGGTGGGATACTATTTTTGTATTTTTAAATGTTTTTTTAAAATGTTTTTTATTTAAAATAGATATAAGAGAATATATTGTTTAATAATAAATTGTTTATTGAGCTATCACATTGGTACTATTAAAACACACACTTACGGACAACATTCACAAAGATTAAATACAGTACATTGTGAGGAAACCGGCATGTCCTAGAATCAAAACTTCGAAAGCATGTGGCATTCATTAACCAGCATTGGGCCCGCGTGGTGGACCCACACCCTCTCACAGAGAGGAGGGCTGTGTCCCAGTAGTGGGAAAATCATAGGCTGATTATACTATAGTAGAACTGTGAATGGAAAAGTCTGTATGTTTGTGAATCAATCGCGCTTTGGCGATTGAACGGCTTTGGATAAGAATGAGTACACGGATTAACCATGCCCTGGATTAGATTAGGACATAGGTTTCTTTTTTTTAAATAGTAAAAGGTTGTAGGTACGTTCCCGTGCGACAATTTATGACTGTCACTGTTTCTTCAATACAAATTTACATGTGAATCTAAGACTTTTACTGTTTCTGCAATACAAATTCACATGTAAATTTACGACTTTCACTGTTTTTTTAATATAAGTTCACTTGTGAATCTACGACTTTCTTTGTTTCTTGAATACAATTCTCAAGTGAATTTACGAGTTTCACTGTTTCTTTAATATAAGTTCACTTGTGAATTTACGACTTTCACTGTTTCTGTAATATAAGTTCACTTGTGAATTTACGACTTTTACTGTTTCTTCAATACAAATTCACATGTGAATTTACGTTTTTCACTGTTTCGTTAATGTAAGTTCCCTTGTGAATTAACGACTTTCACTGTTTCTTCAATACAATTCACAAGTGAATTTACGACTTTCGCTGTTTCTTTAATATAAGTTTCCATGTGAATTTGACACCAAAAGATTGTAGGATTTTTTCAAATGAGTGTCATAATGTCGCATTGACACTATGACAGTAAAATATTATAACATCACGCCGGTATTTCCAAAACGGTTAGGCAGAGGAGTGCCTGTAGTACACAACCAGATTTCACCACCTTTGGCATAGGCAACTGAAGGAACATGGGAAGGTTTTAGCCAGTTAGAGACACGCCCTCTTGTTCCAACCAGAGCGGGCGAAGTAATTTGATAATAATAATAATAATAATAAAGTTTTTTTATTTCTCACCACAACATAAGGTACATTTAACATGGTATCAAGAACAATACATAACAACTACAATTTAATCATTATATTGTGGGAGACTGGTGCCTAAGCTAGACGTAAAGCCTGTATTTCAGGACACCAGGACTCCCCCCCATTCGGAGATAGTTACATTTTGTAGATGATTATTTACTCACACATTATTAAATGCGGTAGGTTATTTATATATGTATGTTTACAATTTTATTATCCATTGCAGTGTTAGTATTTGAGTGAATATGTGTTATGTATGGGTGTGTGGGTGTGTGTGTGTATGTGTGTGTAGGAGGGAATCTAACTGAGATTAGAAAAAGTGTGCTAATAATGGGTTGTATGAACAGGAGGTAAGTGTTTAAATTGGTTTAAAATAATAATAAATAATTGAAAAATTGTTACATTGCTTTAACAACATGTGGTAATTTCACGAGTAAGTAAGTTATATCGGGGTAGCAAGAAGTTTTTCCGTATCGTCATAGTTTAACTCCTGGAGCCAATTCCTTACCTTCATTTTGCACTTATTACTGGTAAGACTATAAACAGACAGTTTTCTATTTATGATTGATGATCTTCCACTCTCCAAAAAAAATAAAGGTGCGAGCCTATTGCCAACAAATCTTGACTCCGGGCTGCCTCTGAGAAAAACATACAGATGGAGAAACCCAATAACACTTAACCCGATCTGAGAATTGACCCAGGACCTCATGCATAGCAGTAGTACTTGCGACCATTAGACCAAAGAGGCAATACTAAGTCGGTGAAGCAGTAAAACAGATTCTATTATGCATGAAGCAAGCACGGGTTGCCGCAGTGGTTGAGTGTTCGGCTGCTGCGCTGCGTGTCGCGGGTTCGATCCCCGCACGGAACAAATATTTGTATTGCCGACAGATAATTGTTCCGGGTCTGGGTGTCTTGTGTATGTGAGTAAACATGTTTGTGAATGCACCCACGATATATGAGTAATTTCTAGTGTGGGGAAACTTGTTTAAAACCGACTTCTTCTTCGTCAAATAACGAAGAAACATGTCACGGTACGGAGGGCGATGTCACGTTGCAGAGGACCAGAGTGGTGGTGTGACACGCAGAGGAGGACGTAGGAGTGACACGCAGAGGAGGTCGTAGGGTAGGAGGACCGTAGATGAGGAGTTCAATAAATAATAACATGACGAGTTAACACATTTACAACAGTGGGCTTTAATATAATATTAAGAACACAAACACTGACTAGTAATTAAATTGTATTAATGCAAAATTCTAGGAAACTGGTAACTGACACTTCAGGAGTCAAAAAAATAACAATGAGGAGCTTCTACTAGCTCGGCTGCCGAATTTGAACTAATTTTTAATATTGAAAACAGAGACATGACAGAGAAAACTAAGTAATTTTGAATTTGAATTTAAAAAAAGGTAGCAAAGAACGTAATTTTGGAATAGAGGTCAAAAAGTAAACAAGGCTTTAACACTGCCTTGTTACAATACCCGGCTGCCCCGGAAAGAAAAATCGAGCAGCAGGTGAGGATTTTTCGTTAACAATAAAATAACATAAAAAAAATATATATAAAAATATCTTAAATAGGACGGTTATGAGTGAGGTGAAAATTTAAAAGGCGAGGGTGTTATATACAATGAGTATTTACAAAAGGAACAATCTACCACATCCATATGACCTTCCATAATACCTTCCATACATCGTTCATTCATAGTTATGTTCGCGTATAGGTAAGTGCAGAACATAACGCAAAGTCAAAAAGAGTTTATCCTATTATTAGGCATAACTCGTTAGATTGCCCTTCAATAGTGTAGGCTTATTTTATCAGTCACCAACCGCTGATGTTAAATTGTATGATGATAAGAAGCTATGATACAAGTTTAATTACCTGCTGTAACAAGTAGTAAATAAGGCGAAGAAGCCTTCGTGCTATGCACGTTAAGTAACTATTAAGGGAATAACCTTAATAAAATATACCTATGTATATATTTAACGGACCTAAGGCTTATTTAAAGAGTAGCTAGCCGCTCTAAATAATGAAGTGGCAAAAATATTACCATAAGTAGTGTGATTATGGCTTATTTAAGGAGTAATCACCCGCTCCGAAAGATTCTTATGGTTTAAAACCATAGAATAAATTAATGATCAAGGGGTAGACCATGATCGGTAATGATTTAGGCTTATTTAGGGAGTAATCACCCGCTCCATAGAATTCTTGAACTAAATAACCACCGATGTAGCAATCGTGGTGAATGTAATTGAAAGGGGTATTAATGGGTTAATGACGTAAACAATAGGTATAAACCTAATAGGTTTAGAAAAAATAAAATTATCAAAAGAAATAATAATATAAAAGAGTTCCAATTCTGTATTGTATGGAGGTTGCGTAGAGAAAATTAAAAAGAAAGATTTGTTATTTTGTCAAAATGTGTCTGACGTTTGAAATATTTTTTTGCAGACAGATTTGATTAAAATAATTATTTAGTTAAATATTCAGTAGCAGGTTTAAATAGTTATGTAATTTATCTTTATGCATACTATTTACGGTGCATAGTGAGAATATGTGAAAACACCATAGTAATGCATGCCTACGGAGTTCTTCAGAGGTTGAGGAGGAAAGAGGGAAATTAATACGTCAAAGCTATAACTCATAGAAGCTTTGATTTATAATAAATATAACGGATTCATCATGGTTTTTAATTGTTAACGGGTTGGTACGTTTATAATAACTATGTAATATGATTAAATAAATTTGAAAGTGAAGTGTACCGTTATTTATTTAAATAGTAATTTGTGTTGTGCGTGTGTAGTAGCCAACTTTGACTATACAGTGACCCCTAGCATGTCGGCAGGATGCCCTAGAAGAGTCACCTTCTAATCAATAGTTGGTATGTAGGATACGCTGAGGATATTCTCCAACAGCACTCCCGTTAGTCAGTACTGGTCACAAACACAAGTGTCTCCGAGGAGTTTAGCACAAGTGAATGCTACCAGCTTATGAGGGTTCAGATGTGAACCTTGGGTAATGTAACTGTCTGTAGGGTGGGGTGGTTATGTTTTGTTTTGAGTATTGTAAGTAAGTATTGCACCATGTACTGATTGGATATGTGTGTTGTAAAATAATAATAAAACAGTATGTCGGGTAAAATCTTGAAAAGTAGTATGGAAATTGGAACCTGTAAGAAATGTTAATAAATTAAAATGCTTTATTTTTATTGGAACGATGGAATTGATGTAGTCAAAAGGGGCCGCAAATTTTTTGGGAATACTAGTTCCTTTTGGAATTTTGAGAAAGAAAATAACAGTATAACAATAAATAACAAAACAACACAAAATTATAAAAATTTAAAAATTATTTTAGATGGGATGGGCTTCACTCGACAGACGGGGTCGAGACTTATCCAGAACAGCTTCACGACCAGAGCTTATCCTGCTGATGCTGATGGCTCCGCGATGATGAGCTGGGTTCACGATGAGGTGGCTGCTGGACTCTGGTATGGGATGAGCTGGGTTCACGATGAGGTGGCTGCTGGACTCTGGTATGGGAGGGGCTGGGTTCGATCACGTTGAGGCGGCTGCTGGGCTCTGAGATGGGATGGGCTGGGTTCGATCACGTTGAGGGCGCCAGTGTCACGGTACGGAGGGCGATGTCACGTTGCAGAGGACCAGAGTGGTGGTGTGACACGCAGAGGAGGACGTAGGAGTGACACGCAGAGGAGGTCGTAGGGTAGGAGGACCGTAGATGAGGAGTTCAATAAATAATAACATGACGAGTTAACACATTTACAACAGTGGACTTTAATATAATATTAAGAACACAAACACTGACTAGTAATTAAATTGTATTAATGCAAAATTCTAGGAAACTGGTAACTGACACTTCAGGAGTCAAAAAAATAACAATGAGGAGCTTCTACTAGCTCGGCTGCCGAATTTGAACTAATTTTTAATATTGAAAACAGAGACATGACAGAGAAAACTAAGTAATTTTGAATTTGAATTTAAAAAAAGGTAGCAAAGAACGTAATTTTGGAATAGAGGTCAAAAAGTAAACAAGGCTTTAACACTGCCTTGTTACAAACAAAACAATACAAACACAGACTTTCCAAATTAAAGTTATTTTGAAATTTTTAGAAGTTGGTTGTATTTTTTGTAAAAAGTTTTTTATTTTCACTTTTTAGTTGTTGTAGGTAGGTACCCCAGAACTAAAACTAAATAATAAAGTTATGCCCGAATGGATAACCCCAATAACATGGAATTTGAACATAATTTGAGACAACCAAAACGTCGTCATCTGTATATACATATTTATTGTTTACTAGCTGTGCCCCGCGGTTTCACCCGCGTAGACTGGGATAAAAAGCCTATGTGTTAAACCAGGATATAAGCTATCTACATACCAAATTTCATTCAAACGATCCAGCCGTTTGAGCGTGAAAAGTAACAAACATACACACTCACAAAATTTCACAATAATAATAATAGTAGGATGTTAATTTTTTCAAATAGTGCTAAATCAATTTCGATAAAATTTATATGGAACCACCTCTAAAGTATAGCCTACCAAACACAAAAAGAATTATCAAAATCTATTCACAAGCGGAGGAGAAATTGCGTAACGTACATACAAAAAAAAGCGAACAGACACAATTTGTCTGTAGATCCTCCTCCATTTGGAAGTCGGTTAAAAATATGGGCCTGAAGGCGACGAATCAGTTTCCCTGTGACTGTACGTGTAACAGCTAACTATACAGTTAACGATAAATGATAAATGATGTTTATTCAGTAAATAGGTTACAAGGAACACTTTTACACGTCAATGTCTTTTTGTCAGTTTAAGCTAGATGAGGCCGGTGTTTCCTAGCTGACTACCCTGAGAAGAAACACCGAAACAAACTCAGAGGTCAAAGTCTCTTTTAGTGTTCAAATCCATACAATGTGGACTGGTTAGATCCTATGAGAACCATGTACGTTTATGTCTGGGATGAGCTTTATGAAGAAAGCAACACACGAATTCGAGTGGACCTGTCCAGACAGTGCAAGCATTTGTCAGTCATCGCGAAGCTCAACTCAGAACTCTGAGGTGCTCAACGAACCGACGAACAATACCAAAGTAAGGACATTTGAGTAGGCCGCAAAAAATACTCAAACTGCCAGACAATCATAAAATCTACATGAATATAACGACATATATAGTTCTCGCATTCACATTATTCTATATGAGGACCATGCAGCTTAATGTCTGTAGTGGTCTTTTGAAGAAAGAACCAAACATATTTGAGTGGACCTGTCCAGTCAGTGCAAGCATTTGTCAATAGTCGAATAGCTCAACTTAAAAACCACTAAGGAGCTCAATGACATGACGAACAATACCAAAGAAAAGACATTTGGGTAGGCCGCAAAAGTACTCAAACTGTCAGACAACGTTGAAAATTACTGTAAAAAGGAGGAGAAAATAATAATAATAACCCACATAGTCCTCACATTTACAATAATTAAGTAATCAAAAAAAAAAAAAAAAATATAATACTTTACAAAGTAAATATTTGTGTCAAACAAAATAGTAATCATAATATGTCAATCAAAAAATAAAAATAAATATAATACTTAACAAAGTATTCAAGTCAAAAAAAAAAAAAAATAATTATAAAATGTCAATAAAAAAATAAAATAAAAAATATAATACAATACTATACAAGTATTCATGTCAAAAACGAATATTAAAAAAAAAATATATATATAAATTTTTTTTTTTATCAGTAAGTAGTACATATGAAAACAATGGCTCATGTATATCATTGAAGCAGCTCAATCCCACGCCTTTTTGTCCTCAAGAAAGTCATTAATTGTGTAAAAAGCTTTCTGGCATAGCTTACGTTTAATAAATGATTTAAATTTATTTATGCTTAGTTCTTGAATTTGGCTAGGAAGTTTATTATAGAAACGTATACATTGACATCTAAACGAACCACCTATTTTTTTCTTGAGCCTGGTTTTTGGTACAATAAATTTGTGTTTGTTCCTAGTATTTATGCTATGGATATCACTGTATCTTTTAAACAGATTAATATTTTTATGTGCATACATGAGATTCTCATAAATATATTGAGAGGGAACAGTCATAATATTAATCTCTTTAAATTTGTCTCTGAGGGAGTGTCTGGGACTTAATTTATAAATTGCACGAATAGCCCTTTTCTGTAAAACAAAAATTGTCTGAATATCGGCGGCATTTCCCCACAACAGAATGCCGTACGACATCACACTATGAAAATAACTAAAGTATACTAAACGAGCCGTCTCTAAATCAGTTAAACCACGAATTTTCCTTACGGCGTATGCTGCAGAGCTAAGTTTTTTGGACAGTTTATCTATATGGGGGCTCCACTGAAGCTGCGCATCCAAAGTTAAACCTAAGAACACTGTGGAATCCTCGGGTTTCAACTCTTCACCCTTTATTGACACACTAGTGTTCACTTGTATTACATTGGGTAATGTGAACTTTATGCATTTTGTTTTTTTCTCGTTAAGGAGAAGATTATTGACATTAAACCAGTTAACTACAGTTGAAAGAGCATTATTTACATTATCAACAACCACCTGCTGACGTTTGAGTTTAAATAAAAGTGAAGTGTCATCTGCAAACAGCACTATATCATGTTTATCCTTTATGAGGTAAGGCAAGTCGTTGATATAGATTAGAAACAAAAAAGGACCCAGAATTGAGCCTTGAGGAACCCCCATTCTGACTACAGACCCGGAAGACCTTTTGCCGTTCACATCAACTCTCTGAATCCTATTACTCAAGTATGAAGTAAGAAGATCCAGAGAGGCGCCCCGGACTCCGTAGTAGTGCAGCTTCCTGATCAATGTATCATGGAGAACGCAATCGAAAGCCTTAGACAAATCGCAAAAAATGCCCAACGCATCGCATTTATCTTCCCATGCATTATAAATGTGTCCCAAAAGTTCAACACCAGCATCAGTTGTTGAACGACCCTTTGTGAAACCAAACTGTTTGTTGTGTAATAATTTGTGTTTATTAAAATATCTTTGAATTTGATCTAAAATAATTTTCTCAAAAATTTTACTAAAAGTAGGTAGCACTGATATAGGTAGCAAAGTAACTTAACTAAGTTACAAACAAGTAACTTAATTAAGTTACTTGTTTACGACAAACAAGTAACTTAATTAAGTTACTTGTTTGTCGCGTGTTTCCACTAATAAAACAAAATACTTTTAGTTTACATTTAGTTACAGTACAATGTAGGTACTACGCTCTTATATTTTTAGGGTTCCGTACCCGAAGGGTCCAAATGGAGCCTTATTGCTGTCACGTGCCCGTCTGTCTATCCGTCGTCTGTCAAACAAGTTTTACAGTCACACGGTTGGAGCTACAGGCTTCAAATTTTCATAGTTTAAGCATCTTGTTGACCCAAAGCCATACAAATATTAAAAAAAAACATTTGGTACGGAACCCTATATGTGCGAAGTCCGACACGCACTTGGCCAGTTTTTATTCCTTATTGCTGAAATACACGAAACTTTTCAAACTTTGTAATTATCCTCGCGGAGTGCAAAGACCTCTTGCCGTAGAGACGAAACGACTATTGATTGCCACGCTTGATAACTGCATGCACTGTTTTATCAATTCGACCTTTTTTTTTTTGGGGGGTTGGGAAATCATCCAAGGACTTCTCCCGCTCTGGGTGGATCGGGAGGGCGTGTCAGGCTCATACTGACTAAAACCCACCCCTGTTCCTTCCCTGTCTGAGTGCCCAGGGGTGCGGTAACTAGGCATACACACACACAGACAGATAGATTGGCTAGGTGTGTTTATGTTGTAGCTGTAAAAATATACAAAGGAGTCTTTGTTTATTCGATCAGCACCAGGCCCGAGAGTCGACGGCGCGTAGTGTTTCACGCGCGCCTCAAAGAGTTGTCAGCATACATGACGGGGCCCGTCATGGCCGATGCCTGCCTAGGGGTTGAGGATAAATTCGAAAGAGTTACCTCGCCCTTGGGCATTCAGGACAGGGAGGAACAGGGGTGGGTTTTAGTCAGTAAGAGTCTGACACGCCCTCCAGCTCCACCCAGAGCGAGAGAAGTCATTGGATGATGTCCCACCCCACAAAAAAAAGGGGTGCGGGAAATCATTTTCAGAATTTATCCGCTACCCCTAGGTATATCAATTCGACCTGCGATTGGAATAAAATTGTAACTCAAAAATGATGGTTTACAGAAGAGCCAAAAACGTTTTCGCACACTTTGAATCGCGATAAAAAGGGTATTTTTTAGACTTCCAGGCTTTTTTTTTAAATAATTTCATTAGTTTTTCATTCCTCATCCAACGGTATAATCTTTTGTCGGTAACTAGCTTAATAAAGATTTTTTCGAGAGAGGATAACGAAAATTACAAAATATCTATGAAAGAACATTGTAACTTTGCATACAATATTATAAACGGCTTCTAGTACAGTATTTCTTGAACGAAGAATAACGTGACAATTAATACCGAAGACATTCTAAGTTTTCTTAAGTGAAAAGACAATGTAACTATAGTTACCAACATCGCATTGTACTAATAGAGAAGAATAGTTTTATTGTGAATATACTTACGGAGACTAAATTCATTCCTGAATGTGTGAAGTTTTATACTATTGCGTAGTAGTATTTTTTTTTTTTAACTTTGCCCCACACTTGGAATTACTCCTGTATCGTGGGTGCGTTCACAAACATTTAAACTCACATACACAAGACACCCAGACCCGGAACAACTATCTGTAGGCCATACAAATATTTGTTCCGTGTGGGGATCGAACCCGCAACATGCAGCGCAGCAGTCGAACGCTCAACCACTACGCCAACCGTGCCGTCATTTTCGTAGGTATATGTAAAGATATTTTCTAGACTAAGTAGTATGTTAGATTAGCAAAAAAATTAGGAGACAGAATCTTGTAGTAGAACGTTCGAGACGAAGGCAGAAGACAGATTCAAGACAGACAGAGACAGAATCAACACAAGATTCTGCCTCCCAATTTTTTTTGCTAAACTAGCAAATTTTCTTTTAAGTACTGTAAGCCAATCATTGACTTACCCTTGCACGCACTCTATAACATTACATTAAAGCACATTATTAAGCCACTCAAAGGTTGTCTCCCAATTTGTCACCCCATGTAAAATTTCTACATTTATACGTAATTTGTAATTTTATAGTCTACATAATAAAGATTATTCTATCTATTATTGAACGAATTAGAGTAAATCAATGAGTGAATTACTGTACCTACGAAAATAGTGAGTAATAATTATAAATGTGAATGTAGCACTATACCAGCAGCTATCATCATCTGCCTGCCCTTATCCCATGTTACTTTTTTATTTTTTATTGTTGATAGGCACGCGTTTGGCCACCATCTCACCTGATGGTAAACGATGGTCTGGTCGAAGATAGAGCACGCTTGCCTAGAAGTAACCTATTCACTCTTGACTTAAAAACTCCCAGGTTGTAGCTATCAGGAAACACAGACTGCGGCAGGGAATTCCATTCCCTAGCTGTACGCACAATGAATGTGTTCTCAAAACGTTTTGTGCGTGTGGAAGGGATGTTCACCATGTACATCGGTGCACATCAGTTCAGGTGGCACATCGCCGTACGTCTTGTGGTCCGCTGATGGAACGGGCTTGGCGGAATCAAATTATGCAATTCTGTCGCACATTCCCGAAAATGTAAGCGATAGAAAACTGACTTTGGAGCTTCGACTCAACGAGCCTATCACGAGTTGACGTTTTTTGCGCCCGGTGCCTCACAGGCTTTAGGGGCATTCGTGGGTCGCAAGTTGTTCCAGTGACCTGTCGCCATTTCATCCATCGTGAGTTGATCCTGTGCGTTACGTTTCGGTCTATATCGCCATCCCCCTGCACAAGCGACCCGAGGTACCGAAAGTCGGAGCAGTTCGGTATAGGCGTTCCGGTGAGAGCTATAGACATAGGACTGGAGAGACCGCCGATATCGTAGAACAGGTATTCTGTATTGGTTCTACTCAATTTCAGGCCAATACTCTCCAGTCTTTGCCACCACGTATCCAATCTGCTCTGGACCTCTAAGCCGCTTTCGGCAACCAGCACAATATCATCAGCAAACAGCATACACCAGAAAGCATCTTCTTGGATGTCCGACGTCAGAGCGTCCATTATCATCAGGAAGAGGCAAGAGCTGAGTGTCGATCCCTGGTGCAAACCCACTGCCACACTGAAGCTGTCAGTGGTGCCTACTGCAGACCGGACTTAGGTACTGCCTCGACTTTACATCGCTCGGATCAACTGCACATACTTTCCAGGCACACCTTTAACCTTAAAGGCCCACCACAAAACATCACGAGGCACCCGGTCATATGCCTTTTCGAGGTCAACGAACGCCATGTGCAAGTTTTTGTGCACAGCTCTGTATTCCTCGCACAGCCGATGCATAGCAAAAATGGCATCCGTTGTATCCCGACCAGGCATAAAACTGAACTTGTTCTGTGAGATTTCACTCTTTTCTCTCAGCCGCCTTTCAATAACTTTTTCCCATACTTTTATACTATGTGACATTAGCTTAATTCCTCTATAGTTTTTGCACTCCAGCATCATCTTTGTTCTTGAAGATGGGCACCAGCGAAATGTTGCACCATTCAGCAGGTATGGCTTCTTCCAGCAACAACTTATTGAAGAACAAAGCTAACCACGTCCATCTATCTACTCATAATGACTTATTTTAATTGGTATTCCATCTGGACCAATTGCCTTATCATTCTTCATTCCATTCACTACTATTCTCACTTTATCCACACTTATCATTCTCACTTATTCCTCGTTCACTGTTTTATTCTCTAAAACACCATTCCAGATATTTTCTTCATTCATCAGTCTTTCAAAATAGCCCTTCCATCTATTCTTAATCATTTCATCCTCCGAAAGAAGCGTTCCAGCTTCATACCTTACACATCTTATCCGACTAACATCCTTAAAATACTCATGACATAAATAAAATTCAATTAGACAATCAAACTTACACTCAACCTAAAGAGATAGCTGACATTTTTAACAATTTCTTTATTGACATGACGAATGACACCATTGACCCATCTATTGACTACACACCACCGATGACTTATCAACCAAATACTATGTATTTGACCCCCACTAATAATACAAATGTATATAAAATAATAAATTCTTTGAAATCAACCAACTCTACAGGCTACGATGACATTAACACAAAAATTCTTAAATTATGCTCTACATTTTTATCAATTCATAGTAGCCATATTATTAATTTGTCATTTATGCAAGGTTTATTCCCTTCACGGTTAAAATTCTCAATTGTTAAACCAATCCACAAGAAAGGTGACAGAAGTGATATGAATAATTACCGCCCAATAACACTCATACCGGTATTATCAAAGATCTTTGAAAAGGTCATGCATGAAAAACTCTCCGGTTTTTTATCCAAATACAAAATTCTAAGTGAAGATCAATTTGGTTTCAGAAAAAATAAATCGACCACAACAGCTTGTTATGCTCTATTAAAATTAATAACGAAAAGCGTTAATGCTAAACTACCAATTGTCTCCATTTTTCTAGATATGTCAAAAGCCTTTGATTTCGTGAACCATAAGCTGTTAATTTATAAATTAGACCGATATGGCATAAGGGGAAATGCGTTGAAATGGCTCGAAAGCTACCTCACACATCGTCACCAATGTGTTGAGATATCGGGACAAACGGGAAATCAAAAGCTCGCATACAGGTCTCAGTATCGTGAAAATAACTGTGGTGTTCCCCAAGGGACCATACTGGGGTCGCTTATGTTCTTAGTTTATGTTAATGACTTGCCCAATGTTACTTCCCACAATTGCATAATGTACGCTGACGATACGACCCTCAGTATTATAAACGAAAATGACGACATTGTTGAGTACCAGAATGAAATAAACATGACATTGAATAAAATTATTACATGGCTCGAACACAATAATCTTCATATTAATATTAACAAAACAAAAATGATACAATTCCAGGCACAGAACAGTACGCGTAAACGGCTTAAAATACATTATGGAAATGAGACAATAGAAGAGGTCGATTACGCAAAATTCTTGGGGATAATAATTGACAAAAACTGTAACTGGAAATCTCATATTAATGATCTATGTAAGAAGATAGATAGATTTGTATTCGCTTTGTATAGACTAACACGGGTGGCTAGTGTTAATGCGGCACTATGTGCTTACCATGGCTATGTCTCATCAATTTTGCGCTATGGCATTATAATATGGGGTAATTCGGTGGAACTTGAAAAGGTGTTTCGAGCTCAGAAAAAATGCGTACGCTCAATTTGTGGAGCGCACCAACTGGACAGTTGTGTTCCACTATTTAAAAAACTTAAAATACTGCCACTTCCAGCGCTATATATTTTTGAAATTTGTATCTATGTACACCAAAACAAACATGAATTTGATTTGTTTAATGATGTCGTATCCAGACCCAGCCGCAAAGTGCATATGCTTAATGTTCCTAGGCGTAGAATTAAATGGTTTTCTAATAATGTATACTGCATGTCCATTACTGTTTATAACAAATTACCTGATGGCTTCAAAACTCTTAACCTCAGAACATTTAAATGTAAATTATTTAACTTTCTTCTAAGCAAATGTTATTACTCGACTGAAGATTTTATGAATGAAAAATTTGCCTAAATATTTGACATTATTGCCTATAAATAATATTTATCTACTTGACTTAATTGAATTTTGACTTATATAATTAATCTCTCTTACAACTCTTGTTCAAATTATTTGTAATTCTAATAATTATCTAATAATTTAATGTTAATGTAATAATTTACAAACCATATTTGTACGCCGGAAACGGCAGAATATTATGATCGGAAATCTAATACACATAACAGCCTTGTACATACAATATTCTGACAAATAAATGCATTCTATTCTTCTATTCTATTCTATTCTTCCCCTTCCTCTCCCTGGCTCTAGCAAGCCGGAACAGATCTTTTTGGCCAGCTGGACTGTCCAGTGTATCGTAGAGTTTTTCCTGAGCTTTTACTCTCGCTATTGCCACGGCTTTCTTAGCTTTTTTCTTTAACTCATCATACTCACTCGTTTTTTTAGCTTTCAAACTCACGTTTTCCAATTCTACTCTTTGCCATTCCTTGAATTTCTTCTTTTTTTCCTTCAACACCTTCTGTATCTATGTCAGTCACCACCATGTATCCCTCTCTATTTTGTGCCCCTTCTTTTTGTCCATACCAGCACCTAGGTACTGTAAATTTATAAAAAAAATATTTTTTCAAACTATATTATTATTTATTTTTGAGATCGCATTGTAGGTAAAATATTTTAAATAAACATTGCCAATAGGTAAGAGTTATGTAAAGGCCTATGTCCAGCACCAGTAATCATCCAGATGGATGAATAGGTGGATAGGCTTGCATGATAGATAAGATAAGTAAGTATGATCTTGACGACACGGTTGGCGCAGTGGTTGAGCGTTTGGCTGCTGCGCTGCGTGTCGCGGGTTCGATCCCCGCACGGAACAAATATTTGTATGACCTACAGATAGTTGTTCCGGGTCTGGGTGTCTTGTGTATTTGAGTATACATGTTTGTGAACGCATCCACGATACAGGAGTAAGTCCTAGTGTGGGGCAACGTTTCTTTAAAAAAAAAAAAAAAATTAAAATAAAAACAAAAAATAAAAATTTTCTTATCATTTCCTTGTGTATAAAATAACTTATTAACTTACCCTTGCCAGCACTGTATGACATAACAAATACGTAAGTTTAAAAAAAAATAAGGTTATGCTGATGACTGATGAGTTACATTCTGTACTTAGGAAAAGGACATAAAAATAATTGCAAAGTAAAGTGTACTGTAGCAAAAAAGTATGATTCACCAGATTAATGGTGTTTTGAAACATTAATTTTACTCCTCTTCAGAGTCTTTTGAACGAAAAAAATATTAAGTCTTATTACGAACTTCACAACAGTCCGATAGTTTCGCGTGTTGACCAAAAAGAACACAGTAACTTAATGAAGTTCACGCTCATAATTATCTATCCGTTGTGACAATATCTCGGTGAAACAGTAACGTAAGTAAGTTTCCATAAGCCACGGGCGCGATTCAGTTGGTGAAAGAACATTGTAAGTTGATATACGTTTCGCTTTCACTGAGATATTGGTAGGCGCTTGAAATCAAGTGTGTGTTTTTTACGTGTAAGTTCAGATACGTTTTTATTAAGCTAACACTTTCTTCAATTGGAGTCTTGTAACAAGTTACAATGTTTTAATATTGGTTAACTTTGTTTGTAATGAAAAAAAAAGTGTTACATAAATCGATGTAGTTCCTCTAACAGGTACCAGAAATGAAAAATCTCTTAGTAGTATATGTAGACTTACAATTTTCTTTGAACCAAGGGTCGAATTATGAAGACATCCGCAGAAGAACCAAAGTTTCCGACATAGCCCGATGAATCGCCAAACTTAAGCGGCAATGGGCAGGGCACTTTGCTTATAGGACATATGGCCAACGGGGCCGAAAGGTTCTGGAGTGACGACCGTGTACCTGAAGACGGAACGTTGGATGGTAGACACACTGCTTGGAACACGAAAGTGGGAGCCATTACTATTAGGCTACCACTGCTCTGATATATTATTCTCTGGCAAAGCCACTTTTTTTTTGTGGGTTGGGAAACTTCCAATGACAACTCCCGCTCTGGGTGGAGCGGGAGGGCGTGTCAGACTCTTACTGACTAAACCCCACGCCTGTTCCTTCCCTGCCCTGAGTGCACAGGGGCGAGGTAATGGCAAAGCCACTTAAGGGTGTCCATAGTCGGTCATTCTTCCATACAAACTTAGTATGGCGATTAGTTTACTATTTGATGGTGTATTAACAATACAAAAAAGTATATCAATTTATTTTGCCATTATCTAGGCCTGGACAGATACAAAAAAGTTTTAAAAAAAATGAACTATCTCATAACTTCCAATTTTTTAACTGAGTTTCGAAAAAGGAGGAGGTTCTATGTTCGACTGTTTGTATTTTTTTTTTATGTAAGTCCGCCGATTTCTCCGTCAGTTGTGGACCGATTTTCAAAATTATTCGCAAGAACATACTCTCGAATTTATATGGGACCAATATAAATTTTATCGAAATTGCTTCAGCTCTTTTTGAGAAAGAGAACAAAATCGAAAAATACGTGTACCTAGATGATGTTTTTGTTTTCTCCAATTACGAATATGTTCAAATTCCACGTTTCATGTTATTGGGGCTTTTAGTGCTGGTGTATAACAACTAAAAAGTGAAAAATAAAAAACTTTTTTACAAAAATAACTTGTAAAAAAGTTTTTTTTTATTTGTTTGTCTGTTTATCGGCGAAATAATTGATAATAATTATTATTTTTAGTTTTTTTATTACACCATCAAATAGTAGTAATTGCCATACTACGTTTGTGTGGAAGAATGAGCGACTAGGGCACCCTTGCAGAACTATAATACTCAATCAAGTCGCAAAAAAGTTAATAATAATGAGCCTAATCTATAGTCAATCGGCAATCGACTACTCGCAAAGAATCCAGCACTATAATGAGTTCCCAAGATCTGGGACACGATTTAAATTCCGATCGAGGTCTTAAGTTTGTCGAAACTAGTGCTTGGACTGAAATCTGTGTCTCAATCGATTGCCTGACACCCTTAGGAATTACTACACGTTGGGACACAGTTTACAAGTTTTGGATCAAAGTTTACTTTGTCAGAAAATATATATTTTTAAACAAACTTACTCAAAAACCGCTCTTAGCCGTACCGATTTATGCTCGCAATGTAGTGTATTTCGTACTAGTGCGGAAAAGTGCGGGGGCCAGTCTCCACCATAATTTATGAAATTTATTGTATCAGGTAAGTCGCGTGACGGACCCCACTGGTTGCCGGGCAGAACCCACCAAGGGAAATTAAAATAATCCGCGAGCCATTTCTAACAATAATTTGTTAATATTTGCTGTTTCTCTGGCGTATATTCCGCTTTGGCTGCAATGGACAAAGTTTGACCACTTGCATCAAAATCATCATCATTCTCCTGCCCTTATCCCAATTTATTTAGGGTCAGCGCAACATGACTTTTTCTTCCATACTCCTCTATTAGTCCTTATCGCTGTAGTCACCCCCTTTTTCCCATATCCTCTTTCACACAGTCCAACCATCGTTTCTTTGGCCTTCCTCTACTCTTATAGCCATCTACATCCATACAAAAGACTTTCCTCACGACATCCAATTTCTACACAACTTTTCAGTCAGGGGTGCCATTTTCAGACTTCCTCTTATATACTCATTCCTAATTTTATCCATGCGCGTAACACCACACTTCGCTCTTAGCTGATCATTCTCATCTCTGCTGATCCTTTACGTGACCCAACATTCTGAACTTGCATCAAAATGTACAATTTTTTTTTAATGGTAAAAGTCGTAAAGGTAATCCCGTTAACCTCTAAAGCTGACGAGATTATTTGACATTAGCTTTTTCCCACATATTCGCTCGTGTGGTATATATAAAACACATTTGGCACTCACTGATATCATAGTCTAGCTTTCTGTCAGTTTAATTTTCTTAATTGGATCAGTACCTACTTACAAATATTAGTTTTTATTTTCTTTATAATTACTGTTTGGATAGATAGCTTAAATTTTTTTTTGTTTTTGCTCTAGAATAATTTATATTGTGTCTGAATGGTTTACTAAAAAAATTAGGTTAAATAAATAGACCAACAATAACATAAAATATAATCAATAATCAAAAAGTTCAATTATAATAAACAATTTAATAGAATGCATTGATAAATGCCTGCCAATCCTACAGAACTTGCGTAGGCCATAGCGTAGTCGCTCGTAGCAAGTAGCTACGCCGTAGCAGTGCTACGGCTACGAGGTCTACGTGCTTTTGAAAGCTTGATCTGGGGCCGTATTATAAAGAACTTGCGGCCCGCCCCGGCTTTGTCTGAATTTAATAATTATAATAATTTACATATGTGTATCTGGAATAATGTACCTTTCAGATGACGATAGAATTGTTCAAATAGTATAGTGGTTTTGGAGATTACCCTCCACTTATACGCAAACTCACAAAACTCGTTCACTCGCTTTTACAGTTTTCTAGATATTTACACACATATACTCTTTGCGCATCTAGCGGACACATGGTGGGCGAAACGCAATTAAAATCTATTGTGTCTGCTAATTGGACGCACCACGGGAGAGGTAAACTTAACAGAAAAAATTACGATTTTTTTTCATTTACATATAGATGAGGTATACTATCACTAACCTCTCATAAGCTACTTTCTTTTCCGGGAAAATGCACGCGTCCTTTGAAATAGGCGACGGAAGCAAAGCCGTGGAACAGCTAATTGCTTATATATTGCTTTCACTCACGTGTCTGTCTGTCCGTCGTCTGTCACAAAATTGTGTTTTGAAGAATTTAAAAAAATCCAATTGACCATGAACTTGAAATATTTATTACTATATACTATTTTACTAACAAATATATATCGGATCACCAGGATGTATCGAGCTTCAATCAGGCATCAGGTGGGTCTGTGTAGGTATATCGTAACGGCAAAGCAATTATTCACTTTAATTAATTTGAAACTTATAAACTTGGTACTTTAAAATACTAGTAGTAACAAAACGTAGAAGAGTTACAATGCGTCTTCACTCCGTGACTCCCAGGTTAAGACTGCCCGACTAGGCGAGTCTTCCCCAACCTCGAAGTCTAACGGAAACGCGTCGACTCTGTCAAAGCCCGCCAACTGTAGTGTTTATAGTTGCCGCCAGGTGGCGTGTTTTGTTTTGTTGCCAATTTGACAACCGGATACGACATATATATATTGTTTCTTTGATAATTCCCTCATTTGTTACGGAACCCTAAATGTGCGACACGCACTTAGCCGGTTTTTTAACCGACTTCGAAAAAGGAGGAGGTTATCAATTCGATTGTTTGTATTTTTTTTTTTTTTATGTATGTTCGGGCATAACTCCGTCATATATTGACGGATTTGCAAAATTCTTTTTTAGTTCGAAAGGGGTTTATTCCGGAATGGTCCCGATTAAATTTCAAAAGGATCTGGTGATGGGTTTCGGAGACAGACAACGGAACTCTTTAAAAATTGACAGCAAATCAACCGCGATTGCTGCTATCGTATGTCTATGAATGGTTAACATAGTTTAATGGGGAACCACAACTAAAAATTGAAAAATTAAAAAAATATTTTTACAAAAAAATAGAACCGACTTCCAGAAAAAGTGCAAAATAACTTTAATTTCGGCAGTCGGTGTCAAAAAACGAAGACACAAAACAAAAAAAACAAAAAAAACACCGACTTCCGAAATTAAAGTTATTTTGCACTTTTTTTGGAAGTCTGTTCTATTTTTTTGTAAAAAAGTTTTTTTAATTTGATTTAATTGATTCGCTCGTGTTTGGCCACTATATTATCATATGAATGTAACCAATAATGTGGTCGACGATGGAGCACGCTTGCCTACAAGTAACCTATTCACTCTTGACAAAGACACCCAGGTTGTAGCTATCAGGAAACACAGACTCTGGCAGGGAATTTCACTACTTAGCTGTACGCACAATGAATGTGTTTGTAAAGTAGAATTTCCTTTTCTGCCGATTGTAACTTTCTATTTTTACGAGTTAGGTCGCTTACAGGAGTTACAGGAAACAATAACCCTGGATTTATGAATATATTTTTGTTTTAGTATGCATAATTGTGTTTTCATTTGTCCCTGTAAAACACATGAAAACACGTGTTTTTTTTTGTGATTATTTTGCCCTCGTGGGTTATTAAATACGGTTTAGGTAAGCAAGAATTAATTATACTAAAGTGTTTAAAAATGGGTGTATGTATGAAATTGTTGGAAAAAGAATAACCAAAAACACTGTCATTTCAAAATACAACCGACTTCTAAATGTAAACACACCTTCGTCATTAACAAAAAATAATTTTACTTCGTAAAACTAGTTGTAGATATTTTCAAAACATTGTCTTATAACGTGGCATAATATTAGGTTCTCGACTTTGTGAGATTTTATCTGTGGTAACTAAGTAAAGTTAAAATTTGAAAGTTAAAAGTCGTTTTAACTTATTCTAAAACTAATCTGACACTGATAAAATGTCACTGTCTTGAGCCTTTTTTTTTGTGGTGTGGGAAATTGTCCTATGACTTCTGCCGCTCTGGGTGGAGCGGCTGACACACCCTGTGTCAGACTTAAACTGACTAAAACCCACCTCCTGTTCCTTCATTGCCTGAGTGCCCAGGGGCGCGGTAACTTTGTTACAAATTTATAAGTTGTAGTTTTAATAGGACGATGCAACTATAAAGTCACTTCCTTTATTGATATGTGTGACGTCCACTTGTCACAGGAGTAAGCACAGATGGTTAAATAAAACAATCGTTTGGTGTCTTGCAATAGCGAGCTGAGCGCACGTCCATCCAGTATCAGTGACAACTGTCTAGTGACACTTATACCCGCGTGGACCTACCTTCACTTCTATATTATTTAATCGTCACACCTCTTCCCTTTTTACAAATATTAATTTTTCAGATTTTTATAAATAGACTTATGTGAAACGGAAAACTTAAACTCATTAGCACAATTGGAATTAGACTTCTTAATGTAGTTTACACCTAACGTTAATATAATTTTAGAAATAGTTTACACAGAGGTTTCAAACAAAAGAAAATTATACATTGTTAATTACAATTACACAAACAAGATTGACAAATAATTATACTATTTGCTGTCGGAATCGCAATCAAAATCAAATGTCATTTATTCAAACTAGGCTGAGAGCCAGCACTTTTTGAACGTCAAAGTTCTACATAAAGACAGTCCCCCAAAACGCCCGCCCGTCACCACTTCCTAGTGTTTTAGCTGTGAAGAAGAAGTGGCCAACAAACTCCCCAGCAACACATCTGTCTGTTAAGTTTGAAGAACTTGAATCTATATAATAATATGCAACAATCTTAACATATGTGTATGTAACGTATGTAAAACAGAATAATCGCTGGTATCATCAGAATCAGGTGTGTTTTCTCCACATACTTGCCATTTACCTTCAACTCTTTATAGATGGACAATATTCCTCCTCAACTCTTGTCCGGTGTAATCGTTCTTTATGGTATATTTAGAACCGCTAGAATTTACAACGTGTGGGGTTAAAATTTGCTTTCTTTTATTGGGTTTTTCTTTTATTATTCTCCCTGTCTCTGACTTTTGTTTTTTTTTTTTTTTTTTTATAAGTGAGTACTAAGTGTTATTAATAAACTTTTTTCCAAGCAAACATTTACTGAATTTTCGATTATTTTTTTCCGAAATTTCTAAATTACAAATTTGCGGTTACGAAAACGAAATGAATATCAAACGTATGTAACGAGCGAAGGGACGGTGTTTTACTTCACTTGCCTGTGTTCGCGTTACATTGCGCGGAATAAAACATTGTTTTATTTTTCATAACTAAAATAAAAGTCGTCTCCCAGCAATATCATATTAGCGCAAAACTACTTCGTTAGACGTACAGTATGCGTAGTTAACGGCTCTGTGATCTTTCTTTTTACACCCTGTATATATGTCCTGTCTTGTGTGTGTTCTATCTTTTTCTCTCTAATAGAACAAGAAAGAGACGGATGTAAATTAAAGCTGTCAAATTTAGTTGCACTAATATTTCCATACAAATCAAGCGTACACGTAAAATCATGTCGATTTAAAAACACGGTTGCACTGCTTTTTAGTAAAAGATAGCGATTCTCTAATTTTAGTTTAGTTATTGAACAAGACAATCGGCACCAATGTCGTCCAAACTAAACATTTATGCAAAATATCAGTTTAATCAAAAACCAAGTAGTGGGTCAAATTTGCTACTAAGATTTTTTTACATAATTACTTTTCTCTTATTTATTCTCTAATTTTAGTTTATTATCGTTATTAGAACAAGAGAATTGGCACCAATAACATTCATCCCTATTGCATGAGGCTTTGCATACTGTATGCTTTGGTGAATGTTGTGCTAGTGAGCAGAATGTACTTATACGACAAACCACACCATGAGCAGTGGCTCATGGTGTGGTTTGTCGTATAAGTACATTCTAAAGTGCTCTATACAGTCCAAACCAGAGCGCAGTCTGAAAATAACGTTTGTCAACTTCTGTAAGGCTCTTATTGCCAAAAGCAATTACCCGTGGTCCGTTATTATTAGACTGAATGAGCATATCCAACCGGACTACAACATGGCATCTGTCATGACTGTGGTTTTATCTTTTGGGTCAGAATATCCAAGTGTATGGATATTACTCAAGGAGTTTTATAACACAAGGAATGACTCTGTTTGTTTAGGACTCTGTTGTGACTAATATCGGTATTTTTCCTAATTTTAGCGTTAAAAGCCTCCTAAAGGGTTTTGATGTAGTCGCCATATCTGGGATCCATTTGTTGACATAGTTTATTAGTGCTAAAAACTTTGTATTTCTTCTATAGTTTTTTTTGGCTCCCTAAAACTGTCTACAACCTTAACATATTTGTCAAGGGTTTTAATCCCTTCCAACGATAATTCATGTCCCAAATTTTATGCTCTTGACATTAGATACGCATTTTTTCTGATTTATTAAAATGTTTTTTCTTTAAATAAATGCAGGACAAGTTTGATAGGCTCCAACGCATTGTGTTCTGCGTCATCCTTGCCATATATGACAATGTCATCAATAAGTTGACGACACCATCAAAGGGAAGAAGTATTATTTCTACAATTTTTTGAAAATGCTCTGGCGCATACGATTATGTCAAACATGAGCCACTTATATCGGTACAAACCTTGACTCGTTATAAATAAAAGTTGTTATCTCTCTTGAGTCCTCGCTGATTTCGACTTTGATGAAATATGCGTCTTTAATGTCGAGCTTGAAAAAACGCCTGCCTTGTTAAATTTTGTAGGCAGCTGATCCACTGTCGGCAATGGATGGTTTTCCCTGACGATAACCATATTCGCGCATCGCATGTCTACGCACACTCTTACATATCCTTCCGGTTTAAAGATGGGCACTATTGGTGATACCCATCCCGAAGGTTTAGTAATGGGTTCTATTATATATCCAATTTGATCAATTGGTCAATCTTTTTGTTAATCTTTCCTTGCAGGGGAACGGGTACTCCACTATCGCGGAATTTAACAATTATAGAATGTTGCAGTCTGCTGTTAGTCGGCTACTTGAATATCTACAACAAATGTTCTAATTACTGTCAACGCTGTGTTGCTGCCGGCAACAAATATTTCATTTAGGTTGACAATATTTGATTACTGATAGTAATTCCGCATTTTTTAAGATAATTCTAAGTTGTTTCACTCAAAATGTCACACTTGCTGCCAGAATAAATAATCAAATATACTTTAATACCTCCAACATGACAGCTTAGCGTCGTGTCATCATCAAAATGAAAAATATTGTTAATATTATTTTTGACAGGATTCTCCTTGAAACGACAGTTTTCGACAATTTAATCAATTAAGTTGTCTTATTCGCAAGCGGAAATGCAAGTTCATTTTCTACTTTGGTGACGAAGCCGTACTTACTAGAACATTTTCGAATTTTTCACCTTGTTCTTGTTTTAGAGTCTGAACAAAATGTCTTTCATATATTTTACTCTGACGAGGTAAAAAGTAGTCGTCAAGAGTCCAGTTGTTTACATCTAAATTGATTCCCACTGCTTCGTCTATCACTTTATTCACTTTACCAGGGATATTATAGTATATCTCCTGAAGTGTCAAACTTCCTACATATAGTAGTGTGGCTTTTTTTTTTCTCTGGGTTTGATATATTTAATGCAACTTAAAACAATTCAAACCCCCTCTTCCATTTTTCCCATCGTACGGACGCAGGATCGCCTTCGCAATCAAAAGCGGGGTGGTATGTGGGACATTTTTTGGAGCGACCTACGCCAATTTACTATTGTTAGTACCAATTGACAACCAGATACTAGGAGTGAGGCGTATTTATCGAAACAGTTTAAAAACAGGTTTTTAAAAGTAACGACATTTAACAGGTATCGCAAAACCAAAAATACTGTTCCAGTGCCTGCCTGTTCCACAACCTACAAACGACCAACCAAATTAAAACACTGCCGTAACTGGTGTCTGTATGCTCTTCTAAAACTACCTTACGGATGTTTACGTTATTAGAAAGAAAACTGACCTGGAACAGTTTAAATCAATTGTTTTCTCTTCTAACTTATTTTAACAGAAAGAGATAACATCTGTTTCTACTTCACTGAATGAAATTAGGTACTATATTAGAAATCTGTTGCAATCAAAGACTCTTTGGTTGCAACGGCACAGGCTGTTATTTTGGAACAGGTTATTTTTTTATTATTATATATATATATATTTTTTTTTTTTGGTACAGTTTTGTCCCTGGAAGTGGAACAGGTGAAACAGGTTTCTAATATAATAATTTTACCTGTTACAGACCACCTCTACCAGATACCTACGTCAGTTTACTACTCATATTTTTTTTTTTTTTTTTTTTTTTTATTAGTTCCAGTCGATCATTCAACTTACTACTTATGATGGAACATTTCCAATTTCGCTAATTATATATGTACATAATTACATGTATTTTTTTTTTTGTTTTTTTTTTTTTTTTTTTTGTTAGTACCAGTCGATCATTCGACTTCCTACTACTTATGATGGAAACACCATTTCCTTTTTCGCCCATTATCTAAATACATAATTATATTATTGTATTTTATTTTTTTGTTAGTACCAACTATATATAGTATACAGTTTACTAATTTGGCGTTTTTAGTACCAGTCGATAATTCGACTTCCTACTACTTATGATGGAAACACCATTTCCACTTTCGCCAATTATCCAAATACATAATTATATTATTGTATTTTTTTTTTTGTTAGTACCAACTGTAGTATGCAGTTTACTAATTTGGCGTTTTTTAGTACCAGTCTATAATAGACTTACTACTCAAATCTATAAGGGTGATTTCACATCCCTCAATGCAGTGTTTACGTGCCACATTAATAAAATTAAATAACAACCTTGAGTAAAATAACAAATTACCACTTGCCTAGAATATTAGGTAGGTATAAAAATAATAACCCAGATCATAATCAAACATAGCATACTTTATAAATACTTTGTTTACGTTGCAGTAATTATGTAAAGTCTGGCACAAGCACAACCACAACGAGCCTCGCGGGTCTTTTTATGTTTCCCGACATGCGGGACTGGAATTGGATCTTTCAAAATACTACTTTGTAATATTAGTTCAAGTACCTACATGCGTCTCAAATAAGCTAATACATAGATACATTATTCTTCATAGTATCAACTGAGTAGGTACTTGTAAGATACGCATATAACTTGTAACCAGAATTTAAATTACAATATTGTGGGTAGTGGTGTTATTTTAGAAAGGCACACTTTTCTAAGTTTTGTAATCAAATTTTACCGTAGGTAAATCACACTAATCACACTAATATTATAAAGGCAAAAGTTAGTGAGTGTGGTTGTTTGTTACTTTTTCACGCGCAAACGGCTGAACCGATTTGGATGAAATTTGGTAAGGTAAGTAGATAGCTTGATTCCCGGATTAACACATAGGCTACTTTTTATTACGGTCTACGTGGGTGAAACCGCGGGACGCAGTTAGTATGTAATAAAAATTATATTAGCAAAACACTTATTGAGCCATTTTGTGCCTATCGTAAATAATTAACCAAGTACGTATAAGTTGCACGTAAACACCGCTTAGCATATTGCTAAATTATGGGATAACATTTCCCGTTGGTTCACTCCTTTTTCTTGTTTTTTTTTTTGTATATTGGTGTACTTACACAAAACCTCGTCGCCACTTGTGACGTCCACTTGTCACAGGAGTAAGCACAGATGGTTAAATAAAACAATCGTTTGGTGTCTTGCAATAGCGAGCTGAGCGCACGTCCATCCAGTATCAGTGACAACTGTCTAGTGACACTTATACCCGCGTGGACCTACCTTCACTTCTATATTATTTAATCGTCACAATATGGGTGATAAAGGACTTGATGTGGCAAACGGTACTGAGCAATCAGTGTGAAAAATTCTACTCAGCTGTGCAAAGTGTTCAAGATTCTTGCAATATCATTTTGAAGTCGAATTGTTCAGGTAATTTATTAAACGTACAGTGTGTTATTATAACTATTTATAAATTAAAATTCGGCTGTGGACTTTTAAAATAATGTTATAATATTACATTGACAGATGATGAGGAGAAACTATGCAAGAACGTACTGCGCCTGCATAGAGCATCTTTTAGCAAGATGCGTGTGTGTAGCTTGTTCTACTTAGATGCTGCGTTACAATTAAGTCTGATAAGTCTTCTTACTAACTACACTGTTGTGTTGCTACAGTTTGCATTTTTGTAATTCAGCCTTTTTAAATAAAACCCCAGAAAGAGGATGATGTTTGTTGTGATTTTAACAAAGGAGGTATCATTAATTATTTGATTTGTAAAAGTGTTGCAAAACCTTTTAGTGCTTTCATGTTGGAAGTTACAAATATAATTTTAACAGTTTATTTACCTAATGAACGTATGAACTCAAGTGCAATTTTAGACCAATAGAAATTCATAACCATAATTTAAATTCGTTTAGTTTAAAAACATGTAACAAATATAAGGAAACTAACTCTGAATATCTGTTATTTGAAATAAATTATAATTATTATTTTTGGAGGTTTTCTAGTTCTCAGCTCTCAGCTGGCTTCAACTTCATTTACGGGCCAAATCTAAGAAAATGCAGCGTGTATGGAGTACCTACTTATTTAAGATAAGAGAGACTATTTTCCTCATCCAACTGCGTGAACGTTCTAACTATAAAATCCTACTAATATTATAAATGCGAAAGTTTGTACGTTTGTTTGTATGTTGGGATGAAGGTAACGCTAAAACGGCTGAATGGATTTCAATGAAATTTTGCACACAGGTAGAACATAGCCTGAATTAACACATAGGCTACTTTTTATCCCGGTAAATGACAAGACTTAGCGAAGGCTGAGGTGGAAGTAGAAATCCAAAGTCAGGCTAAACGAGCGGTATACGCTCACAAAGTACCAGGAGACCAGAAACATCATAAGTATTTCCAGGGCTGGAATCATGAGCGGTAAAGACTCGCAAAGTACCAGGGGACCAGAGTCATGAAGAGTTATTTTCGGTGCTACCATCCTAAGCGGTATAGCTTCGCAAACCACCAGGAGACAGTAGTGTTTAAAGAATATTATCGGGAGCGCACTCAATGAAACACCAAGTCAACGAACCAACTGTTTATTTGCGGCCTACCCGCAACTCATATTTATTAGACAGATGCCACACGTCCCCACTAAAAATTTAAGCATACACTTATCAATAGGCAGTAGGTAAACCAAGTACATAAACCAGTTGCTTTAGCTATTGTAAAACAACTGTTACATACGTAAGTAAGTATACAATACTGATACAGATATCAGTATTGTATACGAACCCGGCCCGGCCCGGTTCCGTAACTACTAATGCTTTTTTTTTTTAACATACGTAGACTCATACAAATAAAAAAGCGTTATTCCAGAGAGAAACCCTGTTATGTAAGTAAACTGCATTGTACTCACAGCAATACAAACAAACAAATTGAATCAATCTGAGTTGGTAAGATTCTTCTGTCAAACACTGTGAACCTACTTATACTAAATAGAGTAATAATAATAACCAGCAAGAGACAAGAATACTTGGAAATTTTTAGAGGAGGCTTCTGTCAACAGACAAGCTGTTCTACACAAACGTACTGTTGCCCATAATTGAAATGCACGTTATTGATATAGTGCATAATTTTTGGTATAAAAAGTTAGAGTCGTTACACAAAATTTTAGCTAAAAATCTAACAAATTATCTTAGGGAAACAAAACATTCCTGAATTTATTGCTACAGGAATAACCTACATGTTACCGAAAACCCAATACTCACCACAACCTTCTCAATACAGACCAATTACATGCCTAGGCACCCACGATATACAAGATCCTAACATCAGCAATTACAACTAAAATTAATGAACACATAGAACATCACAATATTATAGCTGAGGAACAAAAAGGATGTAGAAGGGGCCACATGGGATGTAAGGAGCAACTAGTCATAGATTCAATAATACACAAACATGCCGCCACAAAAAATAGAAACTTACATTGCACATACATCGATTATAAAAAGCTTTCGATAGTATACCACACTCCTGGTTGATTAAAATATTACAAATTTATAACATAAATTCAAAAATTATAGACTTTAGCATATTATGTCCCGTTGGAAAACTACTCTTCAATTAAATTGCCGACACAACGTTATCACAACTCGGTAGATATCCATAAAGAAGGGTATTTATCAGGGAGATTCTCTGAGTTCTTTATGAGATTCTCTGAGTACTTATAGTATACAAGTATTCATGTCAAAAAGGAATATAAAAAACAAACTCCCTAGCGGGCTCTTCCCTCGCGGGCTACTTTTTGCTTGCTTGATTTTTGCTTATTTGCTTTTTGGTTTTTTCTTTTTTCCTTTTCTTTTTCCCTTTTCCTTTTCCTTTTCCTTTTCCTTTTCCTTTTCCTTTTCCTTTTCCTTTTTCCTTTTTCCTTTTTCCTTTTTGCTTTTTCCTTTTTCCTTTTTCCTTTTTCCTTTTTGCTTTTTGCTTTTTGCTTTTTGCTTTTTGCTTTTTGCTTTTTGCTTTTGTGCTTTCTTGTTTTTTCCTTTTTTGCTTATTTGCTTTTTTGGTTGCAAATGCATACCAACCATAATTAATAAACAATCCAATCCAATCCAATTCCAATCCATATTTTAATACACCAAACATCATAATAACATTACATTATAAACATAATATAAATATCATCAACAATAAATCAACAATAGTCAGAATAATGTGTCAGACGACACACGCACGACATCTAAGGATGTTAACGCCTTGGAAGTCGAAGAGCAACTGACTGCTCCATTGTGGCTCCGCTCTTTTATACCCGCTAACAAACAAGTATGACTCACAAGTGACAGTTGATTCAAATCAGTGTTTGACTTGTAAAAAAATAAGTTTGCTATAAAAATCATTAATTAATCTTAACAATTGAGTATAACTGTTTATACTCAATTGTTATCTGTATAACAATTACATAATAATTGTACATATACAATACATATATTGTATTATATATTGTTATATATGTACAATTATCCTAGAACTAAAATAACAAAGTAGTATTTTGACAGATCCAATTATAGTCACGCATGTTGGAAAACATAAATAGAGAATAGCTCGTTGTGGTTGTGCCAGACTACTAATATTTTTCAGGTCCCTAATGGGTGGGGGAATATTATTCCAACATTTGGAGGCCGCGTACCGAAAACTTCCTCGGAAGGCTGCATTATGATGACTGTGGGTAGCCAGCTGCTGAGCACAACGCCTAGCCTTGCGCTGCCGGTGACTATTTATCCACGAAAGCTTCGAGTACAGGTATGACGGACATTTATTTTTGATGACGCCAAATAGAAGACAAGCAAAGTGTAACTTCCGTCGTGACTTCATTTTTAAAATGTTATGCTTATTTAAGAATGGCGTAATGTGGCTCCTTGGTGGCACATTAAAGCAAAATCGCGCGCAAGCATTTTGAACTCTTTGAATAAGTCTTAAGGTACGTGACAATAGTCGAGGTCTCACAACGGTGTCGGCATAATTTAACTTCGATAGAACCAGACTTTCAACTAACTGTACACGCAGGTCTTCGCTTAGATACGGGCGCATGTTATACAAGACTTTTAGATGGTAGAAACAGTTTCGCACACAGTTTGCAATATGAGCCTCAAAACGTAGTTCTTGGTCCATGATCAAACCCAGATTCCTCGCCTCGTAAACACGATCAATAAATTGTCCCATTACGACCACGTTTGGACGATAAGAGTTTATTTTCTCCAATTGATTTTTATGACCTAAAAGCATAAATTTTGTTTTGGCCGGGTTAAGTAATAGGGAGTTTTGTTTCGACCAGTCGACGATTCTGTCCAGATCTTCATTCAACAATTTTACTGCGGTATCATATTCTTCAGGTTTAAATGAAATGTATAATTGAATGTCATCTGCATAAATATGAAATTTCGAATTTTTCAGAACATTGACAATATCTGCACAGTACAAGATAAACAAAGGACGACCCAGTATAGATCCCTGTGGAACACCCTTTACCACTGGAGTCATATTAGATAGAACAGTAGATCTATTGGCATCTTGAATTTCAACCAACTGCTTACGATTGCTTAGGTAACTCCTGAACCATGCCACCGTAGGAGCGTCAAAACCATAATACGTCATCTTAGAGAGTAAAAGAGACAAATTAATAGCATCAAATGCTCGGGAAAAGTCCAGTATAACCAACAAGGTACAACATCCTTCATCTTGAGCCGATAATATGTTGTCTGTAACATCTAATAAAGCTGTTGCAGTGCTACGACCCTTCCTGAAACCAGATTGTGCCTCCGGGAGAATGTTATTTTGCTCAAGGTATGTCGTTAGTTGGGCATTAACTACTTTTTCCAGCACTTTTGACAAGAAGGGTAAAATGCTTATAGGCATAGTGCCTATGCGACTTTAGGAATAGGACGCACAACTGCAATTTTCCATAGGTCAGGAAAGGTCGACGTAGAAATGGAAGAGTTAATAATAGAAGTCAGGATATCTAAGGTTTGAGGAAGAGTCAGAAAAAACATGTCAAGGGTAATGAGGTCAAAACCCTCTGCATTAGATTTAAAATTCGATAAAAATTTGATTATGTCAGATTGGTCTACAGTATTAATAGAAAAAACACCCTGATTAAATCTTTGAGACTCATAGAAAGCCAGATATGATGCTGGTACCGTACCACCTGGAACATTCAGGAAGTGGGAATTAATTTTATCAGGATCGCTGAAATGAGAGGGCAAGTGCGACACACTTTTAAATGGTAATAAGGTTGATTTTAGATTTTTCCATAGAATTTTGGGATGACGTATTTTACTGTTAATGTTGTGTTTAAAATAAGCCACTTTTTCGTAATATAAAGACTTCTTCACTAGGCTTTTTAGCTCCTTGTAATACAATATTTTACTCTCTGAATCTGAATTTCTGCATCGTAAATGGGCCTGATTGCGCAGGCGCATCATAAGCTTGATGTTATCCGTTATCCATGGGTATGACCTTTCCTTAATGATCTGAGTCTTACGTGGAGCATATTTTTGTCAAAAAGTGTAGTAATATCATGGTTTAATTTAGCCACCATAGCGTCTACGTCACCTGACCCAGCTATCGCAAGCCAATCCACTGAGACCATGTCCTCCTTAAACATAACCAACGGTATGTTTCTTAGGTTTCTACGAGTCATAACGTTAGGTGGCATTTTCTCCTTCTTAAAATAAAAAACAGCAGTAATAAAAGCATGCCCACCTAGCGCACCAATCCAGTCCACCTCAATGCCGCGCGCTCTCGCATCTGTGCACACCAGGTCTATAAGGGTCTCGCTTGTGGAAGTAAAATGAGTAGCAGATGTCACCAGTTGCATTAGGTCGAGACTATGAAGAAATGTGTTTAATTTGTTCGTTTTGGGGTCTACTTTATTTAGGCAATTAATGTTAAAGTCGCCCAAAAGAACTGTGTGTTTGCATGACGTTAAAGAGTTTATTGAACAAGTTAGCGCATCCAAAAACAAATCCACATCCATCCATTGTGGTCTGTACGCAGTGCCGGCAGCGATTTTCAAACCATTTGTGCTCAAAATGAGCCACATTTGGTCAACTATCTCATGACGAGGGTCAACCGGGTGCTCGTGGGTACGCACGTTTACCCCACGCTTGATGTAAAACCCAACGCCCCCGCCGCGGCCGCCACGCACGCTCACCGGTCGCGCAACATGCCGTAACCGGTACCCGGGCACGGCGGGCGCGCGTCCCTCCTCTCCGGCCCTAAGCCAAGTCTCATTGACTGCCATTATACTGACATCATGATGCTCTAATGCAGCGACAAACTCATCATGGTTAGTGCCTAATGAGCCAGGGTTCAGAAAGCCAAATTTTAAATACTTTGCACTCATTACAGTGAATCAGTATTTCCAAATAACTCAAAACAACATTGGAAACATTTACTTTCAAAGAGGTGGTAAACTTTTAATGGCTTATCGAAATAACAACAACTACTTAATTTACATTCAAAATAAAAATAAAAAATATTATTCAACACTGTTATAATAAGTATACATACAACAAAAATTATATAAAATGCTAATAGAATAATGTCGACTTGTAGAGCAATTGTGGGTATATAATATATAGAAATGTAACCGAAGGGAGCAGCCTGTGATAAATAAATAACATTCAATATGAGACATAATAAAAACTTGTTAGGATGAGAGATAGGTACCAACGAACCCGCATCACTACGGAGAATACCAACCAAAACAATGCACCCCTTAGGCTGGGCAAGCTGCGGGCAAAAAAACACAGAACAAAATATGATTAGAAAAAAGACAAAACAGACAACAATAAGCACGGGCAAGTAACAAACGTAGTAGCGTGTGTGTAATTTAAAAAGAACTTTTATAATAAATAATATTCCAGTCAAACTGGACCATTTCCAAAAATTCGGACCATGTCAAAATCAGAACGAATGCGTTGTGGAGGTGCACCATCTTCTTTCTTCACATAGATGCGGCCATCTTTGGTCCACACGTAGTTAAAGTTATGCCTCTGCCCAGCCTCACGCGCGTTAAAAAACATCTTTCTGTTAATCGGCGTCAACCGCTCGTTTAAATAAAACCTTTTCGCAGGCCCGCGCATCTCGAGGTCCGTCGTGGTGAGGCCGCGACGCACGCGCGCCGCTCGCAACAGCTGATCGCGGGCAGCGCGGCGCGACAGACGCACAGCGAGCGCGCGCGGCCTCGGCGGCTCCAACGTGTCTCCACTGCCGGGCTCGGTGAAGTTGCGGCGCACCATGCCAATACGCTCGGCGTTCACAATATCGCGCTCGTCGATGTTTACGCCCAGCTTTATAGACACCAGCTTTATTAGATGTAATGGGCTCTCATCTCTCGTTTCCGGTATGCCCTAAATTATGACGTCATTGAGGAGAAGATTTTGATCTCGTTCGTTCAGCTGCAACTTCAGCTCAGAAATAGTCTCTTCAAAGTGTGCAAGAGATGATGGTTCCTTCTCCTCAAAGCGTTTCTCGAGGTTGAAAACCCTTCCCTCAACCACATCCATACGCTCCCCAAACAACCCGACATCAGCCTTTAAACTCGCCATCTCATCCCGGAACAGTCGCAACTCCCCCCTCATAGCACTTAGTTCCTCACGAAAACAGCGTATCTCGTATGCTACGTTGAGCTCGCAAGACTCTGTTGTAATAGACGAGACGGGCTCAACATGCTGGCTGATTGTTGGTTCCACGGTTGCTTGCACAACCCCAGCACTATGGCTTACCGCTTTAGGCTGATTTTTCGGTGAAGGCTGGATTGCATTGGGCCTGCTGTTCTCTGAGACACCGTCAGACGGGCCCTTGACAGGTGTAGCCGAGTTGTCTCTTCTTGGAATTTTCATTTTACAGTCTGGGCACAACCAATTAGGAGACACCTTTGTTGACGTAATGCCTATGCAACTGGGATGATACGACCCAGGACACTTGCTGCAGCGAATACACTCAGCCCTGGCCAAATACTAACCACAGCCACCACACTTTGCCATAATCGTAGGCTTTATTATTATTTACTACGTTCGAAAATCAGTATTTTGCAGATTAGTACCACTGGGGAGTCACAGATGGCGTCAACAGTTAAACGGCAAATTGTTAACTATTAGGTCCTGTAGAGGCTGTGAGCTTGATTTTCAGCACAAACTTAGAACCCAATCGTCACCACAACACGTTGCACTTATATTACGATTGTAAAGTTTATTGTTATTTGTTTTAAGCTATAAGTTTTTAACTTTGTAAAGTTTCGGGTAGGCGATTTGCACTTGAATGTATTTAGATTTTAGTTTTCTTGTTATAAATAATGTTTTACTGAGCACTGACACTGCACTCCAATATATGTGAACAATTTTATCGAGCACTAGCTCTTTATAAATAAAGATTATCAAAAGACACTTTGTTTATATTTTTTTAAACGCGTAAGTAAGCAATCCATTCAGCTGTTACCAACGTCCGTGACGACACTCCTCCTCAAATTCATATAGCCTATGTCACTTTGGTGGTCAAGAGAAATCTAATAATATCTCATTTGATAAAATCTATCAAGCCGGTTAGGCTACAGCACATGCCAAAGAAATAGACACACAAACATACACACATATATTATACATAGATACATATTTTCGAAAAACATTACCTCCTCCTCCTTCTTCTCGGGTAGCGGGTAAAAAAGTTTATAAGTTCGTAAAAGGTAATGGTTCGATTACAAAAATTCTATCACTGCTGTAAAGCAACACTGTCGCCGAGTTACATAGTCAACATCCCGGAAAAACGCACGATTCCTGTGGAAAAAAGATAGGCCCGGGTAACGAAGCTGCGGGAGAAAGCTAATTTTTTAGGGTTCCGTACCCGAAGGTTTCAAACGGAGCCTTATTGCTTTCACTCACGTG
The DNA here is from genome assembly GCA_951329385.1 of Polia nebulosa. Classification (NCBI taxonomy): domain Eukaryota; kingdom Metazoa; phylum Arthropoda; class Insecta; order Lepidoptera; family Noctuidae; genus Polia; species Polia nebulosa. The sequence goes on along the minus strand of OX589602.1, from coordinate 28,411,128 downwards.
TCCGTCTGTCCGTTGTCTGTCACAAAATTTTGTACCGAAGAATTTTTTAACTTCCCATTGCCCTATGGAATTAGGTGTTATATTGATAACCTTTATTACTACGTATATTCTACTAACAAATACCAATATATTGATAAATCAGATTTTTTCTTTGATAATTCCGTCATTTGGTACGGAACCCGAAATGTGCGAAGTTCGACACGCACTTGGCTGGTTTTTTTTAACCGACTACCCCAATGGAGGGTTATATTTTTCGATGGTTTGTATGTATGTATTATGTGTAGTAAGTTTTTTGGCACGCCCTATGGAATTTTAACAATAAACTGATGTAGCATCAGATTGGTCTTGAACACCAGGGACATAAGCTATAGAATGAATTTAAAAAAACAAAATGGCGACCGCCATTAGGTAGTCTAGTCGTATTTTTTCGGCATGGTCATGTGGTGTATAAAAATAAAGAGATATTGGAGACGATTAAAGGATGATTTACGTTACACCGTGTCGCCACCAAGCCGTGCCCCGGCCGGGGCACGGTTAAAGATTGTTGCATACATTTTGTATGAAGTGATTCATACTAGACCGGCCGTGCCCCGGCCGGGGCACAGCCGAGGCATGACCGGGGCTCGGCGGCGGCTCGGCCGGGCCTCGGCCGGGGCTCGGCATGGTAGCGACACGGTGTAACATGAACGTGTGCACCGGGCCCGGACGTGACCCGGCCGGGAAACAATTGCACGGTCAAGTATCTATTGTAAACTTTTTGTATGAACTGATCCATGCTTGGCCGTGCTTGGACGTGCCCCGGCCGTGCCCCGGGGCCCGGTGGCGGCACGGTGACAGCCCGGTGTAGCATGAATGACTAGCGGTGTAACGTGAATCATCCTTTAAATGAAGAAAAAAAAACAAAAAGCCAATTGATGCAGGTTGAAATGTGATTTATTTGGAACTTTTTAGTAGTTTCTCGTCAGTTACTTTTATTTACAAAAAAAAATACAGAGCGTTTCAAATCTTCAAAATCATGCCAACAGAGGTCCAAAAAGGAAACACAATTCGGTTTATCACCCCAGCAGTTTTGACAAGGACCCTTCAAATTAGTACCATTCCTATGTACTGTGGGCTTATCGTAAACATTTGATGCGGCCGTAAAACCGTCAGGGCTTCAGTAATAAGGCTTGCACTGACCCGATTTAGAGCATCATGGAGTCGGTGTGCGTACGAGGATGATTCGACCTTCAGGAGAGTTTTGGGGTAGGTATAGGAAATATTGTGACAGCAAGTAAGCGTGTTGAATGTAAAGGTGGTCGTCAGAGAAATGACGGAATGAGCAGTTGCTTTTCCAGGAAAAAATGTTTACTAAGAAATACAGGTTGGGTAAGGCTTACATTAATTTATGTGTGTCCTGATAGCTACGACTTCCTCCAGGTTGTAGCTAAGTCAAGACTTTAAGTCAAGAGTGGATAGGTTACTTCTAGGCAAGAGTGCTCCATTGTCGACCATCAGGTGAGATGGTGATCACTCGCTAGGCTATCAAAGATTAAAAAGACACATATTATGTACATATGCCAACAGACTGTAATCATCTATTAACAAGTTTTCAGATGTTATGTAAGCACCCAGTATTCCAATAATTTTAACTGTGCATGAGTACATTGTCAAATATTTCGCGGCTAACGTTGAGTCCAAACTCCAAAGTCTAGAACACAGACGCCGAGTTGCTAGCCTGTCGGTTTTCTATCGGTTGCATTTTGGAGAGTGTGCGACGGAATTGCATAATTTGATTCCGCCAAGCCCGTTTCATCAACGGACCATAAGACGTACGACAGAGTGCCACCGGTCCTTGGTGGACATCCCATCCATACGCATAAAGCGTTTTGAGAAAACATTCATTGTGCGTACAGCTAGGGAGTGGAATTCCCTACCGGAGTCTGTTTCCTGATAGCTACAACCTGGGAGTCTTTAAGTCAAGAGTGAATAAGTTTCTTCTAGGCAAGCGTGCTCCATCTTCGATCATATCATCGCTTACCATCAGGTGAGATAGTGGTCAAACGCGTGCCTATCAAGAATAATAAAAAAAAAACTAAAAGTGTGCTTGCTAAATACGCCAGGCATACCCATATTTGTCAAATCAATGTATAGATGATATTGGCACACAGAATGCTAACAATAATTTAAACACTTTTTTTGTGGAGATATTATTGATTTTCTTAATAGTGTTGAATTATTTGAAAACAATACACACTAGCACTTTGCCCGCGACTTCTACCGCGTGGATTTCAAAAGCCTATGTCACTCACAAATAACGTGGCTTTCTATTGGTAAAAGAATTTTCAAAATCAGTTCAGTAGATCCATAGATAACCCCCTACAACCTCAGAAACTCACAAACTTTACCTCTTTATAATATTGGGATACCTAAGCTGTTGACTAAAATGTCAGTTTTCTAAAAACTGCCGCCCCTCTCTCAGGAAACCCAGCCGACGCCCGCCGCAAACTGGGGCAGGAGAATTTTTCCCTACCCACTAATATTTAACACCATGTGAGCACCTTCCCGCAGGGTCTCATCTTCCGTGGTCCACTTGGAAGTCTCTGAACCGCCTAAGCAGCAAACTGTAACTGCAACCTCTAAAAGTGGGACTACCTTGACGGAACAGCAGTAGGGTGTGGATGTGGAACCGAGTTGGAACTATGCTGCATTGCTGTCCTGTCCTCTATAGCTTAAAACATGCAGCACAAGTGACCTCTGCGCTGCCACCGACGACGTCATCGAGATGGCAAAATGTTGGCCCAAAAAAAATTGAAACATTATCGTGCCAGCAACACAAAGAAGAAGAGCTGTTGACTGTAATGTTCACCACAGCACTACAGAATATAGGTTATCAGTCTCAATTCTACTCAAAAACTCTCGATACTCTGAAAAAAATACTCGATAACTATTCACTACCAATAAAATGGCTGACATAGCAACCGCTAACGAACGTTGGTGTAAATAAAATCTAGCTTTCATTTTATTAACGTAATGGGGACGCGATGGGCTGGCGTCGACTCATCGAATGCTGCGCCGCTGTGCCGTGAATAGTTGATGGACACAGCGGGAAGGATACGGTACGTAGTTTCCGTGTGGGGTGTGAGTGCCAGCGAGTGTACGATAACAGTCGTGTATGTTGGACTTAGTGGTTTTTGAGTGTTTATTGGTCTGACAGACAGATATTTTGAACGACTAGATACTGTAGGACCCCAAGGCACCAGTACGGCCTGCAAGGATCCTGGGAAGTTCTCGTAAGTTCAGTGTAGACTTCTCACTCGCTGGCAACGCGAGAGTGCGGTGCACAAAAGGATAACTTAGCTACGGGCGGATAAGGAAAAGAGCTGAGGGCACTTTAAATAACTATATTGGGTTTAATAATAAATAACATATGTGCCCACTTGCTAGGGAAAAACTCCAATCTGACATAAAACAAAATTCACACCTACTCTTTTAAATCATTCCATCGACTCTCCAATATTCTTAACTGCCACCTAAAGGCCGGTGCAAACCCGCTGAGATTAGGCTGTGTCTACAATACGCTACCAATTCATGGTGGACATTCCACCCACACGCAAAAAAGGTTTTGGGAACACATAGAAAAATTTGTGCGCTGAGCGCAAGCTTCGGCTGTCACATGCATAACCAGAATTGTCACGGTCCGTCAATTTGTACGAGTAGATACTAGTGATTTACGCGGTTAGTTTGTATGGGAAGTGTTGACAACATTGGCTTAGGTTGCAGCTCGGAGTTGGTGGTGTGAGACCCCCGTGTATCGAGGAGCGGGAGTGTCAGACTTTAACTGACTAAAACCCGCCCCTTTTCCTTCAGTTTTAATATTTTAATTTTTTATGGTTGATAGGCACGCGTTTGACCACTATCTCACCTGATGGTAAGCGATGATGTGGTCGAAGATAGAGCACGCTTGGCTAGAAGTAACCGATTCACTATTGACTCAAAGAGTCTCAGGTTGTAGCTATCAAGAAACACAGACTCCAACAGGGAACTCTAGCTGTACGCAGAATGAATGTGTTCTCAAAACGCGTTGTGCGTGTGGATGGAATGTCCACCATGTGCCACTGGCGTATTGGTAGATATCATCATTATTATCACTCAGTTGCTGGAGTGCCCAGGGGGCGCGGTAACTCTGTTTTGAATTTATCTGCTGTGGTTCACCGCCATGACCGAAATCGGTCAGAAAAAAAAAAGAAAATTTTAAAAATTAGTGTATTTTTTATTACATTATCATTACTACTTTTTTGATATATTTTTAGGGTTCCGTACCCGAAGGCTCCAACGTATTACAAAAAAAATAATAAACCATTTATTTCAGGCGACACGGGCCCATAGAAAAATACCTTAACCTAAACATACATATTTGAATATAAACAAAACTTGTGTTAATAGTCTGACTTTGTGCTGTCCTGTGGTACTTGTCCGCGGAAGCGACGGAACACCACGTGTGGGCGATACAATAAGACCGACCTCGATGTTGGTTTCAAAAGATTTATTGTAAAAATTTCAGTGGTAATGTGGTAATAATCGCGACAGAAATATGGCGGTTCGTCCTTTGTCATGCAAAGCGAAGTGAAGTTCGTCGCGTTCCGCAGCCGTGAAGCCCGCAGCGAGCGATGTTCTTAGGGTGTGTTCGCAATTTCGTCCAATCTGGAAGAAGGGCTGCGTTCAGGCGTAGACATCACGTCCTGCGGCCAAAAGTCTTCTTCCAGGACGAGGGAGAGAAAAAAATTTGGTATACGCACAACGAACGCCTTAAAGTTGACGTTGCAGCGCGACTCCAGTAACTGCACCCTCGGCGTGTACCTCGTCTTTAGGCACACGTACTCCACGATATCCTCCGCCTTAGTGGTGTAGTGCAGGCGGGAGATGTACACCAGCGTGTTCGGCTTTGCGGCAGCCAGGCTCACTTCGACAAAATAAAAAAATCCTGTGACTATTCTGTGTCATATCAGAAAACCTTTCACCACATGAAAGAAGGTCATAGCCTTTGTGAGACGATCCCAGGCACAAGAATCAGTAAAACTGGAGCCCATTGCTGTCTCTCACGTGTCCGTCTGTCAGTCTGTCTGTCATTTGTCACACTTACAATGCTGTTCCGAAGAATTTTTTAACTTCCCATTGACCTATGAACCTGAAATTCGGTGATAATGTTTATTATTACTTAAATTTTACGAACAGATACTAATATATTGATAAATCTGATATTTTCTTTAATAATTCTCTCATTTGGTACGGAACCCTAAATATGCGAAGTCCAACACGCACTTGGCCGGTTTTTTATTAGGGTTCCGTACCCGAAGGGTCCAAATGAAGCCTTAATGTTATCACTCACGTGTCCGTCTGTCTGTCCGTACGTCCGTCGTCTGTCACAAAATTTTGTTACGAAGATATTTTTAACTTCCCATTGACGTAGGAACTTGAAATTTTGTGATAATATTTATTATTACGTATTATTAGTACTTTACTAACAAATACCAATATTTGGTACGGAACCCTAAATGTGCGAGGCCCGACACGCACTTTGCCGGTTTTTTATTAGTTTTATTTATCATTTAGACATCCAATGTAATTATTTGACTATTACAATTTGTATTTTAACTTTAAAAAAAAGTGTATTGAGGAATTGATAGTGTAAACCCAACGGGTAGGCTTTTTGAGCGCTTTTATATATTTTTAATAACACCAATGTACACCAAAAGTCACACAAATTTATTTATTTAACCAGAACGACAAAATGCCAATTACACTGATCATACACATTAAAAATTAAAATCAAAATACAAATTGTATAAAACACATTAAGAATAAAATAAAAAATATTACAATTGCACAAAATTATGCATACTTAATTCAGTGCCTTTCACTCAGTCTTCTCGCAAATCGTCAGACATTCAGACAATATCTTTTTCCATACATCAGCGAACAGATCTAATCCAGGACTGGACTCCAGGAGAGCATTGAGTGCATTTAGCATTCGCGGAATGGGTGACATACTTCGTGCATCCGTGCGGCAACGTGGCACCATAAATAATTTATGCCGTCTCGCTCGGCAATAGTTGTCAGGAACAAAAATGTTACACAGCGCCGCATGTAGACAAGGAGAGTCGATGCTTCCGTATATTATTTTGCAAGCAGTTAAACAGTTTGCAACAAATAAATGATTTATTGATTTATATAGGTATATTTTATTCATTTATTATTTCCAATTCGCGCACACTGAAACCATACCCACAGTAATAAAACGTATAGGTTCGGGTTGGCGCCTGCGAAGATCATAAAATGGATCCACAGCCCGTGACCAGCACTCTCTCACTCAATGATACATAGGATCTAGTTTGTAGTACTTTCGGGGAGCTCCATCAGCTGCTGGCATATGTCTTGTTTAGGCTGTGTGTGTGGTGTGAGAGATCGGTCGATTTATTCGATATGTCGCAGATAGTTTTGCAGTTTGAAAAAACATAGTGGAAGACGATGTCACCTACCAATAGTGTTGCCAACTTTTTTTTTGTAGAAATAGAGTATATCCACCTTAAATATAAAGAGTTTTTAAAATTTTTGAAAATATTTTTTTCTGGCTTTTTCGGCACTTAGCAATTTTTCATAATTTTTGAAACAATTGTCTGACTCCATACATTCTTAATCTATTTTTTTTAGTTTATTTTTTATTAATTTTAATGGACATATTAACAGTAAACGTTACATTTTTAGGTTATGATAATGGGTATACATGACTGGTATTAATATAGTAAACATTGTGAAAAAGGAGTATTTTAGGGTACTCTATTAGTATTACAGATTATAGAGTACACCTAAATGAAATAGAGTACTCTATTTTAGAGTACGGTTGGCAACCTTACCTACCAAGTCTACTTACTTAATTCTAGACCAAAAACAACGTTACTCCTTTAGTTACCAAGTATCCATGTATAATAAACTGAACCACAAACCCGCATTGAATAAAAAAACTAAAAAATACGCTTATTCGTATTTCTATCTCAGCAAAACCTTTCATTTGATACCCAAATCATGGGAAATCATAAAAAATAACTAGTCCACCATAATTGTGAGCCCGCCATATTGGATTTAGAATGACGTCACTTAACTAACCATGCATTGTCATCTAAACCAAACACTAACCATTTTTCTTTTTTTTCTTTGTGGGGTGGGAAATCATGCAATGACTTCTCCCGCTCTGGGTGGAGCGGGAGGGCGTGTCAGACTCTTACTGACTAAAACCCACCCCTGTTCCTTCCCTGCCTGAGTGCCCAGGGGTGCGGTAACTCATTTTCAGAATTTATCCGCTACCCCTAGGCATGCAGGCACCGGCCACGATGGGCCCCGTCAGTGGTGGCTGACACTCATCTCTTTGAGGCACGCGTGGAACACTACGCGCCGTCGACTCACGGGCCTGGTGCTGATCAGACGGCGAGCTACCCACTGCTCGCCGTCCGCAGGCCCGGGTCTACGGTGGCCGGAGATCGTCTCGCGACGTCATACGCCCAGTACCTCTCCTGCGGTGGTAGTGGCCGGGGCCGTGAGGGCCACTCCGTTGAGCTTCCCTCACGCGTACCGCATAAACACTAACCATGGATTGTCATCCAAACTAAACATTTCAGCAATTTCAGCTCAATGGAAAACCGGAAAGTGGGTCAAATTTAGCTTCCTAGATTTTTTTACATTTTTACAGATAAAGATATAAACACTCGTTAAAAAGCGTGCTGCAGACGTGCAGAATGTCTGTTTCTTATCTATGAAACTACCTCACGAGAACGGTGCATTTTTCAGGGATAAAAGAGAAACTTATGGAGTAGCTCGCGGCTAAAGTAATAACAGCCGCACGGGTCGATCCATCAGGTTAAGTACGCTTGCCGGGGTTGGTCCATGGATGGGTAACCATCTTTACATACCGAGACTCCTCCGTGCCTCGGAAAGCACGTTAAACCTTTGGTCCCAGCTGTCAATCGTAGATCTTTGACAGTCGTTACAGGTCGTCAGAAGCTCGAAAGTCTGACAACCAGTCTTACCAAGAGGTATCGTATTACCCAGTAACTGGGTTGTGGAGGTCAGATAGGCGGTCACTCCATGTAAAATACTGGTATTCAGCTGCATCCGGTTAGACTGGAAGCCGACCCCAAGATAGTTGGGAAAAGGCTAGGCAGATTGAAAAGAGAAACCTGCGGCAATCGTCAATAGCGTAGCCTTTTTTTGAAGAATTTTTAACCGACTTTCGAAAAAGGAGGAGGTTCTATGTTTGGCTGTATGTATGTTATTTTTTTTTTGTTTTTTTTTTTATTATGTCCGGCTATTTCTCCGTCAGTTGTTGACCGATTTTCAAATTTTTTTTTAATCTGAAAGCGAGAGAGATATACTCTCGAGGTGGTCCCATATAAATTTTATCGAAATTGCTTCAGCGCTTTTTGAGAAACTGAACAAAAACGAACAAATACGTATACCTAGATGACGTTTTTGTTTTCTCCAATTAAGAGTCGGTATAAATTGCACGTTCCATGTTATTGGAGGTTTTAGTTCTGGGGTATACTCGTATACTCGGTGTCAAATAACGAAGAAATAAAATATAAACACCGACTTCCGAAATTAAAGTATTTTTAAATTTTTAGTGTATTTTCTTTTTTGGAAGTCGGTTGTTTTTTTTTTTGTAAAAAAGTTTTCTAATCGTATCAAAAAACCAAAAGATTATCGATTACAAACAAATCAACATACAAATATTATTCTTTCATGTTTTAGAAGCTTTTTATATTTTTTTTCAAATCTTGCTTGCAAGCTAAATTAGAATCACATCTTCATATCCAATGGAGTTGATTTTTTTACATGTTGGTTCAGTACCGATGACAATGCATTTTGTGGTAAGCATGACCTGAACCAACATCCAGGATTAGCTCCAGATAGAAGAACTCCTCAACAGTCAAAAGCACAGACACGAAATTTTGTGTAAGAATTGAAATGCTTGATGCGGAGGAATTTTTTGACGCCAGATTGTGTGTTTTATTTGTAGTAAGGTTTTTGTTATTATTACAGTTAGTTAAGTATTTTATAACTTTGTATATATCTATACTTAATAATATATTATTATAAAGCTGAAGAGTTTGTTTGTTTGTTTGAACGCGCTAATCTCAGGAACTACTGGATTAAATTGAAAAATTATTTTTGTGTTGAATAGTCCATTTATCGAGGAAGGCTATAAGCTATATATCATCACGCTGTGATCAATAGGAGCGGAGCATCAATGAAAAATGTGGTAAAAACGGGGGAAAAAAATATTCCTTTTGAGAGCTTCCGTTGCGTGCGCTACGTAAACGGTTAAAGTTACGCAAAAATTATGTGTGTCGTAATGGTTCCCTTTTAAAAGTTCTAAAAATAAGTCCGCGACAGCATTTGTCCATCTTTTAAGGTTAACTCACTATAATCTTTTTTATGGTAATCAAATTTGTTCTAAAAATAATGCATTATTTGCGAAGGTGTTTTTATAAACATGACATTAACCCTTATCCAAATACGAGTAAATACGTTATTCATCATAAGAATCGCATAAAACGTTTTCCAATAATAATGTTCACGCCGTCCTGATTTCTGAGACTTGGCTCAAACCTGAACTTCTATCTACCACCTACTCTCTCCCTGGTTTCGTTCTTCTTCGGAATGATCGGATCGGTAGGGAGGGAGGTGGTGTAGCTATATATCTTTGCCATGATTTCCCTTTTAAAATTCTTACTACATCTTCTACTAACGATTCCGTCGAGTTTCTTTTTCTTGAGGTTTGTGTCAAAGGAGCTAAAGCGGTTCTAGGTGTCGTCTATTGTCCCCCTACTCTTGATTATTTCACCGAATTCGAATCGTTGCTTGAATCTTTGGGTTCAGAGTATGCACATCACATCATCATGGGTGATTTTAACACCAACCTCCTTGCCCACGACTCCCATCGGTCCCGTAAACTGCTGCATCTTGTTGAGTCAGCCAGTATGCATGTACTGCCTCTCCAACCCACTCATCATAACAAAGACGTAGATGATACTTGGCTTGACCTGATCCTCACCTCTAATCCTTCCCTAGTTTCCTTTCATGGTCAACTTGATGCCCCTGGCTTTTCCCATCACGACCTTGTTTAATTGTCCTATGTCCTCAAACCTCCTAAATCCAAACCCTTGTTCCAGTATAGGCGTGCCTTTGCACGTATGGGTAGTGAGCAACTTCTAAAAGATGCATCTAATATTGACTGGACACCTCACCTGAACAAAATTGCCCTTGACATCATTTGATTTATGTTAGGAGATATCATAGTGTTAATCAAGTACCACGCGCACATTCCTGATGTGCAACGCGGGCGATTATGAGGGAAGTGGAGAGCGAGGTACCATTTTGCACTGTATAGCCTATTTATTAAGGAAGGTTATAGACTGTATATATAATCACGCTACGACACAGTTACCATAACCGCGGGTGAAACCGCAGGCACAGCTAGTTTATAATGAAAGAGAATATTTTATTTAAAAGCTTGTATAACATGTTTTTTTAGCTATTGGTGCCGATTCAAAAAAAAAAATCTCTCGTCATTGGTGTTGATTCTGTTATGCACAAACTAAACTTAATTTAGGCTATTGCTATCTTTTTCTCTCTAATAAAACAAGTAAGAGACGGACGTAGATTAGAGCTGTCAAATTTAGTTTGAACTAATATTTCCATACAAATTAAGGGTACACTTAAAAACATGTCGTCTAAAAACACGGCGAAGCGCAAGGCGTAAACTAGTTTGACATCTCTAACTTAGTGCATAGCTATTGCCGTCCTTTTCTCGCACTGCCTTTTAGTAAAAGATAGCAATTCTCTAATTTTAGTTTAGATATTGAACAAGAGAATCCGTGCCATTACCTCTCTCTTTAATCGTTTTTACTAGGGTTCTATGCTTTTTGTTTCTTAATTATTAATGTATATATTTATCTATAATGTATTTATTGTATATATTATTATAAATAGTACACCTAAGACTACCTACAGTACTGTATTTCCTTTTGTCTTTAAAATCCATCCATAGGTTGTCTTGAAAAGATCGCTTTTAGCGATAAGGCCGCCCATTGTGTCACCCTATGTAATGTTTTCTTCATATTTTTATTGTAATCTATATTGTGTAGATAATAAAGAGTATTCTGTTCTATTCTAAAATTAGAGAATCGCTATCTTATACTAAAAGACAGTGTGCTCACGCAAGTTTTAGTAATATAAATTTATTTTTCCGAAATCATCTCATTTCTTGTTTGACCAAAGTTTAAGCTAACCATGCATCCCTTTCACTCTTATCTCATTACCATACAGCGGAGGGAGAAGAAGTGCTGGCCGCACGCGCCAATCAGACGCGCATCCTCAGACTGGCTGGTGGAATCGCCGCCATTGTTTTTTTTCTGTTTTATACCGAACCGCACCCGCGCCGCGCCGATAAATAATACAAACCGCTACTGAATAGCTGGATATGGAGCAGTGGTGGCCCAGTGGTATTGGCCGCGATTTACAAGTTGTAGGTCGTGAATTCAAACCCAGGCAGGCGCTTTACTTTATGTAAATTATTTCATCACCACTGCTCTCAAAACGGTGAAGGAAAACATCGTCAGGAAACCGGCATGTTCTAGAACCAAAAATTCGAAGACATGTGACATTCACCAATCCGCATTGGGCCCACGTGGTGGATTACGGCCCACACCCTCTCACGAAGAGGAGGCCTGTGAACCAGCAGTGGGGACATTAAAAGGCTGAGCTGCTACTGGATATGCAAAACTCTAAAAACTTTCTATTTTCCGTGTTGGCCAACACACGTGTGACATACAAAGACCAAGTGAAGTGCACCGCAGTGAAAGAAGAAAATCAGCAAACACGTGCTACATCTTCTCAGGCTGTCCTTGTATCAGCGTGCTCCATCCAGAAGATTCCCAAGTAAGTCCATCATTACCTTTTTCCTGCCCTGTTCAGCTCATTACTGAGTGTCGCCAATATTTCACTCCGCATAAAATTACATGCCCGCATATGGTCCTTCGAAAGCCGCATGTACTTATACACCACAGTGCGAGAAAAGGACGGCTAAAGCTGAACTAATTTAGAGATGTCAAACTAGTTTACGCCTTGCGCTTTACCGTGCTTTTAGTCGACATATTTTTACGTGTACCCTTAATTTGTATGGAAATATTAGTTCAACTAAATTTGACAGCTCTAATTTACGTCAGTCTCTTTCTTGTTTTATTAAAGAGAAAAAGATAGCAATAGCTAAATTAAGTTTAGTCTGTGCAAACCAGAATCGGCACCATTAACTTATTTGGGTATTAGTTAGTCTATATAAAAGATTTTTTAGCAAAATATCTTTAACCTTTGTACTAAACGTTTCTCTGTGGTACCAACCGTCTGCTGTCATAACTTTATGAACGAATGAAAGGAATGAAAGAACAGGAACGAAGTAACTCACTCACTATAACGTAAATTATATCGCTAGGAAATCATGAACAATTAGCTGTAGGAAGAATACCGGAACGACGGCCCAGCGGCGACCGGAAGCGGATACGAGATAGCAACATGGCTGCCGTTAACGTTGTTTTGTTGCTCTTCGGGAAATATGGAAGAAACGATCTAGTGAAATGAGTGAATGAAAAAATTAAGAGTGAATGTTTTTTGTTATTATTTAGCGGAGTTACTCCAAAATGAATAAAGGAATTTCTTTAACGTAAAGAACGTGAATAATAAAGAATGAAAAGTTTTGTGGTAATCGGTTGTCGTGCTATGGCCATGTGATACGGAGGAATGAAGAAAATGTCGTGAGGAAAGTCTTTTGTGTGGATGTGGATGGCTATGATATGACGGGAGAATGATAAATGAAGAATGAACGTCCATAGAGATCTAAGCTTTGGAATGTGCAACTAGCCTAATTTTCTGACTGAAGAACTTAGTTCAAAAGTGTATGTAAAAAATATTAGTCTTTGATTGTCGCCGAGATCATATTTTGGCTTGAACTTAAACGAGACTGATTAGTTGAGAATAACACGTCAAACCCTACTTCACCCCCGATTTCCGAATTAAGTATTTGAAATTGAGTATTTCTCAAACTCTACTTTGGCCTGAAAACCTGACAAAATTTGTCATTAAGGCGCAGTTATATGCCAACAACCTTAAGTGTTCTGTGCTCAGCTCACGCAACGCGTCGTACGTCCACCCAGTAATAGGACTCGCCCATCAAGGAGCGCTGTCGGAAATTAGACGCAATATTCATTTATTATACGTAAAACAACAAGTCCTTATTATACTAAAAAACGTATACTAAAAGTTACACATTTAAGTTATCTTCAAAATAGTGAAGGTTTCATAAAAATATCTTTAACAGTTTTTGCGTGTTTGTCAATTTTTTATCCGCGTTACACATAACTTTACAAATTAATTACACTATGATATAAAAATATAATTTAAAATATTCACATGTCAAATGACAAAAATAGTTTAGAGCAATATATATTTTTTTCAAATAAATAAAACAAGAGGTTTAGACGTGATGTTCAATTTAAAATCATTAGAAGTTGTATAATGGCGCCTTAAAGTAGTAGCGCTCGATGCGCGCGTGGCCATACCATTTCACTACGCTGCAGTATACTTTCGCGACAATCGCTTTGCGAGCAGTTGCGGCCAGTCGTGACAAATAACAATTTTAAAATCGCTGCGACTTTTTACTCACATGTGCGGGCACTGCCTATACTTCCCATACGTTGCAATCCTACGACAAAAAAATAGCTCGGAAATAAGTCGTGGTGCGCGATTCGCGATGGTAAAATCACGCACTCGGGCTCACTCGCACTCCGCTATTTCAAGAGTGAACTTGTTGGAACCTGCATCTCCACTGGAGTCCACGAGGCTAGACGTCGAACATATTTTAATAATCGGCTGTTGAAGAAAGACCACCTTTTTGGTATAAACATTCGAAAGAATATTATATGTCTCTTCGTCTTTCTAAACCAAAAATTCGAAGACATGTGACATCCACTAAGCCGCACGCGGGCCCACCGCGTGGTGGATTACGGCCTACACCCTCTCACAAAGAGAAAGCCTGTACTCCAGCAGTGGGGACATTAAATGGCTGATGATGGTGATGATGATGTCTTGTCTTTCAATATTTATTTTAATCTATGTTTACAAAAGGTTGTTTTTATGAGTACCGATTTAAGTCAATATTCTGACACAAGAAATAAATGAAGTTTGCATGCGGGCAACAGTAAATCGGTTGGTGGCGCTATATTCGATTTTTTGAACTTTTCGCGAGGAAGCTTGGAGCTTGCGGTAAGTGCGGGGATCTCGTTGAATTTCGAACTATAAATTTTTTCGAGGTGCAGCCATAATTCTGCTTATTACAAAGATGAGATGTCAAATGTTACACATTATATTATGCGACTACTGTAAGGCTCGCTCGTTTTTTTCTTCTTTTTATATCGTAGTGGTGGAACCCTTTTCCAATCTTGTCACAAGGCGAGGTCGTGACTTTAACTTTACTCCCTCGAGTCCCAAACTTCTTGGGCAATGTCGAGCAATCCAAAAAAAACACGTGAGGAGAACTGTAAACATGAATCAACGATGCTTTTGTAAATCTTAGCAAACAAAACAAATATGGCAATGTGGTCACGTTGTGCTGTAATATTATTTTCACCTCACAATCTCGGAAAGATTCTGTTTTTGGTTGATTATGTTTGTCATTCGAAATCTGTAAAGCAAAAGCGCATTTTATCCGCTAGCGTGGAAAGAGCTTTTAAAATTCGAATAATTTTCTATACGGCTAGTCCACTGAAAATGCATTAATTAAACTTATTTCATGTCAACCTCATTTTCAGGGTTCCTTACCCGAAGGGTCTAATCGGAGCCCTATTACTGTCACTCATATGTATGTCTGTCCGTCTTTCCCTCTGTCCGTCTGTCTGTCTGTCCGTCGTCTGTCACAAAATTTTATGGGTCTAATCGGAGCCATATTGCTGTCACTCACGTGTCTGTCTTTCCGTCTTTTTTTTGTGACAAGCCCGCCACACTATTCCCAATCCACTGTAACTTCTGTAAGCCAGAATCAACAGTGGCGACTACTAGAAAAAAACGTCGAGGAAATGAAGCTAGACGTAAAAATAAAAGACGACTTAGAAATAAAAGTCGTTTCCCAACAATAATTTTTGCGCAAAACTACTTTGTTAGAGGTATAGTACGCGTAGTTGACGGCTATGTGATGTGTCTTTATACACCCTGTATTATATCAGCAGGAGTAGAAGATGCTAGAGAACAGGGACTCAGAAGGGGGGAATCAGAAGGTGGGAGAATGATATCCGTCTCACCCTGGCACCATACTGGACAAGGGTTGCAGCTCACAGATCGCAGTGGAAAGAGTTGGAGGAGGCCTATGCCAAAAGGCACACTGATCAGAGAGACATTATTTGAAAAATTGTATTTATGTATTTATGCATTAGTTCAGAATAAAAGGCTATATATTATATTAGTAGGAAAGTAGTAACCCTAATAGCATTTAGTGTTGGCATTTGGTTGGGCCAACAATAAATGCTTTCATTTTAGTGTTGGCCCAACAATAAATGCTACTAGGGAAGTGGATAGGTATGTGAGAGCGATCCTATAATCATCATTTCAGCCAAAAGACGTCCACTGCTGGACATAGATCTCCACCAAGTGTCGCCACAACGACTGATACTATGTACAATGGGGGTGGGAAATTATCCAATGACCTCTCCCGCTCTGGGTGGACCGGAAGGGCGTGTCATACTTTTACTGACTAAAACCCACCCCTGTTTCTTGCCTGCCTGAGTGCCCAGGGGCAACGCATCGATCCTGACTGAGCTCCGAATAAAGACTCGCTTGTCCACCATATGCCAGTAACGTATTCTTTCATATTTCAGTCAAACGATCGGCGTTGGTGATGTGGTTGGGAACACTGAAGGCAGAAGATCGCGCGCCGGTCACCAACAAGATGGACCGATCAAGTTAAAGACTTGTCGGTCCAAATTCTATGTGGCCGTAAAAGACGCGCTGGACAGAAACCGATGGAAGCAAATTATCCGCTCCAGGTGCAACCCTGATGCTGACCACGATCCTCAGACATGAGGAACCGACCACAGAGAGAGAAAATAAATAATATATAGGTAGTAGGGATGGAGTATCGATAGTAAGAGCTAACTTTCTATTTATGACAAAAAATACCTCAAGTCATAAACATTTGCAATTGCGGTTAACGGCTTACAAAACGGTAGATAATAATAATAATAATAATTTTTATTAAAACAAAAAACTCAATTTACAGAAACTCTGTGACCGATAACAACTGCATTAGTAAAATACTGTGTCGCAGTCATTAACGCCCACCTCCAGAAAGTCGTGGCAAAAAAGTAAAAACTAATGCTAAAAATAAATAAAAATTAAAAACTAGACAATATTTAAACTGTGTAATTTGTGAGATAGTGTGTTTGTTTGTAGGGAAGGATTGTGTATATTTTGTGCGTGGAATGTATATGTGTGTGATGGTGTGTGTATGAAATGGTAATTGTGTATATGGGTGTTTGTGTATGTGTAAGTGTGTGTGTCCGGTTTTGTTGGAGGTGCGTGTTTGCGCATGTTATACATTTATAGAGTAATTGGAAAGTGAGTTTAGGTTTCCACATATGTTTCTAATTCTTCATAAGTGAGTGTATGAAGCCATTTATCCGTGATCCCTCGACATTCACGCAAGGTCAGTGGATATATATTCAGCTGTTTATTTACTCGATTATACAAAGAGGAACTAAGGAAGTAATATTGCCGCCGAGCAACTTTAACACTGTTAGACTCCACCTGGCAGACTCTGTCAGATCTGCGTTTTTGGGTAAAGACAGGATCGAATGGGAGGTCTGAGTGTTTTCGAAGGACTACAGCAAGAAGAAAGACGTGTCTGACTGTTGGTAACTCGCAGAGAGCGTACAGTTCAGTGGTTGGAAATCGAACAGGTTTGTGAGTCATGACTTTTAACACTGCCCTCTGTGCCCTTTCTAACCGTAACATTAAGCACTTCCCAGCCCCACCCCAAGCTGCAATACAATATTTTAGGATGGAATGTGCCAGAGCGAAGTATACTGTTCGTAGTGTGTCAAAATCAGCAGATGTACGCAGGTTTTTAAGTACAAATATTAATTTTCTTACCCTGGAAACCAGAGCCTCAATTTGCTCCTTCCATGTCAGCGTACTATCTATTATTACACCCAAGTATTTAATACTATGGGTGCGCGTAATCAGAGCACAACCGTTGCAATCAGACGATATTAACCCGCATTTATGCGCCGTCAGAGTATAGGGAGAAAGAGGTTGAGAGGCTTTACTTGGAGCGAATGTAATGAACTTGGTTTTTTCTACATTGAGGGATATTAGCTGTTCATTACTGGTAACCCAATAAATGGGTTACGAGTTAAATTTCAAGCTACCGCTTGTACAATAGCTCCCGGGTTCCGTACTTACAAAATGGTTCACTGAGACTAACACTGCGGAGTTACACGTTATGAGAACAGCATAAATAGTGGCAATTATTTTAGTTCAATCATAGATTGTATGCCATCAACTGCATAAGACTGCTTGAAAAGTGACCTGTTTGGAACCGTTTAGTTGTTTTTGCTGTCGAGTTTTTTGAAAATATTATTATTTGTTTTTTTTTTAAATTTCACTGAGTTACATTTTTTCCTCATTGAGCCCTTTATTTTGATATCCCACATATTATAGGCTATGTCACTTTGGCTGTCAAGAACAATCTAATGACATCTCATTTGTTAGGATCCGTTCAGCCGTTTAGGCTATAGGGCGTGTCAAAGAAATAGACATTCAAACATTCATACATACATAACTACATACATACCTACTCTCGAAAAACACCCTCCTTCTCGAGCAATAGGGTAAAGATTACGTCAAACCAATCCCCACGAAATTACCAGAACATGAACAAACCATTCACAGCATAACAACTCCATAATACAACTAAAAACTCCTAACTAACTACCGGTGACAGTTTGTGCGAACGCCAGCCGCAGTCATTTGGACAAAACTATGCGGAATAATAACAATAACGATTAGCATTCTACCCTGTGGTACGCCTGTGGTGTTGACAGCATGGCGAGTTGGCCACCCTTCCCATGGACACTATTACAGAGGACCATAGAGCACGGAATCGACAGACAGCGACTAGAGACGCCATGTGTTTATGTGAGATGAAAAAATAATTAATATAAAAAACATCTTAAACTACTTGATTGAGTATGTGGAGCCAAGGACGCTTTTTGAAGTTTCCTACCAAGAAACAGGCTAAAGGATATAAATTGAAAGATGTCAGGTACTCGCAGGATGCTGGGAGCCAGTAGATCACCACACTGTATCACCAGCAGTCGTATTTTACCAGGTTTTTAGTGATTTTTACCGCGCGCGCTGAATTTGTTGCCGGCCAGCCTTTTTGTTTTAGTTCGAACTGAATCTGCGTCTTCACGCCGTCAGATGGCGGGAGCGATGCGTTACTCACAGCGAAAGGCGAATGCAAGTGGCGGTAAATTTAAAACAAGGAAGGGACTAGGGAACATTCTGAAGCCTGTTCACTACTAATATTATAAACCTGAAAGTTTGTTGGTTTGGTAATAAATCATGTCTCAACGATTGTTTGACGATATTTTACTGAATTATTGATTTCTCTACATAGTGTAAAACAAAGTCGCTTTCCGCGATTGTCTGTTTCTCTGCTAACTCCTCTTACACACACAGGGGCTGCGATTCTCCATTCAAATGTATTCCCCTTTTTTCTTCTTGAATAAAGCCTCTAGAGCAATCATTTTTTTTTCATAAAGTCAAGGTCTGCTGTTGACACGTCCCTGTCATTTTCTTTTTTTCAGAAACTAATAAGTAAAGAAAATATAACCCTCCAAAAATTACAAAAATGGCCCTATTTTTACCGCCGTTCTTAGAAGACTACCAGACAAATTAGAAAAGTTTTAGTATAAAACATTTAATAGTGACCTAGACATACTCTTTCTTAAAAATTTCGTGGCAAAAATAATTGAATCGGCTCAGTTTTCGAGGAGAAAAAAGGGGAATACGAAACGTCGATCTCGTCAAAAATTTTGTGATAAAATTGGTCTGAGTTGCAGTTGTCCCTATCGCACTCTACGGGGCAGGCTTGAGGGAGCACGATGGCAATAGTTTCTTCAAATACAGATTTTGTAAATTCCTCGCAGGCCCTGTTCCCTTTTAAACCACGCAACAGATTTTGATAATTTCACTAATAGAAAGAGCGATTAACGAAAAAGGTTTGGGTCTCTAATTTGCACCCGAATGGAGCTGGCGTGGGTAGCTAGGTAGTTGTAAATAAAATGATCAGGGCTTTCTTTCAGCTGTAGGTACTAACTGCCATAGTAAAACCTAAGTGATATTTATGGAAAGAGCTTTTTAACAACATATGCTTAATTATTGCTCATTAGGGAAATTCTGACATATCCTCCTTTTAAATCACAAGTAGATAACGGCCTGTATTAGGCATAGCTTAATTGATGTAAGTTCTAATAACACTAACATAGCATGTAAGCACAATCTGTTATCAACCACTAACAACTTATGGACTGTAAGGTCTGAAATAAAGATATTTTATTTTATTTTTATTAGGAAACAGGATAGTGTAAGGCCTGCAGGGCTCTAGAGGTGTCTCGTAGCTTGGAGACTCGCTGGCTTACTGCGAGAGTGAGGTGTGTATCGAGTAAAAGACGAGGGTCAGGGCACTTCTACATTTATTTCTTATTAAAAATAATTACATGTGTGCCCACATCCAAGGGCTAAACTCATCTCTCTCATCAAACCAAACTACTCTTTTCACATTCGAACGACTCCTCAATATTCTCAACTGCCAGCTAAAGGCCGGTGCAGACCCGCTGCGTTTAGGCTGTGTCTACAATTGCCACAATAGCGTGGCTTAAGATCTAACACCACATAGGTCAAAATCGAGAACCTTTTATGAGAGCAAATAAACAGTTTATTTGCTTTTCTGAAAAGTTTCCAATTCAAAAAACTAAGCTACGCACACTATGGCAATACAACTAAGTTACACGGTTTCGCTGCGGCTTTTTTGTACAACACTGACATACGTATTGCTTTTGGTGATAAATTACGCGTCGCCATAGGTTCAAATCGTCGTGTTTGTCTAAAGCATAACATATTTACGTGTCACGCAGCACACGAGCCAAGAGGATCGTCGGCAATGATAGGCTCATCGAGTCGAAGCTCCAAAGTCTTGAGCATAGACGCTGAGTTGCTAGCCTGTGGGTTTTCTATCGGTTGCATTTTGGAGAGTGTGCGACGGAATTGCATAATTTGATTCCGCTAAGCCCGTTCTATCATCGGACCACAAGACGTACGGCGATGCACATTCATGGAGAACATCCCATTCACACGTATAAAACGTTTTGAGAACTCATTCATAGTGCGTACAGCTAGGGAGTGGAATTCCCTGCCAGAGTCTGTCTTTCCTGATAGCTACAACCTCCCCCGTCTTTAGCCCCCGCCAAGCGTGAATAGGTTATTTCTAGGCAACCGTGCTCCATCTTCGACCACATACAGTAAAAAAATTTTTTTGTTTCATATAAATTATACAGAGTGGTGATGACAATACGACATTAAATTAAACCTCGCATACCTCAAGACGTTCTCAGTCTACATACAAAAGATCATTTGAATATATCCAGTAGTTTAGTCACAGGAAATTATTTGTCATTTTTAACATTTGCTACATGATGTATCTGATAATAGGGAAACACTGTCAGGTTAACGACCCACATCGGTATAAACATCAAAACATTAAAGTCACGTTGCCAACTCGCTACTACGCACTTTCGCCAAATTAGTATTTTCATCTGATTTAGTGAAAATTATACCTTAACTCTGAGTAATAAGAGTCATAAAGCGTGTCATCAGAGTTGGATAAGAAAGTAACGAATGCGGAAATTGCAATGCACTCATAATGTTAATAGAAAATTTAGTGTGTGCGAAAGAGATAAATCTAGTTTCGTTTGTTAGTTCGCTTTCTTGAAGAAATTTGCTACAACAAATTTATGTTAGTGTGTCGCCGCGGTCCTGTGACGAGTCACGCGTCTAGGTACTTCCCCGCCGCTCGTGTTTTTTGTAAATTCATTTACGACGGTATTAGTGCGAAATTGGACGCTTTATTTTGGTGACAGGACACGTAACGTTTTAATAGGTATTTAGTTAAACAGTGAGTGAATTGTGCGAAATTAGACGCTTAGTTTTTATTGTTTTCGTGTTTTTTTTAACGCAACCCAACGTGTAGTTCAGGTGTTGACCATACAACTATTCTTAAATTTTAAAACGCGACAAACGGAAGCCGTATAAATACAAGAAATTGCATGCATTGTTACCTAGAGACAAACCAGTTAGGTAAAACTTCTGTCGCTGGATTGAAAATAAACATTTCGAGAATCCGGATTTCTTGTACAATGTGATGTGGACTGATGAAAGTACATTTACAAGGAACGGTTTATGGAACAGACAGAATATTCGTTACTGGAGCCGCGTGAATCCGCGTCTAGGACGGGAGACTTCGCACCAGTACAGATTTGGTGCCAATGTTTGGGCTGTGATTCTGTGCTAAATAATCTGTGATTTAGTGTAATTTTACTGAGCATTAATCCATAATTAAAAGCCAAAAAATCAAGTCGCTACAGGACCGCGCGTTGTTGCCGCTCTTACGACAGGTTAGTGAACTCATATTTATAAGTGGTGTTCTATTTCGTTTCTAGTTTTATGCCATTTAGTTTGTTTGAAATTTTTATTTTTTTATTTTCGATGTTAGGATATTTTTGATAGCTTAAACTTATTCTTATAAACTGGTATTGTCCGTGTTTTCATTTATTGTCGTATTGTCTTCTCCACGCTGTATACATGGTGTTAGATTTTAAGTGACGATTTTTATTAGTTTTTTATTCTGCTACCAGTACGTTTCTGTGAAGGATATTTTTGGAATGTGACACGGGCGAAGCCCACAAGTAGTGGCGAGCACTGGTTTCAGTTGTCACCTGCATATTATCACGGGCCGTCAATATCTATGGGTAATCGGTGACACTCAATACCATGTTTGGTTTGTACAGAAAGTATTGACAATACTAACTCTATCAGAGGCCACATAGCCGTCTCCGTACTCTGTGCAAGAGATGGGTACTATTTCACGAAAGCAGGGGAAAGTTTGTGGCGATGACATTTTGTTTTACTGTAAAAGGTGGAGTGGGGTGGAGGAAATAATGGAAGGGTCAATGTACTGTTACATAGTTTAGAAGCAAGAAAAATACGTAGGCGTTTTGAATACTGAAACAAAGTTTTTGAGGTTAAAGATAGGGTTCCTACTTTAAAAATAATAACAGTATGCAGTACAATGCAGTCCGCATTGTGCTAAATTTGAAAATAGTTCCACTTTTGAGTTTGAGTAATTTGTGCTAAAAGGATTACTTTATATAGACTAGACTCTGCGTTACTGATTGCTTACTGTCCAGGGTGCGCCGAGCGTTTCGAATCGAAATTCGATATTTTTAACGCCGCTCGGGGAGGCTCCTTTCATGCATCCCAAACGAAAAGAAGAAGTCGACTTTTTAGGATTATTGCTTGCGAAATTGGAGGCGGAACGGGTGAGAAAACTCAACAGAGTCGCCCGCACACCCCCAGCAACAGCGGCCGCAGGATACGCCCTGGGCATCTGGAGTCGCATCGAGACGATCTCGGACCACCGTAGGCGAGGGCCTGCAGACGGCGAGTAATGGGTAGCTCGCCGTCCGATCAGCACCAGGCCCGAGAGTCGACGGCGCGTAGTGTTCCACACGCGCATCAAAGAGCTGTTATCTCTTTGATGCGCGGCCGTCATGGCCGATGCCTGCCCGATATATTCGAAACAGAGTTACCGCCTCCCTGGGCACTCCGGCAACTGAAGGAACAGGGGTGGGTTTTAATCAGTAAAAGTTTGACACGCCCTGCCGCTCCATCCAGAGCGGGAGAGGATGATTTCCCAATTCACCAAAAAAAAAGGTATTAATATTCTGTTTCACGAAGGCGGATTGGTCTTGAATCTGGATGTATGTGTAGATTCACGTGCACAGCATTTCTGTGTGCATAACTTCGCGCTTACGCATGTGCACACATGAAGAAAGTGTTGGTACCTACGTGAACATTCACACACATCTTAGACGCACCCGCCTTGGTGAGATGGAACTATAGGATCTGGGGGCGTGTATGGGCGTGCATTCTTACGTTGTGGAGTGTAATAACAGGAAGAGAGACACGTGAATGCAATACTAAACATATTATTTTGCCACTGACAACACACATTTCTCTCACTTACGACAACTACTTGAACTAACTTCTGTCAGCTGCATGTTTTAATCCAGGTTATAATCTATCTGTGTGCAAAATTTCATTCAAATCCCTTTTTTGCGTGATTGAATCACAAATATACAAACTTACAAACATGCCAACTTTCGCATTTATTTATAATATTAGTATAGTTCTTTTTTTTTATTATTTACTCCGAAGGGAAGGCTAAAGTCTTTTGACTATATTGCATTGTCATACGTAGTGTATTTTTACTTTTTTCCCATTAGAATGCAGATGTAACACATTCTAATGTTTTTTGCAGTATTTGGCAACAAATGTCGGCAAACTTCGCTGAGGTAGTGACTACTACAATAAAATTTTCAGCTCCATTTTCCCGAGATCGCGCCTGTTTCAATGATTCCACATATTGTCACACAAAACTACACCAATTTTACATCACAATATCGACTAGGAATCAATAAACGAATAATTAAAACAGCCACTGAACTTCACTCGACAAAATCCCGCCAAAAACCATATTAGTATGAATTAAAACTCGTGTTTATTTTTTTTCTTATATTGCCATGTATTTAAACCCTCTAAAGAGGTCCCGATGAAGGAGTCTTTACAGAACATAATATTTAAGTTCAACAAAAACATATATATGTGTGTGTGTGTACATGTAGATATATGTAGGTGTTATATATCATCTTTGTATACGAGCGCTGTGGCATTTGGCATTCGTTTTGAATAATATTACATTCAGAACAATAAACTATCCTAGATACACTGAAAGTATTCCATCTTACTAGCAAACTATCATATCGTGAACCAAATGACACAATATTTAGTTCATGCCGCGAATAAAATACACCATTTTGCACCCACAAGATTGTTACAATAAGGAGAGGCGGGTAAAGCGTTTGCTCTAGATAAACGTGGCATATCCCGGAATATAGGTCAGTGCCGTTTTAAATTCCCGGATACCGGATATGGCTGAGGATCCTTATCAAGCTCCGCTGAAGTTGGACTGCGGTGTAGAAATCGATTTTATAAGTTCGAGTTTAGAGATAAAAAATAATGGCTTGCGGGCAGTATGCGGCGTTTTTAAAGTGTGTCTTAATAAGATATTTAGGCTGTTAGTGAATGCTTGGAGTATTTCAAACGATGTAGAAAGATTATGTATGTTTTTAATCTTAAGGCGCTATTAACTGCCAATGACCTTGAGTGGTTAGCTTGCGTGTTCTGTGCTGAGCTCACGTAACGCGTCGTACGTCCACTCAGTAATAGGACTCGCCCATCAAGGAGCGCTGTCCGAAATTAGACGCATTATTAATTTATTACACATAAAACAACAGGTATATACTAAAACACCTATACTAAAAAGATAAACAATTTAATTATCTTTAAAATGGTGAAAGTTTCATAAAAAAAAATGCAAGCTTAATAGCTTTTGCGTGATTCTCAATTTTTTATCCGCGTTACAAATAAGTTTACAAAGTAATTACACTATGTTATAAAAATATAATTTTATTCATCATTAAAACGAGAAATATGTATACCTAGATGCCGTTTTTGGTTTTCTCCAATTACGAGTATTATTAAATTCCACGTTCCATGTTATTGGGGTTTTGAGTTCTGGGGTATAACAACTAAAAAATGAAAAATAAAAAAACATTTAAAAATGTTTTTTACAAAAAAAAAACAACCGACTTCCAAAAAAGAAAATACAAAAAAAAATAGTTTCAGAAGTCGGTGTTTGTATTTTATTGCTTCGTTATTTATACATATTCTTTTTTGGAAATCGGTTGTTTTTTTTGTAAAAATGTTTTTTAAATGTCGGAAAGTGAAAAGTTTCGAATCTGGCCCTAAGTGTTAAAGTTTAAGTTCAAGCGGTAGTCTAAGTTCCGCAGTCTACCCACCCAATACCTATTAGTAAGTTATGTAAGAGTTTGAAATGGTGGATAGTTTAATTGCAATGAAACCAGGAGGCACCCAGGCATTAAAATATGTGACGAGTATCAGTCATTTAGATTACAGATATGAGCGAAGACGACTCGATCTCTGTCTGTCTGATTCTCCGCTTACTCCTTCTAAACCACGCAATAGATTTTGATGCATCAAAAGAAAAAAAACAGACGAATTGAGAACCTCCTCCTTTTTGAAGTCGGTTAAACACAAAATGGCGGCCGACATTACATAAGTGTGGTCGTTTTATTTTGTAACAGGGTCACATGAGATATAGTTATCAAAATGAAGGATTTGAGAGGCGATTTCAAAAATACAACTCACTACAATGTCAGAAATAAAACTTGCGATTGAATTAAAAAAACCGGCCAAGTGCGAGTCGGACTCGCGCGTAAAGGGTTCCGAACGAATCACATATTTTTGTAGTGGCTTATAAAAAAAAACAACCGACTTCCAAAAAAAAATAAACTAAAAATTAATAAATAACTTTAATTTTGGAAGTCGGTGTTTGTATTTTACTTCTTCGTTATTTGACACCGACTTCCGAAATTAAAGTCATTTATTAATTTTTAGTTTATTTTTTTTTAGAAGTCGGTTGTTTTTTTTTCAAAAAAAGTATTTTATTTTTCACTTTTTAGTTGTTAGAACTAAAAACCCCAATATAATGGAACGTGGAATTTAAACATTTGGAGAACACCAAAACGTCATCGACGTACACGTATTTTGCGTTTTTGTTCAGTTTCTCAAAAAGCGCTGAAGCAATTTCAATAAAATTTATATGGGACCACCTCGGAAGTATATTCTTTCAGATAAAAAAAGAATTTTGAAAATTGGTTCACAACTGACGGAGAAATCGCGTAACATACATACAAAAAAAAAAAAAACATACAGACGAATTGAGAACCTCCTCCTTTTGGAAGTCGGTTAAAAAGGGAAAATCTTTTTAAGACAAACTTTTACATGAACGTAAAAATACTAATACATAAACTATATAATATACTAATAACTAAACAAGAAATATGTAACCAGAAATTTTGTAACACATAACATAGTATAAAAGAGTGTCCTTGGAGTTCCTTGCGCGTTCTTCACCATAGAGATCTACAATTTGGAATGTGCAAGTATATTTCTTCTTTGTGATTGACCGACTTCTTGACTTGAATAGGGAATATGCATGAAAAAAATATTTGTTAGCTAACCGGTATATCGATGAATATACTAAAATAGAAAAAAGAAAGAGGATATGGGTAAAAAAGGGGTGACTACAGAGATGACGACTAATAGAGGAGTATGGAAGAAAAAGACATGTTGCGCCGACCCCAAATAAATTGGGATAAGGGCAGGAGAATGAATGAATGATGATGATACTAAAATAGAGTACGAACAGTGAAAACAGAATCAAAATTGATTGAAAATTAAACGAGATATAACTATTTTAAACAAATATATCTCCCTCTCTCGAAAACGCTGTTTTCTATGGCAGTTGTATGGGCGTCATGTCCTTTGACGTCAAAGAACACGTCGGACTTCTCTTTCTAATTATCAACTTTAAAGCTTTATAACTTCGTTGCTGATGATGATGTTTTGAAAATTCCTTCATGTTTGTTCACTGTAGTTCATAAGTCTTCAATTGAAAAAATAAAAAATATCATGCATATTCCCTATTCAAATGTAATTGGTGCTATGTTGTATGGTTGAAGATCCTATTATAATCGGACCCTGATCATCTTCTAGCGTAATAACACTAGCCAGTACTAATTCAATAAACCCAAACACGATAGTGTTATCTTGTTTAGTTGAGTTGTTATGGTCACCTTCCGGTTTTAACATCAGACTCTGGGCACTACCCAGGGTACCACCCAGGGCACCACTAAATGTAATATCGCTTTTCAGACACATCCAATTAGCTGAAACACGATGGTGCTATTTTGTTTGGTTGCGGAGATCCAATGGCCACATTCCGCCACTATCATTAAACCCAGGCACCACTTAGTGAAAATCGACACCAAACACGATGGAGCTATCTTTTTTGGTTAAGGAGATCCTATGGACACCTTTCGGCTCCATCATCAGACCTTGGGAATCACCTAGTCTAACGTAACTTGTCAAAACATATGCAATGAGACCAGACACAATAGTGCCATCTTGTGTGGTTGAGGAGATCCTATGGCTACCTTCCAACTCCGTCATCAGACCAACTTCATAGTACTATATTATTGCATTAGGCACGTATTTTTTTAACTAATGCAAGTTTTAGCTTAAAAGACGTAGGTAATAATAAACATTATCACCTCATTTCAAGTTCATAAGTCAATGGGAAGTTAAAAAAATCTTCGGAACAAAATTTTGTGACAAACGACGGACAGACAGACAGACGGACACGTGAGTGACAGCAATAGGCTCCGTTTGGACCCTAAAAACCCTAAAAAAACTAATCTCATGTAACTCGTGTATAACCGTATAACTAACCAAAAAAACTAAACTACCAATCGACTATAGGTTCACATATTTGGGACACGCAACATATATATGTACCTGAGTATCTGCTCTCTGTGATGTGAGCCCCATCTTGTTCGGTGGCTGTAAACACGATGGCATCGTCAAACGACGGTTTAATTCTACTGGCTTGTTTCTGTCTGGATTTTGATTGCTTTGGGACCAGTCTGACGTGATGGGACGTCATTTTATTTGCTTAAATTTTGCGACGTAGTCCTTGAGTTTGTCCTCAATAACTCATTTTTATTAGAAATTGTTGATGTAGTTGAACTCCACAAAAAAACTAGTTATATTGGATGGTATTCAATTTTTCAATAGGCTTATACACTTGGTGTGGACGTGACATGGTATCAGCGAAAGTGACTGTCGAAATAGCGAAATTTTTAGGTCTAGCACTTTGTTCGCGGCTTCGCTCTTGTGACCTATCCCGCGGGAAATGTTACTTTTCCCGGTATAAAAAGAGCCTACGTTAGTCGCTCATAATGTAGCTTCCTATTGGTGAAAAAATGGTTAAAATCGTCCGTAGTTTTTAAGTTTATTCGTTACATACAAAAATAGAAATCTAAAAGAAAGAAAAGAAAGAAAGGAAAAATATTTATTTGTACCTCACAACAAGAACATGGTAACTCTATATACAAATAAAAAAAAATAAAAAAAAAACAAATCAAACCAAAAAATCAATTAAATCTTTCCTCTATGTAATAGTAGTGTAGATAAACCTCGTGCCATTTCGATACTGCATGTCAATCCCATACGTTTTTGACTTTTCGACAACCGTAATCACTGATAAAATGACACTTTGTCTTATTTTAGAAAGTGTAAAATTTTTGGGTTGATATTGGTAGGGACAAAACGGTTCGTGTGACCAGCCCCCGTAGCATGACCATTTCTATCTCTATTCTACCAAGAAAAGACAAAGTTCTTTCTATCCAATTTTGTCGAGTTCGATTTGTCTTCTGCCCGAGCATGGGGCGCCGGGCGACCCGTAGACTGGTGTTTCTATGAAGACAAAGACATGTATTCATTCTTTCAATAATTATTAAAATATATTACTATTTATCGTCTGTCCGTCTGTCCATCTGTCTGTCTGTCCGTCGTCTAAAAAAAAATATTGCGTCTAATCGGATCCTGTCTGTACGTCTGGCCGTTTGTCTGTCGTCCGTCTGTCCATCTGTACATCTTTTCGGCTGTCCGTCTGTCCGTCGGTCCATCTGTCCGTCTGTCTGTTTGTCCGGCGTCCGTCTGTCCGTCGTCCGTGTGTCCGTCTGTTGTCTGTCCATCTGTCCATCGTCTGTCTGTCAGTCTGTGAGACTGTACGTCTGTCAGTCTGTGTGACTGTCCGTCTGTCAGTCAGTGAGACTGTCCGTCTGTCAGTCTGATCTGTCCATCTTCCGTCTGTCCGTCTGTCAGCCTGTCTGTCTGTCCGCCGTCCTTCTGTCCGTCTGTCCGTCGTCCGTGTGTCCGTCTGTCTGTCTGTCCATCTGTCCATCGTCCGTCTGTTCGTCTGTCAGTCTGTGAGACTGTCCGTCTGTCCGTCTGTTATCTGTCCAGCTGTCCGTCTGTCTGTTTGTCCTTCGTCCGTCTGTCCGTCGTCCGTGTGTCCGTCTGTCTGTTTGTCCTTCGTCCGTCTGTCCGTCGTCCGTGTGTCCGTCTGTCTGTCTGTCCATCTATCCATCTGTCCGTCATCCGCTGTCCGTCTGTCCGTCTGTGCGTCTGTTCGTCTGTCCGTCTTTCCATCTGTCCGTCTGTCCGTCAAAGTTATTCTGCGTCTCGTACCTTTGAAACCCTCGAGACGCTACGCTCAGGGTTCTACATTAGAACCACTCGGTTCGCTCATGGTTCAATCCTAGAATTCTTCGCTAGCTCAGGCTTCAATATAAGTACTCGCGCCAACAAACAACTTTGCAGCCTTGCATGACAAATAATAATTTTTTGAAAAGCTATAATGTTGGCTACATTAAAACTTTTCTAAAAAACCTAACATGTTTAAAAACGAAGTTCAAAAAAAAAAAATGATGAAGATGGTGACTTCAACTCTTAATTTAATGGCTTTTGTGGAAAATTCACCACAATTTTCAAGTATGTAATGAGTCACAAAATTGAGTTTTTTTTAAATCAGTAGAAAACTTGTCTACGTCTAATGTGATGTAGACTATTTGTCCCTGTTGAGAAGAAATGTTTCTACCCCAACACGGCGTAACATGACCATTTCTATCTCTATGTAGAATAGAGATAGAGACGAGTAAGGATAGACTAGATACCCGTAGTTGGATACAAGTTCTTTCTATCCAACTATGTCGAGTTCGAGTTTTCTTCTGCCCGAGCACGGGGCGACCCGTAGACTCGCGTTTCTATGAAGACAAAGACATACGAGTATTCATTCTTTCAATTTCGTCTGTCCATCGTCTGTCACAAAATTTTGTGCGACTTATAGGAGCCCAATTGTTGTCACTTACGTATCTGTCTGTCCGTTTGTGCGTCTATCCGTCGTCCATTTGTCCGTCTGTCTGTCTGTCTTTATGTTTGTCTGTGCGTCTGTCCGTCTGCCCATCTGTCTGTCTGTCTTTCTGTTTGTCTGTGCGTCTGTCCGTCTGCCCGTCTGTCTGTAAGTCGGTCGTCCGTCTGTCCGTCTGTCCATCTGTCTGTCTGTCTATCCGTCTGTCAGTATGTCCGTCTGTATATCTGTACGTCTGTCCGTCTGTCCATCTGTCCGTCTGTCCGTCTGACGGTATGTCCGTCTGTAGGTAAGTCTGTAAGTCTGTCCGTCTGTCCGTCTGTCCATTTGTCCGTCAGTCCGTCTGTCTGCCTGTCTTTCTGTTTGTCTGTGCGTCTGTAGGTCTGCCCGTATGTCTGTCTGTCTTTCTGTTTGTCTGTGCGTCTGTACATCTGCCCGTCTGTCTGTATGTCGGTCGTCCGTCTGTCCGTCTGTCCATCTGTCTGTCTGTCTATCCGTCTGTCAGTATGTCCGTCTGTATATCTGTACGTCTGTCCGTCTGTATATCTGTACGTCTGTCCGTCTGCCCGTCTGTCCATCTGTCTGTCTGTCCATCTGTCCGTCTGTCGGTATGTCCGTCTGTAGGTACGTCTGTAAGTCCGTCCGTCTGTCCGTCTGTCCATCTGCCCGTCTGTCCATCTGTCCGTCTGTCCGTCAAAGTTGAAAGTCTGCGTCTCGTACCTTTGAAACCCTCGCTACACTTAGGATTCTACATTTGAACCACTCGCTTCGGTCATCGGTTCAATCCTAGAATCCTTTACTTGCTCAGGCTTCAATACTTTGCAGCCTTGCATAACAAATAACATTTTTTTTAGAAATGTTCAACCTATGATGCTATGTGACTTCAACTCTTGATTAATATTAGGCTTTTGTGGAAGATTCACCACAATTTTGATATATTGAATAAGTCACAGAATTGAGTTTTTAATATCATTATATATCTTATATAGGTCCAATGTGATGTAGACTATTTGACACTTGTTGAGAAGAAATGATTCTAACACTTAAAAAAAAAAGTGTTAAAAGTAGAGAAAAATTGGTGGTCATGCTTTGCATTGTAGACTTTTGTCGACTGAAGAATAGAAACATTTCTTCTCGTCAGTTTTAACATCGCCATGCTTAGGACGGTAGAAATCTTTCTACAATCTGTAATTTTGTCTATTCTTCCGTCGACAAAACCCGTTTCTACGGTGGTCATGCTACGCGTGCAGTGTTACCCAAGACTGGCGATGGGCAGATGAAAATGTGAATACAGTTCAACTATTTTCTTAATGTCCCTCGGCAATCATCGCATTTCCGAATACAAAGAACGCTAATATCCATGTGCATCAATTATAAGATTTATTGTGTATAATCATCAGCCGTTGGTCCCGGCTGTCAATCGTGGATCTTTGACAGTCGTTATGGGTCGTCAGAAGCCCGAAAGTCTGACCACCAGTCTTACCAAGGGGTATCGTATTATTCAGTAACTGGGTTGTGGAGGCAGTCGCTCCATGTAAAATACTGGTATTCAGCTGCACCCGGTTAGACTGGAAGCCGACCCCAAGATAGTTGGGAAAAGGCAAGGCAGATTGTGTATAATCATTTGAATTCGTGACTAAGTACTTTATTGTTGTTTTGTTTTGCTTTCCGTGTGTACTAAGTAATAACTGTGCCATAATTTTTAAAATTTTATCTATAGTTTTAATTAATCATTGGTACAGATATTTTAAAGTTCCAAATTTTCAGTTTGTCACCAGTCCCCAGTTGTAGGGTAGCGCTTCACCACTATCTCACCTGATGGTAAGCGATGATGTGGTCGACGATTTAGCTCGCTTGCTAATGGCTAATTTCCCAACTAATTTGCTTGATTATGACAAGAAGTGAGATTTATGAAAAGCTTTCGTTGATATTTGATCTTTGCAGAAGCTACTGATGAACGAGATCGCGATCGTCACACCGGTTAATTTTAAACCGACTTCGAAAAAGGAGTAGGTTCTATGTTCGACTGTATGTATGTTTTTTTTTATATATGTCCACCGATTTCTTTGACAGTTGTGGACCGATTTTCAAAATTATTTTTTTATCCGAAAGAATATACTCCTGAGGTGGTCTCATATAAATTTTATCGAAATAGCTTCAGCGCTTTTTGAAAACTGAAGAAAAACGAAAAATAAAAAAAAAGTGAAAAATAAAAAAACTTATTTACAAAAAAAAAAACTGACTTCCAAAAAACAAAATACACTAAAAATTAAAAAATAACTTTAATTTCGGCAATTCATTGTCAAAAAACGAAGAAATAAAATACAAACACCAACTTCCGAAATTAAAGTAATTTTATAATTTTTAGTGTAGGTATTTTCTTTTTTGGAAGTCGGTTGTTTTATTTGTGTAAAAAAGTTTTTTATCTTTGAGCGGTTTGTCCGCACCGGGACTTACAGCTTAATACGGCCGTCATTGCAAATGCGTACAGAGCCTGGTACCTATGAGCTATCTAAGACCCTACTGACTATAAACCTAGCCCTATAGCCATTACCTAGCACTTAAGTTATCCTAACGTGTCACACAAACACTAAACGTATGTTACGTTGGTTTTATGTGCGGGAAATCTGTTACCAGGAGATCTAAGGTAACGGACGGAATTTGTGAAGGAATAGGGGGTTGTGTACGTCGTGCAATGTACACAGGAATTGGTTTTCTCACTGCCGATCCTACAGATCATAGGAAAGATGATAATTAAAGGTGTCTTGGCCACAGTGAGAGGATTTAGGGAAGATGAATCAAACACGACTCCAACTTGATGTCTGATTTATTTTACAACTAGCTGCGCCCTGCGGTTTCACCCGCGTAGACCAGGATAAAAAGTAGCCTATCTGTTAATCCAGGGTATAAACTATCTATATACAAAAATTCATACAAATCAGTCCAGCCATTTCAGCGTGCAGAAATAACAAACATACACACTCACAAACTTTCGCCTTTATAATATTAGTGTGATAATTTGATTTACTATAATTATATACAATTTTTGTGGTCAATACACATTGACACCTATTTACATGTGTGTTGTGTGTGTATCGAGCCAATGAAGGAAGATCTCGGTAGGCCACTTCTTAGCGCTGACGGTGTGCCGCTGTTGCCGGCACGTGGAACGAATGTGTGTCGCTCTTGATGCTGACGCAGTAATGGTGTTGCTGGCGCGTGTAACTCTTGCCTGTTAACGGTTGAACACATACCAACAAAAGCAGCATTTAAAATCAAGCGTAGTTCAGTAGAACAGGGTCATGTTCCCGCCATATTTCTTCGACAATTCCAATCTCCGCTTTCAATGGAAAATATAAAGTGACATTCAATTGTACTTTTCGACAGCCTTCCTTATTATGGAAGCGAATCTTCTTCCTTTTACAATACGAGTCTGTTCCGACCAATTGATGACTGCTCCTCAATTCAAAGTCTTTGAAGATTCAATTGTGTTCAACACTGACAAATGACTGAATTCGACAAATGAACGAAAAGATTTATAGTTTTATTGAGTGGAACTTGAATGGGTAGGTGGTGAATTTTACCTCGTTAAAAACATGATTCGTAAGTTTTTAGGGTTCGGTACCCGAACGTGACCGTTCGGGTACTGGCCAAGTACGTTTCGGATTTCGCACATTAAGGGTTCCGTACCAAATATTGGTATTTGTTAGTAAAGTATATGTAATAATAAACATTATCACCTTTCAAGTTCATAGGTCAATGGGAAGTTAAAAAATTCTTCGCAAAAAAAAATTTGTGACAGCCGACGGACGGACAGATAGCCGGAGACGTGAGTGACAGCAATAGGGTTCCGTTTGGACCCTTCTCGTACGGAACCCTAAAAAGGAGAAAAGTTACAAAATAAAGGTTTTCAAACTATTTCGAGCAAAATATCGAATGAAAAGGCTTGTATTATAACGAGGGTCTAAAGTGTATTGTTTTTTCCTAATTTTAAATAAATAGTTTTAACATAAAATAAATTAGAAATAGAGTTACCGCGGCCTTTGGAACTCAGGCAGCTGAAGGAACAGGGGTAGGTTTTAGTCAGTAAAATTCTGTCACGCCCTCCCGCTCTGCTGAGTTGGAGAAATCATTGGATGATTTACCATCCCCACAAAAAAAAAAAAATGTTCGGAACCCTTTGCGTGCGAGTGGGGCTCGCACCTTTCCGGTTTTGTTATTAGTAGGCACGCGTTTAAGACCACTATCTTACCTTATGGTAAGCTGTATCAGGTTAGACTGGAAGGTGACCCCAACATAGTTGGGCAAAGGCTAGGCAGATTGATAGGCAAGCTGTTAATTTATTCAATGAGGGCGCCACTAGGCGGCTATATACGCCTTAACCAAACTACGTACATATATACAAAAAGAAAATACGTTCAGGCGTCGAAGTACTCCTCCACATCGCTGTCATCAAAAAACGTGCCTTGAAGACTGGCAGCATTACCACTTTTTTTTTGTTTTTATTATTGATAGGCACGCGTTTGACCACTATCTCACCTGATGGTAAGCGATGATGTGGTCGAAGGTGGAGCACGCTTGCCTAGAAGTAACCTATTCACTCTTGACTTAAAGACTCCCGGTTATAGCTATCAGGAAACACAGACTCCGGTAGGGAATTCCACTCCCTAGCTGTATGCACAATAAATGTTTTCTCAAAACGCTTTGTGCGTATGGATGGGATGTCCACCATGAACCGGTGGCACTTCGCCGTACGTCTTGCGGTCCGTTGATGAAACGGGCTTGACGGAATCAAATTGTGCAATTCCGTTGCACACTCCCCAAAATGTAACCGATAGAAAACCGACAGGCTAGCAACTCGGCGTCTATGTTCTAGAATACGTTGAATGGCAATGTTAATTCTTTGGGAAAATAACGAGCCAGCCCTCTGGTCACGTAAAGTGTCGATCAGTTGGCGAGAAATATCCTTAAATACGCGCACACGGACCCCATGACCCGAGCACATACAGACCAAAAAGTGATCCTTGGGTTCCTTTTTACCTTTGAGGTACAGATCCCTAAAAGTATGAATGGACATCTAATAAATTATAATAATTGAGAGTATTTTTGTGAGTTGATTTATTGAGCGTGTTATTATTTCAATTTTCTCTCCTCTTCTTAATATTGCAAAATATTGTGATACCTCCAGAGGCGGCGGATTTACGTAAATAAGTATCGGTAAACCAATTTGCTTGGAGCTTGAGCCCAAAATGATATATTGTGACAAGATGACCTTTTCATGAAATTATAGACCGCACTGAACAGGTTCCACAGTAAGGGAACTTCCACTGAAGCGGAACTGTGCGGAGCGGAGCGGAGACGTGCAGAAATCATCCAATCACAGACGAGACGAGTGATACGCTGAGGATTTCAACCATCTCCGCTCCGCTCTGCCCAGCTCCGCTTCAGTGGAAACACATCCTAAGTATTTCAAGAAACGGAGTGGAACGATGTAATGAATTTTTTGGGAATACTTTCATAGTACAGCTAAGGAGCAGTGAGCCAGTGGTACCTAACGGCCACGACTTACAAGGGGTAGTTCCTGGGCTCAAACCCAGGCAGCCCGAGAGTCAACGGCGCGTAGTGTTCTACGCGCCCCTCAAAGAGTCGTCAGCAAAACATGACGGGGCCCGTCATGGCCGATGCCTGCCGTAACTGTGTTTCGAATTTATCCACAATCCCTGGTTGTGAATAAATTCGAAACACAGTTACCGCGCCCTTGGGCATTCAGGGCAGGGAAGGAACAGGGGTGGGTTTTAGTCAGTAATAGTCTGACAACCCCTCCCGCTCCATCCAGAGCGGGAGATGTCATTGGATGGTTCCCATCCCACAAAAAAAGGCGCTTTACTTTGTGTAAATTGTTTCATCACACAGCTCTCAAAACGGTGAAGGAAAATATCTTGAGGAAACCGACATGTCCTAAAACTAGAAATACGAAGACAAATCTTTCTTTGTTACCGTTTATAGGCTGATGGTCGTCGGTAAGAAGATTGAAATTTATTTTTAATGAAGGTCATCTTGGTTGCTTCACAAGTATACTCTTATGTTGATCCAAACTTTATACCAACAAAGTTTCAAAGCACGGTTTACTGATGTCGCGTGGCTATCCGATAATTGATATTCTTAGCTTAGGTTCTTCTGGGTCCGCGCAGAATTGATTGGCAATCCGGATCCGGACCGCGGTCCGCCATTTATTGACCCCTGATCTATAGGCACACGTTTGACCGCTATCTCACCTGATGGTAAGCGATGATGTGGTCGAAGATGGAGCACGCTTGCCTAGAAGTAACCTATTCACTCTTGACTTAAATACTCCCAGGTTGTAGCTATAAGGAAATACAGACTCCTACAGGGAATTCCACTCCCTAGCTGTACGCACAATGAATGTGTTCTCAAAACGTTTTCTACATGTGGGTGGGATGTTCACCATAATATATACCGGTGGCGCATCGCCATACGTTTTGTGGTCCGATAATGGAACGGGCTTGACGGAATCGAATTATGCAATTCCGATGCATACTCCCCAAAATGCAACCGATAGAAAACCGACAGGCTAGCAACGTCAATGGTCATGACTGGAGCTTCGACTCGACGAGCCTATCATTGCGGACGATCCTCTTGGCTCGTCTGACATCCACCAACCCGCACTGGGCTCGCGTGGTGGAATAAGGCCTCTATTCTCATCCCTGTCACGGGGAGGAGTCCTATGTCAGACCAGTGGCAACGTTTAAAGGCTGATAATGATAAGGGAAGTTGATAAGAAATTAGATTTTTCTGAGGATCGACTAAATACCGACATGTCTTTCTTTTTTCCCCAACTCGTCAGTTTCCAGTGTCACCTGTAGGTGACACTGGAAAATGAAAATAAAAAATCAAGGAATCTAAAACATCGCTTACATGGTGTAAAGCATTAAATAATGCCCAGTGTCATCTGTACAGGTGACACCAGGTTTTTATAAAATCAATAAAAAGTATTTATTTTTAGAAAAAATATTATTCTTCTAGGGGATCATTGAGCACCAAGCTATAATATTGATTGGTGCTCAAATGGGAATACCATAGGTGCTCAATGCCTAGGTGCTCTAAAAATAGGTGCTCAAACGGAAATACTTCGTCTAAAGGAATACGTAACAGAAATATAACATTGTTTTTTCTATCAGTCTCGATATGGGAACTGACGAGCTAAGCACGTAAGATACAACCATAATATCAAATATATAACACTTAACACCAAGAATAGTACGTAATCCAACTACTCACACAAAATTATGACACAATATCTTGCTGAAATTACTGATAACCGTGTATTAAGTGGTCGGAAACAATAACTTACTAAGCAGCAATTTTACCCAGTTAACTGTGATTCGTGTGGGATGCTGACTGATGGTAAGCAGCTGATAAAGTAGTTACTGTTGAGTCCAGGGCGTAGGCTCCGGGTATTTGCTTCTTGTGTAGTCTTAGGTTTCTGTTGTATATGAAAAGAATCACTAGACCGCAATACTTGATATTTTTAACCGACTTCCAAAATCTCATATCAATTCGCATGTTTGTATTTTTTTATATTTTTTTTTATATTCGTTTTCGGGCATAACTCCGTCATATATAGACGGATTTGCAAAATTCTTTTTTATATTCGAAAGTGCTTTATTCCGAAATGGTCCCATCAAAATTTCATATAGATCTGATAATAATAATAATATAATGTGATAGATCGACTAGAGCGTCGCACAATGATTGTTGATATAGCGGTCCCTCATGACGAGAACCTCGTGAAAGCTGAGAAAGATAAACAAACAAAATATCTTGATCTGGCTCGCGAGGTTGTTGATATGTGGGAGGTGGATACAGCAGTCATTGTGCCGATAGTCGTGACGGCCAATGGCTTAATAGCCAAGAGCCTCGACGAACACCTAAGGAGGCTCTCGTTAGGCGGCTGGATCAAGGGCTTGATACAGAAAGCGGTACTCCTGGACACGGCTCGTATTGTTAGGAGATTCCTTTCTCAGAAGCCCTGACCACCGGTAGCTTGGAGCCCATCCCGATACCGGTGGGCTACTACTTTTTATATTTTTAAATGTTTTTATATTACTTTATATTTGAATATTTAAAAATGTAAATAATATGTACATAAAGTTAAATAAATGGAATAATAATAATAAATCATTTATTTCGGACTCATATTACATCCATATTTGTTAGATGGGTTTCGGAGACAGACAACGGAACTCTTCAAAAAATGACAGCAAATCAACTGCGATTTCT
The DNA here is from genome assembly GCA_951329385.1 of Polia nebulosa. NCBI lineage: Eukaryota > Metazoa > Arthropoda > Insecta > Lepidoptera > Noctuidae > Polia > Polia nebulosa. Next base: position 28,372,493 of record OX589602.1, on the reverse strand, counting down.
GCGATCGTATGTCTATGTAGTGTTAACACAATTTAATGGGGAATCACAACTAAAAAGTAAAAATAAAAGCTTTTTTACAAAAAATAGAACAGACTTCCAAAAAAAATATAAAATAAAAGTCGATGTCAAAAAACGAAGACACAAAACCAGAAACACCGACTTCCGTAATTAAAGTTAATTACGGAAGTCGGTACACTTTTTTTGGAAGTCGGTTCTATATTTTGTAAAAAGTTTTTTAACCGAATTCGGTGTTTGTATTTTAGCAAGTAGATGACAGCTTCCCATTCCCTCTCACTCCGTACCATGGACTGGACCAGAGCCGGACGTGAGAAATTGCCACTGCTGATCGCCTCCACGTGGACACGGCGGTGCTCCGCAAAAGCGGGATAGACCTCCACTGTATACTCCACGACGAATCGGGATTCGTCAGGCGGATGGTGATGAAGCCCTGGTGCCTCTCTTGTCTGTGTACCTCAACGCGTCTAAAGAAGTTTCTCCGCTAACTCTGTAACTCGGCTAAAAATTAAACCACGCAATGGATTTTGATGCAGTTATCACTAATAGAAAGAGCGACAAATGAGGAAGTTAGTACCTATATGTAATTTTTTTTTTATGGTTTGGGTAATCATCTAATAGCCTCTCCCGCTCTGGGCGAAGCGGGAGGGTGTGTCAGACTCTTACCGACTAAAACCCACCCCTGTTCCTTCCCTGCCGGAGTGCCCAGGGGAGCGTTTAAATAATTTGCATCCATCTGGAGCCGGCGCGGGTCTGAATATAAGTAATGTCAAACAACTCTAATAATTTTATCTACTCCGTAACTTCAAACAAATCCTGTCACTTTAAACATTCAAATACATTTCCCATTTTAACTGTCATCATTGAATCTGTTCCATGTTCTATCTGAAAGCGGTAACAAAGGCCAGTGTGTAAATTGTACGAACTTCAAAGGCTTACCCGAATGTCCCATCCACGTCGGTTTCAAAATTAAAGATGGCGGCCTTCAGCGAACTTCGAAATTGGGTAAAGATTGAAATGGACCGAAATCGTAGCGTTTAAGGGCGATATGTACTATCCTGGGGTCGGGCAATGAATGTATAAGCATATTTTTTTAATTTATTTTTTGTTTTTATTGTTGATAGGCACGCGTTTGGTCACTACCTCACCTGATGGTTAAAATTGATTATTTATTATTTCGTTTATTCATCTTTCTTAGTTATTAAATACATTTTTAAATATTTATTAAAAAAAATATAAAAAACATTTAAAAATATAAAAAATAGTAGCCCACCGGTATCGGGAACAGGGTCTAAGCTACCGGCGGTCACGGCTCCAGAGAGAGGAACCACCTGACAATGCGAGCCGTGTCCTGGAGTACTGCTTTCTGAATCAAGCCCTTGATTCAGCCGCCTAACGAGAGCCTCCTGAGGTGTTGGTTGAGGCTCGTGGCTATTAAGCCATTGGCTGACACGACTATCGGTACAATGATCGCTGACTCCACATCCCACATGTCGACAACCTCGCGAGCCAAGTCAATATACTTTATTTGTTTATCTCTCTAGGCTCTCACGAGGTTCTCGTCATGTGGGACGGTAATGTCAACAATCATTGCACGCCTCTCGATTCGGTCCACCACCACTATATCAGGCTTATTGGCTACAATAGTCCTGTCAGTGATGATGGACCGATCCCAGTACAATGAGATATGACCATTATCGAGAACTGGGTCGGGCACATACCTGTAGTACGGCACTTCCGATTCCACAAGAGAGTATTTCAGAGCAAGTAGCTGATGAATAATCCTGGCTACAAGGTTGTGTCTATGCAAGTACTCACCGTTAGCTAGACGAGAACAACAAAGCAAAAATTGATTATTTATTATTATTATATTATTCTAAGCATATAGCATAATCCCACTGCTGGGACACAGGCCTCCTCTCTATGAGAGGGTGTGGGCCGTTTCACCACGCGTGCCTTTTGCCTTTGGACATACCGGTTCCCTCATGATGTTTTCTTTCACCGTTTTGAGAGTAGTGGTGATGAAATAATTTACACAAAGTAAAGCGCTTGGCTGCAAAAGTAAGGATGGCTGGATGTTTGTAACTCAATCACGCCGTAACAGCTGAACCAATCTGGATAAAATTTAGCTCAGAGATAGATTATAGTCTGGAATAGGACATGGGCTATAATTTGTAATGGGGGTAGTACTAATTCCAGGCGGGTGAAGCCGCTGGCTGAGGGTTTTTTTTTTTGGGGTGGGATATACTGGCAGAGGGTAGTGGATGGATAGATGGATGGATGTCTGTTCCTCAATTAAGCCGGAGCGGCTGAACAGATCGTGAAAGTAACTAAATCGCTAGGATTCAGGAATAAATAATAAGATCGAGAAATTGGTACCTACATTTTTTTTTGTGGTTTGGGAAATCATCCCATGACATCTCCCGCTCTCGGTTGAGTAAGAGGGCATGTCAGACTCTTATTGACTAAAACCCACCCCTATTCCTTCCCTGCCTGAGTGCCCAGGGGAGCTGTAACTCTGTTACGAATTTATCCGTTACCCCTAGGCATGTCGCCGTCCGCAGAGGTACCTACATTAGTTCTCGATTTTCTCAAAACCAAGTAAGATTTTAGGTAATTTAATCCATGTACAATACATTAAATGCACAAGTCACAGTTAGGACTAATTAAATAATAAATTACGCCCGACGCCTAACTTTGTTATATTCTTGCGTTTGTTCAATGTTTTTAATGGATGGTGGCCCAAGATAGCAGGTAGGTATGCATACGTTCAATCCCATATATTTTGTTAATTAGAATCTATGTAATTTCTTACGACTCTGGTATCTTGCTCTAATAAGGTAATGTGTCGGGTAAATCCCACACATTACGTGCAAAGCTTCGAGTCTTGCATCTTGTAAAACTGATATAAAATAGTGGTATACGTGCTCTGTTGTTCGTCCAAATAATAGGATCATTTTCCAGCTCCAACCACGTTTTGTCCGAACAAAGCGGACGATGTATAAAATCAAAACTTCGTTTCCAATTTATCCGCTAAAACAACAGGAGGCGGGCGTTTTTGTAAACAAGCCGAGTGCTGCAAAAACATTTGCTGTAATTCAATAACACTGTTTTCTGGCTAAACGATATACAGACGAGAGATATACAAATATTGATGCTGGAATAGAGCTGTTTATTCTGACTTTCCACCTGTGACAATCAATTAATGAATTTGAATTTGACAGTACCTTCGAATGGTTAATTCGGTACAAAACCCGGTCATTCTGGCACATCGAGTTTTAAAAGACCTGTAACAGACTTAAGAATGAAACTGCATGCAGCGGAGATGATAAAGATGAGAAGAGGGATGTATGGTGTTAGGCAGAGAAGAAATAAATCAATAAGAGGAAGCCTGAAAGCAGCACCGGTGACAGAATAGTTGTGTGGGAATCCAAAGTGATGGTACGGGCATGTGATGCGAAAGAATAAAGAACATTTGTCGTGAGAACAGAATACCAAAGAAACAATGGGTAGTATAAAAATATATAGCTATAAAGCAGGGCAATATTTAAATGATGGAAAATAGAGATGGATGGAAGATGAGAAGACATGCTGCGAGCCCAAATAATTTGAGATAAGGGTAAGAGAATGATAACGATTGCCATACAGGTATGAGAGAAAAACTAAAACATAATGAGTCAAAAATTTTTTTTACAAAAAAATGGAACCGACTTCCAAAAAAAGTGCAAATAACTTTATTTTCGAAAGTTGGTGTTTCTGGTTTTGTGTCTTCGCTTTTTGACACCGACTTCCGAAATTAAAGTTATTTGCACTTTTTTTTGGAAGTCGGTTCCATTTTTTTGTAAAAAAGTTTTTAGTTGTGGTTCTCCATTAAATTGGGTAAACAATTCATAGACATACGATCGTAGCAACCGCGGTTGATTTGCTGTCAATTTTTGAAAAATTCTGTTGTCTGTCTCCGAAACCGATCATCAGATCTATATGAAAGTTAAATGGGAACATTCCGGAACACAAAAGAATTTTGCAAATCCGTCAATATATGACGGAGTTATGCCCGAATATACATAAAAAAAAAATACAAACACCCGAATTGATAACCTCCTCCTTTTGGAAGTCGGTTAAAAATGCGAACTGTAGATCGGAAAGTTAAAAATGGGAAACTTGTAAAACAGGTGAAAGCAAAACCTTCGCGTTTGACACGTTAAAAGCTAAAACCTTAAGTGAAATGCCTGCTTTGAAACTAAATATCTTTAAAAGTGTTTGTTTTATTTCTACTGCGAGGTTCTCTGTCAAGGTGGGGTCTTCTGTGCGTGACGTCTATCTAAAAGAGAATTTTAAAGTGTACTTTTTTTTGTTTTTTTTTTGTTTTCAGATTATCTCCTTAACACCGATGTCTTTTTTTAGTATGCCTATTACTATGCCTCCGCTGTCCGTCTGTCAGCGGACTGTATCTCATGATCCGTAATAGCTATACAGTTGAAGTTTTCACAGAATGTGTATTTCTGTTGCCGCTTTAACAACAAATAATAAAAATATTACGGATCATGAGATACAGCCCCAAAAAAAAGAACCCATAACCCGGCCAAGTGCGAGTTGGATTCGCGCACCAAGGGTTCCCTACCAATATCTACAAAAACAGCAAAAAGTCACGTTTGTGGAATGGGAGCCCCTTTATATAATTATTTTTTTCTGTTTTTTTTTTTTTAATATTTGTTGTTATAGCGGCAACAGAAATACCTACATCATCTGAAAATTTCAACTGCCTAACTATCACGGTTCATGAGATACAGCCTGATGACAGACGGACATACATTAGGAATAGGGTCCCGTTTTATGCTTTGGGTACGGAACCCCTTTTGGTTTTTTTGTTTCAGTTTATGGTACGGAACCCTTGGTGTGAGAGTCCGACTCGCACTTGGCCGGTTTATTTTATTAGGTAGGAATTTTTATTGCAAATTAACAAAGAATTTTATTTAAAACATATCTCATATGATTGCAAAGTTTAGACAAGCTACTAGGAAATAAATGAAATATGTACAAGCGGTATTAGAAATAAAAGGTGTAAAATTCATTGGGGATGAGCTTTTGTTTTGCATTGGTATACAAATAGCCGAGTTAGCTTAAGTACAAAATATAAAAAAAAATTGGCATTTAAGTTTTAGCTACCCTACTTAGGTAGCTAAAACTTAAATCTACTGCACGCTACCGTGGACGGACTCGAGTTACGGGAATGTCCACGGGTTCTTCCGTCCACTAAGTGGATGCGTGAGCGCAGCGGGCAGTATACTGGCCTGGACTTCGTGCAGTTCGTGCACACTCACATAAACGCGCTCCCGTCGCAAGTACGCAATACACGGGGGCGCCGGACTGGTGTGGCGTCGGTGTTAAACTGCCATGCAGGTTGCATGGTTAGGGAGACGACGACACACACCATATATTCACCATATATCGGCGGCCGTATTGAACGCCACAATTGCATTGCGGGCGTTGTTAGCGCTGCCATGAAGGACAAGGGGTGGACTGCGGTGGAGGAACCGAAGATCAGGACCGCATTGGGACTCAGAAAGCCCGACATTATCGCCTCCAGGAATAGTGTGGTCCTCCAGGTGGTCTCGGGTCAGCGGCCCCTCGATGAGCTTCATCGTGTCAAACGTACAAAGTACGGTGGGCACGAGGAGCTTGTTGAGAAGGTCGCTGAAATACTAGGACTGCCTTGTAAAGAGAGCACCATATCCTGGAGGGGTGTTTGGAGCCTTGGCTCTTACAGAGAGTTAAAGAGGTTCGTCGGGCTTGATGAGGAAGTGCTGGCCGGCATCCCGTCTTTGGTCCTTCGTGGCTCGCACATGAACTGGACTAGGTTCAATTGCATGACCACCCGAATCGACTGAGGTGGGGAGCGAGGAGTCGGCCTCCTGTGTGTTGCGGGCCGCCGCCGGGCCCAGGGGTCGATTGCTCCCACCTTTTAGGCTACTCCAAGTTTATTTTGTATCATTGATTCGACCTCGCTTAAGATCCCATCGGCGAAATTTCGGCTTATGGTGACGGTAGTGGACGTGGGAGTCCTGTCATAACAGTCCCTAATGATTACAACTGTAGTCACTAAGGACGAACGCATAATGTCGGGCTAAAAATTTTACATATTTTTAGGCTAAAGTTTGACGAGTACTCAACTTAAAATATTTATTTCTTAACGCAACTCAACCTCGACTCGAGCGTTCCTTATTCTAATTTACTTTTCTGATTAAAATATTGTCAAGTTTTTCTTTGACAATTTTTTTTAGGAAGTAGGAAGTTTATATCATCTTACAACTCTTAGGGCTGATTTCACCATTCGCTCTATAAACTAAGTGGTGTGGCGAGTTGCCGCCACTCTGCAAGTTGGATGGGGGTGGTATCGCGACGTGTGTGCCTTGCTCTGACTTGCGAGTCGAGTGTGTAACCGGCTTTTTACGGGGCCATAGGCAATCTGAGAAAGCAGCAACCATAGATAATTCAGTGTGTGTCTAACGCCGCGAGGCACAGCGCGCATCTCACCGCAGACTAAATTAATGTCTTTACTTAAATTAATATCGTCCCCGCAAATACACTAAATCCCGAGTAATATCCCGTAAACGTTGGGGATCCTCCGGGAATAATAAATAACCCATATTTACAGCGTCCGTTAACCAGTGAACAGCCAGGAGGGTTGGTGTGAAGAGAACGAGTGGCCACTCGTCGTCGTCAAGTCGACGTGCAACCATCTAGAACAGCCCGGAAAGTCAGGTACCACTTGTTTTCGCAAATTGTGAGTAGGGCCACATGCGCCGGCTACTGCCAACCACTCCTAACTTGAAGTTATACGGACAAATATAGGCAATTTTGGGCCAGCATTAAATCCAAGTGACTGGCAGTAACACTGTTCTACATCCGCAGAGTCCCACGGCTATTTACACGCTTGGGCAACTCCATTAGATGGTCCTTCGAGCCTGGATAGGCATCAGTAAAATTCAGTACAAATTAAGTACAAGTCATTACAGTAGGTAGGCACATAACTTTATTAGTGCCCCAAAATGGCGTCCCGCAAGCAAGAAGCTAAATTGGCTCAGCTTACCGCTAAAAAACAAATGATTTTCGAGCGCGAGTTAATCGCATATATAATGATTCCAGAAACATCTGGAACTATGATTCACGTTCAAATGAGACATTCTTAGCGCAGTCAGAAACAATTACTGAGCAATATAACAAATTTGAGGAAATAGTAGAACAAATGAATGAATTGCAATTCGAGATTGACCAAACCGCACCAGACTATTCGAGTCTATATTCTATTGAAGACTTATATTCTAATATTAAATATAAACGTAATCTCATACTTTCGAAAAACGAAACATCGGAACACAATGATAGATTTGCCAACGCTTTGGAACGTGCCGGGCACGGTAGACGTCGTGCTTGGAGCACAATTGTTCCCCTTTATTTACCTGGGAGACAGGGTCGAAACAGGTACCCGCGCACCCCCTGCTGTACTGACTAGCTTCGGTTATGTACTTATGGGTGATATTGATTGTTGTAGTAGTGATGTGACACACATTGCATCTTCGTTTACCGCGCAGGCCGACATTGAAGTCGAGTCAAATTTACATAAGTTTTTTGAGCTAGAGGAAATTCCATCTCAACGTTTTATTAGTCCGGACGAATTAGAGTGTGAAAATAATTTTAATTCTTCAGTCTTATTTGAAGACGGCAGATATTTTGTCGATCTACCTTTTGCGCGCTCACCCAGCGAGCTAGGTAGCTCGCGCGGTTACGCCCATCGGCGCTTACTTGCTCTCGAGCGTAAGTTCACGTTAATGCCGACCCTACGCGAGAATTATAATAAAACTATCGCGGATTATATAACTCAGGGGTATTTAGCGGAAGTGCCCGACTCTGAATTGACAGAGGAGGGTTATTATATACCGCATCATGCCGTCATTAGACCGGACAAGGACAGCATTCGAGTGGTTTTGGACGCTAGCGCCAAAACTCACTCAGGGTTGTCGCTCAATGACATTTTGCATGTCGGACCTAATTTGCAAGCAGACTTGTTTTTGTTATTGCTTGATTTTCGTACATTCCCTGTCGCGATGACAGCGGATATAAAACAAATGTTCTTACGTATCGGTGTAAGAGAGCACCACCGCAAATATTTACGAATCTTGTATCGTTTTAGCAAAGGTGAGCCTATTCGCACCTTTCATTTTAACCGCGTTCCCTTCGGACTAAAACCTAGTCCTTATTTAGCGATGCGCACATTGCGTAACTTGGCGTGTGAGCAAAGCGACCGCTTTCCTGAGGCTTCTAAATTGGTAGAAACTCAGTTTTACATGGACGACTACGTCTACTCTGTTTCGGACGAACAGACAGCTATGCGTCTATCCCGCGATTTAATTGATTTAATGAAGGTAGGTTCCTTTGACTTAGTCAAATGGGCTACCAATTCACCCGCTTTATTAGAGATTCTCCCAGAGTCTCACCGCTTACCAGTTAATTTTTCTGGCATGAATAATGATGTCCATAATTTCAAAATCCTTGGATTAACCTGGGAACCCGCTGATGATTATTTTTCTTTGACAACAATCGCCGTGGATGATAAATGCACGAAGCGCGCGATTCTATCGCTAGTTGCCCGCTTGTTCGACGTACTGGGCCTTGTAGGACCCGTTGTACTGTACGCGAAGGTATTAATCAAGGAACTTTGGTTAGCTAAAGTAGGATGGGATGAGGTTCCACCGGAATCTATCACAAATCGGTTTGCCGCTTTTACGCGCGATTTTCCTTCACTCTCTTCTCTAAAGGTTCCTCGCCACATTGGCGTCTTTAGAGAAGCTGTAGTGAACATCGTAGCCTTTTGCGACGCCAGCTTTACTGGTTATGGCTGTTGTATTTATTTACACATTACCAACCCTACTGGTGATATCACTGTCCGACTCTTATGTGCAAAGTCCAAAGTCTCCACCGCAAAAATAACAACGCTAGCTCGATTAGAACTTGTCGCCGCTTTACTTCTGTCTAAACTTGTTCGCGTAGTCAAGGAAAAACTTTCCGCTCGTGTACCTATTGCAGGTGTCCACGCTTTCTCGGACTCCACCATAGCTCTCTCGTGGATCCACTCATCTCCCCATAGATGGTCTATTTTTGTCAGCAACCGCATTGCTCAAATACAGGAAAACTTACCTGCCGCTTGTTTCCGTCACGTGTCCGGGAAAGAGAATCCTAGCGATTGTCTGTCTCGCGGCATGCTGCCGTCGGATTTAATAAGACACTCGTTGTGGTGGAACGGCCCCACATGGCTCCATCAGCCCATGAGCGAGTGGCCTTTAAAGTTCTCTCCTGCTCAATGTGAAACATTGCCGGAGTTTAAATCAAAGGTTTTTCTTGTAGAAACTTCGAATACTGAACCGCGTATTTTAAATACTATAGCTGACCGTGTTTGCTCATGGAATAAACTGTTACGTGTATTTATGTACATTCTTAAGTTTACAAACAGACTACATAGTCATAGTTCTGTTAAAAACCTAAACAACCGCAAAAGGCTCTTGGATCAACTTGTGTTATCCTACTGGAATAAATGGCGAATTGAGTACTTGCACACGCTGCAAGTTCGCCAGAAGTGGTGCACTCCCGATCGCCCTATAGAGATAGGTACTGTCGTTCTCTTGGGTCAAGATAACGTACCTCCATTGACTTGGCCATTAGGTATCATAGAGGAAGTTTTTCCGGGATCGGATGGTGTAATTCGAGTCGCTTCAATAAAAACCGCGTCAGGCACGTATAAACGTCCTGTCACTAAGTTGTATCCTTTGCCAACTCAATAGATTATTATTACTACGTAATTTAGTTTAATTTAGTTTAGGGTTCATATTATACGTTCCAATGGTACGCCATTACATAGTTGTAATTTAGTTTATTCGACTTACCATAGTCAAGTCGAACCGCAATTCATTCTTAGGACACTGATAATTATTTTTCCCGAGCATTATATCAATGCGATGGTGTTTCGGACTGCTGCTTGGATTTCCCTCAAAGCTCTTCAACAAGTTAATGCTTACATATCATCACCGCTTCTTGAACCTCACTCGCTCCGCATAGATTAGCAGCTTTTGAAAGCTCCTGGACCTTTCAAGGCGGGGAGCATGGTGTGGCGAGTTGCCGCCACTCTGCAAGTCGGATGGGGGTGGTATCGCGACGTGTGTGCCTTGCTCTGACTTGCGAGTCGAGTGTGTAACCGGCTTTTTACGGGGCCATAGGCAATCTGAGAAAGCAGCAACCATAGATAATTCAGTGTGTGTCTAACGCCGCGAGGCACAGCGCGCATCTCACCGCAGACTAAATTAATGTCTTTACTTAAATTAATATCGTCCCCGCAAATACACTAAAATCCCGAGTAATATCCCGTAAACGTTGGGGATCCTCCGGGAATAATAAATAACCCATATTTACCGCGTCCGTTAACCAGTGAACAGCCAGGAGGGTTGGTGTGAAGAGAACGAGTGGCCACTCGTCGTCGTCAAGTCGACGTGCAACCATCGAGAACAGCCCGGAAAGTCAGGTACCACTTGTTTTCGCAAATTGTGAGTAGGGCCACATGCGCCGGCTACTGCCAACCACTCCTAACTTGAAGTTATACGGACAAATATAGGCAATTTTGGGCCAGCATTAAATCCAAGTGACTGGCAGTAACACTGTTCTACATCCGCAGAGTCCCACGGCTATTTACACGCTTGGGCAACTCCACTAAGTTTTACTGAACTAGGTTAGCATAAAAAATACATATACTTTAAAAGGAGAACAATTCCATCATGCATAATTTTTGCGTAACTTTAACCGTTTACGCAGCGCACGTAACTGAAGCTCTCAAAAGGATTTTGTTCCCGTTTTCGCCACATTTTTTATTGATTCTTCGCTCCTGTTAGTCGCAGCGTGATGTTTTATAGCCTATAGCCTTCCTCGATAAATGGACTATTCAACACAAACGTAATTTTTCAATTCGATCTAGTAGTTCCTGAGATTAGCGCGTTCAACCAAACAAACAAACACACTCTTCAGCTTTATGACAGCGGCTAAACGCGTTTAAGCGAGCTTAAACGTCGAAAACTGGGCATTTAGAATTGGTAAAATCGGCCCTTAATGTAAAATAACAATTCTATTTAGTCCGTAGCTTAGATCAAAACATATTGGACTAGTATTTTTTGCTTTACCAAACCAATAAAAAATGACAAAGATAAAACGCATCAAAGTTCAGGAGAGGCGGCTTGTTACGTCACTTTTGAGTAAAAAGTGTAGCAAGGTGTGACGTCACGCACAATTAATTATTTTTAGATTACTATTTTTTGGTTTACGTGTTATAAGAAAAAATACTTGATCAATATTTTTTGGTAATCTAACTAACGGGCCGTATATATTTTTTGGTAATCTAACTAACGGGCCGAATATATTTTTTGGGAATCTAACTGACGGGCCGAATATATTTTTTGGTAATCTAACTGACGGGCCGAATATATTTTTTGGTAATCTAACTGACGGGCCGAGTATATTTTTTTAACCCTATTGATGGAGACTGTTTGCAACGGAGCTGAAACGCCGTGAGTCATGCTCAAGAGCCGGCCGATCCGAAGCAAGCGAGAATGGAACGCGGCGAATGGTTGGACGGCGCGGCGAATGATTGGACGGCGCGGGCGGCCATCTTTACTCTTCCCTTTTTCTACGACCTAAGACCAGCGCGGACGCCTTTTGTCACGCTGATGATTTCTTTACCTTGTTAAACTTCTTTTACAATGTGATACTTTTGTATATACTTGTTCTAAATCTAGAAATTAAACTTAAAACTAAGAACAAATGACTTTCGCTTCGATCACACCCTAACAGAGACTTAGTCGAGGTGGAGTCGAGTAGAAGAAACCAAGAATTCAGGGAGTTAGATATTATTAGTACCAGAGTGGTGATATTAATTCGGATTACCTTGATATAAATTATAAGCGTTTTATGGGGTGGTTTGGGATCTACTTCCTGGCAGTCCACCCCGGCAACGGCACTACAGGCTTGCCTATGGTACGGCTGAACGTGATCCCACCTAAGCGGTGGTAGGCTCTACAACGGGCCACCTGGCTCGCGACGACCATCCCATCAGAGTCCGGCACCAAGCAGCTTGCTGTTTTCCGTCGGTGTGCGGGAGTGCCAGTGCCTTTGGGGAGAAGGAAGCTGTCAGTGGTGCTGTTCAGAATCGGTCTTGGTCTCTGGACAAGTCTTGTCGGGTAACTCATTTTGGAGGGTAGCGGGATTCAAAGCACGTTGCCAGCCGTTGGCCGACCGCAGTCAGTGGGGGGGCCCAAGTAGCACGTCAACGACGTGCCAAAGGCAGCCCCGCCAACTCCCGGTATGCTCCAGCCGGCGACTGGATGGGAGAACCCGGTGACCGGTGATCCGGAGGGGTTTGGGCGTTCCCGCAGTCTCCAGATGAGTTCCCTAAAGGTTGGATTAGCTCTAGTGTTCCATGGGGTTCACTGAGCAGCGCCTCGACAGTTCGATTTTTTTCCCACTTACTCCTAACTTACAATCATGACCAAAGCAAAAAAGATGGGTCGCTGGCTCACTCTGCAAGTGAGAAAGAAAATTTATTTGCATCTCTATTTGCAAACAATTCACGTTAACCTGTGAACATCTTTACGCGCGAAACCGCCACATCCGTCAACATCCGCGCGGTTTCCCGCCATTGACATGTTTACGACTTTGTTTACATAAAACGGATCGCTGACGCTTCTATTGGTGCGAGGCACTTGAAGTATTTTTTTTTGGTTTGTTGAATAAACAGACCTTATAATAAAATGTAAACAATACTTGTGTTACGAGAGTTGAATTCTAATCAAATGCTGGTTATAAACGATTTGGCGGGAATAGTGTCTGTTCACGTGATAAGTTGGTTTCTGATAAAACCACTGTATCAATCTACACGAAATTTTGCATGTTACACTATGAATAGACAAGTAAACTAATAACATTGTTTTTTTTTGTACAGTCCGATAAAATATTTTCCTATTATTCATACTCAAACTTCATATTACGGAAACAAAACAAAGTAACTGCTTTTTCAAATTGCGTTTCTGCGTTTGCGTTTCGTTTTGTGTTGCGTTTTTTTTCTAATACTATGTAATAACTACCTTAGAATAAATACATACCCTCAAACTTTGAATAACACATACAAGCTCACATCATTCACGCTCATAATAACAATACGAATAAAATCGGCTGACCTTGATAAAAATGTTATTACGTAATATTTCTTCAAAATATTTATCTAAACCGATGTTATTACAACGTAATAATAACACAGCAATAAATATAATACTCAACATAACACATAAACAAACACAAAACTGTTTAAAACACACAATTCTAGCAAAATTTCGTCCGCCATTCACAAACGTAAACATGCAACTAAAAACTTTTTTTAATTTTTTTCGAAACAGTATTTGTCTATGGAAATGTTTGTAAAACTACTATACTATCACTCTCCGAGTATGTAAAAATTTCCACAGGAATATGACCTTTAGTTAATTAGTAATAGAGGTTGAAACCGCGCTAGTCGGATCGGCACACTGGGGCCTATTGGACGTTGACGGGTAATCCCGATTACCGGCACTCAGCGGCCTATTGGATGTTGACAGGGATGCTGGCTCGAAGCAACCACCAAATGTACCTCGTTGTAACTCTTCCATGCCGGAGATCGCAGTCCACATTAAAGAGGTCCGAAGAGTATTGTGCTGTCTTGACGTGAACTATGCTAGCGGGCCTGACGGCATTCCAGCGAGAGTGTTGAGGCAGTGTGCACCTGAACTGTCTCCTATGTTGACACGCTTATTTCGCTTCTCTCTTGATAAAAAAGTGCCAAAATTTTGGAAGCTTGCAAATATACAACCTGTGGCAAAACGGGCAACCGTGCAGACCCTGTTCATTACCGTCCGATCGACATTACCTCCATTCTGTGCAAGGTTATGGAAAGGGTACTTAACAGTAAGCTGCTGACATACCTTGAAGGCAATGATCTCCTCAGTGACCGTCAAAATGGCTTTCGCCAGGGACGGTCAACTGGCGATCTTCTTGTGTATGTCACGCACTGCTGGGGCGAAGCCATTAAGAAACACGGCGAAGCACTAGCTGTATCGCTTGATATCTCGAAGGCCTTTGACAGGGTCTGGCACAAGAGTCCATTCAGCAAGCTTGCTGCTTATGGCATCCCAGCAGATTTTTGAAGCTGGATATCAGACTTCCACAGTGAATGGTTGATCCGAGTAGTCGGTGACGGCTGCTACTCTGTACCTCATGGCTATTGTTGCCGGAGCTCCTCAGGGGTCTGTTCTCTCTGCAACTCTTTTCCTGTTGCACATCAATGACTTACTTCAGCCTGGTATTGTTGGGTACACATATGCCAGTATACGGTTTCAGAATTCAGAGAGATACTTGTCCAGCGCAAAAACGGGCGGCGATGGACGGGCGGGGATGAAGTTTGTTCCTTAAGATAGGCCATGGAAGAGTGAACAAATTTGACCTTAAACCTTGTCTCCCAGTAGGGTGATGACAATCTGGTCTCTTTTATAGCTATCAAAACACAGGAGTTTCTTTTTACCGCAAAAAGGAGTCGTTTCGACCAAACTCCTACTTTTTGTGGTACGTCTGTTCCTCTTATTGATCGGCTCGAGCTCCTAGGTATGGTGATGACATCCAGTCTCAAATTCGGCACCACCATTGAGTACAAAGCCCAAACTGCGGCAAAAAAACTGGGCATCCTAAACAGAGTGAAGCGATACTTCACACGCCTATGGACAGCTTTTAACCCTTTACAAAGGACAGGTCCGATCCTGCATGGAGTATTGCAACCACCTCTGGGATGGTTCAGCTAAATACCAACTTGCTGCACTTGACTCAGTGGAACGCAGAGCTAAGTGGCTCATTGGCGACATAAAAGTGGTGGATGCCAACCTTCACAGCATGGCTCATCACCGCAAGATTGCTTGCTTGTCGGTCTTCTACAGAATGTACTTCGGCAAGTGTGCCCAAGAACTCCACTATCTCATCCCACCGGCCCGATCTACCATCGGACATCTAGATGCACTGCAGGTTACCATCCTTACCTTATGCTATTCCATGAATTCGCACTAGAATCATGTCCAAACGTTTTTCATATTGCGCACAGCAAAGGAGTGGAACTCTACCTGCGTCTGTATTTCCGAATGTATAACCCTAACTTCTTCAAAGGGCTTAACGTGCTTTCCGAGGCACGGAGGAGTCTCGGTATGTAAGGATGGTCACCCATCCACAGACCAACTCCGGCAAGCGTAGCTTAACCTGATGGATCGACCCGTGCGGCTGTTATTACTCCCTGTACTAGTTAGTATTAAAATTAAGACAAAACTTAATACGACAAAATTTCTCTCAAAAGTTTTTTTTATTTTTTTTTATTTATATTTATATAATCACTTACAACTATTATTACAGGTGAAACCCAATGCGAATGCCAATAGTGAAGCCAACTTAATACTAACAACTTATTTTCTAAAACTTATTACATACAATGTTATCCTTGTGAATTCACTCCGTGCACAATCAAAAATGTCAATTTCCTCTGCTACAAGGTTAAGAGTGCGAAGTGCCCGCGTCAGGGGCGCCTCTTTCAACAGATTAGTGCGGCCTTGAGGTACAGCCAGCAGCTGAGGCCGCCGTCGCCGCCACACATATCTGTCGGGCACACTCAAACACACTAACTCTAATATGTTGGCGTTATGTATCTTGCCTCTAATTAATTTAAATAAATATGAGACAAGTGCGAACTCACGCCTCACTCTCAGCTCGTTGTATCCAACCATGCCTAATATAAACAAGGTTGGATACATAAGCGGGTAAAAAGGGTATACTCCATAGAGCCTCAAATATAAAAATCTAACAAATTTGTTTTGTATTCGCTCCAACATGAGACTATATTTAGTCTCATGTGGGGCCCAGATGACTGCGTTGCATTCCAATTGGCTTCTCACCAAAGTGTTGTATAAAGCAATTAACGCAGCAATATTTGTGAAACTGCGAACTGTACGCATGATAAACCCTAAATTCCTGTAGGCTTTTTTACAGCACTTGACTATATGATCCCGAAACGCCAGCTCCGCGCTAAGACTAACTCCTAAGTCCATAACCTCTGTAACCCTGTTCATCGGCATCCCATCAACGTTGTAATTATGTACAATAGGACTACGTGCACGCGAGAAACTGATGGTGACACATTTTTGGGCGTTGAATTGCAGAAGGTTTTCCTTGCTCCAAGTAACTACGCTATCTATGTCCTTCTGCAAGCGTTCACAGTCCTCATCACCCCTCACTGCAATGGATAACTTAAGATCGTCTGCAAATAATAAACAATTTGCATCTTTAACGACTTTCGGCAAATCGTTTACCATAATTATAAATTGCAAAGGTCCGAGGTTACTCCCTTGGCTTACACCAGACCACGTAAAGTACGGCTCTGACTTGTGTCCCTCGTACTCTACGTATTGCTGCCTATCCCTCATGTAACTGGCGAAGAATTGAAGTAGGTGCGGAGTGAAACCAACGGCTGCTAACTTCTTGAGCAACACGTCATTATCGACTAGGTCAAATGCTTTTTTGAAATCGAAGTAAGCAGCGTCAACCTGCCCCCCACTGTCTACAATCGGCAGCACATGAGCCATGTAACTAAGTAAGTTACTGGTTGTGCTCCTCATTGGTCGAAACCCGTGCTGTGCATCTGAGAGTTGCGTTCTCACTTGCATAAAAATGCTGTTATGAATAGCGCACTCCAACACTTTCGCCGGTGAAGACAATACTGCAACCGGTCCGTACCCACTAACATTGTCGTTACTTATACGTCCTTTCGGTACCGGGACGACACGAGTGGTTTTCCATCTCTCTGGAAACACGGCTGCCTTCAGATACTTATTGAATATATGGAGCAACGGTTCAGCCAGCACAGATCTACAGTCTCTGAATATGTAAGGCGGAATACCGTCCGGCCCTGTAGACCTCTTCGGCTTAAGTTGTTCAAGCGCACTTTGTACATCCTTCAACTGCAATTCCTGCAGATGAATCCGCGCTGCTCCATTCTCACCACCCGCCCCTTCTACTGCCGCGGCAACATTCAACTCGGGCTGTCTAGCGCTATAAACCGAGTGAAAATACTGCGCAAACTCTTTCACACATTGCTCACCAGACAAAACCTCCCCGTCTTTTAAAATCCTTTGTGGACTTCGGCTACCTCTTTTGGACTATACAAAGTTCCAAAATGATTATGGGTCTTTTTGCAGTTGATTTTGAACCCTGTTGCTATGTTGTTCTTGCGCTAATTTTATCAACTGTTTTACTTTCGTCCTACACAGAGCAAACGCCTCGTAATCATACTGGCTATTACTTGCCTTGTACCGTTTGTGGAGAATGGCCTTAAAACGTATGTTGCGAATTATTTCAGCAGTGTAAAACTCGGGGTAAACATACTTCGAGCTTACATGACTTCGCTGTTTTCTGGGAACACAGTCATCTATTGTCGCATTAATTGTTTCATAAAAATAATTAAACTCATTTCTAAATCAAGGTCGTACATATAATTCCAATCTATTGCCGCTATTGATGAGTACAATGTTACAAAATCAGTTGATTTGATTAAAGTTGTATCGGAAATAGCAAATACCGATTTTAGTTGTATTTTGTCGTCTAGCAATGCTAATTGGGCTACTGAGTTTCTCATTAGTACTGTTGTGTCTATCATACAAAAAAATACCGAAACCATCTGCGTTCCTTCTAAGCTGAGAATAATAAAGCCCTGGATCACTCCGGGCTATTTACGCTACTTACGCTATTATACCCTATTTACGCTACCGCAACTTTTGCAATAAACTTCTGCACAGACTTAAAAGTAATTATGAAAAAAATGAATTGCAGAAAGCCAAAAATAACCCTAAAAAGACCTGGAACGTAATCAATTCTATTATAAACAAACAAATCTCTACATCTTCTGCAAGGGAGTTGTTGTCTATATCCAGTCTAGACTCCAAGGCTTCATTGAATGTGGTCAACAACTTTTTTGCAAACATTGGCAAAGAGCTTGCGGCTAAGCATGCAAATCCTGATACGAAACATGAGTCATATGTCAGGGATTTTGCACAGGTAAATTCAATGGTCCTGCTCCCTCCCGATCATGCCGAAATCGATAGTATTATTATGGGTCTTCGTGCTGATTCTGCCCCGGGATGGAATGGAATCAGTTCAAAGCTACTGAAATTGAGCAGACAAACTCTTGTACCCCTCGTCACTCACATATGTGATCTTTGTATCGCCGAGGGTGTATTCCCGAAAGTTTTAAAGAGAGCCGTTGTACATCCTATCCATAAGGCAGGTGACAGAGGCAGTGTCAACAATTATAGACCAATTTCGGTCCTGCCGGCATTATCTAAGGTTCTTGAAAGGGTCCTCAACAATCGTCTTGTATCTTTTTTGGAAAAAAATAATATCCTTTCCGACAATCAATTTGGCTTTCGTAGGGGCAAGTCATGTGAAGACGCGTTCTCGGCCCTGATAGACGATGTTGTTGAGACACTTGATAAAAAGTCTAAGTGCTTGGGTTTATTCTTGGACCTTTCCAAGGCATTTGACACTGTGTCTGTCCCCAACCTTCTAAAAAAGTTGGAGCAAATAGGAGTTAGAGGTCCTGCTCTTGCCGTCTTTGCAAGCTATTTGACTGAACGAACGCAATGCGTTAAGATCGACACATGTGTCAGTGACGAGAGTGAATTATCGTACGGAGTGCCTCAGGGTTCTATTTTGGGGCCTACACTTTTTCTGGTGTACGTAAATGGTCTCTGTGATTTAGCACTCCCATACTGTTCCATTTATACATATGCAGATGATACTGCCCTTCTGGTACATGCTGAAAATTGGGATGAAGCCCGTAACAGAGCAGAATATGTTCTTAGCATTGTTATGTCTTGGCTAACGGCGAATAGTCTGACCTTAAATATAGTGAAAACAAATTATATGATTTTTTCATTAAAATCTTCTACGCAACCTGACACCTCATTTTCAGTTAAAGCACATATTTGTAACATTAACTCGAACCATTGCTCATGCCTACCCCTAACAAGAACAAATAATGTTAAATACCTGGACGTACTAATAGATAATCTCATTTCATGGAATGCCCAGGTTACGGTTTTGTCTTGCAGAGTTAGGAAACTAATTACCGTGTTTAAAAGCCTGAGGCACAGTGCTGATATTGATACATTACGGATGGTTTACTTTTCACTTTGCCAGTCAATTTTAACATTTGGCATAGCAGCCTGGGGGGGCGCGTCAAAGACAAGTATGATACAGCTGGAAAGGGCGCAGAGAGCGGTCCTCAAGGTCATGACTTTTAAAAAATTCCGTTATAGCACAGCACGATTGTATAAAGAATGTCAAGTTCTGACAGTGAGACAGCTCTTTGTGCTAAACTGTACGTTGCGCAAACATACTTTGTTGCAGTTGGATCTCGATCACTTTGCTAAACGTAGGACCACGGACGTGTGTCCCATAGAGAGGCACAGAAGTAAACTCGCAGAACGTCATTTTAAAATTCTAGGTAGTCGTATTTACAACTTTGTCAACAAACAATGTAACATTTACAAAATTAACAAATTTTTGCAGTCAAATTTGTTGTTGTGTGCTCAAGTAAGTAAATGGATGATCACCCTTGGTTATGAGGAGGTTGAAAGAATTATCAATACGTAACTACTTACCCCTTCCCCTATCCCAAACTTTCCCCTGTCCCACATATCCCTAAACACACATACATACACACTTTCAATCACAAAACATAAACACAACACCCATAGTTGGTTTATCTTTGCATTAATACGAGAATTATGTAGTTTTTCTTTTTTCTTTATTTAATTTTTGTAGTCTTTTTGTCTGTATAAGTATACTGAAACTCCGCACACACATTTTTTTTTTTTTGTTTTTGTCAACCTAGAGAGCCCTGACACCCATATTACAAGTTTAATCTTAGCTTGGGTGTCAGAGGTGGATAATTATGTGCAATTTTACAATTTTCAACATTTATGTTTTGTTTAACAACATTGTGATTATATATTGTAAGTTTGGAAATAAAACAATTATTATTATTATTACTAAGCCACGAGCTCCTCAGGTGGTAAACTGTAATAAATTTAAAAATCACTAAAAACCTGCATTTAGCAGCTCTATTACACGCTGATTTTAGCGAAATCGTTTTAAGATAAACCCGCAGATAGATAGAGAAGGTCGACTTCAAACAACGAGTGAAAACATGCGCACGCACTTAAGACACATAGGTACGTGCGGCGATTGCAAACAAATGCCGGTCGCATATGCGCCTGCATTCGCTGCACCTTTCGTGAAGACTCAATGTGTGCGGGCGTTTTCATCCGACTGGCCCAGAAGGGCTTAGTTGCAACTCATATCTAGTCCCAACTTGCCCGCTTTTTTATATGCCTATTAGCTGCAAGGGTACAGGTAGGAGCTCGTGGCTAAAGTAATAACAGCCGCACCGGTCGATCCATCAGGTTAAGCTACGCTTGCCGGGGTTGGTCCATGGATGGGTGACCATCTTTATATACCGGGACTCCTCCGTGCCTCGAAAAGCATGTTAAGCCTTTGGTCCCGGCTGTCAATCGTGGATCTAATCGTGGTCGTGAATCGTGGCATAGGGGGGAGGGAAGGAACAGGGGTGGGTTTTAATCAGTAAGAGTCTGACACGCCCTCTCGCTCCACCCAGAGCGGGAGAAGTCATTGAATGATTACTCCAACCCACCCAAAAAAAAAAACCTTTGGTCCCGGCTGTCAATCGTGGATCTTTGACAGTCGTTACGGGTCGTCAGAGGCCGGAAAGTCTGACAACCAGCCTTACCAAGGGGTACCGTATTACCCAGTAACTGGGTTGTGGAGGTCAGATAGGCAGTTGCTCCATGTAAAATACTGGTATTCAGCTGCATCCGGTTAGACTGGCAGTCGACCCCAAGATAGTTGGGAAATGGCTAGGCAGAATAGATGGTAGCTGCAAGGGTACAGTTTGTCGGAAAAGTGCTACGATGTAGAAAATATATACTTAATTATCACGTATAAATTTTGCTCATGATGTTTTGTCTTAGACGATAGGTGAAATTATTTTAAACACATACTAATTTTAAGCAGAGTTTAATAAATGTAATGAGTGTAATTTTGTTCAGACTGTGATTTCTTAGACGATAGTGTTGTGGGAGTCAGGCATACATCATGGAGCATAGCGACTGACCCGCGCGGCGCGCGGCTCGACACTAAATGATGCTAGCGCTCAGACGAGTAGTTATATCATTGCGCGTAGTCTGCATCGCACATACTCACATGTCGACTACCCTCAATTACTGCTACCTACCTACCTTCAAATTGCTATAGTTTTTAAGAATCTTGTATAAATATTGGTGTGGAAATATATACATATTCATTCCCAAACGAGCGTCTTACTCAACAGCCCAAGTAGTACCCACATTTTGGTGACGGCGACGTGATCGAAATTAGTCATGGAACATTTTGACGACGCCGTATCAGAAAAGTGCGAAAAGGAAGATTCTGCTATTGCACTTCAAGCGAAGATCCCACAATTCTGGCGAGCACAACCAAGGCTGTGGTTTGCTCAGTTCGAAGCCGTGATATCACCATATAAGACAAGCGATGAACAAAAATATAACTTGGTCATGCAGTCCTGGAGAGGAAAGACATCGAACAAATAAGTGATATCATCTGTAAACCACCCGAGTCAGGAAGATACAACGCCTTGAAGAATCGTTTGCTGTCAGTGTACGAGGAGTCCGAGTCCCGTTAATTCCAGAAGCTTTTGAGTGGACTAGAATTAGGAGATCAGAAGCCTACACAACTCCTGAGGGTGATGCGAGAGCTGGCTGGAGAAAAAGTACCTGATAAAACGCTCAAAATTTTATGGATGGGTCACTTACCTTCCCAAGTCCGTGCCGTACTATCCATTAACACGGAATCTCCACTGGATACCCAAGCGATGATGGCGGATAAGATGATGGAGCATACAGAACATACTGTCGCGGAGGTCAGCCAATCTACATCTGCTCCAAGCACCAGTACCAGCCCAGATCGGCAGTTTCAAGTACTGACAAAACAACTCGAGAAGCTGACCCTAGAAATTGCCGCACTGAGGAAGGAGAACGTGAGTCATCGTCGTCCATTTCGCCGCAGCAACTTCCGCTCAAGATCGCGGTCCCGCTCAAGAGCAGGGTCAGGAAAGAGACCAGGCGATCCAGACTGGGAGTGTTTTTATCATCACCGATTCGGCGACAGAGCTAAAAAGTGCGAACCACCATGTTCAAGGAAGCCGTCGGAAAACTGATGACCACATCGGCTGTGGCGGGCGTCGGTGTAGCAAAAATGAATAACCGTCTATGTATAACAGATTTAAATTCAAGAGAGCGATTTCTAGTCGACACAGGTGCAGATATATCGGTGCTAGCCGTAAAAACTAAGCGAACACCGATAGAAACGCCTTTCAAATTATTCGCCGCAAATAATACACCGATTAAGACATATGGAGAAAAAACTTTGCAAGTAAATCTTGGACTTCGACGCAACTTCAAGTGGACATTCATAATGGCCGATGTGAAGACGTCAATTCTGGGTGCCGACTTCCTTAAGCACTACCGACTACTTGTGGACCTACATAGCAAAAAACTCGTAGACAGTCTGACCGAGCTTTCAGTTAACACAATGACGGTAAATACTACACAAGATACAACGCTGTATGTAGTTGAACCAGGACACCGTTATCATGCACTTCTTCAAGAATTCACTGAAGTCTTAAAACCTATGACACCTACGAAGGAAATCAAGCATAATGTAAAGCACCATATAGAGACAACCGGCCCCCCACTCTTCGCTAGACCGCGCCCATTGCCGCCGATCAAATACAACGCAGCCAAAGCTGAGTTTCAAGCAATGATGACAATGGGCATATGTCAACCATCCAAAAGTCCGTGGGCCAGCCCGATGCACGTTGTAACAAAAAAAGATGGAAGCCTTCGCATATGTGGTGATTATCGTCGCCTGAACTCAGTAACGCTCCCAGACCGCTACCCAATACCAAGGCTTCAAGACTTCACCTACCAATTAGAGGGCATGAAGATATACTCGAAGATAGACCTAAAGAAAGCATTTTTTTGGATTCTGTTAGCTGAAAGCGACGTAGAAACAACGGCAATAACGACACCTTTTGGCCTTTTTGAGTTTCGTTGTATGCCATTTGGGTTGCGTAACGCGCCACAGACATTTCAACGATTTATGCATGAAGTCTTGAGAAACCTGGATCACTGCTGTTACTGCTTTATTGATGACGTACTAGTCTACTCTAAAACCCCAGAGGAGCATGAAAAACATTTGCGACTTGTTTTGAAACGTTTGTCAGACTACGGAATCGGAATCAACCTAGAAAAGTGCCTATTTGGTCAAAAGAAGCTAAACTTCCTGGGCTACGAAGTTACAGAAATCGGTATCATGCCCACTGCTGAGCGCATTCAAATAATTTCCAACTACCCGAAACCAGAAAATGTTCTAGACCTGCGACGTTTCCTTGGAATGGTCAATTTTTACCACGATTTTTTACCCAAGCAAGCTGAGACTCAAATAGAATTGAATAAGCTCCTTCATAATAAAAAGAAGAATGATAAAACACCTATCATCTGGAACCAGACCTTAGAAGACGCTTTCAATAATTGCCGACAAAGCATAATGGAAGCTGTACAATTAACACACCCTGTTCAAGGTGCCCCATTATGCATCATGACAGACGCCTCAAGCTTAAGTGTAGGAGCAGTCTTGCAACAGAAAATAAACAACATATGGAAACCACTATCATTCTTCTCAAAGAAGCTCAGTGACACCCAATCAAGATACAGCGTAGGTATACGATCGCGAGCTATTAGCTGTCTATATGGCTGTCAAACATTTTAGAAGATTGATTGAAGGAAATGATGTCATCGTGTACACGGACCACAAGTCTTTGACCTACGCCATGGCCAAATCAGCAAGCGCAAGCGACACACCAAAACGGGAAAGGCCACTTTATCAGTCAACTCTGCAGAAAGATTGAGTACATACACGGAAGGGACAACGTTGTTGCGGACGCACTATCTCGCATAACTGCTATTGACTGTCCTTCTGTCATCGATTTCAATAATCTAGCAGACGAACAAACACGAGACGAAGATTTAATTGACCTGTTGAAGCAACAAAATCTCCATTTTATCAAGATAACATTGCCAGGAATAAAGAAACAAATCTACTGCGAAAATACAACAAAAACACCACGACCGTATTTACCGAAATCTTTTCGTGAGACTGCCTTCAAAGCATTACACGAAATGAGCCATCCCGGTATCCGAACGACACGAAAAATGATCACCGAGAAGTACTTCTGGCCAGCAATGAACAGAGACGTTTCTGAATGGACGCGATGCTGCATTACGTATCAACGTGTTAAAATATACCGACATACGAGAACACCGTTAGTACAGTTTCCCGAGTCCAGAAGATTTGAACACATACATGTTGACATTGTTGGACCACTTACTCCATCAGAAGGATACCGATACTTGATCACAATTATCGATCGATGCTCCAGATGGCCCGAGGCAGTACCAGTCAGCGACATAAGCGCGGAGACCGTCGCCAGAGTCATATACGATACATGGATTACTCGCTTCGGTTGCCCACTGCGTATTTCTACGGACCAAGGACGCCAGTTCGAGTCATCATTATTTCAAAAACTAATGAACAAACTGGGTATATCAAGAATCCGCACTACTGCCTACCATCCGCAGTCAAACGGCCTTGTGGAAAGATTTCACCGTACCCTCAAGACAGCATTAACCGCAAGAGGGAATAAACAACAATGGGTTCAAGAATTATCGACTGTACTATTTGGATTACGCACCGTCATTCATAAAGAGACAAACTACAGTCCCGCTACAATGATTTATGGCACCTCATTAAGATTACCCGCAGATGTTTTTGCACCTGCGAAGATAGATTATGAAGACCCGTTATTGTTACGTCATCTAACAGAATCAATGGCATCGCTTAATGAGTCCTGCGCACGCGCACCCGCTCGAAAACAACGCACGACCTTTGTACCGAAACAGCTGTCGACATGCACTCATGTATTTATACGTGTAGATTGTGCAAAAAAATCATTAACGCCGCCGCACGAAGGCCCGTACGAAGTGATTGAGAAACATGACAAGTACTTCAAGATACGCCTGCCCAACCGAGAATCAGTGGTATCATTGGATAGACTGAAGCCTGCCTACATACTACCAGCAGCCACAGAAGAAGAGGTGGAAGAAAACCAATACGTTACCCGTTCCGGCAGGACCGTCAAAACTACAAAACATGTACGGTTTTCTTGAAGGGGGATACTGTGGGAGTCAGGCATACATCATGGAGCATAGCGACTGACCCGCGCGGCGCGCGGCTCGACACTAAATGATGCTAGCGCTTAGACGAGTAGTTATATCATTGCGCGTAGTCTGCATCGCACATACTCACATGTCGACTACCCTCAATTACTGCTACCTACCTACCTTCAAATTGCTATAGTTTTTAAGAATCTTGTATAAATATTGGTGTGGAAATATATACATATTCATTCCCAAACGAGCGTCTTACTCAACAGCCCAAGTAGTACCCACAGTGTAATTTTTTTTTATACACGTACTGATTTTTAGCAGACAGTTTTAATTATTGTACAAACTGTGATTTCTTAGGCTATAGTTTAAATTATTTTATATACAGACTGTGTTTTTTGGCAGAGAGGTTTCATTATACTAAACACTGTGATTTGTGACGACTGAATAAAAATTAATACAAACCATACAAGCACTTTTCTTACCATCAGAACTTTTGCGCCTTCTAGCTATACATGTTGATAGATATATACGGACCGGGTGAGTTGGGAATAGGGATGAGTTGCAACGAAGCCCCTAAAAGGAGGGTACCTCATGTTTTTTGAGAATAAATGTATGTAAGTATGTATGTTTGTATGTTTATTTCTTTGGCACGCCCTGAAGCCTATAGGGCTAGATGGATTTTAACAAATGAAGAATCAATAGATTGCTTTTGGCAACCGGATAAAGATACATGGATATTCCTTAGACTATAGGGAATTTGAAAAAAATACACTACCAGCATAATAGTGTCCTTTGGCTTATAGTATACAGTTAAACTTCTGTATCTATTTTCTTTGTGCCCCCATCCTTCGCTCCATAATCGAGCTTGTTTTTCTTCGTGGAAAGAAAGAATTGTTTGCTATCCATTAGAGCTTCGCTTAGTCTTGAATGTCTTGTTTTAGAAGGC
Organism: Polia nebulosa; assembly: GCA_951329385.1. Lineage (NCBI taxonomy): Eukaryota > Metazoa > Arthropoda > Insecta > Lepidoptera > Noctuidae > Polia > Polia nebulosa. The sequence goes on along the minus strand of OX589602.1, from coordinate 28,346,021 downwards.
GGAGAGACAGTGGACATTAATCACTGAATACCGCTTTATTAAACCGCGTCTAATGGCTTTTTTGTGGGGGAAGAGGATTCAATGAAAATATGGATTGCATTGGTTCGTTTCATTAGAATTGGTTCGGATAAAAACGTTTTACCACCGATTATTCCCCGTCTAGTATATTGGTCATGAGTAACGCTGTAGAACGTGAGGTTTAGGGCTCGATTCCTGGGCCGGCCAGGGGTGTTATTGGGTTTTTCCATTTGTGATTTCATTTTTTTTTACCAGACTGTCACGGAAGGAGAGTAATGAGTATGTGTAGTATGTAGTTTATGGTATAGTCATGTGGGGTATCAAAATAATGGGCTTGAGGAGACGATACCAATAATGCATCTAACTCAATCGAATTTAGGAAATTAAAAAAAAAAAATTGTCAAAATATTAAAAGTTCCAAATAAGTATATTTTCAAGCAGTCTATCAGTCAGCAATTGGTGGCGTCTAAGTTGTGATTGAACTAAAATAAATACCACAAACTGCATAAGACTGCTTTTTTTTTTATTTTTTTTTTGTGGGGTGGGAAATCATCCTATGACTTCTCCCACTCTGGGCGGAGCGGGAGGGCGTGTCAGACACTTACTGACTAAAACCCACCCCTGTTCCTTCCTGCCTTTGAGTGCCCAGAGGCGAGGTAACTCTGTTTCGAATTTATCCTCAACCCCCGGGCAGGCATCGGCCATGACGGGCCCCGTCTCTTGCTGACAACTCTTTGAGGCGCGCGTGGAACACTACGCGCCGTCGACTCTCGGGCCTGGTGCTGATCGGATGGCGAGTTACCCACTACTCGAAGTCCGCAGGCCCGGGTCTACGGTGGCCGGAGATCGTCTCGCGGCGCCGGCGTCTCCTGAGGCGGCTGCTGCTGAGGGCGTGAGGGCGACTCCGTTGTTGGTGCTCTCTCACGCGTCCCGCCTCCGCCTTCGCGAGCATTACTGCTTCGCAGAAGGAGGAGACGGCTTCCCATTCCCTCTCGCTCCGTACCATGGCCTGAACCAGGGCAGGGCGCGAGAGGTCGCTGCCGCCTATCGCATCCACGAGGACACGGCGTTGCTCCGCCCAAGCGGGGCAGACCTCCACCGTATGCTCCACCGTGTCCTCGGGGCGATCCGTGCAATGGAAACACCCGGGCGTCACCTCCCGCTTGATACGAAACAGGAACCTCCCGAAACAACCGTGTCCGGTGAGGACCTGCGTCAGGCGGAAGGTGAGGGCGCCGTGGGGTCTCTCCAGCCAAGCCTCAAAGAGGGGCACCACCGCCGCAATGGTGGCGTGCCCAGCGCGGGGTTGTGACAATCGCTGTCTCCATGTCGCCATGAGATCCTGCCGGAGCTCCGTCCGCCGAGCCGCGAGTTGTCGCGGCAGCGGAGTTTCACCCCGGCGTTTCGCCTCCTCGCGGTCCTCATAGAGGTTCGCGAGGATTTTTGCCTCCAGATCCCATGGCGATAATCCGGCAAGGAGGCTCGCCGCCTCGCAGGAGATCGTACGGTATCCTCGGATCATTCTGATAGCCATGACCCTTTGGGACGCGTTCAGAAAGCGAATAGATCGCTTCCTTAGCGAACGCGCCCACACCGGTGCTCCGTAAAGGGCCATGGACCGCACGATCCCCGCGTAGAGCCTCCGGCAGGAGGCGTTTGGCCCCCTCAGATTGGGCAGGAGCCGCCTCAAAGCAGCCCCGGCCCTGTTCAGTCTGGGAGCCAAACGTCGGAAGTGCTCGACGAAGTTCCACCGGCTGTCGAGGACGAGTCCCAGGTACTTCATCGTCCCCTCGACGCCGATGTGAACCCCTCCTACCGTTATCTGGGAACCCGCCTGTGGCGCATTCCGAGGACCATGAAAACACATGGCCTCGGACTTGTGCAATGCCACCTCGAGTCCCAGTTGTCGGATCCTGTCCACGATTATCGCAACCCCGCGGCATAAGACTGCTTGAAAAGTGACTCGTTACAACCATTAACAGGTTCGCGTCGGACAACTAAATATTTTACCTGATGGTAAGCGATGATGTGATCTACGATGGAACACGCTTGTCTAGAAGTAACCTATTCACTCTTGACTTAAAGGTTCTAGCTAAAAGAAAACATAACCTTTGCAGCTGCTCAGCATTTTTCGCAAGAAAATAAAAATGTCGACCGCCATTGGTATGTTCTTTTCTTGTGTGGGGTTGTTAAGCATCCAATAACATCGCCCGCTTTAGGGTGGAGCGGGAAGGCGTGTCAGACTCTTACTGACTAAAACCCACCTCTGTTCCTTCCCTGCCCTGAGTGCCCAGGGGCGAGGTAACTCTGTTTCAAATTTATCCTCAACCTGTAAAAAAAATACTATTTTTTAGTCCATAAGTTAGATTATTAAAAAATATTGTACAAATATTTTTTGCTTTATCAAATTAATGAAAAATGACAAAGATAATACGCATCAAAGTTCAGGAGTGGGGACTTGTTACGTCACTTTTGAGTAAAAAGTGGTACAATTTCAACTCAAGTGTGACGTCATCCGAAATTTCAACGCACAGTATCGTCTTAATTTTTTGGTTACGTGACAAAAGACTGACGGACTAATTAATTTTTTTAAGTCATCTATCTAATTCTATATAATTAAAGTCTGGTGTGGTCTGGTCCAATATCGAGATTTAATTATTTTTCACGTATTTCCTGTCGCTCTGCGTTTTTAGCCCATTAAAAACTTTGTGTGCTCGTTAAAAAACTTTTGCTAACGAGTTCTGCGTCTGTATGCCGACAGCCTGACTATAAGACATACATTTGTGTTTGCGTTGATTTGTACTGAAAATGAATAATAGTAGCACCGACCTGTAGTATCGAAGTCGTTTTTGCGATGCGCGATACTGGCGCTAAAAAATTTTGACTTGCACGCTAGATTGATAAATCATTAGGTTGAAATACGCTGCATCGAATGACGTTGTTACTAACCTGTTAGCAATATGCCCGGGGGTGGAGGATGCCCGGGGGTGGAGGATAAATTCGAAAGAGTTACCTCGCCCCCGGGCACGTCGGCAGGGAGGAACAGGGGTGGGTTTTAGTCAGTAAGAGTCTGACACGCCCTTCCGCTCCACCCTAGAGCGGAAGAAGTCATGAGATGATTTCCCACCCCCCAAAAAAAAAAAAAAACCTGTTAGCAATAACTGGCCTTAAATGTCCTGATGATGAACTTAATGCTTCTGTAAATACTTACCTAGTTGTTAGGCGGAGGAATTAAAAAAAAAAGATTGAGCTGTTTATTGCGAAGACTTCAGTTTTGGGGGCTACCCCTTATATATCTTTTTTTGTTTTAGTTGGAAACCTTCAAACGGCGCTCAAGGTGTGGATTCCAACCTCAGTAAAACAAACCGGTGATCACCATCAGCACATGGAAGGGGAGTCCATTATTTTTTTTTTGGGGGGTTGGGTAATCATCCAATGACTTCTCTTGCTCTGGGTGGAGCGGGAGGGCGTTTCAGACTCTTATATTTTTTTTTTTTTTTTTTTTTTTTTTTATATATAAAAAAACGTTGCCCCACACTAGGAATTACTCCTGTATCGTGGGTGCGTTCACAATTACTTAAACTCACATACACAAGACACCCAGACCCGGAACAACTATCTGTAGGCCTTACAAATATTTGTTCCGTGCGGGAATCGAACCCGCGACACGCAGCGCAGCAGCCGAACGCTCAACCACTACGCCAACCGTGCCGTCAATATATCCGCTACCCCTAGGCATGCAGGCACCGGCCACTATGGGCCCCGTCAATGGTGGCTGACAACATGTCTTTGAGGCGCGCGTGGAACACTACGCGCCATCGACTCACGGGCCTGGTGCTGATCGGACGGCGAGCTACTCACTACTCGCTGTCCGCAGGCACGGGTCTACGGTGGCCGGAGATCGTCTTGCGACGTCCTACGCCTGGTACTTACGCCCAGTACCTCTCCTGCGGTGGTAGCGGCCGGGGCCGTTAGGGCCACTCCGTTGAGCATCCCTCACGCGTCCCGCCTCTGCCTTCGCGAGCATTACTGCTTCGCAGAAGGCAGAGACTGCCTCCCATTCCCTTTCGCTCCGTACCATGGCCTGAACCAGGGCCGGGCGCAAGAGGTCTGCGCCACCTATCAAATCCACAAGGACACGGCGGTGCTCCACACAAGCGGGGCAGACCTCCACCGTATGCTCCACCGTGTCCTCTGGGCGAAGGGAAGCTCCATAAGGCGCAGTTATATGCCAACGACCTTGAGTAGTTTACGTGTTCTGAGCTCACTAACGCGTCGTACGTCCACCCAGTAATAGGACTCGCCCATCAAGGAGCGTTTTCCCAAATAAGAAGCGTTATTCATGTATTACACATAATTAAACAAGTATGATACCAAAACATGTATACTAATAGTTTAGTAATTAAATTATCTTTAAAATGGTGAAAGTTTCATCAAAATACGCTTAATAGATTTTGTGTGATTCTTAGTTTTTTATCTACGTTAGACATAATTTTACAAATTAATTACACTATATTATAAATTAATAATTTCTAATATTCACATATCAAATTACGAAACAAACTGTCTAGAGTAACATATATTTTTCCACAGAAATAAAACTAGTCGTTTAGACGTGATATTTAATTTAAAACCATTAAAAATCCTATAATTGCGCCATAACTCTTAAAAAAACCACTCCGGTACCCCCTCTAGCCTTAAGTATTACCACGATAATTAGCTGATAGCAAGAAACACTAAAATCCAACCCAAACTCATACCGCCTGTTCTCTTTATAGATATATCCCCTCTTCCCGTCCGAATCAAAAAGCTACCGCCACCAAAACTTATCCAATCAAAGACCACACCGACCCCGACGTTACACACATCATTGAACATTTAATTACCACTAATTGCCTCTTATTATAGGGTGCGTTTCCAATAGAGATATGCGAGGAAGCTGAGTGGACAGCGTGACATTCTATCAGCATAAGGCTAGCCCCTATTTTTTTTTGTGGGTTGGGAAATCATCCAATGACTTCTCCCGCTCTGGGTGAAGCGGGAGGGCGTGTCAGACTCTTACTGACTAAAATCCACCCCTGTTCCTTCCCTGCCTGAGTGCCCATGGGTGCGGTAACTCATGTTGAGAATTTATCTGCTACCCCTAGGCATGCAGGCACCGGCTACGATGGGAAGGCTAGCCGCCGAGTTGTGATTTTTGTTACCCAGTCGAGTGCTATGAAGATCCATGAGAGGGCGCTGTTCATGGTGACGTGACAATACGGTAACAAATAGTTCCTAGGTGACTGAATTTTGAAGGATACTGACGTAGTAATATAGAGTTTTCCTTGAAACAATCTTTCAGTGTATATGGGATGCATCCAGTAGCGTTTTTTTTTCGTTTCATTTTTCGTTTTCTTACTTCAAGAGCACTTATTACAGCAATCTGTATGAAATCCATTTCAAGAATGAGGGCGTTTTGTTGCCCAGTGACTTTTCAAGTGGGTGCATCGTGGGTGACAGTAGGTGACAGTGACAAAAAGTTACGGTGACAAAAATCACAAGTCAGCGGTTAGCCTTAAGGCGCTATTAGCTGCCAACGACCTTGAGTGGTTAGCTTGCGTGTTCTGCGCTGAGCTCACGTAACGCGTCGTATATCCACCCAGTAATAGGACTCGCCCATCAAGGAGCGCTGTCCGAAATTAGACGCATTATTAATTTATTACACATAAAACAACAAGTATAAAACTAAAACACTGAAACTAAATAATAAATAATTAAATGATCTTTAAAATGGCGAAGGTTTCATAAAAATACGCTTTATAGTTTTTGCGTGATTCTCAATTTTTTATACGCGTTAGACATAACTTTACAAATTAATTAATCAATGTTATAAAAATATAATTTCAAATATTCTCAGATCAAATTACGACGAAAATAGTCTAGAGTAACATATATTTTTTTCAAAGAAATAAAACTAGTTGTTTAGACGTGATGTTCAATTAAAAATCATTAAAGTCGTATAACTGCGCCTTAATGCAGCTCGTCCAGGAGGTGAAGCCGTTGGTCCCGAATGTCATTTGAAAATCTTTGACAGTTTTTTTTATGTGAAACATCTAATGCGGAGAATCAGACCGACTGTTGAGCGTCAAGCGTCATCACGCTATAAAATAGTCATTGATTATATTGTTTATATGGAGCGTCACCCTATAATCAAAACAAGAAAACGAGTTCAAGCAAATGTGCGTGCGGCGCGTCTATGTCTCTGTGTGAGTGAATAATGATACCAGATATTACAATTCTCCCGTTAAATCACATATTAAAAAAAATTGACTAATAAGTAAAAGAAGTTTTAGGTGTAGGTATATAACTAGTATTATACAGTTTTTAGTAGTCTTTTTTTATTTAAGTAGTTAATTTCTTGAATAAAAAACATTATGTTTAATTTGACACTTTTAAAATCGGTTTATTGGACTTAATGCAAAAATGATCATTATAATCGGCTCATAAACAAAGAAGTTATACGCGAACATATTATTACAAAAAAGTACACCAACTAAATTAATATAAACGTAATATAAACCAACTAGTATACCGTTGCGTTGGGAGAATAAAACAAAGAAACTGGCAACACTGATAAAATATGGCGTAATGTGGTAATTATAAAAACAAAACATAAATATGTAGTTTTTTGGTTGTCAACCGATGATAGGTGATGTGTTTGGTAGTTTTTACCCTTCGTTTATAATACCAGCACAGTTTAATAGCACATACCGTCATTTTATCGATGTTATTTGTTTATTACGTAGCGCGCGTAAAGCGGCACGATCGGAACTAATCGGCGGGTAAGAACTTATAAGCCAACAGTTGGCTCATCGGCTGATATGTTTTGAGACGTTTGCGCGCATTTGACACTATCTAGACATTTAATAATCAAAGATGATGGTAGGTATGAATGTTATAATTAGAATGTGCATTTATATGTGTGTACCAAGCGCGTTTGCGCGGTCCGTTTCAAGCGTCTGTAAATTTAAAATCTACTTTCTTAGCAAACGCACGTCCTCAATTCAAGGACTGAGACTATAAAAAAAACCAGATATTATTTAAAAAAATCAAGAAACTATTTAAAATATTCTTAAATCAATTGTATATTTGTGGGGGAAATATCTATTTTCTGTTATTATTTAAAAATAGTAGTGTAGTTTTTGTAGTACCCTCAGTTTAACAATTAAATTATATCGTATGACTATTCCTATATATTATAATGTACTCTGTGGACTATTCGCTCCCTGCCACTGACAAGCAAGCCGCACTATAAAAGAGGGCTCAAGACGCTCGACCGGGCTCAGGCCTACTCGTATATTGGCCACCAAAACGCAGTGCCTGTTTTGACAGGCACATCATCGAAACTGCGGTAAGAGGCCATGCCTGCACCGCCCGCCGCGCCCCCTTGCGGGGACGTAGCGATATTCCACAGGTCGACCGGGCAGAAATCGTTTGACTTTGGACTGGGCAAGACGCTTCTGAATGGTTTGGTATGTTTTTATTTAAATATATTTTTATTGCTTCATTTCTATGAATTGTTATGATAAAATGTGATCATGTTTTATTACGTTAATAGTGATAATTTTCACTGTTGATGTACTAAGATGCAATAATATTATATTGCTAATATTTATTAAAGTTATTCATGGTTATTAAGCCGCTTTGGTCAGTAACTGATCTAATTTATGCATTGCTTTTATTATATTGATGATTTCTCTCTCACATGCCAATAAAATGTTATACGAGAGTTCCCATGGAGTTTCTTGCTTCGTTCTTCTCCATGAAGACCTAGTTTTACGAACGGGCAACTAGATTTTCGATTATTGACAAGCCTATTTGAAATAAATACCTAGTCTTGTCTTTCTGTGTTTTTCTTGATAAACCCTTTCCCTACATACCAGATTCATAAGAATATACACAGTAAATATCTAATAAACATCTTGACATCAAAGCTTGATATGTAGGTGGAGGTAAAGATCTATACATGTCGTTAATTCCCACATATTTATTAATTTTCAGTTGACTAAAAAAATCTGAAAATTTTATATTTATTTCATTTCATAAACTATTATTTTAAGCATATTATCTGTACAAAAAAAAATTCGTTGTTTGACATCTGCCAGGTGTTCCGTGACGGCTCACTTTTTTTTTGTAGATACCGCCTCGCATTTATAAACTCTAAGTATGTAGGTCTATATACTGGGTCGCGCATAAATTCGAAATGGAGTTACCGCGGCCCTTGGCACACAGGCAACTGAAGGAACAGGGGTGGATTGTAGCCCAAAAAGTCTGACAAGCCCTCCCGCTTCACCCAGAGCGGGAGAAGTCGTAGAATGATTTCCCACACAAAAAAAAAAGCGTATCACGCACATTTCTAGCAATGCATCACACATCTCTGTTGGCACTCTTAGGCGGCGGACACGAAGTCGGCGTCGGCGGTGGCGGCCAGCGGCGCGGCAACGTACCTGGCTAGTCTGGTGCGCATCGCTCGTTAGCCGCTCCCCGCACCGCTGTCTTCGAGGCCAGTTTCATAAAAATCTGTGTTCACGGCCTTAATGAGCTGCCTTTGTGAAAATTAACAAATTAACAGAATACGAGTATTATTATTGCTTGCCGAAGCGAACTGGGTTGGCTTGGCAGACATTATGATTCATATACCCACTGTCGGGCGCAGGCACCCAATTAAGTGGTTTTGTGAGGAATTGATGAATTGATGTGATTTTGATCTCCTGGGAGGAAAATGGCGTAGGACAATTAATTAATATGTTTCTGATTGGGTCCTGGTAAATGATTGGTCACGCCAGATTTAATTTTTGTGGGTATCGACATGAAGAAATATTTGTAAAGAAAAAGAAGCATTGGAAGACTTGCCTGGGAAATTCGGGAAAAATGTTGTTTCTTGGGAAAAATACAATTTTTAATTTATTAGATATGGTTTTTACTGTCCAATAATTTTGGTTTTGGTTTGAAAAACGATAAATAATATAAATAAAATATTTATACCATAACCTTTTAGAAAAGAGGTTTAATAAAAAGTCAAAATTGTCAATATAGGATTTTTTGTTTTTAGGGTTCCGTTCGCCCGAATGAAAAAACGGAACCCTTTTAGGATCACTATCACACATGTGTCTGTCTGTCTGTCACAGCCAACCTGATGATGTGTGCCAGGTACGTGCCAATTAACTTTCTTAATTTGAATTAAAAAATCGCGTGACAGCCTCCACCAAGGCGCATGAAAAACAATCTGCGCACGCATGAAAAACAATCTCACAATAATTTGTTACTAAATATTACGTTGATGAAGTTTTACGTATTATTTTCGAGTAAGAACACGTGGACCCGATTGTCATTACAGTTTTTCGGCCCTTAACATCATAGCTCATTAATTCGCTATTAAGTGTAAACGACCTTGAGAAATTAGACGCATTATTAATTAAAACAACAGGTATTATACTAAAACACGTATACTAAAATAGAAATAGTTAAATATTCTTTAAAATGTTGAAAGTTTCATAAAAATACGCTTTATAGTTTTTGCGTGATTCTCGTTTTTTTATCCGCGTTAGACATAACTTTACAAATTAATTACACTGTGCTATGAAAACATAGTTTCACATTTTCAAATATCAAATTACGAAAAAAATTGTCTTAAATAACATATACAGGGTGTAAAAAGACACATCACAGAGCCGTTAACTACGCATACTGTACGTCTAACAAAGTAGTTTTGCGCAAAAATTATTGCGGGAAAACGATTTTTATTTTCAGGTATGAAAAAAAAAAAAAAAATTTTTATTGCGCGCAATGTAACGCAAACCCAGGCAAGTGGAGTTAAATCCTGCCCGTTCGTTCTTAGCCACGTAGTTACTTGTCGAATACGTTTGGTATTCATTGCGTTTTTGTAACTGCAAATGCGTAATTTCGAAATTTAAAAAAAAAAACCGAAAATTCAGGTAACGTTTGTTAGAAAAAAGTTTAGTAATAACACTTGGAATTCATTTTCGTAAAAAAGTTTAAAAAAAAATTGCGACTTTGACCTTCAATATCTCCAAAACCAGTGGATTCCCAGGTATGGTCTAATGGAAAAAAATGATCCAAATTATGGGTAGAATATGTGGCTTTCGACTTCGGAAAGTCTTTTTACACCTGTTATTTTTTTCAAAGAAATAAGACTAGTCATTTAGACGCGATGTTCAATTAAAAATTATTAGAAGTCGTCTAACTGCGCCTTAAACCCACCCGCATCTCGTCGCTCGGTGTCCACTCGTCGTCGATAGGCGGTCCACGGCTGGATGCCGCGTGTCGACCAGTGAACGTCGCATGGACAACGAGTGGACATTGCGTTGTCCGCGAATAGATGTATAGTTTGTCAGGAATCATGACTAGGTCTTCACGTGTGTATCGTTATGTCTTCCTTTACAAACCGTGAATTGGTTCGGGACCAGCGCATGGGCAACGCAAGGCAAGCGTATTCATTATAAAGAACTGTGAACTTAAAGTTTTTTAAATTACCCACCCGTTTACAAGATAAGTTATTAGGCGAAAATCATATTGGTCGTTCTTTAATATTGCAAGCAATATTGTAGAAATGAAAACAAATTAAAAAAGAAACTGATATATAGGTGGACTGTGTTTGCGAACCCTCATGCTGTTCGTCGTCAATCCAGCATCAAACCGCTAAGCCACAAGAACTTGTTGGGACTACGCGAAATTAAAGATTGGGTTGTAATTATGTAGTGTGACTTAAAAGCTTTTCAACTTTAATGTTAACGAGATAATGATTAAAATAGCTTAACAAAAACATATATAATGCCGGTGGCTCCGACTGTGTTGGGTGGGTTTACCTTAACGTTACGTGTTAAAGATCAAATTTGAGTGTCTGTGTTATTATTGTATTTTTGTTCATCGAGTCCTCGTGCACTTGTGTGCTAAGCTCATATAAATTAAATAAACCTTAATGTTACAGGCAGAGGGTCCAAAGTCATTTGATTTTAGGGTGGGTCAGGTAATGTAGACAACAGTCTGTACTAATACATATAAACTAAATAATAATACATACTTATATGCAACTATCATGAAATGAAAAGATAATGATGAGTAAAAGATAGTGTTCCTTTACTCTCCTTTTAAAAACTGCAAGAGTTTGGCAGTCCCTAATGTCAGGCGGCAGAGAGTTCCACAACCCTACTGCGTGCACAGTGAAGGAGTAGGAGTAGAAGTCGGTTGTGTGGGGAGGGGATTTTAGGAGATTCCTAAGATGCGACCTGCTTGGCGCATCAAAAGGGCGGGAGTACGAAAAGCGTTCCCGCAGGTAGGCGGGCGTTTTAGGGTTGTGAAGGAAATTAAACAGCAGACATAAAATACGAGAGTTCCTGCGAAGACGGATAGGGAGCCACTTGAGTACCTATATATTTATTAAACGTAAGCTATGCCAGAAAGCTTTTTATACAATTAATGACTTTCTTGAGGACAAAAAGGCGTGGGATTGAGCTGCTTCAATGATATACATGAGCCATTGTTTTCATATGTACTACTTACTGATGAAATTTTTTTAAATATTTTTTTTTAATATTCGTTTTTGACATGAATACTTGTATAGTATTATATTATATTTTTAATTTTTTTTATTGACATTTTATTATTATTCCATTTATTTAACTTTATATACATATTATTTACATTTTTAAATATTCAAATATAAAGTAATATAAAAACATTTAAAAATATAAAAAATAGTAGCCCATCGGTATCGGGATAGGGTCCAAGCTACCGGTGGTCAGGGCTCCTGAGAAAAGAATCTCCTAACAATACGAGCCGTGTCCAGGAGTACCGTTTTCTGTATCAAGCCCTTGATCCAGCCACCTAACGAGAGCCTCCTTAGGTGTTCGTCGAGGCTCTTGGCTATTAAGCCATTGGCCGTCACGATTATCGGCACAATGACTGCTGTATCCACCTCCCACATGTCGACAACCTCGCGAGCCAGATCAAGATATTTTGTTTGTTTATCTTTCTCAGCTTTCACGAGGTTCTAATTACGTTTGCGGCAGCAGAGTGATCGAAAAAAAACCGAAATGATCTTAATAAAATTAATTTATTGAATAGAAATTAATATTACAAATTAACCCTAATGAACAATGTTCCACATCTAAGTCGGAATATGGAATGTCATTCTTACAATATTCTATATTAAAATTAATTTACGAAATCGATTGACGTCATAGATGCATCAGCGATTTAATGCAGTAAACAGGATGTGGGGCGATGCACTGTCACCGGTCCTCATAGAATAGCGCTACATAATTCCTCCCCCCTTAGAAGGGCAACTATTTTAGCACGTTGAGTGAAAATGTTGCAGGAATATTTTCAGGGTTTTCATTGCTTCCCAGGATGGCAGTTGGAGGTTGCTGGACCTTCGTCGTAGTTTTATCTCGTTTGCGTAGATAACGTTGGGAAATCATGATGATGAAGAGTATGCCTGCAACCATTAGTATTCCATAGAATGGGATTGTAGTGTGGTAAAAGGCGTCTGTTTGAGAACTGTCGAGTTGAACAGGAGACTGGATCATAAGTTTTTCTTGGATGCCGTGTAGTTCTTGAAGATCAATGGAGTTCAGATTGACGCGAGCAGCAGTTATGGAGTGTTTTTCGACATCATATGGTATCTTCATTAACTTCAGAGGTTGGCCTTTAATTTCATCATAGTCATTTGCAATAGTGAATTCTTCTGATATCAGGCGACATCCCTTGGGAATTGTAGCAAGATAACTTCCCTGCAGCGACGTGTAGTCCTTCTGTTTGCAGATTAATTGTGTCTTTGTCTGCTGAGGAAATGATAGAACATAATGTTGGTCGTCCAGCTTTTCCATGGCTTCTCTCATCAGGGTTATCTTGGTAAACTTGCAGGATTCTTGTAAGACTTGATTGGTGATCAGTTCTTGGACGCAGTCAGCTTTGGTGCGGATCTGGTGGGTGATTCCTGCTTTGCAGAGGTACCAGTGCTTTAACTTCGGGCATTCTGCCTCTATGTACACGTACGTCATCTCGTTAGTTGCAAGGAAAGGAAAGGATGGGATAAGAGCCTGTAAATGCTTATTAGGAACAACTGACAATTTATAAAAATCATAAGTAGATTTGGAAAAGATTGGAAAGTTAAAAATGAAAACTATTTGATTGTCTACATAATATGACCCTGGTTTTATGACTTCGTAATATTCTCTAAGTTCTAAATCTAATATTTGCTCTTGAGCATAAATAATTCTAAGTTTCTTAACCATAGATTCTAATATTTCTATTTCTACCATAGAATGGTGCATGCTAGAAGCATGAGCAAAGGCTAAACTATTTTCTATCCTAAATAATTCCTGGGTTAAATCTTCTATATTATCTCCTATGACTTCTAGAAGTTGGGCAAACTGAGCATATTTTATTAAACTGTCTTCTCTTAAAGCATTACTCTGTAAAATTGTTTCTAGAGTTATATTAATTTTACGCTGGTTTTCTAACATCTGTGCAAGTACATTAGTATGTTTAGATATCCACTCTTTACTTAAGCTGATATGATTATTTAATTCGGCTGTTATTTTATACTGGTTATTCTCTAGTAATTTAATAGCTTCATTATATTTTAATGCATCTTCGTGATCTAGGTTTCCAGTTAGGCTTTTTATTATTGAACCTAATCCGTCTACAAGACCTCTTTTGGCTCTACTGGGTTCTAGAGATTTAAGTTGTCTTAGGACACTGTCAAGCTTGTTAGTAAGATACTTTATTTGAATTTCGTATAGTGCATAAGTGTCGTTAGTCAGTCGATTTTGGCAGGTTACTAATTGAGTCCGTAATGACTGAACGTTATTTTCTATGTTACTCAGTTGCACATATTGTATGAACGTATGATGATGAGTCGTAAGTTTCATGAGTCCTAGTTTATAAGGCAGAAGTCCTGGTCCATCGTCGAGGCTCTCAAGTTTTATCTCTTGAGGTCGCATCATTGGGAGAGTCGTTATTAGTAGGATCCTGTAACAAATTCGCCGTCTTAGGTACGCGTTTAAGTCTAGATTTTGCTATAGGGCCGCGTTTCTTTGAAGTATAAATGTGAATTGGTAAATCAGCTAAAACCGTATCTTGTGTATATCGTGGGGCAGTTTTCTGTCGACTAGCAAGGGGATTCGTTATAAAAATTTGCTGTTGAGGTGCATACTCTGCTTCGGGTTCTCGAGTCTCATTTCTTTTCTCTATTATAGCACTTCGATTAGCAAGTGATGTCGAGTTAATGATGTCAAAGACTATTTTCATCTTATCCCTATGGGCTTGAGTATATTGCTGTAACAAATGCTGTGTTATGTCAATGTCATTGCAGTCTCTCGGGTCGAAGTGTCCGGTCAATAAGTCAAATGGTCGACATCTCGTAAAGCTGTGTATGGAACTGTTGTAGGCTATTATAGCATGGGGCATTAAATTAACTATTGGTTCATCTTTATGTTGTAATTTTAGTAATCTAAGATGTTCTAGAAGAGTCAAATGGAACCGTTCAATATTACCATTATCATTAGGTGAATGGGCTAGTATCCTGTGATGGTTGATTTTATGAAGTCGTGTAAATTCCATGAATAACTGATTCGTAAACTCAGTTCCATTGTCTGTAATAATAGTCATAGGCACACCATGGTGGGTACAATACTGTAAAAGAGCTTGTAAGATGCTAACAGCTGTTCCGTCGCGTAAATGATAAGCTTGGCCGTACTTAGTGAATACGTCTATGAATGTTACGTACTTTTCGCCTTGTATAGTGAATAAATCCATATGTATAATCTCAAATGGCTTAGTGGGAATTGATTCCGATGGGTTACCCATTAAAGAATTAAGTTCATCGATTTCTTCTATAAGAGACATTTCTTTAGTGTTATTTTCAATTCGGGATAAGGCATCAGCGTTAGTATTGGCTTTTCCTTTCTTGTAGGTAACGGTAAAGTCATATTCACTCAGTCTAAGTCTCCATCTTGTCAGTCGTGAGTTCGGTTCTTTCATGTTCATCATCCATTGTAACGGTTTATGATCAGTCAGAATTTTGAACTTACGTCCAAATAGGTAAGGTCGAAAATATTTCGTAGCCCATACGATGGCAAGAAGTTCTTTCTCTATTGTACTATAGTTTATCTCGCTTTCATTTAGGGTACGTGATGCATAACAGATGGGTTTATCGGCGTTTATGGGTCCTTGAGATAGAACGGCGCCGATGGCTACATTAGAAGCGTCAGTAGTCAGGTTAAATTCTTTAGTAAAGTCCGGATATTGTAAAATGGGGTCATTAGTCAGTAACGCCTTGCATTTTTCGAAGCATTGTACGTATTCGGGGTCAAAAGTGATTTTACGTCCTTTCTTTAGGCATTGAGTGAGTGGTTTGGTGATGCGGGCAAAGTCAGGAATGAATTTTCGGTAATAGCCGAGAAGACTTAAAAATTGTTTAATCTCTTTAGGTGTCTTGGGTATGGGATATTTATTAATGGCAGAAATTTTATCGGGATTTGGCTTTATGCCGTCTCTAGTGATGACATGACCGAGATAGGCTGTTTCAAGCTTCAGGAATTCGGATTTATCCATCTGGATTTTGAAGTTAGATTCTCGAAGTCTTTGGAATACCTTTTCAAGGTTGGTCATGTGTTCTTGGAGGGATGTACTAAATACAATGATGTCATCTAGGTAGACCAAACATATCTCGTTTTGAAGCCCTCGGAGGACATTGTCCATCACACGTTGAAATGTAGATGGAGAATTTTTAAGACCCATGGGCATTCTGAGGAATTCGAAGTGCCCGTGTTCAACATTGAATGCGGTCTTTTCTACGTCATTGGGGTCCATTTCCACTTGGTAGAAACCACTTGCCAAATCTAAGGTTGTAAAATACTGGCACTTCCCTAACTTGTCATGAACGTCACTAATATTTGGGATTGGGTATTTATCGTCTAATGTCTTTTCGTTTAGTTTGCGAAAGTCAACCACGAGACGCCACTTCTGCTTTCCTGACGCATCCATTTTTTTTGGCACTACCCAAATAGGGGAGCTCCAGGCAGATTCTGATGGTCGTATGATACCTTGGTCTAACATTTTCCTTATCTGGTCCCTAACTTCTTGACGGTGCACGAAAGGGTATCTATATGTTTTAGCGTGTACTGGGACTTCGTCAGTAGTTCTAATGCGGTGCTTTACCTTATTAGTAAAAGTTAACCTCTCGCCTTCAATATAAAAAACGTCAGAATAACGAGAACAAAGAGCTATAAGATTAGCCTTCTCTTCTGGATTGAGGTGGTCAGTTCTTAGGCGTGATATTACATCCTGAGTACGAGCTGAAGGCTGTTGAGTAGTACTAGAGCACTCAGTGTTAAACAACTCTGCATGTGCTGGCCGGTTGAGTGAAAATATAATGTCATTTTGAGTAGGATTTTCGATCTCTAGATATCCACGGTTATTAACAACGGTGGTCACACAATCATGAACTATACAATTGCAAAGAATTTGTTCAGGAATAAAAACGTCGCCATCTGGTGTGTTAATAGGAATACGAGTAACTTTTGATGTTCGTGCCGGTATAATATCCTCATATAGATTTACGTTACGTGAGTTATACATCCTAATAGGGTTTGTCGCAGAACGAGTCAGTAATTGACTTTCTTTTAAATCAATTCGTGCTTCCCAATTATTTAACAAGTCTAAACCTATGAGCCCGTCAAAGTAGTCATGAAAACGATAAATGAATAATTTTATACTATTAGAATCATTAAACTCTGGGAAACATGGCAAAGTAATTGAATAGTCATTTCTAGTTGTCGCGTGGATGTTAGTTATTTCAAACGGATCAAAATTAAGAGGATATTCGGAGAAGTACTTTTCTACAGCTTCAGGGCTTATAAATGATTGGTTAGCACCCGTATCTATCAATAGTTTCAAAGGGGGCTCTGAGATCTGTATGTACGGGAGCTGCCTCTGGGTTTGAAGGTTAAGCTCTATTTTGGTTTTAGTGAGTTCGGGTCCTCCTGAAAATCCCGCTGAACATGGTTAGCAATGGCTGCTTGTGGCTGAGGTTCGTCATAAACGTGGTTGTCTGTAGTCGTATTATAGTAAGTTGAGTCACAAGTATACTCAGGGGTAAATTCCATGTCATTATTATAGTCAGTGTAGTAGTTGTAATCTGGTTCACAGTAATAGTCATAGTACGAGTCATTGTAAGCCGCGCACTCGTTCATATTCATTTCCCTGGTCTTGAAATAGTTGGAAGCCGGAGGGTTTCCAGCCTGTCTCCAGTCATGGAATGCTGGGGCATTTGTTGGAGGCAATGGTTTTGGGGTAAAACGTTGGACACCACTCATAGGCTGAGGGCCTTGAGGTACATTGTTTCTGGGTGGTAATCTAAAGACATTACTGCGTGGATTGTAATTAGGAGGTGGAGCACTGAACATCCTTTGTGTGTTCGTTGGCATCCGTTGTTGGTGTTGTACAGGGTGTGGCGCAGGGAATTTGAAAGGTTGCGGGGCTGGTCCTGCAGGGCGCTGACCCATTGGTGATGGCCAATTAGGTACAGGTGTCGGGAAATTGTGCGATCGTGGAGGAGCAAATGGTACTGAAGATGATTGAGGAGTAAATCTATGAGAAGCTTGAGCTTTCGGGAATTCGCGTTGCTGCAAATACATGACGTTGAGTTCTTCTTGAACAAACTCAAGCGCCTTTTCAATAGTAGGTGGACGCATGCAGCGTATACGGGATCCTAAAGGTTCTTTTAACCCTCTAACATATGCCTGCATGGTAACTTTTTTATACAAATCGCGTTTGGCTTCTATAGCAGTCGATACAGTCTCATGTAAAGTCACATAAGTCATGAGCGTACTAAACAATGTCTGACAATGATTATAAAATTGTTGCGGCGTTCTATTACCCTGAGAAGCTAAAGAGAGGTCATTATACAGCGCAGTTTCATCACGTTGATCTGAGAAGTTATTAATCAAGGCAGTTCGAATACCGGACCAACTTTCTGGTATTCCGTTAGCATTAATAGTACATGCAGCGGTTCCAGTGATTTTATTAAGTATGCCGTTTAACAAACATTGGTTATTGAATTCTTGCCCAGGTGTTGCATTTAAGTACTGGGTAGCTAACGAGTCACATATTTTAATAATCCGGGTAAGGACATTTGGGTTCCCGTCGAATTCCGGGACAAGGCGAAGGGCCTTATAAATAGTATCTGGGTCACACTGAGCCATGATGTCTAAATCTAAATTTTCTAATTTTATATCTCTATTATTATCAACTACACGGTTGCGGGCCTGGCGTAATTCAGGCTCCCGCGAACTAGAGGCTCTGGGATGATAAATCTTGAGGTATAAGATTCAAAGAATGCAACACGAGAATTGTGAGCGTACTTACAGATAATTCATTTCTGGTTTCCTCCGTGAATCGATTTCTTGATTCTCCCTCTGGTCTGCAGCAGGTCCGTAGATTCAGGATATCCGGAACGGTGCTTGATAGCCACCCGAGTGACTCGCGACGCGATTATCGATGCGAGATGGTCACGATATCTCCCGCGGATATCCTACCGACTGCGCCAATTACGTTTGCGGCAGCAGAGTGATCGAAAAAAAACCGAAATGATCTTAATAAAATTAATTTATTGAATAGAAATTAATATTACAAATTAACCCTAATGAACAATGTTCCACATCTAAGTCGGAATATGGAATGTCATTCTTACAATATTCTATATTAAAATTAATTTACGAAATCGATTGACGTCATAGATGCATCAGCGATTTAATGCAGTAAACAGGATGTGGGGCGATGCACTGTCACCGGTCCTCATAGAATAGCGCTACATAATTTTCTCGTCATGAGGGACCGCTATATCAACAATCATTGTGCGACACTCTAGTCGATCTATCACCACTATGTCAGGCTTATTGGCAACAACAGTCCTGTCAGTGATGATAGATCGATCCCGATATAACGTGATATTGCCATTTTCGAGAACTGGGTCGGGCTCATACCTATAGTACGGTACTTCCGATTCCACAAGATTGTATTAAAGAGCAAGTTGCTGGTGGATAATCCTGGCTACAAGGTTGTGTCTATGCAAATAGTCTCCGTTAGCTAGACGAGAACAACCAGAAATAATGTGTCGGATTGATTCCCCAGGCCGGTGGCATGCCCGACAGATGTCAACCGTACCGTCCATCACAATGTATTTCCGGTAGTTAGTGGTCGGCGGAGTGGTGTATTCGTCGCTCGAGCTCGACGCAACTGCAGCGACCGGAATCGTTGGACTCACGGTTGGCGTAGGTCCTCGGGTTCGTCGCTAAGCTCCGCCTGGGCTGCGAGGCGGAGCTTAGCGACGAACCCGAAGATGTTGTTGGTGCATTTTGGTAAAGTGCCCGGCTTCTTGTCAGCATTTTTCGTTTGGTCCATTATATTATTGCCATGTTGTTGTTTGTAATTTGTATTTTCGGTATTGGTTATTGCTTTGATGGTTTCTTATTTTTTCTGGTTTGTTTTTGTTGTTGTTTGGACATTATTATTTGTTTATTTTTAGAAAAATTAGATAAAAATATCGGTGAGAAAAAAATTTCAGTCAGTCAAGTTGACAGCCGGGCCACTTATTATAATTTTTTTTTTTTTTTGACTCAAGCAAAAGCAGTATTCAAATACTTTGTTAAGTATTATATTTATTTTTTGATTGACATATTATTATTACTATTTTGTTTGACACGAATATTTACTATTCGTGTCAAACAAAATAGTAGCTTATTTGTAAAGTAGGTATTATATTTTTATTTTTTTTTTGATTACTTAATTATTGTAAATGTGAGGACTATGTGGGTTATTATTATTATTTTCTCCTACTTTTTATTGTAATTTTTAACGTTGTCTGACAGTTTGAGTACTTTTGCGGCATACCCAAATGTCTTTTCTTTGGTATTGTTCGTCAAGTCATTGAGCTCCTTAGTGGTTTTTAAGTTGAGCTATTCGACTATTGACAAATGCTTGCACTGACTGGACAGGTCCACTCAAATATGTTTGGTTCTTTCTTCAAAAGACCACTACAGACACTAAGCTGCATGGTCCTCATATAGAATAATATGAATGCGAGAACTATGTATGTCGTTATATTTATCTAGATTTTATGATTGTCTGGCAGTTTGAGTATTTTTGCGGCCTACTCAAATGTCCTTACTTTGGTATTGTTCGTCGGTTCGTTGAGCTCCTCAAAGTTCTGAGTTGAGCTTCGCGATGACTGACAAATGCTTGCACTGTCTGGACAGGTCCACTCGAATTTTGTGTGTTGCTTTCTTCAAAAAGCTCATCCCAGACATAAACGTACATGGTTCTCATATGATTTAACCGGTACACATTGTATGGTTTTGAACACTTTAAAAGAGACTTTGACCTCTGAGTTTGTTTCGGTGTTTCTTCTCAGGGTAGTCAGCTAGGAAACACCGGCCTCATCTAGCTTAAACTGACAAAAAACATTGACGTGTAAAAGTGTTCCTTGTAACCTATTTACTGAATAAACATCATTTATCATTTATCATAAAGGAAAGCCTATTATGTGCCTGGGTCTAATAATTTTATTTTCATTCTTTCTTCTTTTCTTTATCTTTTTCTTTCTATACGAAATCTGTGGTTTCAGAATAACATATAAAAAACTTTATTACAAAAAAATAGAACCGTCTTCCAAAAAAAACCAAAAAATCTATCTTGTTTTGTTTCTTCATTTTTTGACACCAACTTCCGAAATTAAAGTTATTTTGCACTTTTTTTTGGAAGTCGGTTCCATTTTTTTGTCAAAAAAGTTTTTAAGTTTCTTTTTTTAGTTGTAATACCCCATTAAATTGTGTTATCAGTGCATATTTATGCGATAGCAGCAATCGCAGTTGATTTGCTGTCATTTTTGAAGAATTCCGTTGTCTGACTCCGAAACTCATCATGAGATCTACATAAAATTTAAATGGAACCATTTCGGAACAAACTCCTTTCGAAGAAAAAAGAAGAAAGAAGAAGAATTTTGCCTTTTCTATATATGACGGAGTTATGCCTGAACATACATACAAAAAAAAATACAAACATCCGAATTGATACCCACCTCCTTTTGGAAATCGATTAAAAATTATAATTCGGTAACGTTCGGAACCTTTAGTGCGCCTTTAGACTTGCACTTGGCCGATATTTTTCTGTGGGTTTTTAAGTGTTCAGACACAGGACAACGTGTGTCCAGTCAGATAGTTTAAAAGAGTAACTTGCCGCGGCACCCACATTTTTGTAACTGAAACATAGCAAGAAACTCAATGATTGAGAGGTAGAAAATGCCAAAGACATTGAATTCCGCCTCTGTACTTTAGTGTGCGTAAAGAATAAATTAATGTAATTCATCATCATTCTCCTGCCCTTATCCCAATTTAATTGGGGTCGGCGCAACATGTCTTTTTCTTCCATACTCCTATATTAGAAAAAAATAATGTAAATTTATAAATAAATTAATGTAATCGTAATTTAAAAAAAGTTGTATTTCCTGGGTATGCACAGGCATGCTTTACTTTACGGAATCTCTGGACCTTTATTATTATTCTTTATTGTACACATAAAACATATACAGAAAAAATACAATGGGACAGTTAATTACAAAGGCGAGCTTAACCAAGCGTTTGGGTTTTCTTACAGCAAACCACAAGGTGAAAAATACATAATTGCTTAGGATTATCATAAGTGCACAACAAAACTCTAAATCTAATATTGTTGCTTAAATAAACTAAACAAATATGTGATACACAAACATAATATATACCTATAATATAAACAAAGAAATTCTATAAAAAACATATTATTATGGGTCATGTTGACAGGAAATGCTCCGTTAACACCTCCAACGAAGAGCTATCCCTTAGAGTGTGTGGAAGTGAGTTCCAAAGGCATACAGCACGAACAGTAAAGGATCCACCGTAACGACTAGAAGAGTGGGAAAGAAACGAAGGAGAAGAGAGGACGATGAGCGGCAAGGTTTTCCTCTTGGAACAAGATACTCAAAGCGTTCCTGGATATCTCCAAGGGGAATTGGGATTGTGAAGAACTGAAATTCCGACACATGATCGTACTTCCGAAGGCCAAAGATGAAGCGTATGCACAAATTCTGTAGACGTTCGAGCTTATCAAGGAGTTCCTTCTTAGTTCATACTTAAGTTTTTTATTTTTTATTTTTTTATGTTTGATAGGCTCGCGTTTGACCACTATCTCACCTGATGGTAAGCGATGATGTGGTCGAAGATGGAGCACGCTTGCCTAGAAGTAACCTATTCACTCTTGACTTAAAGACTCCCAGGTTGTATCTTACAGGAAACACAGACTCCGGTAGAGAATTCCACTCTCTAGCTGTACGTGCAATGAATGTTTTCTCAAAACGCTTTGTGCGTATGGATGGGATGTCCACCATGAACCGGTGGCACTTCGCCGTACGTCTTGTGGTCCTTAGATGAAACGGGCTTGGCGGAATCAGATCATGCAATTCCGTCGCACACTCCCCAAAATGTAATCGATAGAAAACCGACAGGCTAGCAACTCGGCGTCTATGTTCAAGACTTTGGAGTTTTGACTCAACGAGTCTATCATTGCCGATGATCCCCTTGGCTCGTTTCTCAATTGACTCAAGGGCATCAAGCAGAGAGCAGTACTCCATACACGATCGCACTTGCGCTTGATAGAGTTGGAGCAGCTGTTCCGGCGTGAAGTATCGTCTCACCCTTGCGAGGACCCCCAACTTTTTGGCAGCCACTTGAGCCTTAGCCTCTATGAAGGGACCAAAATTGAGGGTAGATGTTAAAGTAACACCAAGAAGATCAAGTCGGTCGGTTATCGGCACGGTTACACCTCGGAAACATGGAGCCGGGTGAAATTGGCTCCTTTTAGCAGAAAAAAGACACGCCTGGGTCTTAGCAGCATTGAACTTAACCAGATTGGCATCGCCCCATTCTGAGACAGCCTGCAAGGACATGTTCAAGCGCCCAACCATAGCCTCTCGGAGAGACCGGACCTGAGACCCACTAACTCGTGCGTCCGGCACGTATCTCTCGGCAACAGTGCTGTCGTCTGCATACCCAAAGGTACCGGGCTTTAGCAGATCGTTAATATGCAGCAAAAACAATGTTGCCGAGAGCACCGACCCCTGAGGAACACCGGCATTAATAGCCAGCAGTCCGGACGAGCAGCCATCTATGACCACTCGGATAGACCGATCCCTCAGGAAATCCGCTATCCAATCACACAATCCAGCGGGCAGACCGAAGGAAGGAAGCTTGCCAATTAAGCTGTCGTGCCAGACCCGGTCGAAGGCCTTCGAGATATCAAGGGAGACCGCAAGGGCTTCCCCTTGTTTGTCGATGGCCTCACTCCAAATGTGAATGGCATACGCTAGAAGATCTCCTGTTGACCGATTTCGGCGGAAGCCGTATTGTCGGTCACTTAGGATATCGTTAGCTTCTAGGTATGCTAGGAGCTTACCATTCAGTATACGTTCCATACTCTTACAGAGAACGGAAGTTACCGAGATGGGCCTATAATTTGTTGGGTCAGCTCGACTACCCTTCTTGGGTACGGGTTGCACGTTAGCTTGCTTCCAAGCCATCGGCACTTTTCCAGTCTCAAACGAAAGGCGATATAGGCGTGTCAAGATCGGAGACAACTCAGGCGCACACGTCCTCAGTACAATTGCCGGTATCCCGTCGGGACCACTAGCCTTGTTCACGTCCAGGTTACGCAGTACCCTCCGGACATCCTTCTGATGAATGCGAATGTCTGACATAATCGACTCGCATCCACCAAGAGTACCAGGGGGTCTCGCGCCACCAGGATCTAGACGCGAAGATTCCGCAAACAGAGAGGCAAACAGGCTTGCTTTCTCCTCAGCGGAGTGGGCCAGCGACCCGTCGGGTTTCAGCAGTGGAGGTAGTGAGGAGCGGCAGAAGTTCGATTCAACCGACTTAGCCAGGGACCAAAACGCCTTACTACCAGCTGGGTAAGAAGCAAGTTTGTTCCCAATTCGGCCAATGTGGTCAAACCGAGCCCTCCGCAACACCTTCTTGCAGAACTTGGCAGCCCTGTTGAAGGCTCTCTTCTTCTGACTCACGTCACTCGCTTTACGCGTCCGAGCGTCGACCCATGCCAGGTAGGCCGCGTGTTTAAGCGCATCAGCGCGATTGCACTCGGCACCAAACCATGGTCGAGCCCTACCAGACATTGTCACGTCAGAGAATGGAATGTAGTACTCCATTCCCCGCCGCAACACATCCGTCACGGCGTCCGCGCACGACGAAACATCAGTCGAAGAAAAGCAAGTGGGCCGCCAAGGATAACATGCGAAGAAAGATCGCATGCCATCCCAATCTGCTGACCTGTATCGCCAAACCCGCCTGGTGCCTCTAGGGCTAGGATCGGGCGGGGAGTAGACGGATACAGATTTCACCAGACAGTGGTCGGAAGTACCCAATGGTGAAGAAATCGACACTGAGTAACGGTCTGGATCTGTTGTCAGCAGAAGGTCCAAGCAATTGGCTGTGTGCGAATCAACATCCGGCACCCTCGTTGCCCCCTGGACCAGCTGGGTAAGATTTAACGCCAGCGCTAGCTTATACGTCTCTTGTCCAGCATGGTCTGTGTACTGGTATGGGAAGAGCCACTCCTGATGGTGGGCGTTGAAGTCCCCCAGTAACACCAATTGGGCTGATGGGTACCGTTGCTGAGCCACATCCGCCGCTTTACTCAGGTGTTGTGTGAGCCCAGTTGTCTCCAGATCACCGCTGTGCGAACGGTAGACACAGGCGTAGACAATTTTATCTAGGCCTGTGTCCACTAGGACCCAAAGAGTTGAAAACCTGGAGTCCTCAAGGTTATGGAGACGCCGATAGCAGATGTCGTCCCGGGCGTACATGCATATACCAGCGCGTGGCTTAAAATTGTGCTCCAGGGTAAACCCTGGGTAAGATAGGTACGCCACGTCAGACGGACATCCGATCTGCGTCTCCGAAAGGAATAAGAGAGCTGGTCTCTCAGTCTCTAGGTGGTGGTGGACTGCGGCGAGATTTGAGTGCAGACCTCGAATGTTGGATAGGTGCACTTTGTGTGAGAGGGAGTGCTGCCGCTGTACAGCTTTTTTCTTTTTAATGCCTTTCATTGTTGTGAAGAGTGAAGGAAGGAGAGGAGAAGGAAGTGAAATGAGGTTCCATGCCGGCTACCTTCAGGTACGCACTGACAGGACGGTATCATTGGGGGACTAGTCTGGAGACCGCGGGGACGCCCGAGCCCCCCCGGGAATGTCCATCGGGCCCTCTCGTCTGGTCGCCAACCAGCACGATGGTGCATTCCGGGATTTTTCGTCAGTTGGCGGGGCAGCCTTTCGTGTGTGGCTAGTACACTACTTGGGCCCCCTACTAACTGCGGTCGGCCAGCGGCGCACCGTGCCTCGGATCCCGCTACCCTCCGCGACTAGTCTCCCGATACATCCATATCAGCGCGAGCCCGGTTGGTCTGCCTGCAATGGAACAACTATTTCGATCCAACTCCTCTGGATTGGCTACACTGAGCATCGTACCGGAACACGGCCAGGCCGCTTGGCGGTACAAAGTAATAGAATTTAGAGAGTTAATGTTTTTTTTTTATCATCAATAGCAGGTATAACCAATTTTATTAGTATTATTGCGGGTCCGTTTAAAACAATATAAATCAGTTGCGGTCCGTCGGGTATAGATGATGACTAGCAACTAAGATTTAATATGTCACTAAACAATTAATAAAACGAAAATAAATCAGAATAATTACGTTTTATTAAGGATAGGTCTAATTAACTAATTACGAAGATGACACCATTAATGCGAAAAATTAGGTAGGTACATTTTGTACTCTCAATCTGTCTGTACTGCTGATGGTTGTCGGTAAGAAGAGATCGAAATTTATTTTTAATGAAGGTCATCTTGGCTGCCTCACTCGTATGTGGATCCAAACTTTATACCAACAAAGTTTCAAAGCACGGCTTACTGATGTCGCGTGGCTATCCGATCATTGATATTCTTAGCTTAGGTTCTTCGGAGTCCGCGCGGAATTGATTGGCAATCTGGACGCGGACCGCGGTCTGCCATTTGGTGACCCCTGATCTATAGGCACACGTTTGACCGCTATCTCAGCCTAGAAGTTACCTATTCACTCTTGACTTAAAGACTCCCAGGTTGTAGCTATCAGGAATGATGATGTGAACGGCAAACCATCTCCCGAATCTGTATTCAGAATGGGAGTTCCTCAAGGCTCAATTCTAGGTCTTTTTTTGTTTCTAATTTATATCAATGACTTGCCATACCTCATATAGGATAAACATGATATAGTGTTGTTATATGCAGACGACATTTCACTTTTACTTAAATTCAAACGTCAGAAGGTGGTTATTGATGATGTAAAAAATGCCCTTACAACAGTAGTTAACTGGTTGAACATCATCTTCTTCTTAACGAGAAAAAAACGAAATGCATAAAGTTCACATTACCTAATGTAACTTTACACTGAACTAATAATGTGAACTTTTTTTTCACTTCAGCACTAGTTTCTTAATTCTTTATTGTACACCACATCTTAACATAAAATACAGCCATTACACAGTTCATGTACAAAGGCGAGCTTAACTCAAAGTTGTGTTTTCTCTCAGCAAACCTTTGAGTGATAGAGTGAGATCATATTCGAAAGTAGGATTGTGTACAATAGAAACCTACATTAATAAGGTCGAATACAAGAATATTTATAATACATACAAAATACTATATACACAATATATACCCTAATAATATGTCATTGAGAAAGGAAGTGGTTTTCCTCTTCAATTAGACATTTAGAGAAGGGCTGTCGCGTAGGGAGTGTGGAAGAGAGTTCCAGAGACGCACTGCAGTTACTGAAAAGGAGTCATTATAGCGGCTGGAAGTGTGACGCGGAGTACGAAGGAGAAGAGAAGAGGCGGTGTGACAGAGTTTACCTCTCGGAACGAGGTACTCAAAGCGTTCACGATGGTATTGAGGAGAAATAGGATTGTGCAGAATAGTATAAAAAAGGGATACGATATGGGTATCTTGCCGATACCAAATTGGCAGCCACCCTAATCTGGTCCGAAACTCCGACACGTGGTCGTATTTGCGGAGGCCAAAAATAAAGCAAAAATAAATCGGATGCACAAATTTTGCAGTAGTTCAAGTTTGTTTAAAAGTACCTCCGTAACATCTAGGAAACAAACATCCGCATAGTCTTTGAGCGGTAGAAGTAGAGATTGAGCAAGAGAAACCTTAGTGTGAAATGGTAAGAATTTTTGAGATGTTTAAGAGACTGAAATGAGTAGAAGGCTCTCACTCACATCTGCAATATGAACCTCCCAAAAGAGGTTAGAGTCCATGTGGACGCTAAGGTTTTTTGCGCTTTTGGAGTATAATATGGGCACTGAATCATACACTACTGGCGGGAGCAACCGATCGAGGTGTAGTGTGTAAGACTAATGTGTGTGTGCACATCTGTATCTTAATATTAAGTATCATACATATTATAAGGACTGAACGTACGCTAAGCGCAGTAATATAGAATACACCAATGAAGGCACTTGTTTCAATCATCTTCCCGAACCGACAACCTTACATGGCGACCCTGCCATCTGAGACGGGTGCCGAGTGCGGTCGCATAGTATGGTACAAGTGACATTCTTTTTGAGTTTAAAAGTGGACTAATATTATATTGGTTAAAATGTGCCGGTCGAATATAGAAAAAGAAGACGTTATCATATCACAAAGTGCATCGGGTGGTTCAAATTCGGCGTCTATGCAGGAGTACCATTTATCAAACATTAGTATCGTGATGTTCATTATCTGCACCATATTAGGAATCGCCGGACTATATGCAGTATACAAGCTTTACCAAAAATGTCATTATTCCTGGATAAGGAATGAGGTTCTCGCTCAAAACCTAGCACGATCATTTCGACGACCACACACCGAGACTCGTGTCTGTTACGAGTGCCGCCAGCAACGCCAGGAGCAGCGCCAGGAGACTCGCCAGGAAGCGGGTACCAGAGGCCAGAAACCGCAGTAAGTGACAAAGATAGTCAGTGATAAGTGAAGTGATTGGTGTTCGGGCAACAAGTGAAATATTAAATGTTTCCGCAACGGTTATTGGACGAATTTCTAGTTACTATATCCATTATTTTATTTTTTACATATTATGTTCTGTCATGTAATTATCTAGTAATACTTACTGTATTGGTAATGTGCGTATTTCTTTTTATTGGTAATGGCAAATGACCTAGGAGTGTTATATGACCAATTAAAAAATATAGAAAGTAATTTGAAAAAACTAAGTTATCCTAAAAGGACAGAAACTGTACTAAAACAAAAGTTACAAGAAGCATCATTGTTAAAACAACAATTTGATGAATGTATACAAACCGTATCTGTAAAAATTGAACAGAAACAATTTAGTACAAAAGTTTTACAGGAAATACAGTCATACTGTGATTTATTTAAAAGAACTTTTAACCAAATATACACTTTTTGCTCCAAAACATATAGTTCTCAACCAAGTGCTGAGTGTACAGTCGAGGCTAGA
Source organism: Polia nebulosa (assembly GCA_951329385.1). Lineage (NCBI taxonomy): Eukaryota > Metazoa > Arthropoda > Insecta > Lepidoptera > Noctuidae > Polia > Polia nebulosa. The sequence goes on along the minus strand of OX589602.1, from coordinate 28,317,335 downwards.
ACAGAAGTAGACAATATGGAGGCTTTTAATTACAGGACTGCCGTGGCATTATTACCAGTTATGAATGGTGACGAAAATGTGACGAAAAGTTTAATAGATGCCATAGAGTTATATAGTTGTTCACTTAACGAAGAAAGCAACAAAATGCTTGTTAAATTTGTTTTAAAAACCCGATTAAACGAGAACGCTAAATTAAGATTGTCTGCCTCTTATGACAGCTGTGAGTTGCTTATGATTGAGATGCGTCAACACCTTCTTATAAAAAAGTCGAGTACAGCAATACACAAGGAGTTGACACAAATCAATCAAAACGGTTCTTCTATAGAAAAATATGGATCGAGGGTCGAGCAGCTTTTTGTAGATCTGACGGTCGCGCAGGCAGGTGAGGATCTAAGTGCATATAAAATATTACGTCCTCAAAATGAGAAAATAGCAATGAAATGTTTCATTGATGGCTTGCGAAACCGCGAAGTACGCACTATTTTAGCAGCGCGAAATTATGATACTTTGAAAGATACTATAAGAGCAGCTAAGGATGAGGACTTGTCATGCAGTCGGCAATCATCAAACACATCTGTGTATGTCGGATACCAAAACACATTTAAAAATCGCGGATACAGCTACAATAACAATAGACGTCCTAATAGGTCGGACCCATCCCGCCCTCCCGTTCGTGTATTCATACAAAGAGGAAATAGTAGGGGATTTTTTCAAAATTATAGGCCAAATCAGCAACAGTTCAGCAACAATCGTGGTCACATGCGTGGTTCATATCGCGGAAGGCCTGGACGGAATTTTACACGCAGAGGTAATGTACATGCTATAGAAAATGGCATGAATAGTATCGATTTAAGTGACAGGAATCGAACTCGCCAAACTACAGATAGACCCATTTCTGAACCATTGCAGTTTTTTCGATAATCATTTTATATATGCTTGTAACAACAACAGCTCGGTTGAATTCTTAGTACAAGGTTCCAAATATGGATTGCTTATAGATACTGATCACTATCAATATTGAAATATGAAACTGTGGCACGTTGGAATATTCCAGTACAAAAGGAATACATTTCCATAAATGGCATTGGTGGCAAAGTACTTACATCAGGTTATGTTTATGTTACATTGATCGCAAAAAGACAGGAATTTGTACACAAATTTTACATTATGCAGCACATACCAGGTTTACAACATGGTATAATCGGCAGAGATTTTATGAGCAAATATAACGCTATTTTGAATTATGAAAATAATACGATAACATTACAGAAAAATGACAATAATTTAACTCTGCCCATGATTAATAGTACACTAAGTAATACCAGTTTCTTAAAAATTCCACCGAGATGTGAGAAAATATATATGTTAGACAGTAGTTTTAACGAGGACTGCGTAATTTTACCGAAACAATTATGTGACGGAGTTTTTATAGCAGGAAGTATTTGTAAACCAAACAACAGACAAATAAGTGTAAAAATATTAAATACTCGCGAAACACAGGTAGATATTAATTATTTTAGACCTGAAATACATTTGTTATCAGATTATAACATTTGTAACTTTGGACGAGACAGTCAAATTGATGGAGAAAGAGTACGCACTATGTTTTCTCTTTTAAAATTAAACCATCTAAACAATGAAGAAAGGTCATCAATCGAAAATATATGCGCAAAATATTCGGATGTGTTTCATCTTCCAAATGATAAATTATCAACCACTAACCTTTACGAGCAAGGTATACAGTTAAGACAAAATGCTGATCCAGTTTACACTAGACAGTACAGGTTGCCATTTTCACAACGTAAGGAAATTGAAACACAAGTTAAGAAAATGCTATCTGAAAATATTATAGAACCAGCAAAAAGTGAGTGGTCAAGCCCTATTCTGTTGGTACCTAAAAAGTCAGACGACACCACCAAGAAATGGAGGCTTGTTATAGATTTTCGTAAGTTAAATACTAGAATCTTAGACGATAAATTTCCACTACCAAATATAACCGATATTCTAGATTCGCTATCCGGTTCAATGTATTTTTCACAATTAGATTTATCACAAGCATATTATCAAGCAAAATTAAAACCTGAAAGCAGAAAGTATACAGCATTCACTACGCCTTCAGGCCAATATCAAATGACCAGGTTACCAATGGGATTAAAAATTAGCCCAAATGCATTCTCTCGTATAATGACAATTGCCATGTCTGGACTTACATACGACAAATTATTTGTCTATTTGGATAATTTGATCTGTTTTGGACGTAATTTGGAAATTCACAATAAAAATCTTATAGAAATTTTAACTAGATTGCGTAAAGTTAACTTGAAACTTAATCCAATTAAGTGCGATTTCTTAAGAAAAGAAATGCAGCTATTAGGACATGTTGTTTCATCAGAAGGAATAAAACCAGATTTAGAGAAAGTAAACATAGTAAAAAATTATCCTGTGCCCAAAAATGCAGACGAAACAAAAAGATTCATAGCGTTTGTCAACTTTTACAGAAAATTTATACCAGAATTTTCCGCAATATCTTTACCGCTTAATAAGCTGTGTCGAAAAAATGTTAACTTTGAATGGTCACATGAGTGTCAGAAATCCTTCGAATCCCTTAAAGAGTCATTAACATCTCCACCAGTATTACAGTATCCCAACTTCGATGAAAACAATACTTTTATTCTACAAACAGATGCGTCCGGGTACGCAATCGGGTCCGTGCTATGCAATGGTGATAACAGACCGATTGCGTATGCTAGTCGAACTCTTAATAAAGCAGAAATAAGGTACCCCACGATAGAAAAAGAGTTACTCGCTATCGTATGGTCAGTAAAATATTTCCGACCATATCTTTACGGTAGAAAATTTGTAATCAAAACCGACCACAAACCATTAGTTTACTTATTTAATCAAACCAATCCATCAAGTCGTTTAACTAAATTTCGTTTAATAATAGAGGAATATGATTACATAATAGAATATGTTCGAGGAACAGACAACGCAGCTGCAGACGCCTTGTCACGTATCCGAATAACAAGCGATGAATTGAAGGAAATTAATCAGCACGTAGTGTCAGTATTAACTAGAGGTCAGAAAAAACGTATGTGTGAACAAAGTATACAAGGTGGGAGTGACAACCCTGCGGTTGCCAAGCAAACTACAAACGACTGGTCTGATCACCCAAGAGTTTTAGAGTTGCTAGAAAAACCAAAGGATTGCACTGAGTTAAGGTTTGTCAATGAAAAAGAATGGAATAACCAAACTAATACATTACTAAATTTTGACTCAACAAATTGCATACTAAGAGTAAATCAATCTTACCGATTACAATGCGCACGAGATGCCTTTGTACGGGAGTTGGCTAATTACTGCAAACAAATGAAACTTGATAATGTGTACATTGTACAAAGTAGTGAAAACATTGAGCTAACAAGAGAGTTAGTTCAAAACATAAATAACACACCTAGTTGGTCCGGACCACGTTTATATATTATAAAAGGTGTAAAAGTAATAAATGATAACGATACGAAACGTATCATCTTAAACGACTACCACTTATTACCGAGTAGCGGCCACGCCGGTATACGACGAATGATAAATAATATAAAACGCCGCTATTCTTGGCCAAAATTAGAAATTGACGTCACGGATTTTGTAAATCGCTGCGACAAATGCAAGCGACAGAAACATTTTCGGAACATAAAACAGCCAATGGTCCTGACTGACACAGGCCATTCGGCGTTTGATAGAGTATTTTTAGATTTAGTTGGGCCCTTAAGTAAGGATAGTGATAATTATATGTATGTACTCACACTTCAGTGTGATCTAAGTAAGTATGTAGAAGCTTATCCGCTTAGAAATAAGGATTCAGTTTCAGTGGCGACGGCTTTCATTAATAATTTTGTATTGCGATATGGCATTCCTAGAAATATTATATCAGATCGCGGAACCGAGTTCGTATCGAAAGTAATGAATGAAGTATGTAAAACATTAAAAATAACTCAACAAACATCTACTGCATATCATCATCAAACAATAGGAGGTCTAGAAAATACACATAAAAATTTACTATCATTCCTACGCATACAAACAGAGAACCAACCACAAAATTGGAGTTTATGGCTACCATATTGGTGCTTTGCTTTTAACACAACTGTACATACAGAAACTAAATACACTCCGTATGAACTCGTATTTGGAAAACATTGCAATTTACCAAGTAATTTAACTTCAGATATTGAACCGCTTTATAACTATTACGATTACCCACAACAACTCAGATACAGACTTCAAAAGTCACAGTACGACGCAAGACAAAATTTAATTGTTAGTAAACAGGTCAGAAAAAGTAAATATGATTTGTATACCAACCCTGTTACATACAGTACCGGTGACATGATACTACTTAAAAATGAACAAGCTGTAAACAAATTAGATCCATTGTATATAGGACCATACCAAGTTATAGAAGATTGTAATCCTAATTTAAAGATAATGTATAAAGGTAAAGAAGTTATAGTACATAAAAATAGAACCAGACCATATATTAAATGACTTTATGTAAGCTGTCCACGTGAATGTATAACTACATTAAATAATACTTTACTTGTAATAATTAATTTGTGTGTAACCCACTGTTATAATTATTATCATTATTTTTTTAATATCTCTTCAATATCTAACCTACATAAGCATTGTATTTGAGTAAGAATAATAGTATAAGGTTGCGATAATCATATAATCGAAAAACAAAAATAAATGTAACCATTATTTTTATTATATTTTGCCGGTGGGCGTGTAGTGTGTAAGACTAATGTGTGTGTGCACATCTGTATCTTAATATTAAGTATCATACATATTATAAGGACTGAACGTACGCTAAGCGCAGTAATATAGAATACACCAATGAAGGCACTTGTTTCAATCATCTTCCCGAACCGACAACCTTACAGAGGTTGGGCATGTATTTGCCACCAATAATGGGCGCTTGAGATTTAGTTGGGTTTAGTGAGAGTCTGTAACAAGGCAGTGTTAAAGCCTTGTTTAATTTATGACCTCTATTCCAAAATAACGTTCTTTCCTACCTTTTTTAATTAAAAAATTACTTGTTTTCTATGTCAATAGTCTGTTTTTATATTAAAAATCAGTTCTAATTCTGCTGCCGAGCTAGACTAAGAAAGAAAGAAAGAAAAACGTTTATTTTGTGCTTCGCACAGAAAAACACAATTATTTTACAACAGGTAAAACAATAATAATACACAAAAAAACCACATAATCAAAAAATGTAAAGAAAAACATATGTAAGACCTGTGCGAGGCCAAAAAAGCACCTATCTCAGCGTATGCTGCGACATTTATAAAATAAATATCACAGCGCTGGTATTCTGATAGGGCCTGTGAAGCCACGGATACACTCACGGATTATATACGTAAAACTATAATAAATAAATAAAAAATAAAGGTGACAGTGAAACATATAATTTAATAAAAAAATATTTGTGAATGTGAATAAATATAAAATAAACCATAGGCCGACGGCTAACGCTCCGACAACATTTGTCAATGTCATAGACAAACCATGGAGCGCGCGAGCGTCTATGGACGGTTATGTTCGGCTATATTAGTGCTCTGTGGTTCGGTTAATCGGCTGCCAAAAAGATAACCGGTACCTAAATAAACTAGCTTTGTTGAAAACAGTAAAGAAACGAAATTACAAGATTGAAAGTGACTTCTAGCATCTAAAATAGCACCAGATAAATTAACTACTTGGAACAGAAGTAGTGCGGGCAGCGGGAGTTGCTACAGTTTGTGACTGCTGACTGATTGTGATAAATTAATTAATTGGAATAGAAGTGGTGCGGGCAGCGGGAGTTTCTACAGTTTGTGACTGATTGTGAAGTATAGTGTTGTTCTGGAATTATACTGTTATATTTGCTGCTAAGAACATTAAACTTAAAGTCACAAATACCGACTGCGTGCAAAATCTGGGTGAGTTTATGTGGAGGTTTCCTTCTGGATACGCAATAAGTGTTGCTTAAACTTAAAACTAAATGTACCAACCGTTTTCATAGCTCGAAAAGGCGGTGGCAAGTCGTTCCAGCAACGAGAGGCAGCAAATTTGAAACTTCCACGGAATGCAGCAGTATTATGGGACAAATTCAACAAAAGGTAGGCAGATGCTCTCGTTTTAATTTTGTTGACATCACGTGACCAAGTCAATTTATTATATAGGTATTCAGGTTTTTTTGTGAGAATTATGCCAAAGAGTAGGGTAGCCAGATGAAGTTTTCTCCGATCTGACATTCTCATCAAATTACCCTTATTTAAAAAAGGAGTTATATGAGATCTGGTAGGGACATTAAAGCAAAATCTCGCACAAGCATTCTGCACTCGCTGGATTAACTTATCGCTTCTACCAAGAATGCACGCCCCATACACAGTGTCAGCGTAGTTCAGCTTGGATAAAACTAGAGACTCACAAAGCATGATGCGCATATCCACACTTATGTAGGGACGTACACGGTACAAAAGCTTGAGACGGTAGAAGCAGTTGCGCACTGCCTCCATGATGTGAGTCTCAAAATGAAGGTGCTCATCAAATACCACCCCAAGATTACGGGCTTCCTGTACCCTCTCAATGGAACACCCATCAATCCTCACGTCCAAATTGACACAACCCATTTTATCCAAAAAATCTCTAGAGCCCATTATTAAATATTTGGATTTAACTGGGTTCAAAACCAAGGAGTTTCTCCTAGACCAGGCTGAGATCCTATCTAAGTCCTCATTCATCCTCTTCACAGTGTCAACAGCTTGCTGAGGATGAAAAGACAAATACATCTGCAGATCGTCAGCATAGAGGTGGAATTTAGTGTTGAGCAGACATTTGGTGATGTCAGCACTGTAAAGAATGAAGAGAAGAGGACCCAGGATCGATCCCTGTGGCACACCCCTGTTCACGCACTTTGGGCTAGATGACTTGACGGCTCCATCACTGTCGCTAGTCACCTGGACAAACTGAGAACGGTGAGTCAGGTAGCTCTCAAACCATTGGACCGTCTCAGGTTGACATCCATAATAAGACAACTTGGAGAGGAGAAGTGAGGTATTAATAGAGTCAAAGGCACGTGAAAAATCAAGCAGGGTAAGCATGGTGCCCCTTCTCTTGTCTCTGGCTTCCAAGATATTCCCAACCACATCAAGAAGGGCTGTGGCTGTGCTATGTCCCTTACGAAAACCTGATTGAGCAAGTGGCAAAATATTGTGCTCCTCAAGATATGCCCGGAGTTGGTTGGAGACAACCTTCTCCAGGACCTTAGAGAGACAAGGCAATATACTAATAGGGCGAAGTTCTTTTACGCTGGTAGGATTAGATACCTTAGGGATGGGTCTAACTATAGCCAATTTCCACAGATCCGGAAAAGAAGAGGTGGTGATGGAACGGTTTATGATGGCTGTAATAGCTGGCAGAGTACGGGGAAGAGTCATCATCAGCATCTCAAGGGAGATATGGTCACAACCCTGCGCATTGGACTTAAGACTGCGCAACAGGCTCAGCACCATGTCCTAAGCTCCTATCCATCATTGTCATTTTCCTTCTATTCAATAAATTATAGTTACCAGTTTGTAAGAGTTACTAGAACAGTGAAGTGCAGTTTTTTTTAACCAGGCAGTTCCTAGCAATAATACAATTAATACCTTTACCTAGTCACAGTGTATGGTGTACGTACGATTAATAAGTGCTCCATATAAGCAAGCCTACTGTATATAATAAAAGATACGTCTTAACTCGTCGTGTTTATCTTCATCCAACTCTCATCTACGGTCCTCCTACTCTACGTCCTCCTCTGCGTGTCACTCCTACGACCTCCTCTACGTGTCACCTTTACCTCCGGCACCTGCAATGTGACACGCGGTCCTCCTACTCTATGTCCTCCTCTGCGTGTCACTCCTACAACGTCCTCTACGTGTCACACCAATATTCCGGCCCGTAACGTGACAAGTCTAAAGGATTTAGCCCACTTGTAGATATTTTCAAGGATGGTAACCACAGCCTCACCAAGTTTCAGCTACTTTATAATGACGATTTAACTGCAAGTCGTCCATATAGAGATGACAAAATAGGACCTTAGTAATAGCGTTTATAAAAACTGAGAGGAGGAGAGGAGAGAGCAACCCTGAGGAACACCCGCACCCACATCACACCAATCAGAGGAATCTTCATCGGATCGAACAGACTGCAAGCGGCCCCGAAGATATGAATTGAACCACTCAATTACTAGTGCAGAGATATTAAGTGAGGAAAGGATTCCCAAGAATATGTCTAAGTCAACTGAGTTAAAAGCACTGCTGAAGTCCAGTAAAACCAATGTAGTGAAACAATTATTTTCCATAGCCAGTCTTATGTCATCAGTCATTTTGACTAAAGTAGTCACAGTGTTATGGCCAGGTCTAAAATCAGATTGGTAAGGACTCAGCAGGCTATTAGAGTATAGATAATACGACAGTTGCTTCTGAACAATACTCTCAAGGGCTTACATAATTGGGAGAATGGATATTGGACGGAACTGGGATGGTGAAGTAGGATTTAAAACTATAGAAAGCGGTAGGACGTGAGCCTTCTTCCAAGCTGACGGAAAGGCGTTTTTGTAGAGAGAAAAAATTACATAAGGGTGATGACAGTAATTATTTCACTCAAAATAGGAAGAAACATTTGGAGTTTAAGGCCGTCGTCACCTACCGCTTTAGTAGAGATGGATTGTATACATTTTTCAATATCTAGTTCAGTAATTGGGTGGAAAGAGAAAGAAGTATTTTCTGGCAAAAGAAGATTAGAGAGATCACTGAGAGAGTAAAATTTAAATAATTTAATATTAATAATATAAAAAAAAAATATATACCATTTTTTCTTGGTTATCAAGTATGATTGGTGACTAACAAAAGTGTGCATTAAGTGGATTGAGGTCCATATTATCAGAACTCTTGCTAGAGGCTTTGCCAATACCAAAATTCCTCAAAAATTGCCATACTTGTGATGGGTTGAAAGTTTCAATATAGTTGTGTATGTGGCTCCTTTTCGCATTCCTACACAAACGACTGCAGCGATTCCGCATCTCCTTGTAAAGCTGTCCCAGTTTTCTTCAGTGGGCCGTTTCCTATATAAACGCTTGGCCTTGTCTCACTTCGCCGTCTGGTTTTTTATTTCTGGGTATAGCCATGGCGCAGGAAGGTGCTTGACTTTTACCTTTTTAAGAGAAGCATGCACCTCATACAATTTCAACATATTTCTGTTGAAGATTGACACCATAGTGTCCATATCACCACAGGTGAACACAGAAGACCAGTCAATTCAACTCAAACGCTCCAAATCAACCTTTTAAAACTACGAAGAAAGAGAAATTTGGCCTTGCGTTTGGGAGGTCGAATCCTATAGGATAGGTAAATGAGGTCATGGTAGGAAAAAGAAGCAGGAAGCTGTCCAGGTGTAGCTACTTTGTTAGGGTCAAAAACCAGGAAGAGGTCTAAAAGAGAAGGAGTACAGTGAGAAGCCCTGTGAGTAGCATTTAGCGGAAGTGTGCATACGTGACAGAAGAGACAAGTGATTGGAGTTTACGGCTGCGCGGCTGCTGGACTACAATAGACACCTAAGAGTAACTTTATGTTCTGAAAGTCTATTTCAACAAAAAGGTGTTAAACTTTGAATAGACACTTGGAGACTCGTCAATCATCTTGTAGGTGATATCACCACGAAGATAAATGACAACTCCTCCACATCCCTTCCCCTTTCTATCATTGCGCACAATCTTGTATCCAGGAAGAGAATACTGCGTGGAAGCTAGTGAAGGCTTGAGAAAAGTTTCGGATACAAGAACAGCGTGAACTAGATCTGAATCGAAGGACGATAGCAGATCAGAATAATGAGCAGGAACGCTTTGCGCATTTATGTGCACAGCATTGAAGAATTTGCGATAGTTTGAAAAAGTAGAAAAAAGGTGGTCTCGATGATTCAGAGATCTGTCATCGCTAAAAGCGCTGGCAAACCTCCGATCCTCGATCGACGCACATGAGAATGAGCATGGAACGAAGCTGTCATCAATAATTTCATCTGACATAATAAACAAATTTGTTATAAGTAAATAAACTATAAGTTTAGAAGGTAACTAATCTACTCAAAAATAAACTAAAATTAATTGAAGTACCGTACTCAAATCTCATTTTACTCGCCGGTTACATTACGTTTCGTTACTTTTAACATCGCTAAAAAGCCAATAGGCCAAACAAAACGAAAAAATAAAGTTAGCATTTTTTCGAACGAACGTTGAGAAACATTGGAAGTTAATACATAAATGTCAAGTGACATTAGTGATAACTTCTTACTTCAATTACTTCATTGCCATGAAGCTGTCATCAAAATCAAAACAAAAATAAAACTAGTGTGTCAATAAAGAGTGAAGAGTTGAAACCCACAAGATTAATTAATTATAATTACGGGCGTTAATAGGTATCACTAAATTTTATAGTAAAAACATAACATCTAGGTTAATATTTTGTGTAACCCCCATTACTTTCAATGCAGTCTAGTAGACGTTTGCGCATGGACTCTACAATATGACCACATATTTTGGTTTCTCACACCTCCATGCAGTGAGTTTTTAATTTTTCTATACACCACGCATCCCGTGTCTCCCACCTTTGCACCATCAAACCCCATAGATTTTCTATGGGATTGAGATCGGGTGATCGCGCTGGCCATGGAACAACAATTATCTCCGGGTGATTGTGTAACCACTCACACACAGTACTCGCCCGGTGAATAGGACAGTTGTCCTGGACAAATGTGAATTGTGTCAACTCATCAGCTGGGTAATTGTTGAGCACAGTTGGTAGCATGACATCATTTAATATTTCTACACAATTAGAACTGTTGGCACGTGGAGGAATAAAAGCCCGTTCTCCTGGCCCTGCTGCACTCATCCATCCCCACATATTAATCATAATTCGACCTGAGTCTGTATTAGGGATTACGTCAAGTTAGTTTAAGTCAAGAGTGAATAGGTTACATCTAGGTAAGCGTGCTCCATCTTCGACCACATCATCGCTTACCATCAGGCGAGATAGTGGTCAAACGCGAGCCTATCAAACATAAAAAAATGTTATTTTCACACCAGCGAGTGTTATCCTTGAGCCATAAATGTAGCCTAAAAAAAAAAAAAAAACCCTTTTGACTAGATTTAAATGTCTTTTCATCTGAAAATATGGTAGTATTCCAGTCAAAATCTAAATAATCGACTGTTTTTTTTTGTTAAAGAAAAGCTTAACTTCCGGAATTTGCTCTGCACACCACCTACTCGTATTTGAAGTTTTTAGATGAAAAATATTCGCTTTGCTTCTCCATTCTTTTCCTGCTGTTGCTATTATTTCGTCGCTCCATCTGTTCCTTGGACGGCCTCTTCTTCTTTTGCCCACTGGTCCTTCCCATGTTGTTGTTTCAAGTGTCCATCTCTTGTCCGTGAATCTGGCCAGATGTCCCGCCCAACGCCACTTTTGTGTTAGGGCATACTTGAGAGCATCTATTAACTTTGTCTTTTTTCTAATCTGTAGAAGCAAAGCGAAAAATAAGGAAACATGGAGCAAGCTGGAGGAGGCCTATACCCAGAATGGGATACCAATAACATTATGAAATATATATATGTAGTTTTAAGAAAAACAGGTTATGTAAGTTGTTGGTAATAAAAAGGTTCTTTATAGATGAAAAATATTATGAAAGCACATGTTCGTTTATTTTAGAGTGCATCCCGTGTAAAATAAAGAACAAGAACGTTACTCTTCTCATTTTACTATAGCTACTTTTCCTGAATTTCGTATATTTGATATTTAACTATATGACTTGACATAATTCTTATGTACCCACTTTAATTTAATTTAGATCTTTATTTTTCCGTGTCAACGTAAATTGTAACTAGTTTTATATATATATATGTGGAAGCTTATCATTAGTAATTTTCACTACCTATTTAGGTATAAATTTTATCTTTGTTATTAGTCAAGCATTTTTTCGTTTGTTATTAGTTTGCAATAAATGATGATTATGATTAGTCTGTAAGCTTTCTGTAAAATAAATAAATAAAATAAAATATATAAAAATATTTCTGAACCCTTTGCGTGCGAGTTGAACTTGTACTTGGCTGGTTTCTAAGCATCTAAGCAAATTCCCTACAGAATAGTGTTGGCCGGAGACGCCCTCACGCCCCTAGCAGCTGCAGTAGGGGACGCCCCGGGTGTCGGGAGACGCAAGGCGACTCTCGGCCACCATAGGCGCGGGCTTCGATAAGTCCGATAAGCACCAGGCCCGAGTCGACGGAGCGTAGTGCTTTACGCGCGCCTCAATGAGATGTTTGCAAAAACTTTCGGGATCGGCCAGTACCGATGTCTGTCTAGGTCGCGGAAAAACTCGAAAGAGAGTTAGGCAGGGGTGGGTTTTAATCAGTAAGAGTCTGACACGCCCTCTCGCTCCACCCAGAGCGGGAGAACTGATTGGATGATTTCCCACCCCCAAAAAAAAAATTGTACTGTCAGTGACGTCACAAAACTGTACCTATATGCTTAACCACAAAAATTCTTAATACCCACTATTGTGGAGAGTTCCAATTAAGTTGGTGTGTCCGATATACGACGATTAAATACATTGTACGGGACACGCGAGCTGCTCCGCACGCGAGATCACTTTGACTTGAACTTTTAATGACATTAGTACTAGAAAGTGGTCGACTGCTTTAGTTCACAGCTACTATATGAGCATGAGATACTTACATTAATTAAGACGCTTGGTAACTTGACAAGCAAGTTCTACTATTCCTACTACATATTTCCTAATATTCTACTAATATCATAAATGTTAATGTTTGTGAGGATGGATGGATGTTACTCTATTAAGCCAAAACGGCTGAACGGAGCTAGGCACAGAGATAGATTATAGTCTAGAATAGCACATAGGCTGTAATTTATAGTAGAGGAAGTATATGTGTCTCGCTGGCGAAGCCAATGGCAGTAGTTAGTAAATAAATATTTCGGACAGAATTTGGAGTTTCTTATCTTAACGATCAACAAACTTCGCTCGATGAGATTTCCCACCTGCGACTTCTCAGGAGTCTTTGTTATGAACCTGTATGATGAGTTTCTAAAAAAACCGAGCAAGTGCGTGTCGGACTTCGCGCATTTAGGGTTCCATACCATATGAGAGAAATCAGTATGCTGGTATTTGTTAGTAAATTAACATTCTACCTACCTAGCCTTTTCCCAGTTATCTTGGGGTCGGCTTCCAGTCTAACTGGATGCAGCTGAATACCAGTATTTTACATGAAGCGCCTGCCTATCTGACCTCCACAACCCTTTTACTGGGTAATACGATACCCCTTGGTAAGACTGGTGGTCAGACTTTCGAGCTTCTGACGACCCGTAACGACTGTCAAAGATCCACGATTGACAGCCGGGATCAACGGCTTAACGTGCTTTCCGAGGCACTGAGGAGTTTGGGTATGTAGAGTGTGGTCACCCATCCATGGACCAACCTGATGGATCGACCCGTGCGGCTGTTATTAATTTAGCCACGAGCTCCTCCAAAACATTAAAAACATTATCACCATATGTTAAGTTCACAGGTCAATGGGAAGTTGAAAAATTCTTCGGAACAAAATTTTGTGACACTACGGGCAGACAGACAGACGGACAGATGGATAGATGGACAAAGGAACAGGCTGACAGACGGACATGTGAGTGACAGCAATAGGTCTCCGTTTGGACCCTTTTGGTAGTGAAAACGACGATAAAATTAACTTTTACTTATAAAAAATCTAAGTACTCGTACCAACTTAGATGTTTCTTACTCATTAGCATATCAGCATTTTAACATTCCCACAGCTAGGACATAGGTGTCCTTTTAGTGAGAGGGATTTAGCCTTAATTCATCAAACGGGCTTTGAATTTTTGGTTCTAGTATTTTTGTCACGTGGTCTTGTGGGGTATGAAAAAAATAAAGGATTTGTAGAGGCGAAGAAAAATTTTTGATCCTAGGACATGCCGGTTTCTTCACGATGTTTTCTTTCACCGTTTTGAGAGCAGCGATGATGAAATAATTTACAAAAAAAGAAAATACACAAAAAAATTAAAAATAGCTTTAATTTCGGAAGTCGGTGTTTGTATTTTATTTCTTCGTTATTTGACACCGACTTCCGAATTTTTAGAGTATTTTCTTTTTTGGAAGTCGGTTGTTTTTTTATGTAAAAAAGTTTTTTATTTTTCACTTTTTAGTTGTTATACCCCAGAACTCAAAATTCCACTAACATGGAACGTGGAATTTAAACATACTCGTAATTGGAGGAAACCAAAACGTCATGTAGGTATACAAATTTTTCGTTTTTGTTCAGTTTTTAAAATAGCACTGAAGCAATTGCGATAATATTTTTATGAGACCACCTCGGGAGTACATTCTTTCGGATAAAAAGAACTTTAAAAATCGGTCCACAACTAACAGAGAAATTGGTGGAAATACATAAAAAAAAAACTTTCATACAGTCGAACATAGAACCTCCTTCTTTTTCGAAGTCTGTAAAAGTGCCCGCCTGGGTTCAAACCCACGACCTATACGACATGTAGGGCGTTAGCCACTGGGCCACCAATGCTCTCTAAGTTGGTAGTTATTTATTTTATTTAGTTATGCCCCAAAATAACATTTCTCTTATTACCCTTGAACGAAACAAAACGCGAAGTTGTTGACGTCGATCGAAGACTTGCGTGCCATCGAACTGTTTAGATAAATTAATTTGTAACTATAATAAAATTTAGTTTTTGTGTCTGGGAACAATAATGTTAGGATTGATTCTTAATATTTTTAATTAGATACCTATTTACAACGGAATTTTAATTTTAATAAAAAAAGTATGACTGTTCTAACTGTCATACTTTGTTTTTTTTTTTTTGGCTTCGCAGGGTTCATGCATTTAGCCAGTGTCACGTTAAGAAAATAATAAGTTTTAGATACAGAATACTGTCACTTTTTCCCGTTAGAATGCAGATGTAACACATTCTATTGTTTTTTCAGTATTGGGCAGCAAATGAGTCGAGTCAGCGTTCTCGGCTGAGGTACTCATATCGTACTACGACAAAATTCTCAGCTTTATTTTACCGAGATCGCCTGTTTCACTGATTCCACATACTGTCCAGTTGCGTAGACACTTGAGACACAAAACTACACCAATTTTACATCACAATATCCACTAGGAATTAATTTGCGAATAATTAAAACAGCCACTGAACTTCACTCGAAAAAAATCCCGCCAAAAAACCCAGTCATACCTAAACACAACAAAACTAAACTAATAAAACATTTAAAAGGATTCATTCAAATTGATAATAACAGAGCTGCTCGTGGCTGAATTAATAACAGCCTGCCTGGCAAGCCTAGCTTGCCAGGCAGGCTGTTATTTGGTTTGCTGTTGTTTGGCAGGTTGGTTCATGGATGGCTGACCATCTTTTCATATCGAGATTCCTCCGTGACTCGGAAAGCAAGTTAAGTCAATCGTGGATCTTTGACAGTCGTTACGGGTCGTCAGAAACCCGAAAATCTGACAACCAGTCTTGCCAAGGGGTATCGTATTACCCAGTAACTGGGTTGTGGAGGTCAGATAGGTAGTCGCTCCATGTAAAATACTGGTATTCAACTGCATCCGGTTGGACTGGAAGCCGAACCCGAAAAGATAGTTGGGAAAAGGCTAGGCAGATTGATTGATACAAATTGATAAGAACAATATAAAATCCCATTGGGCATGCCAACTCGCATTAGGCCCCCGTGGTGGATTACGGCCCACACCTTCTCACAGAGAGGAGGCAGTGCCACAGCAGTCGGGACATTAAAAGGGTGATAATGATGATGATGAATATAAACTCATTGGACATTAAAAAAAAAAATCCATATCGCTGTCAACGGGAAAAGTGCTTTTAATATTTTTTGGTGTTTTTTACACCCATATTATTCGATTTTTTTTTTTATGTGAAAACTTCTTTATTAAGAATAATAAATCTCCTTATTTTTAGGCTACTTTGGCCCATAGATGTATACCTTACAGAATAACATATATATTAAAATACAGTTTGTGTTAATATTTATATAAACTTAAGTTTATTATTATTAATTTATTAAACTTAATGCACAAGTAAGAATTACTGTACAATGGCGGACTTAATGCCTTAGGCATTTTCTACCAGTCGACCTTAGGGTGGTGCAGAGACGGAACGAGACAGGTGCAACTTAAGGGAAAGAATAAACGGAAAATAAAAATACAATAATAAATATATACTTAAATACATACATACAACAAAATTAAAAATGTAATTGAGAAAAACGAAAACAACGAATCAGCGTTGTGACGATTGTTCGAACTCCTTGCGAATGTGTTCACGCGCCTTCAACTTAAAAGAGAACCGACTGGTTGCCGTCCTGATGTTCGGAGGGAGCGCATTTGATAGGGAGACCGCCTGGACATGGAAGGAAGAATGGACAAACCCAGAGCGGTGAGAGGAACATCGCAGAAGACGATTAGTGGTTGAACGAAGATTTTTAGCGTGAGTCGAGCACAGAAACTGAAAATGCGAAGTCAGATAAGAAGGAGAAGTGGGTTTATCGAGTAGAGAAAACAAAGTAGTCAAGACCCTTAGCGCTCTACGCTGACGAATGGGTAACCATTTTAAAATTAACCGATGCGCGGATACATGGTCATACTCGTACTTACGCAGATTGAAGACAAATCGAATGCAGTTATTTAGAAGGCGGTCTAGTTTATTGAGAAGGTCTGCATTCAGGTCATAGTAGCACACATCGCCATATTCGATTATGGGAAAGATTAGGTCCCATCTATTACTAACTTAGATTATTAAGTCTAAGTTAGTAATAGATGGGAAAAAACTATTGAACTCGCGCGACACCAACATTCGACCTCTCACCAGCACTCGTAGTGCATCGAATAGCGGATTGAAATGAACACTTCTTTAGGTGCGTTGGGCATTTTTAACCGACTTCGAAAAAGGAGGAGGTTATCAATTCGGATGTTTGTATTTTTTTTTTTTTTTTTTTTTTTTTTTTTATGTATGTTCGGGCATAACTCCGTCATATATTGACGGATTTGCAAAATTCTTTTTTTGTTCGAAAGAGGTTTATTCCGCAATGGTCCCATTTAAATTTAAAAAAGATCTGATAATGGGTTTCGGAGACAGACAACGGAACTCTTCAAAAATTGACAGCAAATCAACCGCGATTGCTGCTATCGTATGTCTATGAATTGTTAAAACAGTTTAATGGGGAACCACTACTAAAAAGTGAAAAATAAAAAACTTTTTTACAAAAAAATAGAACCGACTTCCAAAAAAAGTGCAAAATAACTTTAATTTCGGAAGTCGGTGTCAAAAAACGAAGACACAAAACAGGAACACCGACTTCCGAAATTAAAGTTATTTTGCACTTTTTTTGGAAGTCGGTTCTATTTTTTTGTTCAAGTTTTCACTTCTCTTTTTTTTTTGAAAGTGGTAGATCATCAGAGAATTTTCCCACTCTGGGTGGAGTGGGAGGGTGTGTCAGACCGTTCTTTATTCTTAAGCAATAAGCACTTCTACTCCACTATCGTCATCATTATCATTTCAACCGGAAGACGTCCACTGCTAGACATAAACCTTCCCCAAGTGTAAACTTGCCACAACGACCGGTCCTGTGAGTCTCGCGTCTATTGAATTCCCTCGACCCTCACCAGGTCATTGCCATGGTCCACCTTTCGGGAGGT
Source organism: Polia nebulosa (assembly GCA_951329385.1). Taxonomy (NCBI): domain Eukaryota; kingdom Metazoa; phylum Arthropoda; class Insecta; order Lepidoptera; family Noctuidae; genus Polia; species Polia nebulosa. Next base: position 28,299,520 of record OX589602.1, on the reverse strand, counting down.
CTTCCAATGCTGCGTCTTCCGGTAACGCGCTCGCCACTCCAGAACCTTTCAGGCCACCGACCATCTGTTCTGCAAGCAATGTGCCCTGCCCACTGCCACCTTAGTTTGGCGATTGTTCGGGCTATGTCGGTAACTACTCCATCATTGTCATAATTTTTGTAGCCTAGTAGGATAATTTTGGGGAACTGTCAAGACCTACATATTCAGTCACTACAGCGTCTAATTAGGGTAGTCACACATGTCGTCAGTTAACTAAAACTTTCAGGGTCCCTAACTTTACCTACATTCTAGATTCTGGAACTTCGACAAAATTCTAAATTAGTAATACTGCAATGGATTCCGTCACATTTTGGGCTTCATGGCAACGAATGTATTGTGGGTACTCCATTAGATGTAAAATAACCGGACCACGAGACGTACGGCGAAGTGCCACCGGTTCATAGTGGACATCCCATCCATACGCACAAAGCGTTTTGAGAAAACATTCATTGTGCGTACAGCTAGGGAGTGGAATTCCCTACCGGAGTCTGTTTCCTGATAGCTACAACCTCTTTAAGTCAAGAGTGAATAGGTTACTTCTTGGTAAGCATGCTCCATCTTTGACCACATCTTCGCTTACCATCAGGTGATATAGTGGTCAAACGCGTGCCTATCAACAATAAAAAAAAAATATAGTACCCATTTTCTGAGATAACTTTTTTGTGGTTAAAAATCACTGTGTTAAACTGTGGAAAGAATTTCATGATATCAGATCAAGAGAGAAAGGTAAGAACACTTCCAATGATTCCCTGGATAGATAACTGTTTACTAGAATAGATATTGTTACTGCCATGAGGCTTCGATCCGGTCACATCCCATCGAAGAAGTTTACGTTCCTTATGGGTATCACACCTTCACCTAATTGCGAGAAATGTGGAATAATCGAGGACGTACTCGTACATCATGTCTTAGTGGAGTGTGAGCGGGGCGAACGCTTCAGGAGAAATTTGTTTAATTCCCAGAACATGTTTGAAATCGGTACCTGCAATCTTTTAGCTATGTCGGACGAGGTTAAAACTCTTTACAAAATATAAAAAAAATATATAAAATAATTCAAAATTTGGCTATGATGGAGCGAAAAAGTCAGTATTGTGATCAAGCTCCTTCATAGAGATTTAAAAAAAAGAAACTTTACCTACTTTTAATGGACTTCAACAAAGTCATCTAAAACATAACTGTGCCCAAAACTAAGTTTTAATAAGTCCCACGTTGGCTCGTCTAATAAGGTTTTTTCCACCGCCAAGCTTACAGCCCACAACGCCAATAAAACTCCATCAAGTAAGGTGAAGGAACGTGCGCGTACGGGAACAGCTCTGCGGCTTAAGAGCCCATTGGTTACATATACACCAAGAAAAACAGAACTTCAAACCAAAATTCCCACTACACAAGCAAAATTCCAGATCAGAAACTTAACGTCACACTGGATTGACTAATGACCCAAGTATCGGATTACAGGCCACCGATAAACAACAGTCATAGACTTTAGCAGTTCCAACTCGAATGTTGACATAAACTTGGTCCACCAAATCACGTCCTGGTTTGTTTGAAGTCGACCTACTGTATATTCGGGCGCTGTATTACGCGGAAACAGCGGGCGAGGGTGAGGGGCGGGGCGTCGTTTGGTCGCGACGCTCAGACGCTCAGTCGGGCGCCGGCCTCGTGCAGCGCCGGTCGCCGCCAGTACCGCGGCATGCTAGCCGCGCTCGCCGCGATCGCGGCTTGTTGCGCGGTGTCACGCGCCGAGCCGTCTGCGCGCCTCGCTCTGCGCAACAGTACTCCCCACCACGTCCTCGCATGTTCGGATGGGCTCGTCCTCCCCGCGTGGCAGCCTCTCGAGGATGTACCCACCTACGAGATCGCCTTCCGAGGCGTCATCTACTTCCTCTGCCTCATGTACCTCTTCATCGGAGTATCCATCGTCTCCGACAGATTTATGGCCGCCATAGAAGTCATAACATCCAGAGAGAAGGAGGTGCGCGTGCGACGAAATGGCAGCGAACAGATCGTTGTTGTCAGAGTATGGAACGAGACCGTCGCTAATTTAACTTTGATGGCATTAGGTTCTAGTGCACCTGAGATCTTACTATCTGTAATAGAAATAGCTGGGAAGAACTTCGAAGCAGGCGATTTAGGACCCGGTACCATCGTGGGTTCGGCTGCTTATAACTTGTTTGTGATCATGGCCATCTGCGTAGTGGTGATACCAGATGGCGAAGTTAGGAAGATCAAACATCTGCGAGTGTTCCTTGTGACAGCGACTTGGTCTATCTTCGCGTATGTGTGGCTCTATCTTATACTGGCTGTCATCTCACCCAACGAAGTCGAAGTTTGGGAAGGACTTGTTACATTCCTTTTCTTCCCCGCGACGGTCTTAACAGCATACATCGCCGACCGTCGATTACTTATGTACAAATATCTAAAGAAAGGCTACAGAGTGAATGAAAGAGGAGTTATTGTAGAAGCCGAAGGCGATGGTTCAGTTGAAATGGCTTTAAAACCAGGAGGAGACGATTTTCTCTCCGACGACGATGAAGGCAGAGATCAAGAAAAATCTAGAAGAGAATATGTAACAGTCCTCAGAGAATTAAGAAGACAACATCCCGAAGAAGACTTGGAAACTGTGGAACGAATGGCTCTGGAAACATTGATGTCACGAGGTCCGAAGTCGAGGGCATTCTACAGAGTTGCTGCTACTCGCAAAATGACAGGAGGAGGTGACTTCTCTAAAAAAATATCTGAACGAGCTCAAAGTGATCTGAGCGAAGTGAAGGCGGAGTTACAGCGGAGAGAATCAGAATCCATGTCTCTTGAGTCGCGCGGTCCGAACGTGCGCTTTGATCCGGACCACTACACCGTGATGGAGAACTGCGGGACCTTCGAAGTGAGGGTCGTAAGAGCTGGCGACTTGAACGGAGAAGTGACAGTGCAGTACACCACTGAGGATGGCACAGCAGAGGCTGGGTCTGACTATGTCACCGCTGCAGGTTCTCTTACCTTCAGGCACGGGGAGACAGAAAAAACGTTCAGCGTCCAAGTGATTGACGACGACGTCTTTGAAGAGGATGAGCATTTCTACGTGCGCTTAACATCTCCTAGAGGCGCTTGTTTAGCATCTCCGTCGACAGCAACAGTGGTTATTTTGGACGATGATCATTCTGGTGTGTTCTCTTTCCCTCAACGGGATTTCGAGCTGACGGAGTCGGTGGGAACTTACGACTTGAAGGTCGTGAGGACCGCTGGCGCCCGCGGCAAGGTCCGGGTGCCTTACTGGACCGAAGATGGCACCGCAAAGAACGGTGCTCAGTACGAATCCGCCCAGGGCAGCGTGATCTTCGAAAACAACGAAACTGAGTGAGTACTCTTAGCCTATAAATTATTTATATTTCTTATTGAACGTTTTCAGGGTTAAGTTCAGGGAACATCCCTCTGTTTTACATATTTATTTCGTGATGAATTAGACTACTATAATATTTATAACTATAGTTAGTACGTCTGATACTCAATAATCAAATGGATGTTACAAATATAGACTACAGCTGAAGTTCTTCCATCGATTTGAGCTAAATTAGGAAATTATGAACGGTACGTGTTTACGGCAAATTAGCGCGTTCTACACCCCAGCACTTGCGGGTGTCGAAATGTAAGTTCATTAATGCTTTAAGTTTTTCATGTAATATTAAATCAGTAGTGTTGTAACGGGTCTTCGCTTGAATATTTTACACACTGATAGTTAATTTTGGTTTTACCGATTATGGTAAAATATAACCAAAGAAAACGTTTTCCAAAATGATTAATGATTAAAAACTGTTATTGAAGACTGCTGCAGGTCGCTTAAAATGATTTCCTTATCAACCAAATTGACAAATGACTCGAAAATCGTAATTTTCGGCAATTAGCTTAATGTCTTTTTCCGTCGTTTCTGAATTTTGCTGGATCAAAGAAATATTAACGAGGGTACATTATGGGTAATTACCCCGACGCGGAAGTCCCGACAGTCTTGTTAAGCTGTTCTTGTGCTGGATGTGCAATACCGAAAAAGTGATGTTATAAGGTTTCCCTGGAAGCCGTCTAAGTGCCAAATGAGGTATAGATTGGTCGGCCCGATTAGTGCCGGGTCGTTGCGTGATCCGGCGGCCCTTGCTCGTCAATGTTATTCTGAAATAATCCCTTTTAGATAATCCGACGGTCTTGTCACCTTTGCTATGTAGTAGGGCAAATGTTTTGAATATCCTTTTACTGACTGCGCGGCGCATGGGACGATAATATATTTATCAGCTTATGTATATGTATATTTTTCTGTTATTATATTCTAATGCAAGGAAGCTATGAAATGAGTTTAATTACCTGCTGTAACAAGTAACAAATAACAAGGTGAAGAAGCCTTCATGCTATGCACGTTAATAGATAAACTTAATAAATTATACCTATGTTTATATTTAGCGGACCTAAGGCTTATTTAAAGAGTAGCTAGCCGCTCTAAATATGTATGTTTGTTCCTTTAGAGACCAAACGCGTGGGCCGATTTTTATAATTCTTGCGTCAATTGATTCGTCTTAATCCTGCGACTGCTAATAAAGACATGCCAGTAATCAAAATATAATATGGCGACATCCAGACGCCATATTGTGAGAAAGAAAAAAAATGAAAGTTGACGAACTAATAACTAGTTAAGTAGGGTATCAAGATAAAGGGTTAGAGGAGGCGATTCCAAATATAACTCACTCAAATGTAAAAAATAAAAAATGGAATATTTTCAAAAAACCCGACTGTAAAAAACAACTTAAAACTTCCAAACAAGTCACTTTTCGGGCAGTCTGATGCCACCAACTGCATCAGATAATTGACGTAAGAATTATCAAAATCGGGTTTGGTCTATAAAGTGCCACAAAGGAACAAACATACATACATACATAGGCTGATAAGCACATTACCCTCCCTTGCGTCGCACAGTCGGGTAAAAACAACTAAAACGTTCCAAACAAGTCTCTTTGCAAGCAGTCTGATGCAGTTTTTTTTTTTTTTTTGTGAGTTGGGTAATCATCCAATGACATCTCCCGCTCTAGGATGGAGCGGAAGGGCGTGTCAGACTCTTACTGACTAAAACCCACCCCTGTTCCTTCCCTGCCCTTAGTGTGAGGTAACTCTGTTTCGAATTTATCCTCAACCCCTTTGCAGGCATCGGCCATGACAGGCCCCATCTTTATTGCTGACAACTCTTTGAGGCGCGCGTGGAACACTACGCGCCGTCGACTCTCGGGCATGGTGCTGATCGGACGGCGAGCTACCCATTACTCGCCATTCGCAGGCCCGGGTAGTCTGATGCAGTTGGTGGCATGAAATACATGAATAACTGCCACTAACTGCATCAGACTGCGTGAAAAGTGACTTGTTTGGAACTTTTTAGTTGATTTTAACAGACGGGTTTTTTTTTAAATGTATATTTTTTTATTTACAAGCTTATAGTTAACTTGCAAGCTATTGTTTGTGGTTCGGGTAAAATCTTGCAAGCTGAATTAGATCTATTCTATCAATTCTAGTTGAATTTTTACATGTTGGTTCAGCTCTGATGATAATGCATTTTTATGGTAAGTAAGACCTGAATGGATATTCAGGAGGACTAGGTCCAGATAGAGGAACTCTTCAATGGTCAAAAGTACAGACACGAAATTTTGTGAATGAATTTAAAAACTTTTTTAAAAAGGTTTTTTTACTAGAATCTTATTTAGTGGGAAAACTTCACGCAGGTAGTATTAATAAAATTATTTGGGCTAACCGAAGTGTTTGTCACACTTTATACAGGTGTAACGGAAAGGTGTGGTCATATTTTAAGAACCGGTTCTGCCTATGGTAATGAACTGTAGTTTCTATTACTAATATTTCTATAACTGTAGTATCTAATATTTGTATGAGAGGTAATTTTTTTTTTAAGAATTGCCTCCGATTTTCTTGAATAAAATTGTTTATATCGATGGGCAGATGCAGTTCTTAAAATATGACTACACCTTACCGTTACACTCTGTATAGAGTTGTTTTTTCATACTGCTTTAATTAATTGGAGGAAATTGGTGTTGTCGAATAATGTAAGGAAAGTAACCTACCACATATACAATTGAGCAGCACTTGCTAGTCGAACTACCTACTATTCGTATCGTATGGTTCGGTAACCTTTCATATAATAGTTACTATTTTACCTCTTCTTTTAACACTTCACTGTAATTTATTTATTTATATTTATTAATATTAGTTATACACCTATCTATTTATTTATATGTCTCATGTATATGTACACGTGTCCTGCATTTGCTACTGCACATTCGAGCGTGTGTTACCCGTGGGCTGCAGCTGAAAAGCAGTCAGCGTCATACCTGGTGCTCCCACCTAACATTATGCTGAGCTGAGGCCCTTTTAGCACAACGATTTTCTTTTCTTTTTGTGTAAGTGTTATGTTAGTTTTCTTTCTTTCACATATTCCAAATTTGTATTTTATTGTAACTCAACAGATGAATTGCGGTATTACAGTCGTCTTTTGTTTTATTATGTTTCTGTAACAATCGTTATGGATCCTAAATAATATGTTATTGTATATACAATAGACAATGGAGGCAGAATAATTCCTATTGATTGATTGCAGAGTACCTATACGTACAGGAGGGGCACTGAATATGAGTAGGTTGACGCATAGAACAAAATTGATGACCATTGGATTAAGCAATGATAAGGCTGACTGTCCACTGGAGCGGAGAAGAGAGAAGCGGAGTGGAGCGGAGCTGTGCCAATATTAATCAATGCAATTGTATAAAAACTCAGCTCCGCTTCAGTCGAAAGGGATTTGTTAACTAGTTTAAAAATTCATACAAAACGGGGACGCGGAACGAGGAAACGGAGCGGGGAAGTGGAAAAAAAAACCGGCCGTGGCGCTATAACTGAACTTACCTCCCACCGTCGCTTTTTTTGGGTTCCGAACCCGAAGAGTCCAAACGGAACCCTATTGCTGTCATTCACATCTCCGTTTGTCCGTCGTGTCGTTACACAGTTTTACCGCCAATCGGTTGGAGCTACAGTCTTTAAATTTTCACAGTATATGCATCTTGTTGACACAAAGAACCCTAAATATGTGAGGTCCGACACGCACTTGGCTGTTTTTTTTTTAATAACATTACTCGTCACGTGAACTTGGCCTAGCTTTGCACAGTCCGCATCTCCGCTCCACACTACCTCGCTCCGCATTTATGGACAGGCACAGTCTGCAACTCCGTTCCGCATTATTCTCTCGCTCCGTTCCGCTACCTCGCCTCCAATTCAATTGTACCAGATATTAACCTTTTTGCTATCTCAAATTGTTCAAACCCTTTTTTTAACCCGAAAAAAATATACCTCGGAAAGTCATCACTGTTCGTAAGAATAGAGTGGTTTTTGCGTTGGCATAAAAGTTGCTGATTCAACTGTGTCAGCGTAGGTATTAATGTCCTGATCGTTTAAAGCTAACGTCAATTTTGAGGTTCCTATAAAAAGTAGGAATATTTTAAGTGATTTACGACCTAAATTGCCTTTAACTCGTCACTCAAAGTTCATTGGAAAACCAGCGAGAGACAACATCTGTCAAAAAAATAGCGTTCCGTACTCAAAGGGTAACCATCGGGACCCTATTACTAAGACTCCGCTGTCCGTCAAAATTTATTTTTATTATTTGTTGTAATAACGGCTATAGAAATACACGCTGTGTGAAAATTTCGACTGTCTACCTATTACGGATCATGAGATACAGCTCAAAAAAAACTCCGCTGTCCGTCTGTCTGTCAGTCACACGCACACACACACTCACACTCGCACTAGGCAGGTATTTTTAATTTTTTTAACCGACTTCCAAAAGGGAGGTTCTCAATTCGTCTGTATGTTTTTTTTTTTTTTAACCGACGAAAAAAAGGAGGAGGTTCTCAATTCGACCGTATATATATTTTTTTGTATGTATGTTACGCGATTTCTCTGCCACTTGTGAATAGATTTTGATGATTCTTTTTTTGTTTGGTAGGTTCATACATCAGAGGTGGTCCCATATAAATTTTATCGAAATTGATTAAGCGTTTTTTGAGAAACTGAACAAAAACGAAAAATATGTATACCGCGATGACGTTTTGGTGTTCTCCAAATGTTTAAATTCCACGTTCCATGTTATTGGCGGAGGACAGGGTGTTGTCGCGCAGCCTGGGAGAGGCCTATGTCCAGCAGTGGACTCTGATAGGCTGAGTTGATGTTATTGGGGTTTTTAGTTCTGGGGTATAACAACTAAAAAGTGAAAAATAAAAAACTTTTTTACAAAAAAAAAACAACCGACTTCCAAAAAAACAACACACAAAAAATTAAAAAATAACTTTAATTTCGGAAGTCGGTGTCAAATAACGAAGAAGTAAAATACAAACACCGACTTCCGAAATTAAAGTTATTTTTTATTATTTTTTTCTTTTTAAGTCGTTTGTTTTTTTCTCTTGTGTGTACCTGAGCACTGTTGTCAAATTTTCCTTTCTAAATTAGCAATTTCTTAAGGCGCGAAATATCTTTGACGTTTAAAAAGTAACATTTTCCCTTTCAAGGAATTGAATGAACCCAAAGGGAATACTTCCGACATCTTCTAATTCTGAAGTGAATGGACCGATATTGACATTTATTCCATTCAAATAAGTATCAAATTGACACTAATTTGAATGAAACTCGATCAAGACCGAAGATTTTGAGTTAGGTTGGTTTGCCTGCTTCGTTAAATCTTTATATATAAAACAAAAAGTCGGGTTAGTTACACCACTTATAACTCAAAAACGGCTGGACCAATTTTAATGATCTTTGATTTGTTGGATTTGTCTCTACCCCGAATAGCGGAATAACTATTAAAACATAGGAAAAGTTCAAGAAGAAAAAAAAATATATGAAGAAAATAAATTTTCACAAACATTTTGTATTAAACGGCTTTTTTATTCATTCTGAGGCGGTACGAAGTTCGTTGGGTAAGCTAGTTTTTAAATAAAACGTTTTACTACGCTAGATTTCTATGTATTGGGTTCTGAAGGCATATCAGATAGGTGCAGTTACTTCATGTGGAATTCGGGTTTGATTTAAAGCCGACTCCAACATATATTATCTAAAGAGGGGTTTGATAATGCGAGTTTTCTATTCATCGATTGTATACCTATCATCATCATCTGTTTATTGTCCCCACTGCTGGGGCACAGGCCTCCTCTCTGTGAGAAGGTGTGGGCCGTAATCCACCACGCGGGCCCGATGCGGATTGGTAGATATCACATTCGAATTTTTGGTTCTAGGACATGCCGGTTTCCTCGCGATGTTTTCCTTCACCGTTTTGAGAGCAGTGGTGTTGAAATATTATTTTACACAAAGTAAAGCGCCTGCCTGGGTTTGAACACGCGACCTACAACTTATAAGTAGCGGCTGTTATCACTGGGCATCTGTATACCTTACAGAGATTTTTTCTTTAGGCTTCGCACGGTTTGTTTATTTTATAAAGAATTTAGTTTTTTTACAGAATACAGTCACTTTTTTCCCATTAGAATGCGGATGTAATACATTAATTTTTCAATGAGTCTACATATTGTCTAGTTGCGTAGACATTTGATAACACAATTAAAATGGCGTCATTATGGTTTTATGCTCTAGAGTTTGCAGAATTTGCAGTTTTATTTTGTCCAGACGTTTTAAGAACACATTCATTGTGCGTAGAGATAGGGAGTTGAATTCCCTGCCAGAGTCTGTGTTTCCTGATAGCTACAACCTGGGAGTCTTTAAGTCAAGAGTGAACAGGTTACTTCTAGGCAAGCGTGCTCCATCTTCGACCACATGATCGCTTACCATCAGGTGAGATAGTGGTCCATCGCGTTCCTATAAAAAAAAAGAGTACTATGTAGAGATTCCGATAGCATTACATTTCAAACAAAAGTTGTACTATCATAATATTTATATTGGCATTTTAACCGTAACGAAGATTTATGCTGAAATAATATGTTTTTGGGACAGTCTTGCAGTACGTTTTTATTTAGACACAAACTTTTACAGCGGCTTTGTTTGCAGTACCTATCAAAACATGGCGTACCACAAGTTGCCACATCTATTTTGTTTTATTTGTAATTTTCTGAGTAACAAAATGTCTGAGAATGAGTAGTGTTAATATGTAGGTAGGTACTGTAGAACCCCAAGGGACCAGTACGACCTGCAGGGATCCTGGGACGTTCTAGTAAGTTCAGTGTAGACTTCTCACTCGCTGGCAACGCGAGAGTGCGGTGCACAAAAGGATAACTTGGCTACGGGCGGATAAGGAAAAGAGCTGAGGGAACTTTAAATAACTATATTGAGTTTAATAAGTAATAACATATGTGCCCATTAATATAATAAAAACTAACACATGTGTTACCTAATCTCTAATCATAATTCCATTGACTCTCCAATATTCTTAACTGCAAGCTAAAGGCCGGTACAGAACCGCTGAAATTAGGCTGTGTCTACAATCGTCACAGTACTTTGAATTTATGCATATCTGCTAGGTATGCGCATAAGTTATTTCATCACCACTGCTCTCAAAACGGTTAAGGAAAATATCGTGAAAAACTGGCATGTCATAGAAGCAATAATTCTAAGACATGTGACATCCACCAATCCGCATTGGGCCCGCGTGGTGGATTATGGCCCACACCCTCTCGAAGAGAGGAGGCCGTGCCCCACAGTGGGGACGTTAAAAGGCTGATGATGATACCTGCCAGCTTAGGCCGACGGCCCAATCACAACGTCGCATAATCTGCCTAAAATGTTCCCAATGCTGGGTCACAGGTATCCTCTTTGTGAGAGGTGTGCGCCGTACACCACCATACGGGTCCAAGGTGGGTTGGTGGATGTTACATATCTTCGAATGTTTGTTTCTAGGACATGCCGATTTCCTCGCGATGTTTTCCTTCACCGTTTAGAGAGCAGTGGTGATGAAATAATTTACACAAAGTAAAGTACCTCTTTTGGAACCCACGACCTAGAACTCGTCAGTTACCAATGGGGCACCACTGCTCTAAACAAATAAATCCTCAAATCTTTTTCCAGGCTTTTACTTATCTTGCAATGTTTGTATGTATGTTCAGGTCAAATCTTGCAAGCTGAGTCAGAATCACTTCCTCTTATCCTACGGAGTTGAATTTTTATAAGTGGGTTCAATTTCGATGACGATGTATGTTTATGATAAATATGACCTGAATCATTATCCAGCTCCAGATAAAGGAACTTTCTAAGGCGTAGTTATATGACAACGGCCTTGACTGGTTAGCTTGCGTGTTCTGTGCTGAGCTCACGCAACGCGTCGAAAACAACAGGTATTGTAATAAAACACGTATACTAAAAGATAAATAATTAAATTATCTTTAAAATGGTGAAAGTTTAGAAAAATACGCTTAATAGTTATTGCGTGATTCTCAATTTTTTATCCGCGTTAGACATAACTTTACAAATTAATTACACTTTGTTTTAAAAATACAATTTCAAATATTCACATAACAAATTACAAAGAAAATTGTCTTGAGTAACACATATGTTTTTCAACGAAATAAGACTAGACGCTTCGACGTGATGTTCAATTTCATATTATTAGAAGTCGTATATCTGCGCCTTAATGCTCAACAGCACGGAAACAAGATGTTGTGTTACGCATTTAATTATGATAAAAATGTTTTTTTTTACTGGTAACTTATTATAACTCAGCCAAAAATATCTGTTAAAAAACAAAAGAAACCTAAACAAGGTTAAAAATTACATCGACAACACGGAAATAAGCCAAAACATTGTTAATTCTGCCTCGAAAAGGGAAAATAAAATTGTCCTCGTGAATTACAAAGTTTTAGCAGAGTTAACATAATCAAAACCAAAGTTACGGTTTTTGATACAACCTACTTGGTATGAAGGAGAAGTTATGTTAAACTCGGAACATAAATAAGGCTGATATTAGGCAGCGGCTTTATTATTGTATTAGGATCAGCGGAATTTTGGAAGAGTATCGCAAACGTAATGGGTTTTCAGTTAGACTGTTGAATTAGGCTTAAATGTAACTTGGTAATTTTATTTATACGAACATACTTGTTGTATAAATGTTATGCATGTAATTCTAAATCTAATATTATGTAAAAATCTCGTGTCGCGTTGTTTGTGGTTGCACTCCTTCAAAAGGCTCGACTGATTTTAATGTTTTTTTTATTCTAAATTTGGTAGGTATGAGGATGGTCAGAAAGTTACGGGAACGCTACGGGCTTTGTATCGTTTGAAAAACTTTTTGCCATCGAACACGAAGAAAATGCTTGTGCAGACCCTTATTTTTCCTATTATCGATTATGGTGACGTGTGCTACTATGACCTGACTGCAGATCTCCTCAACACACTTGACTGCGCATCGGTCGCTTCTTAATTGGTTGCCCATACGCCAGCGTAGAGAGCAAAGGGCGCTTACCACCTTGCACTCGTTTCTTTTCTCTCCAAATTCTCCTAGTTATCTAGCCCCTCACTTTTTAACATTTGCAACCACAATAGAAATCTACGGTCATCGCATAACCGTCTTCTTTTATGTCCCACTCATCGTACTGACTTTCTTCACTGTTCTTTCTTCGTTCAGTCCATCTCTCTTTGGAATGCGCTCCCCTAAGAAATCAGGATGGTAAGTAACTAACCGATTAACCTTCAAAATTAAAGTTCGCGAGCACATTTGTAGAAAGTTGGCAGTAGTATCCTCACAGCGTTAATTCTTTTTCCATGTTATGTTGTTGGCTATGTATATTTGTGTATTAAGTTTATTCATATGAGTATATGTTTTATTTTTAGTTTACATATGTATTTATGTACCTTTGCATTTAGATAAAGATGCCCTGTTTTTTTTTTTTTTTTCCTTATGGCACCTACCACTATTTGTTTCTGCATCACCCTAAGGTTGACTGGTAGAAAATGACTGAGGCATTAAGTCCGCCTCTGTACTTGTATGTGCGTAAAGTGTTTAATAAATAAATAAATAAATATGAGAGTAGGTCGTAAAGTATTCTTCAGCCCCACCCCCACACCTCATTTTTAGGATTCTGTACCAGAAGGGTCCAAACGGAGCCTTATTGCTGTCACTCACGTATCCTGTATTTGTCTGTCTGTCCGTCATCTGTCACACAGGTTTTACAGCCAAACGGTTGGAGCTACAGTCTTCAAATTTTCACAGTATAAGCATCTTGTTGATCCAAAGCCACACAAATTGTCAAAAATACATTTGGTACAGAACCCTAAATGTTCGAAGTCCGACACACACATGCCCGGTTTTAATTAGGTCAGCTAGTAAATATATAAATGAAAGTGGCAATAATTATCATTGAGACTAAGTAATATAATATTTTTTTATTTTATTAACAATAAAGTGGGTACAGCTAATCTATCCTAATCAAGAATACAAGGTGCATAAATTATAATTTTTGGTTTATGTGATAGAGTATACGACAGTGTCTGTGCTAGTATTGACTATGTGGCAGACACTGGCGAAACTACTATCTACTAACGAACTATATATATACACTACCGTAAGAGGGCTGATACCACTCGGCGAATAAGCCGTCGAGGAGGCATCATTTAATGCAAACTGGGACTTTAGAATCATCGTCGCTCAGAGTAATAAAATAATAATAAATAATAAAAATTCGTTTATTTTTCACCACAAATATAGGAAAAATTTAGACAGTATGTTGACAATTCAAGGGTGGACTGGAGCCTAAACTAGGGAGACCCTGTATTTCAGGACTCCAGGTCACTCGCCTACGGAAAAGGATTTGGACTACTGGATATAAGCACAGAATCATGGGGTGGACAGGGATTGTATTTGTGAGAATAAGTATGAATGTGTGTGTGTATGTGTGTGCGTGTGTGTGTGTGTGTGAGAGAGAGTGTTTGAGTGTGGGGGGAGCATGTATGTGTGTATGTGTACGTGAGAGTATGAAAGTGCGTGTATGAGCGTTTTTGTACAGAGCTTACTTCACTATAGTTAAGAGAGATTCAGTATCAGTGTAATTTAATTTTAATAGGTAAGTCTTGATCATGCCTTTACATGCTTTAAATGTTTTAGGATATATATTTAAGAGGTACTTAATTTTGTTATACAGGTTAGGCGCTAGGAAAGGCAGTTGTCTCTTAAAGAAGGCTGTGCGATGCGTGACGGAATCACAGACCCTGTTTCTTCTACGCGAAGAGTAATTCAATCCTGGATCGTACTTTAACTCTTTGTGTTTGAGTGGGGACTCTGTTCGCCCATTGAGGAAATCTAAGGAAGACAGTGGTCACGTGCTGTCGTGCACAGCGAGCCTCTGTGGTTTTTTTTTTTGTGGGGTGGGAAATCATCCAATGACTTCTCCCGCTCTGGGTGGAGCGGGAGGGCGTGTCAGACTCTTACTGACTAAAACCCACCCCTGTTCCTTCTCTGCCTGAGTGCCCAGGGGTGCGGTAATTCATGTTTAGAATTTATCTGCTACACCTAGGCAGGCACCGGCCACGATGGGCTTTATCGGTGGTGGCTGACAACATCTCTTTGAGGCGCGCGTGGAACACTACGCGCCATCAACTCATGGGCCTGATGCTGATCAGACGGCGAGCTACCCATTGCTCGCCGTCCGCAGGTCCGAATATATTAGGTCCTTACATATGAAATTGGCGTTTTTTTTCTGACAAATAGAGAACCTCGTCACTTCCATGAATTAAAATATTCATCAATTGCTTGATATTATATCGAATAATGACCGTCATAGACAACTCCCATTAGTAAAAAAACCTTATTACTTATAGTTTTATAAACAAAAAAATTCCTTAAAAAAAAACTCCTCTTTTTGTAAGCAGAAATGACCACTACATTTGTTTTAACTTAGCCACAACTTATTTTTGTTGCTTAGTCTATGTGGCATACATTATCTTAGTTTTTAAACATTATTGCTTAAAAGTTTAAAAGATTAGTGTTCATAGTTGTTAAATAAATTAACCCCTGAACGTCCAGCGGCATACCCGTATGCCGATCCAGATTACGCGGCTTAAACCTCTATTATTAAATAACTAAAGATCTTATATCCTGTGGCATGGTTCACATGCATTCTTAGATAGTTAGTACATAGTGTTAGAAAAAAAACGCAACACAAAACGCAACGCAAACGCAGAAACGCAATTTTAAAAAGCCGTTATGTTGTTTTGATTTCGTAATTTGAAGTTTTGAGTGTGAATAATAGGAAAATATGATATCGGACTCTACAACTCCAACACAACAACTCTATTACTTGTCTATTCATAGTGCAACATGCAAAATTTCATGTAAATTGATACAGTGGTTTTAACAACTACCCACACACACACACACACACACACTATTCCCGACAAATCGTTGATAACAGAATTTGAATAAAATTCAACTCTTGAATTACAAGTATTGTTTACATGTTATTCTAAGGTCTGTTTATTCAACAACCTAAAAAAGTTTACTTTAAGTGCCTCGCTCCAATAGAAACCTCAGCAAGTTGTTTTTTATGAGCCAGGTCGTAAATATGTCAAACTGCGATAAGAGGCGCGGCAGTTGAGGAGTAGAAAATGTTGGTATGAAAAATGCAACTTCTTTAAAAATTCCATACAAAACGCTGATTTCATAGGTAGGGACCTAATATATACACTGTCTTGCGAGGGCCGATACCACTCGGAGGAAAAGGCGTCGAGGAGGCATCATTTAATGCAGGCCGGGACTTTAGAATCATGTTCGCTCAGAATGGGGACTCTGTTCATCCATTGAGTGAATTCAAGGAAGACAGTGGTCACGTGCTGTCGTGCAGAGCGAGGCTCAAGGCCCCTTTAAAAGTCTCCTCGAGATGTTTCCTAACAGGCGTTGAATAGCTGGGAAGCGATGAGGGGGTTCGGCGTCCCTTCCATGTGCTGTTAGTGGTTACCGGGGTGGTTTTGGCGAGGTAAAAATGCTACACTCCCAGGTCTTTTTTCCCCAAAAGTCCAGTCGCCTTTTGAAGTTACCCCACGATAACAAAAAAAAAGGTAATTTCATTATTATAAAATATGTTAACAAAATCACAGCTTATGGTTAGTGTGTTTAAATAAACCTATAACGTAATTTGTTGAATAATATTTCACGGCGGCTAAGTACTTTAGTGTGCTTCAGTGGCCGAGCCTGTAGGAAACTAAATTATATAAAATAAATCAGCCTGTATAATGCGACCATGTTATGTAGTGGTCGTTAGTAGGCCGCAGATAATATTGTCGACAGTTACGAGTAAAAGCGTGTGTCTATTGTGTGTTACAATGGTAGGAAAATACGTGTATGTGGTTACTGATTCTCATTCATGTGCAGTCATTTTATTTCGACTCCATAGTCTTTACATACCGAGACTCCTCCGTGCCTCGGAAAGCACGTTAAGCTGTTGGTCCCGGCTGTCAGTCGTGGATCTTTGACAATCGTTACAGGTCGTCAGAAGCTCGAAAGTCTGACACCCAGTCTTACCAAGGGGTATCGTATTACCCAGTAACTGGGTTGTGGAGGATTGCAGCATTTGGAGATAGGCAGTCGCTCCATGTAAAATACTGGTATTCAGCTGCATCCGGTTAGACTGGAATCCGACCCCAAGATAGTTGCGAAAAGGCTAGGTAGATGGAGAGCGGCTGGTCGTACAGGAAAACGTAGAGGGAACGAGATCGCATGGCAGGTCACCTATGTGCTAGACTGACCAAGTGAAATCTGCTATAGGAGGCCACGTATCTGACTGCGCCAAACAGTCCGCCAACAGGGAGAGATCGCGGGAGATCGTGTGGAGAGCTGTGTCCGCCTCTATCACCGATTTGGACGCCTCTACGTGACCACGAGCGCTCTGCCAAGAGCGACATGACAGAGAAGAAGAAGAGATATTAATTAGTTTTTTTTTAAGCTGGGACATCATCCAATGACTTCTCCTGTTCTGGGTAGAGCAGGAGGGTGTGTCAGACTTCTACTAACTGAAACCCACCCATGTTCCTTCAGGTGCCTGTGCCAAGGGCCGCGGTAACTCTCTTTTGTGGGTGTGGAATCATCCAATGACTTCTCCCGCTCTGGGAGGAGCGGCAGAATTCGTATAACCTAAGGATGATATTAATTTTATAACATGAAAAATACCTGAAATCAGCATGTGAGCATCGTGAAAGCTGGATTGAAAAGATGTAATGATAATATGGGGGATTCTGTGAGAAATTCTGGGCTAACAAAAAAAAAACAAAAAAAAATTCTCACTAACCAGAATTCCTCTTATTTAATCTGTTTGTCTTTTCTTCCTTACATTTATTTAATACCATGCATTCGGAAGAAAGATAGATTTGTACAGGGTGTATCGGAATGGTGTGGTCATATTTTAAGAACCGGTTCTGTCCATGTAATTGAACAACTTTCTCTAAGAAAAAATAGAAAATTTCCAAAAAAAAAATTGGATATTCCACACACAGTTATCATCAGGCCATGACCAGGCTGATCAACATGACCAGGCTAATCAATATTGGAATAGGGAGTAAAAAAAAAATTGATAATTTCCTCAGGTTTTCTTGAGTAAAGTTGTTCATATCGATGATGGATAGATGCAGTTCTTAAAATATGATCACACCTTTCCGTTACACCCTGTATAGACCTGAAATAACAGCAGGACATAGGCAGGGATATAGGCAGGTGTATTCGCTAACTAAGTTGATATCAATTTGATTGGCACTTTAAAGTACATTGCCGGTTTGCTCATTGGACATCGATTATAATACTTCGTAGTACATTTTGGTTTTCCTCTACGTCAAAGCAGCAATGTACTGCATAGTGCCTATCAAATTGATGTCAACTGAGTTAGCGAATACACTTGCCTATATCTATATAAACTTCGTAGAAACAAAGATTATTTTATAGGTCCTGTGAATGGCGAAATTGATGATTTTAATGATTACAGTTCTGTGAATACGTAGGTACGCTTCCCCCTTAAACATACTTATAAAATTCTCATCCTGTAGGTAATATATCCCTGTTCTCTAAAAAGGTTTGCATCCCAGCCACGTCTTTCCACCTCGCTAAAATGCAGTTTCATCGCTCACTTTACTAGAAAAATAAACTTAGCATAAACAAAACGTACTTAAAATTCAAAGTGGACGGTTTTTCCTAATACTGCGGTGAAGCGTTGTGTTGGGTTACATAAGTTACTGCACGGATACAGAACTCGGAACGCCGCGCCACCGCGCTGGTTGCAACTAGAGATACAACCGGCGCGGTGTTAATGTGAGTCAGATATGACACAAACCATAAAATACGAAAAAAACCGGTCAAGTGTGAATCGGGCTCGAGCATGAAGGGCCGTACCATTAAATTTTATTTTATCATTGTTTTTTTAGCGAATATAGCAATACAAACTCTGTGAGTATTTCAAGCATCTACTTGTTGCCATTATTAAGATTGACCAAAAAAAGCAAAAAAAAAACACGTTTCTAGTAGGGGAAGCCTCCTTTAATTTTTAATTTTATTATTTGTTGAAGCGTCAACAGAAATACACATTTTGTGAAAATTTCATGAGATACAGCCCGCTGACAGACAGACGGACGAATGGATGGAAAGCGAAGGCTTAGTAATAGGGTCCCGTTGGTTACCCCTCGGGTACGGAACCCTAAAAATGATAAACTTATAAAAATAGGAAAAATCTGAAAAATTCACATCGTGTGGAGTGGAGTAAGCCTTTGCCCAGGAGCGGGATAGAATATAGCATAACCTAAGCATAATCACCCCATAAGGTTCCCACTGTTGGGACAGAGGCCTCCTCTCTGTGAGAGGGTGTGGGCCGTTATCCACCACGCGGGCCCAATGCGGGTTAGTGGATCTCACATGTCTTCAAAGTTTTTGGTTCTAGGACATGCCGGTTTCCTCACGATGTTTATCGTCACCATTTTGAGAGCAGTGGTGATGAAATATTTCACAGAAAGTAAAACACCTGCATGGGTTCGAACCCACGACCTGCTAGTTTGGGAAGTTACGTAATGTACATTATTCACTTTTCTTAAAGTTTGAGTGCTTTCATATCTGTTTTGCAGAATATTGTTAAATAATTCATAATAAAAAAATATTTTTACTTCTAATTACTTATCAAATGTGTGGCGGCTTTGGATTTTTAGACTATTGTTTTACATGGAAAATTTTGGCAATGTCGTCTGTAGCAGTAGCCGCTACCCGGGACTGCGAGCTACCCACTACTCGCCGTCCGATCAGCACCAGGCCCGAAAGTCAACGGCGCGTAGTGTTCCACGCGCGCCTCAAAGAGTTGTCAGCAATCCATGGGTTGTGGATAAATTCGAAACAGAGTTATCGCGCCCCTGGGCATTCAGGGCAGGGAAGAGACAGGGGTGGGTTTTAGTCAGTAAGAGTCTGACACGCCCTCCCGCTCCACCCAGAGCGGGAGATGTCTGCTGGTGCTGGTGCAGTTATTCCGTGATCTGTTTGTACGGCGCACCTGCACGCTAAGTAACTTACATCGTGCTTAAGTTCAAGCGTAAATCTTGATTGGCTGTGGTGTACGCAGGTTGCTTAATCTAAGTTTAGAAGCTTAATTTTAACCGAGCTTGGTAATATAGTTCATCTAAGTGCGTCTAACCTAATTGAGTGTAGGTACTTAGTCAAAATGGAGAAGTTATTCATTTCCAAAATGTTAATTTTGATATTCTCTGATGAAATATGTTACGCGAGTGGGTAGAATAAGAAATGATGGAAGAGAAAGTCTGAAAATGCCACTGTGTGGAAATGGTATGGGTATGTGATGCGGAGAAATGAGGAATATCTCGTAAGGATAGTTTTAAATCATCAAATGGTTAGATGGGTACAATAAGATTAAAGATGAATGAATGATGGATTAGTTGTGAGATAGATAATATGGCTGGACATGGGTTAAGGTTTTTTTGTTATGTAATTGATAATAATAATATTAACTTTTATTTCTCACCACAATATACATAAATAATTTTACATTGGTCAGAAAATGATACATAATTCTGGTAAGTATATATTATGGGAGACTGGTGCCTAAGCTAGGCTCGTGGCCTGTGTTTCAGGACACCAGGCCCTCACCTCTTTACATTTTTCCATTTTATAAATTTTGTACTCAACGCGCTGACAGAATGTAAATAGTAAGGTTTCATACAACATTAATTTATATTTTTATTTATTTTGCTTAATATCTAGGTTAAGTATGCAAGACGAATGTGTAGTATAATAGTAGAGTGTGTAGTATAGTATGGGCGAATATATGGGTGTGTGAGTTTGTGGATGTATGTGAGTGTATGATTATGTGTTTAAGTTTTTCTAAGCATGTTTTCAGTATCATTATAGTTAAGTTCCAGCAGCCAGTCAGCTACCCTCTTTTTGCATTAATTCTTGGTGAGACTAAAAATATGTAACACCTTATGAGTTTTATTGTATAAGTAGCCACCTAGATAGCAAAAGAAACGTTTTGCAAAAATTGTTTTGTGACGAAGATAATGGCGCTCCACTGGATCATATCGTTTTTTCCCCCTGGACAGCGTTGGATTATTAACCAGGAGAGTATGCTGTTTCAACAGAGTGTGCAATATAAACAGTTAACGGACTGTAAGGACTTTACTTTCTTTGTATAACTGTTTGGTGAGGTAACGATAAGGTCGAAAAGACGATACTTAGGCTATAGTTGGATTAGAGCGGCTATATTGGTGGATAGGCTTGCGTTTGCCCACTATCTCACCAGACGGTAAGCGATGATGTTTTCAACGATGGAGTAAGCTTGCCTATAAGTAAATTATTCACTCTTGACTTTAATTCTTTCAGTTTGTAGCTATCACGAAATACACACTTCTGATATCTATGATAACAAATGTAGGTTTGGAGGTTTTGAGAAATTATCGTAATAAAATATCAGTGACATTCCCTTTACTAAAAAAAACCCATATTTCCGAAACGTCTGACTTTCTAACTTGGTTACCTCTTCTGCCGTCTCGAATACCTCTTTGGTTTGCAGACAACTTAAGTGCTCCAAAGTTTAACTTTTTTTGGCTAAGTGCTTACTTTTAAACTTTGTAACTTAAACCGTAAATAGATTTTCTATTATACAATAAAGTTTGTCTGTGAAATTAGCTGCCCTGATTTCTAGCGTAAAATATTTTGTCAAATGCCGATGCATTCCAAAACTATCTTGGATAAATCCTTTACTGTCCAAGCTGTTCGTCTGTGGAATGCATTGCCGGACCCAATAAAACGCGCTCAATCGTTGCTTACGTCTAAAAGGCTTGTAAATATCGTTATTTATTTTTACCTTCTATATATTTGTGTAGGTATTTACTATATAACATATATGTATGTATATATGTATTTAGTAATATATTTTATTTAATATTGGTATTGTGACACCAATGACAGCCCCATATCATGCCAGGCAGTTACTATTCATTCTAGGTTGCTTGGTAGAGATCGCGGCATGCGATAAGGTCGCCCATTGTATTTGTTCAGTTTTAAGCTTCTCTTTGTATCATCTTGTACAATAGAGAATATAATATTTTAAAAAAAATTAACGATTTAAGCTTGTATAGCTATACCTACTCTAGCTCGTAGGTATGTTGACGGATTTTGAAACTTGCCACCACCCCGATGTGCCGAACACGTCCACGCTGGTACAGCCATAGTAAAAATAAGTTGGTGGTTTGTATGCTCCACCATGCCTGGTAGAATCTTACATTTAATATGTATTTATCTCACCATCGACATAGAGGATATGGGTAAAAAAGGGGTGACTACAGAGATGACGACTAATAGAGGAGTATGGAAGAAAAAGACATGTTGCGCCGACCCCAAATAAATTGGGATAAGGGCAGGAGAATGATGATTATCTCACCATCGACATCGCGACAAACATCGCGTCATCGTGTTTTATTTATTACTCTTTAAACTCTTACAAATTACGTCCATCACTGTCATCAGGCACTTGTTGTCTGGCATTCATGCTGAGCTGTAGATCTATTCGCTAACTCAGTTGACATCAATTTGACAACTATGACATCAATAGGCACTAGTACATTGCTGCTTTGACTTATAGGAAAACAAAAATGTACTACGTCGTAGTACTGGCATAGTGCCTATCAAATTGATATCAACTGAGTTAGCGAATACACCTGCTGGTCGTATTTGGTACAGCCGTGATGCATACTATGTTTATTTTTTATACAGCACTAGAGCAGAAAAATTACGATAATAGTGCCTGTCCAGACACCATGAAAAAGTTCCTAAATTAGTAAATAATTAAAGATTTACAACTGGGCGCCACCCTAACTTCGGCCATAATTTCATTCAGTCACGCCTCAGAAACCAAGAAGGTCAATATTAATAGAATATTGTCTGTGATTTGAGGTCACCTTGACTGTAAGTTGGTCGGATTCTAAGAAATCACTTATTTTTGCATTGTGAAATTGACATGTCTGGGTTGAAGTTTCAAGAATATGGGTTAATAAGTGGTATAGAGCTGATTTGATTGGTGATTGCTAACCTAATTTCCTTTTCGATACTTATACCTACGAACGGGGTGAATACTCGTAGAAACAAAATTAATATTAGGAGTTTCTTTACGATACCCTATCGATTTAGTTTTTATAACAATTCATAACTAAATCGGAGCACTTAAATACTACAAACAATTTTAAATAACACACGTAACGTAACGTACGAAAAACCACTTCAAAGTTTTGTTTCTAATCACCCCGGCGGCGGCGTATAGGTACGCCGCCGCCGGGTCGGGTCACCCCGTTTGACGGTCTTTTAAACCGAATTTCAAAAGGAGGAGGTTCTCAATTCGTCCGTCGTTTGATTTCTCTGCCATTTGTGAATAGATTTTGATGATTGTTTTTTTGTTCGGTAGGTCATACTTCAGAGGTGATAACTTTAATTTCGGAAGTCGGTATCAAATAACAAATATAAACAAAATACAAACACTGACTTCCGAAATTAAAGTTATTTTTAAGTTTTTAGACGTCGGTTGTATTTAAACTATTTATAACCTAACTACATACATAATAATATATACAAAAACTGAATATACTTAGGCGTCGAAGTATTCCTCCACATCACTGTTATCTGGAAACGTGCCCAGAAGACTGGCAGCATTGCCACGTTAAATGGCAATGCTAATTCTTTGGGCGAAGAGCGAGCCAGCCCTTCACGCAAAGTGTCAACCAGTCGGTGAGAAATATGTTTAAAAAGATGACGTGCACTCGGACCCCATGACCGTTTCGACCCCAAACGGCTCAACGTTTCGTCCCCAAACAGCTCAACGTTTCGACTTTAAACAGCTCAATATTTCTGCCCCAAACGGCTCAACGTTCCCTTTACGTTGAGGCTAAATGGGTTTATTTATGCAACTAAAAGTGAGTTGCCGATGTTACGTACCTACATATAGCAATCGGAGCTCGTGATTAAAGTAATAACAGCCGCACGGGTCGATCCATCAGATACGCTTGTCGGGGTTGGTCCATGGATGGGTGACCATCTACACACCGAGACTCCTCCATGCCTCGGCAAGCACAGTAAGCCGTTGGTTCCGGCAGACAATAATGGATCTTTGACTGTCGTTACGGGTCATCAGAAGCCCGAAAGTCTGACGACCAGTCTTACCAAGGGGTATCGTATCGTATTAAAACTTTTAAAACATTCTAATTCTTAAAGAAAAAAAAACGAAACTGAGTTACGGCGGCCCTTGGCACACAAGCAACTGAAGGAACAGGGGTGGGTTTTAGTCAGTAAAAGTCTGACACGTCCTCCCGCTCCATCCAGAGCGGGAGAAGTCATTAGATTATTTCCCACTCTCCAAAAAAAGTAAAAGGGGTGTTGATTGTGTTATAATTACGTTTTGATTACTTGATTATGTATTTATAAAGTATTACTATCAGTACATCACTACATATTATAAAACAATGTCACCCGTCGCGTCTGTTCGCGATAAACTCAAAAATTATTGGACGGATTTTCATGCGGTTTTCTCCAATAGACAGAGTGATTTATTATGAAGGTATGTATAACTTTTTTGTATATTTAATTTTTTCCGAGCGAAGTTGGGGCGGGTCGCCAATAATGTATAAAATAATGAATCCTACTAATATTATAAATGTGAAAGTTTGTGAGTGTGTATGTCTGTTACTCGTTCACGCTCAAACGGCTGGACCGATTTGGATGAAATTTGGTATGTAGATAGCTTATAGCCTGAATTAACATATAGGCCTTTTATTCCGGTCTAGGCGGGTAAAACCGCGGGGCGCAGCTAGTAATCTTATAATAATGAATGTTATAATAATTAATTGTTATACCCCTGGGTCTCGGCAAATACGTAAATCCGTTGGTCATGCGCCTGATCTCTCTCTGGTCTCTCAGGACTATGTAAAAACTTTTTTACAAAAAACAACCGACTTCCAAAAAAGAAAGTACACTGGAAATTAAAAAATAACTTAATTTCGGAAGTCGGTGTTTGTATTTTATTTTTTCGTTATTTGACATCGACTTCCGAAATTATACATAGTTACTCGTATTTTTACATTTTTAGTGTATTTTCTTTATTGGAAGTCGCTTGTTTTTTTTTGTAAAAGTGTTTTTTATTTTCACTTTTTAGTTGTTTTACCCCAGAACTAAAAACCCCAATAACATGGAACGTGGAATTTAAACATACTCGTAATTGGAAAAAACGTCATCTATGTATACGTATTTTTCGTTTGTGTTCAGTTTTTCAAATAGCGCTGAAGTGATTTAGATAAAATTTATATGGGACCACCTCGGGCGTATATTCTTTTTGATAAAAAAAGAATTTCGAAAATGGGTTCACAACTGACAGAGAAATCGGTGGATTTGATTATAGAGATTCTTTTTTTTTGTTCATAGGTTAAGACGTGAAATGGTAATCAACAAACAAAGTTACTTTGCATTTATAATATTAGTTTTTTTTTTTTTGGGACAAGCCCGCCACACTATTCCCTAACTTTAACTTCTGTAAGCCAGAATCAACAATGGTGACCACCAGAAAAAACGCCGAGGCAATGAAGCTCGACGAGTCCCAGAGAAACGATTAAACTGTCTTGGGTTCCGCAACAAAATTAATCAGAAAAGACAGCGGAGGAGAAAGAAAGAAAGAAAGAAAGAAAACTAATTTATTTGACACACACAGATACACATAATGTAGGTACAATAAAATTAAAAAAAAAAACAACTTAATTTATAACAATAAGGTACATCGTGTGCCCCGCGGCTGCGCCAAACAGGTCCAGTTCAGCAAAATGCCAGACAACTAGTAGTTGCCTGACGCTGGTTTTCAACTAAACCTAATGTTGAAGTGTACGGATGTGAATCAGGTTATATACAGTTAAATAGATATTTTTTTTTTATTCTGTAGTATGTGTTGTTGCGGCTGTTAATAATATTAGTTAATTAGGATTAGAATATCTTCTGCGCACTTGGTTTCCGTTCAGGTGGAAGCGCCAGGGTAGCCCGCGCACGCAACACAGTGCCCGAAACTTGAACTATTTATTTTAGATGATTTAATTGGCTTGATGAATAAAGAATCTAATTAGTCCATCGGACACGTATTTTTTTATCACGTAAATAAAAATGAAGACGATAGAGTGCGTTGAAATTTCGCATGACGTCAGAATTGAGTTAAAAACGTACCAGTTTTTTACTCAAAAGTGACGTAACAAGAACTGAACTTTTATGCGTTTTATCTTTGTCATTTCTTATTGATTTGATAAAGTTAGAAAAACTTGTCCAATATTTTTTGATTATCTAAATGTAACTTACGCACTAAATAAAATATTTTTATTTACCCTGGGTTTATCCCTATTGGTGGTAAATGCCTACCTAGCCTTTACCCAACTATCTTCGGGTCGGCTTCCAGTCTAACCGGATGCAGCTGAATACCAGTATTTTACATGGAGCGACTGCCTATCTGACCTCCACAACCCAGTAACTGGGTAATACGATACCCCTTGGTAAGACTGGTTGTCAGACTTTCGGGCTTCTGACGACCCCGTAACGACTGTCAAAGATCCACGATTGACAACCGGGACCAACGGTTTCACGTGCTTTCCGAGGCACGGAGGAGTCTCGGTATGTAAAGATGGTCACCCATTCATGGACCAAGCGGCAAGCGTAGCTTAACCTGATGAATCGACCCGTGCGGCTGTTATTAATGTAGCTACGAGCTCCTATGACAATATATATCATAAAGTATGCGTAAAATACTTACGTGAACCATCAAAAAAAGCTGATAAAATATGTAGTGTAAAGTAATTAGTAGACCCAACAAAACCACGGCAATTATGCTACTTAAAAGTTAACTTGAGGCTCATGTTTGTCGGTATCCAATAAAAGTTGTTCGTTCACAAACTAACCGCCTGTAAGTGGTTTTAGTGTTGCCATACTACCGCAGTTACCGGTTTTCAGGGGATATTTTGTGCTTTTCGTATAAGTTTGCTCAACCAATTAGTTTAAGGGTTGAAATTTGGAGAATCCCGATCATTCGCAGGGATTTAAGCCAATAATACATTGTCTAAACTAATTTTAACTGCAAAGTAGTGAAATTGTTAGTTTATGTGTACGTAAATGGTTGTGGCAATTATGTTTTTTACCAACCCGCATTGGGCCCGCGTGTTGGATTACGGCCCACACCCTCTCATAGAGAGGAGGCCTGTGCCTCAGCAGTGGGGACATTCAAAGGCTGATGATGACTCCTCCACTGTTCTTTTCTGATTAATTTTGTTGCGGTATCCAAGACAGTTGAATCGTTTCGCCGAGACTTGTCGACTTAATTGACTTGGCGTATTTCTGATGGTCGTTCTGGCTTTCAGGAGTTGCAATGGTTGGGAATAGATTGGAGAGATAGACCAACAAAAATACATAACATTGGTATGTAGATAGCATAAACCCTGGATTAACACACGTCACGTTACTTTTTAACCAACTTCGAAAAAGGAGGTTCTATGTTCGACTGTATGTATGTTTTTTTTTATATGTATGTTCGCCGATTTCTCTGTCAGTTGTGGACCGATTTTCAAAATTCTTTATTATTCTTCCGATTTTTTATCTGAAAGAATATACTCCCGAGGTGGTCCCATATAAGTTTCAGTACTTTTTGCTTCAGCGCTTTTTGAGAAACTGAACAAAAACGTATATACATAGATGTCGTTTTTGCTTTCTCCAATTACGAGTATGTTTAAATTCCACGTTCCATGTTATTGGGGTTTTTAGTTCTGGGGTAAGTATAACAACTAAAAAGTAAAAAAAAAAAACTTTTTTTACAAACCAAAAACAACCGACTTCCAAAAACGAAAATACACTAAAAATTAAAAATAACTTTAATTTCGGCAATCGGTGTCAAATAACGAAGAAACAAAATACAAACACCGAATTCCGAAATTAAAGTTATTTTTTAATTTTTAGTGTATTTTCTTTTTTGGAAGTCGTTTGTTTTTTTTGTAAAAAGGTTTTTTATCCTGGTCTACACGGGTGAAACTGCGGGGTACAGTTAGTTATATTTTAAATGTGAATGTTGTGATAGATGGACGTTTGTTGCTCAATCACGCCAGAACGGCTAAATGATAAATGATGTTTATTCAGTAAATACGTTACAAAGAACACTTTTACACGTCAATGTTTTTTGTCAGTTTAAGCTAGATGAGGCCGGTGTTTCCTAGCTGACTACCCTGAGAAGAAACACCGAAACAAACTCAGAGGTCAAAGTCTCTTTTAAAGTGTTCAAATCCATACAATGTGTACTGGTTAAATCATATGAGAACCATGTACGTTTATGTCTGGGATAAGCTTTTTGAAGAAAGCAACACACGAATTCGAGTGGACCTGTCCAGACAGTGCAAGCATTTGTCAGTCATCGCGAAGCTCAACTCAGAACTTTGAGGAGCTCAACGTTCTGAGTTGAGCTGGCTGAATGGATCCGGATGAAATTTGGCACAGAGATAGATAATAATCTGGAATAGCACAAAAGATACTTTTCATCAAAGGAGTATATTGTCTTGGAATAATGTTCTTTCCTGCGGGCGAAGCTGCTGGCATAAACTAGAATGACATAAGAGATTACACTTTCATATCTAAAATCATAAACAACCTTTATCTTATATGAAATAATTATAAGTGAAATATAATACCTACCTACACTAAAGCTCAGAAATGATTCATATGTCTGCAGGGCAACTTTTAATCCAGCTGTTCCCTACAATTTGTGGAGCGACTTATGCGAACATAAATGTACTGAAAAGATGTTTTCTTTTATATTTCAGGGCTGGTCCCTTACTGAAAGTTGTTGATGAGACTTTGACCTCTGAGTTTGTTTCGGTGTTTCTTCTCAGGGTAGTCAGCTAGGAAACACCGGCCTCATCTAGCTAAAACTGAAAAACAAAATTATGACGTGTAAAAGTGTTGATAGAACCTACTTACAAAAATAATATCATTTATCATTCATTTATAATTTATCATTGATATTTATGAGTCATTTTACCCTTTAAAATATTGAAAATTAATTGAAAGTCAAGTTGTAGTAAATAAGTAATTGGATCTATGATGATATATAATGATAAAATAGCTGCGCCCTCGATTTCACCCGCGTAAACCGGGATAAAAAGTAGACTATGTTTTAATCCAGGGTATAAGCTGTCTATATATCAAATTTAATCCAAATCGGTATAGCTGTTTGAGCGTGAAGAAGTAACAAACAAACAAACACACACACTCACAAACTTTCAACAATTACACAATATAGTATTATCTCGTATATTCATTTTTACACACATTATTTACATTTTTAAATATTTTTAAAAGAAAACATATAAAAAACATTCAAAAATATAAAAAATAGTAGTCTGCCGGTATCGGGAGCAGGGTTCAAGCTACCGGTGGTTAGGGCTCCAGAGACAGGAACCTCCTCACAATGCGAGCTGGATCGAGGAGTACTGCCTTCTGTATCAGGCCCTTGATCCAACCGCGCAACGACAGCTTCGACAGGTGGTCGTCGAGGCTTTTGGTCATCAGGCCGTTGGCGGTAACGACTATTAGCACGATGACTGCCGAGTCCACATTCCACATATCGACAACCTCGTGTGGTAAGTCAAGACAATAATAGTATTATTATTTTATAATACACTATGTAGTGTGATGTCATATGTCACTGAATAATTGTAAACCCCGTAAGATTGTTAAAAATCTTGCAATTAATGGAACTCTCAATATTTTGTGAATAGATCATTTCGAATACATTAAAACCCAACAAAATTTGATACTTTGTAATTTGCAATGTCTTACTGAGAATATATAATTATGATAATGTAAAATCTCGTGGAGGCTACACAATCGTAGCGATCTCTACGCCGTAGCACGCTACGAGCTACGTCGTAGCACGATGCGTAGCACATCGAGATGATCTAAAGTATTCGTCGCGCGTATTTTATGTAAAATAGTTTTTTCGAGATATTATTGGACTAAGTGTTTCTTGTGACTTCGCTATCGTGATCTATGGCAATAAGCGGAAGGGTAGCTGTCTATCAGTGATAGACAAATCGTAATCGTATCAGGCCCTGAGAGAGTATATCCATAAATGTATAGAATGTTGCTAATGTAGTCAATATAATTATATTATTTTTTCAATCTACGGTGACCCAGTCCATGGCTTTTAATTTTTCCCGGTGAATTTCGTCTTTTCCGGCCAATTTCGAATGCAAAAAATATCTAAACTTTAAAAGTACATTATTTATTGAAAGAAAGATAGAACGAAGAAAGAAGTTCTTGCGACACCAGATGTTTTAGCAGTTTAAAGTAACAGATCCTCTCAAAGTCCTTTGGTGAGGGACTGTCACTAATAGTTTGAAAAACATCAACTGCTGTCTCACAATTTTGGTGTACAAATTCATTACCTTCCCCAAGTTTCAATAATATTTTTGTTATACTTGTTATACTGAAGGAATATTAAGAGATACGCCGTCAAGGTAGGATGACATTATAAACAACTGGCTGATCCGACAGACGTTGTCCTGTCTTAAAAAACTTTTTAGGATGGTTTAGAAGATTATCGAAATGTTCGTTGCATTTGTTTACATTCGTTAAAATTGGATGTATCCAATAACTACGGTTTCGTCTTCTACGACGACGTCTTTTTATCAAAAGTAGCGCAATTAAACCTTCTTCGTCAGAGTCCATTATGATACTGCACGCCGCAAGGGTTAAAAAAAAGTACAACAACAAGCAGCCACCGACCGCAAGTGTCGACCACCGGCCACAAGTGGCTGTCGCGCGCTTCAGCTACCTTTGTAGCCGCTTCTAGCTTCTAGTGGCGGCGTTTGTGGCTGTGGCGAGTGGCTCGTGTGCGGCGACACTTAGCTATGAACTGTCAAACGCGCGAAATTTAAATAGTCGTTAAGTTTTCTGAAATTTTCTAACATTTCGCGTTACTTTCTTAATTTTTTCTTTCATAATAAATGTCTCCTAATAATAAAAAAAAAAACAGCAAAAAAAAAGAATTAGCGAAATCGGTCCAGCCATTCACGCGTGATGCCGTGACTGACGGAAATAGGGATTTATTTTTATATATCCCCTCCGCCGCACAGGGTGTAAAAAGACACATCACATAGCCATCAACTACGCATACTGTACGTCTTTTTTTTTTTTTTGGGTGGGTGGTAATTCATCCAATGAATTCTCCCGCTCTGAGTAGAACGGGAGGGCGTGTCAGACTCTTACTGACTAAAACCCAGCCCTGTTCCTTCCCTGCCTGAGTGCCCAGAGGCGAGGTAACTCTTCGAATTTATCGACAACCTCTAAAAAAGTAGCTTTGCAAAAATTAATAATATATAATAATAATAATAATATTCCACAACTATCACACAACGCCATCTAGTCCCAAGCTAAGCAGAGCTCGTGTTATGGGTACTAGACAACTGATAAACATGCTTATATATTTCTAAATACATACATATTATTAAATATATATATACATATTATTATTAAAGTATTGGTTGGAAGCGATTTTTATTTTAGGTATGAAAAAAAAACTATTTTTTGTTACGCGCAACGTAACGCGAACCCAGGCAAGTGGAGTTAAACCCCACCCCTTCGCTCTAAACCACGTAGGTACTTGTCGGATACGTTT
Source organism: Polia nebulosa (assembly GCA_951329385.1). Lineage (NCBI taxonomy): Eukaryota > Metazoa > Arthropoda > Insecta > Lepidoptera > Noctuidae > Polia > Polia nebulosa. The sequence goes on along the minus strand of OX589602.1, from coordinate 28,268,270 downwards.
GATATTCATTGCGTTTTTATAACAGCAAATGCGTAATTTCGAAATAACATATCGAAAATTCAGGTAATGTTTGTTTGGAAAAAATTGTAGTAATAAAACTTGGAATTCAATTTCCTAAAAAAAATAAAAAAAATTGCGTCTTTGACCTTCAATATTCAGAACCAGTGGATTCCCAGGTATAGTCTAGTGGAAAAAAAAATGATCCAAATAATGGGTAAAAAATGTGGCTTTCGGCTTCGGAGACTGTCTTTTTACACCCGATATAGATATAGATTTACAGTGAGATAGGCAACTACAAATTGTCAAGTATATAACAGGCAACTAAATGCTTGTCATGTCCGACCGCGGCCTAACGCGACCGAATTCAAATTACTCTAGTCGCTAACACAGTTATAACATCTCAGTAGATTAGGGTTAACCACAGAGCTTGGAATCACTGCGCTAGCCAAAACTAAAGATATTGTTACTAATAATATTCGTAATTCAGAATATACTCGTATATATAAAATAATATAGTTTATTAATATATGAGCTCGTGGCTAAAGTAATAACAGCCGCACGGGTCGAACCATCAGGTTAAGCTACGCTTGCCGGGGTTGGTCCATGAATGGGTGACCATCTTTACATACCGGAAGCACTTTGACAGTCGTTACGGGTCGTCAGAAGCCCGAAAGTCTGACAACCAGTCTTACCAAGGGGTATCGTATTATCTAGTAACTGGGTTGTGGAGCTCAGACAGCTAGTTGCTCCATGTAAAATACTGGTATTCAGCTGCATCCGGTTAGACTGGAAGCCGACCCCAAGATAGTTGTAATTGCAAAATTCGTTAGTTTACAATAAATCTCATAAATTGTAAACTTCTTTTTTTTGAAGATTGCATTTTTGAAGAGACTTTACTTTGAAAGGTAACCTCTGTTACTAATAATATTCGTAATTGAAACTATATATATAAAAATAATATTATTTATTAATAAATGTTAGCAGGTAATTGAAGAATCCGTTAGTTTACATTTTTTATAGTAGCCTGTTGTGTCCCACTGTTGGGCAAAGGCCTCCCCATAACCTTCCAGACACTCTTTTCTTACATCAGCTCAAACCAGCTTTATACGAGGCTTTTAGCATTCATGTGTGTTTACGTTATTTAATCCATTTTTTCTGTAATGTGCGTTAAATCTGTGCAGAATAAATTATTTTTCTTTCTTTCTTTTTTTCTTTCCTTAAGTTAACAACAAATCTCGTATAATTTGTAAACTTCTTTTTCTCGGTAAGACAGTGATAAATAACAAAGCATATTCTATCTATAATTTACAGTGAGACAGTCAACCACATAATGACAAGTAGATAACAGGCAACTACATGCTTGTCATGTCTGACCGCGGCCTAACGCGACCGAATTCAAAATACTCCAGTCGCTAAAATAGTTATAACATCTCAGTGGATTAAGGTTGGCCACAGAACATGAAATCATCGCACCCGGCAATGACTAAAGACAACTTTTAAATAACATTTGTGTTACAAACTATTTTATTGTAGTATGTCGCCGGCTAATTTCAGATTCCGTTAGTTCACAATAAATCTTGTAAAATTATAAACTCTTTTTTTTTCGGTGAGATGCTGATAATTTTAAAAGTTTAATGTTTTGTTGCCTTTTATTGTATTCGAAATTATCCATTCACTAAATATTGAGAATTTCTTTCAATACAAGTTTTATGAAAATCATAAGGAGTTTATAATTCTCCCGTGACATATATGTGCTCGTATTTACGTATATGATAGTATTATGAATACAAATGTGCGTGTGTTTGTTTTAACTACTCGACTGATCAACATGAAATTGCCAGGAGTACAGAAAAGGACAAAGGGTACCTTTCATTCAGATAAAAGTGCAGTTTAAGCACAAGTTTTAACTGTCATAGCCATAGACATAATTGTCACGGGCTGTCAAATTATGTGAGAAAACGATGACTCTCACTGACAGTCTCGATTTGTATGGAAAGTTTTGACAATGTCGTCTCCATCAGCCACTGAGTCGTTTCCCTGCTCTGTGGGGTTCACTCAATCGGGACTTAAGGGGTTCAAAAGACCAATTTAGATCCTCAAGGACCAACTTAGTATGTATTTAGCGTAGTAAAGGATTTCGTCTCTAGTTTCGTTTTTCAATTATTTACTAAAGGAGTCTGGACTAGACGAAAGTTATTAGGAAATTCAGTTTGGTATTCGTTTTAGCTGGCCTCGTTGGTCTAGTAGTGGCAAGCTTTACTGCTGTTTGAGAGGTCCTGAGTTCGATTTCGATTTTTTTCGATTGGAATAGTGGTGGCCCAGTGGTAACGCCCGCGTCTTATAAGTTGTAGGTCATGAGCTCAAACCCAAGCAGGCGCTTTACTTTGTGTAAATTATTTCATCACCACTGCTCACAAAACAGTGAAGCAAAACATCGTGAGGAAACCGGCATGTCCTAGAACCAAAAATTCGAAGACATGTGACATCCTGATTGAGCCCGCGTGGTGGATTACGGCCCACACCCTCTCACAGAGAGGAGGCCTGTGCCCCAGCGGTGGGGGCATTAAAAGAATGATGATGAGTTCGATTCGTATGGCAAGAAAAGGTTTATTGAATTTATATGGTAAGAAGCTCGTTCTCTACTATATTCGTCGTTTAAGTTTTAACACATTGACATATTAAAAAATATTACTTTCTTTAATATTTTTTAATATGTCAATTGATAGGGAATTGAACGACCCAGCTTGAGCATTCATACATAAGGATTTGAACCCACGGTGATGCGTAATTTAACACCAAAAATATTATGTATGTCAGTGTTGTACAGAAAATGTACAGAAAAACCGGGTAATTCAGTGATATTGCAATAGCAATAGGGCGTAATTAATTGTTTCGAAAAACTGAGTTACGCGCTGCTACATAGTTTATTTGCTCTCTTGAAAAGTTCACGTTTTCGACATATATACCTACGTAGTGTTGGAACTTAAGTGATAATATGGAACTTAAACATTACTGATGAACTATGATTGTACTCTTGTTCACTTCGTCCTAACCCTTATGTGAACAGTCGTGATTTAATGTTATGTAAATCGGTGTAAATTCCAGAGTTTATCAAAACGTTGCCGAAACATGTCAGTTATGCGAAGTATCTTTTTAGGTTACCGTAATCAAAGGGTAACCAACGGGACCCTATTACAAAGACTCCGCTGTCCGTCTGTCTGTCAGCGCGCTGTATCTCTTGATCCGTAATAGGTAGACAGTTGAAATTTTCACAGAATATGTATTTCTGTTGCCGCAATAACAAACAATAAAATAGGTGACCCCTGAGAATTTCCACTGCGAGGATCGCCCAGAGGACACGGGTGGAGCATACGGTGGAGGTTTGCCCCGCTTGGGCAGAGCACCGCCGTGTCCTCGTGGATGCGATAGGCGGCAGCGACCTCTCGCGCCGTGCCCTGGTTCAAGCCATGGTACGGAGCGAGAGGGAATGGGAAGCCGTCTCCCCCTTCTGCCCCTGTCGCCCTCACGCCCTCAGCTGCAGCCGCCACAGGAGACGCCAGGGGCTTCGGGCGCCGCGAGACGATCTCCGGCCACCGTAGACCCGGGCCTGCGGACGGCGAGTAGTGGGTAACTCGCCGTTCGAACAGCACCGCGTAGTGTTCCACGCGCGCCTCAAAGAGTTGTCAGCAAACACGACGGGGCCCGTCGTGGCCGATGCCTGCCCGGGGGTTGAGGATAAATTCGAAAGAGTTACCTTGCCCCTGGGCACTCAAGGCAGGGAGGAACAGGGGTGGGTTTTAGTCAGTAAGAGTCTGACACGCCCTTTCACTCCACTCTAGAGCGGAAGAAGTCATTGGAGGATTTCCCACCCCCCCAAAAAAAAAAAAACCCTTGTGTGCGAGTTAAATTCGGACTTAACCGGTTTTTTTATAGCGTGGAAATCCTGTCAGACTCTTACTGACTAAAAGCACGAGGCGTTCTGCAGTTAACTTAATCTACCCTAAAGTACCTACCCTATGCTCGTTTTTCCTTTTAATTGTAAGGTATTTGTATTTTGTTCAGATTATAAGATACTAGCAGACCCAACAAACGTTGTTCTGTGAAAAAAAATGGGGGAGGGGGTAGGAAGGTTTTTTTTTGCGGTGAAAAATACTTTACGACCTATTCTCATAACTACCAAATATACAAAAAAAAAACATTAATTTCGGTCGAGCCATTTCGGAGGAATGCAACCATAAACACCATGATACGAGATTTTTATACATTAGAAGATTATCATCATCATAAATGGACTTACCTGTTTAACCTAAACTTTCAGCACAGAGGGTCCAATTCCATATTAACATGACACTCTAACCCTTACCTTGTAAGTATGTACATATTTAGGGTTCCGTACTTGAGTGTTGTACGTTTAGTTTCATTTTCTGTGTAATAACACACATCCCTCTTAACATTACCACCACAGCTGTATGCATTGCATCGCATCATCAGCGTTTGAAGAGGAAACAGGGGCTACGATTCTCCATACAAATGTATTTTTCTTTTTTCTCCCTGAAATATACCTCTAGAGCAATCTTTTTTTTTTTCATAAAGTCTAGGTCTGCTGTACGTCCCTAGGCTGTCATTTTATTTTTCAGCAACTAATAACTAAAGAAAATATGACCCTCCAAAAATTACAAAAAGTGGCCCATTTTTTTTTGTATTTTTTACCTATTTTTCTCAAGAAATAGATTGAAGGTGAACTGAATTTCATTTTTGCAGTTTTAATTTTATAAACGAGAGTTCTAAAGAGCCAAAATCGAAAGGAACTCTTTGCCCATTTTCTCTAAAATTTGACTAAGTTAAATATTTTTTTTACTCAAAATTTTAATTAATTTTATTCATACATTATATAGACGACTTTTGCAGCAATATATTATAATTTTTTCATACCGATTAGACGTCATTACGATTCGTAATTATGTGATATTCTAAGCCCCTTACAAAAAAAATCACAAAACCGTCGTCGGTTTGTGGTCGATTTAATCGTTAATAGAGAGATAAAAATAAAAAAACTAGTTCATACATTAGATCAGAAATGTAATAATCTTTCATGTTGTGCATTAAAACTTTTAGGAATACATTATTTTAACTATAAAATCACGTCCGTAAAATCACAAAAATCAGCGAAATCGGAAAAATTTCGAGTACGGCCTCTTAAAAGACTACCAGACAAGTTCCATAGTTTTTAATATAAAACATTAAATAGGAACCTAAACATACTCTTTCTTAAAAATTTTGTGCTAAAAATAATTGAATTAGCTCAGTTTTCGAGGAGAAAAAAGGGAAATACGAAACGTCGATCTCATCAAAAATTTTGAGATAAAATCGGTCTGAGCTGCAGCTGTCCCTATCGCACTCTACGGGGCAGGCTTGAGGCAGCACGACGGCAATAGTTTTTTCAAATAATAATTTTTCAAAATCCTCGCAGCCCCTGTTCCCTCTCTGCTGGGACACAGGCCTCCTCTCTCTGAGAGGGCCTGCGTGGCCTATTCTCAATCCACCACGCGGGCCCAGTGCGCGTTGGTGGATGTAACATTTCTTAGAATTTTTGGGTCAAAGACTCGGTTTCCTTACGATGTTTTTCTTGGCCGTTTTGAGAGTAGTGATGATGAAATAATTTACATAAAGTAAAGTGCCTGCCTAGGTTCGAACACACGACGTACAAATTGTAATTCGCGGCCGTTACCACTGAGCCACCATTGCTCAATGTCGAGACTCAGTAGAGATGAATATAAGGCAATTATTGCAAGCAGAAGTGATGGGAATGTTAACCTTTCCCGTGTCTAGCGGACACATAGTGGGCGAGACACAATTAATATCTATCGTGTCTGCTAATTAGGCGCGGGAAAGGTTAAGAGACATGTGTGGCGTTACACAATCAATCTGCCTACCCTTTTCCTAACTATCTTGAGGTCGGCTTCCAGTCTAACCGGATGCAGCTGATTTTACATGGAGCGACTGCCTATCTGACCTCCACAACCCAGTCACTGGATAATACGATACCCCTTGGTAAGACTGGTTGTCAGACTTTCGGGCTTCTGACGACCCGTAACGACTGTCAAAGATCGACGACGAAGATTGACAGCCGGGACCAATAGCTTAACGTGCTTTCTGAGGCACGGAGGAGTCTCGGTATGTATAGATCGTCACCCATCCATGGCCAACCCCGGCAAGCGTAGCTTAACCTGATGGATCGACACGTGCGGTTGTTATTACTTTAGCCACGAGCTCCGCTTTTACAATTTAAAATATTAATAATAATAATTTTTATTTGGAACACAACTATAAATTACAGAGTCTTAATAGCTACAACAAGGAACAGTTAATTTAAAAGAAGTACATAGCCTGCTGACTCGCAAAACCTACGACCAGTATATTAGAAAGTGTACTTTCTTTGGTTCATAGCCCGTGTAAAACGGCGTGAACTTAAAAGAAAAAATAGGTTAAAAATGTATTAATGAAACATAAACAGAAATCTATTGTGTCTGCTAATTAGACGCGGAAAAGTCTAACCACTGGAACGCCCGGCTGGACGCCGCAAAGTACTCTCAGGCGCCCGCCGCCCGCTCGCTCGCTCGCGGCGCGTGTGCGCCCGTCCCGTTGCCAAATCAAAGCTTCATATCTCGTAAACTACTGGAGCTATATGCAAAAAAAAATACGCGTGTATTGCTGATAGAATCGACATATGTGAAAACTAAAGTACGATAACGTGTTCTAAGTACTTCAAATGGAATGTAAACGTAACACACTGGGTTAATTTTTTTTTATAATCACTAAACTTTCATTCCTTCAAATTACAATTTAAACTACCATGACGAGAACAGAACCCCTTTCTATCATCTCGAGTCGCACTTGGCAGGTCTCATTGGTCCTTCTGGGCCCTGAGGACGTTTTATTAGCAAGTTTATAATGGAGCGGATGTAGTCTCCGCCCCTTGTAAACCATTTGTGGCTTCACGGTGGGAACTGTGCTGTTGTAGGCTTTCAGGGTTTCTTTCAGTCTGTAATGTAGGTTGGTTAGATGCAACAATTGTGTTTTAAAACAGGCTTTTAGTGTTAAGCGGACTGGTTCTCACAGTTTTTACGGCTTTGAAACACTTTGAAAGTACTTTGAACTATGGCGTAGACATTCATTGCCATTTCGATTTTTCCTTAAAGCTGTGAGGCATAATGATACTGCCATGTAGGTATAGTTTTATGACACTTTAACAAACAAAATAATGTTAAAAGATCTTGTGTCCTAAATTGTTATAAGCCGGGATAATTTGAGACGAAGATCGATATATGAATGAGTACTTTACGTCTAAATATGACTTACTACAACTTTGTAGTTTAGGGTCCTACTTCCCTCCACTGACGGGGCCCATCGTGGCCAGTGCCTGCATGCCTAGGGGTAGCGGATAAATTCTGAAAATGAGTTACCGCACCCCTGGGCACTCAGGCAGGGAAGGAACGTTTTAGTCAGTAAGAGTCTGACACGCCACCCAAAGCGGGAGAAGTCATTGGATGATTTCACACCCCCAAAAAAAAAAAAAAGGTACTACATTCCTAAATATTTTTCTTCATTTGGTACGGAACCCTAAATGTGCAAAGTCCGACACGTACTTGGCCGGGTCTTTTTTTTGGGTTTGTTGGGATAACGTCAAATGGCGCCTGGAATATTGGACCAGGGAATGTGGGATTCTTACCTCACTAAAATCACCCCAACCAAATTTAAAAAAAAAAAAACGGTCCTACTGTAACATTTTAAAAATTTAGATTCGTGTAATAGAGCGTTATTTTCATAGATGATACACTTTATAAATAAGTAGTTATTTTGCAAGATGACAGATAGTAGTCTGACGTTTCTTTTTCTAATTTGATCTGGAGCGACTGAGACTCAATGAACTAAAATTATTGGATTTAGAACTAATAAGTACCTAATGATGTCTCGAGGAGTTAAAGGGACCAGAGTCAAGTTCAAACGCTTTAAGCATTAGACTGATCACGGTGTAAGTACTACTTTGTCTTTGAGACGCGTGGTCTGGGTGTGACATTCATGGAATTCACCAAGTTCCTTTCTTGTTGACAGGGTTCCTAGGTTCCACTTAAGATTTTATAGAAAAACTAATTAGAAAATGATCGGATCATAACCTCATTTTCTTGGAATAATAATTGGAAGAACAATGCGGTCTTAGCAAAGTAACCTAAGTTTACAATAACTTCTACCACTGAAATACGTCTGAAATGATGAAGTAAAGCGGTACCAGCCAGCAGACATCTGCTTAATTTGAATCAAATTATTCAGAGCGCCTTGAAATCAGCTCAACTATCAAATTTGTAATAGCTTTGTACTGACGCTGCACTATTAAATTATGGTTTGATATTGTAGGTCGTCTGTTAACATTAGTTTATTGTGAATTTTACTCGAAACTAGCCCTTAAAAGCGGTTTTGCCAGGAACTTGACAATCATCGGGTACTTTCAGGATAAAAATATTCGGTATCCAAACCATCATCTACCTCAGGATCCCAACCGAGGGCCTGCAGACCGCTGCGTTCCACGAGCATGTTCAACGAGGTCCACGGAAAAACAGATTTTCATTTTTTTTCATCTGGTCCTTTCTATATATTTCTGGATTTTTTTTCAATAGGTCCGTGACGTGGAGTTAAAAAACGCCGGGGAAGGGACTCTACCCTCAAGTTCCATTCAAATCTGTTTAGTGTTCAGCCGGTCGATTTTGTTAACAGCTCACCGTGAAAACTTATGTGGATTGAGCGTGAAGTGAACTGTCATTCCACCTTGATTGCACACTTCACGTTCACGTTTTCACGGTGACATTTTACAGAATAGCACTACAGCTGTTTTAGGCGTAAAAAGGCAACAACAAACTTTAAGTCACAAGTCAATACCTTTTTTGTGTGAATATACTATTTTCCTTGCTGTCTTTATAAGAATATACTATTTTCCTTGCTGTCCTAATATGTACAAAAACCAGTAACAACTCAACAGTTTGCACTGTCCTAAAAAGACGACACAAAATCAGTAACATCAGCAAAATTTTGTCAACCCTCTTCACTTGTGTCAGTCCTTATACTTCCGTCTTTACTATATGTACAGCATGTAAGAAAAACCCTATCCGATCCAATAAAGGCGTATTCCTGGTTTAACATACGTTCTAGAAAAAATTGTAAAAAAAATGTAACTCATAAAAAGCAAAAGTTATAGATTTTATATTTTTATAAAATATGCGAAATTTAACACTAAATATCGCAAATTTTCATAAGTTGACAACACTCCACTGGCCGGCGAAATATTTTCATTTTTATTTCAAACAGTAACGCCCTGCACTAGCCGCGCTGTAGGCACTCTGTCTCGCACAGGCGGCACCTTTGAAACGAAACAGTAGGTGAACTTTGTCGAGCGCTCAGTGTTGCCTTTGATAAGTTCTTCTTTTTTTTTAAATTAATTATTTTCATTGGAGAAAAATAATTATCTCGTATCCATTAAATGATTACGTATATGTGTACGCAGTTCGGTACCGAGTAATACCTTTCAGGATCGGACAGGGTTTTTGTTACATGCTCTATAATATGTGACAATATATTTTGCTTGGAAGACCGGAAAAGGTAAAGAAATGTGTAGTAAAATTACAAACTCTGGCAAAAGCTGAAAATGATAATAAAAAAAAAAATGAATATTTTCAAAAAACCCGACTGTAAAAAACCACTACTAAGTTTCAAACAAGTCACTTTTCAAGCTGTCTTTTTTTTTTAGTTGTTTTTGCAGTCGAGTTCTTTGAAATTTTTTTTTTTTTAGTTGTTTTTACAGTCGAGTTTTTTGAAATTTTTTATTTTTTTATTTTCTACCTTTTAGTGACTTATATTTTTGGAATCGCTTCCTTGAAGCCTTTATTTTGATATCCCACTTAATAATATGTTTCTTCGACTTTCATTTTCACACTATGGCATCTGGTTGTCGACATATTGTACTGATTACTGTCACGTCTTTAGTAGTACTTGAAAGATTAAGACGAATCAATTGACGTAAGAATACTCAAAATCAGCCTACGCGTTTGGTCTCTGAAGCGCCACAAAAGAACTAACATACATACGTAGACTGATAAACACATTATCCTCTCTTGCGTTGCGCAGTCGCAGATTATTTTGATTTAAAATTCTGTTTATTTGTTTCTGTAAACCTACCACAGTGTGGTAGTTTTTATCCAGATGTTTCTGGAACAGAATACTTATCTTGTTGCAAAAAGGACGCCTGCATATATCTGCATATGTTATGCCGCCACTACTGTACATAAAGTCTAAATAAATAAATGTCTTGTACTTATTTATTTACACTTCATGCAACTACACAATAATAACGAGCGATCAAATTAAAATCTAAAAACTACTTACATCTGGACTCAGAATATTTCACAATAATCTAGGTATAAAGTAAAATCTACGCTATGTAAATGCTTGGCCCAATACGGAATCGAACCTGCGGCGATTAGCATACGAGGCGGACATTCCTTTGCCGTGCTATAGAAGTGACAAGTCGAAAAAGTTTAATAGAGTTTACGTAAACGCCAAAAAAGTCTATGCATTATGAATAAAACATATTATAGTTGTTTCGTTTTAACATAGGGAAAGAGAAAATTGACAATTTGTAACCGGTTTATCGATGAATATTAGTGTTGCCCAAAATCGGTCTTGGTCTTGCAGTCTTGGTCTTGTTCTTGCATTTTCGCAAGACCAAGACCAAGACCAAGACCGCCTTATTGTAGCAAGACCAAGACCAAGACTGAACCCTGCAAGACTTGAGCAAGACAAGACTTAAGCCTGCAAGACTCTTGCGTCTTGCAGTTAAGACAAACTGAGATTTGGGCGTTATTAAGTAGGTCTTTGGTTTCAATCCCGATTTTGAGAGACGTTCCCCAGTATCAAAACCGTAGGTATCGTCATAACACTGAACTAAGGGCTGCAGTTGTATCTGCAGTTGGCAACGTGCCGCTCGTCTGAAAGAACCGTAAAAGGTTGTATTGATTAGGTAGGTAAGTACTTATTATGTTTCAACTATTTATTAAGTAGGTAGCGTGTTAATACTCACAAATCTGTTCCCATCATCCCATGTGATGAAATGTACCTAGAATAACTTTCTAGCAAAGTTCATACCTTGTAGGTACCTACCTATAATAATATATTATGCTTGTTTATGTCTAATGTTCAGATCTAACGTTAGTACTCGTAGGTTGGTATGTGCTTAAAATTATAGCCAACAAAATTATATAAACATTATGTAGGTACCTACTTATGTTTCAAAGTTTATATTATTCTTTTATTCAGCAAAATTTAAAACTAACAGCGAGACGAGTAGGTCTAGTAACCGTTTCTACGGCAGCCAATGTTATGGTACAGACGCCAGCACATCAAGCTACTACAATCTGTCAAATTTCTTTAACAGATTTTCAACTTTATCGCTAAAGAATTAAGGTTCAAGGTTGATTGGGAAAATGTGACGTTCTGCGAATAAACTGTTGGTCGGTTGGTGTATCATATACCTACTTATTTGATAATTTACCGACAAAGACGCCGCGGTTTGCAACAAGTGTATCACAGCATTTGACACTGTTTGAGCGCCCCTTTCGCCGACAAAGAGTACGGACAGAGGCACACAGAATTGTTACCTATTTTGGTAGGGTTTGGTACAGGAGGATAAAATTAAATGACCTTGAAGATGTCTCAGCAGTAAGTAGGTATAAATTGAATGCATACAAATGTATTCTTGTATAAATACATTTACACACTGGCTCGAATTCGAACACTACAGCGTTTCAAGCTGTCGGGCGAGATGGTAATTAATGACTAAGTAGGTATTGCATCTATTGAATTGCGAATATTTTGATTTCGAAATAATCATTGTTAATATCGGTAAATGATAGATAGTGAGTGACATACCTAGGTACTAAAATGTGAGCAGCAAGATTGAAAATTGATATTTAAAGGTCGAGGAATGAGTTTGACCTTGAAAAAGTCATTTTTTTTAATAATTCCTCGACCTTTATGAACTTGGAGGGTTGTATTGATGATTTTGATGATTATAATTCTGTAACTACATACGTCTTACAGCGCGAATCATAATCTAAAATCTAAACTAACGTGTTCAATAAATAGCAATAGGCTAATAGGTGTTTGCAAGACTTGCAAGACTTGCGAGACTCTTGCTGCAAGACCAAGACCAAGACCAAGACTGAGAGCGCAATACCAAGACCAAGACCAAGACCAGGTGTATTGACGCAAGACCAAGACCAAGACTGGCCTAAGTCTCGTCTTGGTCTTGCATTTGGGTAACACTAATGAATATACTAAAATAGAGTACGAACAATGAAAGCAGAATCAAAATTTATCGAAAATTAAACGAGATATAACAATTTTAAACATATATATCTGTACCTCCCTCGAAAACGCTGTTTTCTATGGCAGTTTTATGGGCGTCATGTCCTTTGACGTCAAAAAACACGTCGGACTTCTCTTTCTAATTATCAACTTTATAGCTTTATAACTTCGTCGCTGATGATGATATTTTGAAAATTCCTTCATATTTGTTCACTAGAGTTAATAAGTCTTCAATTGGACAAAAAAAAAATGTCATGCATATTGCCTATTCCCTAATGATGGCGATTCTCTTGTTCAATAACTATACTAAAATTAGGGAACCACTATTCTTTACTAAAAGGCAGCGCGAGAAAAGGACGGGTATAACTATGAACTAAATTAGAGGTGGCAAACTAGTTCACGCTTTGCCCTTAACCGTGTTTTTAGTCGACATGTTTTTACGTGTCGTCATAATTTGTATGGAAATATTAGTTTAACTAAATTTGATAGATCTAAGTTACGGCCGTCTCTTTATTGTTTTATTTGAGAGAAAAAGTTAGCAATAGTCTAAATTAAGTTTAGATTGTGTACAACAGAATCGGCACCAATAATTTTTCGTGGCAACTCGGATAATGATACTACCATGTATCCTGTTTCAGTGGAGATCTTTTAAGATTAGTTGAGCGGCTTAGGCGTGGATACATAACAGATTTACTTACACGTTAATCCGTCAGGCCCCTCACGTCTCCTTAAGGAGACAAAGGGTTTTTAATTGTGTCGCTAATGAGGGACTTGATGGGACTTTTATCATAAATTATTTCTTTCTTTTTAGGGTTCCGTACCGAAAGTGTAACCAACGGGACCCTATTACTAAGACTCCACTGTCCGTCCGTCTGTCAGCGGGCTGCATCTCATGATCCGTAATAGGTAGACAGTTAAAATTTTCACAGAATATGTATTTATGTTGCCGCTATAACAACAATTAATAAAATTGGTACCAAACCCTTCGTGTGCCATAAATATAAAATTAATTAAAAATTAAAGAGAGAATTAAAGAAATTTCACAGAATATGTATAAGAGAGGTTCCCTTGGGAACCTCTTTTATACATATTCTGTGAAAATTCCAACTGTCTACCTATTACGGATCATGAGATACAGCCCAAAAATAATACCTTTCTAGAAACGTGTGTTTTGAAACCTTCGTGTGCCCGTCCAACTCGCTCTTGGCCTTGATTTTTATTTCAAAAACTTTGCCCCACACTAGGAGTTACTCCTGTATCGTGGGTGCGTTGACACCACACTCAACTCACGTACACTCAGACTCGAAACAACTACCTGTAGACAATACAAATATTTGTTCCGTGCGGGAATCGAACGCGTGACACGCAGCGCAGCTAGCTGCCAATTGCTCATCTACTGCGCCAATCATGCCGTGCATAACTTGTATAAATATTCGTTTTTGAAATAATAATGACAGTAATTGTGGACAGGTCAATGACCGCTATTGTCATGCTAAAACGAAACGGCTATATTAACCTATATCGAAAATTGAGGAAAAAAAAAGGAAGGAAAATTGAGACATTTTTTAACAAAAGATTCCCATCATTCGTGGGAAATCCTACCCAAGAAACGACCCCGTCGATTTATCGTAGCCACACGACACCCGATCTTCACACCGACGAGGAAATCCGAGATTCCCCCATCAGGCAGGGAAAAGTATATTCAAATAAGCTGAAAAAATGTCAGATACCCCAATATGGGGGTACCTACTACAAATACAATCTCAAATATTTCAATGGGAGACAACACATTTGTTCCCCAATAGTCCCCGACCTTTGCATAAGAGATGCAATATACCCTCTCCCAGTTTCGCCCCTCCTCATATTGTTCATTTATTTTATTTAGAAATTCGCGAGATTTTACGCGCCATTTTTGGTCCAAAGCCCCCAAATGGTGTCGAGTATAATTTATTATGATTGTGTCGTCGCTCTTCGTTTTTAAAAAAGAGTAATAAGGGTTGTGTTTAAGTTATTTTTATGCTTTTGTGTTGTTAATTTTAGGAGGACGCAAACTCGAAAAAAGGATGACAAAAAAAGACTTTTTTTTTACAAAAAATAGAACCGACTTCCAAAAGAAAAACCAAAAAAGTGCAAACTAACTTTAATTTTGGAATTCGGTGTTTCTGATTTTGTTTCTTCGTTTTTTGACACTTGATTTCACTTTTTGGTAGAGTAACGGGGAGTAATCGCGAGACATTTGTTGTTACTTATTGAAAAGTTCCACCGTCTATCTCCGAAGACCTTGATCAGATTCTAATGTAAGTATTATATATTAAAACCTTCCTTGAAAAATATGCATTTGAATAACGGAAACCTCGTCCAAATCAAATCAGTAGTTTTCGAGAAAATCGCGGACAAACAAGCATACATACATACGAGTATACTTATATACATACGGGTCGAATACAGAACCTGCTTTTTTGAAGTTGGTTAAGAACTAGGGTTTTATTTCATACTGTGGTAATATCGAGAATATTGTCTAAGTTTGCATTAATCGATCTAAAGTAATACATATTATAGAGAGGTAACATTTTTTACATTAAATAAAGCCTTATATTTTTTCAATTTCTGGGACTCAGGCGGTCTCTAACCCGCGCCTACGTACGGCGAGTAGTGGCTTGCCGTCTGATCAGCACCAGGCCCGAGAGTCGACGGAACGTAGTGTTGCACGCGCGCCTCAAAGAGTTGTGAGCAAACCATGACGGGGCCAGTCATGGCCGATGCCTGCTCAGGGGTTGTGGATAAATTCGAAATAAAGTTACCGCGCCTCTGGGCACTCAGGGCAGGGAAGGAACAGGGCTGGGTTTTAGTCAGTAACAGTCTGACACGCCCTCCCACTCCAACCAGAGCGGGAGATGTTATTGGAAAATTTCCCACCCTAAAAAAAAGGCTCCTCTCAATGGGAATGAGATGTTATCACATGTTTTCGAATTTTTGATTCTAAGACATGCCGCTTTCCTCGTTTTCCTTCACCGTTTTGAGAGTAGTGGTGATGGAAGAAATTACACGAAGTAGAGCATCCCTACAATTCGTAAGTTGGAGCCATTACCACTGGCCACCACTACACCAAAATTGCTTGTCATCATCATCATCATCATCAGCCTTTTAATGTCCCCACTGCTGGGGCACAGGCCTCCTCACTGTGAGAGGGTGTGGGCCGTAATCCACCACGCGGGCTCAGTGCGGGTTAGTAGATGTCACATGCCTTCGAATTTTTGGTACTAGGACATGCCGGTTTCTTCACCATGTTTTCCTTCACCGTTTTGAGAGCAGTGGTGATGAAATAATTTAAACTAAGTAAAGTGCCTGCCTGGGTTTGAGCTCACGACCTGTAAGTCGCGGTCGTTACCACTGGGCCACCACTGCTCTCTAAATTGCTTGTATGTTTGTTTAATTGATCGTTAAAAGAAGTAGTATAAAAATTCTTGCGTTTTTAGAAAGCTGCACTGGCATCATAGCCTTATCATAATACATACTTTTCATCCCAGAAATATGCCCGGTTCCTGTGGAATAAACTTTGGGAGCGGGCCGGAAATAAGTTATTGGAGTATAAAATAATAAGTGCAAACTTACTTACTCAAAGTGGTATTTTTCAACTTGGCAAAATGTAGTTTTATAGAACCGTCTGATACTCAATGGGAGTGCGGTGCCCCTGTCCAGAACATGACTCCATACTAGAATGCTTCAAATGCCTATATACCTCCACTTTAGAGGACCTGATGAACGCGCAAGTCTATATCTATACTAATATTATAAAGAGGAAAGATTTGTATTTTTGTATGTAACTTAAAAACGCCTGGACCGATTTGAAAAATTCTTTTAGCAATGGATAGCTACATTATCAGCGAGTAACATAGGCTATATTTAATCAACATACTCCCACGGGAACGGGAACTACGCGAGTGAAACCGCGTGACGTCTGCTAGTATTTAATAAGTTGCCTAACCATCGACTCGAAAGAAGAAGACCGCCTGTCAGTGAGGTCGAAAAATGTCATGAAAAGGACGTATGAAATAATAAAAAAAAAGTTGTTAGTCACGTCGCAGGATAATGAGAGTCTGATAACAAGAATTGCAATTTTACATTATAATTCTTCTGTTTATTTAAATTTCTTATAGATCTGATGATGGGTTTCGGAGACAGACAACAGAACTCTTCAAAAATTGACAGAAAATCAACCGCGATTGCTGCGATCGTATGTCTATGAATTGTTAACACAGTTTAATGGGGAACCCCAACTAAAAATCGAAAAAAAAAACCTGTATTACAAAAAAATAGAACCGACTTCCAAAAAAAGTGCAAAATAACTTTAATTTCGGAAGTCGGTGTCAAAAACCAAAGACACAAAACCAGAAATACCGACTTCCGAAATTAAAGTTATTTTGCACTTTTTTTTGGAAGTCGGTTCTACGAGTGTTTTTGTAAAAAACTTTTTTTTTGTGTTATCAGTTTAATTTTCTGTAAAGCTGGTTAACCTGCAATTGGCGACTGTGTAAGACTAAGTCCATTAGTTACGAGTACCTTTTTTAACAGACTTCAAAAAAAGGAGGTTCTGTATTCGACCCGTATGTATGTATGTATGATTATCCGCGATTTTCTCGAAAACTACTGATCCGATTGCTCACTGACCAACTCGCATTAGGCCCGCGTGGTGGATAACCGCCCACACCCTCTCACAGAGAGAAGGCCTGTGCCCCAGCAGTGGGGACATTAAAAGGCTGATGATGCGATTTGGATGGGGTTTTCGTTATTCAAATGCATATTTTTCAAGGAAGGTTTTAAAATATAATACTTTAGATTTGATGAAGAACTTCGGAGATAGACAGTGGAACTCTTCAATAACAAACAGCAATTCACGATTACTGCGATCGTTTGTCTATGTATTGTTTACGTAATTTAATGAGGAACCACAACCAAAAAGTGAGAAATAAAAAACCATTTTTACAAAAAATAGAAAAGACTTCCAAAAAAAACAAAGATCTGGCAAACACCTTTTTTTTTTTTTTTGGATGTCGGTTCTATTTCTTGTAAAAAGTGTTTTTATTTTTTTTTACTAAGCTGTCATGTACGTAGAAGCTGTTTACCTTAATCATCGGCCTTTTAATGTCCCCACTGCTGGGGCACAGGCCTCTCTCTGTGAGAGGGTGTGGGCCGAAATCCAACACGCGGGCCCAATGTGGGTTGGTTTTTTTTTTTTTTTTTTTTTGGATGTCCCATGTCTTCGAATATTTGGTTCTAGGACATGCGAGTTTCCTCACGATGTTTTCCTTCACCGTTTTTGGGTGAAAATGAAATAAAGAATTCTGTTTTCATAACCATCTACTAAATACGTTACAACACATTATTTATTTCTGTTCACACCAGACCCATGATTGATCCGAGCCCAAATTAAAACATCGCGTGCACATCCAAAATAACTAGAGTGTGGTAACCTTCCAACGGTCTGTAATAAAATAATTCTTTCGAGACCTTTCTCTCCTCAATTACGTTCCACATGTTTTTCTTTACGTTTACCGTGAAAAGTGAACGTAAGTTTGGGGAATTCTGGGGTAAAAAGAGGAAAAATTGGGGTGTAAGAGTGATTGATGGGGGATACCACTAGAGTATAGAGGAATCGCTGTAATATCTTCCGTCTCTTTTTATTTTATTTGCAAGATAAGGACAGCAACTTTTTTTTCGGTTCGATACGTTTTCTCGCCGTTTAAGGCGTAGTTATACGACTTTTAATAGTTTTTATTTGAACATCACGTTTAAACGACTAGTCTTATTAAAAAATATATGTTACTTTAGACAATTTCCGTCGTAATTTGATCGCAGAATATTTGAAATTATACTTTTGTGACATAGTGTAATTAATTAGTAAAGATACGTCTAACGCGTATAAAAAATTGAGAATTACGCAAAAACTATGAAGCGTATTTTTATGAAACCTTCACCATTTTAAAAATTATTTAAATATTTATAATTTAGTCTCAGTGTTTTATTTTAATACGTGTTCTTTTATGTTTAATAAATTAGTAATGCGTCTAATTTCGGACAGCGCTCCTTGATGGGCGAGTCCTATTACTGGGTGGATGTACGACGCGTTACGAGAGCTCAGCACAAAACACGCAAGTTAACCAGTTGTTCGGCACTCGACAACTTCCCGGGGACTGACTGATATAAAATAAAACAATCTGTTTCCAAAGCAAGTACAAAAAATTTATTTTGTTCTATCACTATGTAATATGAGCGGAGAATCTCGACACCGCGATTCAGAAATGTGACGAAATCGTACAACGCCATCTATCGAGCTTGGGGTAAAACTCGCAATCGAACATCCCGCCCACTATGGACAGAGTGTCCAGAACTAGGGTTAAATATATCAAAGTTAACTGACCGCCCACCACAATAGAACACATGATTTGGGGGGAAGTGAAAACAATAGTGGACTGTATGTGAACAATAAAAAAAAAAAAAAACAACTAAACAAAATCTTAATGTTAAACTTAAATGCAACTTATGCAACAATTAATTAATACTTAACATTGATTTAAAAAAATAAAAACATATAAATACTAGGTACGCATTTATGAGGTGATAGGAAGTACAATTAATTTCGACACAGGTCTTTTAATCGTAGAACCTTTACAGCGCAATGTAACCACTCTTGTGATTTTATCCGAGCCAGTATGCTTTTCTGTAATAAGACCGTAAAGCCATTCCTTTAACAGGTGATCTGGAAGTACTTCGTCCCATTCAGATCCTGCTAACCATAGGCGTTGAATGAACACCTTAGCTGTTACTATCACCGGCGCAAGCCAGCCAAGAGGGTCAAATAAGCGAGCGATATCAGAGATAACCTTTCGCTTGGTTATGGGTGTTTCGGGCGGAGAAAGTTGCACAGTGTATCTAAACTCATCTAACCTTCTCTGATACGTTAATCCTAAAATTTTTGTGAGCGTATCCATCTTAAGCTCCATATTGTCCTGCCTAGCAGTAACGTCATTCATTTTGATAAACAATTCGTCATTGCTGCTGGACCACTTTTGAAGCTTGAAGCCCCCACGATCTAACAATTGATTCAGCTGGTGATAAATAAGTTCCCCTTCAGCGACAGACTGACAACCCGTCAACAGATCGTCTACGTAGAACGATGTAAGGACTCTGTCTGCCACTAGAGGAAAGTCACTTCCTTCGTCTCGAGCTAATTGCTGTAGAGACCGGACCGCCAGGTATGGCGCAGAGGACGTTCCAAAAGTAACGCGCAATAACCGAATATGACTCAGTTCATCATTTGGATTGTCACGCCACAGAATGCGCTGATAATCAGCGTCCTCATCTGCAACCTTGACCTGACGGTACATTTTTACGATGTCTGCAACCAAGCTTATGGGGTGACAGCGCCACCGCATAATAGTTTGACGCAGATCAGGTTGTAGGGTTGGGCCAACCATTAATTCTGTATTTAATGCTACACCATTGTGGCCTGAACAAGAAGCATCGAAGACGACCCTAACCTTAGTCGTGCTTTTATCCTCACGCACCACCGCGTGATGTGGTAAGTAGAGCGCATTCTTACCTAATTCTGTTTGAGGGACAACTTCAGCATGTCCTAGTTGTATATATTCATTTATGACTGTACTATACTGCATCCTAAATTCCGGTTCCTTCAACAATCTCTTTTCTAGGCTGATGAAGCGCCTGCGGGCAATGACCTCTGATCCTCCAAACGTGCAAGTGGGCGAATCGGTTTTAAATGGTAATTTTACAATATACCTCCCGGTCGCATCGCGTTTGGTGGTTTTAGAGTAGAAATCCTCGCATTTTTGTTCTTCTTCAGTCAAGATCACACTACTAACTGAAGGCTCCGACTCCAACTCCCAAAACCTGCGCAGAAGGTCATTGACATCCGCTGACTGTACTACAGTATGGTAACATACTGGCCTAGAAATTGACGACGATGGGATTTCGCCAGACAAGATCCAGCCCAACTTAGTCTTCTGAGCGACTGGAGATCCTGGCGGACCCTTGACTAAACCATCCAATAAAATTTCTCCGACTACGCGTGTACTCAACAGTACATCGATTTTCCCTGGCGTATCAAAAGTCGGATCAGCTAATTTTAAGGATGAGAACGAAGCCGATACTTGAAAGATTTTCTTCTCAGGAAGATGTGATGTGAGCCTATTCAATACATAAGCATCGACATATAAAATAAAGGTAGGATCTAGACGTGATTGCAATTTGAATCGAACTATCCACTTAGAGGGCATTGAGTTTCCCTCATCATCGCCTAGTCGAAATATGTCGGTGCGAGCAGGTGTTTTCCTTAGTCCGAGCAACTGTACTGCAGCCTCTGTGATAAAAGAGACTTGAGAGCCCTGATCCATCAGAGCTCTTAAAACAACAGCAGTGCCAGTTCTTGACTCAACATTGACCATGGCTGTGGCTAACAGACCGTGGTTGTGAACATCCGCAAAACAACAAATGGGTTTGGCATCGCTTTGACTGGAAGAGGTTGCTGCGTTAGCGGCCGCCACTTTCGTCTCTGCTGAACCATCAACGATTTCCGCAGAATTGGCAGTTGATTTTGGGTGAAGCAGTGTGTGATGCCTCTTCTTACAAAGGTGACATTTCGTATGCTGACGACAAGTATAGACGGAATGGCTTGTTCCTAGGCAGTTGTAACAAAGCTTACTGGCTCGTGCAAACTCCCGACGCTCGTCACAATTTTTCTTAGCAAATGTTTTACAGTTACACAATTTATGATCTCCAGAACATAATACACAACCTTGAGAAGCGACATGAAAAGATTTAGCATTATTATCACGAGCACTATTTTGTTTATTTGCTTTAGAATCTAAATATTCTAAGGCTCTAAACCTAGACTCCATAAAAGTTTTGAACTCATCAAACGTAGGTAAGTCATCATTAGGATTTGAACTTATTCTTAGTTCCCACAATTTACGGGACTCGGTATCTAATTTTTCGGAGCCTAAATACACAACAATTGCATCCCATGAGCTGACATCAATACCTAGACTGCGTAAACCATGTAAACAATCAACCGTCGTGTCTAACAGAGTTTTGACGTTTGCCGACGATTCCTTAGTAATTGACGATTGATAGACAAGCCGTTTGAGCATACAGTTAGCTAAAAACCTTTTATTATCAAATCGTTTGTTTAGAATTGACCAACACTCATTATAATTAGACGCAGTCACAGGAATATGTCGAAGCAACTGTTCTGCTTCGCCTGAGAGATGACTCTTTAAATAATGGAGTTTTTGAACTTCATCCAGTGTTTCATTTTTATGAATAAGTGACGTAAATAAATCGCGGAACGTTACCCATTCCGAATAAAGACCCGCGAACTTTGGTAAACTAATTTGTGGCAATTTCACATTTGAACTATTTTGATAAGAATGTTTATTTTCACTGAAATTAGTACTTTCGCGCGGACTACTTTGAAGTAAGTGTTCTTTTAATTCAGACTTATAGGTTATGTACAACTCTTCAGTAACCTCATAAGTTTCTGCCGTAAAATAAACATTCTTTTTTAATTCTTCGTCGGTTGCTTTTTCTATGATGCGCCTATGCGTTTCAACAAATTGTTTCCACTGCACCTCTAATGATTCTACTCTCGTTTCAATGTAACTTTGTGTGAGCCGATCCTTAGGTGATTTTTTAAAGTTAATTCTAGCTTTTTCTATTATTGATTTGTTATTTAATTGCAATTTTCCTAAGGATTCCATTGTGTACAAAGCTACAGAGTTTTTAAATAATGAAATCAATTGAATGCAACAGACGAAAAATCAAAGTCAATAAACAAAAACCGGTAAATTTTTACAAGTGTTTAGAACCTATTTGACTTAAACAGAATCGGGCATAGATTTCCCGTCACAACACTTTATTTATAATTATTCTAAGTCTAAACTACTACTAAATCTTAAAAGTCTCAAACACTTGAAATTTGCACTAAGTTGAACTTTAAAATTCACTGAGAAAATTTACAAGTCTACCAAATAATAAACACTGGGATTGTAACTCACAGTTTTGTCTGCCAAACCTCTCCAAACACGTCGCTGCTGCGAGTTCGTTGTCGTCACTCTTGATGTCACTGCTGGTACTGCTGCGAGTGTGTCGTCACGGTCTGTGACGACACTCTTGATGACGTTGCTGATGTCTCGTCGCTCTATGGGCAGTGTTGTCGCCGTTGCCGTATGAAGTGAGCGTTGATACTGGTGGCGCCCCCTGGCGGAGCAGGCTGCAAACCTCACTGCTGCACTGCTGAACACCGCTGATCACCACTAATCACCAGGCACTTCAGGGCGATCCACCACTGGTTTCTATGCCACACCAGACGTCACAAAAATGTCACTTCACTTGTCGACGCGATTTCACTTTTCGCGATCCGACTCGATAGGACCAAAATGTTCGGCACTCGACAACTTCCCGGGGACTGACTGATATAAAATAAAACAATCTGTTTCCAAAGCAAGTACAAAAAATTTATTTTGTTCTATCACTATGTAATATGAGCGGAGAATCTCGACACCGCGATTCAGAAATGTGACGAAATCGTACAACGCCATCTATCGAGCTTGGGGTAAAACTCGCAATCGAACACCAGTCAAGGTCATTGGCAGCTAATAGCGCCTTAATGTATGACATAGTTGTATTGAAAACTAGCTTTTGCGAGCCGCTTCGCCCGCGTGTAATTTGTACCTCCTCCCATTATTAATTATAAGACTATAATCTATATCTGTGCCAAATTTCATCCAGATCTGTTTAGCTGTTCTGGAGTGATTGGATAACAAACATCCGTCCAACCATACATCTAAATTTTCGCATTTATAATACTCGTATTTAACAATATTAGTAATGTTCCCAAAGTTCCGTACCCGAAGGGTCCAAACGGATTCCTATAACTGTCACTCACGTGTCCGTATGTCCGTCGTCTGTCACACAGTTTTTACAGCCAAACGGTTTTTCTTTTTGTTGGGGTAGGAAATCATCCCATGATTTCTCCTGCTCTGGGTGGAGCGGGAGGGCGTGTCAGACTCTTACTGACTAAAACCCACCCCTGTTCCTTCCCTGCCTGAGTGCCCAGGGGTGCGGTAACTCATTTTCAGAATTTATCCTCTACCCCTAGGCATGCAGGCACCGGCCACGATGGGCCCCGTCAGACAGCCAAACGGTTGGAGCTACAAATTTTCTTCAAATTTTCACAGTATAAGCATTTTGTTGAGCCATAAAATAGTCAAAAATACATTTGATGCGGAACCCTAATTGTGCGAAGTCCGACACGCACTTCGAAGGTTTTTTATTTGATTGTAGTCTAATTGAAGTTAGTTGACATTGTATTGTATTTCAATGCCATGGTTATAATGAGTATTTTATTGTACAAAATAACTCGATTATAAATCGATTCAAATATAGTTCTGAATCAGACAGAAACGAGGTCAACAACCGAGAATTTAGATCGGAAAATTCTTATTATGGTTTTCTCAATTTGCGGAGAGATGTTGGATTTTCTAAGAAATATAAGGCAAAGGAAGACTGGCCGATGAGCCAACCAATATCAATGTATGGATTTCTTAGCTTCCTCGACTTTCATAGTTTCTCTATCACGTACCGTTTCAAATATTCCTAGCTTCACATTTTCTAAGATCACGTTTGAATGGGCGTGTCCTAGATTTCTTTCATTTTCGTTATTCCTTCCTCGGTTAAGGATTAAAGAAAAATATACAAAGCTTTTGCGGGGATTTGCTGTCGTTCAGCGGAAATTATGAATATAAATGTGCTTAAAACATCAACTGTTCCATTTTTTATGATTTAATTGTAGGAAGAGGAACAAATATTGCGCCGACCAGAAAGAAATTGGGATATTATTAATGACGATGATGAATGAATGGCAAAACAATAAAATGTTGAGGTTTCGATCATGCGGTCTTTTCAAAGACATTTCTCGCTGACTGATTGGCACTGTGTGAGGGCTGGCTCGTTGTTCACCCAAAGAATTAGAATTGCCATTCAACGTGAATAAAAAAATATTGAACTGGCAGCAGTGCAATATTTTTTTGCCTTTCTGTGTTGATACTAGGGTTGCCAACCGTACTCTAAAATAGAGTATTTATATATTAAAATATTTTTTAATTTGTTGTAATAGAGTACACTAAAATACTCCTATACTATACTAATACCAGCCATGCATACATGAGTATGCATGGCTGGTATTAGTCTAGACTAGACTATGAAGTCATAATCATAACCCAAAAATTGAACTGAATTTAATAGAAAATGAGCTCTTGATCTACATTAACTTAGATTTAGAATGTTTGAAGTTAAATAATTATTTTAAAATGATAAACAAATGTAATGTACCTCAAAAGGCTAATTTTTATTTTTTTTTAAATTTAAAATGTACTTTCTTTTATAGGATTTTTTTGTGCGGTGGGAAATCATCCAATGACTTCTTCCGCTCTGGGTAGAGCGGGTGTCAGACTCTTATTGACTAAACCCACCCCTGTTGCTTGCCTGCCTGGGTGCCCAGGGGTGCGGTAACTCATTTTCAGAATTTATCCGCTACCCCTTTTTTTTTTTTTTTTTTTTTGGGGGCTACACCTAGGCATTTCTTTTATAGGATGGTACTCTTTATTCACCCTTTCTGAAATCAGATATACTCCATTTCTTTAAAAAAAGTTGGCAACCCTTGATACGTAAACCATATTTTTTTGCAACATCTTTCAACGGTGAAGGAAAACATCGTGAAGAACCGGCAAGAATCAAAAATTCGAAGACATGTGACATCCACCAACCCGCATTGAGCCCGCGTGGTGAATTACGGCCCACACCCTCTCATACAGAGGAGGCCTGTGCCCCAACAGTGGTGAAGATATTTCAACTGTATTAACATGAATAAATGTAGTTATAATTCCTGCATTATACCATTACTTGCCTAGAACCGTATAATTTGCGAAGTTCTCTTAGTATTTGTACAACATCTGTACCTAATACGTGCCGTGTAGTGTTTGGTGCCATCTGTGGCGGTATTGGAGACGAAGTTCGGTCATAGCTAGCCGTGTTAGCGTTAGCGCTACACAACAAAATTCGAAGCAAAATTGTAAGTTCTGTGCTTTTAGGATAAGTTATGTATGGCTCACATTGGTTCCGATTCTCTTGTTCAACAAGAAAACTAAACTTAGAGTATCGCTATTTTTTACTAAAAGGCAGTGCGAGAAAAGGATGGCTACAGCTATGAACTAAGTTAGAGATGTCAAACTAGTTTACGCCTTGCACTCCATCGTGTTTTAGTCGACATGTTTTTACGTGTACCCTTACTTTGTATGGAAATATTAGTTCAACTAAATTTGACAGCTCTAATTTACGCCCGTCTCTTTCTTGTTTTATTAGAGAGATAAAGATAGCAATAGCCTAAATTAAGTTTAAGTTGTGCACAATAGAATCAGCACCATTGACATATATTTTAATGTCTCGTAGGCCTGGCGCTGGTAAGCGCTAGAACTGTGCATGAAGTCTTTGCTCGGGGAGTATCATTGGATTTTACATTTAGAATTTATCAATAGTAGCTGATGAAGCTATCTAGTCAGGGCCACAGCAATCTTGGCTCTACAGGGTGGCTGCGAGCTCAGATTTGTTTCTCTGTTATGTGCCCTCATATGACTTGCGTATCCAACTTTGGCCGAAAAACTCCAAACACAGAGCGGGCATATCAAAACACCGTTGACGACATGATAATTATATCAGCTGTTGATGTTCTACAGTGTGGTCGTCGCGATTTGGTCTGATTCCGACCTCCTTTTTAATCGACTTCAAAAAAGACCCCGACCCGACCCGACCCGTATGTATATATGTATGTATGTTTGTTTGTCTGCGATTTTCTCGAAAACTTCTGATCCAATTTGGATGGGGTTTTCGTTATTCTAATGCATATTTTTCAAGGAAGGTATATAATACATTAGGATCTGATGAAGATCTTCGGAGATAGACAGTGGAACTCTTTAATAATTAACATCAAATGACTCGCGATTACTGCGATCGTTTGTCTATGTGTTGTTAACACAATTTAAAGAGAACCACAACTAAAAAGTGGAAAAATAAAACCTGTGAAGATATAAAGATATAAAAAACTTTTTTTACAAAAAATAGAAATGAGTCCCAAAAAAAAACTCGTGTTTCTGGTTTTGTTTCATCGGTTTTGACACCGACTTCCGAAATTAAAGTTATTTTACATATTTTGTTTTTTTTTAAGTTGGTTCTATTTTTTGTAAAAAAGTTTTTTATATCTTCAAAGGCTGCACCTGCCGCTGCACACGACGTCTGCACTCGGTCCGATTTTGGGCTTGTTTTCCCAAGTTCAATGGGTTCAATGTCGATGGTCAATGTTGCATCTCTTCATGTATCTGTTTTGAACATCACTGAAGTTGAAAAACTGTCCACGCTTTCGTTTTCTTTCCTGGAGTTCAGAAAAGACAATATGCTTCGCTAGTCTCTGTTTGTGCATCATGGTGTTGCACGTTTTGGGAATTGACGATGACTTTCTTTAAAACGTTATTAATTTCTATGGGACATATGTACATGAGCAGAGATGGCCCAGTCGTAACTGCCTTGACTTACAAGTTGTAGGTCGTTAGTTCAAACCCAGGCGGGCGCTTTACTTTGTGTAAATTATTTCATCACCACTGCTCTCAAAACGGTGAAGGAAAATATCGTGAGGAAACCGGCATGTCCTAGAACCAAAACTTCGAAGACATGTGACATCCATCAACCCGCATTGGGCCCGCGTGGTGGATTACGGCCCACACCCTCTCACAGAGAGGAGGCCTGTGCTCCAGCAGTGGGGATATTAAAAGGCTGATGATAAGTACATAATACTTTTTTTTTGATAGGCACAAGTTTGACCACTATCTCACCTGATGATAAGCGATGATGTGGTTGAAGATGGAGTACGCTTTTCTAGAAGTAACTCTTGACTTAAATATGACAGCCCGTTTCCGCAACACCCAGGTTGGCACAGTGGTTGAGCGTTCGGCTGCTACGTTGCGTGTCGCGGGTTCGATTCTCGTACGGAACAAATATTTGTAAGGCCCACAGATACTTGTGCATGTTAGTTTACATGTTTGTGAACGCACCTATGGAACAGGATTATTTCCTAATGTGGGGCAACGTTTTTAAAAAAAAAGAAAAAACAATGAACTGTTCTGAAGGTTATGAACGCGCTAAAGAACGTCAATGTTAATTTAATGCGATATATAAAACCATCATTAATTATAGCTGTAAGCGGTGGCAGCCTTATTAAACGCAGTCATTAAAAAGCATAGAAACATTAATCTTCAGTATTTACATCGGCACTTAGGTTATGGAGCTTTTTTAAATCAACATTACGTAAACGTTTTCTAATGAATTTAAGCTTTATCTTACTCCCAAGGGAATATGTTAGTTACGTCCAGTCATGGGAACATATTTTAGTCGACCGATGTGTAATCTCCCTTATTTATGTAAGCCTAAGCTGTGTCCTACGGCTCGACAATGTCAAATCAAAAATCTTTTTTTTTGTTTCTACACCACACAAGGATTATTACGGCACATGTGAACTTGGCGCTGAGGAGCTCGTGGCTAAAGTAATAACAGCCGCAAACCTTGATCCATCAGGTTAAGCTACGCTTGCCGGGGTTGGTACGTGGATGGGTGACCATCTTTACATACCGAGACTCCTTCGTGCCTCGGAAAGGGCGTTAAGCAGCAACACAGTTTAATCGTTTCTCTGGGACTTGTCAAGCGTCCTTGCCTCGGCGTTTTTTCTGGTGGTCGCCACGTTTGATTCTGGCTTGGCTTACAGTGGAAACAATGGTTTGGGAATAGTGTGGCGGGCTTTCTCATGAATCACTCTGTCTTTTGGTGAAAGTCGCATGGAAATCCATTCAGTAGCTTTTGATTTTATCGCGAACAGCCAGACAGACAGACACGGCGGACCTTGTTATAAAATGTGTAATAATTAAAAATTGTATAAAATTAGTAACACAAATTAACATTTACCTAATAAAACAAATATTGATGGCTACAATTAACTGAAACACACATTGTGGGAGCGTTATATTGTGTATTGGTGCCGATTTTCTTGTTAAATAACTAAACTAAAATTGGAGAATTGCTATCTTTAACTAAAACGCAGTGCGAGAAAAGGATGGCTATAGCTATGAAGATCTTAAACTAGTTTACGCCTTGCGCTTTACCGTGTTTTTAGTTGACATGTTTTACGTGTACCCTTAATTTTGTATAGAAATATTAGTTCAACTAAATTTGACAGCTCTAATTTACGTCCGTCTTTTTCTTGTTTTATTAGAGAGAAAGAGATAGCCATATCCTAAATTAAGTTTAGTATCTGCATACAGAATCGGCACCATTTGCAGATTTAACACTTTGCATTTGTTTTTTCTATACTGAAAACTGCAAGCCAACAGCAGATATTTATTTAGCTTTTAGCCAGCTTCGGAAACGTTGATTATTTCAACTGGCGGGGCGAAAACCTGCTTCGCGTGCACCACAGAGCACCGAATCGTATAATATTGTCAAAATTATGCCAGTGTCACCGTTTACTCATTCATAGGTTCAGTAGTGCTAGTAGTGCTATTCTGTAAAATTTCACCGTAAAAACTTAGGTGAAGTGAACGTGAAGTGGACTTTTTTTATTTTGGGACCAGCCCGCCACACTATTCTCGAATCACTGTCACTTCTGTAAGCCAGAATCAACAGTGGCGACCATCAGAAAAAAACGCCGAGGCAATAAAGCTCGACGAGTCCCAGAGAAACGATTAAACTGTCTTGGGTCCCGCAACGAAATTAATCAGAAAAGACAGCGGAGGAGTAAGAAAAACATAATTTCCACTTCCCTCCTAATCAAGCGGGAACGTAAAGTGGGCTGTCAATCCATATAGTCAAGGTGGAAGGACAGTTGACTTCACGCTCACTCCATCAAAGTTTTCACGGTGAGCTGTTAACAGAATCGACCGGATTTTTCCATCAGTTAGATGATCAAAAACATTGGTCACATATTTTTTTTCTTTTGTCACGATGAATATTAAGACGATACAGTACGTTGAAATTTTACGTGACGTCACCCGTCGTCTTGGTACATTTTAGCTACAAGTGACGTCACAAGCCCATTTTTAATAAAAAGATGTGTCAAATATTGTTTTGATAATCTACTTAACGGCCCAGTAGAGTCACTTATTATATTTCTTCCAGGACATTCCTATTCTAACGTTCAATTTACACCGATCTAAAGGTCCGACACTAAAGGAAATTGAAGCGAGTTAAATGCCATATTTACCTATTTCGAATAAACCTACAAATACTACATAATAATTTAATTATAAATACTTTCCTTGCCAATATTTTTAGTTTTTATCTGGACTTGTAAAACAACACCTTTATTTATTTGATTAAAAGTGTTACACATGTTTTTTTTTTTAAATAATTATAACTTTTTAAACGACTTCGAAAAAGGAGGAGGTTCTGTGTTCGACTGTATGTTTTTTTTATGTATGTCCACCTATTTCTCTTTCAGTTGTGGACCGATTTTCAAAATTCTTTTTTTATCCAAAAGAATATACTTCTGAGGTGGTCCCATATAATTTTCTATCGAAATTGCTTCAGTGCTTTTTGAAAAACTGAACAAAAACTAAAAATATGTATACCTAGATGACGTTCTGGTTTCCTCCAATTACGAGTATGTTTAAATTCCACATTCCATGTTAGTGGAATTTTGAGTTCTGGGGTATAATAACTACAAGTGAAAAATAAAAAACTTTTTTACAAAAAAAAAAAAACAACTGACTTCCAAAAAAGAAAATACACTAAAAATTAAAAAATAACTATAATTTCGGCAGTCGGTGTCAAATAACGATGAAATAAAATACAAACACCTCCGAAATGAAAGTATTTTTTTTTTATTTTTAGAGTATATTCTTTCTTGGAAGTCGATTGTTTTTTTTTGTAATTTTTTTTTTATTTATTTTATTTTTATTTCAGCAGCCTGAACCTGGTGACACCAAAAAAACATTTTTTTTCTTTCTTTCTGTATTTGCATGGTAGCCGACTGACTGCCTAGACGCATGCAGGTCTGAGCGGGTTCAATTGTTATTTAAATTTCACGCAAATATACGAGTACATTTAACTACTTCAAAATCACTTCAATTTCGTTCAACATATTGCAAAACGCGCTACGATGCGCTTCAGCATGGTCCGGATGACAGCCGTTTATGCTTTGTGTACATTGCACAGGCACGAATATTACAGTAACTAACTATTCCCCGAGACTTCGTCCGTGTCAAACTCGCAAAGTTGTACAAATGCCGCTGTATGCACAATTTTATGAGTTTTTTTTTTGCATGGACCCAAACTTTTATTATAAAATAAAAAGAACTAAAATTTCTCCTCAACAAGCAACAACAGTATCTGCCAGTGAAAGTCCCGTCATAATCAGTCAAGCGGTTTGGAGATTGCCGGAACAAACAAACTGAAACACAGATAAAATTAAAACAAATAAATTACAAGCAACGCATTCGTAGTATGCATTTATTAAAAATAAACTTATTTTGACTTAAGATGAAAGCTCTTAAAAAACCATAAGAAAATTTGAATTTCGCAGTATACCCTGGCGCTTCCACCTTAACAGACACACAATTTGATTTAATTTATTTGTCTGTATAGGATGGTGTATCTAGTTCCCGCCAGCTTATCTTGACGTTTCCAAACTCTGTGGCTTTCCCTTTTCTCTTATTTCTAAAACTGTGTCGATTTTGTATGTGGGGCACATGTCGTCGAAAGACCGGTATTAGGTGCCGGCTAACTTTTCACAGGCAGACGCGGTGGACAAAAAAATTATGTCCGAACGTCCACAAATCGACAATGTATAGAATGTAATTACACGGTTATTTGTAGGTGCTGTTGTATTTTAGTATTCTGGATAAGGATTTTCGAGTTATTCCGGTCAGATCCCCTGATCTGATCTGTTATTCTTATGTTTTATTTATTTATTATATTCTATATTGTACACCATGATATATTAGGTTTAAAGATATTTATTCTCAAAAAAGACACAAAGTCACTTACATGAGAACAATTTGTTTACCTTATGCTAAATACTAAATAGATCGAGTTCGTCAATAAGTTAATATTGAGTTTATCACTGATCCAATGCATTCCCGCATCTAAGGAAATTTGTTATTATTTATTTAATAAATATTGGGCTAATTGCTTCTTGAATGCATTGAATGAGTGTAAATTTTTTATACATGACGGTATTTTGTTATACAACTGTGCTCCTTCAAATGTTAAATTTTTCTTGCCGAACTTAGTTCTCATCTTTGGTAAGATAAGCAAGCTAGCTCGACGAGTGCTACGTTGGGTTACTTGCTTTACTTTAGTAAATGATAGGTTTGTCTGTATACTTTTGTTAAGAGCTTTTCGGATAAAAATACAGGTATTGTAGATATATAGCTGTCTAATGTTCATAATTTTTGTTTCTTCGTAAATTGTGTTTGTTGGTGTTAGATAAGGATAATTAAAAATCATTTTTATTAATTTGTTTTGTGCAACTTGGAGCTTATCCAGCTTCGTTTTGGCCGCACTGCCCCAAACTTCAACCAGATACAGCAGGTGTGGTTTTACTAGGGCGTTATAGATGGTGTGACGCAATCTATGTGGAATACATCGAACTATATTTCTAAGAGATCCAAGTAGTGACGAAAGCTTGGTTTTTATATGTTCTAGGTGAGCATTCCACGATAGTGAACTATCTAATCTTAAGCCAAGATATTTTTCGCAAGTTTTTTGCTGTAAAGGAATATTATTAATATTTAAGGGTTTGTGTGAAGGTATTATTTTATTTTTAGCTTTGAATAAGATATAGCATGTTTTAGAGATATTTATAGTTAATAAATTATACTGAAACCACGAGAATAGGGTGTTTAAGTCTTCTTGAGCTTGGAAAATTAGATCATGAATGGATGATCCGAAATAAAATAAACAAGTGTCATCCGCATATAAGGTGAGATGACCATGTAGTTCAAGTTCTTGTATGTTATTTATATATATTAAAAAGAGCAGGGGACCTAGAATGGATCCCTGAGGTACTCCACACGTTATTGGTAAAGCATCGCTTTGACAATTATTATCCATTTTAACTAATTGTGATCTGTTGTTTAGATAGGATTTGAACATGTTTAAGGCACTACCAGTGATTTTGATTTTTTCCAGCTTTTTAAGTAGCAATTCATGACTAACGGTGTCGAACGCTTTTTTGAGATCAATAAAAATGCCAAGAACTATGTTTTTACCATCTACATTTTTCTGAATTTTGGAAACAAGGTCGACTGTTGCAGTAAGAGTGCTACTTTTTGGCCTAAACCCGTATTGTCGATCTGAAAGAAAGTTGCAAGAATTTAAATGTTTATCTAATCGGCTGTGTAAAATTTTTTCTAATACTTTTGACAATACAGGTAAAACTGAGATTGGCCGATAGTTGCCTGGTTCCGTCTTCGATCCTGCTTTGTAAATGGGAGTTACCTTAGCCATTTTCAGGGTATCGGGAAAATTGCCATCACTCAGCAGTTTGTTGAAGCATTTGCTCAAGTTGTTCGCTATTATATTATTTATGCATTTTATTGCTTTAGTACTAATACCATCTAATCCTGTACTGCAGTTAGGGTCAAGTTTTGCTATAATTTTTGTTATTTCAGTGGCAGAACACGGATCAAGATTGGAAAGCACTGGAGTATTTTCGGGGGGAGTTTTTGGTAAGGCGCGTGAATGATCGTCATGAAAAGATCTAGGTATTTCATTTGCTAAAAGGGGGCCTATAGTGGCAAAGTACTCGTTAAAAATCTGGCAAATTTCCTTTGGGTCTTTAGTATGCTTAGAATCGATCAGTAGCTTTGAAGGAGCACAGTTTAGTTTTATTTTATTGGCTGCTAAAATATTAACTAATTTCCACATTTTCTTAGGTTTGTTAATACAATCGCTGATTTTTTTATAGTAATAACTGTTTTTTGTATCTTGCATGTTTTTAGCTACGCGTTTCCTTTTTGTAATAAAGTCTGCTTCCAGGTTGGTGTTATTTGGGTTCTTCTTAAGTTCTGTCCACAATGCGTTTCTTTGATTGATTTCCTCAATGATGCTTTTATTTATCCAGTCGTTTTGGGGTAGGTTTAGAATTTTGGTTTTTCTTATTTTGCTTTCGGCTATTGCTGATTTGATTTTGTTTTCCATTAGTGTGTAGCTATCATCTAGTTCTTCGTGGTTTGTTTTTTCTAAAATATTATATAGTTTCGTAAAATCAATTGCTTCGTACTGTGTTCTTATTTTTCGAGGCGGTTTAGTTTTTTTTAATTCAACATATATTTGTTTGTGGTCAGACATTGAAGAGTCCACTATTGCCATGTGAAAGTGATCGTCTTTCAGGTTAGAGCTGACATGATCCAGAATAGACTTTCTAGTTTTCGATTCTCGAGTACAATATTTTTTGTTGATTTTATTTAGCACTTTATGTCCAGTTCCCTTCATGAGTTCATAATATTGTTTAGTTTTTTTGTCTTTATTTAACAAATCAATGTTGAAATCTCCAAACACTATTGCTCTCCTTCTTTGCTGAAGCTGGGACTCATACACCTCAAGAAAGTCTACGTAGTTAGTATCGCCAGGGTTGTATACAACGCCTACTTCTAGTGCGTATCTCTCTAATTGTATCCATAAATAATTATTTCCACCTGTGTATTTGGACTCTGTTAGGTTATGTTTAAGGTCATTATGGACATATGCTGAAACTCCGCCTCCTCTTGAATCAGTTCTGTAGTTGTAGTAGTGTGAGTAATTATTTATTTGTAGTTCCGAGGCTTGTGTTTCAGTTCTAATCCAAGTTTCAGTCAGTAAAATAACATGAATTGTATAAGGTAGTGATTGCAGTATGCACTTAAGTTCGTCGAATTTTCCTCTTTTGCGTATACTTCGAGCATTTAGGTAGAAAAATCTGAGGCGTGATTTATTGGTCGTTATATTTTGGTAGTTGTGGGTTACTTGATAGGTATTACTAGTAGTCTCAGGTGTGGTTTCGTTTACTGATTGTAGTTTTTTGCAGGGGTTTTTATTATTGTAGGTGTGCCGTTAATATATTTTATGGTAAGTTCATTTTCTCCATTATTTTCACGTCGTTTTAGTTCCTCTTTTAGATTTTGAAAATACTTTTGCTGAGCTGGGGTTTGGTCTGAGAATATTTTAATATGTTCTGGCAATTTCCCTTTGTTGCGTAGGAGATGCCTAGCGGGCGCTGAGGTTTCGTAGCATACTTTGACTCTGCGGCTTTTTCCTGGTGAGTATTTACCTATTCTAAATATCTTAATCGGTTTTGGGAGGTCTTGGCTCACCAATAAAGTGATTTTCAAAATATCAGATTCGTCTCGGGATATTCTCTCTTCTGCATTGACAGCGGTTTGTTCCGGCAGGCCCACAACAATAACACTTTTTTCTCTATTATTTCGATCTGATATCTCCTTAATAATGTTTTCGTTTAGACAAAGCTGGTTTTGAATGGTAGCGGTTGAAGATTCAGAGGTGGGTTTAAACGTGTTAAGTTTTGACTCAAAAGATTTTATTTTGTTTTCATCCAGTGTTAGCTGTTTTTCCAACTGTGATACATTTTTTTTTAATTCCTTATGTTCGGTAATCATGCCAGAAGTCGATGATTTAATCTCGCTAATTTGTTTTGTGTTTTCGCGGATCATGCCTGCCGTTTGTTCGTTACATGATTTTAATTCGGTGATCTCAGCTTTAACTTCTGTTATACTTTCCTGCATTTTAATCATAATCTGTTCATTGGATCCTACGTATTTTTCTAGTAAAGAACCAATACGAGATAATTCCGATCGGATTTCTTTCATTTCGGTGGCGCAATCACATTCAAATTTTCTCTTTCGAAAGGTGATTTGCTGGTCTACTGCTAACGAGCTTAGCTTTGATAAATCAGGTTGCGACCCACCTCCTTTGCCGGTTGTACTGCCCGTAGCATGGCGTGGTGGCGATCTTTGTATATTCATAATAAAGCTTCAGTATTAAACGCAGATATCTTTAGCGATGAGGGTACGTGTAATAAGTACTTATCAAACAACGTACCGTGCCGGACCACCGTACGCCGAGTCACTGTGCGAGCGAGTTAAAAAATAGCAACTGTACTACTCACGCGGGGGCGAGGCACGCTTGCGCGGGCGCGCCTTTTCGTAGCTTGTTGTTCTTGCGATGCTTGACACAGAGACGAAGTGGCACAAATATAAAATTATTGTTTACGTAATTTAAGTTCTATGTATATGAGCGTATTACTTATAATTGAAGAGCACTTATTAAAATATTTTGGGTAAAAATTAATACACGACTGCTCTAGACGAGTGACGAACGCCGATATTAAATAAAGAAAAACTTAAAACTAAACAAATACAATCTAGAATGGATAGTAATTGCCTGGACATGAATTGATATGGTGCTATCATTGGTGTGACAATACCAATATTAAATAAAATATATTACAATAGATACACATATACAGGGTGTAACGGAAAGGTGTGGTCATATTTTAAGAACCGGTTCTGCCTATGGAAATGATCAACTTTCTCTAAGAAAAAATAGAAAATTCCCAAAAAAATGGACGTTTCATATGAAGGTAAAAAAATGTTTTTAAGAATTTCTTCAGGTTTTCTTGAAGAAAGTTGTTCATACTGATGGCCAAATGCAGTTCTTAAAATATGACCACACCTTTCCGGTACAGGGTGTACCGGAAAGGTGTGGTACATATGCTATAAATTCCTGTCGATTCACTATAAACTTTGACATTCCTGTCTAATACGCTTTCTCTTTTTGACAGTTATGTACAGTCAAGAGAAAAACAATTTCGTGTATTTGTTTGCATTTGAAGCCATTATTACAATAAAAGTTGCGGTTCGAAATAGCACATTTTGATGCAAGTGGCGAAAGAGAGACTCACAATGGGCCTCATCAGAAGGCTTACAGTCACCCAAAGGCCAATGGAGAGGGCAATGCTCGGAGTTTCCTTGCGTGCTAGAATCGAAAATGATGATATCCGCAAGAGAACTAATGTTACCGACATAGCCCGAAGAATCGCCAAACTAAAGTGGCAGTGGGCAGGGTACATCTCTTGCAGAACAGATGGTCGATGGGGTCGAAAAGTTCTGGAGTGGCGACCGCATACCGGAAGACGCAGCGTTGGAAGGCCTCACACAAGGAGAACCGATTACCTGGTGAGGGTCGCGGGTAGCCGATGGATGCGAGACGCACAGGACCGATCATTGTGGCGCCACTTGGGGGAGGCCTATGTCCAGCAGTGGACGTCTCTCGGCTGAAATGATGATGATGGGGAAAGATTGTCATTACAGCCGAGGTGGAATACACGTCCAAGTCGAAGGTTCAAGTCGAAAGTTCTCGTCTCCAAAACCACCTCTGTTTTGGAGACGAGAAACTGCAATGACCATTGCCAGCGTATATTAAACGACGTTTTTCAACACAGTTACTCGAAAATAATAAGTAAAAAAATAATGTTAAGTAAGAAATGAAAAACGGTTTGCGAATTTTTTCATGCGGCTTGGTGGGCGCAGTTCACTCCCCTGAGTGGCTCTTCAAGCAGGTACTCGAGATTTTTTCGAGATAAAAAATCCTAGTCCTTGACATTCATAAAAGGTGCACCTTGATATCAGTAAAAACAATTACGTAATCGGATAAAAAGTTTTGGAGATCACCTTTATAAATGTAGCATAGTATAATTAGCCTTTTAATTTTCCCACTGCTGGGGCACAGGCCTCCTCTCTGTGAGAGGATGTGGGCCGTAATCCACCACGCGGGCCCAATAGGTACTGGTTGGTGGATGTCACATGTCTTCGAAGTTATGGTTTTGATAGCAGACAGATACACAAACATAATTATCTAGCGGGGAGTATATATCTAACATGTTTATTTTCAACAGAATATAACTACAATATACATAAAAATAAATGTCTAATAGGTATACACCGTGTAAGGCAAATAAACGCACATAGGTGTTCCAGTGACTCAGTGTAGTATAAGTACTGGTTGGTGGATGTCACATGTCTTCGAAGTTATGGTTTCCTTCATCGTTTTGAACGCAGGCAAATACACAAACATAATTATCTAGCGGGGAGTATAAATCTAACATGTTTATTTTCAACAAAGTATAACTACAATATACATTAAAATAAATCTTTAATAGGTATACACCGTGTAAGGCACATAAACGCACATAGGTGTACCAGTGATTCAGTACATGATTCTGGATCCCCTTTTATTTTGGGGATGGGAAATCATAATGGGACTTCTCCCGCTGTGGGTGGAGCGTAAGGGCATGTCAGACTCTTGCTGACTAAAACCCTGTTCCTTCCCTGTCTTGAGTGCCCAGGGGCGCGGTAACTCTTATTCGAATTTATCCACGACCCCTGGGCATTCTGGACCCCCTTTTTTTTTTTTGTGGGGTGGGAAATCATCTTATGACTTCTTCCGCTCTAGGGTGGAGCGGAAGGGCATGTCAGACTCTTACTGACTAAAACCCACCCCTGTTCCTCCCTGCCCTACCTGCCCAGGGGCGAGGTAACTCTTTCGAATTTATCCTCAACCCCCGGGCAGGCATTGGCCGTGGCAAGCCCCGTCCTATTCTGGACCCCCTAGCGTTGGATTTTTCATCGGCGTTTTCCTCAATTTTTTATTTTTGCTACAGTTTTCTTTAGAATGTTCAAAATCGTTATTGCTATCCAACCCAATGAGAGTTTTAATTAAATCGCTAATTACACTGAAAACAGCAATATAAATAATAATAAAATACGTACAGCTGTTTCGCCAGAGTTCATTCACGTCGTCGGCCTAATACCTAAACGTACGGGGGCGGCGCGGCGCGCTCGGCCCTAGTAGTGCGGACCGTTGAGATCCCATTATTTACAATGCATTGCGGGCTCAAAAATGACAATTTCTGTAACTGATCATTACCGAGATTAATGACTATCATAATTTTGTTAATTGCATTAGGTGTAACCTTTTCGCGAAGTTTGCGGTATCTTGTTCCTTACAGCTTGTATATAAAAACTGAAAAAATATGTGCATAAAATAAATGTATAAAATAATACGTGAAAACGAACTAATTGGGCATCAAAAATTCATCCACGTCAATGGATTTGAAGAGGGTTGTGAATGAGAAAAGTGCCCAGAGGGCTGGCAACATTGCTCCGTTGAATAGCAATGCTGATT
This sequence comes from Polia nebulosa, assembly GCA_951329385.1. Lineage (NCBI taxonomy): Eukaryota > Metazoa > Arthropoda > Insecta > Lepidoptera > Noctuidae > Polia > Polia nebulosa. The sequence continues at coordinate 28,229,504 of OX589602.1, read as the reverse complement.
CGTTGGTCAAAGAAAAGACCGCCCTCTGGTCGCGTGAGGAGACGACTAGCTGCATCTTGCAATTCGAAACAGAGTTACCGCGCCCCTGTACACTCAGGCAACTGAAGGAACAGGGGTGAGCTTTAGCCAGTAAAAGTCTGACACGCCCTCCCGCTCCACCCAGAGCAGGAGAAGTCAAGGATGACTTCCCACGCCCACAAAAAAAAAGCTGCGTCTTGCAGGATAATTTGTGAAATAGTTTTTAGCAAAAATCCTAGGATGTTTACTAAATGCCGGATAATTGAAAGGTTTTCGTTAGCATATGAGCTTGTATCAGGATCTTTACAAAACAAAGACTTAAGCACCTATGGCATATAATTTCATGTTCTGCAGCAAAATGTAATAGTGAACAATATCGTTACCGGTACTTGTAACTGCAGATTCCCTTGTGTCCTATTCAACCGATACTCGTAGGAAGCACGATTATGCCACGTATTGTGACTTCTAGGTATTTATTACTTAGTTATTACGGTTCCCAGAAAATGTCGTACCGTTAGATAAGCTATATCGCTTACCACTCAGTGAGATTTAATAAAGAAATATGTTTTTTTGCCGTGATTAATATAATATAAACCATGTAAAATTGCAGCTTTCTAGTAGAAACAGTGTCTAAGCTATACCTCGGACACCCGGGCCTGCTGACAAGCAGGCAGCAAGTAGTGGCTAACTCGCCGTCCGATCAGCACCAGGCCCGAGAGTCGACGGCGCGTAGTGTTCCACGCGCGCCTCAAAGAGTTGTCAGCAAACAGGACGGGGCCCGTCATGGCCGATGCCTGCCCCGGGGTTGAGGATAAATTCGAAAGACTTACCTCTCCCCTGGGCATTCAGGGCAGGGAGGAACAGGGGTGGGTTTTAGTCAGTAAGAGTCTAACAGGCCCTTCCGCTCCACCCTAGAGCGGGAGAAGTCATTGGATGATTTCCCTCACCCCAAAACAAAAAAGCTATATCTCGGACGGACGGACGGACGGACAGACCGATACTATAAGGGTTCCTTGTAACCCTAAAAAACCAATACATCTATTAAAATATTCATCTTTTCACCACATTGCCAATATTCATCTTAATTGTGTGCGTAATAACTTTTTAAACGACAACAAAAGGAGTCTGATATTTCTGACATACAAGTAAATTAAGGAAAGCGTAAAATTATTGATTGATTGATTTTATGACGGTCCCACGATTGTTTGGCGTCGACTCAAAATAAATTGCTTAAATTATACCTATACAGGATGTAACGGAAAGGTGTGGTCATATTTTAGGAGCCGGTTCTGCCCATGGTAATGAATAACTTTCTCAAAAAAAAAAAATACTCAAAAAAAAAAATTGGTCTTTCCATACAAATTTATCGTCAGCTGATCAATATTTGTATGGGAGGTAAAAAAAAATGTTTAGAATTTCCTCGGATTTTCTTGTGGAAAGTAGTTCATACCGATGGGCAGATGCTGTTCTTAAAATATGACCACACCTTTCCGTTACATCCTACATATATAGGCAGAATACTATTCATTATGTGTATCATACGATATGGTAGTTTCCTAAAAAATCTAATTAATCTGTCAGTTAGATTACCAAAAAATATTGGTCACGTATTTTTCCTTTTGTGACGTAAACAAAAATCCGGCCAAGAGCGAGTCGGACTCGCGCGCAATGATTTCCCACCCCACCAAAAAAAAAAAAGGTTTTTTTCAACTGCCTCCAAAATATAGGTTGCGATAGGTAGGCGTTGTCGACGATAAGTTCACGGATGCGACGCACAGCTTAATTTGTTCGTGTTTGTCTTTGGTTGTTGGCGGACCCTGGGGGCTTAGACAAAGTAACAATTTAAAAACGATAACGAAGTTAGAAAAGACTAAAATGTATGAGATTGACATAAACCGCGCTAACTCACGTGGTCAGTCGACTGTCGACATCGTTATCGCAAGTTGGTAGACAATGTTATAATTCGTAACGAAACCATAAAGAAACGAATTGCTATCGTGTTTATCCCATACAAATGCGTAGACAAGCAGCGCTTCAGAGTTCGCCTTCGCCTCGATCGTGATCGCCAAAAAAGATAACGAAGGAACGCTAACGCTAGGAAATGTTTATCGATATCTCAGAGACGATGACGAATTTAGATATCGTTTCGCTACGAAGCGATGTTACTTTGTCTACAGGGCCTGGCATTAGGCAATGAACAGAAGACTTACATTGATTGAATACGAGGCTTTTAGCATTCTTGTATGTTTATATTATTAATCTATTTTTCTGTAATGAACGTTATATCTGTGCAGAATAAACAATTTTCGTTTCTTTCTTTCTTTTTTTAATCTAAATGTAAAGAACTACTCTCTGTTTTTTTTTCAAAATTTTAGGCCCAGTGGTTTCGGAGATAAGGGGGGGGGGGGCAATGGTAATTTTTCTCTCTTCTATTTTCTTAAATAACTTCAATATTGTATATTTTAAAATTATAAAAAAAATATATTGGAGACCCTCACAATGTGCCATTTCATTTGATATGTCGCACGACACAGTTTGTTGGTTTTTCCGATTTTCACCCCAAAAGTAACCCCTATATTCCAAATTTATTTATTTAAGGTAAACGTTCGTATTTGGGTCACAAATATTCATGTGTGAACCAAATTTAAACTATATCGGTTCAGCAGATTCGGAGAAAATTGGCTGTGACAGACGGACAGACGGACAGACAGATCAGTCCTATAAGGGTTCCGTTTTTTCATTTCCGAAGCCGAAAGCCACATATTCTACCCAATATTTGGATCATTTTTTTTGGAAAGGGTATACCTCAAGGGTGGTCCCATGTCAAGGACATCAGGAGCTGATCATGGAATCCTGATAAAATTGAGAGAAAACCTCGAAAATTGGGCACGATTATTGCTTCTGTTCACTTTTCATAACTTAATCAGGTATTTGCATTTAGGAATTATCGCATCATGAAACTGAGCTGACAATGGAAACCTTACCTTTCCTAAATAATAGAAGTTAGGTATAAAACACTGGTTTTAGTGACAAATACCACTTAATATGCTTTGAAGAAAAGACGTTTTTAGAATATTGCATGTAACCTCAACTGGTCAATATCCTGGGAAGCTCATGGAAGGATGGTTACAACATCAGCTCAGTGCCAAGAGGAATGATGAAGGATTAGAAATTAGCCTCAGAGTATTAAAAGATGATGCGAGTCACAAAAAATAATAAAATAAAAAAAAAATTAACAAAAAATTCAACCAACGAAAAAGAACTAAAAAGCAAAAAATGAATAAACCTTTTAAGTTTTTAATATTGAGCTTATTTACCTACATAAAATATCAAATTTTATATATACTAATTTTGACCTCTCGACTAGCCAATGCTTAATTTTATTAAATTATAATTTCATCTATGTTGCGCTTGTAGTACACATCCTTAAAAGGAACAACAGGGTTTTTGTTACATATTGTATAATACCTTTCTCATTTATCGCTCTTTATATTAGTGAAAACCTCATTAAAATCCTCTGCGTGGTTTAGGAGTTGGCGGAGAAACAAACAACAACAAAGAAGCAAGTTAGCTGCCAAACAAGCAAGTTAGCTGTCACTTTGTTTGACTATACATTCGTACACTAGTTGGAATTAAGTAAAGTCTATGTGAGTCTTCAACGAGATTGCACGGAAGTTGAGTAAACAAATTACTACTTCTTTGAGTTAATATCCAGTGAATGCAGTCATTGTTTTTTTTTTATTAGTACCTACAGAGGTAAGGCCTGCCTGGCTTTGCCCGGGTTATACAAGGTGAAACTGAAAGGTGTGGTTATATTTTAAGGAGAGCATCTGCCCATCAATATGAACAACTTTCTTCAAGAAAATCTGTGGAAATTCCTAAAACAAATTGGTCTTCCATACAAATATTGATCAGCTTGTCACATTGCGGGCCGGAGTGATGGTGACACGTAGAGGAGGTCGTAGGAGTGACACGCAGATTAGGACGTAGAGTAGGAGGACCGTAGATAAGAGTTAGATGAAGATAAACACGATGAGTTCAGAAGTATATTTCAAAATTAACAGTAGGCTTTATTATAATATGGAGCACTTATTAATCGTACGTAAACCATACACTGTGAGTGGGTACATAATATTTAAATTGTATTACTGCTCAATTCTTGGAAACTGGTAACTGTCAGTTATTGAATAGTAGGAAAATTACAATGATAGCTAGGAGCAGACTATATCATGACCTGAGTGATGGAACCCTGCTACAGTATGAAAAAACCTTGCGTTATAGTAATAATGGAGGTTTAAAACGCTTGAGTCGACATGTACAAATTTGTACATGCGGTGCCTGAGGGTAACAGAATCGACATGTACAATCAAGTCGAAATATACATGTCAGTGCCCAACAGGAGCGATGATTTATGCCCATCTGGAATAATATATACATCAAAAGGTGATACAATTTTTCATATTCATAATCATAGGTATAGTGGTTCCGGAGATAACCTACCCTGCATTATACACAAACTCACAAAATTCGCTTCCGTCTTTATAATATTATTAACAAAAGGTTACAGATTAGATGCTAAGGAGTAAGCATTTTTAATTGTCCTTGTTGACCTATAAATAAGGTAGGATCGGTGACTTGAGATAAGTATCCACCCTCCCTACCTAAAAGTTTACTTGGTCAAGTGGATACTTATCTTGGGTTCAGGTACGTACCTAAGCAAAATCAAAATCTTTTTCCTCGCGTCTGTTTATCCGCTAACTCCTCTTAACCCACGCAAAGGCTTTTTTAACCGACTTCGAAAAAGGAGGAGGTTCTATATTCGACTGAATGTATTTTTTTTAATGTATTTCCACCGATTTCTCCGTCAGTTGTGGACCGATTTTCAAAATTCTTTTTTTATCCAAAAGAATATACTCCCGAGATGGTCCCATATAAATTTTATCGAAATTGCTTTAGCGCTTTTTGAAAAACTGAACAAAAAAAAAGTTTTGGTTTTCTCCAAATACGAGTACGTTTAAATTCCACGTTCCATTTTATTAGGGTTTTCAGTTCTTGGGTATAACAACTAAAAAGTGAAAAAAAAAATAACTTTAATTTCGGAAGTTGGTGTCAAAAAACGAAGAAATCAAATGCAAACACCGATTTCCAAAATTAAACTAATTTTTAGTGTATTGTAGAAAGTCGGTTGTTTTTTGTGTAAAAAAGTTTTTTTTCACAAATAGACACGAAGGAAGAAAGAACACGAAAGGTTTGTGTATATAGTTTATACATGTGTGGAGCCGCGGTGGGACGCAAATTTATCTATAAGTTAGATCGGCCCTGGTTCAGGCCATGGCACGGAGCGAGAGGGAATAAGAAGCAGTCTCTTCCTTCTGCGAAGCAGTAATGCTCGCGAAGGCGGAGGCGGGACGCGTGAGGAAAGCTCAACGGAGCGGCCCTCACGGCCTCGGCCGTTACCACCGTAGGAGAGGCACTGGGCGTAGGACGTCGCGAGACGATCTCCGGCCACCGTAGACCCGGGCCGGCGGACGGCGAGCAGTGGGTTGCTCGCCGTCCAATTAGCACCAGGCCCGTGAGTCGACGGCGCGTCTCAAAGAGATTATTGTCAGCCACCACTGACGGGGCCCATCGTGGCCGGTGCCTGCATGCCTAAGGGTAGCGGATAAATTCTCAACTTGAATTACCGCACCACTGGGCACTCAGGCAGGGAAGGAACAGGGGTGGGTTTTAGTCAGTAAGAGTCTGACACGCCCTCCCGCTCCGCTCAGAGCGGGAGATATCATTAGATGATTTACCATCCCGCTTAAAAAAAAAAAATCTATAAGTTAGATGTTTTGTTATGAAGGGCGTACTGTACCTACATGTGCAACATAACTACAGCTGGTAATTTAGGTATTTATTAATAAAAAACGACGGCCAAGTGCGAGTCGGACTCGCACACGAAGGGTTCCGTACCCGAAGCGTCCAAACGGATCCCTAAAATTGTCACTCACGTGTCCGTCTATCCGTCCGTCGTCTGTCACAAAATTTTGTTACGAAGAATTTTTTAATTTCCCATTGATATAGGAACTTGATATTTGGTTATAATGTTTATTACTACTTAAACTTTACTAACTATCACCAATATTTGGTACGGAACCCTTAGTGTGCGAAATCCAACACGCACTTGGCCAGTTTTTGGGGTTCCGTACCCGAAGGCTCCAAACGGAGCCCTATTGTTGTCACTCACGTGTTCGTTTGTACGTCTGAATGTCTGTCTGTCCGTCGTCTGTCACAAAAAATTATTACGAAGTAGGTACTTTCTAACTTCCCCTTAACCTAGGAATTTAAAATTTGGTGATAATGTTTATTATTACGTAAACTTTACTAACATTTACCAATATTTGGTACGGAACCCTTAATGTGCGAAATCCGACACGCACATTAGTCAGTTTTTTGGTTTTTTTTTTGGGCTGCGGCCACGGGGAGCCCCCTTGAAAATTTCAACTGTCTACCTATTACGGATCATGAGATACAGCCCGCTGACAGACGGATGGACAGCGGATTCTTAGTAATAGGGTCCCGTTGGTTACCCTTTGGGTACGGAACCCTAAAAACAAAGCGTTGGCGCTTTTGAAGAAAAAATCAGTTGGCAACTGGGAGGACTTGGCAGATAGCGATCTTTTGCCATTATAATTAATAATCAACACAGTTAATTACTGTTTTACAAAACTAAATCCCAGTTTATAAAACAAAAATTAGTATCGCAAAATTAAAGTGATAGGTACCTAACTAGTGAAATACGGTTTAGCTGCCGTGATTGATTGCATGAATTTTGAGCAGCAATCTGATGAGATTACTCTAAAGTCATGACTTTAGAGTAAGATCCCAGAACCCGCAGACATAACTTATTTTCGTTTACCAAAATGTGTGGAATTCGTGGCTAAAGAAATAACAGCCGCACGATTCGATCCATCAGGTTAAGTTACGATGGGTGATCATCTTTATATACCGAGACTCCTGCATGCCTCGGAAAGCACGTTAAGTCGTTGGTCCCGGCTGTCAATCGTGGTTCTTTGACAGTCATTACGGGTCGTCAGAAGCCCGAAAGTTTGACATCCAGTCTTACTAAAGGGTATTGTATTACCCAGTAACTGGGTTATGGAGGTCATTTAGGCAGTCGCTCCATGTAAAATACTGGTATTCAGCTGTAATGGTTAGACTGGAAGTCGACCCCAAGATAGTTGGGAAAAGGCTAGGCAGATTGAAAATGTACCTAAGTAAATTGAACCTACGTATGAGTACATGCTAATAGGTATTTGGGCTTGGTAGGTCTACTTTATTTTCTTCTCTACCAAATTACAATCTCATGACAAACAAAATTGAGGTCATTGCTCTATTAAGGTAGGTCCATTTTACTTCCTCACAAAATCCATGCCAAACCAAATTTCACTCACCTATAACGTTTTCTACAATCTTGTTTACGTTGCCATGTTTCCGATAGCCTCCTTAACTGATCTCCTGTCTCTTAATACCGGCCACGTCCCTGGCAACGTTCCATGGCCGAAGGTACGCACGTCCATTGCCAAAGTTCGGTATGGAATGCTAGGCACGAATGATCTAGATAAGGCGTTTAGCCCGGTCTGGGAAGATTAAAGAAAATATTAAGAGTTCTTGTAGGTAGTACTATATAGGTACCCGACTGGCCCAGAAGGAGGGCAATATTACCAACAACTACACATCACAATATCTTCAATAATTAATATACTTATATAGCTTACACGTTGTTGAGTAGGTATGCATGCTCCGAATATACAATTAGCTAAATATGTAAATATTTAAAATAAATTCATACAATAAAAGGAATTAAAAATGAAATAGAAAATAAAATTTCAATTCAAAAACATATGTTACTAAAAACTTCTGGTTGCTTTTGACAATAAATAAATATGTTATATTTATTCGAGATTAGTTTTATGTAAAAAAAAAATTGGTTGCCTGTAAAGTCGGTATACGGGCGAAAGTTTTACGTGACAACGACTTTGAGTGGTAAAATAATTTTAATGTGAATATTCATTCGTATAGTAGGAAGAAGGATGAAATAATAGTAACAATTGTATGCAGGCGCCTAAGCGAAATAGAAGCGCAAGACATGAACCGGTGTGTATGCCTATCTCTCTCACTCTCTCTCTCTCGCTCTGTCTCTCTCGCTCTTAGGCGGGCTAACTGTGCTCGAGTGGAAGGGACGCGTGCCTTTCACTTTGTATGTCTGTCTCTCTCGCTCTTAGGCGGGCTAACCATGCCCGAGTGGAAGGGACGCGTGCCTCTCACTCGCTCTCATTGTGAGCGCATAACGTGAGCGGAGCGTAACGCAGTTTCTGGAAGTGTCACCCGGCAAACCAATTTATAAGACGTTGTCACGTCAATATAAATGTAAAAAAATGCCATACACGACACTAGTGCAAAACATGTTTGTCAGCAAATTTAAAAGAGTTTTTATTCCGCTGAAGAAAAAATAAAAACTGATTTTTTTTCGCTGCGTACCTATGTGAATTTTATGTGATGTTATTACTTACATAAGTACATGTACAAGTACACGTGTACACCATGAAAACATAACGTTTCGTTTTTGCTTTACCACTGTCAAATAAAATCCTTTTGAATTTGCTGACAAAAATGTTTTACATCAGTTTTCGATCATGGTCGTGTCACATTGGGAGTCATTTTTATTGACATTTCTCTGTTAACATAAATAATATGAAATTCCAATAGTAACACTTTTTTTGTAGGGTTGGGAAATCATCCTATGACTTCTCCCGCTCTGGGTGGAGCGGGAGGGCGTGTCAGACTCTTACTGACTAAAACCCACCCCTGTTCCTTCCCTGCCCTGAGTGTCCAGGGGCGCGGTAACACTGTTTCGAATTTATCCACGACCCCTGGGCAGGCATCGGCCATGACGGGCCGCGTCATGTATTGCTGACAACTATTTGAGGCGCGCGTGGAAGTGGAAGACTACGCGACCCTGTCTTTGCACAGAAGCAAAATGATGCGGAAGACTCATAGCGCCATCTAGCGTCCTAAAGCAATTGTGATCATTGAAAGTTATTCTTTTTCCTTCGGGAACAGTACTTTTTCCCTCGGGAACAGTACTTTTTCCCTCGGGAACAGTACTTTTTCCCTCGGGAACAGTACTTTTTTCTATCCTCCTTTTTTGTGACGTGTGAAACGAATGACATCTCCCGCTCTGGGGTGAAGCGGGAGGGCGTGTCAGACTCTTACTGACTAAAACCCTGACAACGTATATGCAAAATTTCATGTTGATTGGCTCAGTGGTTTAGGCGTTAAATGGTAACAAACAAACAAACTTATTTTCGCATTTATAATATTAAAACATAAATGATCTACTTTTCTTCCTTTTTAATAATTATTTTATCTGAAAAAAAAAGAGATAAATACTAGTAAACGTAAAAATAAAACTGCACAGCGTCTTTAGTCAAAGACAATGTAATTAAATCTCAAGTCTGTTCATGCCATCTTAACTTTAGTAAAATAAAATAATTTATAATAAACCAACTCTGGGGCAGAGCCGAGGTTTGCCCCGCTGTATATTTTAAGCCCTGCAAGACGAAATAAGCGTTGTTTTGACAAAAAACTTGGGTCTTATTCCAAACTCTCATAATGCAGCTTTGTCTTAAAAAAGGTTGAGTACCTCGCTTTAATCGAGCAAACTTTATGCCAGATTCGGCTTGTACCAACAATGGCTAAACACACGGCCGTAAAAACGTTTACTGCTCAATTTGCATCGTCCATTTCTGTACCAGACTAAGAGTGCTCTTCCACCAGAGATGTGCAAAGTAGCTAGATGGTTCGCGAGGAAAACATCGACCCATTTGTGGATAGATAGACAGATAAATAGATATAATAAACTTTATTGTACACCTTTATTGTATATTGAGGAGCTCGGGGCTAAAGTAATAACAACCGAACGGGTCGATCCATCAGGTTAAGCTACGCTGCCACGGAAAGCACAATAAGCCGTTGGTCCCGGCTGTTAATCATGGATCTTTGATAGTCGTTACGGGTCGTGAGAAGCCCGAAAGTCCGACAACCAGTCTTACCAAGTGGTATCATATTACCCAGTTACTGGGTTGTGGACGTCAGATCGGCTGTCACTCCATGTTAAATACTGGTATTCAGCAGCTTTCGGTTATACTGGAAGGCGACCCCAAGATAGTTGGGAAAACGCTAGGTAGATAGATTGTACACCACAAAATACACATATTTAAATACGAACTTAAATCGATATTTACCAGACAACCTTTGAAAGGACTTAAAGAACTTAAAATAAAAAGGGGGTAGTCAGATAAGTTAGGTACTTCAACTAATAAATATATAAATTTATAAAGGTAAATAAAATTAAATACATCTTACACAATATTGTGGTAGTGAGTAAGAAAAAGGCAGGTTAAATAAATATATCACTATTATTGCCTAGCCTTATTTTTAGGGTTCCGAAACGAAGGGTCAAAACGAAGCCATAATGCTGTCACTCACGTCTGTCTGTCTGTTTGGCTCAACGCAGCCTTGATGAAAAAGAGTAAGTAGATCTTGGTATTTGTACTTACGGAGTGAAGAAACGAGAGATCTGGGAACGTGAGCGAGGTATGCGTGGACACAACTAAAAAGAGTCTACTAAGCAACCTCGTACCACTCGACTACGCATCTTCGCTATGCATTTTACACCGCTCAAGCTATTAACGCACTTTTTTTGGAAATAATCACACATTTTAAAAGCGCTGTAACACATCTTAGCACCGCCTAGCTACCTTGCAAATCGATAGTGGAAAAACATCCTGAACCGTAATAAAACCGTTCGATACGACTGTAATACAAAACGTTTTCAATAAAGCCTGGTCCTTCGGCATTTTTCTCGGAGGTCCTAATGCATAATCAATGCACCGGGCATTAAGCGCAGACTGTTGCCAACTTACCCCCTGAAATTGTTTTCTAGTGGTCTTACTAACGGTCTTAGAATTGCTCGTGAATCATTTTTTTTAAAGACGAGTAAGTATGGAATACTTTGCCGGAGTCTGTGTTTCTTCATAGCTACAACCTGGATGTCTTTAAGGCGCAATTATACGACTTTTAATGGTTTTTAATTGAACATCACGTCTAAACGACTTGGTTTGTGGAAATTTTCTAGAGTAACATATATTTTTTTCAAAGAAATATTTGAATAAAATATATGTTACTCTAGAAAATTTCCGTCGTAATTTGATCTCGGAATATTTGAAATTATATTTTTTTATCATTGTGTTATTAATTTGTAAAGTTATGTCTAACTCGGATAAAAAAATGAATATCACGCAAAAACTATAAAGCGTATTTTTATGAAACCTTCACCATTTTAAAGATCATTTCATTATTTATAATTTAGTCTCAGTGTTTTAGTTTAATACTTGTTGTTTTATGAGTAATAAATTAATAATGCGTATAATTTCGGACAGCGCTCCTAGATTGGCGAGTCCTAATAATGGGTGGACGTACGACGCGTTACGTGAGCTCAGCGCAGAAAACGCAAGCTAACCACTCAAGGTCGTTGGCAGCTAATAGCGCCTTAAGTCAAGAGTGAATAGGTTACTTCTGGGCAGACGTGCTCCATCGTCGACTTAACATCGTCGCTTGCTTACTTACTTACTTAGGTTAGAGTACTCAATTGCGCCTATAAATAATAACAAAAAATCTATGCCTAAAAATCTGCAAGTAGGTTCAACTGCAACTATTAACGGTGACACTCTTATCAGACTTATGTTTTTACACGCCCAATAAACCATAAGTACCTATAAAAGTATAGTAAACCTGTAAATATAAAAGTGTAAGCCCCCAAATCTCGAGAGCATCTCACCTCACTGAACTTATGCTCATATGGTTGGAGTGGTTCTTAGTAGGATTGTCACCGATATCGGCTAGAATCGTTCATCGCGTGTGTTGGCACTGGCGCTCACTGGCGCCATTGTGAGTTCTGCCAGCGAAGTGGGATAGTCACTCGACTCGCTCTTTTTGTTCCTAGTTTAAGTCCTACTGTCTATACCAGTAAATCGGGAAATGCTATTTGTCTTCCATATTTTGAAATGATACTGTGGTAGTTTTGAGTGTCATTTTTATTTGAATCTCTTTGTTTATATTATAAAGAAGGAACCTGAGACGAAACACATTTATTTATGTAGTTAAATTTAATGTACAAAGGCGGACTTAATGCCTCAGGCATTCTCTACCAGTCAACCAAGGGTGGTGCAGAGATAGCATGGCTGGTGTTTTTACTAAGAAAGTATTATTGAAAGGAAAATGGGTATTTAGAAGTTAGGCGTAGTTAAAATAAACATTCATACATATTTAATACAAAATACTTAAGAGTTAATTTAAATCTGTATATATTAAAATTTAATGTCCTGACTGACTGAATGATATATCAACGCACAGCCTAAACCCCTGGTCCTAGTGACATGAAATTTGGAGGGTGTGTTCTTTGTGAAGAGTAGGTAACCACTAAGAAAGGGTTTTTCGAAATTCAACCCTTAAGGGGGAGAAAAAGGGGTTTAAAGTTTATAACGGTGGATACTAATACCACGCGGGAGAAGCCGCTGGCAGAAGCTAGTATGTATATAAAAGGAGAAACTGACTGACTGACTGACTGACATATCAACGCACAGCCGAAACTACAGGGACAAATTTTGCACACAGCTTCCTTTTTAACCGACTTCAAAAAGAAGAAGGTTATCAATTCGGATGTTTGCATTCTTTTTTTTTAATGTTTGTTGGGCAATAACTCCGTCATATATCGACGGATATGCAAAATTCTTTTTTGTTCGAAAGGGGTTTGTTTCGAAATGGTCCCATTTAAATTTCAGACATTTAGATCGGATGATGGGTTTCGGAGACAGACAACAGAACTCTTTAAAAAGTGACAGCAAATCAACCGCGATTGCTGCGATCGTATGTCTATGAATTGTTAACATAGTTTAATATAATATAAGCCTTTATTCAGACATATTAACACATAACATTAAACATTTTACACATTGTTGACTCGGTTTATTATGAGTGGACATCAAGAACCTGGTCTGTTTGTCCAGCATTGGCAAAGGCCTCCTTTCTTTTTCCACTCAACTCGGTCAAGTGCTATCCTCGTCCATGTCCTTCCTGCTGTTGCCTTAATTTCATCTTCCCACCTACGACATTATCTTCCCTGTTTTCTTTTTTATTTCTGGGGTACCAGAACACAATACTTTTATTCCATTTTTCTATGCCTCTTATAATGTGACCTGTCCATTTCCACTTTAGTTTCTTATTACTTGTTGTGACATCATCTATTTTTGTTCGCTTCCGTATCAATGTGTTTCTTATTCGGTCTGATTTTTTTATGCTAAACATGCTTCTCTCCATTGCTGTCTGGTATGTTTGTAGCTTATTAGTTTGCACTTTTGTGAGACCCCAAGTCTGACAGCCGTATGTAAGTACAGGTAGTACGCAGGTGTTGTCCAGCTTCTTCTTGACGAACATGTTCACTTCAGTGTTCTTCATAATTTCCTTCAGCCTCCAGTAACTCTTCCATGCGTTGCCTATTCTCGTCCCTATTTCTTTTTTCATTACGTCTGTGGGTGAAATAAGTTGACCTAAATAGGTATATTCCTTGACATATTCGATAGATTCGCCGTTTATGATGATTGGGTCTTCTATTGCGTTTGTCATGGATTTTGTTTTAGTGATATTCATTGTAAGGCCCACCGCGCGGCTTTCTTTTTCCAAGTTTTCGAGCATGTATTGAAGATCAGTTTCTGAAAGAAAGAAAAGAAAGAAAAGAAAGAAAAAAAGAAAAGAAAGAAAAGAAAGAATAGAAAGAAAGAAAAAATATTTATTTTGCACAGATTACAAAACGCACATTAATTTTCAAAAGCCTAGTATCCAAGCAAAAATAAAATAAAACTCAACTAATTAACAAATTCCTAGTGAAATCGTTTCTGGTGCGGTGCACCACTACGCGTCATAGACAAAACGTAGGTCTATGACGCCTCGATCAATGACAATGACATTAGGAGATCACTACAGCAAACAAAACGGAACGTATATTACATAATACAAACGTAAAGACAAGGAATATTGCATAAATGAAACTGTGCTTTTGCTGTATCAAATAATACAGTATCATCCGCAAATCTTAAATTGGTCAATCTTTCGTCGTTTATATTTAAACCATGATGTTCCCAATCAAGAGTACAGAAGACTTGTTCCAAAACTGCTGTAAATAGTTTTGGAGATAGTGGATCACCTTGGCGAACTCCTCTGTTTATTTCAATTTCCTTCCCCTCTCTCTCTAGCTTGATCTTGGCCGTGCTGTTAGTGTATATGTTTTTTATAATCCTTATGTATTTGTAGTTTACCCCTTGGTCTTTTAGGCTTTGCCAAATTCTTTCGTATTCAATGGAATCGAAAGCTTTGCAGTAGTCAATGAAATAGCAATAGAACGGTACGTTATACTCCTTGTTTTTCTCAAAAATTTGTCGTACTACATAAATATGGTCCAATGTTGAATAACCACTTCTGAAGCCTGCTTGCTCTCTGGGCTGGTTCTCATCTAGAGTTCTAGTTAATCGGTTAAGAATGATCTTCGCAAATACTTTATAAACACTAGACATTAGACTGATTGGTCTATAGTTGTTTATGTCATCCTTGTCGCCCTTTTTATGTAAGAGTATGATGGTTGAAGTAGTCCACTGTTGGGGTATTATTTCGCTTTGGAGTATGTCGTTAAAGATATGGGTGAGCATCGGCGTGATGGAGTCTTTGCATTCCATAAGCAGTTCGTTAAGGATTTGGGTAGGTCCAGGAGCTTTATCTGTTATCTGTGTCTCTATTGCCTTATTTACTTCTTCTGCCATTATTGGAGGTACACTATCGTTATTGTTTAAAATAGTTTCTTTGTTATGGTTTTTCCTCGAGTATTCATAGAATTTAGTGGCAATTGACAAAATATCTGATCTTTTCGTTTTTGTTTTGGAACTTTTGTCTTTCATGTTAGGTATCCAGCTTGTCTTATCTGTCAGAAACTCGAGAGGTTTTTTGATGCCTCCGATCTTGGCGATATGTTTCTCAAAGATTCCAAGCCAATAACGTTCTCGGTCTGTCCTCATTTGTGTCTTTATTTCTTTGCTAAGAATGCTTATGTTTTTTCTTACGCTCTTAGTTTTAGACCCCATACTTATTAGTTTAGCCCATCTTTCTAATAGTTCTTTGTTTTTTTCAAACAGTAAGTTTCTTTTGTTCATTGTTTGTAATTTGCTTTTGCTTTCCGATGTAGTATTTCGTGTAGTATATTGTATTTTCCTTGGGTGTTGAGGGTTTGAAATGTCAGGTCTTCGACGCACAATAGTTTTTCTTTGATTATTGCTACAGGTGGTGCATTTTTTGTGGATGTTGTTTTTACCTTGAAGGATCGACTAGCATTATGAGCTGAAGTGATGCTTAGGCATGCACTAAGCATTCTATGGTTACTGTTAAAATTTAAGTGACAAGGCAAGTCTAAATGACAAGTCTTATTTCTTTGAAAAAAATATATGTTACTCTAGACAATTTCCGTCGTAATTTGATCTGAGAATATTTCAAATAATATTTTTATAGCGTAGTGTAATTATTTTGTAAAGTTATGTCTAACGCGGATAAAAAATTGAGAAGCACGCAAAAACTATAAAGCGTATTTTATGGAACTTTCACCATTTTAAAGATCATTCAATTATTTATAACTTAGTCTAAATGTTTTTGTTTAATACCTGTTGTTTTATGTGTAAAAATTAATAATGCGTCTAATTTCGGACAGCGCTCCATGATGGGCGAGTCCTATTACTGGGTGGACGTACGACGCGTTACGTGAGCTCAGCACAGAACACGCAAGCTAACCACTCAAGGTCATTGGCAGTTAATAGCGCCTTAAGGGACTTTTAGTCAAGAGCGAGTAGGTAAAGTCTAAGCCGGTGTGTTCCAGAGTCGACCACATCATCGCTTACCATCAGGTGAGATAGTGGTCAAATGGAGACTATCAATAATAACAAAAAACTCAATGCCTAAAATTTACAAGTAGATTCTAAAACATGTTTGATGGCACAGTTATCAGTTGGGCGTGTATTATGTTAATACACGCCCAATAAAACATTAGTGCCTTCCCACACTCTATAATATTAAAAACCCTTCAAGTACTCACGTACCACAAAATATTTTTCGTCATTAATACATCAAAACTTGGGTTTACGCGACAGATAAACAAGACATAAGTAGGCTCTTCGGTTTATATCGTGTTATTATGTTGGTAACGAAACTTATTTTGTGTTTGAGCCTACGTGCTTCTGAGTACCTGGTCCTTAGCTCAAGTCAAGATTTTTTTTTTAATTTTGGCTTCGCACGGTTTTTGCGTTTAGCCACTGTCAAGTTTAGAAAGTAATAATAACAATAATTTCTTTATTTGCATTAACATTTTTTTCCCTGTTTAAAGTATTCATTTTTAAAGTATTATGTTTTTAGATACAGAACGAAAGAGGAGCTCGTGGCTAAAGTAATAACAACCGCACGGGTCGATCCATCAGGTATAGTTACGCTAGCCTGTGTTGGTCCATGGATGGGTGACCATCTTCACATACCGAGACTCCTCCGTGCCTCGGAAAACACGTTAAGCCGTTGGTCCCGGCTGTCAATTGTGGATCTTTGACAGTCGTTACGGGTCGTCAGAAGCCCGAAAGTCTGACAACCAGTCTTACCAAGGGGCATCGTATTACCCAGTAACTGGGTTGTGGAGGTCAGATAGGCAGTCGCTCTATGTAAAATATTGGTATTCAGCTGCATTCGATTAGTCTGGAAGCCGACCCCAAGTTAGTTGGGAAAAGGCAGGAAAGGTTGATACAACAGAACAGTCACTATGTTTTCCATTAGAATTCAGATTTAACACATTCTGATGTTTTGTAGTATTTGCAGCAAATGTATCGAGTCAGCGTTCTCGGCAAGCTTCACTGAGGTGGTCAATACTACAATAAAATTTGAGACACAAAATTACACATATTTTACATCCTAATATCCACCAGAAATCAATTTGCGAATAATACTACTGAATTTCACTCGAAGAAACCCCGCAAAAAAAACTTTTTGGTATCGACTAAAATAAAATGACATAATGGCAGTTTTGATGCCTTTATGTTAGTTGTCAGCCAGGATGAAAAATTTTGAACCCTTTTTGTCTTTATACATTATAACTTTTAACCATTAGATTAATGAAGGTAGATATCATCTGGAGATAATAATCAAACTATAATCGTTTCGAATATAACCAAATTATATTTTTTGTCTATTATTTTTATTTATTTATTCTCACAAGCAATTGTTAACATAAAGGTATCTCATGGAGTTATATCAATGTTGTTTCACAATTGAAGATTACAAAAAAATGAAAATTATGTCAAACAAAATTATGTAATTTGTTGTTACACAGCCATTAATTAATATTGCTCTCTCAGCCGGTAGCCGCACACATTCCGTCATCAAATGACAGCTCAAAAGAAAATTATGTCATATTATGCCCCTAGCCAAATATTTGTGATAGAAAATTATGTCAAATTAAGCCCCTAGCCAAATATTTGTGACACATGCCTCCTAGCGACCCTTCCTAACAATTGTTATCAATCACTCCTCTGTTACCATATGAGTGATAAAACCAATATTGGGTTCCTCTCTTTATATCCCCTCTGGGCAAACACTGTTTCTTTTATTTCCCTCTTGTGCCCAATGAAAAGGCGTCGGAAAGAGTAAGTAACGCCTCTGTTTTTTTACATGTGTATTTTTCCTTTTACGCAGTGAAGAAATTGGGTGTTTGGCGTTATTGTTATAAAATGGATTTTTTTTTGCAATCATCGCAAAGTAAAATGCCTTAAATTAAAATCAGTAACATCTCCTCTACTAAGTGTCCTCGGTTTCCCAAAGCCATTTTTTCTGTGACCTTGATTACACTGTTACTAGTGTTTCAAAGTGTGAAACAATACAAGATGAATTTTAATTCATTGGGAATATTTCAGGGACTTCGCATTTATAATATTAAAGTAGAATTTTGGATTTGGTGTCATAGTATTTTTCATTTTCATTACTAGAAGGTACCTACTTTCCATCCCTGAAAGATTTCAAACGACTCAAAAGTCATCCAGAAAATATTTTACTTTTAAGCACGTATGACTGACTTTAAACTCCCTAAAACATTTTCTTCCTCAAGAAAATCTAAGAAAAAGTTAACGTACAGCCAAGCTATCGAGTTCAATTCTTATTTTCCGAAAGTGTTACTTCCGTACGGCTGTCAAAGTTTGACAGTTGTTCCGCTGCGAACGGAGCAAGTTTGTAAGTCAGGAAAGTAAGTACTGAGAAATCTGTAGCACCAGGATTTCTTTGCTGTAATCATATATATGTGAAAGCCTTTAAGAGGAAAATTAAAAATGATTTATTTTTAATTGTTAGATAAATAAATTAGGTTTTTCTTTATGGTTTCCATAGTTCTCTGTTATTAGTAGGTTTGTAGTCTGTTTCTAAAAGTTGCATGTTTTAAGTACCCCGTTCAGTTTATTATTTTTACCCGACTGGGCCAGAAGGAAGGTTATGTTAGCGAGGGTTTGTGTGTATGAATGTCTATTTATTTGGTACGCTCTGTAGCCTGCATGCCTGGGTGTATGTTAACAAGTAAGGTATTATTACATTGGTCTTGACTGCCCAAGTGACAATAAATGAATTTAGAAAAAAAAAATGGGACCGCCATTAGGTATGTATAGTCGCATGTTTTTGGATCATGTGGGGTTTCAAAATAAAGAGCTCAAGGAGACGATTCCTAAAATATAACTCACTAAAATTAAGGAACTAAAAAAAAATCCAAACTAGTCACTTTTCAAGCATTCTGATGCAGTTGGTGGCATCAAGTCTGTGATTGAACTAAATAAATTCTATCAGACTGCTTGAAAACCGAGTGGATTTTTGAAAATTTAATTTTTTTTGGCCGTTGATATTAGTAGCGATACGGAATCTGGATATAAGACCAGTTGATGTTGGCAATAGGATGACAACCGAGACCAATGGCATAAAGTGATTGCCGAGGCACAGAAACTATATAAGAAAGTGTAAAAAATACCTCAGCTTTGCAAAAGAAAGAAAGAAAGAAAGAAACAAACAAAGAAAGAATAAAATTTACTCAGCAACAGTACACGAAACACGCACGGTACACAGAAATAGCAATGAAGAAAAAGACATAATAACTAAATTAAGTTTACTTAGCACTGCTTTTAGTCTGCAAGTCGCTCCATATCTACCGCCAGGAATATTACTACCTTTTGAAGCTTGAAACGACATAATATTCCTCGTGTGCCAACCACAGAATCCATGGGTTAACATAATGAATATGATGATGTAGTTCCAGGAGCAAGTTGGAGTCCTCATTAATGCGACAACGTAGACGCATAGTTATTGGTACTGCTCAGAATTAATTCTAGTTCCCTCACTTCAGCAAAGCCAGGAATACTTGAGAAACTTTACTTATTAACAAAGTTCGTGTTGCGATGCAAAATCTAGGTTTTTGTTTGTTTTTCAAACAACTTTTTTGTTCACGGTCGGGATGGAATTTTAAGTGGTGTTAGACTAGCGTTGTTGAGCGGTAAGAAGGGGATGAAGAATGTACGTTAATTTTGTGAGTTGAGATAAAACCTATAATTGCAATATTTTGTTTTTGGACTCCTGTTTTTGAATTATTGACCTGATTGTTAGGTTCTCTCTTAAGAGCCATTTCACATTTTCACGAGAGTTTCTTAGATATAAGTCGCATAGCTAAATCATCTGTAATGCCCTGTCATTGTTAAATATATGTAATGAAAAACTTTTTTACAAAAAAAAAAAAACAACCGAGTTCCAAAAACCAAAAAAGAAAATACTTACACTAAAAATTAAAGAATAACTGGTGTGGCGAGTTGCCGCCACTCTGCAAGTTGGGTGGGGTTGGTATCGCGACGTGTGTGCCTTGCTCTGACTTGTGAGTCAAGTGTGCAACCGGCTTTACGCGAGCTATAGACAATTTAAAATGCAACAATCGACGTCACGTCAGTGTGTGCCTAACGCTGCGAGGCAGAGCGCGCATCTCACCGCAGACTAAATTAATGTCTTATTAATATCGTCCCCGCAAATACGCTAAAATCCCGAGTAAATCCCGTAAACGTTGGGGATCCTCCGGGAATAATAAATAACCCATATTTACCGCGTCCGTTAACTAGTGATCAAGAATAATCCAGAGTGTTGGTGGGAAGAAACGAGTGCACTCGTCGTCGTCCAGCGTGGCAGCTAAGAAAGTCAGGTACCACTTGTTTTTGCAAATTATGAGTAGGGCCGCATGCGCCGTCTACTGCCAACCACTCCTAACTTGAAGTTATACAGACAAATATAGGCAATTTTGGGCCAGCATTCAATCCAAGTGTCTGGCAGTAACATCGTCCTTAACATCCGCAGAGTCCCACGGCTATTTACACGCTTGGGCAACTCCAATAACTATAATTTCGGCAGTCGGTGTTTGTATTTTATTCCTTCGTTATTTGACACTGACTTCCGAAATTAAAGTTATTTTTTAATTTTTAGTGTAAGTATTTTCTTTTTTGGTTTCCCATATAAATTTTACCTCGGGTGTATATACTTTCGGATAAAAAAAATATTTTGAAAACCGTCCACAACTGACGGAGAAATCGGCGGACATACATAAAAAAAAACATACATACAGTCGAACATAGAACCTCCTCCTTTTTCGAAAGTCGGTTAAAAAATAGTTCAATCTTTGAAGTTTTGCTATAGTCCTACTAATATTATAAATGTGAAAAGTTGAGAGGAAGTATTTTTGTTACTTTTTCACGCAAAAAATATCGAACGGATTTTGATGAAACTTTACAGTAATATTGCTTATACATCAATATAATAACCCATAGGTTATAAATTATAATGGGAGAAGTACTAATACTACGCGGGCGAAGCCGCTGGCAGAAGCTAGTGTATACTAAAATTATTAAAAAATAATTAATTATTATTATTTATTATTTAAAATTATTTTTATTAATAGTGTTTACTAAAAGGACATTGTCGGAAATGGCCCCAGGACCAACAAACCTCTGACATACTTAGTAATTATGAGTATATTCTAGAAAGAAAGAAAGAAAGAAACAATATTTATTTGTACCTTACAACAAGAACATGGTAACTCTAAATACAAATAAAAAATAAAAAACTGTGCGAGGCCAAAAAGGCTCCTAACTCAGCGTTATGCTGCGATATTTATGCAATAAATAACGCATTCTATTATACTTATTGCAAATATCTGTATGAAACGGACACTCTGCGTTCTATAGTGGACAATTAAAAGAGCTTAAACCATTTACGACATCACAAATCAAATATCTGTATGAAACGGACACTCTGCGTTCTATAGTGGACAATTAAAAGAGCTTAAACAATTTACGACATCACAAATCAAAAATGCTGCCATCTTTGACAATTATATTTGAGATTTGACATGACAATTAGTGATACCTAATGTTTCATTTCACACACATTGATAAGATAAGATAACATGCATCCTATATAATTACTTATCTTTTTTTGGACAATTATTACACATAAGGACGTTTGTGCACTACCTCGTATTCGATTCATTTCGTGTTTTTTTTACGAGCAGCATAAAAACGGATCAGAATTCACGAAATGGCGCTGTGCACTCACTCATTGTCGATTCGTATTCGTGATTCGTTTTGGGGAATTTTTCATGGTCCATAATAAAAAAAACACGAATATGAATCGAATACGAGAGTCCATTTGCACCAATCCGAGATTCGAATTCGAATTGAATATGAGTTCACAAAACGGCCTATATTAAGCATGACGGCTACTTCGATCCGTAAAAACTGACTCGATGTGAAAAATCCGCGAATACGAAGCAGTGCACAAACAACTATACATTTATTATGAAGCCCATTTCGAATCGTATTTTCACGAATACGAACCGAATACGAGGTTTGGCACACACGCCTTAGTTGAGATGCATTGTAATATTTCAAATAGAATAGCACGCTGGATACGAACTGAACGGTATCAATTTTGTTTAAAATATATCGATACGGATTTAATATATGGCCATCCCTCATTTTTGTCATGTCAAATGTCAACTGTCACCTATCACTAGCTCGCATTTCTTCGTGACTGCATTGTGTAGTGATTTAATTTTGTTATTTTTGGAATACATTTGACGACCTTGCTATTTGTACGGACTCTGATTGCTTTGATTAACGTGTTACCTGGCTGTGATAATAAATAACTTTAGTGAAAGGCATTTACTAGCATATTTCTAAGTATTGAAGGGATTAATTCTTACTAAATATAACCTCAAAATCTTTGTTTTCTTTTTAAATAAATGCTTTCTACAAAGTGTCCGTCATTAAACTTTGTCTTCATGGTCATATACTCGTTATTTAGAATACGTAAAGTAAATTTCCTTCGCTGTTGGATCTGGGGCGAAAGATGTATGGATGCAGAACAATCTCCTTTATCGCAAAGACAATTTTCGACTCCAAAATCTCATATATTTGGCTCTACAAGAAACGGCAACATCAGACAAACCCAGAAAAATGCATGGATCCTGCGGCGCCATGGCGGCATAGTTTTTTTTTTATCATCCAATGACTTCTCCCGCTCTGGGTGGAGCGGGAGGGTGTCTCAGACTTTTGCTGGGTAAAACCCACCCCTATTCCTTCAGTTGCCTGAGTGTCCAGGGGCGCGGTAACTCTGTTTTGAATTTATCAGGCTAAGAAATGAAGCCGCGGGAATAATACTACCTCTGTATGAATTAAGGCGCTATTAGCTGCCAACGACTTTGAGTGGTTAGCTTGCGTGTTCTGCGTGGAGCTCACGTAACACGTCGTATGTACACCCAATAATAGGACTCGCCCATCAAGATATTAGAGACGCAGTATTAATTTATTACATATAAAACAACAAGTATTATACTAAAACACTGAGATTAAATAATTAAATAATCTTTAAAATGGTAAAAAAAATGGTTTCATAAATATACGCTTTGTAGTTTTTGCGTGATTACCAATTTTTTATCCGCGTTAAACATAACTTTACAAATTAATTACACTATGTTATAAAAATATAATTTCGAATTTTCTCAGATAAAATTACGACGGAATTTGTCTAGAGTAACATATATTTTTTTAGAGAAATAAAACAAGTCGTTTAGACGTGATTTCAATTAAAAACCGTTAAAAGTCGTATAACTGTGCCTTAAAGAGAAAACTGCGGTTATTTCCTACCTTGCCAATACTCTCTTATAATTAAGTTTGGTCAGGTTCCTTAAGATCGGTTCTTATTAGATTTGCAATAAGGAAAGTAGCTTTCCTAGCGCAAGCAGCGAAATTACCTGTTATATCGTATTAAGTATGGTTAAATATTATGTTTAAGAGATCTTGAGTCGATTAAAGATTTTAATATAAAAAAATATGTTTGTTAAAAAGGCAATTTCATTGTTACTGAGCACATAGAAAAAGGTATTGTAAATTATCGGTACAAAGTACTTATAAGCTACTAAAAATAATAAAATATGTACGAGCAGCATAACAAGGCGAGGTGTAGAACTCGCTAGTCAATAGGAAAAGTGCCCAGGAAGTATTCTGGGCACGCAACACTGCCAGTAGGCAGTATTGCCACGTTGGAAGCAAAGATTCTTTGGCCGAAAAAAAAGCCAGCCCGCTGGTCACGTGAAGAGTCGACTAACTGCTTGCTGATGTCTCGAAAAACTCGATGAGTATTGCCATTCCACGTGGCCGATGTTGCCAGCGTTCTGGGCACTTGTCACATCGACAACGATGTGGATGAATATTTTAATGCCCCAAGAATTCTTTTCATACGCGTTTGTAAATATTGTTATCAGTTCGTATATATGTATAACTTTTAAGTTATTTAATAATTTAGTTGAGTAAAAGTATATTGCAGTTCATAAATTATGTTTTATTTTGCAAATTGGTTATTAATAACACTTTACACGTCAATATTTTTTTGTCAGTTTAAACTAGATGAGGCCGTTGTCTCCTATCTGACTACCCTGAGAAGAAACACCGATACAAACTCAGGGGTCAAAGTCTCTTTTAAAGTCCATATAAATATGTACTGGTCAAATCATATGAGAACCATGTACGTTAATGTCTGAGATGAGCTAACGGTGAAGGACAACATCGTGTGGAAACCGGCATGTTATAGGTAGAACCAAAAATTTGTAGACATGTGAAATCCACCAACCCACCCACACCCTGTCTCACAGAGAGGAGGCCTGTGCCCCAGCAGTGAGGACATTAAAAGGCTGATGATGATGATGATGATATTGTTGTTAAATTCTGTTGTAAATAAACACAGTTTCAGAATCAATATTCTTAGCTACCTTCCTCCTTTTTTAAGAGCTCAAAAAGTCTCACACTTATCTCTTATGTCGCCGTAAATATTACAAAGTGATAGGTTTACCTCTAAAATGCTGTTACGAGGGCATATTTTATTCAGACGCCATTATTTGGGTCTGGCAAGCACCAGTATTCCGGATAAAACTCTACGTTCGTGTAGAATATTGTGGCTACACGTTGCTGGTGTCTAGCGTTAGTTGGGGAAGAGTTTGCTTTGCATGGTGGCTTTGTAAGTTTGGCTAAAGCAAATGTAATGTCAAATATAATAGTGGGTCGTTACATATGAAATTGGGGTTTTTTTCTCACAAATAGAGAATAGAATAGAATAGAATACTCTTTATTATGTACACCATATAAATTACATAAAAATATGAGGAAAACATTACATAGGGTGACACAATGGGCGGCCTTATCGCTAAAAGCGATCTTTTCAAGACAACCTTTGGATGGATTTAAAAGAAAAAGGAAATACAGTACTGTAGGTAGTCTTAGGTGTACTATTTATAATAATATATACAATAAATACATTATAGATAAATATATACATTAATAATTATGAAACAAAACGCATAGAACCCTAGTAAAAACGATTAAAGAGAGAGGTAGTGACTTTTGACCATTGTTTTGAAAGTGGACAAGGATTGAGCACGCCTTACCGACACGGGCAAGGCATTCCATAACCGCACCGCCTGAACCGTAAAAGATTTGTCGTAAAAGCTGGTGGAATGCATCGGCATCTCTAGTCACTTCTATGAATTAAAATATTCATCAATTGCTTGATATTAAAACGAATAATTACCGTCATAGACAAACTGCCAATAGTAAAAACCTTATTACTTATAGTTTTATAAACAAAAAAAAATACCTTAAAAATGTCTCCTCTTATTGTTAGCAGAAATGACAACTACGAGTATATTTGTTTTAACTTAGCCAAAACTTTTTTTTATTTGCTAAATCTAAGTAGAATACGTGATCTTAGTTTCTAAACATTATTGCATAAAAGTTTTAAAACATTAGTGTTCATAATTGTTAAAAAAAAAAAAGAAAATGTTAGTATGAAAAATGCAACTTCTTTAAAATTCTTCATACAAAACGCTGATTTCATAGGTTAGGACCTAATATTACTCGTATCTGGTTATTGCTCTCGTGGGATACATTGCGGTCTTTTTTAAACAATTTGATTTTGTTTAAATAGATGTTAAGGATAATTTGGAAGGAATCCCACGTCTGGGCAGCATTTGGACTAAATCCGGTCAATGTCGTTTTCACCTGACTGTCTCAGAAGTAGGCTTATGTTTTTCGAGAGAAAAAAAAACATAATGTACAAAACATTGTTTTTTTTTTTGGTACGCCATGCCCTATCTAATGGGGCTCAACGATAGTAGGTACAGCTTTCTACCAGTTAGATATTTTTTGAAATTGAGTGTGTTAGAGTAGTTGACATCGTCTCATCATCAGCCTTTTAATGTTCCAACTGCTGGGGCACAGGCCTCCTTTCTGTGAGAGGGTGTGGGCCGTAGTCCATCACACGGTCCCAATGGTTGGTGGATGTCACACGTCTTCAAATTTTTGGTTCTAGGACATGCAGGTTTCCTCACGATGTTTTGCTTCACCGTTTTGAGAGCAGTGGTGATGAAATAATTTACACAAAGTAAAGCACCTGCTTGGGTTTGAACTAACGACCTACAACTTGTAAGTCACGGCCGTTACCACTAGGCCACCACTGCTCGTAGACAGAGGAGACGTAGGTACATCGTCCCAATAACTTATAAATATTTTTCGGTTATCTATCGGTTACATTTCGGGTAGTATGCGTCGGAATAGCGTTGTCTAATTCTGCGAAGCCCGTTCCATCATTGAACCACCAGATGTACGGCGATGCGACACCAGTACGTAGTGGACATCCTACCCATAAGCACAAACGCACACGCTTACCATCAGGTGAGATAGTGGTCAAGCACGAGCCGATGAATATAAATATATATATACGCAAGATTCCAACGGCACTTAATAATAACAGCCCATACAGCAATGTAGCATGACATCTATTTTCTCACATAAAGAGCAGACAATCAATCTGCCTAACCTTTTTTCCCAACTATCTTGGGATCGGCTTCCAGTCTAACCGGATGCAGATGAATACCAGTATTTTATATGGAGCGACTGCCTCTCTGACCTCCACAACCCAGTTAATGGGTAATACGATACCCCTTGGTTAGACTGGTTGTCAGGCTTTCGAGCTTCTGACGACCCATAACAACTGTCAAAGATCCACGATTGACAGCTGAGACCAATGGCTTAACGTGCTTCCCGAGGCACGAAGAAGTCTCGGTATGTAAAGATGGTCACCCTTCCGTGGACCAACCCCGGGAATCGTAGCTTAACCTGATGGATCGACCCATGCGGCTGTTATTACTTTTGCCACGAGCTCCTCAATAATATCAACCAAAATTCATAAAGACATGTGCAAACACACAAACCATCAAACCGTGCCGCCATTATTGGCATACTGAAATGTAGATATGTACCATAATATTTGATAGCTCTTCTCTCTCATATCTTCAAGATACCATTTGACCATTACACACCAATGAAGGTATACGTACCTTCATCGCCTAAGGCTGAACTGTCCACTGGAACGGAGAGGAGAGGAGCAGAGCTGAACTATGCCAATATTTACCAATGGAATTGCATAAAATCTCCGCTCCGCTTCAGTGGACAGGGAATTGCGAACTAATTTAAAAATTCATACAAAACCGGCAAGCGGAGCGGAGACACGGAAAAACCGGCCGCGACGCGTATAACTGAACTGATCTTCCACCGCCGCATTACTCGTCGCGTAAACTCGGCCTAGCTCCGCACAGTCCGCAACTCCGCTTCGCACTACCTTGCTCCGTATCAAATGACAGACACAGTTCGCAACTCCGCTTCGCATTACTCCGTCAATAGACAGGCAGCAGAAACCCGGACAGACTGCTACAATAGGTATGCTTATATCCGGACAGCCTGTGACATAGAAATATAAGATCTACTAACACTATCGATAAGGGTTAAGACTTAAGTTAGCAAAATCATATTTTTGTGTATGTCGTTAATTTGTGGCAAATAAATACTTTTTCTTTCTTTCTTTCTTTCTTTCTTTCTGTGTCTATAAGTTTGTGTCCTTAGCCGGACCGTACTCTAATCTAGTCGTTAGGATAAGCTCTAGAATCAAGATGGAACTACACTTCTGGACACATCTATTGGCCCACCTTGTATTTTCAGTTTCGTTTGGTCCTAGCTAAAATTTTATATTAGGTCGAGCAAAAAGTTTTTATGCAGTTTTGAACCTGGCACATTCACAATTTCATTCAATAGTCTTTTTTTGAATTTCGAACACAGAATTTAAAGGAACAAAAGACAATTTGGAGCCTGTTTGTTGATATCAAACAATCGAATACTAAGAAAACTTGGTTTTATTGGTTTACTTGGATTTAATTCTTGAAAAAGTGATTGATATCTTTGGTTTTGCAACAAACATTACTTATTCTTAACATTAAGGTGAGGTTCTATCAATAATCTATGGATACTTCACCTGAAGTCGCCGCCCAAGCTGTGGCACTTATTCAGGCCGGACACAGCCAAAGAAACGTGAATGCTCAACTTAATTTAAGTCGATCTGCGGTCCGAAATGTTTATCCGAGGTACCTAGAGACTGGCGGCTTTGTTCGTCGCCAAGGAAGGCCACGATCTCGGGTCACAACTGAAAGGCAGGATCGATTCATCGTGACGACCAGCTTGAGAAATCGTCACCTTACCTCCATTGAGATACAAAACCAACTTCGCGACTTCCACGGAGTATCTGTGAGCGC
Source organism: Polia nebulosa (assembly GCA_951329385.1). Taxonomy (NCBI): domain Eukaryota; kingdom Metazoa; phylum Arthropoda; class Insecta; order Lepidoptera; family Noctuidae; genus Polia; species Polia nebulosa. Next base: position 28,201,114 of record OX589602.1, on the reverse strand, counting down.
TCGAACTGTTCGGAGAAGGTTAAAAGAACGCGATATGGTACCACACAAGCCAGCTAATGGGCCCAAACTAACGCGAGCCCACCGAACAGCGCGCCTTCATTTCGCACGCAGTCATTTAAATTGGACACAGCAAGATTGGAGCCGTGTACTCTTTTCTGATGAGTCTAAAATTGTGTTACATGGCAATGATGGAAGGAAGAAGGTCTACCGACGTAAGGGAGAGCGTTTCGCACAATGCTGCTTTGAAGAGAGGGTTGCTTATGGCGGTGGCTCATGGACTGTCTGGGGCGGTATATCCGCGAGCGGCAAAACTCAACTTAAGGTTGTTACAGGACCACGGCTGCCAACATTAAATGCTGAAAGGTACATTCGTGAGTGCTTAGAACCTCACGTGATACCATACGCGGACTATGTGGGCCCAAATTTCCTTTTTATGCATGATAATGCAAGAGCCCATGCGGCCGGCATCGTCAGGGAATATCTTCGGGATATGAACATCACAGTTATGGACTGGCCAGCCAGAAGCCCAGACATGAACCCCATTGAGCACATGTAGGACGAGCTAAAAAGACGTGTTAGGGCTCGTCAGCCAGTTGCCCAGACGATGCAACTGGCTGACGAGGAGACGAGGAGTTGAAAACTGCCATAGAAGAGGAATGGGAGATGATCCCTCAAAATTTCATAGAGCGGTTGATAAACTCTATGCCTAATCGTATGAGAGCTGTGGTAGATGCCCATGGAGGCAACACGCGTTATTAAATTAAACCTTTATTTGATAAAACATGTTTTTTATTCAAAAATCAATTGCCTTTAACAAGGCGCATATCCGACTTGTTAGGCGTAGCTCCATGTCGTATGGTATTCTGAATTCAAATTTAAAACAATACGATCGAAAAAGATGGTAAAATGTATCAGGTTTAAAACTGCATCAACAGTTTTTGTTCAATCTAGCAATCATATTTCGGTAGGGGCCATCGAAACTTAAACTCTAAGGTGGGCCAATAGATGTGTCCAGAAGTGTATTAATATTCATAATAGTAGGACTATTGTTGGTCTGTTTGTTAAGCTCAAATTGTTTTGTTTTTGTAGAATTCTGGTTTTAGGTCTGTTGGACACACTTTTTATTATTTCTTCATATCTCTATTTTCATTCTGTCAATGTCATGCATATCTGTTATTTGCATGGTTACTGAAATGCGGATTTTAGATGTTATTTTATTTGAATTGTAAGTGACAGTGCTATTGGTGTGCTTATTATTATAAATAAATCAATAATAATAATTAAACCATTTAATTCCTTAATAATTAAAAAATACATTCATAATACATTTAATTTTTTTGTTAATGTGGTGACTTGAAATGACAGGATTCTACGGGAAATAGCATAGAGTTTTTTTTTTAATGGATGGGAATTCATTAAATAACTTCTCTTGCTCTGGGTGGAGCAGGAGGGCGTGCCAGACTCTTACTGACTAAAATTCATAAGTGTTCCATCAGTTGCATGTGTGTTAGGGTCGCGGTGTCTTTATTTCAAACTTATCTGCGACCAGCATATAGCATAGCAGGCATATTTTGATACAAGTACGGATATGGGCATAGCCCAAAGAATCGCCAAACTAAAGTGGCAGTAGGCAGGGCACATTGCTCTCAGAACAGACGGTCGATAGGGCCGAAAAGTTGTGGCGACCGCGTACCGGAAGACGCAGCGTTGGAAGGCCTCCAACAAGGTGGACCGAGAACCGAGGGTAGCCGATGGATGCAAGACGCACAGGGCCGGTCATTGTGACGACACTTGGGGGAGGCCTATGGACATAAGAAGGAAAGACGTCCACTGCTGGACAGCAGTGGACGTCTTTCGGCTGAAATGATGATGGATGACGGATATGGAAAAGAAGCGCACTGCGCGTGAAAGAAAGTGCTTTGAGAGCCTAAAAGGAGTGCTGTAAGAGCCAATTGTCGAGGATAGTTGTTTTATCTCACCAAGGCGGGTTGGTCTTGGCTGTATGTATAGGTTCACGTACTCTTTTGCTTCCGTGGGCTTAAGCTCGGAGCCCTCTTAGAGCGCACGGCGTCATAGAAATTAGCTCACGCACACAGAAACAATGTACACGTAAACACACATACAAGACCAACCAGCCTTCGTAAAATAGAATATCATAAGCTAATTGAAGAAAATATCATAAACTGAATATTAAAAGCAAATATATTATATTAGGAGCAGTGGTGGCCCAGTGGTATTGGCCGCGACTTACAAGTTGTAGGTCGTGAGTTCAAACCCAGGCAGGCGCTTTACTTTGTGTTAATTATTTCATCACCACTGCTCTTAAAACGGTGAAGGAAAACATCGTGAGGAAACCGGCATGTCCTAGAACCAAAAATTCGAAGACATCCACCAATCCGCATTGGGCCCGCGTGGTGGATTACGGCCCACTCCCTCTCACAGAGAGGAGGCCTGTGCCCCAGCAGTGGGGACATTAAAAGGCTGATGATGATATTATATTAAATATATTTTCTTTTAATAATTTACCAGATGTGTATGTAAAATGCATTGTAAACCGAAAAACAGTGCAAAAAAAGACAGTTTTTGTGTGTGAAAATATTGTTATTATATATTTATTAGTGATTGTCTGTAAATTCAATTCAAATCATTTAATTCAGACCAGTAATAAATTTTATGTCCATATTATGTTAGTAGCATTAAACTTAAATCTATATCAGTCACAAAAAAACTTAATCTTGATGCAGTTGGAATACCACCAACTGCATTAAACGGCTTGAAATAACTTGTTTGGAACTTTTTAGTTGTTTTTGCAGTGGTTTTTTTTTTAATTCAAGAAGTTAATAAAGACTTAGGTGGGTCGCTATTGCCTGCCTAGCCATTTCTCTACTATGTTGGGTTCGGTTTCCAGTCTAACCGGGTGTAGCTGAATACCAGTATTTTACAAGGAGTAACTGCCTATCTAGCTTGGGGTCAACCACTATTGCCATACTAAAACGCGACTGCATTATGCTGAGCGTTAACCGTTTCGCGTGGTACTGACGCATTTTTCCGTCTAGGATAGAATATATACCCACTTGTTTTGTTTTTAAGCTTTTGTTTTAATTAAAATAAAATTAATTTCTTTCTTTTTTTCAACATTACAGGGTGTTACGGGAATGCGTGATTGTATTTTTCAAAAAATCAAAATCAATATTGAAAAAAAAATTGGACCTCTAACACTAATTTTGTTTAGCTGAAGATAACTTTGCTCTGAAAGGTCAACTTTTTTTTTGGGAATTAAATGGAATTCAGTATGACTGTCTTAAAGAAAGTTGTTCAAGTCCATGACCAATTTATGATCACCTATATGACTTAACGTTACACTCTGTATAAAAAACTAGTCCTCTGCATCCAACCCGATCTATACCACATACTAGGTCCGTTGATAGAGCTGCACTTTTATGGCTTTAGGAGATTAACCGGTTAACTCCGGGCGATACGCGAACTAGTACCGTTGTTACGAGTAACAGTTCCAGGGAATACTCCTCTGTTATTTATACTAGTTATTTTATGCATAAAATCACTGTTAGCTTGTTTTTATGTTCATTGGATTATGAGTTTGCTTTATTACTTTTTATGAAGAGAGCGCGGGGTTTAAAGCCAGTTGCCGACTAAGGGCCGATTTCACCAATTCTAAACGCCCAGTTTTCAACGTTTAACCGCGCTTAAACGCGTTTAGCCGCGGTCCTAAAACTGAAGAGTGTGTTTGTTTGTTTGGTTGAACGCGCTAATCTCAGGAACTACTGGATCGAATTGAAAAATTATTTTTGTGTTGAATAGTCCATTTATCGAGGCAGGCTACAAAATAGGCTATATAACATCACGCTGCGACCAACAGGAGCGAAGCATCAATGAAAAATATGGCAAAAACGGGAAAAAAATCCTTTAGAGAGCTTCAGTTGCGTGCGCTGCGTAAACGGTTAAAGTTGCGCAAAAATTATGTATGACGGAATTGTTCTCCTTTTAAAGTTCTAAAAAAAAGTCCACAACAGCATATGTCTATCTTCTCAGAGACGCAGCATTGTTAGGCCCCCCACATGGTCCATCATCGGTCGATGACCTGGTGAAGATCGCGGGTATCCGCTGGTTGAGAGACGTGTCTACAGGACCAGTAGTTGTGGCGACACTTGGGGGAGGCCTATGTCCAGCAGTGGACGGCTTTCGGCTTGAATAATGATGATAAAAATGAAGTGAAATCCAAATATTTTGGACTTTTTGACTATTGTTGTTGCTGTTAGAATGTCATCATCATCATATTAAAAAAAAAATATAAAAAAAAATATTTTTTTTTTTTTTTTTAAATTTAAGTATTAAAAAAAAATCTCACCGAGATCATCATCATCATTCTCCTGCGCTTATCCCAATTTATTTGGGGTCGCCGCAAAATGTCTTTTTCCTCCATACACATAGTAGATCAAGAAACAAAAAAAAACTTAGAATTTACTTTGGTCCCAATAAAATCTCATACCTAACTAGTCAATTAAATGTATATAATTTTTAGTAGTTAATTAGCCAGTTAACGACGTAACCTTGGCCCAGCGTAATAAACATTAGCCGTTTAGGGATAAGCAGTGAAGCACGCGATGGCACTTACATTCAATGGGCGTATTGATTTCCAAGTAATTGTAGTTCGAAGTGTATCACAGAATTTTGGTAGAGATTTCTTTGGATTTTGAAACCCCCGACGCAAAAAAAGAGCTGTTATAAGTTTGAACGCTATGTGTTTGTGTCTATCTGTGGCACCGTAGCTCTTAAAAGGGTGAACCGATTTTAATACGATTTTTCAAATCAATAAAAAATTGTATCAAAGTTCAGGAGTGGGGGCTTGTTACGTCACTTTTGAGTAAAAAGTGGTAAAATTTTAACTCAGGTATGTCATCATGCGAAATTTCAACGCAACTGTGCCGAATGGCCTTGTTTTATTCTGTGTCCTGCTTGATAAGGAGGGAAGTGATAATTATGTTCTTTTCCTTACTCCTCTGCTGTTCTTTTCTGATTAATTTCGTTTCTCCGGGACTTGTCTAGCTTTATTGACTCGGCTCGTGAACCACGTGTCGTGATGTGACTCGTGAAACTCGAACATATTGATTGAGGTAACTTTTAATTTCGGAAGTCGGTGTCAAATATCGAAGAAATAAAATACAAACACCGACTACCGAAATTAAAGTTATTTTTAAATTTTTAGTGTATTTTTTTTGTGGAAGTCGGTTGTTTTTTTTGTAAAAAAAGTTTTTTATTTTTCGCTTTTTAGTTATTGTACTTACCCCAGAACTAAAATCCCCAATAACATGGAACGTGGAATTTAAACATTTGGCGAACACAAAAACGTCATCAAGATATGCCTATTTTTCGTTTTTGTTCAGTTTCTCAAAAAGCGCTAAAGCTATTTCGATAAAATTTATATGGGACCACCTCGGGAGTATATTCTTTCGGATAAAAAAGAATTTTGAAAATCAGTCCACAATTGACATCTCTGTAATAAAACAACATAAGCCCAGTTTACGCTTGATGATTCGTCATAAGGCGCACTTTACACCTAGACGATATCTAGGGTCTGATAATGAAGCTGGAAGGTGGCCACGGCATCTCTGTGATGTAACAACATAACCCCACCGAGTTTGGACTCAATTGATTTGTTTTGAAGAGCACTATACACCTAGATGATATCCAGGGTCTGATGATGAAGCTGGAAGGTGGCCACGGCATCTCTGTAATAAAACAACATAACCCCACCGAGTTTGGGCTCAATTAATTCGTCTTGAGGAGCACTTTACATAACATCATAATATCCGTAGAATATTTTAAAACATCACGCCTACTCTAAAATATTTAGCTACTAAAAAGTTAAAAAGCTTAGCTTTTTCTTAGCTTGAGCTGTAACCTGTAACGGGTAGTGACTCAAACTTTTAAGGTTGGTAAGTACGTACACACCAAACACTAACTAGAATTTATTTCCAACTTTTTAGTTCAATGTCCCTGATAAAAGCTTGTTATTAAAACATTTTTTTACCATTAATTTATTACTTTTATCATCAAAAGTATGTATATTTTATAAGTTGGGCGACTATTACTCAAACCACCAAAGCTAACTTAGCCTTAATAGTTTTCCTTCAAAGTCCGTTGTATATACGTTTTTTTCCATTACGATTTTTTTCAGACTTTTCTAGCCAACAATTTAGCTTTAAGTGGACGGGGACCCCGACACTCGATTCAAACAAACAGTTTTCTAGTACTAACAGTCTCTACGCTATGCCTCGGACGGACAGACCGAAACTATAAGGGTTCCTTGTCCTTGTTAGGACTACGGAACCCTAAAAAGTCGGTCAGTAAGTCAGAAAGTCTGTACAGACGTACTTTATGTAATTTGTTCCATCACCAGTGCTCTCAAAACATTGAAGCAAAAAATTTTGAGGAAACCGGCACATCGTAGAATCAAAAATTCAAAGACATTGTGACATCCACCAACCTGCACAGGGTCCGCGTGATGGATTACGGCCCATTCCCATTCTTCTAAAGAACAGGCCTTAGTCCCAGCAGTGGGATCCTGACAAGACTGATTATGTTATAATGTTACATCACAAACATTACCAAAAAATATCGTATTTTTTACTCTACCAAACCAATATAAAATGACAAAGATAAACGCATCAAACTTCACGAGTGGGGACTCGTTTCGTCACTAAGGTTGATCGTCGAATACCGGTCGGCATCGACTAATTCATTCTACCATCGATCGACATTCGATCGATTGGTGTACCTAGTAGAAACTATAGATCGACGTCGACTAATCTATTCTGCCATCGATCAACGTTCAATCGATTGATGTACCTAGTAGAAATTATCGATCGACGTGGACTAATTCATTCTACCATCGATCGCCGCTTTATCGATTGGTGTACCTAGTAGAAATTATCGATCGACGTGGACTAATTCATTCTACCATCGATAGCCGCTTGATCGATTGGTGTACCTAGTAGAAACTATCGATCGACGTCGACTAATTTAATCTACCATTGATCGATGTCGACTAATTCATTCTACCATTGATCGATGGCATCAATCGACCGTCGATCGACTGGTGTAAGTAATAGAAACTATCGATCGACGTCGACTAATGCATTCTACTATCGATCGATTGGTGTAAATGATGAATGATTTTGTTTTTGTAAGTAGGTTTTAACAACACTTTTACAAGTCAATTTTTTTTTTTTAGCTTTATGAGGCCGGTGTTTCCTAGTTGACTACCCTGAGAAGAAACAGAAAAAAAAATAAAGATCATTAACTCAGAAAGTCTCTTTTAGAGTGTTCAAATCCATACAATATGTACTGGTCAAATCATATAGGAACCATTTACGTTTAGGGTGTACCCTAAACGGTACAAATTGTAGCGTGGCGTGACATCACGCAAAATTTTAAAGCAGTACATCGTCCTCATTTTTGATTTACGTGACATAAGAAAAAATACATGTCGAATATTTTTTGATAATCTAACTGACAGATTAATTAGATTTTTTAAGGAAATTAGCCTGTTCAGCACAACCCTTTCAAAGACGTGAACACACATCGGTATTTAAATTCTACGTGACACAGAGATTGATTCGAAGCGACGTGGTGTTACTTGACTCGTACTACGTCGTCGTCCCAGTACGCCCCTTTGGGAAGCCATATAATGTACAATTTAATCTGCCGCGTAAGTGGAATGTTACCGCTACGCTGTGGTACCGCGACTCCACCTTATTACAATATAATCTGTATAAATTACATTCGAATGTTCACCCGAGGAATTTAATCACATCCTAACGTGAATTAGGTGCTAGGTTACCTTGTTCGTGGAGGAAAATGTGAGGAAATCAATACCCTAAAGGTTTATACACACAGAAAACAGTGGTATAGATATATTTCCATGTCTACTTTTTTTACTTCTATGTTAGCTAAGCTCGCGTGCTCGGTGTGCAAAGACGCGTCTCCGTGAGCTCTAGCGAATTATGTAGAATGTAGAAATTGTAGCCCAATAAAAATTTTGATTTTTAAAGGAAAAACGTGCTTTTGTGTGAAAAAATAATATTTTGAAAAGAAAACCTTGATTCGGGGGAAAACAGGTTTCGTTGATAATTAAGTATGCCCGCTAAAGCAATTAAAATAACTGGTAGATTTTAAGATAAAAATAAATTTACATTTTGAGAATTGTAAAAATTGTCACAAGTCAATGCCTAGCCTTTTCCCAACTATCTTGGGGTCGGCTTCCAGTCTAACCGGATGCAGCTGAATACCAGAATTTTACATGGAGCGACTGCCTATCTGATCTCCACAACCCAACGTATACGTACGGGTAATACTATACCCCTTGGTAATATTGGTTGTCAGACTTTCGGGCTTCTGACGACCCATAACGACTGTCAAAAATCAATGATTGACATTCGGGCCCAACGGCTTAACGTACTTTCCGAGGCACAGAGGAGTCTCGGTATGTAAAGATGGTCACCCATCCATGGACCAACCCTGGCAAGCGTAGCTTAACCTGATGGATCGACCCGTCCGGCTGTTAATACTTTACCCACGAGCTTCTCCAATAAAAAAATTAAAAGTGAAGAAAATGTCACAAATGTCTGGAGGAAAATAAATTTTCACGTCATCACGTCGCCAATCAGTCAACCGCTCATGGCGTGACTGACGTGGCTGAGGCCGATGTGCTGCGACTTCATTATATCAACGATAACGATCTCGATAAGTCAAAATGTGAATTTCTGATCTGACATTCGATGGCGCATGTGAATCTATTAAATTTGTCAAACAGTCCCGCGACGCTGGCTAACATTTAACATCATCATAATCATCAGCCTTTTAATGGTGCTGATCGGACGGCGAGCTACCCACTATTCCCGTCCGCAGGCCCGGGTAATACTTATACTTAAGATCCAATTTGAAACAGTGATCTGTTTTTAAAAAATGCCTTCTATCCCCTTTTCTTAAACAGCAGTTACACACGCTATAAACGTAAGCATCTGGGTGTATATAATCACGTTCCAGTGACAACATATATACTCCCTAAAGGACCTCGTTTGTGAGACATGATACTTTAAAGCAAGAAAACTGAGGAAATAGGTTCTTGGAACTGCCTTTTAGACTATCCCTTAATAGCATTTATTGTTGAGCCAACAATAAAATGAAAACGTTTAGAGTTGGTCCAACCAAATGCCAGCAATTATGCTATTAGGGATACAAGACGTGATTTTTAATTCATTAGAAATCTTTCAGGGACTGAAAGAAAAAAATTATCGGATCAACTCTAAAATATAAAAAAGTCAACTGATCTGTACATTATTGTTAGCATTAAGGCGCAGATATACGACTTCTAATGATTCTTAATTGAACATCGCGTCTAAACGACTAATCTTATTTCTTTGAAAAACAGAATGATTTTTCTAGACAATTTTCTTTGTAATTTGATGTGTGAATATTTGAAATTCTATTTTTAAAACAGTGTAATTAATTTGTAAAGTTAAGTCAAGCGCGGATGAAAAATTGAGAATCACGCAAAGAATATTAAGCATAAATTTTTATGAAATTTTCACCATTTTAAAGATAATTTAATTTACGTGTTTTTGTATAATACATGTTGTTTTATGTATAATAAATTAATAATGCGTCTAATTTGGGACAGCGCTCCTTGATGGGCGAGTCTTACTACTGGGTGGACGTACGACCTGTTGCGTGAGCTCAGCACAAAACACGCAAGCTAACCACTCAAGGTCGTTTTCACACTGCGCCTTAAGTACTCATAATATTGAAGTGAATATTGTGAATCAGCGATTGATTTATTTTCAATTAAATTTATTAGAAAAAAATAGCGGGTACATCGATATTTTATAGAAAATATCTAAACTTTTAATTTCTTTTCTAACGCAACAAGAGCAGCGGTGGCCTAGTGGTGTCGACCACGACCTACAAGTTGTCGTTGGCTCGAACCCAGGCAGGCGCTGAAATAATTTACACAAAGTATATTTGTGTAAATTATTTCATCACCACTGCTCCCAAAACGGTGAAGTAAAACCTCGTGAGGAAACCGGAATATCCTAGAATCAAAACTTCGAAGACATGTGACATCCACCAACCCGCATTGGGCCCGTGTGGTGGATTACAGTTTCTCACAGAGAGGAATTTTGGGTCCCAGCAGTGGGAACATTATAGTATTTTTTTTTTGGGACAAGCCCGCCACCCTATTCCCAAACCACTGTAACTTCTGTAAGCCAAAATCAACAGTGGCGACCACCAGAAAAAACGCCGAGGCTATTAAGCTCGACGAGTCCCAGAGGAACGATTAAACTGTCTTGGGTCCCGCAACGAAATTAATCAGAAAAGACAGCGGAGAAGTAAGACAAACATAGTTTCCAATTCCCTCCTAATCAAGCGGGAGACAGAACAAAACTAGGCCATTAGGCACAAAGGGGATATTTACAACTGGGGTAAGCCCAGTTGACAAGTACCACTGGTTAAAAACACTAATATAAACGGGTCCTAAACTTGTGAGCTGTAACAACAACAATTACTGTTGTAACATTATAGTATGCTTTGCTTATGTGCTGGATGTGTATATTTTATACATAGTTTTGGTGGTTTCTTTTGTTTTCTCATTATTTATTAATCCCTATCCCATCTGCGGAATTTTGCTAGTTCATTTAATTTTACTTTGTATTTGTAGCCCCGGATAACTTTGTTTCTCTACATCTAGACTAACATTTCTCTCAGTTATACTGAGTTGTAATAAAGATGGGCTTTAAACCCGGTTGATTGCTCTTCTCCAGTTAGGACCGTTTAATATTGTTTTAGGATCAAAGCTAAACGTTACAATTTGAGCCCTTATACTACTACAGTTATAAAGTTTGAACAAGCAACGTGTGATCTCTATACAGGGTGATGTGGACTTAATTTCATGTAGGGGCTGCTACCGAAATTGTGTAGGTACTACTTTCAAGACTTCTGCAGATAGGTTCTACGTGACAATATGACAATGGTGTATAAACAAGTTTTGAGAAATAAAATTGTTCCTGATCCCTGGAATGATTCTAGATCAGTTTTTATTAAAATGTTTTGTCGCATCGTTGTTTCATTTTAAAGTTACGTCCATCTATAGAAGCCTATATGCCGGCTGTTCACGCTCCTCTCGTCACATCGCGTGCTTTTCGTTGAGTCTCGTCGCGTACAGGCTCGACACGAGATCACACCATATACATACGCGTTGTATCAATTGATTTTCTTTGCGAGACTCCATGACCCTTTGACTCGTGTGCAAAAACCGTCACGCTTCCTAGCGAACGAGGGCCGCGAGACGCGACGAGGGTACCATGTACACACTCGTACTCGACCTGTCTTCTGGTGTCTCGATGAGCATGTTCAGCCGGCATTAAACGTACCGTGATCCCGGCCCAAAGAGCAAGAGCCGAGCTACAGTAATGTTGATCCTTCTCACTTTTTAACCGAATTCAAAAAAGGAGGTTCTGTATTTGACCCGTATGTATGTATGTTATTAATCCCCTTCAAAGTATTCTCCCTGGCTACCAATGCATTAATTTGAATGAATCCTCTTCAAAGTACTCTCCCTGGCTACCGATGCATTAATTTGAATGAATCCCTTTCAAAGTAGGTACTCTCCCTGGCTATCGATGCATTAATTTGAATGAATCCTCTTCAAAGTACTCTCCCTGGCTACCGATGCAATAATTTGAATGAATTCCTTTCAAAGTATTCTCCCTGGCTACCGATGCATTAATTTGAATCAATCCTCTTCAAAGTGTTCCCTTTGGCTACTGATGCATTAATCCCAATGTTCATTCCATGGTTGGGAGCATTTCTGGAAACCCTTTTTTCTGGAGGGCCTACAGCTGCTGTGTCCAGGGGTTTTTCCAGTAAGAATTACTCTGTAGTAGCCTGGAGTTTGGAAGTTGGTGGTATAACACCCCCGTGCTTCGGAAAGCACTTGTCGTTGTTGGTCCTTCGCCTGATCTCTCCCCCGTCGTGTCGTATTGCCGTCCCATCGGACTATGAGATTGAAGTAACAGAGAGTGCACCTAGTTGCACCTCCGTTGAGTTTGGCCACCATGATATATATTTAACAAGCAACATATAAATAACATATTTAACAAGGCTTCTAAAGCCTTGGGTTTTATTTTTAGGGTCTCTTCAGATTTTAAAAATGTTAAGACAATGAAAATCCTTTATTGTGCGTTTGTCCGTAGCCACCTTGAATATGGTTCTCAAATTTGGAATCCCAATTATAAAGTATACATTGATCGGCTTGAAAGTATACAAAAGCGATTTTTGAGGTACACTCAATATCGCTCTAATACCTATCTACCGAACTATGAAAGTCGGTGTAAAAAATTTCATATTCTGCCGCTACACGAGCGAAGGAAAATTGCAGATCTTGCTTTTTTGTTTAGTATTACGAACGGATCTACTGATGTCCCTGAGCTGGTGGGCAAGATCGGATTACGTGTGCCAAGTGTTTTTCTTCGCAGGCCACGTCTTCTCCATGTGCCTCAAGTTAGTTCCAACTACAGACAGAACTCGTTCATCATTAGAGCTTGTCGTACATTCAATATGGTGTGTCAGGATGTCGACCTAGACCTATTCACTAGTAGTATTAAAGAAATGAAGAAAAGGTTGAGTAATTGCTTTTTCGAAGTGTAACACTTTCTTTGTATTCTTAATTCTTTATTGTAAGTACATCAAAATTTCACATATTACTTAGTATTATTTTTTTTTTTTAAATTTTAAATAATTATTAATGTTTTTTGTTTTTTTTTTGAGCATGTGATGTATATGCAGCATTATTTGTGTAATTCATGCGTCGCTGTTTTCGTGTATTTGTTTATATAGTTCACATTATTTATCAGTGGAAGCTTGTAATTGGCCATCTTCTACATACTATTACATGATATTGAAATGTATTAGCTGTAAGCTTTCCTAAAATTAATAAAATAAAATAAAATGATCGCAAGTTATAAGAATATTACTAAATGCAAAAGTAACTCTATCTCTCTGTTTGTTTGTTGCGGTTTCACGCGTTAACTGCAGAACCAATTTTGATACATTTTTAATTTTCTTGGAGATATTTCCAACTGTCTCGAGGGTGGCGCCACAGGCAGTAGTTAATAGTAGATATAATAATATTAAAACCGCAAACATATATATTAATAAAGTTATCCAGTGTAACTTCCCATCGCTGTAAGGGTAACTATTAGCCCGCAATATTAGTTATACGCTTGATTTATTACATTGAGATCTATCTGTTCCAATATTATTACGATAGGGCCAACACGCACGTACGATTATGATTTATAGCATTTAAAATGAGGCTGGATAAAGGCTGAATTAGTTTAGCTTAGTTCACACTACGCTAGTACACACTACTACTACACCTTAGCTGAGGTAATTTTTAGGGTTCCGTAACCGAAGGGTCCAAACTATTGTTGTTATTCACGTGTCCGTCTGTCCGTCCGTCGTCTGTCACAAAGAGTTTTTTAAGTTGCCATTGACCGATGAACTTGAAATTTGGTGATAATTTTTATTAATACGTATACTTTACTAACAAATTCCAATATATGGTACGGACTCCTTAATATGCGAAACCCGAAACGCACTTTTAAAGTTCCGAAAGTATGAATTAACAAAATGAAAACCTTATAGGATCTCTCGTATGTCTGTCAGACAATTATCTCCGAAACTACTGGACCGAAATTAACACACATATATAAATATGAATTTGAAATCATCATCCTCCTGCCCTTATCCCAATTTATTTGGGGTCGGCGCAACTTGTCTGCATGAATACATACATATGAATTTGGAATATAGGGGTCTCTGTCTGGCCTGTTGGTCTAGTGGTTAGTGACCCTGACTGCTATGCCGGAGGTCGTGGGTTCGATTCCCACCCAGGACAAATGTTTGTGTAATGAGCACGATCATTTGTTCTGTGTCTGGGTGTAATTTATCTATAATATGTATGTATTTAGAAATATATAAGTATGTTTATCAGTTGTCTAGTACCCATAACACAAGCTCTGCTTAGCTTGGGACTAGATGGCGTTGTGTGATAGTTGTGGAATATTATTTATTTTATTTATATCTCCGTAAATATTGAGTCTATAATTTGGAAAAAAAAATACAGAAAATATTTCGTTACTTCAAGATTATAGGAAAACCTATAAGATGTCTATATATTTTTTTAAACAAGATAAAAAATATGAATCGTTCGGAATCCTTTGCGCGTAAGTCGGATTCGCACTTGACTGATTTCATACTTTTTTTTTTTTGGTGGCGGGAAATCATCCTATGAGTTCTACCGGTCTTCGTGTCAGACTCTTACTGACTAAAACCCAACCCTGTTCCTTCCCTGCCCTGAGTGCCCAGGGTCGCGGTAACTACTTATTATACAAAATTAAAAAAAGAGCTCATACACATATACACGCACGCACAAACATATATACATACACACACACTCATACACACACAAATACACACACACGCAGAAACACACATACATACACACACACACCATCACAATCCATTAAATGATTACTTACTTACAAATTACTTACTTCTATGTAAAGAGAACTTACCCACTATAAAAGTGGCACCTATTATTGTATAATAAAAACGTGGGGAATGGTGCTGATAACCGAAATACAGGCTATGCCTAGTTCGGCTACAGACGCTAATCTCATCACCCTTTTTGAAATTGTTGCCATAATGCCATTGTAAAGTAGTAATAAGTTTATGGAATTAAATTATTATTATTAACTCTCATTTATCCACAACCCCTGGGCAGGCATCGGCCATGACGGGCCCCGTCATGGTTTGCTGACAACTCTTTGAGGCGCGGAACACTACGCGCCGTCGACTCTCGGGACTGGTGCTGATCGGACAGCGAGCTACCCAATTCTAGCCGTCCGCAGCACCGGGTATTCATGCTTGGGTACAGTTTGTGGTGTGCACATAAGTATGGAACCTTTACCTACGCTTATCTAGCCTCAAGATAGTTGGAGTTCAAGAGTTAAGCTATGTTAAGTAAGTTAAGATAGTCCTCGTTGGTCTCGTGGTCGCAAGCGTGACTGCTAAGCGTCCTCACGCTCGCTTCGGTTCGATTCCCGGGTCGGGCTAAAAGTTCTATTGAGTTGTCCACGTTACGCCGTTGGTCCCGGCTGTCAGTTGTGGATCTTTGACAGTCGTTACGGGTCGTCAGAAGCCCGAAAGTCTGACAACCAGTCTTATCAAGGGGTATCGTATTACCCAGTAAGTGGGTTGTGGAGGTCAGATAGGCAGTCGCTCCTTACAAAATACTGGTATTCAGCTGCATCCGGTTAGACTGGAAGCCGACCCCAAAATAGTTGGGAAATGGCTAGGCGGATTGATATTAGTTTAAATAAATCAAAAAATATTAGTGTTACTAATGACGAGTGAATCACAGTGATTGCAACCTCTCACTTGTGTCGTACTGTATAGGGATGTATAGTTTTTTTTATTTGTCCTTTTTATAGTGTTTTGGTCTGAGATCAGATGGTCGAGATAAATGTCCTATAGGAATAGGCTAGGCAGATGATGATGACACTCACAAATAACGTGGCTTTCTATTAGTAAAAGAATTTTTTAAATCGGTTCAGTAGATCCAGAGATTACCCTCTACAACCTCCTGCCCGGGGGTTGAGGATAAATTCGAAAGAGTTACCTCGCCCCTGGGCGCGTAGGGCAGGGAGGAACAGGGGTGGGTTTTAGTCAGTAAGAGTCTGACACGCCCTTCCGCTCCACCCTAGGGCGGAAGAAGTCATAAGAAGATTTCCCACCCCCCAAAAAAAAAAAAACCCCTACAACCTCACAATCTTATATATAAACCTCTTTATAATATTAGTACAGACTAGCTTCTGCCAGCGGTTTTGTCCGCGTGAAATTATTACTTCCCCCATTGTAAATAACAGCCTATCTGTTATTCTGATGTATAAGCAATATTACTGTAAAGTTTCATTAAAATCTGTTCAGTAGTTTTTGCGTGAAACAGTAACAGACACACATTCTCACAAACTTCATTTATAATATCAGTAGGAAGTAGAAAATGACATTGTTTGCTTGCCAACCTTTTACCTGTTAAAGGGGTATCTCTTAGCCTCTATTAGCAACTAAGTATAAACTTTAATAGTAAAACTTTAATAGTAAAATAAGTGGAACCTATATTTTTAAAGTTTTAGGGTTCCCTACCCGAAGGCTAACTAACACTTTGAAAGAAATAAACAAGGCTTAACTGTCCTGTAGAGTTGTAAACTTTACATGAAATGTTTGTAACGGTGCGAGAATCATGTTAGATTTAGCTTATTTTAAACAGCCGATGCGGTACTAGGCGTATACGTTGAAATAGTAGAACTAGTTTAACTCCTACGTATGAAGCTATAACCTAAATGCGTTGAAATATAAAGACAGACGAGTTTACTAATAGTTTTAAGGTACACATTCCTAAGCCTCCGCTGTCCGTCCGTCCGTCTCTGTCAGCGGCCTGTTTCTCATGATCTGTAACAGGTAGACAGTTGAAATTTTCACAAAATGTGTATTTCTGTTGCCGCTATAACATGCTTTCATGTACGATGGTAGTTCATGCGCGAGTACGACTCACACTTGGCCGGTTTTAATGTATAAAGTGGCTTTCCCACTTGTTTATAATGTATTGTATCCGATTAACTGCCAACGTTTGTCCGTGCAGCTGCAACTGCAAGATTGCTTACTTTATCGAGTTAAGGGCCTTCTCGCGGTCCAGTGGCGCCCTCATTGAATAAAAAATCGTAGCATAGCACAGAAAATAAGTATTAAAAAATCCAACTTCACGTTTGTTACAAAGAGGACAAAAACGGCCGTTTCTGACACTTTTGCCTACTACTTTGGATACGAAACATTTTGAGACCTGTTTTAACAACATAAAAATTCTTTATCCTCTTTGTAACAAACGTGAAGTTGGATTTTTTAATATTTATTTTCTGTGGTATGCTACGATTTTTTATTCAATGAGGGCGCCACTGGACCGCGAGAAGGGCCTTAAAGAAAAATATTGCCTTCCTGGGTATTGTGTTATCCCGGTACTGGTTTGTAGAGGTCAGACTGGCAGCTTTCAGCGGCATCTATATGCCCGCGCTTGACCATTATCTCACCTGATATTAGGGGTTGATGTGGTCGACGATGGAGTACGTTGGAAAATGGCAAGGGACCAACGGGTTTTTTTTTTTGGGGGGGCGGGGTGTGAAATCATCCAATTACTTCTCCCGCTGGGTGGAGCGGGAGGGCCTGTCAGACTCTTACTGACTAAAACCTACCCCTGTTCCTTCCCTGCCTGAGTGCCAAGGGGCGAGGTAACTCTTTCGAATTTATCCTCAACCCCTAGGCAGGCATCGGCCATGACGGGCCCCGTCATGAATGCTAACAACTCTTTGAGGCGCGCGTGGAAAACTACGGGCCGTCAACTCTCGGGCCTGGTGCTGATCGGACGGCGAGCCACGATTACTCGCCGGCCGCAGGCCCGGGTCTCCGGTGGCCGGAGATCGTCTCGCGGCGCCGGAAGCCCCTGGCGTCTCCTGCGGCGGCTGCAGCTGAAGGCGTGAGGGCGAGGCTGTTGTTGCAGCCTCTCCCTCACACGTTCTGCCTCCTCTTTCGCGATCATTACTGCTTCGCAGAAGGAGGAGTCTGCTTCCCATTCCCTCTCGCTCCATACAATGGCCTGGACCAGGGCCGGGCGCGAGAGTTCGCTGCCACCGATCGCGTGCACGAGGATACGGTGGGGCTCCGCCCAAGCGGGGCAGATCTCCACCATGTGCTCCACCGTGTCCTCTGGGCGATCGTCACAGTGGGGACATCCGGGTGTTTTCCTCCGCCTTATCCTACACAGGAACCTCCCGAAGCTTCCGTGTCTGATGAGGACCTGCGTCAGGCGGAAGGTGAGGACGCCGTGGCGCCTCTCTAGCTACTCCTCAAAAAGGGGCACTACCGCCGCAATGGTGGCGTGCCCAGCGCTGGGTTGCGACAGTCGCTCTCTCCATGTCGCCATGAGATCCTGCCGGAGCTCTGTCCGCCGAGCCGCGAGGTGTCGCGGCAGCGGAGTTTCGCCCCGTTTCGCCTCCTCGCGCCACTCATACAGGTGCGCGAGGACCTTTGCTCCAGATTCCATGGTGAAGGGACCAACGGCTTAACGTGCTTTCCAATGCATTGAGGAATCATGGTATGAAATTAATTGTCACCCATCTACGAACCGACCTCGGCAAGAGTTGCTTAACCTAAAAAACCGCCCAAGAGCGAGTCGGACTCGCGTGCAAAGGGTTCCGAACAACTTTTTTTTTTGTTCTTTTTTACACTATTTCCTTCTTATAGGTTTTTCTGTAATCTTTATGTAAAGAACTACTTTCTGTATTTTTTTCAAAATTCGAGGCCGTGGGTTTCGGAGATAAGTGGGGAATGTTAATTGTTAATCTATTTTCTTAAATACACTTCAAAACTGTACCTATATTGTAAAATAATTAAAAACATTTGATATGACGCACGGCACAGATTGAAAAACTTTATTTTAAAATTTTTCGATTTTCCCCCCAAAAGTGACCCCCTTATCCAAATTAATTTATTTACGTTACTTGCCCATGTTTGGGTCATAGAAATACACCATTAATCACGCCAGTAGATTCGGGTAAATTGGCTATGACAGACGGACAGACAGATGCACGAGTGTATTCAGATATTCGGAACCCTAGAAATATCATAATGGCGACCAGAACAAGTAACTCTCAGTCTTGTTAACTGTCTTTCTACATCCTTTATTCTAAAGAATTAACGACTTACAAAGTAATACAACAAGACCAAGTGGTTGACCATTAATCTTAATATATTTAATCTCTAAGACAGTTTTAACAGCTCTACTGGGTATCATCGGAAGGAGTAATTTCTATCAGGGGACCAGTAGGCTTATCTTAAAGAATTTGAGCTGACTGTACCAGAGCCTTGTTTAATTTAATCTGTACTTTTGTTTTAAAAACTGGCCAAGTGCGAGTCTGTTTTGCGCGCTAAGGTTTTCTAACGAATCGTATTATTTATACCTACCTACAGAGAGAGAGAGCAGTGATGGCCCAGTGGTAACGGCCGTGACTTACATTGTAGGTCGTGAGTTCAAACCCAGGCAGGCGCTTTACTTTGTGTTAATAATTTCATCACCACTTCTCTCAAAACGGTGAAGGAAAACATCGTGAGGAAACTGTCATGTCCTAGAACCAAAAATTCGAAGACATGTGACATCCACCAACCCGCATTGGGCCCGCGTGGTGGATTACGGTCCACACCCTCTCACAAAGAGGAGGCCTGTGCCCCAGCAGTGGGGACATTAAAAGGCTGATGATGATGATTGATGTTGATGTATTCTATATTTTTTTCAAAATTTTAGACTCAGTAGATAAGGAATGGTCAATTTTCATCTATTTTCTGAAGTGACATTAAAACCATACGTATAATTGAAAAAAATACATTTGTAACACATGAGTGACCTTGTATGGATTCCGATTTTTCATTCGAAATTTTTAAATCCTAAAAACAGTTGATCTTGTGATAAAACTGTGTAAAGGTTATTGATTAAATAGATAGCTAGTATCCTAAGAAAAGCTAGTTTCCTAAAAAATCTAATTAGTCTGTCAGTAAGATTACCAAAAAATATTGGACACGTATTTTTAGGGTTCCGTACCCGAAGGGTCCAAAAGGAGCCCTATTGCTATCACTCACGTGTCTTTTTTTTTGTTGGTTGGGTAATCATCCATTGACATCTCCCGCTCTGGGTGGAGCGGGAGGGCGTGTCAGACTCTTACTGACTAAAAACCACCCCTGTTCCTTCAGTTGCCTGTGCCAAGGGCCGCAGTGGCTCTCATTCGAATTTATCCGCGATCCTAGGCAGACACTGGTGCCGATTCTCTAGTTCAATAACTAAATTAAAATTAGAGAATCGCTATCTTTTACTAAAAGGCAGTGCAAGAAAAGGACGGCTATAGCTATGAACTAATTTAGAGATGTCAAACTAGTTTACGCCTTGCGCTTAAGCGTGTTTTTAGTCGACATGTTTTACGTGTACCCTTAACTTGTATGGAAATATTACTTCAACTAAATTTGACAGCTCTAATTTACGTCCCTCTCTTTCTTGTTTTATTAGAGAGAAAAAGATAGCAATAGGTTAAATTAAGTTTAGTTTGTGCAAACTAGAATCGACACCAATGTCAGTCTTATCGCCATACGTTACGTAATTAACAACATACCTAAACAGAATTCATAGACAAAGCTCTCCGCTAACCTTGCATCTGCTGCACGGGTAGCTATCACCCGTCGACATTAATTATGGAACTTAGCCCGAACGCAATTTGTTATGCTAAACTCGAAGTAGAGTGCCATCGCATTCGAGATACACCGTAAGTAGCGTTAGCTAGTGTGGTTCGTAAACATGCTTGCAAGCTATTACAGGCTTCGGGCTTCGCTATTACTGAGAGCAGTGTTTCCCAAACTGTGGTTGCGACCCCCGGTTGAGTCGCGAGCCAATATTGGATGAGCCCTTACCCTAATAGAATTTATTGTTGGCATTTGGTTGGACAGCAGAGCAGTGGTGGCCCAATAGTATTGGCCGCGACTTACAAGTTGTAGGTCGCTAGTTCAAACCCAGGCAGGCGCTTTACTTTGTGTAAATTATTTCATCACCACTGCTCTCGAAACGGTGAAGGAAAACATCGTGAGGAAACCGGCATGTCCTAGAACCAAAAATTCGAAGATATTATGTGACATCCACCAATCCGCATTGGGCCCGCGAGGTGGATTACGGCCCACACCCTCTCATAGAGAGGAGGCCTGTGCCCGAGCAGTGCGGATATTATAAGGCTGATGATGATTATGATTTGGTTGGACCAACAATAAATGTTTACATTTTATTTTTGGTCCAACAATAAATGCTATTAGGGTTATGCAATAATAGCAAATAAAATATTATTATAGTAAAAAAAAACTAAAAAGCACGCTTTTTCGTATTCTTCTTATTTGATACATATATCATGGGAATGCATAAAAAATACTAGCTCTCCATCTTTGGGAGTCCGCCAAATTGGATTTAGAATGACGTCACCAAGCTTACCATGAATTTTCATCCAAACTTAAAGTGTATGCCTGCTCAATCGGAAACCGGGTTGCGGGTCAAATTTAACTTCTAAGATTTTTTTACATATTTACAGGTGATAACACATTATATCTTTTTCATTAAAATAGCACTGCTTGTATTTAAATAAATAGTAAAGACAAGGAGTGCTTGTAAGATAAAATCGATTGTTAATTTATTTTTCTTATTATCAATCTGCCTAGCCTTTTCCCAACTATCTTGGGGTCGGCTTTCAGTCTAAACGGATGCAGCTGAATACCAGTATTTTACGTGGAGCGACTGCTTATCTTACCTCCACTACCCAGTTGCTGGTTAATACTGTAGCGACATCTATGACGCCGCACACGAACTAAAATAACGATCTCCGCGCGATTAGAACATATACAACAATCCGAAATGAACCATCGGGCAGTTGCCCGGACCAGACACAACACCCGCCTAGTCGGAGGATCCTCCCTTTTTAATGGAGGTATGTGGGACTTTACACGGTGTTCCGCATGCCTCCAAAAATACGATACCCCTTAGTCAGACTTCTGACGACCCGTAAGGACTGTCAAAGATCCACGATTGACAGCCGGGACCAACAGCTTAACGTGCTTTCCAGGGCATGGAGGAGTCTTGGTATGTAAAGATGGTCATCCATCCATAGACCAACCCCGGCAAGCGTAGCTTAACCTGATGGATCGATTCGTGCGGCTGTGATAACTTTAGCCATGAGCTCCTCTATTTTTCTTATTAATAGTTCTTTATTCATAATAGTAATGCCATTGTTTTCCTCATGACAGCCAAGAGGTGTCCCGTATTTGGTAGTTTTTGTAAGGGGTTCGCGGTCCAGTTAACGTTGGGAATCACTGACTTAGAGTAGCTTTGCTATTACTTAGAGTCTATGCGGTAACGGGCTTAGAGAATAGCGTGATGTTCGATAGTGGATAATTTTATGGGCTACTTGATAAAATATTCCTTCTTGCGTTTTTGAGAGGTTAGGTCAAAATGGTTTGACGGTATCGGTAACGTGTTAATTGGGTGAATCTATAATCGTGTCGAAAAAGGATATGCAAAACATGAGAACTGGGTGAAAGTAGCCACGGATTCAGACAGACAGATATTTAGGGTTCCGTACCAAATGAGATATGGAGTGATATTGGTAACAATTTGTTAGTAAACTATACGTCATAATAAACATTATCACCAAATTTTAAGTTCATAGGTCAATGGGAAGTTAAAAAATTATTCGGAACAAATTTTGTGACAGACGACGGACAGATGGACACGTGAGTGACAGCAACACGGCTCCGTTTGGACCCTTCGGGTACGGAACCCTTTTTTTATGGGTTTGCTTCTCCCGCTCCGGGTGGAGCGGGAGGGCGTGTCCGACTCTTACTGACTAAAACCCACCCCTGTTCCTTCCCTGCCTGAGTGACCAGGGGTGCGGTAACTCATTTTCAGAATTTATCCGCTATCCCTAGGCATTCGTGTACGGAACCCTAAGAACCGAATTTTAGTACTTTTTTTATATATTGTTATAGTCCGTGAAAGCTTATCAGGACAGGCACAACCTTCACTAATGAAGAACATGAATGAGAGAAGATATTGGCATAATCTATCTTTGCGCAAAATTTTATCGAGATCTGTTCAGCCGTTTTGTCGCGATTGAGTAACAAACATTCAGCAATCCAGACTTTTGCATTTCAATGTAATATAGGTAGTATGTAAATAGTACGAGTAGTATATGAGGTCTCAACAGTTCATTTGATTACCATATTCCCTAGGTAATTCTGCTCGACCCAAAAGCAAACGAAGCATAGAAATAGCTTCGATCAAAAACTACTCATACGGTTAACAAATCAACACAGCCACATAAACTCGACCTTGAATGCCAAAGGTTTTTTTGCTCCCAGTACAGAAAATACAGAAGCTCAGTTCCATGCAACGAGTGAATACTGGAGCACGCACACATCACATCAATCTGCCTAGCCTTTTCCCAACTATCTTGGGGTCGGCTTCTAGTCTAACTCGATGCAGCTGAATATTTTACATCGAGCGACTGCCTATCTGACCTCCATAATCCAGTTACTGGGTTATACAATACCCCTTGGTAAGACTGAATGTCAGACTTTCGGGTTTCTGACTATCCGTAACGACTGTCAAAGATCCACGATTGACAGCCGGGATCAACGGCTTAACGTGCTTTCCGAGGCACGGAGGAGTCTCGGTATGTAAAGATAGTCACCCATCCATGGACCAACCCCGGCAAGCGTAGCTTAACCTGATAGATCGACCCGTGCGGCTGTTATTACTTTTGCCACGAGATCCTAAATAGTTTAAAAAAAAAACTTGATAACCATTAGCTTAGTAATACCTACTGATTAGTATATTCTATATTCTAATTCTCCATAGAAAATGTTGAATTAAGAACCTGTTCATAACTGTTTAAACCGATCATTTGCTTATTTATGTTAGCTTCACTTGTATATAACTACGTAAATAAATCTTTTTTTTTTTGGTGGGATGGGAAATCATCCAATGACTTCTCCCGCTCTGGGTGGAGCGGGAGAGCGTGTCAGTCTCTTACTGACAAAAACCCACCCCTGTTCCTTCCCTACCTGAGTGCCCAGGGGTGCGGTAACTCATTTTCAGAATTTATCCGCTACCCTAGGCATGCAGGCACCGGCCACGATGGGCCCCGTCAGTGGTGGCTTACACTAATCTCTTTGAGGCGCGCGTGGAACACTACGCGCCTTCGACTCACGGGCCTGGTGCTGATCGGACGGCGAGCAACCCACTGCTCGCCGTCCGCAGGCTCGAGTCTACGGTGGCCGTAGATCGTCTCGCGACGTCCTACGCCCAGTACCTCTCCTGCGGTGGTAGCGACTGGGGCCGTGACGGGCACTCCATTGAGCTTCCCTCACGCGTCCCGCCACCGCCTTTGCGAGCATTACTGCTTCGCAAAAGGCGGAGACTGCTTCCCATTCCCTCTCGCATGTAAATAAATCTTTGAAGTTAAATTTGACTCCCTCACTTACGTACATGTTTAGTTTGGGTGACAATATAGAAGGTTAGCTAAGTGACGACATTCTAAATCCAATATGACTCCCAAACATGGCGGACTAGTTATTTTGTATGCATTCCCATGTTATGGGGTTAGTCTCGGAGAAACGATTAAACTGTATTGGCTCCCGCAACGAAATTAATCAGAAAAGACAGCGGAGGAGTAAGAAAAACATAATTTCCACTTTCCTCCATATCAAGAGAGAGACAGAATAAAGCTAGGTCAATAAGCGTATAGGGACATTTACAACTGGGGTAAGCCTAGTGGTCAAGCACCACGAATTAGAATACAAAATTAATGGGTCCTAAATTGTGAGCTGTTTCTTAAAGGCTGACAAAGATCTACAAAAAATCGGCCAAGTGCAAGTCGGACTCGCGTACGAAGGGTTCCGTACCATCCCTACTATGCCTAGAGGTAGCGGATAAATTCTGAAAATGAGTTACCGCATCCCTGGGCACTTTGGCAGGGAAGGAACAGGGGTGGGTTTTAGTCAGTAAGAGTCTGACTCGCCCTCCCGCTCCACTCAGAGCGGGAGAAGTCATTGGATGATTTCCCACCGCTACCCTGTAACACCTAAAAATAGAATAAATTTAGTTTCGTGGAATGAAGCGTTGTTTTGCGAGTTGACAGATGACAGATTGTCGTTTGACGTAGCTTTTTCCAAGTTGATCTGGAGCGAGTCTGCCACGTTAAACTTTATTTATTGGATAAGTTCTTAAAAAGCACCTATGATGTCTCGAAAGGTAGCTGGAACCAGAGTTAAGTTCAAATGCATTAAGCATTCGGATGTTGGACGCTGTGAGTATCTTTTTTGGGTTTTTTTTCTGTGCTGATGCTAAGTCTTAAGCGCGTGGCATTCAGGAGTCTCATCAAATCTTTCTATTTGTTGGCAGGGTTCCTACGTTAGATTTATTTTAAGGATAAAAAAAACTTTATAAATGGTCGGATCATAGAACGGTTTCGAACACAAGCATCCACGTGTCCAGAAATGCCCAGGTTTAGATGACCACGGCATAGATGCCGTTTGAGGACCTCTGAACTGGACCCATAATCATCGAACGATGTGGTAAAAATGTTTCAACATGAATTGTAGGTTGAACATTTAATTTTCTGAGAACGGAGTACTATATAGTGTGTTGAAGTGCAATAAATAAACGTGATATATGTGAAGACCAAATCTAAGGACTCTTATTTACTGCATGCATACCTCATGTACAAAACCCGAAGATAGGTAACAGGGTCTCAGGCCAAAAGTATCTCTGACGCTAGCCGGTGGAAGAAATATTTTCTTTACAATGTACGCCCAACGTGATGCATGAGGTTTGTTTGAGGTAATTTATCTAGAGTTATGGTTAAGCTTATTAGCTAATTCTTATTTACTTATTGTCTTTAAGGTCAAACATTTTGACACTATTCTGGTTAAAAGGCACATTGTTGAAAATTTATATTATAGTTTCCAATTTTAAGCCTTTGTTTATTAGTTAAAACTTAAGTAGTGTTTAACTTAATTTGTAAACATGTTAAATGTTAGTTAAATTGCTGTGACAATCTTTTTCACTGATTTTGTGCACATGGCAAAATTTTAGGTTGCCTGTCTTATGCTTTATGTTTATTAGTTAAAACTGAAATAGTGTTTAACTTAATTTGTAAACATCTTAAATATTAACTAAATTGCTGTGACAATTTTTTCACTGATTTGATAAGCACATGGCAAAATTTTAGGTTGCCTGTCTTATGCCTTATTAATTAAGGGTTAAACTTAAAATAGTGATTAACTTAATTATTGGAGTTGTTCAATACCGAATATTATTGTGAAGGTACTTAATTTGAGGTTATCAGCACATGGTCTGTTGATCCTCATCCCTTGATATGTATTCTTTAATTTTTATGATTGTAACAACTCATTTATATTAGATGCACCTATGAGTGTCTAATATTAGCTTCTTATGTTCACTTAGTGAAACTTAAACTAAAATTTGTATTGATCACTATTGTTATAACTCATGGTAATTTTTTTTTTACACTTATTATTATATACTATTGACTTGTTAATTTAACTTAAGTATAGAAACTTAAGATAGATTTCTTTTGTTCAGGGTGTATAAATTGTGGATTGATTACCTTCTTAGGTAGGAATTTGTACATGAATTGAATTATTTAATGTTTCAGTCAATCCAAATGTATCCTGGGATGAGATCTGCAAGCGGTATCTGGGTCTGTGTGGCAGTTTCAAGTAAGAGGACTATCTGGCACCTACGGTGGCCGATGAGGTACGCTTGTGTTCGGAACCAATTGCTGACCAATTTCTGACTTGTACCGTTTACTTGGATAGTTGACTGTGGATTGATAGTGAAATAGTCAAACGAATTTTAACTTGGTCTCAATATTTAATGAGAATTTCTCGGATGACTATAATACTTCACCGGAGTTATTAAAACTTTAAAATTTAAACTCACTTTACTTAATTACTTTATTAGTATAAATAAACTTCTCAAATCTCTTAGTAACTAGTGATACCAACTTTTATAATTGTGGGATATTTACTCAAATTTATTTATTGATGATCCCACAGGCGCCCAACTTAATTAAATAAAACTCAATTTAACTTTTATTCATTGAATCCTTTTAAATGGATTCACTTATGGAATTATATGTTTAATTCACATATTGAATTGGTTATAGGACATCTTATGGTTTGTTCACTGAAAGATACATGATAAATGTATCTGGTATATTGAATATCCAAATTTGTTTAGATGGACAGTTGAACCCCAATTCGTTTATTTTATTAACAATTGGCTAGGATGCTCGTAAGTCTGTCCATTAAAAGATACACGATAAGTGTGTCTGGTATATTGAATACCCAAATTTGTTCGGGTGGGCAAATAGTCCTCAATTCACTCTTAGATAACTAAATTTAACTTTTATTTATTATATTTATAATTAACTTTTGGAATTGATTAGACATCTTAAGATTTGTTCACTAAAAGATACATGATAAATGTATCTGGTATATTGAATATCCGAATTTGTTTAGATGGATAGTTGAACCCCAATTCGTTTATTTTATTAACAATTGGCTAGGATGCTCGTAAGTCTGTCCATTAAAAGATACACGGTAAGTGTGTCTGGTATTGCATACCCAAATTCGTTTAGATGGGCAAATAGTCCTCAATTCACTTTTAGTTTTTGGCTTGGGGTTCATGCTTAATTTGCTCCCAAGCCAATACTTATGTAATTTGTTAAACAGTTTCTTATAATCCTGTTTAATTAAATTATCCTTAATACTTTTGAATTTCAAATATATAGAATATGACTTTTGTAAATTACTTAACTACAAAGTTAAACTCAATACATTGATAAATCACAATCACTTAGATTTGTGATGTGATATTACTTTCTTTAGGAACTTGTTGTTATGGTATTACTGTTACTTGCTAGGATTGGAGATTGAGGGTAATAAAATAAAACTTAATACTTACTCATTGAATCTCAATTACTTGAATAAGAGATTAATGTTGTCAAAACTAAATATTTATTTTTTTATTAGTTTTGAAATAGTTTCTTGTGAATACTTGATACTTCTAGTATCTAGTAGTTATTTAGATTTAAAATTTATAGATTCTTGATACTCGTTGTTTATTGATTACTTAAATATGAAATTTATAGATACTTAGGAATAACAATACTCTGTGTTAAGGAGTATTGATTATTTAATTATACTAAACTTATTAGTAATTGTATATCACAAATACTTAGATTTAAAATAAGTAATTGTGTGATACATTAAACTTAAAACTTTATTTAAATGTGTGCATACCTACATACAGACTTTTGTTAAGGAGTATTGGGGGTTATGCATACCTTCTCATCCTGTTTCTTGATTTTTATTTGGTACTTAATACTTAATTGAAAACTTAAATTGAATTGGTACTTACTTATATAGTAGTAATTTAATCTTTGTGTCTGAGGGGAATCTTGATTCGGATTTGGTTCGAGATGCCTCAGCTTCTGCCGAGGGTTTTGGTGAGATTCTAAATGTACATGGCATTGTAGTCTTTAAAAAAAAAATTTTTTTTTGAGTAAAAAAAAAATTTTTTTAACCGGGGTAAGGTGTATTGTAACACCTAAAAATAGAATAAATTTAGTTTCGTGGAATGAAGCGTTGTTTTGCGAGTTGACAGATGACAGATTGTCGTTTGACGTAGCTTTTTCCAAGTTGATCTGGAGCGAGTCTGCCACGTTAAACTTTATTTATTGGATAAGTTCTTAAAAAGCACCTATGATGTCTCGAAAGGTAGCTGGAACCAGAGTTAAGTTCAAATGCATTAAGCATTCGGATGTTGGACGCTGTGAGTATCTTTTTTGGGTTTTTTTTCTGTGCTGATGCTAAGTCTTAAGCGCGTGGCATTCAGGAGTCTCATCAAATCTTTCTATTTGTTGGCAGGGTTCCTACGTTAGATTTATTTAATAACTATGCAAAAACCTAATAAAATGGTCGGATCATAGGATGGTTCCGTACACAAGCACCCACGTGTCGAGAGATGCCCACGATTAGATGACCCTGGCGTAGATGCCGTTTGAGGATCTCTGAACTGGACCTATAATCTTCAAAAGATGGGTAAAAGTGTTTCAACATGAATTGTAGGTTGAACATACAATTTTCTGTGAACAGAGTGCTCTCTTGTGTGATGCAGTGTTATAAAATAAACGTGATATATGTGAAGACCAAATCTAAGGACTCTTATTTACTGCATGCATACCTCATGTACAAAACCCGAAGATAGGTAACAGGGTCTCAGGCCAAAAGTATCTCTGACGCTAGCCGGTGGAAGAAATATTTTCTTTACAACCCAAAAAAAATTAAAAATTAAAAAAAAACCATCCCTACTAATATTATAAATGTGAATGTAAGTTTGTTTGTTACGCTTTCACGCGAAAACTACTTAACCGATCATCATGAAACTTTGTACACATGTTCTAAGAGGTATTAGAAGTAACATAGGATACATTTTATGAAAAAAAAAATTACGAAAGATACATAAACGCGGGTGAAACCGCGGGCACAGCGAGTTATCTATAAAAACGGCAAAAAAAACCACGGTTTTTGTATGAGAGCCCCCTTAAATATTTATTTTATTCTGTTTTTTGAGTATTTGTTGTTATAGCGGCAACAGAAATACATCATTGAAAATTTCAACTGTCTAAGTATCACGGTTCATGAGATACAGCCTGGTGACAGACGGACAGACAGACGGACGTTTGTTGTTTTTGTGTGTTTTAATTCATGGACTCTTAGTAATAGGGTCCCATTTTACCCTTTGGGTACACAACCCTAAAAATGACAGCCGGTACCAATGGCGCATTAACGTTCTTTCCGAAGCACGGATTAGACCGCGGAGAGCACGGAAGACCCGGCCTTCTGTGCCCGTTTACTTCGTGCCAGTAGCGACTACCGAGGCCTATTCCAAAATCAGATAGCAAAAGTAGGGAAGTGGGGCTATTTGAAAAGGATTTTATTCCCCTACTCCGCCTGTACATTTCCGTTGGGAAATGCGAAATTTTCATACATTTGATATTTTGTTTACGGTCCGTGAATAGCGCTCTTAGTTTTAGCACTTGAGTTATATACGAGTTCTTGATGTACCATTTTATGGTTTTTAGGTAGGCCTGGAGTGTTTTAGTTTTAATGTTTTGCGCTTTGCTGCAATTGGAAAAACGTTCGCCTGGGTAGATACCTATCATTCTAAGTAGCAAAACACAGACTGGCTTTCCAATTACTAAAGTTTTGTATTATATTTTTTGTTCATAAAATTTGCAATCAGTCGCCAGAATTCAGGACACGATTTGTCTGATTATCCGGTTTGTAGAATCGAAGGCCAGTGCACACTACACTTAGAGCACGTAGTTTCTCTTCAACCTTGTAACCACATTGGCAGGATTAAGCAATCCAGAAGCAAGTGGATTGAGGTTTTTATTCTAACCTTAAATATATATTTACCTATCATCTGCACCAAATATAAACGAATTTACGTTCGTAAGTTTGGATTTATAAGTTAATCTGGGAACCTCCCTATTCGATTTCAAAAGGAACTTGGTGGATGAAAACTAGATTGTGACACTCATCTTAGGCTACTGTCTATATCCTGTGGTCAATCGCTTAACGGTTAAGTCACTGATATTCGAGCAAGTTTTAAGTAAATAAATATATATATAATAATATATAGTAGATACACACAAAATAATTACTTTAAAAAAAACTTTTTAGGACCCCGAACCGGCAGGGTAACAACGGGACCCTATTACTACGCCTCCGCTGTCCGTCCGTCCGTCCGTCTGTTTGTCAGCGGGCTGTATCTCATGATCCGTAATAGGTAGACAGTTGAAATCTCACAGAATGTGTATTTCTGTTGCCCTTATAACAATAAAAATAAATTAAAAATTAAAGCGGGCTCCCCTTCTTAAAACGTGTTTTTAGGTTTCTAGTATTGGGTCGCGGATTAATTCGTAACAGAGTTAAAGCACTCCTGGGCACTCAGGCAAGGAAGGAACAGGGGTGAGTTTAGTCAGTAAGAGTCTGACACGCCCTCCCGCTCCACCCAGAGCGGGAGAAGTCATAGGATGATTTCCCACAGCCACAAATAAAAAGGGTTCTAATATTAAATCCTGTACGATGATGCTATCGGAACACTTCATGCACGAGTCCGACTCGCACTTGGCTGGTTTTAAAATATCTGAATACTTTTGTCGGCCCAATTTCCGTGTAGAGAAAATTATTATTGAGCTTTTCCATCTGAAATTTGTTAGTTTGTCTGTTTGTAGTAGTTCGGATTTGTGCCCGGTTGATGGCATTTTCATTCCCTATTTCACGGCACCTAAACATTATTGGCGAAGGTCGCTTGAAGGCGCTATTAACTTCCAATGACCATGAGTGGTTAGCTTGCGTGTTTTGTGCTGAGCTCACGTAACGTTTGACGGCACGGTTGGCGCAGTGGTTGAGCGTTCAGCTGCTGCGCAGCGTGTCGCGGGTTCGATCCCCGCACGGAACAACTATTTGTATGACCTGCAGATAGTTGTTCCGGGTCTGGGTGTCTTGTGTATGTGAATTTACATGTTTGTGAACGCACCCACGATACAGGAATATTCTTAGTGTGGGGCAACGTTTTTTTCAAAGGAAAAGAAAATTTATTACACATAAATCAACAGGTATTAAACTAAAACGCTTAGATTTTTTAAAAATTATAATTAAGGAAATGATCTTTAAAATGGTGAAGGTTTCATAAAAATACGCTTTATAGTTTTTGCGTGATTTTTATATATACAGTTAATAGCGCCTTAATGCTACTTTACGCCGGGGCAACACTGTGCGGCATTACGGCATGCCACACGGCCAAATAAACTCCCAAGCATAATTTACAACACATAGGTACAATATAACTATCATCATCTTCCTGCCCCTATCCCATGTTACTTGGGGTCGCAACATGTTTTTTTCTTCCATTTTGTCCTGTCAGGCGTCAATCACTAACTCTTTTTTCTTTCATATCACACAATCCATCCATCTTTTCTTTGGCCTCCCTCTCCCGCTTCATCCATCCACATTTATAAATATTCATAACTCTTTAAGTTACAGGTACAATATAATTATAATGTATAGGTACTTATGAAACCAGCGTTTTGTATGGAGAATTTTAAAGAAGTTGCATTTTTCATACTAACATTTTCTTAATTTATTTGTGTGTTAATGTTTTAAAACTTTTATGCAATAAAGTTTAAAAACTAAGATAACGTATGCCACTTAGATTAGGCAACAAAAATAAGTTTTGACTAAGTTAAAACAAATATAGAGGTCATTTCTGCTAACAAAAAGAGGAGTAATATTTAAGGTATTTTTTTGTTTATAAAACTATAAGTAATAAGGTTTTTTTACTATTGGCAGTTGTCTATGACGGTCATTATTCGATATAATACCAAGCAATTGATGAATATTTTAATTCACAGAAGTGACGAGGTTCTCTATTAGTGAGAAAAAAAAACGCCAATTTCATATTTAAGGACCCAATATTATTATTATGTATCATTGCTAGCTTGAAGAATATGAAAGTGAATACACAAGAAATGCACGCCACAATTTATGTAGCATGCGGCAATGCCGCATAGTGTTGCCCCGGCGTAGAGTGGCCTTTATCACATTAATATGTTTATTATTTCTGCGTTGTGTTTCTCTCAGTTTAGCTAATGTAGAGTGTGACATTACAACAGTAAACTTTTCAGACGTGCTGTCGCTATGGTGGATATTTCAGTCCCACCTGAAAACTAAATAGTTCCTTCGTGCGAGATGGCACTTAGATAGTTTTCTACAAAGTTTAATGTTACTCTTAGTCCTGATAATCGACACGCGATTGCATTTTTGTTAGCAATAGAGTCAAACGTTAAGCTCTCTTATATTTGAATTGATTGGGCGAATTTGTGGAAAATGTTGTTTGAAGAAAACCTTTATAAATATTGGGACTTGACAGAAAAGAGCTTGTAACATGTAAGTAAAATGACAGTAAATCGGGAGCAGTAGTTCTGGCTCAGACTTTGAAGTGGGTACGATTCGAGCCCAGACAGGCTTAGCTCAATTCAATTATTTATTTCATTCGAAGACATCTGTCATGTGACATCTGTCAATCTGCACTGTGTATTACATAATATGTAGTTCCCACAACTGTGAGACACGAACATATAATTTATATTATATATGTTCGTGTCTCACAGTTGTGGGAACTGGCCATACCACAACCTGGTTATGATATGGACAATAAGATGGCTAAAAAACTTTAGATTATAATTCTGAAAGAAACATGGATTATCCGAAAAGCAACCTTGTAGTGTACGGCAGCCCGTAGTGATCATATTCAGTATCCTACTCAACCATTTCAGCTATCAGTAGCCTATAAATGACAATATTAACCAACAAAATATAGACCTCAGTACTACGAATAATTCCAAGTACTGTTCTATTCATTAGGTATTCAACAATAACGCCAATGAAGTGATTCGCCGTATCGGATTTACATCGTAATTACGAAATGCGAAGGCTGAGGTAAAATCTAGCAAATAAACAGAACTAGGTTAGAATTGCGATAACAAAACGGATATTTTCGATATCATCTAAATGGCATTGACGGCACAAACTTACTAAATGCGTCTCCGAAACGCAAAACCCCGTACTTACACTACCAGCACATCACTGGGTTAGACGCAATTGTAAAGTTGTTGACTCGACAAAGTTGTAAAAGTGAAGAGACAATGAAAATTCATTCGTATACACATTTGTTTAAGGGGTAATGTCACTGCATATTGTGTTGTACACTCGTAGGTAAGCTAATAGGCTCGGAATGTTGTCAAATGGTTTAGTTCCTTTTGCTGCAGGCGTATAATTCTTTGACTTGTTACTGGGACGAATGGGTATGAGTAATGCCGAATGGAGACGTAAATAAGAGTATGAAGGGTATAATTTAGGGTAGGTATAGTTATAAAAATCTTGCTACATGGCTACTAAAAGTACACAATATTTCTAAGGCGAGGAAATGTAATCCGATATACAAGCTACCGCCTGCTTCGGATGCAGAAAATCCCAATCTATAGGCATTTTAGACTCAAAGATTGTCATTTTCCATATTTGTAATATTTTGGTGAATAAAATATTATTATTAAAAAAAAATTGGATAATGCATGGTCACAAGTTATATAAAATATCTATTTAGTGCACACAAAAAACACAGCACAACACATAAAATTACAATTAAAATATATGTAGCAAGGCAATTAAAAATTTATTGCATTTTTTGAAAATTGCACCGCTGTTGCGTTTTTTGTTGAAACTCAAGACGCGACAATTATGATACGATTACGAATTGTATTCATCATCATTATCATTTCAGCCGAAAGACGTCCACTGCTGGACATAGGCCTCCCCCAAGTGTCGCCACAGTGATCGCTCCTGTGCGTCTCGCATCCGTCGGCTACCCGCGACCCTCACCAGGTCATCGGTCCACCTTGTGGGAGGCCTTCCAACGCTGCGTCTTCCAGTACGCGGTCGCCATTCCAGAACTTTTCGGCCCCATCGACCATTTGTTCTGCGAGCAATGTGCCCACTGCCACTTCAGTTTGGCGATTCTACGGTCTATGTCGGTAACCTTAGTTCTCTTGCGGATATCATCATTTCTGTTTCTATAACGCAAGGAAACTCCGACCATTGCCCTCGCCATTGCCCTTTGGGTAACTGTAAGCCTTCTAATGAGGCCCATTGTGAGCGACCACGGTTCGTCGAATTGTATTATTACTTAAAACTTAAATTTCAAAATCTTTCTATCCCAATATCATTTCACTGAGTTGTCCTACTGCAGAAATAGGTTTGGGCAAGTGGAGTCAATTCCTGTTTGTAGGTGTAATGTAGCTCTTTAAACTATATTTGCTGCAATTAGCACTTTAATATAATACAGAAGAAAATATAATTTTGTTCTTCTTCTTTCGAGTCGATGTTAACTCTAATTGTTTTTAAATGGGTTGGGTAGTAGGTAGCTACGGTTCTTATAAGTTCAGATGTATTTGCACTTTGGACAGTCCAGCAGGTGTATTCACTAACTCAGTTGAGAATTTTGATAGGCATTACGCAGTACATTGCTGCTTTGGTCGGTGGACACCGATTATAATAGGCACTACATAGTACATTTTATTTTTCTATATATCAAATCAGCAATGTACTGCATATTGCCTATCAAATTGATGTTAACTGAGTTAGCAAATACACCTGCAGGCGTGCTATGATCATGAGCACTGCTTTACACTGGGCGTCGGAGCGGTTTATGATTCCCCATTTTGCAAATTTGTGTTTGCAAACGGTCTACTTGGGTCCGTAGTCAATTTGAATTGCTTTCCAAATATGCCACAATAGATGGCCTAGACAAGTGGCAATTGCTTTTAAAATGCTTCGTATTACTACAATTTTCGGCTTTTAACGGAATTGACATAAGTTTTTCGGTAGCTCATATCATTCACATGATACATTATTGACTTTCCCATCATTTTATCGTTTATATAAAATCATTTTGCCAGTAAGGGACTCAAGACAAAGTGATGTTTGACGTTGACAATACACATTTTGACAAGATGCCAAAATGTAAGAGATTGATCACGTGACATTAGTGAATGTGAATTTGAGTCCGACTCGGCTGGGCGATGCGTGTTGCCAGTGATGACTTATGGAACCGAAACGTGGTCGCTCACAATGGGCCTCATCAGAAGGCATACAGTCACCCAAAGGGCAATGGAGAGGGCAATGCTTGGAGTTTCCTTGCGTGATAGAATCAGAAATGATTATATCCGCAAGAGAACTAAGGTTACCGACATAACCCGAAGAATCGCCAAACTGAAGTGGCAGTAGGCAGGGCACATTGCTAGCAGAACAGATGGTCGATGGGGCCGAAAAGTTCTGAAATGGCGACCGCTCACCGGAAGACGTAGCGTTGGAAGGCCTCCAACAAGGTGGACCGATGACCTGGTGAGGGTTGCGGGTAGCCGATGGATGCGAGACCCACAGGACCGATCATTGTGGCGACACTTGGGTGAGGCCTATGTCCAGCAGTGGACGTCTTTCGGCTGAAATGAATTAATGAATGATGTGAATTCTAATCATTTTGAAGTTTTAACCCGACTGCCCAAGAAAGAGGATAATGTTTTTCGAGAGTATATGTGTCTGTGTATGTATGACTATTTTTTTGGCACGCCCTGTAGCCTAAGCGGCTGGATGAATTTTAACAAATAATGTATTGTTAGATTGAAGTGACGTGGGCTATGGGAATTTATAAAAAAAAAAAAACTAAATGACGGCACTAAAATGTAGGAAATAATGACGATTTTCAAAAAAACTTATACAACTAAACTCTTCCATACAAGTCGCTTTTCAAACAGTCTGATGCAGTTAAAGGCATCAAATCTGTGATTGAACTAAAATAAATTTTCATTGAGGAAGGAAAACAAGATAGATATTGTAGCCAGCCCTATGCATGAGACAGTTCCAAGAATATGAACAAACGACATGACGTAACTCCTGACTGGAACTGTTAACTATTTATAGAATGACCTAAGTGAGGCCGTTAGCTGGACGCGTTGAGATTACTGCACTGACGTGATTCATCCTCATAGTAGATGTCTGTAGGTGTCACAGGAGTACCCAGAGGTTGATAAACAGGAAAACTAAATCGATGGAGCAATCACAGAATAAAAAAAGTTTATTCGCAACGGATATGACGCATACCAATAAAAAGAAACAAAGTGTGTCGGGCCACGAGCAGTGTAGGGTTCCTCAGTTGCCCGTTATAACATGCGGCCTTAGAAGGGAGTTTTATGTTTATTACCATGAACATATTAATTGAGTACACGGTTTTGGCCAATAACGTTTAAAAACGGGCCTACTAAGGAAGATGGTAACTGAAGAAAGAGTTATTAAATTCAACTTCATTGCACTGAAGCTTTCAATGTTTGGAACACCTAAGCGATTATTTTTGAACATCTCTGACCATCCTGGTTTGAATTAAGGTTGTGATGATAATGTATCGTCATCATCATCATTGCAGCCGAAAGACGTCCACTGCTGGATATAGGCCTCCCCCAAGTGTTACCACAATGACTGGTCCTGTGCAACCATCGGCTACCCGCGAACCTCACCAAGAAATAAAATTAATAAATATAATATTATGTATGTTAAGATTTAATTTTTTCATAATTTTACACGTTAACCATTTATACAAACAGGGAAAATATACGTCTAGCATATTATTGCTAGGACTCGAGTGCGAGACAGAGTCACACTCCTGCGCTAGTTTTCAGCGAAATCTGGTGTTTGTTATCTCCTGCTGGATGAAAATATGTTTAATTAAATATAAGTAATTTTAGAAAAGAGAGTGAAGGATATTGTAACAGTTACCAAGGGAGAAAGGAAGAAGAAAACGTCTTGCCCCGACCCCAAGTAACATGGGACAAGGGCAGGAAGATGGTAATGATTCTCTTCTTTCTAAGAAGACAGTATAAAGGTCTGTATATCTACTAGGATAAAAATGTATCCTACTTACTTCTCTAAGGTGCAAGCGTCCATTGAAAAGAGAGAATCCTCCGACCAGACGAGTGTTGTGTCTGGTCTGGACAACTGCCTATTGGTTTATTTCGGACTGTTGTCTATGTTCAAATCGCGCTGACAATTCTGCTGGCACGATGCAGGATTTGTGAATTTAGTTCGTAAGTTGCATCATAGATATCGCTACAGTTCAATCCATAGCTATACCAATTCAAATAAATTTGTTAAGAGGGTAATTTTGCAACCGATATAACATACTCAAACTCGCTAACTCAAAGTATTAGTTTCAAAGAAACTATCTGCAGGCACTTTTGAAATGTCAAGCCGGTCAGTCAAAAAGATGAAGCTAATTACACATTCCAAAGCGTAGATCTCTATGGAGAAGAACGCGCAAGAAACTCCATGGACACTCTTTTTAACCATGTTATGGGTTACAAATGCAAACAGACAGATGAAGTTATTATCGCATTTACAATATTAATTTCGATCGTAAAGAACATCTTGGTAACAACACTGAAAATGAAATGTTCTCGTATCATCATCATTCTCCTGCCCTTATCCCAATTTAATTTGGGGTCGGCGCAACATGTCTTTTTCTCTTCCATACTCTATAAGTCGTCATCTGTGTAGTAGCACCCCCTTTTTACCCATATTCTCTTTCACACAGTCCAACCATCGTTTCTTTGGGCTTCCTCTACTCTTATAGCCATTTACATCCATACACAAGACTTACCTCACGACATTTGCTTCATTCCTCCGCATCACATGCCCATACCACGACAACCGATTATGAATGAATCGAAATGTTCTCGTATAGATAATGAAATTATATATTTAAACAAGTCACCATTGTGCAGTTGTCTATGTTTAATTTAGTTAGGTATAGTGTGTGTTAGTCTTGTAGATAAACTTTGAGCGGGGTAGCTGTCATTACCATACGTACTCTGACTTGAAAGTCGTGCCTTTAATTTATGTAGCTTCTATCGGTTACCATTTTATTAACCTTGAACGCATAGTTGAATATTTTATCGTAACCGTGAGACGCAGTTCTTTCTTTGGGAAAGTTGTTTGATATCATGAGTACAATCACGTGTTTAAGGGTCTACTACCGGCCAAGTGGTAGAAAAACAAGAAAAATATTTCATTTAACAAAATGACAAACAATTTGAAAAAGTCGACAAAGATTTCACAGTGAAGAAGTTGAAGCGAAATATAAATATGTATTTATAAATGTTCGTGCATAAATCGGGGTCTCAATAAGCACCACTGTTTTGACCACCGCCTAGTTATCTTTTGTTTTTTTTTTCTGCGGTCTAAATTTAAAAAATGAGTCTATAATTTTTTAAATTTAGACCGGGCTATCTGAAAATAGCGAATTTGCCCTGTAGTAAGGTAACAGCCAAATAATAAAAATAAAAGGTGACAACAATAATGCACAAAATAGCAATATAAGCAACAATGTTTGTTGTAACAAACCCATTTTTAAAATTAAATTGTAATTATAGTTGAGAAAAGAATTGTCTGTAGTATAAGTATTCCATAATTTAAAAGTCTTTTATATGCAGCGCTTACAAATATAAAAGACACGTAAAACCCATTGTGTTTTCTTACCCACTTCAAAGTCTTTGAATATTTTTCATATGCGAACCTGAAAGTAGAAACACAGATGCCTTTGTGCAGGTTTTCTACAGATTCAAATGTTGCCGTATTTTCTCTAAAGTATCATTGGAAAGAGGTTTTGTATTCAAATGGCAATAACTTGTTGGTCTTTTTATTTGATGCAAGTTAAATTTGTAAGGAGAATATGATTTTAGAAGGAACGGAGATCATTTGTTTTCTGTTGTGTGTTTGGGCAGCATATCGTTATATTAAGTACTCGCTTCTGCCGGCTTTGCTCGCGTGGAATGACGAAGTTTCATACAAACAAAATCCCCTCTTTTCACCCTCCTAAGGCCGAGACATCACCTAAAGCGCGGTCACTCTCGGACTGCATAGAAAAGAAAAAGATACGCTACGACAAATGCTTGCAATTTATTGCAAAATATGAAGTACTCGTATTTTATCGATTTACTAACTATTCGCATATTCTTTTTTTGTTGTGTTTGTTATTGTCAGGAGAAGGTTCTTAGAAAGAAACAACCGACTTCCAAAAGAGAAATAACACTAAAAATTCAAAAATAACTTTAATTTCGGAAGTCGGTGTTTGCATTTTATTTCTTCGTTTTTTGAGACCGACTTCCGAAATTAAAGTTATTTTTTAATTTTTAGTGTATTTTCTTTATTGGAAGTCGGTTGTTTTTTTTTTGTAAAAAAGTTTTTTATTTTTCCCTTTTTAGTTGTTATAGAACCCCAGAACTAAAAACGCCAATAAAATGGAACATGGAATTTAAACATACTCGTAATTGGAGAAAACCAAAACGTCATCGAGGTATACGTATTTTTCGTTTTTCTTCAGTAATATAGAGGTGATCCCATATTAATGACAATGGGACCACCTCGGGAGTATATTCTTTCGGATAAAATAAATATTTTGAAAATCGTTCCACAACTGACGGAGAAATAGGCGGACATACATAATTTTTTTTTTTAATAATAATGCATTTATTTCGGGTTGCGTAGACATGGGTCTATCTATGGAGATAAATACCTTAACCTAAGTATACATATTATTAAAAGAAAGTGCTAGTAAATAAAGCTTAAACCAATGTTAGTAACACATCACTAGCACTACGTCCTTGTGCTCTCGTATGGAATTGGTCCGCGGAAGCGACGGAACACCACGTTCTGCGGCCAAAAGCTTTCTTCCAACACCCGGCTGAGGAAGCACGTCGGAATGCGGACTACAAACACCTTGAAATTGACGTTGCGGCGCAAATTCAACAGCTACACTCCCACGATGTCCTCTGCCTCCGTTGTGTAGTGGAGGCGCGAGGTGTACACTGGAGTATTCGGTTTCGCTGCACGCAGCTTAACGTTGGGCTCCGCAGGAGCCTGGCCGCAGCGGTCCTTACTGCTTCGCTGCTGGCGCTTCCTCCGTTGCACTGCCACGAAGCCGTCATCAACAGCCCGGTCCATTGCCTTTACAGGCACGGGCTTCGCGGGTGGAGCAGCTGGGGTGCTTTCAATAACCAGCGAGTCAGCTGGTCGCATTCGGGCAGCGTTGCAAGGAAGACGAGGACAAGGAGATGGGAGTGTTGCTGAGCGGCGCACTTGCGGCGCGCGACGCAGACTCACTCACTTAAACTTTACGCGTTTGACAGTTCATAGCTAAGACAGTCGGGTTAGCTAGTTATGATTATAGCCTATAGTGCTATTCCGGACTATAAGCGCCCGTTCAGACACGGCAGGAACCGCGCTGTTACCGCTCGGTACGTCTGAACGATTTAATATATAGGGTGACTGGTAATTAGTGACCGATACTTAAACACGTGATTGTACTCATGATAACAACTTTCCCAAAGAAACATTTTTTTATACACATTCATTTTTATCACATTAATCACAACAGCCGTATGAAATTCGCGCGCGCGAGCGTGTGACCTATCAGCTGTTAGCCGCGTGACGCGCTTCTATCTCACTATATGTTTCTTTGGGAAAGTTGTTTGTTATCATGAGAACAATCACGTGTTTAAGTATCGGTCACTAATTAACAATCACCCTATATATCTACATAAATAAGATCAGTGCGGTTTCCACGCGATTCTGAAACTGCAGTTCCCGCCGTATCTGAACAGGCGCTAATCTATCTCTGTGCCGAATTTTATCCAGATACATTTAACAGTTCTGGCGTGATTGAGTGAAAAACATCCATCCATCTGTTAAGGGTCTACTACCGGCCAAGTGGCGCCCTCATTGAATTGAAATTGTTCCCGTTGCCTGATCCCGTTGCATTGTTGTTGCCTGTTCTTGCACGGATGCGACGCACCGCTCAATTTGTTCGTGTTTGTTAAGAGATTAGTTGTTTTTCCACTTTCACAAACTGTTTTTTTTGTGTTTCGTTTTGATGGTCTGTTTGTTGTCATTTGCCAGTGTCGCAGTACAGATTACATAGTATTACGCAATATATGTATTGTCTTTGGTTGTTGGCGGACTCTGACATTAGGCAATGAACAGAAGACTTACATTGATTGAATATTACATTGATTGAATACGAGGCTTTTAGCATTCATGTATGTTTACGTTATTTAATCCATTTTTTCTGTAATGTGCGTTAAATCTGTGCAGAATAAATTATTTTTCTTTCTTTCTTTCAAAATCGTAGCATAATTAATTTTTGATTTAATTTTAATTTATTTTTGATTTATTTTATTTTTAATTTATTTTTGATTTAATTTTAATTTGGTTTTGTTTTGATTTAATTGTGATTTGATTTTGATTGTGTTTGTTTTTATTACAATTTATGGACTATTATTGTCTGAAATAAATGTTTTGAATTGAATTGAATTGATAGCCTAGAAAATAAATATTAAAGAATCCAACGTCACGTTTGTTACAAATACTCGTAGGATAAAGTATTTTTACGTTGTTAAAACAGGTCTCAGAATGTTTCGTATCCAAAGTAAAGGCAAAAGTGTCAGAAACGGTCGTTTTCGCCCAATGAGGGCGCCACTTCCCCTATCCCCTACAAACGATCCCTTAAAACTATCATAAAACCTGTTGAGGTTGCCCAGCGTGCCATCCTGAAGGTAAGCGCTTTCAAACCAAGATTGTTTCCTAGCTCGCAGCTTTACGAATTCTGTGGAGACCTTTCAGTAAGACAACTTTTCCTTCTCAATATAA
This sequence comes from Polia nebulosa, assembly GCA_951329385.1. Taxonomy (NCBI): domain Eukaryota; kingdom Metazoa; phylum Arthropoda; class Insecta; order Lepidoptera; family Noctuidae; genus Polia; species Polia nebulosa. The sequence continues at coordinate 28,158,937 of OX589602.1, read as the reverse complement.
TTTTAATGCAACATAAGAATATCTTTTACAACCCACTCACTCTAAATAGGCGCACAAAACTCATGGTTTACGCACAACCCATCGCTTCAAAAACAAAATTTAGCACTAGATTTGCTTCATTTATTGGCCCCTACATCTACAATAAATTAAATAAAAGTCTGAACATGTACCCGATGACGAAAAAATCTTGCAAAATTACAGTAACTGAGTACCTACAGAAAAAGTCTCGTATTAGGAAACAGAAAATTTGCTTCAGATACCTAGTTAAACAATTAAAGACTCAACTACTTGTTTAATTAATAAACTGAACTAAGTAATATATAACAAATTCATGCTCCGCAATGTTACACACCTTCTCAATCTCATTCACGCACACCTCCATCTCACACAAAGAGAGGACTAGTTAGACACCTATAATGTTACCTTTTTAAATATAGTAATCAATAAAATACTTAATTTGTAACTCAGGGGGATTCAGCGTTGAGGGCTGAAATACAGGTTATGCCTAGTTCGGCCCCAAATGCTAATACTTTTGTGTACTTTAAGTTTAGATTAAGCAACCTACTTGTAAAAAAATGTACATATTTATGTGAATAAACATTACTATTACTATTACTTGGCCGGTAGTACGGCCTTAAGAAAGATAAAGTAATATAAAGGGCGGCCGCATATCGGCATACGCAGCGTTGGAAGGCGTCCCACAAGGTGGAACGATGACCTGGTGAGGGTCGCGGGTAGCCGATAGATGCGAGACGCACAGGACCGATCATTGTGGCGACACTTGGGGGAGGCCTATGTCCAGCAGTGGACGTCTTTCAGCTGAAATGATGATGATGCTAATGAGTAATAACACGGTGTGCTGTTTAAACGAAGCTGGCTTGACACGTGAGTGACAGTAATAGGGATTCGTTTGAACGTTTTTTTTATAAACGTTGCCCCACACTAGGAATTACTCCTGTATCGTGGGTGCGTTCACAAACATTGAAACTCACCTTTGGATACGGAACCCTAAAAACAAATAACTGTTTTAGCAAACTCATTGCCTACTTACTATATCAGTATGCTTTCACTCACTTACCTATCAACAAGCTCGATGGAAAAACAACACTTACATAATGAAATCGTGTTTCAGAGAAGATTGGGGAAAAACAATGATTTGCACATTTCTGTCGTGTGTTTACGAGTATTCGTATAGTTAAGTAAATGGTTCGGATTTGATGAGGCGCTCCATGTGGCTGTGTTGTGGGTGTGTGGAGTGATCATGTAAGGCATAAACGGACAGCGATTTTGAAATTGTAAATCTGAAAAAAAAACCGGCCATTTAACGTACCAAATGTATTTTTCACGGCAGACAGGATCGATTTATTCTCATGCTCTCTGAATGAATTCACAAAAATAATGTTGTATGTTTTTTTTTTGGGGGGTGGGAAATCATCCTACGACTTCTTCCGCTCTAGGGTGGAGCGGAAGGGCGTGTCAGACTCTTACTGACTAAAACCCACCCCTATTCCTCCCTGCCCTGAATGCCCAGGGGCGAGGTAACTCTTTCGAATTTATCCTTAACCCCCGGGCAGATGTTGTATGTGTTATGTTATTTAAAATAGTTTAACTATGGACCACGCTACCGCATTAGGAATTTCCTGTAATGATAGCAGTGATTGTGATAAATAAATAAATAAATACATTTTTGACTATACATATATAGCTTTGGGTCAACAAGATGATAACTTTTTTTTTTTCATAGTAATTGTTTATTGGAACGAAGTTCCTTATCGCGCGTTGTGAAAGGGGGCTAGACGGAAAAAATTCTTACGAAAAGTTGTCACGACATCAAAGAGGCTGTCCATCCAAAAAGATTGTGTAGGAAAAACAATCTAATAAAAAAAAAACTTACGAAAAGTTGTCAGGACACTAATGAGGCTGTCCATCCAAAAAGATTGTGTGGGAAAAAAAATCTAATAAAAACTTCTTGTATTTTTGGTGGGTAGGTGCAAGCTACTTCGTTCCATCCGGGTGTCTCTTGACACCTCTCAAGTTTATTTTTTTATCCAGGTAAATACACACAGACAACAGTTCAAAAATACAATAAACATAATAATATAGCTTTCCGTGCTCAGAAGATAAGTCTACAAGAAAAAGTCTATGCATACAAAAATAATAATGAACCCTGTCTCTTAAACTAGGAGACCTGAATCTTAAGAGACAAAAAAAAAATACTGTGAAAATTTGAAGACTGATATGTAGCTTCAACCGTTTGGCTGTAAAACCGGTGTGACAGACGACGAACAGACTGACGGATTGACGGACACGTGAGTGACAGCAATAGAGTTCCGCTTGGACCCTTCGGGTACGGAACCCTAAAAATTCAAAAACTTACTTTTGAAGCAGTCTGATCCAGTTGCTGACATTTCGACCATTTCACGTTTTTTGCGCCCGATGCCTGACAGGTTAAATCTACGAATAAACTAAAGTAGATACCACCAACTGCATATAAAAGTAACTTGTTTGGAATTATTGTAGTTGTTTTATGCAATCGTGTTTTTTTTTATTTTTTAGGGTTCCGTACTAAAGGGTAAAACGGGACCCAATTACTAAGACTCCGCTGTCCGTCCATCTGCCCGTCTGTCACCAGGCTGTATCTCATGAACCGTGATAGTTAGACAGTTAAAATTTTCACAGATGATGTATTTCTGTTGCCGCTATAACAACAAATACTAAAAAAATAACAAAAAAAATCACGTTTGATGCATGGGAGCCCCCATACAACAAATGTCATTTTTTGTCATTTTTATAGATAATCGTACGGAACCTTTTTGTCTTTGTTTTGGCGAGGTAATTTTTTTTAAATCGTTTTCTCAAGCCACTTTATTTTGACATACCACAAGATCATGCCACAAAAAAATGACCAGACTTACCTAATGACGCCATTACATTTTTATTTTTAAAATTCGTTTGACCTACGAGTAGTTCTGTCACTTCGGCTGTCAAGACCAACCTTTTTTTGTAGTGGGTGTCTGAAACTATCCAATGACTTTTCCCGCTCTGGGTGGAGCGGTGGGAGACTTTTACCGACTAAAACTCGCCCCTGTTCCTTCAGTTGCCTAAGGGACGCGGGCACTCTATTTCGAATTTATCCGTGACCCTGTCACGACCAACTTAATGATACCTATCTACTTCATTTGTTAAAATTTAATAAAAATAGACATATATACAAACTCACGATGGTAAGAAATAGAATGATAAATGATAAAAGATACATACTCTCGAAAAACATTACTATCCTTCTGGGGTAGTTGGGTAAAATTAACCAAGTCTCTGAGTGATAGTATAATTTTCAATCAGAATTTACAAAAAAAAATTGTAATTGGATCTGGTGGTTTTCGGAAATTACCTTTTAGAAACCACAAACAAAAACTTTTGACCTTTTAAAGGTTTCGTACGGTTCCTATTACTAAGACTCTGCTTTCCGTCCGTCCGCCCATCCATCCGTCCGTCCGTCTGTCTGTCAGCGGTCTGTATCTCATGATCCGTAATAGGTAGACAGTTGAAATTTTCACAGAATGTGTATTTCTGTTACCGCTTTAACGACAAATAATAAAAATAGAGACGTTTCTAGTACTTAGTGTGTTTTGTTTTTTTTTGCTTGATCTTAATAATGGCAACAAGTACACTCGTATAATCTTGTACGATGGTACGGAACCCTTCATGCGAGAGTCCGACTCGCACTTGGCCGGCTTTTCATAATATTGGTTTACAATTTATCGATTACTAGAAACCTTTTTTTTTTTTTTTGTTTTTCTTTTTTTGCCCCGGCAGTGTATTTCATAGCAAAAGCAACTTCGTTCCAACCACGTGTCCAACGATACCACATTTTATTTTGCTATTTTCCAAAATCGCCCCTAACTAATAACTTACACCAAAGCTATAGGTGTTTCTGGGAATTCCTCCAAATTCTCGCGCCACCCGGGGCGACGACCCGCCGCTGTGAAGTCAGTTTTGTTTCCATTTGACTTCAACGCCGACATTGTTTCGGCAAATAGACTCGCGTCTTTGATGTTTGTACACCACCGATTTTAGGGGTACTATTTAGTTGCAAAATAGCTGAGGTTTTGGAACAGAATAAAACAAATTGACTGAAATTGAATTGCTTATTTTGGAAAATAGTCTTCTGAAATGTGTTTTTGCGTTTTCCATCTGATTACTGCTGCGGGAATCCTATTCTTTTTTTTTATGGTTGATAGGCACGCGGTTGACCACTATCTCACCTGATGGTAAGCGATGATGTGATCGAAGATGGAGCACGCTTGCCTAGAAGTAACCTATTCACTCTTGACTTAAAGACTTCCAGGTTGTAGCTAACAGGAAACACAGACTCCGGTAGGGAATTCCACTCCCTAGCTGTACGCGCAATGAATGTTTGCTCAAAACGCTTTGTGCGTACGGATGGAACGTCCACCGTGAACCGGTGGCACTTCGCCGTACGTCTTGTGGTCCTTTGATGAAACGAGCTTGGTGGAATCAAATTATGCAATTCCGTCGCACACTCCCCAAAATGTAATCGATAGAAAACCGACAGGCTAGCAACTCGGCGTCTATGTTCAAGACTTTGGAGTTTCGACTCAACGAGCCTATCATTGCCGATGATCCTCTTGGCTCGTTTCTCAATTGACTCAAGGGCATCAAGCTGGTATCTGGCAGATCCGTCCCAAAGATGAGAGCAGTACTCCATACACGATCGGACTTGCGCTTGATAGAGTTGGAGCAGCTGTTCCGGCGTGAAGTATCGTCTCACCTTTGCGAGGATCCCCAACTTTTTGGCAGCCACTTGAGCCTTTGCCTCTATGAAGGGACCAAAATTGAGGGTAGATATTAAAGTAACACCAAGAAGATCAAGTTGGTCCGTTATCGGCACGGTTACACCTCGGAAATATGGAGCCGGGTGAAATTGGCTCCTTTTACATTATTGTTCATTATCTGTCCATCTTTTCTATTTTATTTGCAATATTGAAATGTTAAATAAATTATATGAATTATTATTTTTAAATAAGTGACATTTTATGATTGTTTCTAATTTAATTTTTTTTTTTTTTTTTTTTTTTTTTGACTTTGCCAATTTAATTTGTATGTAATCTATCTGTATGTAATAATGAAATTGTGTGTTGTGTTTTGTCTTAATTTTATTTATTTTTCTAATAATTTTTAATTAATGTACCTAATGCTGTTATATGATCCAAGTAGTTGATTGAAATAAAGGAATTGAATTGAATTGAATTAGCAGAAAAAAGACACGCCTGGGTCTTAGCAGCATTGAACCTGACCAGATTGGCATCGCCTCATTCTGAGACAGCCTGCAAGGACAAGTTCAAGCGCCCAACCATAGCCTCTCGGAGAGACCGGACCTGAGACCCACTAACTCGTGTGTCAGGCACGTAACTCTGGGCAACAGTGCTGTCGTCTGCATACCCAAAGGTACCGGGTTTTAGCAGATCGTTAATATGCAGCAAAAACAATGTTGCCGAGAGCACCGACCACTGAGGAACACCGGCATTAATAGCCAGCAGTCCGGACGAGCAGCCATCTATGACTACTCGGATAGACCGATCCCTCACTACCCGGTCGAAGGCCTTCGAGATATCAAGGAAGACCGCAAGGGCTTCCCCTTGTTTGTCGATGGCCTCACTCCAGATGTGAATGGCATACGCTAGAAGATCTTCAGTTGACCGATTTCGGCGGAAGCCGTATTGTCGGTCACTTAGGATATCGTTAGCTTCTAGGTATGCCAGGAGCTTGCCATTCAGTATACGTTCCATACTCTTACAGAGTACGGAAGTTACCGAGATGGGCCAATAATTTGCTGGGTCAGCTCGACTACCCTTCTTGGGTACGGGTGGCACGTTAGCTTGCTTCCAAGCCATCGGCACTTTTCCAGTCTCAAACGAAAGGCGAAATAGGCGTGTCAAGATCGGAGACAACTGAGGCGCACAAGTCCTCAGTACAATTGCCGGTATCCCGTCGGGGCCACTAGCCTTGTTCACGTCCAGGTTACACAGTACCCTTCGGACATCCTTCTGGTGAATGCGAATGTCTGACATAATCGACTCGCCTCCACCAAGAGTACCAAGGGGCCTCGCGCCACCACGATCTAGACGCGAAGATACCGCAAATAGAGAGGCAAACAAGTTTGCTTTCTCCTCAGCGGAGTGGGCCAGCGACCCGTCGGGTTTCAGCAGTGGAGGTAGTGAGGGGCGGCAGGAGTTCGATTCAACCGACTTAGCCAGGGACCAAAACGCCTTACTACCAGCTGGGTAAGAAGCAAGTTTGTTCCCAATTCGGCCAATGTGGTCCAACCGAGCCCTCCGCAATACCTTCTTGCAGGACTTGGCAGCCCTGTTGAAGGCTCTCTTCTTCTGACTCACGTCATTTGCTTTACGCGTCCGAGCGTCGACCCATGCCAGGTAGGCCGCGTGTTTAAGCGCATCAGCGCGATTGCACTCGGCACCAAACCATGGTCAAGCTTCGCCAGACATTGTTACGTCAGAGAATGGAATGTAGTACTCCATTCCCCGCCGCAACAAATCCGTCACGGCGTCCGCGCACGACGAAACATCAGTCGAAGAAAAGCAAGTGGGCTGCCAAGGATAACATGCGAAGAAAGATCGCATGCCATCCCAATCTGCTGACCTGTATCGCCAAACCCGCCTGGTGCCTCTAGGGCTAGGATCGGGCGGGGAGAAGATGGATACAGACTTCACCAGACAGTGGTCGGAAGTACCTAATGGTGAAGAAATCGACACTGAGTAACGGTCTGGATCTGTTGTCAGCAGAAGGCAATTGGCTGTGTGCGAATCAACATCCGGCACCCTCGTTGCCCCGTGGACCAGCTGGGTGAGATTTAACGCTAGCGCTAGCTTATACGTCTCTTGTCCAGCATGGTCTGTGCACTGGTATGGGAAGAGCCACTCCTGATGGTGGGCGTTGAAGTCCTCCAGTAACACCAATTGGGCAGAAGGGTACCGTTGCTGAGCCACATCCGCCGCTTTACTGAGGTGTTGTGTGAGCCTAATTGTCCCCAAATCACCGCTGTGCGAACGGTAGACACAGGCGTAGACAATTTTATCTAGGCCTGTGTCCACTAGGACCCAAAGAGTTGAGAACCTGGAGTCCTCAAGGTTACGGAGACGCCGATAGCAGATGTCGTCCCGGACGTACATGCATATACCAGCGTGTGGCTTAAAATTGTGCTCCAGGGTAAACCCTGTATAAGATAGGTACGCCACGTCAGACGGACATTCGATCTGCGTCTCCGAAAGGAATAAGAGAGCTGGTTTCTCAGTCTCTAGGTGGAGGTGGACTGCGGCGAGATTTTAGTGCAGACCTCGTATGTTAGACAGGTGCACTTTGTGCGAGAGGGAGTGCTGCCGCTGTACAGCTTTTTCCTTTTTTGTTCCTTTTTTCATTATTGTGAAGAGTGAAGGAAGGAGAGGAGAAGGAAGTGAAATGAGGTTCCGTTCCACTGACAGGACGGTATCATTGGGGGACTAGTCTGGAGACTGCGGGGACGCCCGAGCCCCCCCGGGAATGTCCATCGGGCCCTCTCGTCTGGTCGCCAACCAGTACGATGGTGCATTAAGGGATTTTTCGACAGTTGGTGGGGCAGCCTGTCATGTGTGGCTAGTAAACTACTTGGGCCCCCAACTAACTGCGGTCGGCCAGCGGCGCACCGTGGCTCGGATCCCGCTACCCTCCGTGACTAGTCTCCCGATACATCCATATCAGCGCGAGCCTGGTTGGTCTGCCTGCAATGGAACAACTATTTCAACCCAACTCCTCTGGATTGGCTACACTGAGCATCGTACCGGAACACGGCCAGGCCGCTTGGCGGTACGTCTTTGCCCAGTGGGTGGTCGCAAGCCATCGGTCGAAACCTACCACCTGTTAGTGCCACTTGATTAGCACCACCCGGGGACCACGTGTAGGGACTCAATGGGTATACTCCTACGGACGCGGGTGACTCGGCCCCCCGAACTTTAAGAAGAATTCTACTTTAAGAAGTAAGTAGTCCTACTTATATTATGAACAAGCTACCTGAACTATAATACTGCGAAACCAGGGTCGCATCGATGGCAAATAATATAGGTACACAAACCTTTCTCGTTAATGACTCTCTCTATTAGTGAAAGCCGTGTCAAAATCCGTTTCGTGGTTTAGAAGGAGTAAGCCAACAACAGACAGACGCGGAAAACGGCTTTGCTTTTACTATGTAGAGATGTGTAAGTCTGTATATTTGGATTTTAATCACTCACGTCTCAACGGCTGAACGGTTTTAGATGAAACTTGGTACTTCTTCTTTGGAATTGATGGTTTCGAGCTTTTTAATTTTTTTTTCTTTTTAATTGTTGATTTGGCACGCGTTTGTCCACTATCTTACCTGCTGGTATGCGATGATGTGGTCGAAGATAATAATAATAAATAATAATATATTGGCAGAGTAAGGAACTTCACGGACGCTTTTTCCGGGCACTACATGGGCCCGATGTAGACCAGTTAGCGTCCGTAGCCTGGCTGCGTGTCGGTGACCTCTTTGGGGAAACCGAAGGTTTTGTCTGTGCAATTATGGACGAAGTTATCATGACGAAAAATTACCGGAGATTTATTGTGAAGGACGGCACGGTTGACATATGTCGGGCATGTCATCGTCCGGGAGAATCAATCCGCCACATAATCTCTGGTTGTTCTCGTCTAGCTAACGGTGAGTACTTGCATAGGCACAACCTTGTAGCCAGGATTATCCATCAGCAACTTGCTCTGAAGTACTCTCTTGTGGAATCGGAAGTGCCGTACTACAGATATGCGCCCGACCCAGTTCTCGATAATGGTCATATCTCATTGTACTGGGATCGGTCCATCATCACTGACAGGACTATTTTAGCCAATAAGCCTGATATAGTGGTGGTGGACCGAATCGAGAGGCGTGCAATGATTGTTGACATTATCGTCCCACATGACGAGAACCTCGTGAAAGCCGAGAAAGATAAACAAATCAAGTATATTGACTTGGCTCGCGAGGTTGTCGACATGTGGGATGTGGACTCAGCGATCATTGTACCGATAGTCGTGTCAGCCAATGGCTTAATAGCCACGAGCCTCGATCAACACCTCAGGAGGCTCTCGTTAGGCGGCTGGATCAAGGGCTTGATTCAGAAAGCAGTACTTCTGGACACGGCTCGCATTGTCAGGCGGTTCCTCTCTCTGGAGCCCTGACCGCCGGTAGCTTGGACCCTGTTCCCGATACCGGTGGGATACTATTTTTATATTTTTAAATGTTTTTATTTTTTTATTTTTTTCATTGAAATATTTAAAAATATAATTTATATGTATTTACAAGTGAATAAACGAAATAATAATATATAATAATAAGTTTATTTCACTTGATTTTTCACAGTCTTACAAGAAATTTCCAGGCTATATTTTCACAATACAAAAGAATTAAACATCTGTAGCCGAACTAGGCAAAAGCCTGAATTTCAGCTATCAGTGCCAATCCCCTCAAATATTAAATATTATTGCTAGCCATTGAGCAGAATTGTTATTTAACATTTAATCTTAACTTAAAAATAAAAACAAAATCAATGAACTAAAAAGTAAGTCACAAAATCATTAATGCTAAATTTTAAAACATTAAAAATACATATTAAAACCATTCATTCGGAACAATAAAACATTAAATTAATATCTAAAAATAATAACATGATTACAATTAATTCATTAATAAAAAATCACCAGAACAAAATTGAAATAAATAAATAAAGCCAGTGAAGTATTTAAAATTAAATATTAGGAGCAAATTTACTAAAGTCGAAAGTATCCATAAATCAATTAAAAATAATATCATTAAAACAGAATCCCTGACTTAAATTTACAAAACACAAGATGGAGCACGCTTGCCTAGAAGTAACTTATTCACTCTTGACTTAAACGACTCCCTGGTTGTAGCTATTGCTATTTTGGGTCCAGAAGCTGGCCACAGTCATTGCAGCGCCAGTAGCGTTTATCAGGTCCTCCATAGTGCTGGTGTATGGGCACTTGGGCATTCCAGTATGTGAGTCATGTTCTGGACAGGGGCACCATACACACACTGGTTATCAGACGAGTCTATAAGACCCCATGTTGCCAAGTTGTATTTGCAGCGGTCTATCTGGGTACGTAACCGATTAAGTGCTTTCCATACAGGCTACTGCAGTACGCGTCCAGGTGGCAGGTGTTCCCGGTCTTCCTAGAAGTCGAAGGTGGTTGGTATTGTTCTTCACATAGTTTTCACCTCATTGTAGGAGGCTGATCTTGAATGGCATGTATGCAGGGAAGAAAACTCTTCCAGCTCTGAACTTAGGGCACTAAGGGACATGCCTGCGGACGGCGACCAATGAGTAGCTCGCCGTCCGATCAGCACCAGGCCCGAGAGTCGATGGCGCGTAGTGTTCCACGCGCGCCTCAAATAGTGGTCAGCAACCATGATGGGGCCTGTCATGGCCGATGCCTGCCCAGGGGTTGTGGATAAATTCGACATAGAGTTACCGCGCCCTGGGCATTCAGAGCAGGAAAGGAATGTCATTGGATGATTTCCTACCCCACAAAAAAGGGACATGACCTCGACTAGAACATGGGATATTTGTACCGGTAGTATATTCCTGTAGTATAAGTATTGATTTTCACACAGAGGAAGCCGCTGGCGATCACCCGCCCGTACAAAAAAACCGATTTCACATCCATAAACCAAGGAACTAAAAATGGCGAGCTTCCTCCCCGTTAGTACAGCTCGTACATTTCGAGATTGCTGAGAAAACACTAGAATTTTAAATGACCGCGTACCTGCAGGGGTCGAATCAAGATCTGCTAGCAAATTGAACATTCGTAACCCAGTTTTAATAATGTATTTCCTTAGTTTTCTTTTAGAATGTAAGTTACTTAGGGTACAAGTGGAACAATGGTGACGTAATACGTGTTTTTTTATCATGTCTTTGTGAAATATACTGCATGTAAAGCGGCCCCGAAACGGTCAATTGCGATTGTCAATTTCACGTCATTGTCAATTGCCAATGATCGTTTACGAGTACAATTGAAGGGATCGTCAATCGCGGTTACGTGATTGAAAGCAATTGATGAAAAATTTGATTGATGCTAATTGACAGAGCCATTAAAGCCAATTGATCGTTTACCTAAGTCATTGACAATTGTTTCCGTCATTCGCGCGTCTGACAGCAGTGAAAACAAACATGTCGGATGCCCCTACGTAATATAAAGGACCGGGAATTTATATCGAGTTAGCGCAAACAATTGACAATTGCAATTGAAGAGCATTAATGGCACCTTCAATTGCAATTGTCAATAACGTAGCACATTGACAATCGCAATTGAACTGTCGGGGCCGCTTTACAAAAATCCTGTCCGATCCTGAAGGGTATTACTTGGTATCGTACTGCGTACACATATACGGAATAATTTAATGGATAAGAGATTATTATTTCTCCCCAATGAAAATTATAAATAAAAATATAAAACTTATCAAAGGCAACACTGAGCGCTCGACAAAGTTCACCTACAGTTTTGTGTCAAAGAAGCCGCCTGAGCGAGACGGGCTTTTTGATCCTTTGATAAAGAGGATAGCGGCGCGGCTAGTGTAGGACGGTATCGTTTGAAATAAAAATAGGTAAAAATGAAAAGATTTCGGCGGCTGGTGGAGTGTTGTCAACTTATGAGAATTTGCTATGTTTAGTATTAAATTTAGAATATTTAAAAATAAAATCTATAACTTTTGGTTTTTATTGAAACTTACATTATTAAAAAAAAAAATCTAATACGTATGTTAAACTAGAAATACGCTTTTATTGGATCGGACAGGGTTTTTGTTACATGTAGTATGTTTTTATTTGTAATTTTTCGTGAAGTCACACCTACCTATATGTATAAAAAATGTACCACTTTTTACCTACAAGTGTCGTTACCACGCTCTCACTCCTGAACTTTGATGCGTTTTATCTTTGACATTTTTTATTGATAAACAAAAATAATGTGTCAAAAAAATATAAATATACATATATTTATGATAATCAAACTTACGGGACTAAATAGATTTATTATTTTTATACCCTTTTTTTTGGGGTGGGAATCATCCAATGACATCTGCCGCTCTGGGTGGAGCGGGAGGGCGTGTCAGGCTCTTACAGACTAAAACCCACCCCTGTTCCTTCCCTGCCTGAGTGCCCAGGGGTGCGGTAACTCGTTTTCAGAATTTATCCGCTACCTCTAGGCATGCAGGCACCGGCCACGATCTCGGCCGGGCTCCGTCAGTGGTGGCTGACAATCATCTCTTTGAGGCGCGTGTGGAACACTAATACCCAGGCATCATCTCTGTTCAGGTTACTGATTTATTTTCATCACCACTATTATTTATCATCTGCAAAATGTTTTTCCTCCAGTATTTAATATCCATAGTCTAACATGAAACAACTGCCGCCATAAGACTTGGTCACAACACACGTTCACTCAAATCCAACGACTTAGGTTTATCCAAAACTTTTAGCATTCAAACTTGTCGTCCCAAGTTTTAGCTTAGGACCAAATCTTTTCCAAGTTTTCGACCTAAATCTGCCTCTCCCTATCCAAGTTCCAGTAACTGGAATTCTTATCACAACGTTGCTCAGTGGTTCCCCGAATTGAGTTCATATTTCAGTGGTTCTGTTTCTACGAATTTTGCCATTTTAGTATTGATTCTAATAAGGGTTGCTTTCGAGGAAAAATACTGATCAAAGCTAGTCAACAATACTGTTTGTGTATAGTTTGATGATTGAACATGTAATTGAAGTAATTTTCGAATGTGGAAATAGATTTCTTTGAAGTTTTTTCAGTGCAACGAGGAGTGTAGTTTATTGATGTCAAATAGTAAAGTCACTTTAAAAATTGGTTCTTGCTCGATATGTTGTGTCTGTATCAACTCGGTAATGACACTCGGTTGCCTTTTAACCGACTTCAAAAAAATAAGGAGGTTCTCAATTCGACTGTTTTTAGGGTCCCGTACCCGAAGGGTCCAAACGGAGTCTTATTGTTGTCACTCACGTGTCCGTCTGTCTGTCTGTCCGTCTGTCGTCTGTCACAAAATTTTGTAACGAAGAATTTTTTAACTTCCTATTGGCCTATGAACTTGAAATTTGGTGATAATGTTTAGTATTACGTATACTTCACTAACACATACCAAAACCGACACGCACTTGGCCACCTCTGAACTTTTTTCTGGGTTAACCGATTTTGATGATTCTTTTTTTATTTGAAAGCTGGTGCTTCACCTGTGGTCCTTTTTTTCATTCATCAAAGTTGGTGAAGATTTGATGAAGAACTTCGGAGTACACACAATGGAAATCTTCAATAAATGATAGCAAACCTTAAACAATGATTAGCAAGTTCTTAATTCAATATTTTTTACCTGGAAGAACTAGATGTGGCTAAAAGTAGGTACCTACTGACTACATATTTGAAGAGGGTTTTGTCCTATATACAGCTGCATTAGGCTGCATATGGCTGCTATATATGTGCATAAGGTATTTTCTTTGTTTCTTTTCTTTTATATGATGGATGAGACATGTTATCTTGAATTTAGAATTCATTAATCAGTACCTAGTTAAACTAAACACATAGTTAGCGAATTTTATAAATAAGACTGTAAGATAAAACAAAAAAAAAACAACCGACTTCCAAAATAAAATACACTAAAAATTTATAAATAACTTTAATTTCGGGAGTCGGTGTTTGTATTTTTACTTCTTCGTTATTTGATACCGACTTCCGAAATTAAAGTTATTTATAAATTTTTAGTGTATTTTTTTTTTGGAAGTCGGTTGTTTTTTTTGTAAAAAAGTTTTCTATTTTTCACTTTTTAGTTGTTATACCCCAGAACTGAAAACCCCAATATAATGGAACGTGGAATTTAAACATTTCGAGAACACCAAAACGTCATCGAGGTACACGTATTTTCCGTTTTTGTTCAGTTTCTCAAAAAGCGCTGAAGCAATTTCGATAAAATTTATATGGGACCACCTCGGGAGTATATTCTTTCAGATGAAAAAAGAATTTTGAAAATTGGGTCACAACTGACGGAGAAATCGGGTAACATACATACAAAAAAAAAACATACAGACGAATTGAGAACCTCCTCTTTTTGGAAGTCGGTTAAAAATAAAAAAGATTGTAGATACAGGGTGTAAAAAGACACATCTCATAGCCTCCAACTACACATACTGTACATCTAACAAAGTAGCTTTGCGCAAAAATTTGGGAAACGACTTTTATTTTTGGATATGAAAAATAAAACTATTTTGTATTTGTTATATATTGCACGCAATGTAGCGCGAACCCAGGCAAGTGGAGTTAAACCCCTCTTCGCTCTAAGCTACGTAGGTACTTGTCGGATTCGTTTCATATTCATTGCGTTTTTGTAACTTCAAATGCGTAATGTCGAAAATTCGAAAAAAAATATCGGAAATTCAGGTAATATTTGTTTGGAAAAAGTTTAGTGATAACATTGAATTCATTTTCCTAAAGCAGTAAAAATAAAATTTCGACTTTTGACCTTCAATATCTCCAGAACCAGTGGATTCCCAGGTATGATCTAGTGGAAAAAATGATCCAAATCATGGGTAGAATATGTGGCTTTCGGCTTCGGAAACTGTCTTTTTACACCCGATATGTTATTCAAGTAGAATCTGTAAAACCCGAGCAGTGTATGAGCCATGGCAAGGTATTTTCCGCCATCGTAACTCCTTGCTATCGAAACAGACGAACCATTTTACGTCTCCAGAGTATATTTTATGAGTTAAAGTTGGACATTTAAAGTTGAAGAAACGACTGTGGAAGTGTTCACATAAAATATACTTTTCTACCGTTTTATGGTTGTAACAAGGCAGTGTTAAAGCCTTGTTTATTTTATGACCTCTATTCCAAATTACGTTCTTTCCTCGTTTTTTTAATTTCAAGTACAAATATTTCTTTGCCTTCTCTGTCTAGCCTCTGTTTTTATTTTAAAAATCAATTCAAATTCAGCTACCGAGTTAGAATAAGCTCCTTATCATTGTCATTTTCCGACTCTTCAGCAAATGACAGTTACCAGCTTGTAAGAGTTACTAAACAGAGAATTGTAGCTTTTATAACCAGGCAGTTTCAGGCACGTGTCCTGAAAATAATACAATTTGTACCTTTACCTAGTCACAGTGTATGGTGTACTTACGATTAATGAGTGCTTCATATAATCTAGCCTTCTTTAAATATTGAAATATACTTCTTAACTCGTCGTTTGTTTATCTTCATCCAACTCCTTCTTAACGTGTTACTCCTCAGTCCGACGTGACATGATTATGTTTAAAGTGTAATTTCTAGGAAATGTTTCGTACTAAAAGCTGGAAGTATTTTTAATTAGGTTTGTAAATCAGACGTAGGGTAAAATTCTGAGTAGTTTTATTTCTTTCATAGCATGTTGAATTACGTCGCGAAATTAGCGTATTTTTTTAAAAAGAATGTGTTATTTTTATATACAAGCTGAAGACGACTTTAATCTGAAAACAGTGGCAATTCTCATCATTAGAACAACTTAGAAATAGCGAAAAAGAAATCAACTGCTCAGTACATTATGTCGAGTTATCACACTATAAATATTATACAGGCGAAAATTTATGAGTGTGTGAGTTTGTATGTTTGTTACATCTTCACGCTCAAACGGCTGGACCGATTTGGATGAAATTTGGTATGTTGATATCTTATACCTTGGATTAACACATAGGCTATATGTGTTAATATAGGTTTTTATCCCGGTCTACGCGGGTGAAAACGCGGGGCGCAGCTAGTGCAAACATAATCGGGGGTAATTTTTGGGGGATTGTATTTATGTAGAACTTTGACGTTCAAAAAGTGTTGGCTCACAGCGTAATTTGAATAAATGACTTGATTTTGATTTTGATACATGGGGCAACTGATTTTTGAAGTGAAAACTTGTTTAGGCGCGTTGGACTTTTTTGAGATGGGAAAAAAACAATTGAAGTCGAGCGACACCGTCACCGACCGTCGTAAAAAAAAAATCCGCTACGACAGTGTTAAGCTTCTAAGATAGTGGATCGCGAGCTGCGTTGGGCATTTTTTTTTCAAGTTTTCACTTCTGTCAGCAATCCCAGAGTGCCACTGTTCTTTTTTATTGTTTTTTGAAACAAAAAACAAACTGTAAATTATCTTCGAGCACTGTATCTGCCCAACCTATTTTTATTATGTAGCCGTTGCGTCGCCGAATGTTAAAACTAAATTATATTTAAGTTTTTTTTATCATATACGTGAATAGAAACCATAAAAGGAATTGTTTTGCTCTAGCAAGTTACGTAATAAGCCTGCTGTTATATATGGCTTAAACACACATCTATACACAACCTCTCAATTTAAGAAATTAGAAAAAAAAAATCCTTACAAAACGGTCTCTTTGAACGCCAAAGCGTAAGATTTTCACATAATACGAACCTGCCGAGTCTTTATACAAAAAGGGTCATCTTAGGGAAGATACAAGAAAAATGTTATCCCTTAAAAGAGGGATGCTGCGTGCGACATTTTGATGACACACATCTTCCATTTATTTTGGCTTGGCACGTAAGTATGTATTTTGTTCTGACAGATTTGATAGTCCCCACACCCGCGTAATGTTAGAGGGAGATGACGATATTTTTTAAAGGTTGTTTATTACAAGATTTTATTTAACTTGCAATGTTCTTCGTTTGTAAGTTATCTGTTTCATTAGAAAAACAATTGTTCGACCACTTGTTGTTTTACGATAGAGCCAGTATTTGAAATACTAGGTCCACCTATGAAATCAGCGTTTTGTATGCAGAATTTTAAAGAAGTTGCATTTTTCATACTGACATTTTCTTAATTTATTTAACAACTATGAACACTAATGTTTTAAAACTTTTATGGAATAATGTTTTAAACCTAAGATAACGTATGCCACTTATTAAGCAACAAAAATAAGTTTTGGCTAAGTTAAAAAACAAATAGTGGTCATTTCTGCTAACAAAACGAGGAGTAATTTTTAACCTCTAAGCCCCGGAAACTCACCGGTGAGTGTGACAAAAAAAAAAAAATATTTAAGTGAAAATAAAAAAAATATAAAATCGGCTGTCAAACCGGGTTGTCGTCGGGATTCAATTTGACAACCCGAATTTTGCTGCTGGGCCTTATTTTTGTATAAAACTATAAGTAATAAGGTTTTATTTACTACTGGCAGTTGTCTATGACGGTCATTATTCGATAGAATATCAAGCAATTGATGAATATATTAATTCATAGAAGTGACGAGGTTCTCTATTTGTGAGAAAAAACGCCAATTTCATAGGTAGGGACCCAATACTTATGTAGGTTAGTTCAGTTACAATGCAATATTATGATACCATCGAGCTGATCTGATGATGGCTCCGGGATGTAGGGACTGGAACTCCCTGATGGCAAATGGTAGGACCGTTGAATTCGGTTCAGCCACGATGACATACGCGGCCCGCGCGGTTTGTTCGCTTTAAACCATTTTTTTGCTGTGGGGGCGATGCTAGTGTGTTCTTACTTTATTGTTTATGGTACTCGACTAAATTCCGCGTTTTTTTGTTCTTGTGCACCCCGCACTATGACATAGCGAAAAATTTTAATATATTGTTGAAATGTCGTCCGTCAACAGTCAGTGTCAACAGCCAGTTGTCGACTTTGTGATTTAATTGGAATTTTCGTAAAATCTAACGTAATTATGTTAATTGTCCATAAAATTGGCAAAACTTCAAGGATTATGAATAAATAAACTTCTCAGAGGTTCGGCAATATAAATAATTACCTAAATGATCTTTAAAATGGTGAAGGTTTCATAAAAATACGATTTACAGATTTTGCGTGATTCTCATTTTTTTATCCGCGTTAGACATAACTTTACAAAATTAATAACACTATGTTATAAAAATATAATTTCAAATATTCACATATCAAATTACGACAGAAATTGTCTAGAGTAACATACTTATATTTTTTAAAGTTATACCTCTTTTGGCGCGTTAGGGAAAAATGATGAGAGTAAATTTTTACGATGCGCGCGCACACCGTCACAAAAAATCGACACCCTGAAGTTAGCTATATATAGTTTGTGGTTCATGAAGAATGATTGTTTTCCTATTGTAAACTTTGTGACAGTTTGGTTTTTTAGCTTGTTACGCGAAAGAAGTATAACTTCTTACGTGCGTACATAAGTACACACACACTTTTTTTTTCAAAGAAATAAGACTTGTCGTTTAGACGTGATGTTCAATTAAAATCATAATTTTTTTGAAGAGGCGTCGTTGTATTGTCACTTTGTCGCGTCGCACTTGTTTTTTTTTTTGATTTGGTAAAGCAAAAAATACGTTTCCGATATTTTTTGATATTTTAACTTATGTAGCGTGACAGCCATTTTGTATAGTGTGGTAAATTATCAGATGACATCTCCTGCTCTGGATGGAGCAAGAAGGCGTGTCAGACTCTTACTGACTAAACCGGGTGTGTTCCTTCAGCTGCCCTATGCGTTTTAGAGCCACGGTGACTTTTTCGAACTATCCCGCGTGTACGTTTAGGTACCCAGTAACTGGGCAGTGTATATTAAAAAGCAGTTAGAATGTAGTACCCACCCAAAAGGGATGAATAAAATAAAAAAACAATAATAAAAAAATTAAAATTGCAATAAACTAAAAATAGAAATGTCATAAAATTAAAATGAAAAATGTCAATATATTATTTCAAATTAAATTACAAATAATAAATCAAATAATAAATTATCTTATTTTCTCTACAAACATTTTAAAATTTGAAGAATTGAGGTAAACCCAGAGAAAAGTCAGGCTGTCCTCTACTCTAGACCGCGTCAAACGGTCGTACCTCCCCGTCCGATCACCATGTACGGCAAGCCGATCCCTTGGGAAAAGCAGGCGAAGTACCTAGGTGTGATCCTCGACCAGCATCTCTCCTTCGCCGAGCACATAAGGCAGTTGCGACGCAATTGCATGCAGTTGAAATGAGAATGCTAAGAGCGATGTGTGGTGTTACGCGCATGGATAGAATTAGGAATGAGTATATAAGAGGAAGTCTGAAAGTGGCACCACTGACTGAAAAGTTGTGTGGAAATCGGTTGTCGTGGTATGGGCATGTGATGCGGAGGAATGGAGATAATGTCGTGAGGAAAGTCTTGTGTATGGATGTGGATGCCTATAAGAGGGGAAGGCCAAAGAAACGATGGTTGGACTGTGTGAAAAAGGATATATGCGTAAAAAGGGGGTGACTACAGAGATGGCGACTAATAGAGGAGTATGGAAGAAAATGACATGTTGCGCCGACCCCAAATAAATTGGGATAAGGGCAAGAGAATGATGATGAATGTAGTTAAAGTTTTCCACCCTGTTGGTACTTGGCGTCAATAACCTCCACGCCAATCAGACTTAAAAACAAAAACTCAAGAAAAATTTAAATAAGATTCTTGTCTTTATTCATAACAAAAACTTAATTAACTTAACCGCACTTAAGCGTTAACTAGAATTAACTTAAACTTAAAGTCCCGTCTGGAACACAAATAAAATAGCGAATTTTAGTATTAAAAGGCAAGAAATCGCTTAAGTTTAATTAAGCGAGCTAGTAAATCGTGTTTTCTGGGGTGTTTGTACTTGGCATAGAGCACGGAACGCCACGAAGGCAGTGAAGCTATCGCACCAGGGCCTGCAGTCTCGACACTGATAGCGATCGCTAAGTCCTAACGATCGGTAAATCGGTCGGAAAAATAATTGATTTTCTTGAAATATGTACGGAGACGGCGTAATATTTAACTTGCAAGCACTATTTTTCATGAAAACTGATCAACTGATCTGCTGGTCTCTGTACATATTTCAAGAAAAACAATTATTTTTCCGACGTAGTGACAGATCGTTAGGACGTAACGATCGCTATCAATGTCGAGACTGCAGGGCCAGGGTCGCGCGGGTGTGTTTTAAAAGTTACCGCGCCCCTGGCACAGGCAATTGATGGAACACGGGTGACTTTTAGTCAGTAAGAGTCTGACACGCCCTCCCGCTCCACCCAGAGCGTAAGAAGTTATTTGATGATTTCCCATACAAAAAAAAAGCAGTTGCCGCCGAGGCGTCTTTACGCTCTGTGACACTTTGTCTTTATTATTTTGGGTGTGAGAAGATCTAATGAATTCCCACCCTCAAAAGAAAAGGCTGTGATTGGAGACGCAATAGGGATGATTGCTGGTGATTATCAAAAAATATTGGACACGTATGTTTTGCTTCACTAAATCAATAAAAAACCAGCCTAGTGCATGTTGGACTTCGCATATTTAGGGTTTCGTACCTAATGAGGGAATCATCACAGAAAAAATCTGATTTATCAATATATTGGTATTTACACAGATTATGTAATACTAGCGTACAGATGCCTCATCCCATACAAAGAAACGGTACCGCAGTAACTACGGGTTTTCGACTTGCACAAGAAACTTTTGTTCTTCGTTCAGGCCCGTCCTCTACACGTCGCTAGATGGTGTTAGCAGCGACGGATTCCGAATTGAATGAATTCACATGAAGTCTTACCAATATTTTCTCACTCATTGGTAGGGTATAAACTACCCTAAGCATAAAATTGTTGAATAATTATATAAGAAAATACAGTTTTTACCATATTCAAATTCAAATTAGTAGTGTTACACAAACTTCATTAAGAAATCGATGCATGTTACGCCATCTATTGATATTTATTTGAACTTTTTATTGATATTTATTTTGAGATGAGACCCCGTGGTATTTGTTAGTAAAATATACGTAATAATAGACATTATCACTAAACAAGTTTAGGGGTCAATGGGAAGTTAAAAAATTCTTCGGAACAAAAATTTGTGACAGACGACGGACAGACGGACACGTGAGTGACAGCAATAGGTCTCCGTTTGGACCCTTCGGGTACGCAACCCTGAAAATGACAAAGATAAAATGTATAAGTGTATGTGTATGTGTTCTGTGTAAGTTAAGGAGGCTGGCAGGTGGGAGCTTGCAACAAACCCCCAAAGGTCCCAAAGGGTATTATTTGGTATCGTACTGCGTACACATATACGTAATCTTTTCATGGATATGAGATTGTTGTTTTTCTCCAATTATAATAATAAATAAAAAGAACTTATCAGAGGCAACACTGATAACTCGACAAAGTTCACCTACCAACGTTTTTTTCTGATGGTCGCCACTGTTGATTCTGGCTTACAGAAGTTACAGTGGTTTGGGAATAATGTGGCGGGCTTGTCCCAAAAAAAAAACGTAGGTACGACATTTTACGCAGAGTCTCAGCAGAGGGTTCACGATCATGAGTCCTTTTAATCGGCGCTCCCAGTGTGAGAGAAGTTATTTGATGATTGCCCGCCCACAAAACAAAAAATCAGTGGCCACCGAGGAGTTTTTATGCTCTGTGACACTTTGTCTGTTTTATTTTAAAATAATCCAGCGCTTTCAGCGATATTGTTGGAACGAGCAAAGCTATTCAATCTTGTTGAGTGTCCGCTTGATTGATGCTGTTTTATGAATTGACTCAGTTTGTAATGTAATGCCAATTTAAAAGACAACAGATCGTATGTCCGTGTTAAAGGAGTTTGCTTCTTCTTCTTAGCGTGTCGGTGGCAAATTTATTATCTAAATATTATCTTTGACCCAGTATTCAGCGATGGCAATAGGGAATATGCATGATCATTTTTTTATTTGTTCAATTGAAGACTTATTAACTATAGTGAACAAATATGAAGGAATTTTCAAAATATCAAGTTATAAAGCTTTAAAGTTGATCATTAGAAAGAGAAGTCAAACGTGTTCTTTGACGTCAAAGAACATGACGCCCATACAACTGCCATAGAAAACTTTTTCGAAAGAGGGACAGATATATTTGTTTAAAACTGTTATATCTCGTTTAACTTTCGATCAATTTTGATTCTGCTTTCACGGTTCGTACTGTATTTTAGTATATGCATCAATAAACCGGTTAGATAACAAATATTTTTTTCATGCATATTTCCTATTGCATTCGCTGATGCAGCCATATGATCCTCACATGTACAGGTGACAGAAACGCCGCATGTAGCACGCGTAGAAGTTGTTATGGAGTTTCTTCCTGGTTCTTCTTCTTATGAAACAGCTAATTCGAACGATGCACTAATTTCTAGCGTTTCAAAAGTGTTCTTGTCCTCATCATTCAGCCGAAAGATGTCCAGTCCTGGACATAGGCCTCCCCAGTTGTCACAACGACCGGTCCTTTGCGTCTCGCATCCATCGGATTCTCGCGACCCTCAAAGACCGTCCAACGCTGCGTCTTCCAGCACGGGGTCGCCACTCTAGAACTTTTTTAATAATAATAATAATAAATGGAATAATAATAATTCTTTTCCATCGACCATCTGTTGTGCGAGCAATGTGCTCTGCCCATTTTTTTGGGAAATGATCCAATGACATCACCCGCTCTAGGGTGGAGCGGGAGCGCGTGTCAGACTCTTACTGACTAAAACTCACCTCTGTTCCTTCCCTGTCCTGAATGCCTAGGGGCGCGGTAACTCTGTTTCGAATATATCCACAACCCCTGCACAGGCATCGGCCATGACGGACCCCGTCATGTTTTGCTGACAACTCTTTGAGGCGCGCGTGGAACACTACGCGCCGTCGACTCACGGGCCTGGTGCTGATCGGACGGCGAGCTACCCACTACTCGCCGTCTGCAGGCCCGTGTGTGCTCTGCCCACTGCCACTTCAGTTAGGTAATTCTTTGGACTCAGTAGGCAAGAGAACCAAAGTTACCACTTAGGTTTATGCTAAATAAAATATTTTGAAAGTCTCAGCATCAGTCTCAAAACAAACTACATACCTAATTATAATGTATACAGGCTGACTTTTAATTCATTTGTAATCTTTTAAAGGGTGAAAATACTCATAAATTTTCAGCATTTACATTAAATTAAAAATTTTAGTAAAAACAGCATTTAATATGGAAACAATTGTAATATAATATAGTGAAAAAAGTCAGCTATTACATTTTACCAAGTTATGTGAAGATAAAATATGCTGAACAGACGATATTATAGGACCTGGAGCACCTTCTCGAAGTGCAGGGTCCCTGGAGATTCCTTGTACGCGTCTAGGGGCTGTCGTACTCGCTGGCAGCGCGAGAGTGTGGTGTACGAGAGTGACTGCTTATGTGTGTAGTGTTATAAAGAAAAGAGGGATGGTGCACTTATACGTTATATTGAACAATAAAAATAATACATGTGCCCTCTTCGAGCGGGCTAGCAGATGTCAACTGAAAAACAAAAGTCTTCCTTATTCTTCTTAAAATCAATCGGCGTTCCAAGAGTTTCTAGAATGTTCCAAACTTCCAACGTGCCAGTCTCCACCATAAGGTCGCCAACATAAGGTCGTCACAATATTTTCATATTTCAGATTACATACCCCATATAAAAGATTTTTTTGCATTTATGAGTAATTTCACTCCCTGAAAGATCGCCCATGAATTAAAAGCCAACTCGATCAACAATGCTACGGTCGATAGCTACGGCGTAGCACATGCTACGGCGTAGCACATGCAACGGCGTAGCACATAGCCTATCTGTTACGCATCGAGGCTTTACTTTATCTTTTTTTTTTGTATCATTTAGGTTTCAGACTGCAAATCATATTAGTCATTTTCTTTCATAGTCAGGATTTTGCCACGAGTTCGCCATAATTCAACAATTGGTCTGACTAATAAAACATTCTTATTTAAATAGTAGATTTTTTTTTCTGACGGCATGAGAACTAAAAAATTTGGGGACGGTCCGGGCCGCCCGCGGACCGTCCTGGAGAAGCAATAATATAGACTTAAAACCTATCTTTACCCGGCAAATGTTGTTCTGAAAAATGGTCTAGCCGTTTCGGAGTAGTGCAATTACAAACACCGTGACACGAGATTTAAATATTAGGCCCGAGCTATGAAATCAGCGTTTTGTATGGAGAATTTTAAAGTTGCATTTTTCATACCAACATTTTCTTAATTTATTTAACAACTATGAACACTTATGTTTTAAACTTTTATGCAGTATAATGTTTACAAACTAAGATAATGTATGCCACTTAGATTAAGCAACAAAAATAAATTTTGGCTAAGTTAAAACCAATATAGTGGTCATTTCTGCTTATAAAAAGAGGAGTCATTTTTAAGTTATTTTTTTTGTTTATAAAACTATAACTAATAAGGTTTTTTATTACTATTGGCAGTTGTCTATGACGGTTATTATTCGATATAAATAAGAACGAGCAATCGATGAATATTTTAATTCATAGAAGTGACGAGGTTCTCTATTTGTGAGAAAAAAAAGCCAATTTCATAGGTAACAACAGCAACCCAATATATTAGATTTATCATGAAATAGAAAAAAACATAGGCGGGCTCAGATCTTAGATGCAGATCAAAATCGACGTCATCGACCATAATCCCGTGCAGCCGGTGTATTTTCTGAACATCTCACCATAAAATGTATGAGAAGTGAGCTGTTATACCACCTTTTTTATCATTGATAGGCTTGCGTTTTACCACTATCTCACCTGATGGTAAGCGATGATAGAGCACGGATTCTAGGAATTGACAGTTTACTTTACCCAAGTTTTTCACGGTGACTTTTGTTCCCGAATAGCACTAGTATACTAGCACAGTAGTAGTTTCACGGTGAGTACTGTTCCCGAATAGCACTAGTATACTAGCATAGTAGTATTTTCACGGTGAGTTCTGTTCCCGAATAGCACTGGTATATTAGCATAGTAGTATTTACAAGGTGAGTTCTGTTCCCGAATAGCACTAGTATACTAGCATAGTAGTATTTTCACGGTGAGTTCTGTTCCCGAATAGCACTGGTATATTAGCATAGTAGTATTTACAAGGTGAGTTCTGTTCCCGAATAGCACTAGTATACTAGCATAGTAGTATTTTCACGGTGAGTTTTGTTTCCGAATATCACTGGTATACTAGCATAGTAGCATTTTCACGGTGGGTTTTGTTCCTGAATAGCACTAGTATACCAGCATAGTCGTATCTTCACGGTGAGTTTTGTTCCCGAATAGCACTAGTATACTAGCATATTTTTTTTTGTCCTCATTTTTTTTTGTCTATGTATATTATTTAATTATGTAATTAGTCTGTAGGCTTTCTGAAAAATAAATAAATAAATAAAATAAATAATAGTATTTTCATGGTGAGTTTTGTTCCCAAGTAGCACTAGTATACTAGCATAGTAGTATCTTCACGGTGAGTTTTGTTACCGAATAGCACTAGTATACTAGCAGAGTAGTATTTTCACGGTGAGTTTTGTTTCCGAATAACACTAGTATACTAGCACAGTAGTAATTTCACGGTGCGCTTTGTTCCCGAATAGCACTAGTATACTAGCATAGTAGTATTATGCTGTCTCGTTGGTCTTGTGGTCGCAAGTGCGACTGCTGAGTTAAGGGTCCTGGGTTCGATTTCTGGATTGGGAAAAAAGTGTTGTTGAGTTTTTCCCTTAGGAATTACTCTGCAGCAGCTCGGAGTTTGGATATTCGTGGTGTGCTTCTCCAGTGGCTTGGCAAGCACGTAAAGCCATTGTTCCTGCGCCTGATCTCTCCTCGGTCGTGTCGGGTTGCCGTCCCATCGGACTATGAGAGTAAAGGAACAGAGAGTGCATCTGTGTTTGCGCACACGCACGTCCATTATAATATCTCCTTCCCACTTGACTGATTCCCGTTGAGATTATTGACCGGGGCATCTCCGTTAGTTCGGTTGGGAGGAAAAATTATTATGCTGTTAAAATATTTCACTTCAATTTGACCAGGATTTAAAATAACCTTATTATTTTAACACACATTTCCTTGTACCTACCTACCACGCAAATAATATTATTTGTAAATACAAGCCCAATTTCTTATACTTTTACCTAAAAAATTTCCTCATTCCCTGCAAAAATTAGACCGTATATTTTCCTCAAGATTAAACATAATTCACTAAAATATACGAATTTAAACTCAACTTGGTAATCCAATTACAGCTTGGGTTCCTTGATTAGCGAATTCTTGAGTCTTTACGTTGCCTCTGATTGTTTCTGTGAAAGCTTGTACAGTCAACCGCACAGTCATGACATCAAAAATGGGTATTTGATTAATATAAAAAAGACAAATGGAGAAGTAGCACGCACGATTTCGAAGCGCTCTCCTAGTTGCGCAAAAGAAATAATAAAATACTATTTAAAAAAAAACCGGTCAAGTGCGAGTTTGACTCACATATGCAGTTCTCATTTGACATCTTTTCAACCAAAGGCTCAAGCGTACGCAATAGGCTGAACCTTGAATTCTTCAAAATTAATTCTTAGTGTTAATGTTAGTTCTTATTTAAATTAATTTTATTATAGTTTATTTCTTACGTTTGGCGGTGCCGATTAGGCGATTGATGCTCTTCTTTTCTTGATATCTTGTCGTGTATAAGATTTATTTTTGTATTACTGTATAGCTAGCCGGAAAAACTAGTTTACTTATTGCATTTATGTAAAGCTGTTGATTTTCCATGTCATAAATAAATAAACAAATAAATATGAAGGGTTCCATAATGATTTTTATAATTTTTTGTCATAGCGGCAATAGTAATACACACTCTGTGAGAATTTAAACTCTCTAACTATTACGGTTCGTGAGATACAGCTCGCTGACAGACAGAGGAACGGACAACGGACGGACAGCGGAGGCTTAGTATTAGGATTCCGTTGGTTACGGAACCGAATCAGCTAAAAAGCAGAATTTCGTTTTTACTGAATGGCGCAAACTCACGAGGGTGTGACTGTGATGTGACGTTAGACGAATGTAGTGACGTCTCTATTTCCAACAGAATAAACAAAAAAAAAAAATTTGAAGTTATACTTCTTTTGGCACGTTAGGGAAAAATGATGACAGTAAATTTTTACGATGCGCGCGCACACCGTCACAAAAAACCTACAGCCCGAAGTTAGCTAGAACCGACACCCTGAAGATAGCTATGGACTGTGGTTCATGAAGAATGATTGTTTTCCTTTTGTAAATTTTGGACAGTTTGGTTTTTATCTTGTTACGCAAAAGAAGTATAACTTCTTACGTGCGTACATAAGTACACACAAACATTTTTTTTTACCGTGTGTTGTGTGCCTAAAGATAAGATAAGCTTTGCTCTAAGTATAGATATTTTAATTTTTAAAAATCCAGTCTACAACCTTATTCAAGTTTCTCAGCGCCCTGTTTTGGTAACAATAAAGTGGTTTTGGTAATACGAAGGTGCGGTCGACCTTACCTATATTGTGGCCCGAAGTATTTTATGTTATTTTAATGTTTCAGCTATTCCGTGATGGGAAAAGTTCTGCCTTTGTAATATTTCGTTTGCCTAATGTATGGTGCCTCTTGAGTAGGCAAAGTTTAGCATACGTTCTGCAGCCGTCATTATTTTGCTTAAAAAAAAAAGATACCGTGGAAAACTATACCAAGTCTATTTACATAATTATATTCATCTAAAGAGGTTTGATTAGTTGAACCTCCTCGGGACATAGAGATCAAAAAACAAGTGAGCCGCCTAACTACAGTAGTGCTATTCTGTAAAATCTCACCGCGAAAACTTAGGTGAAGTGAACGTGAAGTGGACTGTCAATCCATACAATTAAGGTGGAATGAAAGTTCACTTCACGCTCACTCCTCCCAAGTTTTCACGGTGAGCTGTTAGCAGAATCGACCCGCTGAAATATACCAACACTAGTTAGTATATTTCAGCGGGTCGATTCTGCGAAGTTAACAAACAAACTTACTTTCACATTTGTAAGTAACTAACTGCCCCCCACGGTTTCACCTTTTTTTAGCCTATATGTTAATCCAGGTTAGTTATCAAGAAATACAGACCCGGCACTTCACTCACGTTGAATAAGTTCCCACAACGAATAAGTTCCCAAAACGGTTTGTGCTTATGGGTGGAATGTCCACCATGTACCATGTGCAATGCTTTTGACAGATTTAGAATAGAACATTTTATGGCATTGCTTGTAGATTTTGCAAGCAGCTTAACGCCCTTTAGTACTTATTGCTTTATTCAATCAATATTTACGGTTTCTGATGTTTTTTAATAGTCGTTGCGCATCCACTTCTACCTACGCAGGTACTTAATTTAATAGTTAA
Source organism: Polia nebulosa (assembly GCA_951329385.1). Lineage (NCBI taxonomy): Eukaryota > Metazoa > Arthropoda > Insecta > Lepidoptera > Noctuidae > Polia > Polia nebulosa. The sequence continues at coordinate 28,130,654 of OX589602.1, read as the reverse complement.
TTTAATGTTATATTTCGTATTGGTGAATAGGTTAATCGATTTTACAACTTGTACTACAATACTCTATTACTGTGTAGGCTTGTAAATGGCTTGATGTGAATTATCTTACTGTAACTCTTGTTTAATAGCTGTAAGCCAACCTAAAAAAATAAAATAAAATAGTAGTCATTTTTGCTTCGTCAACAATATCGCTGTCACTGTAACCCCAGCCTATTCCACGATCCCTTAATAGGCGGAACGATTTCACTCTGACGCACCCAGGAATACCTGAAAACGAGGGAATATGTGACATTAATCATACACCAAAAGTAAATATTTTTTAAGTTCTAGATAAATAATCTGCTTAAAATTTTCTCAGTTACTTTGGGGTCGACAGTTTTACATGGAGCGATATGACCTCCACAAGCCGATTCCACCAAGGCCATCAGACCACTAGAGGTACTGCAATGCGCCACCGGTACACAGTGGACAGTACACATTCCACCCATACGCACAGTAGCTTGCTCAGGATCAGGCCCAAGAGTAGTGTTCCACGCGCGCCTCAAAGAGTTGTCAGCAAATAATGACGGAGCCCGTCATGGCCGATGCCTGCCCAGGGGTTGTGGATAAATTCGAAACAGAGTTACCGCGCCCCGGGGTACTTAGGGCAGGGAAGGAACAGAGGTGGGTTTTAGTCAGTGAGAGTCTGACACACTAGAGCGGGAGATGTAATTCGATGATTTCCAAACCCACAAAAAAAAACCCATACGCACCAAAACTTTTTAAGAACACATTAATTGTGCGTATAGCGAAGGAGTGGAATTTCCTGTCAGGGTCTGTGTTTCCTGATAGTTTCAATCTGGGGATATTTAAGTCAAGAGTGACTAGGTTACATCTAGGTTAACGTGCTCCTTTATCAATCACATCATCGCTTACCATCAGGTGAGATAGTGGTCAAACGAGAGAAAATCAATAGTAAAAAAAACGGCCAAGAGTGAGAAGCGTCAAAAATTTGCGCGCAAATGGTTCCGAACAAATCATATTTTTTTCAGGTTTTTTTTAACTACCTCCTCCTTAAAGATTTTCCTGTAATCTATAAGTAAAAAACTACTTTCTGTATTTTTTTTTTCAAAATTTTAGGCTCTGTGGTTTCGAAGATAAGGGGGAGGGGAATGGTCTTTTTTCATCTATTTTCTTAAATAACTTTACAACTATATACTTTAAAATTATAAAGAAATACATTTCAAGACCCTCATAATGTACCCTTTTATTTGATATGTTACACGGCACAGTTTCAAAAATATTGTTTTTTAATTTTACTATTTTCACCCCGAAAGTGAGCCCCATGTTTCAAATTAATTAATTTAGGTCACACGTTCGTGTTTGAGTTACAGATATTTTTGTGTACCAAATTTCAAATCTATCGGTCCAGCAGATTAGCAGCAAATTGGCTGTGACAGACGGACAGACTGACAGACAGACACACGAGAAAGGGCCTCCCCTATAAAGGGTTACGTTTTTTCATCCGGACTTTCAGAACCTAGAAAAACCTTTATAATAAAAGCAACCATGTCTATTTTCTCAACAATATCGCTAACACTGAAGCCCTACCCTCTTCCCTGATCACTTAATAGGCGGCGCCGTTTCACGCACCTAAGGGATTACCCGAAAACAGCGAATATATGACACGGTTTATTCGCAAAATAAACGGCAATATTTTTCAGCTTTGAAACCCCTCGGATCCGGTGCGGATTAAATAGGTGTTAGGGAAATATTTGCAGCGGGGATATTTGCTTTTGTGGGTGTTTTATATTATTTGAGGTAATTTTTTATCATCAAATTTTGGAGAGGACAAATTGGAGATCTGGGTATTTGAAAGACAGGCAGATTTTTTCTTTTTTTTTTTTGGGTAGTGGGAAATCATCTTGTGACTTCTTCCGCTCTAGGGTGGAGCGGAAGGGCGTGTCAGACTCTTACTAACTAAAACCCACCCCTGTTTCTCCCTGCCCTACGTGCCCAGGGGCGAGGTAACTCTTTCGAATTTATCGTCAACCCCCGGGAAGACAGGCAGATTGGACAGAAAAAGAAAATTAGGATTATTGGCACCTTACATTAAAATAAAAAAATACTAAGTAATAAAAAAACAACCGACTTCGAAAAAAGAAAATACATTATAAATTAAAAAATAACTTTTGTTTCGGAAGTCGGTGTTTGTCACAATACACACAGACAAATACGAGTACGTCATATATGTATACGTATTTTTCGTTTTTGTTCAGTTTTTCAAAAATCGCTCAAGCAATTTCAATAAAATTTATATGGGACTACCTCGAAAGTAAACTCTTTCGGATAAAATAAAAATTTTGAAAATCGGTCCACAACTGACAGAGAAATCGGTGGACATACATAAAAAAAAAACATACATACAGTCGAACATAGAACATCCTCCCTTTTCGAAGTCGGTTAAAAATAGAAAACCTTTTTTTTTTTGAGAAATCAACAGAGATTGGGAAATCAACAGTTAAATTCTCCCGTTCTGGGTGGAGCAGGAGGGCGTGTCAGACTTTTACTGATTAAAACCCACCCATGTTCGTACAGGTGCCCTTTGCGTTCGGGGCTAAAAAAAAAACACAAACCAACCAAAATTAACACCAACTTTCGAAGACTCCGGCGACCCGTGCCATACGGGCCCCAGTCCAGGATTATATCAGGTTTCACCACTTCACGCTGATTTTCAACATTTTCAGGGTTCCGTACCCTCTTTTTTTTGGGGTTGGGCAATCATCCAATGACATCTCCATCTCCCACTCTGGGAGGAGCGGGAGGGCGTTTCAGACTCTTACTGACTAAAACCCACCCCTGTTCCTTCCCTGCTTCCCTGCTGAGTGCCAAGGGGAGCGGTAACCCTGTTACGAATTTATCCGCTACCCCTAGGCATGCAGGCACCCGCCATGATGGGCCCCGTCAGTGGTGGCTGACAATCATCTCTTTGAGGCGCGCGTGGAACACTACGCGCCGTCAACCCGTCCCCGAAGAATCTAAACGGAGCCCTATTACTGTCACTCACATGTCCGTCGGCCTATCTGTCTGTCGTCTGTCACAAAATTTTGTTCCGAAGAATTTTTTAACTTCCCATTGCACTGTGAACTTGAAATTTGGTGATAATGTTTATTATTACTAACAAATACCAATATTTGGTACGGAACTCTAAACATGCGAAGTCCGTCACGCGCTTTGCCGGTTTTTTATCATTGATAGGCTACGAACGCGGATGATCGATGTGTTCGACGTTGAAGTATGCTTGCCTAGAAGTAACCTATTTGCTCTAACTTTAAGAATTCAAGTCAATAAGTATTAGAAGTTTTGTTTCGAACTTCACTTTAATCCCAAAGTTTTATAAGTTTTCGTGATAGAGTTAACAGTTAAATTAGAAACCAGGAGTAACTCTGACCCTTCTTTGAGGAGTTGCTGGAGTGACGCCTTGGCGACCTTCTGCCTGACGCAGATCCTCACCGGGCACGGCTGTTTCGGTGCGGATCGCCCAGAAGATACGGTGGACCATAAGGTGAAGTTCTGCCTCGCTTGGGCGGAGCACCGCCGTGTCCTCGTGGAGGTGATCGGCGGCAGCGACCTCTCGCGCCCGGCCCTGGTCCTGGCCATGGTACGGAGCGAGAGGGAATGGGAAGCGTTCGCTTCCTTCTGTGAAACAGTAATGCTCGCAAAGGTGGAGGCGGAATGGGTGAAGGAGACTCAACAGAAACAGGAGACGGCCTGGGCGTCGCTCGTCATGGCCGAGGGATATCTAGTTGAGAATTTATTCATAGCAGATGACTGCCCAGGGGTTGTGGATAAATTCGAAACAGAATTACCGCGCCCCTGGGCACTCAGGGCAGGCAAGGAATAGGGGTCGGTTTTAGTCAGTAAAAGTCTGACACGCCCTCCCGCTCCACCCAGAGCGAAGGAGTCATAGAATGATGTCCCACCCCATAAAAAAAAGGCAAAAAGGGGTAAGTCTGACAATAATTCTAGAGTAGACTAGTTTCTATTTTAAATAGTAAACAATTTCATAAATCAAATTCGTGCAAGTATCTAATTACTAAAGTATAAAACTCAATTAAAATCCACTATGATAATTAACTCCACTCAAATCTAGGTTTTCAATACATTTAAGTTCTAAGTATCGGCTCACTTAGCTAAAAAACAAAAGAAGCCCACGACAAGTCGTTATTCCGGTCCAGTGACTTTCCAAACGATTGAGTCACAAATGAAAGATGTAAAAAGAACGTGATTTATAGAAGAAAGCTTAGCCAAACAACACTTCAAATTATCTTGCTAAACATCGTAATTTTATGTTTAACTACCTGACCCGACAGACGTTGTCCTGTCTTAGCTATGAACTGTCAAACGCGCGAAGTTAAAATAGTCGTTAATTTTTCTAAAAATTTTCTAATTTGCGCGCAATTTTCCTAATTTTTTCATTTCTGTGAACCTTCTCCTGACAATAACAAACCAGTCCTACCGTTCACGCGTGATGCCGTGACCAAGGGAAGTAGGGATTATTTTTTATATACGGGTTGTAAGGAAAACGTTTCGAAAAACGGAGACAGGTGATAAGGCTAGTGATTCTTGATACGATACTATCAAAAAAACAAATCGATTATGCCCTTGTGTTAAAAAAAATCAATATTGTGCACGTGAGTCATCGTAAGGCAAGAAGCGGCACTCATGGGCTGAAAACATTCGCTGTGCGTACAGCTAAGGAGTATGATTCTGTGGCGGGGTCTGTGTTTCCTGATAGCTACAACCTGAGGGTCTTTAAATCAGGAGTGTATAGGTTACTTCTAGGCAAGCGAGTTCCAACATCAATCACATTACCACCATCAGGTGAGATAGTGGTCAAACGCGAGGCTGTCGACAATTAACCAAGTCTTACCACTAGATTTTATACTGAACTAAGGCCTTTTTGCCACACACAATAGTGATATTGTATCTGTTTGTAATTTTTTTTTTGTTTTCGGGAAAAACGCTCGTCCGGGCTTTGGAGAAACGTCCAGGGAGTATGGGACTTTTAGCTCACTAAGAAGACTCCGATGGTCACCATCAGCACTTGGAAGTAGCCCGTTAACTCTTAAAAGTCGCAAATCCTGTACAACGCCTGTAATTATAGGGTTCGCACCTATGAAATTGGCGTTTTTTTTCTCACAAAAAGAGAACCTCGTCACTTCTATGAATTAAAATATTCATCAATTGCTTGATATTCTATCGAATAATGACCGTCGTAGACAACTGTCAACAGTAAAAAAACCTTATTACTTATAGTTTTATAAACAAAAAGAAAACTTAAAAATGACTTCTCTTTTTGTTAGCAGAAATGACTTAGCCAAAACTAATTTTTTTTGTTATCTTAGTTTTTAAACATTATTGCATAAAAGTTTTAGTTCATAGTTGTTAAATAAATTAAAGAAAATGGTAGTATGAAAAATGCAACTTCTTTAAAATTCTCCATACAAAACGCTGATTTCATAGGTGGGGACCTAATAGTAGCCCACCCGTGTCGGATATAGGGTCCAATCTACCGGTGGTCAGGGCTCCTGAGAAAGGAATCTCCTAACAAACCAACTACCTAACGAGAGCCTCCTTAGGTGTCTGTCGACGCTCTTGGCTATTAAGCCATTGGCCGTCACGACTATCGGCACATTGACTGCTGTATCCACCTTCCACATGTCAACCACCTCACGAGCCAGATCAAGATACTTTGTTTGTTTATCTTTCTCAGCTTTCACGAGGATCTCGTCATGAGGAACCGCTATATCAACAATCATTGCGCGACGCTCTAGTTGATTTATCACCACTATATCAGGCTTATTCGCAACAATAGTCCTGTCAGTCAGGAAGAAAATGTCGTGAGGAAAGTCTTGTGTATGGATGTGGATGGCTATAAGAGTAGGGGAAGGCCAAAGAAACGATGGTTGGACTGTGTGAAAGAGGATATGGGTAAAAAAGGGGTGACTACAGAGATGACGACTAATAGAGGAGTATGGAAGAAAAAGACATGTTGCGCCGACCCCAAATAAATTGGGATAAGGGCAGGAGAATGATGATGAGTCCTGTCAGTCAGGAGCCAAAAGTGTTTTTCATTTTAATTGAAGGTGCCAATAAACGTAGATTTCCATTTTTCTTTCTGTACTTAATCTGCCTGTCCATCAAAATATAGCGATCAATATAATAATCTATGTACATCATAAACATAAAAGAGTACTTGCAAACACCGTACATTATGAATTCAGGCCACAGATGTCTCATACACAGGTGGGTTCAATTCGTTATTAATAATTCCCCCCTGCCGCGTCTTACCTACTCGTATAAAAGATTTCGGGGGACCGCTCGTTACAAATTTCCGAAAAAAAAAATCTATATTAAATTGTATTATATCATAAGAAAGTACGATTGTGAGTATGTGAAATTAAATCTTTGTGTGGATCCGACTGCCCCAAAATGTATACTTGTTGTACAGTCACGTGCAAAAATATTTATACACAATCAACACTTGTAAGCTCGAGTATCTTAAAAGCGTCCATTTAAGGGCCGATTTCACCAACGCTTAAAACGCGTTTAGCCGCTGTCATAAAGCTGAAGAGTTTTTGGTTGAACGCGCTAATCTCAGGAACTACTGGATCGAATTTAAAAAATATTTTTTTGTTGAATAGTCCATTTATTGAGGAAGGCTATAGGCTATCTAACATCACGCTGCAACCAACAGGAGCGAAGCATCAATAAAAATGTGGAAAAATCGGGGAAAAAAAATCTTTTGCGAGGTTCAATGGCAATGACATTACCTACGGATAAGTCACGTAACACTTCTCTCCACAGGTACCTAATGTAATTTTCATACATTTTATACCAAGCGTTTGGCATGAACGCTAACAGAAAAGTTATTTGTTTCAGGGGTGGGTTTTAGTTAGTAAAAGTCTAACACGCCCTTTTGCTCCATCCAGAGCGAGCGAAGTTATTGTTTGATTTCTTAAAAAAAGTGGACCATGACGTGCATTTAGGACATAGGATATCTTGGTACAATATTCCCGTGGGATAATTTATACGTCATTTTTGCCGTTTTGTACGCGTTTTTTGTACATGGGCAAAGACGCGGACAAAAGCGAGTAGATGAATATTTACAAAAGGAAAATCGCTTAAACATCATTTGATATTCGTATCATGAACGAAATTATTTTTTACGATCCCGCATTTAAGATTCTTCAAAAGCCACGCTCCGATGTATTTCTCGAGGTCGAATAAAATCGGTATAAATAAAAATATACACGTTAAGTGAAGGAGAAAGGTAAATTATTTATTTTTCGGTTTGACAGATTCTAGCCCGGTTTATGATGCCTGACTGGGTTATAAATAGCGGGCGTAAAAAGATGCCTAACGAAGTCGAAAGCCAGGTTGGCTGGTTCTTCCCGTCATTGTGGTAATTTTTACAAACTTTTATCTAACTTGTAATGGTTTTATCATTGTATATAAGGTCTATATTTAAGTCTAAGTTCTTTTGTAAGATACTTACACTGTAAACGACCCGGAAAAAAAGAGTAGAGAGGGCCTATCATCCAATGACTTCTCCCGCTCTGGTTGGAGCGGGAGGGCGTATCAGACTTTGACTGACCAAAACCCACCCCTGTTCCATCAGTTGCCTGTGCCAAGGCGCGTGGTGATTCTCTTTTGAATTTATCCACGACCCTTAGGCAGGCATCGGCCCTGACAGGCCCCGTCAGGTACTGGTGACATCTCTATGAGGCGCGCGTGGAACACTACGCGCCGTAGATTCTAGGGGCTGGTACTTATCGGACGGCGTGCCACCCACTACTCGCTATCCGCAAGCCCGTGCCTACGGTGGTTCGACTTGCGACCCCCGACGCCCAGGGCGTCTCCTACGGTGGCTGCTGCTGGGGGCGTGATGGCGACTCTGTTGAGTTTCCCTCACCCGTTCCGCCTCCTCCTTCGCGAGAATTACCACTGAGATGACTGCTCGCTGTCCACGCGCCGACAGCTAGCAGGCAACCAGCTGATCACGCGCTAACGGAGGTACAGCGCGCGTACTCTGCGTACACCACGCGGGTCAAATATTGTTGCGTACCAGTGAGCGTAATCCCGATTGGAATAAGGGTACAAATCTGTCTTGGCTGGTAGGTATCGCCAGTACCTATTTATTTGAGGCTTGAGCAGACAAAATGCGTGTGCGTGGTGTTTGCGTGGCATGTGCGTGGCATGAACATGGCGAGTGATTGGCGTGTGCGTGGCGTGTACTTGGAATGTCCGTGGCGTGTGCATCACGTGTTTGCGGTGTTTGCGTAGCGTGTGCGTGATGTATCCTATGCACTGATCAAATGCCACGCATCTGATTTGACATCATAATATAAATGTGAAAATCTGGATCATTGGATTGGATAGATTTTAATTAAACTTGCCTCACGGGTGGATCAAATCCATGCAAGATTTAATCAAATCGTGTGCCGGGACTATTGACGTCCACCCACAGAACATAGGATATTTTCATTCCGGCAAAATATTTATTTTTATCTACATAAAAATAAATATTTTTTTGCCAGCAAAGCTAAAACTTCTACAGTATTATTATGCTATCAATGTGTCCAACGCCTTACTCTAGAGACGGAATGTACTCGACAATTAGGATAATGAACCCCTTTCCTGCTTACTATACTAAACTGGGTTAAATATGCAGAGGGAGGAAACTTTTATTAACCAGGTACTCACTACTCCGGGACTTGTGGACCTTCATTGCCTCGGCATTTTTCTGGTAGCCGCTACTGCTGATTCTGGCTTGCAGGAGTTACAGTGGTTAGGAATCACCGTCCTGGAGAAATAATAATACAGACTTAAACCCTATTTTTTTTTTCAAAATACATCACAGTAAAAAAAAACAGATTTCCATTTACATCAAACAGAAGACGGATTTATATTACAATAATTAATATTATAATTTTTTTTTTTTAATTTATGGGTCCTAAATGGTTGTGTACCTGAAAGTTTCATGCAATTTTACTAGAAACTTGATGAAAGTAATCAAACTCTAAACCAAAGCACAAAAGCAGACAACTCCTTACATTAAATCATTAACACCGGTTAATAAAATTATTCCCAAAATTGCGACCAAAACCGCGCGGCGCGCCTAACACTTAGTAACCGTTCAGTGCGAAAGAGACATTCCACGGAAAAAGGAGACAAAGCATAGTGAAACGAAATTATTACGTCATCATCCCTTAGACATGTTTATCGAGGACGAGAGTTGATGAAAAGGATTTACTGGAAGTGGCATGAGCGTGAAAATCAATTCAAAGTGCGCCCGGGATAAAATCTATTCAAGGCCGATTTCACCATTCGCTCTATAAACTAAGTTTTACTGAACTAAGCTTAGCGTAAAAAATAAAAACCATAAAAAAGATTATAGTGAGTTAACCTTAAAAGATAGACATATATTGTCGCAGACTTTTTTATAGAACTTTAAAAGGAAAACAATTCCGTCATAAATATTTTTTGCGTAACTCTAACCGTTTACGCAGCGCACGCAACTGAAGCTCTCAAAAGGAATATTTTTTCCAATTTTGCCACATTTTTCATTGATGCTTCGCTCCTGTTGGTCGCAGCGTGATGTTATATAGCCTATAGCCTTTCTCGATAAATGGACTATTCAACACAAAAATAATTTTTCAATTCGATCCAGGATTAGCGCGTTCAACCAAACAAACAAACTCTTCAGATTTATGACAGCGATTAAAAGCGTTTAAGCGAAAACTGGGCATTTAGAATTGGTGAAATCGGCCCTCAGTATCCTATTCCAAGGTTTTATCTATCTTTATACCAAAATTCATCGAAATTGCTTCACCGGTTTAGGCGTGAAAAGGTTGCAACCAATAGGTGAAAAAGACAGTGTTACTTTTACATTTTACCACTGCCACGGGGTCTCATCTCGAACAAAGAAAATTTAGTTCAAACCAACAAACAATAGATGGCGTAATATGCATCGATTTCATAATGAAGTCTCTGTAACATTAGTATTTAGAAAAAAACATGGTAATAACTGTATTTTCTTATTTAATAAACTACCCTTGGCATAAAATTGTGGAATAATTGGCTCCTAATTCAAATTTAGATGTTCATTGGAACGAATCCTCAGGCATTAATATTTCTTGTACCAACAGATGGCGCTGTTTGAAGTTTTGGAGTTAATCCATTCACCTCTTTTAAATTTGTGTAGTGAAACATTTTGAAACAGTAAACGTGTTATGAAGTGCTAAAAATACTGTATAGTAATTCCTCAATGTGTGAGAAAATATTGGTAAGACTTTATGTAAATTCATTCAACTTGCAAGCCGTCGCTGCTAACACCATCTAGCGAGATGTAGAGGACGGGCCCGAACGAAGAACAAAAGTTGCTTTTGCAAGTCGAAAACCCGTAGTTACGGTGGTACCGTTTCTTTGTATGGGATGAGGCATCTGTACGCAAGTATTATATTATCTGTGCCACTGCCTTCCGGGGCAGTGGTAAAATGTAAAAGTAATGTAGGTAATGTTTTTCGAGAGTTTGTATGTATGTATGTCTATTTCTTTGGCACACCCTGTATCCTAAATGGCTGGATGGATTTTAACAAAGAGAACTAAAGTTACCGACATAGCCCGAAGAATCGCCAAACTGAAGTGGCAGTGCACATTGCTCGCAGAACAGATGGTCGATGGGGCCGAAAAGTTCTGGAATGGCGACCGCGTACCGGAAGACGCAGCGTTGGAGGCCTTCCCACAAGGTGGACCGTTGACCTGGTGAGGGTCGCGGGTAGCCGTTGGATGCGAGACGCACAGGACCGATCATTGTGGCGACACTTGGGGGAGGCCTATGTCCAGCAGCGGACGTCTTTCGGCTGAAATGATGATGATGATGATTTTAACAAATTAGATATTCTTCTTGACATGGGCTATTTGAATTAAAAAAAAACAAAATGGCGACCGCCATACGTCTGACAAAAAACAATCAAAAGTTCCAAACAAGTCACTTTTCGAGCAGACTGATGCAGCCTTTGCTACTTTAGAGTTCCGTACCCGAAGGGTCCAAACGGAGTCACAAAATTGTTCTTGAAATTTAGTGAAAATGTTTATTATTACGTTTATTTTACTAAAAACTACTAGTATATTGTTAATTAAATTTTTTCGTTGATATGTCCCTCTTTTGGTACGGAACCCCAAATGTACGAAGTCCGACAAGCCTTTGGTCGTTTTTTTTTTAATTAAGCAGACTCGTAGATTAGGTGCATACATTATGACATTTATCTTGGAGACATTTCAAGATTTTTTAAGGGAATTTAGGTGAGTAAAATAAAATGCAATTTTATACAGAACTTGTCCCGGACAGCCGCTTATCTTCGTAAATTAATTTATTATGATTAAGGCGCAGTTAAACGACTTTTAATGGTTTTTAATTGAACATCACGTCTAAACAACTAGTGTAATTTCTTTGAAAAAAAAAATATGTTAATCTAAACAATTTCCTTCGTAATTTGATCTCAGAATATTTGAAATTATATTTTTATAACATAGTGTAATTAATTTGTAAGGTTATGTCTAACTCGGATAAAAAATTGAGAATCACGCAAAAACTATAAAGCGTATTTTTATGAAACCTTCACCATTTTAAAGATCATTTAATTATTTATAATTAAGTGTTTTAGTTTAATACTTTTTGTTTTATGTGTAATAAATTTAATAATGCGTCTAATTTCGGATAGCAATCCTGATGAGCGAGTCCTATTACTGGATGGACATACGACGCGTTGCGTGAGCTCAGCGCAGAACACGCAAGCTAACCACTCAAGGTCGTTGGCAGCTAATAGCGCCTTAATTATACCTATCTATCATCATATTAGAACTTATTACGGAGATTAAGGTACGGTTTCAAAACAGTTTTAAAAGCTAGCATTTATATTTTAGAATAAATCAAATACTCTTCTTGTTCCACCTCCAGAAAAAAATACATTTTGTCAGCGAAAAATACAAAAAATTAAAATAAAATAAAAAAGCCGTTTATTTTCTGCAAACTATATATTGTCAGCGATAATCATATTTAAAATTTCAAAAATGTTTGGACATTCGCTTCAGAAATCTCAACCATTTCGACATTGCTATTGGATAAAAAAAAAATCATTTTTACAAAAAATGGAACCGACTTCCAAAAAAAGTGCATAACAACTTTAATTTCGGAAGTCGGTGTTTCTGATTTCGTGTCTTCGTTTTTTGACACCGACTTTCGCACTTTTTTTAACCGACTTCGAAAATGGAGGAGGTTATCAATTCGGATGTTTGTATTTTTTTTTTTTTTTTATGTATGTTCGGGCATACTCGTAACTCAGTCATATATTGACGGATTTGCAAAATTCTTTTTTTTTTCGAAAGGGGTTTATTCCGAAATGGTCCCTTTTAAATTTAAAAAAGATCTGATCATGGGTTTCGGAGACAGACAACGGAACTCTTAACTCTCTTCAAAAATTGACAGCAAATCAACCGCGATTACTGCTATCGTATGTCTACGAATTGTTAACACAGTTTAATGGGGAGCCATAACTAAAAAGTGAAAAAAAAAACTTTTTTACAAAAAATAGAACCGACTTCCAAAAAAAGTGCAAAATAACTTTAATTTCGGAAGTCGGTGTCAAAAAGCGAAGACACAAAACAGGAACACCGACTTCCGAAATTAAAGTTATTTTGCACTTTTTTTGGAAGTCGGTTCTATTTTTTTGTAAAAAAGTTTTTTTTGGAAGTCAAAACCGACTGTAAAAAAAAACTGTTAGTAAAAGTTTTTAGTTTCCACTTTTTAATTGTAGTTCTCCATTAAATTGTGTTAACACTACGTGGACATACAATCTCAGCAATTGCAGTTGATTTGGTGTCATTTTTTGAAGAGTTCCGTTGTCCGTCTTCAAAACTCATCATCAGATCTTTATGAAATTTAAATGGGACCATTTCGGAATAAATCCCTTTCGAACAAAAAAGAATTTTGCAAATACGTCTTTAAATGACGGAGTTATGCCCGAACATACATAAAAAACAAAAATACAAACATCCGAGTTGATAACCTCCTTCCTTTTTGAAATCGGTTAAAAAATTGACGGTATTGATAACATAGGTACGTAAAAAGGTGTTTTTTTAGAGGTGGAGAATTATACACAATTTTATGGCACGTCATTATATTTAAATATGATTTCGGGCATGTAGTTACAGAGATTATCGCGTGCAAAACATAATCTGGAGGTCCAATTTTCAAGCACTCTTCGCAGTAAATAAGGCCGTATTTCGGCAATAACGCACCGAATGTTGGCAAGTACTCAATGGATTCTAGTTTATCGGCGTAGACATGATTTAAAGATCTCCATCACTAAAAAACACCCATTAAGGCGCAGTTATACGACTTTTAATTATTTTTATTTGAAGATCACGTCTAAATGGCTATTATTTTTACTTTGAAAATATGTTACTCTAATCAATTTCTTTCGTAATTTGATATGTGAATATTTGAAATTATGTTTTCATAACATAGTGTAATTAATTTGTAATGTTATGTCTAACTCGGATAAAAATTTGAGAATCACGCAAAAACTATAAAGGGTATATTAATGAAACCTTCACCATTTTAAAGATCATTTAATTATTTATGTTTTAGTACACATGTTTAAGTATAATACCAGTGGTTTTATGTATAAATATATGAAGGCGAGTCCCATTACTGGGTGGACGTACGACGCGGTACGTGAGATCAGCACAGAACACGCAAGCTAACCACATTAAGGTCACAGGTTTTTCTCGTTAAACGTTTATATTTTACTAGCCTCTGCCAGCGGCTTCGCCCGCGTGGAGTTAGTACTTCCCTTGTTATAAACTTTCAACCCTCTCAGGGGTGGAATTTCGAAAAACCCTGTCTTAGTGGATTCATACCTACTCTTCACCAAGAACACACCCTCCAAATTTCATGTCTCTAGGACCAGCGGTATAGGCTGTGCGTTGATATATCAGTCAGTCAGGACTATAATTTTATATATACGGATATAAACAAAAACAAGCCAAGTGCATGTCCGCACATTTACATGAACAACCAAATTTTTTTTTTCAGTTAAATAAGTTATCTTTAGCTTACATCGTCTCTTTCATCATCATCAGCCTTTTAATGTCCCCACTGTCGGGACACAGGCCTTTTCTCTGTGAGAGGGTGTGGGCCATAATCCACCACGCGGGTTCAATGCGGATTGGTGAATGTCACATGTCTTCAAATTTTTGGTTCTAGGACATGCCGGTTTCCTCACGATGTTTTCCTTCACCGTTTTGAGAGCAGTGGTGATGAAATAATTTACACAAAGTAAAGCGCCTGCCTGGGTTTGAACTCACGACCTACAACTTGTATTAGTCTTCATCGTCTCTTTGACTTATACCTAATTCCGAGAAAAAAATATTATGGTGATACAAAAATCACATTTATAGTCATTCGATGATAACTGATGAGTACTGGGAAGTCCAAAGAAACGATGGTTGGACTGACGACTGACTGACGGATCTAAATTGAGTTTGACGTTATTTTTGACACAAGGCCATTTCTAGTAAACAGTTCTACGTCTGCGACAAGTTTATTACTGTTGACATGACAAGGAAGAGACATGAAGTAATCTCATAAAACGATGACGTCACTAAACGATGTTATATCAAATGTCGTGACGTAACATCGCGTATGGCGTGTCTGCCTTGGCATATCTTGATTAGGTTGTGTAAGCAATGTAAATATTGGTAAAAGAAAAGTATTAGGAAAGTAGGTTAGGTCTATAGGTTTGTTGATAATTAGCTAGGGCCCGGAAAAGTACGCCTACTGCAGGGTTAATCTGAGGTGTATGATTGAAACCAATTTATAACCGACTTCAAAAAGAAGGAGGTTTTCAATTCGTCTGTATGTTCTTTTTTTGTGATTGTTACGCGATTGTGCCGCGAATAGGGAATATGCATGAAAAAAAAATTTGTTATCTAACCGGTTTATCGATGAATATATCTACTAGAATAGAGTACGAACAGTGAAAGCAGAATCAAAATTAATTGAAAATTAAACGAGGGTCTCTTCCTCTCTCGAAAACGCTGTTTTGTATGGCAGTTGTAAGGGCCTCATGTCCTTTGACGTCAAAGAACACATCGGACTTCTCTTTCTAATTATCAACTTTAAAGCTTTATAACTTCGTCGCTGATGATGATATCTTGAAAATTCCTTCATATTTGTTCACTATAGTTAATAAGTCTTCAATCGAACAAATGAAAAAATGTCATACATATTCCCTATTAGGAAATGATTTTAATGATTCTTTTTTGTTTGGTAGATGATACTTTAGAGGCGGTCCCATATTATTTTTATCGAAATTGATTTATTGTATTTTTAAAAAATCAACAAAAGCAAAAAAAAAGGTTTTCGTTTTCTCCGTTAATGTTCTTTCATGTTATTGGGGTTAACAATTCGGGCATAAATTTACTATTTATTTTAAGCTATGGGCTACAAGCCTACAGCAACTAAAAAGTGAAAAATAAAAATAAACTTTTTAAAAAAGTACAACCGAATTCCAAAAAAAAAAAAAAAATTGCAAATAACTTTAATTTCGGAAATCCGTGTCAAATAACGAAGAAACAATACTAGAAACGCAGATTTCCGAAATTAAAGTTATTTTGCATTTTTTTTTGTTTTTTTTTTTTGACACTTTCGTTCCATGATAGGAAAAACCAAAATAGCAGATGTACTTAATTGTTCATTCTCACCAAGGCGGGTTGGTCTCGGATGTGTGTAGGTTCACGTTCACTTTTTAGGGTTCCGAAAGTCAAAATGTAAAAACGAAACCCCTTTATGATCACTCGTGTCTGTCTGCCCGTTTGTCACAGCCAATTTGCTCCGAATCTACGGCTTTCAGAAGCACGTAAGAGTCTCGGTGTGTAATGTAGGTATGTTCACCCATCCACGGATCAACCTCGGCAAGCGTTGCTTAACCTTGAACCACGACCCAAGTGGCTGTTATTATTCAGCCACGAGCTTCAGTAACACGTATTAGTAAGAGAAAGACAATAAAGGGGAGCACACACGATTTAAAATTAGCGGTCGCGTGCCGCTGACGGTTAATTATCTCGTTAGCTGTGCACGCGACTTGTAAACTAAGTTTAAGTTTCACAAAGAAGCTTATTACGGCACGGCAGTATGAGGATACAGGATACATAATATGCTTCGTCGAGGGGTAGACAGAGGTTTATGGTAGGTCAACGCGCGTTGCTGCTGTTATGTTAAAGTCCAGTATAATAGGAGGAGCCTTTTGCAACTACCGTTGTGATTTTTAGTGTTCCGTATCCGAAAGGTCCAAACGGAGCCCTATTGCTGTCACTCACGTGTCCGTCTGTCTGTTTGTCCGTCGTCTGTCACACAGGTTTAACTGCCAAACGGTTGGAGCTGCAGTCTTTAAATGTTGTGTTGTCTTTATATGCATCTTGTTGACCAAAAGCCATAAAATGGTCAAAAATATATTTCGTATGGAACCCTAAATATACGTAGTTTGACACGCACTTAGTCGGGTTTTCTTATTAGTTTTTATTTTTAATTTTTTTTAATTAGAAGACCGTAGGACAAGCATTTACCCAATGCCTTCCCTATTGCCTTCTAATCTTCCCGGTGTGTTGCCTTTTCTGACCATTCTCTCGCTCAAACACCTCTGTCATCACCCTATTGTTATCTAGGCCTCCTTTGGTGGCCTGGAAACCGAAAACGCCGAAACCCCATCTGCATAATTTAATGCAAGCGGGACTTTGGTATCTGGGGCGCTCAAAGTGGGCCTTCCTCGCTGGCCTCGAAACCTAAACCACCGAAACCCCATCTGCATCATTTAATGCAAGCGGGACTTTGGTATCTGGGGCGCTCAAAGTGGGCCTTCCTCGCTGGCCTCGAAACCTAAACCACCGAAACCCCATCTGCATCATTTAATGCAAGCGGGACTTTGTTATCTGGGGCGCTCAAAGTGGGCCTTCCTCGCTGGCCTCGAAACCTAAACCACCGAAACCCCATTTGCATAATTTAATGCAAGCGGGACTTTGGTATCTGGGGCGCTCAAAGTGGGCCTTCATCGCTGGCCTCGAAACCTAAACCACCGAAACCCCATCTGCATAATTTATTGCAAGCGGGACTTTGGTATCTAGGGCGCTCAAAGTGGGGTTCCCTTGGTGCCTCGAAAAAAAGGTTACAGTCTCCTCAGGGATCTGCTCTAACAGACGTTGCACACAGGAGCTTCTGAATGGTCTTTTAAAAGGTAACGGGGCGGGTTCCATGTGCTAATGGTGTTCACAACACTCCCTGGTCTTTCCGCCAAAAAATTGGATGAAACTTAGTAAATGGACAAACGGTCAGACTATGTCTGGATTACGATATACATGGATGTTTCAATGTCACGGTAGTACGTTCCTTTCGCAAAATTTGATACATTCACGCCGACAAAGGCGCTGACAGTATGCACTGTATAATACTGTAGGGACTTGAGGAGCTTTGGGAGCTTTATCGCACGCTTGCAGCGAGAGTGGTGGAGAACGACTGTGTTAGACTGGACTTGTATAGTGTAGCAAATCAAAAGTAATAATAATAAATTTATAATAATAATAAATATATTGATCTATTGTTACAAATATTACCTTAAAATTATCTTAGCTTAGTGTCGGTCTGTAACTTTTAGTTATGACATTAATTATTCTTCAGGTGGTCCCCAAACTAGGCGGCGCCTGTATCTTGGGGACCGGAGTTGTGAAAACATAAACGTATATCTATTTTTCGTTCAGTAAAAGAAATTTCTATGAAGTTAAAATAAAAAGTAAAATTATAGAAATATTAAAACAAATGAGATCAAACTTGAGTTAAAACTAAACTTATAATTATTGTGTAAATTACACAAAATTTAAAACAAAGAATCTATGTAAGTTGAAAAAACAAGAAAAATAAAGATAAGGTGTGTAGGTGTGTGTGAAGGTGTGAGTGCGTGTGTAAATGTTAATGTCTGTGGTGGAGATGGGATTCCGAGTTACATGATGCGAGTATATTTTCCGTTTCATCATATGACAGACCTACCAGCCATTTTGTAAGCATTTTTACACGAAGACAGGGAGAGTTCTTTTGGGTTACAAGTTAAGCTACTGGTGACTTTATTATACACGTAGGTGTGAAGATAAGCGCTACAGCGTCTTGCTAGGAGTGAGGTGGTTCGTTGCAGCGGAATGTTAAAGATACGTTTAGAAGTTAAGGATTCAGTCAGGCCGAAGCTTTATGGGAGTACGGAGGTATGCATTCAAAATATAAAGTTGACGAACACGTAAAACTTGAAACTCTTTGTACAGGGAGTCAGTAGTGTAGAGGAATGGTTTTTTTAATATGAATTTTAAGATGGCTCTCTGAGCTCTTTCTAGCTCTATCATAATTGATTTACCAGCTCCACCCCAAATGGATATGCCATATTGAATAATGGACTGGCATATAGCGAAATAAACCGTTCTCATGATGTTTTGTGGAGTGCGGTCTCTCTATTTCTTTATTAAGTGAAAGGCACAGCACTTAATAAATAATATATAATATATTGAGCTAACACAGGCGACTGTCCTCTGCGGAGGGTTTTTCTGAAGTGTAAATTAAGTGTTACTTTGACACTTATATTTTTTTCGTCACTACAGGCATTATTAACCCTTCAGGCCCGGCGGCAAAACCCGGGTTGTCAAATTGAATCCCGACGACAACCCGGGTTGACAGCCGATTATTATTTTTTTTTCACTTATTATTATAAATTTATTAATTTTTTCTTATATTTTTTATTTTAGTCAAACTCACCGGTGAGTTTCCGGTGTGATGAATTAAAAATCAAACAAGTGCACCACATTGTTTCTGTGGTCCAATACAATGTATATTTAAAAAATAAAAAAGTTTTGAGTTACTTGCATATTCCCTATTGTCACAAGCCATTTCATAACAACCACCAAGTTTACTGAAATGGCTTTGACCACCTACCACATTGATTGATTGTGTGAAGTCCTTCGCAATACTAAACCAAAGCTCCACTATACATTCGAATTAATTCTATATTCGATTTACTCTTCAAACGTCGAACAATCTAGCTGGCCAGTACGATGTCGAATCCTTCATCGACGGCACAACACTGTATTATTTCCTTAATCAAATAAAACTACGGCTGCCCAATCTAAACGTCCCTTCATTTCATTAAATTACCGAGATACCTTCACGTCCATCTTAACTAATTAGCTGACGCCATATTACTTTATCCTCTCTCCACGTCTGGACACAATATAAATAAGTAAAGAAGGTCGACTACTTATAGAAAGCAAAAACCTATGCATGAATAAACAAGAGGCTCTTGAAAAAGTGGCATTCTAAAGCGGCCCCGAAACGATCAATTGCTATTGTCTTTTTAACCGACTTTCGAAAAAGGAGGAAGTTCTATGTGCGACTGTATGTGTTTTTTTTTTATGTATGTCCGCCGATTTCTCCGTCAGCTGATGTGGACCGATTTTCAAAATTCTTTTTTTATCCTAAAGAATATACTCCCGAAGTGGTCCCATATAAATTTTATCGAAATTGCTTCAGCGCTTTTTGAGAAACTGAACAAATACGTATACCTAGATGACGTTTGTTCTCCAATTACGAGTATGTTTTAAATTCCACATGCCGTGTTATTGGGGTTTTTAGTTCTGGGGTATAAAATCTAAAAGGTGAAATATAAAAAACTTTTTTACAAAAAAAAAACAACCGACTTCCAAAAAAGAATATACACTAAAAATAAAAAAATAACTTAAATTTCGGCAGTCGGTGTCAAATAACGAAGAAATAAATAAAATACAAACACCGACTGCCGAAATTAAAGTTAATTTTAATTTTTAGGGTATTTTCTTTTTTGGAAGTCGTTTGTTTTTTTTTTTACGTCATTGTCAATTGCCTTTGATCGTTTACGAGTACAATTGAAGGAATTGTCAATCGCAGTTACGTGATTGAAAGCAATTGATGAAAAATTTGATTGATGCTCACTGACAGGAGCCATTGAAGCTGCCAATTGATCGTTTAACTGAGTCATTGACAATCGTTTCCATGATTTGCGCGTCTGACAGCAGTGAAAACAAAAAACAAACGTGGCCCCACGTAATATCATGGACCGGGAATTTATATTGCGATCGTCCAGAGTTAGCGCAAATAATTGACAATTGCAATTGAAGTGCATCAATGGCACCTTCAATTGCAATTGTCAATAACGTTGACAATCGCAATTGAACGTGTCGGGGCCGCTTAACAGCTGTGACTTGAACTAAGGCGCAGATATACGACTTCTAATGATTTTAATTTTAACATCACGTCTAAACCACTAGTCTTATTTCTTTGAAAATAATAAGTGTTACTCTAGACAATTTTCTTCGTAATTTGCTGAGTGAATATTTGAAATTATATTTTTTAACGTGTAATTCATTTGTAAAGTTATGTCTGAAGCGGATTAAATTGAGAATCACGAAAAAACTATTTCGCGTATTTTATGAAACCTTGACCATTTTATATACAATTTAATTAGTCATCTTTTAATAGAAGTGTTTTAGTATAATACCTGTTCTTTTATGTATAGTAAATTAACAATGCGTCTAATTTGGGACAGCACTCCTTGATGGGCGAGCTCTATTACTGGGTGGACGTACGACGCGTTGCGTGAGCTCAGCTCAGAACACGCAAGCTAAACATTCAAGGCCGTTGGCATATAACTGCGCCTTAAGATCTTATGTCCCCTAGCTGAGGTAGAGGGCATCCACAGTAGTCCTCCATCACTAGTGGTCTCGAGCTTCACGCTTCACCTTGTGTGACGTAAGGAGCCTACGTGGGATGGTAAATAACAACACGTAAGTCGGTCAACGTTAAAAATATATAATTTGAAATAGAGAAAGGATGTGGGAAGGTCTGCAGTCACATGATTCAGTATTCCCCGGGAGATAGCACGCTACTGCCCTGGCTCAGCCTTGGTGTCTCGGGGAAGCCACGTTGCGTTTACCCCGGAGGTGTTGGCCGTCAGGTGGCAGCGCCGGCTTGCAGGGTCGACAGGAGCCAGGATGGGCCGGCCGGCAGGTGGTCTAGCCGGCTCGGAGACGGCCTGCTGAGGCCACGCGGGTAAATATGCACCCGGCGTGGAGCGGGCCGCCGTGATGAGTGGCCTAGTGGCCGCGCCACGAGGCACTGCGGCAGGATGGCCGCGATGGAGGACGATGCAGGTGCGTGCCCAGAGTGCAGGGCTCCAAGTCCTCTCCCTCCATTTTTCGAATTTGGGAAGCCGGGTCAGGAAAACTGGATCTGGTAATCCGGATCTAGGACCCTGGGAACAATGTCCAGCGTGTCAATGATGGCTGAATGAGCTTCTCCGCTGATTTTGACACCTAAGCATGAGCAAAGCGGCCGTACGTGCGCTAATTTGTGTGGTTGTCAAAATCAGACGGAGTTTATAAAGGTGAGGAGGAAAAGCATGATGACATTCAAGAGCAGCAGCAGCCACGCGCAAGTCAGCATGTACATAGCTAAGGCTATATGTATGTGCATAGTAAAGCTGATCACGCGGAAGGCGTGATTACAATGTGCGACAGATCTTTTGTAGCCTGATTATACAATGCTAAGAAAAGAAATTAGGAAAGACATGTTCTGGAAAGAATTACACAAGATTAGGAACACAGAATGCACAAAGCTACCTGTATGCTGTTCAAACACTCACCCAATTACAGGGGTTGAAGATCACTTAATAAAGTTGGCAAATATTTGCCAATGCAAACTACAGCTGCTAGGACTTGGCGATCGCTTCACGGCTCAAGGGTGTTCGACAGAACAAAGTGAGGGTGAGTCTAACGCCAACAGCTGGATTAAGATTCAAAAAGGAACCACCTGGCGTGTATCGGGTTTTTATATCTACGCCGTCATTGACAGATGTCATAGAAACCAAAGACAATAGTGTTGTCAGTCAACTAAAATTGTCTATGCTTGCTTTGTGGCTTTTGGTCTCTGGATTTTTCCGTATGTTTATGTTTTATTTTATTGTAACGCCACTACGTTACACTTGCTCCACATCATTCTGTTGCTCGTCGCTTCTGCCAAAACGGTGCGTCGCTAGGTTTGACGGGGTCTTCCCACTTCCTTATCCCTTGAGTTTATCTGTTTCGAAATGTCAAATCCCTCCGGAGCGTGTGACCAATCCATGTCCACTTACGATACTTGATCTAGCGGTCGATCGGTCTGTCAGCTGTAGCAATTGAATAAATGCCGAAATTTAAGAGGTTGATTGCGTGGCATTTTGACAGCGCTTTTAAATTCAATACTTTTTTTACTTATTAACAATCCCTACTCTGACAGAATGTCACTTGTCAAGAGCCAAAGGGCAAAGACATGCGTTTGAAGGTTCTCGCGACCAGGGGTAACGCGACAATCGTTGATGTCGGTCGATGGAACCGACCTTACCTTCTGCATATCTACTGTCTGACGATCTGTATCTTTTCCATCAAGGGCCCGCAGTATTTATATACATCCAACGAAATGATGGTACAAAGCCATTGAGGTAATATGTGTACGTAGTACATAATTATCTCAATGTACAAAGCTACATCACTGAATGACTAGATAGTGTTGTAAATTCAAAAGAACGAATGAGGTGAACCAAATGTACTAGTTCACTTGTATGTAGTACTGTTAAAGACTGAGTTTTTTTGATTCTTAATTACAAGTTATTGATTTTTTGTGTATGGTGATTTGGTTTTTATTCGGGTAAGATGAATTGGTTCACATTTGCGCAAATAGAGAAGATTAGAAAGGAGAACGGGAGATTTTCACTGTAGTGTGACAAAATGTACTGAAATAAATATAAAATAGGAGTTGGACACGACACTTCAACATAAATACGACAATTCATTTTCATTGAAAATAATAATAATGCTGTCAACTACGTTTTCGCACCAATCTGCGGGAGCCTTTAAACAAACTCATGTTTTGAATGCTTTTATACTTTTGGCTAAGTCACATTAACATTGCAAAAAATCGTAAACATACCTAAAGTGCTATTCTGTAAAAATCTCACCTTAAAACTTAGGTAAATCCCTAGCATCAGGTAAATTGATCACTCACTTCACAAAAGTTTTCATTTGTAAGGTAATTACAGAATTGACCTTTTTTTTTGTGACAACCCCAGCACACTATAATATTTTTGTGACAACCCCATCACACTATAATATATTTGTGACAACCCCATCACACTATAATATTTTTGTGACAACCCCATCACACTATAATATTTTTGTGACAACCCCATCACACTATAATATTTTTGTGACAACCCCATCACACTATAATATTCCAACTACTGCAACTTCTGAAAACCGGAATCAACAGTGGCAGCCACCAGAAAAACGCCGATATAAAGTTCGACTACTCCCGGATTAACTGTTTTGGGTCCCGCAACAACATTAATCAGAACAGCGAAGGAATAAAAAAAACCGCTTAATGCGTGTCGGACATCGCACATTTAGGGTTCCGTATCATACGAGGGAAATCAATATTTTGGTATTTGTTAGTAATATGTAATAATAAACACTTTCACCAAATTTTAAGTTCATAGGTCAATGGGAATTTCTCAGTAACTGGGTTATGGAGGTCAGATAAGCAGTTGCTCCATGTAAAATACTGGTATTCATCTGCATCCGGTTAGACTGGAAGCCGACAAGATAGTTGGGAAGATTGATTGAGGTCAATGAGAAGTTAAAAAAAAATTCGACCAAATTTTGTGACAGACGACTGACAGACGGACAGCCGGACACGTGAGTGACAGCAATAGGACTCTGTTAGGACACTTCGGTTACGGAATCCTAAAAAAACATAATTTCCACTTCCCTCCCTAACAAGCAGGAAACAGAACTGACTAGCAATTCCTCGGCACTCAACACCGGTGAACAAAAACATATATCTTTATCCTGTAACTCGATTAGTTTATTCGTTCTAGGGAAGGTAAGTAATTATAGTGGTACAACTGTAAAAGGTTTCTCAGTAGCGCGAGCCTATTTTTAGATTAATTGTAAGGCGATACAAATAAAACTTATTGATTACCTACGGTGAAATTCAATTAGAAAGTTTATTTTGACTAGGGACTGATTGTTTAATCGTCATAAGTATAGCTTTACATAAAATAATACAGATTCAGCTTTATAGGAGGAGCTCGTGACTAAAGTAATAACAGCCGCACGGGTCAATTCATCAGGTTAAGCTACGCTTGCCGGGGTTGGTCCATGAATGGGTTACATACCGAGTTTCCTCCGTGCCTCGGAATCACGTTAAGCCGTTGGTCCCGGCAATCAATCGTGGATCTTTGACAGTCGTTACGGGTCGTCAGAAGCCCGAAAGTCTGACAAAAAGTCTTATCAAGGGGTATCGTATTACCCAGTAACTGGTTTGTGGAGGTCAGATAGGCAGTCGCTCCATGTAAAATACTGGTATTCAGCTGCATCCGGTTAGACTGGAAGCCGACCCCAAGATAGTTGGGAAAAGGCTAGGTAGACTGATTTTTTTCAGCTTTATAATCTTGGTTGGCTAACTACTTAACTGCGACTGAGGCATTCTGTCTAGGCGAGAGAATGTACCACAACCCACCACGCGGGTCCAGTGCGTGTTGGTGGATGTCACATGTCTTCGATTTTTTTATTCTAGAACATGTATACCGAATTTATGAGACAGACTGACAGTGGTGTCGATTCTTTTGTGTACAACTCAACAAAATTTAGGCTATTTGCTATCTTTTTCTGTCTAATAAAACAAGAATGAGACGGACGTAAATAAATCAGAGATGTCAAATTTAGTTGACTTATATTTCTATACAAATTAAGGGCACAACACGTAAAAAAATGTCGATTAAAAACACGGTAAATCGCAAGGCGTAAACTAGTTTGACATCTCTATCTTAGTTCATAGCTATAGCCGTCCTTTTCGCGCACTGCCTTTTAGTAAAAGATAGCAATTTTGTAATTTTAGTTTGGTAATTGAATGAGAGAATTGGCACCAGTGAGCGCTTTTGTATGGAATAAATTAAATGGTAAAAACATTTTTTTAAACAATCTAAAAGCATCTGACTCGTGTAACTCAATTAGTTGATACGTTCCAGTGAAGGTACCGACCTTACTAGTAAGTAATTATAGTGGTACAACTGTGAAAGGTTTCTCAGTAGCGCCTCTTTTTATATTGATTGTATGGCGATACAAATGGGACTATCGATTAGGGTGGAATTCAATTAGAAAGTTTGTTTTGATTATTGGTTGATTTTTCAATCGTCATATAGCTGTAATTGTAGAAATTTATAAGGCGCAGTTACACAACTTCTAATGATTTTTAATTGAACATCACGTCTAAACGACTTGTCTTATTTATTTGAAAATAAATATATGTTACTTTAAACAATTTTCCTCATATTTTGATATGTGAAAATTTTAAATTATATTTTTATAACATAGTGTAATTAATTTGTGAAACTATAAAGCGTATTTTTATGAAACTATCACGATTTTAAAGATCATTTATTTTAGTATACGTGTTTTCGTATTACACTTGTTGTTTTATGTATAATAAATTAATAATGCGTCTAATTTGGGACAGCGCTCCTTAATGGGCGAGTTCTATTACTGGGTGGACGTACGACGCGTTACGTGAGCTCAGCACAGAACACGCAAGCTAACCACTCAAGGTCGTTGGCAGTTAATAGCGCCATAAAACAGAAAGACATTAATCGCTTTTATATGGAATATACGTCAAACCACTATATTTATTTGCATATTAGTCTTTGAATGTTCCCATCGCTGGGATATAGGCCTCCTCTGTGTGAGAGGGCCTAAATCCACCACGCGGGCTCTGTGCGGTTTGGTAGATGTCACGTATATCTTCGATTATTTGGTTCTAGGACATGACGCTTTCCTCCAGATGTTTACCGCCACCGTTTTGAGAGCAGTGATGATGAAATAATTCTTACAAATTAAAGAGCCTGTCTAGGTTTGAGCCTACACGTAAGTGGAGTCACTGTGGGCCACCACTGCTCAAGTCAAGTAATCTGCTGAAATATTACGCTGTTGTCGAACGATGTTATTTTTAACATACTTCCAAAAGGAGTCTCTTCTCAATTCGTCTGTATTTTTTTGTTTGGTAGGCCATACTTCGGAGGTGGTCCCATATAAATTCTATCGAAATTGATTCAGCACTTTTTGAAAAAATCAACAACAAAAAATATGTATACACAGATGACGGAATGTCTTAAATTATGTTCAAATTCCATGTTATTGGGGTTATCCATTCGGGCATAACTTCATTATGTAGTTTTAGTTCTGGGGTACCTACAGCAATAAAAAGTGAAAAATAAAAAACTTTTTTTACAAAAAATGCAACTGACTTCTAAAAATTGCAAAATAACAAAATAGCAATCATACGAGTAAATACCAAAATATGTATTTGCGACCGGTTTATAAATCACAAGCTTTTTCCTTCTGTCCTATCCACGGGAAACTTTATTTTTGCCGGGGCAAGTAATATGACAAACAACATTATGTTTGGGATCAGTACTTCCAGATATTTATCCTTTTTTCCATTATCCATATTATGACCTGTCTGAGAACAGTGGTGGCGCAGTGGTAACCGCAGCGAATTACAAATTTGTAGGTCGTGAATTCAAACCCAGGCAGGCGCTTTACTTTGTGTAAATTATTTCATCACTACTGCTCTCAAAACGGTGAAGGAAATAATCGTGAGGAAACCGGCATGTCCTAGAACCAAAAATTCAAAGACATGTGACATCCACCAATCCGAATTGGGTCCGTGTGGTGGTTTACGACCCCACCCTCCCACACACCCTCTCACACAGAGGAGGCCTGTACCTCGGCCGTGGGGTCATTAAAATGCTGATGGTGATGATCATGGTGTATGTGTCAATTGCGTTATTCAATTCAATTCCTTTATTTCAATCAACTTTTGTTGGATCTATAAATAATAAATATAGTTAAATATATCTATAAATAGCATTAGGTAGGTACATTAATCAAAAAAAATATCAGAAATATAAATAAAATTAAGACAAAACACAACACACAATTTCATAATTACATAATAATAATATTAGAAATAATAAAAAAATACATACTTTTCATTTTTTACGAGCAGTATGGTTAGGAATAACAAGGATTGAATTATTCTTTACCTCATTAAGTGGATCGTGACAAAATATAATACAAGCATTACAGCAGTACACAAGATAAAACGTGAATTGTCTTGCAAAAGATTGTGGAATTTATTTGGCAGTCCAAAACTTCGAGAGAGGGGTGAAACAGAAGTTTACGAACCCAGAGTAAGAGTTGATGAAGACAGTTGGGGGAACTGGGGAACTAAGCTTTTAGAGAAACGAAGTTAAAAAATATGGGAGGTGGTTATTTATGGCACAGTCCAACTAGAACCCTTTTACAAAGCACGGGATTACCGGTGACTATTGTAGTTTTGACTGAATAATCCTATGATATACAATCATGACAATGTCGAATAGGGTCGATGAGTAAAAAGTCCTAATAGATACAATCATGATACTCGTATTGTCGAATAGGGTACACAAATAAAAATATATTTGGTCCATCAGTTAGATTACCAAAAAATATTGGACACGTATTCTGTATTTTGCTATCGTGTAACATTCACGTCACTTGACACAAAAATCAATATACTAAAAAAAAAAAATATTTAAATGATACCGAGTACTATATCAAAGAAAACTATCCACAAAATGTTGTAGAAAAAAGGAAAGAGACAGAATCAAATCCTGCCCTTATCCCAATTTTATTTGGGGTCGGCGCAACATGTCTTAGAGACAGAATCAAATCAAATTGGAAAAAGAGAACGGAAATATAGTCATAATTAAGTATGATAAATTAGTGATAGTTGGGAAGATATCGGACACAACAACTAACAAAAAAAGGAATCTGCAAGTATCACCGGACACTAATCCGACCAATCAGCAGATTCAAGAAGACCACAGAAAACTGGTGCCAAAGAAAAATATTTAAAATTGATTCTAGGCCTTCACAGGAACAAAAACCACCAAGTGCTTCGGAAGGAGTCATAAAGCCATCTATAATGAAATACTTGGGGTATCTAATATAGCAAACAAAAAAAACATTCAAAACATAAATAAATAGCATCTAGCACCCGTACTCTTCTCTAATCTAAAAATAATTTACAAGAATAAACAGAATAAAAAACAGAACACACATCTTCCAATCTGGTTGGTCTCCGAGGAAGATCTCGACCAAAACCCTCCAAAGAGAAACACTAAAATTCAAGAAAAATAAGGACAAAAACTCCACCTTGTTACCTACAATGTCAGATGGATATGGAGAGAGAAATGGCAGAAGTCAGAAATTAATTGATTTCGCTATTGAAAATAAACTTCCTACTGAACACCTTTAAGAAAAAACCAAAACGCAGATGGACATGGCCCTTTGGAGGAGGCCTTCACCTCTGAAAATGGGGTTCTTGCTATAAAAATAAGAAATAATAATAACAACTAACATTAGAATAAGCAAATATAAAAACTGTCTACCATAAAATGTAAAAGTGCATGCAAGAAATAAAAGGCTTTTTATTTTATTTATTTATTATATTCTGTCTTTTGCTACAGGAGCCAAAAATGTATACGAAACAGTGCGTTGAAATTTCGCTTGACGACCTACGTAAAAATTGTACCACTTTACATAGAAGTGACGTAACAAGGGCTTGTTACGTCAATTGCAGGTAAAAAGTTGCTGATGCACTGCTGAATTTTAATGATTTATTATCTTTGTAATTTTTTATTGATTTGATGAAGAGAAAAATACGAGTCCAATATTTTTTGATAATCTATTAGAGTATAATAGATACCTTATCTTCTGTCCGAACCCGACATCTTGTTTGTGTCTAAATAAATGAAACAGTTGTTTAACTATGACTCAGGATACGGCCTTTTTTGGTGGGCGTAACTAGGCCGTCTGTCCGGTCCAAAAAAAAACACAAAATCTATGGAGTCTTAGTATTTTCTCTCGGGAATTACTTCCGGATTAAGATGGCTACAACTTACCGAGTCTCCCCTTATTTTGCCCAAACTCTAAGCAAATGCTGGGTACATGCCTGTAAAGCTCAAACTGGTGCTCAGCCCAACTTTCACCGACATGACTATTATAAAGTAATAGCGTCTCTCCTCACTGCCGGCGCAGCGATTCCTAGCTCTATGAAAAAGGGCAATTTACTAACAAACTCCATGACAATAATCACGCCCCACCTGTAATTATCCGGTTGATGTGACTGTATACGAAGTACGTAATTAGTAATAACTTGATTGTTATTGACAGTAGCCAGGCGTTTAATAAATTGCTGCTGGTCGGCAATTAAGTCATTCAGAAATTAATATTATTAATGAATGTACAACAGTAAGTATCGTGATCGATTGACAGATAATGTCCAAATCCAATGGATAGATTATTATGCTGGTACTAGCATTTTCTGCTGTCGTAAATTATACCCTGTGAACGTACTATGCTACTATACAGGGTGAAAAATAATTATCAATGGGCCCTGAAGGGCAAACTACTTTAAATCCTTAAGATAACTTATTTTACTTAAAGAAAAAAATCCTTTATTTTTAAAAAGAAACAACACTGCATTCACAGATTTCTCGAAAAGCGTACCTAAACCGGGAATCGAACCAGTTAAAAAATAAAACACTCGCTATTTTACTGTACTAATCGATAGGATCCTAAAAAAAATCTAATAAGTCCATCAGTTAGAATATCAAAAGATATTGGAAACGTGAGAGCAGTAGCGGCACAGTGGTATCGGCCGCGACTTACAAGTTGTAGGTTGTGAGTTCAAACCCAGGCAGGCGCTTTACTTTGTGTAAATTATTTCATCACCACTGCTCTCAAAACGGTAAAGGAAAACATAGAACATAGGATAGGTACTTTTTATCTTGGTAGTTCTGGGTACTGTGCGTCAGAATTGCATAGTTAAATCCTGCCAGACCGCTAGAGGTATGGCGCTGCGTCACCGGTACATGGTAGACATCTCAACCACACGCACAAAGCGTTTAGATACCACATTCAATTTGCGTACAGCTGAGGAGTGGAATACACTGCCGGACTCTGTGTTTCCTGTTAGCTACAACCTAGGAGTCTTTAAGTCAAGAGTGAACTGGTTACTTCTAGGCAAGCGTGCTCCATTTTCGACCACATTATTGCTTACCATCAGGTGTGATAGTGGTCCTACGCGTGCCTATCAAGAATAAAAAAATAAAAATAAAAAACAAAAAAAAGGTTTAAAAACTGTTGTTTTTCTGTTTTTTCTTTTTGTAGTGAGACTGGTGTCAGATTTTCTGGCTTCCGACTAGCGTAACAATTAACTATCAAAGATCAGCAAATGAGAGCCTGGACCTGTAGCGTGCTTTCTGAGGCACGGAGGCGTCTCGGTATATAATGAATTCAGTCACCCATCCTCGGTCCAACTTCAACAAGCGCTGCTTAACCTTCCAATTTTTTTTTTATTTACTCGTGTGACTGCTACTTTTTAGCCACAAGCTATTTGGAGGAATTTTAGGGGATTTGGTAACTCCATTAGACATTGGTCTAATGGAGTTACCAAATCCCCTAAAATTCCTGTATATCGCTTACCCCGAGTTCATTCGCTGAAGTTTATGGCATAGGTTATAAATAACACTTAAATGTTATTATTATTTATTAGGGTCAAACCCCTAACAAGTTAATCAGAGGTAAGGTCACTTCATAACCCTCGGTGGTTCACCGCGAGTAATTTAATATACACCCTAAGGCTTTTCGTGGTTTATTTGGCTGTATAAAATTGCCAAAGATATTTTGGTAAGCCATTAGGTATTGTTATTAAAAATCAATTCAGAAATTGTTTTCTGTTTTGCTATGTATTAAAATACTGCCAGTTTCTGAGTTGAGAACTTTACGAACTCCACTTAAGGATGAAAACTTGTCAAACTTTAGCATTAGAGTTTGACAAGTTTTCAATTTTCAATACTGAATTCCGAACCTATAACCTATACCTTAAATATATATCTACCTACATATCTCTATTTATCCATCTTTTTGTCGGCACGGTTGGCAGTGGCTGAGCGATTATCTGTTGCGTTGCGTGTCGCGGGTTTGATTCCCGCACGGAACAAATATTTGTATGTCCTACAAAAAGTTGTTCCAGGTCTGGGTGTTTTGTGTATGTGAGTTTATATGTTTGTGAACGCACCCACAATACAGTAGTAATTTCTACTACCGTGGGGCAACGTTTTTTTTCTAATTTCTTATGTCTAATAAAAAACCGGGTTAGTTACACAATTTGTATCTCAAGAACGGCTGTACCGATTTTTATGATCTTTGATTTTTAACCGACTTCCAAAAGGAGGAGGTTATCAATTCGGATGTTTGTATATATACATATTTGTTATGTATGTTCGGGTATAACTTCGTCATTTATAGACGGATTTCCAAAATTCTTTTTTTGGTCGAAAGGGGTTTGTTCCAAAATGGTTCCATTTAAATTTCATATAGATCTAGACAGACAACGGAACTCTTCAAAAAATTACAGCAGATCAACCGCGACTGCTGCTATCGCCTGGATATCCATTGTTAACACAATTTAATGGGGAATCACAAATAAAAAGAGAAAAATATTTTTTTTTTACAAAAAAATAGAAACGACTTCCAAAAAAAAAAAACAAAAAGTGCAAAATAACATAATTTTCAGAAGGCGGTGTCGAAAAACGAACAAACAAAACCAGAAACACCAACTTCCGAAATTAAAGTTATTTTGCACTTTTTGTTTTTTTTTGGAAGTCGGTTCTATTTTTTTGTAAAAAAGTTTTATATAGATTGGTCTCCGCCCCAAATAGCAGAATAATGATTAAAACTTATTATATGAAGATAGTTTATTTTCTCGTAAATGGAACGACTTTTTTGTTTATCGATTAAGACAGTACGAAGCTTGCCGGGTTGGTTAGTATCGCAATATAATATAATGGCGTATGCCAATGATAATTTCTGACAATTTCTTAGAAATTATCTAGACGTGAACGGTTTGTACCATTCAACGGGTTCCCCGAATCACAATCATTGAAAACAATCAGTTCACAGATTTTGAAAATGAATGTAAGTCGCGAATCTTGTCGAATTTCGAATAACGTTGAATAATTAAATCATAATCTCGGTCGTCTCGACTTCATTCAATATTCCGAATTTGAGATCAAGAAGGATTTCATCTTTGGTTGAAATATTATTGAAATTGCGAAATAGATCCATTCTTCGTTTCTTAATTTCAGCATTTTTTCTTATAAAAAGATGCTGAAATAAAAACAAATGATAGACGTTGAAATGATTGTCCCAATTTTTTTTTGGCTTTTTTAGTCTCGCGCTTGACCACCATCTCACCTGTTAGTAACCTGTTCACACTTGACGTAAAGACCGGGGAAGTTGATTCTATCGGAAAACACTGCTATACGCACAATGAATGTGTTCCCAAAACGTTTTGTGCGTGTGCGTGTGCGTGGGATGTCCACCATACCGGTGGCGCATTGCCATACGTGTAGTGGTCCGACGATGGAATGGGCTCAGCGGAATTATGCTAACTATACAATTCTGACGCACACTCCCCAAAATGTAACCGATAGAAAACCGACAGGCTAGTAACTCGTCGTCGATGCTTTAGACTTTGCCTAGCCATAAGACGGGTCTCGTCACCGAGAGAGGCCTAGGCAACGTAGAGAAGACAACAGACAGAGAAGAATGGTAGCCCTATTAGGCTCCTATTCTTCTCTATCTATTGCCTTTTACTACTGCTTTTTCCCAGTAGTAAAATATAGAATATCATTTAGGTACACACACCATCTATTAATGAACGTTACACAACAATTAAGTCAAATAAAAATACCTAATAATTGGAATCAGAACACTTATTAAAATAAATGCATCCATAAACATTTAATGGTTTCAATATTGTTTGTAATAGTACCCGATACAAGAATACCTACAGTTTAAAAGTAAACTTTTTTAAAGGTTTAACATGAAAAATATGACGTCGATGCTCCAGACAAATGCTCAAGACCAATCTTACGAAACAATTATTATTCACCAACCCTCTAATTATCACCAATCTTAAATACCTATTTCTACAAACCAACTATTATTCCAGTAGCTTGAAACTACCTTCAGTTTCCCAGAAATAATCACTTCGGTACAATCAAACCTCGAATTATAGCATAAACATTAACTGCCTTCATTGCAGTCACGCTAGTTCCACTTCGACTGCGGTTCCACTAGAGATGTGCTAAGCTACGTAGTTATAATGTGTCTAAAATCTACTAGAATTGCTCGATTTTTATAGCTTAGCTTAGCTCTATTAAAACATGGTCACCGTAGTAACCACGGGTGAGTTTAAGTCAGTAAGAGTATGACAAACAGCAATATCGACTTGTGAGGTACTGTAAAGCCCAATTTAGATTCTGTAGATAAATCTAAGCGTTGTTATAATGTTTATATTTTAAAATCAATATGTTGCGAGTCTCTAAATTCACGATATTCTTGCTTTTATTGTGTTTATACTGACGGCTCTAGACGTGAGAATTATTGTGGTGCAGCTTTTTTCGATCCGCAAAGAGATGTCTTTTTCAAATTTCAGATTTTATCAAAAGTGTCAATAATGCATTTAGAACTAATCGCTATTGCTGAAGCTTTGGCTTATATCGACTCATTGGACGGTGATCGGTTCGACATTATAACTGACTCGAAAAGTGCTCTCCTACATCTATTGAGATGTACGACTACTTCATCTGCTAGGGGGCTTCCACTGGCTTATATTATATATAAAAACTATTACTGATTTTGTTGCCAAACAGAAAACAGTCGTATTACAATGGATCCCTTCTCACAATGGATTAGAAGGTAATGAGGTAGTTGATCGCTTGGCAAATGAAGCCGGCTTAGATGGGGAAATTTATCCATGTTCTCCTTGACACACCGTGCTCCTATCATTAGTTAGAGACAGATGTATTGAGTCTTGGTCAGATTATTTTGATAAAAGGTCTTTAACGAAAGACATTTGGTATAGGACGATTCAGCCAACTCTTCCACGGATGCCTTGGTTCAGCGAGGGAGGGATGAATAGACAGGAGGTTGTGACGGCTATAAGACGCCGATCCGGCCACATACCACTCAATAGTTTCGGATTCAAGATGCGCAAATTTATATTCTCCCAATTGTGTTGTCTGTGGAGTTATAGAAGACGTGCATCATATCCTGTCGGAGTGTGCTCGTATTGGGGTCCAAAGGCGGCAAGTTTTTGTCAATAATTTGAATGAAGGCTTCTATAACAGCGTTCTAGCCTCACCATTATCTGATGAGGCTAGAGCGCTTTATCGTATCATTATAATAGGTTAAAGGTTGCGGGTAGACTAATATATAAATGTACTTATAAATAATTGGTATTAAATCATCGGGGTGACATTTTCTGCATGGAAAAAACTCCGTAAATAAATTGAGATTAAAAAAAGAGTATGACAAATTAATTGATGATTTCCCAATAAAAAAAGGGATATGAGCTAAGGATTTATCGCGCTTAGCTTGTGACGCGCATCTCAATAGCACTCCAGCTTCTGCCAGCGGTCATTCTGGCATAACTAAAAAATATTAATAAAAATTATAAAAAGTTTATTTCGGAACAATACCACAAGACTTAGTACATTTGATTTGGTAAAAAAACATCCATTTATCCATCCACACTTTTGCATGTATAATATTATACAACCACGCAGCTTAGCTCTAGTAGAACAGCCCTCCTAGCCAAATAACTTTTCTACTATCGTTTACGCTAACGCTTAGTAGGTACAATGTATGGCAATGACATTACCTGCGTAAAGAATTGTCACGTGACTTATCGCAGGTAATGTAATTGCCATACATTTTGTACTAAGCGTTAGCGTAAACGCTAATAGAAGAGTTATTTGACTAGGGGGGCAGGACACATAGTTTAGCAGCTTAGCTTCACCGCTTACCTACCTCGCACATCTCTATTGAAATCGTAGCCGAAAGACGCGCCCCGTCACGCGGCTGACGTCATTAATGTGACGTCACTGACATGTCATCGTCTGCCCAAATTAGCGGGATGAGTGTTTAATTTGATTGGGTTTAGTAGTATTGATTTTGTTTTATTAGATGGACATGAATGGGTTGCATAGTCAGTCTGTCAGATTCTGGTGCCTAAAAATCTTTGTGTTTCACTACCTATCCTTCACAGGATTTTGGTACCTAAAAATCTTTGTGTTTCACTACCTATCTCCAAAAACAATGGCGAAATTTGAACCCGCACAAATGCGAAAAGAATAACAACAACACATGTGCGATGCTAGAGTTTCGAGTGTTGGAAAGTTTGCTGAAAGTTAAGGCCGAGACTGAATAAATTTCAAATCGATGAGAGACAGACAAATATGAAATGACACAGGATTACGACAGCTGTTAACACACCTGCCATATTTACTCGAATCAATCATTTAATGTGATATAGTTGATTGATTAACCCTGCTAAGAACAGACGACATACATTTGTGTGACGTTGAAATATATTGATTGATAGACCAAGCTCCCTAAAAATGTGCGGCTAATGAATTTGGAAAGCAGAAATCTATTTTATTTCTTCTTGCGGAATTTTACGGAAAAACATCTGTAAATAATTTGGCTGTAACTAGGGACCCGCCTCAGGTTTGGACAAATTATACACCCAAACGTGAGGAAGGTTGATGAATCACACTGTCTTTTGGTGAAAATCGCATGAAAATCCGTTCAGTAGTTTTTGAGTTTATCGCGAACAGACAGAGAGACAGACGCGGTGGGGGACTTTTTTACTAGCTTTTTTTATAATATGCAGTGATTGTGATGATAAATCGTTTTCAAGTATCATCTCAAAATTAGCAGATATTGATTTACTTGTATTAATCCCCTAACAAAAAATCAATATGACTACATAGTTTGATTTTAAAATATTAGTCCAGTCATTATTGACATTCGAAATCGAAAATTTAATAATAATTCCAAAAGTTTTCAAACTTCGGTCAAATGAATGGTACATTGAGACAACAATAAATCTCATTTTGCAACCTTGTCCGCAGTCCGGAACATTGTTAAAATTGCAATTTAATTAATTTTTGCTGTATGGTCGTGAAAAAAATTCCAAAAGTTCTGCAAACTTGGAGAAGTTTTCGATATAAAATTTCATATCACGTATTAAATTTGCAACCAATCAAAGTGTACGGAACATTTTTTGTTAATAAAAATTAATGTTTTTTTTTATTAAACTAAAGGAAAACGTTCTAAAAGTTCTGCAAACTTGACACATATATCGGAAAAATATACCGAACGATTGTATAAATTTGCAACCTTTTACGTTGACCGGAACATGTTTGTTTATAATTTTTTTTCATTCGTGGTCATTTTTTCGAGTTGAGTGATCTCGAAAAAATTACAAAAGTTTTGAAACTTGGTTGCAAACTTTGAAAACATCTATTCTGATGCATTTACAAATTTGCAACCTCATACGCGACCCGTAACTTTATGCAATTTGCAAAAATGTAATTCTTTTATTTTTCACCTTCAAGAAAATTGCAAAAGTTTTGCAAATCGAGGGGACTGTTTAATTTTGGGATTAATGTCAGTATTTAAATTTGCAACCTCCCACGCATTATATTACAAATGTGTAATATACTCTTTGTTTATATTTGAATGATTATAAATGTTTGATAATTACCTCCTCGCTCCAATGGTCATCGTGCTGATTGGCTGCGTTAATGATGCTTTCCTTCGTGCTAGCATAACTAATTTTAAAAACTCGATTTCGTTTTCCGACTGGTTTTTTGCTCTCGTTCGTCAAAAATTCCGGTGTTATTTCTTTAGCGCAAAATAAACACTTTTCCTCAAAACAGAACAATTGTTCTACCAACGGATTTTCTTGTGCAACTGGCCTTACTGATGCTCTTGGCCGTTTACGGGAAGCGTTGATGCTCTTTTCGTTTGTATACAGAGTGGTGATGACAATACGACATTAAATTAAACCTCGCATACCTCAAGACGTTCTCAGTCTACATACAAAAAATCATTTGAATATATCCAGTAGTTTAGTCACAGGAAATTATTTTTCATTTTTAACATTTGCTACATGATGTATCTGATAATAGGGAAACACTGTCAGGTTAACGACCCACATCGGTATAAACATCAAAACATTAAAGTCACGTTGCCAACTCGCTACTTAAACACTTTCGCCAAATTAGTATTTTCATCTGATTTAGTGAAAATTATACCTTAACTCTGAGTAATAAGAGTCATAAAGCGTGTCATCAGAGTTGGATAAGAAAGTAACGAATGCGGAAATTGCAATTCACTCATAATATTAATAGAAAATTTAGTGTGTGCGAAAGAGATAAATCTAGTTTCGTTTGTTAGTTCGCTTTCTTGAAGAAATTTGCTACAACAAATTTATGTTAGTGTGTCGTCGCGGTCCTGTGACGAGTCACGCGTCCTCAGGTACAGTGCCGCAGGTGGCGCTAACTTTCGTTCGCGCCGCGTCGCCACTCGCCCCGCCTTTGATGTCTAGGTACTTCCCCGCCGCTCGTGTTTTTTGTAAATTCATTTACGACGGTATTAGTGCGAAATTGGACGCTTTATTTTGGTGACAGGACACGTAACGTTTTAATAGGTATTTAGTTAAATAGTGAGTGAATTGTGCGAAATTAGACGCTTAGTTTTTATTGTTTTCGTGTTTTTTTTTAACGCATCCCAACGTGTAGTTCGCGAAGGGCAGGTCAGGTGTTGACCATACAACTATTCTTAAATTTTAAAACGCGACAAACGGAAGCCGTTTAAATAGAAGAAATTGCATGCATTGTTACTTAAAGACAAACCAGTTAGGGAAAACTTCTGTCGCTGGATTGAAAATAAACATTTCGAGAATCCGGATTTCTTGTACAATGTGATGTGGACTGATGAAAGTACATTTACAAGGAACGGTTTATGGAACAGACAGAATCTTCGTTACTGGAGCCGCGTGAAACCGCGTCTAGGACGGGAGACTTCGCACCAGTACAGATTTGCTGCCAATGTTTGGGCTCCAATTCATAGCTGTGATTCTGTGCTAAATAATCTGTGATTCAGTGTAATTTTACTGAGCATTAATCCATAATTAAAAGCCAAAAAATCAAGTCGCTACAGGACCGCGCGTTGTTGCCGCTCTTACGACAGGTTAGTAAACTCATATTTGTAAATGGTGTTCTATTTCGTTTCTAGTTTTATGCCATTTAGTTTGTTTGAAATTTTATTTTTTTTATGTTCGATGTTAGGATATTTTTGATAGCTTAAACTTATTCGTATAAACTAGTATTGTCCGTGTTTTCATTTATTGTCGTATTGTCTTCTCCACGCTGTATAATTACGTGCATTTTTCGTGCACTGTTACAGCACTTAATCCAACTAGATCATCGCCTTTCCCATTACACCTTTTTTCACTACATCTAATTAGGGTAGCGATCCCTCTTTCTCTGACCGTACGCACATCTTCGCTCGTTACATCTTTGCCACAAATAAAACAGAAGCAGTAAAACTTTCCGCATTTTTTACGCACAGTTACAGCTTTAAAATCCAGGAGAGCAGCAGCTTTTCCATCACTTTTTTTTTCACTGCATTGAATGAGTAAGTTAATTCCTCTTTTATCTAGCTCTTCAACTTCTTCACTTAATAAATGTGTATCGCGAATGATACAATTGTTAACCGCTGCGTCCATCATGAAAATTTTCTAAATGAAGCAACGGAACACAAGACGCTTTGTAACCAGAAAATCCCAAAGAGAGCACAAGACGCTTTCCAACCGAAAAATCACAGCCTACTGACCGTTAGTACGTCCGCAGTGTGCCACGGCCACGTGGCCACGGTAGCCGCGTTACCATAGCAACGCAGGTATACGACGTCGCGGCGGCTTCGTATAGCACAAAGTTTAGGCCCTACGGAAATAATATTTTGCGAGAATGTGATTGAAAAATATTTCCGTATTCCGGATATGGTTGCAAATTTAAATACTGACATTAATCCCAAAAGTAAACAGTCCCCTCGATTTGCAGAACTTTTGCCATTTTCTTGAAGGTGAAAAAATAAAAAAAATACATTTTTGCAAATTGCATAAAGTTACGGATCGCGTATGAGGTTGCAAATTTGTAAATGCATCAGAATAGATGTTTTCGAAGTTTGCAATCAAGTTTCAAAACTTTTGTAATTATTCCGAGATCACCTTACTCGAAAAAATGACCACGAATGAAAAAAAAATATAAATAAACATGTTCCGGTCAACGTAAAAGGTTGCAAATTTATACAATCGTTCGGTATATTTTTCCGATATATCTGTCAAATTTGCAGAACTTTTGGAACGTTTCCCTTTAGTTTAATAAAGAAAAACATTAATTTTTAATAACAAAAAATGTTCCGTACACTTGAATTGGTTGCAAATTTGACACGTGATGTAAAATAATATATTTAACACCACTCCAACTTTGCAGAACTTTTGGAATTTTGGTCTCAAGAACTGAGCAAATTATCATTTATTGCATTTTTAACAATGTTCCAGACTGCGGAACAGGTTGCAAAATTTTATAGTCTGTTTTTATACCATTCCCGACCTTACATCAAAATTTGAAAACTTTTGGAATTATAATGAATTGATTGTCTTGACTGACTGGACTATATTGTTAACCACAAAATGTATTCTTTTTAACCGACTTTCGAAAAAAGCTTTTTATGTCCGCCGATTTCTCCGTCAGTTGCGGACCGATTTTTAAACTTCTTTTTTTATCCGAAAGAATATACTCCCGAGGTGGCCCCATATAAATTTCTTCTGCGCTTTTTGAGAAACTGAACAAAAACGAAAAATACGCGTACCTCGATGACGTTTTGGTGTTCTCCAAATGTTTAAATTCCACGTTCCATGTTATTGGGGTTTTAGTTCTGGGGTAGAACAACTAAAAAGTGAAAAATAAAAAACTTTTTACAAAAAAAACAACTGACTTCCAAAAAAAAATTCAGCAGTCGGTGTTTGTATTTTACTTCTTCGTTATTTGACATCGACTTCCGAAGTTAAAGTTATTTTTTAATTTTTAGAGTATTTTTTTTTTGGAAGTCGGTTGTTTTTTTTTTGTAAAAAAGTTTTTTATTACTAACTTATTCAATCATATCCAAAGCTGGATTAGCTTGGAAAATAAAATTATCATCATCATAATTTTTACATTATCATCATTTCAGCCGAAATTCGTCCACTGCTGGGCATAAGGCCCCCAAGTGTCACCACAACGACTGGAACTGTGCGTCTCGCATCCATCGGATCCCTGCAACCTTCACCAGGACATAGATCCACCTTTCAAATATATCGTTAACATAAAAATCTTTCAATCTCGTAAGTCCTTATTCAGTTTTCACCAATGAGTAAGTGAGCATATAATTCGGAAGTTTCCCTGCGTGATCTAATCAGAAATTAAGAGATCCACAGGAGAACTTATGCCATAGCCCGACGAATCACCAAACTAAGGTGGCAGTAGGCTGGGCAAATTGCTTGCAGAATGGATAGCCGATAGGACCGACAGGTTCTAGAGTGAAGAACTCTCAAAATCTAAACCAAAAGTCATATGCAAACTAGGCTGAGAGCCAGCACTTTTTGAACGTCAAAGTTCTACACAAAGACAGTCATAGGCTGCGGTTGCTGAGACCCTCAAGCGGCACAACGCCGTTGGGGTCGAAACGCTTGGGTCATGGGGTCCGAGTGCACGTCATCTTTTTAAAGATATTTCTCACCAACTGCTTGACACTTTGCGTGACCAGAGGGCTGGCTATAAATGATAAATGATAAATGATGTCTATTCAGTAAATAGGTTACAAGGAACACTTTTACACGTCAATGTTTTTTTGTCAGTTTAAGCTAGATAAGGAAGGTGTTTCCTAGCTGACTACCCTGAGAAGAAACACCGAAACAAACTCAGAGGTTAAAGTCTCTTTGAAAGTGTTCAAATCCATACAATGTGTACTGGTTAAATCATATGAGAACCATGTACGTTTATGTCTGAGATGAGCTTTTGAAGAAAGCAACACACGAATTCGAGTGGACTTGTCCAGACAGTGCAAGCATTTGTCAGTCATCGCGAAGCTCAACTCAGAACTTTGAGGAGCTC
Source organism: Polia nebulosa (assembly GCA_951329385.1). NCBI lineage: Eukaryota > Metazoa > Arthropoda > Insecta > Lepidoptera > Noctuidae > Polia > Polia nebulosa. The sequence continues at coordinate 28,089,273 of OX589602.1, read as the reverse complement.
AACGAACCGACGAACAATACCAAAGTAAGGACATTTGAGTAGGCCGCAAAAATACTCAAACTGCCAGACAATCATAAAATCTACATGAATATAACGACATACATAGTTCTCGCATTCACATTATTCTATATGAGGACCATGCAGCTTAGTGTCTGTAGTGGTCTTTTGAAGAAAGAACCAAACATATTTGAGTGGACCTGTCCAGTCAGTGCAAGCATTTGTCAATAGTCGAATAGCTCAACTTAAAAACCACTAAGGAGCTCAATGACATGACGAACAATACCAAAGAAAAGACATTTGGGTAGGCCGCAAAAGTACTCAAACTGTCAGACAACGTTGAAAATTACTGTAAAAAGGAGGAGAAAATAATAATAATAATAACCCACATAGTCCTCACATTTACAATTATTAAGTAATCAAAAAAAAAAAAATATATAATACTTTACAAAGTAAATATTCGTGTCAAAAAAAATAGTAATAATAATATGTCAATCAAAAAATAAATATAATACTTAACAAAGTATTCAAGTCAAAAAAAAAAAAAAAATATTAATAAAATGTCAATAAAAAAAAATTAAAAATATAATATAATACTATACGAGTATTCATGTCAAAAACGAATATTAAAAAAAAATATATAAAAAAAATTGTATTTATTAGTATGTAGGTATATTATACATTTGGAATTATTTATGTAGGTTTATATGTTTTGTGCACTGGATCCTACCCTCAAATGTGATCTCTCTCTATCACTCAAAGGTTTGCTGGGAGAAAACTCAACATTGAGTTAAGCTCGCCTTTGTACATGCATTGTGTAACCACTAAGTACTATGTGAAATTTTTGGTGTACAATAAAGAATTATTATGAATTATTATTATAGAAACGTATACATTGGCATCTAAACGAACCACCTATTTTTTTCTTGAGCCTGGTTTTAGGTACAATAAATTTGTGTTTGTTCCTAGTATTTATGCTATGGACGGGCTCGTTCTTCGCCCAAAGAATTCCCATTGTCATACAACGTGGCAATGCTGCCAGTCTTCTAGGCACGTTTCCGGCTTGCCCAGATGACAGTGATGTGGAGGAATACTTCGACGCCTAAGTATATTCTGTTTTTTTTTATATATATATTAATATTTAAATTTGTAAAGTTATGTCTAACGCGGATAAAAAATTGAGAATCCCGCAAAAATTATAAAGCGTATCTTTATGAAAATTTCACCATTTTAAAGACAATTTAATTATTTATCTTTTGTTATATTCAAGTAATATAATAAAATATAAATAATCTAATGTTTTATCTATAATAAATTAATAATGCGTCTAACTTCGGACAGCGCTCCTTGATGCGCGAGTCCTATTACTGGGTGGACGTACGACGCGTTACGTGAGCTCAGCACAGAACACGCAAGCTAACCACTCCAGGTCGTTGGCAGTTAATTACGCCTTAAGCGAGAATACTAGCTAAAAGTGCCATTACATTGCAAGTTTTACTCTAAACAACCTCACACCCTCTTAAGCGGAGAGGAAATAACATTTTCCCTAACATTCTGCTTAATAGACCCTACATTTTATTAAAATAAGCTACATTCCTGTTTAATGCTGCCTTTAGAGGCTGTTAACAAAAATGGCGGCCATAATGTCTGTATTACCGTAATAATTGAATAGAGTACGCAGTCCGCACTGCGCAGTTGTAGGAATTAGCTGTTTGGTGTAAGGATACCATTTTTTCTTTTTAGGGTTACGTACCCAAAGGGTAAAACGGGACCCTATTACTAAGACTCCGCTGTCCGTCTGTCACCGGGCTTTATCTCATGAACCATGATAGTTAGACAGAAGATGTGATTCTGTTGCCGCTATAACTAACAACAAATACTATAAAACAAAATAAAATAAATATTTAAGGGCGCTCCCATACAAAAAACTTTCGTTTGGCTGTAAACCTGTATGACAGACGTCGAATAGAAGGACTCGTGAGTGACAGCAATAGGGCTCCGTTTGGACCCTTCAGGTACGGAACTCTAAAATCTATTGTATCGCGTATGAAACATTGGGAAACATACTCGTAGATGAAATGACATACAACGACCATATTGTTTTCTTTCACTTTTCGCCATGTGATTATGTCGCCCAGTGGACCTACCTACTTATTATTCATTAATTTCATTTATTTTCAGACATAGTCCATACATTATTAATAAAAAACTTATTTACAAAAAAAAAACAACCTACTTCCAAAAAAGAAAATACACAAAAAATGTATGTATGTATTTTATTTCTTCGTTATTTGACACCGACTTCCGAAATTAAAGTTATTTTTTAATTTTTAGTGTATTTTCTTTTTTGGAAGTCTGTTGTTTTTTTTGTAAAAAAGTTTTTTACTTTTCACTTTTTAGTTGTTATGTCCCGAAACTAAAAACCCCAATAACATTGAACGTAGAATTTAAACATACTCGTAATTGGAAAAAACCAAAACGTCATTATAGGTATACGTTTTTTTCGTTTTTGTTAAGTTTTTCATAAAGCGCTAAATCAATTTCGATAAAATTAATATGGGACCACTTCAGGAGTATATTTGATTTAGAATTTTACAAATCGGTCCACAAATGACAGAGAAATCGGTGGACATATATAAAAAAAGAAAATTAAAAATAACCCAGAGACCCTCCTCCTTTTTCGAAGTCGGTTAAAAAGAGACAATATCACGCGCCAAAAATAATCAACACACAATTAATAAAATTAGACTTACAATATCATAAAATAAAAATAAAAATAATAAATGTTATGAGACAAACACAATGCTTTAATGGATACACTGGATCAGGAACGCCTGACATGTTGTCTTGTCCAGTACTCCATGAAGGAGCTGTCAGTGTCCATTCTCCCCGCAATAAGTTGCAAGAAGCTGTTGGGACTGCAAGCGGCGCATCAGGGATGCTCTTCTTTTTTTTTAACAACAAAAAAAAAACAGACCAGAAGAAGGAAACAGAGAAATACGTACAAAGGTTATGCGTATTTCTATAGAAATCTCTTACAGCAAACCTGCGAAAGGAGAGATGGAAAAAAAAGAGAAGTAGACACGGTGTGTGTGCTAGGACACATACAATGTAAAGATATATAACTAACTAAATAATATAATATATATATATGTATATATATATATAGATAGGTACATATAAACTAAATAATAATACATACTTATATGCAACTATCATGAAATGGAAAGATAGTGTTCCTTTACTCTCCTTTTAAAAACTGCAAGAGTTTGGCAGTCCCTAATGTCAGGCGGCAGAGAGTTCCACAACCGTACTGCGTACACAGTGAAGGAGTAGGAGTAGAAGTCGGTTGTGTGGGGAGGGGATTTTAGGAGATTCCTAAGATGCGACCTGCAAGGCGCATCAAAAGGGTGGGAGTACGAAAAGCGTTCCCGCAGGTAGGCGGGCGTTTTAGGGTTGTGAAGGATATTAAAGAGCAGACATAAAATACGAGAGTTCCTGCGAAGACAAATAGGGAGCCACTTGAGTACCTTTGTGAGTATCTTTTGAAAGTTGGAGACATGATCATACTTTTTAAGGTTGAAAACAAAACGAATACGTATATTTTGCAATCGCTCAAATTTATTTCGACTGGCCTGTTGGTCTAGTGGTTAGTGACTGCTATGCCGGAGGTCGTGGGTTCGATTCCCACCCAGGACAAATGTTTGTGTAATGAGCACGATCATTTGTTCTGTGTCTGGGTGTAATTTATCTATAATATGTATGTATTTAGAAATATATAAGTATGTTTATCAGTTGTCTAGTACCCATAACACAAGCTCTGCTTAGCTTGGGACTAGATGGCGTTGTGTGATAGTTGTGGAATATTATTATTCCGTTTATTCATTTTTTAAACATATTAATTACATTTTTAAATATTTAAATATAAAGGATAAAAAAAAACATTTAAAAATATAAAAAATAGTATCCCACCGGTATCGGGAATAGGGTCCAAGCTACCGGCGATCAGGGCTCCAGAGAGAGGAACCGCCTGACAATGCGAGCCGTGTCCAGAAGTACTGCTTTCTGAATCAAGCCCTTGATCCAGCCGCCTAACGAGAGCCTCCTGAGGTGTTGGTCGAGGCTCGTGGCTATTAAGCCATTGGCTGACACGACTATCGGTACAATGATCGCTGAGTCCACATCCCACATGTCGACAACCTCGCGAGCCAAGTCAATATACTTGATTTGTTTATCTTTCTCGGCTTTCACGAGGTTCTCGTCATGTGGGACGGTAATATCAACAATCATTGCACGCCTCTCGATTCGGTCCACCACCACTATATCAGGCTTATTGGCTACAATAGTCCTGTCAGTGATGATGGACCGATCCCAGTACAATGAGATATGACCATTATCGAGAACTGGGTCGGGCGCATATCTGTAGTACGGCACTTCCGATTCCACAAGAGAGTACTTCAGAGCAAGTTGCTGATGGATAATTCTGGCTACAAGGTTGTGCCTGTGCAAGTACTCACCGTTAGCTAGACGAGAACAACCAGAGATTATGTGGCGGATTGATTCTCCCGGACGATGACATGCCCGACATATGTCAACCGTGCCGTCCTTCACAATAAATCTGCGGTAGTTTTTTGTCATGATAACTTCGTCCATAATTGCACAGACAAAACCTTCGGTTTCCCCAAAGAGGTCACCGACACGCAACCAGGTTACGGACGCTAGTTGGTCTACATCGGACCCATGTAGGGCCCGAAAAAAGCGTCCGTGAAGTTCCTTACTCTGCCATATTTCCCTGCGACCGTTAGTGTCAAGCACTAGAGGTTTGCGCCAGTTCTCGTTAGCCAAGGAGAGTGGGGTAAGGCCCTTGTCCACCGCCACTACATCTCGATGCATACCCACGTCAGCAGCTAGGAAATATTCCCTCAGACTGCATACCTCGCGGTTGTGTAGGGTCTTAGCATTTAAAAAGCCTCGGCCTCCACACTTCCGCGGAATATACAGTCTCATCACTGACGAACGTGGGTGATGCATTCGGTATGCAGTTAGTAGTGTACGGACCCGCCTATCCAGGGTGTCAAGTTCTGTTTGAGTCCATTTGAGTACGCCGAAAGAGTACATCAATACTGGCATGACCCAACCGTTGAAGGCGCGCACCTTGTTTCCGCCCGATAGAAGGCTATTAAATACCTTCTTCAGGCGGCCAAAGAAGCGCTCCCTCAACGATTGCTTCATGTCAGCAACATTGATACCTGACGCTTCCGACATACCCAAATACTTATAGGTTTCAGTTGGAGAGAGGGATCTCAGGTTTATGGAATCCGAGAGTTGTGTTCCCACGGATTCCACAATCTCCCCTCGCTTTACATGCATGACTGCACATTTGTCCACACCAAACTCCATCCTGATGGCACTACTGAAGGTTTCAGTTACCTTCAGTAGCTCCATCAGTTGCAGATTGTTGGGGGCAAAAAGTTTCAGGTCATCCATGTAAAGGAGGTGAGATATTACCTGACCACCTCTCTTCAACCGATAGCCTAGCCCTGAAGCCTCCAGCAGTGTGCTTAGAGGGTTCAAGGCTAGGCAAAACCAAAGCGGACTCAAACTGTCACCCTGGAATATACCCCCCTCGATCCTTACCGGTTCGCTATTCCTCTAGATATTTCGACATCCTGGATAGCGAAGGACCGTTCTCCATTGCCTCATACACGACATCAAGAAGGTGCGTAGCATTGCATCAACTTTATACAATTCCAGCACCCTCATGAGCCATGTATGAGGAACTGAGTCATAGGCCTTCTTATAGTCTATCCAACATGTCGACAGATCCTTTCGGGAACGCCGAACCTGCTGGCTAATGGTCATATCTATGAGGAGAAGCTCCTTAGTACCGCGGGACCCATTCCTACATCCATTTTGAGAGGCAGACATGATACAGTTACTATCAATATGTGTGTTAATCTTAGCTCTCAAAATGGATGTAAGAACCTTATAGACCGTCGGTAAGCACGTGATCGGTCTATAATTTTTAGGTTCCGCAGTACTACCTGTTTTATGGAGCAGGTGGGTTATTCCAGTTGTAAGGAACTCGGGTAGCGAACCAGACTCCAAGGCTGCCTGGTATTGAGATGCCAAGCGAGCGTGCGACCTTTGTAGCCACTTTATCCAAAAATTGTGCAGCCCGTCCGGCCCTGGAGATTTCCAATTAGGCAACGGACGAACTGCACGGGCTACATCTTGGGGGCTAATAGTGATTGCCCCCATTTCTGTTATTGGATCGCACGCTCGCTCGATCTCCCGAGTCCAGTCGCCTTCGGTGTGACTGACAGGCACCGACCAGATGTTGCGCCAGAATGAACTCATGGCGTCATCATCCGGCAGACACTTGTCAGTCACACCTTGTTCCGGTCGCTCCCAAGTCCTATATACCCACCTTTCATTACTCCGGAATGTGCGATTCTGGGTGTATCGCTCCACCCGCCGCTTATACCTACGGATGCGGTTTGCCCATGCATACACCTTCTGCTTCAGGAAGTCGATGCGCTCTGTGACACGGGACATATAGTCTCGGGAGCTGACTTCAGTCCCCGAAAAAGCCCGTCTCACAAAGCGCATCACTCTTGGGCGAGTGTTGCCCTCCCTGAAGCAGATTAGTTTGCCGATGAGTGCTCTGGCCCCACCAATACGACACTCGATCCTGCGCTGCCAAGCCGGCACGGCTGGTTTTGGTCGTGTAGCTCTGTCATTAGGGAATTTGACGTGAGCTACACGACATGCCGCTACAGCCGCGCAGTACATTATCGAGTGTGTGTCGGCGAGGTCTTCGCAGTTATCAAAATAATTTAATAACTGCGAATCCAGAGCAGCCACCAGCGCCTTATTCCTATTATGCATGGGCAAACGAGGCAAGCGTGGCCTAAGTTCGGGTGGCATGTTGCGATATTCCCGAATAGCACACTCCAAAGCACTCCTCAATTCGTCATTGCAATGGGTACTTACGTTTGTAACCATGTCACAACACTCCTCGTCAGCATGGCTAGGAGCATGGTTAGACGGTGGTACCAACACTGGTACCACAGTCTGCGACGGAGGGGCAATGACATGGCTACCCATTTCAGTTCGGAGGCGATCAAGTACAGTATCATCCAACATATGATTACGCTGGATGACCCGCACCTGATCCGACAGTCGTTGGGCCGAAACGTTGACGGCTGGCTCAAGCACCTGAAACAAAGAGAGCATCCGAACACGGTACGCGGTCAGGTTGTTACCTCCCTCTGTAGCCCCATAGTATGAGCGCATGACATTCTCGTTGATGGCTTGTGTCCATCGCATGCGCTTCACACTTCCGCCGGGAGCTGGGACCCTATCAGAGGCCGGTGGGCCTCGAGGTCCGAAGCTACTCGGCGGCCGGCGTCCTCCCCGTCGACGCGCTGGTGGTGGTGTCGTCGGCGGCGAGAAGAACTCGTCGCTGGAGCTCGACGCAACTGCCGCGGCCGGTGTCACAGCGCTCACGGAGAGGCTGGATTCCGGCGGCAGCGAGGCGGAGCTGAGCGACGAGGCCGGAGGTGGTGGGTGTGCTTTTTGTGCTGCGGCTCTCGTCAACATTTTTCTTTTCTCACTGGTCTATTCGTCGTCATTATTAACTTTTACTTCTCATTTTCACTATTGTTTTTTATTATTTATATGTTGTAGGTACTATAGTAGTTTTTGTACGGTCTTGCATGCATTTTTGGATGTTTAAAATATGATAATTTGTTGATGAAATTAATAAAATTTGCAGAGAAAATTTTTTCTGTCAGTGCAGTTGACAGTCGAGCCACAGATATATATTATCATTATTATTATTATTTAAAAACGTCGTTCTTTTACGATGTATTGCTGTAAAGCCATCCACTTGTGCGTCTGCAAACATACCTGATGCGCTACAAAAGAGCGGTAACCCCATCAACATCCTGAACGTTCTGCCCAGAGGTTGTGGATAAATTCGAAACAGAGTTACCGCGCCCAGCACTCAGGGCAGGGAAGGAACAGGGGTGGGTTTTAGTCAGTAAGAGTCTGACACGCCCTCCCGCTCCACCCTAGAGCGGGAGATGTCATTGGATGATTTCGAAACACACAAAAAAAAAACATTTGGACGTGTTATTGTATTGGATACGCAGGACACTATAAGTCTGCGTATGCTTCACCCCTATAGATCCAAGTTTAAGGGGCTTATGGAATATTTTTTTAAATAAAAGAACTATCTGAATTCCCACAAGAAACTTCTCGAATTTATCGATAATGCGTATCGACACTTGTTACAGCCACGGCTGTGTGTACATTGTCAATGTAGTTGCATCACTTCATTACTACTCGCAGATGCGAAATGGTGACTGACGTAAAGGCTACGCTGTTTAGAGCGTACTGTCAGTCGTTCTATACATGCAGTCTGTGGGTCAACTACACGCAGAGGGCATACAGCGCTCTGCGTGTACAGTACAATAATGCCTTCAGGGTGTTGATTGGGCTGCCGCGCTACTTCAGTGCGTCCGTCATGTTCGCAGAGGCGGAAATTGATGACTTTCACGCCATAATGCGCAAGCGCTGCGCCGTCATCTTGCGCGGGGTACGCGTCAGCCCCAACAGCATCTTGAAAACTACAGCGGACAGATGGGATAGCCCCATACTGGGACATTGGATACGCCTACATGCCACTGTGCCGTAATTTATTAAAAAACTGGTAGTTACTCGTATATATATAAGTACTAACACTAGATTTTAAGTTGTGTGTAATAATAACAAATTATGCACTTTGTCTGAAATATAAGATTTTTATTATTTATATTTTATTTATTACACTGTTATGTCACAAAATGTATCTATCTGTGCAAAATTCATAGGCTGCATGTTATTATGTAAAAAGTTATTTTTTAGTAAAAAGAAAGAGTTCCAGCCTTTTGGCTGCGTCCGGCTTAAAAAGCTGGATCATATTTTCGCTGTATACGCCCTCTAAACCAGTTCTAAGCCCTTTTGATAGCAGGATTAACTACTCAGTCTGGTAAAAAAGGATGAAACGAAAAATCGTGCATTAATTACATAGAGTTTCTACTCTCTTTTAAATAAAGTCTGCAGACTAATTTATTAGAGGGACAAAGACCGACCCCCGAGTATAATATGTTAATTTTGGATCTAAAACAAAGTTTGATAATTAATTAGTGGAGTATCATCCTTTTAATATTATAAACTAGTTTTTGCCATCGGCTTCGCCTGCATGATAAAAAGTAACATAGATTTTAATACAGGTTATAATCTTTCTGTGTAAAAATTTCATTCAAATCTCTTCAGCCGTTTTTGCGTGATTGAAACAGAAACATACAAATATACAAACTTTCGCATAATCCTACTAATATTATAAATGTGAAAGTTTGTGAGTGTGTATATTTGTTACTTCTTCACGCTCAAACGGCTGAACCGATTTCGATGAAAATTGGTATGTAGATAGCTTATAGCTTAGATTAACATATAGGCTATCTTTTATTCCAGTCTGGGCGGGTGAAACCGCGGGAGGCGCAGCTAGTTTATAATATTAGTAGACTATGGTATAGGTATGTTTGTTACTCTTTCACGCAAAAACTGCTGAACGAATTTTGTTGAATCTTTACAGTAATATTCCTTATACATCAGAATAACAATAGACTATAATTTGTAATGGCGGAAAGTATTTGAATAAAATGAGATAATTTTCAGGGTGTGTTTATTATTAGATATTTAATCAATTTTAAAACATTCCTTTTAGTTGTAATTCAGTAATTATAATGTTTTAAATTGGAAATAATATAAACCATTAGGCCTCGTTAGTATCAGAAGCAGAGTGGTTAGAGCTCCAGAGACAGGAACCTTTTCACAGTGCGAGCAACGAAAGCCCTGGTTTTCGACCATTGGGCCGTTGGCCGTAAATAAGGTTTATTTTGTAGTGGTCAAAATAACTCGTGTCCGACTGAAAATTGATTTTCGCCGAAAAACGAAAACGAAAAAGATGCCTCGGCTTTAGTGTTATTTTCTGCCAAAACTGAAGCCGAAAAGAGAAAAAATTACAACATAACCACGCTTCACAACTTCACAACAAAATCATGTCTATTTAAATTGGCTGACTGGAACCACAAGCGGACCAGGGGCCTGAGACTAAATACTTTTCTGTTAGCGTTCACGCTAACGATTAGTAGAAAATGTATGGCATTGACATTACCTGCGGGGACAATTGTCACGTGACTCACGTCCAGGTAATGTCCAATAATATTACAAAAAACATACATTTTGTACTGAGAGTTAGCATGAACGCTAACAGAAAAATATTTTGTCTAAGGCCGCTGATTCACCCTGAAGTTAGCCGAACGTCACCTGGTATTGCCGAGTTTGCCAAGTAGGCCGAATGACGCGAGACCAATCACGAACTTCTGATTGTCGGCTTGGCCGAAGCTTCATCTGATTTATGGCTGAAAACGAAATATGATCACAATTTTTTGGCAAAATGGCGAAAACTAAGCTTCGGTCGGTCAATAAAAAAAACACTTTTTCACGTCAATCTTTTTTGACAACTTAAACTAGCTGAAGCCAATGTTTCCTAGTTAATTCTCTGAGAAGAAATACCAAATTCAAATCAGAAACGTACGACAGTGAGACTTGAGGGTAGAAAAATGAGGGTTTTTTTAATAGACGTAAGTAAATGATAAATGATGTTTATTCAGTAAATAGGTTACAAGGAACACTTTTACACGTCAATGTTTTTTGTCAGTTTAAGCTAGATGAGGCCGGTGTTTCCTAGCTGACTACCCTGAGAAGAAACACCGAAACAAATTCAGAGGTCAAAGTCTCTTTTAGTGTTCAAATCCATACAATGTGTACTGGTTAAATCATATGAGAACCATGTACGTTTATGTCTGGAATGAGCTTTATGAAGAAAGCAACACACGAATTCGAGTGGACCTGTCCAGACAGTGCAAGCATTTGTCAGTCATCGCGAAGCTCAACTCAGAACTTTGAGGAGCTCAACGAACCGACGAACAATACCAAAGTAAGGACATTTGAGTAGGCCGCAAAAATACTCAAACTGCCAGACAATCATAAAATCTACATGAATATAACGACATACATAGTTCTCGCATTCACATTATTCTATATGAGGACCATGCAGCTTAGTGTCTGTAGTGGTCTTTTGAAGAAAGAACCAAACATATTTGAGTGGACCTTTCCAGTCAGTGCAAGCATTTGTCAATAGTCGAATAGCTCAACTTAAAATTGTTAGTAGGCTTTAATCAGGTGGCAGCACTGAGGCGTCAGATACCTGTCAAAACATTTATGTTTCTGACATGAGTAAATTAATTTCAACGTCATGTTTACTTCATGAGTTGTCAAAGCAGGAGACCTCTCGCTTTTTTTATGTGGGGAAATCCTCATGGATACTCTTCGTCTGGGGAAAACTGAGTTATGTTGGTCTCCTATCGACTGAAACCCCAAAGTTCCTACCGCTACAATGAGACGAAGGCCCGAGAAAAAAGAAAAAATAAGAATAAATTCACGCGAACCCACGAGTGGTATCAGCCCACCAATGCTAGCGAGCCTCATAACCTAGTGAGGAATAAGTTTCGTGAAAGGGTGAATTTTCTGACAATCCTCACTCTATTTCTACGACATATTTATTAATATATTTTACTATTATTATTAAATATTATTATTCTACCATTCGTGCATTCCTTTCTAAAATTATAGTGTTAAAAATATTCTACCAAAATCATTAGTAGGTATAGTAATTATTTTCCACTTCAGGAAAATTGCTTTTAAAATGTATAAGGATTTTATGCAAAATAGGTCTTAAATTGTCAAGATTATTCCGTGCCGTGTCGCTAAATACCTTCCTATTGCTGAAATAATTTCATTTCAGGAATCCAGGCGACATGTCAGTTGCGAAATGAAATGTCTGTATTTTATTTTTTCGTTTGGAAATGAAGAATTCAAGGGAATCGTCATAAAACCTTCACGAGTGGGTATAATATTTATGTTATTAGTTGGAAGTACTGGCAATCAAGCAGTCTTACGTGATTTTGAGTAGACATCGTTATGTCTCATTTACTCGTTAATGAAGGCTTTCTGATATGAAGTACACCAGATGGCATTACTAAGATGTTAGGTCCAGACACCTGTCAAAGTGATTCAGATAATTTCAAAACCAGACATATGTTACGTTTACGCCATTACATTCCGTTTTCATAGTAAAAGAAGTGACCCCAACTGGTGGCGTAAAAATTCATGAAAAAACTAGTTACTCTGACACCAAAACACTCAAAATCAGAGGCTCTAGACAAAGTAACATTCTAACAGCTCTAACGATTGTCAAAAAGTCCGAAGTAAGGGATTGACATTTGATAGCTGTAGTCAATTCTATACGAGTAATGTGTAGCTCGCCGTCCGATCAGCACCAGGCCCGAAAGTCGACACATTTTAATGGAAAACAAAGCGAATATAACACAAACCGTGCTAAGCCAAAATTAAAAAAAAAAAAAAATCGTTGGCAGTCTTTAATAATTAAAAAGCTCTACCACTATTATCACATAACATAAAGACAAAGCAGGTCATGAATTCATGATATTTCATTAAATTATTATTGAGTGAACCAGAGTTTATAACATCGTATACAAAGTCATATAGATTTAAGTGCCGACAACGTAATAATTTTAGAGTTGGTCGTGACAGAGTTTTATTATTTGATTTAATTAGGTCAATCTCCTGCCAGTAACTGTGTTAGTAATAAATTCTCATAAAATAAGAGTACATGTCAAAAGAAAAATTTTAGCCTTGAAGAGTAAAAGCAAATCTAGAATAAATTTCTATACCGTCTACAGTTAACAAAAACACGCTATATTTTTTAAGACGAACTTAGCAAACCCTTTCATTTGATACGTAAATCATGGAAATTAATAAAAAATAACCATAACATACTATATTTATTACATCCTTTATTATACAATATACAATATTATATACTTGCGTAACCATTTTCTACTTAGTAATATTTTGTCAGTTTATGCACCTGCCATGTTATCTCTCCCCCACCCTTGGTTGACTGGTAGAGAATGCCTAAGGCATTAAGTCCGCCTTTGTACATATACAGTGTTGCATGAAGTTTTAATAAATAAATAAACTGGTCCGCCATCTTTGGTGGTCCGCCATATTTGATTAAGAATGACGTCACTTAGCTAGCCATGCATTGTCATCGGTTCTTGATAAGTGTACGAAGTTTCAATTTCAATACGACGTTTAGAAGTGGCTGAAGATCAGGTTCAAACATTCTGTTACATAGATACATATCAAGCTAGTAAAAGCGTGATGAAAAGTTTGTTTTCTACGACATTATATCAGCGATAACGGTTATCAATAATAATTTGAAATAAATGTATGAGATTGACAAGCGCTATGGAAATGTGAAGTGTCAAGTATGGCCCGAGAGTCGACGGCGCGTAGTGTTCCACGCGCGCCTCAAAGAGTTGTCAGCAAAGGGAAGGGGCCTGCCACGGCCGATGCCTGCCCGGGGGTGGAGGATAAATTTGAAAGAGTTACCTCGCCCCCGGGCACTCGAGGCAGGGAGGAACAGGGGTGAGTTTTAGTCAGTAAGAGTCTGACACGCCCTTCCGCTCCACCCCTAGAGCGGAAAAAGTCATAGGATGATTTCTCACACCCCAAAAAAAAAAAAAAAAAAAATTTTTTGGCGGGATCTTTTCGAGTGAATTTGCAAATTGATTCCTACTGGTGTGGCATTGTGGTGAGTGGTGGATTGTGATGTAAAATTTGTGTAGTTTTATGTTTTAAGTGTAGGAATAATTATAACAGGCGCGATTTCGGTGTAATGAAGCTGAGAATTTTATTGTAGAAATGTATTCACTACCTCAGCGAAGTTTGCCGAGAACGCGTACTCGATAAATTTGTTGCCAAATACTACAAAAACGTTAGTTTTATATCCACATTTTAATGGAAAACAAATTGCTGTATTTTGTATCAAAAAACGAAAAAAAGTAAATTCTATATTCCTTCTTTATATTGCGAACTCTAAATTGCGAACTTTTATGTAACGAAAAACTCCTTAAAATTTAAATAGTGCTAAGGTTTGGTTTACATTGTTACCCTTGTATTGAAACACTCTAGCGTAGCAACCACTCTCAATAGCGAATCAATACGTCATTATTTAGAACCCAATAAACATTAATTGAAATGTCACATGGTCACTCCTAAACATTTTGACATTTCGACATTCGATACTGCTCATAGAATGTAGTCTAGAGTCTAAGACGCACACATAGCGCAAAATATCAAAATAATTTACTCTGCTCATTCTAAGCAGGAAATTGTCCGTAAAGATAGAGAGATCGAGCTTTACGGCGTCATCAGATTTGATACATTAAGGCCCTTTCAGATGTCCCGAAAACGAATAGCTGTCATTAACTTAATCAAAAATAATATTATGAAAAAGTAAAATGGTTTATATTTTTGTAAGAGTCTCTGAAAGTACTGTTTAGGACCATTACCTACTAATGTGAAACAAATAAAAAAATACTTGCATTAAGACCGCTAACACGAACAATAATAGCAATTTTTGTCTAAGAAGCCATTAAAGCATCATAATCATAATATATACCCTAATGTGAATTGAACGACGTAACCGTATCGTTCAATTTGGGGTCTAAATGAATAGCCCGGGCAGGCTATGCATTTAGACCTATAATACTAAAGTATGAAATTAACTACCCATATGATAGCGCCATTTCATTGAAGAAAAATGTTATTTATTTATTAAAAAGCGAAAGAGGACGTGGTCTTATGAACAACTACAGAAATGAGGAAAAAAATCGCTTCCTCATATATTTATGTTTGTATACAGGGTGTAAAAAGACACATCACGTAGCCGTCAACTACCCACAATTTACATCTAACAAAGTAGCTTGGCGCAAAAATTATTGCTGGGAAACGACTTTTACTTTTAGGTATGAAAAAAAGCTACTTTTTATTTCACGCAATGTAACGCTAACCCAGGCAAGTGGAATTGAACCCCGCCCCTTCGCTCTAAGCCGCGCAGGTACTTGTCGGATACGTTTGATATTCTTTGCGTTTTTGTAACTTCAAATGCGTAATTTTGAAAATTTGAAAATTCAGGTAATATTTAATAATAATAGTAATAATAAATTCATTTATTTCAGGCTATGAAAGCCCATAAAACAATACAATACAATTTTACAATAATCAGAATGACATTTTGCTGATACTGTACAATGGCTATATTTGTTTGGAAAAAAAATTAGTAATTGTTATTACTAATTTTTTTTCCAAACAAATATAGCCATGAATTCATTTTCGTAAAAAGTAAAAAAAAAATTGCTACTTTGACCTTCAATATCTCCAGAACCAGTGGATTCCCAGGTATGGTCTAGTGGAAAAATATCTTTATATCTTTTCCATATGTTAAACCAATGAGTTCTTATAGGTTTTCCTGTAGTCTATATGCAAGAAAATGTAGGTATTATTTGGTAGGTATATATTTTTCAAATTCATTGATGGAATTATTCTATTTTGTAGTCTTCTTCTTTTTCTTCTTTTTTCTCTTTTCTTCTTTTTCTTCTTTTGTCTTCTCTTCTCCTTTTCTGCTTCTTTTTTTTTTGGCTTTTTTAATGTGTTGCACTGTACTCGAACAGTTTGTAAAGATTTATTTTTTATGTTTCCGATTTGCACCCCAAATGTTACCTCCATAATCCATACTTATTAATTTACGTTACAAGTTTGTGTTTGAGTTACAGATATTCATAAGTGTACCAAATTTTTTTGACTGTGGTAGAAGGACAGACTGACAGACACACACCAGTGAGTTTTCCATTCGGATGTTTGGAACCCCAAAAACTAAGTCAAATACCCCATTGTGCACTCAAAAGTTTACTGTGTAACATGGTCTTTGGGTGCATTGGATGATCCCGCCTACATTTTCATATATTTTCGCCGTAGTAATAGTGAACGGTTGCCTTTATTTAGATGTTTGTCGGTCGCATACGTCATCATAACGTGCGATGTGTCACTCCTTTATGATTTATGATGAATTTAATTCACGACGATTTGTTACTATGCTAAAATATAGGTGCGTGTGTTTATTTCCTAATGTCAAATTCTACTAATATTATAAATGCAAAAGTTTGGATTGAAGCATGTTTGTTACTCAATCACGCCAGTACGGCTGAACGGATCTAGATGAAATTGAGCACTTAGACAGGTTATTATTTGGAATAGGACATAGGCTAATTTGAAATTGGGGAAGTACTAATTCCTCCAGAAGTTAGTGATATCATACTGGGTTACAATTGAAAATTAGTAGTAGGTGGTAAAAATAATAATTGATTTTGACACACTATTGATTTTATTTCTCTATTAAATTTTTTATTGATTAGGCTAATTAGCGCAATTGCTTTTCTTGATTTCATATTGTTCTACTTTGTGAGTTTCTCCGTATCTTTTGCGATAAAACGTTATTTTTATTTCTCATCTTTGTTTGATTTTAGACTACATGGAATAGTTATGTTTTTCTTGCGTTTATTACCGGGATTTCAGTTTGGTTTCTTCTTTTTCTACATTAAACTACATATAACATTTTTACAAAAAACTTTTATACTTATTGAAAAACTAAAAGTATTTATCCAGTTTCACAACAAACTCTGACAAATAATAGCAATAACGCCACGTCGATATTATTACAGTACACATCAAGTCCCCCCACGGTCCTAATGTGAAACGAATGACGTAACACATTGCAAAAATGACGCGGTAAAACGATGTAATATAAGTGTAGATCTTATAGGTACTATCTGTAATGAGTATGATTATTTTTGTATAAAAGTTATGACAGTCCAAATTTTTATTTATTTTATCTACGGTTGTTTATTTTACAACAAGCTAAATAACTTCTGTTGGGCGCCAATAACCCAATACTGGTTCCATGTTGGGCGCCAAGAACTAAACATTAGGTCCACGTTGGGCGCCAACGAAGAGTTCTCGGTTCCAATCAAATTAATTTAAAGACACTCACATATTAAATAACGCGTCTGGATGCCTGTAACAGAGCAACAAGACATCTGGGCGTTCAATACTATAGACGAGATTTCAAGTGAAAAATATTTAGCAATATTTTTTAGAAAACCATTGGGAAATATTTGTACTGTAAGTGAAAATGGGAATTAGTATCGTAATAATCGGTACATACTCAACTGTTCAGCCATCCATTCAAATACAACGCTACACTCTGGCATGACTCATTTTTCTCTGGCATATAAAGTATAGTCATAATAAAAGAAGTAAATATATACAGGTCTTTACTGACTTGTGAACGAGATTATAAATATTTTTGTTTTAAGGGACTTATTTTAACTGCGGTCTTTTCAATTTCACCATGAAATTAACCGGACTAAATTATTTTTAGGAAATGAACCATTAGTACCTACAGTACAGGAACCATTAGTATCATATAAGGAATACTACGCGAAGAGAGAGTATACCATTTCTACAATACCTATATTTTATTCTTATTCTTACATCAATAAAATGTAAAAATGCTACTTACACTTAATGTATGTTTTGATTAAAATCACATCTGTTCAGTAAATTACTCACTCTACTCTACTTAAGAGCGACGGTTTCTTTATATTAATTTCATACCTTTCGGACGGCTTTTACTGAAGACGGGATTTAATTTTTAACTTTTGTATGCAGAATTTTTCACTAAAATTGAAGACTTATGCTGAATTTACCGACTAATTACTCCAAATATATAAAAAGGAGCTTTGGTTTACTCTTGTGAAACACATTGATACCCCATAAAATACTTGTCGCGTAAGGATTCACAATGACGTCGAAAGTATACAAAGGTGTACGAAGTTAAAAGTTTTATGGGGTCATAATATTATGTGGGTATTTTAAATGATGATGTGGGATTAATTGATATGAGTATGAGAATCTAACCCCTTAGATTCTCATACACATATCAATAATCCCACATCATCATTTAAAATACCCACATAATATTATGACCCTATAAAAATTAATGAGCGTCCACCGTAAGAAAAGACATTATTAAGGCACGATGACAGCTATGCACCCTATTAATACCACACCACGGTGTCGACATAATTAACCATCGTTTAGCATGGAAATTTCAACCATGAGTTCTTTAGAAAAGAGTTGAAATTCCAGTGTTTTGTTTCTAGCAGTCATTCATCATAGACGCTGGATGGCTTTAGAAAAAAAAAGCGCTTTCTCTTTATTCGTGGAGGGTAGTATTGTGTGGTAAGCTTCACTTGGGGCTTTGTTTATCATCACGCTGTGATCTTGAGTTGAAAGCGGCTTAATCGAGGTCGTTTTGTTATTGATGTGCTTATGTGTTATGTTGTGGTAACCATAGCCAGGTCAAGGAGAGACGATAGGAGACCTGGGGCTACAGACAAAGTGGAATAAGGATGATTCCTCCTGGGTACAAAAGTAATAATAAAGTTATATTTAGTCCGTGAGTTATATAACTAAAATATATTGGAGACGTATTTTTTGCTTTTCCAAACCAATAGAAAATTACAAAGATAAAACGCATCACAGAGCAGGAGTGGGGGCTGGTTACGTCACTTTGTGGTAAAAAGTGGACTTTTTTCTCTTTGTTGTCTCAGACTCTCTGGATAGCAACTCGCTTCTTTCATACTACCTAATGACGTTTTAAAATGCTTATATGAAATATAATATTTTTAATTTGAATATTGAACTTGGAGGTCACCCATTCACAAATCGACATCGACAAGCATTGCTTCAACTTGAATATCGATCCGTGCGTCTGTAATTTTGAGCCAAGAGCCCATCTGATTGATATTGTAACATTAATTTTGAATTATCATTTTCATTTGTTATCAACGAAACCAGAAACTGGTGCTATAAAAGAGACAGGGTGGCCACAAATCATTTTTGAATTTCCCCCCTTATTCAATTTATTTCTTTTCATGCTTCGCTTGGAAACAATATTTTATGGAAACCAGCATGAGACTTCCATTTACATTCATTTTGTTATTCAACGAGGTGAATAGATATTGGTGTCGATTCTGTGGTGCACAAACTAAACTTAATTTAGACTATTGCTATCTTTTTCGCTCTAATAAAACAAGAAAGAAACGGACGTAAATAAGAGCTGTCAAATTTAGTTGAACTAATATTTCCATACAAATTAAGGGTACACGTAAAAACATGTCGATTAAAAACACGGTGAAGCGCAAGGCGTAAACTAGTTTGACATCTCTAACTTAGTTAATAGCCGTCTTTTTCTCGTACTGCATTTTGTTAGTTATTGAACAAGAGAATTGGCACCATTGCCATTGTTTATACTAAAAAACTTCCGATTTATTTTTAGTTTGAAACAGGTCACGTTCTATAGACCTACTCTTTTTATTAGCCTGAGCCTTCCACTCCTGGGAACTTTCCCAGGAGTGGGAGTGTTCCCAGTGGGTGAAGAGTTGTGAGAGACCTTTGTCTCTCACAACTCTTCACATACTCAGAATTATGTGAGGATGGGAAAAACATGTTCTCATAAAGAAAAAGTTATGCACATTCGTATTTTCACCCGTTTTCTCTGGATTTTGAACAGACTTCAAATAATGTCTGGTTTAATTAGTTTCAGTTAATGTCTGGTTACTATAGCAATATACAAAATTAGCTTTCTCCCGCTTCATATTAACTATGATTGAGCTAAAATAACTGCCAACAACTGCATCCGACTGCTTGAAAAATGCCTTATTTGGCACTTTTTAGCTGTTTTTTGCAGTCGGTTTTTTTTTCTACATTTTAGTGAGTTATATTTTTGGAATCGCCTCCTCGAGTTCTCTATTTTAATACCCCACATAATCATGTCACAAAAAAATAAGACCCCCACTAATCTAATGGCGGCTGCTATTTATTTATTTTTTTCAAATTCATAAATAGCCTATGTAACTTCGGCAATTTCCGCAACTTCCTCACATATATTTCAATAAACAGTTTCAACTGATTTTAATATAAGTTTATATACAATAATGTAGTGAATTGTCTGCGAAATTGCCCACAATATAGCTCCAAGCAAGACCATCTCCATAATAAATGTTTGAAACAGAACTTTAGTTGTTCTTTATCATGAGTTTCGTAAACTTTTCGCGTCTCTGGTAATGTTTTACGATAACCTTAGCACATGTACTAAATTAAACGTCCATTGTTTCATTTTACTTGAGATACAATGTTTCTTGCCTCTGAAGAATGTTTTTGTTTATATTTTATCCTTTCAAGCTTTCCCCATAAAAGCCCTGCTTTTTTCAGAAATTTTCTTAGTTGGGAGGATCCTACCGACTAATTGACCAGGTGGTCAATCTAAATATAAATAAAAAAACTTTTTACAAAAAAAACAACTGACTTCCAAAAAAGAAAACACACTAAAAATTAAAAAATAACTTCAATTTCGGATGTCGGTGTGTGTATTTTATTTCTTCGTTATTTGACACCGACTTCCGAAATTAAAGTTTATTTTAATTGTTAGTGTATTTTCTTTTTTGGAAGTCGGTTGTTCTATTTTTCACTTTTTAGTTGTTATACCCTAGAACTAAAAACCTCTTTAACAAGGAACGGGGAATTTAAACGTACTCGTAATTGTAGAAAACAAAAACCTCATCTAGTGTACGTATTTTTCGTTTTTGTTCAGTTTCTCAAAAAGCGCTGAAGCAATTTCGAATAAAATTTATATGGGTCACCTCGGGAGTATATTCTTTGAAATTTTTGAAATCGGAAAAAAAGACATACAGTCGAACATAGAACCTCCTCCTTTTTCGAAAGTCGGTTAAAAATTCAAAGTCCTGACTGACTTATATATCAACGCACAGCCTACACTGCTGGTCCTAGAGATGTGAAATTGAGAGGGTGTGTTCTTTGTGAAGAGTATGTGTCCATTAAAAAAGGGTTTTTCGAAATTCAACCCTTAAGGGGGTGAAAAAGGGGTTGAAAGCTTACAACGGGGTAAGTACTAATTCCACGCGGGCGAAGCCACTGGTAGAAGCTGGTAAGCTATATAGTTAGTGTTCATATTATTGTAAGGCAATTTCTCTTCCCAAAAAAATTACGTAACTGTCAATCTGACTGACTGTTGTGTTGTTATTTGTGACATTTATGTACGTCCCCGACTTGAGTGTCTTTTTTCTGTTGCCATGGCGAATGAGTCTAGTGCGCTAGTAACTAGACAGAATCTCTCCACACAAACTTAATAAAACTAATGTACATGTTTTATTTAGTTCGTGTGGAGAGACAATTTATTTATTTTAATATCATGCACAATAGTGGTATATTGTGCATGATATTAAAAGAAATAAATAATAGAAAATAAAATAGACTAAACATAAAAACTGGCCAAGTGCGTGTCGGATTTCGCACTTTAAAGGTTCCGTACCAAATATTGGTATTTGTTAGTAAAGTGGGGTAGGTAATAACAAACATCACCAAATTTCAAGTTCATAGGTCAGTGGGAAGCTTAGACTATGAAAGGTTATAGACGGAGTGTCAAAATCCAGCAATCTGAAGTACCAGAATGAGAAGCCGGCTTGTATCTGTACACGCGATATAAGCTCACATAGAAAAAATGAGAAGCCGATACGTCATCGTTACGTTCGTCAAGGTCACTCATACATTTTAACGATCCTGCTTGAAAGAAAGAAAATACGTTTATTTACGGTACACATGACGCAAAAAACAGAGAAATACAACAAAAAAAAAAGAAAAGCTGGTGAAAAATATGCGTCACATCCACGCAAAACTGCTTCAGTTAAAGTCGAATGACGTTCCGTCTATAACCTTTCATAGTCTAAGGTGGGAAGTTAAAAATTCTTTGACAGACGACGGATGAATAGACAGACAGACGGACACGTGAGTGACAACAATAGGGCTCCGTTTGGACCCTTCGGGTACGGAACTCTAAAAAGGAGTAAATTTATGCAAGAATGTAAATATAATAAAAATAGTGTATGTAATAACTAATAAACCATCCACCGACGCCCAGCGCTCCAAAATTATTTAATGACCCATTTTCAACACTTGGTTTCAAAACCCCTAAGCCTTGTCATTATTAATAACCCGAAAATAAAATTTATGGAACTTTAAATATCAGTTACATGTACATTCAATACTTGAAAAGTTTTGAAGCCTTAACAGTATCAGTTACTATTAATCAAGCGACACTTTTGGAAGTTTCACCCTTTTATTGGTGGCTGCTATTTCTGTCTAGTATAGTATAGAATAGAATAGAATAGAATAGAATAGAATAGAATAGAATAGAATAGAATAGAATAGAATAGAATAGAATAGAATAGAATAGAATAGAATAGAATAGAATAGAATAGAATAGAATAGAATAGAATAGAATAGAATAGAATAGAATAGAATAGAATAGAATAGAATAGAATAGAATAGAATAGAATAGAATAGAGTAGAATAGAATAGAATAGAATAGAATAGAATAGAATAAAAGTTTATTGTACACCAAAACATTTACACAATACCACGGAATACCTACTACGGAATATCTAACTGTCTCGTTGATCTCGAGGCCACATGCGTGACTGCTGAGCGTGATATTTTAAGTTCTATTCCGGAGCGTAAAAGTGATAAGTATTGGGTTTTCCCAGAAATTACTCCGGACTGCCAAACCCGGAGTTTAAAAGTTGGTCACGGGGGTGTGTCACCCCCGTGCCTCGGAAGGCACGTAAAACCCTTGGTCCTGCGCCTGATCTCTCTTCAGTCATGACGGATTGTCTATATATATATATATATATATATATATATATATATATATATAGGGTGACTGGTAATTAGTGACCGATACTTTAATACGTGATTGTACTCATGATCACAAACAACTTTTACTAAACCTGAAATCACGAAAAAAAATAGGCAGCATTTTGACCAGTCAGTAGACGAACATAAATGTACTGCACAGCAGATATTTTTCGCGATTCATACTACTCGTATCATGTCCTGCCGGAAATACGTCGAGTTTCCATTACCCTGTGGTTTGTAAAAGGTAATTACGAAAGTTTTTAGGGTATCCCGCCGCCGTCTGTCTGTCAGCGGGCTCTCATGATCCGTAATGGAAGACAGTTGAAATTTTCACAGATTGTGTATTCCTGTTGCCGCTATAACAACAAATAATAAGAAAAATAAAAATAAATTTAAAAATAAAAGGAGGCTCCCCAATTAGAAACGTGTTTTTTTTTTGTTTTTTTGCTCGATTTTAATAATGGCAACAAGTAGACGCGTATAATCTAGTACGATGGTACGGAACCCTTCATGCTCACGCATGAAGGGTTCCGTACCATCATCCAAATCGCTATTGGCCGGTTTTTTTAGGTACTTTACTTTTAGTCCCGGAAAAATACACGCGGAAAAGCTAATAATATACAAAACAATATAGTTAATCCTACTTTCCTATTTACATGAATGAATAACCTTGGCATGAATTTTGTCGATACAAAGATATACTTAGACAGCCCTTGACCTTCCTTCAGGGTTATGACATTTGATAAAAACATTGAGAGTACATTGAAATACAGTCTTGGATGGAAATAAACGAATCGTAAAAGGAATTACGATTCGTTTATTTCCATCCAAGACTTAAGTTTATTTTAGGTGACATTATGATTTGGGTATTCAGTAAGGATGTATGCCCGTTTTTATTAACACTGGGCAATCTCTAAATGCAATGTCTCGCTGTTGAGTCTGGGGACGTGAGCTCAGGGTATGTACTTCTTGTGTGCCGTTCTTGGTTCTGATATATCTGAAAGGAGAGACTACACCGCATCAGAAATACTTGATATTCTTTTATATTGAAAAATCAAACTGTATTGTCGACTGCAAAATAGATAATTTAATTTAGAGTTGTGTTAGAGCCGTTTGGGATTGAAATAGGCCTATAAGGTCCGAGTGCTCATATAATTTTTTTGACACATCTACAAACAGTTTCCTGTCTTCACGTGACCAGCTGCTTGAGTCAAATTACTTTCCGTTAGCGTTTACGCTGACGCTTGGTACAAAGTGTATGGCAATGACATTACTGGACATGAGTCACGTGACAGTTCTCTCCGCAGGTAATATCATTGCCATACATCTTTCAATGGCACGCTGCCAGCCTTTTGCTGACATTTTTTTTTCCATTGACAGCGAAGCGCCAGAGATTCTCACCCAGTTTTTAAACATTGCAATTGCATGACTTAATTGCAGTCATGCTGAGAATAGGTATGATTCATGGAAACAAAAATAATAAATCTATGTAAACCGTAACTGTAAAAAACGTCCGGCTTTACCTTAACAATAAAAAAAACAGACATAAAACGCGTCAAAATTAAATTAAATTATTTTTTTTAAATTAAGGAGTGGGGGCTTGTTACGTCACTTCTAGGTTAAGAGTAGTACGTTTTTGACGTACATAAGTATGACGTTACCTACGCAAAATGACACAGTTTTGTCCTCATATCTAAGGTTCCGTACCCGAAGTGTCCAAACAGAGCCCTATAACTGTCACTCACGTATTCGTCTGTTCGTCTGTCCGTCGTACATCACACAGATTTTACAGCCAAAAGGTTGGAGCTACAGTCTTAAATTTTTTACATTATAAGCATCTTGTTGATTGAATGCCATGCATATTGACCAAACTTGGAACGGAACCCTAAATGTGTGAAGTCCGACACACATTTGGCCGGTGTTTATGGTAAAAAAAATGTATTTGGCTTGTCAGCTACATTAACAAAAACTATTTTTTGCTAATATAACTAACACGCCACACACATAGCCATCTACCCTATTGTTAGTCGTTGTTCAAGCCCGTGATTCTCCAATCTCTAACGTTAACTGCTTCCAATTAAAAACTAAGACATCCAATCTCTTCAATCCTATGCATTGTAAAAACCTCAGCGTTATGCCAAGCTGGACCTGTCTGTCCAAGTCCGGAGCAACTGGGCGTGAAATTGCGCTTAGCTCAGCACTATCGTGCCTCTGCAGGCCACTTACTAGTTTCTTATAAGAGATTTACATTGAAACTTCTTTTTTATAAAACCCACTTCACTAGTTTAAAAAAAAATGGTATGGTAGTGGTAATAATGTTATGGTTAATATGTATACTTAGGTTAAGGTATATATATGGGTATATGCAACCCATCATCATCTTCCTGCCCTTATCCCATGTTACTTGGGGTCGGCGCAACACGTTTTTTTCTTTCATTCCGTCCTGTCAGCCGTCACGCTATCACTAACTCTGTTTTCTTTCATATCACTCCTCACACAATTCATCCATCTTTTCTTTGGCCTCCCTCTCCCTCTCCATCCGTCTACATTAAATGTGATATGAATCTAAATTTTAACTCTTAACTCTTTCAGTTACATGTGTTTCATCCCTCCTCTTCACATGACCATACCAAGATAAGCGGTTCCCTTTCAACTTTTCTGTCACTGGCGCCACTTTTAAACTACTTCTAATGAACCTACTCATTTCTCATTTTATCCATTCTCGATACTCCACACACCCATCTCAACAGACCCAAAATAAAAGAATTATTATTTTATTATTACAAAAAGTATCTAAACGTTGTTTTAAAGATATCAGGAGAACCAAGGTTATATAGCCCGAAGAATCGACAAATTTACTGTCACTTAAATTGGTCGATTCGGGTAGGGCACATTAATATAGAAGAAAAGACATGTTGGACCGACCCCAAATAGATTGGGATAAGGGCAGGAGAATGATGAATGATGGGCAGGGCACATTGCTCGCAGAACAAATGGTCGATGGGGCCGAAAGGTTCTGTAGGCTGAAGACCTCCTCCACCCCCCTCTCATCTTCCACGCGCCTTCCATACCTAATAGGAAGTTATAATAAGTTTATAGTTAATAAAAACATTTTTTTAAACTAGCTTTTATACCGGCTAACTCAAATTAAATGTGCTCGTTGGGGTTATGTTGTTTTATCACAGAGATGCCGTGGCCACTTTCCAGTTTTATCATCAGACCGTGGATATTGTGTAGGCGTAAAATACTTCTCAACACGAATCAATCGGGCCCAAACTCAGTGGGGTTATGTGTTTTTATCACAGAGATGCAGTGGCCACCTTCCAGATATTGTCTAGGCGTAAAAAGCTTCTCAAGATTAATCAATCGAGCCCAGACGCGATGGGCATAATTATCTTGTTTAGTTCAGAAGTTCCTATGGCTATCTTCCGTCTTCATCATCAGACCAGCTTCATGGTATCATATCATTGTATTGTCACCGAAGATACATGTATACACCAAATTTGAGTCCAGTCGGACATCGGGCAGTGGGTCTAATTTGAGATGCAAGATTCCACCCTAACTAACATAGTTACATACATGGCAAGATAAATAAAAGCTTGTGAAAAATCACCCCGACGACGGGTTTAGAAAAGTCTCCATTCTATTGACAAAATGATAGTCTATCAAAAAGTGAATACGAAAGAAGTGAGACTTACAAATAGTGAATTGAAAGGCTTCACGTGGAGGGGAGTGTGAAAGGGTCGTAGGTAAACACCCGTGAGGGAAGGTAAGTGTGCCGACTTAAGGCAAAGACGGTTTTTTTATTATTTAGCAGCGACCCGCCCGGCTTTACATGGGCGCAAATTATTTAAACTTTCCTCGTCTTAGGCTCTTTCTATTCCGAGCCACCGTCCGATCAGCACCAGGCCCGAGAGTCAACGGCGTGTAGTGTTCCACGCGCGCCTCAAAGAGTTGTCAGCAATCATGACGGGGCCCGTCATGACCGATGCCTGCCCAGGGGTTGTGGATAAATTCGAAACAGAGTTACCGCGCCCTGGGCACTCAGGGCAAGGAAGGAACAGGGGTGGGTTTTAGTCAGTAAGAGTGTGACACGCCCTCGCGCTCCACCCAGAGCGGGAGATGTCATTGGATGATTTTTACCCCAAAAAAAAGGCTCTTTCTATTAGTGTATAATAATAATAAAAGACAAGCAAATAAAAAATATCAATTGAGAGCAGTGGCGGCCCAGTAGTAACGGCTCTGACCTATGTGTCGTAAGTCGTGGGTTCAAACCCAGGCAGGCGCTTTACTTTGTGTTAATTATTTCATCACCACTGCTCTGTAAAGGGTAAAGGAAAACACATGACACATATCGACAATCTCGTGTACTAAGTCAAGATATTTTATTGTATCGTCATCATCATCGTCAGACTTTTAATGTCCCCACTGCTTGGGCACAGGCTTCCTCTCTGTGAGAGGGTGTGGGCCGTAATCCACCACGCGGGCCCAATGCGGTTTGATAGGACATGCCGGTTTCCTCACGATGTTTTCCTTCACCGTTTCGAGAGCAGTGGTGATGAAATAATTTACACAAAGTAAAGCGCCTGCCTGGGTTTGAACTCACGACCTACAACTTGTAAGTCGCGGCCAATACCACTGGGCCAGCATTGCTCTACTGTACCTACTTTACTACTTCATAATGTAGATAGTGTATTACAGTTCTGAATCTCGTTTTATTGTCAAATGAATGAAAGTTTTTATATGTCCTCTGAGGATGCCTCGCCAAAACTACATGGATTTCGTGAAACAACTTCAATATAACAACACAAAAACACATTTATTAGATCGGATTGTATGAATTTTGACCGACTGCAGAGAAACAGAAAGGTATTCATTCTGATTTCTGTGTCTGTCTCGTTTGTTTAGGGCCCTACTACCGGCCAAGTGGCGCCCTCATTGAATAAATATCGTAGCTATTAATCGTACTACTTTGGATACGAAACATTTTGAATCCTGTTTTAACAACGTAAAAATACTTTATCCTCTTTGTAACAAACGTGACGTAGGATTCTTTAATATTTATTTTCTATGCTACCATTTTTAATCAATGAGGGCGCCACTTGGCGGGTAGTAAACCCTAAAAACAGAAAAATTTCAAAAAAATCGACTGAAAAAAATCAAAGTTTCAAACAAGTCACTTTTCAAGCAGTTTAAAGTATGTTTTTTAGTTCAATCACAGGTTGAAGTGTCCACATGAATTGAGTAATTTCATTGAAGCAGAAAACTATCTTGAACGCATGGACGCGTTGCAGTCGTAAAAATGGTCCGTAATAACATTAAGTACAGTGCTCCTGCTCAGGGGTTGTGGATCAATTCGAACAACAGAGTTACCGCGCCCCTGGGCACGGGAAGGAACAGCTTAGGGGTGGGTTTTAGTTAGTAAGAGTCGAACACTATAGTCCCGCTTTTCCCAACCCTAAAAAAAAAAGTACAGTGCCCCCATTCCACGGTGTCATTTTTGACCTTGCTGCAATATAACAACATCAACCTCTGAAACTCTATGCTCTATTCCATACGAATAATGTATTTCTATGCCAAATTTCACCCGATCAGCCGTTCGGCGTGATTGAGTAACAAACTTACATACATTCATCCATACTTTCGCATTTATAATATTAGTAGGTTGTATAAATCATCATCATCATCATCATCATCAGCCTTTTAATGTCTCCACTGCTGGGGCACAGGCCTCCTCTCTGTGAGACGTAATCCACCACGCGGGCCCAATGCGGGTTGGTGGATGTCACATGTCTTCGAATTTTTGGCTCTAGGACATGCCGGTTTCCTCACGATGTTTTCCTTCAGCGTTTTGAGAGCAGTGGTGATGAAACTTTTACATAAAGTAAAGCGCCTGGCTGGGTTTGAACTCACGACCTATAACTTATAAGTCGCGGCCAGTACCGCTGGGCCACCACTGCTCCCAGGTTGTAAAAATAGTAGCATGTAAAAATATAAATTTTTCAAAATTCACCTACACTTAGGCAGCTGTCCCACCCCGGTGAGGAAGCGACTAACTCTCGGTTATTTTGTCACTCAAGAACGTACAAGAGATATAGGTACATTCCGTGTAAACAAAAGAGATGCATATATTAATAGTTGATCGATGACTGTTCACACCGCCGGCGAGGACTCGCTCCACAAGTATGTCATCAAAGCTTACTCGCTCAGCGACACTCGCTTAGCGACACTCGCTCAGCGACACTCACTCAGCGAAGCCCGCTCGGCGGTCAGAACTCACGCCGAGAGACTAATCCAAGCGAGTGGTGCGAGTAACCGCCCGTCGCATTCGAACACTCGCTTACAATCCAGCGATAAAACTATCGGAACTACAACTCGCTACACGCTGCTCGCCAACTCGTTTTATATTGGAGCTCTTACAAAACCTGCCTAAGAAAAAAAAAACAAATTGAGTTACCTACCTACCAAAAAGGACTTGTGTTAACGAATCGTTATTTTTATTCTGAATAATATAACATGCAGCTTCGTTTGGCAGTACATACAGTTGGATGATACAGTCACAAAATGCGAGGCTTCGAATGCTGGCTCGTACGAAAGGCTGGAGTGGATCGCAAACAGTCGTAAACGAGGCACAGATTGAGTGTTACTACGTTAAGGCGAAGCGCTCATGTTACACGAATTACAAATGCAATATATATATTTTTTTTTCTACACAAAGTGACATCTTTTCGGTGATGCGATGGTCGAAATGTCAAAATATTTGGGGTTGACCATGTGACATTTTAGTAGCGTCATACTTTTTTCACCTGTCGGTAATTTATAATCGTTATCGCTAAAAAAAAATGTCAGTTTCACACTCTAAAGAAAAAACCAAGAAAAAAATATTTATTGACTTGTGAAAACTAACAATACAGATACATATTATGAAAAAATAAACCTGTCAGGTACCACGGCGTTACCGATCGGTAACGCGAAAATAGGTTTTTAATCATTATAATTAATATTAGTAATAATAGCTATAATTTTTATTAATAATTTTTTTTCGCACGGCACTGGTGAGCTGTTGAGCGGTAACGTGTTAAGAAAATTGTATTAAAAAAGAACTTTGCGAGGCCCAAAAGGTGCCGAACTCAGCGTATTGTGCGATTTTTGAAAACAAGAAGATGAAGTTCTACATGGCACATATGTAATGTATTCTATCGTTCCAATATTTGAAATGTGAAAGTATTGTTGATTGTTTATTAACACAGCAAATAAATCTGACTAGCCTTTTCCCAACTATCTTGGGGTCGGCTTCCAGTCTAACCGGATGCAGCTGTATACCAGTATTTTACATGGAGCGACTGCCTATCTGACCTCCACAACTCAGTTACTGGGTAATACGATACTCCTTGGTAAGACTGGTTGTCAGACTTTCGAGCTTCTGACGACTCGTAACGACTGTAAAAGATCCACGATTGACATCCGGGACCAACGGCTTAACGTGCTTTCCAAGGCACTGAGGAGTCTTGGTATGTAAAGATGGTCACCCATCCATGGACCAACCGCGACAAGCGTAGCTTAACCTGATGAATCGATCCGTACGGCTGTTATTACTTTAGGCACGAGCTCCTGAACGCCTCCACAGCTGAACGGATTTAAATTAGGAACACAGGCAGACCACGGCCTATCCGGGTCTGCGTACGGCGACCCGGGTCTGCGGACGGCGATTAGTGGGTAGCTCGCCGTCCGATCAGAGCCTTTAGACAAAATATTTTTCTGTAAACGTTAACGCTAACGCTTCGTGCAAAATGTATGGCAAAGGCATTACTGGGCGTGAGTCACGTGACAGTTCTCTGTCTAACGCTTCGTGCAAAACGTCGTTGCCATACATTTTGCACGAAACGTTAGCGTTAACGTTTACAGAAATGTATTTTGGCTAAGGGGCCAGGCCTGAGAGTCGACGGCGCGTATTGTTCCACGCGCGCCTCAAAGAGTTGTCAGCAATCATGACGGGGCCGGTCATGGCCGATGCCTGCCCAGGGGTTGTGGATAAATTCGAAACAGAGTTACCGCGCCCCTGGGCACTCAGGGCAGGGAAGGAACAGGGGTGGGTTTTAGTCAGTACGAGTCTGACACGCCCTCTCGCTCCACCCAGAGTGGGAGATGTCATTGGATGATTTCCCATCACCCAAAAAAAAAAAGGCAGACTACGGCCTGGATATAATTACACCGGTATTGCTATTAGTATTATCTACATACGTACTCTTGGAATAATGTTCGACTTTCACGCGGGCGTAGCGGCTGGCAAAGGCTAGTCTCTCATAAATTAACCAATATATAAAATATATGTTAGAATTATACCAACCGGTAATGCGATATTACATAATATTATAAAATAATGCGACACTAAGTTTGTTTGTTACCTCATCACACCTCAACCACTGATCCGTGGATCCGATCATCATGAAATTTTGCAAATACGTTGTTGGACAACTCCACTGAAGGACTTGAGGTACTCGTACGTTTTTATCCAGAAAAATGTACTGTTCTCGAAGAAAGAACAATAACTTTGACGGTCACTATTGCTCTAGGACGCTAGATGGCGCTACGTGTCATTCGAACCATTTTGACGGTCACTATTGCTCTAGGACGCTAGATGGCGCTACGTGTCATTTGAACCATTTTGACGGTCACTATTGCTCTAGGACGCTAGATGGCGCTACGTGTCATTCGAACCATTTTGATGGTCACTATTGCTCTAGGACGCTAGATGGCGCTACGTGTCATTCGAACCATTTTGAAGGTCACTATTGCTCTAGGACGCTAGATGGCGCTACGTGTCATTCGAACCATTTTGCTCCTGTGTGAAGCCGGGACCGGTCGCATTTTTAAAAATATTTAAATGACGTTACAGTTTTACATCGTAAAATAACGATATACAGTACAATACATACATACATAGTAGGTAAAACGCACGAAACATTAAGAAAACAATTATCCCAAAAATAAGTATAATAAACGTTCACAATGATTTTCAAAAGCAATGAGTACATTCCGAGGCTCTCGAGTCGAATCCTCGAAGGAGTTGAGAGCCCTCAGAGCTGTGGCGCTTAAAAGTTTCTTACAATATTAGGCCTCTCTTACGCCTGTCAATATTTGGGTTTTACGTTTAAAACGCCCGTATTCTCGAGTTTGGGTCTAATTGCCAGTTTTGTATTGTTTCACTGAATAAGTAAACTTTACGTTAAATAGCTTTATATATCGGTTATAGAAATTCAGAAGTATGAAGATACTTTTAGGATTCTGTACCATGAAAGGAGAAAAGAACACCACGCAGGCACCCTGGTGCATGCTGTTTGCCGACGACATTGTTCTGGTCGGTGAAGATGGACCTGAGATCCAGAGCAGATTTGAGAAATCGCAACAGAAACTGTAGAAAGTTGGTTTGAAAATCAGCAGAACCAAAACTGAATACATGTTCTGCGATTTCAGCGGTCTCTCCAGTTCTGAAGCTATAGTGATAGACGGCGCACTTCTCCCAGTCTGCTCCGATTTTCGGTATCTCCTTTCACTCGTGCAAAGCGATGGCGAAATAGATCGGACTGTTAAGCACAGAATTAACACTGGATGGATGAAATGGCGGCAGGTCACCGGGACTATCTGCGACTCCCGCATTCCCCTTAAAACTAAGGGGAAGATTTATAAAACAATGGTCAGATCTGCTGTCTTGTATGGTTCAGAATGTTGGGCCACAAAAGGGATGAATGAAAAGCAATTGCATATAGTTGAGATAAGAATGCTAAAAGCGATGTGTCGTGTTACGCTCATGGATAGAATCAGAAATGAGTATATAAGAGGAAGTCTGAAAGTGGCACCGCTGACTGAATAGTTGTGTGGAAATCGGTTGTCGTGGTATGGGCATGTGATGCGGAGGAATGAAGAAAATGTCGTGAGGAAAGTCTTGTGTATGGATGTGGATGGCTATAAGAGTAGAGGAAGGCCAAAAAACGATGATTAGACTGTGTGAAAGAGGATATAGGTAAAAACGAAGTGACTAAAGAGATGACGACTAATAGAGGAGTATGCAAGAAAAAGACATGTGGCGCCGACCCCAAATAAATTGGGATAAGGGCAGGAGAATGATGATGAAAGGAGAAAAGAAACACTTATCTATCACTTCAATGTCCGTACATACTCATATCTATCAAGACTTAAGACCGTTTTATTCAGGAACGCGTGAAAGTATCAAGTGAAAGTTACTATCAAATGGGTATTTGATAGTAATTACCATAATATTTAGCTTATAGGTTTAGAGAACAAAAGGGCTTAAGGAGGTACTTAAGTTTGGCCTCTTGGTGCTCAAAACCTATAGGCTACTATTCGATGAGCTATAATCATAAAAGGCAAGAAGCAAGACCTCATAACAGCAAATGCTGTAAGAAAAAACCCGAAAACCATTAATTTGTAGTTACTTCTTTTGCGATTACAAACTTACATTTGCAGCTGGAACATTGACGGAAAAGTTAAGTTTATCCTGTAAATTAGGTACTGTACCTACTGGTGAAAAGACTGGTAAATAACGGCGTCATAATCGTGCTCGCCCGACTTGCTCTTGGCAATATAGATACGTGAAAAATACTTATCTTAATTTAATAGAACAACTATGAAAATCACATTACCACAAAACTTATCAAATGGATTAATATAACACATACTCGTAAGTTTAAGAGTGTTTAGTGTTGACTCTTTAAACTGATGTGTGTGGTAGATTACCACTTTAACGAACTGGAGTTAAAACAAACAGCTATAAACACTAAAAATAATAATAAAAGAAGTTGTGATAAAAACTGCCATAAAGCTCAGATTGGATCGTTTTCAGACCAATATACTTACAGTTAGGCGCTGGCTCCACGAGCGAGAGAATCGCGGCGATATTATCGTCGTGCCACGTATTTCTATACACTCTCTATGGATCCGTCTCCACACGGCGATATTATCGCCGCGATGCGACGAGTGGCAATGAGCGCGCGAAACGTCATTACATCGTCGCTAGCCCGCCGCGCGCTCGCGACGAGCGCGCAGCGGGCGCGCTGTCACGCAGCGTCATTTCAGCGTTGCCTCTCGTTAAGCAAGGACGTTTCGAGAAGCTTTTTAAACAATAGTACTGGAATTGGCATTAAGTATTCATCTTCAAACCATTCTGGATGATTTCGATATTCTTCATAATTCACATGGAAATGTCCATGACTTTCACGACGTAGCAACATGGGATGTGTCCACCAACGGCGCTTTTTTCCCTTCTTAACAATAACAATAACTGCATATTCACTAGCGTACTTGCAGAAGCACCCCACAACACTATATCCATAATAAAGAATTATTTTATCGACTGAGACACAACTTATTTCGCTCTCGTCTGGCACGTAACTGAATTTTTTCTTTCGCAACGCGTCGTCAAGGAAACGCGGCGATACCGTTACGAGTCGTCGCGGAAACGCTGCGATTCCGTTACGACTCGCGACGATACGCGGCGGAATTATCGCTCGTTCGTGGAGATAATCCGACGATATAAGGGCGGACTCGTCGCGATTCTCTCGCTCGTGGAGCCAGCGCCTAAAGCATAGCAGCCACGGGAGTGTTGTGTGACCACGGAACAGGGGTGGGTTTTAGTCAGTAAGAGTCTGACACTCCCTCCTGCTCCACCGAGAGCCGGAACAGTTATTTGATGATTTTACAACGCGAAGAAAAAGTAAAGCAGAGCAGACTAGCCCTTAAGTGTGCTCGGTTTGGCATGTTTATTTGAACATCGTGTGGTGAGATACCTCTATGAGCCTACGCCTTCATAGAACACTAGTGTATAACACAGTGACTTTTTATATTTTGCTATCTTTCTGGGGAAAGTTACGGGTAGGTACGGATTTTTAAGTACCAGTTTATGATTGTGTCATTACAAAACAACCGACTTCCAAAAAAAAATGCACTAAATATTTATAAATAACTTTAATTTCGGAAGTCGGTGTTTGTATTTTTACTTCTTCGTTATTTGACACCGACTTCCGAAATTAAAGTTACCTATTTATAAATATTTAGTGCTTTTTTTTTTTGGGAGTCGGGTTTTTTTTTGTAAAAAGTTTTTTATTTTTCACTTTTTAGTTGTTATACCCCAGAACTAAAAACCCCAATATAATGGAACGTGGAATTTAAACATTTGGAGAACACCAAAACGTCATCTAGGTACACGTATTTTCCGTTTTTGTTCAGTTTCTCAAAAAGCGCTGAAGCAATTTCGATAAAATTTATTTGGGACCACCTCGGGAGTATATTCTTTGAGATGAAAAAAGAATTTTGAAAATTGGTTCACAAGTGACGGAGAATTCGGGTAACATACATACAAAAAAAAAAAAAACATACAGACGAATTTAGAACCTCCTCTTTTTGGAAGTCGGTTAAAAACTAGGAATATTCAATCATATTTTTTATCTTTCGTACACAATGAAAAAATCGTTTCTTTTCATTAGTCAAATAAAATCTCTTTTGAGTTTGCTGACAAAATGTTCTTCACCAGTGGCGTGTCTGACATTTGATTGTTTTTACATAACACTGTATTATCTGAAATTTATATAAAAGGTGTTAGGAAAATAGGTGGTCATATTTCAGATACTTTTTCTTCTGGCAATCAACTATTTTCTTCAAGAAACTCAGCAAATTCCAAAAAAAAAATTGGTCTTCCCGTTTAAAGTTACCCTCAAACTAATCAAAATTAGTATGCCAATACCAATTGCCAATACCAATTGTTCTTTCAGAACAGGCTTTCCTTTTCTATAGGCAAAAGTAGTATTAAAAATAAGAACACACATTTCCGATACAGCGTGTATTTAAATTTCAGATTGTATGTAAACAATCAAATGTCAAGACACGACACTGATTTAGAACATTTTGTCAGCAAACTCAAAAGAGATTTTATTTGACTAAGGAAAAAAAAACTATTTTTAATTTTGTACGAAGGATAAAAATATGATAAAGTCTCACAAGGTTTGTCATTCGAATTATTTTGAAAAAAAAAAACATTTTTCGCACTGATTGTCAGTTTTGGCATTTCTGACTATACGTAATAACTGTCGAAGATCTACATACGACAGCCGAGCCTTCCGGTTATCGTGCTTTCCGATGCACAGATGTGTCTCTATATATAATAGATGTTAACCCATCCTTGTACCGACCTCGGCAAGCGTTGCTTAAACAAAAAAACTTCCCGAAGGGCTGTTATTACTAAACCACGAGCCCTTAACAAAGACTATTATGGTCGATTAATTCAATCAGCTTCATCACATCATTTATTATAGGGCGACCTTTGCAGACTTTATGACCTATAATGCCACAAGCTACCTTATATGATCACCTTTATTACCTTAAGTTTACTGCCGCAATATAGCGATTAAGGATATTTTTCCACCAGAGATTTGTGAGGTAGCTCTGTAGTGAGGAATAAAATCACTGTAGCGCCATCTATGACGCCACATACGAACTAAACACAAATCCTCCATCGCGCAACCATGTTCTTTCTCAATTTGAACATTTATAACAGTCCAAAATCAACCATCGGGCAGTTACCGAGACCATACACAACAGCCGTCTGATCGGAAGCCCTCTTCAACCCTGTTCTGCATTCCTCAAGACCACCAATGCGATCACTCCATTAGCGCTGATGAAAATGGACTAGCGGTGCTAGGTATTCATACATACAAAAATTCGGCCAAGTGCGTCTCGGCCCACGCAGGGAGTAGGGTTACGTAGTTACCCGTCTCGAAAACTATGCGAATGATAACCATGGAAAAAATAAGTAATATTGAAAGACAAAATTAACTAAGTATGTAGTTGAAAAAAAAATCTCTCATACTTCGATGTACGTCCCGGTTAATTCTCCAATTGCATATGGACCACTCAGCTACACACTGTTTCATAGCTCTGCTACAAATCCTTGCACCGCGAAAACTCCTCGCACAGCTTTGATGAAAACAATCGCGCATTTTTAACTGACTTCAAAACAGGAGGTTCTGTATTCGACCCGTATGTATGTATATAACTTTTTTGTCCGCGATTTTTTCGAAAACTACTGATCCGATTTGGATGAGGTTTTCGTTATTCAAATGCATATTTTTTGAGGAAGGTAATTTAATGTATACATGTAATACATTAGGATCTTCGGAGTTAAACATTGGAACTCTTCAATAACTAACAGCAAATGACTTGCGATTGCTGCGATCGTGTGCTTATGTATTGTTAACACAATTTAATGGGGAACCACAACTAAAAAGTTAAAAATAAAAAACCAGAAACACCGACTTCCAAAATTAAAGTTATTTTGCACTGTTTTTGTTTTTTTTTTGGAAGTCGGTTCTATTTAAAAAAAAAGTTTTTTATTTTTCACTTTATAACCGACTTCAAAAAGGAGGAAGTTATCAATTCGAATGTTTACATTTTTTTTTATTCTATAGGTATCTTCGGGCATAACTTCGTCATATACAGGGTGTAACGGAAAGGTGTGGTCATATTTTAAGAACTGCATCTACCCATCGGTATAAACACCTTTATACAAGAAAACCCGAGAAAATTCTCAAATTTTTTTGTTAGCTGATGATAACTTTGTATGAAAAGTCCATTTTTTTATGGCAATTTTCTATTTTATCTTAAAAAAAGTTGTTCGTTTCCATGGGCAGAACCGGTTCTTAAAATATGACCACACCTTTCCGTTACACCCTGTATAGACGTGGTGGTCGAACGCGTGCCTATCAATAATAATAAAGAAATAAATAAAAAAATAGACGGATTTGCAAAATTATTTTTCTGTTCGAAAGGGGTTTATTCCGAAATGGTTCCATTTAAATTTCATATAGATCTGATGATGAGTTTCGGAGACAGAAAACGGAACTCTTCAAAAAATGACAGCAAATAAACCGCAATTGCTGCTATCGCATACTAAAAAGTGAAAAAACCATTTAGTTTTTTACAAAAAAATAGAACCGACTTCCAAAAAAAAAACAAAAAAAGTTCAAAATAACTTCAATTTCGGAAGTCGGTGTTTCTGGTTTTGTTTCTTCGTTTTATGACACCAACTACCGAAATTAAAGTTGTTTTGCACTTTTATTGTTTTCTTTAAAAAACGTTTTATTTTGGCCATAGCGCCGCTTTAAATCCTCGCACCGCCTACCTACCTTACAAATCTTTGAATAGAATAGAGTAGAATAAAACTTTATTGTACACCAAAACAGTCACACAGTTGTTTGTTTGTTGTTTTTGTTTGTCTTTGGTGGAAAAGCACCCTTTTTTTTTTTTTTTGGGGTACCAACCCAATTATCCGTAAAGTATTTTCTTAATTGAAATCATCTATCTACTTCGGACACCTGGTACCGATTACCGAGTACTGATTCCGATATCGATATTGATTATCAATAGTTTCAAGTTATTGGTACTTTCTATGTTTAAGTATCTAATGTCTTTTCCTTTGTGGAAAATTAATGGAGTCATTTTGTGGAACAATTATTTCGTATACCACTTATTTTGTAAGCTCGAGTTTGTAATATTGTTTTGCCTGAAAACCTGAATAATTTGTGTATTTTATTTTACTACAATTGATTCATTAGTAAGTTTTGTCATTTTGTGTTAAAAATACTAAATTTAATATTTTATTCACTGATAATACGAAAAACCTAAACCATTGGCTTTAGAAGTATGAAGTTTGCACAAGAGTTTGTTAAGCAAGATGTTACGCAAATGCTTGGACTTATTTTAAACATTCCCAAAAAAGAAATTGACCCTTCCATTCTAATTTTGATCGACTGATGATAACTTGCAGTGTTGGCCCAGTGGTAACAGCCGCGACTTACAAGTGTAGGTCGTGAGTTCAAATCCAAGCAGGCGCTTTACTTTGTGTAAATTATTTCATTACCACTGCTCTCAAAACGGTGAAGGAAAACATCGTGAGGAAACCGGCATGTCCTAGAACCAAAAAATCGAAGACATGTGACATTCACCAATCCGCATTGGGCCCTCGTGGTGGATTACGGCCCACACCGTCTCACAGAGAGGAGGCCTGTATCCCAGCAGTGGGGACATTAAAAGGCTGTTGATGGTGATAACTTTTTACGGAAAGTTAACTTATTTTTGGGAATTTACTATCACTTCCTTGAAGAAAGTTGTTAATTTACGGGCAGAAGCACTTTTTAAAATGTGACCACAGATTTCCGTTACAGCTTGTATAACGAACATAAGAGAGGATACCCCTAAAAGGGAGCTTTATATATAATATACATATTTTACCGAGAAATCCCTTAAGGTGGAAGCGCCAGGGTAGAACGCGAAATTCAAAATTTCTTACGTTTTTTTGCAATTTGCAGGTCAGTGTCAGGTTGCATCTTGTTCAAAATTTGATTTGCGGCCGTAGCAACTATGTATTTGTAGAATTATAATAATTAAAATCATCAATACAACTCATTCAGTTAGAATCGATGTCAAATGTAGTATTTCATGAAATCATGACATTTGGCATCAATTCTAACTGAGAGAGTTGTATTGGTGATTTTAATCATTACAGTTCTGTAAATACGTACTTGCTATGGTCGCGAATCATACTTTTTAACCGACTTCGAAAAAGGAGGAGGTTATCAATTCGGATGTTTGTATTTTTTTTTTTTGTATGTTCGGGCATAACTCCGTCATATATTGACGGATTTGTAAAATTCTTTTTTTGTTCGAATGGGGTTTATTTCGAAACCCATCATCAGATCTTTTTGAAATTTAAATGGGACCACCCATTTAAATTTTAAAAAGATCTGATGATGGGTTTCGGAGACAGACAACGGAATTCTTCAAAAATTGACAGCAAATCAACCGCGATTGCTGCTATCGTATGTATATGAATTGTTAACACAGGTTAATGGGGAACCACAAATAAAAAGTGAAAAATAAAATCTTTTTTACAAAAAAATAGAACCGACTTCCAAAAAAAGTGCAAAATAACTTTAATTTCGGAAGTCGGTGTCAAAAAACGAAGACACAAAACAGGAACACCGACTGCCGAAATTAAAGTTATTTTGCACTTTTTTTGGAAGTCGGTTCTATTTTTTTGTAAAAAAGATTTTATACCAACATACAACCTGATACTGACTGCAAAAAACGTTTGAATTTCCCGGGCTTCCCTGGTGCTTTCACCTTATAAAGTTTCTGTAACATCAACAAAATAAATCAGGCACATTATTAAATTCTACCAAACTCAATATCTGCCATAAGCTCTAATCCCGCCATAACAATGCCCCATAACTTCCACGCTTGAGCCTTCATATCTTAACTTATACTCCATTAAATACCCATAAGAATAATATCTGATGATTTAGACCATATTTTGTGGAAGCGATAACGTTCGTGCGTTTTAGAGGTTTGCTTCTGGGCTTGTCTGGCGTTAATTGATTTGGCATTAAATTTTTGTTTCTTATTGCTCGTTTAGTCTTTTACTCATGCTTAATCAATCTGCCTAGCCTTTTCCCAATTATCTTGCGGTCGGCTTCCAGTCTAACCGGATGCAGCTGAATACCAGTATTTTACATGCATGGAGCGACTGCCTGACCTCCACAACCTAGTTATTGGGTAATGCGATACCCCTTGGGAAAGACTGCTATCAGACTTTCGGGGTTCTGACGACCTGTAACGACTTTTTTTTTGGGACATCCCCACTTTTCCTAAACCACTGTAACTTCTGTAAGCCAGAATCAGCAGTGGCGACCAACAGAATCAACGCCGAGGCAATGAAGCTCGACGAGTCCCAGAGAAACGATTAAACTGTCTTGGGAGCAACGAAATTAATCAGAAAAGACAGCGGAGGAGTAAGAAAAACATAATTGTAAGCTGTTACATTTGATTCCAAAAATAAGTATGGCACAAACGCTTGAACGCACGGAAATTCATTCTAGTTTCCACAATGTCCGTGTAATAGACAACTCCAGACGTAAGCTGAATACTATCCAACATAATATTGCGTTCAGTTTGCCAAAGAGTACACTCCCACAGGATATGATTGACAATTGAGAACATTGACATAAAGCGAGGCAACAAGATTGAAAGAAAATAATTTAGTCTTAAAGTTGCCATAACACACAACATATGTACACAAAATTTAGTGTCCGTGCTGTTGAGCACTGAAGAGTTCCTTTATCTGAAGCTAATCCTAGAGGTCAATTCTGATCATGCTTACCATAATAATGCATTGTCATCGGAACTCAATCACCACGTTAAAGTTCAACTCCGTAAGATAAGGAATTTGTGGAATGGTTTTAATTCATTTTACCAGATTTGACAAGAACATAATTATGTACATAATTATAATACCAACATTGCAATTGTAAAAACTTTAAAAGAGTTAGGTAATCGTACATAAAAACTTGGTGGCCCAGTGGTATTGGCCGCGACTTACAAGTTGTAGGTCGTGAGTTCAAACCCAGGCAGGCGCTTAACTTTGTGTAAATTATTTCATCACCACTACTCTCAAAACGATGAAGGAAAATATCGTGAGGAAACCGGCATGTCCTAGAACCAAAAATTTTAAGACATGTGACATCTACCAACCCACATTGGGCCCGCGTGGTGGATTACCGCCCACACCGTCTCACAGAGAGGAGGCCTGTGTCCTAGCAGTGGGGACATTAAAAGGCTGATGATGATGATGACATAAACACTTAAAAGAAATAATAATAATAAATCTCCTTATTTTCAGGCTACTTTTGCCCGTACATACCTTACAAAATAACTTAAATATTATAATACAGAAATGCAAAAGATACTTAGGTAGATCAAGTCGAGACATACCCGTATCGCACACGTAATAATGTCA
The DNA here is from genome assembly GCA_951329385.1 of Polia nebulosa. Lineage (NCBI taxonomy): Eukaryota > Metazoa > Arthropoda > Insecta > Lepidoptera > Noctuidae > Polia > Polia nebulosa. The sequence goes on along the minus strand of OX589602.1, from coordinate 28,047,539 downwards.
CGAACAGATCGGATGGCAGCGCCTTAGAACTTATTACTAGCGAGTATTCAGGCAATGTTTAATATCCTGGGTTAAGGGCAGAGACGTATTTGAGGAAATAAAGGAAAGATATCTGGAATAGTAGTGGTATAAATGTTAAGGAGAACATTTATAAAACAATGGTCAGACCTGCTGTCTTGTATGGTTCAGAATGTTGGGCCACAAAAGGGATGAATGAAAAGCAATTGCATGTAGCTGAGATGAGAATGCTAAGAGCAATGTGTGGTGTTACGCGCATGGATAGAATTAGGAATGAGTATATAAGAGGAAGTCTGAAAGTGGCACCGCTGACTGAAAAGTTGTGTGGAAATCGGTTGTCGTGGTGTGGGCATGTGATGCGGAGGAATGAAGAAAATGTCGTGAAGAAAGTCTTGTGTATGGATGTGGATGGCTATAAGAGTAGGGGAAGGCCAAAGAAACGATGGTTGGACTGTGTGAAAGAGGATATGGGTAAAAAGGGGGTGACTACAGAGATGACGACTAATAGAGGAGTATGGAAGAAAAAGACATGTTGCGCCGACCCCATATAAATTGGGATAAGGGCAGGAGAATGATGATGAATGATGAAATGTTAAGGAGTATATATCTGACGAGTGGCGCCCTCATTGAATAAAAAATCGTAGCAAAGCGTGGAAAATAAAGATAGAATTCTATGTTGCGTTTGTTACAAATAGGATAAGGTATTTTTACGTTGTTAAAACAGGACTCAAAATGTTGAATACGAAACATTTTGAGTCCTGTCCATAGGATTCTTTAATCTTTATTTTCTTTGCAAAGATATGATTTTTTATTCAATGAGGGCACCACTTATGCGGAGGTAGGCCCTTAAGGAGGAAGCGCTAGGGTAGCCCGCAAAATTCAAATTCTCTTACGTTTTTTGCAATTTGCAGGTAAGTATTAGGTTGTATGTTGATCAAAATATAATTCGCGGCCGTAGCAAGTACGTATTTACAGAACTGTAATCATTTAAATCATCAATACAACCTTCTAAGTTCATGTTGATGTATGGAATGACTATTTTATAAAATCATGACATTTAACATCAATTCTAAATGAGAGAGTTGTATTGATAATTTTAAGGATTATAATTCTATAAATACATACTTAATACGGCCGCGAATCGTATTTTGACCAACATACAATCTGATACTTACCTGCAAATTGCAAAAAACCTGTGAACATTTTAATTTCGCAGGCTACAGACATTTCATATGGTCAAAATCACGCAGTTAGTTAGCAAAATGCTTATACATTTTTGCGCCTACTTCTTTTTTTAATACTATCCAAGTAACTAATTTAATTAATCTGAGTCGCGTTTCCCCATCTATATAGTATAGTAATGCAGTTGGTTTTTTTTTTTTTTTTGGGGGTTGGGAAATCATCCTATGACTTCTTCCGCTCTAGGGTGAAGCGGAAGGGCGTGTCAGACTCTTACTGACTAAAAGCCACCCCTGTTCCTCCCTGCCCTGAATGCCCAGGAGCGAGGTAACTCTTTCAAATTTATCCTCAAATCACAGCAGATCGGCCGTGGCTGGCCCCGTTCTTTTGCTGACAACTCTTTGAGGCGCGCGTGGAACACTATGCGCCGTCGACTCTCGGGCCTGGTGCTGATCGGGCGGCGAGTTACCCACTACTCGCCGTCCGCAGGCCCGGGTTAATGCACTTGGTGAGATTTATTTTAGTACAACCTTATTATTTAATGCCACCAACTGCATCAAACTGCGTGAAAAGTGTCTTGTATGGAACTTTTACTTGCTATTGTCAGTCGAAGTTAAAAAAAAAAATATTTTTTCCAAAATTTTAGTAAGGTAATTTTTCAAATCATTTCTTCGAGTTTTTATATACGACAACACTTACCCATTAGGTAAGCAGCCACCTTTATTTTTTTTTAAATCTTAGAGCCTATGTCACGAACTCACGACCATTCTAATAATACCCTCATTTGTTAAAGTCCATTCAGCCGTTGTAAGCCACAAGGCGTGCCAAAGAAATAGACATACTCTCAAAAAAAATATCCTCCTTTTGATGCAGCTGGGTAAAAATCTGTTTAAATTATAATGCACGTGCAATCTGTGCCGCATACTGTCAGGGAGCATTCCTAACATTTAGAAAAATAAAGCGGACTGCAGCGTCTTACTTATTACCTACTCTCAAGTATCCCGACAATGTTTAATATCCTTGGAAAATCCAGGGCCGTATCAGTTAGGTATACCTACATAAATCTGCCAACTTTTTCTCAACTATTTTGGGGTCGGCTTCCAGTCTAACCGGATGCAGTTGAATACCAATGGAGCGACTGCCTATCTGACCTCCACAACCCAGTTACTGGGTAATACGATACCCCTTGGTAAGACTGGTTGTCAGACTTTCGGGCTTCTGACGACTCATAACGACTGTCAAAGATCCACGATTGACAGCCGGGACCAACGGCTTAACGTGCTTGCCGAGGCACGGCATTTAAAGATGGTCACCAATCCATGCTACTTAAGTTCAAAAATTAAAAATAGTAGTAATGTAATTAAAATGACTTGGGATATTATTAATAGCGAAACGGGAAGGTCTTGCAACCGAAGTAGTGATTACAGCCTTGCTATTGATGACAGTATCATTAAATCAGATTCGCAAGTCGCCGCGGCATTTGAAAATTTCTTTGCAGAGATTCCCGTATCGACTACAAAATCTCTAAATTCATCACCAACTGCTGCAGAAATTTTACTTAAAGAAAACGTTCCAGTTTGTGAATCCCAATTTTATTTCCAATATGTCACTTGTAATGATGTAATCAAAACTTTTAATACTTTAAATGTTAAAAAGACTGCAGATCTATGGGGTAATTCTGTTGACGTTGCTAGGTCTATTATAGACATTGTAGCACCTACTTTAGCAGTAATCTTTAATAATTGTATAGATTGTGGTGAGTTTCCTGATCTAATGAAATATAGTAAAATTATAGCATTGTTTAAATCGGGTAGTACATCAGACCCTACTAATTATAGACCTATATCAGTGCTACCTACTTTTAGTAAAATTTTTGAGAAAATTATTTTAGATCAAATTCAAAGATATTTTAATAAACACAAATTATTACACAACAAACAGTTTGGTTTCACAAAGGGTCGTTCAACAACTGATGCTGGTGTTGAACTTTTGGGACACATTTATAATGCATGGGAAGATAAATGCGATGCGTTGGGCATTTTTTGCGATTTGTCTAAGGCTTTCGATTGCGTTCTCCATGATACATTGATCAGGAAGCTGCACTACTACGGAGTCCGGGGCGCCTCTCTGGATCTTCTTACTTCATACTTGGGTAATAGGATTCAGAGAGTTGATGTGAAAGGCAAAAGGTCTTCCGGGTCTGTAGTCAGAATGGGGGTTCCTCAAGGCTCAATTCTGGGTCCTTTTTTGTTTCTAATCTATATCAACGACTTGCCTTACCTCATAAAGGATAAACATGATATAGTGCTGTTTGCAGATGACACTTCACTTTTATTTAAACTCAAACGTCAGCGTCAGGTGGTTGTTGATAATGTAAATAATGCTCTTTCAACTGTAGTTAACTGGTTTAATGTCAATAATCTTCTCCTTAACGAGAAAAAAACAAAATGCATAAAGTTCACATTACCCAATGTAATACAAGTGAACACTAGTGTGTCAATAAAGGGTGAAGAGTTGAAACCCGAGGATTCCACAGTGTTCTTAGGTTTAACTTTGGATGCGCGGCTTCAGTGGAGCCCCCATATAGATAAACTGTCCAAAAAACTTAGCTCTGCAGCATACGCCGTAAGGAAAATTCGTGGTTTAACTGATTTAGAGACAGCTCGTTTAGTATACTTTAGTTATTTTCATAGTGTGATGTCGTACGGCATTCTGTTGTGGGGAAATGCCGCCGATATTCAGACAATTTTTGTTTTACAGAAAAGGGCTATTCGTGCAATTTATAAATTAAGTCCCAGACACTCCCTCAGAGACAAATTTAAAGAGATTAATATTATGACTGTTCCCTCTCAATATATTTATGAGAATCTCATGTATGCACATAAAAATATTAATCTGTTTAAAAGATACAGTGATATCCATAGCATAAATACTAGGAACAAACACAAATTTATTGTACCAAAAACCAGGCTCAAGAAAAAAATAGGTGGTTCGTTTAGATGTCAATGTATACGTTTCTATAATAAACTTCCTAGCCAAATTCAAGAACTAAGCATAAATAAATTTAAATCATTTATTAAACGTAAGCTATGCCAGAAAGCTTTTTACACAATTAATGACTTTCTTGAGGACAAAAAGGCGTGGGATTGAGCTGCTTCAATGATATACATGAGCCATTGTTTTCATATGTACTACTTACTGATGAAAAATTTTTTATATATATTTTTTTTTTAATATTCGTTTTTGACATGAATACTTGTATAGTATTGCATTATATTTTTTATTTTATTTTTTTATTGACATTTTATTATTATTATTATTATTTTTTTTGACTTGAATACTTTGTTAAGTATTATATTTATTTTTATTTTTTGATTGACATATTATGATTACTATTTTGTTTGACACAAATATTTACTTTATAAAGTATTATATTTTTATTTTTTTTTGATTACTTAATTATTGTAAATGTGAGGACTATGTGGGTTATTATTATTATTTTCTCCTCCTTTTTACAGTAATTTTCAACGTTGTCTGACAGTTTGAGTACTTTTGCGGCCTACCCAAATGTCTTTTCTTTGGTATTGTTCGTCATGTCATTGAGCTCCTTAGTGGTTTTTAAGTTGAGCTATTCGACTATTGACAAATGCTTGCACTGACTGGACAGGTCCACTCAAATATGTTTGGTTCTTTCTTCAAAAGACCACTACAGACACTAAGCTGCATGGTCCTCATATAGAATAATGTGAATGCGAGAACTATGTATGTCGTTATATTCATGTAGATTTTATGATTGTCTGGCAGTTTGAGTATTTTTTGCGGCCTACTCAAATGTCCTTACTTTGGTATTGTTCGTCGGTTCGTTGAGCACCTCAGAGTTCTGAGTTGAGCTTCGCGATGACTGACAAATGCTTGCACTGTCTGGACAGGTCCACTCGAATTCGTGTGTTGCTTTCTTCATAAAGCTCATCCCAGACATAAACGTACATGGTTCTCATAGGATCTAACCAGTCCACATTGTATGGATTTGAACACTAAAAGAGACTTTGACCTCTGAGTTTGTTTCGGTGTTTCTTCTCAGGGTAGTCAGCTAGGAAACACCGGCCTCATCTAGCTTAAACTGACAAAAAAACATTGACGTGTAAAAGTGTTCCTTGTAACCTATTTACTGAATAAACATCATTTATCATTTATTTATCATTTATCATGGACCAACCCCGGCAAGCGTAGCTTAACCTGATGGATCTACCCGTGCGGCTGTTATTACTTTAGCCACGAACCCCTCATATTCAGCCTTTTAATGCCTGCGCCCATTCCCTCTCGCAGAGAGAAGTCTCTCCACCACGCGGGCCCAGTGCGAGTTGGTGGATGTCATATGTCTGCGAATTTTTGGTTCTAGAACATGCCGGTTTCCTCACGATGTGTTCCTTCACCGTTTTGAGAGCAGTGATGAAAGTGCCTGCCTTTGTTTTTTGGAGTGTGGGAAATCATTCAAAGATTTCTCCCGCTCTGGGTGAGCGGGAGGGCGTGTCAGACTTTTGCTGACTAAAATCTACTCTTGTTCCTTCAGTTCCCTGTGCCAAGGGCCGAAGTAACTCTATTATGAAAGAAGTATATATATAAATAAAGAAAATACATTTATTTGCGGTAAACATGACGTAAAAGACAGAGACACACACACACGCACAGTTTCATTTATGTAATATGCCTTGTCTTTATGTGGCTGAAATTATTTTATTATATTTGGGTGGCTTACAGCTAATAATAAAAAAAACTTTTTTACAAAAAAAAACAACCGACTTCCAAAAAAAGAAAATACACTAAAAATTAAAAAAAAAAATTCGGAAGTCGGTGTCAAATAAATATACGTTCCGTTTTTGTTTGCCGTGTGTCGTGATCTCCTAATTTCATTGATCGAGGCGTTATTGGCCTACGTTCCACACCAGAAACGAGATCACTAGGCATTAGTCAATTAGTTTCGTTTTATTTTATTTTTGCTTGGATACTAGGCTTTTGATTGAGGTAATGTGCGTTTGTAATCTTTGCAAAATAAATAGTTTTTCTTTCTTTCTTTTCTTTCAAGATAGAAAAAGCTGGGAGAAAGCATGCGTCACATCCACGCAGAACGGCCATCGCTCAGCTTAATGCTGTGACCCTATGCGAGACAGAGCCCCAGCGTTAGTTTTTCAGCGACAGCTTTGCAGCTGACGTAATGTCGTCGACCGGTCCAGCAAACAATGAGTAAACTAAATATTGTATATTTAAAATTTATCCGCGACCGGGTTTGAACCCACGACATGTAAGTCGGAACTTTTACCACTGGACGACCACCGCTCCGGTTATGTATGAGGTGCATAAAATGTACGGCATTGTGGCGTGATTTAGGATGCAATAAATTATTTTATTGTATTTCGTGTGTGCATTTTATGTGCTCTTATTGTCCGCGATGGTTATAAAATATTTTATGAGGTATGAGATGGTCTCGTTGTTTCATTGTTGCAATTATATTCGCGGCGGTTGTAAAGTGCAGTTTTCTATGATAGTAAAGGAGGTTATATGTTAGCAATGACGTTGTTTATCAAGCTTGCAAGACTTAAAGCGACTCTGTTTGCCCATCGAGTGATTACATGGAAAACGGCATAATGATCACGTACTGCTGTGAACAGGGAGGCTCAGGGGGGCTTTACAGTCTTCATATGGATGTAACCGTACAGGCGTTGCACAGACGGGGTTCCTGAGTGATATTTTTAGAGATAACGGGGCCCCTTCCATCTCCATGCTGATCACCGTGGTGGCTTTTAGCCAGCAAACTATACAGGTCAATCTACATAACTTTTCCTTACTACGCTGAGTACAGCTTCCAGCCTAACTGGTTTAAAAAAAAGCAGTGGCACTCTGGGGATGCCGACAGAAGTAAAAACTTGAAGAAAAATGTAACGCACCTCGCGATCCGCTACGCGTTGTAGCACTCTCGTAGCGATTTGTGTAGCGGTGTCGGTGACGGTGGCGCGCGAGTTCAACTGTTTTTTCCCATCTCAAAACTGCCCAACGCGCTTAAAGAAGTTTTCACTTCAAAAGAAAAACCTAACCGGTTGCGTTGCGGTACAAGTATTTAAATGAAGCGACCAAATTGGATGGACCTCCATAACTTAGTAACTGGGTAACACAATACCTCTTGCCAAGACTGAAAATCGGAGTTCTGACAACCCGTAACGACTTTCAAATGGCAGCACCGACTACCATTTTAACGTGCTTTCCGAAGTCTGAAGGCGCTTCGGTATGTAATGGACGGTCACCCATCAACGGACCGACCTCAGCAAGAGTTGCTTGGTCTTGAAAATCAATCCATGCTGTTTTTATTAATTAGCCATGAGCCCCTCTACAAACTAGCAAACTGTAAGATATAAAATGGCGGTGAGAGTTTTTGAGTGGTGCACACTTTGCTAGCATCTCGTGGAGATGCCGGAAGCTGCTAATTGGAGCGCTGTGCCAACGTAGCTACTCGTACGGTATACAGTTGATATTTCAGCCGAGATGAAGTTGTGTCGTTTATTTTCAGCCTTCTGAAATAGACAGACAGTCATGGTGAAATTATAGATATAATTAGAGTAATGTAGGGTTAAGTTTCAAGACGTAATTTTCGCATAGAATGAAGAAGAAAGATAAGAAATTATAAGCAACTAAAACATACTATATCACATAGCTTAATATTCAAGCAAACGTTAGAAATTTTCACGAAATCTTTCACCTTTAAAGTAATTAAGAACGGGCGTTATACATCCATATAAAAAGAAATTTAAAAGATAATTATGAAAAAACCCGGTAGCAAATGAACTAAAAAGTTCCAAACAATATCACTTTTTAACCGACTTCTTAAAAAGGAGGAGGTTCTATGTTCGACTGTTTGTATTGTTTTTTTTTTGGAACGAAGTTCCTTATCGCGCGTTGTGAAAGGGGGCTAGACGGAAAAAATTCTTACGAAAAGTTGTCACGACACTAATGAGGCTGTCCATCCAAAAAGATTGTGTTGGAAAAACAATCTAATAAAAACTTCTTGTATTTTTGGTGGGTAGGTACAAAGTTTGCAAGCAGATCAAGCATTATCTAACCAATTTCGTGTGTTAAATCTAGCGGAGCTTGGAACAATCTAACTTCGAATCTAATCTGAGCTGAGCTGAGCTGAGCTGAGCTGAGCTGAGCTGAGCTGAGCTGAGCTGAGCTTAGCTGATCTGAGCTGAGCTGAGCTGCGATGAGATGAGATGAGATGAGATGATGAAGTATAACTTCTTACGTGCGTGCGTGTGTGCGTAGTTAATAATTAAAAAAATATTATAAATTAAAAAAAATAAAATTATATTACAATTCCTTCACTAATTAATCGAAAGGAACTTCGTTCCATCCGGGTCTCCCTTGACACCTCTCAAGTTTTTCTTTTTTTATGTATGTCTGTCAGTAATGGACCGATTTTCAAAATTCTTATCCGAAAGAATATACTCCAGAGGTGGATGTGGTCCCATATAAATTTAATCGAAATTGTTAGCGCTTTTTGAAAAATTCAACTCAACAAATCAACAAAAAATGTGTATAGGTACGTAGATGACGTTTTGGTCTCCTCCAATTACGATCTCGAGTACCTATGTTCAAATTCCATGTTCCATGATAATTGGGGTTATCAATTAGAACGTAACTTTAATATTTAGTTTCATTTCTGGGGTATAATAACTAAATAGTGATAAATAAAAACTTTTTTACAAAAAATACAACCGACTTCCAAAAAAGAAAATACCTACACTTGAAATAGAAAAATAACTTTAATTTTGGAAGTCGGTGTTTGTATTTTATTTCTTCGTTCACTTCCAAAACTAAAATCATTTTTCTGTTTTAAGTGTAGTAAGTTTAGGTATTTTCTTTTTTTGGAAGTCGGTTGTATTTTTTGCAAAAAAGTTCTTAAGCAGTCTGGTGGTAGTTATTATAGTTTGATTTATTAGACTTGATTTTAACTATTTGTGTATATTTTCATTGTATGTATGATATGAAGAAATTAAAGAAATATAGCTACAAATTGTGGGTCTTTAAGACAAGAGTGAATAGGTTACTTCCAGGTAGCGTGCTCCATCGTCAGTCACATCTTCGCTTACCATCAGGTGAGATAGTGGTCAAACGTTAGCATAGCAATAATAAAAAATTAAAGATTCACCCCTCAGGTCCTGCACGCGTCAAATGTCAACATCAGCTGTCAAGCCCCGTTGACAATCGGCCATCGTGTAACTACAGACTTTGTCATATTCCGGGAATATAAACCTTGCCATAGATCTAAAGAACCTGGGTAATAGTAATAATATCGGATTTAAACGCGTGAATCAGGTTAATGGTAATTTTTTGGCAAGGCAAACGTACGAATTTCCTCGGTGGCGCACATGTCCCGTTAGACACTGAAATGTTCACTTTAGTGAGTACAATTTTGGGATCTGTCTCCTCCCTTTATTTGAAATAAATATACATACTTACATATTCACATACAAACCCTTTTATGTTGAGGCAAGCGGGTAAAACATATAAAAGACCGTCTTTCAATCATTTCTAGCCCCTCGTCCTAGACAAGTTAATACCACAACTTCTTTTTGTGTCACCCGTCCTTAATCGGGCCCTGGCGTATGCTAAACTGCGGGACAGGCAACTTTTTGCTCTCAATTCTTAAAGTGACGTTTGATAAATGGTCGACGTCCAAACGTGCTGAGCTGTGCATCTTTTAAATTCTTTTTAGGGTTCCCTAACTCTGCCTGGGGTCGCGGATTAATTCAAAATTCAGATACCGCGGCCCTTGGCACAGGCAACTGAAAGAACAAGGGTAGATTTTAGTCTGTAAAAGTCTCACACGCCCTCCCAGCTCCACCCAGATCGGTAAAAGTCATTGGATGACTTCACACATTCCAAAAAAAAAAGAAGGGTTCCTTAGCTACAAAGAAAAAACTAGAAGAAAAAACTAGCTAAGAACATATATATTTTTGAACGAAATAAGACTACTCGTTTAGACGTGATGTTCAATTTAAAATCATTAGAAGTCATACGACTAACATACAATTGCGCCTTAAGGGTTCCATTTTCCTATTGAGGTACCAAGGTAACCATAAATACGTAACCATATGGGATAAATTAGCTGTCTGTTTATTAAATTCTGTTTATTTCTGCTTACTGTAGTTCATTAAAGGAACCCAAACTGAGCGAGCCCGTTTCGCGCTTGGCTGGTTTTTTAGACAGTAAGGTACTATGATTTACGGAAAAAGAGATTTATAGCGTTTACTCTAGAGGGATTTGAATATTCTTTAGTTTGTGGAGTTTAGAAAAGTGAGTGTTAAGCGGGGATCAAGATTGATCGATGTTCTGGTTTCTAAGTGTTTTGTTCCTGAAGTTGAGATCGTGTAATGTTCTAAGAATATCATGGTCAAATGTCAAAACCTGTATCTTGCTAGGTATGGAGGGAAGTGCCAAATTTTATTATTTCTTACTCCTCCGCGGTTCTTTTCTGATTAATTATTTTCTTGTAATTTCGTACTTTTAGTACCTATATAAAATTATGGATCTGATGTAGATCTTTGGAAATAGACAATGGAACACCGTGTGTGACCGACGAAAACGAGTAGTGCAGTATATTTTCATTAAGTTTTGCGAAAATTATAATTTCTACGTAAATATAACATGTAAAATATGATATTTTTGAAAGTTACGTACCCACTGTAGTTTTCCTGATTTTTTGTGCGATTTTCAGCGAATTTTGTTTTACGTTTTCAGCAGTTATGATTCATTTTTTAGGGTTCCGTTCCCGAAGGGTAACTAACAGGACCCTATTACTAAGCCTCTGTCAGCAGGCTGTATCTCATGATCCGTAATAGGTAGACAGTTAAAATTTTCACAGAACGTGTATTTCTGTTGCCGCTGATAAATAATATGGAAACAGTGTTATTCATTAAAGTGTGTAATTTATTAATAATAAAGTGTTTTCTTGGTATTAATATTATATCCTGTCGGGTTTAATATTATAAGACCCATGGGACTGCAGCTTAATATAATGTCAGTTGCATGCAGCGGAGTTAAAATATTACTTTAAGTAATTTAATTTTATAGTCCCAGTAGGTAGAGTCACGAGCAAAAATATGTACACGAGCAAACTTGTAAGCTCGAATATCTTAAATGGACGGTTTTAAGAGCCTACCTCCCCGTAAGTGGCGCCCTCATTGAATAAAAACTCGTATCTTAGCATAGAAAATAAAGATTAAAGAATCCTATGTTGCATTTGTTACAAATAGGATAAGGTATTTTTACGTTGTTGAAACAGGACTCAAAGTGTTTCGTATCCAAAGTAGTAAGCAAAAGTACCGAAAGTGGCCGTTTTTGACGTAAGCTCTTTGTAACAAACGCAACATAGGATTTTTTAATCTTTATTTTCTACGCTTTGCTACGATTTTTTATTCAATGAGGGCGCCACTTGGCGGCTATATACGCCTTAAGATACGATCGACCTTACAAGTTTATTAGTTAATATAATATTTAAATTTTAATCCCAGGTACTTCATCGTCCCCTCGACGCTGATGTCAACCCCTCCTACCGTTATATGGGATCCCGACGGTCGGTGGCGCGTTTCGAGGACCATGAAAACACATGACCTCGGACTTGTACAATGCCACCTCGAGTCCCAGTTGCCCGATCCTCTCCACGACTGTCGCAACACCGCGAGTCATTAGATCGGCTGCCGCCTGGTGCGACCTCCCCTACGCCAGGGTCAGCGTGTCGTCAGCGTAGCATACTACGCTGAGGTCGCCCCGGTCGTCACGCGTTCACGAAACACGCTACTTAATTGATGCAAAAAAGAGAGAGAACCCTTAGTCTAGAACCGAAAAATCCTTTTATTTCGCACAAAAATAACAATGTTAACGTGTGAAACCACACACAAGTTTCAGCACACGTTTTTAATCTAATTTCATCGTTACATTGCCAAACTAATTGGACAAACGCCTCTTAACTGAATTATGGGATTATCCGAAGGTAGGGAAAGAATACTAATCCATGCCCAAGGAATGAGTACGAATAAATCTTAGTATAAAAGGAATTTGTGATGATAGGGCCTTGTCTCGTAGATTATCTGTTAAAAGATTCTTAGGATTATGGATCGGTGTTTTTACGGATTTAGGGACTGGTCCAAGATAAATTACCTAATAGAGCAGTTGAATTTAGACTAGTCGACATTTTACTAATTTTATTTTAGGATAGCAAAGTGTTTTGACTCACCAAAATGTTTGTATTCCTAATTTCAAAAACAGGTAAAATATTTTCTAGTTATCTTCTATGTAGGACACACATATGTTAAACAAACAAGAAGAAGGAAACAGAGGTAGGTAAGTGCAAAAGTCATGCTTATTTCGAAAGATCCCGATATTGAATACTAAAGAGAAACTATACATGCTCGTTGTTTACATATTTTTGAGATTCTTATATACGAATGTAAAATATGTGAAAAACCGAGCGAAGCCAGCTCGAATCTCTACAGATTCTTTCTTAGATTATTTTCTCAATGCAAAGAAGCTTCTACATCTGTATGATTGGTCAAATTTTCGAGCAGACTTCGCTCGCTTTAGCATAAAATTTAAGTTTTAAGGTAATTCACCATTAAATCGGTTGATACGTTTTGAGAACACATTCATTGTGCGTACAGCTAAGGAGAGGAATTCCCTGCCGGAGTTTGTGTTTCTTGATAGCTACAACCTGGGAGTCATTAAGTAACGAGTGAATAGGTTACTTCTAGGCAAGCGTGCTCCATCTTCGACCACATCATCGCTTACCATTAGGTGAGATAGTGGTCAAACGCGTGCCTGTCAATAATAATAAAAAATAAAAGATTCCTACCACCTAAGCAAAGGGTTTGCCTGTAGGTGGGCCGGTAAAATTATTTGGCCCAGCAACAAATCTTCTAATACACCATTGATAAAAACCTTGCCGAGTGTCTACATTTCATTACTGAAAAAAACTTTTTTACAAAAAAAACAACCAACTTCCAAAAAAGAAAATACACTAAAAATTAAATAATAACTTTAATTTCGGAAGTCGGTGTCAAAAAACGAAGAAATAAAATACAAACACCGACTTCCGAAATTAAAGTTATTATTTAATTTTTAGTGTATTTTCTTTTTTGGATGTCGGTTGTTTTTTTTGTAAAAAAGTTTTTTTATTTTTCACTTTTTAGTTGTTATACCCAGAACTAAAAATCCCAATAAAATGGAACGTGGAATTAAACATACTCATAATAGGAAAAATCTAAAACGTCACCTAACTATACATATTTTTCTTTTTTGTTCAGTTTTTCAAAAAGCGTTGGAGGAATTTCGATAAAATTTATATGGGTCCACCTTGGGAGTATTTTCTTTCGGATACAAAAATAATTTTGAAAATCGGTTCACAACTGACAGAGAAATCGGTGGACATACATTTAAAAAAAAAAAACACATACAGCCGAACATAGAACCTCCTCCTTTTTCGAAGTCGGTTAAAAATACACTGTTCATAGGGGAAACACTACAAGAAAGCTAGTTTTTATTAATTCATCATAAACGTCTGTCAGCGAGGTTGTAAGTTCCTAAGTAAAGTAGGTGAGACAGTTGCCGACTTAGTGTCTAGACTGGGCTAGACGAAAAGGTTCTAGACCGCTAATTGGGTTACCATGGCGTCAGTATTAAATAGCTGACCTAAATATATTAGTATTGATTGGTTGATTACATTATAATATGGTAGGTGCCTGCTTATGTAACAAGGTAAGTTTTTGTTGGATGAATGTTTTTGATCGGCTGATTTAGTCTTTTTCTTTGTGGGGGTGGGAAATCATCTAATGACTTCTACCGCACTGGGTGGAGCGGGAGGGTGTGTCAGACTGTTACTGACTAACACTCACCCCTGTTCCTTCAGTTGCCTTAGTGCCAAGGGCTGCGGTATCTTTATTTCGAATTTATCCACGACCCCAGGCAGGCTGACATTTCTTTAAGGTGCGCGTGGAACACTATGCGCTGTCGACTCTCGAGCCGGGTCCTGATCGGACGACGAGCTACCCACTACTCGCCGTCCGCAGGCCCACGCCTACGGTGGCCGGAGATAGGCTTGCGACCCCCGACGCCCAGGGCGTCTCCTGCGGCGGCTGCTGCTGGAGGCGTGAGGACGACTTAGTTGAGTCTCCCTCACCCGTCCCGCCTAGCGGATTCTATATTCAAGAAAGCATCTAAGACGTTTCATCCGTCACATTCAGCTGTCTATAGGACAAAAATTCCTTCAAATGATTAGTCAGTAGTTTACCACCCACAAAGGAGGACAGATTCTTTCAGGAAGAAAATTTTGAATTAAGAACATGCTAGTCACTGTATCAGCTAATCAAATGTGTTATTTTTTTATATATACGGCCTTAATGGCTATATGAAGTCTCGTCGTAGCACATTGCTACGGCGTGTCGCGATGTCGTATCGTAGAAATCTAAAACTTGAAACGAAAACATTAAGTACGTGAAAAAAAGTCATTTATTCAAACTAGGCTGAGAGCCAGCACTTTTTGAACGTCAAAGTTCTACATAAAGACAGTCCCCCAAAAACGCCCGCCCGTCACCACTTCCTAGTGATTTAGTTGTGAAGAACAAGTGGTCAACAAATTCCCCAGCAACACATCTGTCTGTTAACTTCGAAGAACTTGAATCTATATAATTGTATGCAGCAACTTAAACATCATCATTGGTCATATGTATGTAAATAAAGTAAAACAGAAAAAATAAAGATATATCATCTAAAATACAACCACAAAATTAACTTATCCGCCACTTGTTAGCTAGCACACTCCATTATGCCGTCAAAAACAGGAAAAGCCAACCCTACATAGTTACATAACTGGTGTGTCTGCTTACACGTGCAACGGTAGTATCTATCGATTTCCTACAATGCTCGTCTTTCTTTCGGGTATAAATAGGTGTGTATAATAGAATAGAATACAATAGAAAAATACATTAATTCAACACAGACACAACAGCAACAAACATAAGGTGAAAGAAAAGATTAGTAGGTACACAAAGATACGATGAAGTGTACACCGAAAGGGCCATGTTAACACCAAGTTACCATCTTAGCATTTTCTGGGCATCGAGCACCCAATCTGCCTAGCCTTTTCCCAACTATCTTGGGGTCAGCTGCCAGTCTAACCGGATGCAGTTGAATACTAGTATTTTACATGGAGCGACTGCCTATCTGACCTCCACAACCCAGTAACTGGGTAAGGCTGGTTATCAGACTTTCGGGCTTCTGACGACCCGTAACGACTGTCAAAGATCCACAATTAACAGCCGAGACCAACGGCTTAACGTGCTTTCCGAGGCACGGAGGAGTCTCGGTATGTAAAGATGGTCACCAATCTATGGAACAACCCCGGCAAGCGTAGCTTAACCTGATGGGTCTGCCCGTGCGGCTGTTATTACTTTAGCCATGAGCTCCTCGGGCATCGAGCACCCAGCGCCGGTTTTCAGTTGGCACCCCGCAGTGAAGCTAATAATTTTAATGTCACTTTATCATCGTTTGGATCTCTGTTGTTAAGATGTTAAGGTTACATTTTATCCTTAATGGGTTTAATTTTATCCTTCGTTAGTCTTGTGGTAAATTTCTCAACTTCGTAGTGTTACACTTTTTCTCAGTTATGACAGCATATATTTTTTATCGGAGGGCACCTGAGACGACCAATAATGTCTATGGCCAAGCGTGTAAATGTTGCCACAGCATAAAATACATTGCGTTTTGGTAATAATAGAGGTAATAAACGAGTGGATCGCATGAATCGCAAAACTCACTGGTGAGTTTCAGTGCTCAACGTGTTTCGATCAATGAAACTCACCAGTGAGTTTCCGGGCTTTACCATATAGATCTGATGATGGGTTTTGGAGACAGACAACGGAACTCTTCAAAAATTGCTGCGATCGTATGTTTCTGTAGTGTTAAAAAGTAAAATAAAAAACATTTATTAAAAAAAAATAGAACCGACTTTAATTTCGGAAGTCGGTGTCATAAAAAAAAGACAAAAAACAGAAACACCGACTTCCGAAATTAAAGTTATTTTGCACTTTTTTTGGAAGTCGGTTCTGTTTTTTTTGTAAAAAAGTTTTTATAGGTAACTAGCGGTCAGCTCCACCTTAACCCGCTAAACCTTTTTCATGAATGTGATAACCGCATAAAAAGCCGTTTAGTAGTTTTTGAGTTTATAGCGAATAAACAGACAGACAATCCAGTGGGGGACTTTGTTTTTACCCGACTGCGCTAGAAGGAGAGTAATGTTTTTCGAGAGTGTGTATGTATGTCTATATGTGTGTATGTTTATTTCTTTGGCACGCACTGTAGCCTAAAACAGCTTGATGGATTTTAACAAATAATGTATCACTAGATTGGTCTTAACCGCCGAAATGACTTGTGCTTTATGAATTTTGAAAAAAACTGACTGAGTGACTGCGCGACGCAAGGGAGGGTAATGTGTTTATCAGCTTAAGTATGTTTGTTCCTTTGTGGCACTTTAGAGACCAAACGCGTGGGCCGATTTTGACAATTCTTACGTCAATTGATTCGCCTTAATCTTGCGAGTGCTACTAAAGACATGAGAGTATTCTAAATACAATATGGCGACCACCAGACGCCATATTGTGAAAAAGAAAAAAATAAAGTCGACGAACTATATTAAGTCGGGTATCAAAATATGTGATTCGAGGAGGCGATTCCAAAAATGTAACACTAAAATGTAGAAAATAAAAAAAATTGAATGTTTAAAAAAAAACCCGGCAGTAAAAAACAACTTAAAGTTTCAAACAAGTCACGTTTCAAGCAGTCTGATGCAGTTGGTGGCATGAAATCAATAATTGAATTAAAATGACTGCCACCAACTGCATCAGACTGTTTGAAAAGTGACTTGTTTGGAACCTTTTTGTGACCTGGTCATGTTGGTGTATCAAATTAAAGAGCTCGAGAAGACGATTCAAAAATACAACTCACAAAAATATAACTCACTTTTAAAGAATAAAGGAATTTTTTAGTTATTTTTTAATAGTCGGATTTTTTGAAAATTTTCATTGATTTTCATTTGTAGTTATGTCAATCTGCCCGCGCCTTTTCCCTTATCCCTATCTTAAGGTCGGTTTCTAGTCTAACCGGATGCAGCTGAATACCAGTATTTTACATGGAGCGACTGCCTATCTCACCTCCACAACCCAGTTACTGGGTAATACGATACCCCTTGGTAAGGTAACTGGTTGTCAGACTTTCGGGCTTCTGACGACCCGTAACGACTGTCAAAGATCCACGATTGACAGCCGGGAGCAACGGCTTAACGTGCTTTCCGAGGCACGGAAGTGATGTATGTAGTAATATTATAAGGATTACATCGGGCCAATACCAATGACACAATTTATGTAACATATTGAGCCGTTGGCGCCTTCTGTTGTGGACCGTGAAACATTTCTAAATTATCGTTACGACCTACCTTTCTCCTTCATATGAACATTTTACCTACCATTTCAATTGCTTTGTTTGGCCCAAATCGTAAGAATAAGCAAGATTAAGCATTATATAAAAAAATAAATAAAAAAACCACAACGCTAAGAAAAGCGAAAATTTAAAAAACACAAAAGAGCTGGTGGCCTTTAAATAGCTGAACCGATTTTGATAAAATATGATTAAGAACCATCGCTAGAAAACCTTTTAAGAGCTACGGTGCCACTGACAGACAGACAGAAGGACACACACATAGGATAAATAAAGAAATATGTCTATATAAAAAACAATATTATGAATGCAAAAAAAGTATAATGAAATGGATCGAACCACTTACTTATGAGGAAACGGAAGAACTCCTGAAAGTAACCACATAACCTATACTCTCACACACAGGCACTCAAACACTCAACACACACACACACACACGCACGTACACACACACACACAAACTGTACTTATGTCAATCTTGTCTGTATTATATTATTCACTACTTACCGATGTCTAAGTTATTATTTTGTTATGAAAGAGCGGAGTCTTCTAATACAGGCATTGTTTGCTTAAAAGAAGGCTCCAATCACAAACTAATTGTTGTAAACTTGTTAAAGAAAAATAAACAATTTAAATTTGAAATTTGTCACACACATAGCGGTCAAACTTATAACACCTCTCTTTTACGTCGGAGGTTAAAAACCAAATATTACCAGTATAGTAGGTACATTTGCATGTAATTGGGAATTCTTTATCATTGCAGCCGAGACCAAACCGAAAGACTGTAATGACTATTGCGCACGTGTATCAAACAACGTTTTTCAACACAGTTACTCGAAAATGATAAGTAAAACTTCATAAGAATAACATTTGGTATTTAGTATTAAATTATTGTGAGATGCGATTTTTTTTTCATGCGCCTTGATGGGTGCTGCCCGGCGACCAGCCTGATACATATTATATTGTGGGGGGCCTGGCCGCCGTACTTTTCCACACTAGTGTTAAATACACTACACGGTAAGCCTAAAGCGGTAGGGGTAAGAGCGGGCTTTTCGAGTAAGTGTTTTGAAAATGGAGCTAGGAAAAATATGTTGTTGCAAAAATATTGCAGAACTTTTGTTTATGTCACATTTCTACAGAATGAACTGACTGGTTCATACCCAGCAGCAAGTTTGTGTTATAAACTAAAAACCCTTTCTTAGTGGATAATCTACTCTTCACAAAGAACACACCCAAATTCCATGTCTCTAGGACCAGCGGCTTAGGCTGTGCGTTGATATACTCGTATCAGTCAGTCAGTCAGTCAGTCGGAACTTTGAATTTTTTAAATACAGATTCAGAGAGAGACACCCTCTCACAGAGAGGAGGCCTGTGCCCAAGCAATGGGGACATTAAAAGGCTGATGATAATATACAGATTACTTTTAATAACCACGGCGTTACAAGCCGCTTTCTCTCTCAACTTGTACCACAACACTTCGACCTCCCTATACGTTATAACATTATTGAAGGTAACGATACAGTCGGCGACAAATGGTTTCCACGTACAGTCACAGTACAAATAGACTTGTCACCGAACGCCGGCGAAAGTGCCAGTGTAGCCTGCGAAATTCAGTTTCTTATAGTGCGTCCACACTGACGTTATTTTTTGTGGAGCAATATTTTATTAGGTACATGATTATTTCAAATGATTTTTATTGCAGTATTCTTTTTTTTGCAGCTCATTATTATAGCTTGTATTTCAATACCGATAAAAAATTAGAGGAGCTCGTGGCTAAAGTAATAACAGCCGCACGGGTCGATCCGTCAGGTTAAGCTACGCTTGACGGGGTTGGTCCATGGATGGGTGACCATCTTTACATATCGAGACTCCACCGTGCCTCGGAAAGCACGTTAAGCCGTTGGTCCCGGCTTCGTTGATCTTTGACAGTCGTTACGGGTCGTCAGAAGCCCGAAAGTATGACATCCAATCTTACCAAGGGGCATCGTATTACCCGGTTACTGAGTTATGGAGGTCAGATAGGCAGTCGCTCTATGTAAAATACTGGTATTCAGCTGCATCCGGTTAGAATGAAAGGCGACACCAAGATAATTGGGAAAAGGCTAGGCAGATTAAAAAAATGTTTGCCATTGTAACAAAAATTTATTTACCAAACTATTAAAATTATCATGATTTCATGAAATAGTCATTCAGTTGAGTAATTTTAATTTATGAGAAGACGTAGTGTTGGAAGGCCTCTCACAAGGTGGACCGATGACCTGGTGAGGGTCGCGGGTAGCCGATGAATGCGAGACGCCAATGCCGGTTGTGGCGACACTTGGGGGAGACCTATGTCCAGCTGTGGACGTCTTTCGGCTGAAGTGATGATATTGAACTTATAAAAGTTGTATTAATGTTGATTTTGATGCGGGAAAATAAAGTTAAAAATTCATGTTTGCTTTCCAACTTGCTTAAATTTTTCGCACGCGTCTGGGATATCGTAGACATCAATCAATCGAGTCCTTCCAACTCTGCGTCTGCGCAGATGTCGACAACCCTGTAAACCCTGGGAATGAAGCCAATCATCGGACAACACTGCCGGAGAAACAAGCGGAGGTTGCCATGATGGGGCTGTCAAGAGCTGGGGAGAACACCCGAGCTCAGCTCAGGATTAAGGAGATTATTTGAAAACTGATAATCAACATCATTACAGCCGAAATACGTCCGCGGCTGGAGATGCCACCCCCAAGCGACGCCACATTGACCAGGTTTATGCTTTTTGCATCCAATAAATTCCTATGGTCTTCACCAGGTCATCGGTCTACATTGTGGGAGGCTTCCTAAATCTGCGACTTTTGGTACGCGGTCGCCAATCCAAAACTTTTCGGCCCCATCGACCATCTGTTCTACGAGCAGTGTTGCCAACTGCCAAGAACTAATGATCATAAATAAATAAAACCTACATTACTCGGTTATTTTTCAAACCATCTGCCAAGACGTTGTCATAATGTCCAAAGCTCATTATGGCGGTAAACAGTTCACCCCATAACGCGGTTAACGTCGTGATAATATCATTTATGGCTCGCTTGTGGTCGTAAATAACACATTTACTACTAAATTGAAGTTATATTTCTGTTATATTTATGGGAAATAACATTAATCATGGTAGATTAGGGAGAATTCTCATTAGTGAGTGATCTTAGAAAATTAGAAAACATTCCGATGGTTTAATTATTTTATACTGAGCTTCGTAGGTCAATACAACACAACAGCCGAATGGTTCGATCCATCAGGTTAAGCTACGCTTGCCGGGGTTGGTCCGTGGATGGGTGACCATCTTTACATACCGAGACTCCTCCGTGCCTCGGAAAGCACGTTAAACCGTTGGTCCTGGCTGTCAATCGTGGATTTTTGACAGTCCGAAAGTCAGACATCCAGTCTTACCTAGGGGTTTTAACCGACTTCGAAAAAGGAGGAGGTTTTTTTTCCTGATTAATTTCGTTGCGGGAGCCAAGACAGTTTAAACGTTTCTCTGGGACTCGTCGAGCTTCATTGCTCGGCGTTTTTTCTGGTGGTCGCCATGGTTGATTCTGGCTTACAGAAGTTACAGTGGTTTGGGAATAGTGTGGTGTGCTTGTCCCAAAAAAAAAATGCTAGAATTAAAAAAAAAATAACTTACCATTCAAAGTTTTAATCAGCAGCAAATTTTTTTACGGATTTCACTATAACTTTCTTGAAGCATTTCCGTTACACCCTGTAGAAGAAAAAGACATCTTTACCAACCCGACCCCAAAATTATTTTGGGGTCTATAAAAGCCGCAAAACTATATTTTGTGAAAAACTTATATTGGGTCCTTACATATGAAATTGACGTTTTTTTCTCACAAATGTGAACCTCGTCACTTCTATGAATTAAAATATTCATCAATTGCTTGATATTATATCGAATAATAACCGTCATAGACCACTGTCAATAGTAAAAAAACCGTATTACTTATAGTTTTATAAACAAAAAAATACCTTAAATATTACTCCTCTTTTTGCTAGCAGAAATGACCACTATATTACTTTTAACTTAGCCAAAACTTATTTTTGTTGCTTAATCTAAGTGGCAAACATTACCTTAGTTTTTAAAAATTATTGCATAAAAGTTTAAAAACATTAGTGTTCATACATAGTTGTTAAATAAATTGAGAAAATGTTAGTATGAAAAATACAACTTCTTTGAAATTCTCCATACAAAACGCTGATTTCATAGGTCCTTATTAAATCCCCTTGATTACCAGAAGGTTGAATTTATTGAAAATTTTCAAAGTTATTTACCACCTCCAATATTCGCCCCCGTTTACTTCTGGTGTTCTGCATTCACGAAGGTCAAGCTCTGCACCACCTTCATCGCTAACATAGCCTCCATTACATTTCTACTTCTAACTCCTTACTTTGCATCATCATCATCAGCCTTTTAATGTCCCAGACTGCTGGGGCACAGGCCATCTCTCTAAGAGAGGGTGTGGGCCGTAATCCACCATGCGGGCCCAATGCCGGCCCAATGCAATCCGCATTGGGCCCGCATTGGTTTACTTTACATATCCAAAAATATTTCGGTCACCATTTTATCCCCAGGTAAACAAAGACATTATTCATACTGAATAATTCATGTTTCATTTAGATTTATTTGTATCTTCGTTCGCTTGTCGCCTTGTAAAATAAATGTGGGATGACTTACAAGTTGCGACTGAATCGGCTAAGCGGAATAGGTTAGCTGTTTGAAGGTAACGACCTCGTGTGACGTGGGGCTGCGATGATAAATGAAAATGATATTATACACTTAGATGCGTTACCTTTTTTTTTGGAGGGGTGGGATATCGCTCGTACTAATCAGTGTCTATTACAAGAAAAACTTAGTTCCTGTATGTTTAAACAATGCACAAATTACACATTAACTGTGAGAGAAAGGAAAAAAGTTTCATTTCATGCATTTAAAGAAGTTTACGCTATTTTAAAGTGCCCTAATGTTCGTGTATGACGCGTCTATTTATAACACGTCGTTGATAAATGATAATGTTTTCGAGATATCTTACTTTAATGTTTTGTTCAACCAACCTTTTAATTTAATGACTGTAATAATGATGGAGTACAAGAACAAGTTGAAAACTGGACTAAGGAAAAAACTGGAATACGGAAAAAACTGGACAATGGAAAAACTGACTACGGAAAAAACCGGACACACACACTTATTCACTACTTACATTCTTTATTAATAAATTAAAACAGAAGCACACAATGTTTTTAGGTTATAGATAACGAAATTTTCTGCTGAGTGCTATCTTCTGAGATACAGGCCTCGCCTAGTTCAGAAGATAGAGTCAACACCCGAAATAAACCTCTCTTTACTAATGCTGCTGGATTATTATCTGATTATAATGTACATGATTTTAGTATACTTACCTAGTACTAAGTACTTTATTATTTATGTTTGTGCACAACAGAATCCGCACCATTATCTAAAAACTCAACTGCAAAATCATCTAAAAAGACGATGATACACCTGTACGGAAGCAGAAGACATGGTGCCGGTGGCTGCACCATGTTTTCTGCTTCCGTACACGTGTATTCTTTTACGGTCATCCCAATCGTCACCTCTTATTCTTTCTTTTTTATCGTTTCTTTAGTCTAAAAAGTTGCAAACAAGTCACTTTGGCACTTATTTTAGTTAAATTATAGATTTCGTGTCACCAACTGCAACTGCTCGAGCCCTTTTTTTGATACCTCATATCTTAGACTATGAATGTCTTATTCTAAGCCTCACAATGATCATGTCGCAAAAATGCGACCTAACTAACATAATGGCCTCTGCCATTATTTTTTTCATAATTCGTACAGCTTATGTCACTTCGCCAACTCAATCTAACGATACAAACCTCATTTTTTTTTAATTCATCCAGCCGTTTAGGCTTTAGTTGGAGTCGGTGGCTGCACCAAAAGAAGACATGATGCAGCCACCGGCACCATGTCTTCTGCTTTCATACAGGTGTAATCTTTTACCGTCATCCCAATAGTCACCTCTTTTTCTTTCTTTTTTATCGTTTCTTTAGCCTAACGAAATTCTGGATGCAGCTAAATACCAGTATTTTACATGGAGCGATTGCCTATCTGACCTTCACAACCTAGTTACTGGGTAATCAATACCCCTTGGTAAGACTTTCGTGCTTCTGAGGACCCGTCTCTCTCTATGGTCGGTCCCTTATGTCTGAGGATCATGGTCAGCATCAGCGGATGATTTGCCTCCACCGGTTTCTATCCAGCGCGTCTTTTACGACCGTATAGAATTTGGAGGAGGACGAGTCTTTAACTTGATCGGTCCATCTTGTCGGTGACCGGCCGCTCGATCTTCTGCCCTCAGTGTTCCCAACCACAATCAACTTCTCCAGATTTTCGTCACCTCTGCGCATCGTGTGTCCGAAATATGAAAGAATGCGTTGCTGGCGTATGATGGACAAGCGAGTCTTTATTCGGAGCTGGGTCAGGATTGATGCGTTGCCGCGTTGGTGCGTTTTGCAGTCCACGGTATTCTAAGCATTCGTCTCCAGCACCACATCTTGAATGCATCAATCCTTTGCCTTTCCCGTGCCAAGATTATCCACATTTCCACTCTATACAGGAAAATAGGGCATACCAGGGCTCGTATTTGTCTGATATTGGTTTTGATACCTATTCCTCTCTTTTTCTAGATTTTGTGCAAACGGGTCATAGCATCTTTTGCCATCCTGATTCGCCTTTTGACGTTTGACGATTGTTTGACGACCCGTAACGACTGTCAAAGATCCACGATTGACTGCCGGGACCAACGACTCAGCGTGCTTTCCGAGGCATGGAGGAGACTCGATATGTACAGATGGTCACCCATCCATGGACCAACCCCGGCAAGCGTAGCTTAAGCTGATGGATCGACCCGTGCGGCTGTTATTACTTTGGCCACGAGCTCCTCTAACCGTTTAAAAATGGTTTAAATTGTTTGTGCAGAGAATAAATTGTAATCCTACTAATATTATAAATGCGAAAGTTTGTATGTTTGTTTGTTTGTATGTTTGTATGTTTGTATGTTTGTATGTTTGTATGTTTGTATGTTTGTATGTTTGGCTGAAGGTATCGCAAAAACGGCTGAAGGGATTACAATGAAATTTTGCACACACGTAGGTCATAACCTGGATTAACACATAGGCTACTTTTTATCCCGGTAAATGACAAGACTTAGCGAAGGCTGAGGTGGAAGTAGAAATCCAAAGTCAGGCTGAACGAGCGCACACGCTCAAAAAGTACTAGGACACCAGAAACATGAGAAGTATTTCCAGTGCTGAAATCATGACCGGTAAAGACTCACAAAGTACCAGGAGACCAGAATCATGAATACGTATTTTCGGGGCTACAATCCTAAGCTGTATAGCTTCACACACCCCACCAGGAGCCCAGAATCAAGAAGAAGAAGTGTTTCCGGGGCTTGAATCCTGAGCGGTATAGATTCTCAAACTACCAGTTCACAACCTACTAGGATATCAGAATCACAAAACATATTCTGAGGTTGGTATTAGGAGAGGTAACATCTTGAATAAGTATTTTCGGGGCTGGAATCCTGAGCGGTATACATTCCCAGGCGTATAGACAGCCAATAAACAGAATCATGAAGAAGAGAAATTTCAGACCTGCACGCGGATGCAACCACAGGTCAACTCTACCAGGGTGCCAAAATCGTGAAAAAGTTAATCCTACTAATATTATAAATGCGAAAGTTTGTATGTTTGTTTGTTTGTATGTTTGTATGTTTGGCTGAAGGTATCGCAAAAACGGCTGAAGGGATTTAAATGAAATTTCGCACACAGGTAGGTCGTAGCCTGGATTAACACAAAGGCTACTTTTTATCCCGGTAAATGACAAGACTTAGCGAAGGCTGAGGTGGAAGTAGAAATCCAAAGTCAGGCTGAACGAGCGGTTTACGCTCACAAAGTACCAGGAGACCAGAAACATGAAATGTATTTCCGGGGTTGGAATCATGAGCGGTAAAGTCTCGCAAAGTACCAGGGGACCAGAATCATGAAGAGGTATTTTCGGGGCTACAACCCTAGCGGTATAGCTTCGCAAACCATCAGGAGACCAGAATCAAGAAGAAGTATTGCCGGGGCTTGAATCCTGAGCAGTATAGATTCAGAAGCTACCATGAAATCAGAATCACAAAGTATATTCCGAGGCAGGTATTATGAGATGTAGAGATTCACAAATTACCAGGAGACCAGAAACATGAAAAGTATTTCAAGGACTGAAATTATGAGCGACAAAGACTCACAAAACTACGAAAAGATCAGGATTCACTAAGAAGTAGTTCCGGAACTTTAATCATGATAGGTGTAGATTACAAAACTACCAGGAGACCATAGTCATGAACCAGTATTTTTGGGGCTTAAATCCTAAGCGGTATAGATTCCTACGACCAACTAGGGATCAGAATCACAAAATATATTCTGTGGCTGGTATTATGAGAGGTACAGATTCACAAATTACCAGGAGACCAGAATTATGAAGAAGTGATTTTGGGGTTGGAATCATGAGAGGTATAGATTCTAAAATTACCAGGAGACTAGAGTCGTGAATCAGTATTTTTGGGGCTAGAATCGTAAGCGGTATAGTTTCACAAAATACTAGGATACCAGAAACACAAAGAGTGTTCCGGGGCTGAAATTCTGAGTGGAATAGATTCTCATACTACCAGGGAGAGGGCTAGAATCCTGAGCGGTATAGATTCATAACCTACCAGGAGATCAGAAGTACAAAACATATTCCGAAGCTGGTATTGGGAGAGATAGAGATTTACAAATTACCAGGAGACCAGAAATGTGAAGAAGTAAAATTTCCGTGCGGTATAGATTCACTCACTACCAGGAGATCAGAATCACAAAAAAAACCCAAAAAAAGGGTGGGATCAAAAGAGGTTAAAAAAAAAAAACCATCTTGAATAAGTATTTTCGGGACTGGAATCCTGAGCGGTATAGATCCTTAAACTACCAGGAAAACAGAATCATGAAGAAGAGAAATTTCAGACCTGCACGCGGATGAAGCCAAAGGTAAATTGGAAGTAAAAGGTGGTGAAAAAGTTAATTTCATATAAATGTCTACGCGGACGGAGCCACGGACAAGAAGCTAAGCACCAATTTAGGATATGTTCGGGACCCAATAAATGAAACAGTTTCGATATGGTAAACGGTATGGTATTATATTTAACACGTAAGAGTAACAAGATAGGTACCCCGACACACTGAGCGAGTGTGTGGCCCCTAAGATCTTTATGTAGAACTTTGACATTCAAAAAAATCTGGCTTTCAGCCTAATTTAAATAACTTTTGATTTTGATTTCTACAGGATTTATTTAACGTGCTCCTCTCTGAAAATACCACTCAGACTTATTACAATTACACTTTTTACGCGGGCGAAGCCGCGGGCGGAAGCTAGTATTCTTAATAAATATATAATAAACTAGTTTCTGCCAGCGGCTTCACCCGCATGGAATTAATACTTTCCCCTATATAAATTATAGTCTATGTGCTATTCCAGACTACAATCTATCTCTGTTCCAAATTCCATCCAGATGCGTTCTACCATTCTTGCGTGATTGAGTAACAAACATTCATTCAAACTTTCGCATTTAAAATAATAATAAATAATCAAACGGAATATTACGTGCATCAACTGAAAATAAATTAAATAACCTTCAGCAAAATGATTTCCAACGAAACTCAAGACATGCAAGGTTAAAAACTGTGAACCATACATTTTCCATGCCGTCCGTTAAAATGAAGGACAATTCTAAACTTGGAATATAAATGATGGGCCGGCTTGAAAATCGATAAGACTCGCCGGTGCAGACATACGAGTACCACACACCATAAATGGTTGATAAAATATATTAGTTAACTTCCTTGTGCTTGGCTTCGAACACACGATAGTCGTCTATATGATTAGAATAGAATAGAATAGAATAGAATAGAATAAACATTTATTCGACACAGACACAACACAACAGCAACAAACAAAAGGTAAAGAAAATAACAGTGGGTACACAAAGATACAATAAAATTGTGCTGAGCGATTATTATTATTTGGTAAGCAAAAAAATAATTCCATCGTTAAAGGTTTTGGTTATTATTAAAACCTTTAATACGATATTAAGTAGTAAATTATAAAATAGGTTAAATCAGTTATCTTTATCCGCATCTGAATGTTGCACATACCTGATTAGGTATATTACCCGACTGCCTCAAAAGGAGGGTAGTGTTCTTCAAGAGTATGTATGTGTTAATGTCTATTTCTTTGGAATGGCCTGTAGCCTAAACAGCTGGATTGCTTTTAACAATTAAGTTATTTAGATTGGTCTTGACCGCCGAAGTCGAAGACGAAATATACTCGTAGGCTTTATAAATAGTAAAAAAAAAAAACAAAATGGCGACTGCCTTAATCTTTAGACCGGTCGTTGTGACGATACTTGGGGAAGCCCTATGTCCAGCAGTGGACGTCTTTCAGCTGAAATGATGATGATGACAATTAAAATGGTACACAAGTTAGCATTATGTGCGAATGCGTCCGTCTGTCATAGTTATTTTAGGAACTTCTCGGTAACGCTATCGACTTGATAAACAATAGCATAGCATAAATATAGGTAAAAAAAAGCTGCCAGGAGCGAGTCGGACTCGTGCGCAAAGGGTGCCGAACAAACTGCCTCCACTTTATAGGTTTTCCTGTAATTTATAAGTAAAGAACTACTTTCTGTATTTTTTTCAAAATTTTAGGCCTAGTGGTTTGAGAGATAAAGGGAGAGAATGATAATTTTTAATCTATTTTCTTAAATAACTTCAAAATTATATATTTTACAATTATGAAAAAAATATTTTAGAGACTGTCACCATGTCCCCTTTCATTTCATATTTCGCACGACACAGTTTGAAAACTTTAATTTGTAATTTTCCGATTTTCACCCCAAACCTGACCTCCATATTCCAAATCAAATGATTTACGGTACACGTCCGTGGTTGGGTCACAGATATTCATGTGTGTACCAAATTTCAACTCTATCGGTCCTGCAGATTCGGAGAAAATTGGCTGTGACAGAAAAACAGATGGATAGACAGACAGACACACGAGTGATCCTATAAGGGTGCCGTTTTTTCATTCGGACTTTCAGAACCCGAATATTGTTATTCTTAATAAAATAAACTAAGAGCCGAGATAAGAAGTTGGTGGAGAACTGGGTCAAGTGGGATTTCATATTGAAGAAAGGTTTTCATTTTCAGACTTATCGTACTCGTATTTACTATATATATATACTAATATTATAAAGAGGTTAAGTTTGTGAAGTTGTCAGAGGTTGAGGATAAATTCGAAACAGAGTTACCTCGCCCCTGGGTACTCAGGGCAGGGAAGGAACAGGGGTAGGTTTTAGTCAGTGAGAGTCTGACACGCTCTCCCGCTACCCCCAGAGCGGGAGATGTCATTGGATGATTCCCAAAAAACAAAAAAAAATGGGGGTAATCTCTGGATCTACGGAACCGATTTTGAAAATTATTTTGCAAATAGAAAGCCAAGGTATTTGTTGTGAGTGGTGGTGATTTGTGTTTGTGTGTGTGTTAAATGCGGAAGTATTAATAGATGGATGCATATTTGTTACTCAATTACACCTGAACGGTCGAAAGTATCTGGATGAAATTTGGCACAGAATAGGTTATAGTCTGCAATAGCACATCAATACTAATGTAATGATGAGGAAAGATTTGTATTTTAGTATGCAACGAATAAACTTAAAAACTACAGGACCGATTTTACCCATTTTTTCACCAATAGAAAGCTAAATTATCAGCAAATAACATAGGCTACTTTTTATCCCGGGAAAAGTAACAGTTCCCGCGGGATAGGTCACGGGAGCGAAACCGTGAGCAAAGTGCTAATATGGTATAATTTTATAATGAGGGAAGTACTAAATCCAGGCGGGCGGAGCCACTGGCAGAAGCAAGTTCTCAATAACCTAAAAGCCAAAATGAGAAGTTGGGGTCCATATTATGAAAGAGCTTCATTTGCAGACTTATAAATAAATTTTATAAGGCTAGCCGCTGACTTGTGATTTTTGTCACCGTGACTTTTGTCACTGTCACCTACTGTCACCCACGATGCGCTCACTTGAAAAGTCACTGGGCAACAGAACGTGCTCATTCTTGAACTGGATTTCGTAAAAATTGCTGTAATAAGTGCTCTTAAA
Source organism: Polia nebulosa (assembly GCA_951329385.1). Lineage (NCBI taxonomy): Eukaryota > Metazoa > Arthropoda > Insecta > Lepidoptera > Noctuidae > Polia > Polia nebulosa. The sequence continues at coordinate 28,017,538 of OX589602.1, read as the reverse complement.
TAAGAAGAAGAAAAATGAAACGAAAAAAACGCTACTGGGTGCATCCCAAATACACTGGAACATTGTTTCAAGGAAAATGTTACACTCTATATTCTAAACTACGTCAATATCCTTCAAAATTCAGTCACCTAGGAACGATTTGTCACCATATTGTCGCGTCACTATGATCAGCGCACTCCCATGTATCTTCATAGCACTTGACTGGGTAACAAAAAGTCACGATGACAAAAATCACAAGTCAGCGGCTAGCCTAATTTTATCGTTGCGTAGCTCGGCCGAGGCATCTCAACTCAATACTTACAGAAAATTCTCTTATACTCCTAATAATTCCTCTCACACTCACACTGTTCTCTTTCCTGGGGGCAAACGGTTAAGTTAGTGAATAGTTTATATGTTCTAGCAATCGGAGACGTTCGTTAGCTAAGACGATCACGTGCGAACCGTAATTGAGGAGAGTGTGGGCCCAACGCTAACGTGAAATTGCCAAGTTCTTTCACATTAGGGAGGTATTTTTTCGGGTTAAGTTATAACACCCTCTCACAGAGAGGAGGCCTGTGCCCCAGCAGTGAGGACATTAAAAAGGCTGATGATGATGATGATATTTTTTAAAGTTGACTGGCTCGCGTTTGACCTCTATCTCACCTGTTGGTAAGCGATGATGAAGTCGACGATGGAGTGCGCTTGCCTAGAAGACTATTCACTCTTAACTTGCTACCACCGTCATCAGAAAATACAGACTCCAAGTACCGACCCCAGGTTGTAGCTATCAAAAAATATGTACGCCGGCAGGAAATTCCAATTATTCTAATCGCTGCTTACGAATGGGATGTCCACCATGTACCGGTGGCACTTCGCCGTACGTCTTGTAGCCCGATGATGGAACGAGCTTGGCGAAATAAAGTTTAATTTTCAATTCCGACACACTCTCCCCGAAATGTAACCGAGAGGCTAACAACTCGGCGTCGATGCTCAAGACTTTGAAGCTTGAACTCAACGAGTGCATCATTGCCTATGATAATCTTGGCTCTATTCTCAATTGACTGAAGCTAATGCGCGTTTTACAAATGGTCACATTATTTATGCTAAATCTACAAGTAAATTGTTTATCTATGTATATAAAAGGGGAAACTGGCTGACAGACTGATTGACATTTCAACGCACAGCCGAAACTATTGGGACTAGGAACGTGAAATTTTGCACACGGTTTACTTTTATAATGACTGATGATGAAACTCCCCTAGAGTACTAATAAGGTGGATGCGCCAGGGTAGCCCGCGAAATTCAATTTTTTTTACGTTTTTTTGCAATGTGCAGGTCAGTGTCAGGTTGAATCTTGGTCAAACTTTGATTCACGGCCGTAGCAAGTACGTATTTACAGAACTGTAAACATTAAAATCATCAATACAACTCTTTTAGTTAGAATTGATGCCAAATGTCATGATTTCATGAAATTCTTTCATTTGGCATCAATGAGTAAGTTGTATTGATGATTTTAATGATTATAATTCTATTAATACATACTTGCTTCGCCCGCGAATCACATTTTGACCAAGATACCACCTGACACTGACCTGCAAATTGCCAAAAACGTAAAAAAAATTGAATTTCGCGGGCTACTCTGGAGCTTTCACCTTAAGAAGGGGTTTTTGGTGATTCGACCTTTTAGGAAAAAAAGAAAAAAAAAGGGAAAACTGGGGATTTTGTTTGTATGAAACTTCGTAATTCCATATATGTAGAATACATTATCATTTCGTTGTTTCAACTAACTTGGCGTGTACAACTACCGTGCCTCCAAGTATACAGGGTGTAACGGAAAGGTGTGGTCATATTTTAAGAACTGCATCTGCCCATCGATATAAACAACTTTATTCAAAAAACCAGGGGAAATTTAAAAAAAAAATGTTTATCTCCCTTAAAAATGTTGATCAGCTGATGATAACTTTGTATAGAAAATTCAATTTTTTTTTTGAAAATTTTCTATTTTTCTTAGAGAAAGTTGTTCATTTTCATGGGCAGAACCGGTTCTTAAAATATGACCACACCTTTGGTTACATCCTGTATGTACCTCATCTAAGTAATAACTTACGAAAATATAGAATACATTATCATTTCGTTGTTTCAACTAACTTGGCGTGTACAACTACCGTGCCTCCAAGTATACGTACCTCATCTAAGTAATAAGTTAGAAATCTTCCGATGAATGTAGTTTCATCTCAGTAATGGGCTCCTGAATGATATATAGATCACAAGTTTTGCATACAATATTTCGTTTGAATTCAGTGATTCTCTATAGCGAAGAAACGCGACATGCAATGAAGATTTTATAAAGAATTATTACTTTGCTGACTATTTTATGAAAGTAAACAGCTCTCCACTGTCTCTTTTAAAATAATTAATCTGAGTAATATTTTATTTTACTGTAAAGATAAATATGAGTACGTAACGTAGTACTTATTGCTTGTGCAAAAAATATTGTTTTATTTGTGTTTTATTTTTTTCTATGAACAACGATGTTATATGTAAGATGATGCAGATATTATGTTTCTAGCTCGCGCATTGTGAGGACTCTAAAATGTCGTAATTGGGACATTTTGAAGAAAATGATAATAAATAATGTCTTGACAAAACATTTGAAGCGCTCATTCAAATGGTAGGCTCTCTTTTAAGGCTCTTAACCTGTGAAGCCCCATGGCAAAATCCGGGTTGTCAAATTAAACCCCGAGGACAACCTGGGTTGACAGCCGATTTTTTTTTTTTTTATTCTCTTTAATTTTTTTTTTTTTAGGTCCGACTCACCGGTAAGTTTCGGGGCTTCACAGGTCCACACAGGCGCGTTATTATCGGCCGATAATATCGCATGCGTTATTGCGATATCTGTTTTCAGTACATTTTGTATTAGGACGGTCATGTGGTTACACACTGCTGCGATAATAACGCCGCAATGGAAGTATAGGAAGTTATCGCAATAACGCATGCGATATTATCGACCGATAATAACGCGCCTGTGTGGGGGAGCCTTTATTTACGCGCTTATCCTATCTTTTGTACTATAGTGGAACTTGTCAACATGTGTACTCTATATCGGTATGTATATACTACGGCACTATATAGGTATACTAGTGCGATCAGATTTTAAACGTCGGTCCCTATGAACGTAAAATATTTTGTACCTATACCATATCATTGTCAATGGGTAACATAATTCATGCCGGAAAGGGCCAAGTGAACGAGCGAACAAACGCAAAAGAGTAGGAAACACCGCACGCTTGTTCGTTTACCCGTTTGTTCGCTAGTGTTCGTTTGCCTTCGTTCCCTTGGTCTGGCAGTCTTATTTGTTAAAATGTCATAGTAAAAACTTAGATAAAGTGAACCTGAAGGCTACGGATTCACAGCTTATTTCAAGCTTGCTTCACCTAGGTTTTTACGGTGTAATATTTACAGAATAGCACTGCGTACCCGGCAGAAAGTGAGAGAGTGTACATTGCTCATCAAAGATTCCCATTCATTAGTTTCGAACTGTTGTTAGTATGGCGTCCTTAGAAATGAGAATACTTTGATTGCTACTACATACTACAGCATTTTAATTTAATTTGGAAACTGTATACGGAATACGACCTGATGAGGGTCGTGGGAATCCGTTGGATGGGATACGCACAGGTCCAGCTCTGGACGTCTTTCGCCTGAAATGATGATAATGACACGGAATATTACATGGGGAAATATGATAATCGGTCAAAAGTCGTGGCTGACTGCATCGTTTGCAAAACGACTACATAATTAAAAACTATACTATAATAGTACATAAAAAGAGTGGCACTCCGGGAGTGCCGACAGAAGTGAAAACTTGAAAAAAAAATGCCCAACGCGCCTAAAGAAGTTTTTACTTTAATCTGCTACGCGATGCGCTATGAGTGCTACGGCTACGCGTCGTAGCACTCGTAGCGGTCGGTGTCGCGCGAGTTCAATAGTTATTTCCGATCTCCTAAATGCCCCACGGGCCTAAAGAAGTTTTCACTTCAATAATATTAATCAGGAAATATTACTTTTAAATTAAAAACAGCAGACATTCCCATTCGTTTGGTATCGTTATGTTAGACCGTACTATCATAAAGTGTTCTAAATTAAAGAGGTTTTACTGTCTGGAACTTATAGTTTACTTCAGAATTGCATTACAAAAAAAAATTGGATTAAGAAAATGTTTAGCTCATTAAGATGACGAAATAGAACTGGCGGCTGCACGTAAGTGTAGGTTGAGCCTTGGCGATCGACCCTTTTTTGTGACACTTGAGAACTACAAACTACTAGCATGAGAAACATTTCTTTAATTTTAATACAACAGAAATAACGCGTCCCTACTATCTATGATTTACATTATGCCAAATGCAAATCTGTCCTTCGTTCCTTCCTTCTTAATAAATCTTACGACGGGACTGAAAAATATCTATCGTCTTTTTGATTGTTTATACTCTCACGTACGTACCACGCACATCACACCACTCCAAACCACACTACACCACACTACAACACACCACACCACCCCACCCGACACCACATCACACCAAACCACACCACTACACTATAGGGCACTACACTACTCTACACACTCACCTTTTAACCACCAATACATGTACCCACATAGCTTCATAGATTTTGTAATCTAAATTTAATTGTTTACATTTTTCTTTTTAAATTTCATCAGGCAGACTGTACTGCCCATGTACCTTTATTGTAGACTCAGTAACATGAACCCATTTGTGTTATTGCTACCCCACTAGGGAGTGGAATCTGTTTCTCGTTAACTCAGATTACTTTGTGATCTAGCTAGGAGAACAGGCTTCACACAACAATTTGTGTGTACAACATGTTTTTAATTTTGTTTTTATTATGTCGATCATTTCTAAGCACTTTATGTACTACAAATAACCTTGTATTATCAATAAATTATTATTATAATTTTACTAAAATGGCTGGGTTATACCAGTTCGTTCTCTCGTTCGCTTGGTCTGTACCCGGCAATTGGGGCATACGCTCGGAAATAATTTCGAAGGGTCGCCGTTATCGAAATCGATAAGGACGACTTCATTCCGCGTTTATTAATTAGAAAGTTGGGGTTCAAGGTTGGTTTATTAATAGATTCGTAAATGCTGGTAAGGAAAATATGCGAGTATTTAGTTTTTACATTCCTATGGGTAATCGTTGGAGAGCGCATCACTTTCTACGTGCCGTGCCGTGCCGTAAACCATTTGATTAAAGCAGGCACTACACTACTCGCGAAGTTACTTCATGAAGTACTCTTCGAAGTTGATCGAAGTATGCAAGTATGCGAGCCGAGGTTGCACGAAGCGAACCGAAGTGCCCTTCTACAATATCGTATTCGCTCAACTTCGATCAACTTCGCGAGAAGTGTAGTGCAGGTTTAAGTTTCATAGGGCAAGTAAAACTGGACAAGATGCACGGAAAATTTGAAAATTAGGGAAAACTTAAAGTGTTTTTTGTAGGCGTACTTTATTTTTAACCCCCGATGTAAAAAGAGGGGTGTTCTAAGTTTGACATTCATGTCTGTGTATCTGTGTCTTTGGCATCATAGCTTCAAAACGAATAGACCGATTATAATGCGGTTTTTTTTCGTTTGAAAGCTGACGTGATCGAGATAGTTCTTAGCTATAATTTATTTACTATTTAGAGTTTTTTTTTTGTGTCAGGGTTACTTAATTTTTTTTTAATTTTGTATTTTTATAGAACTTAGTTTGGACAGGACAACGTCTATCGGGGCAGTTACTTTACAATAATTATCCTTTATACAAAAATTTATAAAATCCATGAGCTAAAAATAGGCAGAAATGAAATGCCAGAGGACATCGCGCCAGATGAAGGCGAATATAGCGAGATCAGCTCGACTCTTACTGAAGAGACTGGCCGGTACTAGCAAAGAATAGAGTTATGTGAAAGAGCGAGAGGGAAGCGTTTGCCCAGCAGCAGGACAAAATTGGCTAGTTAGACTAGATTAGAACATCATCATCATTTCAGCCGAAAGACGGCCACTGCTGGACATAGGCCTTCCCCAAGTGTCACCACAACGATCGGTCCTGTGCGTCTCGCATCACTCACCAGGTCATCGGTCCTCCTTGTGGGATGCCTTCCAAGGCTGCCTGTTCCGGTACGCGGTTACCACTCTAGAACTTTTCGGCCCCATCGATTATCTGTACTGCGAGCAATGAGCCCTGCCCTCTGTCACTTCTTCTTAAGAGTATATCAAACAATCTAAATGCCAAATCTAAGTAATCATGTTCGTAATACAATGGCTTTGGTAAATCGCGCAAGCGTCAATGAACAAACTCAGTTATAATACAATTTATTACTTTTCGTGATATCTTTTCATAAAATCAATAGAACTGGCATTGACAACTTGTAATGGATTCAAATGAATCCGGTGTCTCGCAAAACAAAAGCTTTTAATGTTAGACGTCGTCACAATTCAGTTTTATGTAAAGGGTGTCCAATTTTTGCTTGTGACTTTTCTGTTTGGTTTTGAAAGGAAAACGGTGTTATTTTATCTATAATTTTTATTTTTAATCATTTTATTTCAAAACATTACGTTCCATAAAATTGTTAGTAAAATCATACTTATAACTATGTTAGTAAAATTATGAAGATTTATTTTTATTATTTACAAATTGCTCTATTTAATATTATAAAGGGCACTCATCTGCATTCTAATGGAAAACATAGCGACTGTATTCTGTATCTAAAAACAAAATACTTTCTAAACATGACACTGGCTATATGCACAAACCGTGCGAAGCCAAAATTAAATAAAAAAAGTAATAAATAATCATTAGGTACTTCACTGTAAAAAATATACGCAAAACATTATAATTGGTTTAGGTACTTTTGTATTTGGCTAATTTGTTAATTACATTATCAGACTTTCAACGTGCCCACTGCTGGGACAATATATTGATAAATCATATTTTTTCTATGATACTTCCCTCATTTAGTACGTAACCTTAAATGTACAAAGTCCGACACACACTAGTCCGCTTTTTTATAAAATATGTTCGAATTTACACCCAAAATGGGTAGACAGCCTGATTTATTATTTAATCTGTGGGAACGGTAAAGCGCTTTCTTTCATAAGTGGAACAAATTTTTACGCGAAACAAGATATACCTCGAGTCTGATCTAATTTAGTGGTTAAAATTAATAAAGAACAATGTTGTTCTTAAGTTTGTTTGAAAAAGGAACGACTTTTGTTTTTATTTTATAGGATTTTTCCCTAGTCACCTATCGCTTTTCAGGGTTCCGTACTGCTGCCACTCACGTGTCCGTCTGTACGTCGTCTGTCACAAAATTTTGTTCCAAAGAATTTTTTAACTTCCCATTGACCTATGAACTTGTTTGGTGATAATATTTATTATTACGTATACTTTACCAACAAATACCAATCAGATTTGTTTGGTACTGAACCGTATATGTGTGAAGTCTGACATACACTTGGCTGGATTTTTTTTTTATTTTTCTACAAAGTTACGGAGAGCTTCAAAGTTATAGTAGTAGTTACTTTGATAGCTTTTCTTTTTTAAAATATATAGTTACAGTTAAGAATATTTGGTTTCTTAAAGATGAATAAACATAGAAAACATAAGCAAAAAAAAAATGGCCTTAAATATGGTGGCCTAAAGTGCAGCATTGCCAAGTAATTAAAGACAAAATTTTAATACAATTATTTCGTAAATTATATTATTTTAGGGTGCTACCTATATCTAAAGGTTTTATTACTGTGTTCTAATAAAACTGATTATTTTCTACGATCATCTTATATACAGAAGTCTTCTTTCGGCAGAATGGTGATGAAAGATGACCACCCACCTCCACATTCCACCTATCCATGTCCACCTTGGGTTACAACCCAAGATAAGATTGGTGGTCATCTTTCTTTTTAACCGACTTCGAAAAAGGAGGAGGTTATCAATTCGGATGTTTGTATTTTTTTTTTTTTTTTTTTTTTTTTTTTTTTTTTTTTTTTATGTATGTTCGGGCATAACTCCGTCATATATTGACGGATTTGCAAAATTCTTTTTTTGTTCGAAAGAGGTTTATTCCGAAATGGTCCCATTTAAATTTCAAAAAGATCTGATGATGGGTTTCGGAGACAGACAACGGAACTCTTCAAAAATTGACAGCAAATCAACCGCGATTGCTGCTATCGTATGTCTATGAATTGTTAACACAGTTTAATGGGGAGCCACAGCTAAAAAGTGAAAAATAAAAAACTTTTTTACAAAAAAATAGAACCGACTTCCAAAAAAAGTGCAAAATAACTTTAATTTCGGAAGTCGGTGTCAAAAAACAAAGACACAAAACAGGAACACCGACTTCCGAAATTAAAGTTATTTTGCACTTTTTTTGGAAGTCGGTTCTATTTTTTTGTAAAAAAGTTTTTTTTTCACATTTTTCTCAAAAATCTAGATACTCATTTTTAGGCTTCCATACCCGAAGGGTAACCAACCGGACCCTAGTACTAAGCCTCCGCTGTCCGTCCGTCCGTCTTTTGTCAGCGGGCTGTATCTCATGATCCGTAATAAGTAGACAGTTGAAATTTACATCGAATGTGTTCTGCGAAAATCTGTTGCCGCTATAACAACAAATAATAAATTTAAAATTAATGGGGGCTCCCATACTGCGTGTTTTTTTTTGTTTTTTTTTTTCGATCTTAATAATGGCAACAAGTAAAATCAAAATCAAAAGTCATTTACTCAAACTAGGCTGAGAACCAGCACTTTTTGAACGTCAAAGTTCTACATAAAGACAGTCCCCCCAAAAAACGCCCGCCCGTCACCACTTCCTAGTGTTTTAGCTGTGAAGAAGAAGTGGCCAACAAACTCCCCAGCAACACATCTGTCTGTTAAGTTTTAAGAACTTGAATCTATATAATTCTAAGCAACAATCTTAACATTATGTAAAACAGAAAAATAAATATATGCCGTCTAAAATATAATCATAAAATTAAATAGAATAATCCGCCACTTGCCAGCTAGCACACTCAATCATGCCATTAAAAACCAACTCAAGCATAAACACTAAACCAAATTAAAGAAGCCTCCATACATAACTGGTGTGCCTGCTTACAAGAACAAAGATTGAAACTATCAAAGGGCTGTGATTCGAAGCCACAAGTGATGAACTAGGGCCATCACACTAAATTTGGTAGACAATTATTATATGAACTCATATAATCTGTTATAACCATAAGCTAAATATGGAGAAAGAACATCAAGTGTAACATTGTCTTGCGTTCAACACAGCGACCAACTATTATTATCTTCTAAGTAGTCGTTGATGGAATAGTATGCTTTCGAACAGAGACTAGATTTAATTTTAGTTTTAAATGCATTAAAAGGCAAGTCAAGAAAAGAACGGGGTAGCTTATTGTAAAATTCGATACCGAGACCCTCAAACGAACCATGAACCCTACGAACACGGTGGGAAGGAACATGAAGTTTATACTTATTTCTGGTGTTAAAATTGTGGATATCACTGGTCTTTTTGTACAAATGTATATTTTGTCTAATGTATAATATGTTTGCAAAAATGAATTGAGATGCCACCGTGAGAATTCCAATCTCTTTGAAAATTTCTCGTAAAGAAACTCTTGACCTTAACCTATAGATTGCTCGTACAGCACGTTTTTGTAAAACAAATATATTTTGTATGTCCGCAGCTTTACCCCACAAAAGAATACCATAAGACATAACACTATGGAAATAACTAAAATAGACTAACCGTGCTGTGTCAACGTCAGTATATTGTCTAACTTTTCTGACGGCGTAGGCGGCAGAACTGAGCCTTCCTGATAGGCCTGATATATGTGCGCCCCATTGAAGTTTGGAATCAACAGTTATACCCAAAAAAACTGCCGAGTCCACAGTTTCAAGCACTTCTTTATTTAAGATGACATTAGGTCCTAGATTTATAACATTAGGTAAGGCAAACTTTATACATTTAGTTTTCTTAGCATTAAGAACCAAGTTATTTGTCGTAAACCAATCCGTAACCATTGAGAGAGCGCTATCTACGTTATCAAAATCATTTCTATTCCTATCTACTTTAAAGATAAGAGAGGTATCATCTGCAAACAGTACTACGTCACAGATACCCTTTAAAAAATATGGTAAATCATTAATATACACCAAAAACAAGAATGGTCCCAATATCGAGCCTTGAGGCACACCTAAATGAACTGGTAGCCCGGAAGACTTAACACCATTGATATCTACACATTGGAACCTATTACATAAATATGAATCAATTACATTTAGAGCTTCGTTTTGGAGACCATAATGACGCAGCTTACGCAAAAGCGTGTCATGGTGTACGCAATCAAAAGCTTTGGAGAGGTCACAGAAAACTCCGATAGCATTTTGCGAGTTCTCCCATGCGTTGAATATGTGTTTTAGGAGAGCAACACCCGCATCTGTAGTCGATCGACCTTTTGTAAAGCCATATTGATCATTATGAAGGAGGCTATTTACATTAAAATATGTTAGCAACTGCTTCAGTATTAACTTTTCAAAAATTTTGCTAAATGCAGGCAGGATGGAAATAGGCCTGAAGTTGCCTATATCATTTTTATTGCCTGATTTAAATAGAGGTATGACTTTACTACACTTCATGAGATCAGGAAAAGTTCCTGAGTCCACGCATTTATTAAAAGTTACAGCAAGATAAGGCGCTACGATGCCTATTATATCACTCAAAAGTTTAATTGAGATGCCCCAGTAATCACCTGTGTTTTTTGATTTTAGAGAGTTAAAAACGTTAACTACGTCAAGTGGTGTTACATGCTCAAAACTAAATGATTGATTGCACTTAGGTACACTACCGTTCAAAAGACTTTCAGCTTTAGACGGGGATGAATTTAAGAAGCGAGTTGTAGTTATAGGTATGTTGGCAAAAAACTCATTAAATGCCTGAGCTACGTCAGCTGGTTTACTAACTAATTTGTTTTCGAATAGAATCTCTAGCTGATTTACTTTTTTAACCGACTTTCCCGTTTCATTATTTATTATTTTCCAAGTGGCTTTTAGTAGACGCGTATAATCTTGTACTATGGTACGGAACCCTTCATGCGAGAGCACTTGGCCGGTTTTTTTACCTTTGATAGACTCGCGTTTGACCACCATCTCACCTGATGGTAAGCAATGATGCAGTCGACATTAGGCTGAGGCTGCAGTAGGCAGCGATTTGCGATGCGACTGGAAGAGCGAAACGAGAACAACATGGTATGGCTACATTACAAGCGAAATTCCGGCGTATATTCGGCGATGACATGGCTACAGTACAGGTTTACTATACGCATAATGTAGCCACACGCATATTTAGCAGCACTATTGAACTAGTAGTGCAAGTGAGAAATTTTCTAATAAATTAGCTTCAATTTCGCTCATATGTTGATGTAGCCGATGCCGTGATTTCAGTAATGTTGTTCCTATCGCATAAAGAAATCAAAGATCGCTAGTAATATTTGATGTACGGTGTAGCCATATACGTGAGCATTCATTTACTTGTTTTAATCGCTCATGTGTCGCAGGTCGCGTCGCGGCCTAATGTAGCCTCAGCCTTAGAGCAAGCTTGCTTAGAAGTGACCTTAGAGATCTCCAGGTTACAGCTATAAGGCAACACAGACTCCGGCAAAGAATTACACTTCTGAGCTGTACTTACAATCAATGTGTTTCCAAAACGTTTTGTGCGTATATACCATACTAGCCTCTGCCAGCGGCTTCGCCCGCATAGAATTAGTACTTCCCCTGTTATAAAACTTCAACCCCCATTTCACCCTCTCAGGGGTGGAATTTTAAAAAAACCTTTCGTATTGGAACCCCACTCTTCACAAAGAACACACCCTCCAAATTTCATGGCTTTAAGACCAGCGGTTTAGGCTGTGCGTTGATATATCAATCAGTTAGTCAGTCAGGACTTTGAATTTTATATAAACAGATTCTAATTTTGCTTGTCGTTTGTTACAGAAAATTCATCCCTCTACACATAATAGAAGAGGACAGCTACGAGAAAGATGTACTTTTCTATGTCAACCTTGGTGACCCAGAGTTACTTGGAGGTAAGAAATATATATTTTTAATAGCAATTATATTTTTGTATGGAAAACTCTCTTAGGTACGAAGGCCAATTGATGCCTTGTAGGCTGTCATTGATAAATTATAATTAAGAAAAATTAGTTATTATAATTTTTGTGTGTACTTATATGAATATGGCTATCACAAGGTATTATAAGACTATGTGAAAAAAATATAGTAGGTACCTAAAGTTATTGTATGTATAATATTCCCATACAAGCAATTTATCGGAGCTTTTAGTCTGAACAAAATCGGCTTCCAGCTTAGTAGTGAGTCCAAATTCGGACAATTTATACGAGTTGCAAAAGTATTTTCTGTAAATATCATTTGTTTAATTGTGCCATTCATATACCAAGTGTTAGGTTAGATAAATCTAGTAAACTTCTATAATTATGTTATAGGTACGTAGATATAGAGATAAAATTTAAATTAATATTTAAAATAGACATTTCAATAATTTGAATTGCAAAGTTAAGCCGCCATGATTTGGCCTGTCAGTTTGGTATGCGATAAAATAAATGAAGATCTTTAGAGATTAAATGAAAATATTGAGTTCCGACAATTTTAATTATTTTCAATCTGTTAAAATAGGATGGGTCGCACTGATTGCGATATCGGATTTCCTCTTACAACACTGATTGTTATAAAAGGATTGATTTGTTTTTGTTTGGCAAAATTGAAAGTAATTGAATTGGTATTTTTGACGTTTTTATTTTGAGTTTACTGTCAATTTATTAAAATGATAAAAAAATATTGTTAGTAAACGAATGTCTGATGTACATAAAATTATGTCAACGTGGACAAAATTAATTTTATTGTCTTTTTAAACACGCTTTTACTACCTTAAACTGTAACTTATTATGTAAAAAAATCTTAAAAGTGAATTTGACCCACTTCCCGGTTTCCGATTGAGCTGAAATTTGGCATACATTTTTAGATTGGATGACAATGCATTGCTAGCTAAATGACGTCATTCTAAATCCAATATGGCGGACTTCCAAAGATGGCGGACTAATTATTGTCTATGCCAATTAATTAATTATTATAAAATGACTTCACTCTAAATTTAATCTCCCAAAGATAGCGGACTAGAAGCGTGTTACTAGTTTTTTTTTAACTATAATATATTTTCCATTATAAATAGTTTTCAATATACCAAATTTTACAGGCCAAATCACCAAGCATTTGGTTATTAGTTTGTAGATAGTAAGGTTATATAGCCATATATACTCGTATATTATATAGGTTTCTAGCCATAGTTTATTTCTAGCGCATGTTTCCAATATTAAAAATTAATTAGAAAAGCATGAAAATTACTACCAGTTGTTAGCATGTCTATACATAGTCTGACATTTAATCAATTAATTTTAATTTAATTGTTTACTTCCACTACTGGATATATATTTTGTTACTGTATAAAATTAATTCATAGTTACGAGTAGATGTTAATTTTGTATCTACTATTTATTTAAAGTTTGGTCATATTTCAACTTCATTCGTGAATTATTAATTTTCTGTTAGTTTAAATTGTATATAATATTGTTTTTCAGCATTTTTACCTTGATTCGGTAAATACTCGTACCATGCTATACTAAAATTCTTTGTATTAATAGATAGTACTCATTGTGTTGGGTAGACAGAAACCATACTTTTAATTTTATACAATATCCTATCTCATTGGTGCCTTATGTACCAGTAATGTGTCTTGGCGCAGTGGTTAAGCGACTGGCTACTGCGCTGCGTGTCGTGGGTTCGATACTCGCGCGAAACAAATATTTGTATGTTCTAAAGATAGACCCACGATATAGGAGTAATTCCTAGTGTGGGGCAAAAAGAAATATATTGCTATTTACTATTTTCTTACTCTGATATCAATCATTTTCATCAACGCAAAGTGTCAACCCACTAAAATGTAAACAAGACGCTCCCAAAAGTGTGAAATGTGACCAAACTAATTGAACACATAGCAAGATGCAATACTTTTTATTATTAAAAAAAAAACAAGTCTTACTTCTACTATAGAGCACGGAATTCGCCGAGCTGACAGCGACTAGAGACACCATAGCATTGTCAGTCTATAATGTTCCCACTACTGGGACATAGGCCTCCTCTCTGTAAGAGGGAGAGGTGTTATAGAGACATCATGACTATTAATATTTGCGCTTGCGCAAGTATGAGCTGTCACAGGTATAGTTAGAAACACAGAATGGAAAATAAAACAAGTGGAATTGCCCACGCAGCTACCACAATAGGTGTCACAATTATGCAGAAAAATATGTAAAATAATAACAACCTTCGTCAGTTGTAATAAGTCTTAAGTACGCTAAGATTAGTTCAACAAAATTTGACAGCTCTCATTTACGTCCGTCTCTTTTTTGTTTTATTAGAGAGAAAAAGATAGCAATAGCCTAAATCAGGTTTAGTTTGTGCACAACTGAATTGGCACCAATGCTGTTTCTAGTAGCGGCCGTGTCGAGGCGTTTCCGTGCTCTGTAACTCCTTCCAACATTTTAAAATCAGTTGAGAGAGTATTGCTGTGCGTTTTCCCAAGACTCTCAATAAAGAGACATTCAATCAGCGATACCGATTGTCAAATACTCAAACAGTCTTATTGATAAAGCTCTCTAACCATATGCTTAGTTTAAACTCTGATTAACGGATTCTAAATACAAATTCTCCATAGAAAATTTTGTATTAAGAACTTGATAATCAGTGTTTAAACTAATTACTTGGTTAACTTTTTGTATAAATAACTACCTAGTCAGTTATTTATACAAAATGTTAACCAAGTAATTAAGTAAGTAGTGCAAGTAATGCAGTCGCATATGCTTAGTTTAAACATGGTTTAAATACTGATTAGCAGATTCTAAATTCAAATTTTCCAAAGTTTTGAATTAATAATCCAATAATCAGTGTTTAAAGTAATCGTATGTTTATTTATTTTTTTATAAATAGTCCCAAGTTTTAATGGGAATAACATGCGCTACTGAATAGTTACGTGGTCAAACCCAACCATTTTGACAATCGATAATCGTTCATTGAATATCACTTTGTCTAGAGTCCCCAGTACGCAATAACCTATACGTTAACAGTCTTATTTATAAAACTCACTAACCATATGCTTAGTTTAAACACTGATTAGCGTATTCTAAATTCAAAATAACATACGCTCAATCATTAGATTCAGCAGTCAAAAGGACAAAGCCTCCTTGAAATATTAGTCAGTTCTTTCCCACCCACGTCTGTCCTCCTTTCGGGAAGATAATTATTATTGTTAATTAAAAACCTGTTAATCAGTGTTTAAACTTATGACGTGGTTATTTTTTTTATAAAATTAGGCTCTTAGTCTCCATCGCTTATTCTTTCCTTTTGTTTGTGCATGATATAACCCTAACTCTGCAGAGGTGTTCGAAACGTTTCTCCCCGACGCGTCGGCTTCCGTATCAGTACAATTTTCACCCGGTAAGTGATAGCAAAGCAATTTATGTAATGGATGCAACGTTCGCAATGGCTTTGTTTAGCGAGAATTTTTCGTAAGGAAAATGTAGGTTGGTTTTTGAGGAAAATTTGGATTTTATAAAAAGTGTGAGGGAGATTTTTTACCAAGCCCCAAAGCTTTTCTTAGTGAAAACATTATTTAATTATGAAATTGATAAATAATTTTTATTTTGTAAATAGGTTCCAAAGTTGAATTCAAGGCCGAAGCCATCATACGATTTATTGCAGCAAATTGGCACTGTCAAGCATCGCCATTTTGATTTTTTTTCATAGTTGCTTGCGACGCACAATGACACTGGCCTAATAGAGTTGGCGACATTAAAACAAACAAAATAATGCCTCCACCTCCATTTAGGTACGACCTCTATCGTGAACTGCTATTTTTCTTTTAATTTTTTTCTACTATAATTATGATCGTCGGCTGCCATTTTGAAAACTCACCACAGAAACTTAAACGAGATTGGACAGCAAAAAATTAATTAAGAGACATACTCGTAAGCTGAAAGAAACCGGTGTGACAAATTCAAATTCATAGCATTTTATGTCATAAAATTATAAAGACACATGTATAACTTATAAAAATTCGATTTGTACGAAGAAAAGCAACACACATTTACACTAGGTAGGTAATAAATAACACGTTCCTAGAAACCGTATCTACATTCAAATATTAATGAAACTTGCGTAATAAACATGTCATTATTATTAATAATGGCGACGTTGCGTCCATTATAGCTGTTTGTCACCGAGAATGGATTGACGTGATAAGCACTTAGCTGGCTAATATTGTTAGCAATTGTGTTTGTCTCATAGACTTAGAGAAATGGACTAAGCATTCCCTATAATTTATAGTACTCACGTGTACAGCAACGCCTTGCATCTTATCGATAGTTTGCTATTTGCTAGTATAAACTCCATACGTGCAAGCGAGATAGACATATTAAGGGTCTCTATCTACCCGCCAAGTGGCGCCCTCATTGAATAAAAATCGTAACATAGCATAGAAAATAAATATTAAAGAATCCAACGTCACGTTTGTTACAAAGAGGATAAAATATTTTTACGTTGTTAAAACAGGTCTCAAAATGTTTCGTATCCAAAGTAGTAGGCAAAAGTACCAAAAACGGCCGTTTATGACATTTTTGCTTACTACTTTGGACTGGGAACATTATAGACTCTTAATAGCTGTCAAGTGAAAACGGTCTGAAAAGTGTGAGAGAGAAAACACAATCGTGCGACCAGTTGTTATCTTTATCTACTTATATTTAAGATTGGTTAACTTTACAAGCTGTCAGTGTTACATTTATCACTACGACCTACAACAGCAGTTGAACCATCAAAAGACCCTTTTTGGCACAGCCGTGAGGCACACGCTAGGTTTTTTTTTAATGACTGTCATTTTTAACCTACGAAAAAAAAGGAGGAGGTACTCAATTTGACCGTATATATTTTTAATTTATTACTCTTGTTGCATGGTGTCGCCAAATAAATATTTTTCCTTCCTTCCTTCTTTCTTTCTACAGAAAAGAGACAAGTTTTGGCCGCACATTCGCCATCTTTTTCTACAGATCAGTAAATTTTGTGACTCTCATTTTTAATGCTCAGTCTTGTTCTCTATGTCTACCGTTTATCTGACCTACATACTTATGTATATACACCTTCCAATCTAACCTCGGCAATGTAAGATAGATCGCAGGAAAAAAATGGGATTGCTAAATGACCCGAGATATCGGTTTACGATTGGAACTTCCGATTTCGACAAGTTTCCACATCGATAACTTCTTATAGAAAATGGGTTTCTGAATACGCGAAAAATATGTTTAGATGAGATCTAGAATCCAGAGATGAAAAGGTTTTAGTTTGATGAAGCCTGAAAATATTTGCTGATTGTACCTACGATTTGGAAATTGTCGTGAAGTAAGAATTCTTAATGAGAAAACTCACTCCGGAATTTAAAAAAAAATATGAGCCTGTCTCGTCAGCACGACCGAGGTCAGCTGTTCAGATTACCATTGTTTAATATTGTTGAGGGGTATTAGATTGGGAGGTATCAGGCGGTTAGTTCTGTGAAAATTTCACAGTGGAAACTAAGTGAAGTGAGCGCTCAATCCACGTAGCTATTGACAATTCACTTCACTTTTTTCACGCTGAGATTTTTACATAATAAGGCTACAGGTAAGTGAATGTCGTTTTTGTGATGAAAAAGCAAATGTTATTTTTAATGTCATTCGCTTAGTTTTGTTTTGGTCTGCATCCCACACTGTACGATTACAGTTTTTTTTTGTGTAATTAGCATTGTCAGTAGATTTTGTATTTGTAGATTAGTGTTTAAATGTAGCTTACTAGTGTTTGTGTTTTTTTAAAGCTATTGAAGGTACTAAAATGACTTCATATCATGTTTAGGTTGCTTTCAAAGTCTAATACATTTTTTTCAACAGTGAGAGTCCGTTATGTTTTTACACAATTCTGAAACGCACTTACAAATTAATGTCGTATTTAATCTAAACTTATAAAGGTAAAGGGTTATAATTGTTTATTTGTTTGTTTACCTACATGTTTGTAAAAGTCTCGTCGGTCGTAAACGCGACTGCTGAGCGTTAGATCCTGGCTTTGATTCTCGGGTCGGGCAAAAGTGCTATTGGGTTTTTGCATTTTAATTTTGGAATTACTCTGTCCCGGTGCTTGGAAGTTGGTAGCGTGAAACCCTCGTGCCTCAAGTCGTTTGCCCTGAACCTGATCTCTGCCCGGTCGTGTCGGCTTGCTGTCTCATCGGACTATGACAGTAAAGGAATAGATAGTGCACATGTGTTAAACACGTGCTTCTGCACTATAATATCAGCAGCGTACTCGGCTAATCTCCGTTGATATTCGTCACCGTAATCAAAATTCCGAGGATTATCTAATACCTTTAAACGAGCAATTCTTGTATATAAGTATATATAACGGGTGTAAAAAGACAGTTTCCGACGCCGAAAGCCACATATTCTACCCATTGTTTGGATATTTTTTTCTACTAGACCATACCTGGGGTACCACTGGTTCTGGAGATATTGAAGGTCAAAGCCGCAATTTTTTTTTTTACTTTTTTATAAAAATTAATTATTTTAGGTGTTATTTTCGATTTTTTTTCAAAATTTCCAGATTACGAAAACGCAATGAATATCAAACGTATCCGACAAGTACCTACGTGGCTTAGAGCGAAGGGGTGGGGTTTAACTCCACTTGCCTGTGTTCGCGTTACATTTCGCGGAATAAAAACTAGTTTTATTTTTCATACCTAAAAATAAAGGACTTCCAGCAATCATTTTTGCACAAAACTATTTTGTTAGATGTACAGTATGCGTAGTTAACTGCTCTGTGATGTGTCTTTTTACACCCAGTATAATCTGAATCTCGGAAACGGCGCCAACGATTATCATGAAATTTTGTATGCCCCCTGCATACAAAATTTCATGCCGTTTCGGGTTGCGATAAATCGATCTAACTAGATTTCATTTTTAGAAAACGTCATTTTATATCCGTGTAAAAACCGAGCAAATCTCGGTCATCCAGATACTTATTATTTTTAACTAAGAGAAAACCTCACTTTTGCTGACTTTTATATGACAATTTTTATCCCAGAAAAATGCTGATATCCTGCGGTATAATAATATGATAGACCAGTCAAGCAAAGTCGAGGGTAAAAACGAGTCTTCAAACAATTCCGTAAAACACTACCCCTCATAAATTTCACTACATTATCCCTTGAAACGGAGTACAATTTGACCCCAACACCATTCACAATCGAAATAAAATCGTTTACAGTAAATCATCTGGATACAGTTCTATCAGTTATATTTTACGTTCATCCTGTATACGGATGTCGCTTACATAGTGTTAATTCAGCCGTTATGGAGAATGGCTAGGTATTGTATGAAACCACTAATTAATTTGGCTTCGGCTATTAAATTGGTCCTTTTGAATTCGAGTGTGGTTTGGCAAAGGCTTAATCATGTGTGCGCGTTAGGTGCAGTTTGGTGAACGTTTTGTGTGAAATGTATTTTGCGATTGAAAGTGATTTAAATCTGTTTATATAAAATTCAAAGTCCTGACTGACTGACTGACTGATATATCAACGCACAGCCTAAACCGCTGGTCTTAGAGACATGAAATTTGGAAGGTGTGTTCTATGTGAAGAGTAGGTATCCTCATAAGAAATGGTTTTTCAAAATTCCACTCCAGAGATCGAAAAACAGCCGGCCAAGTGCGAGTCGGACTCGCGCACGAAGAGTTCCGTATCATTATCTATAAAAACGGCAAAAAAATCATGTTTGTTGTATGAAAGCCCCCTTAAATATTTATTTTATTCTGTTTTTTAGAATGTGATTATAGTTACAGGTGTTCTTTCATTTATTTTCCATCCTATGAAGTTCCAAAAATTATGCAAGTATTAATTTGATTTTAACCGATTTCAAAAAGAAGGAGGTTATTAATTCGAATGTTTGTATTTTTTTTTAGTACTTCATGTTATAGCGGCAAACGAAATACAAAAAATTTCAACTATCTAACTATCACGGTCCATGAGACGTATCTCGATGATGTGTCTGTCACCAGGACAGCGGAGTCTTAGTAATAGGGTCCCGTTTTAACCTTTGGGTACGGAACCCTAAAAAGGGAGTTGAAAGGTAATTACGGGGGAAGTACTAATTCCACTCGGGCAAAGCTGCTGGCAGAAGTTAGTATCAGTATAAGCATATACAACTTGGCAAAATGAGGTTTTGTAGACCCGTCAGATACACAATATTAGTACGGTGCTCCTGTCTAGATCATGACTTACATACTGGAATAACCAGGTCTTCCATAGTGCAGGTGTATGAACACCTGTCTATGGTTGCCAACTTTTTAAAAAAAAAAATAGAGTATTTCTGATTTCAGACAGGGTAGATAAAGAGTACCGCCTTAAAAACCAGAGTACTTATATATTTTTTTTAATTTTTGAAAAGATATTTATTATGCCTTTTGCGGCACATAAAAATTTTTCATAATTTTTTAAAGAATTGTGTGATTCCAAACATTCTTAACCTATTTTTTTAGCTTATTTTTTATTCATGTCAATGGACATATTAACAGTAAATGTTACATTTTTGGGTTATGACTATGGATAGACATGACTGTTATTAATATAGTAAACATTGTGAAAAAAAAAATATTTTATCGTACTGTGGTTATACAGGTTATAGAGTACACCTGCATGAAATAGAGGACAATACTGTATTTTAGAGTACGGTTGGCAACTCTACCTGTACCACAGATAATAGAATACTAGCCTGTATTATGGAGGACCTGATGAACGCTACTGACTCTGCAATTTATGTGGCCAGCTTCTGGGCCCTAAGTAATTAGGAATATAAGAAACCATCGTTTCGAAAGAAGAAGAAGCATAAGGCAGTTGGGCCGACGAGGAAGCGACTAACTATCAGCTATTTTGACGCTCAAGAAACGCACAATAGATATACATTCCGTGTAAAAAGAAGAGATGCATATATTAATAGTTGATCGCTGACTGTTCACACTGCCGACGAGAAATCGCTCCACAAGGATGTCGCTGAGCGACAAGATCTCTCAACGCTTACTCGCTCAGTGATGCTCGGTTTTTTTTTTGGCGGTGTGGGAAATCATCCAATGACATGTCCCGCTCTGAGTGGAGCTAAAACCCTCCCCAGTTCCTTCCCTGCCTGAGCGCCCAGGGGTGCGGTAACTCTGTTAAGAATTTATCCGCTACCCTCAGGCATGAGCCATGCTCGCTTGACGGTCAGAACTACCGCCAAGAGACCAACCCGAGCGAGTGGTGCGAGTAATCACCCGTCGCCCTCACACACTCGCTTAAAGACCAGCGACATAACTATCGGAATACACTCGCTACTCGCTGCTCGCCAACTCGGTTTTAGTTCGAAGTTCTACTCGCTCATCGTTGGCGGTGGGACAAGTGCCTAAGCATAGCATAATCAGGCTTACAATGTTCCCTCTGCTGGGAGAGAGAATGAATAAGAATAAGAATAAAATTTATTATTAAACAAAAAAAAGAAAATATTAAAAATTTAGTTTATTTTTTTATTGGTTTTTTTTTTTTGTTGAATGGGTTGTATTCCGCCGCGGGCCCAGTATGGGTTGCAGTTAAACGAGTATTCCACCAGTTAAATGTTGCAAAATGTTACCAATACGAGTATTTTGTAGTAGCTTGAAAATTGTATATCAACCCAAGGGAATTTGCTCCTGGGATAAAAACCCTCCAGACTACTATAATCTATCTCTGTGGCAAATTGCCAAACGTTCTGGCGTGATTGAGTAACAAACATCTATTCGTCTATCAGTAGGATTAGTAAGAATAGTAAGAACTAAGAAAACAAAGTTATATTTTCAAAAAAACCCGACTGTAAAAAGCTACTAAAAAGTTCCAAACAAGTCACTTTTCAAGCAGTCTGATGCAGTTGGTGGCAGTTATTTTAGTTCAATTATTGATTTCATGCACCAACTGCACCAGACTGCTTGAAAAGTGTCTTGTTTGGAACTTTTTTAGTAGTTATTTACAATCGGGTTTTTTTGAAAGTATTTTGTTTTTATGTTCTACATGTTAGTGAGTTATATTTTTGCAATCGCCTCCTCGAACCCTTTATTTTGATACCCCACTTAGTATAGTTTGTTGACTTTATTTTTTTCTTTTTTCCGTGTCATATTGTATTTTGATTACTGTCATGTCTTTAGCACTTGTAAAATTAAGACGAATCAATTGACGTCAAAATTGTCAAAATCGGCTTACGCATTTGGTCTCTGAAGCGCCACAAAGGAACAAACATACTTAGGCTGTTAAACACATTACCCTCCCTCGCGTTGAGCTCGCGTCGCACAGTCGGGTAAAAATAGTAGCCTCACGGGTCGATCTACAGAATTAAGCAATCATGCCGAGGTAGGTCCGTGGATGAGTGACCATACATAACATGAGCGTTTTTGCCATTCTTAATATTGGAATCAAATCGTCACTTAAGTAAAAATTGGGTACTTTTCAGGAGAGCCAATAAACTGTTTAGCAGCACGTAATTCAAGTTTTTGAAAAAACTGAGTTACGCTCTGTTACTAAGGCAATAAAACTGAGTTACGCGGTTTTACTGTATCCTTCCTGTACAACACTGACATACGCATTGTTTTTAAAGTTAAATTGCGCGTCACCATTGGTTCAAATCTTCGTGTTTCATTGGTCAAACTCTGCGTCATTCGTATCGAATGCCATACGTAACTTATTTTGTCAAAAAAATGACTTACGCAGTGTAATTGAACTTAAGCGACGAAATGTAACCTAATTTATGTTGCGCACAATTTAGCAACATAAATTAGTATTTTAATTCGTGGTGCTTGGCGACTGGGCTTACTCCAGTTGTAAATGTCCCTTTGTGCCTATTGGCCTATCTTTGTTCTGTCTCCCCTTGATAGAAGCAAGTGGGAGTTACATTTTTTTTCTTACTCCTCCGCTGTTGTTTTCTGATTTATTTCGTTCAGTTTAATCATTTCCGCGGAACTCGTCGAGCTTCATTGCGTCGGCGTTTTCTTGTGGTCGCCACTGTTAATTCTGGTTTTCAGGAGTTATAGTGGTTGCTTGGGAATAGTTTGGCGGGTTCGTCCCAATAAGAAAATAATGCATTTCATACTGAGATCTCTTCATATATCAGGAAACACGCTAAACCTTGAGTCCGGGCTGTCATTTGTAGATCTTTGACAGTCGTTATGGGTAGTCCAAAGCCCGAAAAACTGTACTAGTCTTGCTATGGGGTTCCGTGTTACCCAGTTAACCCAGTACTGGGTTGTGGTGATTAGATAGGCAGTTGTTTCTTGCAAAATACTGATATTAAGCTGCGCCTAGCTGGACTGTAAGCCGATCCCAACTTACTTAGGTGGTTGGAAAAAGGTTAGGCTGATTAATAGGGTATTCTGCTGTGTTTATTTTTGTACAATATTTTATACCAGCTTCTGCCAGCGTTTTCGCCCTCGTTGAATTAGTACTTCTCTCATTATAATTTAGCCTATGTGCTAATTCAGACTATAATCTCTCTCTGTACCAATTTCTTCGACATCCTTTCATCCGTTTTGGCGTCATTTTTATTAAAACACATCCATCCATCATCATCAGACATTATCAGAAAGAGAGTTATCAGAATCTTCTGTCATCAGATTTAAAAGTTTTCTAAATTGCTTAATTTTGAATGGATTTGAAAAATTATTTCGATTTTTGATTTTTATGAAGTTACTTTTCATACAAATAATTTAAAAAAGAAACAAGTGTGCAATTCACACGTGGTAGTAGTGAAACCTTCAAAAATGTTGGCTAAAACAAAACACAAAAACAAAACACTGTATAATGCTTCCTATCTCATTTTTAAACACAAAAACAAAACACTGTATAATGTTTCCTATCTCAATTTAAAACATAAAAACAAAACACTGTATAATGCTTCCTATCTCATTATAAAACACAAAAACAAAACACTGTATAATGCTTCCTGTCTCATTTTCTCCCACGTTAAATCTTATGAATTTATGTGTCTGTCTCTTTTTACTGTCGCTTTTCGTTTCATCGACTTTCAAATCACAACGATGCTAAAGAAGTTTTCACTTCAAAAACATGACAGCAGTTACATATTGCGTAATTTATGCCATTACTGTTACATATTTTTTTCGTCTGTTGTATCTTTTGTCCCTGTAAACAGCAAAAAGCATTGCCCACAACACATGACACTTTCGGTCGGCTGACCAGTAGTTGGCCAAAAGGAAAGTCAAATAAAAGCTCTGCTAGAATTGGCGGGCGATTTATTGACATAACGGCACCTTTCCCTTTTTTGTTGTTGACAAATAAGGGATTATGTCAAATGGAAAAGTTACAGAGATTGGATGTAAGCAATACTTACGTTTCCGCAAATAAACTTGGACCTTCTGTTGACTCGGTCAAGGTTGGTATTCGAAAAGTCTTGACCTGTAAGGAACAAGCTTCCAAATAATATGTTTTTATTTTCAGTGGTTTTCGCTGTGCATTCTGTCAGTAAATTTAAAAACCTAAATTGCGTATTTTTGCTTATGAAAACTCTTTTGTTTACCAAAGAGTTTACACAGTTTTGCCGTTTTTGCTGATATACGAGATTGTACAGTTAAAATAATGTATTTCTATAATTTTTTTATGCACAAAATTAAGGGTCATTTTAATTCCGATCTACTGAATGAGCTAGACTCGAAGCTTGTGTCGCGTATTATAAGTCCAGATTAGATTTGTTATAAAAGATTTTTTATTGCCAATTTTTTTAATTTTTACATTTTTTCAAGTTTAATAAAACTAAATAATAAAGTTACGCCCGAATGGTTAACCTCAATAACATGGAATTTGAACATAATTGGAGACAACAAAACGACATCTGTGTACATATACATATTTTTTGTTTATGTTGATTTTTTCAAAAAATCCTATGTCAATTTCGATAAAATTTATATGGGACCACCTCTGAAGTATGACCTACCAAACAAAATAATAATAATCTAAAATTATTCACAAGTGGCGCAGAAATCGCGTAACAAACATACAAAAAAAAACATACAGACCAATTGACAACCTTCTTCTTTTGGAAGTTGGTTAAAAATAAGTACACTTCAGCTATGTTACAATCGACGAAAAACCTAACGAGAAACAGATATTCGTAGAATCGTTCTACGTTCCAATGCACCCAGCAATCGCATCAATCCATCAAATGGCGAGGAAATGGCTTTTCCTATCCCATTCATTTAATTCAGATCAGAATCTCTCATCAATCCTTCAACGTTCTTATCAATGCATATTAAAAAACTGGCCAAGTGCAAATCGAGATAGAGTCGCGGATTAAGGTGCTATTAGCTGCCAACGACCTTGAGTGGTTAGCTTGCGTGTTCTGCACTGAGCTCACGTAACGCGTCGTATGTCCACCCAGTAATAGGACTCGCCCATCAAGGAGCGCTGTCCGAAATTAGACGCATTATTAATTTATTACACATAAAACAACAAGTATTAAACTAAAATACTGAGACTAAATTATAAATAATTAAATTATCTTTAAAATGGTGAATGTTTCATAAAAATACGCTTAATAGTTTTTGCGTGATTCTCAATTTTTTATCCGCGTTAGACATAAATTTACAAATTAATTACACTATGTTATAAAAATATTATTTCAAATATTCGCAAATCAAATTACAACGGATATAGTCTAGAATAACATATATTTTTTCAAAGAAATAAGACTAGTCGTTTAGACGTGATGTTCAATTAAAAACCTTTAAAAGTCGTATATGTTTTTTTAAACTATAGACAGCATTCAAAATAAATAGTTTTATGTTATTTAAGAAATTAGATCAAAAAAGACTAATTCCCTACTTTTTTTTGTGGGATGGGAAATCGTCCAATGACATCTCCCGCTCTGGGTGGAGCGAGAGGGCGTGTCAGACTCTTACTGACTAAAACCCACCCCTGTTCCTTCCCTGCCCAGGAGAGCGGTAAATCTGTTACGAATTTATCCGCTATCCCTAGGCATGACTAATCCAGGAGGGATTAGAATGAGTTACTGCACCCCTGGGCACGCAGGCAGGGAAGGAACAGGGATGGGTTTTAATCAGTAGGAGTCTGACACGACCTTCCGCTCCACCCAGAGTGGGAGACGTCGAGAAGTCATTGGATGATTTCCCACCACCCAAAAAAAAAAAGGGAGGGGGGGACTAGTATTTAAAAAAAAAAAAAAAAATAAGTATATGGAAAACCTACAAGTAAAAACATAGATTTTCCTGCAATCTATAAATAAAGAACTATATTCTATACTTATTTAAAAAAAAAATAAGGGCGTATTTGTCTTTATTCATCTAATTTCTTAATTAACATAAAACTATTTATTTTAAATGTTTCTTAAAATGCAGTGCCCCCTTTCATGTGATATGTCACACGGTACAGTTTGAAAAACTTTATTTTTAAATTTTCCGATTCGCACGACCCTCATATCCCAAAAGTATTTTTTTTTAATTTTGGTTTCCCACGGTTTGTGCATTTAGCCAGTGTCAAGTTTAGAAAGTGTTTAGTTTTGACATACAGAATACTGTCACTTATACCATTTTTTTTATGAATTCAAATTCAAAAATCATTTATTTTAATCCATTACTTTCAGATCATTTCATTCCAAATAAAATTAAAATTTTAATAATATTACATGTCATATAATTATTAATTAAATAAAAGTAAACATTACAATTTAAAACTATAACACCAAAATTAAAATCAAAAAACAAAATCAAAATTAAAATCAAAAATCAAAATCACAATTAAATTAAGTCATAAAATAAAATACAATACATTTCTTTTTTTTTTTTTTAATTAATAATACGCCTGCCTCTGAGTCATTTGTTTGTTTGTCATCACATTAACCGTATAGCAATGGTTAATGTACTGACAATCAAACCTGTTCGCAAATACGCTCAGGATGGTGCTGGAGGTGGCTCGGAGCCTGCGCCCCAGAGATGTGCACCGCTTTCGCATCGTCGTGTAAAAACAGTCGACACGGGCGTCGGCGAACATCCCAGACGCGCTGCAGTGCCGAGGCAGCCCCAACAACACCCTGAACGCATTATTATACTGAACACGGAGAGCGTTGCACCGCTTCTGGGTATATGACACCCACAAGCCAGCCGCATACAGGGACGTACAAAACGCTCTGAAAAGAGTTATTTTGACAGCCCCCGAGCAACGAGCAAACCTGCGGGCGATCATATTGGCCCTCACAGACAACGCCCTCCGCTCCCTATCAATGTCCGCATCGTCCCTCAGGTCAGAGGTCACGATATGCCCGAGATATTTAAACTGTTTAACTCTCTCTAATTTAGCACCGTTCAGTCTGATAGGTGGAACAGAATCCGGGCACCTCCGACCCCTGGCCTGAAAGACCATGCATTCACTCTTCTTTGCGTTATAGAGCAAACCGTGATCCTGCGCGTAACGCTCGCAGATGCCCAGCAACCTGGACAGACCACACACAGAGGCGCTCAGCAGCACCATGTCGTCCGCGTAACTAATATTATTAACACAAACACTGTCAATATGGCAGCCGACACGGGTGCCGCTGAGCTCCTCTATCAGTGCGATCACGTACAGGTTGAAGAGCTTCGGCGAGGTCAGCCCTCCCTGCCTCACCCCACACTCCAACCTGTATGGCTCAGACAGAGCACTCGACCATCGAACGACGTTGACCTGGTTAAGATACCAGTACTTCAGAATTTCAATCAGTTCAAGGGGCATTGAGATGTTATTTAACTTCTGCCATAAGATGTCATAACTAACCAGGTCGAATGCCCTCGAGAGGTCGAGAAAGCAGGCATAAATCGGTGTGCTCCTATCGGAGTAGTACTTGACAGTTTGCTTCAAACAGAAGATAGCTGACTCAGTAGATAGTCCCGGCTTAAAACCAAACTGATTATCATGAGTGTTTACATACCGGTCAAGCTGTGTATTAAGCAAACTGTCAAGAACCTTAGCAAGCACTGTGGCTAGTGAGATTGGCCTGTAGTTGCTCGTGTCGCTTAGGTCACCGGTTTTACTCTTCGCAATTGGTACCACCACTGTCCTCATCATCTCTGCTGGTAAGTAGGCATGTCCTAGACAAAATGTATATAACATGGCAAGAACTCTGGGCAGGTGGACGCCGGCATGCTTTAGATGCTCAATGCTCAGGTCGTCATGGCCAGGAGACTTTCCACGCGACATTGATCTTATGACTCTCCGAACATCCTTCGCTGTGAATTTGGTGTTTATCTCCTGTCCATGCGACCCCTTCACACTGAATGACCGTGATGGTCCCAATGGCGATTTCACCATAAAGTGATCCTTAAATATGTCCGCAATACATTTCGGTTCACTCACCCCGTTGACGCTCACGGGTAAGCCCGGCTTAGTATTTAGCCTACCAGTACTTTTCCAGAAGTTACGAAAGTCATGCTTCGAATGGTGAGAAGCGAGGATATCCATCTTTATCTGCTCCCTATTATTTTGGCACCACTTTAGGCGTGTTTTAAAGATTCTACGACTTTCCCGCATCTCCTCCCAAACACGTCCTTCACTCGGTTTACCCCACATTACCCATTCCATAAATTTACACCGAGCTGCGTGACGCTCACGGGGAGCGTCACGCACATGCTTGTTCCATCCGATCACCGGATGTTTTCTTCTCGGTTTAACAATAGTATGACTCTCAGAGGCGGCTTTACACAATGTATTAACAATCTTATGATACATACTGTCAATTATACGCATATGGTCTCGGTTATCACAACGTTTGTCAGCACATTTACTGAATTCAGGCGGAAAATCAATCAATTTTAATGTGTCATTACATAATTTACTATATAAATCTGTTTGTTTAAGGCTTCTCTCCCTCCGTTTTACTTTATTACATTTAAAATTTTCTTGCAAAATCTTTGGTTTTACATTATATAAATTACATTTAATAATGAGTGGCAAGTGGTCAGACCATACCGGATCATACTTGACGTGTGTATCGACTATAGTTTGAAAAGCCGACTCAGTTACAACACAGTGGTCCAACCATCTTAGCGCCCCATTAGCGTCACTTATAAAACTATATGTGTCAGACAATAAACCTAAATTTATGAATGCAGATGTAATACATTCTAATGTTTTTTTGGCAGCAAATGTGTCGAGTCAGCCTTCTCGGCAAGCTTCGCTGAGGTAGTCAATACTACAATAACATTTTTCAGCTGCATTTTACCGACAACGCACCTGTTTTAATAATTCCACTTATTGTCCAGTTGCGTAGACATTTCAGACACAACACTACACCAATTTTACATCACAATATCCACTAGGAATCAATTTGGGAATAATTCAAACAGCCACTGAACTTCACTCGAAAAAAACCCCGCAAAAAAAAAAACATTATTTATTTACGTTACACATCCGTGTCTGTGCCACAGATATACATCATCATCATCCTTTTAATGTGGGGACAATAAAAGGCCGATGAAGCACAGACCTCCTGTCTGTTAGAGAGTGCTGGCCGTAATCCACCACGCGGGCCCAATGCGAGTTGGTGGATGTCACCATGTCTTCGAATTTTTGATTCTAGAACGCTTCGTTTCCTCACGATGTTTTCCTTCACCGTTTTGAGAGCAGTGGTAATGAAATAATTTACAAAAAGTAAAGCGATATTCATGTGTGTGCCAAATTTTAACTCAATGGCTTCTGTAGATTCGGAGCAAATTGACTGTGTCATCTAGGGACCAATCATTTTTTTTTTTTTTTTTTTAAAGGGACCAATCATATTTAATAAATTACAGGATGATATAAAAAAATTACACATTTCAACTTTTCAAAATAAAATCACAGGCTTTTCTAGTGGACAAATGAGCACTTATTAATCAATTGAATAGATTTTTCAATAAATTTGATTCCTACTATATTTTTTAAATAGGTAGGTACAAAGGCCTTAGGCTTACCAGTTTGCGTTTATGCCAGGTTGAGGGACAATGGACGCCACCTTCTCTCTCCGTCAATCAGTGTTCATTGATTTTGAGAAAGCGTATGATAGGGTACCTCGGGATGTGTTGTGGTGGGCCTTGAAAGAGAAAGGTTTGCCTGGGAAGTATGTTGAGTTGATTCGTGCTATGTACAGACAATCTAGTACCTACGTCCGGTCGGCTGCTGGCAACACCGATGAGTTCAGTGTGGCTGTAGGCTTACATCAAGGGTCGGCTTTAAGTCCTTACCTCTTTCTGTTGATTATGGACGCTCTTACGTCGGAAATACAGGAAGAAGCACCCTGATGCATGCTGTTTGCCGACGACATTATTCTGGTCGGTGAAGATGGACCTGAGATCCAGAGCAGATTGGCGAAAAGGCAACAGAAGCTGGAGAAAGTTGGCTTAAAAATCAGCAGAACCAAAACTGAATACATGTTCTGTGAAGCTGTAGTGCTAGATAGCGCGCTTCTCCCAGTCTGCTCCGATTTTTAAGTATAGAATTAACACTGGATGGATGAAATAGCGGCAGGTCACCGGGACTATCTGTGACTCCCGCATTCCCCTAAAACTTAAGGGGAAGATTTATAAAACAATGGTCAGACCTGCTGTCTTGTATGGTTCAGAATATTGGGCCACAAAAGAGATGAATGAAAAGCAATTGCATGTAGCTGAGATGACAATGCTAAGAGCGATGTGTGGTGTTACGCGCATGGATAGAATTAGGAATGATATAATAAGAGTATATAAGAGATGTATATAAGAGGAAGTCTGAAAGTGGCACCGCTGACTGAAAAGTTGTGTGGAAATTGGTTGTCGTGGTATGGGGATGTGATGCGGAGGAAGGAAGAAAATGTCATGAGGAAAGTCTTGTGTATGGATGTGGATGGCTATAAGAGTAGGGGAAGGCCAAAGAAACGATGGTTGGACTGTGTGAAAGAGGATATGGGTAAAAAGGGGGTGACTACAGAGATGACGAGTAATGGAGGAGTATGGAAAGAAAAAGACATGTTGCGCCGACCCCAAATAAATTGGGATAAGGGCAGGAGAATGATGATTATGAGTGTAATTAATTTGTAAAGTTATGTCTAACTCGGATAAAAAATTGAGAATCACGCAAAAACCATAAAGCGTATTTATGTGAAACCTTCACCATTTTAAAGATCATTTAATTATTTAAAATTTAGTCTCAGTGTTTTAGTTTAATACTTGTTGTTTTATGTGTAATATATTAATAAAGCGTTTAATTTCGGGCAGCGCTCCTTGATGGCGAGTCCTATTACTGGGTGGACATACGACGCGTTACGTGAGCTCAGCGCAGAACACGCAAGCTAACGACTCAAGGTCGTTGGCAGCTAATAGCGCCTTAAGGCCCTGCGACAAAACTATCGGCACTACCACTCGCTACTCGCCGCTCGATAACTCGTTTTTAGTTTGAAGTTCTATTTACTACTTGCTCATCGCCGGGCGGTGGGATAAGTGCCTAACACAAAACAAGACATTCCTAAATTAAGTACCTATCTGATCTAACTCGAAATAAGCATAACATCTACATGCTAAGTCCTTTTGGAGAAAACCTCCTCCACTCAACTCGACACAATTGCCAAGACATCGTATAAAAACTCTTTAACTGTAAATAAATAAGTATTATTATTTATTTATTCAATTATATTATAACACCCTTATAGACGCGTCCAAGGCGACGTTATAATTTTTAATATAAATACGTTATTATCACACTTAAACAATATTAACAAAAACAACATTATTTGTGTAATGTTAAATAACAAGCTATAACAGTAAATTTGATTAAGTCGAGTGGAGGAAATTACTAAGAATACCCTATATTATACCTTGCCTAAACCCAAAATATCATTAACAATATTACAGTTCCCAACTTTTTCGCAGTTCCTGGTAACATTATATCTCATGCTTCGAAAATGTTTTTCCAACTACCTAAAAGTTGCCAATAAAAATCCTCACGTCACATTTTAGGGTTCCGTTATAAAGTATTCAAAAGACGCGTACGGATAACGGCTACGTGGGTTCCTTATAAGATCAACATAATGTTTTCGGTCCTCAGATTTCTGGGTTATTGAGATTCGACCTCTACTTTGATGTCCGGCTCCAGAAGTTTTACTTTTTATGGAGATCCCTGACTGGTTGAGTTCAGGGAATAGTTTGTTTTGATGGGTTTTGTTTCAACGAAGGAATAAAAGTGTTGAGACTCCCTTATGAGCCATTTTTTAGGGTTCCGAAAGTCCGAATGTAAAACGGAACCTTTACAGGATTTCTCGTGTGTCTGTCTGTCCGTCTGTCACAAATATAAAATCAAATTTTTATTTGCTAGAATGTGGGTATACAACTAAGGTCGTGAAGAATTTCTGTGGAGCCATACGTTCTGTACAAGATTAGACAGGCAAAATTTATAAAAAAATGGATGCATTCATAACAGAACCTAGAAGATTAAAACAGTTCAATGCAATTCAAATAAATCCAGTCAATTATTAATCGCAATAGTCAAAATAAAATTTAAACGGTAAAATACAGTTAAAATATCGAAATACAATTCAAATGTCAAGTACTTACAACAAAAATGTGAAAATTTAATTTAAACATTAAATGAAATTAACATGTCAATATACAAGAAAAAAAGGTCATTATGTCGATTCAATTAAAATGATGAAAATTTGATTAACAAAAGGTCAAGGTCTATAATTGGTCATTAAGTAAATAATTAATTTTGTAATAACCAGGGATCGGAATCTGGGCGCCATTCCAGGGCCGTACCTATCCAGAAATTATTTATTAATCAATTTTATTGAATTGATTTTTCAGGAAATTTGAACCCTACTTAATTTATTTTTTTAAACAGGTAGTTTTTATCATTTGACATACACAAGACTACCTACCTTACCTTACCAATAGGTAGGTTACAAATTAATTACACTATGTTATAAAAATATAATTTCAAATATTCTGAGATCAAATTACGAAGGAAATTGTCTAGAGTAACATATTTTTTTTTCAAAGAAATAAGACAAGTTGTTTAGACGTGATGTTCAATTAAAAACCATTAAAAGTCGTTTAACTGCGCCTAAAGCGAGTGTTCGAGTGCACTCGCTCGGGTTGGTCTCTCGGCGTGTGTTCTGACTGCCGAGCGAGCATCGCTGAGCGATTAAGCTTTGATAGAACAGCTCTTGTCGCTCAGCGACTAACTTGTGGAGCGATTCCTCGCTGGCAGTGTGAACAGTCAGCGATCAACTATTAATATATGCATCTCTTTTGTTTACACCAGTATATCTATTGTGCGTTTCGTGAGTGTCAAAGTAGCCGAGAGTTAGTCGCTCTTTCTCGCCGGGACAACTGCCTTCAACACGACAGACGCTTTTACTATTTGGGAACATTTTTACCCTACTACGAGTATCTGTCAACAACAACAATACACTTTATTACCAGAAATAGCTGATCGAGCGACCTTCGTACCGCCTCAGAATCAACAAACGTGATTCGTGAAATTTTCAGTTGATTTTATAGTCTGTTATACTGCTATTTGGGGCGGAGACAAATCCAATAAATCAAAGATCATAATAAATAATTCGGTCTAACTATAATTGAGTAACCCAACTTTGTTTTATTATTAACAGTTCTAACGATTTTTTTTTAAATCGTCTTATTATTTTATTTTGAACAAACTTACTAGAAAACGGGTTTATACTGTGAGTCTAAAGGAATCTACACACCAAAGCCTTTGACAGACACCGACCCGACTCGGGTTGGTGTCGGCGGGATTGTTTTACCACTTCTCTTACTACTACGAGTAGTTTACCTAAAACAATGTTGCCGACACTAACCCGAACTGGTTTGGCGCGGGTCGGCGGTTCGGCGAGGGCTGTTGGGTTTTCTGTCCAAACGAACCTACTTGTCCGGCAAGCTGATTATTAATCAGCAAAGGATTCTAACCGGCATTCAATGAGATACAGAACAACAGGAAATACAAGAAAAATCGCTACGTACTATGCTTTTTAGGGTTCCTTACCCGAGTAGCTCACCGTCCGTTCAGGACCAGGCCCGAGAGTCGACGGCGCGTAGTGTTCCACGCGCGCTTCAAAGAGAGGTCAGAAATACATGACGGGGCCCGTCATGGCCAATGCCTGCCCAGGGGTCGTGGATAAATTTGAAACAGAGTTACCGCGCCCCTGGGCAATCAGGCAACTGAAGGAACAGGGGTGGGTTTTAGTCAGTAAAAGTCTGGCACGCCCTCCCGCTCCACTCAGAGCTGAGAAGTCATTGGATGATTTCCCACCAGCACAAAAACAAAAAAAAGTGTTCCGTAACCGAAAGGTCCGTCGTCTGGTACAAAATTTTTTTCCGAAGAATTTTTTAACTTCCCATTGACCTACGAACTTGAAATTTGGTGATAATGTTTATTATTACGTACCTATATTTTTCTGACTAATAATAGGATGTTGATAAATCAGTTTTTTTCATTGACTATCAAAGAAAAAAACTTCTTTGATAGTCCCTTCATTGGTACGGAACCCTAATTGTGCGAAGTTCGACTCGCACTTAGCCGGTTTTGTTCATTCTGGAAACCTTACCCAAACTATTACGAACATTAAAAAATCAACGCCTAACGAATTCGGTCTAGCTATTCTCAAGTGATGCGCTTACCAAAGACGAGCATTTAACTTATAAACAACTAACTTCTGCTAGCAGCTTAAGTCGCGTGGATTTAGTACCCCCCTATAAATTATATAGCCTATCTGCTATTCCAGATTATAATCTATCTCTGTGACAAATTTCATCCAAATCCGTTCAGCCGTTCTGGCATGATTGATTTACAAACATCCATCCATCAATCCAACAAAGTTTTCGTATTTATAATATTAGCAGTAGTAAGAAGAACTGCTCACACAAAAACTTTTTAACAAAAATTAAAAAAGCAAAAAATAAATAAACTTTTTAAGCCTTGATTGAGCCTATTTACATAAACTATAAAATTTTACATAAACTAATTTTGAGTGGGCGCCAAACAACAAACTGCTTAAATATCTAAATTTTATAATGTACGCAGAAACGGAGAAGGCTCCACTACGTATGTTAATCATTTTAATATTTGGCTCAAAATTAGTTTTTATAAAATTTGATAGTTTTAATGTAAATATACTCAAGACTAAAAGTTTATTTATTTTTTGCTTTTTAGTTCGTTTTCGTCGGTTTAATTTTTGTTGTAAAGTTTTATATGATTTTTTGTGGCTCGCATCATCTTTTTACACTTCAAATCTTCAAATCTTTTGTGGTGCGGGTACCGACTCACCATCTAGAGACTTTCTTGAAGGAGGAATTTTGGCCGACGGGTGTCGTGTTTCGGCGTTTTCGCGGACGGCTACATGACACCACGACTCAGCGCAATACGTCGCCGACCTAACGTAGTTGTATAGATTTGATTTTATGTTTTTATCAATATTATGTATTAGTTTATTATTTTTTAAGGTTACTTATGTTGTGTATTTTATCTATGGGCCTTAGATGCCTGAAAATAAAGAATTATTATTATTATTAAACAAAACGCTCAGCTCAGTTCCATTATGTGATGATTTGTAAATGAAAATACCTGATTAAGTTATGAAAAGTAAACAGAAACACTAGTCGTGCCCACAATTTTCGAGGGTTTCTCTAACTTTTTTCAGGATCCCATCATCAGATCCTGATTTCCTTCACATGGTACCACCCTTGAGATATACCCTATCTAACAAAAAAAAAAAACATCAAAATCGGTTCGTCAATAACGGAGTGAGGGCTAAACATAAATAAAACAGATACGGTCGAATTGAGAACCTCCTCCTTCTTTTTTCGTCGGTTAAAAAATAAAACCGGCTTCAAAAAAAAGACAAAAATTTGCAAAATAACTCTAATTTCGGAAGTTGGTGTTTTTGATTTTTTTTCTTTGTTTTTTTTTTTCTTTGTTTTTTGACACCGACTTCCGAAATTAAACTTATTTTGCACTTGTTTTGCTTTTTTTTTGGAAGTAAGTTCTATTTTTTGTGTTTTTTTTTTGTGGTTCTCCATTCAATTGTGTTAACGATGCATAGACAAGCGATCGCAGTAATCGCAAGTCTTTCGCTGTTTCCACTGTCTATCTCCGAAGATCTTCATCAGATCCTAATGTATTATATACTAAAACCTTCCTTGAAAAATATGCATTTTAATAACGAAAACCTCATCCAAATAAGATCAGCAGTTTTTGGGAAAATCGCAGATAAACCAGCAAACATACATACATAATTATGTCGCAGTCGCAGCCATCTGGTTGAATTCAATTGGACGCCCAAGCCGTTCAACAAACGCCGGCATTCAATTAAAAGGCCAATAGTTAATTCAAGCTAAATGAAAAATGATGAAAGATGGGAGTTATTAAGGGGGGATTTTTTTTCATTATTATAGCGATAGAACACACCGTTTTCGAGATATAAGCAAATGTAGAATAAAAAAAAATTGTGATTCAATTTATTTAAAAGGCGTAGTCAGAGGTTTAAAAAAAAATAACTACGAAGGGGATGGCGGGGTCTAGTAAGCGAGCGAAGCGAGCGAACTTAGACCCCGCCATAACCTATAGAAAGAAAAGAAAGAAAAATAATTTACTCTGCACAGATTTAACGCACATTTCAGAAAAATGGATTAAATAACGTAAACATACATGAATGCTAAAAGCCTCGTATTCAATCAATGTAAGTCTTCTGTTCATTGCCTAATGTCAGAGTCCGCCAACAACCAAAGACAATACATATATTGCGTAATATTATGTAATCTGTACTGCGACACTGGCAAATGACAACAAACAGACCATCAAAACGAAACACAAAAAAAACAGTTGGTGAAAGTGGAAAAACAACTAAACTAATCTCTTAACAAACACGAACAAATTGAGCTGTGCGTCGCATCCTATACGAGTCGGGGTGCCCCATGTCACGAGCTCGCTACGCTCGCTCTTGCATACTAACATTGTTTTTTGTACACACATCATCATGACCAGTGGTATCACAAACTCGTCAATATCCAATTTAACTAACGTTGCGTTCAACGACTTAGCTGGTTGTCCTTCAGTCATTTAATTGAATGCCGATACATACATAACATACATACGAATACAAAACCTCCTCTTTTGTAGTCGGTTAAAAAACGTAACTAGACAACACAAGTAATCCACCTTGAGTCAACATTAAAAACATTTATACGGCACATTTAGAAGCTATGAGGAAATAAAGAAAGCGGGCTAAAATTTGTTATTCAAACCATTACCTGAATATTTCAAGCAGACATTTTGTTCCACTCACTGGAGAAAATTATTTCACTTTTGATCGTCAGTAACTTTTGACATTTGTACTGTGTTTTTATACCAAGCTTTTTATGTTGATTATTGTGAATCTTAATGAGGCATTAAAAAAGAAAATAAAATTAATGATTTATAAATAACTAGCGACCCGCCCCAGCTTCGCTCGGGTACAAATTATACATATAAACCTTCCTCTTCAATCACTCTATCTATTAAAAAAAAACCGCATCAAAATCCGTTGCGTAGTTTCAAAGATTTAAGCATACATAGGGATATAGGGACAGAGAAAGCGACTTTGTTTTATACTATGTAGTGATTTAGAATGTAAGTGTGTCCATTTTGTTTTTTGGGTATTTTTAGTGTTCCGTAGTCAACAAGGAACCCTTATAGTTTCACCATGTCCGTCTATCCGTCCGTCTGCAGCTTAGCTCAGAGAATTTTTGTACTAGAAAGCTATAATTTTGCATGGATGTACACATTAATCACGCCGACAAAGTGGTAAAATAAAATAATTTATAAAAATATTTTTTAGGATGAGGATGTTTTTTTTTGTCGTCTATCTCATGGTGTGGGGTGTCGTTGAAAATATTAGGGTCTGTGAAAATCAGTTTACGATTCAGGGATACATGCTTTAAATTGAAAATTTTTGTTAGAGTCAAAAGTGTCGTCGTCGTCGTCGTCGTCCCCCTCCCCCAACGCCAGCTAAATGGTTGCTATTGGATACGTGAAAAAGTTCACGAAACTTCTTAAAGTTTGTACAAAATACAAAATTCTTGGAAAGAATTACTTAGGTGAAGTACGGTCCACGGAACCCTACCTTCCGCGTGGCCGTGTGGCGGGCCGGTTTTTTAGGTATGATTTCAATGGTTTTTCATGTGAAAGGCCACTTCGAAGTAGTAATTAATATTGCCATGCCTATGAAACGCAACAACGTCTTAGTTTTGCCATTGAAAATAAAGGCGTACGAGTCTTTACCTTTTCAATATTTGAAGTCATTTTTGTACTTACATTTGTAAATAGGTTGCTTTTTACTGTAGGAATTCCTATAAAATTACATCCCTTTGCCTGTTGTATCCAGTAGTGGATTCATTTAAATAGTGAAAAACAATGAAAGTTTTCGAAAAACGACGACGACTAATGTGACTAAGGCTTGGTTCACACAAGTAGACTAATAGAGACGTTGAAAAATCTCTAGTACAGTTTTCTGTTCAGTGCTTAGAGGAAGTCGAAATCAATAGATAGCATGATAGTTTAGCTTGAAACGAAAAACAAAAAATATATGAAAATCCTTACGGAAGTCCTCCACCCCTGGGCAGGCGCAAGGGTCTAAAATACAACTAAAGACAAAAATCGGCCAAGTGCGTGACGGACTTCGCACATTAAGGGTTCCGTACCAAATATGGGAATTATCAAATAAGAAATCTGTTTGATCAATATATTGGTATTTGTTAGTAAAATATACGTAAACTTAAACATTGTCACCAAATTTCAAGTTAATTGGTCAATGGGAATCGCGGATAAATTTGAAATAGATTTACAACGGCCCTTAGCACAGGCAACTGAAGGAACCAGAGTGGGTTTTAGTCAGTAAAAGTCTGACACCCTTCCCGCTGCACCCAGAACGGGAGAAGTCATTGAATGATTTCCCAAGCACCAAAAAATAAAAAAAAGTTTAATGGGAAGTTAAAAAATTCTTCGGTACAAAATTTTGTGACAGACAGACGGACACGTGAGTGACAGCAATAGGGACGGGACTTTGGGTATGGAACCCTAAAAATAAATCGAAATCCTCATTGAAGTCCTCCGCCATAGGACGGCCGCAAAAAAAAGAATTAAAAAAATTAAGTTTTTTTTTTTTTGATAGGCACGCCTTTGACCACTATCTCACCTGACGCATGCCTAGAAGTAACCTATTCACTCTTGACAGGTTAGCTATCAGGAAACACAGACTCCGGTGGGGAATTCCACTCCCTAGCTTTACGTACAATGAATGTGTTCCTAAAACGTTTTGTGTGTGTCTAACATACAACTAACGACAAAAAACCTTCATGAGAAAATTAAAAGATCTTATTGTGTATTTTCGTATGAAATGAAGCAAAAGAGATGTTTTCCATATTCCGACAATAAGATGGCGCTTCGAATGCAACCGAGGCAGTATTTAGGATAATTTGATTGCCACAATTTAGGGCGAGCGTCCCCTGTGATGTCTTCTGCTCTGGATGCCATCTTTACTTCTCCTTTTATAATATTTAAATTGCCTCTGGCGTGTCATGTTGTGAACTAATTGGGACGAAATGGACTCGAGTTTTACAACTTCCTTATTTTCGAGAGCCTAGAAGTCCTAACATAAATGTTTTTATATCTTGACTAACTGCTGCCAGCGGATTCGCCCGCGTGGAACTAGAACTTCCCCCGTTCTAAACTTTCATCCCCTTAAGGGTTGAATTTAGAAAAACCCTTTCTAAGAAAGGGTATAGGGATACCTACGCTTCACAAAGAACAATCAATCTGCCCGCGCCTTTTCCCAACTATCTTGGGGTCGGCTTCCAGTCTAATCGGATACAGCTGAGTACCAGTATGCCTATCTGACCTCCACAACCCAGTTACTGGGTAATACGATACCTCTTTGGTAAGACTGGTTTGACAACCTTTCGGGCTTCTGGCTACCCGTAACGACAATCAAGATCCACGATTGACAGCTGGGACCGACGGCTTAACGTGCTTTCCGAAACACGGAGGAGTCTCGTTATGTAAAGATAGTAGACCCATCCATGGACTAACCCCGGAAAGCGTAGCTTAACCTGATGGATCGAACCGTGTGGCAGTTAATTACTTTAGCCACAAAGAACACACCCACCAAATTTTATGTATCTAGGACCAACGGTTAAGGCTGTGCGTTGATATATCAGTGAGTCAATCAGGACTCTTGATGAATGAAGAATTGAGTTCTAAGGTCCATACTTGAAGTCATGTCCTTGAACTCGACTCCACCTCGAATTGGTAGTAATAACTTGTTATTTATAGACATTAGTCGAATTTCTGTTCTCATGGTGACTGACTCGAGTGAAGGTCTTTATTCATTTATTCATTTATTTATGCACACACAAAAACACTTACAGAGAAAAACGAACAAATACAGATAGAAGAGTACAAAGGTGCGTCTTTCAAACTGACTTGGAGCTTTAATCTTGAATTAAATGCTATATCTTTATAAATGCAGCTGCATCCGGTTAGACTGGAAGCCGACCCCAAGATAGTTGGGAAAAGGCTAGTTTAGATGATGATGATCTTTATAAATGCAGACTGAGCCCCCCTAAATGTGTTCATATTTTTAATTAATTGGGTTCTAAAATGGTGTAGGTACTGTTGTATCTTGGGGTATGCCCCAAGATACAACAGTATCTTTATAAATGCAGACGGAGCCCCCCTAAATGTGTTCATATTTTAATTAATTGGGTTCTAAAATGGTGTAGGTACTGTTGTATCTTGGGGTATGCCCCAAGATATAACAGTATCTCGCTCTGAGTCTATGGACTCAGTGGTGTGTAATCTTAGTGTTTGGTCTTAAGGTTTTGGTGTTTAAATAACCGGCCAAGTGCGTGTCGGATTTCGCACATTTAGGGTTCCGTATCAAATGAATTAATTATTTAACCCTTCAACCCCCGCGGCCAAATCCGGGTTGTCAAATTGAACTCCGACGACAACCCGGGTTGACAGCCGATTTTTTTTTTTTTTCTCTTTATTATTTATTTTATTATTTATATACATTATTTTATTATGAGTCGCGGGGCTTCACAGGGAAAGAATCTAATTTATCAATATATTGGTATTTGTTAGTAAAATATACGTAATATTAAACGTTATCACCACATATCAAGTTCATATGACAATGGGTAGTTAAAAAAATCTTTGGAACAAAATTTTGTGACAGACGGACACGAGAGTGAC
The DNA here is from genome assembly GCA_951329385.1 of Polia nebulosa. NCBI lineage: Eukaryota > Metazoa > Arthropoda > Insecta > Lepidoptera > Noctuidae > Polia > Polia nebulosa. The sequence continues at coordinate 27,976,066 of OX589602.1, read as the reverse complement.
AGCAATAGGGCTTCATTTGGACCCTTTTAGTACGGAACCCTAAAAAAATAAACACCGAACTGCAATACTTGCTATGGTATTTTATAATATCAATACTTTTCCATAGACCACACACAGCTGTTCTAACTATCATCTGACAATACAATTATTTTCTTTTGTAATTTAAAACCTATTCTTATCCTTGCCCTTTAAAGATATATTTGACAGACCAGGCTGCCTGCTGACGAGGTTCGTATTTCACGCAACCTTCTTAGATTTCACAGTACCTTACCTTCGGACCTTTCCAGTGAGATATGATCTGAATGATTGTATCAGTAAGATCTTTTTGCAAAGTAAATCAAAGATATAGTGACCTAAACTCGACATCTAATAAAATGCCTAGATATTATTGTACTTTTGATTTTCAACCATTCAACTCTCGGCGATGAACCGAGAATTGAAAACAGCACGCTTTTATTTGGGTATCGTTTAGTGTTAATAAAAACCGACATTGGTGCCGATTCTCTTGTTGAATAACTAAACTAGAATTAGAGAATCGCTATATTTTACTAAAAGGCGAGAAAAGGACGGCTATAGCTATGAACTAAGTTAGAGATGTCAAACTAGTTTACGCCTTGCGGGTTACCGTGTTTTTAGTCGACATGTTTTTACGTGTACCCTTAATTTGTATGGAAATATTAGTTCAACTAAATTTGACAGCTCTAAGTCACGTCCGTCTCTTTCTTGTTTTATTACAGAGAAAATGATACCAATAGCCTAAATTAAGTTTAGTTTGTGCACAACCGACTCGGCACCAATTCCCTACTTTGCCTTAGTTCTATAGCTTAGTAATTCAAATAAGGTTTTTGTCTGAAATAACAGAAGCAGCCACTTTTCTTGTCTTGCACAAAACTAACCACTTTTCTTGTCTTGCACTAAAACAGCCACTTTTATTGTCTTACACCACTTTTCACGCTGATAAACCTTAATTAATATTTGATAGAGGTAATAATTGTTTGATTATAATATGTTCGTTCTAAGTTCAAAATCTAGAAGTGCAGAAACTTTTTCTGATAAAGATATTTGATCGAAAATCCAGGAAAAAATTGGAAAATAATCCGGGATGATCCTATTAGTATATGACTTGTGAGCAAAGCCACGAGAAAACACTAGTAGGCAATTAAGCGACCACTGGGGGTTTAAAAAGGCCGCTTTAGATACTACAACCCTACCTCACTAATCACTCAAAAAACCTTCTAATTCTTGATTATTTTATATTCTTCTTTCTTCTTCTTTCTGCTTTCTGTCGTCGGAACTGTATATGTGTGCACAAGTAAGATTATTATCTATGGTTTGTTACTTTTAGTATGCAATGAATGTTACTAATAAGTAGATACGTTGCCATTTCTTTTATCTTTCGCTATATGCCCAATGTTATGTGTTGGTTGCCTGAAAAGGATGAAACTATACTATAGAGAGAGAAAAAATATGTTTAAAAGAACTTTTTACAATTATTTTTTTCTGCTGGTTGATTTATTCTTTTGTTTTTATTAGAGGTATCTACCTATTAATACTATTGTAAATTATCACTGATTGCGGCCGCATATTAGTGCTATCTTGCTCCGCTTCGAATTGAGCTTGTGAAACATTTTCGATTGTTTTATTCACTTACACCAAATAGCATTTAGCATTTAGTTTAGTTTAGTTTGATGCAATATTTTTAAAATTTTCAGGAACGTATAGAAAGTAAGTTGCCTAAAATATTCTGCTTATTTGAATATTTATTTCTTACAAGGTGTACCTACTCTCGATGGGAATTCCCATCGACAAAAAAAAACGGCCAGGTGCGAACCGGACTTCACACATTTAGGAATCCATACCAAATCTATTTTTGACAATTTGTATGGCTTTGGGTCAACAAGATGCTTATACTGTTAAAATTTTAAGACTGCTCCAACCGTTTGGCTGTAAAAACTGTGTGACAGACAGTGGACAGACAGACAGACGGACACGTGAGTGACAGCAATAGGGCTCCGTTTGGACCCTTCGGGTACGGAACCCTGAAAAGAACTATTTTATGCTTTCATTTGAACTCCTTTAGAGGTTTTTTTTTTCAAAATACTTTCTTAGTGTATAATGAATTGTTGAGCAAAATTCATGGCGAGTTTCTGGTTTAGGTTTATTTAATTATTTCGTTAATTTCTGAAAAACTTGTGATGTTAAGAAAAAAATTATGTGTAGGTACTTGGATTTCACCAATACAAACCATTTAAAAGACTAGAATAAAGCAGTATTGCTAAGCATAATATGAGTAGGTTTTTCAGATTTTATCAGGACAACGATCTCTCCAATTCAGTTTGCTATCGAAAATTTCTGAATCAGGGTAGTTGATCTGGCAAAATTGTGTTAGTAGATCGAGCCTCGCAAATATACGCGTCCACAGACCGTGAAATTACCAGCTCAGGAAAACGGAACGGAGCGAGACGTGTTAATCTAACTGTCAGATATGTTCGGGTATTAATATTTTCATTGCAGACTAGTGGTCTCTGACGGGGCCCATCATGGCCGGTGCCTGCATGCCAAGGGGTAGCGGATAAATTCGTAACAGAGTTACCGCTCCCCTTGGTACTCAGGCAAGGAAGGAACAGGAGTGGGTTTTAGTCAGTACGAGTCTGACACGCCCGCCCGCTCCACCTAGGCTAGTGGTCTACACCGGTTTTGAGCGGGATACATATGAATAACTAGTTTCTGCCAGCGGCGTCGCCGGCGTGGAATTAGTAATTCTTCCATTATAAATTATAGCCCTATTCTAGACTATAATCTATATCTGTGTCAAGTTTCATCCGGATCTGTTGAGCCGTTCTGGCGTGATTGAGTAACAAAAATCCATCCAAATTTTCGCATTAATAATATTATAATAAGACTAGCTGCGCCCCGCGGTTTCACCCGCGTAGACCGGAACAAAAAAGTAGCCTATGTGTGAATCCAGGGTATAAGCTAAGGACACGGTGGAGCATAAGGTGGAGGTCTGCCCCGCTTGGGCGGAGCACCGCCGTTTCTTCGTGGATGCGATAGGCGGCGGCGACTTCTCGCGCCCGGCGCTGGTATAGGCGAGAGGGAATGGGAAGCAGTCTCCTCCTTCTGCGAAGCAGTAATGCTCGCGAAGGCGGAGGAGGGACGCGTGAGTGAAGCTCAACGGAGTGGCCCTCCGAAACGAATCACCGTAGACCCGGGCCTGCGGACGGCGAGCAGTGGGTATGTCGCCCTCCGATCAGCACCAGGCCCGTGAGTCAACGGTGCGTAGTGTTCCACGCGCGCCTCAAAGAGATTTTGTCAGCCACCACTGACGGGGCCCATCGTGGCCGGTGCCTGCATGCCTAGCGGTAGCGGGTAAATTCTTAACATAAGTTACCGCACCCTTGGGCACTAAGGCAGGGAAGAAACAGGGGTGGGTTTTAGTCAGTAAGAGTCTGACACGCCCTCCTGCTCCATCCTAGAGCGGGAGATGTCACTGGATGATTTCCCACCCCACAAAAAAAAGGGTATAAGCTTTCTTTAGATACCACATTTCATCGAAATCCGTTCAGTAGTTTTTGCGTGAAGAAGTAACAAACATACTCACAAACTTTCGCCTTAATAATATTAGTGTGATTAACATGTGTCTTCAATTCAATCCTTTTTCGGACCCACTCTGAGTTTAAGAAAATACTTTTTGATCCACTTTTTTCTGCTCAGAGAAACAGCTCATGTTTAATTAGACTAATACAATGATTCAATTCTCAGTCCACTTCTTTAGCTGTGCGATATAAAGCAGTCACAAAAATATCACGAAAATTTCTCGTAGATTATAGGTACAATCTTACGTTGACAAGTTCCATGCTATTTAGGTCACATTTCTTATGTTTTTCAACGACTTTTTTATTATTTTATTACAGCATAAGTACAAAGGCGGACTTACCCTAATAGCATTTATTGTGGGCATTCAGTTGGGCCACGTGCACTTCGTGGGTTGGCCAACTGTTAGATTTGGCCATCTAATAGAGGTAGGGCCTACATCAAAGGGCCCACAAAAAATGGCCAAAAAGGGGCCAACAACTGGGCCTGGGGGGGGCCAACAACTGGGCCTGGGGGGGGCCAACAACTGGGCCTGGGGGGGGCCATTGTAGATTTTTATTCCATTGGTTGTTTTGCATTGTGCGGCCTTCTTATACAATATTGACAGTTATCCTACAGTTGACAAATGGTTAGGCTGGTTTCACAGCTGTCCGGGAGACCCGTACGGGCCGCCCGTACTGGCACCCGGAACGGAGACATACGTGAGGCGCTAGAACATTGTTTCACAGCGACGCGGAGCGGGTCGCATACGGACCAATCCGCATCGCTGTGAAACGATGTTCTAGCGCCTACGTAAGTCTCCGTTCTGGGATGCCTTACAGGCGGCCCGTACGGGTCTCTCGGATAGCTGTGAAGCTAGCCTTAAGTGTAGTATTTTAGAATTACAGCTGTGGTACAAATATAATTAGAATTAAAAAATCATCATCATCAGCATTTTAATGTCCCCACTGCTAGAACACAGGCTTCCTCTCTGTGAGAGGGTGTGGACCGTAATCCACCACGCGGGCCCAATGCAGATTGATGGATGTCACATGTCTTCAAATTTTTGGTACTAGGACTTGCCAGTTTCCTCACGATGTTATCCTTCACCGTTTTGAGAGCAGTAGTGATGAAATAATGTACATAAAGTAAAGCGCCTGCCTGGGTTTGAACTCACAACCTACAACTTGTAAGTCGCGACAGTCACCACTGGGCCACCACTGTTCCAAAAAATATGTTAGGGTAATGCCATATGTGACTAACTCTACATTTGACACGATTTGAGTTTTATTTTGCATTGTTTTACGAATTCCACTATTTTTATAGTACTAATTTCAGTAATTTTGTATAAATATCCTTTAATTAAACCTCCGTGGTAATAAATGTGTACTTTATAACCCCGGTGGCTCTCATGTGTGCCGCTAGTTTTCCGCTAGTTTGCCTTGCCGAAAACCCGATTCACGCGTTTTAAACCGCTATTATCACTATTAGCCCAGGTCTTTAGACCTGTAACAAGGTTCATACACACGGAACCTGACCAAGTCTGTAGTTACACGATGGCCGCCTGTCAACGGGGACTGACATATGCTGAAACGTGACACGTCCCGGGCTTGAGAGGTTAAAAAAGTTAAGGTTTATTTAAACAAATGTAAATGTGACTGACACTTCATGCAAAATGAACTCGTGATGAAGTGTTTTTGAACTACAGATCTTTCTCGATGCATGTTTTATAACTAATTTGTAATAGTAGTCGTAATTTGTGTTTGTATTTGTACATGAAAAAAAATATTGGGATGTGTTGAAATGGAAAACCTTACATTCGTAAAAACTTTTTTATTAGAAAAATAAATTGTGGCTGACACTAATACAGACCAAAACGTGACTGACTAACGTTACTTTGGATTTCAGAATAATCGTATTTTTAAATGAAACATTACGAATTCAATACAATCATAACATAGGAACTTTACAAAAATAAACATATAAATAAAAAAAAATGCTATTTTTGCGTTTAATTACAAAATGCAGAAAATTATACATTCATAGAAACTTTTTTATTAGAAAAATAAATTGTGGTTGACACTAATACAGACCAAAACGTGACTGACAAACGTCACTTTGAAATTCAAAATAGTCGTATTTTTTAAATGAAACAGAAACGAATACAGCACAATTATAAGAATGACACTTTACAAAAATAAACTTACTCGTATAAAGAAAAAAATGCTATTTTTGCGTTTAATTACAAAATGCAGAAAATCATACATTCATAGAAACTTTTTTATTAGAAAAATAAATAGTGGCTGACACTAATACAGACCAAAACGTGACTAACGACACTTGTGAACATCAGAATGACTGGCCAAAATGACCGATCAGCTTTAAAATATTACTAAAATCTAATGCCTATTTGCTACTATTTGATACGTTTGTTTAAATAATTGGTACCTAATTAATAACTGAGAAAATGAAATCAAAAATTGGGCAGTCATTCTGATGTCAAGATGACTACCCACATTTAGAATCTCCACGTAAGGGCTCCAAAATTTCAATTCGCCTTTAAAAAATTAGTACCTATTTGACACTTAAACATATATTTTTTCTAGATTTTTAGGGCATCATTTAGTTCTACCTAATTTTGAGGACAATGAGTCATTTGTGTTTGCCATTTGTTAATATGACGCTAAGTCATTAAAACCCGCGGGTGCAGTGTTTAATTTTACCTCCAAATTACCACCTCCTTAATTATAGATCAAACAGGTAAGATCAGTATCCTTAAAATCAGCATTTTCAATTTTACCAGTAGATATATTACGCGTGAAAGTGATTTCCTCGGCATTAAAATCATCAGTATAATTTTCTGATATACAATTATTATGATGTTCATTAATAAATGATGAATTAGTACCTGCATTATTACTAGTAACATTACTTTTATCGTTGATCCTTAATTTACCTCTTAATTCAGTTTTTATTGCATTTTGATGACGCCTCTTTGTTCTTGCAGATAGTCCAGAATATTGTCGTGTAGAGCTGCTGTTATTAGCTTCATCATATTCTTCTGTTATCTCTTCCGCCATCTCGATCTCTAGCAAATCTAAACCAGTTTGTTATGACACCTGTGATTCCAGCATCAGTTGCTGTCTCTGCCAACTTGTTTCTTCACACTGCAACTGTAAATATTACGAAGCAGTACTTTAGCATTTCATTTAGAATAACACAATCGATAAAGTAATAATAAACCACAAATAATATTACTGGGTAATACGATACCCCTTGATAAGACTGGTTGTCACTTTCGGGCTTCTGACGACCCGTAACGACTGTTAAAGATCCACGATTGATAGCCGGGACCAACAGCTTAACGTGCTTTCCGAGGCACGGAGGAGTCTCAGTATGTAAAGATGGTCACCCATCTATGAATCCCGGCAAACGTAGCTTAAACTGATGGATCGGCCCGTGCAGCTGTTATTACTTAAGCCACGAGCTTCTCCATAAATAAATGAATCTAATATGGTTACATAAATATATCTAATATTATCTGTAATTTTCATAGTCATACCTACTTACAATGACTTTTGACAATAATTGTAAATTTTTCAAACTAAACTTATTATTTTATCCAGTCCAGTTGCAGTGAATTGCCAGAGAGTTGCTGAAAACCCGTTCCAGATTTCTTCTGGTAATTGTGGCAGTTCCTTTGCCACCAACATAGGCCAAAACATTTATCGGCTCATAGTCAATAAGCAATCATAAATAAACGTAAAACAATGTATGTATACTCGTTTATCTATTAAATTTCATATAATAGTAGTATTATAACTACATAGTATATCATCAGTACGTCCAGTGGTCTTGCTTGCTTGTAAAGCTTGTATATTTCTATCAGAATATTGTACTTACCAATTGTTCTTTGTGTTCTTCATCTTCAAGCCAATTTTCTATTTATCTAATATCGTCAAGTGATTTTAATGGTATGTCTATATCTACCAGCAAAGTGGCTGCACTAGACACATGTGTTGAAGGAGAGTGATATTCTCAGTAAAATATCATTTTGAGTTTGCTTCAGGTCCTCCATTGCGGTTTGAATGTGTCCAAGACATTGGGCAATGACATCTAAAATAATAATAATAATAAAGTAATACATTTCCTAAATAGAAGATTCCAAAACAATATAAAAAAGTGTGTGTGTACTTATGTACGCACGTAAGAAGTTATACTTCTTTGGCAAAACCAGATAAAAAACCAAACTGTTACAAAGTTTACAAAACGAAAACAATCATTCTTCATGAACCACAGACCATAGCTAACTTAACGGTGTCGGTTCTAGCTAACTTCAGGCTGTAGGTTTTTGTGACGGTGTGCGCGAGCATCGTAAAAATTTACTCTCATCATTTTGCCCTAACGTACCTAAAGAAGTATAACTTCAAAAACAGTATGCCTACTACTGTTTCTTTTGATAGATTTAAAGTAAAATAAATTCACAATTTTAAGAAAAACAATGATCCACCATCGTGGATTCTAAAATGAATGTCAGATTTGCAATCGGCACCCCCAAAAACCTATTACACGATACCCATATCGAATCTTTGAGAAAAAGTTGCATCCGCCATCTTGGATTTTAAAATGAATGTCTAATTCGCAATCAGCACCCCCAAAAACCTATTACACGATACCCATATCATATTTTAGAGAGAAAGTTGCATCCGCCATCTTGGATTTTAAAATGAATGTCTAATTTGCAATCAGCAACCCCAAAAACCTATTACACGATACCCATATCGAATTTTTGAGAAAAAGTTGCATCTACCATCTTGGATTTTAAAATGAATGTCTAATTCGCAATCAGCACCCCCAAAAACCTATTACACGATACCCATATCGAATTTTTGAGAAAAAGTGGCAGCCGCCATCTTTGATATAAAAATGAATGTCAGATTTGCAATCGGCAGCCCCAAAAACCTATTACACGATACCCATATCGAATGTTTGAGAAAAAGTTGCATCCGCCATCTTTGATTTCAAAATAAGTGTCAGATTTGTAATCGGCACTCCCAAAAACCTATTAAACGATACCCATATCGAATGTTTGAGAAAAAGTTGCATCCGCCATCTTTGATTTCAAAATAAGTGTCAGATTTGTAATCGGCACTCCCAAAAACCTATTAAACGATACCCATATCGAATGTTTGAGTAAAAGTTGCATCCGCCATCTTTGATTTCAAAATAAGTGTCAGATTTGTAATCGGCACTCCCAAAAACCTATTAAACGATACCCATATCGAATGTTTGAGAAAAAGTGACATCCGCCATCTTTGATTTTAAAATGACTGTCAGATTTGCAATCGGCGCCCCCGAAAACCTACACGATACCCATATCAATATTATATAATATAATCATATTATTATTATTATTATAACTTCAAAAATAAAAAGGCTGTGACCTACCCGTGTGCAAAATTTCATTCAAATCCCTTCAGCCGTTATTGTGTGATTGACAGGCAAACATACAAACATTCACATTTATAATATTAGTAGGATGTAGGATTGTCGTATTTTATATTAGGGGGTGACATAACCTACCAACACAAGCAATTTTTGCTAAAGAATCAACCTCAAAATTGCGGGTAAAAAATGGTCAAGTATTTGTCAGACTCAATCCCGGGCTGATAAGTTTTAAGTTTTTATATTTCTATGTATTGTAATAATTTTGTGAATACTTATTGTTACTGAAATAATAACTTAATTGTCTGATTAAATAAATAAATAATATTAAATATTATATGCATAGATTTTATTTATTTTGAGGTTGGTCCCATAGTAAAAGTTAGCTGACAAATATTTTGAAATCTTATATTTTCTTACAAGTGACAAACTTTGTTACTTACCAACATTAAAATCATGTATAAGATTTGGTGATGAACTAGGTGTAGATATACATACTTGTGGTAAAATTATTTTTGGCAGCAGATGGCCATCACTGTCAATTTGAAAAGGACGAACTTCCTTGTCCATTTTTCGGTTTCTACTCCTATAACGGTTGAAGCCAATTCCGATCTACTTTCAGCCTTTTTACATTTTTGTCTGACTTTAGAGTCGATCTGTAAAATAATCATTTATTATTAAGGTGTGCAGATACCGGGGCTGTTGTTGTCGTTGATGATACCCAGTAGGTGATTCATGGTCTGGACAGGGGCACCGCACTCACATTGGGTATCAGACCAGTCTATGAATTTTACCAAGTTGTATTTGCAGCGGCCTACCTAAATTTGCAACCCATTGTGTGATTTCCATATAGGCCACTGCAGTTCACGTCCAGGTGGCAGGTGTTCCCTGGGTTCTAAGAAGTCAGGAGCTGGGTGGTATTGGTCTTCCCATGGTTTTCAGGGGTGCATTAAAGGAGCCTTCCCGAGTGGTGTTAACTATATCGTTTTGCCATTCCAAACGCCCTGCACACCCTGGATGGCTAGCAGCTGGTAACGCAGAGTCTAGCTGATCATTCCTTTCACCACAATGGTAAATCCAAACAGCTCTCTTCAGAGCCATGTACAACAGCCCTTTTTAAGGTCACCTAACAATAACAACAACATCTCTGAGGGCACTCACCACAGTCTCTCCAAGTTGCATATTATGTTCATGTATTCAAATGATTTATACAAGCAGCTACACCGAAAACTTAACTTACTTGATTCTAACAGATATGCACTAAAACACAAAATCGCTCAGTGGCTACTTCAACAGGATTACAACACAACAGAAAATCTACTAACTTACATTTCTTAAACACAAACTTAACATCTCACCTACCATCACACCATACTATACACATACACCACACTCTACACCACACACATACGCACCCAAAAATACGCAATCTATTCACACATCCGTACTTTTAAAGTTAGTTTATTTATTATTATCTTTTTATATACTTAATTTTTTTTTATTTTTTTATTCTCCCTTCATTTTTTATTTTTATTTATGTACGTACTTAGGTGCCACATCGTCTCTGGTTTCACTTGTTGTTGTTATTTAGTGGATATAATTTAGTCCAACACAATGGCTGAACCCTATCTCTTAAGATACAGGCCAGACCTAGTTTAAGGGATAGAGTTTTAAATTATTGTACTCTAATGTTAAAGTGTATTGAATTAATTACAACTGAATGTATGCAGTGCAATGTGATTTTTGTTTATGCAATAAATTTTATTATTATCTAGATTATTATTTATTTACAATCTGTTTGCAGTAGCCTCAGAATACGAAGGTTTCAAACTCCGGGTTTTAGGAAAGCGGAACAGTTTTTCGTTTTGTTTGGCTGGTGAACAGTCACACTTAAACATTTCCTTCTATTTTTATCCATACCACAAAGGTTCAATTCTCACAAGCTTTTTGAACTCGTGTTACACAAAAAAATGCACTTTATACACACTAAACGGATATTAGTATCTATTAAGTATTTTTATATAGTTAGAACATTATTTCTAGCAAAAACTACCATTCCGAAAGAAAAAAATAACTGTCTCGTCTTGACGTCTGTCACTTTTTTGGCTTTTGTTCCTTGTGGAACAGACTACGGTCAGAGACCATGCTGCCTAGTCATCAGTTAGTTCGTTTTTTTTTTTGTCTTTCTGATTTGTGTATATCTAGTGATTTAGATAATTTTTAGGCATATTTTATTATTATTACATATTTTTCGCTGATATAAATAAGTGTTATTTAAATTAACACTTACAATAATTTGCCGATAAGTGAAACCAAACGTGAAACGACGCCATTTTAAAAGTGTTATCACATCACAGTGTTGCCAACTCAGTGGATTTTCCACTAGATGTGGTGGTTTAGACTCCTTTTTTCTTACTGTTTCCTCCAAACTTTAATTTATTTTCTAAAAAATAAAATAAAATTTGGAGGCCCGTAATTCGGAAACGGTGCGTCGGAGGGCCATGCTTCTCAGACCTTAAATTAAATGGTTTCTATGGACAAGGTTAATAAAGTGCTACAATAAAAATGGCTGAAATCAGTTAAAAAAAATTGGTTGCCTGTAAAGTCGGTATACGGGCGAAAGTTTTACGTGACAACGACTTTGAGTGGTAAAATAATTTTAATGTGAATATTCATTCATTCGTATACTCTCTCACTCTCTCTCTCGCTCTGTCTCTCTCGCTCTTAGGCGGGCTAACTGTGCTCGAGTGGAAGGGACGCGTGCTTTTCACTTTTTATGTCTGTCTCTCTCGCTCTTAGGCGGGCTAACCATGCCCGAGTGGAAGGGACGCGTGCCTCTCACTCGCTCTCATTGTGAGCGCATAACGTGAGCGGAGCGTAACGCAGTTTCTTGAAGTGTCACCCGGCAAACCAATTTATAAGACGTTGTCACGTCAAAAAAAACTCCGAAAATTTCTCTAAATCCTTTGAAGAGCACTTGGAAATATTTTTGCAATTTTTTTTTTTCTTAATTCTTTATTGTACACAAAATTTTTACATATTACATATGGTTACACAATTCATGTACAAAGGCGAGCTTAACTCAATGTTGAGTTTTCTCCCAGCAAACCTTTGAGTGATAGAGAGAGATCACTGTTGAGGGTAGGATCCAGTGTACAATACTTATAAACCTACATAAATAATTTTAAATATATATTATACATATTAATACCAATATAATACTAATATTATGTCAATTTGAAAGGAAGTGCTTTTTTATTTTCTTCTTGAAGACATCTAGAGAAGGACTGTCGCGTAGGGAGTGTGAGAGAGAGTTCCAGAGACGCAATGCAGTAACAGAAAAGGAGCCATTATAGCGGCTGGAAGTGTGACGCAGAATATGAAGGAGAAGAGAATTGGCAGTGCGATAGGGTTTACCCCTCGGAACGAAGTACTCAAACCGTTCACGAAGGTATTGAGAAGAATTAGGATTATGCAGGATAGTATAGAGAAGAGATAGGATAAGGGTATCTCGGCGATGCCTAATTGGCAGCCACCTCAATCTGGTCCGAAACTTCGACACATGATCGTACTTGCGGAGGCCAAAAATGAAAAGGATGCATAAGTTCTGCAGCCGCTCGAGTTTGTTAAGGAGTACCTCCGTTGCATCTAGAAAACAGACATCCACATAGTCTATTAGCGGTAGGAGAAGAAATTGTGCAAGAGTGACCTTAGTGTGAAATGGAAGAATAATAAGAATTTTTGGAGACGTTTAAGAGACTGAAAAGAGTAGAAAACCCTCTTACTAACGTCAGCATTATGAACCTCCCAAGAGAAGTTAGTGTCTATATGGACGCCTAGGTTTTAAGCGCTCTACGAGTACAATATGGGCACCGAATCATACACTACTGGCGGGCGAGACTGATGATCTAAAAGGCTGAGCATGTAGCTTGCGACTTAGTTGGGTTCAGTAAGAGTCCAAAGGATTTAGCCAACTTGTTGATATTTTCAAGGTCATCATTGATGGCATCCACAGCGCCAGCGAGTTAACCCATTCTAAAGTGACGGTATAACTGCAAGTCGTCTGCATAGAGATGATAGTTAGAAGTAAAGACCTCAGTGATAGCGTTTATAAAAACTGAGAAAAGAAGAGGAGAGAGGACGCCACCCTAAGGTACAACCGCAGCCAAATCACACCATTCAGAGAAATCCTCATCAGACCGAACATACTGCGAGCGGCCTCGAAGATAAGATTTGAAACACTCAATTACTGGCGCAGAGACATTAAGGGAGGAAAGGATTCCTAAGAGAATGTCAAAGTAAACTGAATTAAAGGCACTGCTGAAGTCCAGTAAAACCAACACTGTCAAGCATTTGTTTTCCATAGCCAGTCTTATATCGTCAGTTATTTTGACAAGAGTTGTCACAGTGCTATGGCCAGGTCTGAAACTAGAGGTAAGGACTCAGCATGCCATTAGAGGATAGATAACAAGACAGTTGCTTCTGAACAACGCTCTCGAGAACTTTGGAAAGGATTGGGAGGATGGATATTGGACGGAACTGAGATGGAGAAGAGGGATTTGAAACTTTAGGAAGTGGTAAGACGTGAGCCTTCTTCTAAGCAGAAGGAAACGTGTTAGTGAAAAGAGAAAAAATTACTATGTGAGTTACAACAGGAACTATTTCACTCAAAATAGGTAGGAACATTTGGAAATGAAGACCATAGTCACCTAATGCCTTAATGGAGATGGATTGAAAACATTTCTTAATATCTAGCTCAGTAATTTGGTGGAAAGTGAAAGAAGTATTTGCTGGTAAAGGAAGATTGGAAAGATCACTGAGAGTCGAAGATTTAACATCGATATCGAGTATAATTGGTGATGTAGAAAAGTGCGCATTAAGTGCATTGAGGTCCATTTTATCAGAAGTACTCTTGCTAGAGGCTTTGCCAATACCAATAGTCTTTAAAAATTGCTATACTTGTGTCGGGTTGAAGTTTTCAATTGAGTTGTGAATGTGATGCCTTTTGGCATTCCTACACAAACAACTGCAGCGATTTCGCATCTTCTTATAAAGGTCCCAGTTTTCCTCAGTAGCCCGATTCCTGTATAAACGCTTGGCCTTATCACGTTTCGCCATCAGGTTTTTTATAGCTGGGGAAAGCCATGGTGCAGGAAGGTGTTTGACTCTTACCTTTTTAAGGGGTGCATCATACAAATTCAATATAGTACTGCTGAAAACTGACACCATAGAGTCCATATTCTCGCCGGTGAACACAGAAGACCAGTCAATCCCACCCGCATCAGCCCTCAAACGCTCCAAATCAACGTTTTTAAAACTGCGAAGAAAGAGAAATTTGGCCTTGCGTTGAGGAAGTCAAATTTTATAGGAAAGGTAAATGAGGTCATGGTAGCATTCTGTTACTTTCTTAGTCCACTTTCCTGTTGTTGATCTCATCATGTGACCAGTCCATTTCCATTTTAACTAAATACAAATAACAATAAAAATAAATAAATAATTTTAAAAAAATTTAAGTAATCTAACAATAAACAAGAAAAAAATAATTTCAGCACTCAAACCTCGATGCACTCGCCGGCTACATTAGTTTTATAATTAAAAGATAAAAAGCCTGTAGTCCAAACAAAATAAATACACGTTAGTATGTTTCCGAACGAAAACTTTGAGTAAAGGCTCAATTACACCTTCCGATTTCAAGGGACCCAATTTAGGAACTAACTAACTAGGAAGCAGGAAGCGAGCAATTACACTATCCTAAATTGAACTCCTAAGTCGGCAGTGTTGCCAACTCTTACAAATTCGAGTCCCTAAACAGAATATCAAAAGTCGCTCTAAAGTCTCTTAAAAACTGATTCTACCAGGAGCAGACTTAAAAATAAAAAGAGCGGACTCAGATTTTTTTTCTGGGAAAGGAACTTTGTGAAATTTAATTTAATTTTAAACACAAACCAAAATACTACTACCCCATTTGTAGCGACAAAGTCTCTAAATTGGCAACACTTAGCTCTAAATCGGGGTGATGCGATTACACTATCCTAAATCGTACACAATTTAGGAAGTCAAATCGGGACGTCCCAATCTCACTAAATCGTACACTAACTGCTCTAACTGCTATTACACCTTCCTGTTTCCTAAATTGGGTCCCTTGAAATCGGAAGGTGTAATTGAGCCATAACACCGAACGGTCTAAATGTCAAATGACAATAATAACATAAGTAAAAAATCAAATCAAAACAAAAAACTAAAAAAATTGAATGACCGACACATGAACGACATAAAACATAAAAATGATAAGTACCTAGTATATTATATACTCAGAAAAATGGAAGACCCGCAACGAAGACTCATCACTTTACTGTCTAGCAAATTCTCTTATCGGGCACTGGCTTCGAAGTTACGGCTGAGGGCTCAGCAACGGGAAACTGAGCAACAAGTTCTTGATATTCCGAAGCAAACTCAATCTTCCGTCGCGATTTTTCGGAAACCTGAATGACAATCTTCCCCTCAGACGTCCAACACTTATGTATTCCGAAGTACTTCCGAGCATTCATAAAAATATAGTCTGAGCTTAGTCAGGAACTCAGAAAGCGTTAAACCAGAGCCTTTTAGCTTGGTTGTTATTTCGCCACACCTCATTCCTTACGATGCGGCTTTCAAATCTAACTAAGAGGGGACGAGGTTTGCTGGTGTTGCTTCCAAGGCGGTGACAGGCTGTTATATCTTTAGAGGCGACGTTGGCCATTTCCAGACGCTCCGACAAAACCTTCAGGAAACCATTGCTTAGATCTGCTCCCTTGTCCTCACTCAGGCCATGCAACAGAAGAACCTTAGCACGGGTTGTCATTTCGTGCCTATCCAGCCAAACACAAGCAACTCTATCTGGGATTTCAGTGAACTCAATGTTTTCCAAACTAGGGTCTTCAACTCAGTGAAGTCCTTGGATAGGCTGGCAATAGTCTTATGTGAAGCTTCACCACTGGCATTCTTCAAGTCTTCCTCATATTGTGACATTCTTGAAGCAAATGTAGGAGACAGCTCCTCCACAGTGCTTGACGATTTGGAGTACAGGTCCATTTCAGCAAAGAACAGTGCTTGCAGTGTAGAGAAGTGGTGTCAAGGAGATTTGATAAACTGACTGAGTGCACCAGAGGTTAATGTACTACTTTATTATGTTTCTTGCATTTAAAAGTTGTTTTTAATATTTTATTAAATTAATTATATGAGAGCTCAAAATTGTAACTGTATTATTTGGGACTACCCTCCAATTACTCAATTTTTTCTCAATAATTTCTCGAGATTTTTACATCATCTCATGGTTTTCGACTAGAGCAACAATTTCTTCCTTGAAAAGATTTTCATCCGAGCAACTATTTTGAAAATATGGAGCGTTTTGTAAAAAGTAAAATAAAATTTGGAGGCCTATAACTCGGGAACGGTGCGTCGGAGGGCCATGCTTCTCAGAGCCTAAATGGTTTCTACGGACAAGGTTAATAAGGTGCTCCAATAAAACAGGCCGAAATCTGTTAAAAAAAATCTCTGAAAATTTTAATGATCCGGCCCGACACTTAGAAGAATTTTGCAATCATTTTTTTTTTTTCAATAATTTCTCGAGTTTTTTACATTATTTCATGGTTTTCGAGTAGAGCAACAATTTATTTCTCAAAAGATTTTCATCCGAGCAACCATTTTGAAAATATGGAACGTTTTGTAAAAAATAAAATAAAATTTGGAGGGCCATAAGTTGGGAACGGTGCGTCGGAGGGCCATGCTTGACAGAGCCTAAATGGTTTCTATGGAGAAGGTTAGTAAGGTGCTGCAATAAAAAGGGCAGAAATCTGTTAAAAAAAAAACTGAAAATTTTACTAAGTCCTTTGATGATCGCGCACACTTAGAAAAATTTTACAATAAATTTTTTTTCTTAAATAATTTCTGGAGTTTATACATTATCTCATGGTTTTCGAGTATAGCAACAATTTCTTTCTTAAAAGATTTTCATCCGAGCAACCATTTTGAAAATATGGATCGTTTTGTAAAAAATAAAATAAAATTTGGAGGCCCATAACTCGAGAACGGTGCGTCGGAGGGCCATACTTCTCAGATCCCAAATGGTTTCTATGAACAAGGTTAGTAAGGTGCTGCAATAAAAAGGGCAGAAATCTGTTAAAAAAAAATCTCTGAAAATTTTACTAAGTCCTTTGATGATCGCCGACACTTAGAAAAATTTTGCAGTAAATTTTTTTTCCTAAATAATTTCTCGAGTTTTTACATTATCTCATGGTTTTCGAGTAGAGCAACAATTTCTTTCTTAAAAGATTTTCATCCGAGCAACCATTTTGAAAATATGGATCGTTTTGTAAAAAATAAAATA
Source organism: Polia nebulosa (assembly GCA_951329385.1). NCBI lineage: Eukaryota > Metazoa > Arthropoda > Insecta > Lepidoptera > Noctuidae > Polia > Polia nebulosa. The sequence continues at coordinate 27,958,683 of OX589602.1, read as the reverse complement.
AAATTTGGAGGCCCATAACTCGAGAACGGTGCGTCGGAGGGCCATGCTTCTCAGAGCCTAAATGGTTTCTATGGACATGGTTAGTAAGGTGCTGCAATAAAAAGGGCAGAAATATGTAAAAAAAAATCTCTGAAAATTTTACTAAGTCCTTTGATGATCCAGCCCAACACTTAGAAGAATTTTGCAATCATTTTTTTTTCTCAATCATTTTTCGAGTTTTTCACATTATCTCATGGTTTTCGAATAGAGCAACAATTTCTTTCTTGAAAAGATTTTCATCCGAGCAACCATTTTGAAAATATGGATCGTTTTGTAAAAAATAAAATAAAATTTGGAGGCCCATAACTCGGGAACGGTGCGTCGGAGGGCCATGCTTCTCAGAGCCTAAATGGTTTCTATGGACAAGGTTAGTAAGGTGCTGCAATAATAAGGGCAGAAATCTGTTAAAAAAAAATCTCTGAAAATTTTACTAAGTCCTTTGATGATCGCCGACACTTAGAAAAATTAAACAATAATTTTTTTTTTTTTAAATAATTTCTCGAGTTTTTTACATTATCTCATGGTTTTCGAGTAGAGCAACAATTTCTTTCTTGAAAAGATTTTCATCCGAGCAACCATTTTGAAAATATGGATCGTTTTGTAAAAAATAAAATAAAATTTGGAGGCCCATAACTCGAGAACGGTGCGTCGGAGGGCCATGCTTCTCAGATCCCAAATGGTTTCTATGAACAAGGTTAGTAAGGTGCTGCAATAAAAAGGGCAGAAATCTGTTAAAAAAAAATCTCTGAAAATTTTACTAAGTCCTTTGATGATCGCCGACACTTAGAAAAATTTTGCAGTAAATTTTTTTTCTTAAATAATTTCTCGAGTTTTTACATTATCTCATGGTTTTCGAGTAGAGCAACAATTTCTTTCTTAAAAGATTTTCATCCGAGCAACCATTTTGAAAATATGGATCGTTTTGTAAAAAATAAAATAAAATTTGGAGGCCCATAACTCGGGAACGGTGCGTCGGAGGGCCATGCTTCTCAGAGCCTAAATGGTTTCTATGGACAAGGTTAGTAAGGTGCTGCAATAATAAGGGCAGAAATCTGTTAAAAAAAAATCTCTGAAAATTTTACTAAGTCCTTTGATGATCGCCGACACTTAGAAAAATTAAACAATAATTTTTTTTTTTTTAAATAATTTCTCGAGTTTTTTACATTATCTCATGGTTTTCGAGTGGAGCAACAATTTCTTTCTTGAAAAGATTTTCATCCGAGCAACCATTTTGAAAATATGGATCGTTTTGTAAAATATAAAATAAAATTTGGAGGCCCATAACTCGAGAACGGTGCGTCGGAGGGCCATCCTTCTCAGAGCCTAAATGGTTTCTATGGACAAGGTTAGTAAGGTGCTACAATAAAAAGGGCAGAAATCTATTAAAAAAAAAATCTCTGAAAATTTTACTAAGTCCTTTGATGATCCGGCCCGACACTTGAAGAATTTTGCAATAATTTTTTTTTCTTAATAATTTTTCGAGTTTTTTTCATTATCTCATGGTTTTCGAGTAGAGCAACAATTTCTTTCTTGAAAAGATTTTCATCCGAGCAACCATTTTGAAAATATGGAGCGTTTTGTAAAAACTTTGGCGTAATGTAATATTTAACTGCATTGGGCAGTCATTGGCCCAATGCAGTTGATATTTGTAGGGCCTACGTTATAAGCACTGCAAAAACGCCAACAGCTTTTAAGTGAAGGTAGGCAGTAGTAGCTTTGGCCCATCGTTGGTAAATGGTTGGTATAATGATAATAATTTACTGCGTTGGGTCATTGTAAGTTTGATGTAGGGAATCTAACTAACTATATCCCAACGGATTCCCCACTGTTGGCCACTTGATGCCAACAGAAAATGCTACTAGGGTAATGCCTTAGGCATTATCTACCAGTCAACAAAGGGTGGTGGAGAGATAATATGGCAGGTGCATAAAAAAAAAACAAAGCAATAATAATTAAAAATAATATAATTAATTAATAATAATAATATATACCTTCCGTCGTCTCACGGGCCTGGTTCTGATCGGACGGCGAGCTACCCACTGCTCGCCGTCCGCAGGTCCGGGTCTACAGTGACCGGAGAACGTCTCGCGATGTCCTACGCCCAGTACCTCTCCTGTGGTGGTAGCGGCCGGGGCCGTGAGGGCCACTCCGTTGAGCTTCCCTTCAAAAATGTAAATTGTATGTATAAACTATAAAATAAATGGATTAAAAATAATAAAAAACGGGAACGAAAATATATATATTTACTAATAATAAACCTACATATATATTTAATATAATAACTGCATAAATTTATACTTATAATATTTATTACTATAAAGTAAATGAAAAGTTTTTCGAGACGACTCTACTCCTTGTGTAGAAAACAAAAAAAAACTTTAAACTAACACACTGCAACTGACTTTAACCTTGAAACTTTTTTGTTTGTTTAACTAGCCTAGTCTCTCCCACTGTTCAGCAAACACTTCCCCAATTCCTTCCAAGAACTCTTCTCCCGTGCTTCCTCAAACCAGCCCTCGCGCTGTGCGTCGAGGTCGTCTGGCCACCTCTTTTGTGGCCGACCTCGGCGGCGCCGTTCATTTTCAAGCATTCATTGCGTGGAGAATTTTGCCCAGCCAATGTCCTGCATGCGACTGATGTGACCCACCCATTCTCACTTGAGCGGATCCAATCAATCTGCCTAGTCTTTTCCCAACTATCTTGAGGTCGGCTTCCAGTCTAACCGGATGCAGCTGAATACCAGTATTTTACATGGAGCGACTGCCTATCTGACCTCCACAACCCAGCTACTGGATAATACGATACCCCTTGGTAAGACTGGTTGTCAGACTTTCGGGCTTCTGACGACTCGTAACTACTGTCAAAAATCCACGATTGACAGCCGGGACCAACGGCTCAACGTGCTTTCCGAGGCACGGAGGAGTCTCGGTATGTAAAGATGGTCACCCATCCATGGACTAACCCCGGCAAGCGTAGCTTAACCTGGTTTATCGTCCCGTGCGGCTATTATTACTTTAGCCACGAGCATGAGCGGGTCCAATCCCAATAAAAAAATCCGTTCACAAGGTTCTTTATGGCAAGCTGAGTTTGGCATATTTGTCTACTTTACGTGAGCAATATCATTAAAATAACTGAATTACTCAATCTGTAATGAAATAAATTACTTTTTCATTGGATCATCAAAGGGTTTCATTACATAAATTACAATTTAATTGCATTCGTTTACATTGTTGCTGTGCTTGGTACATAAAGTGTTACGACTTTCAGTCGTGACTCTATTTCTCGTTTAAATTGGAGCTTGAGACAAAGAAACGAACAACAAAAGTGCCTTCTTACTCGTAGTTAGCATAAGTTTAAGCTCGTAGCTAAAGTAATAACAGCCGCACGGTTCGATCCATCAGGTTAAGCTACGCTTGCCGGGGAAGGTCCATGGATGGGTGATCATCTTTACGTACCGAGACTCTTCCGTGCCTCGGAAAGCACGTTAAGCCGTTGGTCCACAGCTGTCAATCGTGGATCTTTGAATGTCGTTACGGATCGTCAGAAGCCCGAAAGTCTGACAACCAGTCTAGCCTTTTCCCAATTATCTTGGGGTCGGCTTCCTGTCTAACCGGGTGCAGCTGAATACCAGTATATTGCATGGAGCGACTGCCTCTCTGATCTCCACAATCCAGTTACTGGGTAATACCATAACCCTTGGTAAGACTGATTGTCAGACTTTCGGGCTTCTGACGACCCGTAATGAATCTCAAAGATCCCCGAATGACAGCCGGGACCAACGGCCTAACGTGCTTTCCGAGGCACGGAGAAGTCTCGGTATGTAAAGATGATCACCCATCCATGGAACAACCCCGGTAAGCGTAGCTTAACCTGATAGATCGACCTGTCCGGCTGTTATTACTTTAGCTACGAGCTTCTTCACCGTTTTGAGAGCAGTGCCTGCCTAGGTTCGAAGCCACGTCTTTCAATTTTTAATTCACGGCCGTTACCACAAGCCCACCAGTTCATCATCATCATCAGCCTTTTAATGTCCCCACTGCTGGGGCACAGGTCTCCTCTCTGTGAGAGAATGTGGGCCGTAATTCAACACGCGGGCCACCACCACCAGCACCAGTGGTTGAGGATAAATTCGAAACAGAGTTACCTCGCCCCTGGGCACTCAAAGGCAGGAAGGAACAGGGGTGGGTTTTAGTCAGTAAGAGTCTGACACGCCCTCCCACTCCACACAGAGCGGGAGAAGTCATGGGATGATTTACCACCCCACAAAAAAAAAAAAAAAAAACCAGCACCAGTACACCAGCACCAGCTGGGCCTTCTTAATTATGTGTATATTTGTAAATACAACTAATATTATAACTAAGGAAATAACTCTGTCTGTCTGTCTGTTACCTCTTCACGTCTTAACATCTGAATGGATTTTGTTAAAACTTGGCACACAGGTAGACCATGTCCTGGCATTTGGATGTGGATGAAGCCGCTATAAGAAGCTTGTCTTCTAGAAAAAAAAAACCGGGCAAGTACGAGTCAGATTCGCGCTTGAAGGGTTCCGTACCATCGTACAAGATTATATGTGTCTACTTGTTGTCATTATTAAGATCGAGCAAAAAAACCCAAAAAAAAAAACACGTTTCTAGTAGGGCCTCTTTAATTTTTAATCTATTTTAATTATTTGTTGTCATAGCGGCAACAGCAATACACATTCTGTGAAAATTTCAACTGTGTAGCTATTCCGGAGATACAGCCCGCTGACAGACGGATGTACAGCGGAGGCATAGTAATAGGGTCCTATTGCCTATCCGTTACTCTTCCGTTACGGAACCCTAAAAATAATGAAATGCCATTCATTGATAAGCGTATCATCACTTGAAAAAGGCTGGATCGACTTTTTATAATATTCATAACTTATCCGGGTTTTTGAGGAGGACAAAAAATGGGCAACTTTATCCTGGAAAATTGAAAAATTTGGGTAAAACTTGAAGTCCTTTTTTACCCAACTACAAGGAATGGGTTATGTTTTTCGCGTGTATGTATGTGTGTATGCATGTATAATTTTTTAATCAATGGTAAAATTCCATAGGGATTATGGTTAAGACACAGTTACTTTACTTTTACACAGTTACGTTAATTTGACCTCTGAGTTTGTTTCGGTGTTTCTTCTCAGGGTAGTCAGCTAGGAAACACCGGCCTCATCTAGCAAAAACTAACAAAAAAAAAATATTCACCTGTAAAAGTGTTGTTAAAACCTACTTACAAAAATAAAATCATTTATACATGATTAAAATAACAGGTATCTAAAAAACGTAGCGTAAAATAACTAAAAACACGAACACTAAATAATTTCAGCCTAAAACAGATTGGTACGGAATAAAAAGACATCGTTTTTCCACACAACGTAATAAAACACGAGTCTCGGATACCTAGGCTGCGGAAAAAACTCTTTTCGTACTGAAAATTAATGGTCTACGTAGTGGTAACACCGTCAGCTGTTTTCGAGTCCTAGTGGTTTTTTTTTTACTTTTGGCTTCGCATGGTCCATTCATTTCGCCAGTGTCAAAAGAACATATTTAGTTTTTAGATACAACAGACAGTCACTCTGTTTTCTATTGGAATGCAGATGTACGAGTAACACAAAAAGGTGTGGTCTTTATTTTCTAGAAAAACTTTCAAACGTCAATTTTATTTCATGCGTAAAATTTATTTGAATTTGAAAAAAAAATGCCTTGAATGTGACATAACATTTTGAAAGTACACTTTATAAAAAACTTTTTTTCAAAAAATACAACCGACTTCTAAAAATTGCAAAATAACTTTAATTTCAGAAGTCGGTGTATATATTTTTTGTTACTTCGTTATTTGACACCGACTTCCGAAATTAAAGTTACATATGCAATTTTTAGAAGTCGGTTGTATTTAAAAAAAAAAGTTTTTATTTTTCACTTTTTTTTTTCTAATTCTTTTTTATTGGTGTTGTACATCAGAAATAAAACTCAATATTAAAGTTATGCCCGAATAGATATCACCAATAACATGGAATTTGAACATTTGGATACAACCAAAATGTCATCTGTGTACACACATTTTTTGATTTTGTTGTTTTTTTCAAAAAGCGTTTAATCAATTTCGATAAAATTTCTATGGGACCACCTCTGATGTATGACCTACCAAAAAAAACAAGAATCATCAAAATCTATTCACAAGTAGCAGAGAAATCGCGTAACATACAAACAAAAAAAAAAAAAACATCCTAGACGAATTGAGAACCTCCTCCTTTTGGAAGTCGGTTAAAAAACGCTAAAAATACATACACGCGAACACAGAAACTTCTCCTTTTTTGAAGTCGGTTAAATACTTCGTAAGCATAAAGTATCCAGCATACGTAGGCCTCAGTTTTAATTGAGACTCCATTTTTCGCTAGGTCAGCTCAGGGTCAAAATTCGGCCTACTGAATAATTTTATTTATAAAACTCTTGATCAAATAGGGACCAACCGCATTTGACGAGAGTACTCATCTGCTCACTATTCCTGTCGCTTCGTAGATGCCAAGTCAGCAGAATACCAAATCACTAGAGATGGGCCGATTACGGACATAGGCCGACTAGACGACTAGTTGACGCCGACTAATACCGACTTTAATTATGCCCCCAAATAATCGCTGATATACAGGGCGTAACGGAAAGGTGTGGTTATATTGTAAGAACTGTATCTGCTCATCGATACGACCAACTTTCTTCAAGAAAACCTGTAGAAATTGAAAAAAAAATATCTGCCATACAAATAATGATCAACTGATGATAACTTTGTATGGAAAGTCCAATTTTTTTATGGAATTTTTAATTTTTTGTTAGAGAAAGTTGTTTATTTCCATGGGCAGAACCGGTTCCTAAAATATGACCACACCTTTCCGTTACACCCTGTATAGGGTTATTGGTAACTCAACGAATTCCCGGCAGGACTTGATAATGTGACCAGTTTGCAACAAAGAAGCAACCGAGGAGACCTCATTTTTCTTTTTCGGTGTTGGGAAATCATCCAATGACTTTTCCCGCTCTGGGTGGAGCGGGAGGGCGTATCAGACTCTTTCCGACTAAAACCCACCCCTGTTCCTTCCCTGTCTGAGTGCCCAGGGGTGCGGTAACTCATTTTCAGAATTTATCCGCTACCCCTAGGCATGCAGGCACCGGCCACAATGAGGCCCGTTAGTGGTGGCTGACACTCATCTCTTTGAGGCGCGCGTGGAACACTACGATCTGTCGACTCACGGGCCTGGCGCTGATCGGACAGCGAGCTACTCACTGCTCGCCGTCCTCAGGCCCGGGAGAGAAGACGGGAGGATGAATGGTATATTGATACCATCCATGGGGTCTCCTCGGGTGACCAATGAATGGGTTTCCATTTACGAGAAAATCCAAGTTTTCAATCAGCAGATTCAAAAAAAAAATGTTTAGTAACGAATTCTGGGACGATTTCAAAAAAACAAAACTTTTCCTCAGGGACTTAGTACTGGTTACTGGTACCCCTGTAAATGTGGCCGAAAAGTCGACTTTTCCGACTAATCGGTGACTTGTTTATCGTCGGCTAAATTATAAATCACAACTTCATAGTACGCAGTTACGCACTGCTCTTGTAAGTCAGAAATAAAAGTTAAAAATATCAAATGTACTTAGTAGATACTAGCGATTTATTAATGTGATTTTTTTTGTCCTTTTTTTTCTGATGGTGTGATTGTATCAGATGACTTTTTCCGTTCTCGGTGGAGCGGAAGGGCGTGTCAGACTCTTACTGACTAAAACCCACCGGTACACCACAGTGTTTCTTTCAAAAAAAATCTTTCAACACTGACAAGGTTGAAAGATTTTTTGGTTGCTCTCTAGCTCATTATTTTCTGTTGCTCTCTAGCTCATTATTTAAGTGCCTGCTAGTCGGCATCTTCTGCCGACTAATCGCCGACCAGTTGCCAACTAAATAAGGCTAGATAGTCGGCTTTCCCTACTATTCAGCACCCAGTTCGTCCATCTCTTCAAATCAGCTACCATTCCGACAGTGATGCCTGTCCCGCAGTTTAGATTTTCGCTTGAAAATACGTTATATTTAAATTTTGTGTGGTTTCTGTTGTTACTTGATTATTCCACAAAACTCCATTTACTTAAAGTACGCAGTTTTATTTATTTTCAATCGTAATTGTATTTATTTGCCCAATATTTCAGCATATTTTGCTGAAGCGCTTCAGAAGTGAGGCAGGCCCATTAGTATCAAAAGCATTATTATGCTGAACGCACAGTACGATTCTTGCGTAAATTGCAACCGCAGGTGCAAAATGGGGGACTCTGGTCCCTATTTTGTACTTGTTTTAATGGGCTTATAGGATCTAAACGCAACTGAACGTAAATTTTATAATGCATATAATATGATCAATTTTTTATACCACACTAGGAATTACTTCTGTATCGTGGGTGCATTCACAAACATGTAAACTCACATACACAAGACACCCAGACCCGGAACAACTATCTGTAGGCCATACAAATATTTGTTCCGTGCGGGGATCGAACCCGCGACACTCAGCGCAGCAGTCAATCGCTCAACCACTGCACCAACCGTGCCATCAATTAATTATAATTATGATCTATTGCAGTAAATAAAATCAGAATAAAAACCTTATTTACAAAAAATACAACCGACTTCCAAAAAAAGGCACTAAAAATTTAAAAATAACTTTAATTTCGGCAGTTAGTGTTTCATCATCATCATCATCATCATTATTGATGATCATCATCAGCCTTTTATTGTCCCCACTGCTGGGGCACAGGCCTCCTCACTGTGAGAGGGTGTCGGCAGTAATCCACCACGCGGGCCCAGTGCGGGTTGGTGGATATCACATGTCTTCGAATTTTTGGTTGTAGGACACCGACTTCCGAAATTAAAGTTATTTTAAATTTTATTGTGTTTAGTGTGTTGTGTAAGAAAGTGAACGAACAGAATGACACAAATACAGATTTTTAAATCAACAACTAAGCCGCTGGCCCAAGCGCCTTTATCCCGGAACATAGCATAGAACCCAACCCATGCGCGTATTTAAAATTCTAGTCAGTGAAGACAATAAAGAATGAACGTTGCATATATTATACAGAGCACGTTCTACCCTTAAATATATCTAAGTGCGTATAAAAGAACTGCCCGAAGATATTACCCAGAACGAGATCACTTTACCGATAAACGACAAAGTTAAATGTTCTTCAGGATTCTTAACTTTTTTCGATACAAAAATATATAATAAACATAAATCTTCAACATTTTCTTCAAAAAAAAGAGACTTAGATGTATTTTTCTTTTGTTGTTTATTCAATTAAATATACATGTAAATTACATTTTGCAATAATTCAATAATAAATAAAAAAAATGGTCAACTGTGTTTCGGGCCTCGCGCAGTGTAGGGTTCAGTAGTCGCCTGTTATAACATGCGGACGTTTGCAGAGTCATTAAGAGTCTGACACGCTCCCGCTCCACACAAAGCGATTTCCCACCCAAAAAAAAAGCCCACCTACACTAACTGCGACCTGTGAATTCTATTGTTTTATTAAGAGACTTAAAATGCGCGCAAATTACATTTTTTTTTTTAAGTTTGATAGGTTTGCGTTTGACCAGTATCTCACCTGATGGTAAGCGATGATGTGGTCGACGATGGAGCACGCTTAACATTTCACTCTTGACTTAAGGCGCAGTTATATGCCAACGACCTTGAGTGGTTAGATTGCGTGTTCTATTTTGAGCTCACGCAAGGCGTTGTACGTCCACCCAGTAATAGGGCTCATACATCAAGGAGCGCTGTCTCAAATTAGACGCAATATTGATTTATTATAGATAAAACAATAAGTATATTATACTAAAAATCGTATACTAAAAGATAAATAGTTAAATTATCTTTAAAACAGTGATTCTTAATTTTTTATCCGCGTTAGAAATAACTTTACAAATTAATTACACTATATTATAAAACTATAATTTGAAATATTCATATATCGAATTACGAAAAAAATCGTTTAAAGTGACATATTTCAATATGTATTATATTAAAACACGTATACTAAAAGATAAATAGTTAAATTATCTTAAAAACAGTGATTCTAAGTCTTTTATCCGCGTTAGACATAACTTTACGAATTAATTACACGATATTATAAAACTATAATTTGAAATATTCATATATCAAATTACAAAAAAAATAGTTTAAAGTGACATTTTTTTTTTCATAGAAATAAAACTAGTCGTTTAGACGTGATGTTCAGTTTAAAATCATTAGAAGTCGTATATCTGCGCCTTACTCCCAGGCTGTAGCAATCAGGAAACACAGACATTTTCCTCAATTCGATCTCGCAAATCTTATAACATCATAAATTGAACGGGCATGCCACTCGACTACGCTCCATAATGTCACCATTTTCTAATAGCCAGTGATAAATGGATATGGCAGACTATTGTCCCAAGATCTATTGCGGAAATTAAGGCCACTCTCCGTTTCGCAATTAGGAGGATAAACTGGATTGATTTATGGAATCTGGACCATTTCAGCTGCAAATTAGTGGTATTAATTGTTGTATGTATGATCAAAATGTTCTTCGGACAGACAATGCGCAGCTAAGTTTAAACTACGGGCTATACAAACAGTGAACATGGGAAGAGAGAGAGAGTGAACAGGCTTCTTCTGGGTAAGCTCCATCGTCAACTTTGTCTCTGTCACCTTTGACCTAGAGTCAAGAGAAAACCCATTTATAATTTAAAAAAATATGTATTGATAGATTCGCATTTGACCACCATCTCACCTGATGGTAAACGATGATGGAGTCGACGATGAAGCACGCTTGCCTAGAAGTAACCTATTCACTCTTAACTTAAATAGGTACCCTCCGGTTATAGCTATCAGGAATACAATATGTTATTGGGGTTTACTGCAAAGTGACAATTTTGTACTAAGAAAGGAATATTGTGTTTTCCTGAACTGTCCCGCTCCTGGGCCAAGGCCTCCTCCATTCCTTTCACTTCTCTCTTAGTTGTGCTTCTTATCGATATACAGGCCCTCAGCTTTGACGGCATCCGACAGAGATGACCCACTCATCCCACTTCAGCCTTGCAGCTTTTTGAGGTACGTCGGCACTTTGCTTTCTGGAGCGCAGCGTTGTGTTCAACTAATGAGTTAACTCAATAAATTTATTATGTCCCAGGCCAAACAGAATTAGTTATAGTGCTATTAGCGTACGTATAGAAAAGTATCTCAAGTTTACGATTTACGATGTATTAATCGGTGATCATAAAACCAGAAACTCGCGTAAAATCAACCCCGGTTACTAAATTGAGAAGAGAACTTGATATACTCCACTGTAGCATGAAAAACTGCCAGAAATTAAAATAGAATTTAAATGTGCTGCTTCACAAAATCAAAGACATGTTTAGTCTCGAGCCAAAGTTAAATATAGTCTGTCAAAAAATGGGTCGATTAGATATGCTTATGTCAACCAGGATTTTAAACAGGTAAGTTTGAAGTCACGATTCAGTTGATCCCCAGGCAAACTGATGCGTGAGCCCTATAGCGTAACCAAGAATCATTTTAAAAATGCTAGAAAACCAGTGGGAACGTTACTGTAAATGTCTGAACCACAGTTTATATTAAGATGTACACTGGCGTCTCGCGACAGCTTACAACCACCAATCTAGCCGATTTATATTCTTTTTGTGAAGATTTCCTGTGAATGTTATCATAAAGTCTGACGAAATCATGATGACCTTTTACGATTTGGAAAATATATCTTATAACGATTAACTGTTTCTTAATTTAGTAAGCATTTTTAAATTTTCTGGTACGTTTTCCTAAGTTGGTGGCAGTGACCAAGCTAGGACACCGCCAGCCAAATTGGTAATTGTCAACATACACCGGTGCATCTTAACATTCACCAACTCCAGAAATTCACAGTAACAGGTATATATCTTTATTCTCCAAATCCCTAATATTAACTTTTTGTCGCAGATGACGACAACCCTGTAAACCCTGGGAATGAAGCCAATCATCTGGCAACACTGCCAGAGGAAGAGGCGGTGGTCGCCATGATGGGGCTGCCAAGAGCTGGAGATATCACTCGAGCTCAGCTCAGGATTAAGGAGAGCAAGGAGTTCAAAGTAAGTTATTAGAAAACTGATCATCATCATCATTATAGCTGAAAGATGTCCACTGCTGGACATAGGCCACTCCCAAGCGTCGTCACATTGACCAGACTTGTGCTTTTTCCCCAACGCTGTAACTTTCTGTACACGGTCGCCTCGCCAGAACAATTTGGTCCCATCGACTGTCCGATCTGTGAGCAATATGCTTTTAAATCTAATGATTAGGTATTTTTAGTGACGTGAAGTTCGTCATCGTCTCGTTTCTTTCAATCAATGTTTTTCGTCGATCCTAGACTAGTCTCTAAAAAAGTAAAGGAACCCTTTTATTTTTTTTTATTTTTTGGGGTGTCAATGGGGGTAATCATCCAATGACTTCTTCCGCTCTAGGGTGGAGCTAAAGGGCGTGTCAGACTATTACTGACTAAAACCCGCCCCTGTTCCTCCCTGCCCTGAATGCCCAGGGGCGACGTAACTCTTTCGAATTTATCCTCAACCAAAAAAAAAAAAAACCCTGTTAGTTTTTAGGGTTCCGTATCCGGAGGGTTCAAACTGAGCCCTATTGTTGTCACTCACGTGTCCGTCTGTCTGTCTGTCTGCCACGAAATTTTGTTACGAATAATTTTTTAAACTTCCCATTGACTTGGAACTTGAAATTTGGTGATAATGTTTATTATTACGTATACTTTACTAAAAAATACCAATATTTGGTATGGAACCGATTAATTCTTCTGAATTATTTGGACAATGTTGAAGAAGATTTCCTTAAAATTCTCCGGTTTGTCCTGACAAAAAAGTGTCATACGCAATCGGTTAATAAATAACAGTAGGTATTCGAATATAAGAACCAAGATTCCTTACTGTACCAATTCCGTAACAGCTGAACTGTTTTTTTTTCATAATCTGACTACATCATTTCAGCTACTAGCGACTCGCCCCGGTTTTGTACGGGTACAAATTATACACACAAATATCTTCCTCACGAATCACTCTGTCTATTGTTGCAAAACCGCATGAAAATCCGTCAATAGTTTTTTGAGTTTATCGTGAACAGACATACAGATATACGCGGCAGGGTCATTGTTTACCCGGGCCTACGGACGGCGAGTAATGGGTAGCTCGCCGTCCGATCAGCACCAGGCCCGAGAGTCGACGGTGCGTAGTGTTCCACGCGCGCCTCAAAGAGTTGTCAGCAATTAGGACGGGGCCCGTCATGGCCGATGCCTGCCCGGGGGTTGAGGATAAATTCCAAACAGAGTTACCTCGCCCCCGGACACTAAGAGCAGGAAGGAACAGGGGAGGGTTTTAGTCAGTAAGAGTCTGACACGCCCTCCCGCTCCACCCAGAGCGGGAGAAGTCATTGGATGATTTCCCACCCCACAAAAAAAAAGGTCTTTGTTTTCTGCCCACGGGTTATGGATAAATTCGAAACAGAGTTACCGCGCCCCTGACCACTCAGGGCAGGGAAGGAACAGGGGTGGGTTTTAGTCAGTAAGAGTCTGACACGCCCTCCCGCTCCACCCAGAGCGGGAAATGTCATTGGATGATTGCCCACCCCCTAAATAAAAAGGGTCTTTGTTTTATAATACTCGTATGTAGTTATAGTGATACTAATACTAACCGTTTTGTTTCAGAACACAGTAGACAAACTAGTACAAAGAGCAAACGCATCAATTATAATAGGCACGTCTTCATGGAAAGAACAGTTTTCGGAAGCGCTGACTGCTAGCTCAGGTAAGTCAGACAAACTCATTTTTGAAGTAAAAACTTCTATAGCTGTGTTGTAATTTTTTTTTCCTGTTTGGCTATAAAATATATATATGATTATTGCTCGGAGTGCCATTAGATGTGAAACCAACTGTTAATAATTTGAATAAAAATTATGAAATTATAATTATAATAAAATTCATAACGTACCTAATTAATTTTAAACACAATTATTCCAAAGTTTTAAGTTGCCTCTGCTATCGGCAGTTCCCGTGACTGCCTATTTTTTTTTAAATATTTACTCTTCATGCAATAAAAGTACAACGGTGGACTTAATGCCTTAGGCATGCTCTACCAGTCAACCAAGGGTGGGGAAAGATATTATGGCAAGTACATAAAATAAAACAAACAAAGTAAAAATAATTAAAAATAATAACAAAACGGTAACGAATATAATATATATACTAATAATAAACACATAAATATATTTAATATAATAACTACATAAATTTAATCACCTTCCGCAGTCTCTGACTTTTTTGTACTGTGTCTCTCTTTGGCAACATCTTCATTATAGAAGATAGAAGATAATGCGTTTTTGAAGTGAAAACTTCTTTAGGCGCGTTGGGAATTTTTGAGATGGGAAAAAACTATTGAACTCGCGCGCCACCGACACCGCTATGAGTGCTCCGACCCGTAGCGTTGTACCACTCGTAGCGGATTGCGTAGCGGATTGAAGTGAAAACTTCTTTAGACGCATTGGGCATTTTTGAGATGTTTAAAAATAATTGAACTCGCCACCGTCACCGCTATTTGGATTGAAAACTTCTTAAGGCGCGTTGGGCATTTTTGATCAAATTTTCACTTCTATCGGCACTTCCGGAGTGCCATTCTTTTCTTTTACTATTGATTGTTCGTGTTTAACCTCTATCTCGCCTGATGGTCTATGATGTGGTCGACGATTAAACTACCTTACATCACCGGATGATTGCAAATACCCACCGTGAAATTGTAACAAATCTTGCGAATCTCATCCAAATTTGATAATTTACAAGGTATTGGAGTCTTTTAAAATATAAAATGTTTACAATTTTACGTGATTTTACATATAGTAACGGTATATATACACTTAAAACAAAAACACTAAAATATGGCGTCAAAAATTGCTCCGCATCCTCAGAATGTTAGTTAACAATGTGGTACTAATTTTAGGTTCTGATGACCCTGACGAGCCACCTTCGTGCTTCGACTACGTGCTGCACGTTGTCACCCTCTTCTGGAAGATTGTGTTCGCTCTGATACCGCCCACTGGTAAGTTAGTTATAAAGATGTTTGTTTATTTTTGCAACACTAGACTGTTACATGAATCTAACAAAGCAGACGTCTAAGGAAATGGATGGGAGAGGTGACTGAGACAAAGTCGACGACGGAGCGACCTTGCCAAGAAGAAGCCTGTTCACTCTAACTTTGAAGAGATTAGGGTTGTTATTGATATCGTGATAAGTCAGTAAGGGTTGGGAGTGAAGAAGAGTATAAGGTTACTAAGGAAGGTTTTCAGGAAAACTTACACCGACAGTTGGCCCCACTTAGGCTTGAGGTCTTCTTCTTTGAAATGACGTGGATGTGAATTTAACGCACGTCAAAAACAAGCGTTTTGCATGGTGCCTAGACCTGATGCCTCAGTGCTGCCACCTGGTGTACGTAATTTTAGACAAACCTCAGTAAAGTACCCTCTGACAAATGCGCCACTCAGTAGCCGACAAGAATTAGAATATTTATTTGCAAAACATGTGTACACATACAAGAATATATCGTGCATGCAAGATAACATAGATAAAAAAAAAAAACAATAAATAAGCTCAGACATTTTTGCAAACATACTATGGCGTGCAATTATTATCAATGACTGTTATCCAAAAATGGCCCAAACAGAATACTATAAAATTGTTACAAATGTCAACAGTCACAAGTAATTGAATTCGGCTTTTTGTACGAGTTTAGAATTACTTAAGAGTACCTAGATCTTAATATACGTATTTATATCAAATGGGCTCCAGAAAATTCAATGTCTTTCGACATGGCTACAAACTAAAAAAAATAGTCTCTGATCAAGTTATGAAGTAAAAAAAAACTGGCAAAACCCAAGCCTAATGAGAAAACAAACCAATCAAAGAGTACGTAAAGAATTAAAGGTCAGCGTGGCGGTAGCATTTTGTACTTTCTACATAAAAGTAATTTGTACTTTTATGTAGAAAGTACAAATATTATAGGATAAGTGGTCCTTTACGATCTGTTCCGCATTCCTCTTCCAAAATGTCGATTTTGGAAGAGGAATGCGGAGCAGGTCAACCCATATGTTATATGCTCACGCTCTTTTAAACTGCCTGGTGGTTGCATCAGGCAGTTTGCCAGACCAGACACAATACTGGTCGGAGGATCCTCCATTTTAGGATTCCGAAAGTCCGAATAAAAAAACGGAACCCGTATAGGATCTCTGTCCGTCTGTCCGTCTGTCACAGCCAATTTGCTCCGAATCTGCTAGACCGATAGAGTTAAAATTTGGAATACACATGAATGTGACCCAAACACGAACTTGTACCTTAAATTAATTTTGAATAATCACTTTAAGGTCACTTGGGGTGAAAATCGGAAATTTAAATGACAGAGTTTTTCAAACTTTGCCGTGCGACATATCAAATGACCTACCAAAAAAAAAACGTACGAGACGTACGTCATAGTAATTACGTATTTTTTTCATAATTTTAAAATTATACAGATATAAAGTTATTTAAGAAAACAGATGAAAAATTACCTTATCTGCGAAACTACAGTCTAAAAAAAAATACAGGAAGTGATTCTTTACTTATGGATTACAGGAAAACCTATAAGAAGGAGGTACTTAAAAAAAAACTTGAAAAATGTGATTTATAGGAACTCTTTGCGCGCGAGTCTGACTCGCTCTTAGTCGGTTTTCAATGGTGGTTACGGGACCTTACACCCTGTTCCACATTATTTTAAACACACTTTTGTTCTCAGACATTGGCGGTGGCTACGTTTGCTTCGTAGTCTCTATCATCTGTATTGGCCTGGTGACCGCCGTCATCGGTGACGTGGCTTCACACTTCGGATGCACCCTGGGCATCAAGGACTCGGTGACAGCTATCGTGTTTGTCGCGTTGGGCACTAGTATACCTGGTGAGTTTAGTTCAATGTATTCTGTGGCCTTAGTGTGAGTTTTTACCTGACTACCTCAAAAGGAGGGTAGGTAATGTTTTTGAGAGTTTGTATGTATGTTTGTCAATTTCTTTGACTCGCCCTGTAGTCTGAACGGCTAGATGGATTTCAACATAAAATCTAAATAACTATTTAAAAGAAACCCGAATGCAAAAAACAGCAAATTTATTCCAAACAAGTGATTTCAAGCAGTTTGATGCAGTTGGTGGCAAAACTACTATGATTAAACTAAAATGACTGTCACCAACTGCATCAGACTGCTTTCATTAATAATTTTGATTTCTCTGTAATGGAACCTAGTTGGGCGCCAATACCCCAACATTGATACCATGTTGGGCGCCAATATTTGATTGCTGGCGCATCACAACGTCAACAGACTCTCTCCAGATCTTACTTTACTTACTTGTCTTACCCGAGTGCTGAGCGTGAGGCCCGGGTTCAATTCTCGGGTCAGGCAAAAAGTACTTAATACTGATTTAAGCCTGGAGTTTGGAAGTTGGGAGTGTGCCACCTCCTTGCCTCGAAAAGCATGTGAAGCCATTGGTCCTGCGCCTGATTGCTCCCCGGTCGTGACAGATTTCCGTCCCATCGGACTATGAGACTATAGGAACAGAGATACCTGTTTTATGTGCAGACGCTTGTGCACTTTAATATCTTCTGCTTAATTGGCTAATCTCCGTATAGATTGACCACCGTGACCAAAATGCGGTCGGGAGTTGTATTTATTTTATCTAATAATTATATTATAGATAAAATTTAAAAAAAAACCGGCCAATCATACAGCATGTAACAAAAACCCTGTTCGATTCAATAAAGGCGTATTCTTGGTTTAACATACGTTCTAGAAAAAGTTGTAAAAAAAATGTAACTCATAAAAACCAAAAGTTATAGATTTTTCATTTTTATAAAATATGCGAAATTTAACACTAAATATGGCAAATTTTCAAAAGTTGACAACACTCCACCAGCCGGCAAAATCTTTTCATTTTTACCTATCCATTTTTATTTTAAACGGTACCGCCCTGCACTAGCCGCGCTGTAGGCACTCTGTCTCGCTCAGGCGGCATGTTTGACACGAAACAGTAGGTGAACTTTGTCGAGCGCTCAGTGTTGCCTTTGATAAGTTTTTCTTTCTTTTATTAATTAATTATTTTCATTGGGGAAAAATAATTATCTCGTATTCATTAGATTATTACGTATATGTATATGCAGTACGATACCGAGTAATACCCTTCAGGATCGGACAGGGTTTTTGTTACTTGCTGTATAAAGGTAATCAATATTTTGGGTATTTGTTAGTAAAATATACGTAACATTATCACCTAGTCTCGTCATCTAGTTCATAGGTCAATAGGAAGTTAAAAATTTCTTCGGAACAAATTTTTTCGACAAACAGACAGACAGATGGACACGTGAGTGACAGCAATAGGGCTCTGTTTGGACCCTTCAAGTACGGTACCCTAATAAAAAACACGATCAAAACAACGAAACACATATGATCGCTTTCGCTCAATATTTTAAAACAACTCAATTTTCTAAATCGGCTTCCAGAAACCGTATTTTCATGTTATCTTGAATAGAAACACAGCTCCGAGCCATACTCAATATACCCATGTTCTTAGCGAACAACGCTTAGGCTCCTGTGCCAAACAGCTTAAACAGAAAGAACTCGTGTGAGAAAAATCTTTGAGATTTTTATAAGCTCCGCTTTGAAGATAGCCCGTGTTTTAATATTGTTTGCTTTGAAAGTTCCTGAGAAGAAGCGAGATTATTTTTTAAAATGTTCTGGTGGAAAAGTTTAGTTTGATAAGATACTTTAGGCACGTGCCGGAGCTCTTATCAATGTAATTAAATGGGACTTAATATAATAAAGGAAAATAAACGGGAGGCCCAGCAATGCTATAGGTACAACATAAGCTGATATCAGAGTAAGTGTTAATGTGGTAACTACATCGTCAATTTTTTGGTCTATTCTACAATTATTTGGGCTCGGTATAAAACATCTAAATCAAAATCATTAATTTGGCATAATACAAAAAAAAACGGTTTTTCAATTAATATGTAATTAGTTTAAATTAATTAAATATTAAAAAAAAATTAAAGTTTGAATACAATCATTAGGATCCCAGAGCCGAATCTTATGACTAGGGGTAACGGATAAATTCTCAACATGAATTACCGCACCCCTGGGCACTCAGGCATGGAAGGAACAGGGGTGGGTGGGTTTTAGTCAGTAAGAGGACGCCTTCCCGCTCCGCCCAGAGCGGGAGATGTCATTGGATGATTTCCCAACCCACAAAAAAAAAGAGCCGCCAATCTTTACTTTATTTTCCGATTAACAAAAAATTGGATTGAGTAGTGATAGACAATACCCAATAAAAAAGGATTCTCCGAACATAAGTTATCTGTGTGTGTGTGTGTGTGTGTGTGTGAGTTGTCTGTGTGTGTGTGTTCTTTTGATCAACCAATTTTTTTTTTATTTGCTTATGTATGACTATTTTGAAGAAATTTGTTGATTTCTAAGGGCAGAAGCAGTAATTTACATATAATCTCACATTTCCGTTATGCCGGCTGTACACGCTCGTCTCATTCGAGTCGCGTGGCTCTCGTCGCGTAGAGGCTCGAAACGAGAGGCACCGAGAGACGCGACGAGAGCACCATCTACACACTCGTACTCTGCCTGTCTCGTGGTGTCATGACGAGCGTGTAAAACCGGTATTACGCCCATGGTATGGTTACGTCAAGGTATTATAGTATTATTCTGTCATATCCATCATAATCTCATCCCAATTCTTCGTGTCATTATTTTTGACAGACCAGACTTCTGAAGCATATCTCTGGCGACTTTATGAAACATCCATACTATTTATCAATCTGCCTAGCCCCAATCTTATATCAATATCTTGGGGTCAGCATCCAGTCTAACCGGATGCAGCTGAATACCAGTATTTTACATGGAGCGACTGCCTACGTCAGATAGGCAGTCGCTCCACAACCCAGATGCTGGGTAATACGATACCCCTTGGACAGACTTGGTCAGACTTTCGGGCTTCTGACGACCCATAACGACAATCAAAGATCGGATTAAATTTTTCGGAGCTCATGGCTAAAGTAATAACAGCCGCACGGGTCGATCAATCAGGTTAAGCTTCGCTTGCCGGTGTTGGTCCATGGATGGGTGACCATCTTTACATACTGAGACTCCTCCGTGCCTCGGAAAGCACGTTACGCCATTGGTCCCGGCTTAACTCTCATAGTCCGATTGGACGGCAATCCAATTTAACCCAATATCCCACGCTCGGGAGTCGCAATTGCATCCTCAAGACCAACGAGGCAATTCTGAATTATTATAATTACAACAGCATTATCATCTTTTCGTCGTCTCGTTATAACATCTTACTTCTGCCTGTCTTTTGAAATATCATTTTCTTCTACACAGACACCTTCGCGAGTAAAGTGGCAGCATGTCAAGACAAGTACGCAGATGCATCGGTTGGGAACGTCACGGGATCTAATGCTGTCAACGTGTTTCTCGGCATTGGGGTCGCATGGACCCTTGCCGCCATCATTCACTGGTACAAGGGCGAGAGGTTCTATATTGACCCTGGAAAGTAAGTATCGTTATCGGTTTTCGATCGGAGGTTCAAGGCAAATAAGCATTCTGTCAGAGAAAATTATGGTCAAGAAGTCTGAAATGTGCGCTATCGGAATATCACACAGTCAAAATTTAAAAAAAACTTACATCATCAGTAATTGGCACCACTTAGGCGTAGATCGTTTACTTTGAAAACTAAACATAATGACGTTGACATAAACTGGGCATATGTTAGTTTTTGACATTATCTGAACCACTTTGATAGTCTGGCGTCTGGACCTGACGCCTCGGTAATGTCATCTGGTGTACGTCATTTCAGAAAAACCTCATTCTTTCCTTATTGGAATCTGATCGAATGTCACTTTGTTTAGAGTCTCAGAAATTAGTAATGTCCAGGGATAAGTTCAGGAAGATGATGAGTCTGGCCGTTACCTGCAAAGTTCCTTATTGTTTTTTTTAAAGAGATTATTCTTTCTAAGTAAGAGTAAATTTCTAGTTTTAAGACTTGGATAATTATTGCTAGTTACATCAATCCATGCAACAAAGCAGGTTTAGTTTATCCATACCAGAACAAAGTTATCCATCTATCATACTCTGCAATTGGTGATATTTAAATAAAAGGACTACGTCCGGCTTTATCAAAAATAAAAAATAAAAATCCTTACGCAGAACCTTCTCCGTCATCCTTACCACCATTTTCTTTCACAGCCTCGCCTTCAGCGTCACCATGTACTGCTCAGAAGCCTGTCTAGCTGTCCTCATTCTGGTCCTCCGAAGACGGAAGAGCATCGGAGGAGAACTAGGAGGCCCCAAGAGAATCAAGATTGTCACCTCTATGTTCTTGTTTTCTCTCTGGCTAATCTACCTTACCATGTCCAGTTTAGAAGCTTATGACGTCATCCCAGGCTTCTGAATGTCCAAATTCTGGTAATATGATTAAGTGCTTATTACGGTCGTTTCAAATCACGAGTGCGTTTTTTACATTTATGTCATGCGCGCCCTCGTGAAATGCAAACACTATAGTAGAAATTTTAATCAACTTATAATTTTGTAATGTCGGTTGCGACGTTCTTGCTTGCGTTGCAGTTGAACAATGTATGGAGATTGAGAGTGAGAAAGTTGTAAGCGACAATGCGAAGTTTGCAGTTGATTGTGATAAGGATAGTCTAAATGTGTACCGTTTAGCGTGTTCGAATGGGCGTGTTAGCAGCTGATGATGAGCGAATGCAAAAAGTAACATCAAATATAATCTTCATTAATTTGAAAATAGAATTGCTTTAAAGCTAACTGCTGTCTTGTTTGCGAATAAGTAAAACTACTGGAATTAAATTACGGCAAAGTCATTATACCAAGGTACAATTAAAAAAAAACACAAAAATTGCTTTGAGATTATGTTATCTGTCAGTCCCATAAATAATTTCCTTTTTCCGTTAGTTCATGTTTAGCTATGATTTTTTTTTATAATATAAAGTTTCTTGCAATGATTTTGTTTTAGTCCTAGCGACTCTTAAAATTAACTTTTCCATCTACAAGTATATAATACAAACAAAGTCGATTTTTATATTATGGCATTGCCACGCGAAGTCGGGATGGGAAATAATGAAATCGGACCCCCGGGAGTCTCATAATCAGCTGCGTCTACGAATGAACGCGCTCTATGATCTATGTGCTCAAATGTACAGTTTAGACGTCGAATGTACTCTTTTCTTCCTTCTAGAACATTCTCTTTCGATCCTCTTATAATAACCTGATAATAATCATTAAAAGTAGCCTTTCAGGCTGTGGTATATATAGAGATATAATTATGAATAGAAGAAAATATTTAACAAAAAAAAAACGAATTCTATGCGTCATTAGAGAGGTATCGTAGTATTTGCAGAGATTTTTATGTAAAAATGCGCATTATTGGCTAAGAATGTCACTGAATAGTGCGTAATTTTAACCATGTTGTAAAAATATGATAATACCTATGTAAAACAATATATGCTGTGTTTAACCTTTTAATTTTATGGACGGGTTTTTTTCAAATGGTTTAACCATATGTACGAAAAGTTAGAGCCCATAAGTACCTACAGTATCACTTTTCCAAAGTTTTTTTTTTCCCTTTCCCTTTGTTTTCTCTTCCCCTTTCTCCTTCCAAATATCTCTTTCTTGGGCGATTTCTGTCCAAGATTGCTTCACAAACATTATCGTCTCAGCACCTTCACCGCGGTCGACCTCGACGGCGACATCCTCCCTGTGGCGTCCAATGAGTGACGATCCTTGCTCACTTTAACTTTGTTTTGACACATTACATAAATGCAACGTGGCTAAAATGTCTAAAATTTGGGAACATGCGTATGCACTTTTGACCCCGAAGTATTCTTAAAATAATGACGTTGACCTAACGCGTTTTTGTATTGCATAAGAAACTATAAAATCATGTTTTCCGAGTAAAACACCGGTTACCGTAAACGTTTTAGCATTATTTTAGGTTAAAAATCTGTTTTCTTGGTCCATTTTTTATGTTTAGGTAAGCGTGCGTTAAATGGAGGTGATAAAGTCCGACCGTCTGTCGAGAAATGACGACTAATAGAGGAGTATGGAAGAAAAAGACATGTTGCGCCGACCCCAAATAAATTGGGATAAGGGCAGGAGAATGATGAAAGTCCGTCTGAAGTAAATCAAATAAAAGTACCTTTAATTCTTGAAACAAAAGATACAGTGTTATGGCAATATTTCAATATGTTAAAGGTTCTTAAATTAATTGAAATAAACACAATCTAAACGTAACATACTACTTATGTACCTACAAGTTTACAATAAAACAAAGTTTAGAATTTTAAGAAAATCTTATAAAACAACGAATTCCTAAATTTTCCAAATATACACTATAACAAAGTTTATTTATAAACTGAGATCACTAACGCACTCATTCTTTGCCAATGTGTGTGTGTTATATACAGGATGACTTTTAACTCATCGGCAATCTTTCAGGGGGTGAAAGGTTTTATAAATTTGAACAACTTTAACTATGGGATCAATTCGAAAAAATGTCACAAATGTGACATTTTTGTTCACATTACGAGACCAAATGTTGGGAACTGCTGATGATTGTTTTCTCGAATTCCGAAGTGGTCCTATTGTAAAAAAAACATAATATACACACGTTGAATTATATCCCCAAAAATATTGTCGGTGAATTTAAAGACACCTTATATTTAATAATGTCTTTATAAACATCATGTAAGGAGGTTTTCCATTTTAATTATATCGCCAGACATATTTAACGCAGTTAATTTGAAAGGTGACAATGAAATTTTAATAATGTGAGCCAAGAGCCAAGGTTTTGTAAAGACGGGTTCATTAAGACTTTGTCCCGATTAACGAAATTAGAACATTTCATGTCGTTGGTTTTTAACGACAGCAATTTGCGATAAACATATTTGGCGATAGAATGAGTTAAATGTTTTAATTACATCGTAATCAATTGATGTGGTGATTTAATTGAATAAAAGCCAATTTGAGTATGTAAATAATAATATATGTTAGAAATAGATTTTATTTTTGAGTGATTTTAGTGTGTTGCCGCTAGAAAATGTTTTGTTGGTGTAAATACTTGCAAACTTACATAAAGGTAATATATACATTATTTTGTTTTAAAACGCAGTGTTCAAAATGTTTAGCTTTACTGTGATTAAACTATTCGGCAGTTTGTTTTTGAGATTGACAATTAATTTTAATTATGAATATTACCATGATATTATGTTATAATATTTAACTGATGAATAGAAAAAAGAAAACAAAAGATGTTTTTAATTAAGACTCCTAATAAGCAAAAGCAGTCAATGAATTCTTATCTTTTGGAGATGAATGTCAGTTTATTTTTGGTACTAAAGATGAAAGGACAGGTCAGATGAAAAAGAAAGCCACTCACAGTAATCACAGTAAAGATAAAACATAAAAGATAATACCGTAGTACTTTAGAGAATATTATGTAAATAATATGATAATCTCAGATTTATTAGATAAAGCTTTGGAGAAATATGTAACTAGAGATTTGGCAATGCTGAATCGCTTGCACACCGCGTTGGTGGAATAATTGCTCTAAGAGAAACCAACGATAATATATCCGATATAATACCCATCATATTGAAAAACAAAATTACTTTTACAAATGAATGAATATCGCTTTGAAAGCAAAGGAAGCCTAAAGTCTAAAACTACTCATAAAAGACCTGAGGTTCAAGATAAAGTGGCATTCTGTCAACGATAATGATTGTCAAAAGGCCAAATTTTTATTTGGGATTGGCCATTTGTGATATTAGTGAATCTCTAAATCGACTACGAAGTCAGGTAGGCCAGTGCTGGTTCAACTTAGTCAGATGGGAGTACTTCAATGAGCCACAATGCAAATGCGGAGCTGCGTCCCAAAGAATACTCATGTCATGCCCTCTGTGCAACAACCCTGCACTTTTAAATATCTCTAAGAGGCAAATGGTAATGCTGTTGATGTGGCAAAATTTTGGCCAAAAGAGATTTAATTTTGAATTTATCGGTACGTCGGAGAAGAAGAGGAAGAAGTAGCGAATATGTGACTTTAGGTAATCGTTATCGCTGATAGAATGTCACTTTTAAATCTTTATGGTTCTCATAAAAATGGTAACAATGATGACCTATTAAGAACTAAAAATATTATTAAATAACATCAAGTTTGAAATCGGTGCCATTCAGAAAATCATTTTTGAAAGACATCAATACGAAAGTAATCCAATAGTTTTAAGTACTGCCATAAATATAAGCATTGATATTTATTTTTAGAGAGCTTGTGTTAAAGGATATTAGCGCTATATTTAGAAATTATATCTAGATTATCGTTATAACATCGTTTTTTTTTATAAATCCCTTAAATTGTTTTTGTATCACTTGCTTCCTACGCTTTCACTTCTTCACTGAGAGTATAAATCTTATATCGATTTGATACAAAAAGATTCTAAAATAAAAAATAAAAATTGTACGACCTACATGCAAAAATTTCTCTAAACTTTTTACTAAATCAGTCGAATCATGAAAGTAAGTCGAATAAGCTAGAGGTAGTTTTTTTATTACGTAGAACAATCATAATTTTACCATCAATGAAAAACACACGTAATTTTTAAATTACTATGTATCATTATCGATATAAGAAAATGTTAACGAGTCGATGAATCGTACGCTTTACTACTCTTCACGTATAGCTACATGTAAACTTTCTTCAATCTCTATATTAAAAATTTCTGCCTGACTTTGGACCAATATTGTTGTTTTCGAATTTATTTTAAAGTAGACTTTTTCTACGCTTTCAGTAGATTTTCTAAAAACTTTCTGGGACTTTTTAGAACATTTCGTAAAATATGTATGCTATAGCTTCATATTTCATCCTATCTGAGAGTTATAATCTTACATGCTTTTGTGTCTTCATCATTTTTTGTCCCTACCTCTAAAAAACTTGTCATTCTTTATCGACTAGGTACGTACCTAAAATTTTACCTAATCTACTATTTATAATTCAATCCTTCCTAAGAATCAAAATTCCCTGTTTTACTATAAAAATGAACACACTATAGCGAAGAATAATGTCTTAAGCTATATGTAAAATCGATACTAGTCATTCTACATGAATATTCGATAGAGTTCTATTATTGGCCTGTCGATAGCACTGTGCCTTTACTTGCGTGTTTGACATGATTTGATATTCAATAAAAGGTTGTTGTTGTGAAGACTTATATAACTTGTTGATTTTATCATTACATGCTTTTCTATTCACTTTTGCTTTAACATTTATAGGCATGCATGCAACATGATACTGAATTCTGTTGTTAACGAGAATATAATATGGATTCATCTAAGTCCTACTCCTTTATCCATTTCTATATTTTCTCAAATTTTCTTCAAGTTTTGAACTTGTATGTTGAACTTACAATCTAAGTTTCTTATTAGATTGCTTCGATTTAAAACACAAATTGTCGGCGAAAAACTTTCATTGAAGCTCAGTTTAATATTAATCACATCCTATCGAGTTCACTTCGTTTGAAAACGCGGGATGAATATTCATTATGAATTGATCTAAATGTAGGTTTGGAAAACAAAGAGATGGAATATTTTAATTCCAAGCTGAAGGCAGAAATCTAAGAAAGTGATTAGACCCAAAGGATCATTTTACGGTTCGGTAGCAAAATGGCAAGAATGGAATACATATAATTTAGTACTGTCCGTCTGCCCGTCGGATCATCATCATCAGCCTATAGCAGTCCACTGCTGGACATAGACCTCTCCAATTGCACGCCATTCAGCTCGGTTCTCGGCAACTCTCATCCAGCTGCTACCAGCCACCCCGTCGGATACTACATAAATAAAACTAATTTTCAATAAACAGCTAAATTACGATATAATATAATAACCCTCTGGATAATTCCGTTTTCCCAATCATTGGGGTTTAAATAAATCAATGATTATGCTTTATCAGATTAGCATAATCTAATGCGACATATGCTTTTGAAACCGAGTTTGATATTAATGAAAGTGACACATGTGAAGCTCAATAAATATAGTTGAAAGATATTCAATGTGACGTATATGTTGTGGGATTATTCAATCTCAATCATGCGAGGGCCCGTTGATTTGAGTTTTAAGACCATGTTTTTTTTCTATTGGTAGGATTACGTTATACCACTATCTCATCTTGAGGTAACGGTCGACGAGGAGACATGCTTACCTGGAAGTAATATATTTCTTGACTTAGATACTCCCAGGTTATAGATATCAGTAAACACACGCTCTGGCAGTGAATTCCACTTGTTAGCTGTACGCCAAATGAAAGTAAGGAGTGGAGTTATGTGGGTGGGATTTCTACCCTCGACGCAGTCTTTTCTCTTCTTTTGTTCTATCTATCTTATCTATCTACCTATATTTTAAAGGATTATATCTTTGGCTTTCACAGTCAATGCTTCCTCTTTATTTGTTTCTTTTGGCACAGTACTATCGACACAAAATTTCATATTTCTAAATGTCGTTCGTGTTTAGATTCCTCAGATCCTATATCGTAAATGTACTGTAAGTGTTTTGTTTTGTAGTTATATCGAACTGATATTGTATTATATTAAATACGTTTATAGTAGTGATAGTTATTATTATGACGATACTTCTTTTGAGACCGAGTTTTTTTTCGTTGTAATCATTTAGCAGTCAGTTTCTTGAACGAAAATTATCGAGGCGTTAAGAGGCCGTACACGAAATTTTGGCCGATTTCACTAATTTACGTGATTTTACAGTTAAAATAATGCATTTCTTTAAGTTTTAATGTACAACATGAAAGATCATTTCAATTATGATCTAATGAATGAGTTAGATTCGAAGCTTGCGTTGCGTATTATAATTTGAGATTTGGGTTGTTTTAAAAGATTTTATAATGCCAAATTTTTGTTATTTTTAATTTTTTTTCTCAAGAAATAGATTGACGGTGAACTAACGTTTAGTTTATGCTGTTTTAATTTTATAAACTAGAGTTCTAAATAGCCAAATTTAAAAGAAATTCTTTGCCCATTTTCTCTAAAATTTGACTAAGTTAAATATTTTTTTAATATTTTTTTTTTTATATGAAAGTGGTAAAAAGTGATTCATACATTATGTAGACGACTTTTGCAACAATACATTCTAATTTTTTTATATCGTTTACACGTCAAAACGATTCGTAATTATGTGATATTGTAAACCCCTTACAGCAAAATTCACAAAACCATCGTCGGTTTGTGGTCGATTAATCGTAATTATAATAAAAAAAAAAAAACTAGCTCATACATTAGATCATAATTGCAATGATCTTTCATCTTGTACATTAAAACTTTTAGAAATACATTATTTTAACTGTAAAATCACCTCTGTAAAATCACGTAAATCTGCGAAATCGTCAAAATTTCGGGTACGGCCTCTTAAAATTAAACGTATTGTTTATTCAACAAAACGCCGCACGTTATACGCGCTTGACAATTTGTCACATGACTTTGCGATATTTTATTTTAAGAAACTGGGTGCTAGCGTAGCAAATGAAAACGTCAAAGTATTTGTAGAAGATTGAATTAATAGTAATTTTATACTTAGTTTTATCGATGGAATAAAATACTACACCTCTTTATAAAAAAATCTGTCTGAGAAAGTTTTTTTTGCTCGTATGCCTACAGAAAAATATGTAAAGATTCATGTGTAAAGATTTTGAGACCTACGCATATTTATAAAATGATTGTATTCAAAAACAAAAACCTTACTGTGCATATGTAATCAATAATATTTAATATAACTTCAAGATAATATCATCGTACGTTATTCTGGACAGGTATACAATACAGAATGATTCAGAATTTTTCGGGTCGCTTTTCGCTAAAAATTTTTAGCGAAAGGTGACCCGAAAAATTGGCATTTGAATATTTGCGGTATGTTCTGTCCATTTACGAATTTTAAACAAAATTATGATTGGTAGTAGAAAACTTTATTCTGCGTCTTAAAACTACACAGACTTTATGTTAATGTACACTGACAAATAATGTATTTATTATTTCATAGATATATATAGTTTAGATGCCTATAGATGTCATCGGATTATATTGTCATGTTTGACAAAAAAATGTGTATACTGTTTGTTTTAAAGTGAAAAAAATCGATATTTTAACAAAAAACGAAAATATTGTATAAATTATAAAATAGCAACGTTAAATATTATAGCCCCAACATTATGACAAATGTTTAAGTAGACATACATCTAAGTACTTACCCTGTCTTATTTTGTTACAATTTGAGCCTATGTCTATGAAATTCTGCTTTCATTTATGATCCGTTTCACCGCATTATTAAAATTTTCGGATTTTTTGTTGGCATGTCCAACGTTGTATACAATCTTCCAGGTTTGAGAACTCGATTTAAGCTAAATAAGAATCGGCTTAGTCAAATCTGTAAGCAATGTAAAATTGTTTTTTTTTAATTGGAAAAAAATGCTAAAATTTAACTAACGTAAATACTAACAAAACCGAGATTAGGCTGTTTTTTTATCCTTTTTGGTGCGGAATACGGATAAAATGAACGCTATGAAAAATCTTATTTCGTTAATTTTTAGTAGGTATGATACCTAAGTCTTCTTGTGAACCTAATTAATGTATTATTTGTAATTTATGGTTCCTAAAGATAGTTACTGGCCTATTATGCTTTACTGGACCCAATGCGTGGTCGACAAAGAAAATAATTTTGTCATACACTTGAACATGTGAAACATTATTTATTAAAATGATTTAATGAAAAAAAAATCATCATCTTTTTCTTTTTATTAAAAATTAAATGTTAATTTTTTGTAAAAAAAAAACCAAACAACCACCTTACATAGAACTTAGCCGACTGCGCATTGAACTTCGTATATGCGTTTACTTTCTGACATATTTATCTCTAGACTAAATTCCATCTTTCTAGCTACTTATAAATAGAAACTAAATGTGGATGTATTTATTTCGTAGATAAATGAATGTCATAACTTTTGATGTGGTACGCAAGAACGACAACCTAAAACTTTTAGTGGTTTTGAATAACGAAAAGTCAAACTCCAGTGGAAAGAATGGCAAGAGTGAGTTCAGTTGGGACACTTAAGCTATATTCGTACATAGGATGTATATAAACATATATCTTATTAAAACAAATATTAGTTTTAATTTCTATCACTGCATATTAAACTGTAACAAATAAAAACACAGCAAAATTATTTTAATGCAGAAAATAGGCATGAAAAACAATTGTAATATGTCAGTACCTGTTGATGTACCGTCAAATCTCGAATATAGATCACGGGAAAAAAAATCTAAATAATAATACCCATAAAAATATGTCAGGTGTAATCACTGATTAAAAATTCATTGCGCCTCACGGGAACGACATATTTTTATCAATTATTAAGAAACAGAACTATATAGATTTATGGATATAGTTTATGAAAGGAATGTGTACCTTAACTAATTTTCATCATCAATCTTCAGCAGTCCACGGCTGGAGATACCTAGGCCTCTCCAATAGCAAGTCATTCATCTCGATTCTCGGCAACTCCCACCTAGTTTTATTTGGCGGGATTTTTTCGAGTAAAGATCAGTGGCTGTTTTAGTTGTGTGCAAATTGATACATAGTTTACAATTTGATGTAAAATTGGTGTAATTTTTTATCTCAAGTGTCTACGCAACTGGACAATATGTACAATGTGAAACAGGCGTGATCTCGGTAAAATGAAGCTGAGAATTTTATTATAGTACTGAATATCTCTGCGAAGGTTGTTATGAAGGCTGACACGATAAATTTGCTGTCAAATACTACAAAAAGATTAGAATATTTTATATCTGCATTCTGAAAAAGAAGTGACTGTATTCTGTATCATAAAACTATGTAGGTATATTCCAAACTTGACTTGGGTAAATGCCGAAGCCAAAAGAAGGAAAAAAAAAACTCCCACCTAGCTGGAACCAGGTAGGTCTGTGGCAATGCTAATTCTTTGAGAAAATAACGAGCCAATACTCTAGTCACGCAAAGTGTCGATCAGTCGGCGAGAAATATATTTGAAAAGGAGACGCGCACTTGGACCCCATGACCCAAGCGTATTGACCCAAACGGCTCAAAACTGTAATTACCATTAATTTAATGTGTACATTATATAAAATGTGTTCCCTATTCACGAGTGGCATGAATAAATTTTTGGTCAGTGCACATTACTGAAAAGTCTTCCATGCTACGATACGCTGAAAATCGTATTGAAAAGTATCGATACTTTTATTATATGAGACAGATATTTATATTCAAAGGGCTATTCAAATGAGAGATAAAGAGATAAATGTGCATGTTTTTTTAAAGTTATGACATTCAGATTTAAATGTTAGATGTAACAGAGACAGCACGCCGACAGTCGTTACAGTTAATTATGTTATTTTGATAATAATTATTGTTATAATAAAGTGTTTGTTAAGTACTATGTTTGTTATTTTATTTTAACAATCCATCCTATACAAAATATAATTAATTTAAGGATCTAGATGAGCATCAGACACCATTGATGATTTTCCAATTTTTCGGAGTTATGTACTAGATCAAAGGCTGGAGACAAATTGACTTTCTATCAGTGATTAAGGCCAAAATGTAAGTATATCATTGACATGCGTTACCGAAACGTAAGTATATCATTGACATGTGCTACTGAAATATAATTATATCATTGACATGTGCTACTGAAATATAAGTATATCATTGACATGCGCTACCGAAATATAAGTATATCATTGACATGCGCTACCGAAATCTAAGTATATCATTGACATGCGCTACCGAAATATAAGTATATCATTGACATGCGCTACCGAAATCTAAGTATATCATTGACATGCGCTACCGAAATATAAGTATATCATTGACATGCGCTACCGAAGTCTGAGTATATCATTGACATGCGCTACCGAAATTTAAGTATATCATTGACATGCGCTACCGAAATATAAGTATATCATTGACAAGCGCTACCGAAATGTAAGTATATCATAGACGTGCGCTACCGAAATTTAAGTATATCATTGACATGCGCTACCGAAATGTAAGTATATCATTGACATGCGCTACCGAAATATAAGTATATCATTGACATGCGCTACCGAAATGATACTATTATACAGGGTGTTACGGAACTGCGGTGTCTTATTTTAAACTAGCGACCCGCACCGGCTTCGCATGGGTGCAATTTTTTTTCTTCGATTTCTCCAAATTTTTTTACATGCATACCTTGCCCTGATAATTAAGAACACAACAAAAAAAGAATTAGCCAAAAAAGTGCAGCCGTTCTGAGGTGATGCGCTTACACACATTCGGCAATTGATTTTTATTTATAAAGGTGTAGGTGGTGTTGTCAAAAAGTTTTTATTTTATTTTAATAATTATTATTTAAAAAAAAAGTTATACATATTATATAATACAGCATGTAACAAAAACTTTGTCCGATACTGAAGGGTATTATTTGGCATCGTACTGTGTACACATATACGTAATCATTTAATGAATACGAGACTAATATTTTTCCCTAGTGAAAATTATTAATTAAAACAAAAAGAAAAAATGTTTTTTAAGAAAAAGAAAATCTTTTTGAAAACACTCCACCGGCCGGCGGAGTGTTGTGAACTTATGAAAATTTGCCATATTTAGTGTTAAATTTAGCATATTTTACAAAAATAAAAAACCTATATCATTTGTTTTTTATGAGTTACATTTTGTTTACTATTTTGACGTGACAACGTCTAATAAATCGATGAACGCCGGCTGCATGCACGAAAAAGTGTCCCGTTACGCTCATTGTACGCATTCGCCGCATATATATTTCATCAATGTGTTGATATAACGTTGTCACGTTAAACTATCGTCCGTAAACTAACTTTACAGACAACAATTTTTTTTTTCTAGTACGTTTGTTAAACCAGGAATACGCCTTCATTGGATCGGACAGGGTTTTTGTTGCATGCTGTATATACTGTGTCTACCCAAAGAAATTAACAAATTTCATCTTATCTTACTATCTATATCTTCGACCTCCCATACTAATTTTGATCAGCTGATGAAACAATAAAAAAATAAAAACATTTAGTCCATTTTCTTTCTTGGGAATTGACAATGGTTTCCTTGAAGAAAGTTTTTTTTTTATTTCCACGGGCAGAAGCGGTATAATAATAATAATAATAGTTCCTTACAACTGGAATAACCCACCTGCTCCATAAAACAGGTAGTACTGCGGAACCTAAAAATTATAGACCGATCACGTGCTTACCGACGGTCTATAAGGTTCTTACATCCATTTTGAGAGCTAAGATTAACACACATATTGATAGTAACTGTATCATGTCTGCCTCTCAAAATGGATGTAGGAATGGGTCCCGTGGTACTAAGGAGCTTCTCCTCATAGATATGACCATTAGCCAGCAGGTTCGGCGTTCCCGAAAGGATCTGTCGACATGTTGGATAGACTATAAGAAGGCCTATGACTCAGTTCCTCATACATGGCTCATGAGGGTGCTAGAATTGTATAAAGTTGATGCAATGCTACGCACCTTCTTGATGTCGTGTATGAGGCAATGGAGGACGGTCCTTCGCTATCCAGGATGTCGAAATATCCAGAGGAATAGCGAACCGGTAAGGATCGAGCGGGGTATATTCCAGGGTGACAGTTTGAGTCCGCTTTGGTTTTGCCTAGCCTTAAACCCTCTAAGCACACTGCTGGAGGCTTCAGGGCTAGGCTATCGGTTGAAGAGAGGTGGTCAGGTAATATCTCACCTCCTTTACATGGATGACCTGAAACTTTTTGCCCCCAACAATCTGCAACTGATGGAGCTACTGAAGGTAACTGAAACCTTCAGTAGTGCCATCAGGATGGAGTTTGGTATGGACAAATGTGCAGTCATGCATGTAAAGCGAGGGGAGATTGTGGAATCCGTGGGAACACAACTCTCGGATTCCATAAACCTGAGATCCCTCTCTCCAACCGAAACCTATAAGTATTTGGGTATGTCGGAAGCGTTAGGTATCAATGTTGCTGACATGAAGCAATCGTTGAGGGAGCGCTTCTTTGGCCGCCTGAAGAAGGTATTTAATAGCCTTCTATCGGGCGGAAACAAGGTGCGCGCCTTCAACGGTTGGGTCATGCCAGTATTGATGTACTCTTTCGGCGTACTCAAATGGACTCAAACAGAACTTGACACCCTGGATAGGCGGGTCCGTACACTACTAACTGCATACCGAATGCATCACCCACGTTCGTCAGTGATGAGACTGTATATTCCGCGGAAGTGTGGAGGCCGAGGCTTTTTAAATGCTAAGACCCTACACAACCGCGAGGTATGCAGTCTGAGGGAATATTTCCTAGCTGCTGACGTGGGTATGCATCGAGATGTAGTGGCGGTGGACAAGGGCCTTACCCCACTCTCCTTGGCTAACGAGAACTGGCGCAAACCTCTAGTGCTTGACACTAACGGTCGCAGGGAAGTATGGCAGAGTAAGGAACTTCACGGACGCTTTTTCCGGGCCCTACATGGGTCCGATGTAGACCAACTAGCGTCCGTAACCTGGTTGCGTGTCGGTGACCTCTTTGGGGAAACCGAAGGTTTTGTCTGTGCAATTATGGACGAAGTTATCATGACGAATAACTACCGGAGATTTATTGTGAAGGACGGCACGGTTGACATATGTCGGGCATGTCATCGTCCGGGAGAATCAATCCGCCACATAATCTCTGGTTGTTCTCGTCTAGCTAACGGTGAGTACTTGCACAGGCACAACCTTGTAGCCAGGATTATCCATCAGCAACTTGCTCTGAAGTACTCTCTTGTGGAATCGGAAGTGCCGTACTACAGATATGCGCCCGACCCAGTTCTCGATAATGGTCATATCTCATTGTACTGGGATCGGTCCATCATCACTGACAGGACTATTGTAGCCAATAAGCCTGATATAGTGGTGGTGGACCGAATCGAGAGGCGTGCAATGATTGTTGATATTACCGTCCCACATGACGAGAACCTCGTGAAAGCCGAGAAAGATAAACAAATCAAGTATATTGACTTGGCTCGCGAGGTTGTCGACATGTGGGATGTGGACTCAGCGATCATTGTACCGATAGTCGTGTCAGCCAATGGCTTAATAGCCACGAGCCTCGACCAACACCTCAGGAGGCTCTCGTTAGGCGGCTGGATCAAGGGCTTGATTCAGAAAGCAGTACTTCTGGACACGGTTCGCATTGTCAGGCGGTTCCTCTCTCTGGAGCCCTGACCGCCGGTAGCTTGGACCCTATTCCCGATACCGGTGGGATACTATTTTTTATATTTTTAAATGTTTTTTTTTTTATCCTTTATATTTAAATATTTAAAAATGTAATTAATATGTTTAAAAAATGAATAAACGGAATAATAATAATAAAAAATGTTTTTTATATATTCTTTTTTAAGAAATATTTAAAAATGTATTTAATATGTTTAAAAAATTAATAAACGAAATAATAATAATAAAATTTATTTCAGACTTTGTCCATATGTTTGTTAGTAACAATATTCTTACCCTAGTGTTAGTAAAATACAATTACAATTCAATTGAAGTAGTTAGGCGCTTGCTCTCGCGTGTAGGCCTATCCAGTGCGCCATCAGTACCGAGTCCCATCGGCCGACGCACGCGTTCAGGATGGCGCTGGGGCCGCCGCGCACCCGCGCCAGCATCGACGCACATCGCTTACGAATAATCGCGTGGAAGCCGTCTACGTGCGCCTCCGCGAACATGCTACTCGCGCTACAGTGTCGCGGCAGCCCCATCAACACCCTGAACGCATTATTACACTGCACACGCACAACTAAGCAAAAGAAAATATCGACCCGTCGTAAAAAACTTTGTTCTAAAAGTTTTAGTTTACACTACACACAGTGCAGTTTTTTGTAGTGCAAGTATTATCAAAATGCCGTTGATTGTGCGTCCAACGTACGAACTTTGTACAATGAGCCCCACTATGCTCAATGGTTTCGTCATCATCATCATTTCAGCCGAAAGACTGACTGACAGGCCTACGTCCACTGCTGGACATAGGCCTCCCCCAAGTGTCACCACAATGATTGGTCCTGCGCGTTCCAACGCTGCGTCTTCCAGTACGCGGTCGCCATTCCAGAAGTTTTCAGCCTCATCGACCATCTGTTCTGCGAGCAATGTGCCCTGCCCACTACCAATGCCACTGCCTGCTCAATGGTTTATCTTTTTAAAATTAAAACCAGCCAAGTGCGAGTCTGACTCGCGCATGAAGAGTTCCGTACCATAATACAAGATTGAATACTATGTAGGTATTGCTATTACTAAGATCGAGCAAAAAAAGCCAAAAAAAATACATTTCCAGTAGATGTGAGAAAATAAATAAAAAATTAAAGTGGGCTGCTTTTAAATTTATTTTTATTATTTGTTGTTGTAGCGGCAACAGAAATACATATTCTGTGAAAATTTCAACTGTCTGACTACTCGTATTACGGATCATGAGATACAGCCAGCTGACGGACAGACGGACGGACGGACAGCAGAGGCTTAGTTATAGGATCTCGTTGGTTACCCTTCGGGTACGGAACCCTAAAAATGAAGAAGGCAAAATAATTTGCACAAACGCACAGTCTGTAATGACATGACAAGCCAAAGAGACAAAAACTTTGATAATAGAATAGAATAGAATAGAATAGAATAGAATATATATATATATATATATATATTTTTTTTTTTTTTTTATTTTTTATTTTTTTTTTGACATGTTGCGCCGACCCCAAATAAAATTGGGATAAGGGCAGGAGAATGATGATGATGAGAATAGAATATTTATTCATTGAATTATGGTATACAAAAAGTTTACATTTAGTCTACACAATAATAATCAGCACTCACCTTCTTTTCCTAGATTCCAACTCTTGGAACCAGACCAAAGACTGTTCTTCTTCTGTCTTTTAGGTTTTCCATTGCACAGTATTCTCAATTACTGCAACACCTGGAAGCTAGAATCAAAAGTCGCGACACTAGAAAAGCGCCTAGGCAATGACGCTCGACGAGTCCCGGAGAAAGGGTTCAACTGTCTTGTTCCCAGCAAAGAATAATCAGAAAAGAACAGCGAAGGAGTAATAGAAGCGAAATTTATTTTTGGTATACTGTTTCTTAGAAGTATTTATTGTCTTTCGGGAAACAACAAAAAAAAATCTAAATGTTTTTATTGTATCTCATCCATTGAACTGCGTTACAGATTATAATTTATTTATTTAAAACTTAATGCATAAGTAAAAGACACTGTACAAAGGTGAACTTAATGCCTTAGGCATTTTCTACCAGTCAACCTTTTTATTTTATTTTTGGAACGAAGTTCCTTATCGCGCGTTGTGAAAGGGGGCTAGACGGAAAAAAATCTTACGAAAAGTTGTCACGACACTAATGAGGCTGTCCATCCAAAAAGATTGTGTTGGAAAAACAATCTAATAAAAACTTCTTGTATTTTTGGTGTGTAGGTACAAAGTTTGCAAGCAGATCAAGCATTATTGCTATAGTAAGCTATTGTAAGCTGTGCGGCGTCGCATGTTTCTCTGTCTGTCTCTCTCTCTCTTATAGAAAGCAAGCCAGATATTGCTAAAGAGTTGAGTTGAGTTGAGCTGAGCTGAGCTGAGCTGAGCTGAGCTGAGCTGAGCTGAGCTGAGCTGAGCTGAGCTGGGCTGTGCTGAGCTGAGCTGAGCTGAGCTGAGCTGAGCTGAACTTAGCTGAGCTGAGCTGAGCTGCGATGAGATGAGATGAGATGAGATGATGAAGTATAACTTCTTACGTGCGTGCGTGTGTGCGTAGTTAATAATAAAAACAATATTATAAATTAAAAAAAAAAAAAAAAATATTACAATTCCTTCACTAACTAATCGAAAGGAACTTCGTTCCATCCGGGTGTCCCTTGACACCTCTCAAGTTTTTTTATTTTATTTTTTTATAGGGGAATCATCAAATAATTTCTCCAACCCTCGGGGTGGAGAGGGAGGGCGTGTCAGACTCTTACTAACTAACACCCACCCGTGTTCCTTCAGACCCCTGTGTCAGGGCCGCGACCCTGGCAGTACCAGTCGACCTTAGGGCGGTGCAGAGACAGAACAAGGCAGGTGCAATGTATGTGAAAGACAAACCGAGAAATAACTATTAAAAATACATACCTAGACATACACTTACCAAAATTAACAATGTATGAGATGCGAGGGTGTGTTACCAACACAAAGTTTGTTATCACACATTTAAATATTGAAAAAAATGCTGTACAGTTTGTTGTGTCCACCCACTGGGTCACTGGTCATTGCGAGCGAATGCACCGCAAAAACAACGAATCGGCGGCAAATAAAACAAAAGTAGAAATCGATTTTCGGCCAGCGTGTTCGTTGTGGAATAAAATTGGAATTGAACAAAAAAAGCTGACAATCGGCTCGTTTTTGGGAGATACAGAACCGACCACCAACGTAGAGGAATAGATTGAGCGTTTATGTAAAAACTTCTTCAGCGTTGAGTGATTTTTGCTACAGGTAAAACTTATGGCTTCGCGTCACCGACATGACACTAACGCGCCAGACTGATGACGCGCAGCGTCCTGTGTACATATATCATGTGCGTGTTAGACCAAATAGAATATTTGACCGACTTCAAACAAAAAAGGAGGTTCTGTATTCGACTCGTATGTATGTGTATGTATGCTTGTTTGTCCGCGATTTTCTTGAAAACAACTGATCCGATTTGAATGAGGTATTCATTATTCAAATGAATATTTTTCATGCAAGGTTTTAGTATATAATACCTTAGGATCTGATCGTATTACCCAATTACTGGGTTGTGGAGGTCAGATAGGCAGTCGCGTCATGTAAAATACTGGTATTCAGCTGCATTCGGTTAGACTGGAAGCCGACCCAGAGATAGTTGGGAAAAGGCTAGGCAGAACACACACCTTATGATCTGATAAAGATCTTCGGAGATAGACAGTGGATCTCTTCAATAACTTACAGCAAATGACTCGCTATTACTGCGATCGTTTGTCTATATATTCTTAACACAATTTTATGGGGAACCACGAATAAAAAGTGTAGTGAAAAATTAAAATCTTTTTTACAAAAAATAGAACCGACTTCCAAAAAATATCAAATAAAGTGCATCTCTCTCATCCAAATTGAAAAACTCAATAGGGAACGTGCACGGCGTAGACTCTGCCACCTGATGGCACAAATCCGAATCATTTATAGAAACAATTAGAAAATAATCACATTAAAGAAATGAAAAATAACATTTAACTAAGTGAAAATGTATTGTTGCGTTTCGGGATGCTTGAACACTTTAAAGAATAATTAAAATAAGTCAAATTGTGTAAAATTCTATTACTTTCCTACTAATAGTACTCACTTTCCAAGGTTATGTGATACGCGATAAAAGTGGATAAATGCAATAAAAAAATTAGGAATTAGGTACTATTATAGCTGTTTGTAAAAATAGCTAAGTTTTGTATGTAGTGATACTATTCAATACAAATAAATCTGTAAGTAAACTTAACCATCTACTTGTAAGACATGCCCGGATTCGAACACTCTTTGGCCTTTTGACATACCACGCGGACGATCATTATCAATCGGCCGCACCCATATTTTATCATTTTTAACCGACTTCGAATAAGGACCTCCTCCTTCTTCTATGTTCGACTGTATGTATGTTTTTTTTTTTGCGAGTTGCGAGCACTGGACCATACGAGTACCTAACAATAATCCCAGTTGAAAAAAACTTTTTACAAAAAAAAAAAAAACAAACGACTTCCAAAAAAGATAGAACACTAAATATTAAAAATTACTTTAATTTCGGAAGTCGGTGTCAAATAACAAAGAAATAGAATACAAACACATTCCGTATTTTTTTTTGGAAGTCGGTTGTTTTTTTTGTAGAAAAGTTTTTTAATAATAATAAAAACGACATAATTTAATGTAAACAATTAGACGGCAACACGATATCAGCTCTGAATAGTTAATTTTTTTACCACACTGGTGCTCGTCTCGGTTTGTGCTGCCACCTATAATCGTGCACGTTTCCTATAACAATCAATATTAACAAAAGTTTGTTATAGCAGATTTCCGAATCTGAATGATCAGTGCAAGAGTCCATTATTCGATGGTTAATCTTATCAAAATCTATGTCAACCCTAGTCATTAATTCCTGATCATAGTCGATAGATAGCCAATATCGCGACGAGATTGCAGCATCCATTTAGATGACCGCAGCCTCTCTTGAGTCTTCGAGATTCTATGCTGTGGATCGGATGGCCTGCAAAATGAAAGTGAAAAACTATAGATGCGTTGTCCTCGTTCAGAAACACATTGATTTAGTTGCACATCAACCAATGTCACGACGATGCATTACATTAAATTAATTAATGTGCAATAATTTAAACAATTAATGAAAAAAATCCTTCCCGAGTTTACACACGATGTATTAATTATAATGTAACTGTGGTCACGGCCGTTACCACTAGACCACCACTGCTCTACTCTGGATAGAAGACTGAACAATATTTTAAACTTAAGATGTTGTAAGCTCACCTTAAGCAAAGTAACTTTATATCAGCGCCAAAATTGGGAGCTCCGTCAAACTTTCCGCATCTGTGAAATACCAAAATTGGGTGTCTTGTCACTGACAAAGGTTTTGACGTAAATTTGCTTATAAAAACTGTAGCGGCTAAGCAGAGAGATCATATTATTAGAAGTATCCGCGTACAGTTTTTAAGGCGAGGAAATTAATGGTATACGATATAAAATTTGACACTTTTGACATTTTGTCTCGTCACTGAACGTTTCGTTTTCCGTAAGTTGAACACACTAAAATGTTTTACTCTATTTAATTATGAAATAAATATGTGTCACTAGTGATAGATAGTTTTTATGCATATTTCATTATATATATATTTTTATATTACATATATTTCGCTGATTAGCCCTATCCTGTCGGATCACCAAGATCGAAGTTTTTAAATATTCATCTCACTGTATTTCATATTTTTTAATTAAATCTCCTCTCAAACCCTTTTTTAAATTAATTGGCAACGAACGGTCCTGCGTTTCGTTACAGTTTTATAAGTGCTATTAAATAAGCACCTAGAATAATTTACCGACTATAATATTATAAAATAATTTACCGAGTATGTGAAACCAAACGTGAAACGATGCCATTTTACAAGTGTTGTCACATTAACAGTGTTGCTAACTCGGTTTGTTTTACCACTAGATTTGGTGGTTTAGAATTTCCTTTTAGCGAATTAAATTGGATTTAGTGGCTAGTGGATTTTTGTAGTGGCTTTGATTGCTTCAGTAAAATGGTTAGGTTAGATCCTAACCTAACCTAACCATTTTACTGAAGCTTAAAACTGTGACCCGCTACAGAAACGACTACATTTTATTTTAAGAGCCTAATACCACCTCAGCTCAAATTCTAATTTCGCCCCCACTTCCCCGCGTGCCAGTGCACTCTTTATCTCGCTCGCACACTTTTGCTCGCAGAGACGCGACACGCGCGGCCTTGAGGTCGAAGCGATTTCGTTAGAGTAAACTACACTATTATCGGACGAGTACTAAGAAATAAAATTATCAATCTAATTTAATTTTAACTTGTCATTTTATGAATATAAAATTATATATTATATCGCAAATACAATTTCAATGTATCTATAAACGATCAGTTTCCAGTATAAGCTGACCTCTCAGTGTGCGGAAAGCCTATAAAATGCGAGATCAGCTTGTACTGG
This sequence comes from Polia nebulosa, assembly GCA_951329385.1. Taxonomy (NCBI): domain Eukaryota; kingdom Metazoa; phylum Arthropoda; class Insecta; order Lepidoptera; family Noctuidae; genus Polia; species Polia nebulosa. Next base: position 27,916,609 of record OX589602.1, on the reverse strand, counting down.
ACGGTATTATAGGTGATGTCTAGCCGTGCACACTATTTTATTTTACCTACCTACTTCTATAAAATACTAGTCAAATGCGAGCCAACTTTGCGCTGTGGGTTCCGCCAATTAGTTTTGTAGTAAGTTTGCGTTTTATAGTTTTAGCCGTGTATGTATGTTATGTGACAGCCGTTTGCGCATGTAGGTAATTATGTAGGTTGTAGGTATATGCAAGTACCTAGGTATACATACATATGGTATACATAGGTTAGAACAATCGATTCTAAACCACTACATAAATTGTAGAATTTATGCAGTGGTTTAGAGTCGGTTTAGTAGCAGTAGAGCTACAAAAAACTAGTCAAGTGCGAGTCACCATTGCACTGAGGGTTCTGTAGGTACATTGGCTTGGTAGTAAGTTTACGCTGTGCCATTTTAAAATCTTATAATAGGTAGCTTTCTCCTTGTATTACCACTTTCTTAGTTATTATGCATCTATATAAGAATGAATCGCCGAAATGTAGGTATGCGTATATCTTTCGAAGGACTTCACCAAATTGCATAATTCTTTTTTTGTTGTGTTCGTGATTCTCAGGACAAGGTTTGTATAAATATAAGATAGGTAGGTATAGGTAGGATAAGTAGGTAAGTATGCAGGTAGGTATGTAGGTAGGTATGATAAATACCATAAGTTTTTTCAAAGTAATTAAAAATAGTCAAAATTAAATAACATTTATTTTTAATCGCTTAAATTTCTAATTTACATAGTGAGAACATGTCTGGAATTGCATAGCTCAGGTAACATGCATGTTTTATAAAAATGTTCTAATTTTAGTTCCATTTCAGAAATATTGGTCATCTTTCTATAATTTCGACTTTGATGTTTTTGTCGCATCCAGACCTTATTCCGAAAATACATTTTTTTTTGTACCGATGATATGTAATTGTCCTTGCACTTGTATATACCAAGGATGTTTTTTATTTACGACAAGTCCGTTTTGAGTTTTTCTCCAAAAATTTACTTCTATCTTATCTATATCTTAGCTTCGTCCAAAGATGTTTAGAATGCTGCAATGGGACGCTTGATTTCAATGATTGTGTATATTCAGTGAACAGCTCATGTTCTCAGGTGATCTGCAAGAAAACACAACATTCATTATAAAACACTTTTTTTGGGGTATGTTATGTTATCATTCAATGACTGGCGTGATGGGCGTTGGTGGCTGCACCAAAGTTTTAAACTTTTGCAGCTACCATCGTTGTACATTGTTTTTTTATCTGCCTGTATTTGTTGTTCTGTTCCTAATAAACGATTATAATAAAAAAAAATATAAAAAAATGACCTCCCGCTCTGGGCGGAGCGGGAGGGCATCTCAGACTTTTACTAACTAAAACCCACCCCTGTTCCTTCAGTTGCCTGTGCCAAGAGCCGCGGTAACTCTCTTTCAAATATACTCGCGACCCCGGCAGCATAATTTTGTCAACATGAATAAATAATACGGAACCCTAAAAAGTCCAACATTATGAAAATTTTATTATGAATTCGCCAATTTCGTGATAGTACCGTTACGCGTTAGTACCAAGCGGTAGTGCCATGGGGGAACAGCAAATTTCGTGATTATCACACACGTATGATAGATAGGTACTTACAATTATATATTTTGTAACACATGAAGATTTGTTTCGTCCGAATTTATTTCTACAGTTTTCGGAGGTCATACCTCCGTCCGTCCGGTCCTGTAACAATCACACGGGACAAATAAATGCCTACCTAGACCTCACATATTTTTATTTATGATTTGGCTATGGAACCCTAAAAATATACAAAAGAAGACTAAATCGTCCATAGAAGCAGACTTGCCCTATGAATAACAAATAACAATTATCCACCCTACATTTTTTATTGAAATACAAATTTGGTGAATTGGTATTTGATGGTGGAGGGATAATTTTCCAGTACAAGCTGACCTCTCATTGTACGGAATTCCTATACAATGTGAGATCAGCTTATACTTGAAATTTATAGCTTGATAAAAAAAATTTTGATTTTTGTTTGTCTTTTAAAAAAATGTTGCCCCACACTAGGAATATTCCTATATCGTGGGTGCGTTCACAAACATGTAAATTCACATACACAAGACACCCAGATCCGGAACAACTATCTGCAGGTCATACAAATATTTGTTCCGTGCGGGGATCGAACCCGCGACACGCAGCGTAGCAGCCGAACGCTCAACCACTGCGCCAACCGTGCCGTCAAAATTATATAGCCATGTGTAGTAATAATAATAACAGATCAGTGTTTTATGGCCTACAGATAGTTGTGTCGGATCTGCGCGTTTGTGAATGTGAAGATTTGTGTTTGTAATCGCAACGTCTCCGATTCAGTTGAAATCCTGGAGTCGGCAACATGATAAAAAAAAAACAATTAGGTACTACATAGATACCTATTTGTTGTATATTGTCAAAACAACAACAAACCTATTTAGGGAACTTTTTAACTTTTTACAAAATTGGACACCCATTTTTCACATTTTTACAAACACAAATCTTCACATGCAGAAACACCTGCAACTCCTAACGCAGCAGCCAATCACCTGCCACTGCACCAAACGTGACATGTTTGTAATCACTAATACTGTAAGTAGATAGGTAGCTATATACTTACTTCATTACGTTTATCATGTTTTCCAGTTTCTTTGCGCCAACCCTTTCGCTTCTTATTTTTATTACGGTTATTTCCCATTGCACCAACACTATAAGTATAAGTACTACAAGATTTGTATTTTACGTAGTCTTGTTGCGTAATGTGTGCTCTGAGCGCAAGCGACACAGCCCTCCCGTTCGAAAGCCGAAGCGAGACTGAACGGGGGCGTCGGGCGCCAGGGAACAAGCTTCAAGACGGCATAGTTTAGGTGATAGTTTAGGTATTTTATTTTTGCTGTGAAAATAATGGTAATTTAAAAATAAAAAAACTTGTAGGACCTGCTTTATAGTAAGTTCAGTTAGTATGCAAAGTTTCATGATCTAATTTTAAGCATTTTTTGAATGTTAGCGGTTTATTGTTTTCGGTTTAGAGGTAATTTTGGATTTTTTTTCTATCGAGAAAATTTTATGGAATCGTGTTTTTGAGGTTTATAATACTTAACATTGGTCCTCAACCTTGCCATATATTTATTTCAAAATTAATGCTGCAGTGTTATCGACATAACGGAGGATCATGCTAAGCCATTTGAGGTAACATAGACTCTTAAGTAGACTATCCGGAAACGGAATCGAACTAGTTAGATTAGATTAACTATTTTTTAAAAAGTGGTTAGGTTAGAACTGTGATCCCCTACGCACGAGCCGAACGAGCAAAGCGAGCGGTGACGCGGCAGCAGCCGGCGAGTGCCTGAAACGACTAAATTATATTTAAAAAAATGTGTAGTTCAGAAATTAAATTTATGTAAGTAAATAAAACAATAACTTTTTGAAATTATGGTTTATTTTTTATTATAATGACTTTTACACAAAAAACTGGGGAAAAATTCCCTCATACACATTACAATTACTAATTAATACATTACAAGGCCAAAACTATACTAATATGTTAGCTAATTTAATAACGACCCGCGATGCACGTGATAGATCCGCATCATATGAAGTGCGTCATATGAAGTGTTATAAAAATCACTTAAAAACGTATAATTTAAAAATACAAACCGATAATTTTTTTTATTATACAAATAGGTATCCTATCCTATCCATAAAAATTAAAAAAGGTAAAATCTACGTATGTGAAAATTAACATGCGCTGCCAAAATGTCACGTGGTCAATTTGACTATTTAGTTCGCATCCGAAATATGACGTGGCCAATTCGACTATTTAGTTCGCATCCAAAATATTTGACTATTTAGTTCGCATTCGAAATGTGACGTGGTCAATTTGACTTTTTAGTTCTTACTCGTATTGTAATGCTTGGAATTATATCTCGCGCTGTGCCGTGATTGGTAGCACAACTTAATTTTCCGCTCTGTTTTCTTAACGTCCGTGGTGGAAACATACGGAATCATACTCGTATTTCTGCCCACAAACTTGTTTGACTGTCTATCATTTTTAAGGTATATTTCTTGTAGATTCGACTGAGAGATGCGATAGAAATTCATATCACTTAGACTAGGGATTTAGTCGAGACTTTATACAAAGTCAAAATCGGTTTGACTTTGACTTTGTATAAAGTCAAACCGATTTTGACTTTATACAAAGCTTTTTGAAAGCTTGCATGAGAATCTATTTAAAAACAGACAAAATAAAGTTTCTGCCAGCCTGTATGACATAAGATTCCCTTCAACAGGCAAACAACATCTGCCGCCTGGAAAGCAACTGCAGTGGCCAATCTGGAAATCTCTTAATCGATTGAGAACACAGGTTGGTCGCTGTAGAAATAATCTGGTCAAATGGGGTATCCTTGACCCATCCCAAACCCAGTGCCAGTGTGGAGCCTGCCCAGCATGTACAACCACCTGCAATTTGAAGGATTTAAACGAGGCTAATGAGAAAGCTATCCAGGTTGCTACATACTGGTATGACAAAATTTGAGTCAATATCGACACGAAATTAAAAACTTTTTTACAAAAAAAAAACCGACTTTCAAAAAAGAAAATACACTGAAAATTAAAAAATAACTTTAATTTCGGAAGTCGGTGTTTGTATTTTTATTTCTTCATTATTTGACAATAAAAATACACTAATTTTTAGTTTACACACACACACACAAATTTTTAGTGTATTTTCTTTTTTGGAAGTCGGTTTTTTTTTTTTGTAAAAAAGTTTTTCATTTTGCCCCAATAACATGAAACGTGGCATTTGTGGATACTCGTAATTGGAGAAAACAAAAACGTCATCTAGGTGTACGTATTTTTCGTTTTTGTTCAGTTTCAGGACTTATTTATTTATTTACACTTCATGCAACTAAAGTACAAAGGCGGACTTAATGCCTTAGGCATTCTCTACCAGTCAACCAAGGGTGGTGGAGAGATAATATGGCAGGTGCATAAAAAAAAAAACAAACAAAGCAACACCAAGTAGAAAAATTAAAAAAAAACGTGAACGAAAATATATATATTAATAATAAACAGACATATATATTTAATATAGTAACTACCAATAAATATATATATATATATATATAAAGTAATAAATAAGGATTTGAGACCCGATTCCGTACATACCTGTTCAGAAATTAGACTTTTCGAAAATCGATATCGCAGTTATAAGAATGTCACTTTGCTAAAAGTAAATTCTACCTTGAAAAATAAAACGCTGGTACTTGCTTCGCAATCATCGCCCCTGCATCCCCTTGAGAGAAATAGGGGTAAACGGCTCAAATGCATTTTTAATTCGCTCGCCGCGCCTTGGGAAAGTAAGTACTTCTTGAAAATAAATGTCGGCTCGTAAAAAGTCTAACAAGAATCGTCCGTAGCTAAGTAGCTAGCATCAACTACGTACAAATTAGTTTCTGCAATCATTATAAAGTCTCGTCTGAATTATGCAAGTTTAATTTAAATCTATGTTCCAGATTGATTTGTAGGAAATGTGATTATTTTTAAGGCTGGCTTGGATGTGTTCTGATTGAAAAAAGATTTTGGTGTTTCAAAATGGAATCCGGTTTGGATCTTGTATCTAATTGCTACCTGCCGGATATGAGCAATTTCAATTTACTGGCTAAGTAGGTACCTACCTACTCGCCTTAAGGAATGAGTCATGGAGTCATAAATTATCGTTATCTGTCGGTCTCGCTCGCATATATGGAACTTATATGAGCAGGTATATAGCAAACTATCGATGAGACGCAAGGCGTCCAGGGGTTGAGGATAAATTCGAAACAGAGTTACCTCACCCCTGGGCACTCAGGGCAGGGAAGAAACTGGGGTGGGTTTTAGTCAGTGAGAGTCTGACACACCCTCCCGCTCCACCCTAGAGCGGGAGATGTCATTGGATGATTTCCCTACATCCCTCAAAAAAAAAAGAAGGTGTTGCACATTGTTATTGCTACTGACACTTATGGCTCAACAACTCAGTTTTTCCGTTTCGTCCGTTAGTATTTACTGTGATTTTACTCCACTCTCCACTCCCTCCACAGAACAAACCAATGGGGGCTCATAACTGCGCTCACTCTTGTCATGTGAGGAAGGTTGGCCTACTGGCTTGCGCCATTCCCTTGCTTGGGGAAGCTTTGCTCGCTTATCGCTTGAGTAAGCGCAGCAGTCAAGTTATCTATAAGCTCACTTTACTCGCTCGTAAAAATATGCTCACTGCATATTAAGTTAGGAAACCCTATATTTGCATAGCATGATGTGATGATAACCATTGATTAATGTAATATAGCAAGGTTATTGTGTCAGAGACTGCCAAAATGCAACGAATATGGATTGTTCAGGGAACTTCTCTCGCTACGTAATCGATAAGTATAGACGAAAAGATACGGCATGGACTCGGACTGCGACTATCAACATTTGTATTTTTTCGTGTTTTGTTTTGGTCCCTTATTATAATCTAATCAAATTCATGACTAAATTCAATCTCAAAAGATTCCTAAATAAATAAAAATAAATAATAGTTTATTTCGGCCAAACAAATGTTACACTTAATTATACCCCACCAATCCTAATTAATTAAACCACCCTACAAAACCACAGTCCCGCTTTTTAACCGAATTCAAAAAAGAAGTTCTCAATTAGACAAAACGAGAACTAAGCGGGATCTTTCTTAAAAATAATAACACAAATGTGACGTCGCCACCATTCCGTGAGATACAATTCCAATGTTCCTGTTATCTTAGTTTTATTTGCGGCATGTTCACTAACCGGCAGTGGAATGCAACTTCTTGTGGTCTGACTTATGGAGGCGGTCTAAACATTTATCAGAACCGTTTTTAGCATGGGTGTTTTATTTTAAAATTGACTTTCTTGGCATGATCCCTTTTTTTGGGGTGGAAAATCATGTAATAACTTCTCCCGCTCTGGGTGGAGTGGGAGGACTGAGGAAACTGTTAGTGACTAAAACCCACTAGTGTTCCTTTTGTTGCCCTTTGCGTTCTAGGGTCGCGGTAACTCTTTCAAACAGTCCCGCGAAGACTGAACGACTCCATAACAGTTCTAAAGTAACCGTAAATTGGTTTAATTACGACGCTAAAATATTTTATAATCCCAATCTTTTTGGACTATTGACAATCGTTTTTACTGATTGAATGTGACTTTGCTCCAACATTTTTTATATTTTTTGTTTGTTTGAGGAGAGAGTAGAAGACGTTTACCTGAACCTAGTAACTAGTTTTTCCAAAATTTCTGCTATTTGGAGTCTACTCGATAAGTCTACATGCCCCTTAGCAGGATCTAGATTAGTATTCTGAATTAGTACCCGGATGACTGCGGGCTCGTAGCTAAACTATAACAGCCGCACAGCAAGATCTTCAAGGTTAAGCAACACTGGTCGAGGTCAATCCGTGGGTGGGTGATCATCCATTTCATACCAAGACCCTTCCGTGCCACGGAAACCACGTTAAACCGTTAATCCTGGCTGTGATTTCTAAAAAGCCGACTTTGTCTCTGTCACCTTTGACGTAGACTAGAGTCAAGAGCAAACCCATCTATAATAAAAAACGTAAATTTTAGAAATCCAAAAGTCAGATAACCATTCTTGCCTTATGGTGTTGTGTTATCCAGTTACTGGGTTGTGAAGGTCAAATAAGCATCATCAAAATGCCTACTCAGCTGCATCCGGTCATACTGGAAGTCGACCTATCATAGTAAGGAAAATGCAACAGTTTCTGATCTTGAAGTGCAATGACGTGCTGCAATGCAAAAAGATTACGAATCCAGATTTTTAACAACAACGCGACCGTACTTAGATCTCTAGATTACTTAAACCACAAACAGACGTCTGGGAGGAACTTTTGTCCGGATGGCAATGTAGGTTAGAAAATTCCACTTAAGGCCGACATCTCCACCATTTCTTCCCATCCGTTCGTGAGCGGCTGGCTAAGACACGACTGGAGGTGGATAGTGAAACGATTAAACTGTCTTGGGTCCGGTAACACCGGACTCGTCGAGCTTCATTGCTTTGGCGTTTTTCTCGTGGTCGCCAGTTGATTCCACTTTTCTGGAGTTGTAATGGTTGGGAATGGTATGGCGAATTAGGGAATAGCCAAAATTTTTCAAAAAAGATAAAAAATCGCCTTCTCCTGTAAATTACACCACACACTGCACAATTCCACTATAGAAGTCACAACTCAAGTGTGTACAGGCCACATTCCAAGTCTGTGTGTTGCCACTGATTTGTTACTTTGCGATACTCAACTTAGTGAGAGTCGAGCCTGCCGCTATGTTTGAGTATGTTGAGTTTGTTTGACTATTGTTCTGCTAAGACGAGAATAATTATATTCTGAAGTTTAGTTTGTTTTTCATCTTAACTCTTACTTTATTATGATTTAAATTTGCGAACGCCGATACGACACACACACCACGCAACTCCACAACAACACACACCGCCAAGACCACCACCATCAAGATGCCGCCGCTGCATCAGTTACGTCAAAAATGATAGTCTGGCCTTGTTGATTTTGTGACTGCAACCTGATATAATGGAAACTAGCTAAGCTCCAACATTGATCCCATGTTGGGCGCCAACATTGATCCCATGTTGGGCGTCAACATTGTTCCCACGTTGGGCGCCAATGTAAGATTCCAGGCGAGTAAACCATTTACCTTTCTTTACTTACTTGTTGTATTTGAATACTGCGCGTGAGGGCCTGAGTTCGATTATCGGAGCTGCTAAAAAGTGATAATGGGTTTTTCCATTATAAATTCCGCAGTTGCAGCCCAGAGTTTGGAAATTGGTGGTGTGACATCCCGGTGCCTCGGAAAGCACGTAAAGCTGTTAGTCCTGCACCTGATCTCTCCCCGATCTATTGCTGTCCCATTGGACTATGAGCCAGAGTAAACGAACAGAGAGTGCATTTGTATTGGCGCAAGCAATTATGAGCTTTAACATCTTCTGCATACTTGGTTAAACTCCGGCAAGACTGGCTACCATGGTTGAAATTCTGTCGGGAGGATTATTACAGTTTAGTTAGTAGAAATCATAGGACATCGGTTCCCACGTCACAAATCACAACCAGAGACTTATTTTTTTGTCTTTGTGACGTCACTGAAATGTATGAACCTTGAAGCGAATATGTAGGTGTATTTTATTGTAATGTAATTCTCGGATCGTGGGGTCCGAGTGCTCAGAAAATGTATGAAGATCTCTCAAAACGCATTATTGACCCTTGCGTGACCCAAAAGGTGGCATTTACCTTGGAAAGAAGATAAGCATTGCAACGACAATGCCGCCAGTCTTTTGGGCACATTACCATCAATCGACAGCGATGTCGAGGCGTTTTTGACGCCATATTTTAATTTTTTTTTAGTTAGTTTTAATTAGTTGTTTTTTTTTTTTTTAAGTAATTATATTTATTTAAGTATGTAAATAGTTTATAGAGAATGTTAAATAAAATGTAATTTTTAATTTTACATGTAAGATTCAAGACATACCGATTTACAATCCAAAAAATTCTTACGGAATAAACCAATGCAGCTTATTAAGCGGCAAGCATATAAAATCGTAAATACGAAGTCCCTTCCCCTAGTCAATGGTCATTTTATGTTTCCAAGAAACTAATACACCTACATATTTACGTCTCTTGACTTGTCTACAGTCGCCGAAAGCTCTGAAATAATTCATGCGTTATCGATTTATACATGACTCATTTAGTACGGCAAAATGTAAAAGGGCCCACCGCCCTTTTACTTTTTGCCGTTGTATGCAGTTATAATGTTATTTCAGTTTTGATTTAGAATACTATTATGGGCAATTTGTTTTTGTCTGATTGGGGTTTTAAAAAAAATCTAAATTTGGGGTCTTGGGTACAAATCTGAGTAATTAAGTACTAATGTGACTTTTTCAACTCATATGTTTTTAATAATTATACAGGATGTTACGGAAGTGGTTGGTTATATTTTATAAACTGTTTTGCCCATAGAAATGAATAAAGTTGTTAATTGAAAACGATGAAAATTCTTCTGACTTCGTTTTCAGACAAAAGTATGCAAGGTAAAGACAACAAAAAATTAAAACACTGACAATATGAGCAACTTTTATTGCGGGACCAACCACGAAATCGCGAAAAAAATATGAGCTTTTTGCCGAGATATGCAAACATCAATGTTTTTCATAGCAGCTGATTTTATTTTCATGGTATCAGTATTGCCAGTTCTTTTAATTTACGGAATTGTCGTCTCCACCTTGTATTAGCGTAGTCATCATAATCATCATCAACATCGCTTGAGCCGAAAGACGTCTCTAGCTGCACATTACTCCTCGAAGCGTCACCATCGGCCGGTCCTGTCCTTGTCGCATCCAGCGGATTCCCGCTGTCTTCACCAGGTCACGGGGTCTCATCTCGAACAATCAAAAATACTACAAAGTAATTCCTTAATATGTGAGAAAATATTGATAATACTTTATATAAATTCATTCATCTTGCAAGCCGTCGCTGCAAACACCATCTAGCGAGGTGTAGAGGGCGGGCCTGAGCGAAGAACAAAAGTTGCTTGTGCAAGTCAAAAACCCGTAATTACGGCGGTACCGTTTCTTTGTATAGGATGGGGCATCTGTAAGCTAGTATTATATTATCTGTGACCTGGTCATCGGTTCACCACACAACGCTGCGTTTTCCGGTAAACGGTCGCCACTCCTGAACCTTTAGGCTTCATCGACCAACGACAGTATTTAAGCTAGAGAGACATTAGATTTTAAAAGTAGATATATTTTACTAACAGTAGAGTAGTAGTTTTTTTTTTTTTTAGGGGTCCGAAATCATCCAATGACTTCTCCCGCTCTAGGGTGGAGCGGAAGGGCGTGTCAGACTCTTACTGACTAAAACCCACCCCTGTTCCTCCCTGCCCTGAATGCCTAGGGGCGAGGTAACTCTTTCGAATTTATCCTCAACCCCCGGGCAGTGGTAGACATAGCTGTCAGCGATAAGACCGCCATAGTGCCCATAGAGTTAAGTTAATGTATAAGAGTTGTGTCACAGTTTCGATGTACAATAAAGTTTATTCTATCTACTCGTAGAGTAGTCTAGCTTGAAATTATTTTGAAGCAACAATAAAACGACAAGAAAATCTTACGAAAGTCAATTTACCTTGAAAATCAAATCGGAAATCCGGACAAAACGAAAGACATTTTGCGGGATTTTTTCTACGATGTGTTCACGAGTGACAATGTCATGATACGTTGTATCTGTGTACCAGAGTTAGTAGGTAAGCCCACTAGTGCGGGGCCAGCCCGGGATTATAAACCGGGATTTATGTGAAACCCGGGAAAATAAGAGGTACCCTTTGTTTTTTTGTGTAACACAGCACACGTGGGGTGTTCCAAGGAATATCATTTCGCGATAATAAATAGAAAGTAAAAATTAAAAAAAAAAAAATTAGGTTTAAAGAATATTTATTTCTCACAAGAACGTGATACAGCTGTAACATGCGTAGGTATTCCTCTAACTTTTTGAGTTTAGTACCTATAATCTGATCTGTTATTATCATGAGATGTTTAAAATTTTATTAATCAACACAGAATAAGTCTTCATAGCATAATCCCAGACATTTTTTTAAACTTTTTAGTTCTTGCACCGCTTAACTAAAACTAAATAATAAACTTATGTCCGAATTGATAACCCCAATAACATGGAATTTAAACATAATTGGAGAAAACCAAAACAATCATCTGTGTTTATATTTTTGATTTTTATGTTTATTTTTCAAAAAGCACTGAACTAATTTCGATCAAATTTATATAAGACCACCTCTGAAGTACCTACCAAATAAAAAAAAAAGAATCATCAGAATCGATTTAACAAAAATTATAAAAAAGAAACTCCATTTTGAAGTCTCACAATAGGCACGGGTATACAGGATGGGACATAAAACTTGTAAAGTGTGGGAAATCCCGGGCTCCCGGGACTTGATAATCACTGCTAGCACCACGTTACACTTTTGAGGTCCGTACCAGGGCCCATAAATTGGAATTTAGTGCGCGATCCATTCCGTGGCGTTCTTTTATTTGGACTTTTTCAACCCGATTGAGTATAAGACTGGATTTTCAGGCGTATTCCTAAATTGTTGTTTAGTTTTGTCTATTATGGTAAAGTGCTGTAATATTTGGATTTAGATAACCTGACTTCGATTTACAACGGAATAGAAGGTATAGGTAGAAGGCCCAGAGTCGGACTGGCCATACAAACAGGGTGGCGTTTGCCAGCCGGGCCCATCCTGCTCGGGCCCTTCACGGGCCTAGCTTAGGGTAGAGATAGGTACAGCAGAGGGCCATAGACTAGGGCCCAGCCCTTGCAACCTTCATGTAAAGTAAGTAATTCAGACATGAAACAGAAAAATGGTTGACCCTGAGCAAGGGCCATACCTTTTTTTTTTACTTGCTTTGGAAATTTCTGAACGCCCGCGCCGATCAAGTTTTGAACGAATCAACCTATTTTGACGTGTAACACAGTGCACATCATTTTACATCGTCTAAGAGATATTTAATAAAGAAGGAAATCCGATCCTTTGTCGACCTGAACCAAGTGATAGGTCCATAACGTATGGGATCGACGTGCTTTACCGAAAAGTCATGGGGTCAGGTCCCACAATTTTTTCTGAATGCAAGGAAAGGGTTATCGCGAATCTTGAATGTATGTATTAGGTCCCCACCTATGAAATCAGCGTTTTGTATGGATAATTTTAAAGAAGTTGCATTTTTCATACTAATATTTTTTTAATTTATTTAACAACTATGAACTTAGTGTTCATATATGTTTTAAAACTTTTATGCAATAATGTTTAATAACTAAGATAACGTATGCCACTTAGATTAAGCAACAAAAATAAGTTTTGGCTAAGTTAAAACAAATATAGTGGTCATTTCTGCAAGCAAAAAGAGGAGTCATTTTTAAGGTATTTTTTTTTGTTTATAAATCTATAAGTAGTACGTTTTTTTTAACTATTGGCAGTTGTCTATGACGGTCATTATTTGATATAATATCAAGCAATTGATGAATATTTTAATTCATAGAAGTGACGAGTTTCTCTATTTGTGAGAAGAAAACGCCAATTTCATAGGTGGGGGAGCCAATAATTTCTATGTTACCTCATATCTTCCAAACCGCTTGACGTATCATTGACATAATTAAGATATCATTAAATGAGTTTTGACCATGCCTAGGGGTAGCGGATTAATTCTGAAAATGAGTGACCGCTCCCCTGGGCACTAAGGCAGGGAAGGAACAGGGGTGGGTTTTAGTCAGTAAGAGTCTGACACGCACTCCCGCTCAACCCAGAGCGGGAGAAGACATTGGAAGATTTCCCACCCCACCAAAAAAAAAAAGTTTTGACAACTAGGGATAAGTGATGTTAAAAAAAACAAAAATGGCGGCTGTGAGACGCAATTGTTTGAAGTGTTTTTTACTAACACGCTTTTATTAGCTTTGTATGTATTTACGAGTATGAACCGTATCTATGTTATGGAATCTTTGAACGAGATTTTCACCCACTTCAAAACATTTGAATGAATTGAAACTTTGCAAACTTATCAAGGACCGATGACAATGCATGGTAGCTAAGTGACGTCATTATCAAGGAAGGTCTCATGTCAAGGAAGTCAGGCTCTGATGATGACATCCTGATTAAATTGAGAGAAACCCTTGAAAATTGTGGGCACGAATAGTAGGTATTTCTGTTTACTTTTCATTACCTAATAAGGTATTTGCGTTTAGCAATCATCACATCAAGAAGCTGAGCTGATGATGGAAACCATACATTTCCTAAACAACTACTAGTTAAATATAAAAAGATGACCCGAGCCACAAAAAATCATAAAATAAAAAACTGTTCTAACAAAAAAAATAAAAGAACTAAAAAGAAAATAATAAGTAAAGGTATTGAGTTTAACCTCTGAAAGCCGCCATTCGTCAAACGTACCATCCTTCAAGCCCCGCCCGCATACGACAAACCGGATTCAAATGTCAGTTTGACATTTTTTCGCAGTTATGACAGCATAATAATATATTTTTTGTCGGAGGGCACCTGAGACGACCAATAATGTCTATGGCCAAGCGTGTAAATGTTGCCACAGCATAAAATACATTGCGTTTTGGTAATAATAGAGGTAATAAACGAGTGAATCGCAAGAATCGCAAAACTCACTGGTGAGGTTGTGCTCAACGTGGTTTCGATTAATAAAACTCACCAGTGAGTTTCCGGGCTTTACAGGGGGCCTTTTCACCCACTTTAAAACGTTTAAATGAATTGAAACTTTGCAAACTTATCAAGGACCGATGACAATGCATGGTTAGCTAAGTGACGTCGTTCTAAATCAAATATGGCGGTCTCCCAAAGATGGCGGACTAGTTATTTTTTATGTATTTCTATGATATGGGTATCAAATGGAAGGCCTCAGAAGAACACAAAAAATTAAAAATTAAGCGTGTTTTTTTTTTTTTTTGTATTTTGTTTTTTGTGGCCTGCTCATGTGGGGTATCAAAATAATGAGCTCGAGGAGACGATTCCAAAAATAGGTTTCACTAAAATGTAGGAAATAAAAAAAAAACAAATTTCAAAAAACTCGACTGTGCGAACTGGAAAGAAGAAGCGTCAGCACGCAAGACGTTGACGGAGTAGAGAGAAGTCTATGCTAAGGATTGGACAGAATAAGCTGCCAAATAAAACTTTGATAATCGTACCTTTTGAAAATTAGTGGATATCTCAGCACTTAAATAGTATATCACACGTTCGGGTTCGTTTTGGAAGAATTAAGTATAAACGAAAACAAAATTTCGTCAAAAATATTATGAATTTTGATCAAATGGAACCGCGTAATCACTGTCGAATGAATGAGTTGAGGGAGAAATCTCTCCCCAGTGCCACCACCCCACCCCCAGTAATAGGATAATCACACAAAACGGGATGGTCCATTTTATCCAAATGAAGTTTTTGGGAGCAAATACTTCATTAAAATCACTTCGGTTATTTTATCGTACTGTGATAACATTTTTGCGAACAGAAAATTGAATTTTATCTCCAAAGGGGTTAGTTTATTAAGGTTTCCTTTAAAAGATGTTAGTGAATAATGAAAGGAGGACTTACGTATAGCAAATACATTATTTTAAATCGAAAACAACTTAAAAGAAACAACACATGAACGAACAATAGACTTACCTGAATTGTACATATTTAATAGTGTGATATTTATACAGGGTGTAACGGAAAGGTGTGGTCATATATTAAGAATCGGTTCTGCCCATGGAATTGAACAACTTTCTCTAAGAAAAAATATAAAATTCCCAAAAATAAACGTTGGACTTTCCATACAAAGTTATCGTCAGCTGATTAATATTTGTGTAGAAGATTAATTTTTTTTTGAGAATTTCCACAGGTTATCTTGAAGAAAGTTGTTCATATCGATGAGCAGATGCAGTTCTAAAAATATGACCACACCTTTCCGTTACTCACTGTTGAGATCACATATTATCATATTATTTATTTTTATCATTTTATTTTTATTTATTTGTTATAATTGTTATTTTATTTTTTATCATCATATTATTGTGTATGTCCTTAATTTGTGGCAAATAAATTCTTTCTTTCTAATTATTTTAAGGTTGTGCGAATTAAAAAAATCGTATCTTAGCCTAGAAAGATTAAAGAATCCTATGTTGCGTTGCGTGGATAATTATGAAATTTCGGATCTGGATACGGATATAGGAATAATATTATACCGGTTTCGGATACGGTTACATGAAATTATTTCGGATTATCCGCTAGTTTTGGATAGTTTTGGTTACGGATATATGATATTTTAAAAATTATAAAAGTAAACGAAAATAGAAAAGTAAATATAGCTACGGACTGCTGTTATTATTTAACCACGAGCCCATCGCAAGAGCAGTGGTGGCCCAGTGGTAGCGGTCCTGAATTATGAGTTGTAGGTCATGCATTCAAACCCAGGCAGCCGCTTTAATTTGTGTAAATTATTTCATCATCATTGCTCCCAAAACGATGAAGGAAAACATCATTAGGAAATCGGCATTTCCTAGAACCAAGCGTTTTGAAGACATGTGACATCCACCAACCCGCACTGGGATTGCGTGTTGGATTACCTACGGTTCATTCCCTCTCCTACAAAGGAAGCCTGAATCCCAGCAGTGGGAATATTATAAAAAGCTGATTAAGCTATCCCAATAAAATTTTAGGAAAACGGAGCGCAAACGCAAAAACTAATCTCCCGTATATGTATCACCTGCAGAATTCAAAGTTCTTTATCTCAAAGCGGCGTCGATCTTTCAATGGTTCCACTAATTTATGAACTTCACGCAAAGAACAAAAGAGACTTTCTATTCAATTAAATTATCCGATAAATGTGAAAAGTTTGCCATCGAACGATATTACACTGTATTGGAAGCCAAAAGCGGTAACTCAATCAAGTTGAGTTTCGAGTAAAAAGAGTTATGTAAAAATTTATTTCCCGTCACGCGTCACCTTGATAAGATATTATCTTCATATTTGATACATCGGCCGCAAGATGGACCGATGACCTGATGAGAGTCGCGAGTAGCTGATGGATGCCAGACGCACGGTCATTGAGGCGACACTTGGGGGAGGCATATGTCCAGCAGTGGATGTTTTTGAAATGATGATGATGATGATATATGATACCTATGTTGATAAGAAGTATCAAGTTCTTCTCCTGGTTCTAGGTTAAAATTAAGAACGACCCGTGAAAACATAATAAACAGAGTTATTTTAGCATTTATGGTATTATAAAAAGTATGGATATGAATAGTGTAATTTTTCAATGTTCCACCAAAGTTACGAGTTCTTCGACTGCACCATCTGATGCGAAATGTTTTAAGTTATCCGATGTCAACGAATAGATAATAATATACATGAAAAAGGCTTGGGGTCGGCGCAACAGGTTTTTTTTTTTTCTTTCATTCTGTCCTGTCACCCGTCACGCTATCACTAACTCCCTTTTCTTTCATATCACTCCTCACACAATCCATCCATCCTTACTTTGGCCTCCCTCTCCCTCTCCATCTATCCACATTCATATTCATAACTCTTTTAGTTACATGTGTTTCATCCCTCCTCTTCACATGACTATACCAAGATAAGCGTTGCCCTTTCAACTTTTCTGTGATTGGCGTCACTTTTAAACTACCTATAATGAGTACATTAGAGGTAGTTTACTCACTTTATCCATTCTCGTTACTCCACACATCCATCTCAACATTCTCATCTCCACATGCAATCTTTTTTCATCAGTCTTTTTCACAGCCCAACATTCTGATCCATACAGTACGACAGTTCTAATCACGGACTGGTAGATTTTCCCTTTATCTAAAAAAGGGGCATCCGTCGCTCGCAAGTTGTTCCAGTGACCATTTCATCCATCCTGAGTTGATCCTGTGCGTTACGTCTCGGTCTATATCGCCATCCCCCTGAACAAGCGACCCGAGGTACCGGAAGTCGGAGCAGATCGGTATAGGCGTTCCGTTGAGAGCTACAGGCATAAGACTGGAGAGACCGCCGAAATCGCAGAACAGATATTCTCACACTCTCCTGTCTTTGCCACCACGGCTTCAATAATAAACTCGTAATTTGTGTAAATTATTTCATCACCACCGCTCTCAAAATGGTAAAGGAAAACATCGTGAGGACAAATGCTAGAACCATAAATTCGAAGACAAGTGATATCCAGCAACCGGCATTAGGCCCGCGTGGTGCATAACGGCACATTTCCTCTCACAGAGAGGGGGCCTGAGCCCCAGCAGTGGGAACAATGTAAGGCTGATGATGCTTTTATACCATACCATGCTCATTTCTTTAAAAGAGTAAAAAATTATGAGCACATTCTCTATTTCCGATTATTTTGAGATATCGCTTTTTGGTTTCCGAGGGCAATATAGAGACGGGACGAGACAATGGGAAAGTTTGGTTCGGTTTTACCGTACCGTTTGTTATGAGACTTATTTCGGTATTCTTTATAGAAATCTATAGCAGTATTAAGGTTGTTAATTCTGTTAAGTTTATTGTATACTAGCGACCCGCCCCAGCTTCGCTCGGGTACAAATTATACATATAAACCTTCCTCTTCAATCACACTATCTATTAAAAAAAACCGCATCAAAATCCGTTGCGTAGTTTTAAAGATTTAAGCATACATAGGGATATAGGGACAGAGAAAGCGACTTTGTTTTATACTATGTAGTGATGTGGCCGTTTAATCGAAGTTAGTTTTGCTGGTGGTTAACTACTTTTTGTAAGTTATTTTTAACTTATCTTCAAGAAAATTAAGCACATTAAAGCAAATATACAACTTAATTAAGGTGAAAAGTAAAAAAGGCCCAAATATAAAACTAAAAAAAAATAAAATATAATGAAGAGAAAAGAAATTGTTTATTTTCCAGATGAATATCCAAATAAATAAATACAATAAAGAGATAACAATATTTAATAATAATTACTGGTGGGTTACAATTTTTTATATTTTTAAGTGTTTTTATATTTTAATATTAAAAACTGTAAATAGTATGTATGTAAAGTGGAATAAATGGAATAATGGTAAAAATGCCAGTAGAAGTGAAATTAAAAAAAAAAGTGAAAATGGTAAAAGACAGCATGCAAACATTTTTTGAAATGCCGTTTGCTAGAATAGGGAGTCGAACCGGCTCAGTAGCAGCAGGTAATGTGTGCGTACTGAGCATTAGACAGCATGCCTGCTAATGTTTCTGATTTGATTAAACCATACTCCCAGAGTAACCGCGTGCACAGCTAGTATCATAAAATATAAAACAAAGTTAGGTAACTACATGCAACTCTCAAATCAAATAAAATCACCATCTTATCAATAACTTTGATATCTATGTCGGCAAGATGCTGTTTTATCTATTATCTCCCATCTGATCTTTCGATATAAAATGTTTGAGAAGTCACCTTAGTCATTGCAAAAATGTCTCGAGCATTGGACATGATGTGGCCTATAATTCTACTGGTATCTGGATGTGGTCTAGTCCAAGGTCAGTTCAGGGTAGACCCTCTCGTCTCTACGAAGGGAGGTCTGATCCGGGGACTAAGGTCTGACCAGGGTTACGCTAAGTTCTTGGGTGTGCCATATGCGGTGGTGGATAGGAACAATCCTTTTGGGGTAAGATTGCATATTTTGATTGATATATCTATTTTATTCGTTTGATTCCCAGGTCGGGAAAAAAGTGGTACCTACTGGGTTGTTCTATTAGGAATGACTCAGTAGCAGCACAGAGTTTGGAAGTTGGTGGTGTGACACCTCTGTGCCTCAGAAAGCACGTTAAGCTATTAGTCCTGCACCTGATCTCTCCTCGGTCGTGTCGGATTGCCGTCCCATCAGACTATGAGAGTAAAGGTACAGAGAGTGCACCTGTGTTTACACATACGCTCGTGTACTTATAATATATATATATACTTGGCCACTCCGTTGAGATTGGTCACCGTTATCGAAATTCGGTCGAGAGAATTATTTGTTTTAGATACAACACCCTTGACTATGTCCAAATCGACCACTCCCTTGATCTATACGTATCACGTTTTTAACCGACTTCGAAAAAGGACGGGGTTCTATGTTATTTATGTTTTTTTTTTATGTATCTCCACCGGTTTCTCGGTTAGTTGTGGACCGATTTTCAAAATTCTTTTTTATCCAAAAGAATATACTCCTGAGGTGGTCCCATATAAATTTTTATCGAAATTGCTTCAGCGCTTTTTAAAAAACTGAACAATAACGAAGAATATGTATACATAGATGACGTTTTGGTTTCCTCCAATTACGAGTATGTTTAAATTCCATGTTATTGGGGTTTTGGGGTTTAACAACTAAAAAGTAAAAAAACCTTTTTTTACAAAAACAGTAACCGACCTCCAAAAAAGAAAATACACTAAAAATTTGAAAATAACATTAATTTCAGAAGTCTGTGTCAAATAACGATGAAATAAACACCGAATTCCGAAATTAAAGTTATTTTTAAATTTTTAGTGTATTTTCTTTTTTTGGAAGTCGGTTGTTTTTTTTGTAAAAGTTTTTTTTATATGTTTGATAGGCTCGCGTTTGTTTTCGGTTGTTTTTTTTTTGTAAAAAGTTTTTTTAATATGATGTTTCTGATCCTCCTGAAAAATTGATATTTTGGATAGTGACAGTGTTTTTGGATTAACGGTACACTTGTCACGGTTCAGCAAAGTCCGTACAGTATAGTTATGTAATGCGGTAACTAAATGAGATTTGTGCAGAAAGTAAAATGTGATTTTTTTTTAAGAGTAAAGATATTATTCCAATGACAAAAGTCTCACGACGTTATTGATTAAAATTATTATTTTATTTACAGACGGCAGTTCCGCATCCAGGCTTTGACAATATCTTCGAAGCAGACCAGTCGAACGCGTGCCCTCAAGTAGAGAATGATGCTGTCTTCGGTACCATCGATTGCCTCACCGCCGACATCTACGTGCCAAGTATTGCAAACTCACAAAACCGTCTGCCAGTCATGGTATATATACATGGAGGCGCTTTCGCAACTGGCAGCGCTAGTGCATTTGGCACTCCAAACGCGTTACTGAGAAATGACGTCATTGTAGTATTCATCAATTACAGGCTAGGTATTTACGGCTTCATGTGCCTCGACATTCCAGAAGTACCAGGAAATCAAGGACTCAAAGATCAAGTGTTAGCTCTGAGGTGGATCAACGAGAATATTGAAGCTTTTGGAGGAAATGCGAGGCAAATTACAGTGTTCGGTGAAAGTGCTGGTGGTATGTCTGTGAATCTTCACCTGCTGTCATCACATGAAAGTTTATTTCAGAAAGCAATAATTCAAAGTGGCCCTGCTCTAAGTCCTTTTTTGCTTGCGGAATCTAATATCACGGTACCCTTGGCACTGGCAGCAGCATTAGACTTCAATACCGATGATGTACTAGAAGCCCTTGACTATCTCGCCTCTATTGATGCTCATACTTTAGCACAGTTAGCTTATGATTTGAAAATATCAACTTTTGTTGGCACAGAGTTACCTCTCATATTTCCTTGTGTTGAAAAGGATATAGAAGGCGTTGAACATTTCATCACGGGGGATCCTGTGAATCTTGTATCCAATAAAGTAAGGAATACGCCAATCATTATTGGGAACACAGACAATGAACTGCCTTTCATGTATGGAAATGCAGATGCAGATTTCTTTTCAAGCTATAATTTCGATGTAGTAAACCTTGGATTTGATTTAGGTGACAATTTAGAAGATGCTTTAAGTGACGTCAAGCACTTTTATATTGGAGATGAGGATGTAAGTGAAAGTTTAAAGGATGAAATTACGGATTTCGCATCAGATTTTGTAATGAACCACCCAACGCAAAGAATGGCTGAAAGACTTTTAGATATTGGTGCTAGAACTGTTTACCGATATATTTTCTCGTATAGCGGTGGCAGAAATTTAATGAAAGTAATACTTAACTTGAATTCTACGGGAGCTATTCATGCTGACGAACTTGGGTATTTATTTGAGAATGAAATATTCAGTGGAGATGCTATCACTCCCGAGGATCAGCTCTTGATTGACAGGTTTACGACTCTTTGGACTAACTTCGCTACGTACGGGTAAGAGTATTTTTTTTTTTTACAAAATTATAGCGAAATCAGAAACAGTTATAAGTTGGCAGTGTCTCAAAATTCTTAGAAATATTTATTTGATTATTAATTTTACATTCAACCATTTAAAAATAACTTTAATTTCGGAAGTCGGTGTCGAATAACGAAGAAATGAAATACAAACAGCGCTTTAAGGAGCTGTCTCACTCGTCGGCAGCGCGGGTGGCATGTGCAAGTGTACTATGATTTGATTGTGGATTGGGCGAAGGCAAACGTAGTGGGATAGCGAACTGTACTTTATTATGAGTACAATGTTATAGATGAGTCCACTTCGACGGGCGAGCTAGAACTCACACCAAACAATCGAAATTTTACACTACTTTCTTCTAATCATAGTATTCGAACTACTCTTCAAATAATATCAACTGCCAATTATAACGCTGGGAGAAGTGGTGTAGAACCAAAAATTCGAAGGCATTTGATATCTACCAATCCGCATTGGGCTCGCGTGGTGGATTACGCCCCACACCCTCTCATAGAGAGGAGGCCTGTGCCCCAGCAGTGGGGACATTGAAAGGCTGGTGATAATGATGATGTTCCCTTGGGAGTATAAACAAAAACTTATTTTCTTCTCGCAGAGACCCGACTCCTGGTACATCGGAGCTGCTGCCTGTCAAATGGGAGCCGATCACGAAGACTTCTCAACCTCATCTCAATATAGATTCCGACCTGACCCTTGAAGGAAGACCTTTCCAGGACAGACTGGCTTTCTGGGATGTTTTCTACAGGCTCTATAGAGACCAGCAGAAATCGTACGAAGGTTCGAACTAATGAGGTGGAAATGAAGTGATTGGAATGTGATAAAGGATAGAGGATCGTATAAGTAGAAATAAATAAAATAATCAATTTTGCCTGTTTTGGTTTGTAAAAATAAGTTTGGTTAAAATAATAATTATGTTAATATGTGATTATAAAAAAGGATAATATACGAGTATGTAGTGATAGTAGATTTGACCAGAATTATATAATAATATCTAGGTAAGTATCTGATTGTTTCTCTATCATAGGTAATTAAATATGATATATCAACGGAAATGTTTCTTTTATTACACTAATACCACTATAACATAAACTTTTTTACAAAAAATACAACCGACTTTATTTTTTGGAAGTCGGTTATATTTTTTGTAGAAAAGTTTTTATTTTTCAGTTTTTAGTTGTTGTACCCCAGAACTAAAACTAAATATTAAAGATAAGCCCGAATTGATAACCATTATTTTCATCTGTATGCACATATTTTTAGTTTTTGTTGAGTTTATCAATAAGCACTGAATCTATTTCAATAAAATATAAATGGGACTACCTCAGAAGTCTTTCGAAGACACAAATAATTTTAAAAATCGGTCCTAAACTGACAGAGAAATCGGTAAACATAAATTAAAAAAAAAAAAAACACAGTCGAACATATAACTTCCTCCTTATTTTGAAGTCGGTTAAAAGTAACTTCTCTTTTTGATTTATCCAATCTCAGTGACTTTATCCAAAATAGAAAATAGACTAAAGAATTTTTCAAATCCTGTCAAAGATCTTTGAAATATGACATTTGGCACCAACGGTACATAACACATTAATATGCTTCCAGAGGCACTTTAGACACAGACACAGTTTAATCGAACTTATTTTTTGCTGGTGGTTAACTTCTTTTTGTAAGTTATTTATAACTTCAAGAAAATTAAGCACATTAAAGCAAATATACAAAATAAGGTGGAAAGTTAAAAAGGCATAGAGATAAAACCAAAAATAATAAAAACTTTTTTACAAAAAAAATAGAACCGACTTTTAAAAAAAAGTGCAAACCAACTTCAATTTCGGAAGTAAACATAGGTACGTACAAAAATAATTGAAAAAGTACAAACATCTGAATTGATAACCTCCTTCTTTTTTAAGTCGGTTAAAAATGTAATGAAGAGAAAATAAATTGTTTATTTTCCAGATTTATATCCAAATAAATAAATACAATACATAGATAAGAATAGGTAATAATAAATTTAATAAAGGTAGGCTACTATTCTATATAGTTTTAAGTGTTTTTTATTCGACTTCCAAAAGGAGGAGGTTATCAATTCAGATAATTGTATTTTTTTTTTGTATGTTTGGGCATAACTCCTTCATAAATATAGACGGATTTGCAAAATTCTTTTTTTGTTTGAAAGGGCTTTATTTCGAATTGGTCCCATTTAAATTTCATATCGATCTAATGACGAGTTTCGGAGACAGACAAAGGAAATCTTCAAAAAATGATAGCAAATCATCTGCGAAATTATGTTAACACTACATAAACATACGATCGCAGCAATTGCCATTAATTTGCTGTCATTTTTTGAAAAGTTCCGTTGTCTGTCTCCGAAAGTCATCATCATATCTATATGAAATTTAAACGAATAAACTCCTTACGAACAAAAAAATAATTTTCAAATCCGTCTATATATGATGGAGTGAACACACATTTAAAAAAAAAAAAAAGAATCATTAAAGAACAGTAGCAGCAGGTAGTGTGTGCGTAGGTACTGAGCATTAGAGAGCATGCCTGCAAATGTTTCTAGTTTGATTAAACCATACTCCAAGAGAAACCGTGTTCATATAAAACAAAGTTAGCTAACTACATGCAAATTACAACACCATTTTATAAATAGCTTTGATATCGATCTCAACAAGATGCTGTTTTATCTATTATCTGCCATCTGATCTTTCGATATAAAATTTTTGAGAAGTCACCTTAGTCATTGCAAAAATGTCTCGAGCATTGGACATTATGTGGCCTATAATTCTACTGGTGTCTGGGTGTGGTCTAGTTCAAGGTCAGTTCAGGGTAGACCCTCTCGTCTCTACGAAGGGAGGTCTGATCCGGGGACTAAGGTCTGACCAGGGTTACGCTAAGTTCTTGGGTGTGCCATATGCGGTGGTGGATAGGAACAATCCTTTTGGGGTAAGATTGCATACTTTGATTGATATATCTATTTTATTTTACGTGCCTCGTGGTTTTATTCCCAGGTCGGGAAAAAAGTGGTGCTTACTGGGTCGTTCTATTAGGAATGACTCAGTAGCAGCACGGAGTTTGGAAGATGGTGGTGTGACACCTCTGTGCCTCGGAAAGCACGTTAAGCCATTGGTCCCACCCGGATGTTGTCAGCCACCACTGACGAGGCGTAGGGGTAGCGGATAAATTCTCAACATGAGTTACCGCACCCCTGGGCACTCAGGCAGGGAAGGAACAGGGGTGGGTTTTAGTCAGTAAGAGTCTGACACGCCTTCCCGCTCCATCCAGAGCGGGAGAAGTCATTGGATGATTTCCCACTCCACAATAAAAAAGCCATTAGTCTTGCGCCTGATCTCTCCCCGGCCGTGGCGGATTGCCGTCCCATCGGACTATGAGAGTAAAGGAACAGAGAGTGTACCTGTATTTACGCACACGCTCGTGTCTTATAATATCTTCTATAATATTCTGCATATTTGGCTAGTCTCTTGAGATTAGCCATCGTGATAGAAATTCGGACGGGAAAATTATTTGTTTTAGATGCCGCACCCTTATTAATTATTTATAAGCTTTATTTGTCTACACATTTACAAAAATATAACATCAAATTAAATTTATTTGTTGTTGGGATGTAGTCCCTCTTGGGTAAAAGCCTCCGACTTGAACCATTCTTCTCGGTTTGTGGCAACTTTTAGCCACTCATCTCCTGCTATGTTCGTGATATCATCCTCCCATCTTTTTCTTTGACGACCTACGCTCCTCTTACCTATTGGACCATTCCATTTTGTTATTTGATGTGTCCACCTTTTGTCCTGGTCCCCATTTCCATTTTTTCTTTAGACTGTGATGAAGTGCGTTAGTTAAATTGGTTTTCTTGCGTATGTCTCTCACATTTCTTGTTTTTGTATTTTCCTTTCCTCAGTTTTAGAATACTTCTCTCCGTGGCATGTTGGCAGGACAAAATTTTGTTTTTAACTTTTTCGGTATAAACCCATGTTTGACATGCATAGGTTAGACTTGGAAGGATGCACGAGTCCATTATAATTTTTTTCATCTGTAGGCTATATTTTCCTTTCAGAATTTCTTTTTGAGCCCAAATTTTTTCCAAGACATGTTTATTCTTCAAACTTTATCTATATATATCTATATATATATATATGATATGATCTATTTCTTTTTCGTTACTATTTGTTTCGAATGAGACCAGTTTACCCAGATATACATAGTCATCTACATATTCTATTGTCTTGCCTTCTATTTTGATTCTTTTTCTAGAGCTATTTGTCATAATTTTTGTTTTTGATGCGTTCATTTGTAGTCCTACTTTTTGGCGTTGGATATTCAGGCTCTTGTTGCACATGCCTTTGTTTTTCCATTCTAGGCTTTGAAATTTATGTTTTCGATGACAGCTACAGATAGTTTGGGTGAGAAAGGGTCGCTTTATCTCACTCCTTTACTAATTTTGAACTCTTTTCCTTGATTTTCCAGTTTTATTTTGCTTACACTCTTGGCATAAATATTCTTTATCACACTTAAGTATTTATCACCATTATTTTTTTTCAAAACCATGTGAGATATGGTGTCAAATGCTTGCAGAGTAATCTACTAATGCTATTTACAGTGGCATGTTGTACTCTTTATATTTTTCTATTATTAGCTCTGTAGAATATATGTGGTCCATTGTCGAGTAGTGTGAACGGAAGCCTGCTTGTTCTATTGGTTGGTTTTATCTATATCTGGGGCTATTCTACTTAGAATAATTGAAACGAGCAGTTTATAGATTGAAGATAATAGACTTATGGGCCTGTAATTATTTACATCAAGCGGATTCCCTTTTTATAAAGCACTATTATGTTTGAGCTGCACCATTGTTTCGGAATTTGTTCTTGTTACACAATTAAGTTGAAGAGATTTCTCAGGTAGGTTACTAGAATAGGTGCTCCAAGTTTCACCGCCGCACCCTTAACTATGTCCAAATCTACCGCTCCCTTCATTTTTACGCATAACTTTTCTAACCGACTTCCAAAAGGAGGAGGTTATCAATCCGGTTGTTTGCATTTTTTTTTGTATGTTCGGGCGGTTTATAACTCCTCGGATTTGCAAAATTCTTTTTTTTTTGTTCGAAAGGGGTTTATTCCGAAATGGTCCCGTATAAATTTCATATTATAGATCTGATGATGAGTTTCGGAGATAGACAACGGAACTCTTCAAAAAATGACAGCAAATCAACTGCGATTGCTGCAATCGTATGGCTTTGTAGTGTTAACACAATTTAATGCGGAATCACAACTAAAAGTGAAAAATACAAACTTTCTTACAAAAAATAGAACTCCCAGAAAAGTGCAAAGTAACTTTAATTTCAGAAGTCGGTATCAAAAAACGAAGACACAAAACCAGAAACATCGACTGCCGAAATTAAAGTAATTTTGCACTTTTTTTGGAAGTCGGTTTTTTGTAAAAAGGTTTTTTACTTAAATGTTTCTGGCCCTCCTGATAAATTGTAATTTTTGATAGTGACAGTGTTTTTGGATTAACGGTGTCACGGTTCAGCAAAGTCCGTACAGTATAGTTACGTTATGTGGTAACTAAATGAGGTTTGTGAAGAAAGTTCAAATGTGATTTTTTTTTAAAGAGATCCCAATGACAAGTCTCACGATGTTAATTTTTTATTTTTTTTATTTACAGACGGCAGTTCCGCATCCAGGTTTTGACAACATCTTCGAAGCAGACGAGTCGAACGCGTGCCCTCAAGTAAAGTATGATGCAGTTTTCGGTACCATCGATTGCCTCACCGTCGACATCTACGTGCCAAGTATCGCAAACTCACAAAACCGTCTGCCAGTCATGGTATATATACATGGAGGCGCTTTCGCAACTGGCAGCGCTAGTGCATTTGGCACTCCAAACGCGTTACTGAGAAATGACGTCATTGTAGTATCAATCAACTACAGGTTAGGCATTTACGGCTTCATGTGCCTCGACATTCCAGAAGTACCAGGAAATCAAGGACTCAAAGATCAAGTTTTAGCTCTGAGGTGGATCAACGAGAATATTGAAGCTTTTGGAGGAAATGCAAGGCAAATCACAGTGTTCGGTGAAAGTGCTGGTGGTATGTCTGTGAACCTCCACCTGCTGTCATCACATGAAAGTTTATTTCAGAAAGCAATAATTCAAAGTGGCCCTGCTCTAAGTCCTTTTTTGCTTGCGGAATCTAATATCACGGTACCCTTGGCACTGGCAGCAGCATTAGACTTCAATACCGATGATGTACTAGAAGCCCTTGACTATCTCGCCTCTATTGATGCTCATACTTTAGCACAGTTAGCTTATGATTTGAAAATATCAACTTTTGTTGGCACAGAGTTACCTATCATATTTCCTTGTGTTGAAAAGAATATAGAAGGCGTTGAACATTTTATCACAGAGGATCCTGTGAATCTTGTATCCAATAAAGTAAGGAATACGCCAGTCATTATTGGGAACACAGACAATGAACTGCCTTTCATGTATGGAAATGCAGATGCAGATTTCTTTTCAAACTATAATTTCGATGTAGTAAACCTTGGATTTGATTTAGGTGACGATTTAGAAGATGCTTTAAGTGACGTCAAACACTTTTATATTGGAGATGAGGATGTAAGTGAAAGTTTAAAGGATGAAATTACGGATTTCGCATCAGATTTTGTAATGAACCACCCAACGCAAAGAATGGCTGAAAGACTTTTAGATATTGGTGCTAGAACTGTTTACCGATATATTTTCTCGTATAGCGGTGGCAGAAATTTAATGAAAGTAATACTTAACTTGAATTCTACGGGAGCTATTCATGCTGACGAACTTGGGTATTTATTTGAGAATGAAATATTCAGTGGAGATGCTATCACTCCCGAGGATCAGCTAATGATTGACAGGTTAACGACTCTTTGGACTAACTTCGCTACGTACGGGTAAGAGTATTTTTTTACAAAATTATAGCGAAATCATAAAGTGCAGAAACAGTTATAAGTTGACAGTGTCTCAAAATTCTTAGCAATATTTATTTGATTATTAATGTTACAGTCAACAATTAGACTACTGGCAGGTCTTATCAGTTTTTCTTAACGCGTTAGTTATCTAGAAACATTCCAAAAAAGCCCCTCCTCCTGTTATTTTGGGACATTTGGGTAAAAAACTTTTTTGGAAGTCGATTCTATTTTTTGTTAAAAACTTTTTAATTTTCACTTTTTAGTTGTAGTTCCACATTAAATTGGTTTAACAAAACAGACAAAGGATCGCAGTAATATTGAGTCATTTGCTGTTAGTTATTGAAGAGTTTTCACTGTCTATCTTTGAAGATCTCCATCCGATCCTAATGTATTATATACGAAAACCTTCCTTGTAAAATATGTATTTGAATAACGAACCCCATCCAAATCGGATCAGTAGTTTTAGAGAAAATCGCGTACAAACAAGCATACATACATACATACGGGTCGAATACAGAACCTCCCTTTTTGAAGTCGGTTTAAATGGGGCTGGGATTGTGAAACACAAAAATCCCCCAATGAGAGCACTTCCGGCTAGTAGAGCTATTAGACTACACCTCTTCTGCCCACAGTTCACTACACCGTATCATACCATGACCGTGCTAGGAACGTATCAAGCACGGAAAGACACACGACACTGACCTCTGCCCACTAGAACGTATCAACAGAGTATCATACCTTTTTTTTATGACTTCTCCCGCTCTGGGTAGAGCGGGGGTGTCAGACTTTTACTGACTAAAACCCACCCCTGTTCCTTTCCTGCTTGAGTGTCCAGGCAGGCATCAGCCATGACAGGCCCCGTCGTTATATTGCTGTCATCTCTTTGAGGCGCGCGTGGAACACTACGCGCCGTCGACTCTCCGGCCTGGTGTTGATTGGATGGCGAGCTACCCACTACTCGCCCGCCGTCCGCAGGCCCGCGTCTACGGTGGCCGGAGATCATCTCGCGACCCCTAACGCCCAAGGCGTCTCCTACGGCGGCTGCTGCTGGGGGCTTGAGAGCGATTCTGTTGAGTCTCCCTCACCCGTTCCGCCTCCTCCTTCGCAAGCATTACTGCTTCGCAGAAGGAGGCGTCTGCTTCCCATTCCCTCTCGCTCCGTACCATGGCCTGGACCAGGGCTGGGCGTGAGAGGTCGCTGGCGCCGATCGCCTCCACGAGGACACGGTGGGGCTCCGCCCAAGCGGGGCACAACTCCACCGTATGCTCCACCGTGCCCTCTGGGCGATCCGCACAGTGGTGACACCCTGGCGTTTCCCTCCACCTTATCCTACACAGGAACCTCCCGAAACATTCGTTATAACATTCGTCCAGGCATTACCTCCGCAATTGCGGCGTGCCCAGTTGCGACAGTCGCTCTCTCCGTGTCGCTATGAGATCCTGAGGGAGCTCTGTGTCCGCCGAGGCGCGATGTGTCGCGGCAGCGGAGTTACACCCCGGCGTTTCGCCTTCTCGCGCCCCTCCCATAGGTGCGCGAGGACCTTTGCCTCCAGATCCTACGGCGACAGTCCGGCAAGGAGGCTCGCCGCCTCACCGTAGACCGTGCTAGCGTTTCATACCTGGGCATAACGGTCATCGTATGCGGTTATAACCCGTATGTTCAACGTTCACGCATTTTCACCTGAGCGCATCAGTTTGGCATTATTATTGTCGGCGAGAATATTTAACCAGTGCAACGGCACTGGCAGTGCAGCGTGCCATGCGCGGAGCGTAACGACGCTCCGTGCATGGCACGCTATGGTGTCGGTCGACTTTTGAATATGTTTATACCTGATGCGTTCCTAGCACGGGCATGTTACGGTGTATTGGCTAGACTCCTTCATTCTCGAAAGTTTAGCATAGTAAAATCATCATCATCATCATCATCATCAGCCTTTTAATGTCCTCACTGCTCGATTTACGTACGACCTGTGCCTCCTCTCTGTGAGAGGGTGTGGACCGTAATCTACCTCGCGGGCCCAATGCGGGTTGGTGGATGTCATATGTCTTCGAATGTGTGTGTTGTAGGTATCTATAACTAAGCGTGAATTTACAAAATAGTTGTCATATTCCATTTTTTGACTGTCTGATTCAAGTGAAGATAATAACCTTGACTCAGCAGTGATGATATGATATGAATGCCTATCTCGCGGGACGACATTGGTTTTATCTTCTCATCTTGCAACTCATCGCTCCTTACACTATAATCAAAATGATTATAAAGGTTGCCATTTTATGTAGCCACTTTTGCGTGATCTACATTATTGTCAATTATGTAGTATACAAAACTATTTGAATCAATGATTAATGCTGGATATTGTGTGTAATGGTTTTATAGTAATATTATAATAATGGGTAATGAGAGATACTGTAGCAAAATAAAAAAAGACACTGGTGTCGATTCTCTTTTTCAATAAGTAAACTAAAATAAGAGAATAGCTATCTTTTACTAAATGGACGTGCGAGAAACGGACGCCTATAGCTATGAACTAAGTTAGAGATGTCAAACTAGTTTACACCTTGCGCTTCAACGTGTTTTTAATCGACATGTTTTTACGTGTACCCTTAATTTGTATGGAAATATTAGTTCAACTAAATTTGACAGCTCTAATTTACGTCCGTCTATTTCTTGTTTTATTAGAGAGAAAAAGATAGGAATAGCCTAAATTAAGTTTAGTTTGTGCACAACAGAATCCGCACCACTGTCCTTCTAAATGATTACGTTAAAAATACACCGAAAAATATATAAAAGAATACAAAATAACATTACCCTCCTTCAAGGGCAGTCGGGTAAAAATGGTAAAATAACACAAGTTAAAACTAACTGAGCTTACTTAGCCATGATAGTTAAAACTAACTGAGCTAACTTAGCCGTGATAGTTAAAACTAAGTTAACTTAGCCGTGATAGTTTTTCTTTTAATTTCGTTATACGAGAATATACTACTGCCGTGATTTGTTTCGGATATCTAATAATAACCATTTATCTGACCGGGAGGGGGGGGGGGGAGTTTGGGGGGGCAACTTGACTCTAACAAAAATTAGCAATTTAAAGCCTAATTTTATGCAAACAGATCTCTGAATCGAGAAATAGTTTTCAAAGACCCGTAATATTTTTGAATGGCCTATCAACGACACCCCACAGCATGGGATAGACGAGAAAAAAAAACCGGCCAAGTGCGAGTCGGACTCGCTCATGAAGGGTTCTAGGTAGGTACTTGTCGCCATTATTAAGATCGAGCAAAATAATTTAAAAAAAACACGTTTCTAGTAGGGGAACCTCTTTTAATTTTAAATTTATATTTATTTTTACTATTTGATGTTAAAGCGGCAACAGAAATAAACATTCTGTGAAAATTTCAACTGTCTACCTATTACGGATCATGAGATACCGCACGCTGACAGACAGACTGACGAACGGACAGCGGAGGCTTAGTAATAGGGTCCTGTTGGTTACCCTTCGGGTACGGAACCCTAAAAAACGTCCTCACTTTACTTGTACAGGAGGTACAGACTGTTGTCAACATTATCTAACCCACCCTAAAATCAAACGACTTTGGACCCTCTGCCTGTAACATTAAGGTTTATTTAATTTATATGAGCTTATCAGACAAGTGCACGATGACTCGATGAACAAAAATACAATAATAACACAGACACGCAAATTTGATCCTTATTTTTTTTTTTTCATGATTTTATTTTATCACTTTGTCGGCGTAATTAGTATGTATATATATCCATGCCAAATTATAGCTTTCTAGTACTAAGAGTCTCTGAGCTAAGCTGCGGACGGACGGACAGACGGGCATGGCGAAACTTAAGGGTTCTTTGTTGACTACGAAACCCAAAAAAAGGTGTGATGGCGATGAGCCTTGATAGCGATAATCTAAAATACATTAGATAAATAATATGGCCTTGTGATGTGGAGGAGTGAGAAACATGTCGTGAGGAAAGTTTTGGGTGTGAATGTGAATGGTTGTAGAGAGTAGAGGAAGACCAAAGAAACGGTGGATGGATTGGGTGAAAGAATATATTATTAGAAAGGAGGAAATTAATGAGATAGAGAAAACTACCGCCAACCTAAAATTAATGGGTACAAGGCCGGATGATACTTAGACAGGTTCATTGACTAGACTTTAATACTATTATCTATACGAATACATTCGTGAAGGAAAAACTTCCGACCCCTTTTTACGAAAATTACGCGGACGGAGGAGAATGAAAGCACTATGGCAACTCTGCTAACATGCTTAGACTAGTAAAATCTAATAAAAGGTACTCGTAACTTAATGAAACATATATCATTTCATTCTCCTATTTATGCGAAAGTTGCGGAATTACCTTCATAACAAGTAAAGGAGTCGTCTCAAAATCCTTATCTCTAACTTTATATATATCATTTTTATATATGTATGTATTTTATATTAAATATATATCTAAGTTTATTTTAACTATATATTTATACTTTCGTAACTATTTTCGTCTTAGTATTATTTTTGTTCAGTTTATGCATCTGCCATGTCATCTCTCCACCACCCTTGGTTAACTGGTAGAGAATGCCTAAGCCCGCCTTTGTACTTTGTGCAGCGCAAATGTGTTGCATGAAGTTTTAATAAATAAATAAACATAATACGGCCTTCATTATATTTTTAAAATGCCGGTGAATCAAGTAATTATGAAATATATTTTTTAAAGTTGTGTTCATACTTTAATCATCTGTGGCATCCAGGTTAAGTCTATTCTCTATGTCTACACATGGAGAACGGAGCATTATCTGTTACGATACGAGAGGAAATTCTTTCAGCAATAAAAGATAGTACTCTTATGTTTTGCTCTAGGACAATGTGTCGCGCAATGCGGTTTACACATAATTCACAGTTAACACACAGAATGCGTGAAGACATTTTGCCACTTCCAAAACCGATCCAAAACGTAATGCAATTCCAAGTCCATTAAACGAATGCCAAGTCAACAAGAAAAGAAAAGTAATCGGAGTCCGTAAAGCAAAGCAAAATATCAAATAAAAAACAGGAAAATCGCACAGAACACAAAGTCGTCGCCAAAACTACTCAAAGTCTCAAACTACAACGGTTTACGCAGAATTTTTTCTAATTTCTATTTACTTGTCAAAAATAGGGAGGGACGTAATCTATCGATTTATGGCAGTATCGATTTTAGATGTTAAATTATTAGTTTTTTATTTTA
Organism: Polia nebulosa; assembly: GCA_951329385.1. Lineage (NCBI taxonomy): Eukaryota > Metazoa > Arthropoda > Insecta > Lepidoptera > Noctuidae > Polia > Polia nebulosa. Next base: position 27,882,651 of record OX589602.1, on the reverse strand, counting down.
TTTAGTTCATGGCTTTATTTAACTATTAACCACGAAGTAACATCAGAGTATATTTGGCTAACCGTAGTTTTAATAATCAACGTGAGTTTATACGGTTCACATTGCCTGGGATTTAATTTCGACTAAGAAATAAAATCAACTTAGGCTTAAGAAAAAGTATGGACTTCTCTAGTAACGTAAGTAATTACGGATGCGTTCAAAGTTAGATATTCTAAAGTGGTATTTTTTTAAACGATTCGATCTACACTATCTATATTTTCCCTGCTTTTAAAAATAAACTTATGGTATCCAATAATTACATTTTTTATTTTATTTTATTATCCCCGAAGGGAAGGCGAAAGTCTTTTGACCATATTGCCTAGTCTTACGTATTCTATTTATACTTTTTTTTCCATTAGAATGCAGATGTAACACAATCTAATGTTTTTTGCAGTATTTGGCAACAAATGTGTCGAGTCAGCCTTCTTGGCAAACTTCGCTGAGGTAGTCTTTACTACAATAAAATTCTCAGCTTCATTTTCCCAAGATCGCGCCTGTTTCAATGATTCCACATATTGTCCATTTGCGTTGACATTTGAGACACAAAACTACACCAATTTTACATCACAATATCCACTAGGAATCAATAAACGAATAATTAAAACAGCCACTGAACTTCACTCGACAAAATACCGCCAAAAACTCTCCCAATAACATAACATTAACAATGCACTACATATTGGTGACAGTCTCATCGCTACCAATTTCTGTTTTTTCTTACTCCAAAGTGACCATTGTTCTTTGCCACAGTTAAATTTTTTAAGGAGAAGCAGCGCAGAAAGCTAATATTTAAAAAAAAAAACATTACACACACTACCATGCCTTTGACACGTACCTACATACTCCTTTGTTCAAAGAGAATATAATTTCCCTTTGTTTATGGTTCGCAGTCATGTCATGTCATGTTTATGGTCTTATATAATAAAACCTTTTTAACGGTCAAATTCAAAATTTAAATTAATTATGGTCGAATTTCGATTATCGAGCGACCACTAGTATTCAGTTATTCACCACTACATATCACCACATATTATAAAACTAAGTCCCCCGCCGCGTTTCTACGCGATAAACTCAAAAACTACTGAACGGATTTTCATGTGGTTTTCACCAATATACAGAGTGATTTATGAGGAAGGTTGAAGTGTATAATAATTTGTACCCGTGCGAAGCTGGGGTGGGTCGGTAGTTTACTAATATTTTATATGCGAAAGTAACTCTGTTTGTCTGTCTGTTACCTCTTCACGTCTTAATGGCTTAATAGATTTGTATGAAACTTTGCACATGGGTAGACCATAACCTAAAATAGGACATAGGGAACTTTTCATTTCTGGAGTACGTTCCCTTGGGAGAGCAGTGGTGGCCCAGCGGTAACGGCCGCGACTTACAAAGTTATAGGTCGTGAGTAACCCAAGCAGGCGCTTTACCTTGTATAAATGATTTCATCACCGCTGCTCTCCAAACGGTGGTGGAAAACATCGTGAGGAAATGTTCTAGAACCAAAAATTCGAAGATATGTGACTTCTACCAACCCGCATTGGGCCCGCCTGGTGGATTACGGCCCACACCCTCTCCAAGAGAGGAGGCCTGTGTGCCCCAGCAGTGGAGACATTAAAAGGCTGATGATGATGATGATGATGATGATCATGTTCCCTTGGGAGTATTTCCGGTGGAAAGTACTAGTATATAATATTGGTATAAACAAAAACTTATTTTCTTCTCACAGAGACCCGACTCCTGGCACATCGGAGCTTCTGCCTGTCAAATGGGAGCCGATCACGAAGACTTCTCAACCTCATCTCAATCTAGATTCCGACCTGACCCTTGAAGGAAGACCTTTCCAAGACAGACTGGCTTTCTGGGATGTTTTCTACAGGCTCTATAGAGACCAGCAGAAATCGTACGAAGGTTCGAGCTAATGAGGTGGAAACGAAGTTGAATGACTGGTGTGTGAGAAAGGGTAGAGGATTAAAATAAAAAATTTGCCTGTTTTAGTTTGTAAAAATAAATTTGGTAAAAATAATAAATGTTACTATGCAGAATAAAATACGGATAATTATTAATAGTGATTCTAGATTAGACCAGGATTACATAAAAATAGGTATAGTATAACTGATTATATATCTGTCATAATTAAATATGTTTCAATGGATTTTTTTTTTCGTTATTTACTAAATCAAAAATAACTTCCCTTTTAATTTTATCCAATATATGTAACTTTTTTTTTTTTTTTTTTTTTTTTTAATCTTTATTTTAAGGGCTTTATCGCTAAGCGATAACGTCGCCCTGTAACATCAACATCCTTTTTAACCGACGAAAAAAAGGAGGAGGTTCTCAATTCGACCGTATATATGTTTTTTTTTTTTTTTTTATTTATTACAGTTAAAATAATTAGTCTATTTCAAAACAAAAAATGCCAGTTTGTACAGGATTCTGGCTTGATCCGATAAAGGATAAGCCAGGATAGTATTACACTCTCCAACATCGTAATTATTTGTGGATCCGAGTAAGGTAAATCTTAGAGCTCCTAAACTAAGTAACTTTATACAAAATAGAAAATGGAAAGAGTTTTTCAATTCTTAATCAAAGATATAGAAGCAACAAATGACAGTTGGCACCAACGGTATATAACATGCTTCCCGAGGCACGAAGGGATCTCGGTACGTGCTGGATGGTCAGCCATCTACGAACTGACCTCGGCAAACAAAGTTTGACCTGGAAAATTGGCCCGCGGCTGTGTGACCTACCCATGGGCTCCTGCTCAAGGATTGTGTACCAAAGTAGTTAACCATAAGGTGTGAACTATGCCTATCTGACGCCACTGCTTAGGTATTTTTAACCGACTTCGAAAAAGGAGAAGGTTCTATGTTCGACTGTGTGTGTTTTTTTTTCTATGTATGTCCATCGATTTCTCTGTCAGTTGTGGACCGATTTTCAAAATTATTTTTTTATCCGAAAGAATATACTCCCGAGGTGGTCCCATATAAATTTTATCGAAATTGCTTCAATGCTTTTTGAAAAACTGAACAAAAACGAAAAATATGTATTATACAGACGTTTTGGTTTTCTCCAAAATTACGAGTATTTTTAAATTCCACGTTCCAATTTAGTGGAATTTTGAGTTCTGGGGTGTAACAACTAAAAAGTGAAAAATAAAAAACTTTTTTACAAAAAATACAACCGACTTCCAAAAAAGAAAATACACAACTTTAATTTTGGAAGTCGGCGTCAAATAACGAAGAAATAAAATACAAACACCGACTTCCAAAATTAAAATTAGTTAAAAATTTTTAGTGTATTTTCTTTTTTGGAAGTCGGTTGTTTTTTTTTTGTAAAAAAGTGTTTTTGTTATGAAACATTTGACAGTGCCGTTTCTAGTAGTTTTTTTAGGCTCGCGTTTGACCACTATCTCACCTGATGGTAAGCGATGATGTGGTCGACGATGGAGCACGCTTGCCTAGAAGTAACCTATTCACTCTTGACTTAAAGACCCTAGGCTGTAGCTATCAGGAAACACAGTCAAATATTTTGGGCGTCTGGGTGGAATGTTCACCATGAACCGGTGGCGCATCACCGTAGTGACCGCTGGAGTGTCTCGGTATTCTGTGGTCACAACAAACAACAACTAAAATTAGTGTTTTTAGGTTTCCGAAAGTCCTAATAAAAAATAATAAAAATAAAAAAAAAAACAAAAATAAAAAAAACATAAGTACATACAGCCGAACATAGAACCTCCTCCTTTTTCGAAGTCGGTTAAAAAACTGAACCCTTATAGGATCAGTCGTCTGTCTGTACAGATAGACAGACGAGTGACCCTCTGTCACAGCCAATTTGCTTTGAATCTGCTGTGCCGATAGAGTTGAAATTGGGTACACACATGATATTGTGACGACCTTATGTTGGCGACCTTATGGTGGAGACTGGCACGTTGGAAGTTTGGAACATTCTAGAAGCTCTTGGAACGCCGATTGAAATTAAGAAGAATAAGGAAGACGTTTGTTTTTGTGTTGACTTCTGCTAGCTCGTCCGAACAGAGCACATGTATTATTTTTATTATTCAATATAACGTATAAGTTCGCCAGTCCTCTTTTCTTTATAACACTACACACATAAGCAGTCACTCTCGTACACCACACTCTCGCGCTGCCAGCGAGTACGACAACCCCCAGACGCGTACAAGGAATCTCCAGGGACCTTGCACTAAGAGAAGGTGCTCCAGGTCCCTATAATATCTGTGTCACAGATAGAAATAAATCAATTTGGAATATGGGGGTCACTTTTGGGGTAAAAATCGGAAAATTAAAAATCAAAGGTTTTCAAACTGTGTCACATAAGGCACATTGTGAGGGTCTCGAATATTTTTTTTTTTCATAATTTTAAAATATATAATTTTGAAGTTAAATGGGAGCCAAATGGGAGCCTAAAATTTTGAAAAAGTAAAGAAAGAAGTAGTTCTTTACATAAAGATTACAGGAAAACCTACAAGGTAGAGTGACTGGCCTGTTGGTCTAGTGGTTAGTGACCCTGACTGCTATGCCGGAGGTCGTGGGTTCGATTCCCACCCAGGACAAATGTTTGTGTGATGAGCACGATCATTTGTTCTGTGTCTGGGTGTAATTTATCTATAATATGTATGTATTTAGAAATTATATAAGTATGTTTATCAGTTGTCTAGTACCCATAACACAAACTCTGCTTAACTTGGGACTAGATGGCGTTGTGTGATAGTTGTGGAATATTATTATTATAAAATAATTATTATAGAGGCAGTTTTAAAAAAAACTTGAAAAAAATATGATTGGTTCGGAACCCTTTGCGCGCAAGTCCGACTCGCTCATGGCCGGTTTTTTTTTTGTTATTTGCTTGTGCAAGCAATACCGTTTACCCCCAGTAGAAGGCGACAGATAAGCGGCCACATAATTAACACAACAACAAACTAATAATTGTCACTATTTAAGAGCTAATTAACTCAACCCAATCAGTGTAGTCTTGTTTGAGCCAGTGAGTGGTTACGTGGACATAATAATTTATGGTATATTACTTAAATCGTACAAAAAAAGTCGTGTGTTGAAAATAAGATTCGGTTATCGCTTCTACTTAAGTGTTTAGTGTAGCGATGAAAAAATTTAGTTTTCACGGATCTTGAAGAATTTCGTCGAAAACTACGTTTTAAACTTAAAAAAGGGAAGGTTGGGGGAAGCGTTATTTTTGGGGGCAGAATCTACCAAAACAAGAACTGGAAATAATGGATCCAGAAAGACAACCTTTACTGGGACATGGTTCATATGTCAGATGCAGACGATTTGGGTAGGTACAGATACTGCATTTTTATTTTATTGCTAGCTGCCGCCCGTGGCTCCGCCTTTGTGGTACTTTATAAATTATGGCGTTGGTATCGTATTATTTTGTGTGTTTTTATTAACCGACTTCCAAAAGGAGGAGGTTATCAATTCGGATGTTTTTTTTTTTACGTATGTGCGCATAACTCCGTCATATATTGACGGATTTGCAAAATTCTTTTTTTGGTGAAAAGGGGTTTGTTCCGAAATTGTCCCGTTTAATTTTCATATAGATCTGATGATGGGTTTCGGAGACAGACAACGGAACTCTTCAAAAATTGACAGCAAATCAACCGCGATTGCTGCTATCGTATGTCTATGAATCGTTAACACGGTTTAATGGGGAACCACAACCAAAAAGTGAAAAATTAAAAACTTTTTTACAAAAAAATAGAACCGACTTCCAAAAAAAGTTCAAAATAACTTTAATTTCGGAAGTCGGTGTCAAAAAACGAAGACTCAAAACCAAGAACACCGACTTCCGAAATTAAAGTTATTTTGAACTTTTTTTGGAAGTCGGTTCTATTTTTAAGTAAAAAAGTTTTTTATGTTCTTGTTTGATCACTAATCGTAACTGATGTTATAAATGGGAAAGTAAGTTTGTTTGTTTGTTACCTTTTCACGGTAAAACCACTGAACCGATCTTCATGAACCAGTAATTCAGTACATGATTCTGAACCCCTTCTTTTTTTTTGTGGTGGAAAACCATCCTATGACTTCTCCCGCTCCGGGAGGGCGTGTCAGACTCTTACTGACTAAAACCCACCCCTGTTCCTTCCCTGCCCTGAGTGCCCAGGGGCGCGGTATCTCTGTTTCGAATTTCTCCATGATGTCTGGGCAGGCATCGGCCATGACGGGCTCCGTCATGTATTGCTGACAAACCTTTGAGGCGCGCGTGGAACACTACGCACCGTCGACTCTCAGGCTTGGTGCTGATTGGATGGCGAGCTACCCATTACTGCCGTCCGCAGGCCCGGGTCAACGGTGGCCGGAGATCATCTCGCGACGTCCGATGGCGGCTGCTGCTGGGGGCGTGAGGGCGACTCTGTTGAGCCTCCCTCAACCGATCTGCCTCCTCCATCGCGAGCATTACTGCTTCGCAGAAAGAGGCCATTCCCTCTCACTCCGTAACATGGAATGAACCAGGTCCGGGCGCGAGAAGTCGCCGCTACCTATCGCATCCACGAGGACACGGCGGTGCTCCGCCCAAGCGGGGCAGACCTCCACCGTATTCTCCAATGTGTCCTCTGGGCGATCCGCGCAGTGGTAACACCCGGGCGTTTCCTCCCGCCTGACTTGATGCAGGAACCTCCCGAAACAACCGTGTCCGGTGAGGACCTGCGTCAGGCGGAAGGTGAGGACGCCGTGACGCCTCTCCAGCCACTCCTCAAAGAGGGGCACTACCGCCGCAATGGTGGCGTGCCCAGAATTCTGGACCCCCTAAAGTTTGAATTTTTCGTCGGCGTTTTCCTCAATGTTTATTTTTTTTCTGCAGGTTTTTTACTTTAGACAGTAAAGTAAAAAAAACTGCAAAAAAAATCAAAATCGTTATTCCTATCCAACCCCATGAGAGTTTTAATTAAAATGTAATTAAATTACTAATTATCTACACTAAAAACAGTAATTTAAATAAAATACGTATAGCTGTTTTGCTAGAGTTCATTCACGTCTCTGGCCTAATACCTACATACCTACGGGCGGCGCGGCAGTAGTGCGAAGCGTTGAGATCGCATTATTTACAAAACATTGCGCGCTCAAAAGTTACAATTTCTGTCACCGATCATTTCCGAGATTAATGACTATCATAATTTTGTTAGTGGCATTAGGTAACCTTTTCGCGAATTTTGTGGTATATTGTTCCCTAGAACCTGTAGGTTTACGTTTACAGATTTATATAAAAGGACATATACCTAAAGTACCTACTGTTCCCAAGGGAAATAACAATAACTTATGTCGGTCACAATTGCATAATCTACTATAAAGTTTCATTAAAACCCGTTCAGTAGTTTTAGCGTGAAGAACTTAGGTACAAAAATCGTCTTAGGTGACTACTCATCCGCAAAATATTTCATCCGCGTATGAAACGTTACCCTTTTAAAATTGTAAGGCGACGAATCATCCGTAAGTTCGGATGAGTCGTCGCATAGTTAATATTGATGTGGGAATATCGGTTAGATAGACAAACAAACATTTGTGTATAGGAACAATGTCTGTTCTTTAGTTTCGCTGGTTACGCTAGCGGCTATGTGTATATAAAGAAAGAAAGAAAAAAGTTTTCGTAATTACTGTTTTTTATTCGTGTTGTTACTGTTTTACTGCGAAAACTGAATTTATTATAAATACGAGTACATTTAAATAGATTGTTATTAAGAATTATACATTTTTACACTTAAGTGAGAAAGTTGTTTACTAAGTGACAGACCAAGTCACAACTTTATTTTTTATTTAACTGTATAATGTTCTATATTAAATCGATAGTAAACTTTTTCAAAGAACGTAGTCTTGTCTGGCCACTCGCAGAACTTATAATTTGAATTTCAAAAATGTTCTAGCAGAGCTACTAAAATCATATAAATAGAGGACAGGAGAAGGAACAGCTCATTCTATTCCTGACCTGCAAACAGTTAACAATAAAGGATACTTACTACTCTTAACTTTCAAGCTGTGGAAGCGCTTGTCTTACACATAGCCGCTAGCGTAACCGGCGAAACTAAAGAACAGACATTGTTCCTATACACAAATATTTGTTTGTCTATTTGGCCGATATGCCCACATCAATATTACCTATGCGACGACTCATCCAAACTTACGGATGATTCGTCGCCTTACAATTTTAAAAGGATATTGTTTCATCCGCGGACGAAATATTGTGCGGATGAGTAGTCACCTAAGTCCAAAAATCCGTCCGCACAAACTTTCACATTCATAAATAGGTAGGTATTAGTAGAATTGCTATATATGACTGATTTGCTGGATTTGTGGTCGCAAATGATGAAGCTTATGTCCCAGGCTTAAACTATGAAAGGTTATAGATGGAACGTCATTAGACATTAAATAAAGCAGGATCGTTAAAATGGCTTCTCATTTTGTCTATGTGAGCTTATTTCGCGTGTACGGATACAAGACTGCTTCTCATTCCTACCTACTTCAGATTGCTGGATTTTGACACTCTGTCTATAATTTTTCTCTAAGGTCCCAGGCTCGATCTTCAAGTTACCTTATGCGTTATTGGCCCTCCGAGTTGTTCGATGAGAAATAGTCAGAGCTGGCATCTTATAGGCAAAACCAAAAATTGCCTCATATTCCTGTAACTACACCGGCACCCATACACCCCTTTTTATCCGACAGACAGACAGACAGACGGACAAGTGAGGTGCCTAAAAATTAAAATCACATAAATATGCTAAAAAAGAGACTATGCTAAAAAATATTATGATAAATACTAAACATTACTCGTACAATTACGAAAACTCAAAATACAATAATTACGACGAGGACTAAAACAACTAACTTTAAGAATAAGTACCGTAAAACGGGGTGACATTGATTAATTATAAACTTCAAATGGATCCCACGCTTGCAACGCAGTGTATCTCTTAAACTGTAAATAGTTTTGAGAAATAAAAAAAATATGATATTTTCAAGTCCTACTTGCATACAGTGATGGAGCTAGAAACATAATTTAACATACTTTAATGCATCAAAAAAATCTTCTAACATACCTCTAAATTATCTTTAAAAGCAGTTTATCCCTTCATTAACAATTATAATCATAATAAAAAATATACCATAAAATTTCAAATGCTAAGTTGCATCCAGTGATAGATTATTTTTTATAAATTTATTAGTAAATCCTAAGTAAATCGATAAAATACTTCATATCTATACATATAATAAATCTGTAGAAAAGTCATTTTTGTACATTGAAGAAATTGAAACAAAAAATAGCCAGCGTGTGAAAAGATAAGTAACAGAACCCATTTCCATCATTTTTGAAATTTTTGTCTGTTTGTCTGTTTGTCTGTTTGTTTGTGCGCACATCACGTAAAATCTACGAATTCAATGCTGACAATGTTTATATACAAAAATTATACGCAACTTGAGGATTAACTTAGTTTTTGTTTCATCGAAATCGGTTCACTCTATCAAAAGATATGATTAATTTAGTGAGTTCAAGAAGTAAAATATTACGTTACGCAATTAAGTATAGTACTTGCAACGACATCTTAAGACTAAAAATAGAACTAATGTTGATAGTTGAAATCTAAATCCGATAGATGGCGTTGTGCAAATGACGTCATTTTCTGAATCGCGGTGTTAAGATTTTCCGCGCGAGGATGACGTCCACCGTGTTTACTAGGCAAATTGGGTTTCGTTAGGTGTCTTAAAAGTTCTTGCGTGTGTCGTAAAAGTTCTTTGGTTGCTTGGTTTATCGATTTTCTAAATTGGTCGAAAAAAAAGTATTTGCTTATCTTATTGGTTTCGTTTGGTCAACTTTGGTCATTGGTTTGAAGTACGAAGTAAAGATTGTATTTGATTTACTTCGTAGTTTGAATCCAATAGTGCCAATCGTTATACAGTAAGTTAGTGTTGCCAATTCGTTGAGTCACGACCACGAACAGACGATACGTTGTCACACTAGACTGTTCGACGCACCGATCTTTTAAGTTTGTAGGCTATTCAGTCATAAGTGTTGTTAGTTTTGTTTATTGCTTTAATTTTCCTTGAAAATGCCTCAAAGAAAAAAAACTAACCTTTCGCTGCGTAGCCGAAATGCGAAAAGGATGAGACTTTGTAGGTCTCAGGAATCGGAAGAAGATCGTGAAGCACGGTTATCTGCTAACCGAGAGCACATCGCTCTTTCACGTGAATCGGAAACGTTCACCGAAAGGGAGTCACGTTTAAGTTCACAAAGAACACGGACCGCGACTTTGCGGTCTCAAGAGAGTATCCAGGAACGCGAAGACCGGCTGTCTGCTGATCGGGAGCGCCACTCTCTCTCACGTGAGTCAGAGACATTCACAGAAAGGGAGTCGCGCTTAAGTTCGCAAAGAACTCGGACCGCGACTTTGCGTTCTCAAGAGAATATCCAGGAACGCGAAGTTCGGCTGTCTGCTGATCGGGAGCGCCAGTCTCTCTCACGCGAGTCAGAGACTTTCACAGAAAGGGAGTCGCGCTTAAGTTCGCAAAGAACTCGGACCGCGACTTTGCGTTCTCAAGAGAATATCCAGGAACGCGAAGTTCGGCTGTCTGCTGATCGGGAGCGCCAGTCTCTCTCACGCGAGTCAGAGACTTTCACAGAAAGGGAGTCGCGCTTAAGTTCGCAAAGAACTCGGACCGCGACTTTGCGTTCTCAAGAGAGTATCGAGGAACGCCAAGCACGTCTGTCATCTGACCGAGAGCGACACGCTCTCTCGCGCGAGTCTGAATCTCTCTCCCAAAGAGAAGAACGATTACAAATAGCTAGACATAACTATGTAGGTGTACAAAGAAACAATGAAAGTTATCTTGCATCTGAAAGGGAAAGAATAGATGAACTAAGACGAGCAGAAACAGCAGAACAACGTCAATCTCGCCTAGAAATAGAACGAGCTCGATACCATATGAATAGAGAAACAAATAGCGGAGCTGATGAGTCCATGGAAAATGACGATGCAAATATTTTATTACCTTGGGACAATAGGGAAAAATCAGGGTTCACATATTCGTCTAGAATTAATTATGCTGGCTTTACTTTCGTGGGTGACATGAGAGAAATTTGTAATTTTTGTCATGCTTTGAAATGGAGGAAAGAGACAGATGGAATGTGCTGCTCAAATGGAAAAATTGTTCTTCCAAATTTCCAAGATCCACCACACTTACTTAAAAGTCTCCTGAATGGCGATCATCCCCAGTCGAACCGTTTTTTGGATAATATTCGTTTATATAACAGTGCTTTCCAAATGACTTCCTTTGGGGCAAAACAAATAACGGAAGGACCGTTCATGCCAACCTTCAAAGTACAAGGTCAAGTTTATCACCTTATTGGATCTTTGCTGCCAGAAAATGAACCCAAATTTCTCCAAATTTATTTTGTATCCGATTACATGCAACAGCTCAATGTTAGAAATCACAATTTTCCCCAGCTCAATGCTGAGCTTTTGGGTCAACTTCAAGAATTGCTGCATCACGTTAACCAGTACGTTCGTGAATTCAAAGCTGCATTGGAGTCAATTCCACAAGGCAGCAATGATTTCAAAATTGTTATAAGTGCCGATAGACGTCCTGTGGGTGAACACCGTGGAAGACACAATGCACCCGTCGCAGATGAAGTTGCAGTTGTTTTAGTCGACCAGGAGTGTGAGAGACGTGATATCGTGTTGCGTACACGCGACGATCGCCTTCAACGCATTTTGGAAACCCACCGAGCTTACGACGCCCTGCAATATCCACTAATTTATTGTCATGGTGAAGATGGGTACAATTTTGGGCTGTACCAAGTGAACCCTACTACGAGAGTCACTAATTATCAAAAAAAAATATCTGCTCAACAATACTATTCCTACCTTTTACAAATAAGGCAAAACAGTTTCGTATATTTGCAACGATTTCGTGGTTTGTTCAGCCAATTTATTGTGGACATGTACGCAAAAATAGAAACTGAACGTTTAGTGTATATTCGCACTAACCAGCGACGGTTACGCGCTGAAGAATACGTGCACTTGCGGGACGCCATGCAATCAGATAATAACGTCGAAAACTTGGGTCGATTGGTTATTTTGCCATCCAGTTTCACAGGCGGTCCGCGGTATATGCACGAACGAACGCAAGATGCTTTTTGTTACGTCCGTAAATACGGCCGGCCGGACCTTTTTATAACATTTACAACAAATCCAAAGTGGACGGAGATTTGCCAGGCACTTCTCACAGGACAGGCGTCATACGACAGACATGACATTATTGCTAGAATTTTTCATTTAAAACTCAAAGTCTTGATTAATCTACTTACAAAGGAGAAAGTTTTCGGTTCAACTCTTTGTTTTATGTATAGCGTCGAGTGGCAAAAGCGTGGTTTTCCCCACGCGCACATTCTTCTGTGGCTGGAAGAAAAAATTCGTCCCGATGCTATAGACAGTGTCATAAGTGCAGAATTTCCGGACTATAATGCAGATCCGATTTTGCATGACATAGTAAAACCACATATGGTTCACGGGCCATGTGGCCTCTTAAACAGGGAATCACCGTGCATGAAAGATGGTCAATGCTCAAAAAAATACCCCAGAGCACTGAAAGAACTAACTATGGCTGGGGAAAATGGGTATCCGCAATACCGGCGAAGATCACCGTCACAAGGTGGTTTCACAGCTACTGTCAGATTCCGTGGACAAGAAATAATTCTAAATAATAGTTGGGTGGTACCGTATTCTCCAGTTTTGTCAAACGCTTTTCAAGCACACATTAATGTTGAAATTTGTAATAGCGTCGAATCTATAAAATATATATGTAAATATGTTAATAAAGGTAGTGATCAAGCCATGATAGCACTAAGAAATAACAACCAATTTGATGAAGTGACAAGGTATCAATCTGGCCGATACATAAGCTCTTCGGAGGCAGTTTGGCGCATTTTGAGTTTCCCTATTCATGAAAGGTATCCGCCAGTCATCCATCTTGACGTGCACCTGGAAGGCGGGCAGCGAGTTTACTTTCAGCCAGAAAATGTGGCAGAAAGAATGAACAACCCAAGACAAACCACCTTGCTCGCATTCTTTCGCCTTTGCGAAAGAGACAATTTCGCTAAGTCTCTGTTGTACAATGAAGTGCCACATTATTATACTTATAACAAGCAGCAAGGTGTTTTTAATCGCAGGAGACGTGGAACTGCTGTAGAAGGCGAGTCCGGCATTTTTAAAGAACACGTGATTGGAAGAGTATACACGGTGCACCCAAATAATGCAGAGTGTTATTATTTACGCCTTCTTCTTCACACAGTGCGAGGACCTACTTCTTTTGCTGAGCTCCGCAAAGTGGACGATATAGAATATCCCACATTTCAAGCTGCTTGCCGCGCACGGCATTTATTAGATGGCGATCAGCATTGGGATGATGCTTTAGCCGAAGCATGCGTCAGTGATAGTCCACATCGTTTGCGCCATTTATTTGCCATTTTGTTGACATTTTGTGGCCTATCGGACGCTGGGCAGTTGTGGCAAAAATATAAAGACGCGTTTGCCGAAGATTTTTTGAGACAGCAAAATATAAATAGTGAAACTTCTGACCAAGTACGTGAAAGCTGCCATAATAGGGCTTTGCTGGCTATACAAGATATAGTTACAAGTATAGGAGGGAACCCCCTCAGTCAATACGGCTTGCCGACACCGACAGTTGGTGGGGAACGAATTAATAGGGAGTATACATCTGAAATAAATTACAACCCCGAAGAGTTAGCAGAAATATTGCGAAATGGCTGTTCAAATTTGACGACAGAACAACGTCAAATCTTTGATAGAGTATGCTGTAGTGTAGAACATTCATTAGGAGAAATGCTGTTTTTAGATGCACCTGGTGGAACAGGTAAAACTTTCCTCACTAAAGTTATCTTGGCTCAAATAAGGAGCCAAAACAAAATTGCCCTTGCCGTCGCTTCCTCAGGAATAGCTGCCACTTTATTACCAGGAGGAAAAACTGCACATACAACATTTAAAATACCAATCGACTTGGACCGCACAGAAAACCCTGTTTGCAACGTGTCTCGCAATAGTGATAAAGCAAGGGTTTTACGCGATTGCGCCCTTATCGTTTGGGACGAGTGTACGATGGCAAATCGTAAAGCTGTGGAAGCTGTAGATAGAACGTTGCGAGATATAAGACAAAATGACCGACCGATGGGAGGCTTAACGGTGCTATTCTGTGGAGACTTCAGGCAGACACTCCCTATAATACCCAGAGGAACGAGGGCCGATGAAATAGGTGCCTGTTTAAAGAGCTCTATTTTATGGCGTAGTGTCATATTAACTAATTTGAGCTTTAATATGCGAGCATATTTGGGAGGTGACGCAAACGCGCAGGTTTTCTCAAATTTACTACTTCAAATTGGTAACGGCACATACCCGACTCAAGAAGGAGGTAAAGTAACTTTAGTCGAAAGCCTGTGTTCTTCTGTTGCCTCACAGCAGGAACTCATTTCCTCTGTATACGGAGATCCATCAGAGATCTCGAACCATGACGCTGCTTGGCTATGCCAACGAGCTATTTTGGCACCTCGCAACGACCAAGCAGCAGCAATAAATTCTCAAATATTGGTACATGTTTCTGGAGAAAGTAGGGAATATTTATCTATTAACACGGTTTTAGAAGAAGGAGATGCCACCCACTATCCAGTAGAGTTTTTAGACTCTCTAAATACACCAGGTCTTCCAGCACACAAAATTTATTTAAAAGTCGGAGTACCAATCATTCTACTCAGAAATTTAAGCCCACCAAAACTATGCAATGGAACTCGGTTGAGAGTAACAAATCTCCAACGAAATGTCATCGAAGCCGAAATCTTAACAGGTTGCGGCTCCGGTGATGTTGTTTTCATTCCCAGGATACCCATTATCCCCAATAATTTTCCGTTTACTTTCAAACGTGTGCAATTTCCTGTAAGCCTCTGTTACGCTATGACTATTAATAAAGCCCAAGGCCAGACGTTATCCGTTGCGGGTGTAGACCTTACTTTTGATTGTTTTTCACACGGCCAACTCTATGTTTCTCTATCACGTGTTAGCAACCCAAACAACCTTTTTGTATATGCTCCGGGTAATTCCACCGCTAACATAGTATATAGAGAAGCATTAACGTAATCAACTATACCAAAGTCAGGACTCTTATCTAAATCATCAAAAAGGTGATATACTCTTATCTAAACGACGTTGTTTTGTTCTCGACAACCACGCGAACGAAGTCGCGGGCACAGCTAGTTTTGCAATAAATTGCGACCATTTGTCGTAGCGCATCTCTTTCTTTTCTATGCAATCCGAGAGTGACCGCGCTTTATAGACATCTGGGCCTTAAATTGAAAACTTATACAATACTCCTATAGGATTGGGAACAACCACCATTAGGGTGAAATTGATAATTATCAAAGTCGCCTCGTATACCCTATCAATGTAGCCCCGGTTAAATAAAGTGTGTTATAAAAAATGGCGGCCGTAAACAAAAAATGCAAACATGCTCTTAATCTCAGAGAAACGTATAATTAAAACAGTGAAACACTACAAACCAAACAATAATACTCACGGCTGTGCCACTGAAGTTATTCCTAATTTTTTAAATGCTATTTGTACATTTGTACACTGAAGTTTATTAATTATTTTTATTTGGTTCTGACAACAGCTACTAGTCGACGCTTTGGCAAAATATGGCCGACATGTCAGTCTGGCCAACAAAACAAGCAAAATTTTGGTTGCTTTCAGTATCACGCATTAAATCCGAAAAAACTTACTAAGTTTAGTTATCATCAAAGTTACCCCAGTTCGCAAAGTAACCCCCCCACGAAGGGTTCCGTACCATTATCTATAAAAACGGCAAAAAATCATGTCTGTTGTATGGGAGCCCCACTTAAATATTTTTTTATTCTGTTTTTTAGTATTTGTTGTTATAGCGGCAACAGAATAAATACCTACATCATCTGTGAAAATTTCAACTGTCTAACTATCACTGTTCATGAGATACAGCCTGGTGACAGATGGATAGACAGACAGACGGACTAATATAGGAATAATAATAGGATCCCGTTTTATCCTGTACGGAACCCTAAAAACACTAGCGGCTCGCCCCGGCTATACCTACAACGTTATTTTTAACCGACTTCGAAAAAGGAGGGGCTCTATGTTCGACTGTATGTTTTTTTTTTTATACATGTATATCCACCGATTTCTCCGTCAGTTGTGGACCGATTTTCAAAATTCTTTTTAAAAAAAAAAAGAAAAAACGAATTTCAAGTCGGTGTTTGTATTTTATTTCTTCGTTATTTGACACAGACTTACGAAATTAAAGTTATTTTTTTAATATTTAGTGTATTTTCTTTTTTGGAAGTCGTTTGTCTTTTTTTTTTTTTTGTTTAAACGTTTTTTCAACTGGGATTATTGTTAGGTTTTCGTATGGTCCAGTGGTCGCAACTCTCTTGGGCTACTGCCTGAGCAAGAGGTTTTGGGTTCGAGTCCCGTGACAGGCAAAGTGTCATTGAGTTTTTACCCGACTTCTCAGAAGCAGGGTAATGTTTTTCGAGAGTTTTTGTGTCTATTTCTTTGGCACGTCATGTAGCCTAAATGGCAGGATGGATCTAAACAATTGAGGTTTCATTAGTCTGCTCTTGACCACCGAAGTGACTTATACGGAGGTAGGCCCTTAAGTAAACCTGTAAACTCTTTTAATGAACATCAGTTGCCAACCAGAAACGTATCTTTTGACCCATAACCGAAAAGTCACATCTAAAGTGATAAAACTGATTAAAATACAATTAATTCGAAGAACATTCCAAAGTGCTACAAATTAACGTATTTTTATCTTCAATAATAGGTAATCATGTTAGGTTATTTTGGTTCAAATGAAATTAGGTGTCACAATCACAATACTCGAATATTATCCAAATTGTTTTATAATAATATACTTAAATACCTACTCAAGAGTATGATTGATGTGATAACCTAATCGCCACCTTGTATAAAAATAGAATCACAAGTCTGAGATTTTTTTTTTCTTTTACTAAACTTTGCCCCACACACTTGCCGTGATTAGACCTGTCGTACTGTATGGATCAGAATGTTGGGCTGTGAAAAAGACGGATGAAAAAGATTGCATGTGGTGGAGCTATGAATGTTGAGATGGATGTGTGGAGTAACGAGAATTGATAAAGTGAGAAATGAGTACATTAGAGGTAGTTTAAAAGTGGCGCCAGTCACAGAAAAGTTGAAAGGGAACCGCTTATCTTGGTGTGGTCATGTGAAAAGGATCCCTCCTTTTCATATGACCATACCAAGATAAGCGGTTAACACATGTAACCAAAAGAGTTATGAATAATAGTGTGGATGGATGGAGAGGGAGAGGGAGGCCAAAGAAAAGATGGATGGATTGTGTGAGGAGTGATATGAAAGAAAAGGGAGTTAGTGATAGCGTGACTGCTGACAGGACAGAATGGAAGAAAAAAACGTGTAGCAGCGACCCCAAGTAACATGGGATAAGGGCAGGAAGATGATGATGAAGACTAAACTTTGCCCCACACTAGGATTACTCCTGTATCGTGGGTGCGTTCACAAACATGTACACTCACATACACCAGACACCCCAGACCCGGAACAATATCTATAAACCATACAAATATTTGTTCCGTGCGGGAATCGAACCCGCGATACGCAGCGCAGCAGCCAATCGCTTAACCACTGCGCTAACCTACCGTTAATTATTCTCAGACGGTATTGTAAGTATGTATTAAACAGTACCGTCTGATAATGTTAATACCTGTTATTTCGATATACTTAGGTAAGAGTCCAATCACACCGTGACATGAAGCTTTGGTCTCTTGACAACGCTAAGTTAAGCTGTGTTTATTGATGTGAAACATCTACAGCCGCACGTAAAACCGATTTCTGGCGTGGCGACGCATGCCGTGGCGACGCGTCGCCACGCTATACGATGTTTTTTTGTTTTGTTATTACACCATCAAATAGTAAGATTTTTTGTTTTTTTTGTTTGTTCATTTTTTTTTTGTTTATTCAATAAAGAGTCATCGTTATCTGGAAAAAAATCGTAATATTTTATTTTATCATTATGACATATTTAGTTCCTATCACAATATGTTCTTTTCTGCATATTACTTTTACAAAATAATGTTGATGTTTCACATCTGCCAGGCGTCCCGTGACGGCTCACATTTTTTTTAGTTTAATCCCAAATTTGATGACACCAACTGCATCAGAATATTTTTTTTTTATTTCCTACAATTCCTCGAGCTCTATTCAGTGATAACCAGAGGTTGGAATTAGGTAGAGTTATTTATGTACTTGCATCGAAATGTTGATATTAATATTATGGATCTGCCCGGGATTTCTAAAGGACAATCCCGAGTGACCAACAATATTACAAATAAATAATAATAAAAACCTCTATTGTTTTCTTTTGTTCTCACAAGCTATGTTGTGTAAACTACAAATGTGGCAACATAGCGCGTGTGCGCATTGGAATTTGGCAACTTCGGACATCCGATGTCGTCTATGTAAATTTGGCAACGTCGCGCCTGCAGTGGTTTAAATTGTGTAAAAGTAAATAGCTTTTTTATTTAATATCACGGGATTTTTCTTCTCTTTAAAATTAATCTCGGGATTTGAGGCATATCCACTTTATTCTTACGCTGTAGGAAATCAGTGTAAGTACGTAAGTAACTCTACCTAATTCCGACCTTTGGTGATAACCCACGTGACTATGTCACAAAAAATACGACTAGGTACCTAATGGCGAGCGCCTTATAGTTTTTTCCTATAGCATAAGTGGCGCCCTCATTGAATAAAAAATCATATCTTAGCATAGAAAATAACTAAAAAAAAATGTTACATGGTTAAAGCAGGTCTCAAAATGTTGTAGTAAGCAAAAGTACCAAAAACGGCCGTTTATGACGCTTTTGCTTACTACTTTGGATACGAAACATTTTAAATCCTGTTTTAACAATGTAAAAATACCTTGTCCTCTTTGTAACAAATTCAACATAGGATTCTTTAATCTTTATTTTCTACGCTTTGCTACGATTTTTTATTCAGTGAGGGCGCCCCTTGGCGGATATATACGCCTTAAGGGTCTAAGCCCAAGTGGTAGAAGTAAGGCCTTAAGTACACATTCAGAGATTACTTACGTAACTGCTAATACAAAATACATTTATAAAATAGTTTTTGTTCAGTTTTTCAAAAAGCGCTGAAGCAATTTCGATAAAATTTAAATGGGACCACCACGGGAGTATATTCTATTGGATAAAAAAATAGTTTTGAAAAAACGGTCCACAACTGACAGAGAAATCGGTGGACATACATAAAAAAACACTTACAGTCGAACCTCCTCCTTTTTCGAAGTCGGTTAAAAACGTGGTGCGTATAAATCAAGGGAGCGGTCGATTTGGACATAGTCAAGGGTGCGGTATCTAAAAGAAATAATTATCTCGACCGAATATCGATAACGGTGGCCAATCTCAAATTCAAATAGAAGATATTATACTCGTAGTAGGTACACGAGCGTGTGCGTAAACACAGGTGCACTCTCTGTACCTTTACGTACAGTCAAACATAGAACCTTTTTTTCGAAGTCGGTTAAAAATAAAAATAAAAAACTGTTTTACAAAAAATACAACCGACTTCCAAAAAAGTTTTTTCGTTTAGTAATTGACTATGTCTTGGTTGAAGAAACTTCTTCATTTTCATGGGAAGAAGCAGTATATATTACAAAAAATACAACCGACTTCCAAAAAAGTTTTTTCGTTTAGTAATTGACTATGTCTTCGTTGAAGAAAGCTCTTCATTTTCATGGGAAGAAGTAGTATATATTACAAAAAATACAAACGAATTCCAAAAAAGTTTTTTCGTTTAGTAATATGGCTATGTCTTTGTTGAAGAAAGTTCTTCATTTTCATGGGAAGAAGTAGTAGGTATATATTACAAAAAATACAACAGACTTCCAAAAAAGTTTTTTCATTTAGTAATTGACTCTCGTCTCGTTGACGAAAGTTCTTCATTTTCATTCTTCAGTATATATTATTATGACCGCCCTATTCCATTACACCCTATATGGGCTGAGGACACATCAACAGAAAAAATATCTGAGATAGGTTACATAATGGTGCCTAAAAGTGGCGTGCTGCCGAGATATTTGGAGGCAATAATAACTTCACATCGAAATATGTCGGCAAGGTGGTACTTTAGTATAAGTAGGTAGGTCCTACATCTCTGGACATTTTGATCATCATCTTATCATCAGCCGATAGACGTCCACTGCTGGACATGCCTTCTGTAATAGTTTCAATCCCTCATCCTTCGTACTCACCAGCTGTACAGCCGTCACACCAATAACAAGCAACCAACGCCATCTAATGGCATTGACAGCAACTAGTGTAACAGTAGCCGTCAGGATCTACTGATGTATTCTTAACAGGACTTACTAGCGCCATCTATCAACTCTTATAAACACTAATGTACTGTAATCATTCCTTATTAATTAATAATCATTGATCCAACTCTCTGAGCACTCATTAATTATCTTGAAAATAGCTCTGTAAATCTTATTCAATTAAGAGATTATAGTTTATAAACTTATAGCTTCCATTCTTATGATTTCTGATAAAAGTATGTCAATTTAATAATGTGTTTGGAATATTAATTTATATTATTATGAGAGGGATGGTTTTGATTTTCCGGCGAGGGTATTTGTGGTTTTTGGGCTGGAAAAGACTAGAGAGAATTTGTGGCAATTTGATGGTGTTGCTCTGTGAGTCTGTGACGATTAAAAAACTATTAGTCTTCAGTGCTTGTTTGTGTTTTCCCCTTCTGAACAATCCATTACAGTTCAGAAGTGGGATGGAAGGATTCCACGGCCCTTATATCCGCGGCTTAGGGAGACGGTCGCCAAGCGTCGAATCTCTAGAAAATGGCGAACGCCATGAGGGAAAAAGTCCCGCAACCGGGGTATTGGCCAATGGGAATAATCGCTCACCAGGTCATCGGCCCACGGGTCTTCCGGTACGCGGTCGCTACTCCAGAACTTTTCACCCCATCGACCACGACATTTTATGTCTGTTTAAATGTCCTCTACCTAAAAAACCATGAATTTTTATATGCCTCAACCGCAGTTACCAGTTCTATCACTGTAGGTACCCCATTGAATATGAAGAGCTCACGTAATAATTCCTTGTTTCAGACCACTAACCGCAGAAGAAGTCCAGACCGCTCGTCAGGAAATAACATGGCGCCGAACCCGGTTCTTCTTAGTCTTAATGTTTTGGGCATTAATAGCCATGTTCCTCTCCATCATCACGTGTATCCTCATCACTGCTCCAAGATGTAACACTTATGATAATGGAGTGAATCTGCCAAGTGTCCCGCCCGTACATATGACCTTTGCACCCTTGATTTTTAAGATGAATGACGATCGTGTTTATACTATGTAGAAGACTACTGCTTAGAGCAGTCGAGACCAACTGCACGAGAGCAGTCGTGTTGCGGTTAGGGCCTCCATAGACATACTTCTTGGAGCAGTCAGTACATTGTTAGCTGCTGAAACAAATGAACTGCTTGAGCGGTCCGTGTACATGGCGATTGCCAGTTTCGTTTTGATAACATCCGCTCAGAATAAGAGGATGATGAAGATCTACGGCGTCCTTTTAACAGTTACCGTGCGCGCCCCAATCAAAGCTAACTTCTCGATTGACGTTTCGATGCGCTTCCTCTATGCGTCAGTGTGTTTTCACCCTTATTTTATTATTTGTTATGTAGTTTAAATTATAAATATAAGACTGAATAATAAATTATAGTTTAAAAAGCCACGTTTTTCATTTTCTTCTCAGCACACCTTCCTTTTTATGCCCCTAACAAGCGAATGCATAAAAAATAATTAGTTCGCCATCTTGGATTTGGAATTATGTCACTTAGTCACCATGCATTGTCATCCCAACTAAACATCCTGCCCGGGGTTGAGGATAAATTCGAAACAGAGTTACCTCCCCCCTGGACACTAAGAGCAGGAAGGAACAGGGGTGAGTTTTAGTCAGTAAGTCTGACACGCCCTCCCGTCCCACCCAGAGCGGGAGAAGTCATTGGATGATTTTCCACCCAAAAAAAAAATCCAAACTAAACATGTAGGCGAGGCAACTAAGCGTGTTAATATAAATAAAGGTAATAAATGAAAAAAACTATTGAATTAAACATTTGTTTAATTTTATTACTATAATTAATTATATTTGTATAAAATTGTATTTTATTGGCCGTTGTTAAGTAACTTTCCGTTGAAAGGCTGAATCTCTTTTATTGTTTTATGCGTACTCATCAATTCTCATTTTCGATGCGTACGCATCTCAAACAAACTAGCTAACCTACTTATTATTACAGATGTGAAATCTTGTACTACGTAGTCAAACGGGGTGAATAGAAACTCAGGGGTAAATAGAAACAAAACTTTAAACGGGTTTCTCATGTTATTTAAAAATTGTTTGTAGCATTTAAGTACTCCAATTTATTCATGAATTGTAATAAAAAATAAATTGAAGCTTTGCTAGAAACCAATATTAAGGTATCAAAGTGAAAATCCTAATCAAAGTTTTGTTTCTATTCATCCCTGTTTCTATTCACCCCGTTTGTAGTTATACAGGTATTTATAAACGACTAGCTTTTGCCTGCGGATTCGCCCACGTGGAAGTATGAAATCAGACTAAGGGAATGTACTCCCGGGATTTAAGGAATCTACTATATCAGGAGATAATCTGTCCGTGTGCGATACATATACACATATAGTCATTCACATTTGTAATATTTGTAGAACTTTGTTTTTGTATTGTACGTGATGGTGAAAATCACACCAACATAAACTCACTGTGAAGTTTTCACTAATAATAACTAAGCGTTTATACATACAAACAAGTATATAATTAGTTTTCACAGGTTAAAAATAAAATGCTGCAATATCACTTACAAAGTAGGTACTTACTTAGGCATAAATTATCAAGATCTCCTTTGTGTAATACTGAACGAGATGAGTTTTTTCCTTAGCCGTAAAAGTATTGAGTAAGCAGATTTTTTTGTTATTTTTTTCCGATGTCATGACGTCGAGTGGAGTGGACGAAGATATATTGTAAATTGTTGAGGATATTGTTTTGTATAGGTATTCGTTGGTAATACTTAAATTAAATAAAAATATCCTTCGAAAGGCCTTAAAATACACTTACGTCTTTCGAACGAAAGATACTATACAGTTATCGCGAAAAATTACGTCATTGGTACAAATTAATTAAATATCAACACACACAATTATTTTAATTTAAACAATAAATGCTTACTATTAAGTAATTATAACACTTCAAGTTTTACAGTTTTTTTACGCTTAGTTAACACATATAAAAAAGAATCGGTGGTAAAATCGGCGTAGACGACTAATATATTTTCTTCGTTTCTGGCCTCCCGGTAGTCTTGTGATAGTTTACCGTAAATTCACTTCTTCTAAGGTTCAATATTCATACAAGATAAGCTTTGCTCTCTTAACGCAAAACACTGCAGTATATGGTGCCGGGCACATAATCGTATGCAAAACGTCTGGTATGGTATTTTCTTCTGTCACAGTATGTGTGGTCAACGGTGAGGATTGTGTATCCGGGACCGCACACCGCAGCGTTATGCGTTCCGATCAAAAGACCAAAGCTTTAGTAAGGGAGTTATTGAACAAATAGACTAGATATCTACGCCAAACAAACGATCACCGAATTAATTACAACCATTTTGTCACATTTTGTCTTTAGTCCTAAAACAAACATTTGGCATTCGTATTATCGTTTTTAAAACACTATAGTAACCTAACCCCCAGTATTTCGAACGAAAATCATCGTAAAATTGATGTGACATGTTGTCAAACGGTCGTGGTTAGATGAATAAATTGTCAACAGTTAATTACATAAATTTCGCACGCTTGACTAAAATCAATCTGCCTGAATCTAACCAGATGCAGCTGCAAACCATTTTACATGTAACTACTGTCTATCTGACCTCCTTAACCCAGTAGCCGGGTATCGGGATACCCCTTGGCCGCACTGGTGTCATATTTTCTGCCATAGTTAAAGGGCGCGTTTGAAAATTTGTCACATTAATGTTGCTATGATTTTCGTTCGAGAGTCGTGTGAGTTCCGTTGGTCAAGTAATCAATCGACATAGGGAGTCGGGTATAGAATAGAGCGCGTAAAGTTGAGTTTCCTCTGAAGACCTGCATTGGTGATTCTGTTTAGCTAGCGTTGTGAGCTCTTGGAGAGCATCGTCGAGGATGCTGCGGCGTTTTGGGTATCTGGCAACAAAGAAATGAAAAAAAATGAATATTTTCAAAAAACCCGACAGTAAAAAACAATTAAAAAGTTCCAAACAAGTCACTTTTCAAGCAGTCGCCCAGTGCGGGTTGGTGGCTTGTCTTCGATTTTTTTTGGTTTTAGGACAACGGTTTCCTCACGATGTTTTCCTTCAACATTTTTTAATTGATTATAAAATAATTTACACAAAGTAAAGATGAATGACCTTAGTTCTCTTGCGGATATAATTTTGACAATCTTTGGGTGACTTTAAGCCTTCTGATGAGGCCCATTGTGAGCAAGAGAACTAAGGTTACCGACATAGCCCGAAGAATCGTCAAACTGAAGTGGCAGTGGACAACATTGCTCGCAGATCAGATGGTCGATGGGGCCGAAAAGTTTTGGAATGGCGACCGCGTACCGGAAGACGCAGCGTTGGAAGGCCTCCCACAAGGTGGACCGATGACCTGGTGAGGGTCGCGGGTAGGCGATGGATGCGAAACGCACAGGACCGATCATTGTGGCGACACTTGGGGTAGGCCTATGTCCAACAGTGGATGTCTTTCGGTTGAAATGTTGATGATGATGGATGAATGAAGATGAATTGAACGAAGGCTAATAAAAATATAAAAACCGGCCAAGTGCGAGTCGGACTCGCGCACTGAAGGTTCCGTACAAACCTGTAGGTATATAAGTAAAAAATATTTTTATTATATGATGTAACAAAAAAATTATGCTTTTCGCAATTTTTCCTTTATCTGTACTATAAGACGTTGCTTCGTACCAAATTTCAAGATTCTGAGTTCACGGGCAGTACCCTGTAGGTTTAAATTCCCTTGCGAGTGTCGACAATTTGCAGCATAAACGGCTGTATCTTTTGATTCCGTTGGCTTAGAAGTTTGATTTTTTAACACCTCCAAGGGACAGTAGACCTGAGTATTTGTTATGAATTTCAGCTTGATACCTCCACGCATTCCTGAGAAAAAGGGTCTTGACAGACAGACAGACGGACAAGAAAGTGATCCTATAAGGGTTTCGTTTTTTGCCTTTTGATGTACGGAACCCTAAAAAGTGCCTTCCTGGGTTCGAACCTTCGAACCCACGACTACGCCACGTAAGACGGAGCCGTTACCAATGGGCCACCACTGTTATGCGTTGTTGTACGTTGCCAAAAATATTTCGCCACCGCTCCAATTACGTATTTTTCAAAATCATCTGCCTAGCCTTTTCCCAACTGCAGCTGAATACCAGTATTTTACATGGAGCGACTGCCTATCTGACCTCCACAACCCAGTTACTGGGTAATACGATACCCCTTGGTAAGACTGGATGACAGACTTTCGGGCTTCTGACAACCCGTAACGACTGTCAAAGATCCACGATTGACAGCCGGGACCAACGGCTTAACGTGCTTTCCGAGGCACGGAGGAGTCTCGGTATGTAAAGATGGTCACCCATCCATGGACCAACCCCGGCAAGCGTAGCTTAACCTGATGGATCGACCCGTGCGGCTGTTCTGTATTTTTCAAAGTATAAGCATTAAAATCATGCCACACCGCCCTAAGATACTAGTAATTACTTAGTAGTATTGGCCAGGCGAATACATATAAATAGAATGTCACTCGTTATCATTGCATACATTGAACTTAAGCCCAGCAACTTTGCAAAAGACATGCATTTATATACGTTATCTTATCGTCCCTTGTTCCTTGAACTCTGCCTTTAGTAGGTACACTATGTATTTATTTTCCTTTGTATCATTAGCAAAGTTTATTTTTAAAGGGCAGTAATGATTACAGGGTATATTCCACTCTCAAATGGGATCGAAAACAATACATTTATTAAGAGGGAACAGGGTCTGCGAGGAATTTACAAAATAGGTATTTGAAGAAACTATTGCCGTCGTGCTCCCTCAAGCCTGCCCTTGTAGAGTGTAATAGGGACAGCTGCAACTCAGACAGATTTTATCACAAAATTTTTGACGAGATCGACTTTTCGTATTGCCCTTTTTTCTCCTCGAAAATTGGGCCGATTCAATTATTTTTGGCAATAATTTTTTAAGAAAGAAAGAAGAAAGTTTTTCTATTAAATATTTTATGTTAAAACTTTTCTAATTTGTCTGGTAGTCTTCTAAGAACAGCGGTAAAAATAGGGCTATTTTTTTTGTCATTTTTGATATTTTCTTTACTTATTAGTTGCTGAAAAAAAGGAAATGACAGGGACGTGTCAACAGCAGACCTTGACTTTATGAAAAAAAAGATTGCTGTAGAGGCATTATTCAGGAAGATAAAAGGGGAATACATTTGTATGGAGAATCGCAGCCCCTGTTCCCTCTTAAGGCCGTCTATCTCTGCCAGGGTCACGAACGTGTTTGAAAGTCATCGCGGCCCTGCAGGCGTATTCGCTAACTCAGTTGACATCAATTTGAAAGGCACTTTAGCGTACATTGCTGCTTTGACGTATAGGAAAACCGTAGTGTCTATTATAATCGATGTCCACCAAGTAATGTACTGCCCAACGGTGTGGCCCTCACGGTCCCGGCCGCTACCACCGCAGGAGAGGCACTTGGCGTAGGACGTCGCGAGACGATCTCGGCCACCGTAGACCCGGGCCTGCGGACGGCGAGCAGTGGGTAGCTCGCCGTCCGATCAATACCAGGCCCGAGAGTCGACGGGGCCCATCATGGCTGGTGCCTGCATGCCTAGTGGTAGCGGATAAATTCTTAACATGAGTTACCTGCACCCCTGGGCACTCAGGCAGGTAAGGAACAGGGGTGGGTTTTAGTCAGTAAGAGTCTGACACGCCCTCCCGCTCCACCCAGAGCGGGAGATGTCATTGGATGATTTCCCACCCCACAAAAAAAAAAAACACCGAGCAATGTACTGCATAGTGCTTATCAAATTGATGTCAACTGAGTTAGTGAATATACCTGCTGGACTGCAAAGGGCATCTGAAGAAATACGGTTGGGTTTTAGTCAGTACTAGTTTCTGCTAGCGGCTTCGCCCACTTGGAATTATTACTTACCCCGTTATAAACTTCCAACCTCTTTTTCACTCCCTAAAGGGTCGAATTTCGAAAAACCCTTTCTTAGAGGATACCTGCTATTCAACAAAGAATACACCCTCTTTTTTTTTTCTTTTTTGGCGGGTGGGAAATCATCTTATGACTTCTTCCGCTC
Organism: Polia nebulosa; assembly: GCA_951329385.1. NCBI lineage: Eukaryota > Metazoa > Arthropoda > Insecta > Lepidoptera > Noctuidae > Polia > Polia nebulosa. The sequence continues at coordinate 27,855,064 of OX589602.1, read as the reverse complement.
TAGGGTGGAGCGGAAGGGCGTGTCAGACTCTTACTGACTAAAACCCACCCCTGTTCCTCCCTGCCCTACATGCCCAGGGGCGAGGTAACTCTTTCGAATTTATCCTCAACCCCCGGGCAGGCATTGGCAGTGGCAGACCCCGTCCTTTGCTGACAACTCCTTGAGGCGCGCGTGGAACACTACGCGCCGTCGACTCTCAGGCCTGGTGCTGATCGGGCGGCGAGTTACCCACTACTCGCCGTCCGCAGGCCCGGGTCTACGGTGGCCGGAGATCGTCTCGCGGCCCCTGGCGTCTCCTGCGGCGGCTGCGGCTGAGGGCGCTAGGGCGACTCGGCTGTTGTTGAGTCTCCCTAACGTATGCCGCCTCCCTCTTCGCGAGAATTACTGCTTCGCAGAAGGAAGACGGCTTCCCATTCCCTTTCGCTCCGTACCATGACCTGAACAAGGGCACGGCGCGAGAGGTCGCTGCCGCCTATCGCATCCACGAGGACACGGCGGTGGAGAATACACCCTTTAAATGTCATGTCTCTAGGACCAGCGGTTTAGGCTGTGCGTTTTTATATATCGGGTGTAAAAACACAGACAGTTTCCAAAGCCGAAAGCCACATATTCTACCCATTATTTGTATCTTTTTTTTCACTAGACCATACCTGGGAATCCACTGATTCTGGAGATATTGAAGGTCAAAGCCGCAATTTTTTTTTTACTTTTTTACGAAAAGAATTTCAAGTGTTATTACTAAACTTTTTTTCAAACAAACATTAAGTACTTGAATTTTCGATATTTTTTTCGAATTTTCGAAATTACGCATTTGAAGTTGTTGGGGCTTCATTGATGTTCAAATGAAACTCCCGTGTTGAGGTATCATCATATAATTAGGTATAAACTGGATTTTTACAATAAAATATGCGGAGCGTACAAGTTCATGACAATGTAAATTTTAGACAAAAAAAAAAAGGGTAATGTGGGTATGCATTAAATAAAAAATCCATACGGGCGCCTGGCCCTTTAGATTAGCACTCACTACACGCACTGAAGGTCTTAATAGTTGTTGTTAACACAGGCGTAAACAGAAGTTATATAAACGCAATGCAAATCAAACGTATCCGAAAAGTACCTACGCGGCTTAGAGCGAAGGGCCGGGGCTTAACTCCATTTGCCCGAGTTCGCGTTACATTGCGCGCAATAAAAAACAGTTTTTATTTCATACCTAAAAATAAAAGTCGTTTCCCAGTAATAATTTTTGCGCAAAGCTACTTTGTTTAATGTACAATATGCGTTGTTGATGGCTATGTGATGTGTCATTTTACACCCTGTATACAGAAGAGTCTGACACACCCTCCCGCTGAGATGAGACTTTTACTATGGGACCAATCTCGAAAAAACAATTAGCTGCCCTATACATTAATCAATTATAAGTAAATGATTTTTGCATAACTCGACAAAATGTACTGAAAGGACGTCTATCTGCCGAACCTTTTCCCAATTATATTGGGGTCGGCTTCCAGTCTACGCAAAGGCAGCTGCGTAATTTTTTTACATGAAGCTAGTGCCTATCTGATTTCCACAGCCCAGTAACTGGGTGACGCAATTCCTCTCGGCAAGACTGGAATCAGATTTTCTGGCTTCTCATTCGTAACGACTGTCCAAGATCTTGAAATGACAACCGGGACCAAAGGCAATTTTTTTCTAGGGTGGAGCGGGAGGGTGTGTCAGACTATTACTGATTAAAACCCACCCCTGTTGCACGGTCTTAATAAATGTGGAGCTCGTAGCTAAGTAATAGCAACCGCGCCGGGCCGATGTTCAAGTTTAAGCAACGCTTGCCGAGGTCGACCCGTAGATGGGTGACAATTCATTCCAAACCGAGACACCTCAGTGCCTCGGAAAGTACGTTTATCCTTTGGTCCCTTTCCGAGGCACTGAGGAGTCTTGGTTTGGGCCGTGTCATAACCTTAATCACGGTCACTGTCGGACACGTCATAATGTAATGTCATAGATGACACAGTAAAAAAATAAAAAAATAGAATGACACAGCTCATTAAAAAAGGTTGTAGTTTGATGTCAACTAGACATTGGTGACAGCTTTATGCTTTTGACTTTTGTTTTCAACTAATTTAATATGGTTTTCTATGCTGTAGCACAGAACTACTAGTACCTTTTAGATGAGGCTTTCTGCTAAACTGGCGGAAAAGTCATTTTGCCCTATAAACCCATACCCTCGGGGAAAAATGATTGAAGAGAGAAGGAACATTCTTCTACTTTTCAAGTAGGCTACCCCATATTTAGTTTGGGCCTAGTAGGTGGGCTACTTTTATAGCAGCATCAGTCACTTCCATTAAATTCTCGGTGGAGGAGCACTTGGGGCACTCGAACAAGTGGCTCGGGACAGAGGCAACGCACTCACATTAATTGGGGTCAGATGGATCTATATTTTGTTGCGAGCAGCAGTTCATCGACAAGAAGTGTGATCACAGACGCCACCAACACACGCACGCACGATGCTTCGCAAGACAGCGCGAGCACGTTGACCCGAGCTGGAGCCCTAGGGATACTAGGACCGGTGCTATTTGAATACTACTCACGCTTCGCAAACCGGTGTAAAAGCGTGCGCCAGTTCATCGAAATCAAGCGGCATGGCCACAGACGCCACCAACATACGCACACACGATGCTTCTCAAGACAGCGCGCGGACGTTGACTCGTAACTGACTGAGTTTGGGCTGAAGCGTAACGATACTAGGACCGATGTTATTTATCATATTATATATAGTGTGGATGTATACTACTCACGCTTCAAAAACCGGTGCGAATGCGTGCGCCAGTTCATCGACATCAAGCGGCGTGCTCACCGACGCCGCCAACATACGCACGCACGACGCTTCGCAAGACAGCGCCAGGACGTTAACCCGCACCCGACTCAGCACGGGCTGCAGGCCTAGGGATACTAGGACCGATGTTATTTGTGTGTTTATCTGTGGAAAGAATACATGTTGAATAGAATTTGTTTTTTTTTTTAATCCAAGCAAAAGCAGTAGTGGGGTATTGAGTTAAGACTAGATTCGGTACCTAGAATAGTGAATTGATAATCAGGATTAAAATAATAAATATTCAAAAACGGGCTCATTTTTTTTATCAGTCATTTGAAGTTGACAGTGTGAAAAATGTTGATTTGACAAAAACCACATACCTAAAAAAAGAAATTTAAGCAAAAATTAAATTTCTGCTTAAATTTCTTTTAATTTTATGAACTTGTAGACAATTGAGCATTAATTAGTAATCAATTAAAATCGCGCAATGAAATTTTTTTACCCAACTTTACAAAACTGCGTAAGTATATTTTGGAAGCTATAATGCCGAAAACTGGACCCTTTTTGTTTAGACACATATGATTTAAATTTTATGTAGGTGTAAAAAGACACATCACAGAGCCGTTAACTACGCATACTGTACGTCTAACCAAGAAGTTTTGCGCAAAAATTATTGCTGGGAAACGACATTTATTTTTAGATATGAAAAATAGAACTATTTTTATTCCGTGCAATGTAAAGCGAACACAGGCAAGTGGAGTTAAATCCCACCCCTTCACTCTAAGCCACGTAGGTACTTGTCGGATACGTTAGATATTCATTGCGTTTTCGTAACTGCACGCGTTAAAAAGAAAATTATGACGTTGACCTTCAATATCTCCAGAACCAGTGGTTTCCCAGGTATGGTCTAGTGGAAAAAAAATGATCCAAATAATAGGTAGAATCTGCTTTCGGTTTTGGAAACTGTCTTTTTACACCCGATATAAACATCCTGCGAGAGATCTACAGGGTGTAACGAAAAGGTGTGCTCATATTCTAAGAACCAGTTCTGCTCATGGAAATGAAAAAAAAACGAGTGTTTAGACCACACGACTGAAGTAAAACTTCTTTAGCTCTATCTCTTCCGATCGCCTTGCCCGATCACACTTTTCGTAACGCTCTCGTCACACATTCACCAGCTTACTCCCTAATTGACTTGGGGAGTAAAGAAGTTTTACTCCCCAATCAACTGGGGAGTCAGCTGCGTAAAAAAATTTTACTTAAAAAAAAATTGCCAATAAAAATTGTACTTTCCATACTAATTTTACCATCAACTGATAAATATTTGTATGGCAGGTAAAATATTTTTTTTTTTAAGAAAGTTGTTCATGTCAATGGGCAGATGCTGTTTTTAAAGTATGACCACACCTTTGCACCCTTTTACACCCTGTTTAGTTGCAATATGTTTGCTATTTCCACTAACCTGGTTCTCACAATGCCTCTTGGAGTTTTTGCTCATCCTTTCACTAGCAGTGATGAAGGTTACTGATGTAGTTTGACTGCAGTTTGTCTTCTCAGCTTCAGACCAGCTCAGTGCACGACTTGTACCTGCTGGATATATTATTTATTGAAATATTCTGTTGTAATGTTGTGTTGTATGTGCGAAGGAGGTAAAGGAAAATCTTGGATGTCTTCCTTTAAAATTAAAAGAGTGATGCAAAACCGGGCACAATGAAAAGAGCGGAGGGAGGCCTTACAATAGAATACTCTCTATTATGTACACCATGTAAGTTACAGATAAGACAGATGAAGAAAGCATGACGTAGGGTGATACAAATGAAGAAAGCATGACGTAGGGTGGACACAAATGAAGAAAGCATGACGTAGGGTGACACAAATGAAGAAAGCATGACGTAGGGTGGACACAAATGAAGAAAGCATGACGTAGGGTGACACAAATGAAGAAAGCATGACGTAGGGTGGACACAAATGAAGAAAGCATGACGTAGGGTGGACACAAATTAAGAAACTATGACGTAGGGTGACACAAATGGAGAAAGCATGACGTAGGGTAACACAAGAAAGCATGGCGTAGGGTGACTCAAATGAAGAAAGCATGACGTAGGGTGACACAAATGAAGAAAGCATGACGTAGGATGACACAAATGGCCGGTACCAAATATGTATAACTAGCCTTTTTACCCGACTGCGCGACGCAAGGGAGGATCTATATGCTTGTTTGTTCCTTTGTGGCGCTTTAAAGATCAAACTCGTGGGCCGATTTTGATAATTCTTACGTCAATTGATTAGTCTTAATTTTGCGAGTGCTAGTAAAGGCATGACAGTAATCAAAATACAATATGGCGACAACCAGTCGCCATAATGTGCACGCGCGTATCACATTATCGAAATGCCAAAAAGTTTGAGATTGACCACGTGACATTCCGGTATGTATCCGTATGCCAATCCCATACATTTTATATATTGCTGATAGAAAGTCACTTTATACATACATATACCGGGTGTTGTCTTACCCACGCTTTGCCTTTCGGTAGGGTACTTCAAATAATAATTACATAATAATAATAATCTACCAATCTTAATGTATGAAAGTCAAACATGGGCCATAACAAAAAACACAACTAATAGAATTGCCATTTGCCAATGAGCAATGGAGAGAAGCATGCTAGGAGTAAAGAGAGGGATAAAATAAGAAATATCAAAATTATCAAAAAAAAAAAAAAACAAATACAGGACTTAACCCTAAAAATGAAAATGCTAAAATGGAAGTGGGCAGGACACGGGTTAGAGGAAAGGACAGATGGAGCAAAATAGCTACACAATGGTACCCATGGGACCCGGGCCTGCGGACGGCGAGCAGTACCTCGCCGTCCGATCAGCACTAGACCCGTGAGTCGACGGCGCCTCAAAGAGATGAGTGTCAGCCACCACTAACAGGGCCCATCGTGCCTACATGCCTAGGGGTAGCGCATAAATTCTGAAAATGAGTTACCGCACCCCTGGGCACTCAGGCAGGGAAGGAACGGGGGTGAGTTTTAGTCAGTAAGAGTCTGACACGCCCTCCCACTCTACCCAGAGCGGGAGAAGTCATTGGATGATTTCCCAACCCACAAAAAAAAATGGTACCCAAGGGAAGGTAAAAGGAAAAGAGGTAGACAACAAAAAAGATGGGATGATGATATCAGGTCAGTTGCAGGCATAACATGGAGTAGAGTAGCCAGAGAGAGAGAGAGATCAGAATGGAGTAGGTTGGAGGAGGCCTTTGCCAATTGGCAAACGGACTTACAAAATTAGTTTATTTATTTATTTATGTACACAGAGTAAAAAAACAAATAGATAGAAGAGCAACTTTCTATCTTTACTAACCTTCTGGGCTCCGAACAGTATCCGATTGGAATTTTTGTTTGATAAAATCTAAAACATCCATGTGGTGCACTTTGTGTTCTCTCAACCTGAAGTGATAAAAATGCTGTGATTTAAATAGGATCATATAAATTGTCAAAATAGTGGCACGTTACTTTATTTTACGATTTTTACATTTTTCATTCTGTAAGTGGACGGTAATTATAATTATATGCTTTTTTGTCAAATTTTACAAGATTTTATTTAACATGCAGGACAGAAGAGAAAATACTGTTATGTTATGGGGAAGCACCTTCTGAAAAACTTTCACAAATACAACCAAAAGCTAATAAACCCTCTGGCTTCTACATGAGACCGAACACAGAATAGAAAAACAGTAGAAGTCGCAAGTAGGCGGGGCGCGCGTACCCCGAGTTTTGCGGAGTTCCGCATATGTCTGCTCTGCGCACACACCAAGCGCATCAGTCCTGTTACAACCGTCAAGGTGACGAAAACTTAAAAAAAAATGCCCTATTGTGCTGTTTTAGAATGTAAAAACGATAGTAGAACCAAAAATTAATAATAATAATAATAATAATATTCCACAACTATCACACAACGCCATCTAGTCCCAAGCTAAGCAGAGCTTGTGTTATGGGTACTAGACAACTGATAAACATACTTATATATTTCTAAATACATACATATTATAGATAAATTACACCCAGACACAGAACAAATGATCGTGCTCATCACACAAACATTTGTCCTGGGTGGGAATCGAACCCACGACCTCCGGCATAGCAGTCAGGGTCACTAACCACTAGACCAACAGGCCAGTCAAAATTTATCAAATAGTGGAATAAAATACCGAAGATTAATCTTAATTTATTTTATTTCGATTAAAATTTGAAAAACAATAATTTATTAAACAAGACATGTAAAAGTTGACTTTATGTTTTACAAATTAGGGTCTACTTTCTTTTAAACCCAAACATATTATTCGCGAAGATTCCTACTATGCACATGTCAAAGTCAGCTCAGTCACTCTACTACAATACTAATGACCTCGGTACGGAAATATCAATCTTATCGTTAACACAATATAGCTTTAAATTGAAAGTATTCAATATGTATAGTGACATCTAGCGGCGGGTAGCGTAACTTGCTCATTAAACGGAAAAGGTTATAAATACTTAAAAAGAGTAGACAATAAACGACTATGCTCATATATCTGTGGTTTATTTTCAAATAAGCGACGACTGACATATTTCCTACTTTCTTTAAATAATAAATTACCAATCAAAACAAGGATTTCTTAGTATTACGAAATACAATTAACCTATATGTGTGAGTTTGGGTACGCTGGTTCCGATACTAATGAAGCGCTATGCGATTTCTACTGTTTTTTTTCTGTTCTGGAGACCGAAGCACCGTAGAGTGGATGCATACCCATTCACGGACCGACCTCGCCAGGCAACGGTTGCTTGTCGATCCGAGCAGCTGTTACCACTTAGCCACGAGTTCCTCGAGTGACTGATGCGTGTGAATAAACCTTTAAAGTTTTTGTTCGTACCTGACGCAGTCAGTAGACGTACAGGACACGCGCTAGACTGATAAAAGTATAGATACTAGACTGATGAGTGTATAGAAAATAGACTTTGATGAGGGTTTAGATACTAGACTGATGAGAGTATAGAAACTAGACTGATGAGAGTATAGAAACTAGACTGATGAGGGTATAGATACTAGACTGATGAGTGTATAGAAATTAGACTGATGAGGGTTTAGATACTAGACTGATGAGTGTATAGAAAATAGACTTTGATGAGGGTTTAGATACTAGACTGATGAGTGTATAGAAAATAGACTTTGATGAGGGTTTAGATACTAGACTGATGAGAGTATAGAAACTAGACTGATGAGGGTATAGATACCAGACTGATGAGTGTATAGAAATTAGACTGATGAGGGTTTAGATACTAGACTGATGAGTGTATAGAAAAAAGACTTTGATGAGGGTTTAGATACTAGACTGATGAGAGTATAGAAACTAGACTCATGAACGTATAGATACTAGACTGATGAGTGTATAGAAATTAGACTTTGATGAGGGTTTAGATACTAGACTAATAAGTGTATAGAAACAGACTTCGATGAGGGTTTAGATACTAGACTGAGAGTATAGAATCTAGACTGATGAGTGTATGTACCTGACGCCGTCCCAGCACTGCACCCGGACGGTGGCGTCGTCCTGCAGCAGCACGACGGCGCGCGCCAGCTCGTGCGCGTCGTGCGCGTCCCGTGCGGGCCACGCCGCCGCGGCCAGGCCGGCGCGCCACAGTCCCTATAGACACCAGACTGTACCTGACGCCGTCCCAGCACTGCACCCGGACGGTGGCGTCGTCCTGCAGCAGCACGACGGCGCGCGCCAGCTCGTGCGCGTCGTGCGCGTCCCGTGCGGGCCACGCCGCCGCGGCCAGGCCGGCGCGCCACAGTCCCTATAGACACCAGACTGTACCTGACGCCGTCCCAGCACTGCACCCGGACGGTGGCGTCGTCCTGCAGCAGCACGACGGCGCGCGCCAGCTCGTGCGCGTCGTGCGCGTCCCGTGCGGGCCACGCCGCCGCGGCCAGGCCGGCGCGCCACAGTCCCTATAGACACCAGACTGTACCTGACGCCGTCCCAGCACTGCACCCGGACGGTGGCGTCGTCCTGCAGCAGCACGACGGCGCGCGCCAGCTCGTGCGCGTCGTGCGCGTCCCGTGCGGGCCACGCCGCCGCGGCCAGGCCGGCGCGCCACAGTCCCTATAGACACCAGACTGTACCTGACGCCGTCCCAGCACTGCACCCGGACGGTGGCGTCGTCCTGCAGCAGCACGACGGCGCGCGCCAGCTCGTGCGCGTCGTGCGCGTCCCGTGCGGGCCACGCCGCCGCGGCCAGGCCGGCGCGCCACAGTCCCTATAGACACCAGACTGTACCTGACGCCGTCCCAGCACTGCACCCGGACGGTGGCGTCGTCCTGCAGCAGCACGACGGCGCGCGCCAGCTCGTGCGCGTCGTGCGCGTCCCGTGCGGGCCACGCCGCCGCGGCCAGGCCGGCGCGCCACAGTCCCTATAGACACCAGACTGTACCTGACGCCGTCCCAGCACTGCACCCGGACGGTGGCGTCGTCCTGCAGCAGCACGACGGCGCGCGCCAGCTCGTGCGCGTCGTGCGCGTCCCGTGCGGGCCACGCCGCCGCGGCCAGGCCGGCGCGCCACAGTCCCTATAGACACCAGACTGTACCTGACGCCGTCCCAGCACTGCACCCGGACGGTGGCGTCGTCCTGCAGCAGCACGACGGCGCGCGCCAGCTCGTGCGCGTCGTGCGCGTCCCGTGCGGGCCACGCCGCCGCGGCCAGGCCGGCGCGCCACAGTCCCTATAGACACCAGACTGTACCTGACGCCGTCCCAGCACTGCACCCGGACGGTGGCGTCGTCCTGCAGCAGCACGACGGCGCGCGCCAGCTCGTGCGCGTCGTGCGCGTCCCGTGCGGGCCACGCCGCCGCGGCCAGGCCGGCGCGCCACAGGTCACGAGCGAGGCGACCACGCGCCGCCGCCACCTGCCCGTCCCGTCCGCTGCCCGCCGTGCCCCACACGCACACGCATATTAGACGACACTGGGATATGAAAAACAGAGAAATAAACATAATAGCTTCTGCCAGCGGCTTAGCCTACGTGGAATAGGATGTTTTACTAAAAAAAACTACTTATATAATATAATAACCAGAGGTCGGAAATAGGTACAGTCATTTATGTACTAACACTGATTTCATACGGCGAAAGAATAAAGTGGATAAGCCTCAAATCCCGAGATTAATTTTAAAGAGCAGAAAAATCCGTGTTTTAATAAATAAATAAGCCATTAACTTTTTACACAATTTAAACCACTGCACGCGCGACGTTGCCAAATTTACATCAACGACATCGGATGTCTGAAGTTGCAAAATTCTAATGCGCACACGCGCGATGTTGACACATTTGTAGTTCACACAACATAGCTTGTGAGAACAAAAGAAAACAATAGAGGTTTTTATTATTATTTATTTGTAATATTCTTGGCCACACGGGATTTTACATTAGAAATCCCGGGACGATCTATATTAATATCAACATTTCGATGCAAGTACATAAATAACTCTAACTAATTCCGACCTCTGATAATAACTTAAAAATGTTGGACAAATATTTTTTCTTTTGTTACGTAAACAAAAAATGAGAACGATACAGTGCTTTGAAGTCCCTCATTATTAATTATCCTATGTGCTATTTCAGACTATAATCTATCTCTGTGCTAAATTTCATCCAGATCCCTTCAGCGTCCGTGTTCTGGCGTGATTGAGTTACAAACATACATCCATCCATCAAAAAATTCACATTAATAATATTAGTAGGACATAGTAGGACAAACATAAGAGTCGAAGCGGACGCCGCAACGAATCATCCGTAATGCGGCATTCTAGCAACCGCCGTTGACAGCAAAGCTACTATCATCAAAGTTATCAATAAAATTTAACACCATGTTAAAATCTCATGTAGTAAGGACGAGCCTGTTGCCATCGACCGGGCATAAATCCGGTCTCAAGTTTGCTACTGAGAAGTAACTCGAAGCAGAGAATATAAAGATCGAAAACCAAGCAGAGAATATCATTATCTTCCTGCCCTTATCTCATGTTACTTGGGGTCGGCGCAACACGGTTTTTTTCTTCCATTCTGTCCTGTCAGCAACGCGCAACGCTATCACTAACTCCCTTTTCTTTCATATCACTCCTCACACAATCCATCCATCTTTTCTTTGGCCTCCCTCTCCCTCTCCATCCGTCCTCATTTACATTCATAACTCTTGTAACCAAGCAGAGAGTATAACGTCTAAAAATAATATTTTTATGTTTTTTTAGCAGTAGAAGCAAGAGTACCTGGAAAAGCTATCGGTCTACGAAAGATCTTTTAAGAGGAGATCTCCCACTGTGTAAACATTCTCATATACACATTCACGTATGTTACGTATGTTGTGTACATAACTGGTCTTTGCCACTTCAGCAGAGGTTTAAGCTCAAGGTTTGTCAACGAGTCATGGAGCAGTATCTTGGGAGTCCGTCTCTCGAATAGTTTAAGGAACACGAGAAAGTCGCTAAACTTAAGTGGGATTGGGCTGGACATGGCAGATAAGAAATAATAACAACCCCATCAGGTGGATCGATGACCAGGTGAAGGCTGTTTTAATCCGCTAGATGCAAGACGCACAGGACCAGTTGATGTGGCTACACTCTGGGGAAGCATTTGCCCAGCAGTGGGCTCTTTCAGCTGAAATTATGGCGATGACCCCAGATCGTTATGTAATATAAAATCACTCACACACAAATGACGAAGGCTTCGAAAAATATGTACCGTACTCAAAAAAGAGTGCCGTGTAGATGGCAAAACTTCTTCCCACTTCTCATGATTAGGTCGCAAGGTCTTTCATGGAGGCAAGAAATAATGTTGGACCGATGATGCTTCCTTGCGGAACACCAAGTACAATGGGAAGATTGCTACAAGTCCATTTTCCCACCACGATTCTCTGAAAACGATATCTCAGCTCGTCGGAAAACCGCTTAAGCTGAGTGTACTTTACCCCAAGTTTTTTTAGTTTTGTAACAGAATTGGGATGGTGACCATGTCAAAAGCTGTAGCCAAATCATTAAAGATTATAATATGAAGCTAGTTGTTTTCATCGATATTGTTTAAATTAAATCAGTCTTTCAATTGGAAGCTGAATTGATGGGATGAAACATCGTGTTTTTTCAGATAATCAACCAAACGCAATGACACTTCATTTAGAGCTCACTTCACATAAGTTTTCACGGTGAGCTGTTAACAGAATCGTCCGGCAGAATGTGGAAAGCCACATACTGGTTGGAAAAAACTGGACAGCTGTCATTTACCATGTTCAGATCCTGCAAAGTGTTGGTGGCTAGTTGGGCATGAAACGCAAGAAAGAACGGGTATATCCTGCGCAGGAGCTCCACATTAGCACTATGTTTGGGATGGGTCTAAGATACTACATTTGGTCAGGTTGTTTAAAACAAAAAACTCGAGAAAAAGGAAACATTATCCGATTCAAAATGGTCAGTATTACTGTCAAATGTTTGAATTTACGCTGACGAAGTCGCGGGTAACTATATCTAGTTCGTACTATAGCTCATTACTAGCACACTAAAATGAAATCCATACCTCTTCATTTGGCAGTGGTGTGGAAGGCACCTCACCCTCCATCTTCTTCAAGATGGCGGCCATTCTCTCCAGTGACATAGAGAAGCCGACCGAACTCGTCTTCAGCTCGCTGTCATGATCCTTTTCCGTGCGCGCGACCTTCCAGAACTCCGATACTAAGGCATCGTATCTGTGGAATAATAGGGTACCTTGAGTCATATATTCAAAATCGAAAAAAGAAAGATTTCTTCAAATCCGAAACCTGTCGAATCTGGTGGAAGGGGAAACTATCAAATAACAGAAAAAGGATACACACACTTGTTGATTACGTGGATAAACAAGTTATGCTACGACGAAGTAGAGAATCTTTTATTAAATATAAGATAAACTGTTTTCTACACGAACCGCTTCTGTATAATACAACCACACACACATACACAAACACACGCACGCGCAAACACACACGCGCACTCACACACCAACAGACTAATGATATAAAAAAAATAGACAATCATTAACGTTATACTTTTGTTTTAGCAATATATTACACTTGTAAATTATAAAAGAGCGGCGCCTCCTGGCACAGGCATCTATATGCTTAAAAAGAGTTGCCAACTGTATATTATTTACTTAACGTGTAATAACGAAATAAAACATTTTTGATTTTGATTTTGAAAACACTAACGTTTGGCGTCACCGCCATTAGGTTACGGGCGTACCAAAGAGATAGCGAGATATAACCCAGGGGTCCAGATGGTGATTACGTCAGCAGTAATTATTTACTTTTTTACACATATGGCAACCCACACATTGTCTATGCTTGAAAAAGAATCGCATATTCGGGGATGGGGTGATTGGGTACTTCACGTCAGTCGCATGTACACTGATCGCTAGGAATGAGTCTCCAATTCCTAACAAACGGACGGCACCTCCGGGGCCGGCCCAAAAAGAGCTAGGACATGATTTATTTATTGAATAACTTAAACATAGCTTAGTGTTGAGTTTGAAGTGACCATTTGTATTAAAATGCCCTAAAAACTGTACTGGAATTCGAACTTTATTTTATATGTATACGAATTTTTAATTAAATTTAAGTGTCCCTTACCTTCCACCGGCCGCTATGAGGTCACCAGCCGTGTGTTTGGTAGTGGGCTTATGGTCAGTGTTCCTAACTACCGACATCTTCCAGAACACGCCGCAGTGCTGGGTCGCGTTGTATGCCAGGAAAGGGGCTACCGACACTGTGCACTGGAACAATATATAAAAGAATATAAGAGGTAATATGTTTAGCCATTTTCTAATGAGATCCGTTCAGGAAAGTTCACGCTGCCAGTTAGCGCCACTTTGGCAAGATGGTTATGAAGGGAGTTAAGACGTCAAAATGATGCTTTAGTCATTTTTATCGTCGTCATGTGCGACGCTGGCGACGAGCTTGCTCCACTTGGCGTGCTTCACGACGTGACACTCACCTCGCAGCCCAGCGCCTTAGCGTTCCTATACACGGCCTCCAGGTCATGTGCGGCGCTGGCGACGAGCTTGCTCCACTTGGCGTGCTTCACGACGTGACACTCACCTCGCAGCCCAGCGCCTTAGCGTTCCTATACACGGCCTCCAGGTCATGTGCGGCGCTGGCGACGAGCTTGCTCCACTTGGCGTGCTTCACGACGTGACACTCACCTCGCAGCCCAGCGCCTTAGCGTTCCTATACACGGCCTCCAGGTCATGTGCGGCGCTGGCGACGAGCTTGCTCCACTTGGCGTGCTTCACGACGTGACACTCACCTCGCAGCCCAGCGCCTTAGCGTTCCTATACACGGCCTCCAGGTCATGTGCGGCGCTGGCGACGAGCTTGCTCCACTTGGCGTGCTTCACGACGTGACACTCACCTCGCAGCCCAGCGCCTTAGCGTTCCTATACACGGCCTCCAGGTCATGTGCGGCGCTGGCGACGAGCTTGCTCCACTTGGCGTGCTTCACGACGTGACACTCACCTCGCAGCCCAGCGCCTTAGCGTTCCTATACACGGCCTCCAGGTCATGTGCGGCGCTGGCGACGAGCTTGCTCCACTTGGCGTGCTTCACGACGTGACACTCACCTCGCAGCCCAGCGCCTTAGCGTTCCTATACACGGCCTCCAGGTCATGTGCGGCGCTGGCGACGAGCTTGCTCCACTTGGCGTGCTTCACGACGTGACACTCACCTCGCAGCCCAGCGCCTTAGCGTTCCTATACACGGCCTCCAGGTCATGTGCGGCGCTGGCGACGAGCTTGCTCCACTTGGCGTGCTTCACGACGTGACACTCACCTCGCAGCCCAGCGCCTTAGCGTTCCTATACACGGCCTCCAGGTCATGTGCGGCGCTGGCGACGAGCTTGCTCCACTTGGCGTGCTTCACGACGTGACACTCACCTCGCAGCCCAGCGCCTTAGCGTTCCTATACACGGCCTCCAGGTCATGTGCGGCGCTGGCGACGAGCTTGCTCCACTTGGCGTGCTTCACGACGTGACACTCACCTCGCAGCCCAGCGCCTTAGCGTTCCTATACACGGCCTCCAGGTCATGTGCGGCGCTGGCGACGAGCTTGCTCCACTTGGCGTGCTTCACGACGTGACACTCACCTCGCAGCCCAGCGCCTTAGCGTTCCTATACACGGCCTCCAGGTCATGTGCGGCGCTGGCGACGAGCTTGCTCCACTTGGCGTGCTTCACGACGTGACACTCACCTCGCAGCCCAGCGCCTTAGCGTTCCTATACACGGCCTCCAGGTCATGTGCGGCGCTGGCGACGAGCTTGCTCCACTTGGCGTGCTTCACGAATGAGGTGACGAGCTCGCGCACCTCGTGCACGCTCACGTCCGCCTCCATGAGTCGTAGTAGGTTCGACACGTCGCGGTTCGTCACGCACAGAGAGGTCAGGTGGGTTTGGAGTTGGAGCGATGTTATGCGGCCTGGAGAAGAGATAAAAGATAGAAAACTCTTTTTGTGTAAACTATTACAAATTAAAAAACTTTTTTAGAAAAAAGTAGAACCGACTTCCAAAAAAAGTGCAAAATAACTTTAATTTCGGAAGTCGGTGGTCCTGGTTTGTGTCTTCGTTTTTTGACACCGACTGCCGAAATTAAAGTTATTTTGCACTTTTTTTGGAAGTCGGTTCTACTTCTTTGTAAAAAAGTTTTTTATTTTTCACTTTTTAGTTGTGGTTCCCCATTAAACTGTGTTAACAATTCATAGACATACGGTAGCAGCAAACGCGGTTGATTTGCTGTCAATTTTTGAAGAGTTCCGTTGTCTGTCTTCGAAACCCATCTTCAGATTTATATGAAATTTAAATGGGACAAATTCGGAACAAACCCCTTTCGAACAACAAAGAATTTTGCCGTCAATAAATGACGGAGTTATGCCCGAAAATACAAAAAAAAAAAAAATACAAACATCCGAATTGATAAACTCATTCTTTTTTGAAGTCTGTTCAAAATTGAACTCTTATAGCCACTGCTGCTTTTGTCTGCAAAAACAGTTACTACGCAATTTTTTTTAATTGTAATCAACATTAATAATTATAAATAATTCAGTAATCATTATGTTAGAGTAAACAGAAACAAGGTGAGACCGAAACCACGGCCTGTGTGGGACACCATCCAAACAAATAACATAAATGCGAAAGAATCCGCTTGTATACGTTTTCAAGCCTAAATCGCTGAACGAATTTTGATGAATCTTAGTACAGACTTAGATTGGAGAAGGACAAAGGACTTACTTACTTTTTATCCTGGTAGTACATTTCCTTGCAATCATTTTTGACCAAGATGCCTCTGTGAAGCCGCTGGCAGAAGCTTAGTTTCAACATAAATGATTTACCTTTTAGCTTCATTGACTCGGCGTTTTTCCGGTGGTCGCCACTGTCGATTTTAAAAACTCCTGAAAGCCCGAATCAACAGTGTGGTTGGCAACGAGCACAGGGTAGTATCGGCGTGTTTATTCAGCGGTTCTCCGAAAGATAGCAGCAGTGTGCGCAGCAACTCGGTATGGTTCAACTGCAGCGCCACTTGTACTATAAACGACTTACCAAAACTAACATCGATGAGCACAGGGTATATATCGGCGTGTTGTCCAGTGGTACTCCGCAAGATAGCAGCTGTGTGCGCAGCAACCCGGTGTGGTTCACTGCAGCGCCACTTTCAAGCCACTTGTATCGTAATATAAACGACTTACCAAAGCTAACATCGACGAGCACAGGGTAGATATCGGCGTGTTTGTCCAGCGGTACTCCGCAAGACAGCAGCAGTGTGCGCAGCAACTCGGTGTGGTTCAACTGCAGCGCAACTTTCAAGCCACGTGTATTGTAATATAAACGACTTACCAAAGATAACATCGACGAGCACAGGGTAGATATCGGCGTGTTTGTCCAAGGGTACTCCGCAAGACAGCAGCAGTGTGCGCAGCAACTCGGTGTGGTTCAACTGCAGCGCCTCAAGCCACTTGTATTGTAATATAAACGACTTACCAAAGCTAAGATCGACGAGCACAGGGTAGATATCGGCGTGTTTGTCCAAGGGTACTCCGCAAGACAGCAGCAGTGTGCGCAGCAACTCGGTGTGGTTCAACTGCAGCGCCACTTTCAAGCCACTTGTATTGTAATATAAACGACTTACCAAAGCTAACATCGACGAGCACAGGGTAGATATCGGCGTGTTTGTCCAAGGGTACTCCGCAAGACAGCAGCAGTGTGCGCAGCAACTCGGTGTGGTTCAACTGCAGCGCCTCAAGCCACTTGTATTGTAATATAAACGACTTACCAAAGCTAACATCGACGAGCACAGGGTAGATATCGGCGTGTTTGTCCAAGGGTACTCCGCAAGACAGCAGCAGTGTGCGCAGCAACTCGGTGTGGTTCAACTGCAGCGCCTCAAGCCACTTGTATTGTAATATAAACGACTTACCAAAGCTAACATCGACGAGCACAGGGTAGATATCGGCGTGTTTATCCAACGGTACTCCGCAAGACAGCAGCAGTGTGCGCAGCAACTCGGTGTGGTTCAACTGCAGCGCCACTTTCAGGCCACTTTCTATTGCCGCGCGACTCGCAACTATCAACAGTTCTGCGTCCGGCCATAAATAATCTGGAAGCAAAATTATAACAATTTTAAAGGGGTTATGTGTCCTCCTGATCATAAAGGTAATCATTTTTCGCAATTACGTGAATTGTTCGTGGTGTGGATGCGCCTTAACCCCTTAAGGCGATATTAACTGCCAATGACCTTGAGTGGGTAGCTTGCGTGTTCTGCGCTGAGCTCACGTAACGCGTTGTACGTCCACCCAGTAATAGAACTCGCCCATCAAGGAGCGCTGTCCGAAATTATACGCATTATTAATTTATTACACATGAAACAACAGGTATTACACTAAAACACTGAGACTAAATTATAAATAATTAAATGATCTTTAAAATGGTGAAGGTTTCATAAAAATACGCTTTATAGTTTTTGCGTGATTTTCATTTTTTTATCCGCGTTAGACATAAATTTACAAATGAATTACACTGTTATAAAAATATAATTTCAAATATTCTCAGATCAAATTACGACGCAAATTTTCTAGAGTAACATATATTTTTTTTCAAAGAAATTTGACTGGCCGTTTAGACGAGATGTTCAATAAAAAACTATTAAAAGTCGTATAACTGCGCCTGAAGACGCGTGTTCACCTGCGCACGTCTTGCCGACGAAATATTTTTTCTTTTTTTGGAATTTACGGCTTAGTATTATCATCATCATCATTTCAGCTGAAAGATGTCCACTGCTGGACATAGTCCTCTTCCAAGTGTCACATCAGCTACAACGAGCAGTCTTGAGCGTCTCGCATCCATCGTATTCCCGCGACCCTCAGCAGGTCATCGGTTCACCTTGCGGGAGGCCTCTTCTAGTATGCGGTCGTCACTTCAGATCCTTTCGGCCCCATCGACCACCTGTTCTACTTAGTATTAGCTTATTGTTCTGCACATCACATCAAGTTTCAACTGGCTAACAATGTGTTAAAAGACGTCACGACATGCTACAACACAATAATGTGAAATCGACTTGATTTCTTACCATTTTTAAGAGTGACAATATCGAAGGCGCACTCGAAGATCTCCCTCGGATGGAAACCCTGCACGTGCTTCTCTCTGAACACTCGATCTACGACGTAGCGACGCATGTACTTTATTCCTGAGTATGCTGTATGCCTGTGAACATAACATGTGGTGTTGGTGGTGTGTGGTTGTGGTGGGTGTGGTCGGCTCGGACACCTTCAACTTTTTGCATTTTCGGCACCGTTTCATTCTTTCATATCGGGTGTTATATATATCATTAGATTGCCCTTGAAGAGCCTTTTCTAAACGTATACGTTCCTTATATTTTGATTTGGCTTTATGACGCGTGTAGGCCAACATTTCAAAACATATTTTTTTTTACTTAATCACAGTATATTTTTACTTTAACTACTTATAACTTTTATTTTTTATTTACACAATTGATAAATCTTGACGAGAGCTGTCGAATAAAACTAAACTAAACTTTTTTTTTTTTAATTAAACATACTGTGATGTTATATTTTTTGTTGCATGGAATAAAAGGCTTTTTTATTTATTTATTTAAACGAAAACGAACATCGTAGCTTCTCCGAGTCAAAAGTTATACTAAATGGAAATCTTTAAACACAGTAGAGTGCCTCAAAGTGTCGGCGCTTCCCGCTCCACAACGCGCGATGCGTCACAGTAATCACTTAGCGTAATTTTTTTTTGATCCTGATAGATTTGTAGCCGCAGCACCAAACTTTTATTTTGTTTACAAAACACACCCGTTTTTTATTTTAAATCTTTATATTAGCTAAAAACCTTTTTAACAAAAAAATAGAACCGACTTCCAAAAAAAAGTGCAAAATAACTTTAATTTCGGAAGTCGGTGTCAAAAAACGAAGACACAAAACCAGGAACACCGACTTCCGAAATTGAGTTATTTTGACTTTTTTTGGAAGTCGGTTCTATTTTTTTGTAAAAAAGTTTTTTATGTGTCGTTCGTTTTTTGACACCGACTTCCGAAATTAAAGTTATTTTGCACTTTTTTTGGAAGTCGGTTCTATTTTTTTGTTAAAAATGTTTTTTATTTTTAACTTTTTAGTTGTGGTTCCCCGTTAAACTGTGTTAGCAATTCATATACATACGATCACAGCAATCGCGGTTGATTTGCTGTCAATTTTTGAAGAGTTCCGTTGTCTGTCTCCGAAACCTATCATCAGATTTATATGAAATTTAAATGGGACCTTTCGAATAAAAAAAGAATTTTGCAAATCCGTCAATATATGACGGATTTATGCCAGAACATACATAAAAAAACAAACATCCGAATTGATAACCCCCTCCTTTTTGAAGTCGGTTAAAAAATAAAATATCGATATATATCACGCCATCAATTGAAATTAATTTGAACTAAATTTTCTTTCTTCGAGATGAGATCATGTGGTACATTCTAAGACACTCGATATTAGACACAAGTAAATAAATGGCCAGTCACATTTTTTTTTTTGTATTTTTTATGGTATGAGTCATAATTATCTTCTTCTTCAGGCCTTGTCCCATTTCTAATTGGGGTCGGCTCTCCTAATCGTTGCGTATGTATGCGTCATATCTGATGCACATAAATCCTTTTTAGGGTTCCGGATCCGAAGGGGGACGGGACCCAATTACTATGCCTCCGCTGTTCGTCCCTCCGTCTGTCCATCAGTTCGTCCGTCTGTTCGTCTGTCTATCAGCGGTTGTATCTCGTGATCCGTAGAATGTGTATTACTGTTGCCGCTATAAAAACAAATAATAAAAATAAATTTGAAATTAAAGGGGGCTCCCCTACTAGAAACGTGTTTTTTTTGGCTTTTTTTTGCTCGATCTTAAGGGCCTACCTCCCTGAAAGTGGCGTCCTCATTGAATAAAAATTCGTATTTTAGCATAGAAAATAATGATTAAAGAATCCTATGTTGTGTTTGTTACAAATGGGATAAGTTACGTATCCAAAGTAGTAAGCAAAAGTACCAAAAACGGTAGTTTTTTACACTTTTGCTTACTTCTTTGGATACAAAACAGTTTGAGTCCTGTTTCAACAACGTAAAAATACCTTAAGCTCTTTGTAACAAACGCAACATAGGATTTTTTAATCTTTATTTTCTACGCTTTGCTACGATTTTTTATTCAATGAGGGCGCCACTTAGCGGCTATATAGGGTGACTGATAATTAGTGACCGATACTATAACACGTGATTGTACTCATGATAACAAACAACTTTTACTATGGGACTAAACCTGAAATCACGAAAAAAAAATAGGCAGTACATTTTGACCGGTCAGTAGGCGAACATAAATGTACAGAACAGCAGATGTTTTACGCGATTTTGGGTTTGGTCCTATAGTAAAAGTTGTTTTTTATCATGAGTATAATCACGTGTTTAAGTATCGGTCACTAATTACCAGTCATCCTATATACGCCTTAATAATGGCAACATGTAGACGCGTATAATCTTGCCGATGGTACAGAACCCTTTATGCGCGAGTCCAACTCGCACTTGGCCGGCTTTTCTTTATTTCTCAAACTTACCTTGCAAACGGCAGTCTCAAATCATGTGGTAGATGAACAACGAAACCTGAGCCCGTCATAAGCTTCACAGCATTGGGGTACTGGTCCCAGGCCGAGGCGCGCGGAATCAGCAGTGGAGGAGAGAACTCTGAGGCACCGTGACTGCGGAACACCTGTGGAAGAGGTACAAATAGTTCAAAAGAATAGTAAGTTGGATGAGAGTGAATTAAAAGTAATGCTCGTTAGCGAATCAAACCTCATTCAGTCACATATTTTTTTGAAAACCAATGAATGATTTTAAAATAAAAAGAATAATCCCACAGAAACGGTACAGAACAGTCAATATAATGTCATGATTGTTTTTTTTTTTTGTTGGAATTTCGCGTGACGGCACACCTACGTAAAAACATAGAAGTGACGTTACAAGCAGCCACTCCTGAAATTTGATGCGTTTTATCTTGTTTTTTTTTTTGATTTGACAAAGTATTTTTTTTTTCCTGATAATCTAGTTTATCAAAAAATACGACGGACTAAATAAAATCATTATTTTTATAAGCTGGAATAATCTCGAACAATAATATAAATAAATTCTAAATTAAGTAAGTACTTAATTCTAATTAAGTATTAAATTAAAAAAAATATAATTTAATTAATAAATTAAAACTATTAAATTCTTATTTTTTGTTGTTATAGCGGCTATAGAAATACACGCTGTGTGAAAATTTCAACTGTCTATCTATTACGAGATACAGCCCAAAAAAAACTGCGCTGTCCGTCTGTCTGCTGTCAGCGGTACATAGTGAACATCCCACCCACACGAACAAAACGTTTTAGGAACACATTCATTGTGCGTACAGCTATGGAGTGGAATTCCCTGCCGGAGTCTGTGTTTCCTGATAGTTACAACCTGGGAATCTTTAAGTCAAGAGTGAATATGTTACTTCTAGGCATGCGTGTTCCATCTTCGACCACATCATCGCTTACCATCAGGTGAGACAGTGGTGAAACGCGTGCCTATCAACAATAAAAAAAAGCTATAGCTACACAGTTGAAATTTTCACAGAATGTGTATTTCTGTTGCCGCTATAACAACAAATAATAAAATTAATAATAAATTAAAATTTAAAGGGACTTTCCCTAATAGAAACGTGTTTTTGTTTGGCTTTTTTTGCTCGATCTTAATTATGGCGATAAATAGACAGTTGAAATTTCTACAGAATGTATATTTCTGTTGCTGCTATAACAACAAATAATAAAAATAAATGAAAAACCCAAAAAAACACGTTTCTAGTAAGGCGGGTGGTGGCCTTACTAGAAACGTGTTTTTTTGGGTTTTTTTGCTCGATCTTAATAATTGCAACAAGTATAGACGCGTATAATCTTGTACGATGGTACGGAACCCTTCATGCGCGAGTCCGACTCGCACTTGGCCGGTTTTTTTCAGTAGACCGCACCTTTTTTATGGGTGTGATATCATCCTATGACTTCTCCTGGTCTGTACCTGTGAATCCACTGGTTCTGGAGTTATTGAAGGTCAAAATCGCATTTTTTTTTTTAACTTTTTTACGAAAATGAATTCCAAGTGTTTTTACTAAAAATTTTCCAAACAAACATTACCTTACGCACAGATAATGTAATACTAGCGTACAGATGCCTCATCCCATACAAAGAAACGGTACCCCGCCGTAACTACGGGTTTTCGTCTGGCACAAGCAACTTTTGTTCTTCGTTCGGGCCCGTCCTTTACACCTCGCTAGATGGTGCTAGCAGCGACGGCTTGCAAGCTGAATGAATTTACTTAAAGTTCTACGAATATTTTCTCACACATTTAGCAATTATTTTATAGTATTTTTGGCACTTCATAGCAGCTTTACTGTATCAAAATGTGTCACTATTCAAATTTTAAAGAGGCTAATGGATAAACTCTAAAATTTTTAACAGCGCCATCTACTGGTACAAGAAAAATATATGTCTAAGGATTCGTTCCAATAATCGTCTAAATTTGAATTACAAGGCAATTATTCCACAATTTTATGCTAAGGGCAGTCTTTTAAATAAGAAAATACAGTTTTTACCATATTTATTTTCAAAATATTAATATTACATAAACTTCAATAAGAAATCGATGCATATTACGCCATCTATTGAGATTTATTTGAAATATATTTTCTTTGTTCGAGATGAGACTCCGTGCCTTACGTTTTTCTTTTTTTTGATATCCCATCCCCAAAAATAAAACACCTTACCTGAATTTTCGTACTTTTTTTTCGAAATTACGAATTTGCAGTTACAAAAACGCAATGAGTATCAAACGTGTCCGACAAGTACCTACGTGGCGTAGAGCGAAGGGGCGGGGTTTAACTCCACTTGCCTGGGTTCGCGTTACATTGCGGGCAGTAAAAATTGTTTTTTTTTTCATACCTATAAATAAAAATCGTTTCCCAGCAATATTTTTTGCGCAAAGCAACTTTGTCAGACGTACAATATGTGTAGTTAACGGGTTTGTTATGTTTTGTTACACCCTGTATAGGGAGTTATGGAAATCGATGGTCAAATTTTCAATTCTACTCAAGAATTACATAGACAAATCCGAAAAAAATAACAGTCCGTACTAAATTAGAAATACTAATTTTGATCAGCTGATGATAACTTTGTACGGAAAGTCCCATTATTTTTTTTGAGAATTCTATTTATGTCTTCTTTGAAGAAAGTTGTTCATTTCCATAGTTTTATCGTGCGCCGCAACTTTGTAGAACATCAAAATGACTATCTATATCAGATTCTAATGAAACAGTACATACCCCATGTTTTCTTTTGAGACTACCTATTGAAGCTACCAAAAGTGTATTTTACTAAAAAAATCTAATTAATCAGTTAAATATTAAAAAAATATTGAACACAATTGTATGATCTCTTTTGTCTCGTAAACAAAAAATGAGGGCAACACAGTGCGTTGAAATTTCGCTTGACGTCACGCTGCGACACTTTTTACCACCAAAGTTACATAACGAGCCACTCCTAAATTTTGATTTATATTTTTGTAATTTTTTTATTGGTTTGGTAAAGCAAAAATTACGAGTCCAATATTTTTTGGTTATTAACTACGAGCTAATTAGATATTTTCAGTAAAATACCTTAGTACTATGATTTTGAAAATATTAAATTATTATTAAAAAAAAATTCTTACATCTGTCCTGTCGCACCATACTATTAATGACGCCGTTTATTTCACTCCTCAACAAATCATAAATCTTTTCTTATAATAAACCGTAACAATATTTTATTCTTTAAGTATGTAATATTTGTGTAAAATCAAGTCAACTAAAACTTGTCAAGAAGCAAAATAGTAAAAGTCCAAAAAGAAACGACGAGGATGGGATTCGAACCCACGCGTGCAGAGCACATTGGATTAGCAGTCCAACGCCTTAACCACTCGGCCACCTCGTCTTGTGGCACTGGTCGCCTAATTATCGACTACCTCCTATGATACATACTTGAATTTTTAATCGACTTTATTTTCTAATTTTGGAACTAGAAATTCAATGTCAGAAATGACAATGTTCAAATTCCATTGGAACCCATACTTTTTATTTGGCCTTTTTAATACAAAAAATGAACTTCAAATACACAACGCTAAATTCGATAAGTTGGTGGTCACGGATTGAATTTATCTCGAATTATTTTTAAAAGTATTTTTTTAGAAGGACATTAAAAAAAATACGTTGATCAAAAAGTCTCAAGCCGTTTTCCTCTGGGATATATGGTAAAAAAAAAATCTCAAGCTTAAATGATACGGCTGTTTGTTGGTAAGCGAATCACCGAAGTACAGCTGGACTGATTTGTCAAATATTTTGATATTTGTCAAATAGAGGAGGTTCTCAATTCGTCTGTCTTTTTTTTTACGCGATATATCCGCCATTTGTGAATAGATTTTGATGTTGTTTTTTTTTTGGTAGGTATTATCATTATCTTCAGAGGTGTTATCCATTCGGGCATAACTTTAATATTTAGTTTTACTTCTGGGGTACACAAGTGAAAAGTGAAAAATAAAAAACTTTTTTACAAAAAATACAACCGAATTCAAAGAATTGCAAAATAACTTTAATTTCGGAAGTCGCTGTCAAATAACGAAGAAACAAAATCCGCATACAAACACCGATTTCCGAAATTAAAGTTATGTATTTTG
Source organism: Polia nebulosa (assembly GCA_951329385.1). Classification (NCBI taxonomy): domain Eukaryota; kingdom Metazoa; phylum Arthropoda; class Insecta; order Lepidoptera; family Noctuidae; genus Polia; species Polia nebulosa. Next base: position 27,829,896 of record OX589602.1, on the reverse strand, counting down.
CAATTTTTAGAAGTCGGTTGTATTTTTTGTAAAAAAAGTTTTTTTTAGAGAAAGACATTAGAAAAGTTGTCCGGAAAATTGGCAATGTCAAGAAATACTGAAAGTGTTTTTTTCTATGGGATTTTTGTATGAACTCAGTTTGTTCCGGAAAACGTCTGTCCGGGTCAGCTAGTACTCTCTAATCTTTATATAATAATATTTATTTCTTCTGTGCATGTGTATGTCACTCAAGTCCTAAACGGCTGGACCGATTTTCATGAAATTTTTTGTGTCTTCGGGTGGATTCGAGAATGGTTTAGATTTACAATTCGGTCCAATTTAAATTGTCTTCTGTGCGTGTGTATGTCACTGAACTCGTCCTAAACGGCTGGACCGAATTTATTGCTTTTTTTTTGTGTTTCTTCAGGTGGATTCGAGAATGGTTTAGATTTACAATTCGGTCCGATTCAAATTGTTTATTTAATTATTTTTTTAATTATAAATTGTTGTTCAAGGCTGTTCTACAGCTATATTCATCTCGAAGCTGTCTTGCTCGCAAATATCAGCAGAAACATACTCTATTAGAACCAAATTATCGTCTGATTCGACGTCACGAACACCATTTATCTCCAATGGAACCACACACACAAACAAACACGGGGCACACCACAAATCACGGGGTTAATTTAGGGCTATTCATAAATGGACATCTGCTTCATCGCCTGTTACCTCCCATAGGTAGGGCCTTCTGGTTAGGGTTAGGTAGGTGTCGATCGACTCTTCAAATGATTCTTTGAATAGTATGCTTTACTAGCGTTTGCGCTTCTATTCGTAGGGGCGTAGCTCATGTGGTGTTTGTATACACAGCCTATAGACGGCTTTTGAGCACCGGGCTTAACTGGCAGTTGATATTATTTGAAGAGTGGATCGAATATTAAGATTCGAAGAAAGTAGTATAATATTTCGATTGTTTGGTGTGAGTTCTAGCTCGCCCGTCGAAGTGGACTCATCTATAACATTGTATTAATAATAAAGTACAGTTCGCTATCCCACTGCGTTTGCCTTTGCACATCATCTCAGCCTTTTAATGTCCCCACTGCTGGGGCACAGGCCTCCTCTCTGTGAGAGGGTGTGGGCCGTAATCCATCACGCGGGCCCAATTCGGATTGGTAGATGTCACATGTCTTCGAATTTTTGGTTCTAGGACATGCCGGTTTCCTCACGATGTTTTCCTTAACCGTTTTGAGAGCAGTGGTGATGAAATAATTTACACAAAGTAAAGCGCGCCTACCTGGGTTTGATCTCACAACCTACAAATTGTAAGTCGCGGCCAATACCACTGGGCCACCACTGCTCCTTTGCACACTCCACAATAAAATCATAATACACTTGTACATGCCACCCTCGCTGCCAGCGAGTGAGATAGCTCCCCAAAGTTGCAGCAACGCTCCTGGAGCCCTGCAGGCTCTACAAGTAATTATATAAAAATGAAAGGAAAAAAGAAAGTATATGAAATATGCATAATGCCATGCTTATTATACGGGTGCCAGTCATGGGCGTTAACAGAACTACAAGAAAGTAAATTAAAAGTCTGTCAAAATGCAATAGAAAGGAGTATTTTAGGTATAAAAAGAAAGGATAGAGTGAAACTGCAAGAAATTAAAAAGAAAACAAGATTTAAGAATGCACTCACTGCCTACAGACAACTAAAATGGCGATGGACGGGACATATGTTAAGAGAAAGTAAAGAGAAATGGACTAAGTTAGTAACAGAATGGTATCCAAGAGATAGCAAAAGAAATAGAGGCAGACAGATCAAAAGGTGGGAAGATGACTTAAGGAAAATAGCTGGTCCGGTATGGACCCGTTCAGCAAGAGACAGGAATACGTGGAAATCTTTAGAGGAGGCCTATGTCGACAGACAAGCTGTTCCACACAAACAACCAGTTGCCGATTATTAAATGGAAGTTAGATTATAATTTAATCAATTAAGTTTTTAGTAAGTAGGCATTTATTTATTATTAATTGTAAGAAAGAAACAACAATAAAGGCTATTTTTTTTTTTTTTATTATATAAAAATGAATCCCTATTGCCGTGATCACGGCATCACACGTGAACGGTTGGATCGATTTCGCTAATTCTTTTTTTGTTGTGTTTGTTATTGTCAGGAAAATTAGAAAATTTCAGAAAACTTAACGACTGTTTAAACTTAGCGAGACGTAACGCACAGAATCAACTCGGGATGGATGAAATGGCGACAAGTCACTGGAAAAGAGTTATGAATACAAATTTGGATGGAGGAAAGGAAGAGGGAGGCCAAAGAAAAGATGGATGGATTGTGTGAGGAGTGATATGAAAGAAAAGGTAGTTAGTGGTAGCGTGACGGCTGACAGGATAGAATGGAAAAAAGAAACGTGTTGCGCCGACCCCAATTAGCATGGGATTTACCTCACTCCAGGTGAGACGAGCTTTTGACCAGCTTGTAACTGCTTGCAAAATAATAAACGGAAGCATCGACTCTCCTTGTCTACATGCGGCGCTGTGTAACATTTTTGTTCCTGACAACTATTGCCGAGCGAGACGGCATAAATTATTTATGGTGCCACGTTGCCGCACGGATGCACGAAGTATGTCACCCATTCCGCGAATGCTAAATGCACTCAATGCTCGCTCCTAGAGTCCAGTCCTGGATTAGATCTGTTCGCTGATGAATGGAAAAAGATATTGTCTGAATGTCTGACGATTTGCGAGAAGACTGAGTGAAAGGCACTGAATTAAATATGCATAATTTTGTGCAATTGTAATATTTTTTATTTTATTCTTAATGTGTTTTATACAATTAGTATTTTGATTTTAATTTGTAATGTGTATGATCAGTGTAATTGGCATTTTGTCGTTCTGGTTAAATAAATAAATAAACATGGGATAAGGGCAGGAAGATGATGAAACTTCGCGCGTTTGACAGTTCATAGGTAAGGACAACGTCTGTCGGGTCAGCTAGTATTATATGAATGCGAAAGTAGGTTTGTTTGTTTTGTTACCTTTTAGATTTAAACCCCTGAACCGTTAATCATGAAAGCCTCGTAAGGCTTGCTCTTCATATCATTGTGGTTTGTATAGTCCTCTACCGGGGTGGGCCTCTGGTCGAGACAGGCGGCCACCAGCCTGTGGTACCCTCTGGCCGTGCGGTCGCTGAGCGCGTGGGGCGGAGAGTCGGCTCTTACCTTAATAACAGCGTCCTTAATCTTCAGCAGCACCTCGTGAGGCTTGCTCTTCATATCATTGTGGTTTGTATAGTCCTCCACCGGGGTGGGCCTCTGGTCGAGACAGGCGGCCACCAGCCGGTGGTAACCTCTGGCCGTGCGGTCGCTGAGCGCGTGGGGCGGAGACTCGGCTCTTACCTTAATAACAGCATCCTTAATCTTCAGCAGCACCTCGTGAGGCTTGCTCTTCATATCATTGTGGTAGGTGTAGTCCTCCACCGGGGAGGGCCTCTGGTCGAGACAGGCGGCCACCAGCCGGTGGTACCCTCTGGCCGTGCGGTCGCTGAGCGCGTGGGGCGGAGACTCGGCTCTTACCTTAATAACAGCATCCTTAATCTTCAGCAGCACCTCGTGAGGCTTGCTCTTCATATCATTGTGGTAGGTGTAGTCCTCCACCGGGGAGGGCCTCTGGTCGAGACAGGCGGCCACCAGCCGGTGGTACCCTCTGGCCGTGCGGTCGCTGAGCGCGTGGGGCGGAGACTCGGCTCTTACCTTAATAACAGCGTCCTTAATCTTCAGCAGCACCTCGTGAGGCTTGCTCTTCATATCATTGTGGTAGGTGTAGTCCTCCACCGGAGAGGGCCTCTGGTCGAGACAGGCGGCCACCAGCCGGTGGTACCCTCTGGTCGTGCGGTCGCTGAGCGCGTGGGGCGGAGACTCGGCTCTTACCTTAATAACAGCGTCCTTCATCTTCAGCAGCACCTCGTGAGGCTTGCTCTTCATATCATTGTGGTAGGTGTAGTCCTCCACCGGGGAGGGCCTCTGGTCGAGACAGGCGGCCACCAGCCGGTGGTACCCTCTGGCCGTGCGGTCGCTGAGCGCGTGGGGCGGAGACTCGGCTCTTACCTTAATAACAGCGTCCTTAATCTTGAGCAGCACCTCGTGAGGCTTGCTCTTCATATCATTGTGGTAGGTGTAGTCCTCCACCGGGGAGGGCCTCTGGTCGAGACAGGCGGCCACCAGCCGGTGGTACCCTCTGGCCGTGCGGTCGCTGAGCGCGTGGGGCGGAGACTCGGCTCTTACCTTAATAACAGCGTCCTTAATCTTCAGCAGCACCTCGTGAGGCTTGCTCTTCATATCATTGTGGTAGGTGTAGTCCTCCACCGGGGAGGGCCTCTGGTCGAGGCAGGCGGCCACCAGCCGGTGGTACCCTCTGGCCGTGCGGTCGCTGAGTGCGTGGGAGAGAAGACCTGACAGTGCGCCCTCGGGCACTGCACGCGGCACGTGCTCGCTGGCCAGGAGCTCAGCGCACGTGGGGCGGAGGCTCGGCTCGTGGTTGAGGAGCCATCTGTAATGAAGGTAAGGTAGTGTTTAAACCTTTGCATAAGATTTATATTTTAGCCTGTGCAAATATGATCACATTTCTGAATTTCGCACAAAGCTTAAGTGGCTTCCCATACGTCTTCGCCGGGATTCTCACGTTTTATTTCTGCTCTACAGTATTCTGTTCAATCCTACAAACCCCTCTTATTTTAAAGAACGTTTTAAGTTCCTTCATGACACACATAATATATATTTGAGACTAGAGATGCCGATGCATTCCAGCAGCTTTTACGAAAAATCTTTTACGGTTCAAGCGGTGCGGTTATGGAATGCCTTGCCAGTGTCGGTAAGGCCTGCTCAATCTTTGTCCACTTTTAAAACAACGGTCAAAAATCACTACCTCTCTCCTTAATCGTTTTTATTAGGGTTCTATACTTTTAGTTTCATAATTATTAATGTATATTTTATCTATTATGTATTTATTGTATTAATTATTAAAAATAGTACACCTAAGACTACCTACAGTACTGTCTTTCCCTCTCTTTATAATCCATCCAAAGGTTATCTTGAAAAGATCGCTTTTAGTGATAAGGCCGCCCATTGTGTCACCCTATGTAGTACATAATAAAGAGTATCATATTCTATTATATTTATATTGCACTAGCTTTTAGAGGCTTCGAGCTCTTGGAGGTATACAAGGTGTAAAGGAAAGGTGTGGTCATATTTTAAGGAAGTCCAATTTGTTTTAGGGAATTTTTTTTTTTTTTAGAGAAAGTTGTTCATTACCATGGGAAGAAGCGGTCTTAAAATATGACCAGACGTTTCCGTTACACCCTGTATACTATTATACAGGGTGTAACGTATTATATTATCTGTGACCCTATGGTCACAGATAATATAATACTAGCGTACAGTTGCTCCATCCCATAAAAAGAAACGGCACCGCCGTAACTATGAGTTTTCGACTCGTTTTAAGTATTCGTTCTTCATTCGGGTCCGTCCTCTACACCTCGCTAGATGGTGATAGCAGCGACGGCTTGCAAGTTGAATGGATTTACTTAGTCTCATCACACATTGAGGAATTATTTTATAGAATTTTTGGGTTTTCATAATAGTTTTACTGTATCGAAACGTTTCAGTATACAAATTTTAAAGAGGCGAATGGATACGCTCTAAAACTTCAAACAGCGCCATCTATTGATACAAGAAATATAGATGTCTTAGATTCGTTCCAATAATCATCCAAATTTGAATTAGGAGCCAATTATTCCACAATTTTATGCCTAGGGCAGTTTAACAAATAAAAAAATTTTTAACATTTTTTTTTTTAATAAAAATTACATATACTTCAATAAGAAATCGATGCATATTGCGCCATCTATTGCAATTTATTTGAACTAAATTTTAAAAATTCTTTGTTCGAGATGAGACCACGTGATAGGCCATTCTCCTGTATTTATTTTTGTACAATCACTACATTTATAAAACGAAGGCAATTGATTAATAGTGTAAATTAGTTTTAGTTATTAGTTGTTCTCAAACAATGACTTTTATTGTGAACACTATATAACTAATTTACACTATTAACAACTTAAGTTTAAACATTTGCTAGTCATCATGATTCAAGATAATAATATAGTCTTTACGGGCCGAAGCTAAGCAAATGTAGCCTTAGTAGAGGATGCGTTATGAAGGGGGCCAATTTTACAAGAACTTTCTAACAATACGACATTTATTTAGGATGGCAGGGTTTTGTAGGGGTATAGAGGGTTTATTATCGTATCAGTAATTTTGGAATATGGAGAAAATGATTCGGGATAACGCCTATTGTGAAAAGGACTACGGGAACTAGATAAGTGGTCGAACGCCCTATCAACAATAAAAAAAAACTGAAAAGAAAGAACAGAAAAAAAAAACAAAGAAAAGAAATAAAACAAAGAAAAGAAAGAACAGAAGGAAAGAAAGAAAAAAAAGAAAAGACAGAACAAAAGGAAAAGAAAGAAAAGAAGGAAAAGAAAGAAAAGAAGGAAAATAAAGAAAAAAGGAAAAAAAATAAAAAGAAAAGCAGGAATAAAAGGAAAATAAAGAAAAGAAGGAAAATAAAGAAAAGAAGGAAAAAATGGAAAAGAAGGAAAATAAAGAACAGAAGGAAAAAATGGAAAATAAAGAAAAGGGAAAAAAAGGAAAATAAAGAACAGAAGGAAAAAAATGGAAAATAAAGAAAAGGAAAAAAATGGAAAAAATGGAAAAGAAGGAAAACAAAAGAAAAGAAGGAAAATAAAGAAAAGAAGAAAAATAAAGAAAAGAAGGAAAATAAAGAACAGAAGGAAAAAATGGAAAAGAAGGAAAAAAATGGAAAATACAGAAAAGAAATAAAAAAATGGAAAATAAAGAAAAGGAAAAAAATGGAAAATAAAGAAAAGAAGGAAAGTAAAGAAAAGAAGGAAAAAATGGAAAAGATGGAAAATAAAGAAAAGAAGGAAAAAAATGGAAAAGAAGGAAAATAAAGAAAAGAAGGAAAATAAAGAACAGAAGGAAAAAATGGAAAAGGAAAAAAATGGAAAATAAAGAAAAGAAGGAAAAAAATGTAAAATAAAGAAGGAAAAAATGGAAAAGAAGGAAAATAAAGAAAAGAAGGAAAATAAAGAAAAGCAGGAAAAAACGGAAAAGAAGGAAAAAAAATGGAAAATAAAGAAAAGAAGGAAGAAAATGGAAAAGAAGGAAAATAAAGAACAAAAGGAAAAAATGGCAAAGAAGGAAAATAAAGAAAAGAAGGAAAATAAAGAACAGAAGGAAAAAATGGAAAAGGAAAAAAATGGAAAATAAAGAAAAGAAGGAAAAAAATGTAAAATAAAGAAGGAAAAAATGGAAAAGAAGGAAAATAAAGAAAAGAAGGAAAATAAAGAAAAGCAGGAAAAAACGGAAAAGAAGGAAAAAAAATGGAAAATAAAGAAAAGAAGGAAGAAAATGGAAAAGAAGGAAAATAAAGAACAAAAGGAAAAAATGGCAAAGAAGGAAAATAAAGAACAGAAGGAAAAAATGGAAAATAAAGAAAAGAAGGAAAAAAATGGAAAATAAAGAAAAGAAGTAAAAAATGGAAAAGAAGGAAAAATGGAAAATAAAGAAAAGAAGGAAACAAATGGAAAAGAAGGAAAATAAAGAAAAGAAGGACAATAAAGAACAGAAGGAAAAAATGGAAAAGGAAAAAATATGGAAAATAAAGAAAAGAAGGAAAAAAATGGAAAATAAAGAAAAGGACAAAATGGAAAATAAAGAAAAGAAGGAAAATAAAGAACAGAAGGAAAAAATGGAAAATAAAGAAAAGAAGGAAAAAAATGGAAAATAAAGAAAAGGAAAAAATGGAAAAGAAGGAAAATAAAGAAAAGAAGGAAAATAAAGAACAGAAGGAAAAAATGGAAAAGAAGGAAAAAAATGGAAAATAAAGAAAAGAAGGAAAAAATGGAAAAGAAGGAAAAGAAAGAAAAGAAGGGAAAAAAATGGAAAAGAAGGAAAAAAAGGAAAATAAAGAAAAGAATGAAAATAAAGAAGAGGGAAAAAATGGAAAAGGAAAATAAAGAAAAGAGGGAAAAATGGAAAAGAAGGAAAATAAAGAAGTACTGTACTTTACTACTGTACTTTAGTCACTGTTCATGTGACACGTAATTACAAAATAGAAAAGGTAAGCAATCAGTTTGTAGATAATAGTGTTGTTTATAGTATGTCATGACCTAATCCACAGTCATGGATGAAACTTGTCACACGGGTACGAGAATGCAAACCCGCAAGATCATTTCAATCCAGGTATTTGCGGGACTGAACCATCTTTTTCCCGCTGGATCCCGGTAGCTACGGGATCCAGCAGGATGGATTTAGACCTCTGAAATTAATCCTAATAAAGACCTAATAGACCCGTTTTCATGGTTTTAATTTGAACCCAAATTAAACAAGCTTTTTGGTACATTTTAAATGGTTTCTTAATACTTTTACACTTAAAGATTAGGACATAATTTAAAATGGAATAAAATAAGTAAGACACAAGACATAACAACATAAACATCAGAAACATAAATTGATTGTTTAATTGATTTAAACTTAAATTGACATAGTCACTTAAATATCACAGCTGAGCCAGTCCACGCGCTACCGCGCGCAGTGTAACACGTATGAACCACGCTTCTCTGTAATCCCGCCAGTCCAACGGGATCCCACAAAAATATTGACCGAAATTAGTCCCGAAAATCCTGAATGCGGGATCCCGTTATTGCATTCCTCGTGTGACCAGTTTCATCCAATTCTATACAGCCGTTTAGGAGTGATTGATTAACAAACATCCAGACTTACAGATTTAATATTAGTCGAATTTTGACATACCTGATAACATGAATTTGCCTAAAATTTTCCTCTTTCTCAAAATTTGACGGCATGACGACATCTTTGCTTCTCAAGTTGGTCAGGACCAGCATTCTCTCCATCCCCGTGTCCAGGGTGGGATGGAACATCTCGAAGAGGATGATGCCTAAGGAATAGATGTCCACTTTCTGGTTGTATATGACCTTGGATCCTGATTGTAGGAGCTCTGGGGCTACGTAGAGAGCTGTGCCGATCTGGAAAAATCCAATTCAAAATATTATTTCACATAAAACTTCATGGTTTCCCAGAATAATGTATTCTTTTTGGGAAACATAGTGTAAGGGTAGAAATATATGTATATAAGCGGAACGGAGGGAAGTCGAACGCGTTAAAGCCCAACAGTGGAATTTAATTTAATTTTTGTATTAATATAATAATAATAATAATTAATTTACTTTCTAATTTACAATTTTTACAAGAGTATTACAGTATAACATTAATTTACGTATTAAGAAATCGTTTCTATTAAAAATTGCATTAACACAGCTTAACGACCTCTGGCACCCAAACTAAGATTAAACTTGTGTTAAGGTTGCCAGAGCTACTTAAGTACTAATAATTTTGTTTGTGAAAATAGCTAAGTTTTGTATGTAGTGGTACTATTCAATACAAATAAATCTGTAAGTAAACATAACCTTCTACTTCTAAGACATGCCCAGATTCGAACACTTTTTGACCTTTTGACATATTCTGACCACGCGGACGATCATTATTAATCGGCCTGTACCCATATTTAATCATTATAATCATAATAAAAACGATAATTATAATATAATCTAAACAAATAGACGGCAACACGATAACAACTCTGTGGGGTTAGACAAAATACTTTTCTGTTCACGTGAACTCTAACGCTTCGTGCAAAATGTATGGCAACGACATTACTGGGCGTGAGTCACGTGACAGTTCTCTCCGCAGGTAATGTAGTTGCCATACATTTTTCACGAAGCGTTAGCGTGAACGATAACAGAATAGTATTTTGTCTAACCCCACTGAATAGTTAATTTTCTTACCACACTGTGGCGCTCGTGTCGATTTGTGCTGCCACAGTTCGTGCACGTTCCCTATACTATAAAAAAAACATGTTCGTACCTGACCAGTAAGTGAGCCATGAATTTCCTCCTGTTTAGCCTTCTCTGAAACACAATAAACCCAAGATTTAGGGAAGTTAATAAATTTTATACTCGTTTTTAGGTTTCCGAACCTGAAATTTTAGATTTCAGGTCGAAGCCCTATTGCTGTCACTCACGTGTCCGTCTGTCCGTAGTCTGTCACAAAATTATGTTCGGAAGAATTTTTTAACTTCTCATTAACCTATAAACTTGGAATTTGGTGATAATGGGGCCGATTCTGTTAGGCGCAAACTAAACTTAATTTAGGCTATTGCTATCTTTTTCTCTGTAATAAAACAAGAAAGAGACGGACGTAAATTAGAGCTTTCAAATTTAGTTGAACTAACATTTCCATACAAATTAAGACGACACGTAAAAACATGTCGACAAAAACACGGTGAAGCGCAAGGCGTAAACTAGTTTGACATCTCTAACTTAGTTCATAACTATAGCCGTCCTTTTCTCGCGCTGCTTTTTAGTAAAAGATAGTGATTCTCTAATTTTAGTTTAGTTATTGAATAAGAGAATCGGCACCAATGTTAATTATTACGAATACTTTACTTACAAATACCAATATTTCATACGGAACCCTTAATGAGCGAAATCAGACACGCCAGTTTTTTTCACGCGGCTAAGCTCCTAATATCAACACAAGAATCGCGCACGTATACGAGATAATATTGTTATTGTTTAAAATACTTAAAAACACGCTCTTGAGTAACTTCACCTTATTTTTAGTGTTCTTCTCATCATGGGAATGCATAAAAAATAACTAGTTCTCCAAATTTCAGCTCAACCGGAAACCGGGTCAAATTTAACTTTTACGATGTTTCTACGTAGTTAGTTGCAGCTGAAGCTAATAAAAGTGTGCGGGACAGTAAAAGTTAGGGTGTTATTACACACCATGGCCCGAGGCGTTCCACGCGCGCCTCAAAGAGTTGTCAGCAATAAAGACGGGGCCCGTCATGGCCGATGCCTGCCCAAGGGTTGAGGATAAATTCGAAACAGAGTTACCTCGCCCCTGGGCACTCCGGGCAGGGAAGGAACAGGGGTGGGGTTTAGTCAGTAAGTCTGACACGCCCTCCCGCTTCACCCAGAGCGAAAGATGTCATTGGATGATTTCCCACACCACAAAAAAAAAAAAAATTGAACGTCGACCGGACGATTGTTTATCGACCGGTATCCGTCGATCAGCCAAAGCTATTACACCATTCAATCAACGTCGATCGACGATCGATTGATTGGTGTAAACCCTAAAGAGCCTACCCCTATCGCCCCATCTTAAAAATCTCACTCTGTACAATCAAACAAACAATTTTACCTCATTATTATATTAATTTAGATTAGATAGAGGTACCGTACCATCCACAGGCAACGCATTGAACACTTTGGTAGCAAGTCCGAAGTCTCCGATCTTGACATGGTCGCTGGAATCCAAGAAAATGTTGACCGGCTTCAAGTCTCTGTGGATCATTCCTCTTTGATGGACGTGGCCTAGGCCTTCCACTATCTCCCTGGAAATTTATAAAGGGAGGATTAAAAACATTATTTGTTTATGCATTCTGGATTAAAAACGGCCATATATCGAAACGAGACGAGACGGGACAGGTTGGGTCATGTCGGGTCGGGTCGGTTCGGGTCGGGTCGGGTCGGGTCGGGTCGGGACGAGACGAGACGCGACGCGATTATAGTTGAAGAGGCTAGTTGTTTGGGAATGCGCAGCGTGGCATAGCGAGGTGCATCGTAAAGCCACGAGGCGTATTCGAATTCTCTCATTAAAATGTGTAGGTACCTTTTGTGTTGTGAATAAAGTTCTACATTGTATTGCTACTTTGAAATGCTCCCTTCGCGTCTGGGTGTGAGTTCACCTTAAGCCTGGATATCAGGGAACCAGATAATGTTTTTGATAATTTTTTCAGACTGTTTTAATTTAGCCCATACTGCCCCACAGCTGGGCAAAGGCCTGAGACCAAATCCTTCCAGGTATTGTATTCACGAGCCACGTCAAACAAGTACATATAAAACTTTTTTACTGCATGCAGTAACTAATCATTGAATCATTCCTTAGGGTACCCGGGCCTGCGGACGGCGAGCAGTGGGTATCTCGCCGTCCGATCAGTACCAGACCCGTAAGTCGAGGGCGCGTAGTGTTCCACGCGTGCCTCAAAGAGTTGTCAGCAATAATGACGGGGCTCGTCATGGCCGACCGTTTTTTTTTTTTGGGAGATGGGTCTTCATCCAATGACATCTCGCGCTCTGAGTGGAGCGGGAGGGCGTGTCAGACTATTCTTTCCCTGCCCTGAGTGCCAAGGGGCGCGGTAACTCTGTTTCGAATTTATCCACAACCCCTGGGCAGGCATCGGCCATGACAGGCCCCTTCATGTTTGTTGACAACTCTTTGAGGCGCGCGTGGAACACTACACGCCGTCGACTCTCGGGCCTGGTGCTGTGATGAACGCTACTGATGCTGCAATCAATAAAGCCAGTTTCCGGGCCCACAGTACTTAAAAAGTTAGGAAACCATCGTAAGAAGAAAAAAATTCCAATTAGTAGTAGGTATCAGGGCTCCACATACTTGTGGTTTGGCCCACATAAGCATTCAGGGACTGATAAGGAGCTCGTGGCTAAAGTATTAACAGCCACACGGGTCGATCCATCAGGTTAAGCTACCCGGGGTTCGTCCATGGATGGGTGACCATCTTTACATACCGAGACTCCTCTGTGCCTCGGAAAGCACGTTAAACCCGGTCCCAGCTGTCAATCGTGGATCTTTGACAGTCGTTACGGGTCGTCAGAAGCCTGAAAGTCTGACAACCAGTCTTACCAAGGGGTATCATATTACCCAGTAACTGGGTTGTGGAGGTCAGATAGGCAGTCACTCCATATCAAATACTGGTATTCAGCTGCATTCGATTAGACTGGAAGCCAACCCGAAGATAGTTCGGAAAAGGCAGATTGGTTCATTAGCATTCGGCAAAGCTTTAATAAATAAAGAAAAATTTACCTGAACAGTCTCCAAGCTCGGAAATGTTCCTGAAACAAGCCACTGTCAATGGCTTGCCTCAGGGTATGCTTCTCACAGAACTCCATCTGTATGTAAAGAAGCTGTTGCATGCGTTCTGGAGGTTTTTGCGGCGAGTCCACTACGTCTTCTGAAGGTATGGTCTGCGAAGCATTGGAGTCTACCTCGAATTCTATACCGGAGCTTGATTCGTTTTCTGGTCTGGGGATTTAGATGAGAGATATTAAGGCGCAGTTATACGACTTTTAATGGTTTTTAATTGAACATCACGTCTAAACGACTTAGTCTTATTTCTTTGAAAAAAATATATGTTACTTTAGATAATTTCCGTCGTAATTTGATCTGAAAATATTTGAAATTATATTTTTATAACATATTGTAATTAATTTGTAAACTTAAAACTAACGCGGATAAAAAATTGAGAATCAGGCATAAACTATAAAGCGTATTTTTATGAAGCCTTCACCATTTTAAAGATCATTTAAATAGTGATAATTTAGTACATATGTTTTAGTTTAATACCTGTTGTTTTATGTGTAATAAATTAATAATGCGTCTAATTTCGGACAGCGCTCCTCGATGGGCGAGTCCTATTACTGGGTGGACGTACGACGCGTTACGTGAGCTCAGCACAGAACACGTAAGCTAACCACTCAAGGGCATTGGCAGTTAATAGCGCCTTAATGAAAACCTGGGGGTGCATGAAAGGAGCCTCCCCAAGCGGCGTTAAAAATATCGAACTTCGATTCCAAACGCCCGGCGCACCCTGGACAGCTAACACTCGGTAACGCAGTCTAGCTGACTAATCCTTTCACCACGATAACTCAAACTCAATGAAAACAACAACAAGAACTCCACTGTTGGGACGCGCGAGTGTTTGAAAGACACCGTGGCCCTGGAACCCAAGAGGCAACTGAAAAAACACAGGTGGGTTTAAGAGGGAACAGGCGCTGCGATTCTCCATACAAATGTATTTCCCTTTTTTCTTCCTGAATAATGCCTCTAGAGCAATAATTTTTTTTTCATAGTCAATGTCTGCTGTTGACACGTCCCGGTCATTTCCCTTTTTTTCAGCAACTAATATAATTTGACCCTCCAAAAATGACAAAAATGGCCCTATTTTTACCGCCGTTCTTAGAGGACTACCAGACAAATGCGAAAAGTTTTAAAATAAAAAAAATAATAGGGACCTAAACATACTCTTTCTTAAAAATTTGGTGCCAAAAATAATTGAATCGGCTCAGTTTTCAAGGAGAAAAAAGGGGAATACGAAACGTCGATCTCGTCAAAAATATTGTGATAAAATCGGTCTGAGTTGCAGCTGTCCATATCGCACTCTGCGGGGGCAGGCTTGAGGGAGCACGATGGCAATAGTTTCTTCAAATACCTATTTTTTAAATGCCTCGCAGGCCCTTTTCCCTCTTAATCCATCAGGCCCCGCGGGTACGTATCAAAATCCCGAATTTTAAAAGACCGAATTTTAAAATACCGATGGACGAAATCCCGATAATTGAAACGCCGAATGGTTGTTTGGTCGAAAGTTTAAAATCCCGAAAGTTCATTTGCCCGAAAGTCTAAAATACCGAAGTTTAAAATCCCGAATTACAAAACCCCGAAATTGCCACCGTTTCCGAGAAAAACGATTTTTTGTAAACCTAACCTCAAAACACTTAAAAGTTGCCTAAAAAGCGTAGTCGGAGCCTACTGAAGTACTAGGGCTCTAGGGTTTACAAAAAAAAATAACCACGAAGGGTGCACCCTTCTAACCTAACCTGTCCGTGTCGGGGTAAACGTAAGGTCCCGAGCTCGCTTCACTCGCTGACCCAAAGCCTAAAATCTCTGAGACAATGACAAATGCCACCATATGAGGGCAATCAATATTTAGGTATTTGTTAGTAAATTATACGTAAGTTCTAGTACTTCGCCCGCGTGGATTTGAAAAATTTATAGCCTTTGACACTCACAAATAAAGTGACTTTCTATTGGTAAAAGAATTTTCAAAATCGGTTCAGAAGAACCAGAGATACTGCCCGGGGGTTGAGGATAAATTCGAAGGAGTTACCTCGCCCCTGGGCACGTAGGGCAGGGAGGAACAGGGGTGGGTTTTAGTCAGTAAGAGTGACACGCCCTTCCGCTCCACCCTAGAGCGGAAGAAGTCATAACATGATTTCCCAGCCCCAAAAAAAAAAAAAAAAACCCTACAACCCCACAAACTTTACCTCTTTAAAATGTTAGTATAGATAATAAACATTATCATCAAATTTCAAGTTCATAGGTAAATGCAATGGGAAGTTAGAAATTTCTTTGGAACATAATTTTGACAGACGGACACGTGAGTGACAGCAATAGGGCTCAGCAGCCCTGTGCGTCTCGCATACATCGGAATCCCACGGCCCTCACCAGGTCAACGGTAGACTACCTTGCGGGAGGTTTTTATTGCTGCGCTCCGGGTAATAGGTAAATAAAAAAATCATCGCTATGGTACTGACCTCATAATAGCGAACCAAGGATCCGGTTCATCATCGTCTTCATCGTCTTCATCATCTTCGCTGTCAGAAGAGCTGTTCGTCTTTTGCACAGGAACTTCTGACATCGACCATTCCACCTTCACGTCCTGGCCTAACTTGGCCACGATTCCTGAGCAAAATTGATTGTAAATTAGCATAGCACATTCAGCCTTTTAATCCGTCATGCCCTCGCGTCTCTTTAATAGGTTTATAATTGTGTCTGCTAATGAGGGGCTTGACGGGTTGTGTTCCCACTGCTGGGACTCAATGTGAGATGGTATGGGCTGTAATCCACCACGCGGGCCCAATGCGGGATAGTGGATGTCACGTCTTTGAAGTTGGTTCATAGGTAAATGCAATGGGAAGTTAGAAATTTCTTCTGAACATAATTTTGTGACAGACGACGGACACGTGAGTGACAGCAATAGGGCTCCGTTTGAATCCTTAGGGTACAGACCCTTAAAAACTGTCAAAGAGCGGAGTCGCCCACCTACGATTACGAATCATTGAAGGAGTATTTTTTTTTTCAAAGTAAACCATTAATTTTTTAAACGTTGCCCCACACTAGGAATTACTCCTGTATCGTGGGTGCGTTCACAAACATTTAAACTCACATACGCAAGACACCCAGACCCGGAACAACTATATGTAGGCCATACAAATATTTGTTCCGTGCGGGGATCGAATTCGCGACACGCAGCGCAGCAGCCGAACGCTCAACCACTACGCCAATCGTGCCGTCAAACTAATTAATCACACTTATATGCACCGATTCGCAATTTTTAACCGACTTCGAAAAAGGAGGAGGTTATCAATTCGGATGTTTGTATTTTTTTTTTTTTTTTTATGTATGTTCGGGCATAACTCCGTCATATATTGACGGATTTGCAAAATTCTTTTTTTGTTTGAAAGAGGTTTATTCCGAAATGGTCCCATTTAAATTTCAAAAAGATCTGATGATGGGTTTCGGAGACAGACAACGGAACTCTTCAAAAATTGACAGCAAATCAACCGCGATTGCTGCTATCGTATCTCTATGAATTGTTAACACAGTTTAATGGGGAACCACAACTAAAAAGTGAAAAATATAAAACTTTTTTACAAAAAAATAGTAGTCGGTGTTCCTGTTTTGTGTTTTTGTTTTTTGACACCGACTTCCGAAATTAAAGTTATCTTGCACTTTTTTGGAAGTCGGTTCTATTTTTTTGTAAAAAAGTTTTTTTTCTTTTGAAAATCGCTTATTTTTCTATCGGAGAAAAGGACTACTTTTCTCTCTCTGGGATGATAGACAGCTCGTTTATTAGTTTATTAATAAAATTGTTAGTTTAGAAAACTTTATCAAAACAAACTTATTAGTATTCCTCTCAGCAAAACCTTTCATTTGATACCCACATCATAGGAGTGCATAAAAAATATTGATCCACCATCATTGGGAGTCCGCCATATTGGTGCAGATTCTGTTGTGCACAAACTAAACCTAATTTAGGCTATTGCTATCTTTTTCTCTCTAATAAAACTTGAAAGAGACGGACGTAAATTAGAGCTGTCAAATTTAGTTGACCTAATATTTCCATACAAATTAAGGCTAGGTTTTTTTTTTTTTTTTTGGGGGGGTGGGAAATCATCTCATGACTTCTTCCGCTCTAGGGTGGAGCGGAAGACTCTTACTGACTAAAACCCACCCCTGTTCCTCCCTGCCCTACGCGCCCGGGGGCGAGGTAACTCTTTCGAATTTATCCTCCACCCCCGGGCAGGCACTGGCCGTGGCAGGTCCCGTCCTTTGCTGACAACTCTTTGAGGCGCGCGTGGAACACTACGCGCCGTCGACTCTCGGGCCTGGTGCTGATCGGACTGTGAGTTACCCGCTACTCGCCGTCCGCAGGCCCGGGTACATGTAAAAACATGTCGACTAAAAACACGGTAAAGCGCACGGCGTAAACTAGTTTGACATATCTAACTTAGATCATAGCTATAGTCGTCCTTTTCTCGCACTGCCTTTTAGTAAAAGATAGCGATTCTCTAATTTTAGTTTAGTTATTGACTAAGAGAATCGGCACCATTGTCATCCAAATCAAACGTGTAAGCAAAAGTTCAGCTCAATCGGTTGGGTAAAAAAAAACAATAAAATGAAACAAAGAAATTCTCTAAAACTAAATCAAATCTGATCAATTAAACCTTGGAATTGATTGCAAAACTTGAGCCATGCATACTAAACAAGACAAGGGAAAAGCTTGTAAAAAGAATTAAATATTACAATCTTTAAAATCTACCTGTTTCCTGAATGAGGCTAAGACCTGTAAGGCTAAGACCTGTATAAAACAAACATAATAATTGTAGCTTAAATGTTTACTGGAAATGTTTACTGAACACTACCACGGCACTGATAGCTGTGGTCTGCGATCATTTTATATTGTGTTAAATACGTTCACAAACTTATACCTATTTTCCATAAGGGTAGGCAGAACTAACAGAAAAAAAAAATATAAACCGACCATCACACTTCACACTAATATTATAAAGGCGAAAGTTTGTGAGTGTGTATGTTTGTTACTTCTTCACGCTCAAATGGCTGGACTGATTTAGATGAATTTTGGTATTTAGATAGCTTATACCCTGGATTAACACATAGGCTACTTTTTATCCTGGTCTACGCGGGTGAAACCGCGGGGCGCAGCTAGTTATCTATAAAAACGGCAAAAAAAAAACACGTTTGTTGTATGGGAGCCCCCTTAAATATTTATTTTATTCTGTTTTTTAGTATTTGTTGATAAAGCGGCAACAGAAATACATTATCTGTGAAAATTTCAACTGTCTAACTATCACGGTTCATGAGATACAGCCTGGTGACAGATAGCCAGACAGACAGACAGACGGACGGACAGCGGAGTCTTAGTAATAGGGTCCCGTTTTACCCTTTGGATACGAAACCCTAAAAATTGATCGTAAAAAATATTTTTCAAAGCAAGCTTCTGATGCGTAGACAACATTTTGTGTCTGTGCTGATGAACGTTAAAGAATTCATCTTGAATGTCGATTCAGGTCATAAAAATGCATTATCATTGGAAGTGAACCAACAAGTTAAAATTCAACTCCGTAGGATCAGAGGAAGTAATTCTAATACAGCTTGCAACATTTAACCCAAACATACATACATATCGGGTGTAAAAAGACAGTTTCCGAAGCCGAAAGCCACATAATTCTACCCATTAATCGGATCATTTTTTTCTACTAGACCATACCTGGGAATCCACTGGTTCTGGAGATATTGAAAGTCAAAATCGCCATATTTTTTAAAACTTTTTTATGAAAAACCAAATCAAAGTGTTACTCGTATTACTAAACTTTTTTCCATGCAAACATTACCTGAATTTTAATTTTATTTTTCGAATTTTTGAAATTACGCATTTGCAGTTACAAAAAAGCAATGAATATCAAACGTATATGACAAGTACCTACGTGGCTTAGAGCGAAGGGGCGGGGTTTAACTCCACTTGCCTGGGTTCGCGTTACATTGCGCGCAATAAAAAATAGGTATTTCATACCTAAAAATAAAAGTCTTTTCCCAGCAATAATTTTTACGCAAAGCTACTTTGTTAGATGTACAATATGCGTAGTTAACGGCTTTGTGATGTCTTTTTACAGCCTGTATAAACATTTTAATTTTTTTTTATTTTACATGAGTTTGCTCTTGACTCTAGTCTAGGTCAGAGATGACAGAGACAAAGTCGACGATGGATGCATGGCTGGATTGCAAGTTAAATAAAACCTTGTAAAATAGAATATCGTCCATTGGCTTCTTGCACGTTCCTTCTCCATAGAGATTTATGCTTTGTAATGTGTGATTACCTTCATATTTCTAACTGACCGACTTTTTGATTGTTTAAAAGTGCCTGTAAATGGTTTAGTTCAAATAAATGCTTTGAGTTTGAGTACATTGAGTACATACCTTGAAGACTATCCTCCTGCCTCTTAGCATTCGGGACTTCAACTTCAATGCTAGTATCCTCCTTCTTAATTTCAACACTCGACTCGATCCAGGCATTAAAATACCTCACGACGTTCTCGTGGTTAAGTCTGGACAATAGTTTAACTTCGCGGGTTATCTTCCTGTTTAACTGGACGCTTTCAGGGTTAAGCTTGATGCGTTTGATCGCGTAGAAACCGCCGTCAAGCTTGTTTTTTACCTGAAATGTTCTGTTAATATTGGCACGGATAATATAATACTAGCGTACAGATGCCTCATCCCATACAAAGAAACGGTACCGCCGTAACTATGGGTTTTCGACTTGCACAAGCAACTTTTGTTCTTCGTTCGTGCCCGTCCTCTACACCTCGCTAGATGGTGTTAGCAGCGATGGATTGCAAGTTGCATAAATTTACCGTCTTACCAATATTTACTCACACACTGAGGAACTACTTTATAGTATTTTTGGCACTTAATAACAGTTTTACTGTTTCAAAATGTGACTATACAAATTTTAAAGCGGCGAATGGATAAACTCTAAAACTTCAAACAGCGCCATCTATTGGTACAATAAATATAAATGCCTAAGGATTTGTTCCAAAAAACATTTAAATTTGAATTAGGAGCCAATTATTCCACAATTTTATGATTAGGGTAGTTTATTAAATAAGAAAATACAGTTTTTACCATATTTTTTTTCAAAATATATTTTAAAAAAAAAAAAACGTTGCCCCACACTAGGTTTTATTCCTGTATTGTAGGTGCGCTCACAAACATGTAAACTAACATACACAAGACACCCAGACCCGGAACAACTATCTGTAAGCCATACAAATATATGTTCCGTGCGGGGATCGAACCCGCAACACGCAGCGCAGCAGCCGAACGCTCAACCACTGCGCTAACCGTGTCGTTATAAGATATATGTACAAATTTTAGCGTAATATTAGATAGCCTTCTTCATGAATGTGGTGAATTTTTCAAATCCAACTGGTAGTTCCAGAGTTTAGCGCGTTCAAACAAACAAACTCAACTCAACACAACTCTTCAGCTTTATCATAGTATATACAGAGTGGTGATGACGATACGACATTAAATTAAACCTCGCATACCTCAAGACGTTCTCAGTCTACATACAAAAAATCATTTGAATATATCCAGTAGTTTAGTCACAGGAAATTATTTTTCATTTTTAACATTTGCTACATGATGTATCTGATAATAGGGAAACACTGTCAGGTTAACGACCCACATCGGTATAAACATCAAAACATTAAAGTCACGTTGCCAACTCGCTACTTATACACTTTCGCTAAATTAGTATTTTCATCTGATTTAGTGAAAATTATACCTTAACTCTGAGTAATAAGAGTCATAAAGCGTGTCATCAGAGTTGGATAAGAAAGTAACGAATGCGGAAATTGCAATGCACTCATAATGTTAATAGAAAATTTAGTGTGTGCGAAAGAGATAAATCTAGTTTCGTTTGTTAGTTCGCTTTCTTGAAGAAATTTGCTACAACAAATTTATGTTAGTGTGTCGCCGCGGTCCTGTGACGAGTCACGCGTCTAGGTACTTCCCCGCCGCTCGTGTTTTTTGTAAATTCATTTACGACGGTATTAGTGCGAAATTGGACGCTTTATTTTGGTGACAGGACACGTAACGTTTTAATAGGTATTTAGTTAAACAGTGAGTGAATTGTGCGAAATTAGACGCTTAGTTTTTATTGTTTTCGTGTTTTTTTTAACGCAACCCAACGTGTAGTTCAGGTGTTGACCATACAACTATTCTTAAATTTTAAAACGCGACAAACGGAAGCCGTATAAATACAAGAAATTGCATGCATTGTTACCTAGAGACAAACCAGTTAGGTAAAACTTCTGTCGCTGGATTGAAAATAAACATTTCGAGAATCCGGATTTCTTGTACAATGTGATGTGGACTGATGAAAGTACATTTACAAGGAACGGTTTATGGAACAGACAGAATATTCGTTACTGGAGCCGCGTGAATCCGCGTCTAGGACGGGAGACTTCGCACCAGTACAGATTTGGTGCCAATGTTTAGGGTGGCATTCATAGCTGTGATTCTGTGCTAAATAATCTGTGATTCAGTGTAATTTTACTGAGCGTTAATCCATAATTAAAAGCCAAAAAATCAAGTCGCTACAGGACCGCGCGTTGTTGCCGCTCTTACGACAGGTTAGTGAACTCATATTTATAAGTGGTGTTCTATTTCGTTTCTAGTTTTATGCCATTTAGTTTGTTTGAAATTTTTATTTTTTTTTATTTTCGATGTTAGGACATTTTTGATAGCTTAAACTTATTCTTATAAACTAGTATTGTCCGTGTTTTCATTTATTGTCGTATTGTCTTCTCCACGCTGTATATGTTACGGATAAAGGTCGGTGTTAATGGTGTGGATCGAGGAAAAACAAAGCGTATTCAACAAAGGATTATATTAAAAAATCTTGCAAAACTTTTAGGTTAGGAAGCGCGCGCTGTCTCAAGCGTTAGTAATGGTACTGTCTTTTCACAAATCAAAATGGCGGTTTGAAACGCCCTCCCTCCCCCCCCCCCCCCCTTGTGCCGCTCTGACCCCGCGCACTCCCTTTTACAATTTTTGTTATTTCCTTTTTGTTGCGTCGCTTACATTCCCCACCCTAGTGCTGCCTCAGCAGCACTCACCATCAACTGGTATTCGAGCGACGCGCGTGACCGATCTAGTCAACACTCCTGATTTGGTCTTTATTCGAACCATTCTGACTCGGTTGTCTTTTCCAGGGATGACTTCCTGAATTATTCCCTTAGGCCAAGAGTTGCGGGGACTGTTAGGATCAACTATAAGTACGAAGTCACCCACTTGTAAATTTTTATGTTCCTCTTGTGAACATAAACTTAAGATTAGCCGGCTAAACTTAGGTTCATCTTCGAGAAGCAGCTAAAGTTCGATATCATGTTAGTTTGGGTCGTGATATTCCATCTTTATCCGGCTAGTGTGCACATTAACCGAAATGAAACGGCTAAAAATGTATTCGATGGACGCGCCGGGCCGGCTGAGGGCTTGAGGGGGCGGTGGAGAGACAATGCTCGCACACGTGGCAATGTTTTTGTTTAGTATTGCGTCATCTTTCCTTGCGGCTTGCTAATGAACAGTCAACATCAGGTGGACAAGGCTTTCAAAGATGTCATTGCAAGACAAAATGTGGTACACGCAAATGCCGCTGCCGAATAAATAATGTTTTTTGAAATTCGAAATGCTATTCTAGTTTATCATGTTCCAATAAATAGCTCCATATTATTTTATAATTGTGACTAGATATTGTTTTAAGTAATTAATATTTTGTAATTGTAATTTTGAATACCTACATAGGTACATAAAAGTATGTGTAATGAGGGTGATTATTTTTTAATTTTTAAAAGTTTTCGTGTCAAAATAGTAAACATTATTACATTGTTTCCTTTTTTTATTTCCTTCTACATTTTTAGCCAAGGGCCTGCAGTTACACTTAAGTTTACCCGTCTAAAGATAGAAGAAACTAACATTAACACCTCCTCGAAGATAAACCTAAGTTTAGACGGCTAATCTTAAGTTTATGTTCACACCCACCTTTAGCCGTAACATATATATATACTATGATAAAGCTGAAGAGTTTATAAGAGTTTATTAGTTTAGTATAGATTACTGTACCTTCAAGACATCACCGAAGGCCCCTTTACCGAGCCAGGTGAGCACTTCAAACTCGTCGTGCAGGCGGGTGTGACCGTTAGTCATGGGACTAGTGTGTTGGATCTTCTTTACCGCATCATCGTCCTGTATTAAGAACGGAATAATATTAATAACAGCCTGTAGCTTACCAATCGCAAGGCTCAAAAAGGACCGACTATTATAATAATATGACTAGCGACCCGCCCCAGGTTCGCACGGGTAAAATCATACACCTAAATCTTTCTCATGAATCACTCGTACTAGAAAAAACCGCATGAAAATACGTTCAGTAGTTTTTGAGTATCTCGCAAACAGACATACAGACAAACGCGGCGGAGGCCTTTGTTTTATAATATGTAGTAATGATAGCGCTGATAACAACACCACAGTACAATCAATCAATCTGCCTAGCCATTTCCCAACTATCTTGGGGTCAGCTTCCAGTCTAACCGGATGCAGCTGAATACCAGTATTTTACATGGAGCGACTGCCTATCTGAGTTCCACAACCCAGTAACTAGGTAATACGATACCCCTTGGTAAGACTGGTTGTCAGACTTTCGGGGTTCTGACGACCCGTAACAAATGTCAAAGATCCATGATTGACAGCTGGGACCAACGGCTTAACAACACCACAGTACGCTAGCATTATACTCGTATTACTCGTATCTGTAACTAGTGGTGGTTAATTTAACAGAAAGCATTATAAATAAGGTGTTTTTAAAAAATATAGATAAGCAAATGCTTACGCGGCTCTCACTTGTTGCTTTTTGCTTATCTGCTTATCTGGTTTTAACATAATTCACATTTCACTCAACGCACTCGCGTAAACACGCGTAAGTCTTAAGCAGGGTCGTAACAACTCGCGATCACGTAATAATTTAACGTGTTAAATAAATCAGTTAGGTACGAGTATGTTATTTTGCTAAATGTTTTTTGTGTTAATAAACAGTGATAGGACACGCATTATTGAATCTATAAATGTGTAAGATTGATTGATTGATTGATTGATTGATTGATTGATTGGTTGATTGATTGATTGATTGATTGATTGATTGACTGATTGACTGATTGATTGATTGATTGATTGATTGATAGATTGATTGATTGATTGATTGATTGATTGATTGATTGATTGATTGATTGATTGATTGATTGATTGATTGATTGATTGATTGATTGATTGATTGATTGTGTGGGATAGAGGAGTGGACTGTAAGACGACTCACCTTTATTCTGCTGCGGCGGCCTCCTGGATGATCTAAACGGTCTTTTGGGTGGACCGTCGATCCTGGGGCTAGGCACGAGTGACACCACACGGTAATGCACAATTTGTCCTTATTTTATCAATTTTCACTCACGGAGCAAAGAGATAGATTGTTCTTGGGATTACAATGGCGACCGAATCGAATGTACGAGTGCGCGGGCCAGGCTCCTTGCTGATTGGCTCGCACAAAAGCATCTCGTCCTGATCGATGACAGATCGCGGGTAGGTCACGACCAATCACGCCCGAGTTAGCGAGCGTAAACAGCCAATTACTATTAAATTCGTCCAATCATGGGCTAGATACAGAACATACCCCCTACCGAAACCATAGTTATGGTTTCTATAAAACTAAGATTAACCTATTACCTATCTCGTTAAAGAGAACCCTAAATTAAACACTAAACTAGGTACCTATATCTAACAAAAACGTTTTGTCTGAATCTAGTTTGTATAAGGTAACAGGCTGAGTTTATTGGTTGGTCTTTGTAAGACACTTTTTTCGGTGCGCAGAGTCACACACCGAACTATACCGTCGGGGCCTGGATGTAATTTTTCTATTTTGCCGAGAGGCCAATTGCAGGAGGGAACATTATCCGTTTTTATTATCACCAAATCTCCAACCTTTGGGTTCGAGCAAGACGTAAACCACTTAGCTTTCTGCTGAAGAGTGTTTAAATATTCGTGACTCCAACGTTTCCAGAAAAGTTGGGAACATCTCTGGATGTACTGCCAACGTGACAATCTATTGATGTTTACCTCTTGCACGTTATACTCGGGTATAGAGATCAAGCTTCGACCAATGAGAAAGTGTCCGGCGGTTAAGACATTAAATTCGTTGGGATTATCACTAGTAGGTAGTGGACAGAGGGGACGCGAATTTAAAATGGCTTCTGCCTTGCAAAATATCGTGGAGAGTTCCTCAAACGTTAAGGACTTTTCACCCGCACTTCGTACTAAGTGATATTTTGCCGACTTTATGCCTGCTTCCCAGAGACCACCCATATGTGGAGCACTGGGAACATTGAATTTCCAGTTAACCTGCCTTTTAGAACAGCCATCCGAAATGTCATCCCGACTTTCACGCAAAAACCTTTGGATTTCCGAAAGATGCTTACTTGCACCAACAAAATTAGTACCGCAATCCGAATATAGAACAGCGCATAAACCTCTACGAGACACGAATCTGTCTAAGCACGCCAGGAAACAGTCTGTGGAGAGAGAAGATAACGCCTCCAGATGTACTGCTTTTGTTGAAAAGCAAACAAACAGTGCTAAATACGCCTTTGTCACTTTAGCATTACGACGTAAACTTTCTTTAATGAAAAAAGGACCTCCGAGGTCAACTCCGACGTTAAAAAATACCTTATTAGGTATCAACCGAGTTGGTGGCAAGGGTGCCATTTGGGGTTGCAATAAAGACGGTTTACATTTAAAACAAGTTTTACACTTAGATAAAACAGATCTAATGACGCTACGAGCGGACAATATCCAAAAATTCTCATTGATAATACTTTGTAATGTTCGCGGACCTACATGTAAATATTTTTTATGTAAATAATTGATTAATAGTTTAGTAAACAAACTACCTTTCGGAAGCAGACGCGGATGTTTAGAATTATACGGCAGTTCTGAATGACCGATGCGACCCCCTACCCTGAGGAAGTCGTCGGAATCAATAAATGGAGATAATTTTCGTAATGAGGAAACATGTTTCTTATCTTTAATCAATTTTAATTCCGCTTCAAAATAGGCGGTTTGAACTAATTTTATCAACACATCATTAGCTTTATTTAATTCTAAGGTTGATAATACTCCCGATTTGTAAGCAGTGTTACTCTCATTCCCCTTTCGTCTAAATCGTAAAATCCAAGCGAACGATCTTTGCAATTTGGAAAATGATGAAAACTGTCGAAAGATTCTTTCACAAAATTCTATCTTAGATTCCTTAAAATTATCATTAATTTTATTTTCGGTCAAGAAATTAACAGACAGTTTCAATTCCGGTAATTTATTATTACTCGCATTCACAAACACCGTTAGTGGCCAATCGATATAATTTTCATACATCCAATCTGTGCCCTGTAACCAACGTTGATTACAACTAACCAGTTGTGCCGGAGACGCTCCGCGAGAGCAAATATCGGCTAAATTATGTTCGCTACACACATGCCGCCAAAAGTGAGGGGGTAACACCTCAAGAATTTTCGTGACGCGATGACTAACAAAAGTTTTCAGTTTATAAGGTTCCGTTTGAAGCCACGACAGTACGACTGTCGAGTCTGAAGCTGCTGTAATTTTGTTGATTTTAACGCGGGTAAATGTGTCGACTACGAACTTTATTAGTTTGCTCAACAAAACTGCACCCATCAATTCCAACCGAGGAATCGTGACGGGTTTTATCGGCGCAACTTTAGATTTCGCGGTAACTAGACGAACCTTTACCTTACCCTTTTTATCGCGACTGATAACATACACGCATGCTGCATAGCCACGCAACGACGCATCACAAAATCCAACCAAATCGCATTCCGTCTCCCTTGGCAAGAGCATGTGACGCTCAATATGTAACTGCTTTAACTGAGGCAGTTCCAAAATAAAATTTTGCCAAGACTTATTTATATTATCTGGCAACCTTTCGTCCCAGCCAATGCCTAGCTTCCATAGCTCCTGCATGATCTGCTTCGCCACAAAAGTGCATGGTGCTATAAAGCCCACGGGATCGTAAATAGATGCTAGCAATTTTAGCACTGATCGTTTGGTTGGCTCGTTGTCTTTTAAATTAACCGAAAAAATGAAACTATCGGAATTTGGAATCCATTTAAGACCTAAAACTTTAATGGTACTATCGTTTTCATCTTTAACGAATGTTACGGAATTTTCCCTATTTTCGAAGGGGACGCGTCGCAGTAACTCCTCACTGTTACTCATCCATTTTTTTAAAGCAAAATTGGCACTTTCAAAAATACCAATTAATTGATCCTGTACTAAGCAAGCTTGCTCAAAAGTATTACATGAATATAGAATATCGTCCATGTAAACTCCCTCACGGAGGACCTGAGCAGCGAATGAAAAACGTTTTCCTTCATCGTTAGCTAATTGTACTAGCGTCCGAATTGCTAAGAACGGTGAACAACTAAGTCCGTACGTTACGGTTTTTAATTCGTATAATTTAATTGGATCGTTAGGCGATTCTCGATATAAAATGTGTTGATATAAGCGATCTTCTTTTCTTAAGGAGATAGCCCGATACATTTTACAAACATCACTTACTAGACAATATTCAAATAGCCGAAATTTCAAAATTATTGCTGCAATATCTGGATACAGTTTAGGCCCGACTAACAGAATATCATTTAAAGACACGTTATTGCTACTCTTCGCCGATGCGTCGAACACTACACGTAGAGGAGTGGAGGTACTAGTAGGTCGCAAAATACTGTGATGTGGAATAATGTATTTGCTAGGCGTATCACCCTGATAAAGTTCCATATGACCAAGTTCTTCATATTCACGCATAAATTCCTTATACTTCTTTTCTAGATCAGTAGTGCGCGCGAGTTTACGTTCCGTGTACAATAACCTGCGCTCAGCTGCAGCACGCGTTGCACCTAGCGGCGAGCGTTCGGGCGCAAAAGGCAGCGGCACCACGTATTGCCCGTTCGATTCTCGAGTATGTTCATTAGAGAATATCTCCTCGGCTAACTGATCCATTGGATTTATTGAAGGTGTGCACGGCACTTCCTCAATTTCCCAAAAACTGCGTAAAGATTTTCCAATCGACTGTTCTTCGTCATATGAAACCGATAAATTAAGATTTTGCGAACTATTATTATTATGTGGATACAATTTTCCGCTAATAACATATCCAAAAACTGTTTTAGTAACACTCGGAATACCATTCTTAATTACTAATGGTTTATCGCTAATGATATCTGGTACTATGTCGTTACCTAACAAAATATCTAGGCGAGAACGCTTGAAAAACAGTGGATCCGCTAACATATAAGTGTCATACTCGTTAATGACATTGTCTGTGAAAGAGATATTAGGCATATCAGCGGCAACTTTTGAGATAACTACTAAATTAACACGAAATGTTGGACCGTTGGCATGCCTTGGTTTTAGTGTACAAGTAACCATGCCTTGATTTTTAACTATGCCCCCACCTATACCATGAATGGTAAACGGACATTTTTTACGTTTTAACACTAATCTCTGAGCACACTCAGTAGTTATAAAAGAACTTTGAGCGCCGGAATCGATGACTGCACGGCAGTCTTGATATTGACCGACACCGTCCATAACATGCGTAAGTGTAGTACCTAACACTACTCCGTATTCGCAGTTATTGCTTATTAATGCGTGCTGTACTGGTGCTTGTGTTGTTTCGCTTACGAAGTGAGACGACACTAGCGCTTGCTGCGCGTGTGAAAGAGACGGCTGCGCCGCCGTCAGGGAGCTCGCCACGGACGACATTCCCGCGCTTTCAGTATTAAAGTTATCTTTATGCAATAAATAATGGTGCGGTAATGTACAGACCCCGCAATTCATTGTACTCTTACAAGCACTGGACTGATGATCAGATTTAAGACAATTAAGGCAAAGTTTTAATGAATGAACACGGTTCATTCTTTCATCGACAGACAATTTACGAAATTGATCACATCGATAAATCATATGATTTTGTTTACAAATCACACAAGTCAAATTTAAGTTATTTTTATTACGGTTGTTATTTTCGTGCGGAGCTCGCGCCGTATTAAGAACCGACTTAGACGAAGATTTAATTTGGTTTTTATTTTGTGTATTACTAGATTTCGACGTGTTATTCGAAGAGTTGTCCTTAAAAATGTGTTCGAGAACTTTAATTTGTTTGTTTACAAAAGCTATTAGTTCCGCAAACGTAGGTATCAATTTCTGATCCCGGTATTCTTCGAATAATTTTCGTGTATGAGGGTCGAGTCGTTGTAATGCCAAATGACACAATAAGAAATCGTCTAAGTTCTCAATGTTTAATGCTTGAATCGCTTTAAGTGAATAATCAAAGGTTTCTATAAATGAAGTTAAGTTCGACGTAGTATCCTTTGTTAACGGTGAAAAATTCAACATTTTATCGAAATACCTACATGCTAGTGTTCTGTGGTCGTGATATTTATCAACTAAACTTTGCCAAACTAATGTATAATTTGCGGCCGTAATTGGTAGGTTTTTTACGATATTTAATGCAGGACCTTTAACGCATGAAAGTAAATAATGAAATTTATCGATATCTGAGAAATTTCTATTATGAACTAATGATGAGAATGTGTCATAAAAAGTTATCCAATTTTCAACTTCACCGTCAAATTGAAATAACGTTAACTTTGGTAACGCTGGTGTAGGTACTACTAACTCATTTTTTTCTAACGCTGGATAGAAATCGGATTCTGATTTTGAATATTTACTAGCGATTAACTGACATGTATTATACATTTCGTCAAATGTTTCGAGCTCACTTAACGACATTTTTGCAGTAGGTTTTATTTGTACTTCTATTTCGTACAAACTAAATATGGCGGATTCAAACTTCGCACGAACACTTTCCATTTCCGACAATAATATCTTAAACAATTGCAATTTATCTGGTTCTGTTCCCAACTTTTTGGAATAGTCATAAAGCTTTTGTATCTTCGTAAATAAATATTCCTTTTTAACTATTAAGCTTTTCCTTTTCGTTTCTAAAACTTCCGCCATTTTGGAAGCGTGGTTTTAGCGAAACTAAAAATTAAGAAATCCGGCTCGAAGGACCAGAATGTGGGATAGAGGAGTGGACTGTAAGTTTTAGCTGGTTGTAGATAAGTAGTTCTGTACGAACGGGGTTCGCCGTTCTCCCAATTAAGGAACAAATTCAACAGTGTTTTTGACTGAGTACGACTCACCTTTATTCTGCTGCGGCGGCCTCCTGGATGATCTAAACGGTCTTTTGGGTGGACCGTCGATCCTGGGGCTAGGCACGAGTGACACCACACGGTAATGCACAATTTGTCCTTATTTTATCAATTTTCACTCACGGAGCAAAGAGATAGATTGTTCTTGGGATTACAATGGCGACCGAATCGAATGTACGAGTGCGCGGGCCAGGCTCCTTGCCGATTGGCTCGCACAAAAGCATCTCGTCCTGATCGATGACAGATCGCGGGTAGGTCACGACCAATCACGTCCGAGTTAGCGAGCGTAAACAGCCAATTACTATTAAATTCGTCCAATCATGGGCTAGATACAGAACAGATTGATTGATTGATTGATTGATTGATTGATTGATTGATTGATTGATTGATTGATTGATTGATTGATTGATTGATTGATTGATTGATTGATTGATTGATTGATTGATTGATTGATTGATTGATTGATTGATTGATTGATTGATTGATTGATTGATTGATTGATTGATTGATTGATTGATTGATTGATTGATTGATTGATTGATTGTGTGGGATAGAGGAGTGGACTGTAAGACGACTCACCTTTATTCTGCTGCGGCGGCCTCCTGGATGATCTAAACGGTCTTTTGGGTGGACCGTCGATCCTGGGGCTAGGCACGAGTGACACCACACGGTAATGCACAATTTGTCCTTATTTTATCAATTTTCACTCACGGAGCAAAGAGATAGATTGTTCTTGGGATTACAATGGCGACCGAATCGAATGTACGAGTGCGCGGGCCAGGCTCCTTGCCGATTGGCTCGCACAAAAGCATCTCGTCCTGATCGATGACAGATCGCGGGTAGGTCACGACCAATCACGCCCGAGTTAGCGAGCGTAAACAGCCAATTACTATTAAATTCGTCCAATCATGGGCTAGATACAGAACATACCCCCTACCGAAACCATAGTTATGGTTTCTATAAAACTAAGATTAACCTATTACCTATCTCGTTAAAGAGAACCCTAAATTAAACACTAAACTAGGTACCTATATCTAACAAAAACGTTTTGTCTGAATCTAGTTTGTATAAGGTAACAGGCTGAGTTTATTGGTTGGTCTTTGTAAGACACTTTTTTCGGTGCGCAGAGTCACACACCGAACTATACCGTCGGGGCCTGGATGTAATTTTTCTATTTTGCCGAGAGGCCAATTGCAGGAGGGAACATTATCCGTTTTTATTATCACCAAATCTCCAACCTTTGGGTTCGAGCAAGACGTAAACCACTTAGCTTTCTGCTGAAGAGTGTTTAAATATTCGTGACTCCAACGTTTCCAGAAAAGTTGGGAACATCTCTGGATGTACTGCCAACGTGACAATCTATTGATGTTTACCTCTTGCACGTTATACTCGGGTATAGAGATCAAGCTTCGACCAATGAGAAAGTGTCCGGCGGTTAAGACATTAAATTCGTTGGGATTATCACTAGTAGGTAGTGGACAGAGGGGACGCGAATTTAAAATGGCTTCTGCCTTGCAAAATATCGTGGAGAGTTCCTCAAACGTTAAGGACTTTTCACCCGCACTTCGTACTAAGTGATATTTTGCCGACTTTATGCCTGCTTCCCAGAGACCACCCATATGTGGAGCACTGGGAACATTGAATTTCCAGTTAACCTGCCTTTTAGAACAGCCATCCGAAATGTCATCCCGACTTTCACGCAAAAACCTTTGGATTTCCGAAAGATGCTTACTTGCACCAACAAAATTAGTACCGCAATCCGAATATAGAACAGCGCATAAACCTCTACGAGACACGAATCTGTCTAAGCACGCCAGGAAACAGTCTGTGGAGAGAGAAGATAACGCCTCCAGATGTACTGCTTTTGTTGAAAAGCAAACAAACAGTGCTAAATACGCCTTTGTCACTTTAGCATTACGACGTAAACTTTCTTTAATGAAAAAAGGACCTCCGAGGTCAACTCCGACGTTAAAAAATACCTTATTAGGTATCAACCGAGTTGGTGGCAAGGGTGCCATTTGGGGTTGCAATAAAGACGGTTTACATTTAAAACAAGTTTTACACTTAGATAAAACAGATCTAATGACGCTACGAGCGGACAATATCCAAAAATTCTCATTGATAATACTTTGTAATGTTCGCGGACCTACATGTAAATATTTTTTATGTAAATAATTGATTAATAGTTTAGTAAACAAACTACCTTTCGGAAGCAGACGCGGATGTTTAGAATTATACGGCAGTTCTGAATGACCGATGCGACCCCCTACCCTGAGGAAGTCGTCGGAATCAATAAATGGAGATAATTTTCGTAATGAGGAAACATGTTTCTTATCTTTAATCAATTTTAATTCCGCTTCAAAATAGGCGGTTTGAACTAATTTTATCAACACATCATTAGCTTTATTTAATTCTAAGGTTGATAATACTCCCGATTTGTAAGCAGTGTTACTCTCATTCCCCTTTCGTCTAAATCGTAAAATCCAAGCGAACGATCTTTGCAATTTGGAAAATGATGAAAACTGTCGAAAGATTCTTTCACAAAATTCTATCTTAGATTCCTTAAAATTATCATTAATTTTATTTTCGGTCAAGAAATTAACAGACAGTTTCAATTCCGGTAATTTATTATTACTCGCATTCACAAACACCGTTAGTGGCCAATCGATATAATTTTCATACATCCAATCTGTGCCCTGTAACCAACGTTGATTACAACTAACCAGTTGTGCCGGAGACGCTCCGCGAGAGCAAATATCGGCTAAATTATGTTCGCTACACACATGCCGCCAAAAGTGAGGGGGTAACACCTCAAGAATTTTCGTGACGCGATGACTAACAAAAGTTTTCAGTTTATAAGGTTCCGTTTGAAGCCACGACAGTACGACTGTCGAGTCTGAAGCTGCTGTAATTTTGTTGATTTTAACGCGGGTAAATGTGTCGACTACGAACTTTATTAGTTTGCTCAACAAAACTGCACCCATCAATTCCAACCGAGGAATCGTGACGGGTTTTATCGGCGCAACTTTAGATTTCGCGGTAACTAGACGAACCTTTACCTTACCCTTTTTATCGCGACTGATAACATACACGCATGCTGCATAGCCACGCAACGACGCATCACAAAATCCAACCAAATCGCATTCCGTCTCCCTTGGCAAGAGCATGTGACGCTCAATATGTAACTGCTTTAACTGAGGCAGTTCCAAAATAAAATTTTGCCAAGACTTATTTATATTATCTGGCAACCTTTCGTCCCAGCCAATGCCTAGCTTCCATAGCTCCTGCATGATCTGCTTCGCCACAAAAGTGCATGGTGCTATAAAGCCCACGGGATCGTAAATAGATGCTAGCAATTTTAGCACTGATCGTTTGGTTGGCTCGTTGTCTTTTAAATTAACCGAAAAAATGAAACTATCGGAATTTGGAATCCATTTAAGACCTAAAACTTTAATGGTACTATCGTTTTCATCTTTAACGAATGTTACGGAATTTTCCCTATTTTCGAAGGGGACGCGTCGCAGTAACTCCTCACTGTTACTCATCCATTTTTTTAAAGCAAAATTGGCACTTTCAAAAATACCAATTAATTGATCCTGTACTAAGCAAGCTTGCTCAAAAGTATTACATGAATATAGAATATCGTCCATGTAAACTCCCTCACGGAGGACCTGAGCAGCGAATGAAAAACGTTTTCCTTCATCGTTAGCTAATTGTACTAGCGTCCGAATTGCTAAGAACGGTGAACAACTAAGTCCGTACGTTACGGTTTTTAATTCGTATAATTTAATTGGATCGTTAGGCGATTCTCGATATAAAATGTGTTGATATAAGCGATCTTCTTTTCTTAAGGAGATAGCCCGATACATTTTACAAACATCACTTACTAGACAATATTCAAATAGCCGAAATTTCAAAATTATTGCTGCAATATCTGGATACAGTTTAGGCCCGACTAACAGAATATCATTTAAAGACACGTTATTGCTACTCTTCGCCGATGCGTCGAACACTACACGTAGAGGAGTGGAGGTACTAGTAGGTCGCAAAATACTGTGATGTGGAATAATGTATTTGCTAGGCGTATCACCCTGATAAAGTTCCATATGACCAAGTTCTTCATATTCACGCATAAATTCCTTATACTTCTTTTCTAGATCAGTAGTGCGCGCGAGTTTACGTTCCGTGTACAATAACCTGCGCTCAGCTGCAGCACGCGTTGCACCTAGCGGCGAGCGTTCGGGCGCAAAAGGCAGCGGCACCACGTATTGCCCGTTCGATTCTCGAGTATGTTCATTAGAGAATATCTCCTCGGCTAACTGATCCATTGGATTTATTGAAGGTGTGCACGGCACTTCCTCAATTTCCCAAAAACTGCGTAAAGATTTTCCAATCAACTGTTCTTCGTCATATGAAACCGATAAATTAAGATTTTGCGAACTATTATTATTATGTGGATACAATTTTCCGCTAATAACATATCCAAAAACTGTTTTAGTAACACTCGGAATACCATTCTTAATTACTAATGGTTTATCGCTAATGATATCTGGTACTATGTCGTTACCTAACAAAATATCTAGGCGAGAACGCTTGAAAAACAGTGGATCCGCTAACATATAAGTGTCATACTCGTTAATGACATTGTCTGTGAAAGAGATATTAGGCATATCAGCGGAAACTTTTGAGATAACTACTAAATTAACACGAAATGTTGGACCGTTGGCATGCCTTGGTTTTAGTGTACAAGTAACCATGCCTTGATTTTTAACTATGCCCCCACCTATACCATGAATGGTAAACGGACATTTTTTACGTTTTAACACTAATCTCTGAGCACACTCAGTAGTTATAAAAGAACTTTGAGCGCCGGAATCGATGACTGCACGGCAGTCTTGATATTGACCGACACCGTCCATAACATGCGTAAGTGTAGTACCTAACACTACTCCGTATTCGCAGTTATTGCTTATTAATGCGTGCTGTACTGGTGCTTGTGTTGTTTCGCTTACGAAGTGAGACGACACTAGCGCTTGCTGCGCGTGTGAAAGAGACGGCTGCGCCGCCGTCAGGGAGCTCGCCACGGACGACATTCCCGCGCTTTCAGTATTAAAGTTATCTTTATGCAATAAATAATGGTGCGGTAATGTACAGACCCCGCAATTCATTGTACTCTTACAAGCACTGGACTGATGATCAGATTTAAGACAATTAAGGCAAAGTTTTAATGAATGAACACGGTTCATTCTTTCATCGACAGACAATTTACGAAATTGATCACATCGATAAATCATATGATTTTGTTTACAAATCACACAAGTCAAATTTAAGTTATTTTTATTACGGTTGTTATTTTCGTGCGGAGCTCGCGCCGTATTAAGAACCGACTTAGACGAAGATTTAATTTGGTTTTTATTTTGTGTATTACTAGATTTCGACGTGTTATTCGAAGAGTTGTCCTTAAAAATGTGTTCGAGAAATTTAATTTGTTTGTTTACAAAAGCTATTAGTTCCGCAAACGTAGGTATCAATTTCTGATCCCGGTATTCTTCGAATAATTTTCGTGTATGAGGGTCGAGTCGTTGTAATGCCAAATGACACAATAAGAAATCGTCTAAGTTCTCAATGTTTAATGCTTGAATCGCTTTAAGTGAATAATCAAAGGTTTCTATAAATGAAGTTAAGTTCGACGTAGTATCCTTTGTTAACGGTGAAAAATTCAACATTTTATCGAAATACCTACATGCTAGTGTTCTGTGGTCGTGATATTTATCAACTAAACTTTGCCAAACTAATGTATAATTTGCGGCCGTAATTGGTAGGTTTTTTACGATATTTAATGCAGGACCTTTAACGCATGAAAGTAAATAATGAAATTTATCGATATCTGAGAAATTTCTATTATGAACTAATGATGAGAATGTGTCATAAAAAGTTATCCAATTTTCAACTTCACCGTCAAATTGAAATAACGTTAACTTTGGTAACGCTGGTGTAGGTACTACTAACTCATTTTTTTCTAACGCTGGATAGAAATCGGATTCTGATTTTGAATATTTACTAGCGATTAACTGACATGTATTATACATTTCGTCAAATGTTTCGAGCTCACTTAACGACATTTTTGCAGTAGGTTTTATTTGTACTTCTATTTCGTACAAACTAAATATGGCGGATTCAAACTTCGCACGAACACTTTCCATTTCCGACAATAATATCTTAAACAATTGCAATTTATCTGGTTCTGTTCCCAACTTTTTGGAATAGTCATAAAGCTTTTGTATCTTCGTAAATAAATATTCCTTTTTAACTATTAAGCTTTTCCTTTTCGTTTCTAAAACTTCCGCCATTTTGGAAGCGTGGTTTTAGCGAAACTAAAAATTAAGAAATCCGGCTCGAAGGACCAGAATGTGGGATAGAGGAGTGGACTGTAAGTTTTAGCTGGTTGTAGATAAGTAGTTCTGTACGAACGGGGTTCGCCGTTCTCCCAATTAAGGAACAAATTCAACAGTGTTTTTGACTGAGTACGACTCACCTTTATTCTGCTGCGGCGGCCTCCTGGATGATCTAAACGGTCTTTTGGGTGGACCGTCGATCCTGGGGCTAGGCACGAGTGACACCACACGGTAATGCACAATTTGTCCTTATTTTATCAATTTTCACTCACGGAGCAAAGAGATAGATTGTTCTTGGGATTACAATGGCGACCGAATCGAATGTACGAGTGCGCGGGCCAGGCTCCTTGCCGATTGGCTCGCACAAAAGCATCTCGTCCTGATCGATGACAGATCGCGGGTAGGTCACGACCAATCACGTCCGAGTTAGCGAGCGTAAACAGCCAATTACTATTAAATTCGTCCAATCATGGGCTAGATACAGAACAGATTGATTGATTGATTGATTGATTGATTGATTGATTGATTGATTGATTGATTGATTGATTGATTGATTGATTGATTGATTGATTGATTGATTGATTGATTGATTGATTGATTGATTATGATGATGATGATGATGATTATGATGAATGAACTTTTAAATACGCCGTTGCATAACAACAATTTATTTCGTAATAACACAAAATAACACTTCATCAATTATAGACAGTTCTAAGCCTGCAAAGTATGAAGGAAAGTTCATTATTTAATCATAAACGCGATGTAATAATACTCATAAAAGTATTACTCTCAGTTAACAGACACCGCGCTAGCTTTTTGGCCGTAACAACAAGTACCTACGCAACACGAATAAAAAAAAGCATGTTAAATTAAAGCATTTAACAAAGTCTGCCCTGTGAAGCCCCATGGCAAAATCCGGGTTGTCAAATTAAACCCCGAGGACAACCCGGGTTGACAGCCGATTTTTTTTTTTTTTTTATTCTCTTTAATTTTTTTTTTTTTTGGTCCGACTCACCGGTGAGTTTCGGGGCTTTACAGGTTAAATTTTTTAGCACAAAGCATTTAACAAGTGATTGCCAAAAAGCAACTTTGAACACCACTACCTGTAACCACAGATTAAAAAAAAAGTCAAACGGCCAATGACGTAACGGAAACACGAATCAATAAACAAGTGATTTTGTATAACATTATAAAACATTATTGCTGATTTTAGAGGTTTGAACTTTATTTTAGAATTAATTTAAATCTCAAAAAATTTAAAAAAAAACCCGCAATAACTAAAAGAAAAACGATCATTTAACAAACACAAAAGAGCTGAACGCCTAAACCGATTTTGATAAAACGTTTCTAAGAACCATCCCTAGAAAACCTGCTTTCAAATACAAAAATCCGCATTCAAATTGGTTCACCCGTTTAAGAGCTACCTACGGTGCCACAGACAGCCAGACACACACACATAGCGGTCAAACTTATAACACCCCTTTTTTGCATCGGGGGTTAATAAACACAACACCACAGATTAAAAATAAACGTCAAAACGGCTGATGACGTAACGGAAACAATAAACAAGTGATTTTGAATAACATTACAAAACATATTAATTTTTATTTATTAATTTTAAGATTTGTACTTTATTTTAGTGGGATTCACACTCATGTACCTATAACTTTTATGTCAATAAACTTATTATTATTATTATTATTATTAGTATTATTTTAAATCTCTAAAAAAGGAAATTGGCAACACCATTACTATTAGTTCATTTAAATAAAATTAATGTTACCGAACTAAATATATAATCTGTATTTAACATTTAAGTGTCTAGGGGCACACCAGTTAGCTCGCCGTCCGATCAGCACCAGGCCCGAGAGTCGACGGCGCGTAGTGTTCCAAGCGCCTCAAAGAGTTCTCAGCAAACAGGACGGGGCCCGTCATGGCCGATGCCTGCCCGGGGGTTGAGGATAAATTCGAAAGAGTTACCTCGCCCCTGGGCATTCAGGGCAGCGAAGGAACAGGGGTGGGTTTTAGTCAGTAAGAGTCTGACACGCCCTCCCGCTCCACCCAGAGCGGGAGAAGTCATTGGATGATTTCCCACCCCACAAAAAAAAAAAGGGGACAATGCCGTTTGTCTTGCCAAAATCCCGATTCACGCGTTTCAAACCGCTATTATTACTATTACCCAAGGTCATTAGACCTGTGGCAAGGTTTACACACTCGGAACATGACATAGTCTGTAGTTACACGATGGCCGACTGTCAACGGGGCTTGACAGATGTTGACGTTTGATGCGCGCGGAGCCTGAGGGCATGTATTAACTAGCTTCTGCTCGCGGCTTTGCCCTCGTGAAAAGTGTATTAATTTATAAATTCAACTGTTAATATTTCGTGGCAGTGGCCAGTTATAAAAAAAAACACAAAAAAAAATCTAATCATTTATTTAAATCGTCCTGAGGGCAAGAACTTTCAGAACTTCAAAGTTCTATATAGAGACAGTCCCCCAAAACGCCCGCCCGTCATTACAACCTAGCTTCTGCCCGCGGCTTCCAGAAAAAGCGCTTTAATTGTGTTTTTTACGAAAACAAAAACCCTGTCCGATCCCATAAAAGCGTATTCCTGGTTTAACATACGCACTAGAAATAATAGTAAAAAAAAATTACATTAAGTATGGCAAATTTTCATAAGTTGAAACTGCACCGGCCGGCGAAATCACTTTATTTTTACCTATTTTTATTTCAAAGCGTAGCCCTGCACTAGCCGGGCTGTAGCCACAACTTCTCGCTTTGGCGGCACGCGACAAAGGGCGCATAACAAAGGATCAAAAATACCGTCTCGCTCAGGCGGCTTTTTGCACACTAAACGGTAGGTGAACTTTGTCGAGCGATCAGTGTTGCCTTCGATAAGTTTTTACTTTTTTTTAAATTAATTATTTTCATTTGGGAAAAATTATAATCTCATATCCATGAAATGGTTACGTATATATGTACGAAGTACGATACCAAATATATATACAGTTACCTACCTCAGAGCCACTGCCTGCATCGACCTTCTCTTTACTACTAGGCATCTTGGAGGGCGCGTCGACCAGGAACACGTGGTTCATCAGCTGTTCCGCCGACCACTGAGATTGCTCGTCCTCCGTCAGACACCTGGTTTTAAAATAGCTTTAGGAAATTTTCGAGTTAAAAAAAAAATATTTTCTAAATTTTAGTAAGTTGTATTTTTGGAATCGCGTCTTCGAGTCCTTTATTCAGGTATCCTATATGATCATGTCACAAAAATTACGGCCTCACTAACCTAATGGCGGCCGTGCTTTTGTTTTTTTCATACTTCATATTTCCTATAATGTTACTTCGGCAGTCAAACTCAATCTCATGATACCATTATGATACCGACCAAGTGCGTGTCGGACTTCGCACATTTAGGGTTCCGTATCAAATGTATTTTTGACTATTTGTATGGCTTTGGGTCAACAAGATGCTTATACTGTGAAAATTTGAAGACTGTAGCTCCAACCGTTTGGCTGTAAAACCTGTGTGACAGACGACGGACAGACGGACACGTGAGTGACAGCAATAGGGCTACGTTTGGACACTTCGGGTACGGAACCCTAAAAACAGTTCAGTACTTTTATGTTGCCATAACTTGACCAAAAATAGGGGCAGCAGATTTTTAGCGATTTCTGGGTTGACCGCATAGTAAAATTGTTCATATTCATTAGTAATTTATCCCTTTGAAAGATTTTTAATATGTTAAAATTGTTCGGTATTTTTATACCAAAGAATTTTAACATAATAATATTAGCAATCTTTCATTAAGGTGGAAGCGCCAGGTTAGCCCGCGAAATTCAAATTTTCTTATGTTTTTTGCAATTTGTAGGTCAGTGTCAGGTTGTATCATGGTCAAAATATATATATGAGTGATTCCGCCATTTCGTCCATAACGGAGTAATTTTGTGGAATGTATTTTTAATTCATGGTTTCGCAAAATGAATCAATTAAATTATTCGTATACCTTCTAGATGTGGGTTATCGTTAAAGGCGTTCATGAAAATGATTTCCTTTTCAAAAAAATCGATGGAGTGTAATGAGGATGCGGAAGGTAATGAAATACGGAGAGAGTGTAATGATGAAGTTTGGAGGGTAATGAAATATGACGAGAGTGTAATGATTTAGTATGGAAGGTAATGAAAAGTTTATGGGTGAAATAAAGTAACTCTTATAGAAATTTAAAAA
This sequence comes from Polia nebulosa, assembly GCA_951329385.1. Taxonomy (NCBI): domain Eukaryota; kingdom Metazoa; phylum Arthropoda; class Insecta; order Lepidoptera; family Noctuidae; genus Polia; species Polia nebulosa. The sequence goes on along the minus strand of OX589602.1, from coordinate 27,788,845 downwards.
ATATTTATTATTAAAATAAACAGCATACCAAAATGGAACATTCATGTAGTTGAGATATAAAATACACCTAATGAGTATCACTTTTGAACCCAGTTTCTCAAAACGTATATCTATTTTTTTTTAAAACGATAAATAAAATACTGCTTTTGTTTTTGTACACCACCACGGTATTGAAATATTCATGTTTCCCAGGAGCTACCTGACTGTTAAAGTCTTCTTGAAGAAAATTTTCCACACGTTGTTTCTCCACTATTTTCTTTTCTCGCACTTTTTTTCTAATACTTTCTTTTTATATCAATATTGACTTTTGACAGCACTCCATACTTTTTGAATCACCACGAATCGTCAACGATACCTTAAACAAAATATTTCTTCTCTTTTTAGGAAGACTTTTGTATTTGCTAGACACTCCGTGATTGAGCGTTTCATTGAACAGTACCTTTTTCTTAACTGCCTCTATTTTATCAGCTTTTATATAATTAATTACCTACTTGATCTACTTTTTTTTCGATGGTATCTTCTATAGACTTTCTTACTTTCTGTAATATTCGATATTTATGTATTTGATTTTTTAGCATATCCTTCTCTTTCTTAAGTTTATCTACTTCTTGCAAATTAGAAATCACTTTCGTTGATCTATAAGCCAAACGCCGAAAGTGTTCGACAGCATCTGGCACGAAAGCCTTATTGCTATGCTTCCTTCCTTCGGTCTACCCACTGGTCTGTACGATTGGATTTCAGACTTCCTGAGGGATCGGTCCATTCGAGTGGTAAATGAGCTGCTCGTCCAATCAGCTGAATATCAATGCCGGGATCGCTTAGTGGCCGGTGCTCCCGGCAACACTATTTTTGCTGCATATAAATGATCTCCTTAAGCCAGTACCTTTGGGTATGCAGACGACAGCACTGCTACTGATGGCTGACGGTTTCTCCGAGAGGCTATGGTTGAACGCTTTAACTTGTCCTTGAAGGCAGTCTCTGAATGGAGTGATACCAATTTGGTCAAGTTCAATGCTAAAACCCAGGCGTGGTCTTTTCTCTGCTAAAAGGAACCAACTCCACCCGGCTCCATCTTTCCGAAGTGTAACCGTGCCCATAACCGATCATTCTTGATCTTCTTGGTGTCACCTTACATTCCACTATCAATTTTGGGCCATATATCAAAGGCTCAAATGGCTGCTAAAAAGTTGGGAATCCTAGCAAAAGTGAGATGGTACTGCACGCCGAAACAACTGCTCAAACTTTATCAAGCGCTAGTTCGATCGTGTACCTATGGAGTACTGCTTTCATTTTTGGGCCATTGTACAGTAATTTTTCTTGTGCATTAAGTTTAATAAATAAATAAATAAATAAATAAATACCAGCTTGATGGGCTTAAGTCAATTAAGAAACGAGCCACGAGGATCATTGGCAATGATAAGCTCGTCGAGTCCAAGCTCCAAATTCTTGAGCATCGACCCCGAGTTGCTAGCCTATCGATTACATTTTGGAGAGTGTGCGTCGGAATTGCAAAGTTTAATTTCGCCAAGCCCGTTCCATCATCGGACCCCAAGACGTACGGCGATGGGCCACTGTTACATGATGGACCCCCCACCCATACGCACAAAATGTTTTGGGAACACATTCATCGTGCGTACAGCAAAATAATAAAATTCCCTGTCAGTGTCTGTGTTTATATAGCTACAACCTGGGATTCTTTAAGTCGAGAGTGAATAGGTTGTTTCTAGGCAAGCGTGCTCTATCTTCTACCACATTATCGTTTACCATCAGGTGAGGTAGTGGTCAAACGCGAGCCTATTAATAATTAAAAAATATATATATCGTAACTGCCTCAAAGCCCTTGTAGAACACTTCGTCTGTCTGATGGCTTTTTATTATCTTTGGTGTAGATTCTGGTGGTTCTTCTATTTCCATCAAAGGGTGGCATACTTCAGAATCTATCTGTGATGTTTAGGATTTCTGCAGTTTCGCTAGTGGGTGGCAAATTCTCCAGTAAAATACTTTGCACTTTCCTTTATTCTTGTATCTTATTGAAATATTGTCTCGAGTTTTTTCGCCATCTTCTCCAATGTTCCCTTTTTTGTCTGTTGGTCATTTCTGTTATACTAAGAACTTTTTTCTTTTTTTTTTGAATTGAAGAATTTGATTGATTCTGAGATTTCTGCATATTTTTCTTTCATAAGCAGTCTGTCTTTCGCTAACTTTTCTTGTGTGGATGTTTTTTTGCTTTTGCTTAGCCATAGTCATATCCTCTGAGTATCTAGTAAAAAAAAACTTTGAAAACGCTAAAATAGTTGGATAGGTATGTCATTCTGTTTAGCAAGAAGGTTCATAGGCAATTATTACAAAATAAAATTTGAGGAAATAGCAAATCGATTTGTTAATCCTCAAGTCAATTTATTTTATCACTCGAACTTAAATGTAATCATTCATTCATCAGTCATTTAAGTTCTAACATGAGGACCAAGACAAAGTAACATTCGATAAGCGATGACGCTAGTAGAAAAACCAAAAAAAAAAAAATGTATGGGGTTGACGTAAACTATCGAAATGTTACGTAATCATGTTAATGTCACATTGAGTCCCGGAATAGAAAACACAAGTGGAAGTGCCCACCTGTGGTGCCCATGCAGCTATCCGGCGCGTGTCACAATTAGGCGGAAATAATAACAACCTTCGTCAGTTGTAATAAGTCTTAATTTTGTATGAACAACAAATAAGGTTTGCCTCAAAATTGATTTACTATTTAATTTCCCATAATATTTCATTACCTTCCATAACGCTTCATTCCCTTCTGTATAGAAAATTAGAGGAAACGGAATGTAATGAAATGGAGGGTAATGAAATTTGAACAGATTTTCTTAGTTTATTTAGAATAAAATAGGAAACTAGCTGTACTAAAATATAATGTGACATAACCTAACTAAACACTATAATTTTACATCAAAACCATATTTTTTTATCATACACTTACTTATTAAATGAATGGAATGTAATGAGTACTTACCTGTGACAAACGTGGTTTATAAAACTATTTTCGTAAATATTTGCCGTTAGGGGCGCACGGGTGTGCCCGTGATGAACTTTTTTGGTAGACTGGGGTCCGGGACACGTAGGCAGTAGGATTTAATGCACCGGTATGCTTGTACTTCAAAATAATTTCGATTGCAATTTTTATGGAATGGAATGAAGTTTTTCGTTTGACAATTTTTTAACGCTGATTCTTTCTATGATAGGCACTGTTTAAAAAAATCTTTGTCATAAATTAATAATCGACATTAAATAACTTAGAAAATAGGCACAAATAACTTGTACTTTTATATAGGAAAGCGCAATAATGTATCTAGAAACATTCTGGGTGACCATGTGGATAGGGAGTGGAATGAAATGTAGGCATGTTTTTGTTCTAAGATTTTTTTTATTATGGTTACTAGACCTATTATAAACTATGCGCCTTTGAGATCTAACTAAATGTTAACTTATTTGATTATCATATTTTGATTAATTTAAATATTTATCATGACTTTACTTCTGGAAAGACGATTTGGACGAAACGGCGGAATCACTCATATAATGATTCGCGGCCGTAGCAAGTATGTATTCATAGAATTATAATCATTAAAATCATCAATACAACTCTTTCAGTTAGTATTGATGAGAATGCCTAAGGCATTATTAAGTCCGCCTTTGTACATTTGTGTTGCATGAAGTTTTAATAAATAAATAAAAATGAATAAATATTCATGCCAAATGTCATGATTTCATGAAATACTTACATTTTACATCAATTCTAAGTAAATAAATCATATTTTGACCATGATCCAACCTGATACTGACCTGTTAATTGCAAAACCGTAAGAAAAATTGAATTTCGCCTATACCTTGCAAAGAAATCCTTAGCAGAACTTGGTAGATCAGGAGGTATGTCTAAGTAGGTTCGTTCTTGCGACACGATTGAGAGCAGCATCTGCCCTGTAGCGTAGATGTCCTGGGCTGCAGTTTGCCTGAAAAAGTATTAAAATATATCATATTATGTATCTTTATCTTTTTTTGGGTGGTTCAAATTGGATAAGAATTTGATAGGCATGTTAATGTCTGTTTATAATATAATAATACTGGCTGCGCCCCGCGGTTTTACCCGCTTAGACCAGGATAAAAAGTAGCCTATGTGTCAATCCAGGGTATAAGCTATCTACATACCAATCAGTCCAGCCATTTGAGCGTGAAGAAGTAACAAACATACACACTCACAAACTTTCGCCTTTATAATATTAGTGTGATTATTATAATTTATAGTTTTCTAAATTGAGCATTGTGTTTATATTTCATATTAATTTAGATTCTACTAACTAATATTATAAATCTAAAAGATGCTGGTTTGTACTTTTTTACACAGAGAAGGAACATCAAATCAGTTTTTTTTTTGCATATTTATCTGTATACAAAAAAAAAAACACTGTTTATGGGCCTGTAAGTAACGTATGCTATTTAACTCTTAAAATTGGAGATATGTACGTAATTTTATAATACACTAGCACTTCAACCGCGACTTAGTCCGCATGGATTAAAAAAAAAAAAATATAGCATAAGACACTCACAAATAACGTGGCTTTCTATGGGTAAAAGAATTATCAAAATCAGTTCAGTAGATACAGAGATCCCTACAACCTCACAAACTCACAAACCTCCTCTCCTCTTAATAATACTAGTATAAATTTGATTCTGTTCATGTGTAATAGACTACGGGAAAAAATAAAACTATTTAATTCCAATCACCACACAGCTCAACAGACAGAAAACTACATGTGAAGTTACAAAAATAAATAAATAAATAGCAGAAACATCATCATACCTTCATCTTACCTGTCACAATAAGCGTCTCCATCGATCATCTCAGCTAACCGCATATCAAGACCAATCCCCACCAGCTTGACCCCGCCAAAGTCGTCCAGAAACACATTTTGACCTCTCACGTCCTTATGCACGATACCCACACTATGCAGCTCTTTTAATGCCCCTAGCACACCGAATCCAACATGTCTAAGTAACTTTAAACCTTCATAACGATCACTAAACACACTGAGTCTACTTTTAACACTTTTCAAAGCACTGCCTAGCACAAAACTCCTGAATAAATATATATACTGTTTTGTTGTCCGTTTGTTAGCGTCTTTAATTGTTTCCATGGCTATGTAGGGGGTTAACGTGGGGTGGTTTAGCCGCGACATGGCTTTGAGATCTTGCTGCATGGAGGTCAATTGGCGGGTCCGCGTTTGGAAGTCGTTGGCTGGCGGTGTGATCCATTTCTTGGCGATTAATCGCTCGCCTTCGTCGTCGATCGCTAGGTAGGTTGTGGCGCCGTTCGAGGAGTGGCCTGTTAATTTATTTACTGATTTATTTTGTACACAAAATTAGGTATTGGTGCGGATTCTGTTGTGCACAAGCATATATTTAAAAAAAAAAACTTAATTTAGGCTATTTCTATCTTTTTCTCTCTAATCAAACAAGAAAGAGACGGACGTAAATTAGAGCTGTCAAATTTAGTTGAACTAATACATATATATCCATACAAATTAAGGGTACACGTAAAAACATGTCGATTAAAAACACAGTGAAGCGTAAAGCGTAAACTAGTTTGATATCTCTAACTTAGTTCCTAGCTATAGCCATCCTTTTCTCGCACTGCCTTTTAGTAAAAGATAGCGATTCTCTAATTTTAGTTTAGTTATTCAACAAGAGAATCGGGACCATTACTAAATTAAGTTAATTCTTTGAATACTTTCAATGCATCTTCAAACTGAATCGCCGACATTCTGACATAATTCTCTACCATTCATCATCAAACTGTCTTGGGTCCCGCAACGAAATTAATCCAATAGGCACAGTCTGTCTGTTTAGATCCGTAGAATTCCATTTAGATATTTGTTAGGGAACACACATTTCCCATAATACTAGCGTACAGCTGCCTCATCCAATACAAAGAAACGGTACCGCCATAACTACGGGTTTTTAACTCGCACAAGCAACTTTTGTTCTTCGTTCGGGCCCGTCCTCTACACCTCGCTAGATGGTGTTAGCAGCGACGGCATGCAAGTTGAATGAATTTACTTTAAGTCTTACCAATATTTTCTCACGCATTGAGGAATTACTTTATAGCATTTTTGGCACTTCATAACAGTTTTACTGTTTTAAAATGTGTTACTATGCAAATTTTAAAGAGGCGAATGTATAAACTCTAAAACTTCAAACTGCGCCATCTATTGGTACAAGAAATATAAATGCCTAAGGATTAGTTCCAATAAACATCTAAATTTGAAATAGGAGCCAATTATTCCAAAATTTTATGGTTAGGGTAGTTTATTAAATAAGAAAACACAGTTTTACCATTTTTTTTTTCAAAATATTAATGATACATATACTTCAATAAGAAATCGATATAACGCCATCTATTAAAATTTATTTGAACTAAATTTTCTTTGTTCGAGATGAGACCCCGTGATATGACTTACCTAAACAGTTTCCGATATAAACTTTCTTATTATTCCTCTGAGTGATCCTCATTACTTGAACACCTTTACTTTTACAAGTACATGGTATATCCACTGTTTTAGTTCGAACCACCTTCTTAACGGGAGACATGTTTTCGTCAGCGTAACTGTAAATCATAACAGAAAACTTAAGCCAAAGACGTGTATACTACAGTGAAGACACGTTTTTGATGGAAATATATATCTCTGTCAGGTACTGGGAGTAATTGGGGTTATTAGCCTTTTCTTTACTAGGTAGTTCGTAGAAAACAATGACGATCGATAAGTGATGAATGCCTGTACTTACTACACCAGTTCTGGAGCATCTCCGTGACCTTCAAGACTGTCGTTCTCCTGGCTGATACTAGATCTATGGATACGTTGTCTTCCCGACTTGAGGATTTCTTGCCGCCTTTGAATCTCATCCTTCATTTTTTGTCGCTAAAATTACGATAATAGGGTATTTTACTCTCTAAGAGAAAAAACTAAAAATATATTATTTAGATAGCTTAGGCAAAAAGCAATCGGAAAATGTAGTTTTAGTTCATAAAATAACAAAATAAATTTTAAAATTCAATTCGAAGTTTTCAGTTATTTTTATTAATCTGTTTTTTAACACCATGAAATAGTAGACGCCATGTTATACGTCATACGGCTATGTAAACAATAAAGTGTCAACTGTCAACTGATCAGCGTATCTATGCTTTGTACCTACTTTTATTAACATAGCCAACTGACGTCATGACCACGGAGCAATATGGCGTCCACTGCGTCCAGCGTTTTCGTCAATTACGCGCGAAATTTGAAAATGTAAAATTTAACGCGTCAAGTCCCTCATTAGCAGACAAAATTAAAAACCTATTGTTATGTCGACGCGCGGGGCCTGACGCGTTAAATGCATTTTTAGGACACTTATTAATTGAATAAAAATTTTGTGTTTTTTTTTATTGGTTTATTAGCACTATAGAATTGAAATACTTTTCAAAAATGGATGTAATATCCTATTATGTGGAATTTAGTTGAACACTTTCAGTGCCGAGCACTCAGCTCAAGGGTGCGTTTCCAATGAAGTGGATCGGAACGGAGTAATGCGGGAATCGACCAATCACAAATTCACAATGGTTAAAATCCTCATCGCGTCACTCGTCCCATATGTGACGATTCGTTATACGTAGCCATAGTTGGCGTGCGTCGCGTGCAAGGTAGCCCGCGAAATTTAGCCACCTTAATAACCGGCTTCCGAACTGAGAATTTGCAGTTAAGAACGAATTTTTAATTTTGTAAATATGAGTACCATTTTTTTTTTCTGGTGGTGGGCAATCAGCCATTGGCACGGATTCTCTTGTTCAATATCTAAACTAAAATTAGAGAATTGCTATCTTTTACTAAAAGGCAGTGCGAGAAAAGGACGGCTATAGCTATGCACTAAGTTAGAGATGTCAAACTAGTTTACGCCTTGCGCTTCGCCGTGTTTTTAGACGACATGTTTTTACGTGTACCCTTAATTTGTATGAAAATATTAGTTCAAACTAAATTTGACAGCTCTAATTTACGTCCGTCTCTTTCTTGTTTTATTAGAGAGAAAAAGATAGCAATAGCCTAAATTAAGTTTAGTTTGTGCATAACAGAATCAACACCAATGACTTCTCCCGCTCTGGGTGGAGCGGGAGGGCGTGTCAGACTCTTACTGACTAAAACCCACCCCTGTTCCTTCCCTGCCTGAGTGCCCAGGGGTGCGGTGACTCATTTTCAGATATTATCTGCAACCCCTTTTTTTTTTAGTCATAAATATGAGTACCATGGGGCATATAATGTAACTGCTTTTTTTGACATGAACGAGCATGGCAGTTGAGTTTCTCATGCTCACTCAAATATCTCACTGCTGTTGGCGCGTGTGTTGGGTCATTCGGTTCCCTTCAATATGGTTGAGCTGAGTGGTGCTGATCCACGCGTCATGTTCGTGAACAGGCGCCGTCAGTTGAGACTTGTCATCTATTACCTGCCACTGGCTTATTTTAATTTTATTTTAATTGTTTATGAATTGTTTATTTGACATTGTTCTTATATAATAGAAGCAACAAAACATATGTAACCAGGATTTTATGCAATACATAACATGGTTTAAGAGTGTCCTTGGAATGTCAAGCTTCATCTTTCTGACTGACCGACTTATTGACAATTCAAAAGTGCCTGTAAATGGTTTATTTGAAACTAGCACTTCGGCCGCAACTTCGTCCGCGTGGATTTCAAAAATATATAGCCTATGACACTCACAAATAACGTGGCTTTCTATTGGTAAAAGGATTTGCAAAATCGGTTCACTAATTCTATTCACTATTCTATTCTATTCACTAATTCTAGTGTGATGACCCTAGTTCATCACTTGTGGCTTCGAATCACAGCCCTTTGATAGATTCTATCTTTGTTCTTGTAAGCAGGCACACCAGTTATGTATGGAGGCTTATTTAATTTGGTTTAGTGTTTATGCTTGAGTTCGTTTTTAATGGCATAATTGAGTGTGCTAGCTAACAAGTGGCGGATTATTTAATTTTATGGTTATGTTTTAGATTTATTTTTCTGTTTTACATATGTTAAGATTGTTGCATATAATTATATAGATTCAAGTTCTTCAAACTTAACAGACAGATGTGTTGCTGGGGAGTTTGTTGGCCACTTCTTCTTCACAGCTAAAACACTAGGAAGTGGTGACGGGCGGGTGTTTTTGGGGGACTGTCTTTATGTAGAACTTTGACGTTCAAAAAGTGCTGGTTCTCAGCCTAGTTTGAATAAATGACTTTTGATTTTTTTTTTTTGTTTTTGTTCAGTAGATCCAGAGATTACCCCCTACAACCTCACAAACTTTACCTCTTTATAATATTAGTATGGATAAATGCTTTGAATTAAATTGAATGCAAAAAAAAAAATACAGGTTTGCATGCTAAAGAAGAGTTTGACAAGTTCTCACCTTCAAATTAGAAACCTATTTTAGGTTAGGGTTATTTTTGTATTTGTAAGAAATAAGTACCTACCTTTACTTGATTTTTAAAAGAGAACAAAAGAAAAGTTAACTAATCCAGCAGCTATATTATCCTAAAATATATTTGCAGCACACTTTTATTTAAAATTATTCACTAAATTACCTACTTCATAAAATTGAGTTTCTTTATAAAAATCTTCTATGTAAAGTGGACTCACAAATTAGTTGTTGTCACAAAACTGTCTTCAGGTCATGTCATATCTTATCGCTTGGAGCATATCTGTGCGCTAAGTATATTTTAAGCATTATGTATAACAATACTTGATGGCATTGGAACTTGAAAACAGGACTTTTTAAAATTATTATTACCTAGGTACTATTTTCAATTTTGCGATCCTATATGTATAATTTTATGATTATTCCATCAGATCGATATTATAACAAATAATGCAAATATTTTCTCCATACTATTAAATATGACTTTTAAGAATCAGGCGGCCCATAAACCTACAATAATATTGTAAAATATTTTAAGTGTACAATAATTTTTAATATTAATTACTTGATAAAAATGTTCAATCTCATCTTTACTGTGTAATAATATTATAGATGTTTGGGCCGCTTTGTCGCCATGTTGTGACATTTCAGCTGTCAAACAAACTTCAACTGAGCACGATAAGAGCGCTTGCGCACTGCATTCGATCTGAATCAAAGTTCTATCCGAATTGGAAATGTTCTGAATTTGAAGTTCGGATCATTTCTGGGATTCATACTGGATAAAGCGGGAAAATGCTCTAAGTGCGTTATACTAGGGATGTGCAAGGATGCACGACGGGGGACGTGTGTGCATCCCACGCTACGAATCAAACCTTGAGATTAGAAAATTCTGCGAATACTACTTCTTTTTAACCGACTTCAAAAAAAGGAGGTGGTTCTCAATTCGACTGTATTTTTTTTATGTGTCTTACCTCATAACTATGTATACATATTATATACAGTATGGATTCGACATATGGGCAATAAATGAAATCACATGCTTGTTTAAGAGTTTACTGACGATGTGCAAAAAATGAACGAAATCGGTCCAGTAGTTTAAACAAAAAAAATAGTTTTAATTTTCAGTAAATTTGAACACTGTAGAATTGCAGCACTAGGTCAATGATCTAACATACTTTGTTCCTTAAATCCTTGAACTTTGAAATGCGACGTTGCCACTCTGTGCAATCTATCGCTCAAGCTCTTTTAGGCATTCTACTTATTTGCCTAAAATGTAAAATAGGTACACCTAAAGGCAGGCAGGAATTCAATTTACGTATTTTTTTATTGAAAGCGCCTAGTAAGAAAGATCTCACTTTATGAGTTGAAGGTCGTGAATTCAAATCCAGGCAAGTGCTTTCATTCTGTAATGTATTTCATCACACTCGCCCCAGCGGCTGCGACAGGAGACGCCGCGGGCGTCGAGAATTGCAGAGTGATCTCCGGTCACCGTAGGCCTGGGCTTCCGGACGACGAGCAATGGGTAGCTCGCCGTCCGCTCGACCGAGCTTACGTCGTCGACGGTGCGTAGTGTTCCACGCGCGCCTCAAAGAAAATCTGCACACCGAAGGGGCCCAGCAGATGGGTCGATGCCCTCTACGGCCATGGATAAATTTCCGAAAAGGAAGCCCGTGGCCCTGGAACGATAAGGGCAAGGAAGGGAACACGGGTTCGATTTTATTTAGTAAAAGTCTGACAATCTTTCAGACTTTTACTAACACCCTTGAGCGGGAGAAGTCATTAGATGATTTCCCACCTCAAAACAAAACCTACATGTGACATCTACTAATTCGCACTAATTGAGTAGATGTTACATGTAGGTTTTTTATGACTTCTCCTTCTCTAGGGTGTTAGTAAAAGGCTGACAATCTGTCAGTCTTTTACTAAGGTTCACGTGGTGGATTACAGGCATTAAGCCCTTCTCCCAGACTGGAGTACTTACTTTCTTTTGTAAAAGTTAATACGTCCTTGACTTGTGAACTTGTCACGGCCGAAATTTTGTTTACTAACCTACCACTGATGTGCGCCAATATTTCTCGCGGGTGTACATCGGTAGCGGTATCTTTTGTCGGCTCACGAAACGGCGCCCACACGTCTGCGCGCGGCGATCTCAAAAGCATTGCGGTGGCGGGCGGCGCGGCGGCGCCGCGGCACATCGGCAAAGGCAAAGGGGTAGCGGACGGGCGTTGCGCGCGCGCCTTGTGTAGGGAAGGACACCTTTTTATCTACAGTCAGCTGATTCACATTACGTTTTGAAGATGTTTGCAAAAAAGTGTTTCGCTTTAAATACTAGGGAGTGGACATAATGTGTTAATTATTATAATAACAGATCTTAAATGTGTTCTAATTAAAAATTATAATCAAGTAGATTTAGAGATAAATTAAGGTAGAAGTAAATAATAGCAATTAACTAACACTGGTTGTACACGGATATGAAGCATCCTATTAAAAATACGTACGAGTAGGTACAGTAGCAATTGTTGTTTGCTAGTCAGGAAGTTTCTCACTAAACGGTTTTGTTCGAATAAAGCAAACTGAAAATTTATTTCATTTTTTAATAAATTTATCCTGTAAATAATTTGTTAATAATATTCGTAATAATAAAATATTATAAGTAGAAAAAAAAATCTTGTTAAGTATTTTGTCTTTTTTAGGTAAGTTAATGTAGAAAAGTATCGATAAACGATAAGTCGATAACTGCGCTGTCGACCCTATTTATTACTTACTTATTTTTTCGGAAGTAGTTACTAGTTAGTTTACCTTTCTCAGTACTCTGCTGTTTGCCTTCCGGGATGGTGCGTGCGTGCGCCTTTCGCAGATTTGATACCTACTTAGTTTACGCGTGTTGTCGTGTATTTTAAGGTTTTAAGAGTTTTTCTTTTTATTGCAGTGAAATAGATACTAAGTACCTACGTGTGTGTATGTGTAAATCGTGTTTTTAATTTAATTTGTGCTTATTTATTTTTCTATGGTGAAATAGACACTAGCTAATTAACTTTTGTGTGTTGCTTGTTTTTTAAACAGTATTATGCCGCGACAACAGCGTTTTTATAGTGCTGCAGAGTATACTGACATGATTTTACTTTATGGCGAATGCCTCCAAAACGCGGCATTAACTCTGCGTACTTATCGTGAGAGATACAGCGCAAGTCGCGCCTGCCCTACTAGTGTTCGGACCATCATCAGAGCTGTCCAGAGAGTGAGGGAAAATCAAAACATTGTGCCCAACACAAATGAAGGAGTTGCCCCGCGTCACGTTACTTCGTCTTTGGAACGAAGAATCTTAGACCACTTCGATCGCAACCCAACCTGCAGCCTGAGACCAGCTGGGCGTATGTTTAGAGTGGCCCATAGAACAGTACATAAAGTATTGAAAAGAGACAAACTACGTCATTTTAAACTGCCAAAGGTGCAGTCGCTGCTGCCCCGTGATAAGCCGATTAGAGAGTTTTACTGCCAATGGGTATTAGAAAAAATTGCCCAAGACCAAGATTTCTTGTCAAATGTGTTTTGGACAGATGAAAGCACGTTTACTCGAAACGGCATGTGGAACCGACAAATCTTGCGTCACTGGAGCCACACCAATCCTCACTTATTTAGGGAATCAGCTCATCAATACCGCTTTAGTGTTAATGTTTGGGCGGGCATTCACGGAAATCAAATAATTGGCCCAATTTTTATCGATGGAAACCTGAATGCGCAGAAGTTCCTAGACCTTCTAAGAGGCCCAATATCCGATTATTTAGACGAATTAACCTTGGCAGCGAACTCTCGGGTATGGTTCCAGTTAGACGGGGCTCCTCCACACTCTGTTCTCCGCGCAAGAGAGCAGCTTAACACCATGTTCGGCGAACAATGGATTGGGCGGTACGGCCCCCACAGGTGGCCAGCGCGGTCACCCGACCTCACTCCTCTCGACTTCTTTTTATGGGGATTTATTAAAAATTAAGTTTACTCGCAAGCCTCCGAAAGCGAAGATGAACTACGCAGTCGTATTGTTGCCGCGTTTGACAAATTAAAAGCCATGGCCTCGGATCCAGATCGAAATCTATTGAGCAGGGTGCGGGAAAACATTGGTCGGCGATGTAACTTGTGTATTGTAAAACGTGGTGGACATTTTGAACATTTAAGAATTTAAGACGGTTTTTTGCTATGATTTAGTTTATTTCGGTCAGTTCAGTTATCATTTATCACAAAAGAAATACCTAAGTAGTAGTACAAATAAACTTAGTAAATAATTTATAAATACTATTGTGAAATTACAATAAAAACGCCGCACCGCACCGCGCCGCGCCACGCCGCGCCGGTGCCGTCTCGTCTGCATTTGAGCTGTTGCCATTCTGTACTCTAGGTAAGTAGGTATTGTACCCACGTTCTCTAAACAGAGTGTTTGACTTTTACTGAATTTATTTGATATTTATTTTGTTTGAAAATTTAAGTTTCTTAATTTTTTGAATTTTAATTTAATAATAAATTTTGTTATACTTCTGTGGACGAGTATAACTCGTGATTTCATTTATTGACCATATGTCGAATCCATACTGTATATGTATATGTATATATATATATGTATACTAGGTAAACCGATAGTGATGATTTTTTTTTATTTGAAAGCTGTTGCTTCACATGTGATGAAGAACTACGGAGATACACAATGGAACTCTTCAATAAATGATAGCAAACTTTCCAGAATAGCTGCAATCGCATGTCTGTATATTGTTTTTACCACTTCACAACATTACATCACGCTGATACGCTCTGATGGGGTATACAGATTAGTACAGTTCACCCTGATACACCCTAATTTCACCAACGATGTTCAAATTCCCTATTTTTGGGGCTATCAATTCGAGCATAAGTAGTAGTAATTTTTAGTTTTACAACAACTAAAAAGTGAAAAATAAAAACCTTTTCACAATAAAAAAAAAACAACCGACTTCCATGGATCAATACTACAAAATGCAAAATAACTTTAATTTCGGAAGTCAGTGTCAAATAATTTAGAAACCAAACTAGAAACACCGACTCCCGAAATTAAAGTTATTTTGCATTTTTTAGTATTGATCTATAGAAGTCGGTTGTATTTTTTTTGTAAAAAGGATTTTTTTTTTCAATATATGGTTTTGCGAATTGGACCTTCTGCGCCAAGGCGCAGATAACAGCAACCTTAAACCGCAGTTTTAAGTAGGGTACGCACTCACTTTCTTGCCAATAATGTTGGGTTCAATCGGCCAATTTCGACCGAAGACATACGAACATATTTGGGGCAATGTCGTTAAATAGTATGTAGTAGCTACTAAAACTAGCATCTTCTCGAATTTACGCTCCCGTAGAACCTCCCACCGGGACCATGTTACCGGATAATTGTAAATGATTATAAATTATGATAAATCTTGCGGGTTTTTTTTTTTTATTATTGATAGGCACGCGTTTGACCACCATCTCACCTGATGGTAAGCGATGATGTGGTCGAAGATGGAGCACGCTTGCCTAGAAGTATTCCTATTCACTCTTGACTTAAAGAATCCCAGGTTGTAGCTATCAGGAAACACAGACTCCAGTTTTAACTCTTGATATATAATGAACCAGCTTCTGTCATCGGCTTCGCCCGCCAGTGGCGTATTCAAAGATTTGGCGCCCCGGGCCAAATATTTCTGCTGCCCCATAGTTAACAAAAAAGGGAATATTCTTTTTTGCTATTGCTTATTTAGAATTTGAGCTACACGATTCGGATAAGTAAGATTTCCTTGTGATAGACAGAAGTTAAGGGGTAGCAAGAAAAGTAGAAATAGTAGTGCTAATCCAACTTGAAAAAAACGGCAGTGGGTAGCATTCCCCGCCCCTGGCAGTCTGCCGCCCCGGGCCGTGGCCCTCTTGGCCTAAGGGTAAATACGCCACTGTCGCCCGCGTGGTATTAGTACTTCCCTTGCATTATAAATTATAGCCTATATGTTATTCTGATAAATAAGCTATATTACTGTAAAGTTTCATCAAAATTCTAAATAATGTGAAAGAATGACAAACATCAGTATACTCACAAACTTTCACATTTATAATTTAGGTATATCTCATCCAAAGATCGTTTACAATCCGAGTCTTAAGGCTCTACTATCCGTAGACCCGGGCCTGCGGACGGTGAGCAGTGGGTAGCTCGCCGTCCGATCAGCACCAGGCCGGTGAGTCGACGTGTGGTATTCCACGCGCGCCTCTACAAGATGAGTGTCAGCCACCACTGACGGGGCCCATCATGGCCGGTGCCTGCATGCTGCGGCTAGGGGTAGCGGATAAATTCTGAAAATGAGTTACCGCACCCCTGGGCCCTCAGGCATGGAAGGAACAGGGGTGGGTTTTAGTCAGAAAGAGTCTGACACGCCCTCCCGCTCCACCCAGAGCGGGAGAAGTCATTGGATGATTTCCCCCCCCCCCCCCTTTGGATACTTTTGAGTCCTATTTTAACAACGTAAAAATACTTTATCCTCTTAGTAATAAACTCAACGTAGGGTTCCTTAATCTTTATTTTAAAGGCTATGATTTTTTATTCAATGAGGGCGCCACTTGGCCGGTATTAGAGCCTTAATGAAAACAGAGTTCACAATTTTACTTGATTTTTAATATACTACTCACTGACAATGTTTACAATTATCCTGTGACATGTAAATTTCCGGGATATATTAAGCCTATGACACTAAATGATAATGTATCTACCTATCTGTGAAAAAATTTTCGTAATCGGAACAGAAATTTCAGAGATTACCATACAATCAAACATTTTTTTATCTCGTTATCACATTACTTAGTTTTAGATTAGATGACGTCAGATTGACGTGGCATAGGTACAGACTGTTGTCAACATTACCTGACCCACCCTAAAATCAAACGACTTTGGACCCTCTGTAAGTAACATTATGGTTTATTTAATTTATATGAGCTTATCAGACAATTGCTCGAGGATTTGATGAACAAATACAATAATAATATAATAATAATAAAAAATAACATAATAATAATAAAAAAATTAAAAATAATAAGATAATAAAAAATAAAATAATTAAAATAAAAAAATAAAAAAGCATAAAAATAAAAATAAAATAAATAATAAAATAAAATAAAATTAATAATTATAATAATATAATAAATAATTTATTATATTATTATAATTATTAATATTCCATAAACCTGAGATCCCTCTCTCCAACCGAAACCTATAAGTATTTGGGTATGTCGGAAGCGTTAGATATCAATGTTGCTGACATGAAGCAATCGTTGAAGGAGCGCTTCTTTGGCCGCCTGAAGAAGGTATTTAATAGCTTTCTTTCGGGCGGAAACAAGGTGCGCGCCTTCAACGGTTGGGTCATGCCGGTATTGATGTACTCTTTCGGCGTACTCAAATGGACTCAAACGGAACTAGACGCCCTGGATAGGCGAGTCCGTACGCTGCTGACTGCATTTCGAATGCATCACCCACGTTCGTCGGTGATGAGACTGTATATCCCGCGGAAGTGTGGAGGCCGAGGCTTTTTAAATGCTAAGACCCTACACAACCGCGAGGTATGCAGTCTAAGGGAATATTTCCTAGCTGCTGACGTGGGTATGCATCGAGATGTAGTGGCAGTGGACAAGGGCCTTACTCCACTCTCCTTGGCTAACGAGAACTGGCGCAAACCTCTAGTGCTTGACACTAACGATCGCAGAGAAGTATGGCAGAGTAAGGAACTTCACGGACGCTTTTTCCGGGCCCTACATGGGCCCGATGTAGACCAACTAGCGTCCGTAGCCTGGCTGCGTGTCGGTGACCTCTTTGGGGAAACCGAAGGTTTTGTCTGTGCAATTATGGACGAAGTTATCATGACGAAAAATTACCGGAGATTTATTGTGAAGGACGGCACGGTTGACATATGTCGGGCATGTCATCGTCCGGGAGAATCAATCCGCCACATAATCTCTGGTTGTTCTCGTCTAGCTAACGGTAAGTACTTGCATAGGCACAACCTCGTAGCCAGGATTATCCATCAGCAACTTGCTCTGAAATACTCTCTTGTGGAATCGGAAGTGCCGTACTACAGATATGCGCCCGACCCAGTTCTCGATAATGGTCATATCTCATTGTACTGGGATCGGTCCATCATCACTGACAGGACTATTATAGCCAATAAGCCTGATATAATGGTGGTGGACCGAATCGAGAGGCGTGCAATGATTGTTGACATTACCGTCCCACATGACGAGAACCTCGTGAAAGCCGAGAAAGATAAACAAATCAAGTATATTGACTTGGCTCGCGAGGTTGTCGACATGTGGGATGTGGACTCAGCGATCATTGTACCGATAGTCGTGTCAGCCAATGGCTTAATAGCCACGAGCCTCGACCAACAGCCTCAGGAGGCTCTCGTTAGGCGGCTGGATAAAGGGCTTGATTCAGAAAGCAGTACTTCTGGACACGGCTCGCATTGTCAGGCGGTTCCTCTCTCTGGAGCCCTGACCGCCGGTAGCTTGGACCCTGTTCCCGATACCGGTGGGATACTATTTTTTATATTTTTAAATGTTTTTTTTTTTTTTCATTGAAATATTTAAAAATATAATTTATATGTATTTACAAATCAATAAACGAAATAATAAATAATAATATATTATTATAATTTTTGCAATGCTGGTATATGCTATGTGTCCTAACACTGTACTATAACAATAATAGTTACCTCTTCATTTTCCTTTCTTTTCAGATCATTTAGTTTTAATTGCTCCCGCTCTTTTTCCTTTTCCAACATTTCTTCATAACAAGACAGTGTCGGTATGTTGTAGTCATGTAGAAATTGCTGAAAAATAATAATATAGGTTTTGTTGCACATTTGGATATTCAATTTACAGGTTTTTTCCTTGATATCTCAAAACATAAAAAAAAAACATATCATCTTAGCCTTATAATGTCCCCACTGCTGGGATACAGGCCTCCTCTCTGTGAGAGGGTGTGGGCCGTAATCCACCACGCCGGCCCAATGTGGATTGGTGCATGTCACATGTCTTCGAATTTTTGGTTCTAGGACATGCCGGTTTACTCACGATGTTTTCCTTCACCGTTTTGAGAGCAGTGGTTATGAAATAATTTACACAAAGTAAAGCGCCTGTCTGGGTTTGAACTCACGACCTACAACTTGTAAGTCGCGCCCAATACCACTGGGCCACCACAAAAAAAAAAAAAATATATGCCACTCATCTGGAAAAGTTGTGTTTCAAAATCTATGCTGATAAGGGATAGTACTGCTATCATCTGACGTCACAAGACAGTGACGCCATAGTGACTTCATGCCATTCAGTACAAGTGACGTTTTGCATGACAAACAAGGATGATCGAAAAATTACTGCAAAAGTGTGTAACTTCTCCATCTCCATTGTTGCACATCACAAATCATATATTTTTATGCAATACATTATATATATATATATATATATATATTTCAAACATTTAAATATTCGTCTGCTCAAAAACAAGTAATGTTGAGTTGACAGAATGAAAGGCATTTCAATCAACTGTGAATTTATGTATTTATTTTGCAACTACCCCCAGCCAGACCAGTTCATTTTTACAGATGACATTTACAAGTAATCAAACTAACAAATTGAATTCAAACTCTTCATTATGTTAGTTTAGAAGAATAAACAAAATTACCTGAGCATGTTGTGCCAATTCATATATACAAACTTCTCCACATAGTTTTTTTGCCAAATCTTCCAAGTCAGACAATAATTTCGAACCATTTTTAGCAGATAAGCCACGCATTTTGTCGATCATTACAGTTAATGGCCTGAAAATATTCGAAGTAGCATTAATTTGAAATCTGTTAGAAAGGTAAAGAATGCTGTCAAAATAAAATTGGACTAAGGAAGTAAAAAAACTTCTAGATAGAGACAAATTATCAAAAAATAAGTAAAAAGTACATAATTACTAGTAAAAAAACTACTACGTAAAAAAAAAATATGATTTCAAAGAAGTACCTAATATTTTGTCTATATATTAATTATTGAACCGAGAATTATTTTAATTATTGTGGTTTGTTTCTAAACCAACTATTTAATCAAAACCTTAGCAGGAAAAAATAATTCATACTTACTTATCAGGATAATTTGGACAACATTTTAAATGTAATGTCACTGAGCAGTGTACACCTTTTATGTCAGAATTGTGCAACGGATTCAATGTGAGCATCAGATCTATAGGTCTCCATATTTTCCAAGCCGCGGCCTCACGGTTGTCCACTACAGCATCACCATAAATAGCCTGACAAAGTCAAATATTTTATAACAGGGTTTGTCATTTATGCGTGGCTGTCAAATATGGTTTCTCAAATTAACATTTATTTTTAAAATTGGGTAAGTGTCAGTATTACACAATGAACTGAGAGGGGACAGATTGACACATTCTCGTACATCTATGTACGGGAATGTGCCAATGCTTCTGTTAAACGAGATCATTCAGCCTTTGAACATTTTGTGCCTAAACATGAAAGCGATAGCCAGAAAAAAAAAACTATTTTCTTAAAGTAACCACTGCAAAAGGCGATTAATTCTCTGGTTGCTATATGAGTTGATAAATTTTTTTGGCTGGCATTTCCATGTTTGTGTATAATCTGGATTTAAGTTTACATAAGTTATGTGGAACTCTGCAGATAAGTATTACAGAATAGAGTAAAATACTCCCCTCTTTTACCCAAATGCGCAACGCATGGTAGGGTAATGTGTTTATCAGCCTATCTATGTATGTATTTATGTATGTTTGTTTCAGAGTGGTACTTATGTTAGAGACCAAAACGCAGGGGGCGATTTTGATAATTCTTATGTCAATTGATTCACTTTAATCTTGAGAGTGCTATTAAAGATATGACAGTAAGCAAAATACAATATGGCAACAACCAGATGCCATTTTTTGAAAAAGAAAAAAATTAAAGTTGATGAACTAGGTATATTAAATGGGGTATTAAGGATTCGAGGAGACATTTCCAAAAATATAGAAAAAAATATACTTATATATATTTTCAAAAAACCCGACTAAAAAACAACTGAAAAGTTCTAAACAAGTCACTTTTCAAGCAGTCTGATGCAGTTGGTGGATTGAAATCAATAATTGAACTAAAATAACTGCCACCATCTGCATCAGACTGCTTGAAAAGTGACTTATTTGGAACTTTTTAGTTGTTTTTTACAGTTGGGTTTTTTGAAATTTTTTTCTTTTTATTAAATACTTTAATTTGTTTTTAGATTACTAAATTAGTTTAAAATAGAAATAACTTAAATATATATATACAAACTGCTAATAATACCTAACATGTACAAATGCATATGAAAATAACTCATTGGGCATTAAAAAAACTTTTTTATAAGAATTGTCTTGAAATGGGTCCTAAAACATAAATTGTAATATTAAGTAGGTAGAGACACATTTACCTACATAATACTACAATTCTAGATTTTAGTGTGATTGAGAATATTTGTCACATGCAATAATGTATTTCACAGTATTATTTAATAAGCAGAACAGTTTTCATATTGGTATACTTCATTGAAAAGAGACATAATAAGGCAAGTATCTAATTTACACACTTTCATCATTGGACCCACAGTTCTAGGTAGGTAGGTTTATATTATAGTTTTTTTTTTTGTCCTTTTTTCTTCTGACATTCTGTATCTAAGAAGAAACTAGAAGGAACATATCATTTATTTTGATAACCAAACTGCGATACGCTGAGAACACGAAAAAAGCATTACTCAAAAATATAACAAGGCCTTACCATGCGTGTAGAAATAGTAACCTTGCCTTTAAGTGCCCGCCACAAAGAAAAAAAATCTAACTAGAACCTATAATCCAATAAATTGAATACTTAATTGATATTAAAAGAAATATTATTGACGAAAACGAATCATTAGTTTCGTCATCCAGAAATGTTTTTATTTACAAATAATACAATTACTAAC
The DNA here is from genome assembly GCA_951329385.1 of Polia nebulosa. Lineage (NCBI taxonomy): Eukaryota > Metazoa > Arthropoda > Insecta > Lepidoptera > Noctuidae > Polia > Polia nebulosa. The sequence goes on along the minus strand of OX589602.1, from coordinate 27,767,341 downwards.
CTGTAATGCTGCAAATTCGTTGTTCTGGCGTTCTTCGTTCGTTTCATCACTCATTTTGCAGTCATAAAATGGGCATGTTAACTATAAACTTTGGTCCATTATACATTACACGATAACACTAAAACGAATAACTTATTTTGCTGTTTGAACAAATAAATCTCGGTAGTCGGTACCTAGTGAAATAAACCGCTAACAAAACAAAATTATTTGTGACGTTGTCAGTGTTGACACTTCACTAATTTGGTTTGACCTCTGTCAAATCAAATGTCAATCAATTGATTTTGATGGACAGATAAATATTCGTTCGGAAATAAATATAAAAACTTCATAATATACTTATTCCTTGAAAAAAAAAGTAGTTGTACTGAAGTAAAGGGAGTAAAAACTACCACTAGCTCACTCCAGAGGGGTATTTCTCGTAATTTAAAAAGGAAAATTCGCGTTCGCAACGCATTTGCAAACTATCAAAACACTGTCGTGTTCACTGTGCACGCTCGTCTCGTTCGCGTCGCGTGGCTCTCGTAGAGGCTCGACACGAGAGCAACCGAAGGACACCACGCAACGTGACGAGGGCACCATCTACACACTCGTACTTTGCCTGTCTCGTGGTGTCTCGAGTTCTCGACGACCGTGTACAGCTGGAATTAGAGTGCGCGCACGATATGTCTGCGCGCGGCTGGTAGAGCTGTTTCAAATTGTCAACTTTTATTTTCATTAATATTACGTAACACAAACTGAAATTTAAAGAACTAACTAGCTATAGCTAAAAATTAATGTACCAAGCTGTTTTCAATAACATAATAATTTAAAAAAAAAGAAAAAAGTAAGTATCTATTTCGACCGCGCGCATGGCTATCGTGCGCGCGCTCTTTTTTTTTTCATTTGAAATGGGTTTGCTCTTGACTCTAATCTAAGTCATAGGTGACAGAGACAGAGTCTACGATAGAGCGAGCTTACCCAGAAGAAGATAGTCACTCTAAAGGCTCAATTACACCTTCCGATTTCAAGGGACACAATTTTGGAAATCGGAAGGTGTAATAGCAGTTGGAACAGTTAGAGTCCGATTTAGTGAGATTTGAAGGTCCCGATTTGACTTCCTAAATTGTGTTAAGGAATGCATACTCCTTATTAGTACCCACTCTATGGTTGTGTTGCCTAGCAATACTAACTGTTGATGAAGTAATTCGCTTTTGTACTGTTCATATACAAGAATCAATATACTCTATCGTTTCTCATATTAACTGTTTTTCTTTATCCTAACCACATAACTTTAACATGGTAGCAGAGCGTTGAAAGTTGCGCAGAGACTTAAAGTTGCGAGAGAAACTACAAGTTGGTTTTTTCTTTTCCTAGTAGGAAAGAATAAGTTACAAAAACTATTCTAGCAGAAAGTGTATCTAGAAAAATCCATCGAAAATGGATAAGGCTATAACTGAAGCCTCAAAGGTACAAATAGTGCACCTAAACGGAAGCAATTACAAGCATTGGAGATATAGGATCGAAACGGTGTGCAGAGCTATTCCCGGAGCTGAACAAATTTTAGAAGGAAATTTAATCAAGCCCGAAGACCTAGCCAAGACTGCTGATGTTGCTGCTAAAGTAAAATATGAGAACGATTTACAACAATATAAAAAGGTTGATTGTGTAGTATTGACTCTGATGACGACGAATATGACAGACGAGTTACTGGAGCAAGTCATGCGTTACAAAAGTGCAAAAGAGGTATGGGACGAACTAGAACGCCTATACAGTGGAAGTAGCGAAGACAAAAGTTATGATCTCTGTCTTAAATTCTTTGATTATAAAAAAGATCCTGAACATGACATAAGGAAGCACATATCTGCGTTGAAGAATATTTAGCACGAGCTGAATAGCCAAATCGAAGCAAATCTACCTGAGATATTACTGATTTGTAAGATACTTGGAACTTTACCGCAAGATTATTTTGCTTTTAAGTCAAGTTGGCTTTTAATAACAAAAAAGGATCGGACAGTGGAGAATCTGACGTCGCAACTGAGTGCTTATGAAAAAGCATTGACTGCTAAAGAAGAAACGGAGAATACCAAGGAAGTATTAGCCGTGAAGACACAAAAGAAGAAGAAGAATACAGTTTTCAAATGTAATTATTGTGTAGAAGCTGGGCATGTTGTGCGGAAATGTCAAAAATGGATAAAAGATGGTAGAAAGCCCTCAAATGCTAGACAAAACCCAAGTGTGACTCTAAACATGAATGTGTTAGCTATAGAGGATGGATTGCCGATGGATAAAGTTAACTGGTACGTTGATAACGGAGCAACAAGCCATGTAACTAACAGAGGTGACTTCTTCGAGAGCTTCGAGCACTTCAAAAGAACACATACGGTAACTGCGGCAAACGGAGAAACAATTGAAGCCATTGGTGTAGGTAACATTAGAGCTGAAGCCATCGTTAATGGAAAAGTTGAGCTAATACTTTTGAAAGACGTTTGGTATATCCCACAGATTAAAAGAAACTTATTCTCAGTGCTGTCTGTACATGATAACTTGATCACAAGTACGTTCGAGTCTACACCTAAGCAATGTGCAGTAAAAGTAAATGGAGAAGCAAAAGTAATTGGAACTAGAACGATTAAAGGGGGACTATTCAAGTTGGAGTTGAAATGTGTCGCGCCCGAAAATCATGAAGTCAATCAACTACTGGCAAACCCTTTACAAGTATACCATGAAAGGTTAGTACATCAGAACAAAAGACATGTTCGACAGGTGATCGAAAAAGAGCTAGGATTAAAAATGGAGAACAACCAATCGGACATTTGTGAAGGTTGTGTCTATGGAAACACACAGGCATTCATTTGGAACAAGGGTTAGAGCCACTAAATCTGGAGAACTAATCCATACAGATTTATGCGGACCATTTCCATATTCGATCTCGAAGTTTCGATATTACATTCTGTTCAAGGACGACTTCACACGATATCGTCACATCTACTTTCTTCTACAAAAGTCTGAAGCCGCTTCAAAGCTAAAGATTTTCTTAATTGAAGCTAAAGCAGCAGGACATGTCATTAAAGAAATGTTAAGTGACAACGGAGGAGAATTCTTGAGCGCGGAGTTCAAAAAAATCCTAACTGAAAATGGAATTAAGCAAAGATTCACAATGCCCCACACCCCAGAGCAAGCAGGCTGCGTAGAGCGTGAAAATCGGACGGTAGTAGAAGCCGCACGCGCCATCATGCATGCACATGATAAAATTCCTGATGATTTGTGGGCAGAGATAGTAAATGCGACAGTCTACGTGTTGAATCGCACAGGGCCAACGAATGTGCCAAGTAAGTCTCCACATGAGCTGTGGTATGGACATAAGCCAGCGATCAAACATCTTAGAATCCTTGGTTGCACCTGCTATGTCCATATTCCTAAAGCTAATCGCAAGAAACTGCACAAAAAAGCTCAAAAAGGGATACTGATAGGTTATGAAGGAGATGAAGGCTATAGGATCTGGGACAAAGAAGCATTTAAATTGATAAGATCCAGAGATGTGACTTTCGAAGAGGTACCGTTACTGGGAAAATCAAGAGAGGATGTATCTAAACCAAAAGAGCCAACTCCTGTTCTTCAGAGGAACTTCAATCATAATTTTCCTAGTCTCGAGAGTGAACATGGAATTAATGTTAATAGAGAGATTGGAGAACGACATGCTTCAGAGGATGAAATCGAAACCACTTCAAGACCTTCTTCGTCAAGGGCACATATCGAAACCAATGAAGAAATGGTAGATGATATGAATGAATCAGATTTCGAGTCTTTGCCTTCAGAAGAAGAAAACGAAAACCTAGCTGAAGGAAACGAAAGCGACAGTACCGATCAAAACCGCATGGTTCTCAGAGATAGAACAAACCTAAAGCCTCCTTTAAGGTTTAATGATCATGTTATGGCTGTGGAAGCCGACAATTTATACGAGCCGCAAACCTATAAGCAGGCAATTTCATGTGAAGACAAAGAAAAGTGGACAAAGGCTATCGAGAGTGAAATAAACTCGTTAAGAGATAACGAAACATGGGAACTAGTTAAACTACCAAAAGGTCGAAAAGCCATCCCATGCAAATGGATTTTCAAAATAAAGACCAATCCGGATGGCTCTATTGATAAATACAAGGCTCGACTAGTGATAAAGGGATATTCGCAGAAGAAAGATCTTGATTTCCATGAAACTTTTAGTCCAGTTGCTAGGAGCAGCACGATAAGAGCCGTCTTGAGTGTAGCTGCAAGAGAGAAACTGAGGTTATCACAATTCGATGTCTCTACAGCCTTCCTTTATGGCACATTAGACGAAGAGATTTACATGAAACCACCTGAAGGTTATGCTGACGAGAGTTATGTCTTCAAGTTAAAGAAGAGCTTATATGGACTAAAGCAAGCCCCACTCTGTTGGAACAGATGCATCACAGACTACATCGTAATTGCGGGTTTCAAGCAGAGTAATTCTGACCCCTGTTTGTTTGTAAGAAGACAAGGAAAGGAGAAAATTATTCTGGCCCTGTATGTTGACGACGGTCTTTTAGCATATACCAGCGAGAAAATGGCTGACTGTTTCTTAAATAAAATGAAAGCACATTTTAAGATAACTGTAAAACCCGCAAGCTACTTTCTAGGAATGGAGATAAAAAGGTACTCTGATGGTTCAATTTTACTGCATCAGAAAGCATACGTCACTCGCTTGTTGCAGAAATTTGGCATGGACGAATGCAAGTCAGTGACAACACCAATTCTTAAGGGAAACAATGCTCAGGTTGAGGAAGCAACTACGAAGAAATTCCCCTACCGTGAAGCTGTTGGTGCCTTGTCTTATTTGATGACAAGCACAAGGCCTGATATTGCCTATGCAGTAAGCGTTGCGTCGCGAAATTTAGAGAAACCAAGAAAAGAGAATATCCTGAACGTAAAAAGAATTATGCTATACCTAAAAGGAACTATGGACGAAGGTATACGTTACAGGACAGATAATGTTCATAGTTTGGAATGTTATAGCGATGCAGATCATGGTGGTGATATGGAAACTGCGCGATCTACATCAGGCATTCTCTGTATATACGCTGGAGGTGCTGTTTCCTGGTATAGCAAACGGCAGAGCACCGTTGCAATATCTTCGACAGAGGCGGAAATTGTAGCAGCGAGTGAAACCGCCAGAGAGATTATATGGCTACAGAAGATATTAAAAGATCTTACTGGTGCTAACTGCCCTGCGACATTGTGTATTGACAATGAAAGTGCAATAAAGCTGGCGAAAAAACCTACAGAATTTCACCAGAAGACAAAACATATCAGGTTAAGATCTTTCTTCGTCAGAGAATGCATACAAGATGGAAGCATGACAATCTGCCATGTGCCAGCAACCAGACAGATAGCTGACATGCTTACAAAACCGTTATATGGGCCCAGACTTGAAATGCTAAAGATGGAGAAGATGGCTGGCATCATCATCAACAGGGGTGGATGTTAAGGAATGCATACTCCTTATTAGTACCCACTCTATGGTTGTGTTGCCTAGCAATACTAACTGTTGATGAAGTAATTCGCTTTTGCACTGTTCATATACAAGAATCAATATACTCTCCATCATCGGTACTCGGCATCAGTTTTACGTCACCAATGAGTCTCTTAGCTCTGCGTTCCAACAAGTCAAGTGCAGCAAGTTGGTATTTAGCTGAGCCATCCCAAAGGTGGCTGCAATACTCCATGCAAGATTTGTGCTTTGTAAAGGGTTAAAAGCTGTCCAGACGCGAAGTATCGCCTCACAAACTTGTGTTCATGAGAATAAACCGGGTAGTTGAGGTACGCCACGTCCGACGGGGTTGCTATCTTCGTCTCCGTTAGGAAAAATAGGTGCGGCTTCTCGCTCTCTAGGTGATGATGGACCGGATCGAGATTGGAGTGCAAACCCCTAATGTTTGCGAGGTGCACTTTTAGTGGGAGGAAGTGCAGCCGTTGTTTGACCTTTTTCTTTGCTTTGGCCATGTACTAAGTTAGAGTAGTTGGGGAAAACAAGTGGAACACTAGAGCTAAACCAACCTATGGGGAACTCATTTGGAGACTGCGCGGACACCCGCACCCCCCCGGGTATGGCCACCGGGTCCTCCCATCCAGTCGCTAGCTGGCACGGTGTAGCATACCGGAATTTTTCGCGAGTTGGCGGGGCAGCCTTTGGCACGTGGGTGGCATGCTACTTGGGCCCCCTACTGACTGCGGTCGGCCAACGGCTGTCGGATTCCGCTACTCTCCAAGATGAGTTACCCGGAAAGTCTCCCCTAGAGACCAAGACTGGTTCTGAACAGCGCAACTGACAGGTTCCTTCTCCCCCAAAGGCACTGGCACTCCCACATACCGACGGAACACAGCAAGCTGCTTGGCGCCAGATTCTGGTGGGATGGTGGTCGCGAGCCAGGCGGCCCCTTGCGGAGCCTACCAACACTTAGGTGGGATCGTTCAGCCGTACCACAGGCAAGCCTGTGATGCCGTTGCCAGGGGTGGACTGCTAGGAGGTAGATCCTAAACCACCCCAAAATGCTCTAATATATAATTCCCTACATTTTGGCAAGTTTTGACATTGATTGTCACTGAGAAATTACTGCGATTTGAGTTTGAAAGTTTTATGTACCTACGAGAATTGACCTTTTTAGGTACAATATGTCAGCACTATTGAGTATTTCATAGATAATAGCAATGATTCCTGGGTACAAAATCAATCATTATATTTAGTCCATAGGTTATAAATATTAGACATGTCATGTATTTTTTGTTTCACCAAATAATGATAAAACGCATCAAAGTTCTAGAGTGTCCTTAATTCCGGGATCATGAGATACAGCCCAAAAAACCCCAAAAAACATGCGCTCGTGGCTAAAGTAATAACAGCCGTACGGGTCGATATATCAGGTTAAGCTACGCTTGCCGGGGTTGGTCCATGGATGGGTGACCATCTTTACTTACCGAGACTACTCCGGGCCTTGGAAAGCACATTAAGCCGTTGGTCCCGGCTGTCAATCGTGGATCTTTGACAGTCGTTACGGGTCGTCAGAAGCCTGAAAAGTCTGACAACCAGTCTTATCAGGGGGTATTACTCCGTTACTGGGTTGTGGAGGTCAGATAGGCAGTCGCTCCAAGTTCAACTGCATCCGGTTAGACTGGAAGCCGACCCCAAGATAGTTGGGAAAGCGGAACCCTTCGTGTGCGAGACTCGCACACTGGCCGGTTTTTTAGGGATCCGTACCCGAAGGGTAACCAACTCACCCTATTAATATGTTGCTGCTATAACAACAAATAATAAAAATAAATTAAAACTTAAAGGGGGCTCCCATAATTGTATGTTTACTACTGTACAAAATAAAACAAAAGTAAGTTGATAGGTACTTTACAGAAATTTATTTTAACGATTTTGTAGTATACAGCATGTAAAAAAACCCTGTCCGATCCTGAAGGGTATTACTTGGTATCGTACTGCGTACACATATACGTAAATGGATACGAGATAATTATTTTTCCCAAAAGAGAATAATTAATTTATAAAAAAAAGAAAAACTTATCAAAGGTAACACTGAGCGCTCGACAAAGTTCACCTACTGTTTCGTTTAAAAGACGCCGTCCGAACGAGACAGAGTGCCTACAGCGTGGCTAGTCCAGGGCGGTATCGTTTGAAATAAAAATAGGTAAAAATGAAAAGATTTCGCCGGCCGGTGGAGTGTTGTCAACTTATGAAAATTTGCCATATTTAGTGTTAAATTTCGCATATTTTATATAAATAAAAAATCTATAACTTTGGGTTTGAGTTACATTTTTTTACAACTTTTTTTAATACGTATGTTAAACCAGGAATACGCCTTTATTGGATCGGACAGGGTTTTTGTTACATGCTGTATACTTAGTTTTACATTAACATTTTTTTCTACATTCGTTTAACAATGACTGTAGCATATTTCGGGAAATGGAACCTTGTTTCTAACAACGTCCACTATAATAGGTGCTATAACTGTCGACCAAGTTCTGACACCGTCAGTATTGTGATATGGAAAAAACTGTAACAGATAAAAAGAGTTAGTTGGTACCTACATATATCTTTATAAATAAAATGAATGGCTAAATATTGTATTGTTAAGCGCAAAACTCGAGAAAGGCTGGACCGCTGAATTCGAATGAACTTTATTTAGGGTTCCGTACCCGAAGGGTCTAAACGGAGCCCTATTACTGTCACTCACGTGTCTGTCTCTCTGTCGTCTGTCATAAAATTTCATTCCGAAGAATTTTTTAACTTCCCATTGACCTAAGAACTTGAAATTTAGTGATAATGTTAAAAGAAAGAAAGAAATCATTTATTTGCTGATAATGCACACATAACATCAAATCCAAAAGCACAAAACCAAAATATTGATTTCTCTTATATGGCACGGAACCCTAAATATGCGAAGTCCGACATGCAATTGGCCGGTTTTTCAACTATTCGTTGAAGTCTCAGGAAAGTTCATAATGAAGAGAAATATTTGAAAAAAAAATTGGCCGTCACGAGACGCCCGGCAGATGTAAAACATCTATTTTAATATTAGAATTCAAAATTGTTGTTAGTTGTCGTTGCTTGTTGTAGTTGTTGTTGTAGTAGTTTTTGTCGTTGGTTGTGGTTGTTAGTTGTTGTTGTTTTTGTTGGTTGTTGTTGTTGTAGTTGTGTTACTTTTTTGGCATAGATGTTTCTAGGGAGCGAGAGCGGCGGCGGCGCGGAGTAGTGGGGGCGTCGTGGTACGACAGCGTCATGCCGTTTTCCGTCACGTCATTCTAGTCGATTTTACTGCCAAACCGCGCCAATAGATGTTTCACATCAATAACGATGATTTCCAGCAGCAGTTCACGGTGTCATAAGCTCGTACGTTTACTAGCTTTTATCAGCGGCATCGACCGCATGCAATTCGAAAATTATCCCGAGGGAACATACCTACCTACTTCCAGGATAAAAAGTAAGTATCCTATGTACTGTTTCAGGATATGACCTACCCGTGTGCCAATTTTCATCCAAATCCGTCAAGGTGTGAAAGCGTAACAAACAAACAAACGCACATTCACGTTTATAATATTAAGGCGTATATATAGCCACCCGTGCCTGCGGACGGCGAGTAGTGGGTAACTCGCCGTCCGAGCAGCACCAGCCGGTCGGTTCTGTTCACAGCTCACCGTGAAAACTTAGGTGAAGGGAGGGTGAAGTGAGCTGTCATTCCACCTTAATTGTATGGATTGACAGTCCACTTCACGTTCACTTCACCTAAGTTTTCACGGTGAAATTTTACAGAATAGTACTACAGGCCCGAGAGTCGACGGCGCGTAGTGTTCCACGTGCGCCTAAAAGAGTTGTCAGCAAACAGGACGGGGCCCGTCATGGCCGATGCCTGCCCGGGAGTTGAGGATAAAATCGAAAGAGTTACCTCGCCCCTGGGCATTCAGGGCAGGGAGGAACAGGGGTGGGTTTTAGTCAGTAAGAGTCTGACACGCCCTTCCGCTCAACCCCAGAGCGGGAGAAGTCATTGGATGATTTCCCACCCCCTAAAAAAAAAGGCGTATATAGCCGCCAAGTGGCGCCCTCATTGAATAAAAAATCGTAGCAAAGCGTAGAAAATAAAGATTGAAAAATCCTATGTTGCGTTTGTTACAAAGAGCTTAAGGTATTTTTACGTTGTTGAAACAGGACTCAAAGTGTTTCGTATCCAAAGTAGTAAGCAAAAGTACCAAAAACGGCCGTTTTTGACACTTTTGCTTACTACTTTGGATTTTTTGATTGGATTGTTCAAAAGAGTCACCGAGGCCCTAGACCGCAAAGAGCAACTGAAGGAACACGGGCTGATTTTTTTCCATTAAGAGTCTGACACGCCCTGCCGCTCCTACCAGCAGCTGGTGATATCGCTAACTCAGTTGACATGAATTTGATAGGCACTTTGCAGTACATTGCTCGGTGGACATTGATTATAATTACGGCCCAAGCGAACGCACACGCGTAGGTATTGCTATCCAGAGTGGTATACAAAAGAAATTATTTCTGATATACAATTAAAGGCGAAACTACACAAGAAGTATAAATCCACTAGTTCGCGCGTTGATTACGATATTTTTTCCACATGCAGGGCGCGTATTAAAGAAAACATTGACCGGGAATACCAAAACCATCAGGATAGAGTGCAGATTAATTTAGCAAAGGATCCTAAGTCGTTTTGGGATTATATTAGGACTAAAAAGAAATCCAATACTCAAAATAAAATAATTAAAAACGGGTTAGAGTTATCAAATTCAGAATGTGCGACGGAATTCGCAAAATATTTCTTTTCAGTATACAATGAGGAGCCAGCTCGACTTGACGTGAACGAAGCGGTGGAGGCCGGCGGCGCAAGCAGCGCGCGCGTGCACGTCCCACAGCTGTCTCTCAAACAGGTGCAAGCGGCGATGGCTCGTCTCAAGCCCAAGCGCTCAGCAGGTCCGGACGGGATCCCTGCATTTGTAGTGCGTGATTGTCGATCGGTACTAGCGGAGCCACTCGTACACATTTTTAACATGTGCCTGGATACTTCCTACTTTCCGGATCGTTGGAAGGTCACCCGCGTAATTCCTATACCAAAAGGGGGAGATGGAACAGCAATCGAGTCTTTTAGACCAGTAGCAATTCTGTCGACACCAGCAAAGGTATTTGAATCTGCCATTCAACGGGAGGTTCAGGAGCAGGTGGCTTCGCAACTGTCGGACGCACAGCACGGCTTTCGACCGGGGCGTAGTACAACCAGCAATCTTTTGAACGCCATGACGTACCTGGTTCCTCATATCGACGCGGGGCTGCAGGTTGACGCCGCCTACTTTGATTTTAGGAAGGCATTTGACCTGGTGGATAATGATGTCTTGTTGTCAAAGTTGGCGAGAGTTGGCTGCACACCAAGATTACTCCACTTCTTCGCGAGTTATATGAGGGACAGGAAACAATACGTTGAATTCAGTGGTTGTCGGTCTGAACCCTATTTCACTAGGTCGGGGGTGAGTCAAGGCAGCAATGTAGGGCCATTACAATTTATTATTATGGTCAATGACTTGCCTGACGTAGTACGTGATGCCAGGTGTCTACTATTTGCGGACGATCTCAAGTTGCTCCTGGCCATCGAAAACGAGGAAGACTGTCATCGCCTTCAGCAGGACATTGATCGTGTAGTTGAGTGGAGTCGGAAAAACAAACTGCAGTTCAATGTTTCGAAGTGTCTAATTCTGACATTCAGCCGCGCAAAAATACCACTTCGTTACAGTTACAAACTTGACGACGCGCCTATGACAAGAGAGGAAGCAGTGCGAGACCTGGGCGTTCATATGGATGCGCAGTTGAGATTCCGGGAGCATATCGTGAACGTTTGTAAAAGGGCATACAAGCGGCTGGGATTCGTGCTTCGCAGAGCGGCAGCTTTCACGAATGTTAAGGCAATTTCGGCATTGTACGACGCTCTAATTAGGAGCCAGTTGGAGGGTAATGCAGCTGTATGGGCTCCACATGAGGCGAAATATACTCTCATGTTGGAGCGCATACAAAATAAATATACGCGTTACATGTACCTCAGACTTTATGGGGTATACCCCCTCTATCCCTTGATGTATCCAACCTTGTTTGTTTTAGGAATGGTGGGATACAACAAGTTGGAAACGAGGAGGGATCTAGCGTTGGCATCATATGTCCTTGGAGTGTTCCGGGGTAACACAAACAATCCGGGTGTGTTACAGGAGATAGGTTTGTGCGTACCCGATGGGTACGTGCAGCGTCGTAGACGGCCCGATTTGTTCGCACTGCCGCACGGTCGCACCGAGCTGTTGCCCAAGGTCCCGCTCTCGCGGACACTGCGCACATTGAACCAGGTTGCTTATAAGATAGATGTACTCTCATGTTCAATGAGCGAATTCGCAAAAGTTACTCTACACATTTTATGTTATAGTAATAATTGATTTTGAATTGATTGAAGTGATTGTATTATATTGATTATGTTATTATATTGTATTTTGTACTATTATTTTAATTGAATTGAATTGTATGAATTGACATTAATGGGTTATTGTGATTATTATTGTAATTTTTTGTTTGCTTTGTTTTTCTACACTATCGCTTTGGATTTTCTGTAATGATAGCTGTATGTATGACTGTAATAAATAAATAAATAAATAAATAATAAATAATAGGCACTACGTGGTACATTTTTGTTTTCCTATACGTCAAAGCAGCAATGTACTGCAAAGTGCCTATCAAATTGATGTCAACTGAGTTAGGGAATACATCTGCAGAACGATTGATGATTTTACAACTTCAAAAAAACAATGGTATAGAAGAAGGACACGAAAGATGGAACACTTACTCCTCTAGAAAGGACTTCAGTTAGACTTCTGGATGGCCTGTACACCATTCTAACGATACCTCCAGATGTTCCAGTCGTCATGGAAACAGTTATTTCTCTGGTTAATATATTTTTTTGGATCTGAAAATATTATAACGTAAATCATTTCATTGTTTCAACAAATTGTCACATCTATCAAGACCAATTGAAATCATGTACACAGCAAACTCATTGACAGTATTTAACATCTCAGCCGATTGACGTCCACTGCTGGACATACGATGTAATTTTGATTTTGAATTTGATTTGAATTGAATTGAATTTTGATTTTGATTCTGATTTTAATTTTTGTTTGTGATTAGTTTTATTTTCTACTTAATTTTGTATTTGATTTGAATTTGATTCTGATTTTAATTTTGTATTTGATTTTAATTTCGATTTTGTTTTGTATTAGATTTGAATTTAATTTAATTTTTAAATATACTTAATATAGTTTCCAGGTGTACTACTATCAATGTTATGGCCCAAATGTGTCTGAAATAAAAAGATTTTTTTTTGTAGGTCTTCCTCAAGCGTCACCACATCGACCAGTCCCGCCCCCTTAGCCAAATAACTTATATAATAGCGCTAACGCTAACGCTACGTGCAAAATGTATTTGCACGAAGCGTTAGCGTTAGCGCTACTATAAAAGTTATTTGGCTAGGGGAGCTGTGCATCTCGCATACAACGCATTCCCGTGGCCTTTACCAGGCCCTCGGTCCACTTTGTGGGAGATTTTCAAACGCTGCGTCTTTCGGTTCACTACTGTCAGTATACAGGCTGTAACGGAAAGGTGTGGGTTATATTAAGAACTGCATCTGCCCATCAATATGAACAACTTTATTCAAGACCACCTGAGGAAATTCTCAAAAAAAAAAATCTTTGTACCTATATAAAAAACTTTGTATGGAAAGTCTAATTTTTTTTTTGAAAATTTTCTGTTTTTTTCTTAGAGAAAGTTGTTCATTTACATGAGCAGAACCGGTTCTTAAAATATGACCACACCTTTCCGTTATATCCTGTATATGTATATGTTACGGCTAAAGGTGGGTGTGAACATAAACTTAAGATTAGCCGGCTAAACTTAGGTTTATCTTACAGAAACAGCTAAAGTTCGATATCATGTTAGTTTGTGTCGTGATATTCCATCTTTAGCAGGCTAATGTGCACATTAACCGAAATGAAACGAGACCAAAAAAAAAAAGACCCTCATTATCACGTGTAATGGAAAGTTTTCATGATTTGATAACATACTAGCCCAAATTCAATTGCCCTACCATTTGCCATCAAGGAGTACTTACAGCCCGGCACCATCATCAGATCAGCTCGATGGTATCATAATACTGAATTTTCGCCGGACTTAGCTACATAAGTGTGAAAAGTTCAGCTCTATCGGAAATCAACAAGTGTTTGAGAAAAATAGTTGGCAAATTCTGAAGCGAACAACTTACCTAAAAAGATTGCAAGTTAAATAAAAACTTCTATATAAAAAACCCGACTGTAGAATACAAAGCATGAAATAATTGAACTATAATAACTGCCACCAACTGCATCAGACTGTTCGAAAAGTGACTTGTTTGGAACTTTTTAGTTGTTTTTTAAAGTTGGGTTTTTGAAAATATTCATTTTTTTTTTATTTTCTAAATTTTAGTGAGTTGAGTTGTTGGTGAGTTTGTTGTGTGTTGTTGTTGGGTTGAGTTGTTTTGTTGTGTTGTGGTTGTTTGTGGTTGGTTGGTTGGTGGCTTCTGGTTGTTGGTTTCCGTTTTTGTTTGTTTTTATTATCTGGAAGTCCTCCATGTACTAAATAAATATTTTTGGAATCGCGTCCTCGAACCTTTATTTGATAGGTACCCCACTTAATAGTTCGTCGACTTTAATTTTTTTCTTTTTCACAATAAGACATCTGGTTCTCGCCATATTATATTTTGATTACTGTCATGTCTTTAATAGCACTCGAAGGATAAAGATGGATCAATTTTATTGTAAGAATTATCAAAATCAGCTCACGCGTTTGCTTTATAGAGTGCCACACCGGAAAATACATACATACCTAGATAGGCTAATAAACACATTACCCTCCCTTGCGTCGCGCAGTCAGGTAAAAATAAGACATGCTGTATGCCCTCAAATGAATTGGATAAGAGCAGGAGGATGATGATAAAATAGAGAAACTCAACTTACACTAATCGACTTAGTGATCAAGCTATGAGTAAAATCGCCAGTTGTTTTATACACAACACCGTTGACATCATTGAAGGTCACATCATAGCCCAGTTTTACTTCCCTCAAGTTCAGTGTTCCACTGACGGTACCCCTGGGGACTGGAACTCCATCGACAGAGGGTATACCAACTGACTGTGTCATAGCAGTTACGTCAATCTTCTGAATGGACACCAAAAAGCCGTTGGTGTAGTGTACTGTACCATTAAAGTGCGTTCTGTACATCTGTAAGCTAAAATCTTTAATATTAATAAATAGATATTGGTGCCGATTCTCTTATTCAACAACTAAACTAAAATTAGAGAATCGCTGTCTTTTTCTAAAAGGCAGTGCGAGAAAAGGACGGCTATAGCTATGAACTAAGTTAGAGATGTCAAACTAGTTTACGCCTTGCGTTTCACCGTGTTTTTAATCGACATGTTTTTACGTGTACTCTTAATTTGTATGGAAATATTAGTTCAACTAAATTTGACAGCTCTAATTTACGTCCGCCTTTTTTTTGTTTTATTAGAGAGAAAAAGACAGGAATAGGCTAAATTAAGATTAGTTCGTGCAAAACAGAATCCGCACCAATACAATACCAATATAATACCACCAATACCAACCAACGTACCAATATAATATATATGTAGTACTAAAAACAGACTTAGAGTATCGTCATTTTATTTTTTGTATTATTCTCAGCAAACCCTTTCATTTGATAGGTACCCATTTCCTGGGAAAACATTTATTTTTATTTTTGATTGAATTTTAAATTTCAGTTTTGAAAAAGATTGCATGTGGCGGAGATGAGAATGTTGAGATGGATGTGTGGAGTAACAAGAATGGATAAAGTGAGAAATGTAGAAACTGCATTAGAGATAGTTTAAAAGTGGCGCCAGTGACAGAAAAGTTGAAAGGGAGCCGCTTATCTTGGTATGGTCATGTGAAGAGGAGGGATGAAACACATGTAAATACTTTTTAATAAATTCTTTTTCTTTCTTTCTTTCTTACATGTAACTAAAAGAGTAATGAATATAAATGTAGATGGATGGAGTGGGAGAGCGAGGCCAAAGAAAAGATGGATGGATTGTGTGAGGAGTGATATGAAAGAAAAGGGAGTTAGTGATAGCGTGACGGCTGACAGGATTGAATGGAAGAAAAAAACGTGTTGCGGCGACCCCAAGTAACATGGGATAAGGACAGAAAGGTGATGATTTTTTTATTTATGATAGTCACGGGTTTGACCACTATCTCACCCGATGGTAAGCGATGATGTGGTCAAAGATGGAGCACGCTTGCCTAGAAGTAACCTATTCACTCTTGACTTAAAGACTCCCAGGTTGTAGCAATCAGGAAACACAGACTCCGGCAGGGAATTCCACTTCCTAGCTGTACGGACAATGAATGCGTTTTCAAAACGTTTTGTGCGTGTGGATAGGATGTTCACCATCGCCGTACGTCTTGTGGTCCGTATACAAAATAACTAGTCCGCCATCTTTGGCAGTCCGCCATATTGAATTTAGAATGAATTCACCTAACTAACCATGCATTGTCATCCAAACTAAACATGTATGCAAAATTTCAGCTCAATCGGAAACTAGGAAGTGGGTCAAATTTAACTTGTGAGATTTGTAATAAAAAACATGTTATTTCAATGGTGTCTAAACTAGAGGTTCCTAAGAAAAGGTCCTTATTGTTTTTCTATAAATCCCACTTGAGATCTTAAAATTTAACAGTGTTACAGAGCTTGATGGAGTATTAGGTAAAAAAATAAAAATAAAATAAAATTGTTTATTTCTCACCACTAAAGAAAAATTACAATTTTTAAGAACTTAATTTCGAAATACTTAATCTAAAGTGGTGGCTGTGGTAGTCGCCAAGATGTTTTGACCCTATCCCCTGAACTAGGTGGTAACCTGTATCTCAGAGGGTAGTGTTCAGCCATGAGTTATACAATATTTACCGAGTGCCACTACTATTCAAATGATTCGGTATTGAAAGTGTGTGTATATCTGAGGATGTGGTGTGTGAAAAAATAGGTATGATTGTGATGAGAGGTGTATGATGGAAGTGTGGTGTGTAAGTGTGAAGTAGGTAAGTAAGTAAGTGTATTATGAAGGGTGTGGTATGCACGTGTAAAGATGCGAGGGGAGGAATGTATATTTAGGTTTATATCTGTATGGAGAGTGCGTGAGTGGATATGATTGTTAGGGTTATGTAATAAAGGTAATGAGATTTTCGGTTTCTAAGTAACTTAATTGCAATAACCACCCCTTAACCGAAGCTTTTGCATTATATGTATTTAGTTTAACTATGTTGGTTTTTTTGTTAACTGTACGGTATAGGTAAGAACTAAAAACAAAGTATTGTCTTTCTGCGAAAGTTGTACTGTGTGAAACACTGGGACAGGCTGGTGAATTTCTTCGTCTGCCAGCACCGGGCGGAGCAACAGTCCGATGCATTCTTAAAATGGATCGGAGCACAAAGAGCTTACGAACAGTAAGCACCATACAGTCCATATACAGTTGCTCAGTAGGGTATCGATATGGCTTTTTTATGAAAAGGTGCTAGGACACAATACAATCATCATCATTAATAGCTCGAAATCAACCACTGAAGTTTAGTGTAGGTATAAACTCTGACTTTCTCAGTATTTTTTCTTGACTGAACTAAAATATCACTCGAAAGGAAGGCGCAGAAGTAGGTATGTATGATCTTACTCAACATTCTGGGTGATATTCAACAGCGTAAGACTGCTAAATCCTCGTCTCTCTAACTCGTAGATTGTTTCCTGAATCACTTGTGAGAAGAACTCCGTGTGTTGTTTGACTCGCGCCAGTTGTGCTGAAAATAGGTATAAATATCTTTTATACTCAGGGGTCATCAACAGGCGGCCCGCGGAACAGGTTCGGTGCGGCCCGCGAGTTTCACACACCAAAAACGATAAAACGATGTATGAAGGTAGTTTCAAATTATTTGTGCCGGCCATAAACACCCGCAAATGCGCCTCACAAGAGTTACAAAGTTACAAGACTAGAAACACTGTAGTTAGGCATAGTTTTGCGATGATTCGCGGCCCTAGCAAGTGTGTATTTATAGAATTATAAACATTTTAATCATAATACAACTCTTTCAGTTAGAATTGATGTCAAATGTAGTATTTAATGAAATCATGACATTTAGCATCATAAAAATTACAAATATTGTTTACATTTTATGTTTTGGTCTGTTTCTTCAAGAACCCATAACATTTTAATTTAGTGCCTCGCGCTAATAGAAACGTCAGCAAACCATTTTTTGTGAGCAGAGTCGTAAACATGTAAATGGCGGGAAACAGGGTGGGCGTTGACCGCTATTGACGCGCAGGCCGGGGCGATGTTCGTTGACTCTTGTCAACGTAGAAGCAGTCTAGCCAACTCGCTATATATATTATAATCAGGATCCAAAGCCTCCTGACGACCCTAAGCCGTAGCGGCCCTTAACACTACTTCCATCTTTGGGTAAGCTCTTAGAGCGACAAATCGTTCCGCGCTTGCTACCGAACGGACCTAAATTTCATAATAACCAATTCGGTTTTACTGTTGGAAAATCTACCGTCGATGCAGCACTCTGTCCGTAAAATTGTTAATCTTTCCGAACATAAATACGTTATTGGGATTTTTCTGGATATTTCTGGGGCTTTTGATAATGCATGGTGGCCAATGCTACTACTAAAAATTAAAACCCGTGGTTGCAACAAAAATATTTATACTCTTGTTCACTCGTACTTTTTTAATGGTTCCGCGAAACTCAAACTTGGACATCATTCTGTGACGAAATTTCTAACAATGGGATGTCCTCAGGGCTCAGTGATAGGCCCGTACGTATGGAATTTGGGGTACGATGATTTTCTCGCGATTCCGCTTCCTTGCGGCTGCTCATTAACCGGGTATGCGGACGAAGGGCTGCTGATCATTCAGTCATGTACTCGGGCTGGCCTTGAGAGTTTGACTGAGACTTCCCTTCGTTTAATATCTCAGTGGGGTGATCGAAACCGTCTTACCTTATCACCGCATAAAACTTATCAACTTATGTTGAAATGTAACCTAAGTCTTGGCCTAGTATAAGGTTTAAAATAATGTTCCCGTTAAAAAAAAACAGTCCGTATGCTACCTCGGTATGGTATTAGAAAATAACTTTCCATTTATTGAGCATGTAAAAACAGTAGGTGAAAAATCTAAAAAGAACTTCTATGCGTTGACGAGGATTTCCAAGGCTACCTGGGACCTATAATTCCTAACGTTAAAAACGATCTATGGGGCTACTTACCTGGGTTGTATGTGCTACGCTATGACTTCTTCCGCTCTAGGGTGGAGCGGAAGGGCGTGTCAGACTCTTACTGACTAAAACCCACTCCTGTTCCTCCCTGCCCTGAATGCCCAGGGGCGAGGTAACTCTTTCGAATTTATCCTCAACCTCCGGGCAGGCATTGGCCGTGGCAGGCCCCGTCCTTTTGCTGACAACTCTTTGAGGCGCGCGTGGAACACTACGCGCCGTCGACTCTCGGGCCTGGTGCTGATCGGACGGCGAGTTATCCACTACTCGCCGTCCGTAGGCCCGGGGGTAGGTACCTGTTTGGACTGATAGGGCCACCACTGGGGCGGTACGACTTAAATTGCTACAAAGTCAACGTTTAGCTTTGATTTTCCTATGTAGAGCGTATAGGACGGTTAGCACTGAAGCCTTACCGGTACTTGCAGGTGTACTTTCAGTCGATCTTGAGGTGCAGCGACGTGCTGCAATGTACAGTCAGCAACAAAAGTCGATTAACACAACTATTTGTAAATAACATCTAAATTGTCACACTATGGTTCGAAAATTTACTTTGCCATATTTCTTATGACAGTTTAGAGTTAAGAGTCCTTGAATTTCACTTGTTTTCCGATATTCATTAAATATTTTGCAAAATAATCAAGATTTAGTAAACTAAAATGTTACTCCACTTTTGACTCTGACTGTACTATTCTGCACGAAAGACTACGGACCCAGACTTTTTACCTCAACGTGATCGTGCCAAGATTTCTATATTACTTAAACCTCAAACTGACGTTTGAGAGGACCTTTTATCAGAATGGCAATGTAGGTGGGAAAGTTCCATCAAAGGCAGACGCCTCCGC
The DNA here is from genome assembly GCA_951329385.1 of Polia nebulosa. Taxonomy (NCBI): domain Eukaryota; kingdom Metazoa; phylum Arthropoda; class Insecta; order Lepidoptera; family Noctuidae; genus Polia; species Polia nebulosa. The sequence goes on along the minus strand of OX589602.1, from coordinate 27,747,587 downwards.
CAGTTCTTCTCATCGGTTCGCGAATGGCTGGATAGGAAATAGCTAGAGGTGGATCACTGTGTTGCCTAATTTCTCACAGGTCATGGCAACTTTAAGAGTAAATTATTTTCCTTCAAGCTTGTTGCCTCACTTTTATGTCAATGTTCTACACCTGATTGCGAATATGAACAATCCACGCATCATATCCTATGGGAGTGTACTCTTTGGCAGGCTGAGCGCAATATTATGTTGGATAGTATTCAGCCTAAGTCTGGAGTTGTCTATTACACGGACCTTGTGGAAACTAGAACGAATTTCCGTGCGTTCAAGCGTTTTTGCCATACCTATTATTGGAATAAAGTGTAACAGCTCACAATTTTAGGACCCATTAATATTAGTGTTTTTAACCAGTGGTGCTTGGCAACTGGGCTTATCCCAGAAGTAGAAATTATGTTTTTCTTACTCTTCCGCTGTCTTTTCTGATTAATTTCGTTGCGGGACCCAAGACAGTTTAATCGTTTCTCTGGGACTCGTCGAGCTTCATTGTCTCGGCGTTTTTTCTGGTGGTCACCACTGTTGATGCTGGCTTACAGAAGTTACAGTGGTTTGAGAATAGTGTGGCGGGCTTGTCCCAAAAAAAAATCATAATCAGGATGCTGTTGTGTGATTATGGCATATATAGCGAGTAAGCTAGACTGTATCTGTAAACTACTGCTGCAAGATTTTGAGTAGAGACCCAGCCCAAATCAAAACATAGGTAGTTTGTAAGTGAATTGTAACATGAAAAAAAAAAAATTGGTATACTCGCTACGCTACCCATTGGAAAATCACGTGCTTGAACTTAGGTATAATCAACAGACTAAAGAAATCAGAAGCGAGACAAAGTCCTCTCCAATTGCAACTCGCTAGCCATTTCTTTTATATGTAACTCAATCTTCAGCTCTTAAGTAAATTATTATAATAACTTACTCCATTGTAACTGTCCTAATGCAGTCACCACACATAAAAACAAAACTATGAAAACATTTTTCATCATTGATACTCGTAATAATCACCAACAGAAAAACAAAATCGAGTGAAATAATTAGTACCTAATGCACATAAAAAAGTTATAAAGAACTGAGCATCGAGTTATGATGTAAAAATCTGTATTTTTGGTAGATAACATCTGTCAGACAGGTAGGTAATTGATTATTATTTTTATCTGATAAATCTTTTTGATTGGAAAATTGATTCAATATTTTTTTTTGTAGGTAGGTATGGAGATTATCATTCTTACATTGTAACATTAAGCCGATCAAATTGGTTTGATTTCACATACATTATTGATAAAATGAAGCCTGCCTATGACATGTCCTATTTGAAAAGTACTGTCGTAGAGATATAGCCTGAAACACAGGTTTAAATAAACTTAGATCGGGCAACGTACTAAATTACCTTCAGACAGAATTCTATAATTTTTGCAACTGTAATCTTAAGTTTTAATTTTTTTTTTATGGACAATTAAAGGTTACCTTGGGCTAAAACGATTTAGATTTCGCTGACGCTTATCAATACCATACATTTTAGAATTTCTCTACCTATATGTCAAGGCTCTCTTTGTTAGCTTGGGTTGATTCTGTGAAAGACTCTCTTCTATCAATTTCCTTTCAGTAACTTTCTCACAAGCTTTCATACTAAGATTGTGAGATTTTCATTAGTTTTATACCTCCATATCGATTTCTTTTTAAAGATCAGCACTAGCGAACTAGTACACCATTCGTAAAATATGACTTACACCAGCATCGACATAGTGAAGACTAAAACTAACTATGTCCATTTATGTACTCGTTATAACTGCCGCAATTCAACTAGTATTCCATCTGGAATTCTGGACCTACTGCTTTATTATTCTTTATTCCATTTGCTGTTCTCACTTCATTCACTGGTTTATTATCAAATACACCACTCCAGTTATTCTCTTCATTTATCAGTCTTTTAAAATATCTATGCTTAATTTTCTCATCTTTCGAGAGAACCATAGCAGCTTTATCTTTTGTACATTTTATCTGAGAAGCATCTCTTGATTTTCTATCTAGTTCTAGCCAGCCGGTATGTCTTTGTCTACTGGTCAACCCGGTTTGGCTCTTGAAGTCTTGACTTATAAACTATCACTCTCCTCGTGAACTCGTGAGCTAAAAAATATTGTTAATTTTTTTTAATTTTTTCCTTCATCACGTTATGTATTTCTGTCGACGCTTAAGTTAAGCTTTAGTAAGTTATCTACTGTGCCACTTTCTTATATCTCTTCCAAAATATTCTTCACTGCACAAATACACTCAGCTATATCATCCCAGCATTAATTTACTCTTCCGCCATTGTACCCATAGATTTATTATTTCTTTATATACCTACCTACAGTCAATAAAATCGATTGTGTATAACCTTTAGGTTGAATATTACTTGCAAGTTCTAAAACGACAAGATAATTTAAATATATATATTTTTAAACATATTGCTATCGCTCACGCTTGACCATCACACTACCACTGCATCTTATTCATACGTGAGAGTTAGATCATCAATTTACTGTGAATAGTTGTGAAAAGTTGTCAATAGTTAATTTCCCTGAATTTAACGATAACACCAAAGGAAAACTAAATAAAACACTCTAATAACTAATAAAATACAGTTCCTTTAATAGTTTTAAATGTACGCGCGCAATACCAAACTGGAATGTGAAGAATGAAAAATAAAACACGACATATTTAAAATTGAAGTTTTAATAATAAATAATAAGTAGCTTTATTTCGGACGCAAAAATCCATACAGTTTAAAGTTTTGCTGGAAATTTATATTTAACCCTGTGTACAGATGCGGTTTCTTCATAATCATGTAGCGCAGTTGTAGCAAATGGTCGGGAATGGTATTTCTCTCCTTACCAAGTCCAACGTTATAGGTTGGAAAACGTCATAGCCCCAAGCTAACATGCCACTTCCACTTATAACCTGCGGGTCAAACTGAAAAATAAAATTAAAATTTATTACTTAATGACGTCACCGCGTACTAGAAGACGAGCTTTGGAAGGCCTCTCACAATGTGGACCGATAGCCTAGTGGAGGCCGCTGGAATCCGTTGATGCAAGACGCACAGGTCTGATCGATGTGGCAACGCTTGGACGATGCTTAAGTACAGCGGCGATCTTTTGGCTAAAACGGTGATGATAGCTAGAACATTTGAAGTATCTATGCTAAAAATGTTTTTTACAGAAAAAACAGCCGACTTCCAAAAAAAAAATACACTAAAAATAAAAGAATAACTTTAATTTCGGAAGTCGGTGTTTGTATTTTATTTCTTCTTATTTGACACCGACTTCCGAAATCAAAGTTATTTTTTTATTTTTTAGTGTATATTTTTTTGGAAGTCTGTTGTTTTTTTTTGTAAAAAAGTTTTTTTTTATTTTTAACTATTATATTGAATACCTCAGAACTATAAACCCCAATAACATGGCACGTGGAATTTAAACGTAGTCATAATTGGAGAACACCAAAACGTCATCTATGTATACGTATTTTTCGTTTTTCAAAGCGCTGAAGCAATTTCGATAAAATTAATATGGGACCACCTCGAAAGTATATTGATTAGGATAAAAAATAATTTTGAAAATCGGTCCACAACTGACAGAGAAATCGGTGGACATGTATAAAAAAAAACAATCATACATACAGTCAAACATAGACCTTTTTCGAAGTCGGTTAAAATGAACCAAATTGCGGAAAGATCTAATTTGAAATAAGAAAAAAAATCCACCATCGCTCTAAAATAAAAATTCTATTGACTTAAGCACAATATAATGGTGCGAAATGTGGTGCATTAAAAGTCGCGATAGCAATAAAATCGACGCTATCGAGATTGTGTTGGCAAAGACAGCTTAGAATGCTATGCATAACCATAAAAACCAATTAGTCAATCGGTTTCTTGCATGTATGACAGATCTGACAGAGCATAGAATGCCAGACCAGTAGTGATCTTGAAACGCCATTGCATTGCTGCATTCCTGGCCGCGCAATTGCGCTGGGCTCATAGCCATATCCAGAATTATCACAGACTGTCAATTTCTATCAGTAGATAAATTGTAACATTCACTTACACGTTTGGTTTGTATGGAAAGTTTTGACAATGCCATCTCCAGCAGTGACCGCCTCTCTGTGCTCTGTGATGTTTGCCGAGAGCGTCAGTAGTGTATTTTAGCTCAGAATTTGTTACCTACTGAACATTGAATGACACTCACGAAGCAGAGGTAAGATAGAAGACTGAGGTAAGAAAGGGGAGGCACAGCAGTGAATGATTCGGGGGTAAAAACGATGACGATGATGATGATGCTATGATTAACACACACACAATGCTTAGCTAAGGTTTAATATTCTTACCGCTTGTAGAAATATATCTGATGTGATATCCTTAGGTCTAAACTGTGGAACGTTGGTCGAATTTGGTACAGTACCTATAACCGTCACTGATAAGACGTCCGTGTTTAGGTCTCTTATGATCTGGAAATATGAATACTTTTATTAAAATAATATTCTTCGCAAAACGGCGATTATATGCTACGAGTATATACCTAAGACATTATATACTTAAGACTAAAGTATCTTGATTTTTATAAGAGAAAAAAGAAAACGTAGCGAAAATACGAATGCATCTCAGGATGGTATAATTTTTCCTGCCGTCCACAGAATCATTAAAAAAGAATACGTGAATATTATTCAAACTATTTCAGATCATTCACAAATATCTCAAACTTGTAGTTCCATTTTGAAATTGAATGAAGATGCAGAGGAAGTAGCAAAGTAGGTATTGGACCAATACAATGTATATGCAACATCGACAAAGAAGAAGATTCAAAACTTGTCATTTACGAAAAAGACTTACGGAATAAGCATACGAGATCAGTGGATGTGTGTACATCACAGTATATCGGTAGACCTCGTTATCCCCCTGCAAGTGCCCAATGACGTCATACCCGATGGCTACATCATGCAACCGCATCGTTGCTTGAACAGTCACTGTGTGCGTACTAGCAGCAGAAGCGTTGAACCGCCAAACTTGCTGTACCGTTGATTGTACAATGTCCACACGTTCAATGGATGAGACAAAACCGTTGGTATACGTCACACTTCCTCTGAAGGGCGAGTTCAGAATATTTTCGCTGCAAGACAAGTAATAATGATAATGGCGTTACAACAGTACAAACATACTTAACATTTTTGTTGTAACATGATTTAAAATAATAATAATCTTTGTTATCAAAAAGCCAAATACAATTTTTCAATCTCAAACAAACTCAAAAACAATAAAGTACAACGCGTCTGTATTCCTAGTATGCATTATTTGAGATAAAGTGAACGTCTGCGTCTGTGCTAGTATAAAATGTGTTACAGACACAGGCGCCTTCCTCTTACAGTTTATGGACCATTTGCTGCACCTGACAGTGACCAGTTTAGGCTGTCCTAAAACTTAGTTTAACATAATTAAGTACTTGACACATTAAAATTTACGTAAGCAAGGAATGGGTGTGTGTGGTGTTGGTGTATGTGTGTGTGGTGTAGGTGTGTGTGTGTGTGTGTGTTTGGTTGTGTTTTTGGTATAAGTATGTCATGTCACAGTAAAATAAAAAAAAAGTAAAAGAGCTCGTGGAGGAGCTCGTGGCTAAAGTAATAACAGCCGCACGTTAAGCTACGCTTGCCGAGTTTGATCCATAGATGGGTGACCATCTTTACATACCGAGACTCCTTCGTGCCTGGGAAGCACATTAACCCGTCGAGACCCTCATTAGCAGACACAATTAAAAACATATCACCTTTCACCAATTATCTACCTACGAGGGGCCTGACGGATTAAAAGGGATAAGGTTCTTATTCATAGATCTCTATGAGGAACGCGCAAGAAACTCCATGGACGCTCTTTTAAATCAAAATCAATCTGCCGAGCCTTTTCCTAACTATCTTGGCGTCGGCTTCCTGTCTAACCGGATGCAGCTGAATACCAGTATTTTACGTGGAGTGACTGCCTATTATTGACCTCCACAACCCAAGTACTGGGTAATACGATACCTCTTAAGACTGGTTGTCAGACTTTTTGGTATCTGACGACTGTCAAGATCCACGATTGACAGCCGGGAACAACGGCTTAAACGACACGTGTAATTAGCTTCATCTTTCTAACCGTCCGACTCCTTGGCAATTCTTCAAGTATATAACTGGGATCTCGTGAAAATCCTTTAAGATGGGAGTCCAGCTTAAACTTTGTTTTACTTACTTTATTTCAAGTGCATAGTTGGGCAGTTTTAAGTTACACCAGCCCCTCTCTTCCACAATATTCATAGTCTTTGTTACAACATCTATCGCGTAGCTAGTATGGTCAACCAAACGAACATTGCTTACTGAAAATAAAATCGACTTGGTTAATTAAAATGATTGAACCGTTTGGTCTCTATTGATTCAGAAATGTGCAGATCTGCAGAAGAACTGTTATTCGTCGTGGTCTGAGTATCGCCAAAGTTAAGGGACAGAGAGCGAGACACATTGCTCGCTGATGGTCGATGGCGACGATGGTTCTGAATTCGTGGGGATTCACTAGGCAAAGAAGAAATGTGTGAGGAATGAAAATACCTTTAGTTTATGAAATAAAAGGAAGTCAGTGACAGCTTGACGGTATTGCACTGATCCCAAGCAGAACAAAGGCAGGAAGATGATGATTTAACTATTGGCTCTATATCTTTTAACACTTCCGTGATGAGATTTTTCTATCAAGAATGTAAAAATACTTACTGGTATTACAAAATACATAACCACTAACTAATAAAAATAATAAACTGTGTAACTTCATTGTTTTATAAAATTCTCGAACAACCAATTAAATCTTGAGCATCGAACATAAATCACGTTAATTTCTTAATATCAATCTGATTGATTTATCGTATTTTAGTAAGTTCATGATAAGATACAACCAGATTAATGTGTATAAGATAATCATCTCGATGACTTTTGATTACAAATTAAATTGAATGGGTGCAGCATATAATCATTATTGACTGGTAATGTTTGCTACAAATGACCAAAACTTTATGTATGATCGTGTGTCAATTTCTGATGTGTCATGTGCCGAAAGAGATTCATCGATAGTCTATAAACAGCGAAAACAAATTATACTAGCTTAATTAGGTTTTTTTTGTGGGGTGTGAAACCATCCAATGACATCTCCTGCTCTGGGTGGAGCGGGAGGGCGTGTCAGACTCTTACTGACTAAAACCCACCCCTGTTCCTTCCCTGTCCTGAGTACCCAGGGGCGAGGTAACTCTTTTTCGAATTTATCCTCAACCCCTGGGCAGGCATCGGCCATGACGGGCCCCGTCATTATTGCTGACAAATTTTTGAGGCGCGCGTGGAACACTACGCGCCGTCGGACTCTCGGGCCTGGTGCTGATCGGACGGCGAGCTATCCATTACTCGCCGTCCGCAGGCCCGGGTAGCTTAATTAGGTTGGAATAACGATTCTTTTTCGTCTCTTCGTTTCATTCAACGGATTTTTTAAAGAGGATTGTGAAGCGCCTATACGCGGCGAGAGAGAGTTGCAAGTCTTGAAGGCAATAGGGAATATGCATGAAATTTATTTTTCATATCTAACCGGTTTATCGATAAATATATAAAAATGGAATACTAACAGTAAAACCAGAATTAAAATTGATCGAAAAACAAACGAGATATAACAATGTTAAACAAATATTTCTGTCCCTCTCTCGAAAACGCCGTTTTCTATGGCAGCAGTATGGATGTCCTTTAACGTCACATTTTACGTCGGACTTCTCTTTCTATTTATCATCTTTAAAGCTTCATAACTTCGATTCTGATGTATGTATTTACAAAAAATCTTGTAGTTATTTACATAGTTGTTTACTATAGTTAATAAGTATTATATAGAGTAAATAAAAAAATGGCATGCATATGGCCTATTACCTACATTTCCTTTTTGAAATATTGTTTCGGGCGATAGTGTTTTCTCCTCCCTAAACCTTTACGAAATGAGACAATTTGGGTCTCAATAAATTCAGTATACCTTAATCTAGCTCTGTACGTTTTTCTTTTTTTATTAATTTAGTTTAGTTTACTAAAAAAAAAAACGCTCGACGAAGTCAAAAATAAAAGATATTTTTAAGCTAATAACTTATATCGTACACAACATTTTTTTGAAATAAAAACTTACGAACCTAGATTTTCAATAGTATACATAATATCTACAACATTTTCAAAAATTATGAAAATTGGACTATGTTTACTGTGGGGAAACGTTATCTCTTATTGTATGAAAATTTACAGCTTCACGGTCCAGCAGGTGGTCACGTTTATCGTTTCGTCCGATGCGTTGGTTAGGAATTCTAGAGTGCATGTAAACGGGGGCATATTTGGGGCACTCCAGCAAATATGTCATAAATTCGAAGAACGATTAAAATTTCCTTTTATTAGATGGATTAGCGGCGGCTGCGGCTGAGGGCGTGAGGGCCACTCCGTAGTCTCCTTTACCCGTTCCGCTTCCTCCTTCGCGAGCATTACTGTTTCACAGAAGGAGGAGACGCTCCGTACCATGGCCTAGACCAGGGCCGGGACTCCCGCAACCCTGGCAGTACATAAATGACTCAAGGCGCTATTAGCTGCCAACGATCTTGAGTGGTAAGCTTGCATGTTCTGCGCTGAGTTCACGTAACGCGTCGTATGTCCAAACAATAATAGGAGTCCGAAATTAGACGCATTATTAATTTATTACACATAAAACAACAAGTATTAAACTAAAACACTGAGAATAAATTATAAATAATTAAATAATCTTTAAAATGGTTTCATAAAAATACGCTTTACAGTTTTTGCGTGATTCTCAATTTTTTATCCGAGTTAGACATAACTTTATAAATTAATTACACTATGTTATAAAAATATAATTTCAAATATTCTGAGATCAAGTAACGACGAAAATTGTCTAGAGTAACATATATTTTTTTCAAAGAAATAAGACAAGTCGTTTAGACGTGATGTTCAATTAAAAACCATTAAAAGTCTTGTAACGACACTTTGCGTAACCAGAGGGCTGGCTCGTCCTTCAAACAAAGAATTAGCATTGCCATTCAGTGACAACGCTGCCAGTCTCAGTCTTCTGGGCACGTTTCCAGCTTGCCAGGGTGACAGCGATGTGGAAGAGTAGGTACTTTGACGCTTAACCTCTTGCGTGTCTGGCGGGCAGCGCATGGGCTGTAAACAATAGGAAATTTTTCTAAAAAAATCTAGTTGGACATGTATTTTTTGCTTTACCAAACCAATAAAAAATGACAAAGATAAAACCCATCAAAGTTCAGGAGTTACATCATTTTGGTACTAAAGAGTGTCGCGCAGCGTGACGTCACGCGAAATTTTAACGCACTGTAACCTCATTTTTTGTTTTCGAGACAAAAGAAAAAATACTTGTTCAATATCTTTTGGTTATTTAACTGACGGACTAATTCAATTTTTTTAATAAAATGCCCTATTCAAAATCTATTGTGTCTGCTTCCTAGACGCGCGACGGTTTAAGTGTATTCTGTGTTAGTATATATGTACGTAGTTTATAGATAGTTAATGTTTAGATAATTTCCGCCCCGTGAAAACCTTCGTAAAAACAATTAATTCCAAATTGTCTGCCTACCTCCTACAGCCAACGTTACACTCAATCCATTTAGATTACGCTGTCAAATTCAAGTCCCTCTTTTAGCTTGACATGTGTCCGGTAACCTGTCAAAATGTGTCGATTCGCGTGGACCTCTGTCAAGTCTCGTGGTGTGTCAAGCTTGAGGACTTGGTTCAAGGCACAAGCCCTAACAAGTATATTTTTTTGTAAAGGAAGTTATAAATTTTGAAGCTAAACGCGCGCACTTTGACGCATTGTTGATGCATTTTGCCCATAGCAGATTTATTTTTAAGCGCAATACAAGCCCGGCCTAAAACCCTTGTTTAAGGCCGGGCTGGGTTGTGTCAGCACGTTGTGGCGGCTTTGGTGTGTATTGCGCATTAGACTAGCTTCTGTCAGTGGCTTCACCTTCGTGGAATTAATACTTCGTCACTGTACTAAACACGCCCAATACAAAGCCTATGTGCTATTCCAGACGCGAATTTATCTCTGTGCCAAATTTCATCCATATCCGTTCAGCCGTTCTGGCGAGATTGAGTAACAAATATACATCCAAACTTTCGCATTTATAATATTAGTAGGATAGATAAGTATGATGTAAAAAGTCGTATAGATCGCGTGTAGGTTGTGTTTCCCCAGTGAGAAATATAGTTCTGTTGCCCATCTACTCAGATCTTATGACTTGAAGCACTTAACAAGCACCTGAGCCACTCGGAATACTAATAAGGTTTTTGTGTAAGTCATACAAATGTAAGGGTCAGAAATTAGACTGTTGTGTGAAATAACGATATAATTAATTGGATAGGAGGAAGAAACACCATTTTTCTTTTTACCTAACTGCGCGACGCAAGGGAGGGTAATGTGTTTATAAGCTTATGTATGTATGTATGTATGTATTGCAGCGTAAACCGCTATAAAGAGTCCCAAAACATTACTTCATGCTGGTGAGTTACAAGATTTGAATTTGTCAAAATTGGATTTCTTTATGGATGTTTTTCAGACATTACATTGATAGGAGCGACCAAAGACTACAACAAAATATATAGGGTAGGTGCGACTGCAGAAAACATCTTAATTGACAAGGTGGACTGACCAAAATAATTGTGTTGATGAAATTACGATGAAATAATAGTGCAATTCTGGGATCAGGTACGTATTTTCGTTATTTCGTTTAAACTGTTCGATGGAATTCAGGCTCCTCTGCTATCACAGACGAGGGTTTCATAACGTCGTTCTGATTATGCGTTTCTTTGTCTGTGAAAATTCAGATTTTTTACAAGCGGGTTCCAACTACGGAGCCAGAGACCAGGAGCTCTTGCCAGACTGCCGTGCTCGAAAAAAGCTATATTTATAATCGTATGAGCTGATGGGTGAGCCTATATGATCCTGGGTAATATCTTTTTGTGAACTACGTTTTATATATTTTTGGTCTCTTTTTTTAAATTAAACATAATTCAAGTGATCGTGTTTGTAAGCGTTTTCTTTTTAATTTATGCTACAGTATGCTGTTTGTTCCTTTGTGGCGCTTAAGAGACCAATCGCGTGGACCAAGTTTGATAATTCTTACGTCAATAGATTCGTCTTAATCTTGTGAGTGCTACTAAAGACGGTGACAGCAATCAAAATACAATATGGCGGCAATCAGATGATATAATATGAAAAAGAAAAAAAAAAAAGTCGACGAACTATTATTAAGTGGCGTATCAAAATAAAGGGTTTGAGGAGGCGATTCCAAAAATATAACTCAATAAAATTTAGAAAATAAAATTATATTTTTTTTTCAAAAAACCCGACTGTATAAAACAACTACAAAAGATCCGAACAAGTCACGCAGCACGCAGTTAGATGCATTTGGTGGCATGAAATCAATAATTGAACTAAAATAACTGACACCAACTGCACCAGACTGCTTGAAAAGTGACTTGTTTGGAACTTTTTAGTTGTGTTTACAGTCGAGTTTTTTCAAAATATTCTACTATTTAATTTGTTCTGGTGGTTGGAAGGATCCAAGTTCGTTATTATTTACTTTTAACTCTTGGCTCCATTATGCCCTCGCCGTCTGCTCAAGTTGCAATCCCACCTCGACTGCAATGCTTTTCAATATACTTGCAAGCATCAGTAGATCCAAATTCGAACAAGGTCAGACTGGCTACATGCTGGCTACTAACTAAAATAACAAAATTATCTACTAGAAGGTTAGTTAAATTTAGGACACGACACTCATAAAGTGCTTGACTTTAATAAAATCAGAAATCAAGGATCTAAACAAGCAAAATGTCTTCTCCACTTATCGTCACAAATTAAATGTTTGACTATAACAATTTAATGTTCTGAGAGTTAAGAATGTCATCCAGTGTTCGCAGAATCGTTGACGCGTATAATGGCAAGGATAAGGCACGTGTTGAACATGTCCGTGAAGACAATCGTTGGATGGTGCCTTATCAGCGTAAGTACTTACCTATGCACTACTGTGAGTTTGCAAGCGTATCCAAAACAACCCCTGAACGCTTAGTACAAAATGTATGGCAATGACATTAGAAGTGTCACGTGACTTATCGCAGGTAATGTCATCGCCATGCATTTACGGTTTTGTTATGGGATATATCGTAGTCAACATCTCGAGCACAAATAGTTTCCTCACCGCTAGTATGTCTCCCTTTTCATAGACGTTCACTGTTGGGTGTCTACAGGGCAAGCGCATAATTACCTTGTTCTGCTCGTTATGCCCTTTCTACTATGATCAGATGGTTTTTGTACGCATTGCGCAAATGTAATACCTGACTAGGCACTCACACAACGTGCGGTAAGTTTGGATTAGTTTGACACTTGCCACACTTCGTAGTTTCTTGAATATAAAGATCATTCTTTTAATCCTCCTAGTCAATGTAGTTGTATGAGTGCTCCAGTCAAGTCTTTCATCTACTAACTAAGTATTTGGTAGAGGGTAAGGAACGCCAACTGCAAGTACAGTTTGTGCGATTTTTGGATCAGTTGCATGGAAACGTACGAGTATGTATTTTTAGTGAGAAGTTTGAGCCTGGGTTGGTCAAATGCAACTTACCAAAGGAAATACATTTAGTTTTAGAGGTGTTCAGTGAAAGAAGACTATTTTCCAGCCATTATGTTACATTGGCTCATCATCATCATCATCATCATCAGTAGCCTTTTTTTAATGTCCTCACTGCTGGGGCACAGGCCTCCTCTCTGTGAGAGAGTGTGGGCCGTAATCCGCCACGCGGGCCCAATGCGGGATGTTGGTGGATGTTATATGTCTTCGAATTTTTGGTTCTAGGACATGCCGGTTTCCTCACATTGGCTAACCACTTCCATTGGTATTGTGACGATTGTAGACACAACCTGATATTAGCGGGTGTGTACCGGTTTTAACTGGTTGATTAGAATGTTCCAGAGAGATTGGAGAGCCGTTTGAATATAGAAGAGTAGGTGACACATTTTGTTGTATGTCAGATAGATAGAAGTTGAGCCCCATCAAATGGGAACAGATGTATTTCGTTTGCCTAATTAATATAGATAATTGAAATCGGCCTCAGCTCTTTCTCTTATTCGCCTGTTGTCAGATCCCTTCGAATAGTCCTCTCGCGCCAAGAAAGCGAGTCCCCAAGATACGTGACATCTCCCGGAGTTACGAAGAACGTCCCAGGATCCCTGCATGCTGTAAGGCACCTGCCTTGGGGTCCCACAGTAATCAGCCTCCTGGCGGACTATGTCCTTGTTATTCACGTAGAATACCATAACAATATCATTCACAAACATAAGGAGCTTCACATTGGGCGGAGTTATATTAAAACAGTCATATAGATAAATTAAAATAAGATGGGACCAACAGTGCTACTTTGTGGAACTCCAAATATGCAGCGGCCACCTATTACTCTCATAATCACCCAACTCAAATGGTCTGATTTTTGTCCGGCAGATGTCTCTAAACTGGTTTAATACTATCCCTTGTGCACCCATGTTCTAAAGGTTTGTTAGTAGTATTTTAGTGGAAACCATAACGATGGCTTTTTGGAGATCTAAAAAGATTCCAAATACCTTTCACCTATATTTAGCCGGCCGGCATGGAGTTGTTCTAGGTTAATCCACCGATGGCCGATCCACTGTAAGTTCACACTGTCTCACAACTGTAGGGTCATTTATTTTAAGAGGATCTTCAGGTTTTCCATCAGAAACAGAATTTTCATTAGCGGTAACGCATGCACATAACCGGCAGCGAGCGGGCGGGTGAATACTGACTAAAAACTATGCGCGAATGCCATCTCGCAAGTCAAGCAAAGACACTCGATACTTTTGGACGTTACTAAAATTGGAATATGTGAGAGAAATTATCAAATAGACACTCAATTATGTCAACCTTTTTATACAGGTTAAGCTAAATATATAGTAGATTTTACGAAAAAATCCCAATCGATCTTATTTCCTAATTTTGAGCGTAATAAATATTGAAGAGGGTCATAGAAACTTCACCACACAAGAACTCTTTTTGCTCTAAACGCGACACCAGTCTTATATTAACAATTTTAACTATTAGTTTAGACAGCGTTGACAGCTGTGAGATGGGTTTGTAATTAGTAGGATTATCCTTTGCGCCCGATTTGTATACATATAGGATAGATAGTGCAGGGTTATTGCAAAATATGGAACAGTTCGAGCCACCTCGCCATCTCCAAGAGCGAGTTAATCACTGCGAGTCCGCCCAGATATCGTCGGCTAATCTCCACGAGCCAATTATTCTTCCATCAGCGTATCGTCACGAACTCACGACTCGCGACAGATCGCCACTTCACCGTAGCGACTCGCCGCGAATCGCGACGGATTTCAGCATGTCCACAAGAAATCGTTGCACACTTGTTTTGTTCAAAAATACCTTAATAATATTTGTTGACAGATACCAGCTTGATGCCCTTGAGACAATTGAGAAACAAGCCAAGAGGATCATCGGCAATGATAGGATCGTTGAGTCGAAGCTCCAAAATCTTGAGCATAGACGCCGAGTTGCTAGCCTGTCGGTTTTCTATCGGTTACATTTTGGGGAGTGTGCGACGGAATTGCATAATTTGATTCCACGAAGCCCGTTCCTTCATCGGACCACAAGACGTACGGCAATGTGCCACCGGTACATTGTGATCATCCCATTCACACGCAAAAAACATTTTGAGAACACATTCATTGTGCGTACAGCTAAGGAGTGGAATTAAAAACAGGCTACAACCTGGGAGTCTTTAAGTCAAGAGTGAATAGGTTACTTCTAGGCAAGCGTACTCCATCTTCGACCACATCATCGCTTACCATCAGGTGAGATAGTGGTCAAACGCGTGCCTATCAACAATAAAAAAAAAAGTTTTAAGGCGAGTGCGTTGCGAGAGGTATTTTTTGTAGGGTAGGAAATCATCAAACAACTTCTCTCGCTCTGAGTGGAGCAGGAGGGCGTGTCAGACTCTTACTGACTAAAACCCACCCGCCTCCTTCCTTCAGTTGCCTGTGCCGGGGCCGCGAAGACGCCTTTGATTACTCCCGCGAGCCTGGCAGGCGTCGAACGCTTTGCGGGAACGTCGAGACCCGTGATGGGCGCGCGGCTTGTCTTTGAGATCATGCTTGTCAACTGTCACTCGTCGAATCGCCGCAGTAATAACGCCGTGTTCATTGAGTTCACACTTTATAGAAGACACGTTCATAGAGTTGTTATACAACCCTATTTTTACTGTATATTAAACCTCTCTAGGGGTTATTGTACATACCTACTCATCGCAGTCCACTGCTGGACATAGGCCTCTCCCAGGCTGCGCCACAACACCCTGTCCTCCGCCTTTCGCATCCAGTCTATCCCAGCCACCTTCTTAAGGTCGTCGGTCCATCTAGCTGGGGGGCGTCCCACACTACGCTTGCCGATACGCGGTCTCCACTCCAGGACTCGTCTGCTCCATCGGCCATCGGTCTTTCGACAAACATGACCAGCCCACTGCCACTTCAGTTTGCTTATTCTGCAAGCTACGTCGGTAACTCCGGTTCTGTTCCGGACAACTTCATTCCTGATTTTATCCTTCAAAGAAACTCCTAACATAGCCTGCTCCATAGCGCGCTGAGCGACCTTGAATTTGTGGACCAGCCCGACCGTCAGTGTCCACGTTTCGGCACCGTATGTCATAACGGGCAGGACACACTGGTTGAAAAGCTTAGTCTTCAAACATTGTCGGATAGGGGACGAGAAGACCTGACGAAGTCTTCCAAACGCTGCCCAACCCAGCCGGATCCTTCTGTCAACTTCTTTCTCAAAATTGTGTCTACCGAGCTGGATGACTTGCTCTAGGTAGACATACTCCTTCACAACTTCGAGAAGCGACCCTTCAATGCGGATTGGACTCAGTACGACATGTGAATTGTACATGACTTTCGTCTTGTCTAAATTCATCCCGAGGCCAACCCGCCGCGAGACTCCATTTAGGCTGTGCAGCATCAGGCTTGACTGTTCCGCCGTCTCTGCCATTATGACGATGTCATCGGCAAAGCGAAGGTGTGAGATGTACTCGCCGTTCACGTTGATACGCTGTCCAGTCCAATCCAGCGTCTTAAACACGTCCTCCAGCGCGTTGGTGAACAGTTTCGGGGATATCACATCCCCCTGTCTCACCCCTCTGAGCAGTTGGATATGGTTGGTTTTCTGATCTTGGATCTGGACAGTCATCGTGGCAGCGTCGTACGGACATCTCAACACTTCGATGTAACGCCAGTCGATACAACATCGTTGCAGGGAGTCCAGAACTGCCCATATTTCGATGGAGTCGAAGGCTTTCACGTAGTCCACAAATGCCATACACAGCGGCTGGTTGTACTCCTCGGTCTCCTGTATAATTTGCCAAACAGTATGGATGTGGTCCACGGTACTGAAGCCTTTTCGAAAACCAGCTTGTTCTGGTGGCTGGAACTCGTCAAGTCTCCTGGCGAGACGGTTCGTGACGACCCTCGAGAACAGCTTGTAGACGTGGCTCAGAAGTGAGATGGGTCTATAGTTCTTCAGCAAGGTTTTGTCACCTTTTTTGAAGAACAAAACCACCGCCACGCCTTAGGCGTTGAACCTTCTTGGATGATGGAGTTGAAGAGACTCGCTAGCACTCTCAGGACTGGAGCCCCGCCCGCTTTAAGGAGGTCTGTCGTTATTCCGTCATAACCAGGTGCCTTGTTGTTCTTCAACTCAGCTCGATGGTCATCTGCACTGTGTTCTGCTGGTTTCACCGTCCGCGTTGAGTATAGGTGCCCGTAGAAATCCTCGACCTCCTCGAGTATTTCGGACCTTGAAGTCACGATTCTGCCATCCGCAGTTCTTAGTTTCGTCAGATGGGGCCTCCCTAATTATTGAGCGATCACTTTCGACCCTCGGTTCTGCGTAATCGCGACCTTAATGTCACGGGTGTTGGAGCACCGAATCGCTCATAAGTCCGAGAGTCTCCGAGGAAAGTTTGGACGCCTTATTTTTCCGCTGCGACGGGAATAGTCTGCGGGACACGTCGCGTAGTGCTTTGACCACCTCGTCGGCCTTCTCGTCAACAGTGCTGACTGTGGTTTCCAACAGGGCGAATCGATTTTGAAGTTCCAGTTGGAACTTTTCGAACCCTATAGTGGTCTGGGACTACGTAGGTCGGAGAGTAGGCCTCATCATGCGGATTCTCTCAGCTCGAAAATTGATATTTAGAGTGCCTCGGACAAGCCTGTGATCGCTTTCGGTGTTAAACCTGCTCATCACGGAGACATCTCTAAATACGTGCCTCTTATCCGTCATGATGAAATCTATCTCATTTTTAGTCACGTTATCGGGGCTCTGCCAGATCCACTTCCTTTGGGGTTTCTTTTCGAAGAAAGAATTCATCAAGAAGAGCCCCTGCGACTCTAAGAAGTTGACCAGCATTTGCCGCCTGCGATTCCTGCGCCCCATGCCGAACGGTCCGACTTTCGATTCGCCGCGTTCTTGTACTCCCACTTTGGCATTGAGGTCCCCCATAACAACGCTGTAGTGGGCCTTTGTCGTACTGTGCATTGCCTTGGCTATATCCTCGTACATGGCCTCAAATGCCTCGTCAGCGCATGTCGAAGTCGGCGCATATACCTGTATCACTTTCAGGTAATACCTTTCAGTAAGTTTTAGTACAAGGTACGCTACCCGTGCCGACACACTACTAATTTCTACTACGCTGCTAGTGAGTTCCTTGTTGACCAGGAAGCCAACACCGCCTTGGGAGAGCTGATCACCTTCACGGAAGTAGAAAAGGTGACCTGACTCCAGGGCTGTCGTGTCCTCCCCCTGTCTTCGGACTTCAGATAACCCCAGTATATACAAGTTAATGCGACCTAGCTCCACCTTAAGTTCAGCAAGGTGATGGTCCAGCCTCATCGAACGTCCATTGTACGTAGCCAGATGTAGTCGTCGTCGTCGTTGGTAGCCTGCCGTCACCCGGGGATTCCTCGCACCCCCCGTCCCGCCGTTACCGTGACTGCTACCTTGACCAGGAATAGCGAGACCACCGGGAACTGCGGCCGTTGTTTTGGGGCTTTATTCATGGGAGGTTTTTTTTAATGCCCGTAGTCACAACGCTGGGCAAGCGGGTTGGTGACCGCAGAGCCAATCCTTTCGCAACGATGACGCTGCTGCCCGTCATCGCTCTGGAGAATTTAGGTTGGCTTGTCGGATGGTTATACCGCCATCAGTCGGTCGCCAGCGCCTCGTCCGTCAGTGGCAGGGTGTACCGCGCGCAGGTGAGGTTGACATTTGGGGAGTCTGGTCATTTACCGCTATACTCATCATTTACCGTTGTACTCATCACTACGAACAACTTTTACTATGTGACCAACCCCGAAATCGCGAAAAAAGAAATCAGTTGTTTAGTACATTTATGTGAGAATAACTCGAAAAAATGTACTGAACAGCTGATTTTTTGACTGACTGCTGACTGGACTGGTTACTTAGAACTATGGAAAGGCTATGATCGTTACAGTCGAGTCGTTCATACCTCCTTCGTTTTTCGTCTTCGTTTTAAGGAGGTATGAACGACTCGACAGGAACAAATTTTCTTGATGGCGTTTACGTTCATAAATTTTTGTTTTGGTCATATACGCACAGCGGTTCTGAGTAGGATGACTACATAATTTATCTGACCTTTTTGAAGAACAAACTATGATCATTGACATATCAAGGAGGTACCTATGAGGAAGCCTTACACTTATTTAATGATTTTGTTTTAAGTTAATAAATTAGGTAAGTGCTTATCGGCTGCGACTTACAAGTTTATTACGCGCTTTACTTTGTGTAAATTATTTCATCGCCACTGCTCTCAAAACGGTGAAGGAAAACATCGTGAGGAAACCGGCATGCCCTAGAACCAAAAATTCATGTGACATCCACCGACCCGCATTGGGCTCGCGTGGTGGATTACGGCCCAAACCCTCTCAGATAGAGGAGGCTTATGCTCCTGCAGTGAGGACATTACTCTGTGAAGCTGCGCATGCCTATAAATGATTTGTTTACACAGGATCCTCTAGTAAATGTGTTTCATACTCAGAATAAAATTGATAAAGTTTGCTTTGCTCGGTTCTTTTTTTGGTAAATCGTGTCTTTTGGAAATGAAACCGAGCTGGATCGATTTATCTCCCCCGAAACCCCCTTTTTTTGTGGGTTGAGAAATCATCCAATGACTTCTCCCGCTCTAAGTGCTTCAACGTTTTTCATGAAATTTAGTATCCCGAAACCCCCTGGGTACTAAATTTCATGAAAAACGTTGAAGCCGTTTCCGAGATTCAGATTGACTCAGACGAGATAGATTCAGGGTGACTGGTAATTAGTGACCGATATTTAAACACGTGACCATGATAACAAACAATTTTCCCAAAGAAACATTTTTTTTATTCTCATTCACTTTTATCACAGTAACACAACATAGGAAATTCGCGCGCGCGCTTGTGGCCTGTAGCTGTTAGCCGCCCGACGCCCGCGCCGTTCTGTCTCACTATATGTTTCTTTGGGAAAGTTGGTTGTTAGGATGAGTACAATCACGTGTTTAAGTATCGGTCACTAGTTACCAGTCATCCTATACAGGTTGTAAGGTACATGAACGCACATACGTGTACTAGTGATTCAGTACATGATTCTGGACCCCCTAGCGTTGGAATTTTTCGTCGGCTTTTTCCTAATTTTTGAAAAAATATTTTTTTTTTTTTACTTGAAACTGTATAAAATTGTGATACCTATCTACTCCAAAAACATTTAAATTGAAAAAAAATTAATTAGTATTTTTTTCATTTAAAAAAAATATTTTTCACTTTAAACTGTATAAAATCGTTATAAATATCTACCTCAAATACAAAAAAAAAATAATTAATTACTTTTTCATTTAAAATGTCTTTGGGGTAGATAGGTACGAGTATAATGATTTTATACAGTATAAAGTAAAAAAAAATATTTTTTTTTTTCAAAAATTAGGAAAAGGCCGACGAAAAATTCCAACGCTAGGTGGTCCAGAATCATGTACTGAATCACTAGTACACGTATGTGCGTTCATGTACCTTACACCCTGTACATTTACAAACAAGAATTGTTCGTTTAAAAGTATTAGATAAATAAGCCTTTCTTCTTGGAAGTATTTTTGCAGGTACGTGGTCTGGTCCAAAAAGCTATAAATTATCTTCAACAGTGTAGTACCAACTTAAACGGCCGTTTTATAGAAAGTACATGTTTACTGTTTACTGCTTATTTTTACGAGCATTTAAAAAGCTCTATAAAATACATAGAATACGAATTGGCGATATAAAACAGTTGGGAGCGTGTTGATGTGAATTCGAGATATTTTCGCCGTGTTAGAGAGTTTTAGTGGATGGAGTTTATTTTAAGTACCGGGGCCATTAAACTTTTTCTTTTATACAAAAAATAAAGAAGCAGATAACAGCTACACGGGTCGATCTCTGAGGTTTACCATTAATTATTTTTCGATTCCGTGCCTCGGAAAGTACGTTAAGCCATTGATCGGGCACTCATTTGAAGATCTTTGACAGTCATTACAGATAGTCAATAAATTAAATACGCTCTAGCACCTTTTTTTTTTTTTAGGGGTGGAAAATCATCCAATGACTTCTCCCGCCCTGGGTGGAGCGGGAGACTGACAGAGATGTCAGACATTTACTGACTAAAACCCACCCCTGTTCCTTCCCTGCCTGAGTGCCCAGGGGTGCGGTAACTCATTTTCAGAATTCATCCGCTACCCCTAGGCATGCAGGCACCGGCCACGATAGGCCCCGTCAGTGGTGGCTGACAACATCTCTTTGAGGCGCGCGTGGAACACTACGCGCCGTCGACTCACGGGCCTGGTGCTGATCGGACGGCGAACTACCCACTGCTCGCCGTCCGCAGGCCCGGGTCTACGGTGGCCGGAAATCGTCTCGCGACGTCCTACGCCCAGTACCTTTCCTGCGGTGGTAGCGGCTGGGGCCGTGAGGGCCACTCCGTTGACCTTCCCTCACACGTCTCGCCGCCGCCTTCACGAGCATTACTGCTTCGCAGAAGGCGGAGACTGCCTCCCATTCCCTCTCGCTCCGTACCATGGCATGAACCAGGGCCGGGCGCGAGAGTTCGCCGCCACCTATCGCATCCACGAGGACACGGCGGAGCTCCGCCCCAGCGGGGCAGACCTCCGTCGTATGCTCCACTGTGTCCTCTGGGCGATACGCTGTAGCACCTACACTACACTCGAAGTTGTAGCCGATTACGTTTACTTGGGACTAACGGTCCAGTTACGTATTCAGAAGAATTTGGATTGATTGGAAGTCAACCAAGACTTAGTTGCGTAAAGGTTAGGCAGATTGAGTTCCAAGAAGTATCTTCAATATTCGAGTGACTTTTCATGTTATAGATAAAGCTTATTATAATTTGTTTATGGAGCTGTTTTATCTTCATATTGTTAATGTGTAGATAACATAGAGCTTTTAAGTGTGCCGTGATCGTGAAGGCCTTGGAAATAATGATCGTGACGTTAACGTATTACGTAATAGATAAAAATTTGAGAGACATAATAGGTTTAACAAGTAACCAGTGACGCAAAAGTTGTGAGGAAATCGGTTGGCATGTAACATAGGTACATAACATAATCAGCTTTATAATTTTCCCACTCCTGGGGCTCAGGCTTCCTCACTAGGAGAGGAAATGGGCCGTAATCCACCAGGTTGTCCAGGTTGGCATGTGATGCGGAGAAATGAGCAACATGTCATAAGGCGTATATATCCGCCAAGTGGCGCCCTCATTGTATAAAAAATCGTAGCAAAGCGTAGAAAATAAAGATTAAAGAACCCTATGTTGCGTTTGTTACATAGAGGGTATTTTGCGTACTGCCCAGGGGTTGTGGATAAATTCGAAACAGACTTACCGCGCCCCTGGGCACTCAGGGCAGGGAAGGAACAGAGATGGGTTTTAGTCAGTAAGAGTCTGACACGCTCTCCCGCTCCACCCAGAGCGGAAGATGTCACTGGATGATATCTTACAAAAAAAAGTTATTTTTAATGTTTCGTATGCAAAGTAGTAAGCAAAAGTGCCAGAAACAGCCGTTTTTTCTACTTTTGCTTACTACGGGTACTTACAAACGTAACATAGGATTCTTTAATCTTTATTTTCTGTGCTAAGATATGATTTTTTATTCAACGAGGGCGCCACTTAGACGGAAGTAGGCCCTTAACTTTTAAGGAAGAATGTGGATTTGGACGAGTTATAAGTACAGAGGAAGATCAAAGAAGAAATGAATGGAATGTGTGAATAATGACATGACTAGATGAGGTGAACATATAGATAGCAAATAATCCTCAATAATCTTTATCCCACCAAACACAAAGCGTTTTGAGAACACATTCATTGTGCGTACAGCTAGGGAGTGGAATTCCCTACCAGAGTCTGTGTTTCCTGATAGCTACAACCTCGGAGTCTTTAAGTCAAGCGTGAATAGGTTACTTCTAGGCAAGCGTGCTCTATCTTCGACCACATCATCGCTGACCATCAGGTGAGATAGTGGTCAAACGCGTGCCTATCAATAATAAAAAATAAAAAAAAAGCTCACGACCGAATTTCGTCACAATTTTAATCGATTTTTTTGACCAGTTTTTTTTTAACCGATTAACCTTCAAAATTAAAGTTCGCGAGCACATTTGTAAAAAGTTGGCAATAGTATCCTCACGGCGCTAATTCTTTTACCAATCATCTATTTGTACCTATGTTGTTGTGTATGTAATATTTGTGTATTTAGTTTATTCATATGAGTTTATGTTTATATTTTATTTGTAGTTTATATCTTTGCATTTAAATACATTTTCATCGCCCTGTTTTATTATTTTAAATTTACACCTACCACTATTTGGCTCTGCATCACCCAAAGGTTGATTGGTAAAAAATGCCTGAGGCATTAAGATCGCCTCTGTACTTGCCTGTTCACAAAGTGTTAAATAAATAAATAAATCATCGCATTTCCGAATACAAACGAATGCTAATTTCCATGTCCATCAATTATTAGATTTATCGTGTATAATATTATAATTTGAATTCAAAACTAAGTACCTACCTACTTCAATGTTGTTTAGTTTTGATTTCCGTGTTAACTATTGTTACGAGCTGGGTATGGAATAAATTATTTTAAACCAATTAATTAACTAAATATCCTTTATTAACTCAACAAGTCTTCAACTTCAACAATCCTTTATTACACAAACACTAAATCACTAATAATCACTAATCTCTTCGTAATCGCTTGTATTCGCTTCCGTTCGCATCCGTAGTCGAAAACAGACTGATTCACTCGCCCGCCGTCCGGCTTATTTATACAGTCATGGAAGTTTCCAGAACATTTTCGAACTATCCTACAGTGGAATATTCTAGCAACATCTATGAACTACTACACAGTACCACAATGGAATGTTCTCGAACCTAGTGGAAACTTCTGGAAACTTCTACTACATTCTCGAACGTTCCAGTGTAATACGGTCAACGTAACACTATATTAGCACTTAATTAGTTCTGAATTCAAATTATTATACACGATATTGTATTTGGAAAAGCGATGATTGCCGAGGAGCATTAAGAAAATAGTTGTACTGTACGACTGTACATATATGTATGTCGTTCCGACAAGAAACTTTATGATTGATTTTTTAATACCTCAATCTGCCTAGCCTTTTCCAACTATCTTGGGGTCGGCTTCCAGTCTAACTGGATGCAGCTGAATACCAGTATTTTACATGGAGCGACTGCCTATCTGACCTCCACAACCCAGTCACCGGGTAATACGATACCCCTTGGTAAGACTGGTTGTCAGACTTTCGGGCTTCTGACGACCCGTAACGACTGTCATAGATCCACGATTGACAGCCGGGGCCAACGGCTTAACGTGCTTTCCGAGGCACGGTGGAGTCTCGGTATGTAAAGATGGTCACTCATCCACGGACCAACCTCGGCAAGCGTAGCTTAACCTGATTGATCGGCCCGTGCGGCTGTTATTACTTTAGCCACGAGCTAAAAACCTTTAATACCTATATTGATATTTAAAAAAAGCCCCCGAACAATTTCCATCACGGTGGTTAATCATAACAGAGATTAGCCAAGTCAGCAGCTCAGATATTACAGTGTAGATACTAGATAATTTTACTGCGTTCAGTTAACCTGGAAGTTGACTCCATTTTTTTTAGGACCAGTCCGCCACACTATTCCCGAACCATTATAACTTTTGTAAGCCAGAACCAACAGTGGTGACCACCAGAAAAAACACCGAGATAATGAAGCTCGACGAGTCCCAGAGAAACGATTAAACTGTCATGGGTCCCGCAACGAAATTAATCAGAAACGACAGCGGAAACGTAAAAAAAAGAAATCGACTTGACTCCAATTTAGCTGGAATAGGCTAGGCAGAATCAAAATCAAAATCATTTATTTAAACTAGGCTGAGAGCCAGCACTTTTTGAACGTCAAAGTTCTATATAGAGACAGTCTCCCAAAAACGCCCGCCCGTCACCACACACGATACAGATAGATTCATCTCCAACCAATTGCAATAGATTGATAACCCGGCAGCAGGACAATCCTCTGCTACCCACATTCCACACTCGATGGCTTTGTAGATGTTCAATTAATCGATTGAGGCTGCGGCTGCGTACCATGCATATTTATGATCCGTCTGTCAGCTCTTACGAGATCCCAACTTCATCATTCGTTGATCCGATTGGCTCGTTTGTTTTGGGAATAAGTGATTTTGGTGTTTCGAGACAATATGACATGACAACGAAGCAAAAGTGTTTCTAAGGATAATAGGACATTCTGTCTCACTCATTAACGATGAATATCAGTAAAACAAAATTGATGACAAACAAGACCGAAGTCAAAATTGAGGTGAACGAAGAAGAGATCGAATACGTAAAAGAGTATATTTACCTGGGGCAAGTCATATCTGTGGAAGACTTATCAACTAAAGAAGTAGAAAGACGAGTAAATAATACCTGGCAAAGATACTGGTCCCTCAGAAAAATTATGAAAAATAAATCTATACCCATCTCGGAAAATAAAACCGTCTACAACACTTGTATAATTCCATATCTCACCTACGGCTGCCAGTCCTGGCCACTGACACAGAAGATTGAGCACAAACTGGGTGTATGCCAAAGAGGAATGGAAAGAAGTATGTTGGGACTAAGGTTGAAAGACAAATGGAAAGCTACAAAAATTAGGAGCATCACCAAAGTAACAGATGTTAAAGTAAAAACAAGAACCTTGAAATGGAAATGTACTGCTCACATGATGAGATCAACAACAGGAAAGTGGACCAAAAAAGTAACAGAATGGTACCCGCGGGACGGGAAAAGACGTAGAGGAAATCAGAAAAAAAGATGGGAAGACGATCTGCCCAAAGGTTGGAGAAGGACAGCAATGGACAGGCGAAGGTGGAGGGAACTTGAGGAGGCCTATGTCGCAAGACAGCGGTAACTGATTTTAAATGTTAAGTTGTATACATATAGGAAAAAAAATGGAATGAAATGAAATGGGTTAGTATAATATAGTTAAGTATAGATATTATAGTGTATGTTTTATTATATTACAAATTGAGCAAAGGTCAAGCATAAGAGCAAGGTAAATAAAGCCTTTTTTCTTTACAGGACGTCAGGACATTCTGTAGTTTCTGGCTATCTTCGATACCTACATATCTCACCATCTGTTGAAATGTATTAATTCAATTATAACAGTGTTGGAAAGCTGTATTGGGTCCTGGAGGGAAAGTATCCTGAATCTTGACCAATTCCAACTGAAAAGAAACATTTGAATGTTTTCGGAAGTTAAGGCTCCTACACACAGTGCCGCCGGCTTTTCCGAGCGGCACGTGTCGCAGGACGTTCCCGGGCATCTGTGCGGCAATGGGCTGCAGAAACTTGCGCAAAGCGCACGACACGCGGTGGCACCCGTTCGCCCATTTCAGCGGCTCTTTTGTGCGGCAAAGCGGGTTTACAAGCCGCCGGATGTACCGCGGCTTGCCCGGCCCCACTGTTTGTAGGAGCCTTAAGAACTGCATTCAAGCAATTTTGAAGTGTCACTTGCTTGAACCAGTAATCGAACTAACTTTAATGCGAAAGAATAATAGAATAAAAGAGAATTATAACTTCACCCTAGCTTTTGCCAGCGGTTTGCAACGCGTGGAATCTGAATAATATCCCAAGGGAACATTACATCGCAATAAAAAGCCTATAGCCAATGTGCTATTCCAAACTGTAATCTATCTCTGTTCCAAATTTCATCCAGATCCGTGCAGCCGTTCTGGCGGGTTTGAGTAACAAACATCCATACAGCCATGCATCTATCCAAACTTTCACATTAATAATATAAAACTAAAGTTAAATTTGAAACCTTCTAACAAGCATAGTATCATAAATATATACAGCATGCAATTTTGCTGCTAACTTAAACTGTAAAACCAAAAGTGTTTGCATTTAATTTCTTCGTTTTTTGACACCGACTTTCGAAATTAAAGTTATTTTTTAAATTTTAGTGTACCTACCTATTTCCTTTTTTGGAAGTCCGTTGTTTTTTTATTTTATTATTCACTCTTTAGTTGTTATACGCCAGAACTAAAAAACCCAATAAAATGGAACGTGGAATTTAAACATGAGAAAACCAAAACGTCATCGAGGTATACGTATTTATTGTTTTAATTCAGTTTTTCAAAATGCGCTGAAGCAATTTGGATAAAATTTATATGGGACCATCTCGGGAGTACTTATATTTTGTTCGATAAAAATATAATTTTGATAATCGGTCCACAACTGATTGTAGTAATCGGTGGACATACATACAAAAAAAGAAAAAAAAATGCCTACAGTCGAACATCCTCCTCCTTTTTCGACGTCGGTTAAAAAGGCAAAACATTGCAAAAAGAAAAAAAATGGTTATTTTCATTGTTTAGTAAGATCTCATGTAATCCCTCAATCTTTTTTTTTTGGGTAGGCTCTCACTCTCTCACCTGATGGTATGCGATGATGTGGACGACGATTGAGCACACTTGCGTATACGTTACCTGTTCACTCTTGACTTAAAGACTCCCAGGTTGTAGCTACCAGGAAAGACAGACTCCGGCAGGGAATTCCACGCCTTAGCTGTATGCACAATGAATGTGTTCCTAAAACGATTTGTGCATGTGGGTGGGATGTAGACCATGTACCTACCATTAGTGCATCGCATCTAGCCACAAAACTCTTCATACCAGCTACATATTCAGATAATTAATAATATGAGCACCTTTTAAAATTAAATTAATATAAAACCTCGCTTCCATTTACGCCAAAGTAGTTATAAACACATCATGCAGTTAGAATACCCTTTGATGCCCTTAAAGACTACTTTTCATTAAGGCACTGAAGAGTTTTTCTCGCAAAACATTTTTTTTTCGAGTGTCGGGTGCACTTCCGTCTTTGAGGTGCAGAGCGTACGCTTTCGAAAAAAAAAACACAGTTTAACTCGTACTTAGCGCCAGTGTTTTTAATTGAGATTCATGAGTGGTTGGTATGTTGTGATTAAGTTATTTGTGGATTTGAGAGTTAATTCGACGGTAATCTATATATTAATACGTGAAGGAAAATATTTCGACCCATTTTTACGAAAATTACGCTGACGGAAGAGAAGGAAATTTGGCACAGTTAACATTTATATATATATATATATATATTATTTTTTTATTGTTGATAGGCACGAGTTTAACCACTATCTCACCTGATGGTCAGCGATGATGTGGTCGAAGATAGAGCACGCTTGCCTAGAAGTAACCTATTCACTCTTGACTTAAAGACCGCCAAGTTGTAACTATCAGGAAACACAGACTCCGGCAGGGAATTCCACTCCCTAACTGTACGCACAATGAATGTGTTCTCAAACGTTTTGTGCGTGAGGATGGGATATTCACCATGTACCGGTGGCGCATTGCCATACTTCTTGTGGTCCGATGTTGGAACAAGGAGTGCAGAATGCTATTTTTTTATAATTTCCCCCGTGGGCTCCGTCCCGTGTTGCTAAAATCTCTTTGAGGCGCGCGTGGAACACTACGCGCCATCGACTCTCGGGCCTGGTGCTAATTGGATGGCGAGTTACCCATTACTCGCCGTCTGCAGGCCTGCCCCTACAGTGGCCGCAGATCGTGCCGCGACCCCCGACGCCCAGGGCGTCTCCTGCGGCGGCTGCTGCTGGGGGCGTGAGGGCGACTCTGTTGAGTCTCCCTCACGCGTTCCGCCTCCTCCTTCGCGAGTGTTAGGTACTGCTTCGCAGAAGGAGGTGACCGCTTCCCATTCCCTCTCGCTCCGCACCATGACCTGGATCAGGGCCGGACGCGAGAAGTCGCTGCCACCGATCGCTTCCACGAGGACACAGCAGTGCTCCAACCAAGCAAGGCAGAACTCCACCTTATGATCCGCACAGTGGAGACACCTGGGCGTTTCCACCCGCCTTATCCGACACAGGAACCTCCGGAAACAGACGTGTCCAGTGAGGACCTGCGTCAGGCGAATGGTGAGGATGCTGTGGCGCCTCTAAAGCCACTCCTCAAAGAGGGGCCTTATCACCGCAATTGCGGCGTGCCCAGAGTCAAGGATACCTTTTTTTTTTGTTGTGGGGTGGGAAATCATCCAACGACATCGCCCGCTATGGGTGGAGCGGGAGGGTGTGTCACTTACTAAAACCCACTCCTGTTCCTTCGCTGCCCTGAGTGCCCAGGGGCGCGGTAACTCTATTTCGAATTTATCCACAACCCCCGGGCAGGCATCGGGTCAGCAATCTGTTAACAGTTTTCCTGATTGACCACTGCAGTTCCTGTCCAGGCAGCAAAGGTTCTGCTGGAGTGATAAAGTGTTGAGGGGTAGAAAACTCAAACTTCGGAATAACGTGATTATTTTATTTTTCTAAATACAGCGGATCAACTAAATTCATTGTCTTGTCCTTATTCCAAGTTATTTGAGGTCTGCCAGGGTCGCAGGTGTGTTTTAAAAGAGACACCGCGGCTCAGGCAAAGGCAACTGAAGGAACACGGGTTTTAGTCAGTAAGAGTCTGACACACCCTCCAGCTCCACCCAGAGCTTTTGAATTGTCAATAAGTCGGTTAGTCAGAAAGGTGAAGCTAACTGCACATTCCAAGGCGTAGATCTCTATGGAGAAGAACGTGTAAGAAACTCCATGGACACTCTTTTAAACCATGTTATGTATTACAAAAAAGTTACTTGACAATTACAATTAAGGATGGTGGCGACACGGTGTAACATGAACGTGTGCACCGGGCCCGGACGTGCCCCGGCCGGGAAACAATTGCCGGTCAAACAATTGCACGGTCAAATTTCTATAGTTATACTTTTTTTTTGAACTGACCCATGCTTGACCGTGCCCCGGCCGTGCCTCGGCCGGGGCACGGTGGCGGCACGGTGACCGCCCGGTGCAGCATGAATGACTAGCCCGGTGGACGTGCCCCGGCCGGGGCACGGTGGCGACACGGTGTAACGTGAATCATCCTTTACAAAACAAAAAAAAAACACTGTTTAAAATGCTTCCTATCCTCATTTTACAACACAAAAACAAAACACTGTAGAATGATTCCTATCTCATTTTTTCCCACGTTAAATTTTATGAATGTGTGTGTCTGTCTCTTTTTACTGTTGCTTTTTCGTGTCTTTCAAATCACAACGATGCTAAAGAAGTTTTCACTTCAAAAAGTTATTTCAGGTCAGCGTAACATATCTTTTTCTTTCATGACTTCTCTTTTAGTCGTCATATCAGTAGTCCCCCCCAATACGATGGATGAAAAGCAATTGCATGCAGCTGAGATGAGAATGCTGAGAGAGATGTGTGGTGTTACACGTATTGATAGAATTCGGTTTTAAGAATTTATTTCTCTAAAAGAATTTTACAATATTCACTTACAAGAGAAACAAAAAAGAAAACATACTTAATAGTTATAGGTACAACATCGGGAAGAATGATCATTTAAATAAGTTACATAGAATTAGGAATGAGTATATAAGTGGAAGTCTGAAAGTAGCACTGCTGACTGAAAAGTTGTGTGGAAATTGATTGTCGTGGTATGGTCATGTGATGCGGAGGAATGAAGAAAATGTCGTGAGGAAAGTCCTGTGTATGGATGTGGATGGCTATAGGAGTAGGAGAAGGCCAAAGAAACGATGGATGGACTGTGTGAAAGAGGTTATGGGTAAAAATCCCCCTTTTTACCCACTACTACAGAGATGACGACTAATAGAGGAGTATGGAAGAAAAAGACATGTTGCGCCAAACTCAAATAAATTGGGATAAAGGCAGGACAATGACGATGATCCGTAGTCCCCCTTTCTAGACATACAGAGTGTAACGCAAATGGGCGGTCATATTTTACCTCGTAGAAATCATAGTATAATTCACAAAAACAAAATGAACTTTTCGTACAAAGCTACCATCAGTTGATCAAAACTAGTAGTAGTTGAAATTTTTTGGGTTCCGTACCTTAAAAGGAAAAAAGAAACCTTTAAAGAAGCACATTGTTGTCCGTCCGTAAATGTGACCACGTATTTTCGTTACACCCTGTGCAATATCATCTTCGGTCCAACAAAATTGAGTCTGAAAAAATACAACCAACTTCCAGAAAAGAAAATACACTTAAAATTGAAAAATAACTTTAATTGCGGAAGTCAGTGTTTGTATTTTATTTCTTCGTTATTTTTGATACCGACTTCCGATATTAAAGTTATTTTTCAATTTTAAGTGTCTTTTCTTTTTTGTAAGTCGGTTGTATTTTTTGTAAAAAAGATTTTTATTTTTAACTTTTTTACTTGTTACACATCAGAACTAAAACTAAATAGGTCACGCGCGAATTGATAACCCCAATAACATGGACCGTGGAATTTGAACATACTCGTAATTGGAGGAAACCAAAACATCATCTATGTAAACATATTTTTTGTTATTGTTGATTATTTCAAAAAGCACTGAAGCAATTTCTATATAAATGATATGGGACTACTTTTTCGGATAAAAAAAAGAATTTAGAAAATCGGTCCACAATTAATGACAGAGAAATCGGTGACCATACATAAAAATAAAAACACCTACAGTTGAACATAGAACCTCCTTCTTTTTGCGCAGTTGGTTAAAAATCAGTTTAAAAGTTACAAATGCCAAAACTATGCATCTTATTAATAATTGCAGCAACACTTCCCATTTCCCTTTGACTTTCAAAACACTGCAAAAACACCTGAAACACGTTATTTCTTTTTCATTTCAGCTCAGGGAGGGCTTTCTCGGTTGAAGGGGAGAAGGGGGAAATAGTGTGAAGTCAAAATAAAATAAAAGTTCCCGAGTTGGTGCAGTGCGAACGTCTAGACGCTCTGCTGACATCTGCTGCGAAACTTTGTGTGGATTCGCGGTAAAGTCGGGGAGTTTGGAACCGTTTGTACCAGTTTTATTTTGATGAAGGTGACTCAAAACGCTTGTAGGTTATTGAGCTTAGGTTTAGGGAATCTGAGCTTGTTCTAATGCACGGAGTAGTCTCAGTATGATATGAATGGTCATCAATTTACGGACCGACTTCGGTAAGCGTGGCTTAATCGGGAAGGAACAGGGGTGGGTTTTAGTCAGTAAGAGTCTGACACGCCCTCCTAGAGCGGGAGATGTTATTGGATAATTTACAACCCCACAAAAAAAAGAACCTTTGCGACTATGAGGGTTTCGTGGCTACGTACTAATGAAGACAGAAGTGCATGGAGAGTTCCAAACCAAAATCGTTTGTACAGGGTTTCATCGCCTTAATAATACGTCTTGAACGACATAGATGGCGCTAGTATAGTAGTTGGATTGGAAAATATACATCTCTCGTTAAAGAACATTATCTTGTTTTTTGCTAGTCACAATATTACTTAATTTTAACACAAATTCTCCTACGACATTACAAACCTTATAAAGCAAAGCTCGTAATAACTAGGATTTGAACTCGGTGGCATAAAATTTACCGATACCATAGCCACTGGACTACTGCGTCATTACGCAATGAGTTGAAATTATCCTACTCTTTATTATATCGAAGTTGTTTAGCGACTTTAACCTGTATCATAAATCTCAAAAGAATTGAGGGTAGTTTAATATTGACTGTATAAAAATTAAATCTTTTTGTTCAATCATAACGTTCTTTACTATCTTTGAGTGAGTTCAGTTACGATTGCATTTAACATTTTTTTAATATTTATCTTTACCATGAGTTCGCGTTCTAATATTGATATGGCTACGAGGGCCCAAATAATAGCATTGCATAATCAAGGCCTAAATTATTCTGAAATTTCGAGAGAAACTGGCTTAAACGTAAGTAATGTTTTAAAATCACTGTTCGTTATTTATTTCATTATCCATGGTTATCGATACACGAAAATAATAAATAATATATTTCCCTTATAGGTAAAGACTGTCACTTTATGGATAAAGCGGTTTCAAGAAGAGGGTTCGTTGGAACACCGCAGTAGATCTGGCAGAAGACGCCATATTGACTCAGACCAGCGTCAACTTATGGTGCAAGGTTATGAGGAAAATGGCTTTACACCAACAAGATATTACACAGAGTTGTTTGATACATCTTTGCGGACGGTGTATCGTGCTCTTCATAGTGAAGGTCTGCATTATCGTCGACGTGCTATTAAGCCATTGCTAACCGAAGCTAATAAAAGAGCACGATTGGAGTTCGCTTTGAAATACAGACATTTCGACTGGAGCAACGTTATCTTCAGTGATGAAAAGACTTTCAAGTCTAGCCAGCACGGGCGAGTTAGGTTGTGGCGTAGGAATAATACGCGTTATGATAGTGATCACGTTGTGCCTAACTCTGAATCCGGTCGTATAACAGTGAACATTTGGGGATGGATGACAGCTGCAGGACCAGGAGAACTTACTGTAATACCCAGTCGTGCAAACAGTGTTAACTACTTAGATGTGCTGAATGACGTCATGTTGCCCACTGTGCGGAATGTTTTTCCTGTAGAAGACATGCCAGTAATAACGTTCGTGCAGGACAATTGTCCTATACACCGTTCCATAATTGTGCAAGAGTGGTTTAGCCAGCAATCGGACATACGAATTATTCCTTGGCCTGCGAGATCGCCAGATTTAAACCCCATTGAAAATTTATGGGGCGTTATGGTTCAAAAGTGGGACAATAGGAACGAAAGGACTAAGGAAGCACTGAGTACTCACTGCATGGAGGTATAGGATTCTATACGGGGTCACAATTTATGTGAAAAATTAATAGACTCCATGGGTTCGCGGTTGCAAGCTGTAATCGATCAAAATGGCGGATACACGAAATATTAAAGAATATAAAGTGTTGACTATTGAATTGAGTAATAATGATTGAGTAAAAATGAAAAGACCGGGGTAGCTATAATTTATATAATAAATTACAGCAATCAAACTTGGTGTAAGTTGGATAAATTTATACATTACTTTATAACAACAAAATGTTATT
Source organism: Polia nebulosa (assembly GCA_951329385.1). Taxonomy (NCBI): domain Eukaryota; kingdom Metazoa; phylum Arthropoda; class Insecta; order Lepidoptera; family Noctuidae; genus Polia; species Polia nebulosa. The sequence continues at coordinate 27,713,883 of OX589602.1, read as the reverse complement.
ACACTAATGATTTTGATTTCTTATATAATATAAGAAATTAAAATAAAAACAATATAAATATAGATTCCTTTCCAACATAATAAATTATTTATTTATTATTATAAACAACTCGGTCCCAAAATGACAGCTATAACCCGGTCTTACAATTGTTATTGATTTTAGGTTTAACTTCAATTTCTTCCTCCTACTGGAACGAATACTTAAGCTATGAACCTCAGTCATAACATAATGCACAAATCAATCATTATAGTCAATACCACTAAACATAATTATGCAAAACGTAAAATTTTTATAATTTATGAGTAGGTAAAATATTTACAGAACTAAGGTTGCATATATAGTGAAAGTTATTATAACATAATGTAAATAAAACTAAATAATAGAAGAATAGCACAACACAGTTTTGATTTAGAATACTTATAATATCTATTATACAGTTTTACTTTGTTAAGGTCTTCTATTTTGTAATAGAGTTATTCAGTTATAAATTTTACTTGTATTTCTCCTTAACAAGTGAATTAAATCATTGTTAATTGGATGTAAAACTGCTAGGTTAGGTTATACATTCTATAAGAAAGAAAGACATAAATTGTATTCTTCTTTGAGAATTAAATGTCTTAAACTATAATCAATAAAATAGTTTCATTTCTTATCCTTTACGAGAATTAAACTTAGTAAATCTTAAGCTGTAAGAAAAATATATCTAAATCTTCTTACATAAATGTTTTTTACTAATAATACTAATACTTACCACCAATTATGAAAGTAATTTATATAATATATATTTATATAATGTTATATATAGTAGTATATGTATACTTGTATATTATCCCTATATTCATTTATACATCTTATACCTCATATTTTTTATATTATTTATAACAAAAAATAAAATAAAAACGTTTAAAAATACAAAAAATAGAATATAAATTATATATTATAATAATTAAATTTAAAAAAAGTCGACAGAGAGCTGGGTTGCGAACCGGTGCCTTGTTGAACGATCTATGTTATTCTGCCATGCTTATCCACCTGAGCTACTGATTATTTATTCTGGAACGTGAAAATAAGAGCTACTTTGTGAATGTAGGGATTTTTATTATTTATGATCGACGCCATCTGTAGTCGAATTAACCGATATACCAATTGGCTTATTTAGTTTGGTTTAGATGGCGCTGTATTAAGTACTCGGAAATAAGAAAATATAGTAATTTTTGTTTATTTGAATATAAATATATTATTATTACTTAGTAATTATTTTAGGTATTAAAAACCTTATTATCTGCCTCTGCATAATAAGGTTTATAAGCTTTGCAGTGTTATTTTCATGATTGAACAGCGCCATCTAGTCGTCTCATGAAAGTCATGATACGTAATGCAAAACCTCACAGTCAAAAGTCGACCTTAGGCTCTCCATGTACCTTTGTCATCAATAGTACAACATAGGTAATTAATTCCGATTTGAAAATACCTATCATTTTTATTTTATTGGAACGAAGTTCCTTATCGCGCGTTGTGAAAGGGGGCTAGACGGAAAAAATTCTTACGAAAAGTTGTCACGACACTAATGAGGCTGACCATCCAAAAAGATTGTGTTGGAAAAACAATCTAATAAAAACTTCTTGTATTTTTGGTGGGTAGGTACAAAGTTTGCAAGCAGAAGCTGAGCTTAGCTGAGCTGAGCTGAGCTGAGCTGAGCTGAACTGAGCTGAGCTGAGCTGAGCTGAGCTGAGCTGAGCTGAGCTGAGCTTAGCTGATCTGAGCTGAGCTGAGCTGAGCTGAGCTGAGCTGCGATGAGATGAGATGAGATGATGAAGTATAACTTCTTACGTGCGTGCGTGTGTGCGTAGTTAATAATAAAAAAAATATTATAAATTAAAAAAAATAAAATTATATTACAATTCCTTCACTAATTAATCGAAAGGAACTTCGTTCCATCCGGGTGTCCCTTGACACCTCTCAAGTTTTTATTTTATTTTATTTATTCAGGGACAATAAAAAGCTACAATATGTGACAGAGAAAAGATAATCAAAACATAAATAATATTGCAGTACCACTACAATATCTGCATTTGAACAAAATAAAATATGATAATGAGGGCCAATAGATGGGTAATAAATAATTAAACATTAATATAAAACACACAAGAGAAATCAAGTTATATTTTATATATGTAACTTGAGTCTCACTTGGCCTAAGTAATACAAGGTAGTGCCTTTGCCTAGTTAAATTCTTATTAATTTTGCAAGGTGCTTTATTATATTATGTTTTAAAAAACTTTTTTACAAAAAATAAAAACGACTTCTTAAGAAGAAACTACACTAAATATTGCAAAGTACTGTCAAGCGCAGTTTGGAAATATCACGTGGTTAATTCCTTACATTGTTTTTCCGAATGTTAGAGTAGGTATCCATTCTCCCGCCATCACCGCGAAGAACCCCTTCACAACGGGTATTCAATAACTAATGAATATTCACACACTGCGACAGAGCGACTTTTTATTGAAACCTGACGATTATCCGTTTATGCAAAGCGATGTCGCATATTGAGTATATTGTAATAAATTCACGAAATCCCGTTTGTTTGGACCACTGTGGTTGGTCTGGAAAGTATATAAACGTGTTAGTGAAGTGAAAACTTCAAACATTTTTGAGATGGGAAAAGCAATTGAACTCGCCACCGACACCGACACCGCTATTTGGATTGAAGTGAAAACTTATTTAGGCGCGATGGGGATTTATGTTCAAGTTTTCACTTCTGTCGGCACTCCCGAAGTGCCACTCTTTTTTTTATCTCTGTCGCTATCATTTCACTTGTCTAAATTATAAATCGGGGAAGCAAGATTTAAGCATGAGAAGCGTTTGGGTTCATTATTAAACCAATTAGTAACATTACTTGATAAGAGTCGTTCATACCCGGCAGTTAACATTAAAATAAAATATCTAAAATAAGGTGGAAATGACAATAAAACAAAATTATTCTACTGTTTGATTAAGTTTGTTACATAAAAAATGTGATTATAAAATTCATTGCATTGTGTTTCTGTAAAATATGTTTCATTCAAGTAAATAACTAGTTGAAAAAATAATATTCGAAATAAAAATACAAGGATCAAATATTCTATGAATTTTTTTCTGGGAAACGAAATTCTATGAAATTTCTGTCTGCGAAACAAGAGGACAACAATTGAAATGGGTAGAAAACGTACGTAGTACCTACATAATATGAATGTAGAAAGCATGTAAAATTTTGGAAAAATAAATTAAATCTTTTTAAACGTTGTTAGTTAAACTGTGAACTCAATTAATATTTTCACAGTTATAGCCTCCTTCTAAGGGCCGATTTCACCATTCGCTCTATAAAGTAAGTTTTACTAAACTAAGCTTAGCGTAAAAAATAAAAACCATAAGAAAGATTATAGTGAGTAAACCTGAAAAGATAGACATGCTGTCGGGGACTTTTTCTAGAACTTTATAACGAGAACAATTCCGTCATACATAATTTTTGCGTAACTTTAACCGTTTACTCAGCGCACGCAACTGAAGCTCTCATAAGGATTTTTTTTTCCCGATTTTGCCACATTTTTCATTGATGTTTCGCTCCTGTTTGTTGCAGCGTAATTTTATATAGCCTATAGCCTGCCTCGATAAATGGACTATTCATAACAAAAATATTTTTTCAATACGATCCAGTAGTTCCTGAGATTAGCGCGTTAAACAAAACCAACAAACAAACTATTCAGCTTTATGACAGCGGCTAAACGCGTTTAAGCGAGCTTAAACGTCGAAAACTGGGCGTTTAGAATTGGTGAAATCGGCCCTAAGTCCACATGTTTTATCAGGCGACTACAGAACCCTACATTGCGCGTGGCCCAACACGCACTTGGCAGGTTTAATATGAACAGCTTTTACTGTTCAGTACATTTTGTCGAGTTAAGCAAACACAAATATATGGGGCATTTGATTTCGTATTGTTGTCTCCAAGGCAAAGGCCTCTTCACAAACAAAGAAGGTATACGGGCTTGCTCAAAACGTTGGCGATTTCAGACTTGTATAAACTATAAGTCTAGGTTTCCTCAAGATGGTAAAATTAGAAACTACGATTTTTAATTCAAATGAATTGAGAAACTCACGTATGTCACCCGGATTTCAACTTAAGACTTCAAACATAAAGGGCGAGATCTTAACTGATTCATCATGATACAACATTTTTAAGGGTCTACTGCTGGCCAAGTGCCCTTCATTGAATAAAAAATCGTAGCATAGCCTAGAAAACAAATATTAAAGAATCCAACGTTTGTTACAAATAGGATAAAGTATTTTTACGTTGTTAAAACAGGTCTCAGAATGTTTCGTATCCAAAGTAGTAGGCAAAAGTGTCAGAAACGGCCGTTTTTGGTGGGCGCCACTTGGCCGGTAGCACGGCCTTAATATTAATTGTCAAAAATTATGTTAGAGAACCTTTCATAGCGAATGTCGTAGCCGCGTAGCACCACCGTAGTCGCGTAGCACATCAGTAGCAACGTAGCACTTCACCGTCACATAATCAAAATAAATGAACGTCTCACGGCGAACTCTTCAACAATTTCATTACATCATAAAGTGAACAGAGACGACTCTCTTAATCAATGTTTAGGGGCAAAAGCTAAAAAAATAAAAAAAATGGTGACAAATCTTGACAAGTAGGTACCTACGTGACTTAGAGCAAAGGGGCAGGATTTAACTCCACTTGCCTGGGTTTGCGTTACATTGCGCGCAATGAAAAATAGTATTTTATTTCATACCTAAAAATAAAAGTCGTTTCCCAGCAATATTTTTAGCGCTAAACTACTTTGTTAGACGTACAGTATGCGTAGTTAACGGCTCTGTGATGTGTCTTTTTACAACTTGTATAATAAGATAGTAATGGTGGTACCATGTACAATGGCAAAATCATATAACATTACACTTTGTCCCGCGGCAAGTAAGGCACCTAGAGAGTTTTGGATGTCTCGATGACATAGCATAGACACGTGTGGCGAAGAATGACGAGGAGAGGCAACCCAAGAAATTGGTATTAGTCTATAGAGAGAGAGCATTTATCAGTGTACTATAAACACCCCATTGTACCACAAACATACTTACCCTTGATTATAATTAATTATAAAATCAAATAATGAGTATAGACAAAGCCGCATTATACTCGTAACAGCGATGAAGATTTTTATGATTACAAAATGTATGGGATTGACCACGTGTTTCCGAACTGCATTTGACAGTACCATACGCTTTGGTTTTTATGCAAATTACCTCTAGCAGCGGCAACTTACTATGGTAGGCGCCAGATAAGAGTGAAATAACGGTCATTGACCTTCATAGGTACCTCTATCTGCCTAGCCTTGTTCCCAACTATCTTGGGGTCGGCTTCCAGTCTAATCAGATGTAGCTGAATACCAGTATTTTACATGGAGCGACTGCCTATCTGACCTCCACAACCCAGTTACTGGGTAATACAATACCCCTTGGTAAGACTGGACGGTTTTTTTATGTATCACTAGAAACCCACCCCAGATTTGCACAGGTACAAATTATACACTTAATACTTCCTCATGAATCACTCTGTCTATTTGTCAAAACCGCATGAAAATCCGTACAGTAGTTTTTGAGTTTATCGCGAACTGACGCTGCGGAGGACTTTATTTTCTATACCATAAAAATACACTATTCTATTATTTTAAAGAGGAAATATTTCTTTGTTTGTTTTTATGGAATAAGCTCCGAAACTACTGGACTGATTTTAACCATATTTTCACCAATAGAAAGCTAAATTATCAGCGAGTAACATAGGCTACTTTTTATCCCGGGAAAATGACAGTTCCCTCGGGATAGGTCACGGGAGGAAGGTAGGATAGGTATCATATGTAGTGATGGTGATGGTTGATATTAAAGTAAATAAATAATAAACAATACTTCCTTTCTTCATAACATTAAATTTTACATTTAATATTAAACCTTTTTAAACATAATTTAATTACAGCACCTTCCAAAATTAATAAGAATTTAATAAGGCGAAGTCACAACCTTGTTAAGATATAATTACTGAGGGCAGGTGATACGACAAAACATAATTTGATTTCCCTCGTGTGTTTCTATAATATTGTAAGTATTTTCATAATGGAATTAATACATATTTTATTAGGTTGTGGAGACTCTTGAATGTATGAAATAAAACTAAGCCGCAAGTGATCTAAAGCTAGTATTTATTTTCATTTAGTCGCTAGACCTACTTCCGAAACACACCGACTTCCAAAATTGAAGTTATTTTTAGATTTTTAGTGTATTTTCTTTTTTAGAACTCGTTTTCTTTTTGTAATAAAGTTTTTTTTTGATGACAGTGGTGATGAAATAATTTACACAAAGTAAAGCACCTGCCTGGGTTTGAACTCACGACCTATAACTTGTAAGTCGCAGCCGTTACCACTGGGCCACCACTGCTCTCTAATTAAAAAAATTGAAAACTTAATTTAATAAAATAATAATAAATATACTACATAATGGTGTCTCCTTCCGGGACAATCGGTTATAAATATCAACAAAATCGATAAAAGACAATTACGAGCACGTCAATAATTTCAAATTCAGGGTGACAATCAGGAAAAGAGGTTCGAGCACCAATCACATCTTTATGCCTTTGACAGTTTGGTAATTGAAAGGTTTTTGAGTGGTAACCCTCGACCAAAGGCCTATTGTGGGCGCGTTATTTAATTTAACACTCCATTGTTATGATCATATTCTCAAGTGGATTAGAAGTTGGGTGATTTTGAATTGCGCAGGTATGTTATGGGGTGGATTGGGATAGTTGTAATGCTATTCTTGTGAAATTTTTCTTTTCTTATATTTCTGTAAGAATTAATTGATTAAAAAAAAATCCATAGTGAAAGAAACTTTCCCTAGACCCAGTGAAAGAAAGAAAGAAAGAAAGAAAAATAATTTATTTGCCACAAATTAACGACGAGTCGTGTCGTGCGAGTTCTTACACTTACTCGACCATGCTAACGTTTATGAAGTTATTTACACGTATTTTCTCCCATTATTGTCACCAGGCGGCGCTTATTCAGTTTCTGTATAAAAATATTTAAGTTAACATTAACCCGATCTAGTATACCTGCTGGGAGCGTGGGGGCTACTCTGTTGAGTCTCCCTCACCCATTCCGCCTCCTCCTTCGCGAGCATTACTGCTTCGCAAAAGGAGGCGTCTGGTTCCCATTCCCTCTCGCCTCGTACCATGGCCTGGATCAGGGCCGGGTGCGAGAGGTCGCTGCCACCGATCGCCTCCACGAGGACTCGGCGGTGCTTCGCCCAAGCGGGGCACAACTCCACCGTGACGTCTGGGTGATCCGCACAGTGGTGATACCCGGCCGTTTCCCCCCGCCTTATCCTACACAGGTACCTCCCGAAACATCCGTGTCCGGTGAGAACCTGCGTCAGGCGGAAGGTGAGGACGCCGTGGCGCCTCTAGAGCCACTCCTCGAAAAGGGGCCTTACTGCCGCAATTGCGGCGTGCCCAGGATTGGGATAGATGTAATGGCTATTTTTGCAAAGTTTTTCATTCAGTTTTCGTTGCTTTATCTATATTTCTGTCAGAACCAATCAAAAAGTGAACAATAGAAAAAAAAACCGGCAATGTGCGTGTTAGACTTCGCACAATTAAGGTTCCGTACCACATGAGGGAAATCAATATTTTGGTATTTGTTACTAAAATATAGATACGTAATAAACATTATCACCAAATTTTAAGTTCATAGGTCAATGGGAAGTTAAAAAATTCTTCGGAATAAAATTTTGTGACAGGAAAGGAAAGCTGCTCCTGGGATTAAAAGTAATTATCTCTTTCCAATTTCATACAGATCGGCTCAGCCGTTCGTTCATGATTGAATAAAAAACATCCATCCATCCATACTTTCGCATTTATCTCGTTTATTTATCTTTCTTACTTATTCAACAACAAGTCAAAATACTTGATTTGTTTATCTTTCTTGGCTTTCACGAGGTTTTCGCAATTATAATTCAATAATCTTAGTAAGATTATCCACGTATTTTCTCCCACTATCGTCACCAGGTGGCGCTTATTCTGTTTCAGTATACAAATATTAGGTATCCACCTATAAGCGTTTTGTATGGAGAATTTTAAAGAAGTTGCATTTTTCATACTAACATTTTCTTAATTTATTTAACAACTATGAACACTAATGTTTTTAAACTTTTATGCAATAATGTTTAAAAACTAAAATAACGTATGCCACTTACATCAAGCAATAAAAATAAGTTTTGGCTTAGTTAAAACAAATAGTGGTCATTTCTGCTAACAAATAGAGGAGCCGTTTTTAAGGTATTTTTTTTTGTTCAAAAAACTATGAGTAATAAGGTTTTTTTTTAACTATTGGCATTTGTCTATGACGGTCATTACTCGATAGAATATCAAGCAATTGATGAATATTTTAATTAAAAGAAGTGACGAGGTTCTCTATTTGTGAGAAAAAAACCCAATATTAAAGTTAACGTTGACGCGTTCGAGTACCTAAATATAAAACCTCGCACTGAGGCTACTGTTCACAATTACGAGTGAAGTATCAGGTTTTCTCCAGTCTTGGTGCCGTACCCGAAGGGTCAAAACGGAGGCCTATTTCTGTCACTCGCGTGTGGCGGACACGCGAGTGACAGAAATAGGGCTCCGTTGTCTGTTCGTCGTCTGTCACAAAATTTTGTTTCAAAGAATTTTTTGTATTTTTTCTTTCTTTCTTTCCAACTTCCCAATGATTTATGAACTTGAAATTTGGTGGTTATGTTTGTTAATACGTATATTTTAATAACAAATACCAATATATTGATAAATAAAATTTTTTCATTGATAATTCTCTCATTTGGCACGGAACCCTAAATATGCGAAGTCTGACACGCACTTGGCTGGTTTTTATTATAAATTCTACTTTCCATTACGACTACGATAAATAATAGTCAAAATAATATTCATCCTTCATTGTTCTAAAATACCTAAATTATTATATAATTTACAATATTAAATTACTTATTAATACCCCGCCAAACTTCAAGCTTAAACTTCCCAAAATATTTCTAAGCAAAATTAAATTCTTGATCTAATTAAAATTTAACAACATTCCGTGGAAAACTTTAACAACATCTAAAAGGCAGGAAGGTTTAGAGCAGCCATTACTAAAGTCCTTAATTCTTATCTTCTAATAGTATTCGTTAGACGACATTAAACAATGTTTGCCCTCGGTGCCGCTTCCCGACGCAGATTACACAGGGGTAGCACAGATTAAAAAGAATACAGCACACCCCCTGTGCAGTGGAGGGTTGTTCCTCTTGGGGTTCAGTTTGGCCCCTTTTTTGAAACTTAGACGCTGACGCTTTCAGATGTGAATACACAGACGTTCATGGTTTTCTTTGCATTTGTTTGTATATATGTCACAGACAATAAAATTGCAAACATCGTACGATTGTAATATTTATTGTGAGAGTGTAACTACGAATTACTATCGATTTACAATATAATGAATAAATAATAAATTACAAATACAATAAATTTTATTCAAAGTCGATAATTTATTTATTTAAACTTCAAGTACAATAGTGGAATAGGCAAACTTAATGCAACAATGCATTCTCTACCAGTCAACCTTTGGGTTTAACTGACTCCTCTGTGGTAGGTGTACAATAAAAAATAAAATAAAATGTTAAAAACGAAATTACTATACTTACTAATAAAATAAATAATTATACAATATGTAACAAAAACCCTGTTGTACCTTTTAAGGATGTGTACATTTTAGCCTAACCTACAAGCACAAAATAGATGAAACTATAATTTAAAATAATTAAGCATTGGCTAGTCGAGAGATCAAAATCAAATAACTATTAAAATCGACACATTAAAAAAAAAATTTAGATTTTCTGATTTTACAATTACATCTTTAATTCGCTAAATAGCCTACGGGTTTCGCAATCGCTTCATGCAGAATTGCAGAGGTAATCAGTTAGACATAACAAATATTAAAAATTAAATATTTATTTTAATTATTTTTTAACAGTTTTTTATAAATGACGTGCTTTATTACCTTTGTATACCGATTCTTAAAACGTGGGTAGAAGGAAAAACAGGGTTTTATTACATACTGTATATGCTAGAACAATAAACTAATGACGACGAGGACCAAACTCAGTTTGAGAGGACTTTAAGTTACTACGTACGGATTTTACGCTTAAACGAAAAATTACTCGCAGATTTTTTGATGTCAAAGGGAAGCACGTTCCAGAGTTTTATAGTTAGAATAGCGTATTTTTTTAAGTTATGTTTTGGGTGGGAAATCATCCAATGACATATCCCGCTCTGGGTGGAGCGGGAGGGTGTCAGACTCTTACTGACTAAAACTCACCCCTGTTCCTTCCCTGCCTGAGTGCCCAGGGGAGCGGTAACTCTAATAAGAATGTATCCGCTACCCCTAGGCATGCAGGCACCGGCAATGATGGGCCCCGTCAGTGGTGGCTGACAAATTCTATTTGTGGCACGCATGGAACACTACGCGCCGTCGACTCACGGGCCTGGTGCTGATCGGACGGCGAGCTACCCATTACTCGCCGTCCGCAGGCCCGGGTCTACGGTTGCCGGAGATCGTCTCGCGACTTTCGAAGTCCCAGGCGTCTCATGCGGCGGCTGCTGCTGAGGGCGTGAGGGCGACTCTGTTGTTGAGCCTCCTTCACCCATTCCGCCTCCTCCTACGCGAGCATTACTGCATCGCAGAAGGAGGAGACTGCTTCCCATTCTCTCTCGCTCCGTACCATGGTCTGGTCTGGACCAGGGCCGGGCGCGAGAGGTCAAAATAGCGTATGAATTATACATTATCCTGGTGCGGTGAGAAGGAATAAGAAGTAGTAAGGTTTTAGAAGCTCGAAGGTTAAGATTGTGAGAACTGCCCAACACTTTAAAATGTTCTATTAAAGGGCAATGCCCAAAAAATGCCTAAAACGGACAGAAACTACTAATAGTCCTTAATTATATTTAGAATAAAATAGGTATAATGAAATAATTCTTAAGTTTGTTTAACTAGGGTAACAATATAACGATCACTAAATATATTTAACTTGATATCCGCTTATATTTATATGGAGGTCGTGTTTATTTGACATGAGCAGTAATGTCAAACTGTCACTTAAGCAAAGGACATGTGGTTCAGACAGCCTAGATATGTTTTCTATTTAAAAATAATCAATTTGAATTAGTATTGACAAGCATAAATTATTATTTTAATTAGACTTACGGTACATATGGATCGTATAATACTAAATTAAATGTATAAAAGACTTCCATATGGATTATTTGATGATTCCTCTTTGGCTGAATGTCACTTACTCATGTCAAATAAACACGACTTCCGTAAAAATATAAGAGGTTATCAAGTTAAATATATTTAGTGATCGTTATATTTTTACCCTGGTTAAACAAACTCAAAAATAATTTTACTATACGTTTTTTATTCTAAATAAAATTAAGGACTATTAATAGTTTCTGTCCATTCCAGGCAATTTTTTGTATGGCAGATATGCATTCCCCTTTACAATGTATCCGAGCCTTATTGAAAATAAAAAGTTCACTAGTTTACAGGATTTTTATAAACTAACAGTGCTTACAATAATTATCTGGTGATATACAAAGTTGATACGACAGAGGGGCTTTCCTTTAAACTGCCTATACTAGGTACTATTTTCAAGCTCTGTACCAAAAATCAATTAAATCGGAGCAGTAGTTTAGTCACAAACGATTTTTTAAGTTTTGGCCTCGTTTGAACACGATGTATCTTTCCTAACAGCTGATTATGTCTATACGCACAGGTCATGCACCTTAAAACGATAAATCTGAGTATAACCTACGATACGACGCGTTGTTGCCGTTCTCACGCAAGTCACAAGTACATTTTCGCTATAAGATGGCAATGCAAACAAGGATAATGGGTATAAAGTATGGTATAAAGGGTGGTTGCGTTTTACTCTGAATTGTAAGCTATTTAGTTTGTTTGAAAAAAAAAAAAACCTCATTTATTATTATTTTTATTTTTATACCGTATCGAATTAATACTAAACACGTATAGTATACGTAGTTTAATTTAATGCCCCTCTGTCACATCAACGTTGTATATCCAAAAATACACTCTTCAGGGACAATTCAAAAGCCCGAATAGGAACACCCTCGCCTTAAGGGGGTGATTCGATCGAAGGTGGGAGCTGTTTTAATAAACGGAAAACTGATTTATAGCTACGAAATAGGAATTTTCCGGAGGCACAAGCGCTATGTTTGTGGTAATATTGATAATTGCACAGTCATCCGAGCCAAGATTTGGGGGGTGAAACTCGCGGGGTGTTGAAAAGAGATTTTTTTTCGAAAAAGATTTATGGCAGAGCGACAGGGTTTTTTAAAAGAATTTTACCGAAGATAGAACGTGACTTATTGCTATCTGATTTTTTGTGTGTAACTTATATTTAAGGAAGTACTGTCGTTGACTTCTTTACTGTTTTCATAACAGGAGGAGTCAAATTTTCAAAAACGAAGTGAGGTTGAGGTGTAATATTTATTTACGAACGAAAAGAGCTTTGATAGAACTTTATATTGTTTTACTGCTTTTCCCGTTTGTGCCGCTGTATAACCTCATCTGTCACGTAGGTCATATGTGACCACGAACAATAGATTTTCTTTTGTGTCTGTTGTCTGACAGATCAGCCAGTATACTGAGCCGCCAGACCACCACTTCTTTTTTTGAACAAATTGTGGTATTGAATAGTGTAAATATTATACATTACTAAAGTAATAAATAAAATATGTACAAGCGGTATAAAAGATGCGGGAGGAGTACAGCTCTTTGGGCATCGAAAAATACGTCCACATCGCTGTCAATGGGAAAAATGCTCAGAACGCTGGCAGCATTGCCACGTTGAATGGTAATGCTGATTCTTTGGCCGCTAAAAAGGCCAGCCCTCTGGTCACGTGAAGAGTTGACTAAATGTTTGCTGGTGTCACGCAAAACTCGATGAGCACTCGGTCCCCATGGCCCTAGCGACATTATCGCTGAAATTACCCTTTTTAGCGCAGTCGTGAGGCACACACTTTGTTTGTTTTAATGTTTTTTTTTTTCATTTTTATTTCTGTGTACCGTGCGTGTTTCGTGTACTGTTGCTGAATAAATTTATTATTTCTTTCAAAAAAAAAATGTTTCTTTGTAGTGTTTCAACCTCAAACGGCTCAAACATATTATTATAACTCCCAATAATTGAGTAGTGTTAACATGTACTTTGCATCCGCTTAGACTAGAAGCCGAATAGTAGTAATCAGCTGATTACCACTATTTTTAACCCCCCGACACAAAAGGTGTTATAAGTTTGACCGCTATATGTGTGTGTATGTCTGTTTGTCTGTGTGTCCGTAACTCCTAAACGGGTGAACCGATTTGAATGCGGTTTTTTTTTATTTGTAAGCAGGTTTTCTAGCGATGTTTCTTACATATACTCGTATTTTATAAAATTAGTTCAGCCGTTTCAAGGTCATCAACTCTGTTGTGTTTTTAAATGTTCGCTATTCTTTTAAGCGTTAGCGATTTTGCAAATTTTTGATTTAATTGGTTTTTTTGTAGGTCGATAACGGGTGTAAAACTACAGTTTCCGAAGCCGAAAGCCACATATTCTACCCATTATTTGGCTACTTTTTTCCACTAGACCATACCTGGGAATTCACTGGTTCTGGAGATATTGAATGTCAAAGTCGCATTTTTTTTTTTTTTTTACGAAAATGAATACCATGTGTAAACTAAACTTTTTGCGTTTTTGTAATTTGCAGTTACAAAAACGCAATGAATATCAAACGTAGATACGTTTGATATTCATTGCGTTTTTGTGTTTTTGCTCGAAGCCACGCAGGTACTTGTCAGATGAGAAGTACCTACTTAGCTTAGAGCGAAGGGGCAGGGTTTAACTCCACTTTCCTGGGTTTGCGTTACATTGCGCGCAATAAAAAATACTACTTTTTTCATACCTAAAAATAAAAGTCGTTTCCCAGCAATAATTTTTGCGCAACTACTTTGTTAGACGTACATTATGCGTAGTTAACGGCTCTGTGATGTATCTTTTTACACCTGTACATGGAGCGACTGCCTATCTGTATACTGTCTTTAACTTGACTGGTGACCGATTTTCTAGCTTCAGACTGCGAAACGACAGTCAAAGATCTGCAAATGACAGCCGGGGCTAATGATTGAACGTGATTTCCGAGTCATAAAGGAGTCTATGACCATTCAGTATCCCGGGGTATGTAATGGAGTCACCCATCCATGGACAGACCTCGGCAAGAGTTGCTTTACCTTGAAGATTAATACGTGTGGCTGTTATAATTTAGCCACAATTTTGAACAATAGTGTCAAGATCTTAGTCCCGGGATATGTAATGGAGTCACCCATCCATGGACCAACCTCGACAAGAGTTGCTTAACCTTGAAGATTAACACGTGTTTCTGTTATAATTTAGGCACAATTTTTAAGAATAGTGTCAAGATCTTAGTCCCGGGATATGTAATGGAGTCACCCATCCATGGACAGACCTCGGCAAGAGTTGCTTAACCTTGAAGATTAACACAAGTGGCTGTTATAATTTAGCCACAATTTTGAAAAATAGTGTCAAGATCTTAGTCCCGGGATATGTAATGGAGTCACCCATCCATGGACTGACCTCGGCAAGAGTTGCTTAACCTTGAAGATTAACACAAGTGGCTGTTATAATTTAGCCACAATTTTGAAAAATAGTTTCAAGATCTTAGTCCCGGGATATGTAATGGAGTCACCCATCCATGGACTGACCTCGGCAAGAGTTGCTTAACCTTGAAGATTAACACGTGTAGCTGTTATAATTTAGCCACGAGTCCGAACAATAGTGTCAAGATCTAAGTCTCGTGGTATGTAATGGGACTCCATGGGAGACTACCCATTCATAGACAGACCCCGAATAACTTATTTAACCACAAGTTTGAACAATATACAGCTAAATCTACATCTAAATATTAGATCTACTGCATAACTCCATGATTTGTCGGTCTCCCCGTCTGTTCGGGCGATATGGATAGTTATGTCGCCGCTTGAACGCGTTCGATCCCAGTTTGCATAGCGATACGCTCCAGGAATGTACAAGCAAGATTGGGGATACAGGCTGTTTGAAACATATCGTTGGTTCATGTTTAAGCTCTCGTGAAAATCGTCAACAGGTTCTTGATTAGGTTTGTAAAATTGGGAATATTTAATAGACCCTCAGTTAAAACTAAAAAAAAAAACAGATTTTTTGAGTTTAGTAGGTTGTCACAAAAATTTTGGGACATAGAAGTAACAATCTTGTCGAGGCACCTTCCAAGCGAGCAGACTGTTTCAAAAAGTCACATAATTATTTTGATGCAATACTCTAAATAGACTGAGGAGCTCGTGTCTAAAGTAATAACAACCGCACGGGTCAATCCATCAGGTTAAGCTACGCTTGCAGGGGTTGATCCATGGATGGGTGACCATCTTTACATACCGAGACTCCTCCGTGCCTCGGAAAGCACGTTAAGCCGTTGGTCCCGGCTGTCAATCGTGGATCTTTGACAGTCGTTACGGTTCGTCAGAAGCCCGAAAGTCTGACAACCAGTCCTTACCAAGGGGTATTGTATTACCCAGTGACTGGGTTGCGGAGGTCAGATAGGCAGTCATCATCATCAGCCTTTTAAAGTCCCCACTGCTGGGGCACAGGCCTCCTCTCTGCGAGAGGTTGTGGGCCGTAATCCACCACGAGGTCCCAGTGCGAGTTGGTGAATGCCAAATGCCTTCGAATTTTTGGTTCTAGGACATGCCGGTTTTCTCACGATGTTTTCCTTCGCCGTTTTGAGAGCAGTGGTTGTGAAATAATTTTTTACAGAAAGTAAAGAGCCTGTCTGGATTTGAACTCACGACCTACAACTTGTAAGTCGCGGCTGTTACTAGGCCACCACTACCGCAGACAGACAGTCACTCCATGTAAAATACTGGTATTCAGCTGCATCTGGTTAGACTGGAAGCCGAACCCAAGATAGTTGGGAGCAGGCTAGGCAGATTGATTGACTCTAACTAAACTAAACATAATACTGGTATTCAGCTGCATCCGGTTAGACTGGAAGCCGACTCCAAGATAGTTGCGGACAGGCTAGGCAAATTGATTGACTGTAAATAAACTGAACAAAAATTTTTCTTTAAGTTTGGCTGTTTGTTTTGCCTGTTTTATCCAGTTGATTGGTTTTGGGGGTCTGATAAGCCGGCGCTCCGTTGGAAATATAAGTTTCACTTCAGAAGAAACGTTTTAGAAACACATTCATTGTGCGTAGGTACAGCCAAAGAGTGGAATTTCCTGTAGGAGTCTGTGTTTCTTGGTAGCTACAATCTGGTGGCCTTTAAGTCAAGAGTGATAAGTTACTTTTAGGCAATTGTGCTCCAAGTTCGGCCACAACATCAGGTGAGATAGTGGTCAAGCTCGAGCCTATCAATACTAAAAAAAAATCAGCTCAGGTCGGACCGGAAGCTAACCTCAATGAAGTTGGAAAAAGGTGGCAGATTAAAGTGATTCTTATTAAACAATTAATTAATAAGTGATTATTATTAATCATAGTACTTTATTGTGCATTATCTGTCCCTCTTTTCTATTTCATCTACAATATTGAAATGATGAATAAATTATATAATTTACTATTTTTAAATAAGTGACATTTATGATTGCTTCTTGCATGTCAATATTAATTAATAATAATAATAATCCTTTTATTTCAGGTAATTTCACCCATAACAATCAAGTCACATAAATCTAATAAATAAATGAATCAGATTAAACATTCAAATTAAATCATTAAAATCGAAAAAAATAAAATATAAATACAATAAATTAAATAAAAATCACTAAAATATGTCACTAAAATTAAATAAAATAAAATCATTAAAATCAATTAAAATAGTATAACATTTAGCAAGTGGGTATTCTAATTATTAGGCGCACAATTTCAATAAAAACACACATACAAGACATTAAATAAAAATTACACTTATTCATTTACATTCATTATATATAGATAAAAACAAACACATAATTATAATTTTCTTATCGGCATTGGAACAGCAACATGCCTGCCACAGCAATGCCGGATATACGGGCAGTCCAGCCTGTTGGCGATCATTGCCAGGATAGCATTGGGGCTGGCCCGCACCCGGCGCACCAGGAACGCACACCGCTTGCGCATAGAAGCGTGGAAGCAATCAGTGCGTGCCATCGCGAACATCCCTGATGCGCTACAGAAACGGTTTTACTATTTAATTCAATTCAATAATTTTTTAAATAGTAAAACGTATCGTAGGCTGTATGAATCACATGTCCTTTGCTTTACTGACAGTTTGACATTACTGCATTTATTGTTTACTTGATTAATAATTTTGCGTTTAGGGGCGGATATCAAGTTAAAATTTTTATGATCGTTATATTTTTACCCTAGTTAAACAAACTTAACAATTGTTTCATTATGCATATTTTATTCTAAACAGAAATAAGGACTTTTAGTAGTTTCTGTCCATTTCAGGCATTTTATTATATGGCTGGTGGGCATTCCCCTTTACACATTGTTGTTTTTCTTTTCAGTTCGATACCTATCTTGCATTTTTTTATGTAAACATTTGTTAGTTGTCATTTTAACAAAAACTGGCCCAGTGCGAGGCTCTTCAGACTCGCGCACGAAGGGTGCCGTACCATTATCTATAAAAACGGCAAAGAAATCACGTTTGTTATATGGGAGCCCCCTTAAATACTTATTTTATTCTGTTTTTCAGTATTTGCTGTTATAGCAGCTACAGAATTACATCATCTGTGAAAATTTCAACTGTCTAACTATCACGGTTCATGAGATACAGCCTGGTGACAGATGGACAGACAGACAGACGGACAGCGGAGTCTTAGTAATAGCGTCCCGTTTTACCCTTTTGGTACGGAACCCGAAAAGCCATGGTTATTTTCTAATGGTTGTCTAATGGTTTTTATTAGAAAGACAGCAAATCAAATAGGCACTGAACAATATCTCATTGGATTGTACCTTATTTCTTCAAGGTTCAAATCTGAATACTTAGACCAATCTTCTCAAATACGAAACACCCTCTAAGTTCGTCGGAAGTACATCGGTATTGAATGTCGAGCCACGCAGTCTCGGATGACAGGATGCCGCAGCCGACTGCTCTGAATGACGTCTTCTCCTTGCACTTAATTAAGTGACGGATACATTCCACAAGATGCTTGTGGACACAGCTTCGCAAACTAGCAAAATGGGTGCAACCGATGTTGACTATCAATATTCCTGGACTCATGTCTTTGCGTCTGACACATGTTCTTTCGATCTGTGAGACCGTGTCTTGAAAGACGCGGATATAGGAAGGTTAAGAATGATTTCTATCTACTTATACTAATGTAATATTTTATTTCAGAATTTACAGCGAATGGGCCATGAAATTAGTTAAAACACTGATTAGCAAGTGCTTTCTCTTTAAACTAACCATAGGCAATTAGGTTTAGCGAGCTTTAGAAATAGGGATGAATAACCTAACCACTGCAACCCATGGACACGCTGCGCATCAATTATACTATATAAGTTTTGTAGAGTTGTTTGTCTCTGTCAAACAACTCTACATATTCTTAGCACAGTCTTATTGTAACACAAAGGTACCCCCTTTTTTTTTTTTTTGGGTGGTAGGTAATCATCCAATGACTTCTCCCGCTCTGGGTGGAGGAGGGCGTGTTAGACTCGTACTGACTAAAACCCACCCTTGTTCCTTCCCTGCCTGAGTGCCCAAGGGTGCGGTAACTAATTTTCAGAATTTATCCGCTACCCCTAGGCATGCAGGCACCGGCCACGATGGGCCCCGTCAGTGGTGGCTGACAACATCTCTTTGAGGCGCGCGTGGAACACTACGCGCCGTCGACTCACGGGCCTGGTGCTGATCGGACGGCGAGCTATCCACTGCTCGCCGTCCGCAGGCCCGGGTCTACGGTGGCCAGAGATCATCTCGCGACGTCCTACGCCCAGTACGCCCAGTACCTCTCCTGCGGTGGTAGCGGCCGGCCGGGGCCGTGAGGGCCACTCCGTTTAGCTTCCCTCACGCGTCCCGCCTCCGCCTTCGCGAGCATTACTGCTTCGCAGAAGGCGGAGACTGCTTCCCATTCCCTCTCGCTCCGCACCATGGCCTGACTGAACCAGGGCCGGGCGCGAGAGTTCGCCGCCACCTATCGCATCCACGAGGACACGGCGGTGCTCCGCCCAAGCGGGGCAGACCTCCACTGTATGCTCCACCGTGTCAAACACTGAAATCACCAAAAGGCGTAAAGATCAAGTTTGTCAGCACTACAGATGTAAGTATTCCGAAAGATTAATTTGCTTCCAAGGTCCTCAATTAATATATAATAAACTACACCGGAAACTGAAATTTTACTCCTTTTATTTATTTATTTATTTATGCACACACAAAAACACTTACAGAGAAAAACGAACTAATACAGATAGAAGAGTACAAAGGTGCTGCTTATTTCAAAAGAAATTTCTTCCAGCAGACCTGCGACTGGAAAGTTGGTTGAGAAATGTAGACACAGTGTGTATAAATAGATATAGAAACATAAAATAGACTAGAATACATAAATAATTCATACATAAAATATACCTAACTTTACAAAAAAACAAAGTCCTTTTCTGTCTCGTCTCTAAAAAAGTCCTTGACAAACTTTCTGCTTACCCTGAACTATTCCGATACAGAATATCTACTTTTTTCTAAAGATAACCCGCCCTAAAACATTCACGAAAACACACCATCATTACATACACAAATAAAAATTGAATAATCATACAAATAAAATAATATTTATTTAACAATTAATGTACACACACATACAAAAAAACAGACCAGAAGAAGGAAACAGAGAAATATGTACAAAGGTTATGCTTATTTCTATAGAAATCTCTTACAGCAAACCTTATATTAATAATAGATGACGATTGAATTAATAATAATTTATAAAATTAGGTATATTACAAATAAGGCTTGATAACTTTAGTTCAACAAATACTCTACCTGCAATTAATTTATTATGTTACAAATATTATGTATGGGCTTGTACCACTACCCTTAATACAAGTTAATTAATAACTTAGCAAGGGTGCTGGTTGCAACAACTACCTGATTTCGTTAATTTAAATGTAATGTAATCAAACTATTTTATTTTATGATTATTTTTCCTATTATTTATTTATATATACAAATATTTAAATAAAAAAAGTAAAAAACATTTTAAAATATAAAAATAGTATCCCACCGGTATCGGGAACAGGGTCCAAGCTACCGGCTTTCAGAGCCCCAGAGAGAGGAACCGCCTGACAATGCGAGCCGTGTCCAGGATTACAGTTACAGGTTTTCTGAATCAAGCCCTTGATCCAGCCGCCTAACGAGAGCCTAACGAGAGTCCTGAGGTGTTGGTCGAGGCTCGTGGCTATAAGGCCATCGGCTGACACGACTATCGGCACAATAATCGCTGAGTCCACATCCCACATGTCAACAAACTCGCGAGCCAAGTCAAGATACTTGATTTATTTATCTTTCTTAGCTTGCCCGAGGTTCTTGTCATGCGGGACGGTTATGTCAACAATATTTGCACGCCTCTCGATTCGGTCCACCACCACTATATGAGGCTTATTGGCTACAATAGTCCTGTCAGTGATGATGGACCGATCCCAGTACAGTGAGATATGACCATTATCGAGAACTGGGCCGGGCACATACCTGTAGTATGACACTTCCGATTCCACAAGAGAGTATTTCAGAGCAAGTTGCTGATGGATAATCCTGGGTACAAGGTTGTGCCTATGCAAGGACTCACCGTTAGCTAGACGAGAACCACCAGAGATTATGTGGCGGATTTTTTTATTTATTTTCGTTTTCTTTCGGATTCTTTACTTTATTTATTTGATTGATTCTCCTGAACGATGACATGCCCGACAGATGTCAACCGTGCCGTCCTTCACAATAAATCTCCGGTAGTTTTTCGTCATGATAATTTTGTCCATAATTGCACAGACAAAACCTTCGGGTTCCCCAAAGAGGTCACCGACACGCAGCCAGGCTACGGACGCTAGTTGGTCTACGTCGGGCCCATGTAGGGTCCGGCAAAAGAGTCCATGAAGTTCCTTACTCTGCCATACTTCCCTGCGATCGTTAGTGTCAAGCACTAGATGTTTGCGCCAGTTCTCGTTAACCAAGGAGAGTGGAGTAAGGCCTTTGTCCACCGCCACTACATCTCGCTACATACCTACGTCAGCAGCTAGGAAATCTTCCCTCAAACTGCATATCTCGCGGTTGTGGAGGGTCTTAGCATTTAAAAAGCCTCGGCCTCCACACTTCCGCGGGATATACAGTCTCATCACTGACGAACGTGGGTGATGCATTCGGTATGCAGTTATTAGTGTACGGACCCGCCTATCCAGGGTGTCAAGTTCTGTTTCAGTCCATTTGAGTACGCCGAAAGAGTACATCAAAAGTGAAAAATAAAAAACTTTTTTACAAAAAAAAAAAACTTTTTTACATAAAAATAGAACCGACTTCAAAAAAAAACAAAGACACAAAACAGGAACACCGACTTTCGAAATTAAAGTTATTTTGCACTTTTTTTGGAAGTCATGAATTAAAGTTTTCAAAATAACTTTAATTTCGGAAGTCGGTGTCAAAAAACAAAGACACAAAACAGGAACACCGACTTCCGAAATTAAAGTTATTTTGCACTTTTTTTGGAAGTCGGTTCCATTTTTTTGTAAAAAAGTTTTTTATTAGTATATTTTCTGTTTTGGAAGTCGGTTGTTTTTTTTTTGTAACTAAATGTTGCAAACTTTTAATCGTAAAATAAAATAGGTTTGTGGTGATGTCTGTGACGTAACATACGAAATAAACTCACAATTCCTGCATCGCGCTATTAGAGTTGTCAGCGCGATTTGAACAAATACATAACAGTCCGAAATCAACTATCGGGCAGTTGCTCACACCAGACCAGGGGGCTTAGACAAAGTAACAATTTAAAAACGATAACGAAGTTAGAAAAGACTAAAATGTATGAGATTGACATAAACCGCGCTAAGTCACGTGGTCAGTCGACTGTCGACATCGTTATCGCAAGTTGGTAGACAATGTTATAATTCGTAACGAAACCATAAAGAAACGAATTGCTATCGTGTTTATCCCATACAAATGCGTAGACAAGCAGCGCTTTCAGAGTTCGCCTTCGCCTCGATCGTGATCGCCAAAAAAGATAACGAAGGAACGCTAACGCTAGTAAATGTTTATCGATATCTCAGAGACGATGACGAATTTAGATATCGTTTCGCTACGAAGCGCAGATCCTCTCTTTTCAACGGAGGTTTGCGGGACTTTCCACCCTGTTCCGCATGCCTCCAAAGCTAGGTAGTTATTTTTGGGGCTGATATGATAAAAGGTGAGTCAAGGCAAAATAACGAAACAAAAGAAACTTTTTACAAAAAAAAATACAACCGACTTCCAATACTAAAAAATGCAAAATAACTTTAATTTCGGAAGTCGGTGTTTCTAGTTTGGTTACTTCGTTATTTGACACCGACTTCCGAAATTAAAGTTATTTTGCATTTTTTAGTATTGGAAGTCGGTTGTATTTTTTTTGTAAAAAGTTTTTATTTTTCACTTTTTAGTTGTTGTACCCCATTCTAAAACTAAATTACCTAATAGTAAAGTTATGCCCGAATTGATAGCCCCAATGATGTCGGTTAAAAATAGGGAAGTTGAACATAGTTGGTGAAATTAGGGTGTATCAGCGTGAACTGTACGAATCTGTATACCTCTTTAGAGCATATCAGCGTGATGTAATGTTGTGAAGTGGCGAAAAAAATCTACAGACATGCGATTGCAGCAATTCTGGAAGGTTTGCTATTATTTATTGAAGAGTTCCATTGTGTATCTCCGAAGTTCTTCTTCAGATCATCACCAAATTAAAATGGGACCACATGTAAAACACCATCTTTCAAATAAAAAAAAAATCGGTTCACCTGGTAAAAAGTTATGAGGTAACACACATAAAAAAAAAAAAAAAAAAATACAGACGAATTGAGAACCTCCTCCTTTTTTTGGAGTCGGTAAAAAAATAAGGCAAAACTCTTGAACGTACTTAAACATGTTGTAGTTTTTACAAGGATATGACCTGAACAAATAAATATTTCAGGGTAAGCACATCTCGTAGATTGCATGAAGCAAACAATATAATCGCCCAACACCCAAAACACCATACAATAAGCAACTTCAATGCACAAAGACACAAACAGAGTTGACTCAAAGGGTTAATTTCTTTAGCCCTAAACTAATCACAACAATAGAGACAGGTCTGCTCAATCAGTGCGGATGTGATTAGTCCTCATCCTCACACAAAGGCGTGCTGTGTGGGGCATTCTATGCGGTATATTATCCTGCATGAAGTTTTGATTGCTTTTTAGGGTTCCGAAAGTTCGAATGAAAAAACGGAACCAACCTGAAAAAATAAAGCAACCTGGCCTTTTTTTTTTTGTTGTTGCGTTTGGGGTAAAATTGTGTTTGAAGTTCAGGTTTTAAAATAATGCTGCTAGCAGTTTTACCCTACCATTCATGTTTGCAATATTGTTTGACTGGCAGCATTACTAACTACAAAAAACTGCTACTACTAAAGGTTGTTACAAATAAACGTGCAATAACGGTCAGTGACCCACCTACATTTATTGACATTTATAATTTGAAAAACCGAATTAATGACTCAAAGCTGTCCCGAATCAACATCTCTCGTGATCCTTAACGTTGTCTAATAATGAAAAACGATTTATATTTAATTGTTCAGGTACCTTCGAAGAGTTATTAGGGAAAGGTCAATGTACTTTATTGCAAATTTATCTGAAACATAGTATAGATAGGAAGCTGCATCTGCGGTGATTTTCTGCGTCGAACTATGACTGATAAACTATGTGTTTGTATCCGTGTATTGGCAATGACACCAATGTGGTGTAGTTTACAATTTATTTTCTAACCACACCACCGTAATGAAATTCTAATACAAAACTTTTGCATTTATCAATATCAATTATTTACTCGTATCATTCGAAAGATCACACCTGACACATATGATCACTTAATGAATACAAGTTGGGTGTCTTGTGTATGTGAGTTTATATGTTTGTGAACGCACAGGCTACGATACAGGAATAATTCCTAGTGAGGGGAAAAGTTTAAAAAAATAAAAAAGAATTATTATGTTTTACAAATCCCTTGTGAACTCGGCAAATTTCAGCATTATTGTTAAAAATTAAAACATAATTAATTGCTTTCTTACACGTTATACATCATTAGTCAGCAGTGGTGAGTGTGGTTACCAAAAAAAAATTGTGATCGACACCCCAGTGGTGTTGTCTAGTGGTGTCGTTGACAATACACGTTTATATCTGTATATTGGATATCGAAATAATATTTAATATAAAATAAACAGGAAACAAAATGGTGCCACGTGTAGTTAAAATAATTAAGTTGGTACCAATATTGTTTCTGTTTACTTTTCATAACTGAATCAGGTATTTGCATTTAGGAACCATCACATCATGAAACTGAGCTGATGATGGAAACCATACCTTTCCTAAACAGTAAGTAAGTTTTTCCTAAGTTGGTACCTGATTAGTACTTCATTATAAAGATTACAATTTTTTTTATACATATAATAAATTATACTTTCCTGTATGTGCCGAGCGCAATCACGACAGTTTCATTCGTTCAGTTACATTTTTAAAATTATTTATTTTCATTCCAAAGACTGTTTCGGTAGTAACGCCAGTCTGTTTCTAATTTGTGGCATTGCGCCAAGTTGTCCACAAATAATTTTTATATAAATAGAAACTCAAAAGTGCGCCAAATAAATCTGTGCAAGTGAAATCCGCCATGTCTGACAATGATTCAAACTTATACCACGAAAACAGTGAAGGTGATAATGAAGTTTATAATTATGACACTACTTCGGACTTAATAATAATAGTTGACGAGATTGTTCGATATACTCTGTTGGCGCTGACATTTGTTACGTTGGTATACGGAGTGACATCCTGGTGCATCATAAAGAAGTTCCGCAAATACAGAAACTATGTGTATCTAAACGCAATTTTAGCTAACTTTCTCCAGATCGTAGTCTCGAAAAGTGCTATACCTTTAATGATGTCAAAATATTCTAAATGGGTTATAACGTTTATTTTATATTTTAATGTTTACTTAACATCTGTAAAGAACCACTGGTTGTTAGTTATATGTCATTTGTTTTATGTAAACTTTGTAAAAGTATTCGATGGACATAATATCCAAAGGAGGTTTTTAAAGAGTACCCTCTTTGCCTGGGGTGTGTCTTTTGTAACAACTACAATTTTCATCTTTGTACTTTATTTCTTCTTGTATTATTTTCCTGATTTGGTGCTATTCAATCGTTCTGTTGGTTTACTTCTTATATTTACTAGAGGTAGTTCAGCTTTAGCGTTGATAGCGAACTGTTGTTTATACATTGTAATTGTACATTCAGTTTATCGAAGTTTCAACACAAGCGGACATATTAGTACTAACTCCTGGCGTCGTATATATATCTCCACTTTGATATTTATTTTAAGCGACGTTATTATGTTGTCTGAATATATTATTACTTTTTTTCGTTCAATGGACTCGATTAAAATAATGCCTCTTCTAGAAACATTGTTAATGAACTTCAATGGATTTGTATTGTGCGTATTTTTTATTGTTGTTAAGAGTAACCGGGAAATATGGTACGAATTTTATGTACATTCAAAACGAAGATCTTCATCAAGAAGGTTTAGGAATCAAAGTATCAACATGGGTGATAGAATTAATTGTAAACCTGCTGATTCCCGGACAGCGGTTTTTGAGGTATAAGAATTATTCGTTAAAATATTGCCAAATACAGAGCCACCATGAGACCTTTGCCATGTAGTAGAATACTACAACTCGTAAAGATCGTTTTATTTGAAAGCTGAAAAATTTTGACCTAGACACAACCTGACACAGACCTGAAAATTGCAAAAATCATAAGATAATTTGAATTTCGGGGGCTACCCTGGCGCTTTCACCTTAAAGAAAAATATAAGAAACATGCACCCGTTCACTTTTTCTTTCGTTTTGATGCCCAATGAGTTCTTTTCATAGGCGTTTGTTCCTACTATTGATATTTATATATTATGTTGACTCTCTAATTATTCATATATTATAATATACTTTAGTGTATTACATAATATAGAATAAATATATAGGAAGCCGACCCCAAGATAGTTGGGAAAAGGCTAGGCAGATTGATTGAATATACTTTATTGTATAACACCATTTGGTTACTTTTTCAACAGTAAAAGTTTAGTGAGTTTTATTGTATTTGAATGATTTGAAATTATCCTAACATAATAATATACCTATTGAGAGTTTACACTCTAGAAAAAAAAAAATTTGTTTATATATAAGTCCGTTGTGTATAAGTAAGAATGTAGTAGTTATATTCTGTTTGTAAATAAACAAAATAAAAGTACTAATTTTTTTCTTTATAATACCTAATACCAGCCATTGACTGGCTCACTGCAGGGCAAAAGCCAATAATCATACAGAAAAGACACGAGTGTTAAAGTTAGTGTTTTTGGTAAGTAAATTCTTGGTTCCGATATATGAACGAACCCACCAATGTTAGGTTTGTATAAGTTAAGCACTAGATAGCTTTCAGCCTTAGGAAACTTTATAGTATTTATTAGTCCAGGTTCTTTCGTCTTATGACTTCTCCCGCTCTGGGTGGAGCAGGGTGTCAGACTTTTACTGATTAAAACCCACCCCTGTTCCTTCCCTGTCTGAGTGCCCATGGGTGCGGTAACTCATTTTCAGAATTTACCCGCTACCACTAGGCAAGGTTCTTCCGCCTGATAACTGATTGCTCTTCATCATTGCAATGTAACTGGCAGTGGCAGCATTGCTGACACCAAAAACTATCACTGCGTTTAGGTAGTTATAGTATTATACGTATCTGAGCTGATCTTATCTGCGTCGACCTTTGACCTATAAAAATGGCACAGCGTGTAATTTAATCATCAAGAACCTGTTAGGTCCTTCATTATAATACAGCTTTTTATATTTTCCTGTTTGTGGCAAACTTGATCATGTCAGTTTCATTAATTTTTTTACATTTTTCGACATCGACTGATTTAGAAGCAATACAAATTTGTTTCTTATTCGTAAAAATGCTTTAAGCCATACTGTTCTCATATTATTTTTAGAATTTGAAAATCAAAAGTGAATAGAAACAAATCGGTGCAAGTTAAATCGCTGGTGCTAAAGGCTAAACTGTTCACAAATTACTTCATAATTTGAAAACCAAAAGTGAATCAAACAAATCGTAGCAAGTGAAAGGTGCTATCTCGTATTTGCATGATATTTACAGCTATAAATTGTTTGTATATGAAGTTGAGGATATTGTAAGCTATACAGTGTTGGCGCTGACATCAGTTGCGTTTGTATACGGAGTGACATCCTGGTGCATTATAAAGAAGTTTCGCAAATACAGAAACTATGTGTATTTAAATGTAATTTTATCATCCTTTCTCAAGGTTTTCACAAAAATTTTAGATCCTTATATTATTTGTTATGAAGACGATAACGAACCGACTAATGAGTTTATTGAACTTATTGGTAATTACTTTCAGTCTGTAAAGAACTACTGCCGGTCGATTCTGTTCACAGCTCACCGTGAAAACTTAGGTGGAGTGAGCGTGAAGTTAACTGTCATTCCATCTTGATTGTATGGATTGACAGCCCACTTCACGGTCACTTCACCTAAGTTATCACGGTGAGATTTTACAGAAGTAAAGTTATGTTATAGATGTACATGAAACAGTAATAATAAGGTACATAATTCATACTGAAAAAGCGATTGGTTTAATTAAATCATTACGTATCCTATTTGTGTTCTTATAGCTAATTATTTTAAAACTATAAATATCCTATCATATTCAAATCAATTTACATGTGCAAGAGCATTACCGTAAATGTATCTCAGAAATAAAATTATTTTTGGTTCTTAAAATAGTAGTTTTATTTATTTAACTAAAATTAAAACTTGCATCACTTCCCCCAAAACTTGAATCAAACCGGCAAAGAGTTCCCAATAGTTGAGAGGGATAATGATGGCATGATTTTGGCATTAAATATCAACTGCAAGAGTGAGAGAGAGACATGAGATGATTACCCACCCTGAAAAAAAGGAACTATAACCATTAAACATTCGCGCATGATTCTGTCCTAATAACTGACAACGCTAATACTAAATAATAATAATCTTTAGAAGTCCGCCATATTGGATTAATAATGACGTCACTTAGCAAATCATGCATTGTCATCCAAACTAAACATGTACGTAAAATTTCAGCTTAATCAGAAACTGGGCAGTGGGTCAAATTTAACTTCTAAGATTTGTGTTTAAAGTTAATTTAATTGGTTAGTTAGTTACAATTAAAACTAAATATAAGTGTTATATAGCGTGTGCCTCACGACTGCACCAAAAAGGTTAATTTCAGTAATGTTGTCAGACAGATGCTGTCTGACGCTGGTTTTCCAAGGAACCTTGAGTGAATTTTTAGGGTTCCAAAAGTCCGAATGAAAAAACGGAACACTTAGAGGATCACTTGTATGTCTGTCTACAGATGTGTCTGTCTGTCCGTCTGTCACAGCCAATTTGCTCCAAATCTGCTGAACCGATAGAGTTGAAATTTGGTACACACATGAATATCTGTGACCCAAACACGGACGTGTACCGTAAATAAATTAATTTGGAATATAGGGGTCACTTTTGGGGTGAAAATCGGATAATAAAAAATCAAAGTTTTTTATACTGTATCGTTTGACACATGAAATGAAAATTGTGAGAGCCTCGATTAAATTTTTTTTCATAATTTAAAAAATAATATATAATTTTGAAGTTATTTAAGAATATAGATGAAAAATGACCATTCCGTCCCTTTATCTCCGAAACCATTGGGCCTAAAATTTTGAAAAACTACAGAATGTAGTTCTTTACTTAAAGATTACAGAAAAACCTAGAAGGTGGAGGCAATTTAAAAAAAACCTGAAAAACATATGATTTGTTCGGAACCCTTTGTTCGCGAGTCTGACTCGCTCTTGACCGGTTTTTTAATGCCACTCATACATACTTTTTTTTTTTAGTGTTATGAGAAATCATCCAATGACTACTCCCGCTCTGGGTAGAGCGAGAGGGCATGACAGACTCTTACTGACTAAAACCCACCCCTGTTCCTTCCCTGCCTTGAGTGCCCAGGGGTGCGGTAACTCTTTCGAATTAATCCGCTACCCCTAGGCATGCAGGCACCGGCCACGATGGGCCCCGTTAGTGGTGGCTGACAACATCTCTTTGAGGCGCGCGTGGAACACTACGCGCCGTCGACTCACGGGCCTGGTGCTGATCGGACGGCGAACTACCCACTGCTCGCCGTCCGCAGGCCCGGGTCTACGGTGGCCGGAGATCGTCTCGCGACGTCCTACGCCCAGTACGCCCAGTACCTCTCCTGCGGTGGTAGCGGCCGGGGCCGTGAGGGCCACTCCGTTGAGTTTCCTTCACATATTTACGTTTCTCTCACGCTTCTGGTATTGTAAGCGTTTCGCACATGTATTTTATATCGGTCGTTATAGAATAACAACAGCAACATTAACAGCTGTGCCATTTCAAAACAATGGTTGTTTATTCAAATCAACAATAACTTTACTCACAACTGTATCTAAACCAATAAATCCAGTCTGCAATATTGTCACATACATTTAACACGGTTATAAAAACTGAATTAAATCCTATGAGCTAAACAAAGCGAATTTAAACAACAAAATTGATCAACCTGTGCAAAACAAATAAATTGAACGCTAGCAATATTCGGATGGAAATATTTTTATAACTATGCAATTTTATGACCTGTCCTCGACCGATAGTGATAGACGATTTATAACATTATTATGAAAAGCTTTGTATCAAAATTGTGTCTCTTTGTTGGTTTGTCTGTGGGTACAGTCATTGTTCCTGAATTCATAGAAAATTCTCACATTTTCGACATCTGTTTCTTGCGGCCATTTGCAAATTTCCGAAAATTACAGGGCTAAAAGCCAAAGTACAAAAGAACTTCCACTGAGACTTGTTAACCCCTGATAGTTCCAACTTTGAAATCGGTTACTTTTGGGATTGAAACACTAGGGCCCTGGGATCTAGTGCTCATCGAGTTTTTCGTGACATAAGCAACAGTGTCACATTGCGGAGGGACGGAGGAATACACGATGAGGAAGAGTGTAGAGGAGTACCGTAGAAGAGGGCCGTAGAGGAGGACCGTAGAGGTGATAAACACACGACGAATTAAGACGTATATTTTATTATTTACAGGCTTGATTATATGAAACACTTATTAATCGTACGTACACCATACACTGAGACTAGGAACATATTTAAATTGTATTATTGCCAGGAGACATGCCTGAATCTACCTAGTTATAAAAGCTGCACTTCACTGTTCTAGTAACTCTTACAAACTGGTAACTGTCATTTGCTGAAGAGTCGGAAAATGACAATGATAAAGAGGAGCTTATTCTAGCTCGGCAGCTGAATTTGAAATGATTTTTAAAACAAACACAGAGGCTAATAATAACTTTAATTTCGGTGTTTGTATTTTTACTTCTTCGTTATTTGACACCGACTTCCGAAATTAAAGTTATTTATAAATTTTTAGTGTATTTTTTTTTGGAAGTCGGTTGTTTTTTTTGTAAAAAGTTTTTTATTTTTCACTTTTTAGTTGTTATACCCCAGAACTAAAAACCCCAATATAATGGAACGTGGAATTTAAACATTTGGAGAACACCAAACCGTCATCGAGGTACACGTATTTTCCGTTTTTGTTCAGTTTCTCAAAAAGCGCTGAAGCAATTTCGATTAAAATTATATGGGACCACCTCGGGAGTATGTTCTTTCAGATGAAAAAAGAATTTTGAAAATTGGTTTACAACTGACGGAGACATCGGGTAACTTACGTACAAAAAAAAAAAAAAAAACGACGAATTGAGAACCTCCTCTTTTTGGAAGTCGGTTAAAAAGGTAAGGAAGAACGTAATTTTCACTGTCGGGACATCATAGGCCTCCTGTCTGTGAGAGAGAATGGGCCTTAATCCATCACGTGAGCCCAGTACGGGTTGGTGGATGTCACATGTCTTCGAAGTTTTTGATTCTAGGACATGCCGGTTTCCTCACGATGTTTTCCTTCACCGTTTTCAGAGTAGTGATGATGAAATAAATTACACATAGTAAAGTGCCTGATTGGGTTCGAGCCCAAGACCTACGTCAACGTAAGTCAGAACCGTTAACACTGGGCCTTCACTGCTCTGTTTCTAAAACCTCCAAAAATACCTCTGCAAAGAATCCAATATTAACTTACAATACCTCTGACGCCATCCATACGGTACAAGTATCCAAACAGCATCCCCTCGCGACTCGTGACTTTGACGCTTATAAATTGACGTTACTTATCTCTGCGTCACCTGTGTCACGAGGCGAAACACAAATATACTTTTAAATTCACTAAACACAAGCCATTTTAAACCTTTAGCTGCGAAGTTATGCTTCCTTTTTGATTGAGAGCGTTACGTTTACAAAAGTTTGAAGTGTTTGCCAGTTGTTAGGAGTATATTTAATGTTTAGAAAGTTAATAGAGTGTATTCGATAAAGATTTTCGTATGTAACTCGTTGTTGCGTGTCAGTTTTGGTGAAGTCGGGTTATGGGTCTAAGTGTCTTATAGTCAGGGTTATTTGAGAAACTTCGGCGTCGACGTAGACGGTCACGGTCGGACTTGAGGAATGACGACAGTTTGGCACGTTTTACCTATATTTTAAGTCATTTCCTCCACTCCAAAGAACACCCGAATCAATCTGCCTAGCCTTTTCCCAGCTATCTTGGGGTTAGCTTCCAATCTAACCGGATGCAGCTTAACATCAGTATTTTACATGGAGCGATGGCCTATGTGACCTCCACTACCAAATTACTGGGTAATACGATACCCCTTGGTAAGACTGGTTGTCAGACTTTCGGGCTTCTTACGACCCGTAACGACTGTCAAAGATCCACGATTGACATCCGAGACCAACGGAGTCTCGGTATGTAAATATGGTCACCCATCCATGGACCAACCCTGGCAAGCGTTGCTTAACCTGATGGATTGACCCATGCGGCTGTTATTACTTTAGCCACAGGCTCCTCTAAAGAACCTCCGAATGTGTGTCGTAAAATGCCAGACGACATTGTGGCAGACCAAGGTCAAGATAGCGGGAGGACCTCGACTGCTACCGAAGGAACTGGCCCGCACTAGCACAGAACAGAGTTGTGTTGGGAGAGGGAGGCGTTTGCCCAGCAGTGGGACAAACAGGCAGCTTCGCTCGTCAATAGTTTCTTCCTTGTCTGTATTCTAAATCTTTTTGAAGGAAACTCGTTCCTCGACTTGACTCAGCTTTCCTCAATCTAAAAAGGGTTTTTTTAACCGAATTCAAAAAAGGAGGTTCTGTATTTGAGTCGTATGTATGTCTGTGTTTCCTGATAGCTACAACCTGGCAGTTATTAAGTCGAGAGTGAATAGGTTACTTCTAGGCAAGCGTGCTCCATCGTCGACCACATCATCGCTTACCATCAAACGCGAGCGTATCAATGATAAAAAATATGTATGTATGTATGCTTGTTTGTCATTGTTTTTCTCGAAAACTCTTGATCCGATTTGGATAGGGTTTTCGTTATTTAAATGCATATTTTTCAAGAAAGGTTTTAGTATATAATTAGCACATTTTAATGGCATTTTCACTTTTTATCTACTCTTTTCGATGCCACGGAATCAATTTAAAATATCGGCATTTATGTCATATTCCTACTAGATACCACCATTCCATCCTCGACCACATCATCGCTTACCATCGGGTGAGATAGTGGTCAAACGCGTGCCTATCAACAATATAAAAAACAGATAAGTCCTTTGGTAAAAATTTAAATCCTCTGCCATTTCGTCCCAGTGTGCGTAGGCATTTATTTGTTTCACGAAGCTGAACATTTTTAAATCAAGTTCCTTGTAAATGATTTGTAACTTTAATTATTACTAACTATCGCTAACGGCTCCATCCGCGTAGGATTAGTAGGTACTTACCACCTTTATAAATTATTGCATAATCAACCTTTTAATTTTCCCACTGCTGGGACTATTGTAAAGCTCACCATGCCATTAGTCCACCTTGTGGGCGGTTTTTCAACACTGCATCTTCTGGTACGCGGTCGCCACTCGAGAACCTTTCGACCCATCGAGCAAAATCAACGCCGTGCCGTGGGGCATAGCATTATGCTGAGTGGAAGCCTTTTTGCCACAACCACGACATGCATCTGTTTTTCTTTTATTTTACACTTACATTTTTTTTTTGTTACCTGTACTTGTCTATACCTACTCACATAATATAAGAACTACTAACACTAACGATTAGTGTTAATTTTTCAGCAATATCATATTGTTGTGTCTATTTGTGGCAAATAAATACTTTTTCTATCTTCTTCTTTCTTTCATATGGGGCGCCCATTGCCACTTCAGTGTGGCGATTCTTTTTTTTTTTTGGGGGTGGGAAATCATCCAATGACATCTCACGCTCTAGGGTGGAGCGGAAGGGCGTGTCAGACTCTTACTGACTAAAACCCACCCCTGTTCCTCCCTGCCCAGAATGCCCAGGGGCGAGGTAACTCTTTCGAATTTATCCTCAACCCCCGGGCAGGCATCGGCCATGACGGGCCCCGTCCTGTTTGCTGACAACTCTTTGAGGCGCGCGTGGAACACTACGCGCCGTCGACTCTCACTCAGTGTGGCGATTCTTCGGGCTAAGTCGGTGTTAAGTATGTAGGTACTGGGGAAATACGTCAAACTCGCTCGCTAGTAAGTTGCACACTGATTTATTCCAGAACATGCCCCGGCGCGGGGAGGCGGGACGCAGCCCGCTCGCCTACCTATGCTCGGTACACATACATAACATCCCTCCCCCTTAGCTACTGTCACCCTGGTTTGTTGGGGTCGAGAAGATTGGGCTAATTTCTTGGCGCCGCTGATTAATGCCAGTGGCTCGTGGCGGTGTCGCCGGAGTATCCTCCTCTATGGTTCCCGCTTCCAGACCTTCCTCTCCTCCCGCCGGTACCACCCTCTCCGGTTGTGTGGCAGTGAGCGGCGCCACATCAGGAATCACATCTAGGTCCCAGTCTGGCTCGTCCTCTGGTGTGGAGTTCTCCCTTCTCCTTATTTGGTCTGTATGTCTGGTGACTTCGCATCCTAGCTGTGGTATGTATACCGCATATGTTACCGTGCCTGTTCTCTTCCTTATGATACCTTGTATCCAGCTGAATTTTTTACTGTCCGTATTTTTTGTAATCCACACTTTATCATTGTTTTTAAAGTTTGTTCTGTGTATACCTCTATAATATTTAGCCTGTAAGGACTGATTTCGAGCGACGGTTTTAGTGAGGTCTGTGGACGCGGGCGACGGCGTGCTTGGATTCAATAAGTCCAGCCGTGAGCGCAACGAGCGCCCAAATACTATTTCCGCGGGTGATTTTTCTGTGGTACTATTTTTAGAGTTCCTGTAATCGAATAGTAATTTAGCGATTTTTTCGTTAATTGTTTTTTTATTACAACCCTCCAGTAATATAACCTTAAGTCCCTTTTTAACCACTTTCACCATGCTTTCTGCTTGCCCGTTGCTAGCCGGGTGATATACAGGAGACAGAACGTGCTCAATGCCGTTAAGTTTACAAAAATTCTTAAATTCCGAAGATGTGAAGGATGTGCCATTGTCACTCACCAACGTATGCGGAATTCCGAATCGCGACATTAAATCGTATAGTTTATTTATAACCGCTTTTGAATTATAAGTAGACAATACATCGTAACATTCGACCCATTTGCTATATGCATCCACAATTATTAAAAACATGTAATTGTGAATTGGCCCACAAAAGTCTACGTGTACTTGGTAAAAAGGTTGCGGCGGTAACGGCCATGGCGCGAGAGGGGCGTGCGGCGGCGCGGGCCGCAGCGCACAGCACACGTCACAGGCGCCTGCTACTCGCTCCAGCGCGGCGTCCACGCCGGGGAACCACAACCGCTTGCGAGCCTCCGCTTTCATTTTCACCACTCCGAAATGTGAGCTATGTAACTCCCTACGTACGCTAACCTTGGTTCTCCTGCAAATAACTTCATTCTTATTCGATCACGCAAGGAAACTCGAGTACATCTCTCTCCTATGCTCTTTGAATGACTTGAAGCCTTCTGATGAGGCCCATAAGAAAAGATGTTAACAAAAATGTTAATTTACGGTTTATTTATTCCTATTCCAAGAAAAGCAGTAGATGCTCTAAGCCATGGTTAAAAGCTGGGTTGGAAGAGGAAACGACTTGAAGATCGTAGATGGACCGCTATAAGGGAAGACCGTACACTAGATGGGAAGATGATATAAAAAAATAATCAGCCCAGCACAATGGCAACATTAGTTACCGCACCCCTGGGCACTCAGGCAGGGAAGGAACAGGAGTGGGGTTTGGCTCCACCCAGAGCGGGAGATTTCATCCAAATTTCAATTAAAAAAAAAAAATCCGCAATTGTAACAAATAGCCCAAGACCGGAATGGTAAACTTTTGAGCCCTTTCCCTGAAAAAAACACTGTGAAACAAAATTAGTACCTACCTGGTTAAAAATGGTTTAATATTTATGTTTAAATCATAGATTATATAGTACATAGAAATAATTTATTGTTAATTTGTAAAACTGGAAAATAAAAAACTTTTCATTTTATTTTATATTTATCTATTCCTATAGTACAGGCCTCGGCAGTGCAGCTACGAGAAAAAACCGGCCAAGTGTGAGTCGGATTCGCGAAGCACGAAGGGTTCCGTACCATTACCTATAAAATGGCAAAAAAATCATGTCTATTGTATGGGAGACCCCTTAAATATTTATTTTATTCTGATTTTTAGTACTTGTTGTTGTAGTAGCGGCAACAGAAATACATCATCTGTGAAAATTTCAACTGTCTAACTTTCACTGTTCATGAGATACAGCCTGGTGACAGACGGACTGACGGACGGACAGCAGAGTCTTAGTAATAGGGTCCCGTTTTACCCTTTGGGTACGGAACCCTAAAACTGTCAGCCAATACTTAAAATTCACCTCACGCACAAGTTCTGTGACCGACGCTAACCTGTCAGTCAATTTCATAGAAAATGAACTGCAAATTTTGGAATAGAGAAAGCTCCCCCGTCGGGAATTCGGGAAAAAATTTCAATGGCACGTGCATCATTTGGAATCGTTCAAATATTTTGCAACAAGAGGGGAGCTCCTATTCAGAGGTGTCAGTCACACCGGGTT
This sequence comes from Polia nebulosa, assembly GCA_951329385.1. Lineage (NCBI taxonomy): Eukaryota > Metazoa > Arthropoda > Insecta > Lepidoptera > Noctuidae > Polia > Polia nebulosa. Next base: position 27,677,260 of record OX589602.1, on the reverse strand, counting down.
AGCGTTACAAGTTAGGAGCGAAAGCGTCTCAATAATACCGAATAAACAACCATGTTTTGGCTCTATAAACCGTACTCGTTAGGGTTTCCCACCGGTAAATACGACTATAAACCATAAAAAATAAAATGAAAAGACGTTAGACAACCAATTTCTAATGTATATCGTAAACGAAGCAAAACGAGTAGGTACATAAATGTAAGGATCGTAGCAGGTGGCGTTCTGCGGTTTCTACCTACCCAAATGGAATAATTTTCTGTAGTTTAGAAAAAACTAAAAACACGCTTTATTTCTCGTATAAATTATGGAAATGCATAAAAAATAACTAGTCCCCCCGCTTGGGTGGAGGTCTGCTCCGCTTGGGCGGAGCGCCGCCGTGTCCTCGTGGATGCGATAGGTGGCGGCGACCTCTTGCGCCCGGCCCTGGTTCAGGCCTTGGTACGGAGCAAGAGGGAATGGGAAGCAGTCTCGTCCTTTTGCGAAGCAGTAATGCTCACGAAGGCGGAGGCGGGACGGGTGAGGGAAGCTCAACGGAGTGGCCCTCATGGCCCCGGCCGCTACCACCGCAGGAGACACATTGGGCATAGGACGTCGCGAGACTATCTCTGGCCACCGTTATTATTATTACCGTAGACCCGGGCCTGCGGACGGCGAGCAGTAGGTAGCTCATCGTCCGATCAGCACCACGCCCGTGAGTCGACGGCGCGTAGTGTTCCACGCGCGCCTCAATGAGATGATTTTCAGCCACCACTGACGGGGCCCATCGTAACAGAGTTACCGCTCCCTTAGGTACTCAGGCAGGTAAGGAACAGGGATGGGTTTTAGTCAGTAAGAGTCTGACACGCCCTGCCGCTCAACCCAGAACGGGAGATGTCATTGGATGATTGCTGCAGTTTATTATATTATTATATATTTTTTTTTATTTCAATTGATTTTTATTTATTTAATTTACTGGGATTTCATTTGATTCTAATGATTTAATTTAAATTAATTTTACTGTTTCAATTTGATTTAAATGTAATGTGCAATTTTGATTATTTAAATATTTGATATTTTAATGATTTTATGTTGTGTAGTTACCTGAATAAATAAATGAATTATTATTATAGTTTACTTTTTTCTGGACCATTTTCCATACAGATAATATTATAAAAAATCACAACAACCATCCGCCTCTTTATTGGACCAAACCAAAATTGGAAGCACTTGCAGGGGGTTAATATTGGTAGAAAAATGTATGGTTTAGAATTTTTTTATAAAACCCATCGATTCAGAAGGGGAGTCTCCCAAACATTCGGGCGTTGAAAAATGGTGATCATTCCTCGTTGATATTGGGGTTTCGCAAATATTTTTTTTATTTTTTTGAGAATTGGAAAGGGAAACGGATACAATCCCGGTGTTTTGGCTATCGTTAGATGCAATTTGTCAAGAAGTCATTTTTGTGGGTCTTCACTTGACACTTCTTGTTGAGGGGTACCTACACAGACTTTATATGGGTGGACGGGTTTTATTTTGAGATTGAAATTTATGTCCGAATTTAAATACCTTTATTTTTGTCATAACTCATAACCTCGATGAGTTTCGATGATAGGGTGATGGTTTTTTGTACTCTACAAAGTGAAGCGATGGTGCAAATGCCAAAAAGGGTTTTACTTGGCACTTCAGTAGTGCATGTCAATGCCGCACATTTTACTGTTCACAATCGGGTATTACACCCATTTTTCAAAAGTGTCTCAATTAGATTCTATAGTGTTAATAAACAAATTAATAAATCAAAAAATTTTGATTCAATCAATAAGTGCCACAAAAAAGCATTAACCCTTATAGTCCCGATGACAACCCGGGTTGTCATCGGGCTTCTTCGACAACCCGGGTTTGTCCGCGGATCTTAAGAGGTAGGAGGCTGGTTTTTTTTTTGTTTTCAAACTCAGTTGAGTTTCGGATCCTACGAGGTTAATTTTTTTTCCAAGCAAATGTTAACGTTGGGTTGTCGAAGAAGCCCGGTGACAGCCCGGGTTGTCATCGGGACTATAAAGGTTAAAATTTTACATTTTCCAATTTCGCGCGTAATTTGACGAAAACGCTCAACGCAGTTGACGCCATTTTGCTCTGTGGTCATGACGTCAGTTGGCTGTGTAAATAAAAGTACAAAGCATAGATACGCTGACCAGTTGACAGTTGCACTTTATAGTTTACGCAGTCGTATGACGTATAACATGGCGACTAACTATTCCATGCTGTTAAAACACAAATTAAAAAAAAACTATTGAATTTTAAAATTTATTTTGATATTTTATGAACTAAAACTGACATTTTCCGACTGCTTTTTGCCTAAGCTATCTCAATAATATTTTTTTTTCTCATAGAGTAAAATACCCTATTGTTATCTCTGATGGAATGTGACTTTGTTGAGAGCCTCTTACTTCATTAAAAATGTAAACAAAAGAACGTAATAGGAAAAATACTACCTTTTTGTAAGTAATGAATATAGCCTAGATTCGGTAAAGTGTAGCTACATTTTATGGAGCGTTAATACCTGAAGAGACCTGGAGAATGGAGAGTGAATAGGTTACCTCTAGGCAAGCGTGCTCTATCATCACTTACCATCAAGTGAGATGGTAGTCAAACGAAAAATAAAAACCTTCTCAGTAAACTACACATTTTTTTTTAAATTTTAAAGTTGGTAGGTACGTATTAACCTCTCAACGCCTGTTGTTTTGAATATTATGTTTGAATCCATTTGCTCCGTCACTCTCAACTCAAGGTTCATTGGAAGACCAACGTCACACAACATCTGTCTGGCAATATTGCTGAAATGAATCTTTTTGGTGCAGCCGTAAGGCACACGTTATGTAATTTTTTTAAATGATTATCAATTTTTATTTAATGTATGTATATACCTGGTGACTGTCGCCAAATAGATACTTTTTTCTTTCGTTCTTTTTTTTTAAATATACAAATCTCTGAAATAATTTCAGGTTTTTCTTAGAAAAGATGTCAATCACAACTACAAAGTTACTTTACTAAAATTTATTTACTCTTTTTCTGTGCACCAACAGGCGTTGGATTCCAGTAATATCTCTCATACACTCTGTCCCAGAATTTGTAACGGTTTGCAAACAAGTCTTTCTTTATTTTCAATTTGCTAGTGATTTCTAAGTAACTTTGTTCTGCGTTTGTATAATTTGGCCATTTCACTTCAATCAGTAAACTCTCGTATGCTGTTGGATTTCTGGAAAAAGAAAACAAGTATTTAAGTATTGAGCTTGAAATAATAACATAGCTTTGAACCTAGCTAAAAATATCCCTACCAGTAGAAACCGTAGAAACCGTGAAATTAAAAGCAAATTATTAAATCTTTTCGGCATGTCTCTTAAAGCACTAACTAAGGTATTGGGGGAGTATAATATATAAAAAAATATATGTTTTCAAAAAACCCGACTGTAAATAAAAAACAACTAAAAAGTTCCAAACAAGTCAGTTTTCAAGCAGTTTAATGCAGTTGGTGGCAGTTATTTTAGTTCAATTATTGATTTCATGCCACCAACTGCATCAGACTGCTTGAAAAGTTACTTTTTTTGGAACTTTTTAGTTGTTTTTTACAGTCGGGTTTTTTAAATATATATTTTTTTTAATTTCTACATTTTAGTGAGCTATATTTTTGGAATCGTCTCCTCGAAGCCTTTTATTTTGATACCCCACATAGTTCGTTGACTTTTATTTTTTTTCTTTTTCACATTATGGCATCTGGTAGTTGCCATATTGTATTTTGATTACTGTCATGTCTTTAGTAGCACTCGCAAGATTATGACGAATCAATTGACTTAAGAATTATCAAAATCAGCCCACGGGTTTGGTCTCTATAGTACCATAAAGGAACAAACATACATATATACATACATACCTATATACATAGGCTAATAAACACACTACCCTCCCTTGCGTCACGCAGTCGGGTAAAAAAAATAAACCAGTTTTGTATATTGGAATATATAAATAAAGTTACTGTTTAAATAATATAAATCCTACTTACTCATATTTAACAAAATCCGTCCACATTGTTGTCATTCGGTCTCTTGTATCCATATCTGAAGTTTTCGAGGTATATTCAAAGAAATCCAATATGTACGCAGTCTGATCTCTATGGCTGGCTCCTTTTATTTTATCCATGAAATGATGCTTAAAACTTAACTTGCCAACGTATGAAAACTCATAGAGAAAGACTGGTCTTTTAGATTTAAGAGCATGCATTTTTGCTGATCTCATTATAGCGTACTTGAACATTGAATCAGAGAAGTAATCTATATATTCTTGCACTGTATCGTGACTTACTTCTTCATCTTTGAAATATTGTTTCTTTATTTCTTTGATGAAAGCTTCTCTTGATATAACGTTGTCAAAAACTAAATCAGCTGGTAAAAAATCTGCAAATTTCTCGTTCATTAAATCACTCCATTCACTAAACTTAACAGTTCTACTTATACCTTCCATGTTTGAGAATCCAGTCAACACAGGAATTTTCTCATAATCCCCTTTATGGAAAGTAATCAAAGGCGACTCTGTCAGAATTGGTTCAGTATTTCCAATCACATTCTCGATGCACGGCGCTAAACCGAAAGTGGAGTTTTTCAAGTAGAAATTCTTGCTTTTAACCGCCAAGTCTTTGATCGGTGCGTTCAATAGGAATTCATTTAAGTCCTCAATCTTTTCTGTGTTGTAATAACCCATAGATATTGCCAAATTCTTGGCCGTATTTATTGGATCCCTGTTTATTGCGAATGGAGACAAAGCAGAACCACTGTCTAGTATAAGTTTGTCTATTAAACCGTTTGCTGCTTTTGACAGAGCTAGTAGTTCCGCCATGCTGGCACCAACGCTAAATCCTGCAAGCGTTACCTTCTTTGGATCTCCACCAAATTTGCTAATGTATTTGTTGATAAATTTCAAAGCAGCCAGTTGGTCTTTTAGCGCTGCATTGCCCGGTATCTCTTCAGTGCCTAGACAGGCGAATCCTTTGAATCCAAGTCTGTAGTTAAAGCTAACTACTATGACGTCATGTCTGGCTACATATGTGTACTTGGCCATGTTTCCATTTCCTCCTGAATAAGCCCCACTGTGTATGTAGACAAGTACCGGCACCAAATTGTCTTCACTAGCAACTAATGGTACAAAAAGGTTCATGGCCAAGCAATCTTCCACACCATCAAGAATGATATCATCTTCATCATCTTCTTCGAAGAGGTATACTTGTTCGCAGCCGATGTTATGAATTTTAGCGTCCAGGATACCTTCCCATGGTTCTACAGGCAGAGGAGCCTGAAATGATTAAATGGTTTAGTCATAAATCGTGCCATAATGGGGATAAGCAGAAATCATCTTTGTCCCATTTAAGATGTTTTTTTTTTGGTAAATACACTCAGTTCAAAATGATTGTACGAGTATTTAGGATTGGAGCTTTCTTTTATTTATTTGAAGAGTAATTTGCTGATTGTGTTAATATTTCCCACTAAAGTTTTTGACCAGCAGAATCCACAACTAAGTGTCACATCAGTGGTTTAACCACTGGAAACGAAAGAAATAAAAGCGGTGTTAGTGGCAAATATTTGCCACAAACATGCAGCTGACGTTACATACACAGAAGAATTAAAAAAAAATCTACTAACCTTATACTTATCCCGTCCTTTTGGAGCCGTGGCATACGGCACACCGTAGAACTCATAGAAATCTCCTTGCCAGTACTTCTCCCCCCTCAACCCTCCTATATCTAACTGGACTATCCTCTCATTTACATCGTCAGCCAAAACATTCACTAAAAATAAACCAAATAATATTAACCGAAACATGTCTATCGGTGTCGACAAATTCTTCAAATACTTATCGTTTGGCGTTGCACTAGATAAAGGAAGATAACGAGTTACATAAAACTAATTATCTGTTAATGCCAGTGATTTTTGATAATGAACCTTGACACATAAATATAATTTGGCTAATAAAATAATCTTTTCCATGCTTATCGCGAAATCGAACTTACGTGTTCAAAATTAATAACAAATCTGATAGTCTATGGTTTTCAAAGAAGACTATAAGTAGAAAACTTACAAATAAAAAATTTACTTCTTTTTAACCGACTTCAAAAAAAGGAGGAGGTTCTCAATTGGACTGTATTTTTTTTATGTGTGTTACCTCATAACTTTTTACTAAGTGAATCTGATAAAGAACTTCGGAGATACACAATGGAACTCTTTAATAAATGATAGCAAACCTTCGAGAATTGCTGCAATCGCATGTCTGTATATTGTCTTCACCACTTCACAACATTACATCACGCTGATACGCTCTGAAGGGGTATACAGATTTGTACAGTTCACCCTGATACACCCTAATTCCACCAACTATGTTCAAATTCCCTATTTTTGGGGCTATCAATTCGGGCATAACTTTACTATTAATTTAGTTTTAGAATGGGGTACAACAACTAAAAATGAAAAATAAAAAACTTTTTACAAAAAAAATACAACCGACTGCCATAAATAATACTAAAAAATGCAAAATAACTTTAATTTCGGAAGTCGGTGTTAAATTACGAAGAAACCAAACTAGAAACACCGACTTCCGAAATTAAAGTTATTTTGCATTTTTTAGTATTATTTATAGAAGTCGGGAAGTCGGTTTTTTTTTCGGTATCTCGGTTCACTCGTGCAAAGCGATGGCGAAATAGATCGGACTGTTAAGCACAGAATTAACACTGGATGGATGAAATGGCGGCAGGTCACCGGGACTATCTGTGACTCCCGCATTCCCCTAAAACTTAAGGGGAAGATTTATAAAACAATGGTCAGACCTGCTGTCTTGTATGGTTCAGAATGTTGGGCCACAAAAGGGATGAATGAAAAGCAATGGATGGAATTAGGAATGAGTATATAAGAGGAAGTCTGAAAGTGGCACCGCTGACTGAAAATCTGTGTGGAAATCGGTTGTCGTGGTATGGGCATGTGATGCGGAGGAATGAAGAAAATGTCGTGAGGAAAGTCTTGTGTATGGATGTGGATGGCTATAAGAGTAGGGGAAGGCCAAAGAAACGATGGTTGGACTGTGTGAAAGAGGATATGGGTAAAAAAGGGGTGACTACAGATATGACGACTAATAGAGGAGTATGGAAGAAAAAGACATGTTGCGCCGACCCCAAATAAATTGGGATAAGGGCAGGAGAATGATGATTTATAGAAGTCGGGGTTGCATTTTTTTTGTAAAAAGTTTTTTTGACCATTATTTCACCTGATGGCAAGTTATGCCATCAGGATCGTCGAAGATAGAGCACGCTTGTTTAGAAGTAACTTAGGCACAGACCCCAAGGTTACCTATAGTTATCAGGAAACACAGAGTTACGCTCAACAAAAGTATTCCCAAAACGATTTGTGTATTGTATTTTCACTAAATCAACATCAACAAAGTCGATATTTTAATAAGAATTATCATAACCTTTCTAAGAAGGTTCCATACTAAATACAAGGTACACTAAATATAAAAATAGAATTATTAAGATAAACGAGTATTAGGCACGGAAATCGCAAAGCCATGCTGCAAATATATCATATATATGATATCACATACGGCACATTTCTTGCGTCCAGTGGCCAAGTGTGTTGCAAAGACTTTTATATCGTACGACTTTCGAAGTCTTTTGAAAATATTGACACACACATCGAACGTCACTGTTAAGTCGCCGATCAGCTCGTGATGTATGGCCAGTGCGACTCGTTTCTTTTTCCAATCTTAACTTGTTTAGAAATTATTACTAATTTTAAATGTGAAAGTTTGTGAGTATGTGTATTTGTGTTTGTTAATTCTTTACGCTCAAACGGGTGGCCCTATTTAGATGAAATTTGGTTTGTAGATAGCTTCTATCCTGGATTTATACATAGGCTACTTTTTATTCCGGTCTACACGAGTGAAACCGCAGGGCGCAGCTAGTGTTATTATAATAATGTCCATTCCATATCGACACCTGCTACCTAGTTTCCTACTGGGCCCAAATATATGTGTCACCGTATATTTGAAAACACCGTTCGTAAGTTTATAAAAAAATTACGGTCAAGTGCGTGACGGACTTCGCACATTTAGGGTTCCGTACCAAATGAGAGAATTATCAAAGATTCTTTTTTTTGTGGCAGATTACTTGAGGACAGAAATAGGGCTTCGTTTGGACCCTTCTGGTACGGAACCCTAAAAATTACGTAAAATTTTGAAATTTTTATTTACAAGTAGACTCCGATACATTGTAAATGATTTAATTTGAATGACATTATTTATTGTACCCATTTAAAGTTATCTTTTATTTTTTTCATATAATATTTTTATTCTTTTGTATATTTTGTTTTAAGTTTTGTTGCAAAGAAAATAATAATTGTATAATAATACACACAATAAATGCATTATTTTTATTATTTTATAAACTCACGGAAGGGACTGCACCTCACGACACAGGAATTCCTAGTGTGGGCCAGAGATAACAATATTGTTATTTTTTTAGTATATAAGTCTGTGATGTAATATGTGTAATGTATTGTACTAATGTTTGAATGAATAAAGATTATGTTATAATACAGGGTGTAATGGAAAGGTGTGGTCATATTTTGAGAACCGGTTCTACCCATGGGACTGCACAACTTTCTCTAAGAAAAATAAAAAATTACCATAAAAATTTTGATTTTCCATACAACGTTATCATCAGCTGATCAATTTTTGTATGGGAGGTAAAAAAAAAATAGAAATTCTTCAGATTTTCTTGAAGAAAGTTATTCATATCGATGGGCAGATGCAGTTCTTAAAGTATGACCACACCTTTCCGTTACACCCTGCATATTACAAAAAAAAAAAAGTGTAACTTTACTCTTTACACACATGGAAAGCAGTACAGAGCCTAAGGATAAGCAACAACTTTCCTAATGTCATAGTACTGATGGCTCATCGCCTTTTTAGAGATCAGTCAAATATGAGAGCCGTCGCACAAACTTGAAAACAGGATTCACCGCTTCATGTTTGAGCCGTTTGGGGTTGAAACACTAGGGCCATGGGGTCCGAGTGCTCATCCAGTTTACCGTGACATCAGCAAATATTTAGTCGACTTGTCACGTGACCGAGGGCTGGCCTTTTTTTCGGCCAAAGAATCAGCATTGCCATTCAACGTGCAATGTTGCCAGTGTTGTGGGCACTTTTCCCATTGGCAGCGATGTAGACGAATTTTTCGATGCCCGATGAGCTGTACTCCTCCCGGATCTTTTATGCCGCTTGTACATATTTTATGTATTAAGTTATTTATTAGTTTAGATAAGTATATTCATCATCATCATCATCATCATCATCAGCCTTTTAATGTCCCCACTGTTGGAGCACAGGCCTCCTCTCTGTGAGAGTGTGTGGGCAGTAATCCACCACGCGGGCCCAATGCGAATTGGTGGATGTCACATGTCTTCAAATTTTTGGTTCTAGGACATGCCAGTTTCCTCACAATGTTTTCCTTGCTAAGTATATTGTAATCAAATAATAAAAATTAACTATCCATTTTTATTTATTATTTTAGACTCGCGCTTGACCATTATCTCACTTGATGGTAAGCGATGCTTACCTAAAAGTAACCGATTCATTCTTATCTTAAATAACCCCAGGTTTGAGTGGAGCTAATAGGAAGTACAGACAAAAAAATATAAGATCAATATTGTAGAAATGTTTTAAAACTTGCATTAGATAAAATAAAAATAAACTTTTTCAAAAAAAAGTTGTGAACACATTTTTCATTTTCACTTTTTAGTTGTTGTACCCCTAAACTAAAACTAAATAGTAGAGTAATGCCCGAAATGATAGCCCCAAAAACGTGTAATTTGATCATAATTGGTGAAATTAGGACGTATCAGGGTTTTTATTTTGTTTTTGGCGGAATGGGAAATCATCCAATGACATCTCCGACTCTGGGTGGAGCGGGAGGGCGTGTCAGACTCTTACTGACTAAAACCCACCCCTGTTCCTTCCCTGCCTGAGTGTTAGAAGAATTTATCCGCTACCCCTAGGTATGCAGGCACCGGCCACGATGGGCCCTGTCAGTGGTGGCTGACAATCATCTCTTTTAAGCGCGCGTGGAATACTACCCACCGTCGACTCACGGGCCTGGTGCTGATCGAACGGCGAGCTACCCACTGCTCGCCGTCCGCAGGCCCGGGTCTACGGTGGCCGGAGATCGTCTCGCGACGTCCTTTATACGCCCAGTGCCTCTTCTGCGGTGGTAGCGGCCGGGGCCGTGAGGGTCACTCCGTTGAGCTTTCCTCACCCGTCCCACCTCTGCCTTCGCGAGCATTACTGCTTCGCAGAAGGAGGAGACTGCTTCCCATTCCCTCTCGCTCCGTAGCATGGCCTGAACCAGGGCCAAGCGCGAGAGGTCGCCGCCTCCTATCGCATTCAGGGTGAACTGTACAATTCTATGTACCCCTTCAGAGCGTATCAGTGTGATTTTATGTTATGAAATGGTGTTAACAATAAACAGACATGCGATTGCAGCAATTCCGGAAGGTTTACTATCATTTATTGAACAGTTCCATTGTCTATCTCCAATGTTCTTCATCATATCTTAACCAAATTTAAACGAACCCTTTGAAGCAAAAACAGAATTTTCCAAATCCGCCCTGACGTCTTCGAGTAATCTGAGAACATACATCTTTATATATAAAACAAAGTCGAGTTAGTTACACCATTTATAACAAAGAACGGCTAGGCCGATTTTAATGATCTTTGATTTATTGGATTTGTCTCCGCCCCGAATAGCAGAATAACTTTTTTATTGATTCTGAGGCGGTACGAAGTTTGAGAGCAGTGGTGGCCCAGTGGTATTGGCCGCGACTTACAAGTTGTAGGTCGTGAGTTCAAACCCAGCCAGGCGCTTTATGCCTAGGGGTAGCGGATAAATTCTGAAAGAGTTACCGCACCCCTGGGCACTCAGGCAGGGAAGGAACAGGGGTGGGTTTTAGTCAGTAAGAGTCCGATATCCTCCCGCTCCACCCAGAGCGGGAGAAGTCATTGGATGATTTCCCATCGCCAAAAAAAAAATATATAAAAAAGGCAGGCGCTTTACTTTGTGTAAATTATTTCATCATCACTGCTCTCAAAACGGTGAAGGAAAACATCGTGAGGAAACCGGTATGTCCCAGAACCAAAAATTCGAAGACATATGACATTCACCAATCTGCATTGGGCCCGCGTGGTGGATTACGACCCACACCCTCTCACGAAGAGGAGGCCTGTGCCCCAGCAGTGGGGACGTTAAAAGGCTGAGATGACGATGATGACGAAGTTTGATAGGTCAGCTAATAAAAAATAAACGATTCCGACGAATTGAGAACCTCCTCTTAAAGTCGGTTAAAACTTAGTTAATAAATAAATAATAATAAATAAATAAATGTTAGTAAAGTTTTATACGATAGTCGTGTCGTGTCCTCTAAAATCATTTCCTCCACCTCTTTATGCTGAATATATTCGGTTTAGTAGGTTTCCATGTAGACCTGCATAAAATATGTTATTCTCTACACACACACACTTCGCAGTGGCGTAAGATATTATTTGTGTGTTGCGGACGTTTAGCGCTGTATCCAACGCACTTTTCGTGGAACATTCGGCAAATATGCAGAGGAGTCTGTCATTCTCAATTATGTGTTAGAAAAGGTGCCGTATGAGTGTAAAATAATATTTCCAAACTGTTCCCAGAGAGGATTGGAAGTGGAGTCGTGGTTCGTGGTTCTCTCTGATTGTCTGCCTGTTTCTGTCTGTAAAAAATTAAATAGATTTTTCCTGCTGCAAGTTGAACATAATCTAGATAGTTGTCACTCTCTTAAGTGCGGTCAATAATATCTCAACTTCTTCGATTTTTAACAAAAGGAACTTGAAATATCGGCACGAATGGCGCAGTGGCTGAGCGATTGGCTGCTGTGCTACGCGTCGCGGGTTTGGTTACCGCACGGAACAAATATTTATATTTACTGCAGATATTTTTTCCGGGTCTTGGTGTCTTATGTATATGAGTTTAAATGCTTGTGAACGCACCAACGATACAGGAGTAATTCCTATTAGGGGCAATAAAAATAAATACGAACAAAGATTACTGGTATTTTCCATTTAGATTAATCTACTTTTTAACCGACTTCAAAAAAGGAGGATTTTCTCAATTCGACTGTATTTTTTTTATTTTTTTTTTTTATGGGTGTTACCTCATAACTTTTCACTACGTGAACCGATTTTGAAGATTTTTTTCTATTTGAAAGCTGTTGCTTCACATGTGGTCTCATTTTAATTTGGTGAAGATCTGATGAAGAACTTCGGAGATACACAATGGAACTCTTCAATAAATGATAGCAAACCTTCCAGAATTGTTGCAATCGCATGTCTGTATATTGTTTTCACCACTTCACAACATTACATCACGCTGATACGCTCTGCAGGGGTATACAAATTTGTACAGTTCACCCTGATATACCCTAATTTCACCAACTATGTTCAAATTCCCTGTTTTTGGGGCTATCAATTCGGGCATAACTTTACTATTAATTTAGTTTTAGAATGGGGTACAACAACTAAATGGTGAAAAATAAAAAACTTTTTACAAATAACGAAGAAACCAAACTAGAAACATCGACTTCCGAAATTAAAGTTATTTTGCATTTTTTTGTTTTATTTATGGAAGTCGGTTGTATTTTTTTGGTGAAATAGATCGGACTGTTAAGCACCGAATTGACATTGGATGGATAAAATGGCGGCAGATCACCGGGACTATCTGCGACTCCCGCATTCTTCTTTTAAACTTAAGGGGAAAATTTATAAAACAATGGTCAGACCTTCTGTCTTGTATTGCCAGAATCGTGAGCCACAAAAGTGATGAATGAAAAGCAATTGCATGAGGCTAAGATAAGAATGCTAAGAGCGATGTGTGGTGTTACGCGCATGGATAGAGAAGAGAAAGTCTGAAAGTGGCACCGCTGACTGTAAAGTTGTGTGGAAATCGGTTGTCGTGGGCATATGATGCGGAGGAATGAAGAAAATGTCGTGAGGAAAGTCCTGTGTATGGATGAGGATGGCTATAGGAGTATGGGAAGGCCAAAGAAACGATGGATGGACTGTGTGAATTACAAAAATACACGTTTTATCAGGTTTCTTACGTACAAAACATGCTGCCTGAATCCTTTAATTGCCAAGTAAAGCTGGGGTGGGTTTGTTGTTGGTTGGTTAACTGAGTACTAGTTGGTAACTTATACTTAGACATCCAGTTCTGTTTGTAAAACAGTATATTGTTCCCACCCAGTGAGATCAGTACAGAACTATTATAGAAGTTTCAAGTTCTGAATGTTGGACTACGTTTTGCGGCAATGTGAGAACTCGGTAAAGTTTTGTTGGGTTTGGAAAATAAGTTGGAGTGGTAGTTTTGAGTCAGCATGCAATTCATATTCAACTTGCTTTCTACTGCGGCTATGATAGCGTGGCCATTCTCACTGACACTATCTTGTTTTCGGGATAAAAAGTAGGCTAAGATAACACTTGGTGCCACGATAACTTTCTATCAGTTCAATACACTTCCAGAGATTTTACAAAAATATGGACAAACTGTTTATAATATTGACGGCACGGTTGGCGCAGTGGTTGAGCATTCGGCTGCTACGCTGTGTGTCGCGGGTTCGAGCCCCGCACGGAACAAATATTTGTATGGCCTACAGATAGTTTTTCCGGGTCTGGGTGTCTTGTGTATGTGAGTTTAAATGTTTGTGAACGCACCCACGCTACAAGAGTAATTCCTAGTGTAGGGCAAGGTTAAAATATATATACATATATATGTATGACATCAGCAAGCAGTAAATTCTGCTCTTCAGGTGACCTTTTTCCGGCCAAAGAATCAACAATGGCACTCAACGTGGCAATGCTGTCAGTGCTCTGTGCACTTTTCCCGTTGACAGCAGTGTGGATTAATTTTTCGAAGCTTAATGACTTTTTAAGATAAAAAACATTTAAGATCAGGAATGCGGGCTTTTTTTTTTGGGTGTGGGAAATCGTCCAATGACATCTCCCGCTCTGGGTGGAGCGGGAGGGAGGGCGTGACAGACTCTTACTGGCTAAAACCTACCCCTGTTCCTTCCCTGCCCTGAGTGCCCAGAGGCGCGGTAACTCTGTTTCGAATTTATCCACAATCCCTGGGCGGGCCCCGTCATGATTGCTGACAACTCTTTGAGGCGCGCGTGGAACACTACGCGCCGTCGACTCTCGGGCCTGCTGCTGATCGTACGGCGAGCTACCCACTACTCGCCGTCCGCAGGCCCGGGAGGAATGGGGGCTGGTTGAGTCATTTTTAGGTAAAAAGTAGTAGAATTTTTAAGTAGGTGTGACGTCACGCATTTTATCGTACTGTATCGTCCCCATTTTCTGTTTACGTGACTAAAGAAAAACTACTTTTCCAATAGTTTTTGGTAATTAATAGAACTGATAGACAAAATATATATTTTTAGTTGTCTACCCTATTGTCTACTCAATCTCAATCTGCCTAGCCTTTTCCCAACTATCTTGGCTTGGCTTCCAGTCTTACCGGATGCAGCTGAATACCAGTATTTTACATGGAGCGACTGCCTATCTGACCTCCACAACCCAGTTACTGGGTAACACAGTACCCCTTGGTAAAACTGGATGTCAGACTTTCGGGCTTCTGACGACCCATAACGACTGTCGAAGATCCACGATTGAGAGCCGGGAAGCCAACGGCTTAACATGCTTTCCGAGGCACGGACTAGTCTCGGTATGTAAAGATGGTCACCCATCCATGGACCAACCCTGCAAGCGTAGCTTAACCTGATGGATCGACCCGTGCGGCTCTTAATACTTTAGCCACGAGCTTGTCACTCTATTGTCTATTAAATTATCGTCTATGAAAACCGAGACCTAATCTTAGTCTAAACGAAACTCTACAAGACATTTCTTCACCATCAAAAGCTTCCAAACAGAAGACTTTTCCTTCAACGATAAACCAGTTTTCCCCAAAGGATCAGAGTGAATGATTACTATAATTAAAATCAAATTGCTGCGCAGTTACACGATATAATTAAAAAATATAACCCAGTGTTAGGTCGAAATTTATCCAAACGTTGTCTAATTGGTCGAAACTGTAATTTCCCGAAGGACAATTTGGTGTAAGTGAGGAACTTTCTTCGTTACGCACTTTTCTTGGTAAGTTTATTTAACTTTTTTCAGGGTTCCGTACCCGAAGGGTTCAAATGTAATGGGTCTATTGCTCTCATTCACGTGTCCGTCTGTATGTCTGTCCGTCGTCTATCATACAGGTTTTACAGCCAAACGCTTGGAGCTACAGTCTTCAAATTTTCAGTGTAATCATCTTGTTGACCCAAAGCCATACCAATAGTACCCTAAACCCTAAATTTGCGAAGTCCAACACACACTTAGCAGGATTTTATCATTGACTAACGACCCGCCCCGGCTCTACACGTCTATAAATTAAGGCGCTCCAAAGTAGTAGGCAAAAGTGCCAAAAACGACCGTTTCTGACACTTTTGCCGACTACTTTGGAAACGAAACATTTTGAGACCTGTTTTAACAACATAAACATTCTTTATCCTCTTTGTAACAAACGTGAAGTTGGATTTTTTAATATTTATTTTGTGTGCTATGCTACGATTTTTTATTCAATGAGGGCGCCACTGGACCGTGAGAAGGGCCTTAAATGCCAACGATCTTGAGTGGTTAGCTTACGTGTTCTGTGCTGAGCTCATGCAACGCGTCGCAAATCCACCCAGTAATAGGACTCGCCCATCAGGGAGCGCTGTCCGAAATTAGACGCCTTATTAATTTATTACACATAAAACAACAGGTATTATACTAAAACACGTACAGTAAAATATAAAGAATTAAATTATATTTAAAATGGTTAACGTTTCATAAAAATACGCTAAATAGTTTGTGCCTGATTCCCAATTTTTAATCCGCGTTGGATATAACTTTACAAATTAATTACACTATGTTATAAAAATATAACTTAAAATGTTCACATGACAAATTACGAAAACAATTGCCTAGAGTAACTTACATTTTTCTCAAAGAAATAAAATAGTCGTTTAGACGTGATTTTCAATTAAAAATCATTAGAAGTCGTATAGCTTCTTCGTTTCTCGACATTTCTATTTCAATGTAAATTAAAATCCGTTGCGTGGTTTAAATTCCGTTGAGTGGTTTAAAATCCGTTGAGTGGTTTAAAATCCGTTGAGTGGTTTAAAATCCGTTGAGTGGTTTAAAATTCGTTGAGTGGTTTAAAACTCGTTGAGTGGTTTAAAATTCGTTGAGTGGGTTAAAATTCGTTGATTGGTTTAAAATCCGTTACGTGGTTTAGGAGGCGTTAGTGCAGACGCGGAAATCGTTTTGGATTTATTTTATCTAGAGATAAGCTCGTGCTTAAAAACTATCCCACACAAATCTTAAAAGTTTAATAGGGAATATGCATGATGTTTTTTTTTTAATTGATGACTTTTAACTATAGTGAACAAATATAAAGGAATTTTTAAAATATCATCATCAGCAACGAAGTTATAAAGCTTTAAAGTTGATAATTAGAAAGAGAAGCCCGACATGTTTTTTATTTATTTTTTGTATTTTTTATAGGCACGCGTTTGACCACTATCTCACCTGATGGTAATGATGTGGTCGAAGATGGAGCACGCTTGCCTAGAAGTAACCTATTCACTCTTGACTTAAATACTCCCAGGTTTTTTGACGTCAAATTCAAAGGACATGATGCCCATACAACTGCCATAGAAAACAACGTTTTCGAGAGAGACGTATATATGTGTTTAAAATTGTAATATCTCGTTTAATTTTCGTTCAATTTTGATTCTGCTTTCACTGTTCGTACTCTATTTTAGTTTATTGATCGATAAACCGGTTAGATATCAAATATTTATTTCATGCATCTTCCCTATTGCGACTGTAATTCTCGGTTTCTATACACAAAATTCTCTTGATTCTGCTGCTGATATTACTTGTTAGTATTTTTTCAATGGCGGCACATAATCAAGAGGTACTTGGTACTTGGAGTATGTACATAATTTACACATACGTAAGTTTTTTTTTTAATATAAAATTTTTTGTTGACTTTTTTGTGAGTTACATTTTTGTAATCGGCTCCTAGAACCCTTGTTTTGATACCCACATGACTATGTCACAAAAAATTCTATTTACCTAATGGTGGTTGTTTTTTTTTAAATTATTATAGCTTGTGTCACTTCGGTGGTCAAGATCAATCACCATTTTTTTAAATCCATCCTGCTAGTTTTTTGGCACGCCCTGTAGTCTAAAATCTAGACATACAAACAAACATGTACGTAATTTCGTCTTCTGCAAAATTCTGTTCGCAATCGCAGCTCTTCGACAAACAAATTCAAAACTTGTTAAAATGCAAGGTAATGAGAGCTGTCTTTGACAAATTAAAACTTCAGATTCGAAGTCATATTTTCCAACTTGACTTACACTTCCTTTCCTTTCCTTTTTTTTTCTCTTCTTAGTTATTTCGTTGTTTATATTGACATTAAGGCTAGGCGCTGACTTGTGATCTTTTGTCGCGTGACTTTTAGTCACTGTCACCTACTGTCACCCACGATGCGCTCACTTGAAAAGTCACTGGGCAACAAAACGTGCTCAATCTTGAAATGGATTTCGTACAGATTGCTGTAATAAGTGCTCTTGAAATAAGAAGAAGAAAAATGAAACGAAAAAAACGCTACTGGGTGCATCCCATATACACTGAAAGATTGTTTCAAGGAAAATTTCACACTCTATATTCTAAACTACGTCAGTATCCTTCAAAATTCAGTCACCTAGGAACTATTTGTCACCGTATTGTCACGTCACAATGATCAGCGCACTCCCATGTATCTTCATAGCACTCGACTGGGTGACAAAAACTCACGGTGACAAAAATCACAAGTCAGCGGCTACCTTAATCAAAGGAGCTTTTCGTTGCCATGGCGACAAAACCAACTGATAAAAAAATACTAGTTAAAAAACTTTTTCCAAAAAAAAAAACAACCGACTTACAAAAAAGGTACTTTTATTACACTAAAAATTAAAAAATAACTTTAATTTGGGAAGTCGGTGTTTGTATTTTATTTCTTCGTTATTTGACACCGACTTCCGAAATTAAAGTTATTTTTTAATTTTTAGTTCGAGAAACGCTGAAGCAATTTCGATAAAATTTATATGGGACCACCTCGGCAGTGTATTCTTGCGGATAAAAAAAAGAAAATCGGTTCACAACTGACGGAGAAATTGACGGATATACATAAAAAAAAAACATACATACAGTCGAACATAGAACCTCCTATTTTTTTCGAAAGTCTGTTAGTGAAGAAATTAGAATACGATTTTTTCTTTAAAATCGACCCCTTATATCCTATATCTACAATACGTGTCTACCCAAACGCTTATAACTTGGACCAACAGATTAAAACATCCCGATGATATAATTCTGTAACCGGTTGAGTTATTCACTAATGAGTCTCGCTAATAGGGTTACTTTCGGTTACCATTAACCGTTTCTTATTATAATTGATATAGGATTACTTTCGAGTTCCCTTCGTTCCTGTTTTGTAATTCTGCAATTATTTTTGTGAGCATAAATGAAATGTTTAAAATTTAATTACTCACTAGTGTTGTTTTCTTTTGAGGTTAACATGAAATCCTTGTCTTCAACTCTCTTCAAGGAAGTCAAAAAAAATACTCAAAAACAATAAATAATTTTCTTAAGTTAAAAAAAATAATTAAAAACAAGCTTTATTTTTTGTATTTTTCTCAGCAAATTCTTTCATTTGATACCCTTAGCACGGAAATGCATAAAAATAACTAGTTCGCCATCTATAAGGGTCCGCCACATTTGATTTAGAATGACGTTCTTAGCTAACCATGCATTGTCATCGGTCCATGTTATGTGTGCGA
This sequence comes from Polia nebulosa, assembly GCA_951329385.1. Lineage (NCBI taxonomy): Eukaryota > Metazoa > Arthropoda > Insecta > Lepidoptera > Noctuidae > Polia > Polia nebulosa. The sequence continues at coordinate 27,658,252 of OX589602.1, read as the reverse complement.
AGTTTCAATTCAATCCGACGTTTTGAAGCTGTGGGTGAAGATCACGTTCAAAGATTCCGTTACATAGATACCTACCAAGCTAATACCCGTAATAAAATAAAAAAAACCTGGGGAGTGCGTGTCGGATTTCGCGCATTATGGGTTAAAGGTTAAAGTACACGTAATAATAAACACATCATCATTATCAGCCTTTTAATGTCCCCACTACTGGGACACAGGCCTCCTCTCTGTGAGAGGGTGTGGGCCGTAATCCACCACGCGGGCCCAATGCGGATTGGTGGATGTCACATGTCTTCGAATTTTTGGTTCTAGGACATGCCGGTTTCCTCACGATGTTTTCCTTCACCGTTTTGAGAGCAGTGGTGATGAAATAATTTACACAAAGTAAAGCGCGCCTACTTGGGTTTGAACTCACGACCTACAAATTGTAAGTCGCGGCTAATACCACTGGGCCACCACTGCTTATAATAAACATTATCACCTAATTTCAAGTTCTTATGGCAATGGGAAGTTAAAAAAAAAATCGAATAAAATTTTGTGACAGACCACTGACGGATAGATGGACACGTGAGTGACAACAATAGGGCGCCGTTCAGACACTTTGGGTACGGAACCCTAAAAAGCGTGTTATAAATTGAGCTTTCCGTACAAAGTTATCATCAGCAGATCAAAAGTAGTATGGGAGGTTTTTTTTTCGGGATCGTTTATGACTTTCTTGAAGGAAATTTTTCATCACTATTAGCAGAACCAGTATATATCTATAGACCTCTCATTTCTGGTATACCTCCCTCACTTAAATGTATTACATACCTATATTATATTCTAAGTCCCTCTATCAAACTGACAGGCATAACTTATTATTTATTGACATTAATCGAGGGTTCTTTTTTCGTATTGATGGTGACTGAATCGAGTAATCTGGAGTACCTACGTTTCCATGATCATAATTTCAGCCGAAAGACGTCCACTGCTGGACATAGGCCCCAAGTGTTGCCACAACGAACGGTCGTATGCGTCTCGCATCCATCCCGCAACTCTCACCACCATCACCATCAGTCCACCTTTTAGAGGCCTTCCAACGCTGCGTCTTCTGATACGCGGTCGCTACTTCAGAACTTTTCGGTGCTATTGACCATCTGGTCTGCGAGCAATGTGCCCTGCCCACTGCCACTTCAGTTTGCGACTTTTCGGGCTATGTCGGTAACCTTGGTTTTTTTTTTGGAACAAGCTCGCCACACTATTCCCAAACCACTGTAACTTCTGTAAACCAGAATCAACAGTGGTGACCACCAGAAAAAACGCCGAGGCAATGAAGCTCGACAAGTCCCAGAAAAACAATTAAACTGTCTTGGGTCCCGCAACGAAATTAATCAGAAAAGACAGCGGAGGAGTAAGTAAAACATAATTTCCACTTCCTTCCTAATCAAGCGGGAGACAGAACAAAGCTAGGTCATTAGGCACAAAGGGGGTATTTAGAACTGGGGTAAGCCTAGTTGCGAAGTACCACTGGTTAAAATGGGCCCTAAAAAAAATTGTGAGCTGTTACACTTGAATCCAATAATAGGTATGGCAAAAACGCTTGAACGCACGGAAATTCGTTCTAGTTTCTACTAGGTCCGTGTAATAGACAACTCCAGACGTAGGGTGAATACTATCCAACATATTAATAACTGGTAACCTTGGTTCTGTGTCGGATATCTTAATTCTTGATTCGACCACGCAAGGAAACTATAAGCATAGACCTCTACATTGCTCTTTGGTGGCTTTAACCCGTCATGCCCCGCGCCCCGCCTTCTCATGAGGTCCATTGGTTCATTCATAAGAACTAAGAATATCTATACTATATGGAGGTGTTCGTTTTTATTTGAAAGTAGGGTTAGAATAAATAAACAGATTAATGGTGACATTATGACTAACCCCAGGGCTAGGTTAGGGTAGGGCTAATAAATTAAAAGTAACATTAAAATAATATTGTGAAAAAGACTTTACGACCTAGGACTAGTAGACCTTTATAAATGTAATCCCTCTATATGTATGAGAATAATACCTACCAAATAAACAAAAAAAAAATTAAAATCGGTCGAGCCGTTTCGGAGTTCAACCACAAACATCGTGACACGAGATTTTTATATACTAGATGATAACAAAATATGCTAGCGTAAATTCAACTGTCCTACCATTTGCCATTAAGGTGGACCAGTCCCTACATCCCGGCACCATCATCAGATCAGCTCGGTGGTGTCATAATATTGCATTGTCACCGGACTTACATAAGTAAGTATGCCAAATTATGCCAAGAAGTGGTAGAAAATGATGGTTTGCAACTTTACGTAACAACTTCATACGAACATTGCAAGTTAAAAATAAAAGCCTATACTATAATAAAAAAAACTTTTTTACAAAAAAATTGTTTCGTGTTTCTGGTTTTGTGTCTTCGTTTTGTGACACCGACTTCCGAAATTAAAGTAGTTTCCACTTTTTTTGGAAGTCGGTTCTATTTTTTTTTTAAGTTTTTTATTTTTCACTTTTAAGTTGTGGTTCCCCATTAAATTGTGTTAACAATACATATACATTCGATCGCAGCAATCGCGGTTGATTTGCTGTCAATTTTTGAAGAGTTTCGTTGTCTGTCTCTGAAACCCATCATCAGATCAATATGAAATTTAAATGGGACCATTTCGGAACAAACCCCTTTCGATCAAAAAAGAATTTTGCAAATCCGTCAGTATATGACGGAGTTATGCCCCTCCTTCTTTTTGTGGTTAAAAACAAAGTCTTTAAACTTCTCAAAACGCCTTTAAAAAGTTTGTCAGCAATATTATGTCTTCCAACGTTTTCTAAGCATGCAATTTATTAAGTGATTTATTTATTAGACATCAGTTTTATTATCTACATAAACTCAGTAAGTGCAAATTAATTTTGGTAAGCAATTAGGTATAAAGAAAACGATGTTTGTCTAAGTGAATCCCCCTGCCCCTCGGTGCATGCATTAAATATATTCTGTGATGACGTCATAAAAGCCGGGAACTAACCTGCTTTTATGACGTCACGAAATACTCACATCATTAATTGGGACAAAAGGCGTCTACTGCTGGACACAGGGCTCCCCCAAGTGTCACCACGACTGGTCCTGTGCGTGTCGCATCCATCAGATACAAATTTTCTTTTAAATGATGTTTGACCAAATACTCGCGGCCCAAGGGCTCTGTTTTATAACTACAGAAGTTGGAGCACTACCCACGTAAATGAAGCTGTGTTATTTTTAACCGACTTCAAAAAAGAGGAGGTTCTCAATTCGTCTGTATGTTTTTTTTTTTTGTTACCCGATGTCGCCGCCATTTGTGAAACGATTTTGATGATTATTTTTTTGTTTGGTAGGTCATACTTCAGAGATATTCCGATATAAATTTTATCGAAATTGATTCAGCACTTTTGAGAAAATCAACTTAAACAAAAAATACGTATACCTACACAGGTGACGTTTTGGTTTTCTCAAAATGATCAAATTCCATGTTATTGGGGTTATCCATTCGGGCATAACTTTCATATTTAATTTTACTTCTGGGGTAGGTACAACAACTAAAAACTGAAAAATAAAAAAACTTTTTTACAAAAAATACAACCGACTTCTAAAAATTACAAAATAACTTTATTTTCGGAAGTCGGTGTCAAATAACGAAGAAACAAAAAATAAACACCGACTGCCGAAAATAAAATGATTTTGTCATTTTTAGTCGGTTGTATTTTTTGTAAAAAAGTTTTTTCTTTAGTGTTCAAAATATAATTATAAAACAGAGTATTAAATATATACCTGTTCTAAAAACTACAGAAGCCTTTGATGGCTTATGAATGATGGCTATTCAAAAAAAAAAATTTTAGTCATATTTATATAAATATATATGTATATTATATATATATCTACACACCTCCACTTACATATACACACGTCCGTATGCTCTAATGCACAAAGCATGGACTTTTAGTTAAGTTTTCTGATGATGGGGGAGCCTGGAGTTCTAAGATACAGGCCTAGGCTTAGTTTAGACTCCAGATCTCCCACAAATTACATATTTCTATTTTAATTTAAGTACATACTTATGTTTTTCTGCCAAAGAACATAATGGATGTTTGAAGTGTAATTTGTGGAGATAAATAAATATTTTTTTGATTTTTGATTTATATATGGCTACTGAGTTCGGAATAACGATTCCTAAGACTACTAATGAATACTAAGAAACAGATGATAAATTTGTGAGTTTTACATTCTAATATTGTTTTTAAGTACATAATATAGCACAATTAAAGATGGGAGTAAGTATATCAAACTAATGAGTATACACATAATGTGTAATTTGCGTAAAATGCTTTTTAATAAGTTATGAGAAACTACTTTACGTAACTTTGAGTTTGTTTCGGTGTTTCTTCTCAGGGTAGTCAGCTTTAGCGAATAAATTCTGAAAACGAGTTACCGGCCCTCTGGACACTGAGGCATGGAAGGAACAGGGGTGGGTTTTAGTCAGTAAGAGCCTGACACGCCCTCCCGCTCCACCCAGAGCGGGAGAAGTCATTGGATGATGAAAAAAAGAGTATTCAGCTATTTGTACAAATAATAGTGTAACAGTCATTAATTTAGTCTTATGCTCTTTATGTCTTAGCTACGTTATTATGTAATGTACTTATATTTCTTTGTTATATTTATTTATTGTAGCTGTTTGTTCTTCCATTTTAATAAAATAAAAAATATATATAGTCAGATAATTTATTTATTTAATTAGACCATTAAAGGTTACTTTTGAATTTCAAATGTATAGTTACAAAAATACTTCTAGTTGTCAATTCCCAAAGGAAATTTCGTATGGAGAAGAATGTGTAAAATGCTCCTTAATTACATAAATCATTAAATGTTTTAAACAATTACAATATTTTGTAAAAGTGAATCTACACAATAATATTTTTCTTAAAATTTGAGTATGATGCACATAGAATAAGACTACTATACTACAAAAGGTACCAACGAAGAAACAACCGGTAAATTAATTCGGGTAATTTAAAGGTGACAAGCTTAGGCTCTTATTTAAAAATTAATCATTTGATTTGTTTAAATATCAATTACCAGGTTCTTAATTCAAGATTATCTATGAAGAATTTGAATTTAGAATCCGCTAATCAATTTTCAAACATGTGATTAGTTTAAACATCGATTAGCAGGTTCTTTATTCAATTTTTTCTATGGAGAATTTGAATTTAGAATCCACTAATCAATATTCAAAAATATGATTAGTTTAAACATCGATTAGCAGGTTCTTAATTCAAAATTGTCCACAGAGAATTAGAATTTAGAATCCGTATCAGTATTTAAACAAAGCATTATGGTTAACGAGTTTTTTAAACAAGGCTGTTAATGTTTATTCTAGTCAACAATCCTTAGGCATAACACATTTGCCAGTCTTGGTGTTCCTTATGGTGGGAGTGTTGCAGAAGCACTTAGGAATGCCACAGGCTGATGGACGTTTCAGCTCGTGGACTGTCGGATTGTCGCAGGAGGGCTCTGCCTTCTGTGGGCAGTACAGGACTGAGTGCTCACCTGGAGAGCATTTGGCTGAAAAGTAAGAAAATGAATTAAAGATTGTGATGAAACATTTAGAACACCTCAAATAAAATAAAACAAAAGAGCCGAGACAAAGGGCCATAAATTAACAAATATTTTCCAAAATCCTCTACAGAGTGTAACGGAAATGTTTGGAAATAGGTGGTGGAAATGGGTGAAAATGCAAAAAAAAATATTTCCTTAAAGAAAGATGCAGACGCAGTATTTATATGATCCCATTAGTTACAGCCTGTAGAGGAAATTATTTGTTAATTTTTGAAGTGAAAAATTCTTTAGCGGCGTTGAGCACTTTTCTTGGAAATGGGTATAAAATGGTAAACTCGCGTCAGGACACGTGACCTGATTAAAAATTTGTAAGACGATTCAATAATATTCAAAAGTGCACAACGTTAATGTTCAAGTTTTCACTTCTGCGTTGTTTTTTGGACTAGAAAATAATTTATTATTGTTTTATTCAACACTAACTTCTGCTAGCGGCTTCGCCCGCGTGGAATTAGTACTTCCTCCATTATAAATGATACCTTTTATGTTATTCTGATGTATAAGCTATATAGGGTGACTGGTAATTAGTGACCGATACTTAAACACGTGATTGTACTCATGATTATAAACAATTTTCCCAAAGAAACTTTTTTTTAGCTGTTAGACGCGGTCCTCGTATCGTACAGAGCACGGCTCGCAAGCCCGCTTGGCCGGGCACCACGTGCCGTTTGCGGTGTACCTAAGCAGTGTAGATACCTACATGTTTCGGTTGTTGCTAAATAAAAAAATAATTTTCAAAAACAGCGTGTTTGACTAATTATACTTTTAAGATGCAACGTATTTCCGCATAACTACAAAATATCTAGAAACGCGCGCGCTGTAAGATTAAAATTAGGCACGATCTATCAGCTTATAGTCTGACCTCGGGAAAGGGCAAATGTACTAGGAGTAGAGTCTCACGCTCCCCCGCCGCCCGCACCGCTCCCTTTGCCTCAATGCTAACAGCTGATCGCGGCGGTCACTGCCCTCACGAGCGCGTGAATTTCAAACTGTTTTTATTGTAAAAAAAGTGAATACGTATAAAAAAAAAGTTTCTTTAGGAAAGTTGTTTGTAATCATGAGTACAATCAAGTGTTTAAGTATCGGTCACTAATTACCAGTCACCCTATATTATTGTGAAGTTTCATTCAAATCCATTCAGTTGTTTTTGCGTGAAAGAGTAACACACATCCTCACAAACTTTCACATTTATATTATTAGTAGGATTTATTACCTACTTAATTGGGCTTTTAAAAATACATACCAGTAGGAAACCCTTGTCCCTGCACCATCATCACGCTGCAAGCCACAGCCAGAAATACAAAAACAGTCTTCATTATTACAGTATGACTTCTTCGAACCAATATCCAATAAGAACTGATGATGACCGAAGTCTCATACCTTATTTATACTAGTTTGAATTCTAAGGGGAAGAACTGGCTATGAGGACAATGTACACGTTTGTTTTGTAAGAAAAAGTTATTTCCCGTTCCACTTTTGCATAAATTAATTGTTCGTCACCTTATGCTCTGGACAAAGTGACGTTATATTAACGTTAGTGACCAAATAAATAAATAATAATAAATAAGTTTATTGATCAAAAGATAAACATAGACACAGGTTATATACTAGTTACATGCTAAGACTTAATCAACTAACAATGGGCACTACGGTAGAAAAATTATAGTCTATATTAACAAAATATTAAATCCTGTCTCCTAAACTAGGGATGGCCTGTAGCTTATGAGACAGTGATTTGACCGAACTGAGCTGTAAATTACCTAGTGTAGACCTTAGATTTCGTCTGTTATTCTGCCATAAAACTAAAACCATAATGTGAGTTAGCTGAGTAAAGAATTTAAGATTTATTTGAGCTAGATGCGGGTGTGAATGGGAGAGAGGTGTGTGTGTTCGTGTTTGTGAGTGTAATATTAGTTGTGTTGTATGACTTGTATGGGTGTGTGTGTGTTGTGTGTTAGGAGGTGTTTTTTTGTGCGTAGTGTTTTTTGTTCCTACTTAGTAGTGATTTTTCAAGCGATATATGCCAGTAGAGATTCGGTGTCATTGTAGTCCTGCTCTATGAGCCAGTCTGTAATTTTAGATTTGATATTGAATTTATTTATTTATTTATTTATTTATTTATAGAAGGTAGCTTCACAGCTGACAATAAGTAAACATAAATTGGATAATTCAAAACAATACGCCAATTACGAAGTACACAGATAAAACAATAAGCATAGAAGAGAGAGACATGAAGTATGTATAGTGTGTGCGTGTGTGTATTTGTACGGTTTTTAAGTATATTACATTTAATTTCTTTTGTATAATTTTATATACATGAATACTTAACACGTAGTATTGTTGTTTTGCAAACGAGGTTTTGTGCTTCATTATAATTTCAGCCGAAAGATGTTCACTGCTGGAGGTAGGCCTCCCAATGAACGGTCTTGTGCGTCTCGCATCCATCGGATACCCGCAACACTCACCGGGTCATGGGATCACCTTTTAGGCGGCGGTATTGACCATCAGTTCTGCGATCCATGTGCCCTGCCCACTGCCACTTCAGTTTGCGATTTTTCGGGCTGTCAGTAACCTTGGTTCTCCTGCGGATATCTTCATTCTTGATTCGATCACGCAAGGAAACTCCATGCATAGCCCTCTATATTGCTCTTTGGGTGACTTTAATAATAAATAAATTTATTTCAGACCAGAGTCCATAATTAAAAACATTACAATCAGATAACATACACACACACGTACAATCAAAAATTAAAAATACACATTAGAATTACAATGTCAAAATTAAAATTAAAAACACAACTTTAAGCCTTCTCGTGAGGTCCATTGGTTATATACTCGTATGCAGGTGTTTGTATTCATTTTAAAGGAGGGTTAGAATAAATAAACAGATTAAATGTACCGTATAACCAACCACAGGGGTAGGTAAATAAATAAAAAACTTTTTTCAAAAAATACAACCGACTTGTAAAAATTGCAAAATAACTTTAATTTCGGAAGTCGGTGTACATATTTTTTTTTGTTTCTTCGTTATTTGACATCGACTGTTGAAATTAAAGTTATGTTGCAATTTTTAGAAGTCGGTTGTATTTTTTGAAAAAAGTTTTTTTATTTTTCTTTTTTTAGTTTTTTTTTAATTGTTGTTGTACACCAGAAATAAAACTAAATATTAAAGTTATGCCCAAATAGATAACACCAATATCATGGAATTTGAACATTTGTAGACAACCAAAACGTCATCTGTGTATACATATTTTTTGTTTATGTTGACTTTTTTTTAAATGCTGAATCAATTTCAATAAAATTTATATGGGACCACCTCTGAAGTATGACCTATCATACAAAAAAAGAATCAGCAAAATCTTATAATAATAAAAAAAAAAAAATACAGACGAATTGAGAACCTCCTCGTTTTTGGGCAGTCGGTTAATTAAAAGTAAAGTTAAAAGAATAATCTTCAGATCCCCGTCATCATGTGTAATAAAAAGTACGTACTCACTAGCTGACCCAGCAAACGTTGTTCTGCGATGAAAAAATGGGGGGTGGGGGTAGGAGGGTGAAAATACTTTAAGACCTAGGACTAGTAGACCTTTACCCTTTTGGTTTGAGAATAATACGTAACAATTACACAAAAAAAAAAACATTAAAATCGGTTGAGCCGTTTCAGAGGAGTGCAACCACAAACACCGTGACACGAGATTTTTATATATTAGATAGATGATAACCAGAGGTCGGAATTACGTAGAGTTATTTATGTACTTACACTGATTTCATACAGCGAAAGAATAAAGTGGATATGCCTCAAATACCGAGATTAATTTTTAAAGAGCAGAAAAATCCCGTGATTTATTGAATAAAGAAGCTATGTACTTTTACACAATTTAACATCACGACACTTACACGACATTGGATGTCCGAAGTTGCAAAATTCCAATGCGCACACGCGCGATGTTGCCACATTGGTAGTTTACACAACATATATTGTGAGAAAAAAAGAAAACAATAGAGGTTTTTATTACTGTTTATTTGTATTATTGTTGGCCACACGGATTATCCATTAGAAATCCCGGGAAGATCCATATTAATATCAACATTTCGATGCGAGTACTTAAACAACTCTACCTAATGCCAACCTCTGATGATAATATACCATACTAGCCCAAATTCAACTGTCCTACCATTTTCCATCAAAGTGTTCCAGTCCCTACATACGGGCACCACCATCAGATCAGCTCGGTTTTTTTTTTGTGGATTGGGAAATCATCCGATGACTTCTCCCGCTCTGGGTGGAGCGGGAGGGCGTGTGAATCTTACTGACTAAAACCCACCCCTGTTCCATCCCTGCCTGAGTGCCCAGGGGTGCGGTAACTCATTTTTAGAATTTATCGGCTACCCCTAGGCATGCAGGCACCGGCCACGATGGGCCCCGTCAGTGGTGGCTGACACTAATCTCTTTGAGGCGCGCGGGGACACTATGCGTCGTCGACTCACGGGCCTGGTGCTGTTCGGATGGTGAGCTACCCACTGCTCGCCATCCCCAGGCCCGGGTAGATCAGCTCGGTGGTGTCATAATATTGCATTCTTACCGGACTTACATAAGTATGCCAAATTTGCTTTATGAGAAACCAACACGTGGTCGAAAAAGTGTTTGCAATTTTGAAGTGGACAACTTCATCCGAACATTGCAAGTTATAAATAAAAGATTTTATTAAAATAAAAACAAATTCTATAAACTTCTCAATACGCCTTAAAAAAGTTTGTCAGCAATATTATGTCTTGCAACGTTTTCTAAGCACGCAATTTATTAAGTGATTTAATTATTAGATATCAGTTTTATTATCTTCATAAACTCAGTAAGTGCAAATTAATTTTAAAAAGCAATTACCTAGGTATAAAGAAAACGATGTTTGTCTAAGTGAATCCCCCTACCCCACGGTGCATGCATTAAAGATATTCTGTGATGACGTAATAAAAGCAGGGAACTAACCTGCTTTTATGACGTCACGAAATACTCACATCATTAATTTGGCCAAAATGCGTCTAGTGCTGGACACAGGCCTTCCCCCAAGTGTCACCACGACTGGTCCTGTCCATCGGATACAAATTTTCTTTTAAATGATATTTGACCAAATACTCGCGGCCCAATGGCTCTGTTCTAACTACAGAAGTTGGAGCACTACCCACGTAAATGGAGGTGTGTTATTTTTTCTTTTTATTTGTGTCAAAATATGTAAAACAAAGTATTAAATATATACCTATGCTAAAAACTACAGAAGCCTTTGATGGCTTATACGAGTATATGGCTAGTGAGTTCGGAATAACGATTCCTAAGACTATTAATGAATACTAAGAAACAGATGATAAATTTGTATTTTACATTCTAATTGTACAGGAACGTGAGGCAGGTGCTTTTCAATTATTCATTTATTGGTTTTTGGTGATCATATTTTAATTCGTCGTTTTACAAGCAGGGTGTATCAAGAATAATAACAAAATTTAAACAATCCTTTACAATGAAACGAATGAAAACAAACGCGTGCTGTGATTGGTCACCGACGTTGGCGAGCCCTCATTCGTAGATAAAAAATATGATGTCCCGCTGAGTCGATAGATGGCGTTAGTAGTCGCGCCAACATGCCGGCCGCCTTGGAAGCTCCAGCTTCCAATAAAATTATGTAGCTACGCTGCCGCTTGACTGGAGACGCCGCAGGCTGCATTCATGTTGTCGTCCTCTGCTGATGATACAGGTAGAGGGCAGATTTTGGAGAATGCCCGTTGCACAGGTCCCGTGGCAGTCTGGATGGTGGCGACACGCGACACGCCATCCTTTCCTGGGAAAATATGGGTAACTCTGCCCATACGCCATTTTAGAGGTGGTAAGTTATCCTCCTTAATAACGACAAGCGTGTTTAAGGCTATGTCTTGACTGTTCGTCTTCCACTTCGTCCTTGTCTGAAGCTCAGCAACATATTCTTGTGACCAGCGTTTCCAGAAGTGCTGTTTTATTTGTTCAACTCTGTGAAACCGTGTCAAGCTGTGAGTCCGTGCTTCGGTGAGGTCTCTGCAGGCTGGCGCAGTGAGTGGCCGGCCGATGAGGAAATGAGCTGGGCTTAGTGGAAGAAGATCATGTGGATCTGAGGACATAGGAGTTATAGGACGGGAGTTCAGGACTGCCTCGATCTGTGCCAACACAGTGCTGAACTCCTCGTACGTCAAATTAGCGGTACCCACGACACGCTTAAGGTGGAACTTGCAAGATTTTACTCCTGCTTCCCATAATCCCCCAAAATGAGGAGCATAAGGGGGAATAAATTTAAATTCAATATTGTCAGTTGATAATTTATCAATTATTTGCTGTGAATTTTCTTCAAACATTTTATTAATTTCTTTCATGGCCCCAATGAAAGTTCTACCATTATCGGAGAAAATTTGAGCTGGTTTTCCTCGTCGTGAGATAAACCTTTTAAGCGCTAATATATATTCTTGAGCAGCTAACGTACTGACAAGTTCTAGGTGAATGACCCGAGTAACAAAACAAACGAATATGCAAATATAGCCCTTGTCTAGTCTGGCGCCCCTTCCTTTGCGATTTAGTAATAATCCACTCCACATCGAATGAACGGGAAACCAGCTTCTATTCGTTCAGACGGAAGGTCGCCCATGATTGGCGTTAGGGTTTTACCTTTCATTCGAGTGCAGCGAACACACTGGTGGACCACCCTTCTGGCTAGGTTTCTCCCCCCTAATGGCCACCAATTCTCACGCACGGTAGCCAATAACAACTGGGGACCAGCATGAAGAAGCTCTTTATGTTGATGTTGAAACAACAGCTGTGTGAAGTTATGTTTACTAGATAAAAGTATCGGGTGCTTTTTCTCGTAATCAAAATCAGGTGAGTTACTAAGACGGCCACCTACTCTAATTACATCCCTTTCATCTAGAAATATATTTAGCCTAGAAATCGAACCTGAAGTTTTGAATGGTAATTTACGTTTTAAATTATCATATTCCTTGGGAAACGATTCGCGTTGAGCGAGGCGCGCTAATGACTGTAATGAGTCATTCAATTCATCTACTGATAACGGCCCATGTCTACGATGTTTCATTGGTGTGCGTGAGTTATGTATGTATCGCAACAGGTAAGCGCAGGCTCGCACTATACGCTGATAAGAACGAAAACTTTCAAAATTAATAACGCTATTCTGTGTTGCATCACAAACCATAACGATAGTCGTTTGTGATTTCAGTTCTGGTAAATTGGAGTGAGTAGTCGCAGATTGCTGTGACCATGATGACTCAGGATTTTTTAAGAACTCAGGTCCGCTCCACCACAGATTACTGTCAATGAGTACATCAAGACTAAGACCGCGCGAAACCAGATCCGCGGGGTTGTTTTTGGTGCCTACATGTAACCATAACGCTTTACTTGTTATTTCATTAATCTCAACTATTCTATTTTGGACGAATGTCTTTAACGTATGTGGTGACATTCGTAGCCAGCCAAGGACGATTGTTGAGTCTGTCCAAAAGTAAATTTTGTGGAAATTTACACGCAATGACTCGATAATTTTCCCATATAACCGTGCGCCTATTAAAGCCCCACACAGCTCCAGTCGGGGTATACTGACTGGTTTAATTGGTGCAACTTTACTTTTCGCACATAATAATCTAATAGTCACTGGTGAGTCATCAGAGTAGGTGCGAACATAGGCGCATGCACCATACGCACTCTGTGACGCGTCCGTGAATACGTGTAATTCTATGAACTGTGTGTGTGCACTCATAACATGACGTGGTATACGTAAATTATGCAAATATTGAAGTGTGTCAACAAATTTATCCCAGGACAACGCAACATCACTGGGAACGGGATCGTCCCAATTTATCTTGCACAACCACAACCTTTGCACCAATATTTTAGCTACCACGACAGCCGGCGTTAAAATACCTAAAGGATCGTATATTTGTGCAATTATCGACAACATGGTACGTTTACTCAGTATTGTTGGCCTAACTACTTGTGTGGTGAAATGAAGTTCATCACCTTTATTATACCAACCCAATCCTAATGTCTTACTTTGACAATGTTCGCCCAATGATAGTCCCTTAGATATTCCGTGGGCACTGATATCAACGTTAAACAGCCACTTACGCAACGGTAAACAAGCCGAGTTTAAAGTATTTCTTAACCTTTCACAGATATCTAGTAAGTTATTTAAATCGTTGTCACCGAGGATGACGTCATCAACGAAAAAATCATCCCGGATTACTTTCGAAACCTGCTCATACTCACATTCTAACGCGAGCTGACGCAAGCATCTCATACTAAGGTATGGCGCAGACGCGGTGCCATACGTCACGGTGTTAAGGCGATATACACATACTGGGTCCGACGGAAGTTTACGCCATAATATCAATTGTAAATCTCGTTGGTCTGGTTGTACAAGAAAATTCCGAAACATTTTTTCAACGTCTGCACAACCGACGTATTTATATTGCCTAAAGCGCAGTAATATGCTAAATATGTCATTCTGAAGTGGTGGACCAACATGTTGAATATCGTTCAACGATTTACCTGACGACGTCGCTGCGCTTGCATCGAAAACAGTGCGCAGTTTAGTCGTACTGCTATTTTCATTAATAACGCCGTGATGCGGTAGAAAATAGTGAGGTGACTCATAAGTTTCAACGCGACTCATGTGTCCGAGCCTTTCATACTCTTCCATAAAATCTACGTATTTTTCCCTAAATTGTGGCAAACGAGTGAATTTTCGTTCTAATGACAACAAACGTTTTTCAGCCGCTGTGTAACTGTCTCCGAGCACATCAGCTGATTCCTTTAGAGGAATGCGTACGGAAAACCTACCATCTTCCATACGTTTTGTCGTTTTAACAAAAATATCTTCGCACGCACGTTCGTCAGCACTTAGGATATTTTTAACGTTATTGTTTACCTCTTCGAGTTCCCAAAACATCTTTAACTGTGTGTCAATTGTTTGGGAAAAATTACATTGCACACTTTTAACGTGAAGCGTGTTATTATATAAAGGTCCCGACACTATCCAACCCAACTTTGTGTTTTGTAAATAAGGTCCTTTATTCAACTTAATCTTGCCATCACACAGTAATTCCCAGAACTTATCCGCGCCTATCAGTATATCGATATCTGACGGTGAGTGAAAGTTCGGATCTGCGAGTTGAATATTGTCAGGTATACACATACTATTTACATCGACACTAAATGTGGGTAACTGGTTTGTAATGCACGGTAACACTAAACAATCAATGTTCATACAATAGGAATTTAACCTTGAACGTAATTTTATTTTACAAATATGGGTGGACTGCGAAATTGTTTGACCTACCCCAGCAACGTGATAAGTGGACTGTAATAACGGTGCATTTAATGTTTCACATAACGATTTCTTTATGAAACAATGTTGACTGCCATTATCAAGCAGAATGCGTACAGTATGATATTCGTTATTATAATCAGCTATATCCACTAACGCTGTGGACAGCAAAACGTTGGGTAATAACGAACACTCCCGATTACTGTTTTGCGAATCTGAATGATTAGTCGTAACGTGTAATGATGCAGAGACAGTGGAGACGTTAGCGGTGACCGGCTGTGCTGACGCACTCGATCCTCTCACCTGTGATGCGCCGTCTACCTGCCTATCAACATGAAGCAAACTGTTGTGCTTTTTATCACACAACCTACACGGCCCAAACTTGCATTCGTCAAGTGGGTGGGTTGTGCGTAAACAATTGATACATAGTTTATGCGTTTTAACTATATTATTCCTGTCTTGGACAGACGAATTAAGAAACCTTGAACATGAATAAATCGCGTGATTACCACTACACATCACACACATGCGGCTTTGCTTTGTCTTTGCGATCGTATTACCCTTATTGTTATTGTTACTAACGTGCGTAGCAACATGAGTATGTGAATATTGCTTCTTAGAGTGTGTTTGTTCGCTGCCTTTGTTCTCGTGGGATTTGTTATGACTAACTTTTATCATTTCTAACACGTCGGCCCTGTCTTTGAGAAATTTAAGCAAGTCAACTAGTTTCAAGGCTGACCTTGACTCAATTAACGAACTAGCTGTACCTTTAAAATCTTCCCATTCGCGTTCAGTGGCCTGATCTAATTTGGAAACGACCATGTAAATGATTAAAGTGTCCCACGAATCCGTTGGTTCACCTAACGTTTTAAGGGCACGCAAGTTTCTCAAAACAATATCTATTAAATTCCTAATCTGGGAACCAGATTCTTTATTTAACGATGGAATTCTAAATAATGCCTTTACATGATTATGAACCAATAGCCGCGGATTATTAAATCTATTCTCTAAGAGCTCCCAAGCGTGAGTATAGTTGTTAGCCGTAAATTCAAGTGCACTTATAACGTGTGCCGCGTTACCGGTTAATGACGATTTTAAATAATGAAACTTTTGAACAGGATCCAAATCATCACGATCATGAATCATACTAACGTAAGAATTTTTAAACTCTAGCCAGCCATCGTACGAACCGTCAAAGGAAGGTATTTTAATATCGGGTAATTTTATGCCTATCGGCTTACATGTTGAAACACTAGACTTGTCAGCTACCTCTTTTTGCAACAAAAGTTTCGCAGAAGCAACAACACGATAAAATTGATCTTCAAAACGATCTCTCTCTTCCAGCTGTTTTGCAAGATCGAGATCTTCTTCTACTTCTTCTTCAATTTTAGTCTGTACTTCATTATACAAGTCAATCAAACTCGAAGTACTCTCAACACGCAAATTTAATTCTAATGACTGTTGATCACTCAAGGGTAAACTGAACCTTTTAACGTAATTTTCAAAGAGCGTTAATCTACCTTTTAAAACTCCTCTCTTCTTAATGAAATCTGACAATTTTGCCTCACTCATTTTGGGAATTAAGAGAATCAGGAGTACTACTTACAATTTGCCAATTGCCGATGCGCGCGAACCAATGTGGGTGCCGTCGTGTAGATAGGTACCGCCAATTGAGCACTGGAAATGGATAACAGCACGAATTTAACACAAATCGAGGGATGAGGTGGGTAACGGACGGGAAGTTCAGACCTGCCACTCCTGTCGATGCCTTAACGATGCAGTTCTTCGCTCGATACGTGAATCTCCTCTTCGTATTTTCATGCTACGAATCTTCGAAGATCTCAAGCTTGAACTCCAAATCTGGCTCGAAGGACCACTTTATGTACAGGAACGTGAGGCAGGTGCTTTTCAATTATTCATTTATTGGTT
The DNA here is from genome assembly GCA_951329385.1 of Polia nebulosa. Lineage (NCBI taxonomy): Eukaryota > Metazoa > Arthropoda > Insecta > Lepidoptera > Noctuidae > Polia > Polia nebulosa. Next base: position 27,641,323 of record OX589602.1, on the reverse strand, counting down.
TTTGGTGATCATATTTTAATTCGTCGTTTTACAAGCAGGGTGTATCAAGAATAATAACAAAATTTAAACAATCCTTTACAATGAAACGAATGAAAACAAACGCGTGCTGTGATTGGTCACCGACGTTGGCGAGCCCTCATTCGTAGATAAAAAATATGATGTCCCGCTGCGTCGATAGATGGCGTTAGTAGTCGCGCCAACACTAATATTGTTTTTAAGTATATAATATAGCACAGTTAAAGATGTTAGTAAGTATATCAAACTAAAGTATATACTCATAATTTGTAATTTGCGTAGAATACTTTTTTAATAATGTTATGAGTAACTACTTTACGTAACTCTGAGTTTGTTTTGGTAGTCAGCTTTTTGTACAAATAATAGTGTAACTATCATTCGTTTAGGTTTAACAGCTTACCTCCTATTCAATTAAAGTTTGATTAATTATTATGGTAACCTGTGAAAAACGCTATGGGCTATGTGTTATAGTTTATTCGTTTAGATTTCTCGGAACCATGAGGTCCCGGACCTTTGGAAGGCGTACGAGGAGCCGAAACCAACTCGCAGAGGGGCCTCTGCGAGTTGGTTTCGGCTCCTCGTAACTCTGAGTTTGTTTTGGTAGTCAGCTTTTTGTACAAATAATAGTGTAACTATCATTCGTTTAGGTTTAACAGCTTACCTCCTATTCAATTAAAGTTTGATTAATTATTATGGTAACCTGTGAAAAACGCTATGGGCTATGTGTTATTTAAGTTTATTCGTTTAGATTTCTCGGAACCATGAGGTCCCGGACCTTTGGAAGGCGTACGAGGAGCCGATACCAACTCGCAGAGGCCCCTGTGGACGCTTTTTATGAAATGAGGCACCAATGTTATTATATAAGTTATTATTTAATTATGTACTTAGATTTATTTGTAATATTTATTTATTGTAGCTGTTTGTTTGTTTTTCCATTTTAATAAAATAAAAATAAAATATATTAAGTTACATAATTTATTTATTTATTTAATTAGACCAATAAAGTTCACTTTTGAATTTCAAATGTGTAGTTACAAAAATAATTCTAGTTTTCCATTCCCAAAGGAAATCCAAAGGTATGGAGAAGAATGTGTAAAATGTTCCTTAAATACATTTTTCATTAAATGTTTTAAACAATTACAATATTTTCTAAAACTTATTGTACGTTCACACAACTATAATATTTTTTTTAAAGTTTGAGGATGATGATAATAAGACTACTATACTACAAAAGGTACCAATGAAGTATTATAAGAAACAACCGGTAAATTAGTTCAGGTAATATAAAGGTGACAAGCTAAGGCTCTTATTTATTAAAAAAATAATCATTTGATCTGTTTAAATATCGATTACCAGGTTCTTAAATCAAGATTATCTATGAAGAATTTGAATTTAGAATCCGCTAATCAATAATCAAAAATGTGATTAGTTTAAACATCGATTAGCAGGTTCTTAATTCAAAATTGTCCACAGAGAATTAGAATTTAGAATCCGTATCAGTATTTAAATAAAGCATTATGGTTAACGAGTTTTTTATTCTAGTTAACAATCCTTAGGCATAACACATTTGCCAGTCTTGGTGTTCCTTATAGTGGGAGTGTTGCAGAAGCACTGAGGGGTGTCACAGGCTGATAGTCGGTTCAGCTCGTGGACTGTCGGATTGTCGCAAGACGGCTCTGCCATCTGTGGGCAGTACAGAACTGAGTGCTCACCCGGAGAGCATTTGGCTGAAAAGTAAGAAAATGAATTAAAGATTGTGGTACAACATTTGGAACACCTCAAACAAAATAGGATAACAGAGCCTAGACAAAGGGCCATAAATTAACAAATAAATTCCAAAATCTATGGAAATGGGTGGAGGGAATGGGTGAAAATGCAAAAAAAATTAGACATCTCATACTAATTTTGATCAACTAATAACGAATTGACTATAATTTCCTTGACGAAAGATGCAGACGCAGTATTTAAAATATGATTACCCCCATTTAGTTACACCCTATAGATTTTGGAAATTATTTGTTAATTTTTGAAGTGAAAACTTCTTTAGCGCTCAACGAGCACTTTTCTTGGGATGGGTATAAAACGGTAAACTCGCGTCAGGACACGTGACCTGATCGAAAATTATTTTGTAAGACGATTCAAAAATATTCAAAAATGCACAACGTTAATGTTCAAGTTTTCACTTTTGCGGGCACTCTCGGAGTACAACCCGTTGTTTTTTTGGACTAGAAAAACTTATCTCAAAAAATAGAACTGACTTCTAAAAATTGCAAAATAACTTTAATTTAGGTCGTCGGTGTATATATTTTTTTTGTTTCTTCGTGATTTGACACCGATTTCCAAAATTAAAGTTATTTTGCAATTTTTAGAAGTCGGTTGTTTTATTGAATTTTTTTTTTATTATTCACTTCTTAGTTTTATTTTTGTTGTACACCAGAAGTAAAAGTTAATATTTAAGTTATGCCTGAATGGATAACATGGAATTTGAACATTTGTAGACAACCAAAACATCATCTGTGTATAGATATTTTGTGTTTATGTTGATTTTTTAAAAAGTGCAGCATCGATTTCGATAAAATTTATGTGGGACCACCTCTGAAGTATGACCTATCAAACAAAAAAAGAATCATCAAAATCGATTCACAAATGGCGGAAAAAAAGACGAATTGAGAACCTCCTCTTTTTTGAAGTCGGAAAAAAATAGTTTGTTTTGGTTTTATTCAACACTAACTTCTGTTAGCGGCTACGCCTGCGTGGAATTAGTACTTCCTCCATTATAAATTATACTTTTTATATTATTCTGATGTATAAGCTATATTATTGTGAAGTTTCATTCAAATCCGTTCAGTTGTTTTTGCGTGAAAGAGTAACAAACACATTTATAATTATTAGTAGGATTTATTACCTACTTAATTGGACTTTTAAAAATACATACCAATAGGAATCCCTTGTCCCTGCACCATCATCACGCTGCAAGCCACAGCCAGAAATACAAAAACAGTCTTCATTATTACAGTATGACTTCTTCGAATCAATATTCAATAAGAACTGATGATGACCGAAGTCTCATACCTTATTTATACTAGTTTGAATTCTAAGGGGAAGAACTGGCTATGAGGAAAATGTACACGTTTGTTTTGTAAGAAAGAGTTATTTCCCGTTCCACTTTTGCATAAATTAATTGTTCGTCACCTTATGCTCTGGACAAAGTGACATTATATTAACGTTAGTGACTGTTTTGACAATTCAATTCAATCAAATCCAATTCGCCAATCCCACTATTTAAGATTTTTTTTTTTCGTTTTTGGGAAATCATCCAATGACATCTCCCGCTCTGGGCGGAGCATGTCAGACTCTTTATCCACAACTCTTGGGCATGCATTGGCCATGACGAGCCCCGTCATGATATGCTGACAACTCTTTGAGGCGCGCGTGGCATGCAGGCACCGGCCATAATGAGCCCCGTCAGTGGTGACTGACAAACACTCTTTGAGGCGCGCATGGAACACTACGCGCCGTCGACTGACGGGCCTGGTGCTGATCGGACGGCGAGCTATCCATTATTCGCCGTCCACAGGCCCGGGTCTACGGTGGCCGGAGATCGTCTCGCGACGTCCTACGCCCAGGGCGTCTCCTACGGCGGCTGCTGCTAAGAGCGTGAGGGCGACTCTGTTGTTTAGCCTCCCTCACCCGTTCCACCTCCTCCTTCGCGAGCATTACTGCTTTGCAGAAGGAGAAGACTGCTTCCCATTCCCTCTCGCTCCGTACCATGGCCTGGACCAGGGCCGGGCACGAGAGGTCGCTGCCACCGATCGCCGCTCGCCACGGCAGGGCTCCGCCCAAGCGGGGGAGATCTCCACCGTATGCTCCACCGTGTCCTCTGTGTTTTAAATTGTAGTTATAACTTATAACACACTATTTTTTTTTTTGATCTAACATTTTGCAGTTGGAGAATTGACCATGACGTATTTCGATATATAGGTACGGGAGAAAAATAGACATTGATATATTTTTTCATCAACAAATTGAAATCCTACTTACATATTCGTCACAAAATAAAATAAAAATAACGATACTTCGGAACCCTTCGAATGCGAAGCCGACTCGCACTTGGCCAGTTTTTTAAGAAATAATAATAATGTTATTTCTAAAAAAAACTGTGAAAGAAAGTGTCCACTAAAATCTATCTACTTCTGACTGGAGAATTTAGCTTAGTAGTTGTAATACCAGTTTATGGAACTTAAACATAGCCAGCATTTGTTCTTCTCATACGCGTTTGTACATTAGATTATCAATTTGTATATAGGTATAGCTATTAGTTATTTATGAATGTAATTGTGTATACGTATGTGGTAGTTATATTCCGTTTTAAATAAATATAATTCTTAATAACTAAGCCAGTGGATATATTTAAGCTAACGGGATTTTGGACTCTGGTTTTATGGTATTTTTATGATACAACCAATCAATCAGTTTGCCTAGCCTTTTCCCAAGTATCTTGGGGTCGGCTTCCAGTCTAACCGGATGATAAATGATGTTTATTCAGTAAATAGGTTACAAGGAACACTTTACACATCAATGTTTTTGTCAGTTTAAGCTAGATGAGGCCGGTGTTTCCTAGCTGACTACATTGAGAAGAAACACCGAAACAAACTCAGAGGTCAAAGTCTCTTTTAAAGTATTCTAATACATACAATATGTACTGGTCAAATCATATGAGAACCATGTACGTTAATATCTGAGATAAACTTTTGAGGAAAGCACCACGCAGGTTTGAGTGGACCTGTTCAGACAGTGCAAGCATTTGTAGCTCAACTCAGATGCAGCTGAATTCTAGTATTTGACATGGAGCGACTGCCTATGTGACCTCCACAACCTAGTTACTGGGTAATACGATACCACTTGGTAAGACTGGCATTTTTATGATTCAATTTATAGTTAATTTACGCCCCGTGTAGAATAAATAAAAATGATTTTTTTTTGCTTTGTACGTAAAAAATTAAACGAGCCAATTTTATGTGTTAGTGTCATTCACTTATCGGTAAAATTTTATGATTCATGACCACTTAAATGTTAATTCACGCAAGTACCTAATAAAGATAAAATTTAATTACATAGAGATAAAATGTATAATACGTACGGTATGTTATTAAATAATTTGAAGCCGGTGAACAGCTGTTAATATGTACCATACATAATTATGTAATTATATTTATGATAATTTATTTACACCATGAAGGAGTCTGCCCAGTACATCGTACCAAGATAGCGTGTAACGAACGAGGAACGTATCAAGCACGGAAAGAAAGACAACACCGTCACTACAGCGTATCATACTCGTGCATAATGGTCACCATACGCGATTATAACCTGTATGCTCACCGTTTCACCACCTGCACGCACCGGTTTGACATGCATACATTTTGAGGTGAAGATATGCTACGAGCACTGTCGAACATGACACGTGACTGTTACTGAACGGCCTAGTGGGTATTGTGTCATAGTTTTCAATACAAATAATGTTTTTTACTTGATACATTCTTAGCATTCATGGGACGGTTATGGTACGGTCGTGGTACGGTCGAGGTACGGTCGTTGTACGGTTGTGGCACAGTTATGGTACGGTCATTGTACGGTCAAGGTACAGTCATGGTACTGTCATGGCACGGTCATGGTACGGTCATGGCACGGTCATGGCACGGTCATGGTACAGTCATGGTACGGTCATGGCACAGTCTTGGGACGGTCATGGTACGGTCATGGCACGGTCATGGTACGGTCATGGAACGGTCATGGCACGGTCATGGTATTGTCTTTATAGGTTATGTTATTGGGTGGCGTTCGCAATGTCGTAGCAAACTCATCATCACCGATAAAAGGAAAACTCGTTTATGACTACATGTAATTAATCTAATTCAATCATTACGTGAAAAGGGAATCGAACTCAATATAATATCAATACCTACTTCACATGGAGTGACTGCTTATCTGGCCTTCACAACACAGTAACTGGGTAACACGATAACCCTTGCCACCCTTGGCAAGACCGGTGTCAGATTATCTTGCTATTGACTACCCGTTACGACTGTTGAAAATCTAGAAATGACAGCCGGGACCATCGACTAACATGCTTTTCGAGGCACGGAGTAGTCTTGGTATTGTGGCGATAGTAGACACAGCACGGGCACACATGTTATTCTTATGCCTAATTAATATAGAGTATATCACGCCCTCAGCTCTTTTCTTATCTACCTGTAGCGAGTTACCCTTTTATACATAGCACTCTCGCGTTGCCAGCGAGTGAGATCTCTATCCTGAAGATACTACAGCGTCCTAAGATCCCTGCAGGCCGTACTGGTGCCTTGGGGTCCTACAGTATGTATTGGATGGTCACCCCTCTAAAGACTGACCTCGGCAAGTGTTGCTTAACTCCTATGGCACCGATGGTACGTTATTTTTATTTTAAATCTTGATGATCAACCCTATTATTATTTAGCCACTACCTTTTCTTGTAAAATTACCTCCCTCGATGAAAAAGTTTTCCTTACCTTTACGTTCACCTTTTTTTTTTTAGACAGTAACAATATACCTACACTGCACCCCTTAACAAACCTTTGGCCATTTATCTCGACCATCTGATCTCAGACCAAAACACTATAAAAAGGACAAATAAAAAAAAACTATATATCCCTATACAGTACGACACAAGTTAGAGGTTGCAATCACCGTGAACGGCAAATCAAGCGTCATTAGTAACACTAATATTTTTTGATTTATTTAAACTAATATCAATCCGCCTAGCCTTTTCCCAACTATCTTGGGGTTGGCTTGCAGTCTAACCGGATGCAGCTGAATACCAGTATTTTACATGGAGTGACTGCCTTTCTGACCTCCACAACCCAGTTAATGGGTAATACGATACCCCTTGGTAAGACTGGATGTCAGACTTTCGGGCTTCTGACGACCTGTAATGATTGTCGAAGATCCACGATTGACAGCCGAGACCAACGGCTTAACGTGCTTTCCGAGGCACGGAGGAGTCTCGGTATGTAAAGATGGTCACCCATCCATGGACCAACCCCGGCAAGTCTAGCTTAACATGATGGATCGACCCGTGCGGCTGGTATTACTTTAGCCACGAGCTCCTCTCTATTTAAACTAATATATTGCGACATAAATGGTACAAAGGTATGTTAAATCTCAACCGCATTATCTACCATTCATAATGCATTCTGTCACGTTATCTTTCTCCACCCATATTAGAAAGATGACATGGCAGATGCGTTCTTAGAAAATGAAGAATAGAATATATTTCAATTTTAAGTAGAATAAGTACGCAAGTAGGTTCCTTTAAATAGGGTGTAACAGAAATGCGTGGTCATATTTAAATACTACTCCTGCCCTTAGAAATGAACAACTTTCTACAAGAAAGAAAAACAATAAAATAAAAATTAAATCACTTACAAATAAATCTCTATCACACTATAATCAATCTGCTTCGTTTTCCCAACTATATTGAGATCGGCTTCCAGTCTAATTGGTTGCAACAACAATGTACTAGCATGGACCTATCTGATATCCACAACCCAGTAACTGGGTGACACAACAACTCTTGGTCAGATTCCGTCTCATTAACTTAAGTTTATATACAAACTGATAATAATAATATGTACAAATGTATATGAAAACCGCTCATTGGGCATCAAAAAATTCATCGCTGTCAATGGAAAAAATGCACAGAACGACATTGCCACCTTGAATAGCAATTTTGATTCGTTGGCCAAAGAAAAGCCTAGCCCTCTGGTCACGTGAAGAGTCGACTAGCTTGCAAATAACTGGTTGACGAATTTTCCCGATGAAACTTCTGACTTTTGTCACACTCTACCTTTTATAACAACAAAACACAGTGGTTTAGGGTTGGACCAAAGAAACTTTTTGCACAGAGAGGGTTGGGACAAAAGGTGGTATTAACTTTACGAGTCCTCGTAAAAATGAAACGGTAAACAAGGAGATAAGGTTTAAACTGTTTTTTCGTGTTTCACGTTTGCTATTTCTGCTAAAAGACGAGTTGTAATTGAAAGAAATAGGTTTTTTTGGCTTATCTTCGTGGTGTTTTGCTGGCGATAACAGAAACCATACCATAGCTTGACATCGAATGTTGCCCTTTTCCGGGTTTGTAATACTTTGTTTGGTTGTAGGATGATGACTACGTGACGCGTGCGTTTTCACTTATACATAATCGCAAAATCGTGCCTTGCCACTATTTATATTAAATATATTTTGAACCGATTTCAAAAAGGAGGCGGTTATCAGGCTGGTCGCGCACACAAAGGCGCATGAAAAATATATTGTGTTGTTATACACATTATATAACAAATATTTCAGTATTTCTTATTATTTTTGAGTAAGTGTGTTATGTATGGCCAATTATCGTTGCAGTTTCTATGCTCCATTTTCCTCATAGCCAGTTCTTTCCCATAGTATGTATAGTAGGTATAAATAAGGAGTGAGACTTCGATTATCATCTGTACTTATTGATGATCTTTGTATTTTGTCTCGAGCTCGGCCTCCGATCAGGAACAGTACTGCCGTCCTTTAAACTAAAGTGCGATTATCTGAGATTTGGCGGGTTTTCGCTTTTCGATACCACGTTTACCATATTCTCTATCGATCTGTCTAAGCAGTACTTTTCCATTATCAATAGACTCAAAAAAAAAATACCGCTAAGTTCCCTTGATGTCTACGTATTAAAGCGCGCGACTCTGCCGTCTCCTTAAGGAGACGGCGGGGCCTGACGAAAGTATTGATTACCGTCTCCGTATGGAGACGTAGAGGCTTGAGGGGTAACTCTTTATTTTTGTGCGTATCTCAAAAAGTGATTTAATCATATAATTGGCATTATAGCTTGTGGACGGTAAAGAATATTTTTCTTTTTACTGTCCCCAATCCCAAATCCAAGCTCCCAACACTCAATCAGGGAATCGAATGCACAGGTCGAATTAACTACAATCGAATAGTCAGCCCATTAATTAATTTAACAGTTCAAACATTCAGTTAATGTCATTAACTGACAGGTTTGTCCGTTTGGGGCAGTTTATTAATAACCATCGCACCTGGGGATCGGGCCAAACTTTGTGACGCACGTTCCACTGGCCCTCCCTTCTGACTGTGCTTGGGGAGACTCCTGGTACAGTGAGAGGGTTTAGATACTCCCGAAACAGTTTTCCTTCAAGCTTGTTGCCTCGCCTTTACGTCAATGTTCTACACCTGATAGCGAATACGAACAATCCGCATATCATATCCTATGGGAGTGTACTCTTTGGGAAACAGAACGCAATATTATGTATTCAGCCTACGTCTGGAGTTGTCTATTACACGGATCTTGTGGAAACTAGAAAGAATTTCCGTGCGTTCAAGCGTTTTTGCCATACCTATTATTGAAATCAAATGTAACAGCTCACAATTTTAGGAACCATTAATATTAGTGTTTTTAACCAGTGGTGCTTGGCAACTGGGCTTACCCCAGTTGTGGCTAATGGCCTAGCTTTTTTTCTGTCTCCCGCTTGTTTGGGAGGGAAGTGGAAATTATGTTTTCTTACTCCTCCGCTGTCTTTTCTGATTAATTTCATTGCAGGACCCAAGATAGTTTAATCGTTTCTCTGGGACTCGTTGAGCTTCATTGGCTCGGGGTTTTTTCTGGTGGTCGCCACTGTTGATTCTGGCTTACAAAAGTTACAGTGGTTTGGGAATAGTGTGGTGGGCTTGTGCCGGAATAGTTACTGACTAACGTGTCGGGCAATTTCTAGCTCTTAAGGGCTCTGCTCAAGTGTCAATTTAAATACCTGACTGCTCCAGAAGGAGGATTTTTTTTTTCTAAGGCTGGATGGACTTAAACAAATGAGGTATCAAAAGAGATCTTGACCACCGAAGTGGCTTAAACTATTATGAATTCCGAAAAAACCAAAACAGGCCAAGTGCGTGTCGGGCTTCGGAATCATCATTCATTTAGGGTTCCTTAACATATGAGGGAATGGTATTTGTTAGTAAAATATACGTTATAATAAACATTATCACAAAATTTCAAGTTCATAATTATGTCAATGGAAAGTTAAAAAAATTTCGGAACAAAATTTTGTGACAGACGACGGACTGACAGACAGATGAATAAACGGACAGACGGACACGAGAGTGACAGCAATAGGGCTGCGTTTGGACCCTTCGGATACGGAACCCTAAAAACAAAATTGTGGCCGCCATTAGGTTAGTGAGGCCATTGCTTTATCAAAATAAATTGCTCTAGGAGGCGATTCCAAAAATATATACCGACACTTCCACATTTCAATTATAATTTTTTTTCATTTCAATCTACATGTAACTCCCAATAAAGTGTTATATTTACTGCGTTTGAAGTTTTTTGCACCTACAGCAGCCGCCCAAGCACAGCCCCCCGTGCTAAGAAGATGGGTTGGCGCAAGGCGGTCGACACATGTTGCATCCCACACCAAAGGCCTACCCAACTTCCAGGGTTTTTTATATATCAATGCTTCCAAGGCATTATGGTCATTCCGTTTGGCCTCTTCCCATCGTCACGTGCCAAGCCATTGGGTTCTAAAACAGCTGGCACCCCAGCTGCTGCTGGTGACAAGAGCCCGACGGATGCTTCTGTAATGGACAGATGCCAATTTGTAACCGTCAGCTTTAGGTCTAACGCTTCGACCGTACAGCGAACCAAGCAATTACAGAAAACGCGACTAGTTAGTAACTAGCAAAACTATTATAATTGGCATTGGGTCCATAGAGGGGTACATTGAATTTAATTACGAATACAACTTGGCCCGACGTTTAGCGTTATTACTGCTGGAAGTACTAGATTATTGCTCACGATTCTGTTGTTTGTTCACACAATTTGCAATTTTAAATATTGTTTGTGTGTGGAAAATCTTTTTTACAAAAAATTGACCCGACTTCCAAAAAAAACATCAAAAAAGTGTAAAATAACTTTAATTTTAGTTTTGTGTCTTCGTTTTTTGACACCGACTTCCGATATTATTTTTGGAAGTCGGTTCTAATATTTTTTGTAAAAAAGTTTTTTATTTTTCACTTTTTAGTTGTTACCCATTAAATTGTGTTAAAAATACGTAGACCTGAAACCTTCCTTGAAAAATATGCGTTTGAAAAACAAAAACCCCATCCAAATTGGATCAGCAGTTTTCGAAAAATCGTGAACAAGCTTTTAACTACCCATTACTCGCCGACCACAAGCCCGGCTACCATGCGGGCACACTAGGTCCTATTTTGGGGATGTTGAAATCAAAATCAAAAGTCATTTATTCAAACTAGGCTGAGAACCAGCACTTTTTGAACGTCAAAGTTCTACATAAAGACAGTCCCCCAAAAAACGCCCGCCCGTCACCACTTCCTAGTGTTTTAGCTGTGAAGAAGAAGTGGCCAACAAACTCCCCAGCAACACATCTGTCTGTTAAGTTTTAAGAACTTGAATCTATATAATTTTATGCAACAATCTTAACATTATGTAAAACAGAAAAATAAATATATGTCGTCTAAAATATAATCATAAAATTAAATAATCCGCCACTTGCCAGCTAGCACACTCAATCATGCCATTAAAAACAAACTCTAGCATAAACACTAAACCAAATTAAAGAAGCCTCCATACATAACTGGTGTGCCTGCTTACAAGAACAAAGATAGAAACTATCGAAGGGCTGTGATTCGAAGCCACAAGTGATGAACTAGGGCCATCACACTAAAATTGGTAGACAATTATTATATGAACTCATATAATCTGTCATAACCATAAGCTAAATATGGAGAAAGAACATCAAGTGTAACATTGTCTTGCGTTCAACACAGCGACCAACTATTATTATCTTCTAAGTAGTCGTTGATGGAATAGTATGCCTTCGATAAGATAAGTACCTAATCAATATTTTTGATTGTCGTGGTTGAATTTATCCGCTACCCCTTTTTTTTGTGGGGTGGTAAATCATCCAATGACATTTCCTGCTCTAGGGTGGAGCGAGAGGGCGTGTCAGACTCTTACTGACTAAAACCCACCCCTGTTCCATCCCTGCCCTGAATGCCCAGGGGTGCGGTAACTCTGTTACGAATTGATCCGCTACCCCTAGGCATCCCCACCGAGTGTTTCCATCCCCACCGAGTGTTTCCACGTTGCCGTCGTGGTGGGGCTTATGGGTCTCCATGATCCTGGGGACTTCCGGCATGAGTGACTAACTTGTGCCGGAAGGCTCCAGGGGAGAGGCCCGACTAAGAGGAACACACCGGGGGTCGCGTCCATTGTCAGTCGATCATCGTCGACTGCCAGTGGATGCGACCTCCACCCAATCCTAAGCTTGGAGGCGTGGCTATGGGATGCGTACCGGAGGGATGTCCGGATGCTAGCGCCTCACAAGAGGGCCGCGCCGTTGGGAGGCTTGAGCAAGCTGTTCGAGCCTCCTAACGGCGTGGGACCTGGGGGAATCTTCGTCGCTGCTCTCTGGTACGCATCTGTTCATCAGATGTGACCTTGAGAGCGGCGCCGAAACTAGGGAGGGCCCATAAGGGCAGAGTGTGTGAATGAGTGAATGAATGAGAGAGAGTGAATGTGTTCTATGCGAAATGTTAGAGGAAGATAGGGAGGTCGAGTTAGAGGAGATAGGGACCTCACCCTTAAAAGGAAAACCCAATCATGACAGACAAGACAAAAGCAATATATTCCCAGTCACGCCCCCATTCGTATACTGGGGGGGGCGGCTCGAGTCTTTCGCTAAATAACGACGACCTGGATCCGTTTGTCGGGGACAATCCCGACAACAAGAGCCGAGGAGGCTCGAGATCATCTCCTACATTCCGGGAGATGATCTCCTTCAGCTATAAGACGTCCGACAAGCCGCGGTCGGGCGATAATAGCCAAACTGAAGTCGGCAAGGAGGTGGAGCGTGGTGCTGCGTCGGAGTCCGGCGCAGCACTGGTAGCAGCTCCGGGCTCTGGGAGTCCGGAGAATGAGGAGGAAGTGGGTGCTTCCGGGGGAGTCGTGGGTGAATGCTCGCGGTTCTTCCGGAACCAAAAGCGCTCCAAGTCGGGGGATGGCGGGGAGTCGTCCTCTGATGTAGAGGTGATGGCCCCGCCTCCCAAGATCCCCACCGGTCGGAGGGGAGGAGGAGCGATCCGGAGGCCCAGCAAGGCCACCAAGGCGGGCAGGAGAGCCACAAGGCTCGCCCTGGAGGCGCGCCACCCCGCTGCGTTGGGGTCTTGTGCCTCGGCCTCTGGGTCCTCGGGTGGAGAGCCGGACGCCGCTAGCTCCAACTCGGAGCGAGCGGCCAGGCTTGCGGAGGTCGTGGAGGCCGCCATCAAGGGTGTGGTGCAGAAGAGGCTGCCCACATCCAGAAAGGGCCACCTCCGAAGCCACGGCCTCCATAGTGGCGGCGGCAGAGGCGAGTTTCGGCGGGCCTCCGTCTGCATTGGACGAGACATCCAAACTGCGGGCGGAGGTCGCCCGCCTGACCGCCACTACGGAGCTTCTGGTTAAGGAAAACCAGAAGCTCCGGGCAGACCTGGCCGAACTCCGAGGAGGTCACCGGAGGGACGCGCAGGAGGAGCTCCAGCACGGGCCGAGTCAGCCCCTGCCCGCCGCGGAGAACCAAGTTCTCGACCTGGTGCGGCAGGAGCTGGCTTCCTTCAACAGGCGGTTCTCCGTGCTGGAGGGCATTGTGTTGCGCCCTCCGCTAGCGGCGAGCCAGCCGGCCTCGGGCCAGCGGCAAACGCGCTCGTTTGCCGCCGCCGCGGCTGCTGCGCCCAAGGGTGCGGCGGGACGGGCCGACCGCGGGGCAGTGCTGAAGCCCGCGGGGCCGGCCCCGTCTAAGGCGACGAAGGTGCCAAAGGCGCCGCCAAAGCCACCTGGGAGGGTCCCAGCAAAGGCGACAAGGCGGCCGCCCCAGACTGCCCCGCCTTCTGAACCTCCTGCGACCGGGGCTGCCGAATGGCAAGTGGTCGGGGAGAAGAAGAAGGCGGACAAGGCGGCAAGGGCGGCCAAGCGAAGGGAGAGGCGCAAGCGGCAGAAGGAGCGAGCCGCCGCGGCTAGGCTCCGCGCCCCGAAGTCCGCAGCTGTAGTGATCACACTACAGCCGGAGGCGGTTAAGAGGGGCGTGACCTACCGCGCCGTGCTCGCTAAGACGAAGGCGGCGGTGAGCCTCAAAGAGGTGGGGTGCGCCGACGGCGTCCGGGTGAAGGTCACCAAGACCGGAGCCCGGATGCTGGAGGTCCCCGGTGCCTCCAGCGGCCCAGCCGCTGACGCCCTGGCCGAAAGGATCAGGGCGTTGCTGGTGGACGAGGCCCGGGTGTCCAGGCCCACGAAATGCGCTGACATCCGCATTATGGGCCTGGACGACTCCGTGACGGAGGGTGAGGTGGTGGCCGCTGTTGCCAGGACTGGAGGGTGCCCTGCTGAGCAGGTGAGGGCGGGCACCATCCATTCTGACACTGCGGGGCTGCAAACCATCACGGTGAGCTGCCCCGTGTCAGCGGCCCGAGCCATCACCGCGGGGGGCCGGAGGCTTTTGGTGGGCTGGGTTTCAGCGCAGGTTAAGCTGCTGGAACCCAGGCCTCTGAGGTGTTTCCGCTGCCATGTGGGCGACCATGTGGCGGCTAAGTGCACCTCGGAGGTGGACCGCAGTGACCACTGCTTCCGATGTGGTCAGCCCGGTCACAAGGCCGGCTCGTGTAACGCCGCGCCGCACTGCATGGTATGTGCGGCAGCAGGCAAGCCGGCCGATCACCGGGCTGGGAGCAACCACTGCGCTCCACCCGCCAAGGCCAAGGCCAAGACCAGAGGCAAGGCCAAGCCCTCCGCCACCGCCGTCACCGTCACCGCCGCAGCAGCCGTCACCGCCGCTTCCGCCGCTGCCGCCCCCATAGCCGTCGTCGTCGCCGCCGCAACCGCCGCGGCGGCGGGACCCTCACAGGGGGCTCAGGAGGAGGCTGTAATGGAATGCCAATAACGGCCCCATTACGCCTCCTCCAGACGAATCTCAACCACTGTGCCACTGCTCAGGACCTGTTGTTCCAGAGCATGGCGCAGTGGTCGATTAACGTCGCTGTGGTCGCCGAGCCGTACTATGTCCCGCCCAGGGATGACTGGGTGGAGGACCTGGACGGCTCGGTGGCCATCATTTCGTCGGCCGCCGCCGGTACCCCGACCCTTGAGGATGTCAAGAGAGGTCGGGGTTGCGTAGCAGCACGGTTCGGGGATATAGTAGTAGTAGGGGTGTACTTCTCCCCGAACCGATCTCTCGCCGAGTTCCAAATCTCTCTCGCGGAGTTGAGAGACGTCGTCGTCGTCGGGTACCGTTCCCTCCCCGTGCTCGTCCTCGGGGACTTCAATGCCAAGAACTTGGCTTGGGGTTCCCGGTACACGGACGCGCGGGGCAGGATGGTGGAGGACTGGGCTCTGGAGACAGACCTGGTCGTCCTAAACCGGGGTTCTGTCCCCACGTGCGTGCGGTGGCAGGGCGAATCGGTGGTGGATATCTCATTCGCCAGCCCCGCCCTGTCACCGTGCGTAGTTGACTGGCACGTCATGGAGGAGGTGGAGACGCATTCCGATCATCGGTATATCCGGTTTGACGTCTCCGCCCAGACCTCCAGCGCGCCGGTCCGACGGACCCCGAGTGGTCCGCGTTGGTCGCTGAAGCAGCTGGACCGGGAGCTACTCCTGGAAGCCTCGATCGTGCAGGCCTGGGTGACATCACCGGACAGGCCTGCCGACATAAACGACGAGGCAGAGTGGTTCCAGGAGGCCATGTCCGAGATCTGTGACGTGGCAATGCCCCGGGTCCGGCCTTGTGCTCGGCGCCAAGTGTACTGGTGGTCGGCGGCGCTTACGGCTTTACGCCAAGCGTGTATTGCCGCGCGACGCCGGTACACCAGGTATCGCAGGCGGCTCCGTAACCGCACGCCGGAAACGGAAGCCGTCGAGGCGGAGCTATACGAGGGGTACAGAGCTGCGAAGACCGCCCTCCGAGCGGAGATCTTGTGGGCCAAGAAATCGGCCCGCGAGGAGTCGCTGGAGGCTCTCAACAGAGACCCGTGGGGGCGCCCGTACAAAGCGGTGCGGGAGAAACTCCGCCCATGGGCCCCCCCCGCTGACGCAGAGTCTAACGCAGAGTCCCCCGCTGACGCAGAGTCTCCGGCCGCAGCTCGTGGAGGGCGTGGTGAGCGCTCTGTTCCCCTCGCGAGGGGAACATACCCCTCCGCCTATGGCTCCGCCTCCTGCGGTACCTGACGCGGACCAACCTGACGACGACGACGTTCCCGAAGTGACCGAGGTAGAGCTGAGAGCGGCGGTGCGTAGGCTGAACGCCAAAAGCACCGCCCCAGGACCCGATGGCTTTCATGGGAAAGCCTGGGTCCTGGCCTTGCAAGAGGCTCTCGGGCCTCGACTCAGAGGGCTTTTAAGCGCATGCTTGGAGAGGGGCCAGTTTCCACGTCGGTGGAAGACGGGGAAGCTGGTCCTGATCAAGAAGGTGGGGCGCCCTGCGGACTCTCCGTCCGCTTACCGGCCCATTGTGCTGCTCGACGAGGTGGGCAAGCTCTTTGAAAGAGTAATTGCAGACCGCCTCGTCGGGCAGATGGTGCGGGTGGGGCCGGATCTGGCGGAGAGCCAGTACGGCTTCCACAGGGGGCGCTCCACGGTGGACGCCATCATGCGCGTACGAGCCCTCACGACGGGGGAGGCAGTTGCCCGGGGCAGGGTCGTCTTGGCGGTGTCTTTGGACATCTCCAATGCCTTCAACACCCTGCCCTGGAGTTGCATAGTGGAGGCACTCCGGTATCACCGGGTGCCGCCCTACCTCCGTCGCGTAGTCGAGGCGTACTTGACGGACAGAGCCGTCATCTACCCCGGTCATCAGGGAGAATGGAACCGGCGAGAGATGTCGTGCGGTGTTCCACAGGGATCGGTCCTGGGGCCGCCTTTGTGGAACATCGGATACGACTGGGTGCTGCGCTGCGACCTCCCCATTGGCGTCAGCGTAGTGTGCTACGCTGACGACACGCTAGTCTTAGCGCAGGGGTGGTCGCACGAGGCGGCGGCCGACCGTATGACACGCGGGGTTGCGACAGTCATAGGGAGGATCCGGCAACTGGGACTCGAGGTGGCATTGCACAAGTCCGAGGCCATGTGCTTTCATGGCTATCGGAACGAGCCACCGGCGGGTTCCCAGATCACGGTAGGAGGGGTTCGCATCGGCGTCGAGGGTACGATGAAGTACCTGGGACTCGTCCTCGACAGCCGGTGGAACTTCGTCGAGCATTTTCGACGTTTGGCTCCCAGATTGGACAGGGCCGGGGCCGCCTTGAAGCGGCTCCTACCCAATCTGAAGGGGCCAAACGCCTCCTGCCGGAGGCTCTACGCGGGGATCGTGCGGTCCATGGCCCTCTACGGGGCACCGGTGTGGGCGCGTTCGTTGACGCAGCGGTCAACGCGCCAGATGAACGCGGCCCAGAGGGTCATGGCGATCCGCATCATCCGCGGATACTGCACGGTCTCCCGTGAGGCGGCGAGCCTCCTTGCCGGACTGTCACCGTGGGATCTGGAGGCAAAAATCCTCGCGCACCTTTACGAGTGGCGCGAGGAGGCTAAACGCCGGGGCGAAACTCCGCTGCCGCGACAACTCGCGGCTCGGCGGACAGAGCTCCGGCAGGATCTCATGGTGACATGGAGAGAGCGACTGTCGCAACCCAGCGCTGGGCACGCCACCATCGAGGCGGTAGTGCCCCTCTTTGAGGAGTGGCTGGAGAGGCGCCATGGCGCCCTCACCTTCCGCCTGACGCAGGTGCTCACCGGACATGGCTGTTTCGGGAGGTACCTGTGTCGGATCAAGGCGGAGGTGACCCCTGCGTGTTTCCACTGCGAGGATCGCCCCGTGGACACGGTGGAGCATACGGTGGAGGTTTGCCCCGCCTGGGCAGAACACCGCCGTGTCCTCGTGGATGCGATAGGCGGCAGCGACCTCTCGCGCCGTGCCCTGGTTCAGGCCATGGTACGGAGTGAGAGGGAATGGGGGGCCGTCTCCAACTTCTACGAAGCAGTAATGCTCGCGAAGAGGGAGGCGGCACACGTTAGGGAGACTCAACAGAGACCGAGTCGCCCTAGCGCCCCCAGCAGCAGCCGTCGCAGGAGACGCCGGGGGCTGCGAGACGATCTCCGGCCACCGTAGACCCGGGCCTGCGGACGGCGAGTAGCGGGTAACTCGCCGTCCGATCAGCACCAGGCCCGAGAGTCGACGGCGCGTAGTGTTCCACGCGCGCCTCAAAGAGTTGTCAGCAAAGGACGGGGCCTGCCACGGCCAGTGCCTGCCCGGGGGTGGAGGATAAATTCGAAAGAGTTACCTCGCCCCCGGGCGCGTAGGGCAGGGAGGAACAGGGGTGGGTTTTAGTCAGTAAGAGTCTGACACGCCCTTCCGCTCCACCCCAGAGCGGAAAGAGTCATTAGATGATTTCCCACCCCCCAAAAAAAAAAAAAAAATACCCCTAGGCATAGATCGACTCCTGCAACTGTTATTAGTAGCCACGAGTCCTTCGAGACAGTTCTGGAGTTTATTTTATTTAGTTACCAATACAAGAGCATATTACAATAATGCACCAGCCACTACAATGGAACACAAAGGCAAGGTATTCTGTTTATTTCCACAGAGATTTGTCGCCTGCATATACCTGTAGATTTAAGTGGATTGTCAAGTTTCTGCAACGGCTAATGGGAAATATAAGATGCTTTGTAGTATCTGATATTTAATGTAGTTATAACAATTGTTTCTGAATATTGTTAGGTTTGTTTCTTTATAATTTTATATAATTATAACTTTTGCCAGTGGGTTCGCCCGCAAGGACTTGGTACTTCCCATTATAAATTATTACTTCCTAGCCACCCGCTCCAGCTTCGCTTGGGCGCAAATTATACATTTAAATCTTCCTCATCAATAACTCTATTCGTGAAAACCACATGAAAACGCGTTCAGTAGTTTTTGAGTTTTTTGCGTACAGACACGGCGGTGGACTTTGGTTTATAATATATAGTGTTAGTGATGTGCTATTCCAGACTATAATCTATCTATAGGCTAAAATTTCTTCCAGATCCGTTCAGCCGTTCTGGCGTGATTGAGACAAACGTTCATCCAAAGTTTCACATTTATAATATTTTAAGTAGTAGTATACATAGGTATACTACTTAATATTATTATGAATGCGAAAGTTTGAAAGACAATGTGCCTATCAAACTGATGTCAACTGAGTATGCGAATAAATCTGCTGTTCCGCGTGCAATGTGCTTTCCACTACCATTAAAACCAACATAATAATATAATGCCAGTACCAAAGACGAACCATACCAGCTATCTTAATTCCATAATAAACCAACTGATGTCCTCAACAATGATAAGACTATAGACACGTTTAAAATGACTTCAAAAGCGAGAGTAAAAACAACCGACTTCCAAAAAAGAAAATACACTAGAAATTTAAAAAAACTTTAATTTCGGAAGTCGCTGTTTGTATTTTATTGCTTCGTTTTTTGACACCGACTTCCGAAATTAAAGTAATTTTTTTATTTTTAGTGTATTTTCGTTTTTGGAAGTCGGTTGTTTTTTTTTTGTAAAAAAGTTTTTTATTTTTCACTTTTTAGTTGATAGACCCCAGAACTAAAAACCCCAATAAAATGGAACGTGGAATTTAAACATAGTCGGAATTGGAGAAGACCAAGGCGTCATCTAGGTATAAGTATTTTGCATTTATGTTCAGTTTTTCAAAAAGCGCTGAAGCAATTTTGATAAAATTTATATGGAACTACTTTGGGAGTATATTCTATCGGACAAAAAAGAATTTTGAAAATCGGTCTTAATTTGACAGAAAAATCGGTGAACATACATAAAATAAAAAACTTTAAAAAAAAAAACCGACCCATAAATAATACTAAAAACTGCAAAATAACTTTAATTTCGGAAGTCGGTGTCAAATAACGAAGAAACCAAACTAGAAACACTCGTCACACACAACAAGAACAACAACCACCGACAACAAGTCGGTTGTATTTTTTTTGTAAAATGTTTTAGTTTTCACTTTTTAGTTGTTGTACCCCATTCTAAAACTAAATTAATAGTAAAGTTATGCCCGACATGATAGCCCCAAAAATAGGGAATTTGAACATATCAGGGTGAACTGTACAAATCTGTATACCCCTTCAGAGCGTATCAGCGTGATGTAATGTTGTGAAGTGGTGAAAACAATATACAGACATGCGATTGCAGCAATTCTGGAAGGTTTGCTATCATTTTTTGAAGAGTTCCATTGTGTATCGCCGAAGTTCTTCATCAAATCTTCACCAAATTAAAATGCCACATGTGACGTAACCGACCACATGTGAAGCAACAGCTTTCAAACTTAAAAAAATCTTCAAAATTGGTTCACGTAGTAAAAAGTTATGAGGTGACACAAATAAAAAAAAATAAAAAATACAGACGAATTGAGAACCTCCTCCTTTTTTTGAATTCGGTTAAAAAAAGAAAAAACACACAGTCGAACATAGAACCTGCTCCTTTTTCGAAGTCGGTTAAAAACAACAAAAATAGTAATAGTTCAAGTTTTCAGTAAGAAAAGTGGCATTTAACAACGCCAGTACGAATAGTAAGTGCTGCCACAAACGGACTGCTTGGATCAGTCAGCGCCGACAGCTTCAAGCGGTCGCTGTTGGACATCAATTTGATAGGCAATTTGCAGTACATTGCTCGGTGGACATCAATTATAATAGGCACTACGTAGTACATTTTTGTTTTCTTATACGTCAAAGCAGCAATGTACTGCATAATGCCTATCAAATTGATGTCAACTGAGTTAGCGAATACGCCTGCTACAGTGTTAATACAAAATGGACGATCGCCATACACGGACCGTTCAAGCAGTTAATTTGTTTTCGCAGCTAAAAATGTATTGAGTGCTCCAAGCAGTACGTCTATGGAGATCACAACCGCAATACGACTGTTCTCGTGCAGTTGGTCTCGACTGCTCTAAGCAGTCCGTCTATGAAGGCCCCAACCGCAATACGACTGCTCTCGTGCAGTTGGTCTCGACTGCTCTAAGCAGTCCGTCTGTGGAGGCCCCAACCGCAACACGACTGCTCTCGTGCAGTTGGTTTCGACTGCTCTAAGCAGTCCGTCTGTGGATGCCTCAACCGCAATACGACTGCTCTCGTGCAGTTGGTCTCGACTGCTCTAAGTAGTCCGTCTATGGAGGCCCCAACCGCAATATGACTGCTCTCGTGCAGTTGATCTCGACTGCTCCAAGCAGTCTGTCTGAAGAGGCCCCAACCGCAACTCGACTGCTTCGTGCAGTTGGTTTCGACTGCTCTAAGCAGTCCGTCTGTGGATGCCTCAACCGTAATACGACTGCTCTCGTGCAGTTGGTCTCGACTGCTCTAAGTAGTCCGTCTATGGAGGCCCCAACCGCAATACGACTGCTCTCGTGCAGTTGGTCTCGACTGCTCTAAGCAGTCCGTCTGAGGAGGCCCCAACCGCAATACGACTGCACTCGTGCAGTTGGTCTCGACTGCTCTAAGCAGTCCGTCTGTGGAGGCCCCAACCGCAATACGACTGCTCTCGGGCAGTTGGTCTCGACTGCTCTAAGCAGTCCGTCTGTGGAGGCCCCAATCGCAATACGACTGCTCTCGTGCAGTTGGTCTCGACTGCTCCAAGCAGTCCGTCTGAGGAGGCCCCAACCGCAATACGACTGCTCTCGTGCAGTTGGTCTCGACTGCTCTAAGTAGTCCGTCTACGGAGGCCCCAACCGCAATACGACTGCTCTCGTGCAGTTGGTCTCGACTGCTCTAAGCAGTCCGTCTGTGGAGGCCCCAACCGCAATACGACTGCTCTCGTACAGTTGGTCTCGACTGCTCTAAGTAGTCCGTCTATGGAGGCCCCAACAGCAATACGACTGCTCTCGTGCAGTTGGTCTCGACTGCTCTAAGTAGTCCGTCTATGGAGGCCCCAACCGCAATACGACTGCTCTCGTGCAGTTGGTCTCGACTGCTCTCGTGCAGTTGGTCTCGACTGCTTTAAGCAGTCCGTCTGTGGAGGCCCCAACCGCAATACGACTGCTCTCATGCAGTTGGTCTCAACTGCTCCAAGCAGTCCGTCTGAGGAGGCCCCAACCGCAACACGACTGCTCTCGTGCAGTTGGTCTCGACTGCTCTAAGCAGTCCGTCTATGGATAGCCTCAGGGGTTATCGACTGTTTGGTGCCAACAAAGAATGCAATTTGTCAAGTCAAACATTTCTTCTGAACACAATACGGATGTGAATTATTTACTTGCCTGTTCGTTGGTTTCGTGGTTGCAAGCGCAATTGCAATACGTGAGGTCCTGGGTGCTATTCCCAGGTCGGGAAAAAAGTCCTATTGGGTTGTTCCATTAGGAATTACTCTGTAGTAGCTTGGTTTTTGGAAGTTGGTGGTGTGATACCCCGTGCCTAGGTAAGCACGTAAAGCCTTCGCCTGATCTCTCCCCGGTCGTGTCGGATTGCCGTCCCATCGGACTATGAGAGTAAAGGAACAGAGAGTGCATCTGTGTATGCGCACACACTTTTCCTCTATAATATCTCCTACGTACTTGACTGGTCTCTGTTGATATTAGCCAACTTCTTTTCTATGAAAGAAAGAAAGGTTATAATAACTAATTTCTGCATTTTTAACCGACTTTCGAAAAAGGAGGAGGTTCTATGTTCGACTGTATGTATGTTTTATGTATGTCCGCCGATTTCTCCGTCAGTTCTGGACCGATTTTCAAAATTATTTTTTTATCCGGAAGTATATACTCTCGAGGTGGTCCCATACAAATTTTATTGAAATTGCTTAAGCGCTTTTTGAGAAACTGAACAAAAACGATAAATACGTTTACCTCGATGACGTTTTGGTGTACTCCAAATGTTTAAATTCCACGTTCCATGTTATTGGGGTTTTTAGTTGTGGGGTATAACAACTAAAAAGTGAAAAATAAAAAACTTTTTTACAAAAAAAAACAACCTTTGAAAGTCGGTTGTTTTTTTTGTAAAAAAGTTTTTTTTTTTTTAACTAGGCTTATTTTGTTTTTATAACTTTATTTCTTGTTTGTATGTGCATACTCTCTTTTTTTAAATAGTGTCCGTCTGTCAGTTAATTTTCTTCGAATATACTGAATCGATTATGTTGAAATTTTGTACACACATGAATATCTGTAACCCGAATACGGAGGTATAACGAAAATAAATGAATTTGGATAGTAGTAGATAATATATAAGTAGGGTCACTTTTGAGATGCAAATCGGAAAACAAAAAAATTTAATTCCAAACTGTACCGGGCTATTTTTTTTTTTTTTTTGGAGTTGGGAATCATTCAATGACATCTCCCGTTCTGGGTGGAGCAGGAGGGCGTGTCAGACTCTTACTGACTAAACCCACTCTTGTTCCTTCCCTGCTCTGAATGCCCAGGGGCGCGGTAACTCTGTTTCGAACTTATCCACAACCAACAGGCAGGCATCGGCCATGACGGGCCCCGTCATGATGAGGCGCGCGTGGGACACTACGCGCCGTCGACTCTCGGGCCTGGTGCTACCCACTACTCGACGTCCGCAGGCCCGGGTAAACTGTACCGTGCTACATATCAAATGATAGGGCTTATAATAAAGGTCCCAATTTTTTTTTCATGATTTGAAATATATACTTTTTAAGTTATTTAAGTAAATAAATGAAATTTACCTTTCCCCAACCAACAACAAACCAACGGGCCTAAAATTTTGAAAAATACAGGAGATAGTTCTTTACTTAAAGATTATAGGAAAACCGATATTGAAGAGAAGTCTAAAGATTAAAAATACATGAAAAAAAATGATTTGTTCGATTGTTTGTTGTTTGTTCCTATGCGTGCGAGTGCGACTCGCTCTTGGCCGGTTTTTTTAAACAGAATACAGTCACTTTATTTTCTATTAAAATGTGTCGAGTCAACCTTCTCGCCCAGCTTCACTGAGGTCATTACCACAATTAAATTCTCAGCTTAATTTTTACCGATATTCCGACTGTTTCAAAGATTCCACATATAATCGAATTATTAGCAAATTGATCCCTATTGCATAATTAAAACAATCACTGAACCTCACTTGGAAAAATCCCAACAAAAACCATGATGTGTATATTTTTCCAGGAGATTTTTACTGGTTACATCTTCATTTCATTCAAATGTCGAACGTCAGGAACGGCAATCGTCAAAGCAAGCCAATCACACTCGTTAGCTCCACGACGCCATGTTTTATTTGCGTCTCTATAAAAGTGCAGCGACTGTTGACAAAGTTTCTAGGCCCAGTACAAAAAGAAATTTAGGTTATCAAATCTGGGACAGCAGTTAGTAGAATATTTTGCTAGATAAACCAGTCCAATTGCGACATACACTTTCTAACTCAATCCAAAGGATTTTGAGGGTAATTTATAGTTATTGTTACATTAATCTGAAATAGTCTGTTTGACACAAGTTTGACATTAGTGCGTTTCGATGCAAATGGGTCGAAATTGACAATTATCGTTGCAGTTTCTCGGTTCCAAAACGACTATCATGTCGACGTTATTTCAAATAACGTATTTAATGCTTTACCCTTATATTTAACCCCCGACGCAAAAAAAGGGCTGTTATAAGTTTAACCGCTGTGTGTGTGTCTGTCTGTCTGTGTGTCTGTTTGTGGCACCGTAGCTCTTAAACGAGTGAAGCGATTTGAAAACGGTTTTTTTTATATTTGAAAGCGGGTTCTCTAGCGATGGTTCTTAGATATGTTTTGTCAAAATCGGTTTAACGGTTTCAAGGTCATTAGCTTTTTGTGTTTTTTAAGTGTTCGCTTTTCTTTTAAGCCTGGCGGTTTTACTTTCCGTTTTATTTTTCCTGCTTTTCCATTTTGGAAACTCTGACGTTGTATTGCCTTCTTTGCAATTTAGCAGTGCCCAAAATTTTACATGTTCACTATCAGTTCTAAATATTAAGGCGCTATTAGCTGCCAACGACCTTGAGTGGTTAGCTTGCGTGTTCTGCGCTGAGCTCACGTAACGCGTCGTATGTCCACCCAGTAATAGGACTCGCCCATCAAGGAGCGCTGTGCGAAATTAGACGCATTTTTAATTTATTACACATAAAAAAACAAGTATTATACTGAAACACTGAGACTAAATTATAATTCATTAAATAATCTTTAAAATGGTGTAGGTTTCATAAAAATACGCCTTATAGTTTTTGCGTGATCCTCAATTTCTTATCCGCGTTAGACATAACTTTACAAATTAATTACACTATGTTATTAAAATATTATTTCAAATATTCTCAGAATTAATTACGACGAAAATAGCCTAGAGTAACATATTTTTTTTCAAAGAAATAAAAGTAATCGTTTAGACGTGATGTTCAATTAAAAACCTTTAAAAGTCGTATAACTGCGCCTTAAATAAGGAACAAGTATTGATTTTGGTTTTTTATGAAATTTTCCAAGTAGCTACATTTTTTAAGTTGGGCGACTATTACTCTTAAATTAACAGAGCTAACTTAGACGTGATAGTTTTCGAATGGAATCACTGAATCGAAAAATAGTCTTTACAACCACTTAAGATCCAACAAGGCCGCACATTGTAGGATAGGCGAGAAAAAATAAACCCATACGAAATTACAGCTTCATATTAATAACTGCCTCTAAGCTATGGCTCGGACGGACAAACCGAAACTATAAGGGTTCCTTGTCCTTGCTAGGACTACGGAACCCTAAAAAGACGTTTTGAAACGAAGTTCCTTTATACGGTTTGCGGTAGGACATATAACATTACGTTAATTTTTTGCGTTTAACCCCCTCCATATGCGATAGGCATATGGAGGGGGTTTCTTTCGTTCTTTCTCTCAGCGTGTCCTTCTATGAGCAGGCAAATACGTGTGGAACCTCGTTCCTGACAGGGATCCTCTGACAGCACATGTTTATTATTAAATTACCATTAAGGGGAAGTTAGACGATTTTAATGGTTTTTAATTGAACAGCACGTCTATACGACTAGTCTTATTTCTTTAAAAAAAATATATGTTACTTTAGACAATTTCCGTCGTAATTTGATTTGAGAATATTTGATATTATATTTTTATAACATAGTGTAATTAATTTGTAAAGTTATGTCTAACGCGGACAAAAAATTGAGAATCACGCAAAAACTAAAAAGCGTATTTTTATGAAACCTTCACCATTTTAAAGACGATTTAATTATCTATAATTTAGTCTCAGTGTTTTATTTTAGTACCTGTTGTTTTATGTGTAATAAATTAATAATGCGTCTAATTTCGGACAGCGCTCCTTGATGGGCGAGTCCTATTACTAGGTGGACGTACGACGCGAGCTCAGCACAGAACACGCAAGCTAACCACTCAAGGTCAGGTCAGGCAGTTAATAGAGCCTTCAGTGATATACCTAGTGGTCAACCGCAAGCAGAATCTCACTTGATAGTAAGTAATGATGTGGTTATGGTGATATATTAATAAAAAGGTTGTTTTTCCTTTTAGTGTATTTTGTAAAGTATTCAGGTTATTTATTAGAGTACTAATATATTTTTTAGCTAATATTCTGACACAAGAAATTAATGAAGTATGTGTGCGGCCAACACTGGCTCAATTGGCGGTTTAAATTAGTTTTACGTTGTGTCGGTACGTTCGTATCAGGGATATTGTGGAGCTCAGTAACCGTGACCGAAACTATTCGGATACCCGAAATAAAAAAAATATTCATAACCGTTAAAAGAGTTTCGAATAATTTCGGATAGGGGCGGAGTCTAAATGTCTGTCATCATCCACCATTATCAGCCTTTTAATATCCCCACTACTGGGGCACAGGCCTCCTCTCTGAGAGGGTGTCACCACGCGGGCCCGATGCGGATTGTTGGATGTCACATGTCTTCGAATTTTTGATTCTAGGACATGCCGGTTTCCTCACGATGTTTTCCTTCACCGTTTTGAGAGCAGTGGTGTAATGATGAAATAATTTACATAAAGTAAAGCTCCTGCCTGGGTTTGAACTCACGACCTGCAACTTGTAAGTCGCGGCTGTTACCACTGAGCCACCACTGTACTCAATGATAGTATGTTATGACATTATTTTTTAACCGACTTTCGAAAAAGGAGGAGGTTCTATGTTCGACTGTACCTATGTATGTTTTTTTTTTTTTTAATGTATGTCCGCCGATTTCTCCGTCAGTTGTGGACCGATTTTCAAAATTCTTCTTGTATCCGAAAGAATATACTCCCAAGTTGGTCCCATTTAAATTTTATCGAAATTGCGTCAGCGCTTTTTGAGAAACTGAACAAAAACGAAAAATATGTATACCTCGATGATGTATTGGTGTTCTCCAAATGTTTAAATTCCACGTTCCAAGGTATTGGGGTTTTTAGTTCTGGGGTATAACAACTAAAAAGTGAAAATAAAAAACTTTTTTACAAAAAAAAACAACCGACTTCCAAAAAAAAAAAATACACTAAAAGTTATTTACACCCGTCCGAGCCGACACACAAACCACGCGCGTCCCCTGCGTTGTTTATTATCTAAGACATATTTTATTTATATAATTCTTTAAAAATCTAATATCCGTATCTGAAACTGGTATAAAAATATCCCTATTTCCGTATCCAGATCCGAATTTTCATATCCATTACATCCCTAATTTGTATTTAACTTTCCGCGTGGTCGCATGCGGGGAACATCGGAACTCGGCACCTTTCGAACTACCAGTTATTTTCGAGAAACAAATTTACGATAGAGCATGCTTGTCTAAACTGAAAACTTTCTCATTATTAAAAACCCTGATAATACTTAACAATACAATAAGAAATTGTTATAAGACACAAATACAAGAATTATAGCATTTCTAAAGCAAACTGTTGTAGAATTTAATTAAGCAAGCTTGTACTCGTAAATATCTCAACAGTACAAGTTCCAGTTGAAAAGGTGAATGTTTTTGTTCATTTGCTTTTAAATTTGAAGCAACGTAAGACAATGGGGATGAATAAAATTAAAATATTAAATGTGTATTTAAAAAAAACACGAGTGGTGAGCTTTAGGGACCAAACGCGTGGGCCGATTTTGATAATTCTTACGTCAATTGATTCGTCTTAATCTTGCGAGTGCTACTAAAGACAAGACAGTTATCAAAATACAATAATATGGCGACAAACAGACGATATATTGTGAAAAAATGAATTCCAATTGTCCACGAACTATATTAAGTGGGGTAACAAACTATAGGGTTCGACGAGGCGATTTCAAAATATAACTCACTAAGTTGAAAGTTAGAAAATGAAAAAAATAAAAATAAATATTCAATAAACCCGACTGTAAAAAACAATAAAAAAGTTCCAAACAAGTCACTTTTCAAGCAGTCTGTTTTTTTTTTTTTTTTTTTTGGGGGGTGGGAAATCATCCTATGACTTCTCCCGCTCTAGGGTGGAGCGGAAGGGCGTGTCAGACTCTTACTGACTAAAACCCACCCCTGTTCCTCCCTGCCTTGAGTGCCCAGGGGCGAGGTAACTCTTTCGAATTTATCCTCCACCCCCGGGCAGGCATCGGCCGTGGCAGGCCCGTCCCTATTGCTGACAACTCTTTGAGGCGCTCGTGGAACACTACGCGCCGTCGACTCTCGGGCCTGGTGCTGATCGGACGGCGAGTTACCCACTACTCGCCGTCCGCAGGCCCGGGTCTACGGTGGCCGGAGATCGTCTCGCGGCCCCTGGCGTCTCCTGCGGCGGTCGCGGCTGGGGGCGCTAGGGCGACTCGGCTGTTGTTGAGTCTCCCCAACGTATGCCGCCTCCCTCTTCGCGAGCATTACTGCTTCGCAGAAGGAGGAGACGGCCTCCCATTCCCTCTCGCTCCGTACCATGGCCTGAACCAGGGCACGGCGCGAGAGGTCGCTGCCGCCTATCGCATCCACGAGGACACGGCGGTGTTCTGCCCAAGCGGGGCAAACCTCCACCGTATGCTCCACCGTGTCCTCTGGGCGATCCTCGCAGTGGAAACACTCAGGGGTCACCTCCGCCTTGACACGACACGGGTACCTCCCGAAATAGCCGTGTCCGGTGAGCACCTGCGTCAGGCGGAAGGTGAGGTTGCCATGACGTCTCTCCAGACAAGCCTCAAAGAGGGGCACTACCGCCTCAATGGTAGCGTGTCCAGCGCTGGGTTGCGACAGTCGCTCTCTCCATGTCACGCCGATGCGAACCCCTCCTACCGTGATCTGGGAACCCGACGGTGGCGCGTTCCGACGACCATGAAAACACATGGCCTCGGACTTGTGCAATGCCACCTCGAGTCCCAGTTGCCGGATCCTCTCTATGACTGTCGCAACCCCGCGTGTCATAAGGTCGGCCGCCGCCTCGTGCGACCTCCCCTGCGCTAAGACTAGCGTGTCGTCCAATGGGGAGGTCGGCGCGCAGCACCCAGTCGTATCCGATGTTCCACAAGGGCGGCCCCAGGACCGATCCCTGTGGAACACCGCACGACATCTCTCGCCGGTTCCATACTCCCTGATGACCGGGGTAGATGACGGCTCTGTCCGTCAAGTCAGCAGTCTGCAGTCAGCAGTCTGTTGGCATGAAATCAATAACTCCACTCAATGCCACCAACTGCATCAGACTGCTTAAAAAGTGACTTGTTTGGAACTTTTTTGTTGTTTTTACAGTCGGGTATATTAAATTTTTTATTTTTTTTTAAATTTTCTACAACTTCGATCACTTAGACCAGCCATCCATGGACCAACCCCGGCAAGCGTAGCTTAACCTGATGGATTGACCCGTGCGGTTTTTATTACTTTAGCCACGAACTCCTCGCACCTAAGTTTTTTTATAATTTTTTGGATTTAATTATGTTAGCTAGAGGAAGGTTATTGGAGTATCGAATTAAAGTTACAATAATTATCAAAAGTCATCGATCATAATAGTCAACAGACACAGACTTAAAATGTCACACAAAAGAGCTTCTCTATTTTCTCTTTCCTTTTAATTCTTTCTAAGCAAGCACCACCACCATTTCACCACCACCATAATTCCATTCATTATGAAGCGTCCTACTTGTGGCATTACTTAACAAATTCCGTGTATTTTTATCAAAGAAAGTGACTTTCACACGCATACATATAATTCAAAAGATTTCAAATCCTCACGACATCTGAAGATACAAAGTAATGGCTCCTGCGAAACGTTTCGAAGCTATAAAGGTTGCAAACTTATTTATAGGTAAGTACTGAATCTTTTTTTATTATTTTCCACTTTAGTAGGTACGAGATTATGGAGACAGATGTGGCATTTTATTTCAATTGAAGTAGGTTTTCGGAGAAGCTTGAGGCTTAATAATAAGTGCCGCACGGTCAATCTTCAAGGTTAAGCAACTCTTACCGAGGTCAGTCCGTGGATGGGTCATCATCATCATCATCCTTTAATGTCCCCACTGTTTTGTGCCTCTCCCTTTTGGATACTTACAATCTGGAAAGGAAACGCACCGAAATCAACACAGCAAGCTATGGGCTGACCATAGCGAGTGTAGGCAGGCCAAGGAGGCACTTCCCTCCATAAATGACCACTTCACAAAGCAAGTCCTACGATTGACCAAAACTCAGTTGCGGAAAGTCACGGCCGTTGCTTCTGGCCACGGGTCTTTTAATAAGCATCTCTCTGTCATAGGAGTCACAGCTGCAGACAGCCTGCATGGAGGAAATGAGACAGCAGCTCATCAGGGCAAAACACTTCGGACACCCAGGTAACCTAAGCGAGATAGTCAGTAACACAAGGGCGCTGCTGACCTTCCTCGAGGAGCTGGGGTGGATCGAATGACAATACTGTCCCATCTGTTCGCAAAATACGCGCCTTGGGCGTGGAGTTGCGGAAACCAGCCCGACATACATACATGCATACATACATACATACAAGATCGTTTATGTTTGCATAACTCTACAAAATGTACTGAACAGCTGATTTTTTGTTTTAATTTATTTTCATATTGTCCTCTCCATCCCGTATTTTAAATCCTCCAGCCGGGGCTCAAAATTTTGTCCCATCTACACCCGTTTTTCTTCTATGTCCCTTCCCTTACGCAATTCACGCCCAATTTGACAGCCGTCTGTGGGCGCAACAAAAAGTTTAATGCTCTTAACGCATGGTGCTCACTTAACTCGATTCAAAGTGAACTTCCTCTTCAAATTGAGGCCACGAGAGAAGCGGGTGAGCGGTTTTCGATAGGTGATGATGAATTGACGATACAAAATTTAGGATTAGAAAGATAGAAAGAAGAATGAAAAAGTATTAGTGTGTGCGTGTGCGTGAGTGTGTGTGTGTGTGTTTAGTCACGGGGTCTCATCTCGAACGAACAAAGTTTAGTTCAAATAAATCTCAATAGATGGCGTAATATGCATCGATTTCTTATTGAAGTTTATTTAGAAAATAATTATGGTAAAAACTGTACTTTCTTATTTAATAAACTGCCCTAAATATAAAACTTGTGAAATAATTGGCTTGTAATTCAAATTTAGACGATTATTGGAACGAATCCTTAGACATCTATATTTCTTGTACCAATAGATGGCGCTGTTTGAAGTTTTAGTGTATCCATTCGCCTCTTTAAAATTTAATAGTGACACATTTTGATACAGTAAAACTAATATGAAGTGCCAAAAATACTATAAAATAATTCCTCAATGTGTGAGAAAATATAGGTAAGACTTTAATTAAATTCATTCAGCTTGCAAGCCGTCGCTGCTAACACCATCTAGCGAGGTGTAGAGTACGGGCCCGAACGAAGACCAAAAGTTACTTGTGCTTGACGAAAACCCATAGTTACGGCGGTACCGTTCCTTTGTATGGGATGAGGCATCTGTACGCTAGTATTATATTATCTGTGGTTTAGTGTTTCAGTAGTAGTATTTTTTTTTTTGTTTTTTTTTGGATTATGAATAGGTTTTTTTACTGGGTATAAAAATAATAATTATATTAGTTCGTAAGTTAGATTATCAAAAAATATTGGACTAGTATTTTTTGCTTTACTAAACCAATAAAAAATGACAAAGATAAAACGTATCAAAGTTCTGGAGAGCTTGTTACGTCACTAAACGGTGCAAATTGTATAGAGGTGTATCGTATCGTCCTCATTACTTGGCTTAGATGACAAAAGAAAAATACGTGATCATTATTTTTTGGTAATCTAACTGACGACGGACTAATAACATTTATTTGGAAACTAGCCTAGGTGCCTCTGTGCTAGGTTGGGGACTATAATCTGCAGGGTGTAAACAGATACAACATCACAGAGCCGTTAACTACGCATACAGTAAGACTTTTTTTTTTAGTTTAGTCCGCCTTTGTACATTTGTGTTGCATGAAGTTTTAATAAATAAATAAATAAAGTAGTTTTGAGACTACAACTTTTATATTTAGGTATGAAAAATATTTTTTTTTTTTATGCCGCGCAATGTAACGCGAACATAGGCAAGTGTAGTTAAACCCCGCCTCTTCACTCTAAGCCACGTAGGTACTTGTCGGATACGTTTGATATTTATTGCGTTGTCGTTAAAATTCAGGTAATGTTTGTTTGGAAAAAAATTTGCGACTTTGACCTTCAATATCTCCAGAAACAGTGGTTTCCCAGGTATGGTTTGGTGGAAAAAAAATATCCAAGTAAAGTGTAGAATATGTGGCTTTCGGCTTCGGAAACTGTCTTTTTATACCCGACATACATATTTTTTTGTTTATGTTGATTTTTGAAAAAGTGCTGAATCAATTTCGATACAATTTATGTAGGACTGACGTATTATCTACCAAACAAAAAAAATAAATAATAATATAATAATAATAGTTTTTATTTGCACAAAAATAAAAGGTTACATTAACACTATTACTTATACGTACTAAAGATCAGGAATGTAACCATTGAGTACAAACCCTGTCTCTCAAACTAGGGTTACCTGTATCTTGAGAGACACAAATCATCAAAATCTATTCACAAGTGGCGGAGAAATCGCGTAATAAACATAAAAAAAACATACAGACGAATTGAGAACCTCCTACTTTTGCAAGTCGGTTAAAAATATGTTCCACTTTGCATGGTATGAATAGAAAGGACAAAAAGTGAACATCAAAACTTACAAAAAAAAAAACATTTTTTTTTTCAGATGTCCAAAACTGAACAATTCAAAAGATTTATTCTGTGACTGGGAAATAAGTTATGCTTGAAACAGTTTTCCACACATTTCTTTATGTTAAATAGTCTTTTCACCCCGTGAAAGCACTTACAGATTCCACCACCGGAATCCTTTCAAAGAACCAGTAGTAGGTACTTTAAATGGAAATGACTCATAAATAAAATGGTTCATTTAACTTTTGGCATCCGGCCATTAGAACTAAATCCTGAAAATTCTTATCCATAAATGAAACATCTGGGATGAAATGATTATGGCTGCGTATGTATGTGTGTGCTCGCACATATAAAAAAAATAATAAATAAATTGTTTATTTTGACCAAACACTTGCACATTTAGTTACACCCACCAAACTGCGTAACAGTTTGTCGGCGGGATTAGCGCTCGTATTACCTTTCAGTACTTATACAAAATTATGATCTTCTTATATCACGTTTATAATATTATCAAAGCTTAGTACATACCACTCAAAAATAAAAGGAAACTATTTTCCTGCGAGCATGAAGCTCGACAACAGTAATTGTAGACAAGTTTAATCAAGCATAATTAATTTTAAGTATCAGCGGCTTTGCCTGCGTGGTAGTAGTACTTTCCACATTATTGCCTATGTGCTATTTCAGATTATAATCTGTCTCTATGCCTAATTTCATTCAGATCTCTTCAGCCGTTCTGGCGTGATTAAGTTACAAACATCCATCCATGCTTCCAAACTTTCGCATATACTTAAAAATAATATTAGTAGGAAGCAGGATAGGATATAATAGGATTGTACACAGCTATTATATATACAGAACGGAAAGGTGTGGTCATATTTTAAGAACCTTTGGGGGCCGAGTCACCCGCGTCCGTAGGAGTATACCCATTGAGTCCCTACACGTGGTCCCCGGGTGGTGCTAATCAGGTGACACAAACTGGTGGTAGGTTTCGACCGATGGCTTGCGACCACCCACTGGGCAAAGACGTACCGCCAAGCGGCCTGGCCGTGTTCCGGTACGATGCTCAGTGTAGCCAATCCAGAGGAGTTGGGTCGAAATAGTTGTTCCATTGCAGGCAGACCAACCGGTGAAAACTCGCGCTGATATGGATGTATCGGGAGACTAGTCGCGGAGGGTAGCGGGATCCGAGGCACGGTGCGACGCTGGCCGACCGCAGTTAGTAGGGGGCCCAAATAGTGTACTAGCCACACACGAAAGGCTGCCCCGCCAACTGACGAAAATTCCCGGAATGCACCATCGTGCTGGTTGGCGACCAGACGAGAGGGCGCGATGGACATTTCCGGGGGGCTCGGGCGTCCCCGCAGTCTCCAGACTGGTCCCCCAATGATACCGTCCTGTCAGTGCGTACCTGAAGGTAGCCGGCATGGAACCTCATTTCACTTCCTTCTCCTCTCCTTCCTTCACTCTTCACATTAATGAAAGGCAATAAAAAGAAAAAAGCTGTACAGCGGCAGCACTCCCTCTCACACAAAGTGCACCTATCCAACATTCGAGGTCTGCACTCAAATCTCGCCGCAGTCCACCACCACCTAGAGACTGAGAAACCAGCTCTCTTATTCCTTTCGGAGACGCAGATCGGATGTCCGTCTGACGTGGCGTACCTATCTTACCCAGGGTTTACCCTGGAGCACAATTTTAAGCCACGCGCTGGTATATGTATGTACGCCCGAGACGACATCTGCTATCGGCGTCTCCGTAACCTTGAGGACTCCAGGTTCTCAACTCTTTGGGTCCTAGTGGACACAGGCCTAGATAAAATTGTCTACGCCTGTGTCTACCGTTCGCACAGCGGTGATCTGGAGGCAACTGGGCTCACGCAACACCTGAGTAAAGCGGCGGATGTGGCTCAGCAACGGTACCCTTCAGCCCAATTGGTGTTACTGGGGGACTTCAACGCCCACCATCAGGAGTGGCTCTTCCCATACCAGTACACAGACCATGCTGGACAAGAGACGTATAAGCTAGCGCTGGCGTTAAATCTTACCCAGCTGGTCCAGGGGGCAACGAGGGTGCCGGATGTTGATTCGCACACAGCCAATTGCTTGGACCTTCTGCTGACAACAGATCCAGACCGATACTCAGTGTCGATTTCTTCACCATTAGGTACTTCCGACCACTGTTTGGTGAAATCTGTATCCGTCTACTCCCCGCCCGATCCTAGCCCTAGAGGCACCAGGCGGGTTTGGCGATACAGGTCAGCAGATTGGGATGGCATGCGATCTTTCTTCGCATGTTATCCTTGGCGGCCCACTTGCTTTTCTTCGACTGATGTTTCGTCGTGCGCGGACGCCGTGACGGATGTGTTGCGGCGGGGAGTGGAGTACTACATTCCATTCTCTGACGTAACAATGTCTGGCAGGGCTCGACCATGGTTTGGTGCCGAGTGCAATCGCGCTGATGCGCTTAAACACGCGGCCTACCTGGCATGGGTCGACGCTCGGACGCGTAAAGCGAGTGACGTAAGTCAGAAGAAGAGAGCCTTCAACAGGGCTGCCAAGTTCTGCAAGAAGGTGTTGCGGAAGGCTCGGTTTGACCACATTGGCCGAATTGGGAACAAACTTGCTTCTTACGCAGCTGGTAGTAAGGCGTTTTGGTCCCTGGCTAAGTCGGTTGAATCGAACTTCTGCCGCCCCTCACTATCTCCACTGCTGAAACTCGACGGGTCGCTGGCCCACTCCGCTGAGGAGAAAGCAAGCTTGTTTGCCTCTCTGTTTGCGGAATCTTCGCGTCTAGATCCTGGTGGCGCGAGGCCCCCTGGTTCTCTTGGTGGATGCGAGTCGATTATGTCAGACATTCGCATTCATCAGAAGGATGTCCGGAGGGTACTGCGTAACCTGGACGTGAACAAGGCTAGTGGTCCCGACGGGATACCGGCAATTGTACTGAGGACGTGTGCGCCTGAGTTGTCTCCGATCTTGACACGCCTATATCGCCTTTCGTTTGAGACTGGAAAAGTGCCGATGGCTTGGAAGCAAGCTAACGTGCAACCCGTACCCAAGAAGGGTAGTCGAGCTGACCCAGCAAATTACAGGCCCATCTCGGTAACTTCCGTTCTCTGTAAGAGTATGGAACGTATACTGAATGGTAAGCTCCTAGCATACCTAGAAGCTAACGATATCCTAAGTGACCGACAATACGGCTTCCGCCGAAATCGGTCAACGGGAGATCTTCTAGCGTATGCCATTCACATCTGGAGTAAGGCCATCGACAAACAAGGGGAAGCCCTTGCGGTCTCCCTTGATATCTCGAAGGCCTTCGACCGGGTCTGGCACGACAGCTTAATTGGCAAGCTTCCTTCCTTCGGTCTGCCCGCTGGATTGTGTGATTGGATAGCAGATTTCCTGAGGGATCGGTCTATCCGAGTAGTCATAGATGGCTGCTCGTCCGGACTGCTGGCTATTAATGCCGGTGTTCCTCAGGGGTCGGTGCTCTCGGCAACATTGTTTTTGCTGCATATTAACGATCTGCTAAAACCCGGTACCTTTGGGTATGCAGACGACAGCACTGTTGCCGAGAGATACGTGCCAGACGCACGAGTTGGTGGGTCTCAGGTCCGGTCTCTCCGAGAGGCTATGGTTGGGCGCTTGAACTTGTCCTTGCAGGCTGTCTCAGATTGGGGCGATGCCAATCTGGTTAAGTTCAATGCTGCTAAGACCCAGGCGTGTCTTTTTTCTGCTAAAAGGAGCCAATTTCACCCGGCTTCATGTTTCCGAGGTGTAACCGTGCCGATAACCGACCGACTTGATCTTCTTGGTGTTACTTTAACATCTACCCTCAATTTTGGTCCCTTCATAGAGGCTAAGGCTCAAGTGGCTGCCAAAAAGTTGGGGGTCCTCGCAAAGGTGAGACGATACTTCACGCCGGAACAGCTGCTCCAACTCTATCAAGCGCAAGTCCGATCGTGTATGGAGTACTGCTCTCATCTTTGGGACGGATCTGCAAGATACCAGCTTGATGCCCTTGAGTCAATTGAGAAACGAGCCAAGAGGATCATCGGCAATGATAGACTCGTTGAGTCAAAACTCCAAAGTCTTGAACATAGACGCCGAGTTGCTAGCCTGTCGGTTTTCTATCGATTACATTTTGGGGAGTGTGCGGCGGAATTGCATGATTTGATTTCGCCAAGCCCGTTTCATCTAAGGACCACAAGACGTACGGCGAAGTGCCACCGGTTCATGGTGGACATCCCATCCATACGCACAAAGCGTTTTGAGAAAACATTCATTGCACGTACAGCTAGAGAGTGGAATTCTCTACCGGAGTCTGTGTTTCCTGTAAGATACAACCTGGGAGTCTTTAAGTCAAGAGTGAATAGGTTACTTCTAGGCAAGCGTGCTCCATCTTCGACCACATCATCGCTTACCATCAGGTGAGATAGTGGTCAAACGCGAGCCAATCAAACATAAAAAAAAAAGAACCGGTTTTGCCCATGGTAATAAACAACTTTCTATACGAATAAATAGAAAATTCCCAAAAAAAAATATGGACTTTCCATACAAAGTTGACATCAGCAATCAATACTTGTATGGGAGCTAAAAAAAAATATTTGAGAATTTGCTCAGGTTTTTTTGAAGAAAGTTGTTCATATCGATGGGCAGATGCAGTTTTTAAAATATGATCACACCTTTCCGTTACACCCTGTGTAAAACTCAAAGTCCTGACTGACTGATATATCAACGCACAGCCAAAGCCGCTGGTCCTAGAGACATGAAATTTGGAGGGTGTGTTCTCTGTGAAGAGTAGGTATCCACTAAAAAAGGGTTTATGAAATTCAACCCTTGAGGGGGTGAAAAGGGTGTATAAAGTCTATAATGGGGGAAGTACTATTTCCACGTGGGCGAAGCCGCTGGTAGAAGCTAGTAGGTTACATTGTTAGTAGTTTTCTACCAATCATCAGTATTATTAAGGGTTCCGTACCCGAAGGGTCCAAACAAAACCCTATTGTTGTCTCTCACGTATCCGTCGGTCTGTCCGTCCGTCGCGTCGTCTGTCACAAAATTTTGTTACGAGAAATTTTTAACTTCCCATTGACCTATGAACTTGAAATTTGGTGATAATGTTTGTTATTATGTATACTTTACTAACAAATACCAATATTTGGTACGGAACCCTTGATGTGTGAAATCCGACACGCACTTGGCCAGTTTATATTAATGCGCTGACTCGCCCTCCGGTTTCAAGGCCGCACACTCAAAACATTGTTTCCACCCAGTGGTGGATTCGCGATCGTTTGTAGATTACTCCGTTCAATACTATGTTTGTTTATTTTCTGGAAATGAACGAGGAGTGCCGACGGCTTAGCTTCGTATCCTACCACGCTTTAACATGCGAATCTTTTAGACAGAAAGTCGTAAATTTTCCTTCAAATCCTACCAAAGTATATGTTTTTTTTTGTATTCTTTGGGAAAGTGGAATAGTGTTGTGTGCGTTGGTATTGTTTGGTGAGGAAATGACTTTTAAAATAAGAAAAAAATATTGTGTCTAGTGTACTCATGATGATACAAGTATCTTAGTATATTTCCCATAAAAAAAATGTGATAACCACAGATAATCAGATGCAAGGACGAAAGAGGTCATCCGGAAAAAAAAAAGGAAATTTATGTTGTCTCTGTGAACTCATAATTCCAACAAAAAGTATTTTCATTTACAATTAATTTAAACTAAAATAGACATAGACAACATCTTAGCTGATAAATAACGAGAAAAATGATAATTATTATTAATAAAACCAAGGTAACATTTTCCTCCTTCATTACAACAGTAAAAAATAACGAAATATCCCACCATTCATTCAATTTAGCTCACAAAACACAAATTCAAAGAGCGAAATTCTTTTCACATATTTCCTTAACAAAAATCTTAATGAGCTCTCAATTCACGAATCAAAATGTTCGTCATGCCAACGTTGAATTCGGGAATGGAACGTCTTTCCGAAAATCAAATCAGCCAATCAGAGAGCCTGTAAATACGTCATCAATCATGGCGGCTCAAATTCCGTTGCCCATTGAATTTATTTATTTAAAACGCCGCGTCATTTTGTCTGTGCATTTCGTTATTCAAGACAGGAATCGAATTAAATGTCTTCTGTGGTTCTTTTGGTGAAAATGAAGTGTTTTTTGGGGTTCCATAACCGAGGAGTTCAAACGAAGCCCTATTGCTGTCACTCACGTGTCCGTCTTTGGAGGTTTGCCCCGCTTGGGCAGTGCACCGCCGTGTCTTCGTGGACGCGATAGGCGGCAGCGACCTCTCGCGCCCGGCCCTGGTTCAGGCCATGGTACGGAGCGAGAGGGAATGGGAAGCCGTCTCCTCCTTCTGCAAAGCAGTAATGCTCGCGAAGAGGGAGGCGGCATGGGTGAGGGGGACTCAACAACGGAGTCGCCCTCACGCCCTCAGCAGCAGCCGCCGCAGGAGACGCCAGGGGCTTCCGGCGCCGCGAGACGATCTCCGGCCACCGTCGACCCGGGCCTGCGGATGGCGAGTAGTGGGTAACTTGCCGACCGATCAGCACCAGGCCCGAGAGTCGACGGCGCGTAGTGTTCCACGCGCGCCTCAAAGAGTTGTCATGTCAGCAAACACGACGGGGCCCGTCATGGCCGATGCCTGTCCGGGTGTTGAGTATAAATTCGAAAGAGTTACCTTGCCCCTGGGCATTCAAGGCAGGGAGGAACAGGCGTGGGTTTTAGTCAGTAAGAGTCTGACACTGACACGCCCTTCCGCTCCACCATAAGAGGAGATGTCATTGGATGATTTCCCACCACACAAAAAAAACGTGTCCGTCTGTCCGTCGTCTGTCACATAATGTTGTTCTGGATAATTTTTTAACTTCCCATTGATATAAGAACTTTAATTTTGGTGATAATGTTTATTATTTATTACGTATATTTGAATAACAAGTACCAATATATTGATAAATCAATTTTTTCCTTTGATAATTCCCTCTATTGATACGGAACCCTAAATGTGAGAAGTCGGACACGAACTTGGCTGGTTTTTTTTTATCTCATTGTGTTATTATAATAAGAGTCTGTTTTCTGACTAAAAACCTTAAAAAAAATGTTTTTAAATTAACACATTTTTTTTTTTCGATTTGCTTTCGGATTTTTTTTGCGGGATTTGGTATTTATAACACAGAATAGCCCTGCGACTCACTGGTGAGTCGGACAAAAAAAAAATATTATAAATAAAAAATAAAAAAAATAATCGGCTGTCAACCCGGGTTGTCGTCGGGGTTCAATTTGACAACCCGGATTTGGCCGCGGGGGTTGAAGGGGAATAAAGTAAATAATGTATCAGATTGGCTCCAGTTTTTAAGTTATTCGAGTATGTATTTTGATTGGATAAAAAATATTACTAACATATGACCCTAGTCGACATGTGACTGTTCTCCTTGATATGGGAGTAGTGTTAGTTTATACCCAAGACTATGAAGCTATTAATAGATTTAGGAATTTGGGTCTAGTTTCCAGGGTTCCGTACCCGAAGGGTCCAAACGGAGCCCTATTGTTGTCACTCACGTGTCCGTCTGTCTGTCCGTCCGTCGTCTGTCACAAAATTTTGTTACGTACGAAGAATTTTTACTCCTGTTTGCACCATTTTATCATCTGTATATAATGATCGAAAAGATAGATGTTTTGTTTTTATTAATAAAGAAGGAGTAGGATTCCATTTCACATATATACACTAAGCTAATACATACTCTTATTCAATAACTAAACTAAAATTAGAGAATCGCTATCTTTTACTAAAAAACAGTGAGAGAAAAGGACGGCTATAGCTATGATCTAAGTTAGAGATGTCAAACTAGTTTACGCCTTGCGCTTTACCGTGATTTTAGTCGACATGTATTTACGTGTACCCTTAATTTGTATGGAAATATTAGTTCAACTAAATTTGACAGCTCTAATTTACGTCCGTCTCTTTCATGTGTTATTAGAGAGAAACAGATAGCAATAGCCTAAATTAAGTTTAGTTTGTGCACAACAGAATCGGCATCATTATCTAATATATAAAAATCTCGTGTCACGGTGCCAGTGTTTGTGGTTGCACTCCTCTGAAACGACTCGACGGATTTTTTTTTTGTTTATTTGGTAGGTATAAGAATAGATCGTAAATACGACCAACAACAATAATATAACGATACAACGTTTGCCGGGTTATTTTTTTTTATTATTATTATTTTATTGGAGCGGAAGGGCGTGTCAGACTCTTACTGACTAAAACCCACCCCTGTTCCTTCCCTGCCCTGAATGCCCAGGGGCGAGGTAACTCTTTCGAATTTATCCTCAACCCCCAGGCAGATTTATCCTCAACCCCCGGGCAACGTTTGCCGGGTCAGCTAGTAATTTTATAATATTTAGATACTTTTTATAATCTTGCTTTTCCAATTTACGTTGGACATGGAAGAGTAGTTCTGCTTGCCATTAATAAAAAAAGGAGTGGCATTCCGGGAGTGCCGACACAAGTGGAAACTTGATCAAAAAGCCCAACGCGCCTAAAGAAGCTATCATTTAAAAAAAAATAGAATGGCAAAACAAGTATAAAAATCGTATTTCAAAAACAATGCCTACAAAAATCTCACTGAAAAATTTAGAAAAGAAAAATATATTTACATTTTTCATGTGATTGTAATGGATACAATCACATGAAATATTACCGTCATTACACACACAGTCGAAACTTTACGGCTCTGCAGACACTTACAACATCAAACAGTACAACCTGGAATTCTTAAGCTATTCAAATATTCAAAAAGCAAATGGCGCCTATAAAATGTTTGAACAATGGCAGAATACATTGTACGGAACTCGAGGACCTCTTAAAAATTGCATTAAACATTTACGAATGGATCCCCAAGCGTTCGTGACGTCAAAATAATCGGTGTTCTAAAAATGAAAAGCCCGCCGAAATACGTAGGTGAAATTCAAGATGGCGGGTTTAGATCAAAAAGCGTTTTGTTTTAGAAATTTGTTAATTGCATGTTGAGACTTAGTTGTTTGGTGATATTCTATTTCAATAAAATAGTCTGTTGACTTCAATTTTCTTGCATTATTTCCATTTAGCGACAGTTTCGCTAGCCGAGGCAGGAGCAGAAAATGTTGGTATGGACATCTAAAAAGGTCGCTTCAAATACGAACCTTGCAGACAAACTGGTCGGTCAAATGTACTTTTAAGGGCTGATGCTTCAGAATAGGATTTAAATAAAGTAAAAATATGAAATTGTTTTTATGACAGTATGTTACAAGCCATCGAGAGAACAGTTAGATTTTTAATCGACTTTAAAAAGGAGGAGGTTCTCAATTCGTTGGAATCTTTTATTTTAATGTATCTTCCCCGATTACTCAAAGACGCCTGGACTGATTTGGAAAATTCTTTTTTTGTTTGAAAGGTTATATTTCCCAGGAGAAGTATAGGTACATCATCAGATCCTGATCTGATGATGAAATCCTGGAGAAATCGAGGGAGCGCTTCAAATTTTATAGGCACACTTGGTATTTTTTTCATAGTGACTCATGCATTTATTTGCAGATTTACAACCACTGTTATAGCGGTTCGAAAAACCTTAGTAAACGACATATAATAGGAAGAAACGGCGGCCAACGGCGCCACCAACAAAATGGTCGGTTAATTTTTTTTAAAATAAAAAACTTAAAAAGTTTTCAACCGATTTCCAAAAAAAACACAAAAATATGCAAAATAACTTTAATTTTAGAAGTCGATGTCAAATAACGAAGAAATAAAACTAGAAACACCGACTTCCAAAATTAAAGTTATTTTGCTTTTTTTAGTGTTTTTGGAAGTCGCGTATTTTTTATAAAAAAGTTTTTTTTAATTAAACAGTATTAAGTATTACGGGTGAGTGTTTCCTTTCATAGACACCGAAACACACGCTAGGAGTACACACCACTGGGTTACGTCACAAGTTATACAGGGTGTAAAAATACACATCGAATCACAGAGCCGAGATTAACTACGCATACTGTATGTCTTTTTTTTTGTGGGGTGGGAAATCATCCAATGACTTCTCCCGCTCTGAGTGGAGCGGCAGGGCGTGTCAGACTCTTACTGACTAAAACCCACCCCTGTTACTCCCTGTCCTGAATGCCCAGGGGCGAGGTAACTCTTTCGAATTTGTCCTTAACCCTAGGCAGATACTGTACGTCTAACAAAGTACTTTTGCGCAAACATTATTGCTGGGAAACGACTTTTATTTTTAGGTATGAAAAATAAAACTATTTTTTATTCCGCGCAATTAATATAACGTGAACACAGGCAAGTGAAGTTAAACCCCGCCCCATCGCTCTAAGCCACGTAGGTACTTGTCAGGTATGTTTGATATTCATAGCGTTTTCGGAACTGCAAATTCGTAATTTCGAAAATTCAGGTAATGTGCTATTTGGAAAAAAGTTTAGTAATAACACTTAGAATTCAATTTCGTAAAAACATAAAAAAAAAATTGCGACTTTGACCTTCAATATCTCCAGAACCAGTGAATTCCCAGGTATGGTCTAGTGGAAAAAAAATATCCAAATAATGTGTAGAATATGTGGCTTTCGTCTTCGGAAACTGTCTTTTTACACTCAATATAGTAGCTTCGACCAGAATTCAGCCACAGTGAGAGTATGTTGGTCTCCCGAAAGTCTTTCATGGTGCAGGTATTATAAATACACATACAAGATTAGAGATGAGGCATCGTTTGTCTGCCAGGGTCGGGGAGAGAGTTTTCCGCTGTATATATTTTTTGTTTCTTCGTTATTTGACACCGACTTTCGAAATTAAAGTTATTTTGCAATTTTT
Organism: Polia nebulosa; assembly: GCA_951329385.1. Lineage (NCBI taxonomy): Eukaryota > Metazoa > Arthropoda > Insecta > Lepidoptera > Noctuidae > Polia > Polia nebulosa. The sequence goes on along the minus strand of OX589602.1, from coordinate 27,597,249 downwards.
AGAAGTCGGTTGTATTTTTTGAAAAACGTTTTTTTATTTTTCTTTTTTTTTATTATTGTTGTTGTACACCAGAAGTAAAAGAAAATATTTAAGTTATGTCCGATTGGATAACATGGAATTTAATCATTTGTAGATAACCAAAACGTCATCTGTGTATACATATTTTTTGTTTATGTTGATTTTTTTTAAAAGTGCTTAATCGATTTCAATAAAATTTATATGGGACCACCTCTGAAGTATGACCTACTAAACAAAAAAAGAATCATCAAAATCGATTCACAAATGGCGGAGATATCGCGTAACATACAAACAAAAAAAAAAACATACAGACGAATTGAGAACCTCCTCCTTTTGGAAGGCGGTTAAAAAAAAAGGTCGCGGGAGAAATCAAAAGAGTCACTCAGGCAACTGAAGGGACAAGGGTGGGTTTTAGTCAGTAAGAGTCTGATACACCCTCTCGCATCACCCAGAGTGAATGAAGTTATTATTTTGATGATTTAAAAAAATACATTGTTTATTGTAGGCACTTTGTATAAAATCACAATACACAAACTTGGTAACAAAAACACAATATTTCACGTTGATCGGCAATAATGGCGCAACATTAAAATGCGCGAATATAATTGAATTTAGTTTGCATGCATAATGCCCGTTACTCGATGCTCGTATTAATATGCAAAACCTGCCGGCGGTGGCGTTCGCGAAAATCTGTTATTGTGTTATGAACTAATACCGATCGTGTTGTGTTCGTTAGTTATGTTGTACCATTTTGCATGGAGTCTGTGTTTCCTGATAGTTTATAACCTTGTGCAATCATATCCCAAAATCCTTCACTTGTGTTAGGTAGAAAATATCAAGTCACTTTAATGGTCACGCCCCGCCCCACGTGACCACATAGCACCCGACACCAGACCTGAAGTGTTCTTCCGACTATGATGTGAATTCCATCGGATCATCGGCAATGATAGGCTCGTTAAGTCGAAACTCCAAAGTCTAGAACATAGACGCCGAGTTGCTAGCCTGTCGGTTTTCTATCGGTTTCATTTTGAAGAGTGTGCGACGGAATTGCATAATTTGATTCTGCCAAGCCCGTTTCATCAACGGACCACAAGATGTAAGGCGAAGTGCCACCGGTTCATAGTGGACATCCCATCCATACGCACAAAGCGTTTTGAGAAGACATTCATTGTGCGTACAGCTAGGGAGTGGAATTCCCTACCGGAGTCTGTGTTTTCTGATAGCTATAACCTGGGAGTCTTTAAGACAAGAGTGAATGGTTACTTCAAGGCAAGCGTGCTCCATCTTCGACCACATCATCGCTTACCATCAGGTGAGATAGTGGTCAAACGCGTGCCTATAAACAATAATTTTTTTTAAAAAAAAAACAAGGATATTCTTATGTTTATAGTTTAACACATATCAAATAAAAGCTCTACTTACACTTATTATTACATTTAAGCAGACTTCAGGATCGACGGTTGCATCAAGAATGAATGTCTGATATCTGTGTCTAATAATTTAAAATTATTCATGTTGTTAGTCAATTGTGATTGAGATTGTCCATGTTACCTCTACTTTCACATAGATATCATTAATTTTAAAAGCACTGAATAAACGTTGACAATAATGGTACCAAATTAATGCTTAGGTTTCAAGCTTTTTAGCGTTATGTGATTTTATATATAAGTAATGAAGTTTTTTAAAAATACTTATTAATTATGCGCGCTTATAGGTTGAGTCCATTAGGTGCTCGCGAGTGTATATCCATCGCAAATAATTCTAGCAAACATAAGTTTGACAAGCTGTAGTTGAACAAAATAGCTAGTTCATCCATTATAATAACGTGATTATAGAGTAATTATATAATTTTGGTTACACTTGGGGTTATTAAGTCAAGAATGTATAGGTTACTTGTAGGCAAGCGTGATCTATCCTAGATCACATCATTGCATACCGTCAAGTGAGAATGTGGTCAAACTATAGACTATCAATAATAAAAACTTTTAACAAAAAAAACTTTTAACAAAAAAAACTTTTAACAAAAAAAACTTTTTTCAAAAAATATAACTGACTTTTAAAAATTGCAAAATAACTTTAATTTGGGAAGTCGGTGCATATTTTTTTTTGTTTCTTCGTTATTTGACACCGACTGCCGAAATTAAAGTTATTTTGCAATTTTTAAAAGTCGGTTATATTTTTTGAAAAAAGTCTTTTATTTTTCTATTTTTAGTTTTTTTTTTTATTGTTGTTGCACACCAGAAGTAAAACTAAATGTTAAAGTTATGCCCGAATTGATAACACCAATAACATGGAATTTGAACATTTGGAGACAACCAAAGCGTCATCTGTGTATACCACGGAATAGAAAAAACAGGTGTATACATATGTTTTGTCTAGGTTAATTTTTTCAAAAAGTGCTAAATAAATTTCGATAAAATTTATATGGGACCACCTCTGAAGTATGGCCTATCGTACAAAAAAAAGAATCATCAAAATCTATTCACAAATGGCGGAGATATCGCGTAACAAACATACAAAAAAAAGAACGTACATACGAATTGAGAACCTCCTCTTTTTTGAAGTCGGTTAAAAATACAACCGACTTCCAAAAAAAACACTAAACACAGCAAAATAAGTTTAATTTCGGGAGTCGGTGTTTCTAGTTTTGTTTCTTCGTTATTTATCACCGATCCTTAAAAAAAAACTACTCGAAAAAGCCGAGGTATTTTTCACGCAATACCGTGTGAAACCATCATTGATTTAACTTGCGTCTAAGACGCATAGTCCCCTAAGAAAGAGAAACCTCTACTGTAAACAGAGCGGTAAGCCGGCGACTTATGAGAGGTGCACCCCAGGGAAATAAGACGTGGCACACCTCTATTTGTCTCTTTGACCTCCAGGAGGAGCAGGATGTAAATGCTTCTTGAAAACACGATGATCGAGTGCTGTTGTCTTATGTAGGGACGAGGTTTTCATAAAAAACTTTGTTTGTAATATTTATTATTGTGGTGGTGGATACAAAAATACAACAAGCAATGAAAACAAACTGGCAATACTCATAATTATGAACAACTTTTACTACTTTTTTAGTGTTCCGTAGGGTAACCAACGGGACCCTATTACTAAGCCGCCTCAATCCTCACTAAAATGTAAAAAATTAAAAAAGTTGAATATTTTCAAAAAACCCGATTAAAAAAACAACTAAAAAGTTCCAAACAAGTCACTTTTCAAACAGTCTGATGCATTTGGTGGCATGAAATCAATAATTGAACTAAAATAACTGCCATCAGCTGCATCAGACTGCTTTAAAGTGACTTTTTTGGAACTTTTTAGTAGTTTTTTTTTTTAATATAAACAGTCGGGTTTTTTGAAAATATTCCATTTTTATTTTATTTTATCAATCTATGTGGTATTGTTTCAGCTTGCTTGTATAGAAAGTTTATCATTTTTCATTAGAGACAAAAAAAAAACTGACACCAGTATAATTATATAAGAATAGAATAGAATAACAGCCATATCATCTCAGCCTTTTAATGTCCCCACTGCAGTGCACTGGGGCACTGGCCTCCTCTCTGTGAGAGGGTGTGAGCCGTAATCCACCACGGGGGCCCAATGCGGATTGGTTGATGTCACATGTCTTCGAATTTTTGGTCCTAGGACATGCCGGTTTCCTCACGATGTTTTCCTTCACCGTTTTGAGAGCAGTGGTGATGAAATAATTTACACAAAGTAAAGCGCCTGCCTGGGTTTGAACTCACGACCTACAACTTGTAAGTCGCGGCCAATACCACAGGGCCACCACTGCTCTAAGTACTACCAGTATAATAGTCAGGGGAAAAGGCTAGGAAGATTGAGACTTGTTATTATTGGCTGGAGGCTTTACCCAGGAAGCTCTTAATTTAAACCCTGGATATGTCTCGAACAAAACTGTAGACAAATTTTTGTTTCTTATAATTTAGATAATAGTGCTTTTGTGTGTTGTGTTTTCTTTTCATGTTGCACTGAATAAATTTCTTTAATAAAACGTTGCCCTACAATAGGGTATTTTTTTTTTGGGGTGGGAAATCATCCAAAGGGTGCGTTAACAAACATTAAACTCACATACACAAGATATCCAGACCCGGGACAGTGATCTGTAGGCCATACAAATTGTATTTGTTCCGTGCGGGAATTGAACCTGCGACGGGGAGCGCAGCAGCTATTCGTTCAACCACTGCACCAACCATGCTGTCAAATGGATTATGTTTTTTTTTGTCTGTCTCCATAATCCAGCACCAGTTATAATCACTTTTTTGCCATTTCAAGCCACAAACTGAATAAAAGTAGAAATATGAAATTAATTATTAATTAACTCATGGAACGACCGGCTTATACAAACTCGATTAACTTAGTAAGGCCCCAAGAAAAATCTGCAGATGACAAGTCCAATTTGCAAGGTGGTGGTAATTAGTGACTTTCAGATTTTTAGTTCTAGCTTAAACTTTTGAAGCCAGAGTTTCATTAATTAAAAGTATTTTAACTTTAATTGTTATTATGGGTATTGTTTTGACAGCTTTGTTTATTTATTAGTTGATGTGTTTTGCACTTAGATATGTAGTTATCACTATAATACCTACTTCCGTCTTCGCCTCTAGAGTATTATTTCCCAGCTTCCTTCAATGTAACATAAAATATGAGATTTGATATCGATTGAGCTAGATGGCTCAGTTGAGTCATCTAGCTCAATCAGTCATTTTTTGGGTTCCATACCAGAAGGGTCCAACCGGAGCCCTATTGCTGTCACTCACGTGTCCGTCTGTCCTTCTGTCCGTCCGTCTGCCTGTCAGATCTGTCACAAAATTTTGTTTGGAAGAATTTTTTAACTTCCCATTGACCTATGAACTTGAAATTTGGTCATAATGTTTATTATTACGTAAATTTTACTAAACAATGGTATTGATTCTTTTATGCACAAACTAAACTTAATTTAGGCTATTGCTATCTTTTTCTCTCTAATAAAATAAGAAAGAGACGGACGTAAATTAGAGCTGTCAAATTTAGTTTGAACTAATATTTCCATACAAATTAAGGGTACACGTAAAAACATGTCGTCTAAAAACACGGCGAAGCGCAAGGCGTTAACTAGTTTGACATCTCTAACTTAGTGCATAGCTATAGTCGTCCTTTTCTTGCACTGCCTTTTAGTAAAAGATAACAATTCTCTAATTTTAGTTTAGTAATTGAACAAGAGAATCCGTGCCAATACCAATATTTTATAAATCAGATTTTTTCTTTGACAATTGCCGCATTTGGTACGGAACCCTAAATATACGAAGTCTGACACGCACTTAGCCAGTTTTTTTGGAATTAAACTATGCAATTCCGATACACACTCCCCGAAATGTAATGGCTTGAAAACCGACAGGCTAGCAATTTGGTATCGATGCTCTAGACTGTGGAGCTTTGACTCGACGAGTTTGGCTCGTTTTCCTATAGACTCAAGCGCATCAAGCTGGTATCTTGCAGATCCGTCCCAGAGAAAAATGGAGGAACATCAAATGTAAACAAAGTGACGTCGGGCTATAGAAATCTTTCTACAATCAGTTATTTTGACTGTTTTGCAGTAGTTTTTTTTTTCACACCAATTGACATAAAAGTCACTTAGTAAAGTGCTAAATCCGGACCCTTTAGACAAGAAAGTGTGTGTGTACACACTTATGTACGCACGTAAGAAGTTATACTTAAACTGTCACAAAGTTTACAAAAGCAAAACAATCATTCTTCATGAACCACAGACTATAGCTAACTTCAGGGTGTCGGTTCTAACTAACTTCAGGGTGTCGGTTTTTTGTGACAGTGTGCGCACGCATCGTAAAAATTTACTCTCATCATTTTTCCCTAACGCGCCAAAAGAAGTACAACTTCGAAAATAGGAATGAACAGGTAAGTAATTACAGACCCTCAAAGTTTTTACAATTGATCATTCCGATCTTGGTTATAAATCAAAACCAGCGATGGATTCAATGGCCATCAGTGTGTGACAGATGGTTTCATTTCACAAGCCTTAATACACTCCATAAATCATATCTAGAACCTTATCATCTAGCTTGTAAGGTGCGCTATTGAAGAACAGTTTTCGTTCGTAATGTCATTTTGTGGTCCGTGTGATAGATTCGTCCCAAATGCCATTGATTTCGCCGTTATGAAAATTTTACTTTGATGTTACTTGTACTTGCAGTTTGGGGTAACTTACGTACATTTTTATTATAACATCACCCCGGGCTCACTCAACCCGGGCCTGTGGACGGCGAGTAGTGGGTAACTCGCCGTCCAAACAGCACCAGGCCCGAGAGTCGACGGCGCGTAGTGTTCCGCGCGCGCCTCAAAGAGTTGTTAGCAAACACGACGGGGCCGTCATGGCCGATGCCTGCCCAGGGGTTGAAGATAAATTCAAAAGAGTTACCTCGCCCCAGTTCATTCAGGGCAGGGAAAGAACAGGGGTGGGTTTTAGTCAGTAAGAGTCTGACACGCCCTTCCGCTCCACCCTAGAGTGGGAGATGTCATTGAATGATTTCCAAACCCACAAAAAAAAAAAGGCGCCGTCATTGAATAAAAAATTGTAGCATAGTCGAGAAAATAAATATTAAAGAATCCAACGTCACGTTTGTTACAAATATGATAAAGTATTTTTGAAAAAGGAGGAGGTTATCAATTCGGATGTTTGTATTTTTTTTTTTTTATGTATGTTCGGGCATAACTCCGTCATATATTGACGGATTTGCAAAATTCTTTTTTTTTTCGGAAGGGGTTTATTCCGAAATGGTCCCATTTAAATTTCAAAAAGATCTGATGATGACTTTCGGAGACAGACAACGGAACTCTTCAAAAATTGACAGCAAATCAACCGCGATTGCTCATATCGTATGTCTATGAATTGCTAACACAGTTTAATGGGGAGCCAAAACTAAAAAGTGAAAAATAAAAAACTTTTTTACAAAAAAATAGAACCGACTTCCAATTTTATTAATATATATTTATTAATATATAATAATAATTATTATTATTATTATTAAAACAGGAACACCGACTTCCGAAATTAAAGTTATTTTGCACTTTTTTTGGAAGTCGGTTCTATTTTTGTGTAAAAAAGTTTTTTTTACGTTGTTAAAACAGGTCTCAGAATGTTTCGTATCCAAAGTAGTAGGCAAAAGTGTCAGAAACGGCAGTTATTGGTACTTTTGCCTATTTATTTTCTAGGCTATGCTACGATTTTTTATTCAATGAGGGCGCCACTTGGCCCATTGTTGGGCCTTAAACGTTCTTGTCACATTTTCCATTAAGAGAGGAATAAACGAAATCATAAAGCGTGACTAATGCCCTTAAACCTTCTATATACTTAAAGGAAACGAACCCCGAATACATTATAGACGGAGGGATAAGTCAATTCAACGCTGAATATTTCCCATTCTCAAATTGATACTGTCTTCAGTTCCTAACAATAAAAACTAAACCGTGGGTTCGATCGCAATTTTCCAACGAATTAACCAGGAAGGATAAGCCGATAGAGATGAAGAGAAAAAATGCAATAATGCTGAATTGAGGTTATTACTAAATAGCATTGATAATAAAGATAGCAAGTATTGCAGAAAATGATATCGAAATAATCTGTTAGTACGCGTTTTTATTGTAGAGGAAAGGTCTTTGGGAGTAATCTTTATGAAAAAGAATGTCTAAAGTCTTTCTTTGACATGCTTCAAGTGAGTCAAATAATACGCTTTATGGTCTGAACGATTATGATAACCCAAACCGGTACTGGCCAGCCGATCCCATCTTATATAATATAGTTGTTGGTGATTCTCAGAGGTGTTATAAATAAAATAGCGGACTGTAATAAAAATAGGTTGGTTCGTATATTGAACATAAGGATGCGCGCCTCTTGGTCCGTCGTTATTTTTGAAGTGAAGTCGGGTCAGCGGCTGCCAGCACCTCGTCCCCCGTTCCCCGCTCGCTGCCGTCCTGCTCCTGCGGTCGCCGTGGCGGGCGGTGCTATGTTTGTCTCCAACATACTCCCCGGGTTGAAGTAGGTAGGTAGGCAGCTGATTCAACAAGCAGGTTCTGGAAGGGGACAAATGTTATTAAACGCCCTTCGAATAATGGTTCCTCCCTTGATCCTTATATCGGCGACTCGAGCGACTTGATCCTGAGCTCCTGGGAAAACGGCCACACAGCGACCCAGGGCCCAACGTAATGGAGGTAACGCTTTGTCCTTTATAAGGACTAAGGAACCCAATTTGAGTTCGCTTAATGCAGTAGGCCACTTCGTCTTTTGCTGCAGAGTGGTGACGTACTCGTTGGAGAATCGTTTCCAGAAATGTTGTTTGACGAACTCAATTCGTTTGTATCGCTCAAGGCTTGTTATTCTTTCTGTCAGCTGTGGATGTGGAACAGACACAAGTGGTCGTCCTATTAGGAAATGAGCGGGTGTTAAAGGTGTGAAGTCTGTAGGATCGGAATTTAAGGCGGTGATAGGACGCGAATTAAGGATGGCTTCCACTTGAGTACGACAAGTGTGCATTTCTTCATAAGTGAAATGCGTAAGTTGGAGAAGCCTACGAAGATGATATTTTGTAGAACGGACAGCAGATTCAGCCATACCATTGAAATGGGGGGTATAGCTCGGAATGAAGAGGAAGTCTATACCCTCTTGGGCGACTTCAGAACTAATCTGTGAACTTGAATCCTGCAAGAAACGATGTAACTCGTTACATGTGCCTACAAAATTAGTCCCATTGTCAGAGGTTATACTTTGAGGCTTCCCTCGACGAGCCACAAACCGGTTTAGAGCGGCCATGTATCCCTCTTTAGTAAGGTCTGTGACGAGCTCCAAATGCACGGCCTTTGTAGCTAAGCAGACAAAAATGGACAAGTAAGACTTGGTCAGCTGGCAACCTCGACCTTTACGGTTAGCTATCATGACTGGACCTGCATAATCCACCGAACAGTGTAAAAAAGGAAATTCTAGTGTAGTTCTGGATGCAGGTAACTGTCCCATTATGGGCTGAACATTGCTGGCTTTAAATCTGAAACATTTCATGCAACCTTTCGTTATGGATTTAGACAGATTCCTTCCTCCTAAGGGCCAAAAGGTTTGACGAATATTGGACAACAATAACTGAGGTCCCGCATGTAAAAGCTTTAAGTGATGTATAAGAAATATGATTTTCGTTATATGATGTTTGCTACATAATAATATAGGATGCTTGGTATCATAGCTATAAGGTGAATTATCAAGTCTACCGCCTACTCTCAAGATATCATTTGCATCTAGAAATGGGGTCAATGATATTAATTTATTTTTCTTTGGTAATGCGTGTGACCACTGGTGCTTTCTTTAATCTCATTAACACGGTTCCGTACGAATTGATTTAGTTGATTTGAAGGGGTGGACAACCACCCTAAGACGATCGTGGAATCGCACCAAAACCGACACATGTTAATGCTAAACGTCAGTGAATTTTTTACCTTAGTACACAGTCTTGCACCTAATAAAGCCCCACACAACTCTAGACGGGGAATAGTTGTGGGTTTGATCGGTGCAACCTTGTTTTTCGAGATTAAGAGCTGAACACGTACACGTCCCGAATTACACACAGACCGAATGTAGACGCATGCCCCATACGCACTTTCAGATGCATCTGTGAATACATGGATTTCAATCTTTACGCAAAGATCACTAAGAACCCATCGAGGAATTTGTAATTTATTTAGACAGGGTAATGTGTTAGCAAATGAAGACCAGAGATGTAAAATCTCTGACGAAACTTCTTCGTCCCAAGAACTTTTGTTGACCCATAATTTCTGCATAATCAATTTAGCTTCGACAACGCATGGACCTACTAGCCCTAATGGGTCGAATATTTGGCTTATTACAGAAAGAATGTGGCGTTTAGTAACCTTCTCATGAAGTTCAATGTTAATTGAGAAAGATAACGTATCCGGCTCGAAGGACCATATGTTGGTGATTCTCAGAGGTGTTATAAATAAAATAGCGGACTGTAATAAAAATAGGTTGGTTCGTATATTGAACATAAGGATGCGCGCCTCTTGGTCCGTCGTTATTTTTGAAGTGAAGTCGGGTCAGCGGCTGCCAGCACCTCGTCCCCCGTTCCCCGCTCGCTGCCGTCCTGCTCCTGCGGTCGCCGTGGCGGGCGGTGCTATGTTTGTCTCCAACATAGTAATATGTATTGGGTCCTTACATATGAAATTGGCGTTTTTTTTCTCACAAATAGAGAACCTCGTCACTTTTATGTTATTATTAAATTAAAATTAAAAACATTATTATTAAAATATTCATCAATTACTTGATATTATATCGAATAATGACCGTCATAGACAACTGCCAATAGTAAAAAAAAACCTTATTACTTATAGTCTTTTACATAAAAAAAAAATACCTTAAAATTGACTCCTCTTTTTAACAGACTTAAAAAGAGGAGGTTCTCAATTTGTCTGTATGTATTTTTTTAGTATATTTGTTAGGCGATATCTCCGCCATTTTAGAATAAATTTTGATGATTCTTTTTTTGTTAGGTAGGTCATACTTCAGAGTTAGTCCCATATTACCTACATTTAACTCAGTGTATCACGATTCGCTTCTGAACATAATCCTTTTCCAAGCTGCGCCACAACAAGCCTTCTTGCACTGTCATCATCATCATTTTATTCTATCATCATTTCAGCCGAAAGACGTCCACTGCTGGACATAGGCCTCCCCCAAGTGTCGCCACAACGATCGATCCTGTGCGTCTCGCATCCATCGACTTCCCGCGACCCTCACCAGGTCATCGCTCCACCTTGTGGGAGGCCCTCCAACGCTGCGTCTTTTGGTACGCGGTCACCACTCCAGAAATTTCCTGTAGCCTTCTTCCGTATCCAGTCTATCACAGCCACCTTTTACATCCTCGAGATTGTTGACTCAAGGGAATAATTATGTCAAGCTACAGGTACATTCCTATGTCGCTAGGCGAAATATATCAATACACCAAATCTGTTCAAGCCTGTTCATTTCGCAATGCATTTTGATTGGCTTCCACTGCGTCAGAAGGCATCACGACACGACGCGATATACTTGTAATAAAGCACGCACAAAACGTTTGGAGAACACATTCATTTACACAATGAATGTGTTCTCCAAACGTCACAACTTCTTTTTTGTGGTTTTCGACATTTTGGGGTGGGACAACATCCAATGACATCTCCCGCTCTGAGTGGAGCGGGAGGGCGTGTCAGACTCTTACTGACTAAACCCACTCCTGTTCCTTCCCTGCCTGAGAGCCTAGGGGAGCGGTAACTCTGTTACGAATTTATCCGCTACCCCTAGGCATGCAGGCACCGGCCATGATGGGCCCCGGTGACTGACAATCATCTCTTTGAGGCGCATGTGGAACACTACGCACCGTCGACTCACGGGTCTAGTGTTGATCGGGCGGCGAGCTACACATTACTCGCCATCTGCTTGCCCGGGTCTATGGTGGCCGGAGATCGTCTCGCGGTGCCGAAAGCCCCAGGCGTCTCGTGCGGCGGCTGCGGCTGAGGGCGTGAGGGCGACTCTGTTGTTGAGCCTCCCTTACCCGTTCCGCCTCCTCCTTTCGCGAGCATTACTGCTTCGCAGAAGGAGGAGACTGCTTCCCATTCCCTCTCGCTCCGTACCATGGCCTGGACCAGGGCCGGGCGCGAGAGGTCGCTGCCACCGATCGCCTCCACGAGAACACAGCGGGGCTCCGCCCAAGCGGGGCAGATCCCCACCTTATGCTCCACCGTGTCCTCTGGGCGATCCTCACAGTGGAGACAACCGGGCGTTTCCCTCCGACTTATCCTACACAGGAACCTCCCGAAACTTCCGTGTCCGGTGAGGACCTACGTCAGGTGGAAGGTGAGGACGCCGTGACGCTTCTGCAGCTACTCCTCAAAGAGAGGCACTACCGCCGCAATGGAGGCGTGCCCAGCGCTGGGTATTGTGTACAACTAAGGAGTGAAATTCCATGCCGGTGACTTTCTGGGAGTTTTTAAGTCAAGAGTAAATAGGTTACTTCTCGACAAGCGTGCTCCATCGTCGACCACATCATCTTTTACCAACGGATAAGACAGTGGTCAAATGCGAGCATAGCAATAGTAAACAATAATGGAACTGGCTTTACGGTTGCAGAAAGAGACTCATCAGCTCATCACAGAAGTCGCAACAAAACTATCATAAAATAACCGGGCAATTCGAACAAAACTCAAAATCCGTTCATTCAGCAAACAAGTAAAAGAGTGAACTAAAATCCTCGCCTTCGGGGATCTTCGATTGTTCAAACTTCAACGCTCGCCGGAAGGAATGAATGGACAAATTGTATCGGACGACTTCAGTTTGGTGTCAATGAAATTGTATAGCTTTGTGGAGTTATATTGGGTTTTAGATTCTACGAGTAGATAGTATTGAGTATGGCTACTTGCAAGCAAAATTGTAAAGGGAAAAAACACGTTTTGTTTATTGACACGTGTTATTATCCTTGGTTGAGTTGTGTATGTACGAGTATTTAACCAGAGGCTGACGCGATGCGTTGTTATTTTTTTCCCAAAATCCAGAGTTTAGCTAGCCATCGATGTTGTTACTTAGGCAGACAGCCCATGAGTACGTCATTGCTTACATACACAGTATCGTCTTGCCTAAGGACTTAATTTACTGGCTTCTGCAATCAATCTGCCTAGCATTTTCCCAATTGCGTACGAGGTAGAGACGACACAACAACAATACATAAATGCAAACACTGGCACTTATCAACATTATGTACAACTTTTATTATGGGAGCAACACTGAAATCGCGAAATAATATCAGCTGATCAGTTTATTTTGTCGAGTTACGCTAACATAAATGTATGGGGCAGCTTCCAGTCTAATCAATTATGCAGCTAAATACCAGTATTTTACATGAAACTACTGCCTATCTGACTTCCAAAACCCAGTAACTGGGTACCACGATAACCTTTGACAAGACTGGTGTCAGCTTTTATGGCTTCTGACTTCCATTTACGACTGTCAAACATCTATTGTCTGGCACTGTCAAACATTATTGTCTGGCAGTTAGATTACTATTGCGGCCTACCCAAATGTCCTTACTTTGGTATTGTTCGTCGGTTCGATGAGTTCTGAGTTGTGCTACACGATAACTATTAGTGGTTGAGCGTTCGGCTGCTGCGCTGCGTGTCGCGGGTTTGATCCCCGCACGGAACAAATATTTGTATCTCCTACAGATAGTTGTTCCGGGTCTGGGAGTCTCGTGTATATGTTTCAATATTTGTGAACGCACCCACGATACATGAGTAATTCATAGTGTGTAATATCGTTTAAAAAAAAACTGTGTGGACAGGTCCACTCAAACCTGTCTGGTACTTTCCTCAAAAGCTCATCTCAGACATTAAAGTACATGGTTCTCATATGATTTGACCAGTACATATTGTATGGATTAGAACACTTTAAAAGAGACTTTGACCTCTGAGTTTGTTTCTTTGTTTCTTCTCAGGGTTGTCAGATAAGAAACACCGCCCTCATCTAGCCTTTGTCAGTGAGTATTTCTTGTAACCTATTTACTGAATAAACGTCATTTATCATTTATTAATAAGAGCCGGAACCACCGGCTGAACGGGGTTTCTGTGGCACGGTAGAGTCTCGGACAGTGAATAACTCAATAAGCCCACAAATACTCATTTTGCAAACACAAAAACTGGAAACAACAACCAACCCTCACAGACTCGAAACGTGAAACTACTCGTCCAACTATAACCACACAGCCATTTGCACAATTGCATAGTTTTTACATATGGCACGCCTGCATCGGGAGTATTCCGAGCTATTGCACTGAAAGCCCCACACTTAAGATTATTGCGATCGTAAATAAAATATGCTGGTGCAGTAAAGACTTACTGTTGTTCCATGAATATGTATGTTCTGGTTGTTATCTTTGAGAGCAAGGTTGAGTAGGCGAGTTTATGAGTACGTCCTGTATGCAAATGGTTGGTGACCGCTGTCTTTGTGTCTGTGTGTGAATGTGCTGCAAAAATTGTGGTATTTGTGTGGCAAATGGAGAAAAACTTACCTCGGATTTACTTGAAATACATCATTAAACATGCTGCTTGAATTAATTCGTAGCTTCATACAGGAGTCTTACCTACTTTAATATCTGTTTTGATTATTTCAATATATTTTTAAATCTATCGTTTTATTGTTTACAAGCAGTTACCTACTTAAAACCTTTTGGAATAGATACATGTCCACATACCAGTATGCATTTATAATTTTAATGTTATTGCAACTCAGGTCCCCAAGATATAGTTTCTACCTAGTTTCGGGGAGAACCATCGAAACAAACTGAATTGTGAAATAGTAAATTTTGTAAAACGGCTCCATTCTGTACAATTTGGCTGCGATATAAATATCGACTGACAAAACTTACGAATGATAAGAAGAACGATCGCTTCTGACATACGAGCAGTTCTTAGAGGTTAAAACAATGAAAATAACCCTTCACACCGAACACCTCAATGAATAATACTGTTTGACCTGAGGACATCCTAACACGGAATCCCGGGAATCAATCCCGGAGATTTATAGCTCTATCCGCGTCCCATTCTACCCGGACAGTTTTTGTCACTAGAGTGGCGCGTTCCCGGCATCCTGCTGAGTTATAAGGGTCCCAGATAGACGGAAAATTGGATATTAGCCCGTGATTTACATGTGTTAGATATTTTTTTATTCGTAGGTGTGAATTTATTTCGATTAGGACCTCTATATTTCTTTTAGGACTTGGCTTTGGTAATGTATTCAAGGGATATAAAAAATTGAAATCTAAAGATTGATAGAAAATTTTTCAACTCTACTTTTTGGCATTGAATTTTATAACAACTATTTTTAAGGTATAAGGATTTGGCAAGAAATGAGGTGACTGTTGAGATTTTTTTTTACTGACGAGACTCGTACGACTATTCATGAAACCATTAACTCAAATAAAAATCGCTCTACAGTTAAAAAAAGTACTGGTAATAAGATACATTATTTGTGGGTGCTAAAGGCTTTAAATTATATATTATATTACTAGCTGACCCGGCAAACGGTGTTCTGCTATATAAAAATCACGATATAAAAATGGGGTCTTAGTATTTTAATGGGGCGAATAAAAAATAGGCATGGTACCCTGGGCGTAGGAGGGTGAAAAATACTTTACGAACTATTCTCTTCCCTACATCATCATCTGCCTAGCCTTTTCCCAACTATCTTGGGGTCGGCTTCCAGGCTAACCGGATGCAGCTGAATACCAGTATTTTAGATGAAGCGACTGCCTATCTGAACTCCACAACCCAGTTACTGGGTAATACGATACCCCTTGGTAAGACTGGTTGTCAGACTTTCGGGCTTCTGACGACCCGTAACGACTGTCAAAGATCTCAAGGTTGTCTGGTAGATATCGCTGTTCAGCGATAAGACCGCCGTTGTACCCATATACTCGTATTTAAGCTCGTGTAAAACAATTGTGTGACTGTTTTGGTGTACAATAAAGTTATATTCTATTCTATTCTATTCTACGATTGACAGCCGGGACCAACAGCTTAACGTGCTTTCCGAGGCACGGAGGAATCTCGGTATGTAAAGATGGTCACCAATCCATGGACCAACCCCGGCAAGCGTAGCTTAAGCTGACGGATTGACCCGTGCGGCTGTTATTACTTTAGCCACGAGCTCCTCTACTATTCTCATCCCTACAAATATGGCGGCAGTGACCTCTCGCGCCGTGCCCTGGTTCAGGCCATGGCACGGAGCGAGAGGGAATGGGAAGCCGTCTCCTCCTTCTGCGAAGCAGTAATGCTCGCGAAGAGGGAGGCGGCATACGTTAGGGAGACTCAACAACAGCAGAGTCGCCCTAGCGCCCTCAGCCGCAGCCGCCGCAGGAGACGCCAGGAGCTGCGAGACGATCTCCGGCCACCGTAGACCCGGGCCTGCGGACTGCGAGTAGTGGGTAACTCGCCGTCCGATCAGCCCCAGGCCCGAGAGTCGACGGCGCGTAGTGTTCCACGCGTGCCTCAAAGACTTGTCAGCAAAAGGACGGGGCCTGCCACGGGCAATGCCTGCCCGGGGGTTGAGGATAAATTCAAAAGATTTACCTCGCCCCTGGGCATGTAGGGCAGGGAGGAACAGGGGTGGGTTTTAGTCAGTAAGAGTCTGACACGCCCTTCCGCTCCACCCTAGAGCGGAAGAAGTCATAAGATGATTTCCCACCCCCCAAAAAAAAGAAAATCCCTATAAAAATACAAAAACAAAATCATTAAAATCGGTCTAGCCATTTCGGAGGAGTGTAACCACAAACACCGTGACACGAGATTTTTATGTATTATATGGGCTGTATTTTCGAAATCCAAGTAGATGACGCGAATGAAGTCGCGGGCGATACTAGCCCCAAACAAATGCACGATTTCAGTGTAATAGTTAAAACTAGAAAAAGCTATCTAAAACGAAGAGAAACAACCTCCATCCATTATACAACAAACACAATCATACATTAAATTTTTCAAAGCCACCTCCCAGCTATTTGGCAAACAAACTAATATGAACAAAGTTGTTCGTCCCGTTGTACAAATAAGCTGGTACTACTGTCCCTTGGGACCGCATCGGTTTGCACTGAGGTTCGCCAGACGCGGAGTTACACGTCAGTGTGTTCAGGGGTTTATTTTATGTGTTGGGCTGAAGTTAGGGCTATTTAATTAGGCTTAGTATGTACCATACCTTAGTCGATCCTGGCTGCCATTTGTAGTTCTATGACGGTCGTTACGGGCAGTCTGCAGCCAGAATATATGCCACCAGACTTGGTAAGGGAATTTTGTTATCTAGTTAGGCATTTTAGATAGAGCGACTACCAGCCTGAACTCCACGATCAGTCGCTTCATCTAAAATACCTTTTTTCGGGTCTTTTTAGTATGCTCTAGATCAGTGGTTCATAAGGCGCAGTCATACGGCTTTTAATGGTTTTTAATTGAACGTCACGTCTAAACGACTAGCCTTATTTCTTTGAAAAAAAAAAAATGTTCTTTGAAAAAGACAATTTTCGTCGTAATTTGATCTGTGAGTATTTGAAAGGGTCGAGGGGATTTCGGGACCGGGACCGCGGTCCCGGATTCCACCTGTATTTATTTTTGAGTGGTATTTTGGGACCACAAATAAAACAAACGAAGTTTGTATTGGGAAAGTACAGTCATCCAAATTCAGAAGTTACACGAATAAAAGGCGAAAATTAGTGGAAGATGACCGATGAAGTTATGGGATATGGATAGGATAGGATATAGGTTATAGGAAAAAGGAAATACATAGGTCAGGAGTACATACCTTACTATTTCTGGTCGGATCCTGGTGGTGACATGAAGATTGTTCCCGAAATGTGCTCCTTCGAACTGGAACGGAGGGACTTCACCGGGAAGTCACTCCAACGACAATTCGATGAACTACCTAAATACGATGCTACACGAGCTGTCAATAGCTCATGTCACCAATTCATCGAGCGAGGGTAACGATAGTTGTAGACGTCTCGCTCACACACAAGCAAAGGTTTTTGTCCAGGAAAAGGATAGGAGAGGTTTCAATACCACACCAACCTATCCAACAATTAATTCTGTTTGCCAACCAAAAAAATATTGTTAAACTAGAAGTTAGTTTTCTGGCGCAACCACAGCCTTGTATTAAAATTAAACCCAAAAAAATAAAATAAAAAATACTCATTACGAAAGATAATAACTTTAATCTTGAGTATTTAAAAATTAAATTAAAACAGTTAAATTGAACATTTCCTGCTTTTATTCCCTTAAATCTACACAATTGCACATAAAAGTCACCTCTTCATGTGAAACGTCAACAATAAACTTAAAAAAACTTAACTTTCTTAACAAGCATAAGGCAGCGGTCATAATTATTGCAATTATTGAATATCATTCATTATTATCATCATCAGCAGCCCTTTTAAGGCGTATATATCCGCCAAGTGGCACCCTCATTGAATAAAAAATCCTAGCAAAGCGTAGAAAATAAAGATTAAAGAATCATAAGTTGCGTTTGTTACACAAAAGATAAGGTATTTTACGTTGTTAAAACAGGACTCGAAAGTGTTTCGTATCCAAAGTAGTAAGCAAAAGTGTCAAAAACGACCGTTCTTGGTACTTTTTTTTATGCTTCCTCAACGTAAAAATACCTTATCCCCTTTGTAACAAACGCAACATAGGATTCTTTTATCTTTATTTTCTACGCTTTGCTACGAATTTTTATTCAATGAGGGTGCCACTTGGCGGCTGTTTACGCCTTAATACAGAAAATATTAAAACGTAGTATGAAATACTACAATATGTTTTCGAATTTTTGGTTCTAGGACATGCCTGTTTCCTCACGATGTGTTCCTTCACTGTTTTAAGAGCAGTGGTGATCAAATAATTTACACAAAGTAAAACACCTACCTGGGTTTGAACTCACGACCTACTTGTAAGTCGCGGCCGTTACCACTGGGCCACCACTGGTGCAATTTCTGTACGATGTATACAAATCGCGAAAGTTTAAAAAGAAACATTTTTATGCTTGGTAACTATAAAATGTATGATCGAATTTATTATAAAGCATATTTTAATTTAGCCTGATACAGAAAAAGAATTGAATTAAAGTAAAAAGAAAATAATTATTCTTACCTTTTTACGTAAAACACTGTCATTGTCATTCATGTCGTGAGGAAAGTCTTGTGTATGGATGTGGATGGCTATAAGAGTAGGGGAAGGCCAAAGAAAAGATGGTTGGACTGTGTGAAAGAGGATATGGGTAAAAAGGGGGTGACTACAGAGATGACGACTAATAGAGGAGTATGGAAGAAAAAGACATGTTGCGCCGACCCCAAATAAATTGGGATAAGGGCAGGAGAATGATGACTGTCATTGTCATTCTCACGCTTTCTCTTCAAGATGCATCGCAAATACTTAAAACCTTTACGTTTCTAAGTGGGCATTCCTTCAAGCAATGGTATTAGATAAACCTATCAACATAATGTGTACACATTTGTTACAATGTAAACTTAGCTTTCAGAATAGTAACAATATTTTTACTTTACATGTTACAAACAATTATCCTTTTCCAAGTGCAACTAATAGTATATTATGATACAAGTGAACTAAGTTGTTTATTACACACGAGGCTGTGGTTTGCAGTCGCAGGCGAGGGCGTAATTCAGCCGAGTGTGTAATGAGCAGAGCTCACGAGTTTCACACGACGTTTTTCAACACATTACAAGCAAGTGTGTTGAAAATAATATTACCTTTTATTTTCTACCGGTGATCAAAATATTATATCAGCGGTTTCGTTAACTGTACTTTAACTTCTTTTTTCTTGTGGTCCCAAAGTACCACTCAAATATTATATAGGTGGAATCTGGGACCGCGGTCCCGGTCCCAAAAGCCCCACGACCCATTTGAAATTATATTTTTTTAACATTGTGTAATTAATTTGTAAGGTTATGTCTAACGCGGATAAAAAAATTGAGAATCACGCAAAAACTATAAAGCGTATTTTTATGAAAAATGGTGAACCATTTTAAAGATCATTTAATTATTTATAATTTAGTCTCAGTGTTTTAATTTATTACGTGTTGATTTATGTGTAATAAATTAATAATGCGTCTAATTTCGGACAGCCCTCCTTGATGGGCGAGTCCTATTACTGGGCGGACATACGACGCGTTACGTGAGCTCAGCGCAGAACACGCAAGCTAACCATTCAAGGTCGTTGGCAGCTAATAGCCCCTTAACCTGTGATCCGAGGACCACTGGTGGTCCCTGGAAGAACCCAAAGTGGTCAGCGAAGCTATCCCGTAATCCGTGTTTTTCGTAATCCGTGTTTTTCGCATAATGGAATAAATTGAACATTCAGAATCGAAAGAGTGATTGAAATGCAAATTAATCTTTAAGATTTTTGGAGCTAAGAGGCAATATTTTTCTTTAAGACTCGTGAAATTGTTACACGTGACCTTGTTTTGTTTTCATCGACTTATCTATGCAAGCAGAGGTTCTTGATGCTTCTAATAACAAAAAAAAACCGACTGTAAAAAACAACTAAATAGTTCCAAACAAGTTACTTTTCAAGCAGACTGATGCAGTTGGTGGCTGTTATTTTAGTTAAGTTTTTTTATTTTCTACATTTTAGTGAGCTATATTTTTGGAATCGCCTCCTCGAACCCTTTATTTTGATACCCCACTTAATATAGTTTGTCGACTATTTTTCATTTTCACAATAATTATGGCGTCTGGTTGTCGCCATAATGTATTTTGATTTTTCTCATGTCTTTAGTAGCACTCGCAAGGTTAAGACGAATCAATTGACGTAAGAATGATCAAAATCGGTCCACGCGTTTGGTCTCTATAGTGCCAAAAACATACATACATATATACATACATACGAGTACATAGACTGATAAACACATTACCCTCCCTTACGTCGCGTAGTCTGTTAAAACAAAACAAACACTGAAATTGGTTGGACGTGCCGTCCAACATGCGTTTGGATTTGAGCAGCACTGAACCAACGATTCAGAAGTTAGTAAAGAGTATGCAGTCACAAAAATTGAATCAAAAATAAAATCAAATAATAATACAATAAAAAAATTGTAAAAATGGAAAGTACCAACTGTTGATTTCAATAATTTTATGCGATTTTTTTATTGTGTTGTGCCCTAACATGCGTTGCACAGAGGGGGTTCCAGACTGATCTTTTATGAGGTATTGGGGCCCTTTCCTCGTGCTGATCGTGATCACCAGGGTGGTTTTAGTAAGGTTAAAATCCCACAGCCCCCGGACTATCACCAAAGCGCATAAAATAAATAAAAATTGTTTATTTGCACCTTCATGTAAACAAAAAGAAATGGTGTGGTTTACAATAAAAATAGGCCATGGTAAGTAGAGTTGTATGTTATAGTTGCAGCCAATACCTATGCTAAGATAACTTAATACGAGTATCTTGTAATTATAGGTATCAGCGCAATAGAAGGTATACTACTTCCAAGCAGTTGGTGGATCGTGGAAATACAAAAATTTTGTCGAATGGTCCCTTATCAATAAAAGGTTAAGAACCACTGCTCTAGATAAATGGATAGAATATACTTCATTGCACTTTGTTGTCGCTAATTGTAGTACATCTGTTACCCGGGCTTGCGGATGTCGAGTAATGGGTAGCTCGCCGTCCGATCAGCACCAGGCCCGAGAATTGACGGCGCGTAGTGTTCCACGCGCGTCTCAAAGAGTTGTCAGCAATCATGACGGGCCCTTCATGGCCGATGCCTGCCCAGGGGTTGTGGATAAATTCGAAACAGAGTTACCGTAGTCAGCAAGAGTCTGACACGCCTTCACGCTCTACCCTAGAGCGGGAGATCTCATTGGATGATTTCCCACCCCACAAAAAAAAAAAAAATTGCACATCTGTTGAATGTCGTATTGATTAAAACAGTTGTTCTACGTCATTAATATCTTTCATATAACAATTGAAACTCCGACGTTATCATGTAGGCATCGACTGTAACATCTGAACAAATATTAAGTTGTATGACATTCCAAATGGTTGTTAAATACAAAATCATAACAGTGTTAAGTAAATTAATTAATAAATAATATTGTGGGCATCTGATACGGTGGCATGAAGAAAATGTCGAGAGCAAAGTCTTGTGTGTGGATGTGGATGGCTATAAGAGTAGGGGAAGGTCAAAAAAACGATGGACGGACTGTGTGAAAGAGGATATGGGTAAAAAGGGAGTGACTACAGAGATGACGACTAATAGCGAAGTATGGAAGAAAAAGATATGTTGCGCTGACTCTAAATAAATTGGGATAAGGGCAGGAGAATGATGATGAATGGTGTCACCGGTGTTTAACTAGTAACAGTAAAAAATCAATCTGCCTAGCCTTTTCCCAACTAGCTTAGGCTCGGCTTCCAGTCTAACCGGATGCAGCTGAATACCAGTATTTTACATGGAGCGACTGCCTATCTGACCTCCACTACCCAGTTACTGGGTAATAAGATACCCCTTGGAAAGACTGGTTGTCAGACTTTCGAGCTTCTGACGACCCCTATCGACTGTCAAAGATCAACGATTGACAGCCGGGAATTATTAGAATTATACTCCTACGGGTATTGGCCGCGACTTACAAGTTGTAGGTCATGAGTTCAAACCAAGGCAGGCGCTTTACTTTGTGTAAGTTATTTCATCACCACTGCTCTCAAAACGGTGAGGAAACCGGCATATCCTAGAACTAAAAATTCGGAGACATGTGACATTCACCAATCCGTATTGGGCCCGTGTGGTGGATTATTTATTTGTTTTTATTTCGTTTATTAATTTTTTTAACACATTAAATACATTTTTAAATATTTCTTAAAAAAGAATATATAAAAAACATTTAAAAATATAAAAAATAGTAGCCAACCGGTATCGGGAACAGGGTCCAAGCTACCGGCGGTCAGGGCTCCAGAGAGAGGAACCGCCTGACAATGCGAGCCGTGTCCAGAAGTACTGCTTTCTGAATCAAGCCCTTGATCCAGCCGCCTAAAGAGAGCCTCCTGAGGTGTTGATCGAGGCTCGTGGCTATTAAGCCATTGGCTGACACGACTATCGGTACAATGATCGCTGAGTCCACATCCCACATGTCGACAACCTCGCGAGCCAAGTCAATATACTTGATTTGTTTATCTTTCTCGGCTTTCACGAGGTTCTCGTCATGTGGGACGGTAATGTCAACAATCATTGCACGCCTCTCGATTCGGTCCACCACCACTATGGCTGCAATAGTCCTGTCAGTGATGATGAACTGATCCCAGTACAATGAGATATGACCATTATCGAGAACTGGGTCGGACGCATATCTGTAGTACGGCACTTCCGATTCCACAAGAGAGTACTTCAGAGCAAGTTGCTTGTTATTTTTATTCCGTTTATTTATTTTTCTATACATATTATTTACATTTTTAAATATTTAAATATAAAGGATAAAAAAAAAACATTTAAAAATATAAAAAATAGTAGCCCACCGGTATCGAGAACAGGGTCCAAGCTACCGGCGGTCAGGGCTCCAGAGAGAGAAACCGCCTGACAATGCGAGCCGTGTCCAGAAGTACTGCTTTCTGAATCAAGCCCTTGATCCAGCCGCCTAACGAGAGCCTCCTGAGGTGTTGGTCGAGGCTCGTGGCTATTAAGCCATTGGCTGACACGACTATCGGTACAATGATCGCTGAGTCCACATCCCACATGTCGACAACCTCGCGAGCCAAGTCAATATACTTGATTTGTTTATCTTTCTCGGCTTTCACGAGGTTCTCGTCATGTGGGACGGTAATGTCAACAATCATTGCACGCCTCTCGATTTGGTCCACCACCACTATATCAGGCTTATTGGCTACAATAGTCCTGTCAGTGATGATGGACCGATCCCAGTACAATGAGATATGACCATTATCGAGAACTGGGTCGGGCGCATATCTGTAGTACGGCACTTCCGATTCCACAAGAGAGTACTTCAGAGCAAGTTGCTGATGGATAATCCTGGCTACAAGGTTGTGCCTATGCAAGTACTCACCGTTAGCTAGACGAGAACAACCAGAGATTATGTGGCGGATTGATTCTCCCGGACGATGACATGCCCGACATAAATGTCAACCGTGCCGTCCTTCACAATAAATCTCCGGTAATTTTTCGTCATGATAACTTCATCCATAATTGCACAGACAAAACCTTCGGTTTCCCCAAAGAGGTCACCGACACGCAGCCAGGCTACGGACGCTAACTGGTCTACATCGGGCCCATGTAGTGCCCGGAAAAAGCGTCCGTGAAGTTCCTTACTCTGCCATACTTCTCTGCGATCGTTAGTGTCAAGCACTAGAGGTTTGCGCCAGTTCTCGTTAGCCAAGGAGAGTGGAGTAAGGCCCTTGTCCACTGCCACTACATCTCGATGCATACCCACGTCAGCAGCTAGGAAATATTCCCTTAGACTGCATACCTCGCGGTTGTGGAGGGTCTTAGCATTTAAAAAGCCTCGGCCTCCACACTTCCGCGGGATATACAGTCTCATCACCGACGAACGTGGGTGATGCATTCGAAATGCAGTCAGCAGTGTTCGGACACGCCTATCCAGGGCGTCAAGTTCTGTTTGAGTCCATTTGAGTACGCCGAAAGAGTACATCAATACCGGCATGACCCAACCGTTGAAGGCGCGCACCTTGTTTCCGCCCGATAGAAGGCTATTAAATACCTTCTTCAGGCGGCCAAAGAAGCGCTCCTTCAACGATTGCTTCATGTCAGTAACATTGATACCTAACGCTTCCGACATACCCAAATACTTATAGGTTTCGGTTGGAGAGAGGGATCTCAGGTTTATGGAATCCGAGAGTTGAGTACCCACGGATTCCACAATCTCCCCTCGCTTTACATGCATGACCGCACATTTGTCTACACCAAACTCCATCCTGATGGCACTACTAAAGGTTTTAGTTACCTTCAGTAGCTCCATCAGTTGCAGATTGCTGGGGGCAAAAAGTTTCAAGTCATCCATGTAAAGGAGGTGAGATATAACCTGACCACCTCTCTTCAACCGATAGCCTAGCCCTGAATTCTCCAGCAGTGTGCTTAGAGGATTCAAAGCTAGGCAAAACCAAAGCGGACTCAAACTGTCACCCTGGAATATACCCCGTTCGATCCTTATCGGTTCGCTATTCCTCTGGATTTGTCGACATCCTGGATAGCGAAGGACCGTCCTCCATTGCCCCATACATGACATCATGAAGGTGCGTAGCGTTGCATCAACTTTATACAATTCTAGCACCCTCATGAGCCATGTATGAGGAACTGAGTCATAGGCCTTCTTATAGTCTATCCAACATGTCGACAGATCCTTTCGGAAACGTCGAACCTGTTGGCTAATGGTCATATCTCAAAATCAAATCTTATTTTTATTATTATTATGCGTGTTTATTTTTGTTTGTTTTTATTTTTTTATTATGGGCCACACTCTCTCACAGAGAGGAGGTCTCAGGGGTTGAGGATAAATTCTAAACAGAGTTACCTCGCCCCTGAGCACTTAGGGCAGGGAAGAAACAGGGTTGGGTTTTAGTCAGTAAGAGTCTGACGCACTTCCCGCTCCACCCTAGAGCGGTAAATGTCATTGGATGATTTCACACCCCACAAAAAAAAAACGCTCTCACAGAGAGGAGGCCTGTGCCCCAGCAGTGGGGACATTAAAAGGCTGATGATGATGATGATGACTTCTTTAAAGAAAATGGTTCATTTCCAAGTGCAGAAACAGTAGTAACTAAAATATGAGAACCCTGTTTAAAATAAATGTTTAATTCAAGTAAACAGTATCAGGTGCAAACACAAATGAAATGAACTCCCGGTAACCAAACATGTTGAATAAGTAAGTAGACATGAACAAAGTTTGACACGTGCAAGATAGAACCGATAGTGTTGCAGACACTGTTCTGCTTGCTCCCTTGTGGATACAGCGTGAAGCTACAATCCACTGTAACAAGAAAATTTCCTTTTTGATTTATGTTTATAATAATTTTATTACTGTTATTATAATAGAGTAAGATCCCAGAAAAAACACTTGGAATTCATTTTAGTAAAAAAGTTAAAAAGAAAATGCCCCAGAACCAGTGGATTCCCAGGTATGGTCTAGTGGAAAAGATGATCCAAATAATGGGTTGAATATGTGGCTTTCACTTCGGAAACTGTATTTTTACACCCGATATCTATTTATTTTACATTCACTCCTGTTCACATAACTCCAGGCTGAACTCACGTATGCCATAAAATATTCTAAAATCATCAAACTAAACGCTCGCCTGTAAACTGTTCAAAAGTTCCGAACATCAAACGGCTGGAACATTTAACTGGATTATAAAACTGAACTATTTTACGGTTCCCGTTAAACTTGGCTCACTTAGGTACTGTATTACAAAGTTGTAAATTCTGTCTATCTATTGAATCCTTGGAGACGTGGTTTTAAGAATGTATGTCTGATACATGAAGATGAAATAATAAAATTGGTTATTCTTCAGCTTTAGAAATGACGTCTTCCATCTATTCGTTCAAAATTCAGTGCACTTTTTTCGGGTTCATTTTTAATTGAATCTTACCTCGTATCCACCGAGCAACACATACGATATTGGTCGCCATGGTATGGCCTGCAGGAAACAGGTAACTTCGGGAGCCTGTTGCCTGAACAGTGATAGGCTCGAGACGGTGGTGCGCCGTGCGCCGCGTGCGCCTCCGAAGCGGAATTGCGGCCGTGTGGTGTTGCGGAGAGTGACAGGGCTGGCATGAATTTATATGGGCCAATACCTACCCGGGGAGCGTAACAAAATACATAAGCACACTAGCGCCCCCAACCAAAGGTAGCTGCAGAACAAGGTGTAGTTTTAGTCAGTAAGAGTCTGATAGATTTTCAATTCTCCCTCTTCTTTTCCGCCGCCTCCTTCGCGACCATCACTTCCTTGCAAAAGAAGGAAATGGCGTCCTATGCGTTCTTACAACTAACCATGGACTGGACCACGTCCGAAAGCAAGAGACAGACGAGTTCACGACGCTGCACTATTGGGTAGTGCAGCTGGGCATTCCTTAACAATGTGCTGCACCATGTCGTCAAGGCAGTTGCCACAATGGTGGCATCCGGGTGTCGGCTCCCAGCTTTTACGGCACAAGCACCTACTTTCCGAGGCACCCATGACCGGTCAGTACCTATGTGAGCCGGAAAGTAAGGGCACCATGCCGTCTCTCCAGCCACTCCATTATTACGGGTCTTACCGACACTATATTGGCGTGCCCTATATCACTATAGACCTAGAGAAAAAACCGACTAAGCACATGAAGGGTTCCGTACCATAGTACAAGATTATACGCGTCTACTTGTTACCATTATTAAGATCGAGCAAAAAAAGCCAAAAAAAAAACACGTTTCTAGTAGGGGAGCTTCCTTTAATTAATCATTAATTTTTGTAGATTGTTAAAGCGGCAACAGAAATACACATTCTGTGAAAATTTCAACTGTCTACCTATTACGGATTATGAGATACAGCCCGCTGACTGGCAGACGGACGGACGGTATTGGCAGTACAATCAGTTTGTCTCTTTCTAAAGAGTGGTTCCATTTTGTGACGGTATTATGTAGTAATTAAAATCCATTGTAATAATCCTCCCGAACGGATTTCGATCACGGTGATCAATCTGAACGGAGATTGACCTAGCCATCATCTCATCTTCCTGCCCTTATCCCATGTTACTTGGGGTCGGCGCAACACGTTTTCTTCTTCCATTCTGTCCTGTTAGCCGTCACGCTATCACTAACTCCCTTTCCTTTCATATCACTCCTCACACAATCCATCCATCTTTTCCTTGGCCTCCCTCTCCCTCTCCATCCATCCACATTTATGTTTCATTCCTCCTCTTCACATGACCATACCAAGATAAGCGGTTCCCTTTAAACTTTTCTGTGACTGGCGTCACTTTTAAACTACCTCTAATGTACTCATTTCTCACTTTATCCATTCTCGTTACTCCACACATCCATATCAACATCTCATCTCCGCCATATGCAATCTTTAGATAACCACCTAGATCAACCTAGTACGCAGCTGTAATTGACGGGGTCCGTTAGGGCTGATGCCAGCTAGGGTTGCGGGTGTGATTGAAAGGGTCACCGCGGACCCTGGCTCAGGCAACTGAAGGAACATAGGCAGGTTTTAGTCAGTAAGAGTCTGACACGCTCCCGCTCCACCCAGAGCGGGAAAAGTTATTTGATGGATTCGCACCCAAAGAAAAAAAACCAAGTACGCAGAATATATAATAGTGTACAAGCGTGTGCGCAGACACAGATCCACACTCAGTTCCTTCACTCTCAAAGTCCGATGGGACGGTAATTCGTCACGACCCGTAATCGAACCCAGGAACTCACGATCAGCAGTCTCGCTGTGCAGTCATTCTGATAATCTATATTAATATTATAAAGAGGCAGAGCCGTATTGGACGCGACTTACAAGTCGTGAGATTCAAACCCAGGCAGGCGCTTTACTTTATTTAAATTATTTCATCACCACTGCTCCCAAAACGGTGAAGGAAAACATCGATTGGAAAAACGGCATGTCCTAGAACTAAAATTCGAAGACATGTGACATCCACCAATCCACACTGGGCCCGCGTGGTGGATTACGGTCCACACCCTCTCACAGAAAGGAGGCCTGTGCCCTAGCAGTGGGGACATTCAAAGGCTGATGATGATTATAAAGAGGTAAATTTTGTAAGTTTATTTGTAGGAAGTAATCTCTGGAACTACTGAACCGATTATGAAAATTCTTTCACCAGGAGAAATCTACGTTATTCTTGAGTGTTAGACTTGAACATAGGATCACGCGTGCTGGATTGACATCAGTTTTGAGTGACATGGGTAGATATCAGTTTAAGGGCCTACCTCTCCATAAGTGGCGCCCTCACTGAATAAAAATTCGTATCTTAGCGTCAAATATAAAGATTAAAGAATTCTATGTTGCGTTTGTTACAAATAGGATAAGGTATTTTTACATTGTTAGAACAGGACTCAAACTGTTTCGTATCCAAAGTAGTAAGCAAAAGTGTCAAAAACGGCCGTTTTTGGTACTTTTGGTTTTTGGTGTTTTTGGCCTACTACTTTGGATATGAAACATTTTGAGTATTGTTTTAACCACGTAAAAATACCTTATCCTCTTTGTAACAAACGCAACATAAGATTCTATAATGTTTATTTTCTACACTTTGCTACGATTTTTTATTCAATGATGGCGCCACTTGGCGGATATATACGCCTTAAGTTACAAGCGAATGTGTCAGTTACTGGAGAAACAGACAACATAGAAAATCTATTGTGTCTGGTCACCAGTGGCCTTACGGTAGTTTAGACCTTAATTATATAGACTGTAACGGAAATGGGTGGTAATATTCCTGATAATGGCCATACCCATGTAAATTAACAACTTTCTTAAAGGAAGTCATAATAAAATCTCAAAAAAAAAACCCGTAAGTTATCATCAGCTGATAAAATTAATGGGAGGTCCAATTTTGTTTTCGGAATTTTCTGTGTTTATTTCTTTGAGCAGAATCAGTATTTAAAATGTTTTTTTTTTGGGTTTCGAAAATCCGAATGTAAAAATGGAACCCTTCTAGGATCATTCGTGCGTCTGTCTGTCTGTACGTCCGTCTGTGACAGCCAATTTACTACGAATCTACTCGAGAGGTTTAGTTTGAAATAAAAATAGGGTTGCAAAGGGACAGTTATCGACAAAGGCGAACTTAACACTTAAGCATTTGCCCGGGTGTTGAGGATGCCCAGGGGTTGCGGGTGCCCGGGGGTTGAGGATAAATTACCCGGGGGTTGAGGATAAATTGCCCGGGGGTTGAGGATAAATTCGAAAGAGTTACCTCGCCCCTGGGCATGTAGGGCAGGGAGGAACAGGGGTGGGTTTTAGTCAGTAAGAGTCTGACACGCCCTTCCGCTCCACCCTAGAGCGGAAGAAGTCATTAGATGATTTCCCACCCCCAAAAAAAAAAAAACCCTTAAGCATTTAGGTTTTCTGACAGCAAACCTCATGTTATTGATTTTAAAAATCGAATTAGTGTTTATTTCTTTTATTCATAATGTGCCATGAGTTTAAAACCCTCTAAAGATGTCCTGATGAAGGAGGCTCTACAATATCATAACTCAAAAAAACTAAGTCAAATATCAAAAGTCTTTCTTGCAACTCAAAGCACACTCCACCGCGCACCTTGTGTTGATACGATGCAAACTTAGGGTAGCGATGTCGCTAAATTATTGGTACCATGTACCGGAGGTAAGCAAGGGGAAGTGGGGGGTGGAGAGGGAGGAGAGGGGGACAAACTTTGTTCACCAGCTGTCTGTACGACAACCGAGTAGAAGTTTGTCTACAGAATTATTGCTGTACATCTTAGTATGATGATAGACAATCATAAACGTTGTTTCGGAAAGTATGGTGAGTTTGAGTACTTTCAACCATGGGTGCACATTGTCAGATTTTTTTTTTTTAAAGACTTGTACGTAACAGACTTGCATTAACTTTCACTTTTGATCGTACTGATGTCTTTATGATCAAAAGTAGAACAACACCATACACAGCTGGTGTCCCAACAGCTGCAGCTTACAAGTTGTAAGTTTTTTTTTTTTTGTGGGGTGGGAAATCATCCAATGACTTCTCCCGCTCTGGGTGGAGCGGGAGGGCGTGTCAGACTCTTACTGACTAAAACCCACCCCTGTTCCTTCCCTGCCTGAGTGCCCAGGGGTCGGTAACTCTTTTTCAGAATTTATCCGCTACCCCTAGGCATGCAGGCACCGGCCACGATGGGCTCCGTCAGTGGTGGCTGACTACATCTCATTGAGGCGCGCGTGGAACACTACGCGCCGTCGACTCACGGGCCTGGTGCTGATCGGACGGCGCGCTGCCTACTGCTCGCCGTCCGCAGGCCCGAAGTGGTAAGTCTTGAGTTCAAACCCAGGCAGGCGTTTTACTTTGTGTAAATGATTTCATCACCACTGCTCTCAAAACGATGAAGGAAAACATCGTGAGGAAGCAGGAAGGAAGAATTTGCTAATGCGCTTTTGACGCCAATAACTTTGATTTTACTAGTACCTACTGCTTTCTCTAGAAATTACTTGTGTGGCGAATCCGTGCTCTGTGATCTAAAAAATATTCGCATTTAACATTTTTATGCAGAATAATTACCATTTTGCGCGAATATAACTCATATTTTCCCCATTTTTGAAACTTATCTTTTCATTTTTTTATTTTCTGTAAGTATTTTGTATTTTGTTATTGTACTGTATTGTTTTATTTTTATACTGTTTTAACAAACATAGTTTGTACGTAAATTGTTTAAATTCAACGCATTTATTTCAAATAAACCATTTTCAGGCGTCAATAAGTCGGTCAGTCAGAAAGATGAAGCTAATTTGCACATTCCAAGGCGTAGATCTCTATGGAGAAGAACGTGCAAGAAACGGCCTGCGGACGGCGAGTAATGGGTAGCTCGCCGTCCGATCAGTACCAGGCCCGAGAGTCGACGGCGCGAAGTGTTCCACGCGCGGCTCAAAGAGTTGTCAGCAATAAGAACGGGGCCGGTCATGGCCGATGCCTGCCCTGGGGGTTGAGGATAAATTCGAAATAGAGTTACCTCGCCCCCGGGCACTAAGGGCAGAAAGGAACAGGGGTGGGTTTTAGTCAGTAAAAGTCTGACACGCCCTTCCGCTCCACGCCAGAGCGGGAGAAGTCATTGGATGACTTCACATAACACAAAAAAAAAAATAGACTCTTTTTAACCATGTTATGTGTTACACAAAATTTCAGGTTACAATCATATTTCTTGTTGCTTCTATTATATTACTAACACTTTGAGTCTTGGTACTTCAAAATAACGTAATTATATATTACTTATTACTATAACTGATAAAAGTTCATCAAGCTGGGCGAAAGCATATATTTTTTTTTCTTGTTTATTCATTTCTTTACTCTTTGAGCGTAGGTTAGGTATGTACTACCTACTTAATATATGCGTAGATATGCTTATACTGCCACCTACCTACCCACTTTCCCCTATTCTACAAGGGACCAAATGTATTTCAGTTAATTAATGCTATCATTCCCTAGCCTCATTTGTCATTCCCGTGCATTGCAAGTTATGTCATTAATATTCCTTCGGTATAATTGAATAATTGTAGAAACGTACGCATAGTTCATAGTAAACTTTGTTAATGATAATATAGGCTTTTAGTGTTGGTTTGTTAATAATTTTAAGATTACTTTGAATTAGTAAATACTTTAAATATGGTCAGCCATCTATTTGAAACCTATTTTGCCCTCTAATTCATTTTCAGCTTCAAAAATATGTACTTATTACAATATTTCTTGTGTTAGCTATTTTTAGAGTTCCATACCCGAAGGGTCCAAACGGAGCCCCATTGCTGTTACTCACGTGTCCATCTGTCCTTCCGTCCGTCTGTCTGTCTGTCACCTCTGTCACAAAATTTTGTTCTGAAGAATTTTTTAACTTCCCATTGACCTATGAACTTGAAATTTGGTGGTAATGTTTAATAATACGTACATTTTACTAACAAACACCATAATATTGATTTCCCTCATATGGTACGGAACCCTCAATGTGCGAAGTTCGACACGCACTCTTGGCCAGTTTTTGAGTAAATACTATAACCCATTTCCTTGTTCTGCAATTTAATTTCATACCTAAATAACAATAGTCCACGATTCCAGAGCCGCGCAGAGTAATGTTAGTATTTTGAACGTACGTACCTATATACGGCAAATATCTTATTTATGGTTCCGCACCCGAAGGTTAATCAACGGGACCCTATTACTAAGCCTCCACTGTCCATTCGTTCGTCCATCTGTCTGTCAGCGGGCTGTATCTCATGATCCGTTATAGATACACAGTTAAAATTTTCACAGGATATGTAATGGTTTATCTGTTGTTATAGCGGCAACATAAATACTTCTGTTGCCGCTATAAAAACAAATAATAAAAAAAAATTAAAGGGGGCTCCCATATTAAAATCGTGTAATATTGGCAAGAAGTAGACGTACACAATCTTGTACGATGGTACGGAACCCTTCATGGGCGAGTCCGACTCGCACTTGGCCGGTTTTTTGCTTTCGTTTAGGTCAGTTTTGAAAAACCAAAGATGTTGTACATTCTTCAAGCAATGGAATGTCAAATCAAGCAAAGATTCAATATTCATGAGTACTGACAGAATGAGTCCAACCTTAGGCTATGTAGTTAGCTACATCAAATCAAATATTCAACTAACACTGTCTCATTGACACATGAGAGCGGTGGTGGCCAAGTGGTAACAGCCGCGACTCACTAGTTGTAGGTCGCGAGTTCAAACCCAGGCAGGCTCTTTACTTTGTGTAAATTATTACATCACCACTGCTCTCACAACGGTGAAGGAATACATTGTGAGGAAACCGGCATGCCCTAGAACCAAACATCGAAGACATGTAACATTCACCAGGCAGCATTGGGCCCCCGTGGTGGATTACGGCCCACACTCTCTCACAGAGAGGAGGCCTGTGCCCCAGCAGTGGGGACATTAAAAAGCTGATGATGATGATGATGATGACTGTCTCATTGGGTGCGCAAGTTTGTTCACAAACTTATCATAAACAGCCTTAATTATAACAACAAATAACGATTGTGATTAATTTAAACACTGATTAGCAACTTCTTAACTAATTTTCTGCCCAGAAAAAAAGATAATTGTGGGTGGCTTCAGGGCTCCAGGGGTGTTTATTAGCTGGCGGAGCTGACTCGCTCGCTCGCTGCTGCAGAGTAGTGTGGACAAGTGACTTTATTATGTGTGGAGTGTAAGAAATTAAAGAGGAGGGAACTGCCCCAACAGGCCAGTCTTAACTGCACTCTTAACTCAATATAATTGAGTTAAGAGTGCAGTTAAGACTGGCCTGTTGGTCTAGTGGTTAGTGACCCTGACTGCTATGCCGGAGGTCGTGGGTTCGATTCCCACCCAGGACAAATGTTTGTGTAATGAGCACGATCATTTGTTCTGTGTCTGGGTGTAATTTATCTATAATATTTATGTATTTAGAAATATATAAGTATGTTTATCAGTTGTCTAGTACCCATAACACAAGCTCTGCTTAGCTTGGGACTAGATGGCGTAGATGATAGTTGCAAAAAAAAAAAAAATTATAAGAATATAATTTGTGCCCTCTTCAACGGGCTACTCTCGACTATTATTATTATACTCTTTGCGACTAGCTTCTCAAAACAATCTCAGTGTTACTTTGAACACGAATTCCTCATTCAAATTACTCTTCAAATATCGAATATTATAACCTGCCAGTGCAGTGTGCAAGACTTGCAGTGAAAATTATGTTTTTCTTACTCCTCCGCTGTTCTTTTCTGATTAATTTCGTTGCGGGACCCAAGACATTTTATCCGTTTCTCTGAGACTCATCGAGCTTCACTGCCCTGGCGTTTTTTCTGATGGTCGCCACTGCTGAATCTGGCTTACAGAAGTTATTGTGGTTTGGGAAAATAGTGCGGCGGGCCTGTCACAAAAAAAAATATAACCTGCCAGTCGTGAGCGCAGAGTTTTTATGCGCCGCAGTAATGACTAAACAATAATTTGAAGGAGATTTTGTAGGTAGGTACTGTAAACAGCTAAGATGAGACGCTGTTATCTTGAATTTTGAATCCGCAAATTTCTATTTAATCGAAGCATAATTATGGTTAGTGAGTTCAGTAAATAAGCCATAATGTTTTAATGTATGGTACATAACTTATGCAGTCAATAATAATCATTATTAGGTTTAGCTAAAGCACAGATAATATGTTAAAGTAAAAAAGGTGCCAGCAAAAATGGAAAATTCGGAAAAAAATGGAAGTGATGCATGAGCATCACTTCCATTTTTTACTACAAAATCTTATGTATTTCTGCATGAGATTTTGTATGAACAAAATCACATGCAGAAATACATGAGATTTTGTACAGGACAACGTCAAGGATGGTTACCTAGTAGACAATAAAGCACGCTTGATTTGATTAACATGACAAAAATATTTTCCCGTACCGGGAATCGAACCCGAGCCTCCTGGGTGAAAGCCAGGTATCCTAGCCACTAGACCATACGGGAGACGAGTGTTAATGTCAAATTAAGAGTTCATAATGTGCACATCAGTGCAACATCTTACTTTTTAACCGACTTTCGAAAGAGGCGGAGGTTCTATGTTCGACTGTATGTATGTTTTTTTTTATTTATGTCCGCCGATTTCTCCGTCAGTTGTGGACCGATTTTCAAAAATCTTTTTTTTTTCCGAAAGCATATACTTCCGAGGTCGGGTTCTGCGCTTCAGCGCTTTTAAGGAGGAATAGAAAATTTATTTTCAACAGACTATAACTACAATACATACTATACTAAACTAATAAATAACTTAATAAATAAAATATGTACAAGAGGCATAAAAGATCCGGTAGGAGTAAAGCTCATTGGGCATCAAAAAATTCGTCGACATCGCTGTCAGCGCTTTTTGAAAAACAAAACAAAAACGAACAAATACGTATACCTATAATATGATGTTTTTGTTTTCTCCAATTACGACTATGTTTAAATTTCACGTTCCATGTTATTGGAGTTTTTAGTTCTGGGGTACAACAACTAAAAATTGAAAAATAAAAAACTTTAAAAAAAAAAACAACCGACGTCCAAAAAAAAATACACTAAAAATTAAAAAATAACTTTAATTTCGGAAGTCAGTGTCAAATAACGAAGAAATAAAATACAAACACCGACTGCCGAAATTTAAGTTATTTTTCAATTTTTAGCGTATTATTTTTTTTGGAAGTCGGTTGTTTTTTTTGTAAAAAAATTTTTAGTGTTCCGAATTTATGGCAATTTTACCATCCCTCGACGCAAAAAGTGGGGTGTAATAAGTTTGACCGCTATGTGCGTGTGTCTGTCTGTGGCATGGCACCGTAGCTTATAAACGGGTGAACCGATTTGTTGGAGGTTTTTAAATTTTTAATTTAATTGTTATAATAAATATCAGTAGTAACAGCTTTTCGAATTGTGAATAACAAAGTATTGCGTAATATTTCTGATATGACTCATTCCCAGTTTAATGAAGCAACAATGCTTATTTAATTTACTTGTTGGTTGGCGATTTTTTTACGTCAACCATTTGCACTTTCAATTTTCAATTCAAAATGAGATTTTGTGGAGGATGAGATTATCCGGCAAATAATTGGAGTTACCAACACATATTTTTTTTTTTTGGGACTGGCTGTTCTGGGTGGCCTCTGTGTTAACCCTTGGGTTGGTAAAATTGCCATAAATTCGGAACACTAAAAGTAAGATGTTGCAGTGATGTGCGCATTATGAACTCTTAATTTGACGTTCACACTCGTCTCCCATATGGTCTAGTGGCTAGGATACCTGGCTTTCACCCAGGAGGCTCGGGTTCGATTCGCGGTACGGGAAAATGTTTTTGTCATGTTGATCGAAACAAGCGTGCTGTATTGTCTACTAGCTAACCACCCTTAACGTTGTCCTGTGAGCATCACTTCCAGATTTTTTCCGGGAAATTTTTTTACTTTGTCTAGACATTGATTATGATTGACTGCATAAGTTATGTACCATACATTAAAACATTATGCCTTATTTACTAAACTCACTAACCATATGCTTCGACTAAATAGAAATTTGCGGATTCAAAATTCAGGATAACAGTGTCTCATCTATCACATTTAGCTGTTTATAGTACCTAACTACAGAACCTTCATCAAAAGATTAATTAGTCATTACTGTGGCGCATAAGAACTCTGCGCTCAGCTTACTGCTGGCAGGTTATAATATTTTATTTTGTGACAAGTCCGCCACACTGTTTTCTCAAACAACTGTATCTCCTGTAAGCCAGAATAAACAGTGACGACCATCAGAAAAAACGCCAGGGCAATGAAGCTCGATGAGTCCCCCAGAGAAACAATTAAAATGACTTGAGTCCCGCAACGAAATTAATCAGAAAAAAACAACGGAGGAGTAAGAAAAACATAATTTTCACTGCAAGTCTTTCACACTGCACTGGCAGGTTATAAATATTCGATATTTGAAGAGTAATTTGAATGAAGAATTCGTGTTCAAAGTAGCACTGAGATTGTTTTGAGGACCTAGTCGAGAGTAGCCCGTCGAAGAGGGCACATGTTATATTCTTATAATATAATTGAGTTAAGACTGCAGTTTCCTCGTCTTTAATTTCTTACACTCCACACATAACAAAGTCACTTACCCACACTACTCTGCAGCAGCGAGCGAGCGAGACAGCTCCCACAGCTAATAAGCACCCCTGGAGCCCTGAAGCCACCCACAATTATCTTTTTTTCTGGGCAGAAAATTACTTAAGAAGTTGCTAATCAGTGTTTAAATTAATCAAAATAGTTAATTTAATTAAAGCTGTTTATGATAAGTTTGTGAACAAACTTTTGCGCACCCAATGAGACAATCATCATCATCATCATCAGCTTTTTAATGTCCCCACTGCTGGGGCACAGGCCTCCTCTCTGTGTGAGAGTGTGGGCCGTAATCCACCACGCGGGCCCAATGCTGCTTGGTGAATGTTACATGTCTTCGAATGTTTGGTTCTAAGAAAGAAATAAGACTAGTCGTTTAAGCGTGATGTTCAATTAATAAAAAAAACATACGACTTCCAAAAAAGAAAATACACTAAAAATTAAAAAAAATACTTTCATTTCGGAAGTCGGTGTTTGTATTTTATTTCTTCGTTATTTGACACCAACTTTCGAAATTAAAGTTATTTATTAAATTGTGGTGTATTTTCTTTTTTGGAAGTCGGTTTTTTTTTGTAAAAAAGTTTTTCATTTTTCACTTTTTAGTTGATTAACCCCAGAAGTAAAAACCCCAATAACCTAGAACGAGGAGAAAACCAAAACGTCATCTATCTATACGTATTTTTCGTTTTTGTTCAGTTTTACAAAAAGCACTGAAGCAATTTCGATTACATTTATATAGGACTACCTCGGGAGTATATTCTTTCGGATAAAAAAAGAATTTTGAATATCGGTCCACAACTGACAGAGAATTCGGTGGAATACATAAAAAAAATAAACATACATACCTACAGTCAAACATAGAACCTCCTTCTTTTTCTAAGTCAGTTAAAAAACTTGTAAGTTATCTTTGGATGAGATTTGTTGTATTTGAAATGATCTATTCATAATTATACTGAAAATCTAAAATCACTATTTTATCACAAACCCAATCGATTTGTTACCCTCTCGGAATGAACAAAGGTACCATTAACCGCTCACGAAGGGTTGTTTTCTATTGTATGAACCCTTCCCTAGGGAACCTAGGACACCCTTCACAATAGGGGTTGGAATAAAAGTCGATTTTGTTAGTTAATTGCCGCCTTTACAATGAGTTTTTGGTGAACGTGTAGGTACCCTAATGTTTATGGGTAGGGTTATTCAGTTGCACAAGGAAACTCTGTATTTTTTCGATATCTATCTGACTTGCTTGTTCTTGTATGTGTACCTAAGTGAAACCTAACACATCGTAAAATAGTCTTTTGGTGTCGATTGTGTTGTACACAAATTTAATTTAATTTAGGGTATTGCTATCTGTTTCTCTCTACTAGAACAAGAAAGTTTTAGACGAGAGTTTTGTATTTCCAAAAACAAAAGGTAAAGTAAAAATATGTCGACTAAAAAATAAAAAAAAAGACTGTGAAGCGCAAGGTGTAAACTAGTTTGGCATCTTTAACTTATTTCATAACAACAGCCAGCCATTTTCTCGCACTGCCTTTTAGTAAAAGATAGCGATTCTCTAATTTTAGTTTAGTTATTGAACAAGAGAATCGGCACCATTAGAAAACATAAAATGTTTCATACTATGTGTATGTTTATTTCATACTTTTTAAAACTGTCTCAATCATACACGCTCTCCCCTAAACGAAATAAAGGATGATTCACGCTACACCGTGTCGCTACCGGACGTCAAAGATTGTTGCATACATTTTGTATGAAGTGATACATGGTAGACCGGGCCCCGAGGCACGGACGGGGCACGGCCAGTGCTCGGCCCGGTGGCGACACGGTGTAACATGAACGTGTGCACCAGGCTCGGACGTGCCCCGGCTGTGACCTGGCCGGGAAACAATTGCCGGTCAAACAAT
The DNA here is from genome assembly GCA_951329385.1 of Polia nebulosa. Lineage (NCBI taxonomy): Eukaryota > Metazoa > Arthropoda > Insecta > Lepidoptera > Noctuidae > Polia > Polia nebulosa. The sequence goes on along the minus strand of OX589602.1, from coordinate 27,558,421 downwards.
TGCACGGTCAAATATCTATAGTATACTTTTTGTATGAACTGATCCATGCTTGGCCGTGCCCCGGACGTGCCCCAGCCGTACCTCGGCCGGGGCCCGGTGGCGACACGGTGTAACGTGAATCATCCTTAATTGATCAAAAGTCAGAAATCTATGGCACGGGCATTCGTAACCGAAATGTCACGTAATCAATCTATTTTGATATTTTGACAATATTGCTAGCGCCGATAGAATGTCAGTTTGTATATAGCCTAATAAAATCGCTTGCCTTGTCAACTGTCAAGTTAATTAAATGAGTAATAAAAATCGATCGCAGTGCACACACACAACTTCAAATATATTTAACACCTATACCTAACGAGCAAGTAGGTACAGTATAATCTCCATAAAAGTTTACTTGCAGACATAAGAATGATTGGGTTCCCTCGGGCTTAGTAAAATGAGAACTAGTGGACTGTATGAAGTTATTATAATTCCGTGAATTCGATTACAATGATCCCTAGCAAACAGAATAGTTGAGGCCGACCGTTCTTCTTGGAGAGTAGAGCTTGAGTGGCTCCGAAGGTGAGGTGCAGGCAGCACGCGCGGCGCGCCAGTTTGTTCGGTTCGATTCCCAACAAGAAATAAAACTAAAAAGTTTCAAACAAAGTTACTTTTGTGGCAGTCTGATGCAGTTTGTGGTATTTGTTTTACTTCAATCGTAATTTTAGTGAATTATATTTTAAGAATCATCTCTTCGAGCCATTTATTTCGATACCCCACATGACCATGACAACAGCAGAGGAGCTCGTGGCTAAAGTAATAACATCCGCACGGGTCGATTCATCAGGGTAAGCTACGCTTGCCGGGGTTGGTCCATGGGTGACCATCTTTAAATACCGAGACTCTTCCGTGCCTCGGAAAGCACGTTAAGCCATTGGTCCCGCCTGTCAATCGTGGATCTGTGACAGTCGTTACGGGTCGTCGGATGCTCGAAAGTCTGACAATCAGTCTTAACCAAGGGGTATCGTATTACCCAGTAACTGGGTTGTGGAGGTCAGATACGCAGTCACTCCATGTATTGAGCTGCATCTGGTTAGACAGGAAACCGACCCCAAGATAGTTGGGAAAAGTCTAGGCAAATTGATTGACATGACCATGACACCAAAAATACGATTACAATTACATAATGGCGGCTGCAATCTTGTTTCTTTTTTCAAAATAAATATAGCCTATTTCACTTCGCCGGTCAAGACCAATCTAATGATATTGCATTTGTTCAAATCCGTCCTGTCATTTATGCTACAGGGCGTACCAAAGACATAGACATACCCGCATACATACCTAATACATACTCGTAGGTACGAGTACTAACAACAATCTCGATCTCGAAAAACATTACCATCTTTGAGGCAGTTGGGCTAAAAAGTAGATTTTTGAAGATGCTTAAATGATACTTTTTTAGCGTTCCGTACCCGAAGGATCAAACGGAGCCCTACTGCTGTCACTCACGTGTCCGTCTGTACGTCGTCTGTCACAAAATTTTGTCCCAAAGAATTTTTAACTTCCTAGTGACCTATGAACTTGAAATTTGGTGACAATGTTTATAAAGACGGCACGGTTGGCGTAGTGGTTGAGCGTACGGTTGCTGCGCTGCGTGTCGCGTGTTCAATCCCCGCACGGAACTAATATTTGTTTCGCGTACAGATAGTGGTTCCGGGTCTGGGTGTCTTGTGTATGTGAGTTTAAATGTTTGTAAACGCACCCACGATACAGGAGTAATTCCTAAATACCAATTTATATTATATTATTACGTATATTTTACAAACAAGTACGGAACCCTAAATGTGCAAAGTCCGACACGCACTTGGCCGTTTTTTTAACAATATTTGTATACTTTCTTACTTTTAAACACCACTATTTAACATTAAATATTGATTGAGTAATAATACCTAAGCTGTGTTAAATCTATAAAGGCAAATATTATCTTGTATAATCAGTGCCGACCGATAAACTGTGAAAACAGTATTGTTGGATTGTTTACTTACAAGACTTACTCGTACGTATGCTTAGAAAAAACAATACACAAAAATATTGAACAAACGTTGATGGCTACGGAACTTCAAATTAGTAACTTCATCTCCCGTATGGTCTAGTGGCTAGGATACCTGGCTTTCACCCAGGAGGCTCGGGTTCGATTCCCGGTACGGGAAAAACTTTTTTGAATTTGAGAAAACATTGTTTTGTGTGGTACTGACTTAGGATAATGACTTTATGATTTGATTTGTATAAATACTTTTTTATGTTTTTGTGTATATACCAAAAAAATACATGTTTATTTTTTTATTTATTTATTTATGTACACAAAACACAAGAGAAAAAAAATAACAATTACAGAAAGAATAGTACAAAGGTGCTGCTTATTTGAAAAGAAATTTCTTCCAGCAGACCTGCGACTGGAAAGTTGGATATGAGACGTAGACAGTGTGTATAAATAAATAAAGACTTTAGACCTAACTAATTCAGACATAAAAATAAAAATACAATAAAAGAAATATATATATGTGACTACAGAGATGACGACTAATAGAGGAGTATGGAAGAAAAAGACATGTTGCGCCGACCCCAAATAAAATTGGGATAAGGGCAGGAGAATGATGATGATGAAAAGAAATATATATATATGTAATAATAAATAAAATACATACCCATAATAAATATCACTATGGGATGATAGAGAGGTCTCTTTGACCAGTTTTCTGAACTGATGTATGTTATTAGAGTCACGAATGTTAGGTGGAAGTGAGTTCCGAAATCGTACCGCATGAACAGAGGAGTGGGAATAGGAATGGGTTTTATGGGATAGGAAATTGAGATGATGCTTAAGGTGGGATCTACATGGGGCATCGGCAGGGCGAGTGAACGAAAAACGATCACGCTGGTAGCCAGGGTACTTAGGGTTGAAAAGGATGTTGAACAGGAGACATAATATCCGAGTGTTCCTTCGAAGACGGATTGGAAGCCACTTGATTTCCTTGCGGAACTGAGAGACATGGTCGTATTTCCTCAGACCAAAAACAAACCGAATGCACAGATTTTGCAAGCGCTCAAGCTTATTTAAGAGCTTCTCAGTGGCATCCAGATAGCAGGCATCAGCGTAATCGATGATCGGCTGAATTAAAGTTTGGGCTAAACAGATTTTAGTTTTGAAGGGCAAGAAACTTAGAAGGGATTTTAAGGAGTGAAAAGAAAAGTGCACCTTGACTAACCTCATTAACTTGCGCTCGCCAAGAAAGATTACTGTCAATTAAGACACCGAAATTCTTAGCCGTATCGGTGTAAGCAATAGTCGAGCCGTTAAGGGATAATGGCGTATATATGATACCTGACTATATAACACTCTTTTATTAGCTTGGTATGTATCTATGTAACGGAATCTTTAAACGTGATTTTCGCCCACTTCAAATCGTCGGATTGAATTGAAACTTCGCACACTTGTCAAAGACCGGTGACAATACATGATAAGCTAAGTGACGTCATTCAAATCTGCCTATCCTTTTCCCAACTATCTTGGGGTTGGCTTCCAGTCTAACCGGATGCAGCTGAATACCAGTATTTTACATGGAGTGACTGCCTATCTGACCTCCACAATCCAGTAAATGGGTAATACGATACCCCTTGGTAAGACTGATTGTCAGACTTTCGGGCTTTTAACAACTCGTAACGTCTGTCAAATATACATGATTGACAGCCGGGCTAACAGCTTGACGTGCTTTCTGAGGCACGGAGGAATCTCTGTATGTAAAGGTCACCCATCCATGGACCAGCTCCGCCAAGCGTAGCTTAACCTGATGGATCGACTCGTGCGACTGTTATTACTTTAGCCACGAGCTCCTCATTCGAGCACGTCATTCTTAATCCAATATGGCGGACTCCCAAAGATAATATAATATTCCTCAAAAAAGATGAAAAAAAAAGAAAAAAAAAAAAAGATAAAGATGGCGATACTGTTATTTTGTATGCATTCCATGAGGATATCAAATGAAAGGGTTTGCTGAAAAGAACACTAAAGCGTGTTTTTTAGATTTTTAAACTATAAAATCGTATAACACTGGAACGCCCGGCTGGCGTCGCAAAAATTCTCTGGCGCCAGCCGCCCGCTCGCTCGCTCGCGCCCGTCCCGTTGCCAAATCAAAGCTTAATATCTCGTAAACTATTGGAGCTTTAAGCAAATAATAATAATATTTGACAACTATCTCACCATCTGGTGAGATAGTGGTCAAACGCGAGCCTATCAAACATAAAAAAAAAATACGTGTGTATTACTGATAATATAGAAAATTGATTTATGTGAAAACTAAAGTACGATAACATTTTCTAAGTACTCCAAATGAAATGTAAACGTAAATGTAACGTTAGCGGTAACCGTTCATATTTGTTAACGTATGTAGCGACATCTATGACGCTACACAAGAACTAGAACAGCTAAATTCCTACATCGCGCAAGCAGAGTTCTCCGCGCGATTTGAACATATACAACAGCCCGAAATCAACTATCGGGCAGTTGCCCGGACCAGACACAACACCCGTCTGGTCGGAGGATCCTCCCTTTGCAACGGAGGTTTGCGGGACTTTACACTCTGTTCCGCATACCTCCAAAATGGTGACCCTCGACTATGAACGTGAGCGCAGCCTTCGTCATGACGTCATCACCTCGTCAGCGCAGCCTTCGTGCAGCTACTCCAGCGTGACGTCATCATCATCACTTCCTCCAAGCTCTTCAGCAACGAGTCATACAGCCAGCCAGTACAACGACAACGCCGACAACGATAACGCCGACAACGATACGCCGACAACGATACGCCGACAACGATAACGCAGACAACGATACGCCGACAACGATACGCCGACAACGATACGCCGACAACGATACGCCGACAACGATACGCCGACAACGAAACGACGCACCGCTCCGACTCACTGGAGCCCGCAGCAGTACTCCGACTCACTGGAGCCTGCAACATCATCCCGACTCACTGGGATATCATCACCGCAGACAGTTCCGACTCACCGTGAACTATGCGCCTCTTCCGGTTCCGACTCACTGGAACCAGCCTTCCACTGGCCCGGCAAGCATCACGTATAAACGACTCATCGAGAAGAGAACAATCGATCTCCGATCTCTGGAGGGGAGTGATGTAGCGACATCTATGACGCTACACAAGAACTAGAACAGCTAAATTCCTACATCGCGCAAGCAGAGTTCTCCGCGCGATTTGAACATATACAACAGCCCGAAATAAACTATCGGGCAGTTGCCCGGACCAGACACAACACCCGTCTGGTCGGAGGATCCTCCCTTTTCAACGGAGGTTTGCGGGACTTTACACCCTGTTCCGCCTGCCTCCAAACGTATGTTTTTTTCAATAATTTTGTAGTTTGTATCTTTGAAACCTATTTATCATTAAACTAGACTATATAACCTATTTTTGATGCCCATAGGTCACTAGATGTAATGTTCTAAGTACCACATAAACCCAAACAAAACACCACTTTCTCTCATTTTTTTTTTTGCCATAATCGAGTCAAGTTACGGCAAGATGGAATATTGACCTATTTTATCATTGTATTTTACTGTTTTGAGTGTTTGTAAAAACTAATTATTAACTACTTTCCACATTACGAGCGATGTTTTAAGAGATTATGTAGTAAATAACACTAGAAAAAAAAAAACTTACATTATATAATTACGTAAACAGCCCACCATTTCTATGTTCGGATTTTCAATTTTAGTGTTTTCAACACGCACGGATCTTCTGAGAAGTTTCATCATCATCATCATCAGCCTTTTATTGTCCACACTGCTGGGGCACAGGCCTCCTCTCTGAGAGAGGATGTGGGCCGTAATCCACCACACGGGCCCAGTGCGGGTTGGTGGATGTCACATGTCTTCGAATTTTTGGTTCTAAGACATGCCGGTTTCCTCACGATGTTTTCCTTCACCGTTTCGAGAGCTGTGGTGATATAATAATTTACACAAAGTAAAGCGCCTGCCTGGGTTTGAACTCACGACCTACAACTTGTAAGTCGCAGCCAATACCACTGGGCCACCACTGCTCCACTGCTGCACCACTGCTGAGAAGTTTATTTATTCGTAATCCTTGAAATTTTGCCGATTTTATGGATACTTAACATAATTTTTAACGTTTGGTTTTACGAAAATTCCAATTAAATCACAAATAAACATGGTTTCACAAGATTTCCAATATAAAGGAGATCAAGCGATGGGGTGTCGTTAAGTCGTCGATTGCACAGGCTCACCCCTTATTACCAGTAATGTTGCTAATAGTATTACACGGTAAAGCTTTTAACAGTTGTTACTCTCTATGTTTAAAGTAAGTAACAATGTTCCTTTGACTCACGATGGTTAACTGATGCAGAACTTTCAGTCTACAAGTGCCTGATCGATAGTGTGGTTAGAAGTTTATAAATGTCACTAGATTATTGTAAACAAAGTAGGTTTATCAGAAACTAGCTTCAGCCAGCGGCTTCGCCCGCATGGAAATAGTACTTCCCTCGTTATAAAGGGGAATGCACAAAAATGCCTGAAATGGACAGAAACTACTAATAGTCCTTAATTCTATTTAGAATAAAATAGGTATAATGAAATAAATCTTAAGTTGGTTTAACTAGGGTAAAAATATAACGATCACTAAATAAGGTTACCGACATAGCCCGAAGAATCGCCAAACTGAAGTTGCAGTGGGCTGGGCACATTGCTCGCAGAACAGATGGTCGATGGGGCCGAAAAGTTCTGGAATGGCGACCGCGTACTGGAAGACGCAGCGTTGGAAGACCTCCCACAAGGTGGACCGATGACCTGGTGAGGGTCGCGGGTAGCCGATGGATGCGAGACGCACAGGACCGATCACTGTGGCGACACTTGGGGGAGGCCTATGTCCAGCAGTGGACGTCTTTCGGCTGAAATGATGATGATGAGGTAATGTCTGGCGGCTCTGGGATCTTGGAATTTAGGCTTAGTTTAAATAATAATTAACGGATTCTAAATTAAAATTCTATATGGAACGTGCTGATAAGTGTTTAAACTAATCACATACCCGGAGGGTCCAAACGGAGCCCTATTGATGTCACTCACGTGTCCGTCTGTCTGTCTGTCTGTCGTCTCTCACACAGGTTTTACAGAATTTAAACTAAGCATATAGTCCGACACGTAGTGCGTGTTTTTTATTTAATCGTGCCAAATATAAAGACTTACTAAAGATAAAAAGAACTTCGTTCCAACCGAGTGCCCCACGATACTTCTCGTTCTTTTTTTGGTTCCGAAAGTCCGATTGAATAAACGGAACCCTTATAAAATCACTCGTTTGTCTGTCTGCCTGTCCGTCTGTCACAGCCAATTTGCTCCGAATCTGTGACCCAAACACGAATGTGTGGGAGAAATTTATATCCCTTTGTCAAGAGCCTCATTAACACCTTTCGTATATTCCATCCATCGCCTCTTTGGTCTTCGTTCAATACACATTCATTCTCAAACTCTTCTTGACCACCTAAAATTCAAGACAGTGACATTGGTTTCATCCAGCAGCACATAATTTGTTTTAACAGCGCACTAGGCTGGCGTTAACGAGCCCCAAATCTACAACTACCTCACTGCGGATTTCGAAGAGATAATAATTATATAACACTAGCGGGGTAAACCGGCGGCGCTTGTGATTTAAAATTTATAATATCCGACCGATTTTCTGCATTTCAGATTAGCCAACTAAGCAGGAGATATTATAGTGGACAAGTGTTTTTTTTTATTTCTGATAGGCACGCGTTTGACCACTATCTCACCCAATGGTAAGCGATGATGTGGTCGAAAATAGAGCACGCTTGTCTAAAAGTAACCTATTCACTCTTGACTTAAAGACTCCCAGGTTGTAGCTATCAGGAAACACAGACTCCGGCAGGGAATTCGACTCCCTAGCTGTACGCAAAATGAATGTGTTCTCAAAACGTTTTGCGCGTGGATGGGATGTTCACCATGTACCGGTGGCACATCGCCGTACGTCTTGTAGTCCGATGATGGAACGGGCTTGGCAGAATCAAATTATGCATATCCGTCGCACACTCCCCAAAATGTAACCGCTAGAAAGCCCAAAAAAAAAAAAAAAAAAAAAGGCTAGCAACTCGTCGTCTATGCTCAAGACTTTGAAGCTTCGACTCGACGCACCTATCATTGCCGATGATCCTCTTGGCTCGTTTCTTAATTTTCTCAAGGGCATCAAGCTATTATCTAGCAGATTCGTCCCAAAGTTTTTATTTATGTATGTCCGCCCATTTCTCTGTCAATTGAAGACCGATTTCCAAAATTCTTTTTTCATCCGATAGAATATACTCCCGAGGTGGTCCCATATAAATTTTATCGAAATTGCTTCAGCGCTTTTTGAAAAACTGAACATAAACGAAAAATACGTATGCCTAACGAAAGATGACGTTTTGGTGTTCTCCAATTACGAATATGTTTAAATTCCACGTTCCATGTTATTGGGGTTTTTAGTTCTGAGGTATAAAAACTAAAAAGTGAAAAATAAAAAAAGTTTTTTACAAAAAAAACAACCGACTTTCAAAAAAAAAATACTCTAAAAATTAAAAAATAACTTTAAATTCGGCAGTCAGTGTCAAATAACGAAGAAATAAAATACAAACACCGACTGCCGAATTTAAAGTTATTTTTTAATTTTTAGTGTATTTTTTTTTTGGAAGTCGGTTGTTATTTCTCGTATTGTTCTGAGCAAACCCTTTCTACAAATACAAAAATGCATAAAAAATAACTAGTCCGTCATCTTTGGGTGTCCACCATACCTACTTGATTTAGAATGACGTCACTTAGCTAATTATGCACTGTCGTCGGTCCTTGACAAGTGTGCGAAGTTTCAATTCAATCTGACGTTTTGAAGTGGGGGAAAATCACGTTCAAAGATTCCGTTACATAGATGTGATTATTTTATACCTAAACTATACGCACGTTTAGGGTGCCGTACCAAATGACGGTATCTGATTTATTAATATATTGGTATTTCTTAGTAAAATATACGTATTATTAAACATTATCACCAAATTTCAGGTTCTTCAGTCAATGGGAAGTTAAGAAATTCTTCGGAACTAAACTTTGTGACTGCGCGGCGGACAGACGGACACGTCAAACAAACCAATCGCCTGTCGTATTAGAGAGTCCCCGTGAAGACATTATCATAAATTGTCGACACTCAGCTGAGATAGTCTGTTCTGAACAAAGTGATTTAGGTGGAAAATATTGAGTTTGAAGTCACTCTCCCCGTTAGAAATATGTAGATGACAATAATCCTAATAAACCTATTAATATTATAAATGTGAAAGTTCGTGAAGATGTTTGTTTAATAGGTATCCTTTCCCGCAAACTCTACTGAAGGATTTTGATTAAACTTTACAGTAATATTGCTTTTACATCAGAATAACACATGGGATATACTCGTAATTTATGATGAGGGGAAGTACTAATATTACGCGGATAAAGCCGCTGCCAGAAGCGAGCTATACATGGATGTTAAAGAAATTGCGTGCCAGAGCTTCAGGGTGAGTTCAGTATCGTTAAAGGAACCCGTAAAAATAACTACCTTTAAAAAAGTAAAAAAAAACGAAAAATAAGAATAACATTTATTATAAATAAGATGAACTTAATGTAGGTAGTACCTACTAATTAAATAGAAATCGTAGATAATTGATTAAAAAATTGCTTAAAATAAGTTTTTATTTTGTTTAAATGCTTACGCCCGAATACTTGTAAGTAATTAAAACATTTGGACAAGATTTAAACAAATAAAATTATTTTAATTCTAAACGATTGCTATTTTAAGTTAGTAGGTATTAAATTAGGTTTTTTTTTGTTGGGTGGGATATCATCCAATGACTTCTCCCGCTCTGTGTGGAGCGGGAGGGCGTGTCGACTCTTACTGACTAAATACCCACCCCTGTTCCTTCCTGCCCTGAGTGCCCAGGGGCGAGGTAACTCTGTTTCGAATTTATCCTCAACCAATATATACAGGATGTAACAGCATCTGCCCATCGATATGAACAACTTTATTCAAGAAAACCTCAGGAAATTTCAAAAAATTTTTTTACCTCCCATACAAATATTGATCAGCTGATGATAACTTTGTATTGAAAGTCGAATTTTTTTTTTGGAAATTTCCTATTTTTTCTTACAGAAAGTTGTTCATTTCCATGGGCAGAATCGGTTCTTAAAATATGACCACACCTTTCCGTTACACCCTGTATGTAAAAAAAAAATATTTCTATTGCAATATTTTTTATATATATATTTTTTTCGTGGGTTCTTTTATCGATACTGAACCTACCCCTAAGCTATGACACCCAATTTCTTTAACATCCTGTATTACAATTACAAATGCGAAATTTTGGATGGATGAATGTTTGTAACTCAATCATGGTAGAACAGCTAAACAAATCTGTACGAAATTTTGTACAGACATAGATTATAGTTTGAAATAGCACATAGGCTAAAATTTATATTGAAGAAATACTTATTCCACGCAGGCGAAACCGCTGTCAGAAGCTAGAGATAACAAAACTTCTCGTTGATAGTCACGCTCATCTTTTCTTAATAATTAATAATCTGTTGTCATTGAAGCACCAAAGAGGAGAGTCAGCTAACCAACCCTCTCTCTGTCAAAACAACCCTATCACAACTAACAAAGCATGAAACAAATAAACCCAATAAGGGCTGCGTTTCCATCAGAGATGTACGAGGTACCTAAGCGGTGCTTGAGGAAAAATCCATCAATAATAATAATAATAATAATAAGCTGGCAACTCTCAACGTCAAGAAGTTTATTTTCATTCACGAATTTTAATATTTTTCTAAACAGTTTTTGTCCGTTATAATAAATAAATACAAATTCAACAGAAGAAACTATATACACAAACAAACAATAAAAACTATAGATAACCAGAATAAATAAGGAAAATTAAGCAAAACAGAAAAATGAATCAAGATTGGACAGATGACATAATATGTCACACTGAAATAAATGATGATACAACAATAAACCAATAAGAATGAAAATATAATAATGATAACAAGAGCAGCTGCCCATCGCGCACGCCATCCACCCCCGGACTCGCCGCTCAGCTCCGCCTCGCCGCCGCCGGACCTCGGATCACCAGTGTTACCGGCGGCTGCAGCCGCGTCGAGCTCGAGCGACGAGTATTTCTCCCCGCCGACGTCGCCAACACCTGTACGTCGGCAGGGGAGAGGCCGGCCACCGAACAGCCTGGGACTTAGGGGCCAACCGGCCCCGAGCCGGGTCCCCGCTGCCGGTGGTTGTGTGCAGCGCATGAAATGGACTCAATCCATGAACGAGAACGTCATGCGCGCATATTACGGGTCTACAGAGGGGGGAACTAACCTCACTGCGTATCGTGGTAGGATGCTGTCTCTTTTTCAGGACCTGGAACCAACGGTCAACGTCTCAGCTCAACGATTGTCGGATCAGGTGCGGGTCATCCAACGCAACCACAGGTTGGACGACGCCGCACTTGATCGGCTGCGCTCAGAGGTACTGAGCAACCTTATCTTCTCGACTACGACACAGACTGCGGCACCGCCGGTTTCCGAAGAAATCCCACCGGCTTCTCATAAAAACCTGCCGCGGTCCAATCATGTTGATGAGGAGACAGATGATAGGGTTGTCACAGTAAGTAGCCAGTGCAACGATCGACTGAGGAGCGCACTGGAAGATGCGCTTCGCGAGTATAGATCGAGTCCGACTCAACTTAGACCCCGTTTATCACGGTTACCTATGCACAAAAAAAATAGGGCGCTAGTGTGTGCTCTAGACTCGCTGCTTAAGAATGTTTTTGAGAGCAGCGAGGACCTCTTTGATACGCACTCGATCCTGTATTGTGGGGCTGTTGCGGCATGTCGTTTAGCGAATGTAAAGTTACCAAATTGTGACGAAGCTACTCGACCAAAGCCTACCGTACCGGCCTGGCAGTGTAGGATCGAGAGGCGTATTGATGGGGCCAGAGCACTCATTGGCAAACTATACTGCTTCAGGGAGGGCAATACAAGACCACGTGTGATGCGCTTCGTGAGGCGGGCATTTTCGGGGACTGGAATCAGTCCTCGAGAATACATGTCCCGTGTCACGGAACGCATTGACTTCCTGAAGCAGAAGGTTTGTGCATGGGCCAATCGTATTCGGCGGTATAAGCGTCGGGTCGACCGGTACTCGCAGAACCGCATGTTCCAGAGCGATGAGAGGTGGGTTTATAGAGCTTGGGAGCGACCTGAACAAAATGTGACTGACGTGCTCCGCCCCGATGCTGCCGCCACGAATGCATTCTGGTGCAACATCTGGTCGGTGCCCGTCTGTCACACTGAGGGTGGCTGGATGCGTGATGTCGAACGCGTGTGTGAAGCTATACCAGACATGGAAAAAGTAACCATCACTCCATTCGATGTAGCCAAAGCAGTTCGTCCGTTACCAAACTGGAAATCTCCGGGACCGGACGGACTGCATAACTTCTGGCTTAAATGGTATAGTAGCTCACACGCGCTTCTGGCATCTCAATTCCAGGCATCCTTAGAGTCTGGGTCGCTGCCTCAGTTTCTAACAACTGGTGTTACCCACCTGCTCCATAAGACAGGTAGTCCCACGGAACCCAAGAATTATAGACCGATTACATGTTTATCGACGGTCTATAAACTTCTTACATCCATCCTGAGAGCGAAAATTAATGTACACATTGAGAGCAATACAATTATGTCTACCTGTCAGAATGGATGTAGGAACGGGTCCCGCGGTACTAAGGAGCTACTCCTCATAGACATGGCCATAAGCCAACAGGTTCGTCGATCCCACAAGGATTTGTCGATATGCTGGATAGATTATAAGAAGGCCTACGACTCTGTTCCACATACATGGCTCATGAGGGTGTTGGAGTTGTACAAAATAGATGCAACTCTACGCACCTTTCTTGGGTCATGTATGGGGCAATGGAAGACGGTCCTTCGCTATCCAGGATGTCGACCAATCCAGGGGAATGATGAGCCTATATGGATTAAACGGGGAATATTTCAGGGCGACAGTTTGAGTCCACTTTGGTTCTGCTTAGCCCTGAATCCTCTAAGCACGTTGCTGGAGGATTCAGGCCTGGGCTATCGGTTGAGAAGAGGTGGTCAGGCCATATCTCACCTTCTTTACATGGATGATCTGAAACTCTTTGCCCCCAACAACTTGCAACTGATGGAGTTACTGAAGGTAACTGAAACTTTCAGTAGCGCTATCAGGATGGAATTTGGTGTGGACAAATGTGCAGTCATGCATGTAAAGCGAGGGGGGATTATGGAATCTGAAGGGATTCAACTCTCGGATTCCATACACCTCAGATCTCTCTCCTCAACCGAAACATACAAATATTTGGGTATGTCGGAAGCGTTAGGCATTAACGTTACTGACATGAAGCAATCGCTAAAGGAGCGCTTCTTTAGCCGCCTTAAAAAGGTATTGAGTAGCCTTTTGTCGGGCGGAAATAAGGTGCGCGCCTTCAACGGTTGGGTCATGCCGGTTTTGATGTACTCTTTCGGCATACTCAAATGGACTCAGACTGAGCTCGACGCCCTGGACAGGAGGGTCCGTACGCTGCTAACCGCAAACCGGATGCATCACCCACGTTCGTCGGTGATGAGACTGTACATCCCGCGGAAGTGTGGAGGTCGAGGCTTTTTAAATGCTAAGACTCTCCACAACCGCGAGGTGTGCAGCCTCAGAGAATACTTTTTAGAATCCGACGTGGGGATGCACCGAGAGGTGGTCGCAGTGGACAAGGGCCTCACCCCGTTGTCCATGGCTAAAGAGGACTGGCGCAAACTTGTAGTACTTACTACTGATGACCGCAAGGAGGTATGGAAAGGCAAGGAGCTTCACGGGCGCTATTATCAGGCTCTTCATGGGCCTGATGTAGATAGCCTGGCGTCCGTAGCCTGGCTACGGTTTGGTGACCTCTTCGGGGAAACTGAAGGCTTTGTCTGTGCGATTATGGACGAAGTTATCTTGACGAACAACTACCGGAGGCATATTATGAAGGATGGGACGGTTGACGTGTGTCGGGCATGCCACCGTCCGGGTGAGTCCATTAGACATATTATCTCTGGATGTTCTCGTCTGGCTAACGGCGAGTATTTGCACAGACATAACCAAGTGGCCAGAATTATCCACCAGCAACTTGCTTTAAAATACAAACTTGTGGATTCTGAGGTACCGTATTATAAATATGTGCCCGACCCAGTTCTCGAAAATGACCATGTCACGTTGTACTGGGATCGGTCTATCATCACTGACAGGACTATTGTTGCCAATAAGCCGGATATAGTGGTGATAGACCGATTAGCGCGCCGCACAATGATAATCGATGTCACCATCCCACATGACGAGAACCTCGTGAAAGCTGAGAAAGAGAAACAAATTAAATATCTTGACTTGGCACACGAGGTTGTCGATATGTGGAATGTGGACTTGGCTGTCATTGTGCCGATAGTCGTTACCGCCAATGGCCTGATGACCAAAAGCCTCGACGACCACCTGTCGAAGCTGTCGTTGCGCGGTTGGATCAAGGGCCTGATTCAGAAGGCAGTACTCCTTGATACGGCTCGCATTGTGAGGAAGTTCCTGTCTCTGGAGCCCTAACCACCGGTAGCTTGGACCCTGCTCCCGATACCGGTGGACTACTATTTTTTATATTTTTAAATGTTTTTTATATGTTTTCTTTTAAAATATTTTAAAATGTAAATAATATGTGTAAAAATAAATACCGAAAAATAATAATAAACATAACATCTCAGGAGGCTCTCGTTGGGCAGTTGGATCAAGGGCTTGATCCAGAAAGCAGTACTCCTGGACACGGCGCGTATTGTTAGGAGATTCCTTTCTCAGGAGCCCTGACCACCGGTAGCTTGGACCCTATTCCCGATACCGGTGGGCAACTACTTTTTATATTTTTAAATGTTTTTGTATTTATTTATGTTTTTCTAAGTACCTAAATATTTAAAAATTTAAAATTGTATGTATATAAAATTGAATAAATGGAATAATAATAATAAGTTTTTATTGCCAAAAGAAAATACATGACGTGTTACGTCTAGGAAAACTTCTTTTACATTTTATTTTATTTTATGAATAATGTCCCCTATGCTAGGATAGTCCTGTATTATAGGAGACATCTCTTCGTCCGTTGTTACAATTTCCAATAATTCGGTAAACCAAATGTGTAACACTAAGAATAATTTATATACATGTGAGCACGCATGCGTGAGTAGTGTGTATATGTGGGAGAAAGTGAGTGAGTTTTGAGAGGGAAGGTGCGTTATGGTGTGTGTGTGAATGATGGTGTATGTGTGATAGTGTCTGGGCGTGTGTCTAGTTTGTATGGTGATTATATTAGAGTTCTATGTGGATGGGGGTTTTACCAGTGTTTCTGTCTCGTCGTAATCTAGGGTAAGTAGAAAAGGTTTGAGTATTTTTTTACATTTAAACTTATTTTGGGAGTGGATATCTAGCTTCTGGTGTATTTTATTGTAGATGCGTGCACTTAGGTAAGTGAAATGTCGCCTAGCAAATGTGGTGTTGGTATGTGGTGTGAGGCATGGCGGTTTAGATCTTCTTCTGGCTGTTGGGTTAATATTTATGGTATATGGAAGGGTTGCATGTTTTCTTATGACTGTGCGGTAGATGTAAAGTTGTCGGACCGTCAATGTTTCAAACTCTGCGTATAGTTGCCGTGTTGGGAATCTAAAAGGTTTTTTTATGTAACTTTTATTACTGCTCTTTGTGCTCGCTCTGCTTGAATAATGTCGGTCTTGGCAGCCCCTCCCCACGCAGTGATGCAATAGTTTAATATTGATTCGCATAGTGCCGAGTAAACGATCTTTAGGATGTTGCTATTTGCGGATACTCTAAGTTTTTTAAATAAGTAAATTAGTTTTCGAACTCGCGCGGACACTGTATGTAAGTGTGGTTTCCAGGATAGACAAGAGTCTAGTTGGATGCCGAGGTATCGTATTACTGATGCTCTGGTAACAGTGGGGCATGAGCAAAAAGGGGGAAGGTTGGTACATTTATGGGCTTTTATTGATTCAATGGGAACAATTCGTTTTCTTAGCCTGGCTAAGTGCAACTCTGCTTGAAAAGGGCTAACGGGGCTAGGGTAATTTTTGCACGCGAAAAAGTTAGAGATGTGTACGAACTGTCTTGCTGAAAGGAGTCAACTATACGCAGCCTACTATTGCTCAGCTTCAAACCGTTTCATAGCTTCGCTACGCATTTTCGCACAACGCAAGCTCCTTGCACCGCTTAACTACCTCGCACATCTCTGGTTGTAAAGCACCCTAATTCTAAACCACTCCAAAATACGGTTTAATAGGGTCTCGATCCCCCCAATCTATTTGGGTTAACGTAATTCCGGTTCAGATATCAAACAAGTCTATCCGAAATTGAGCAGCTAATAGTCTACTCAAAGAGAAATTGCATTATTCTTTGGTATTCACATAGAGTAGTGGAGAGAGAAGGATCATTCTTAAACATTTTTGAGTGACGGTAAATAGAGCACCAGAAACTGAGAGCAGTGACTGTGGTGGGTAACAATTCCAACTTACGAGTTGTACGTCGTGTATTCAAAGCCAGGCAAGCGTTTTATAGGTAGTGCCATCCATGAAGACGCGCCTCACCGCTAGGTTATTGCAGGGTTACAAAGCAATAAAGAGCAGTGGGGAGCTGTGTCTCCACTGCTGGAGCATAGGCCTTCTCTCTGTGAAGAGGGTGTCGGCCGTAATCCACCACGCGGGCCCAATGCGGATTGGTGGATGTCACATATCTTCGAATTTTTGGTTCTAGGACATGCCGGTTTCCTCACGACGTTTTCATTCACCGTTTCGAGAGCAGTGGTGATGAAAAAATTTACACAAAGTAAACCGCCTGCCTGGGTTTGAACTCACGACCTACAACTTGTAAGTCGCGGCCGATACCACTAGGCCACCACTGCTCTCTCATTATTTATACTTTTTATAACTTATTTCATTACCACTGCTCTTACTCGTAAAACGGCGAAGGAAAACATCGTGAGGAAACCGGCAAGTCCTAGACCCAAAAATTCGAAGACATCCACCAACTCGCACTGGGCCTGCGAGGCGGATTATAGCTCATTCCCTTTCCTGGAGAGGTGCCCTGAGTCCCAGCAGAGGGAACAATATAAAGGCTGATTATTATGCTATGCTAATTTTTCTGATGTCTAGCTTTCGCTACCGTGACCTTTCTAATAAGAACTGTACCTATTTTCAGCTGAAGATGGCTGCACATTCACACAATTAGTTGGGGTAAGTAACAACAGCCTTTCCCAGCCATCAGCATTGCCTGAGGCATTAAGTCTTCCTTTGTACTTGTATGTGCATTAAGGCACAGTTATACGACTTTTAAAGGTTTTTAATTGAACATCACGTCTAAACGACTGGTCTTATTTGTTTGAAAAAAATATATGTTACTCTAGACTATTTCCTTCGTAATTTCATCTCAAAAAATTTGAAATTATATTTTTATAACATAGTGTAAATAATTTGTAAAGTTATGTGTGGTTTTATTTATGATCGCCGGTTTTCTATCATAAATTACTATATAAGTGAAGGGTTCGAACCCATGACACGTACAACGCTACCCTTCTTTTTTGGTCTGAGCAAGACTCATTGAGGACTCATCAACATCATCTCCCTACCCTGCCCTGTTACTTGGGGTCGGCGCAACACTTAATTTTCTTCCATTCTGAGCCTGTAGACAAAATACATTTCTGTTAACGCTAACGCTAACGCTTCGTGCAAAATGTATGGCAACGACATTACTGGGCGTCAATCACGTGACAGTTCTCTCCGCAGGTAATCCTTGCCATACATTTTGCACGAAGCGTTAGCGTTAGTGTTAACAGAAATGTATTTTTAACCGACTTCAAAAAGGAGGAGGTTATCAATTTGGATGTTTGTATTTTTTTTTTTTTTTTTTTATGTATGTTCGGGCATAACTCCGTCATATATAGACGGATTTGCAAAATTCTTTTTTTGTTTGAAAGGGGTTTATTCCGAAATGGTCCCATTTAAATTTCATGTAGATTGACTATGATTTTCGGAGACAGACAACGCCACTCTTCAAAAAATTACAGCAAAACCACCGCGATTGCTGCTATCGCATAAGTATGCATTGTTAACACAATTTCATGAGGAAACCAACAAGTGACAACAACTAAAAAGTGAAAAATAAAAAAAAACAAAACTTTTTTACAAAAAAAATAAAACCGACTTCCAAAAAAAACAAAAAGTGCAAAATAACTTTAATTTCGGAAGTCGGTGTCAAAAAACGAAGAAATAAAACCAGAAACACCGACTTCCGAAATTAAAGTTATTTTGCACTTTTTGTTTTTTTTTGGAAGTCGGTTTTATTTTTTTTGTAAAAAAGTTTTTGTCTAAAGGCTCTGTTCAGTTAGCCGTCACGCTATCATTAAGGACTGAAGATCATCATCAACATCATCATCACCATTTCAGCCGAATGACGACCACTGCTCACCTCACCAGGTCATCGATCCTCCATGTTGGAGGCCTTCCAACGCTGCGTCTTTCGGTACGCGGTCGCCACTCCAGAACTTATCGGTCTTATCGACCATCTGTTCTGCGAGCAGTGTGCCCTGCGCACTGCCAATAGGGATGACGACAGGTTAAAAAAATAATTATTTTTTATCTATTCCGTAAATTAGATTATCAAAAAAACTTTTTACAAAAAAAAATACAACCGACTTCAATAACGGATAGGCTGGATAGGACATGGCTGGAGGTGGATCACTGTGTTGCCCAATTTCTCACAGGTCATGGCAACTTTAAGAGTAAATTATTTTCCTTCAAGCTTGTTGCCTCACCTTTATGTCAATGTTCTACTCCTGATTGCGAATACGAACAATCCGCACATCATATCCTGTGGGAGTGTAGTCTTTGGCAGGCTGAGCGCAATATTATGTTGGATAGTATTCAGCCTACGTCTGGAGTTGTCTATTACACGGATCTTGTGGAAACTAGAACGAATTTCCGTGCGTTCAAGCGTTTTTGCCATACCTATTATTGAAATCAAGTGTAACAGCTCACAGTTTTAGGACCCATTAATATTAGTGTTTTTAACCAGTGGTGCTTGGCAACTGGGCTTACCCCAGTTGTAAAAACCCCCTTTGTGCCTAATGGCCTAGTTTTGTTCTGTCTCCCGCTTGATTAGGAGGGAAGTGGAAATTATGTTTTTCTTACTCCTCCGCTGTCTTTTCTGATTAATTTCGTTGCGGGACCCAAGACAGTTTAATCGTTTCTCTGGGACTCGTCGAGCTTCATTGCCTCGGCGTTTTTTCTGGTGGTCGCCACTGTTGATTCTGGCTTACAGAAGTTACAGTGGTTTGGAAATAGTGTGGCGGGCTTGTCCCATAAAAAAAAACCGACTTCAATAAATAATACAAAAAAAAAATGCAAAATAACTTTAATTTCGGAAGTCGGTGTTTCTAGTTTGGTTTCTCCTTTATTTGACACCGACTGCCGAAATTAAAGTTATTTTGCATTCTTTTGTATTATTTATTGAAGTCGGTTGAATTTTTTTTTGTAATTATTTTTTTTTTTTCAATTTTTAGTTGTTGTAGCCCATTCTAAAACTTAATTAATAGTAAAGTTATGAGCGAGTTGATAACCCCAAAAATAGGGAATTTGAACATAGTTGGTGAAAAAAGGGTGTATCGGGGTAAACTGTACGAATCTGTATACCCCTTTAGGGCGTATCAGCGTGATGTAATGTTGTGAAGTGGTGAAAACAATATACAGACATGCGATTGCAGTAATTCTGGAAGGTTTGCTATTATTTATTGAAGAGTTCCATTGTGTATCTCCGAAGTTCTTCATCAGATCTTCACCAAATTTAAATGGAACCACATGTGAAGCACCAGCATTCAAATTAAAAAAAAATACCTAGTTAAAAGTTACGAGGTAACACACATAAAAAAAAATACAGTCAGATTGAGAACCTTCTCCTTTTTTTGAAGTCGATTAAAAATATTAGACACGTATTATTTGCTTTATCAAATTAATTAAAAATTACAAAGATACAACGCATCAAAGTTCAGGAGTGGGGGCTTGCTACGTCACTTTTGAGTAAAACATGGTACAATTTTAACTTAAGTGTGACGTCATCCAAAATTTCAACCCACTCTATCGTCTTAATTTTTTGTTAGTGACAAAAGAAAACAATACGTGTTCAATTTTTTTGGTAGTCTAACTGACGAGTTTAAAAAAAAAAATCTAAGTCAGTAATCTAAGTAGTTACTTAGATTTTTTTACTTCTCTACCCCATTCAGTTTAGCGAGTCTTCGAGCTATGTCAGTGACTTTGGTTCTCTTGCAGATATCATCATTCCTGATTCGATCACGCAAATCAACTCCGAGCACGTCACTCAAAGGGCAATGGAGAGACTGAAGATAGGTCACCTCAAACAGGTCTACTCAAATCTGCGTGTTGCTTTCCTCAAAAGCTCATCCCAAACATTAACGTACATGGTTCTCATATGATTTGACCAGTACATATTGAATGGATTTGAACACTTTAAAAGAGACTTTGACCTCTGAGTTTGTTTCGGTGCTTCTTCTCAGGGTAGTCAGCTAGGCAACACCAGCCTCATCTAGCTAAAACTAACAAAAAAAAATGTTGACGTGTCAACACGTCAACATTTTTTTTACTATTTATTATTAGGTATTTACTTACATACTTAAATACTTAAAATCATTTATCATTATCATTTATCTAATTCAATCGTGGTTCTTCTGACGTATTCTTCCACTTTGTTCTGGAAGCCCGTTTGTCACCTGAACAGCTAACGACAGACGCAATAAACATGCAAATCTCGGCGTTTTTCCTTTCTTACTCGAAAATGTTTCAATATCGACGCCTCGCTGGAAAAATGGCGTGTAAGATGGATGAAGTGACTATTTGTGTCGTAGATAGAGTACTACGAGTATAAACTACATAGGTCGTGGATAAAAAACAACCGTTTTTTTCCTTCATTTATTCATTCATTCAATCATTCATTCATTCATACATACATCCATTCAACTATTCATTCATTCATTCATTTTGACTGGCCTGTTGGTCTAGTGGTTAGTGACCCTGACTGCTATGCCGGAGGTCGTGGGTTCGATTCCCACCCAGGACAAATGTTTTTGTAATGAGCACGATCATTTGTTCTGTGTCTGGGTGTAATTTATCTATAATATTTATGTATTTAGAAATATATAAGTATGTTTATCAGTTGTCTAGTACCCATAACACAAGCTCTGCTTAGCTTGGGACTAGGTGGCGTTGTGTGATAGTTGTGGAATATTATATTATTATGTGTGGAATATTATTATTATTATTCATTCATTCAATCATTCATTCATTCATTCAATCATTCATTCACAGTCGGTTGTTTTTATAGTAAAAAAGTTTTTTATTTTTCGCTTTGTTGTACCCTGTACCCAGAACTAAAACATGTAAAACATGGCACGTGGAATTTAAACATACTCATAATTGGAGGAAACAAAAAAACAACCGACTTCCAAAAAAAATACACTAAAAATTAACAAATAACTTTAATTTCGGAAGTCGGTGTTTGTATTTTACTTCTTCGTTATTTGACACCGACTTCCGAAATTAAAGTTATTTATTAATTTTTAGTGTATTTTTTTTTGGAAGTCGGTTGTTTTTTTTGTAAAAAAGTTTTTTATTTTTCACTTTTTAGTTGTTATACCCCAGAACTAAAAACCCCAATATAATGGAACGTGGAATTTAAACATTTGGAGAACACCAAAACGTCATCGAGGTACACGTATTTTCCGTTTTTGTTCAGTTTCTCAAAAAGCGCTGAAGCAATTTCGATAAAATTTATATGGGACCACCTCGGGAGTATATTCTTTCAGATGAAAAAAGAATTTTGAAATTGGTTCACAACTGACGGAGAAATCGGGTAACATAGATACAAAAAAAAAAAAAAACATACAGACGAATTGAGAACCTCCTCTTTTTGGAAGTCGGTTAAAACGTCATCTATGTATACATATTTTTCGTTTTTGTTCAGTTTTTCAAAAACGCCTGAAGCAATTTTGATAAAATTTATATGGGACCACCTGGGAAGTATACCCTTTCAAACAAAAAAAAAAAATCCAAATCGGTCCAGCCATCTTCGAGTAATCGGGGAACATACATAAAAAAAAAAAACTTGAGAGGTGTCAAGGGACACCCGGATGGAACGAAGTTCCTTTCGATTAATTAGTGAAGGAATTGTAATATAATTTTATTTTTAAGCTCAGCTCAGCTCAGCTAAGCTCAGCTTCTGCTTGCAAACTTTGTACCTACCCACCAAAAATACAAGAAGTTTTTATTAGATTGTTTTTCCAACACAATCTTTTTGGATGAACAGCCTCATTAGTGTCGTGACAACTTTTCGTAAGAATTTTTTCCGTCTAGCCCCCTTTCACAACGCGCGATAAGGAACTTCGTTCCAATAAAAAATAGTAAAAGGTTCCGACGAATTGACAACTCCTTTTTGAAGTCGGTTAAAAATATTATTAATCGATTCGTCTTATCCCTCCTAAATACTATCACATAATTAAATTATCCGCCATCTTGCTAGCTAGCACACTCCATAATGCCATCAAAAACAGAAAAACACACGTGCAACGGCAGTATCTATCGATAGCTACTCTATATAATTGGAGCTACTCAAGCTTACCAAAAAAATGTATATCATCGGAACATCAATCAATCTGCCTAGCCTTTTCCCAACTGTCTTGGGGGCGGCTTCCAGTCTAACCGGATGCAGCTGAATACCAGTATTTTACATGGAGCGACTGCCTATATGACCTCCACAACACAGTTACTGGGTAATACGATACCCCTTGGTAAGACTGGTTGTCATTTTCTTGGGCTTCTGACGTCTAAACGACTGGTCTTTTTCAAAGAAATAAGATCAGTCGTTTAGACGTGATCTTCAATTAAAAACCATTAAAAGTCTAGCCTTAACCACAAAAAGTTTCAAATACCTGCAGTTGCAGGTATTAATTGGGACTCGAAGAAATCGCTCACAATACACTATGCCATTATACTTAGAAACTGCTTTACAAGTCGCCCGAATAGCTCTCGAAGTTCAAAACATTTTGTCTGAGAGAGGACTAAGGAGCTCTTGGAATGTCTGCGGTTATTAAAGTGTTTGGTACTGCTTATGTAAATGGCTATAGAAGTAGAAGAAAAACGCAAAACAATGCAAAACAACTTTAATTTCGGGAGTAGGTGTTTCTGGATATGTTTCAGAAAAAGTAACAGGCAACGATAAGCTTGTTGAATAGGTGCAGTGGTGTCGGCAATTTACTTAAACATAAACTCAAAGAATTGGCAATACATTTTGTACATACAGGCTGTAACGGAAAGGTGTGGTCATATTATAAGAACCGGTTCTGCCCATGGAAATGAACAACTTTCTGTAAGAAAAAAGTTAAAATCCCAAAAAAAAAAAAATACTTTTCATATCAATATTTGTATGGGACACTTTATGGAATACTTTTCATGTCAATATTTGTGTGTTTGTTTGTTTTTGTGTGTTTTTGTTTCACTTTAATTTATGGGATACTTTTCATGTCAATATTTGTGTGTTTGTTTGTTTTTGTGTGTTTTTGTTTCACTTTACTTTATGGGATACTTTTCATGTCAATATTTGTATGGGAGGTAATTTTTTTTTTGAAAATTTCCTCAGGTTTTCTTGAAGAAAGTTGTTTATTTCGATCGGCAGATGCAGTTCTTAAATAAAAAATGACCACACCTTTATGTTACACCCATTAAAGTAGTTTAGATTTTCGAAATTTTATTCTCATTATGAAAACTTCTACCTCCGCACCAAAACTTTATTCCCAACCTACTACCTAAAAGCCTAATATATCACACGTCTTCTATCATGCAAATATTTCTTGCACACACTCGGGGAACTTGACAAACTCTCATATAAAGTAATGTCTTGTAAATTAACAGCACAATGGTGAAGTTGGCAACTGTTACCTCGTACAAGCGGCGAATAAGATTAGTAAGCAGGCATCGAGCCCTCATGTTTCATTTAGGTTCAATGTGCAGAATAGTCCAGTCGACAACTCATTATCAGTGAAGCCTAATTGTCTTGTAATTCCTATGAAAAATAATATTCCCAATTTATTTATTAAAACTTTATGCAACACAAATGTACAAAGGCGGACTTAATGCCTTAAGCATTCTCTACCAGTCAACCAAGGGTGGTGGTGAGATAACATGTCAGGTGCATAAACTGACCAAAAAAAAGAAAAAGAAAATGGTTACGAAAATATGTATATATAGCATATTTGGTTTCGTCAAAGGCCGTCCATAGACGGACTGCTAAGAGCAGTCGAGACCAACTGCAAGAGAGCAGTCGTGTTACGGTTGGAGCCTACATAGACGGACTGCTTGGCTGCTCAGTACATTTTTAGCTGCGAAAACTAATGAACTGCTTGAGCGGTCTGTGTATGGCGATCGTTAATTTTGTAGTGATACAGCAGATCGCCCAATAGCGATCACTTGAAAGCCGCAATGACTGACAAGCAGTCCGTCTACGGTGGCACATAGATTCCCAGATTAATACAGACATCATTTTTATTTCATATTTAATTTTTCATGTAGTATCATATGTTTTTTATATGCCTCGTAAGTTGAAGACCTAGGAAACTAGTGTTTAACAATGACTTGTATTTATCTAGCTAGTGACTTAGCATCATTTTATGGGTTCCCTACAAAAATGGTAAAAATGGAACCCATACCTGCGACTTTGTCGATATGTCTGTCTATTACAGTTATTTGTTCTTTATCAACAATGATTATTACAATAAATGTGCAAAAAAAATGCACAAAAATGCAATAATAAAAAAATAAAAATAGTTTTTTTTGTTATTATTTATTATTATATTAAAATTTGAGGAGTACTCAATCGACAGGAACAAAAGGGGTCATTAAAATTTCTTACCTGCAAACCAATCCCGTTAGTTGACTGGACTTTGTTCTATATCGGTATTTGTTGCCTATGGAACCAGGGGACTTCCGGACCCATGACGAAGGAGGTTTTAGTTTAAATAGGTCGTTATTTATGGTAGGAGACGTTGATATGTTGTAATGTTGAAAATGGGAAGTTGTTTGGGAGCTTTCTAATTTTGCTTTAGAATTAAGAAAAGATAAGGTAAGATTTCTGAAGAGACTCAAATGGAATCTATAGTAGAAGATTCAAGGGTTTTGTGAAGTTTTTATAAGTTATTGTGGTCAGAAGCCGGAAAGTCTGACTGTAAGTTTTGCTAATGGGCCAAAAGGCCAGAACGTGCCAAAGGGCTGTATTGTGTTACCTAGATCCTACTGACCATCTTGGGCGGAGCACGGTCGTGTCCTCGTGGATGCGATAGGCGGTAGCGACCTCTCGCGCCCGGCCCTGGTTCAGGCCATGGTACGGAGCGAGAGGGAATGGGAAGCAGTTTCCTCCTTCTGTGAAACAGTAATGCTCGCGAAAACGGAGGCGGGATGGGTAAGGGAGACTCAAGTAGTACGAAGTGGCCCTCACGCTCCCGGCCGCTAAGGCCGTGGAAGACGCATTGGGCGTAGGACGTCGCGAGACAATCTCCGGCCACCGTAGACCCGGGCCTACGGATCAGCACCAGGCCCGTGAGTCGACGGCGCGTAGTGTTACACGCGCATCTCAAAAAGATGATTGTCAGCCACCATCGACGGGGCCCATCATGGCCGGTGCCTGCATGCCTAGGGGTAGCGGATAAATTCTTAACAGAGTTACCGCTCCCCTGGGTTTTGAGGTAGGGAAGGAACAGGGCTAGGTCTTAGTCAGTAAGAGTCTGAGATGCCCACCCGTACCACCCAGAGCGGAAGATGTCATTGGATGATTTCCCACCCCACAAAGAAAAAAAACACACTGACCAAGCTGTCCTGCCCTCTGTGCCCCAAAACATGCAGCATAAGTGACCTCTGCGTTGCCACCGACGACGCCATGGAAGTGGCAACGTTTTGGGCCAAAAACGCTTAGACATCTACGAGTCATGCCAAAGTATAGAAAATATTTAATTTAAATTATGATTATATTTGATTTGATTTTATTCGATTTCATTTATTTTTATTTGATTTTATTTGGTTTTAGTTGATTTTATTTAATTTGATTTGTGTTTCGTAAAATTTATTGTTGTACTCGTATCAATTTTATCATAATTATTCATTTTCAATTTTATTTCTATTTTTGTTAGTCTTGAATTAATCGTTTAATTTATTTATAATTTTATCTGTAATTATATGTTGTTTTAGTTGCTATCTTAGTTGTTTAATTATTAATTGTTTTTATGCATGCTGTGGTCTCCTGTAAGTGAAGGAGTACACCTACTTCAAATCGATTACTCGATATTTAACATTATGTTGTGTAATTCCTTTATTGGAGATCCTAAATAAATAAATAAAAAGTACTGTCGGTCGTTCCAGTGCCACGAAGAAGAAGAAGTTACTGAGTTACGCCGTCAGAGAGACAGTTACTCCATGTCATCATCTTCCTGCACTTATCCCATGTTACTTGGGGTCGGCGCAACACGTTTTTTTTCTTCCATTCAGTCCTGTCAGCCGTCATGCTATCACTAACTCCCTTTTCTTTCATATCACTCTTCACACAATCCATCCATTCTTTCTTTGGCCTCCCTCTCCCTCTCCATCCATCCACATTTATATTCATAACTCTTTTAGTTACATGTGTTTCATCCCTCCTCTTTAAATGACCATACCAAGATAAGCGGTTCGCTTTCAACTTTTCTGTGACTGGCGCCTCTTTTAAACTACTTCTAATGTACTCATTTCTCACTTTATCCATTCTCGTTACTCCACACATCCATCTCAACATTCTCATCTCCACCACATGCAATCTTTTTTCATCCGTCTTTTTCACAGCCCAACATTCTGACCCATACAGTATAACAGGTCTAATCACGGACTTGTAGATTTTCCCCTTTAACTTGAGGAGCATCCGTCGGTCGCAAGTTGTTCCAGTGGCCTGTCGCCATTTCATCCATCTTGAGTTGATCCTGTGCGTTACGTCTCGGTCTATATCGCCATCCCCCTGAACAAGCGACCCGAGGTACCGAAAGTCGGAGCAGATCGGTATAGGCGTTCCGTTGAGAGCTACAGGCATAGGACTGGAGAGACCGCTGAAATCGCAGAACAGATACTCTGTTCTGGTTCTGCTCAATTTCAGGCCCACACTCTCCAGTCTTTGCCACCACGTCTCCAATCTGCTCTGGACCTCTAAACCGCTTTCGGTAACCAGTACAATGTCATCAGCAAACAGCATACACCAGGGAGCCTGTTCCTGGATGTCCGACGTCAGGCAGTCACTCCATGTCCAATAAAGATATTCAGCTGCAGGAGATTAGACAAAAGCAAACCCTGACAATCTATCTGCCTAGCCTTTTCAAAGCAAACCTTTACAGAGTTCGGAAAAAAGAAATTAATATTTTGGAAAAACCTGACTGTAAAAAACAACTAAAAGTGCCGAACAAGTCTGTTTTCAAGCAGTCTGATGCAGTAGGTGGCAGTTATTTTAGTTCAATTATTGATTGCATTCCACCAACTGCATCAGAGTGCTTAAAAAGTGACTTGTTTGGAACTTTTTAGTTGTTTTTTACAGTCGCGTTTTTTTATAAATATTCAATTTGTTTAATAAAACAAGAAAGAGACGGACATAAATTAAGAGTTATCAAATTTAGTTGTACTACTAATATTTCTATTTATGGGTTCACGTAAAAACATGTCGATTAAAAACACGGTAAAGCGTAAGGCGTAAACTAGTTTGACTGACTAACTTACTCGTAGTTCATAGCTATAGCCGTCCTTTTCTCACACTGCTTTATAGTAAAAGTTAGCGGATTCTCTAATTTTAGTTTAGTTACTGAACAAGAGAATCGGCACCATTGTCGAAATTACAAAATGTTTGGGATTGACAAGACATTTTAGTGGCGCATTTCATATAACCTACGTTTTGGACCGTGAAAGTGTTACTTGAAAAATCCTTAAGCAAAGACTTTCTATCTATGTTGTTCAAAATTTTTAGATACAGCTTGTTTATCATCAACCGCAAGTTTTACATGTAAATCAGGTATGACCTACATGGATATTATAGTTTCGAAACGTGCAGTTACGAGCCGTGTATAACTAAAACTTTACCGCATATAAAACTGAGAGCTATAAACAGTGTTGTTCTATAAAAGTTGCTGTTTCTCGGATAACACTTTTACACTTAGGTACTGACCGTGTGGATTTGTTGGTCAATATTACTTTCATGTGCTGCCATTCTATTGGATAGGACAGGAGACGGGAAAGTGAAAGAGAGTTTTACATTTACAAAAATGTTTAATAACGATCCTGCTAAGGTACGTTATTCTAAATTTTCTACTCGAAAGAATATTACCATAGATGTGAGTGGTAAAGTAGGTACTAAATAATCATTTGAAGAAGGTTTTGTCCCATAAACAACATAATGTGATGGACGAGATACGTTATCTAGAATTTAGAATTCGTTAATCAGTATGTAATGGTTAACACTTTCGTCGGGTCACTTCCTGATTAACCTAGTCAAAAAATATCACAGAACAGTCTATTCGAGCCATTTTGAACCCCGCACCCCTCAATACAAAGTAACGTATCAGGGACAACGATTGTCGAAAAGTTAAAATGTATGGATAATAATGGATTGACCACGTCTTCCACAATCATTTTGGACTTTTTAAAAACGTAATCGTTGATAGAGTGTCGTTATGTCTGTCGCGTTAGCCATATTTAAGTCCTTGAGGGTGCAGGCAAAGGTGCTCGACGGGCACTAAAGACATCATCATCGTCTTTTCGGGCATCATTTCTTATAACTGACTTCCACATTCACACTGTATGGGATCGTCATCAACATCATAATTTCAGCCGAAAGATATCCACTGCTGGACATTACAACGACTGGTCCTGTGCGTCCCACATCCATCGGCTACCCGCGACGCACACCCAGTCATGGGTCCACCTTGTGGGAAGCCTTCCAACACTGCGTCTTCCGGTAAGCAATGGCCACTCCAGAAATTTTCTGCCCCATCGACCATCGGTACTGCGAGCAATGTGCCCTGCCCACTGCCACTTAAGTTTGGCGATTTCTGATTCGATCACGCAAGGAAACAGGAAACTTCGAGCATATCCCTCTCCACACTCTACATCGATGAAACCCCATCTGGCCAGATTGGATTTCAGGCTACACAAATTTTTCACAATTCGTTAAGCACAGACAGAGAATTTCCCTTTCCCTGTTAAATGAATTCACAAAATGAAATACAAAGAAAGGACCTTAACTCCTGCACCAGAACTATTTATTCTTGGCGTGCCTGTGGTACTTTGCACCTGGGTCGAGAAACAAACGTAATAAGTATTCACTTTGTCCGTATATCTTGGCTAAGAAATACAAAACATGGTTTGTCTAGCATTCGGTCTCGGAAAATGTGAATAGAAATCGATCTTCGTGGTATGGTAAGGACAATCTACCTCCCAGATACGTAGGTGTTTTCTTTTAAATATATACAGTTTGTTTAACTTTCTAGTTTTTAGGGTTCTGTACCCAAAGGGTAATCAACAGGACCCTATTACTAAGACTCTGCTGTCCGTCTTTCTGTCAGCGGGCTGTATCTCAGATGTAGATATAGAGTTGATAAAAATAAATATAAAAATAATTTTTTATTTATTTTTATTATTTGTTGTTGTAACGGCAACAGAAATACACACCCTGTGAAAATTTCAATTGTCTACCTATTGCATGAGATACAGCCCAAAAAATACCCCAAGAAAACACGTTTCTAGAAACGTGTTTTTTTTCAGTTTATGGTACGAAACCCTTCATGTGTTAGTCCGACTCGCACTTGGTCGGTATTTTTTTTGAGATCTGTTAATTATTTTGGTACTACTTTACCACATCGTCATAAAACTTTTTTTAGGACTAAAAATTTTGTCGAATTTTTTTTATTTTAATTTATAAGGTTTTTTTTCCGAAAGTGGGGCGAGAAGTGCGGTCAGGGGTCTCCCGTCTGGAAAGAAGTTCCACAAGCATTTTTTACGCCCACAGAAAGATGCACTGAGAGAAATAGAACGGCGTATAAAGGAGGTATAACGCAAAAATCTTACGCAACGTTACATTTTCTCCCGAATCAAACCTACTGTAAGCCTTTTTATTATTTTTTACGGAACTTCGTTCTAAAATCGTTTAGCATTATCTTTTGCTATCAAGTAAGTCACCGAATGATCACACATACACATTTTTATGTTCCTTTTGTCTAAACTAATAAAAACAGCGAATTAAAAAGCACATCAATAAAATAACTAACTTCAATTCCCTTAACCGCGATATCAAGTTTATATTCGCATTTTTATTCAAACGAATATTTTATGAACTCTATATAGAATAGTTAGGAGTTTCGCTTTTCTCGCTCCGCTCCGCTCCCGGGGGCAACAAGTTTAACTAACACTTTGCTATAGTAACAACAGTCGTTTAGTTTTGTTCTCCCGTTGTTGGAACTTATTGGCTTATGCTTGTTTTGTTGGGCCAATATTGGGGCCAATGTGGCAGGGAAATTAGCTGTTGAATTTAGTTTAAAGGGGAGGCAGAGTCAAATGGCACTATTTTGTCGTTTATCTATAAGTATAGTCACAAAGAGCCTGGTCTACTCCACATTCACCCTTGTGACTATCTATTGTGACGATTCGGTATCCAGATTCGTCAGTATCCCGTCAACCGAACGAACTGTGCATAAAAAAAGTATTTTACAAAAAATACCGACTTCCAAATGTTGTTCGGTCGATTTTTCTCGGTCGGTTTTGTGTCTTCGTTATTTGACACCGACTTCCGAAATTAAAGTTATTTTGCACATTTTTTAGAAGTCGGTTCTATTTTTTGTAAAAATGTTTTTATTTTTCACTTTTTAGTTAACGCTCCCCATTAAATTGTGTTAACACTACATAGACATACGATAGCAGCAATCGCAGTTGATTTGCTGTCATTTTTTTTACAGTTCACCTCCGAAACTCATCATGGAATTTAAATGGGACCATCTAGGAATAAAGCCCTTTCAAACACAAAAAAAATTTTACAAATCCGTTTATGACGAAGTTATGCCCGAATATGATCATTCTCCTGCTTTTATCACAATTTATTTGGGGTCGGCGCAACATGTCTTTTTCTTCCATACTCCTCTATTAGTCGTCATCTCTGTAGTCACCCCCTTTTTACCAATATCCTTTTTCACACAGTCTAACCATCGTTTCTTTGCCGTTTTTATGCCCGAAAAAACATAAAAAAATATAAACATCCGAATTATAACATCCTCCTTTTTAAGTCGGTTAAAAATCTCCCGTGTTGTTTCCAAAAATGTTGGGGTCGGCTTTCAGTTTAACTGGATGTAGCTGAATACAAGTATTTTTTACCAACTTTTGCCAGCGACTTTGCCCGCGTGGAATGACGAAGTTTCATAAAAACAAAATTCCCTCTAAAAGGTCGAATTCCCAAAAACCCTTTCATAGTGCTCCCCTACATTATAAAACAACCGACTTCCAAAAAAGAAAATACACTAATAATTTAAAAATTATTTTAATTTCGCAAGTCGGTGTTTGTATTTTATTTCTTCGTTATTTGACATCGACTTCCGAAATTAAAGTTAATTTTTAATTTTTAGTGTATTTTCTTTTTTGGAAGTCAGTTGTTTTTTGTAAATAAGCTTTACATTTTTCACTTTTTAGTTGTTATACCCCAGAACTAAAAACCCCAATAACATGAAACCTGGAATTTAAACTCGTAATTGGAGAAAACCAAAACGTCATTTATGTATACGTATTTTTCGGTTTTGTTCAGTTTTTGAAAAAGCGCTGAAGCAATTTCAATAAAATTTATATGTAACCACCTCGGGAGTATATTCTTATCTTATAAACATACATACATTCGAGCATAGAACCTCCTCCTTTTTCGAAGTCGGTTAAAAAAGAAGTCGTGTACAAAATTCACGTTCCTAGTCCCAATAGTTTCGACTGTGCGTTGATATGTCAGTAAGTCAGTTTCTCCTTTTATATTATACTAGCTGTGTCCGCGGTTTCACCCGCGTTTATGGTTACTGTATCGTAGCGTGATGTTATAAAGTCTATAACCTTCCTTAATAAATAGGCTATACAGTGCAAAATGGTACCTCGAACCCTTGTGGTCGGCGCCTTGCACATCATGAATGTGCGCGTGGTACTTGATTAAAACTATGATATCTCTTAGGATATTCGTTGAAATCAAAATAATGTTAAAGGCAATTAGTTCGAGATTAAATACTTATGTTGAATAACGTATTTATTTGGTACCTACTTCAAATTACATGCTCAATGTTATTGGGGTTATCAATTCGGTCGTAACTTTAATATTTAGTTTTAGTTCTGGAGTATAGCACTAAAAAGCGAAATATAAAAAACTTTTATACAAACAAAAAAAGTGCAAAATAACTTGAATTTCGGAAGTCGGTGCTCCTGTTTTGTGTCTTCGTTTTTTGACACCGACTTCCGAAATTAAAGTTATTTTGCACTTTTTTTGGAAGTCGGTTCTATTTTTTTGTAAAAAAGTGTTTTTATTTTTCACTTTTTAGTTGTGGTTCCCCATTAAACTGTGTTAACAATTCGTAGACATACGATAGCAGCAATCGCGGTTGATTTGCTGTCAATTATTGAAGAGTTCCGTTGTCTGTCTCCGAAACCCATCATCATATCTTTTTGAAATTTAAATGGGACCATTTCGAAATAAACCCCTTTCGAACAAAAAAAGAATTTTGAAAATCCGTCAATAATTGACGGAGTTATGCCCGAACATACATAAAAAAAAAAAAAAAAATTTTTTCGAAGTCGGTTAAAAATACAACCGACTTCCAAATATTTTTTCATTTTTACTGCATTTTCCTTTTTGGAATTCAGTAGTATTTTTGTAAAAAAGTTTTTTATTTGTAGTAACTACCTACAATGAAGCGTGTACAATTTCACATTCCTAAAACGGAACAGTCCACTTTACAACCTCAGTGAGTTTTACAGCCAAGTTTAATTTAAGTTAGCGTCACAATTAACAATGCTCGTAAGAGTAGTATTGTTAGTTTTGTTACCGCCAGGGCCACTGCTGGCTCGTCGTAAACTGCGTTATTGTGCACCAGGGAAAGTGACTATGTCCGTTTGTATCTTTGTTTGTAATGTAGTTAGTTTGTAAGGGTTGCTGATGAGAAGGTAGACAGATTGGCAAAATTATACCGTTAATAGCAGCTGAAGGTAGTAGGTACTTCATAGTCATCTGCCTAGCCTTTTCCCAACTATATTGGGGTCGGCTTCCAGTCTAACCGGATGCAGCTGAATACCAGTATTTTACATGGAGCGACTGCCTATCTGACCTGCACAACCCAGTTACTGGGTAATACGATACCCCTTGGTAAGACTGGATGTCAGACTTTCGTGCTTCTGACGACCCGTAACGACTGTCAAAGATCCGCGATTGACAGCCGGGACCAACGGCTTAACGTGCTTTCCGAGGCACGGAGGGGTCTCGATATGTAAAGATGGTCACCCATCCACGGACCAACGCCGGCAAGTGTGGCTTAACCTGATGGATCTATCTATGCGGCTGTTATTACTTTAGCCACGAGCTCCTCGAAGGTATTTATAACAAGTGAATGGGTAGTTGCTTAAGCTTTTTAGTTAAGAGAATAAAAATACTAGTAGCCCAGCAGTATCGGGAACAGGGTCCAGCTTCCCCAGGTTCCAGAGAGGAAACAGGCTCCAGAGAGAGGCATATCTTAATCCTGAATTCATCTATCTAAGGCAGGGTTTCTTAAACTTTTTGCAGTCACGGACCACTTTTACAACTTAAAGTATTCCACGGACCCCTGTCAAAGAATATTTTAAGAAAGAAAACAAGCCTTATTTATATTAAATAAAAACCGGCAAAGTGCGAGTCGCACTCGGGCACGAAGGGTAACGTACTATTATCTATAAAAACGGCAAAAAAAACACGTTTGTTTTAAGGGAGCCTTTAAATACTTATTTTGTTCTGTTTTTTAGTATTTGTTGTTATAGCGGCAACAGAAATACTTCACTGTCACGGTTCATGAGATACAGCCTGGTGACAGACTGACAGACAGACAGACAGAGGGACAGACAGTGGAGTTTTAGTTATAGGGTCCCGTTTTACCCTTTGGGTACGGAACCATTACAATTTTATTGGTAGTTTCATTACACTTACTAATAAGTTAATGACAAGGATGCTGCTGTTTGGACGGCGGGCGGAGGGCCGTGGGGTGGCGACGCGGTAATTGTTAGTTGTAGCCCGCGCGTAGGTCCCCCTGCACCCCTAGCCGAGTGGCTGATATCAAGACATCAAGTCATCAAGGTCATCGGAAAATTTGAGACTTTTGATGCCGATGCCAGTTTGGCATGGCAAGCCCAGTCACTCGATTCTTTTAAAAACTTATTAAAAGACCATTTCCTTTCTCTCTAATGCTTTTCTGTCTCTACATACTCTTATCTCTTCTGTCATTAACCGATCTTATTACTACTTTTCTTATCTCTTCTTATGTTTAGTATTTTATAAATATTTAAAGAAAATTTTGATGTTCAGTTTACTAATTAGCAGTACACCGCAGACTACCCTCTTTTTTGAATTAAGATTTTTTAGTCCATTCAAAGGATGTCTGGTAGATATCACTATCAGCGATAAGACCGCCATTGTACCCAGTTCATTTATACAAGTTTATTAACTGTTTTGGTGTACAGTAAAGTATTATTCTATTCTATCCTATTGAAATCGTGGAGAGTTCGTGGCTTGGCCTAGAAATGCTGAGTTTACTACACAATTTCCTAATAAAAATGTTAAAAGTTAACTGACTTACTGCGGACCCGTGACACACAGGCTATGGAACCCTAAGGGGTCCGTGGACCCCACTTTAAGAAACTTTGATCTAAGGAGTTGGCTCAGGCGTCGGTTTAGGATTGTGGTGTTTAAGCTGTTGGGTGTCACGACTCTCTGTACAATGATTAATGAGTCCCACTTGTCGTTCCCATAAAGCTAAAAATATTTGAAGACAAAAAAGGACTAAAAACAAAAGAGGCTTTATAAGCGATACCCCCCCGCCACCGTCGAGGCCGGAGGTTGTTCGCTAATCCGCTCCGCACAAATAATTCTAAAGTATAAGAAATGTCGGGCAAATCGTTGGAAACTACAATTGGCGAACTTACAAAAACTGTGCACTCATTAGGAAACAGAATAGTTTCGCTAGAAAAGGTCGTCCTAGATCAAACAAAATTAATACGGAAACTTATTGGTGTTAGTGATGATTCAAGTTCAATGTCGATAACCACAAAAATCGGAGAAAAAGTGGGTAGGAGCACTGTCAATGCCATACAGCAGGCCCAACGGCCAGTGCGTGAAGCCCGCGTTCGGGCTGAGACGGCGCTCTCCGTGGGCGCTCGTAAAACAAAGGGAGCGCGCAACTTATCGCCTGTCTCGCTTACGGGCCGACTAGAAGCGATCGAGCCGAATGTACCAACGTGTGTCAGCGGACCCCCTACTCCGATTCCACCGCTGCCGTCGGAAACGTCGGAAACGTCACAACTGGACATCGTTAACATAACATCAGCGCCGCCGGTGAATCTTGCGCAGCTAAATGTTAACAACAATGATTCAGACTGGGTTGAAATCAAACGACAAAGATCACGCCGTGCACCTAATAATGTGACTCGTGGAACGGCTGCCCCGGGTTCGGCTATATGTGCATTAGCTGCGGCGGAGAGAAAATCTTATTTGCATTTGTACTACGTAAAAACTGGTACTACAGCTGATCAAGTGATTACTCATCTGCGAAACATTTGTGTTGACGATAACTGTTCAGTGGAAGCATTAAAGTCGCGAGGTGATTACGCGTCATTTAAGTTAACTGTACCAACAAAAAATGTTGAAAATTATCTAAAACCCGAAAACTGGGCAGAAGATGTCCATATTAAACCATGGAGAAGTGGATTTCGAAAGTCACAGTAGCATGAGGGTTAATAAACAGCAGAAGACATATAATATTTTTTACCAGAATGTTCGTGGTCTACGTTCAAAGCTGGACATTTGTAAAAAGGCCATATTAGTTGAATCATCTCATTTATTTGCATTTACGGAGACTTTTCTAACTAGTAGCGTATGTGATGCTGAATTGTTTCCCCCGGGGTATACCGTCTTGCGTCAGGACCGTGCTGGTGACGCAGGGTGGGGTGGTGTGTTGCTCGCGGTACGTAATCAGTTTAAAGTGCAACAAGTAGTTGATGTTGAAGGCTACTCGAGTGATATTGAGGTGGTGATTGGTATTATAACACTAAAGTTTAATAAAATTATATGTTGTGTTGTGTACATACCTCCTCGTTCGAGTGATAGCAAGTACATTGATACTTTTTTTGTGTTAGAGAATGTAGTAGCAAAATTCGATAAATTTGACGTGTTAATATTAGGAGATTTTAATTTAAACTCTTGTAGCGAAAATGTTATTAAGCATTATAATTATTTGTTATCATTTTGTAAATTAAAGCAACACAATTCCGTTTGCAATAAATTCGGTAAGATTTTAGATTTGGTGCTGAGCAGTTTGGACGTTGAGACGATTGATGTAAGTGGTGACGCGGAGCCAGTAGTCCCGGCTGATGCCTATCACCCGCCACTATCAGTGAGTGTGCGAAGTAAGTGTGCGGTGCAGCCGCGGGGTCGTATGGCGTGCGCGCCTCGCTATCCGGTTTGTGATGGCTATACTATTCCGACAGAATGGAACTTCCGTAAAGTTGATTTCCAATCTTTATATGGTGAGTTGTATTTAATAAAGTGGGACGACATGTTTTCACTAAAAGAGGTTGACGAAGCTGTGACATTACTTTACAGCAAGTTACATGAGATTTTTGATAAGTATGTACCAAAAAAAAAACGAAAAAAGCAAAATTCGAAGTACCAGTATCCGACGTGGTTTACACCCGTCATAATTAAAACTTTAAAAGATAAATATTTTCATTTAAAAAAATTCAAGCAGTTTAAATTAGAGTTCAATCAGGAATTATACAAATTTTACAGGCAGCGAGCTAAAGAGTTAATCGGTCAGACTTACAACGAATATATCCGGCGAACGGAGGCAGATATAAAGAGGGATCCTAAAAGTTTTTGGAATTTTGTGAAAGGTCAGCAGGCTCCTAGACAAACGTGCACTGAGTTTGAATATGATGGACGGATCGTGGATGGGGTAGACGCAGCAAATGCTTTTGCTGAATACTTCAGTTCAGTGTTTCTGCCGTGTGACCCTGTTCTATCTGCAGCCAACGCTGGGCTGGAGGCAACTGACCCACTGTGTTCTTCGCGGATTACCATAGATGTAATTGATTCAGCAGACATATCAGTAGCAATCCGCCGCCTAAAAGCCCATTCATCTCCAGGACCTGATGGAATTCCACCCTTTATTCTTAAAGACTGCTTGGAAATATTTAGAGAGCCACTTCTATTTGTCTATAACTTAGCCTTAAAAACAGCTACTTATCCTGCAGAGTGGAAAATTTCACGGGTTACTCCTGTACCCAAGGGTGGCACCAGGTCAAAAGTGGCCAACTACAGGCCTATTGCGGTCCTGTCAGCCTTCGGTAAGGTCTTTGAGTCAATACTGAATAGGTACATCACCAGGCAGATCAAGACCCAACTAGCCGAGTGTCAGCATGGTTTTAGAGCTGGTAAATCCACTGTGACAAACCACGTTAATTTTGTAGACTTTGCTGTCACCGAAATGGATAAAAATAAGCAAGTTGACGTGGCTTACTTTGACTTTAAAAAGGCGTTCGATCGTGTCCGAAATGACGTACTACTTAGAAAATTATCTGCAATAGGATTTACCCCGAAGTTGCTTCAACTCTTTTTGAGCTATTTCACTAACCGTTTTCAGTATGTTCAAATCTCTGGGCATAAATCTGTCCCTTATGTAACTTGTTCTGGTGTAAGCCAGGGTAGCACCCTGGGGCCTACGCAGTTTATTGTAATGGCTAATGACCTGCCGAAGGTCATCAGAACGGCACGATGTCTCATGTTTGCGGATGACCTGAAATTATTCTTGGGTATTAATAGTGAGCATGACTGTGAGGCGCTGCAGAGGGACATCGATATGGTGGTAAAATGGAGTGAAGTCAATCACTTAGAATTTAATACTTCTAAGTGCAAGACTATTTCTTTTACTCGTTCGCGTGCGCCTATTCAGCATAACTACCACGTATCAGGTGTCACTCTGGAGCGCGTTAACGAAATAAAAGATCTTGGACTGACCTTAGACGTGAATATGACCTTTAATCAGCACATTAATAATATCTGTTGTAAGGCCTTCCAATCACTTGGTTTTGTTATGAGACAGGCAAGTAGGTTTAAAGACAGGAATGTCATACTCACTCTGTATTATTCGTTTGTACGTAGCAAACTCGAATACAATGCGCTGGTGTGGGATCCACATGAGCAAAAATATAAGCTCATGATAGAACGGGTTCAACGAAAATTTGCTCGC